>OU744359.1:25516754-28121674 GCA_916610255.1 Lasioglossum lativentre | reverse complement strand
TTCAACTTTACACAAATATTGTGATGTTATTATAAAAGATATTGAATTGTTCTTTACAGCAAATGATTCTGTAGACTTTCCCGAATACAGTGATATCCAATATTAATACATTATGATTGTTTAAACATGTTTAAACGATCATTAAAGGCGGAGAGACACCACTTTTGCACCAATTGTTGACGATATTTTTGAATTTTTCTCAAAAAATAAGGGTCCTGCGTGAAATCGAACTATACCATGGGATAGAGCAGACTTTTATCTTGAGAAACCACCCTTTCAAGTTTGCAACGTCAACGTTTTTTTCGAACCAGAAAGCAAAATATCTTCGTCCGACATGAGTTGCCGCCAGTGGCGCTCGAGACGGGATACGGCGCGGCGCGGCGCAGTGACGGAATACGGAGCGGCGAACGACCGTTCTAGTGGTGAGCGCTACTGGCGGCAACTCATGTCGGACGAAGATACTTTGCTTTCTGGTTCGGTAAAAACGTCGATGTTGCAAACTTCAAAGGGGGTTTTCTCAAGATAAAAGTCTGCTCTATCGCGTGATATAGTTTGATTTTCCGCTGGACCCTTATTTTTTGAGAAAAATTCAAAAATATCGTCAAAAATTGGTGCAAAAGTGGTGTCTCTCCGCCTTTAATGATCGTTTAAACATGTTTAAACAATCATAATGTATTAATATTGGATATCACTGTATTCGGGAAAGTCTACAGAATCATTTGCTGTAAAGAACAATTCAATATCTTTTATAATAACATCACAATATTTGTGTAAAGTTGAAAAATATGGTTTTTTTCAAAGCCATGTTTCTCAAAAACTGTGCGTATAGGAAAAAAATTAAGGGCAGATTCGGAATCAGCGAAAAAAACTCTATAAGAAGGACCCAACAGAAATTCGGACACAAATTTGATGTTGGACAGTGTAATAAAAAAGTTATTCGTTGGTATTGCATTGTGAGGACGCGCGAGCCGTTGAACTTGCTTGCGCTCGAAACTTTAATTGTCCATTACACAAGTAAAAAATTATCGGAATTATATCATATTTGGTATCATTTTGCATTATAAAAATGCTACGAATATGTTGGTGAAAGTTCTGTAGAAAAATAATGAAAAAAAATAAAGAAGTTATTTTTTATATTCCAATAGGGTGAATTTACATATTCTTATTGTTTTTTATTTATTCAATATATTTTATAAATCATCTTTATTTATAAACATGTTTATTTTTTCAGATTGAAAATAGCAATTTGTAAGAAAAAATTGAACCTAAGGCTAATGAGGAGGTATCGAGTACGTATATAATATTAACACTCATCATACTTCCTGCAAATAATTATTTTTATTCATCAATGATATTTTTTTTTTGATATTTTTTTGTATTCCAGACATATTAAAAAAAATGGAGGGGATGCTGGTGGAGCCGCCTCCCTCACCGGGCACCTCATCCAAGTGTGAGCCGCCACGACCACAGCCGGTAACAAACTCCGGTGAGGCAAAACATAACATGGAGGTTGAGGAGCCAAGTGTGGAGGTGCCCGTTGCGATAATGCAACGGCTCCTCCAAACATTGGAAGTACTCAATAAAAGTAAGTTTTTCCTTATTTTTTTTTTCTGATATAATAGGGTGTCCCAAAATTACTGCGAAAGCGGGAAATGGGAGGTTCGTGAGGTCATTTGAAGCGCCATTTTCCTTTTGCAAAATGTTGTCCGAGGCTTCGTTTGGGAGTTATTAACGAAAAACACGGACTAATCAGAGCGCGCCATGGAGCTCGGTGGCGCGGTCAGCGCGGCGAGCCGGGGGGGAAGAGACTGTTGTCGGTACGCCGTGATGTGGTAAGAAACAACTGTTTCTCGATTATGTCCCCGATTTCGATGAGCTTTGGATATGTTGTCAAGACCATGATTCTGAACACAGGAACCTCCCATTTCCCGCTTTCGCAGTAGTTTTGGGACACCCGTATATGGGTCATATTTTCATATTTTCTAAAAACCCTGGGTCCGAGATAAGAATTTGATGAATATAATAAATAATAATATGTGAATAAATAATGTTCTTTTTTCCTCTTCAGATCGCGGTACCAATGCCGGCACATCGCGGGACCGTTGGCGGATAGGACGGGGTAGAGGACGAGGCCGTGGTCGTGGTCGTGGTCGTGGTCGTGGTCGTGGAGGAAGGGGAGGGGGGTCTAAAATAAACGTGGTGCAACATTTTCATTACGGTTAATTTGGTTATTAATAAATAAAAAAAAAATTGAATTATTATTATTATTAACCTTCCGATTTATTATTATTATTATTTATTATTTATACCTTTGTGAACTGATTATTCATAATTACATTGAATATCATGTTTTCTTATCATTTATACTGTATTTATTCATCAATGTATTAATTACATTCATATTGCAATATTATCGTATTTATACTGTATTTATTCATCAATGTATTAATTACATTCATATTGCAATAATATCGAATTATATAAAATAGTTCTGTCACGCTAAAATGCCGAGCGGGTTGCCTACTGAAGGGGAACCGAAAATTGAGAAGCGGGTTGCCTACTGAGGGGGGACCGAAAATTGAGCGCCGTGACAGTGTGTATCTTTCAGAGAGAGAGAGCGGGGCGCTGCGGGGGTTGGCGAGCGAAGCGAGCAGGGGCCCCCTAGTACGTTTATATAATATGTATGTGTGTGTCACGCGCTCGTTTATGGTAGCAGTACTTCTTTCCTTACCCCTGAACATCTTACCTTCGTCTCATCTACTGTACCTGGTACATTCTAACCAATTAAAGAAAACAAACGACGAAATATATTTGACTGTGGATGAGGATGAGTGAGGAATTCACTGTAAATATTTTCATTATCAGTTCTACTCTGACACTCATGGTGATCACTTCGTATATGAGTGAATATAACTTATGAGTTTCTTTTCATATTGAAACAGGTAAGAATTTTGTCTGTTTATATACACATTATTTATTTGTTTTTTGTTAAACATTACTCCTTATATATATAAAATGACATAGGAGTATATTATATATAATATACATACATTTTTTATATCATATATTTATATATAATAAAAATTTTTGAATAACATACAATTGTCAGCCGTAGGCGACACAAAGTACTAAATAAAATAGCATACAATTGTCAGCCGTAGGCGACACAAAGTACTAAAATAAAATAACATACAATTGTCAGCCGTAGGCGACACAAAGTACTAAAGTAGCATACAATTGTCAGCCGTAGGCGACACAAAGTACTAAAATAAAATTACATACAATTGTCAGCCGTAGGCGACACAAAGTACTAAAATAGCATACAATTGTCAGCCGTAGGCGACACAAAGTACTAAAATAAAATAACATACAATTGTCAGCCGTAGGCGACACAAAGTACTAAAGTAGCATACAATTGTCAGCCGTAGGCGACACAAAGTACTAAAATAAAATTACATACAATTGTCAGCCGTAGGCGACACAAAGTACTAAATAAAATAACATACAATTGTCAGCCGTAGGCGACACAAAGTACTAATAAATAAAATAACATACAATTGTCAGCCGTAGGCGACACAAAGTACTAAATAAAAAAATATTGTCTTGTCAGCCAAGGCGAAACCAATTTTTGAAAAAATACAATTGTCAGCCAGGGGCGACACCAAATTTTGAATAAATAATATACAATTTTCCGATAATACGAAAATGAAGGTAAAACGTCAATCACGAAAAGCCATTAATAAAAAACGAAAATATGATTATCTCTCCCTTAATAATAATGTTGTCAATGAGAGCGAAAAAGAAGAAAAACGGAATGCACAAATAAGACAGGCCGTACAAAAATTACGGTCTAAAAGTACATATAAAAAAAATGATGAATATGAGAAAAATAGAATGCGAAACATAAAAAAATATCGTGATAATATTGATTGGAAGAAAAAATACATTGAATCTACTCGCAAACAAATGCAACGGAAACGACTGAATGACGATTTTCGTAAAAAAGAAAATGAAATGAGGCTAAATCAAAAGAAGCGAACAAGAGAAAATTACGATTATCGTAAAAAAGAGAATGAAACAAATTTAATTCGAATTAAACGTAAACGAGAAATTCCAGAATTTAAACAATTGGAAAATAGAAAAACACTAAGTAGGATGAAGATATTGAGACAAAGAATAAATTATATTGCAAAAGAAATTGCCAAAAATTCTGCAAGAAATAAAATACTACGGCATAATGATGCATATAAGTCCCGAGAACTTGTCGAAAATATTGCACGAAATAAAATACTACGGCATAATGATGCATATAAGTCCCGAGAACTTGCCGAAAATATTGCACGAAATAAAATACTACGGCATAATGATGCATATAAGTCCCGAGAACTTGCCGAAAATATTGCACGAAATAAAATACTACGGCATAATGATGCATATAAGTCCCGAGAACTTGCCGAAAATATTGCACGAAATAAAATACTACGGCATAATGATGCATATAAGTCCCGAGAACTTGCCGAAAATATTGCACGAAATAAAATACTACGGCATAATGATGCATATAAGTCCCGAGAACTTGCCGAAAATATTGCACGAAATAAAATACTACGGCATAATGATGCATATAAGTCCCGAGAACTTGCCGAAAATATTGCACGAAATAAAATACTACGGCATAATGATGCATATAAGTCCCGAGAACTTGCCGAAAATATTGCACGAAATAAAATACTACGGCATAATGATGCATATAAGTCCCGAGAACTTGCTGAAAATATTGCACGAAATAAGATGTTGCGGAGGAATCTTGTATATAAGAACAATGAATTACAACAAAATATTAACCACATGAGAATAATGAGGAAACATAAAAAATACAAATGTAAAGAAAGACTTAATAATGTTCAAAGAATACGAAAATTAAGACAAAGCTTGAGATATAAATATCGAGATTCATTAAAAAGAACAGTATTTCGACAAGAAAAGATAGACATTGATGTATTAAAGTTTCGAGATAATTTATATAACTATTTGTTTAATCAAAAAGATGATAATACCACAGCGAAATTGAAATGGCAATTTATCAAATGTCGTATGGAAACGCCTTCGTTCATATGTTGCTGTTGTGAAGGTCTATTTTTTAAATCTGCCGTTGTAAAATTAAATGAATTGAGAATCGATAAAGCAAATGATGCAATTTTATCTCAAATAAATAATTTTCCGTCAGGTTTAATTTGTGGAACTTGTAAAAATTATGCTTATAGAGGCAAAGTATATAAGTTGTCAACTAGCAATGGTCTAAAGTTTCCCACAGTTCCAAAATCAGTGAAAGAATTGACTGATCTTGAGGAAAGAATGGTAGCACCGATTTTGAATTTTATGCAAATTCGCGCATTGAAACCATATGCTTTAAATCCACAATTAGGCCTCAAAGGTAGTGTTGTTAATATTCAAATCGATGTGAATGATATGATAGAAGTATTGCCTCGAAAATTTTCGGAAATGGAAACAATTCAAATTAAATTAAAACGTCATAAAGATCATAAAAGTGATTATATGTTCGAATCAGTCAGACCAGGAGTAATTTGTAAAGCATTACAACATTTAGTGAAAACACCATTGTATGTGAAATATGCTATTAAAGTAGATGAAAAGTATTTTCAAAATTATGCAAGTTATGGTAGCGAAGAAATTAATTTCATAGTTGACAATAACGATGAAGTAGATGAGACAGAAATGATTGACAATATGGATTTGGAAAAAAATATAAAAAATGCAATCTGTTTAGATCAAATAAATAATGATGAGGTATTACTTGTTGATAATAATGCTGCTGTGGCAGAAGGGCATTCTTCCGTTGTGAATATTATTGCACCAGGACAGGGAAAATATCCATTACCATGGCATAAAATGGATGACTTGGATGAATTGTGTTTCCCAAGAATATTTGCTGGATATTCTTTCAATTTGCCTAAATCAGTATCATATTCAGATCGTATTAGATCCGAAGTTAGACGGTATGATCGACGATCATGCATTCCTTCTAGGATTTTATTTATGGCTAAAAAATGTTTAGAGATATCATGTTTATCTAGTATAAATGTCTGTTTGAGACGAATAAAAATGAATACGAATAAGAATTTACGTGCTTCAGATGTTTTGAATCCGGATTTTGTGAATAATTTGATTGAATTTGATGACGGATTCAAGTTACTTAAAAATATTCGTTCATCGCCAGCATATTGGGGACAAAAAAAGAAAGAGTTACTAGCAATGATCCGTCAATTGGGTAAACCGACTTTCTTTATGACAGTGTCGGCTGCAGAAAGTTACTGGCCTGAGTTATTGCAAACATTGATGAAATATCGCGATGGTGGTAAAACATTATCTGTACAAGACGCATTCAATTTGGATTACAATACCAAAACTGATCTAATTAGAAATGATCCCGTTACGTGCGCTCGATATTTCGATCATAAAGCACATAAGCTTATGTGGTTATTAAGACAAAAACAAAGTATTTTCGGAGAATATGAGGTTGTGGATAGTTATGAACGAGTGGAAATTCAGCAACGTGGAAGTCCACATGAACATATATTTCTGTGGTTGAAAGGAGCACCTATGTAGAATAGTGTTAAAGATAGACACGATCATGTTGGTAACAAAGAATTGATTCATTTAATTGACCGATTTATCACATGTAGATATGACGAAAATAATCCATATATTAAATTTCAAATGCACAAACATAATCATAGTTGTTACAAAGGACAAAAAAATAAGCGGTGTCGATTTCATATCCCTTATCCGGTAATGAGAAGAACGATGATTCTGGAACCATTAAATAAAAATGAAATAGCACCTAAATCCTATAAACTTATTGATGAATTAATAAATGAATTTTATAAGAAAAAAATAGTTATGAGCTATGATGAAATTCTAGAGAAACTGAATATGACTGATGAAGAATACCTATTAGCTATTCGAAGTAGTTTAAAACAAAAACGGGTATTCTTAAAACGAACCAGCCTTGAAGTAAATATTAATGGTTATAATGCAGATATTTTACAATTATTCGAATCGAATATGGATTTACAGTTTGTACTTGACGAATATTCGGCGGTGAGTTATGTAACTAATTACATTAGTAAAATTGAAGGAGGTTTATCAAAATTATTAAGGGAAGCTGCTATTGAATGTGATAATAACAATAAGACTATTAGAGAAAAATTTCGATATATTACCAATGTTTTTTTTAAATAGTAATTTAATGTCTTCACAAGAAGCAGCCTATCATGTTTTATCATTACCTTTATCAAAGCAAAGTAGAAAGACAGTATACATTAATACCAATCCGATATCAGACCGTGTATTAATGTTAAAATCTGAGAATGCTTTAAGAAAATTAAATGAAGTCTCGACCGAAATTTATATGGATGATATATTTGATAATTATAGTAAAAGAGAAATTGATTTACATGATATATGCCTCGCTGATTTTGCGGCGAATTACCAAAAGATCACGAAAATGAAAAAACAAGAGGAAGGTGATGTTGACTATAATGACGAAAATGACGAGGTAAATGATTTCAGATTTCGGCGGCAAACAGCTATTATTAGATACAGACGATATAAATTGAAACAAGATCCATCAAATTATTATAGAGAAAGAATATTGTTATTCATGCCTTGGCTTGATGAAACAAGTGAAGTTGAAAATATTGATCATGAAATGGTTTATAAAAATAATATAAATGTTATTGAAACAAATCAAGAAAAATTTTCAATAATTAGTGATGAAGCTATGGATGATGCTTTGGAACAAGTAGAAAATGATAATCGTGAAATAGAGAACCAGAAAGCAGAACAATATGTTGCTGAGGAAAATTCGTGTACTCAACATATTGATATATTCAAACAAGGTGGTGAACAAAACAATGTTAAAGAAAAAAAAAATATAAAAAAAGATTCTCATAAAAGTAGATACACATGTCCGGCAAGAGTAAACGAAAATGAACTTCATGATATGGTAAAAGAATTAAATTGTAAACAAAAAGAATTTGTAATGCATACATTGAATTGTTTTAAATTGCATAAAGTTCCATTTAAAATTTTTTTAAGTGGTTCAGCTGGTGTTGGAAAAAGTAGAGTGATTAACACACTATATCAATTAATAACTAATTATATCAGAGAAAAATTTTTAAATGCTCTCGGCGCAAAGGTTCGATCAGTTAAACAATAATAAAGCAATTTTGCAAATTAATTTAAACTTTCGACGTTTCGACCCTTATGTGGGTCATTTTCAAGAAAGAAGAAAACTGCGTCTGAAAATATTAATTGTGCTGTAATGATAACAAAATTAACTACATGTTCAAAACATAAAAAATTGGTTTACTCACTTGCTTTATGAAAATTTAGCACTTAGATTTTAATCGTGCACGACACATGTTGTGTCTATGCCGGTAGAACGAGCTACACTGGCACAGACATGAGATTGACAGCAGCAAGAACCAACGAGAATCGAAACCAACATAAGTCAATAGATCGAAGCCGAACTAATCGATATTTGGCGGCAGATTCAAAAACCCGTACAACATTTCACTGTATAGCCATTGAAAATTATATACACCGGAAAGCGTACAATGTGAAATTAAAACAACATTAATGGAGACCGATAAGATGAAGCCGTTAATTTAATTGACAGGTAGTAGGATATAAGTTGTTTATAGGAAAGAGAATTCATCATAAGACACTACTGGTTCAGTAGTGTTGTGTAATAATCTTGAATCACAGGTTTTTCATACCTAAGATTTACACTAGGATGTTTAATCATATGAATTGTTTCCATTATTATCCTATTCCTCAAATTAACCTCTTTGTCAATAACTTTAACGTTGTCAAAATCAAAAATATGGTCAAATTCCATAGAATGTTTCGTCAAGGCAGTATGTTGTGACGGATTTGAAAAAATATTACGTTTATGTTCTTTGATTCTTGTTTCTAGCAATCTCGAAGTCTGTCCAATATAAACTTGGTTGCATCCTTTACACGGTATTAAGTAAACAATGTTACAATTCTTATAAAGCGGTAACTTATCTTTTATTGGTGGAAACCAATTTTTTAAATAAAGAGGTATTTTGAAGATGGTGTGTAATCCTGTTTTTCTAAAGATTCGTTTTATATCATTAGAGATATTTTCAATGTAAGGGAGGACGACAGTGTTCAGCCTGTTAATAGGTCCCATGTTTTTAAATCTCTCCTCTTTTCGTTCAATAGCGAGAAGAGGATGATATATTTCAGAAACACGTTCCTTTATTATGCTAGAGACATAACCCACAGGATAGCCATTCCTCTCTAGAACATTTTTTATTAATTGCAGATTATAAGATCTGAACTCAGGATTAGCTAACAAAATAGCTCGATCAATTAAACCTTTAATAAGACCAACTTTATGTTGCAAAGGATGGTGCGACTGGAAGTTGACATATCTACCAGACCAACTAGTTTTGTGGAACCAATTTGTTATTAATCTGTTATCTTTTCTTAACACACTGACATCAAGAAAGTTCAAACATGAATCATTCTCAATCTCATGTGTGAATTGTATCCTATTATGAAAACTGTTGAACGTGTCTAACACAGTCTGTAATTGACCAGGTTTTATGCAAGTGATAATGTCATCAACATATCTTTTATAAAAACATAACTCAAATGGTAATTTTGAAATAGAAACCTGTTCAAGTTTTTCCATAACTAAATTTGCAATTACTGGAGAAATTGGGGAACCCATAGCAGTACCAAAAATCTGTTTATAATATACATTATTAAATGAGAAAACATTTGCCTCCAGGACAAATTTGACAGCATGGAGAAATTCATCACGTTGTATAGTGGTGTAAGTTTTAATTTCATCCCAACGGCTTTTTAATACTTCCAATGCTAAATCTATTGGTACGTTGGTAAATAAGGCTGTCACATCAAGTGATACCAGTTGCATGGAATCTTCAGGGATACCAATTGTCCTGATTTCTTTGACAAATTGCCAACTATCAATAGTATGGTAGGGAGACTTCCCAACAACATTAGACAAAATTCCAGCTAAGAACTTTGATAATTTGTATGTGGGACCACCAATAGATGACACAATGATCCTCCAGCTTAAAACAGCTTTATGTGTTTTGGGTAATGCATATGCCCTAGGTATAACGGCATTATAGGTTTTTAAATGTTTCCCCAACTTCTCCTCTATTTGCTTCTTTTTAATCAAATTGTTTACGATGGAATTGGCTTCTCTTTCAAAAGTACTAGTAATAACTAATTATTTTGATAAATTGCCCGGCGGAGATATGGATAAAATAATAGTATTATTATGTGCTCCTTCCGGCAAGGCTGCTTTTTTAATTAATGGAGTAACAATTCATTCTGCTTTCGCTTTACCAATTAATCAATTTGGAGTTAGTTTACCACAATTGTCAAGCGACTTAGCCAACAATATTCGTGAAAAATTATCAAAAGTACAATTACTCATAATTGATGAAATATCGATGGTAAGTAGTACAATACTAGGCTATATTGATACACGTTTAAGGCAAATAAATGGTATAAATGAATCATTTGGTGGTCTTTCTGTATTAGCAGTTGGGGATTTAAATCAATTACCACCTGTACGAGATAAACCTGTTTATCAAGTCTCTAGACGAAACGCAATGGCTCCCTTTATTGATATTAATCCACTATGGAACGAGTTTGAATTTTATGAATTGACGGAAGTTATGCGACAAAAAGATGATTTAGCGTTTATAAATGCTCTGAATAATTTAGCTACGGGAGACATGTCTGAAGATGATATAAAATTAATTAAATCGAGAGAAATTAAAAATCAAAATGATGTTCCAGATATAGCAATACGATTATATGCAACTAATGCTAATGTTACCGCTTACAATAATCGAAAAATATCTCAATGCAAGAGTGAGTTGATCATCTCTACTGCTGAGAATACATTTTCGAAGAATATCGATGAAAGTACAAAAAAATTTATATTACAATCTTTAAAAAAACAATCAGTCCAAAACGAATTATTAACTGAGATTAAATTGAAAATTAATATAAAATATATGATAATTAGTAACATTGATGTTGAAGACGGATTGGTTAATGGATCATGCGGAATATTAAAATTTATTACTTTTCAAGAGAATACTAAAATTCCGTCTATATTGTGGTTAGATTTTCAATTGCCCAGAGTGGGAGTGAAAGTAAGGACTCGTTATCGTAATTATATGAAAAATGCTAATATTGATCAGAATTTAACACCAATAATAAAAGTATCGAATCAAGTAAATATGTCGAGTGAGGAAAAATATCAAATCACACGTTGTCAATTTCCAGTGGTTCCTGCTGAAGCGATTACGATTCATAAAAGTCAGGGACAAACATACGAGAAAGTATGTTTGGATTTTAAAAAATCAGAAAGGCGAACTTTACAAATGTTGTATGTAGCACTGAGCAGAGTTGCAAAATTGAGCGGTTTATATATTTTGGGACAATTTAAATTAACAGTATCGAAAAAAACAAAGATCAATGCTGCAAACACGGCTAACGATGAATTGTATCGTTTGCGAAATACTAAACAATTAAAATTATCATTCAATAATTTGGTAAATGAAACTGGATTAATAGTTATATATCAAAATATTGGTACTTTGACAAGTAAATTAATTCATATAAATAAAGATTCATGGTTTCATCGAAGCGATATATTAATTTTTAGTGAAACATTAACGAAAACCGATGATGAGTTGAATATTTTAAATTACGATATATTATTCCGATCCGACATTGACAACAACAGCCGCGGATTAATTTGTTATGGAAAAACAGAATTATCAATAGAAAAATTATTTGTTGAACAGGAATTTAGTTCAAATGCGCATGTAGAACTGTTCACTTTTAAAATCAGAAATTATTATATAATTAGTGGTTATAAATCACCAAAAGCTACTAATTCTATGTTTGGTAGCGTTGTACAGCGAATAATGAATAAAATTACAATTGAAAGTGAAAAGATTTTGATAGGTGATTTCAATTACAATATATTAAATTGCAAGAATAATGATAATAATTATTTGATTAACCTTTTGAACAAGTACAATTTAAAAACTAAATTACCATCCAAAAGTATAACGACCAATTTGAATACGCAAATAGATGTCATTTTCTCAAATGTTGATGATATAGATTGCGGTGTTTATGAAACATATTTCAGCTATCATAAGCCAATTTATGCAATCCTCGATAAGAAGGTTGTCAAATATAAAAAAGGAGAGAATGAAGAGAAAACAGATGTAACAATCACAAATCAAAAAATGAATCCTGAACTTTATACAATTTTTGGTGAATGTTTAATGATCTCGGACCAGCATATCGAGCAACATAATCATGAATATGCAGTGCCTGCAGACTGTTTCCTCAATGATGGTTATAACTATGCTTTAGAAACAGCCGAATGTAAAGAAGTCATAAAACCTGATTGTTATTTACAAGATAAACATATTAATTTATTTCACGAAATTATGAACAGAAATCTAAACGAGCGTGGAATATACAACTTTGCTCAAGATACTGGTTACGTTCGAGCTTTTTTGAGTAATTTACAAGAGATCCCAGAACATGAGACGAATATTCAGATAATATACACTGGTGAAATTGGAAAAAAGGTGGTAGGACATTGGATTTGCACAAGATCTGATGGTAACGGAAATGTACACATTTATGATAGTTTTAATGCTAATCATTTGAACCATGATGTAATAGATTATTTGAATGCCCTTTATAAATATAAGAAGAAGTATATATTTCACAGAGTACAATATCAAAACAATGCGTTTGATTGTGGAGCATTTGCAATTTATTTTGCAACATTACTATGCTATAACAGGGAACCAAGCGAGCAACGAGCATACGATGTTGGTTTAATGCGACGCCATATAGCAAACATTTTGATAAGTAGAAAACTATTGAATTTCCCTGAAAACATGTAATCATCTCAATGTAATCACAAACAAAACATGTAATCACACGTACACTAAATAAATTAATAATGATAATAATATACTGCAACTAACGAATCGGGAAGTTCTTTGTGTGGCTCGTGGAGAGTCAGATACCAAATAACATCCGTACCACTAACCCTCTCGCGAACTCGCAAAGCGAGTTACAACACCCCCACCCGCGAAGCTCGCGAAGCGAGCGAGCAACAACGCCCCTCTAGTTATTTAAATAATTATTTTCAGCTTTTTAGTCTTGTGTGTGTGAAATTTTTTTATCGAATAAAAGGGTAAACTTTCTCTTCGGAACCCAGAAATTTTCGATTTATTATATGTCTTATCTTGTTCATTTCGGCGAGAAAACTCCTATATCGAAGTCCCAGACCACGGAAACCACTCGTTAAAAAGTTATGAGCATGTAAAGTTGAGTAATTTTCTAGTAATTTTCATTGTTTCACTTGAGAAAGTGACAGATATGGGCGCCGCCATATTGGTGTATACCAATATTATTCAATAAAGGTTCGACGGAGAATCTCGGTGTAACTGTTCTTTCGCTTGGTAAACAAATAATACGTAGTAACTTTGTAAACACCGCACGGAGCTCGAACGCACACTGACGCACACTGAGCTCCTTCGGTGCGAAACAGGTCAGTGGAGTGGGGATGAGTCAGAGTGGGGATGAGTCAGAGTGGGGATGAGTCAGAGTGGGGATGAGTCAGAGTGGGGATGAGTCAGAGTGGGGAAGTACAGGTAGTGCGATGAGGTATAACGGTTAGATTTATTAATAATAATTTATATATCCTAAACACATAGGCTTTTTTAAAAATTTTTTTTTAAATATGGCATTGTTATCCAGTTCTGAGCTATGTTTAAAATTTCAAGTCTCTAGCTCATCGGGAAGTTAGTTTAAAATAAATTGCAAAATTTGTAACGAACAGACAGACAAGAAAGCGAGCTAATAAAAACGTTGTAAAAAGTATACGAGAGGGACCGCTGTAAGACTACAATTTATGGCAATCACATATTTCGGTTGTCCTGCAGATTGGTACGCAAAGTCGATGGGTAACTGTTCGAAAACGTCGTCCGTCCTTTTACCCAGCAAGAGGTAGAAATTAGAGATCCCCATTTCACGTGTATGTAAATAAATACACGTGGTACGTGAAACTTGTAGTACGAGTTTAAGAATCCGTGAATGCGGATCCGTGTACACGGATTCACGAACACATGAATACGGATCCGTGAATATAAATCCGTGAATACGAATCCGTGAATACGAATCCGTGAATACGAATCCGTGAATACGAATCCGTTAATATGAATCCGTGAGCACGGATCCACGAACATGTGAATACGGATCCGTGTATACGGATCCGTAAACACAGATCCGTTCGGCACGTTCCATTTCGACAACTAAGGCGTTATTGTGCCGAACGGATCCGTGTTCGCATATCCGTCTACACGGATTCGTATTCGCAAATCCGTGTACACGTGTATTTTCATACACGTCCAAAATCTCTAGTAGAAATGTCAGGTCCGCGTGGCGTTTTAGGGTCCCTACCTCTCTTAAGAAACTTTCTAATAGAAGGATAGACGTTTTCGAACAGTAACCCTTCGACTCTGCGTACCAATCTGCAAGAAAACCGAAACATGTTATTGCCATAAATTGTAGTCTTACAGCGGTCCCTCTCGTAACCTTTTTTTCGTCTGTCCACCCCGTCGTTTTCGCAATCGTGCTACAGCGGGCATTTTCGACACGCATAATGTTCTCACTAAACTTTTCAGAAAAACCTTGGGTAAAATCAGTGTCGTACGAGCCACGGTAGAGAGAACATCTCCAAAGACTTATCAATTCTAAGTTTACGGTTGCTAAAATCTGTGTTTTTAGTAGTCATATTTAAACTAATCACTAGACTGCGGATTTTTATGCAAAATGAAAGTTCATTGCTGCTATTGCAAGGGACAGGAGTCAGACGGATATTTGATTTTTACTTTGATCATTTGATCAAGTAGAAAATAATGCATTGATGTTTTTAAATTATTTTAATCTTTCTAGTATTTTAAAATGCACTTACTCATTTTTGCTACAAATGCATGAAATCCGCAGTCTACTGATCGGAATACCTCATTACTGTGATTTGTGCTGCAATACAATGATATTGCAATTGTTATTAGTGCATAGCTATGTGTTGACAAATGTGAATAGTGATCGTGAGTGTGGAAAAATTTCATGGCATCTGTATGAAACAAGCATACGATTTATTTATCGTTTGGAAAGTGAAGGTGAATGCCCGGATCGTTTACTTGACCGCACATCCCTTAGGTTGTCGTTTTACCACCAACTGTGCAGTTCGTTGACCTGGCCATACGTCCCTTACCGTTCGGGACAATGCCATATACCTGAAGCCAGCTATGCAGTTCGTCACCGAGTGGCCCAGTGACACACATTTCGAAGCAGCAAGTGGATTTACGGCTGAATAAGTGAGTTTTAATTCCATACGTTCAATTTGTAGTCCTTCTCTTGTTCGATGCCTCGTCGCGGGGCACCGCTAACGCTCAGGACGAATAGATACTCCTTTCGCGTCACACCAAGCCAGTCGTCGCGGGTCTAGCCCGCGCTCAGATTGGTCCGTGTTTTTCGTTAATAACTCCCAAACGAAGCCTCGGACAACAATTTGCAAAAGGAAAGTGGCGCTTGAAATGCCTTCAGGAACCTCCCATTTCCGGGAGTTGAAGTACTTTTGTGACACCCTGTATAGTCGATCGTCGCGCAAATACACATATAAGGCCCGCTGCACACGTGCGTTTTTTTATCGTGCGTCGAGTCTGTCAACGCAGTTGCGGTCGAGGGACTATGAATTCTATTAGACGCTGCACACTTGTTTCAACTGTACTTGCATAGTCGCACGACGCTCTTGCGTGCAATATTTTCTGCAGTTCCCCTAAGGATCGCACCGTCGCCGCAATTGCATATGCGATCGTCATTACATTATCGTATGTCAGGTGATGCACACGTGCGTTATTCTGCCGCAAAATGAACGACGTACACGGTGATACATTTTTCGATATTGAATATTTTATTGAAGAAGTGAAGAAATATCCAGAAATATCCAGAAATATGGAACATAGCCGCAGAAGAATACCACGACAGGACGAAGAGAAGGAGTGCGTGGATTAATATATGTCGTGTTATTCACGATAATTTCGATGAGATAGACGACAAAGATAGAAATACACTGTTTTTGGGACACCTCCATCTTCGATAGCAGTAGAAAACGCAGTGAATATCGCAGTCGCCGCACGTTAAACAAACGCAAGTGTGCGCCTGATAACTGCGGTACCACACGGTCGACGCACGTTCGACGCACGTTAAAAAAACCCACGTGTGCAGCGGGCCTTAATCGGCGTATACAGGGTGGGACATTTTAAACAGGTCACCTGAATAACTCGCTTGTTTTTGAAGATAGGAGAAAATGCATTAGACTAAACTTACTTGATATCGAGGGGCTCGTAATCTGATGTCATTAATTTTTTTTTAGGTGGAGACGTCAAGGAGATGTGAAGGTCAACTCTGTTTTTTTAAATGGAACGGTATGGTTGTTTATTTACATTCTGATAGTGTATTTCAAGACGAATACAATGACCTATTATGAAGGTCATTCAAGGTCACGCAAGGTCAACTGCAATAGAAAATAAAATGTCTCAAAGCACTCTTCGAACACTACGACGATTTACATGTAACATGTTATGTACGTATTCACTGCTACTTCAAGTATTCAAAATGTCGACCTTGAACACTAAGACATAATCTAAAACGTTGCAATACTGATGATACTGCCTGACAAATTTCAGTTGTATCTATTACAGAGCAAGCTCTTTTTATACGTTCTTGCATATCAACTGTGGTTGTTGGTTTTTCGCGGTACTTCTTTCATCATACACGCGTACCGCTTTCCTCATAATTCTATGACATTCACCATAAATGATAACCATTTCCACTTTCTCTGCTATTGTGTAACGCATTCTTGAAAATTGAACACTCAGATTGAATATTTCGAAGCCGTACTCTAGTCGGTAGTCAAACTACTAATAACATTTCTAGATACAGGTAAGCATACAATGTGATGGTATGTTTATTTATGTTCTGCGACCCTTACCAATACTTAGAAGAGCAGTATGCCAACAACCAGAGAAGACACAAAAGTATTTGAAGAGTGCTTTGAGACATTTTATTTTCTATTGCAGTTGACCTTGAGTGACCTTGAATGAGCTTCATAATAGGTCATTGTATTCGTCTTGAAACACTCTATCAGAATGTAAGCAAAAAAATATACTGATCCGTTTAAAAAAACTTATATCACCTTGACGCCTCCACCTACAGAAAAATTGGTAATACCAGATTATGAGCCCCCCCGATACCAAGTAAGTTTGGTCTAATGCATTTTCTCCTATCTTCAAAAACAAGCGAGTTATTCAGGTGACCTGTTTAAAATGCCCCACCCTGTATACGGAGCCCGCGGTCGTCGCCTTCTGTCTCGCACACTCACGCTCTCACTCTCACTCTCTCGCTCGCTAGGGCGTTCACCTGTCGTCTGTTTATTTTTTGGTGATTCGCAGTTATCCGATTAGGCAAAAACGGAATACGTTTTTGCCTTGCCGTGGTGTCCTGACCGTCGCGTCGGTCGCGCCTAACGGCTCTGACTCCTACATTAATTAATTCGAATATCTTTTCCCAGGTTTCGTCTGCTAATATTAAGTCATTATCGGAGATCTGGTCACAACACGAGTACTAGTCTCTCAAGCATATCGAGGGTGGAATTCCACCTCGTTGTGCAATCTAGTGTTATAAGCTAATAAGAATAATTTTTTTATTCGAAACGGATTTATTAAAAGTCTTCAATGCTACACTATCGAATAGCCCCACATAGTCCAATTTATATCGTGTTTAGTGTTATTTTAATAAAGAGAATGCCACGAATTAGTTGATGCAGGTCCCATAAAAAACAATGGAAAATAAAGAAGTTGCGACAAAGAATCCCGTGGCGAAGCCCCGTCGCGAATAAACGATTACACCGAGCATGTGTTATATTTACCAACTTGTGCGTGCACGGTCCCGCGCCAATCACGGCCGAGCCTGAGCGGCACTCTCCAACAGAACCATACAGCTCTTTTTAGAGCTAACACTCGTCGATGGTGACGAGCTCGTTTCCTCGGGTTCCTCCGAGCGCGTGCAATTCGTGGCACATTCTCCGGGGGCGTCCGTAGAAGCGCTCGAACGCCCCGTCGACCGTAGCTAAAGGAAGACGCAGGCAATCGTTCGCCAGAACCGGTAACAACATCCCAACCGTCCTCCGGCCGCCGTCGTCGCCGTCACGAATCGTACCGGGAACCGCCGTTGTGGAGAGGTGTGCATGAAGCCTTCGGGTGCTCTCGAACGCGTGCAACCGTAACCCTTCCTACGGATACCTCCGTAGGAGCGTTGCAGCACCCTCCGCCTCACCGGCCCGTGCGGGCTGAGACGCCCGATAACCGACGCGCCGATCCCGCCGCCACGCCGACCGTTCCTGCCGACGCGACGCCTCGAGGCGTTCCGTCCCCACAAGGAGGAGTAGTGTGCGCCTTACCCCGAGAGCTTCGCGCGACCCGGACCGTCCAGCCTCGGCCGACGGAGGGGCTGCCCGACCTAGCGAAATAACCAACCTACGAGGGTCACGAGCTCTTGTAAATAAACGTAACGTCACGAACCGTATCCGCGTACCGCGTTACCAGAATCCGCACATCGAATAGTATGCGTAAGAACTCCGTACATTCCGCGCTGACTAATTTGTATAATAACAGAGCGAACGCGGACCGTCCCGAAACCGAGCCAACCGCAGCCCGGACCGTACGCCGTCACCAGACATCGCTTAGAGCCGTTTAGTCTACTCGTTTATCCGAGCTGGCAAAAGTTATTCGACGAGTTATTCTAAGCCTACGAATGAAAGATAAAAATAAAAGTTGAAAAGATTAATCGAAGCTTGACATAAATCCGCTTCGAATAAAAAAATTATCTATATTCGTCCGATAAATTCTCGTCGAATTAAATTATTTATTCGATACTCATCGGATAAAGATACTTCTTTTATTCGAACCATCGAATCGTTATTTGAATAATTGTTTACCTAAATAGGGCTCAACTCTGTGCGGCCGTCCAATACGGCTGAGTATCTTGATGCAGCAGTTACTTGAAATAATTTTAATTTCGTCAATTTTAAAGTGTCCATCTTTATAAAGAGTTATTCGTAGGCTTTGAACAATTTTCTGCCAGTTCGAGGAAACGGTGACGAACATCGACAGAAAAGGCCCAGTAGCACGAGTTGCCTCGGTCGCAGAGTAGTGCAATAAACACGACCGTGTAACCCGACACCGGGTCAGGTATATGGATGTGAATCACCACCAAATCAATTCCAAAACTTCTTTATTTTCCATTGTTTTTTTATAGGACCTGCATCAAGTAATTCGTGGCATTCTCCTGATTAAAATGACACTAAACACGATATAATTTGGACTGTGTCTAGTGGTTTTATCCGTAGATTTATTCGAAGCCTTCGAATAAATACACTTCGAATAAAAAAATTATCTTTATTCGTCGCATAAATATCTCGTTGAATAAAATGATTTATTCGATACTCGTCGAATAAAGATACATTTTTTAATCGAAACCTCGAATAACGAATAAAAATAGTTTTATCATTACTCCGTTATTCAAAATTTTTATTTAGATAGACATTTTGCCCAACTCTGCGCACACAGTGGCCTGGATGGAGGAAGGTGATATTCTACTAGAACTCTTGAACCATAAGACATATGGGGGGAGGAAATTCGCACTAAAATTCATTAAAAAATTATTTCTATCTACTGATAATTATCGTAATAAATACATATTTTTCTAATAATTTTTTAATTGATTGCTTATATTTTATTGTCTTAAAATAATATTTAAAATGGTTAAGTTGTTACATATTTAGTATTTTTGTAGATAATTTAAATCACCGATGTCTGTGGCTATAAATAACCTTGTATTTCTTGACATTTATTCTTCATATCATGAATATTTAAAGTAATACAGAGAAATTTATAACCAAAGACATCGGTGATTTAAGTTATGTGCAAAAGTACTAAATAAAAAAGTAACAATGTAACAAAGAAAGTCTAATCTCGGGAGCTGCAGAGCCCAAAATGCATATTTTTACGTTGTCGAGAAGTAATTTGTAGTAATCGGCAACGTGCTGCCTGCCACGAGGCGTCCGAAGCAAGCATGGCGTCGCGTATATTCGTGGGAAAGAGACAGTGCCGCTCGTAGTGATAAATGTCGTAAGGTCGAGATGCTGTTTCAGGAGTTTCAAATGCCGTTTCAGCAGGGCTCATTTTTCGTGTTTAAACAAATGAGTAATGACCTAAATATGCATACCACCGTCTTTGTAATTGTTTTTTCTAGGGGGGGTAGAGCGATTTTTTCGATACGAACGCTAAATCTCTCGTTATTTTAGAAAATCTGTAAATGGCGGCCACCTTTTGACGTCACATTTGCATCGAAAGGAATGAAGCTGCCGAATATTACAAGTAACTCCACGATAGCGTACAAATATGCATTTTGGGCTCTGCTCCTCCCTAGATTGGACTTTTAGGAAACACAATTTACCAGTTACGAACTGCTCATTGTGATATTGAAGCGTCAGTTTGAGCCCCCGTAATCCCTTGCATTTGGGTATACGTATATGCGGATCTAGCGATGGGTGAGTGGTTGATGGTCTTAGTTCGCCGTTCCCCTTAAGGGAGGCATAGGACAATAGGGACTCGAGAGACTTGAGAGGGTTCGAGATGCTCGAGAAGAAAGGCATAGCGTGTCGTCTGCTACCCGAACCCTAGGGGTTCTCTCTACACCCCAGGAGATGCCTATGCTAGAGCCTGCCAGGTCCCTGGTAAATATTCTGGACGACTATATTCCGCCCGGCAACTGGCATGGCGGCACGAAGGCAGAATAACATGCTGTATTATTTAAAAAGCTATTAACTAGAACTTTTCAGTGTTCGTCGTGGTAATAGGTGGGGAATACGTTGTTAAGGAATTTAAACGTTATAACAAACAAAATAACAATTTATTACTATGGTAACAAAAAAATGAATATCATCTGACAATCTGTACGGTGAACAATTCGTCAAACTACGCAACTAAACACGGCGGGGGTTCTGAACATTCTGGTTCCGGCCAAAATATTTTCCTTCGAACAGCGAGAAATTAACCGATGCATCACATAACCAGCTATCACTCGTACGGGCAGTATACTGGACTACTCCCAACATAAACAAATCGAGTCTATCGTTAGGTCTGCTCACGGTGCATTATAGTGGTTGTGACGTGGCAAAAATGCTACGTCCCCCTAGATTAGAGGGAAACCACTAATCAGGAAATCGGAAGGACTGGGCTGCCCTCTGGCAGGACATTCATGCGAAAAATAGATGCGAGCGCTCTCACTGTGACGTACCAAGGCTAAAAACCGATACCGTGAAACATGTCGAACGTCCCGCTCAGTGGCGCGACGAGAATTTACAGCTCCGCCCAGGGGTCCCAGATGACTTTTCGCCAAGAGGAAACTCTCACAATGCCGCCGTCTGAGACGACCCGTAATGCCTGGCCACCAGAACATCCCCGGGGACGAAATGAAAAGGACCTCGAGCCCAGGCCAAGCAACCTGGATGCGCCGACGAGGGGCCGTA
This sequence comes from Lasioglossum lativentre, assembly GCA_916610255.1. Lineage (NCBI taxonomy): Eukaryota > Metazoa > Arthropoda > Insecta > Hymenoptera > Halictidae > Lasioglossum > Lasioglossum lativentre. The sequence goes on along the minus strand of OU744359.1, from coordinate 28,099,872 downwards.
GGCCCTAAAACAGGGCTGCCGTTTAAGTTGCTCACGACGGCCGATTCTCGCAGGCTACGCCCCTCCACCCAGTCGTGCATCTCGCTCCGCGCGGCGCCTATGGCATAGGCGCTATTCATGGCGCTTCAGGTCTACACGCGTGTCAATAGGTTTCCGCAAAATTATTTTACACGAAGGAAAGAAGAACCAAATTTTTAGTTCAGAATTTAAGTGGGTTTTAAAAAGTAAAAGTTGCCTACGTAAAGAATCAACGGGGCTACATAATTGCGAAATAGTTTGGGTGGGGCGTTGCAATTTGTTATTATGCAAATGATTTGTTATGTCGACTATAAATGAGAGTTCGCACTGGAAACTCACGTCTGTTAATAAGGAGGAATGCTCTTCTGAGCGCAGTGTGGGATTTTTTTGCAAGAAAAGGAAGGTCTCTTTTCTTATAGCAAAGAACTGTACTAAACATTTCGCCGCACTGAGCCAGCGTACATCACAATGCGTTTCCAGAAAACTTATAAATTTTCTGTGAGATAGAAATTTGTTGCCACCTTTGATGGCATTGATTATTATAGTTACCTTTCGCATCGCGAAAGATAACTTTACGTGTTTTCCGCATAACGCTTCCTGATGAATAATGCAGTTTAACGTGGGGAATTGAAAATCGCGACTTTTAAATTGAACACATAACCCTGTTTTGGCACCTGTCATGGCTTTTGCACCATCGGTTACCACCGCAGAACATTTAGAAAAATTAGTGCGGAATTTGTGAAGTGTGTTCTGCACTGCATTGAAAATATCTGTCCCCGTCATCGTGCCATGCAAAGGCACGAAGTCCAAAAGCTCCTCGGCATACGAAAAATCAGGTTGTACAATTCGAGCAAAAATACTCAATTGACTCGTATGTCGCTTATCGGTACTTTCGTCCAGACATAATGAAAAGTAACGTCAGGAATTTAGCAGTGCAGTTAACTTTTCTTCAATAGACGCGCCTATATCGGAAATCCGGGAACTGACCGTTGTTTTACTAAGTGGAATGCTCGCAGCTTCTTCAAGCATTATTGTATTACCAAAAATTTGTACCGCTTCAATGAGACATTTCTTTACAAAATCGCTCTCAGTGAACGGTTTACCTTTATTCGCTATTAAATAGGAAATAGCGTAAGAAGCATTGCGAGCTTTCACGGAAGAAGAACACTCCTGAATATTCGTACGAGATTCCATATGCACTAACTTGAGTTGCACTAACTTGAGTGCACTAAATGCCGTTCAAGATTAAACCTTTTAACTACTGCAGGCTGAAATCCGCACAGTAGGCATGTCGTACGATCATAAATTTGCGCGAAAAACAAGTATTCGCAGACCTTATCAAAATTAGGGTGATGTACCTGCGTTTTAGGCATACTGTTCTACAAAATAAAATACACTATGTACACTGCTCGAAAGTCTATTGTCCGAATTTATTTTAATATGCAGAAAAGACGAACGACCTTACCAAAACTTGACTTTCTACACTACACTACAGAAACTCGCGATCCTTCCGTTTCAATAATCAATTCGAGACTGTTCACACGACGTTCTCAGCTGACGGATAAAAGAGGAAAATAACAAATGACTGAAAAAGAGAATTCTAAGATGTGTTACAATGTAAAAGTCGCGCGTCGGCGAGGCGAACAGCTACGTTCAAACTTCCAAGCACGTCTAAACGTGCGCGAAAATCATGTATTCCAGATGGTATTAAACTTTGAACAATAGAATTAATTACTAATTTTTTAATTTATATTACGAATTTATTTTTCTAAATAATTTTCTAAAGCTGTTGTCCGAAATTATCGTGCAATATAGTGGAATAAGCCTACAGGAGATACCACTAACAAAAAAAAACGCATTGGCAATAGTACCTCGATGATAATGCGGAAACCTATTGACACGTGTGTAGACCTTAAGCGCCACGAATAGCGCCTATGTTATGATACGCGGCTGAGCGGCTCCGAGTACCGCTGGGAGCTCACAAGAAGCTCCCTGGTGTAATGTACTGTTCCTATGTGTGAGTGAGAGAGAGAATAAGAACAGTAATGTACTGTTGGTATGTGTGAGTGAGAGAGAGAATAGGACCTGTAGCGCTACGCAATATGTATGTACGTACACGGCAACTACGGCAGTTGCGTACTAGATACTACTCTATACACATTGGCACTCCGGCACCGGTCGTAATTGTTTGTTATGTACGTAATTAATAAACTATAGCATCATCATTTAGTGATCACGAAAAGTGAGATTGGGTTTAAGTTGTCTCAATACTCTACACCTGGCAAGAATGCGGTGACGTAGGCAAGAATGCACACCCGATTGGTTGGCTTGGAAGGGGCGCAGCTAGGCTCACACGTGTTACGAGCCAGGGCCGCGAGTAGCACGCGTGGCTGGCGAAGGGTTATTACCCTTGGAATAAGGTTACAATTTGTTAGTTTGAGGAATAGAATCAAGCGCAGACGAACGTGAACAGGGAGCTGCTAGGATGGTATAGGAAAGACACGCATACGAACCTGATGCGTAATTGCGTAATCTGGGAGCTGCTAGGAGGTTGTAGAAGGGCGCGGATGAACCCAATACAAGAATAGGTAGCCGCTGGGAGGTTGGATGAAACGCAGACGAACCTGATGCGTAACCAGGGAGCCGCAAGGATAGTATAGTTTTCGTGGACGAACCCAGTGCGAAAGTGGGAAGCCACTAGGTTGGATAAATCTTTGTTTGGACTATTTGTTTGGCGCGAACGAACCTGATGCGAAATCAGGGAGTCGCTAGTATTGTTAGTAGGCCTCGTAACTAGTATAATTTAATTGATACAATCCGATCGGTAAGATTGTATCGTGTGGGAACGTTCAATTACTAGATTAGGATTTTGGTTAATAATGAAGGGTTTAAGAAAGTTGCACGATTTACCAAATAACACAAATATATTCTAATAAAGAATGTGTATGTATAATGGTGGTGTCGCGACTGAATTGAAGTAGAAATGTATGTATAATATTATTACCTAAGATGCTCGGTGTTGACGCACTGGCAATGCGGGGCCTGATAGTACTAATAATGCCAAATAGACTTTAAACCGAACTAAAAAAATGCAAGGGTTTATATACCCCAAAAACGGGAGGGGTAGTCTGATTTTAATCTGCAGTTACATGGGACTGCACTCTCGTTTTTTGTGGTTTTCCATTAAATCGGGCCAGAGCTCGATCTTCGTCAAGAGGGTAGATTTTTAGAAGGGCCTTTTATCTAGGACGTTTCCTGCCAGAGACGCTCTTGAAGAGATTCCCGTGAGAAAGTCAAAGGAATCTCTTCTCATATCGTAACTAACGCAATTTCGGCTAGAGCGTTCTATTGGCCGAAGCAGTCATACACACTACTCGAGTCGCGTGACGAAGAGAGGGGATCAGACGTACTCAGTGCGAGCGAGATAGTGCGAGATCGAGCGATTACAGGAACCTCGACGGCGTAGGCACAAAATTCAGAATACTGCTGATATTGTCATGACGTAAAACTTTCTTATTTTCCTATTCTTATTATAAAATGTTCAAATCAGTGGTGACATTGACATTTTACAGCACATATTAATACTTGTATATATTGTAACCGTTATTAATCTTAGTGCTTCGGTGATTTGAGGAACGGCTACGATCCTGGAGATTCTAATGAATCTCTGGTTCGAGTCTCCAGATACTGGATGACGGAAAGGCGTTTTTAGTATTGAATGAGTGTAGACGATGTGGGACGTAAAATCCTAGTAAATTCTGTCAAGTAATAGTAAATATAAAACCCATTTCGTTTACTCGTCTTTTACAAAGTCCGCGTCAACGCTCGCGATAACAGGCGTCCTCCGTTAGGCGGAGCCTGTTCTTAGACTCCACGTCTGGGAACTATTTAATTTTAATACTAGCGCACTCTGAAATATTACTCTACCGCCTTGCCCTGTCGATCGCATATAACCACGAATAACCGTTGTAACGCCTAAGCATACAGCTGATTACTCAGGTAGCACGCCTGCGTGACGACGCGTACGAAGCTCTACTTGCACGGCCACACCGGAGCAGTACAACCGTCGGCACTTGACAGTGGTTTCGGTTGCACTGTGGTTGTGGAGGAACAAGTATGACTGTACTTTGCTCGGTAGTGTGTACCCACACGGCCCTATTCGATGGTATTGGATCATCGTAACATCCGTGCACACAGCTGGCGATTCAGGTGAGGTGCACGAATGACGACACGTACGAAGTCCTACTTGCACGGCCCGACCAGAGCAGTACAACCGTCGGCACTGATAGTGGTTTCGGTTGCACTGTGGTGGAGGAGGAACGATTGTGACTGTACTTAATCCCTTTCTTTATTGTGACCGCGCGTCTATACCGAACGTCAGAGGACCGCCGTAACATACATGCACTCAGCTGATCTCTCAGGAGATGCGCCTGTATGACGACATGCACGAAGTTGTAGTCACCTGGCCACACCTGACCAGTACGACCGTCTTCACTTGCAGTGGATTCGGACGTACTGTGGTGGTGGAGGGGTAGTTCCAACCGTACTAGATCCCGTATCCGCCCCTACGCGATGCTACCGTGGATTACCGTAACACTCGCGCAACCAGCTGATTTCTCAGGTGAGATGCGCGCGTGACGATTGATACAAGGCTTTGATCGGTCGGCCACACTAGAGCAATACCACCGTCGTCACTTTGCAGTGGATTCGGTAGTACTGTGGTGATGGAGGAACGATCTCCACTGTATTTAAATCCATTTAAGACAATACGCGGCCCGCAGACGCGCGTGAACAATAATTAGAAGTAGTTGGAGAAGCACGCGTACGTGGGCCCACCGACACTTATTATGCCCAGGCGCGCTTATTACCCGTATTCCCGATTGCTCTCGTTTTTTATCTTTCGAATTCCTCACACAATAAGAACCTTGGCGATCCGAACTGTTATCGTCGTCTCGTACACTTCCTCGTGTTGACTACTACGCGGTTACGGCTAATTTATTGAAAAGTTCCAACAATCCCCGCTGTGCCACGTAGCGGTTTGCTACTGCGACTCCTCGGTTTGAGGCGTGTACGAGGCGAGGACAACTCGCTCGGTTTGACACGTAAGTTGCCAAGTCGGTTTGACTTCTCGGCGTCGCACCGGTTTTCGCTGGTTGTTAGAGTTAGAGGTGTGATCAGAGCCGCTCCCAGACGTAGAGTGATCTCAATTGCTCGCGTATCGACCTCCTTCGATCCGTATTGAATGATTCTTACTCCCTTCCTATCTCGCGGATCTCGCTTCGGCCATCGGTGTCGTGGTGGGGATCCGCGTAGATCACACGGCGTCCTGTCTAACCGATATGTAACTGGCACGGTTACAATATTATTGTATATGTATAATCCTATCTTTAATTAACACCATAAATTAAAATCTTTCTATTATATATATATATCTTTCTATTATATAAAATAGTTTTGTAGTTTCTGTTACGCTAAAACGCCGAGCGGGTTGCCTTCTGAAGGGGAACCGAAAATTGAGCGACGTGACAGTGTGTATTTTTCAGAAAGAGAGAGAGAGTCAGAGAGAGCGAGAGAGAGCGAGGGAGAGAAAGAGAGCGAGGGAGAGAGAGGGAGAGAAAGGGAGCGAGGGAGAGCAAGAGAGAAAGCGAGAGAGAGCGGGAGAGAAAGAGAGCGGGAGAGAACGGGAGAGAGATAAAGAGAGCGTCGGAGAGACAGAGCGGGAGAGAGAGAGCAGGAGAGATAGTGCGGGAGAGAGAGAACGGGAGAGAGAGAGGGAGAGAGAAAGAGAGGGAGAGAGTTTTCGTAATTATAATCCAGAATTCATAATTCCATTATCCCTTGTGCGCGAGTGGCGAAACCGCGTGGCGCTGTGGGGGTTGGCGAGCGAAACGAGCCTAATTAAATAAAAAATACAAATAACATTGTAATGTAGAGATGTTTATAATATTTATTACTATACAGGGTGGTCCGTTTAAATAAGAACACCTAAATATCTCTTCAGGTTATTGTGATGCAAACATTATTTGTCACGTAATGTGCATGGTGTCAATGGACCAAATATTTGGCACGAATATTTTTTGCTAGGGTCATTTTTTTCGGAGTTGTCAAGGTCATCGATGTTTTTTGGTACATAACTACATTTTTTTTTATTGCATCGTGTAACTGATGAAAAAATACATTCAGATATGTATAATAACATGACCTTGAAATGACCTTGATCCTCGAAAATTAAAGTTTCTGCTGAATTCCAGCGCGATTTATCCGATATCCTAAATCAGTAATATTTTCGTACAAAAATGAGCACTTGTCTAAACGAAACTCTAATCGATACCGTTTTGCCAATTTTGAATATTTCACGAAGAATTTCGATATGCTAGTCAATCGTCTCCGTAGCAACCAATGTATCGTCTAAATATATAAGTAGTTTGTTTTGCCTTATCAATTCCGAAAATATACTATTTATGTAGCGCTGGAACACTCGCGGGGCGTTCGTAAGACCAAATGGCATCTTGATGTATTCGTACTGCCCAAATGGTGTAACAAAGGACGTATACTTTATAGATGACTCCCCTACTTTGACGTGGTGAAAACCGTTTCTCAAATCAAGGCTACTGAAATAATTTCTATCTCTTAATCGGTCAAGGTGATCGTCTATCGAAGGCGTAGGAAAATTATTCTTAATAGTTATTTTATTCAATTCGCGATAATCCACGCATAGTCGTAACTCTCCGTTCTTTTTATCTATTGGGCTTGCATAAGGCGAATTGCTTGGGCGAATAATATTTTCATTTAACAGGCGATCGATAATAATTTTCAATTTTTCTTTATCACTGAAAGCAAGTCTTCGTGGTCGAAACGAAATGGGTTGTTCATGTTTCAGAGCAATCGTCATTTCGGCGTTACAATTAACTGGCGGTTCTAACTCGTTGACGGAAGTATATTCAGTTTCATACAAATTTACGAGTTTCTTTGAGATTTCGTATCCTATTTCTGGGTTAATAATCTTAATTTATCTTCGTTACTGGGGTCCGTGGTAATACAATTAATTTGCATTATTTTGTGGGAGCATGAGATAAGTGAAAGAGAGGAGGAAAAAGGAAGGAGCGTTTCGTCCTAGACCCGCTAGAGAACTCATCAGTAAGGCTATCTAGCGGGCCCTGCCTTAGACGATTGGAATGTTGGAAGGCGTTTGAGGACGGTATATATACAAATCATTGAGGAGTTGAATACTAGCGGGAAAGGTCTTTCTTTCAACTGCGTGTCCCTCTTGTGGCGTGTGTAAGAAGTTAGGCCTCCACAATTTCATTTAAAATTTCAACCGAATCATCTTTCTCCGACTTTATATCAATTTGTGTGACAATGTTTTCGTCGTCAAAAGAAACTCTAATATTCGGAAGTGATATGAAGTCTCTTCCGAGGAGTGCATCGCACTGCATCGCGCTATTTGGAACAACACCCAAAGACAAATTTACCGGGATTTCATTTACCGTGCAATTATTTTTGAGTATTGCTAGAACATCCAATTTCGATCCGTTAATCCCCTGAAAAATTTGACCATTATTTACAATAGGATTTCTTACAATGTTCGGTACAAAACTTTCCCTAACCAGGTTAACCGGCGAGCCAGAATCTATTATCGCGTCAACACAGTAACTCTGCTAAATACAGCAGTATTTATATTATATACATAACTCTGCTCAACTTTGCTAAATACGGTGGATTCGAAATCAGTTGTACTAAATCCGTATTCTGCGCATTCCTCTCAACAGTCCTCGGTGTCGTCCTCTCCGATGTTGAACGATGTCCGGGACAGTTTTCGATGCGGTGCGCTGTGCTCCCACACTTCAAACACGTACCCCTCTGGCGCCTCGGTTGTGTGCAATTCGAAGACAGATGACCTCGCTCACTGCAATTATAACAGCGGGGTGGCTGTTGTTGAACGGTATCCATCCGTCTCGTTCTGGCTTGCTCTTGCTTCTCAGGTTGGAAATCTTTTCTTTCCGGTCTCCAGGTATTGCGAAGTGACAACTTCTTAAAACCTTCTCGCAAATCTCCCTTCGTCTCAAAGCGATGCATACGGGCCTGGTTACGCAGAGTTCTTCTTCGTCAATCGTAATTTTGTTCGCCAATATTACCTTGTTGTCAAAATAATCATCAAAGGTTTCATTCGTGCGCCAAGTTCTTCCTTCAAATTCCCTCCTCCGCGTTAATTTAGAAATTTTCTCGTCGAACATTTCCCCCATAGCGTGATACAACGCTTGTACGCTAAGTTCAATGTGTTCGGCCTTGGAATGGAACCACGATAGCACTTTACCCTTTAACCGCATGGTTAACAATAATTTTATGGAATTCTCATCGAGACTATAGGTTTGACGAAGAAGTTCAGCCTGAGCCTTCCATTTTTTAAAGCCATCCCTCTCTCCATGGAATTCACTCAGCATATCACCAATTGCGCGAATGCTGATCGTCGATCGATTGCTCTGTATTGACGAGTTTGAAGGCACACTTCTTTCCCGTTGCAACAATTGTAGTTCTCTTTGTAACAAGTCGCGTTCCCGTCTCATAAATTCGTATTCACGATGTGACAGCGTTTCGTTACGAGCGGCACTATCATTCGCATTATCGAATGCATCACCGTCCCCGACTTCGGAGCCAAAATGTGTTGATGAAGCGTTACCTTCTTGTAGTCCGATACCAGTTTCGTCAACGTTTCCATGCTGTGACAACATTTGGACAAGATCCGCTGGTACTGCTGACCATGCTTCCGATCCCGCGAGACGTAGTCGATCAACTAGTTCCGCCTTCGAACCGGTAGTGGGAAGTTGCAAGTGCCTTAATACTTCCTTCAATTGTGCCATCGTAAAACGATAATAATCTCCGTCGGGAGGAATATGCGTTGTCGTTTTGTGTGCATATGACATAATGATACTTAGGTTGTTGAACGATATAAACACACGATTCGATTTAATTCACAAATCAATTCAATACAATTTCGCGAGCTTATCCCACTTCTGAAGTTTGTAGAGATGTTTATAATATTTATTACTTCGATTCACAATATCTTTACACCTTGTCAGATCAAGCTCCGTCACAAAACTGTTATTATTTATTGACGACGGCGCGTCGTCAATTCGTACCGATCGTCGTCGTTTTTTAAACCGTCAGGTATTTCCGCCGCGCGGCTGAATGTAAAGGTACACTCACACCGTTATTCCCCACAATAATAACAGTTTAATTTATAAATGTTTAAATAAATATTAAGTATATTAAAATAAATATTTAAAAATAAACACGATATCTAATATTACAACAATAAATAAATAAAAACAATGTATATATAAATGTTACATACAATATTACAATAATTACGTAAGTAATAATTATACATAATTAACAAATGATAAAATTGAAACTATATAACAAATAATACAATACAACAAAAGTATAATGGTGAATAATAACAGCAGCTCCAAGCATTTCAGCCACGCACCTCACCAAATTAATCTTGATTATAGTTATCAGATTGAAGTCTATACATATACAATGTATTTATAATTACAAACAATAAGTTTCATGCTTTCTTACTTTATAAATCCTCTTCATTGGAGGATTTGGTTTCGGTATCTGTTGAAGAATTCGTTTCCGGTATCGGATTTTCTCGTAAAACGTTGTCGATGGCATCTTCCATTGCTGCGTCCTTCTGCCAATATTTTTCTTCAATGTTTATAACATGGGAACAATATCCCTCCCAATCACTCGGCGTGATTTCTTGCAAGTTCCTTGGTTTGTTAACTGTAAGAGCTGGTCAGCAGTCAATGTAAAAACATTCTGTCCTCTTATGGTATGTTTTAATTTAGCCCAAGCTAATTCTATTGGGCTCATATCACAATTATAAGGAGGCAACCTTAATACATAATGTCCTTTTGATCTTATAAATTGATCAGCTTTAAATATTTTTTCTGGTGATTTCCTTGCTTCAATCAATTCAAATAATTTACATTTCCTCCAATTTTCTTCATGTTCAATATTATTTCTTAACAACCATTCTATCATTTCTTCTTTTGTTCCATATTTGGAAGGTGCTTTGTTAACGGATACTGTGTGGTACGGCGCGTTGTCCATAACTACAACTTAATTTTCTGGAATGTTTGGCAGTAATTTTTCCGTCAACCATTTTTCAAAATTGACGGCATTCATTTGGCCGTGCTAATCGCCCGTTGATGTGCGAGCTTTAAAAATCAATCCAGCTCCTTCAACAAATCCATTTCTTCCACCTGCATGCACGATGATATATCTATGTTATGAGCTTGAATTTTTTAAAACTCCTAAAGTGTCTTCACTTTGCCAACACTTGGAGGCACACATCGTGTTGTCCACCCACGTTTCATCTATATAAATAATATTTCTATTGGCATTTCTGTATGCCCTAATTGCTTCCAAATATTTCGCTCTCCAAGCTACAATATTTGGTTTTTCAATCAATATTTTTCGAATGTGATTACTTTTCTTCCATCTGTAGCCCATATGGTGTAATAATCTATATAGTGCATGCCTTCTCCAAGGAAAATCTATTTTTTCACGAATTGCGACTAATAATTTCGAACTTGTCAGTAATACTTTCTTAACCGTATAAAATTCGTGAATAATGACCCGTATTATTTGTTGTTCTTCGTTTGAACAATGGAACTTATGTATATCACTTTTGAGCCGATTTTTCCCTGGAGATTTTAAAAGTTCGTCTTCCTCACAGGAGGAACTTTCTTTCCGAATTCTCTTGATTGTTGCTGTGGAAACTCCAGCATAGTCGGCGGCACGAACAGTAGCCTGTGGCAAAGGATGAAGGAGGCTATTCATCTTTGCCTCTATATCACATTTCTTCGTAATTGTTCGAATTACGTTACGTGCCTCACTATGAACTGTCTGCCCTCGCTTACGTTCCATAATGATTTTAAGAAATTTAATTCAACAAACCATGAATAAAACAATAACAACAACAAAATATAAAACTATAAAACTGTAAAAAAGAAGCTACACTAAAATAAATACTAAACCAAATATAACAAAACTGTCACAAGAACTATCACTATAAACTAAAACACTATATTCAAACTCTACACTTTAACGCTGTTGAAACTTAATTCTAGCTTAATAACTAATTCTAAATATGTTAGACGCGTTCAAACGGTCTCTACGAATGCCTAGCACCGTCAACAGCCCCCTCGTCGTCTCGACACGATAAGACGCCACGGAGCGAGCTCCCGTGTATGAACGTGGTGGGGCATCTCTCCACGCACGTAAATAGGCCCCCCTGCCGGGCTAGATTCAATTCCGTTAATCTCCTCTGTGAGCATACGCGATATCTCCAAGTGTTTCCAAGTATTCGAATTGCGATTTCTATTGAACAACGGTCAGCTCCCCTGCAAGAGATCAGTGCGGGTCACTATAGTCTCCTCTGAAAGAATCAGTTACACGCGTAGTTATTCAATAGTTTATTGATTCGAATAATTGTATCTCGCCACAGTGCAAGTTTATCCTGTAACGCTCGGTACGCACGCATTGGTTTCAACATTTGTGTATTTTGGACAGTAAAATTGACAGTGAAGCCGCAGAACCCGGTTTTGAAGCGAACAAAGGGAGTTAGAACGGTTTTTGTACAACCTGATTCCGGTCGGATCCTCGAGTCCTTTTCCTCACACAAAATCTCGGCATTTATAGTTCCCGACTCCTTCTAATATTAAAAAGAAAAAATCAAGTAAAACACTACGAATAATACAACTACTTACAATACGAATAGTAATATATAATATAATAGAAAATATAATATAGAAATAAAGTAATACACTACGAATAATACAATTAAATATAAAATAATACGTTAAATTAAATTATTAAAATCGCTGTGGAAAAATCGCTCGGTGGTCAGAGAGAATGCTGAAGAAAGATTGATTGTCAACGCTATGTTCAGACGATCGATTTTGCAAACTGCCGACTAAATTCAGTTAACTTAATAACGCTATTGGTTGAATCCTAACGGCGGGAGTTTTGAATAGATGTTACAAGAATTACTGTCAAATACATGCAATCATTAACGATATCGAATAATTCGTTCAATAAGTATGTGTATGTAGCATAAATGAAATGATACAACACATACTGTTGTTATACAACAAATATTCTACAACTACCAAATAACAGTATCAACGTGTAGCATTTATGGTAATAACCAAAAGAGTTAGTATAAGGACTCTCTCTCCCTCTCTCTCTCTCTCTCTCTCTTTCTCTCTCTCTCTCTCTCTCTCTCTCTCTCTCTCTCTCTCTCTCTCTCTCTCTCTGTCTCTGTCTCTGTCTCTGTCTCTGTCTCTGTCTCTGTCTCTCTCAATCTGTGGAAGAGCCTACGGCGATCGCTAGAGGCGTCGCGTCGTGGTCTGTGCGATATTATCATTTAGCATGAGGAAGTCCCTTCCAGCACGAGTTGCCGGTGTCTTGATGAGTGGACAAAATTATCAGGATAATAATTCGGCACTCCCTTTTGGAGTCATCGATTTTGAACAATGTAGGAGATAAATAATTGTTAGCTCTTTATGGATAGGACTTCTGAAGTCGAATGTTTTCACAATAAGCTACTAAAAATTCATTTTCACGATTAGGACAAACACTGGCGACCCTTATTTTAGAATGTGTAAAGAATATTCAGCAATTTCAGAGCAGTCACTCTCGTATCCAGCGTGCATTTTCTACACGCATAATGCTTTTTTTTTCTTATTTTACGTCGCTTTGCGAACTCCTATTCAAGAATTATTTCGCGATAATATGCCTGCCCTAAACTTTTCAGAAAAATCTTACGTAATGTCAGTGTCGTCCGAACCGCGGTAGATAGGGCACCTCCAAAGTCTTATCAATTCAAAGCTCACGGTTTCTAATATGTATGTTTTTAATAGTTATATTTAATCTAATCACTAGGCTGCCGATTTTTATGCAAAATGAAAGTTAGCTGCTGCTATTGCAAGGGACAGGAGCCAAAGAGATATTTAATAAACAGATTGAAAATAATACAATGGTATTTCTAAATTATTTTAATCTTTCTACTCTTTTAAAATGCACCTACTAATTTTTGCATTAAATGCGTGAAATCCGCAGTCTACTGATCGCGTTATCTGATTATTGTCATTTGTGCTGCAATACAAGTGATATTACAATTGCTATTAGTGCACAGCTATGTGTTGAAAAATGTGAACAGTGATCGTGAGTGTGGAAAAATTTCACGCCATCTGTATGAAACAAACATAGGATTTATTAATCGACTGGAAAGTGAAAGCGAAGGTCCGGATCATTGACTTTACCGCATATGCCTTAGGCCTTAGGTTCTCGTATACCTACTATCTACCACAAGCTGTGCAGTTCGTTGACCTGACCGTACGTCCCTTATCTTTCGGCACTGCCGTATACCTGAAGCCAGCTGTGCAGTTCGTTTCCGAGTGGCTCAATGACACATTTCGAAGCAGCAAGTGCATTCACGGCTGAATAAATGAATTTTTAATTCAATCCATTCAATTTCTGCTCCTTCTCTTGTTCGATGCCTCGTCGCGGCGCGGCGCACAGTGTTACATCGGCGGCAAAAATCAATTTTATGAATTTTCGATTTAAAAAAAAAATTACTTTCGTATTGCCAAAGAGTCAATGAATAATGTGGCAAAGTCCGATTTTTTAAAAAAAATTTTCTTACGGAGATATAGGCATCGGAAATAACCTTTTCTTCTATCCTGCGAATTCATCAGTTTTTAGTACCATAGTTATGTAATTATTCTGCCTACAATTGAATACTTAGGGCTCTACAAATTATATGGGTTATTACGCATAGTTTAAACTATAAACTGGCACAAAAAATTTTTCGATAAAGTTGTTTAACATTAAGGAATATGGATTAACCGGAAGCCTCTTTGCGTTGCGCTCATTTTTTATTTATGGAAGCATATTACGAGACATTATCGAATTAATTTTCCATATGTACCTACTACCTGGAAGCTAGTCAATGCTTGAACTGATATTCCTCAATTGGAATATGCTAAGTACATATGGAAAATTAATTTGATAATGTCTCGTTAACTACGTCAATACTTTTTACGCAAAATTTGATGATTTATCCGAATTCGAAAAAAAATATTAGACATTCCATTTAAAAAACTGAAGGAAACCCTAATATCTCAATAAAAAAGTAAGGTAATGTGGGATTATAAAATAATCGGGTGTCAGAAGTGAGATTTAACTATATATATATAACTTTATTATATTATAAACTATACACTAATTACGCTCGCTTGCTCTTTTACTCTTATACTCTTATACTCGTTTACTCTTATGTTCTTAATCAACGACTTTTTTCGCTTCCACGGCCTGCCTTATTTATATTAAATTCTAAAAGTTGATATTTAAACTTAAATTGCGGCCAAAGTGGTTCGAAGTAGGCCGAGATTTTTTACACAAAGTTAGGTCAACATTATACCTTGCTAAAACGATTAGTGCCAGACCGACTCTGCCTAACAGATTTTAGATATGCTTCCATAAATAAAAAATGAGCGGAAAACAGAGATTTCCGATTAGCCCATATTACTTAATGTTTAACAACTTTTTTAGAAAATTTTTTTGCCAAATATGTGTTGTACTTGTGACAATCTTTCCACAAAATTTCAATCAAATCCGTTGGATAGATTCGTTTTTACGGATTTTTTGCCGCTTTTTGGCCATTTTGCAACACTGTGCGGCGCACCACTACCGCTTGTCACGGTGGAGCCCGCTGGCTCGCCGGACCACCTTTGCCAACACGCGTCTAGGTCGCGCTCTGATTGGTCCATGTTTTTCGTTAATAATTCCTAAACAAAGCCGCGGGGGATATTTTTGCAAAGAAAAATGTCGCTTCAAAAGACTTCAGAGAAGCGAAGGAATTTTCGAACACCCTGAATAAGCAAAGGGGTTGTTTAGCACGTGTTTCTTTCTCAGAAAAGAGATTAGAAAAATTCTCCGTACGTAACAGAATTAATTAGACCATATAATCAGGAAAACACCAATAAATTCAGGAATTAAATTGCAAACGAGATAAAAAAAGAATGGGATTCTATTTTTTCGGAATATTTAAAAATATTATACTTAATATGCCCAAACGGTTACATAGGATCGTTAAATAAAACCGATGTTTGACAAAATATTAAAATGGCAATTTTTCTTAAATTTTATACACAAAATAATTACTCGTTATAAGATGTTCGAATGTTAGTGTGAAGTGAAAGTGCGACAATAATTAATTTAAAGTGTATTATACAATTAAATGTTATTGTCAGAATGAAATTGTTCCATATTTTCAATTTAAACTCGAATGCATAGCATCAATTCTACAGATATTATAGTGTCAAAATATTAGTTTAAGTAACTGTTTATTATAAACCAGTAATAAAATGTCACCGTTCAATCGAACAGATATAATTCATTGTGGTACTGTATACCACCGAAGTCGCAAAAAATATTGCTATTCGTCTTGATGAGAAGTGTGGACGAAGTAATGTTTGATTTGGCTGGTTTATTCACTCCGTGTTACGAAGGTTTCTCAATGGTAATTTATCATGTTTATATAGTGGTGGAGGAGAGTATTCGAACACCCGTAAAAAAGGAATATCTTTAAAGTAGGATAGAAAATTGAATTAGAAGAATTAGTTTACCAGATAATGGGCCGAATAATAGTGTAAAAAACTAAATTGTTTATCGGAGTCTATAATGAAAATTTAGAATATTTTGTTTGTAAATCTAAGATGGTCATATACATGTACATATGTACAAAGTTTTTTCATCGAAATCAAGTGAAGGTTGACACGTACAAGAGCCGCAGGCATCGAAAGATGTAAAACAGGGTTTATAATTTATTTAAATTGCAGTTTTTGACGATGTTTGTCATTTTTAACCATTTATGGCTCCTAGCAATGTTAATCCATTTCGATGAAACTTTGTACGTACATTCGACATACGAATTATTAGATCTACGGTAGACATGTTTTAAATTTTCATTATAGGCTCGTATAAAAAAGTTAAAAATTGTGCTGTTAACTTTGTTTCTTTGCAGTTTCGGCAAGTAAATAATATTTTATATAATATTTTTGGTAAACATTTGGAACAGGAACGACCTCACCGATTTCAATGACATAGAAATATATTGTCTAGGTCAGGCCTGGCCGCCGGGCGATTTTATATTTCGTTTGAAACTTTTGTTTCTTGCTGTATGTATACAAAAAATATTAAATTAAAGAAAGGATAAACAAATATCTCATTAATTATGACTCGAGAGTTAATTATGTTGAATCATAGTATAACAATAAAGTTTTATTCATTTTGCATGTTTATCTAAAGTGCGGCTCGCTGTGACGTGAAACCATTTGGGTTGGCCAGGCCTGGTCTAGGTCATCATTCTGAACTTTTTCCTATTCATGTTACCGCCGCTCGGCTTTAGTTCACAAGAATTATAATAATATGTTTGATACTTTTTTTGTTCGCATCTACTAGACTGTCGGAGTTGAAAACGACTGAAGTCTGTTCAAGTGGTAACCGGAGCCTCTTCGTTGGCGGCCACATTTTTTTTAAACTAGCTCTAACAAACTCTGATATTATTTTTTAATTGTAAGTTCATTTATATCCGATACATGTAAAATTCGTTCGAAGTAGTAAACACTGAGTAATTCATTGGAAGCGTGGTCTATGTACCAATTATATCGGAGTTGGTTAGAGCTACTCTTAAAATTGCTCCTGCCGATGAACCGGATGGCCGTAACATGTATAGGAAAAAGTTCAGTATGCTGAATCGACGACTTTGCCCCTCTATCTAAATAGTTACCATATTTTTTATTATATTATCCAGTAAACTAATCCTTTTAACTACTCAAAAAGAACCCTAGTCATTTGATACAAGTTTGTAAAAGTTATAACATTTTAAAGGGTGTGCGAATACTTTTGTCCATCTCTGTGCCTTATTAGCAGTAATCCCCAGTACCGTATTTAACCAATTTCTGTTTCAGATGATGAGCTCATCTTTTTCATACTTTACTGTTATTTATTCGACCCAGTAAAATAATTCGAAATGTGGACTACAGGCAGCAGTCATTAATAAGTGATCAAACTTGTAGGAAATTATGAATACGAGATTTGATAATCTGAATATCACTATTTCGCTTCAGACAGCCGCTGGTATGCTATACGCGAAGCTGAAACACTTCATCATGCTCCAATTGTTATTAGTTGCACGAACTGTACTTATACATGTTGCTAAAATCTTACAGTCTTATTGATTTCCTAGATGTGCACTCCATTTTACTCATAATACCTGTAATATACATATAACACAATAGCAGTGCGTTTGCTGGACTGCACTATGCCCAAGTTTAACGTCGTATAAAAATAATCACGTTTACTGTTTGCAGCAGTTTTTTAATTATCATACTTCAAGACATGGTAAACTTGTCGAAACGTTACCTCCTCTCGAATTTTGATGAAATTGAAATATGTTCTCAAGGTCATAGTTCTAAACAACTTTTTCCTTTGAAAGTATATGGTAGTCTCTTTTAGTTTCGAATTCTGCCTCTTTTGAATGACCTAATTTCTTCTTTAGGGCGGAGCCCTTTCCCCTACACCCCCTCCTTGAAACACGTACCCTGACAGTTACAATTATTGATAGTACTACAATGAATCGCGCCTATACATATAGGCTCGCGCGTTTCTCTGCGACGTATTCAACTCGCCTTGCGTCCTAGAAAAGGGAAACTTCAGGGAATATAACCATATTTTTTTCAAAATTTAAATCACTCTGGCCCCTCATCGAAAAAAACGTAAAATAAAAATTTGTATAAATTTTTCGACATTATAAAGTTGATTTTCGAGGTTGAAAAAATTATTACATAATAGCCCAATCCTTTCCGAATAAAACAAAAAAAATGTAGCTCAATCGGACAAACAGTTCCTGAGATAAAAATTCGTAAGTGAGGCCTATTTTCGCCAAAATGGGCAAAAATCGCAAACTTTGAAGGCCTGCCATTTCTAAAAAAAATTCGAAATCGGTAAAATGATGACTTAAACCCCCTCTAATACAACATGGACTGTAACATATTTCAATTTGAACGAAATCGAAGATGGTGACCGGAAAAAGTGATCGATTCGGCATGGAATGACCCTCCAGTGAAAAAAACGAATTCACCGGCACACTATACTATGGCCGTTGGATGATCTTGGGCACAGAAATTCACAGTAATTAAGAAAGAAAGTTTCCTACGCGTTGTAACAACTCTGTTACCCGGGTGCTTCCTGCCGGAGATAGTTCGCCGAGCCTGGGTTCAAATTATCGGTGAGGAAGTGATCGGTCGGGAAAAGACGTGAGGTGTAGAGAAAATAAACGAGTCGGTTGTGTGTCGAAATCGAGTCTCGCCGAGATGGTGTTTCGCGGTGTCGGCAGACGCGGGGTTTTCGCGATGCACGATACGCGTTCTGGGCGGTCGAGCGGGGCGCGGTAAAAGAGGGCACGTTTTCGTCGTCACGACGAAAGGACGGAGGAGTGAAGACGATCGTACGGTGGAGAGAGGCCTATCGTTGTCACAACGATTGGGCGGTGGAGTGTCGCTGCCACAGCGAGTGGGCTAGGGCGGAGGGGTAGTTACCTGTAGTCGTTGTCACAACGATCGGACGGTGGAGGGTTTCGCTGTCACAACGAATGGGTGGCAGGCGGGTGAACACTTACCGACGTCACGTAGATGAGTGTGGCTGGATGGTCGTTGTCTCAAAGATCGGAGAGGAGCAACCGAGAATTTACTGGCACAGTAGATTTCTGGTCGGGAAGGTAGTCGTTGTCACAACGACGGGAAGACGGTGATTTCTCTCGGTTTGCCGGGCCTTATGTACAGATTGTTCGGTGGTGGAGGGCGGTGGTGCGAAGGAGTTTAGGGATAGTTACGTATATCCTGTTCCCGCCAAAATGCGAGAAAATACGCATCCGGTTTCCGCCAAAATGTGTTTCTAGGGGAGCGGGTAGTGCGGGGTGTTTGGTGTCAGAGTGACAATTCCTTGACGCGGGGGTTGCGCGGTGAGGGTAGTTCGTGGAACTGTGACGTGGTACAGCTGATCGGTTATGCTGCTTGTGTTCAGGCGGTGTCGGTCTCGGTCGGTGGCGTTTGGTACGCGGCGCGTTCGGTCGGTGTCGGTCTAGTTCGGCAAGGTTCGGAACGCGACGCGTTAGTAACCCAGGCCTGCAGTTGCAGGTCTGTTACAGCGTTACCTCTCGCTGGCGGTCATGTTCGACCACCTGATCGCCAGCGAGAGGTCGTGGAAGGCGGTGGTCTCCTTCTCCGAGACTGTTATCTCGGAGAAGGAGGCCGCCGAGAGAGCTCGGGAAAGGGAGCCGGGCTCGGGGACAAGGGAGTGGGCGCGGGGGTCGTCCTCGCGCCAACTTGTGCCCCCACGAGGAGGGGCGACGTTGGCTGTTGCCCGGAAGGCGGGCGGAGAGGGGGGGAGGGGGATCGGGGGGTGACTGACCCTGGTTCCCCGGGGGGGAAGTTAGTTCCCCCCCGGGATGGGTCTACATCCTCGAGGTAACTCGGTGCGGGGGATGTCGGCCCGTCACCCTTGACGAGCAACGAGCTCTGGGGGGGTCGTGGGATGGGTGGGATGGGGAGGGTCGGGGTGTGCCGGATCGCGCCATCGACGACCCTCTCTTACCGGTGTCGGCGTCTTCTTGCCCTGGCCGGGGCGGGGACCTTCTGGTCACCCGGACCGGGCGGGGCACGGTGACGCCGGGGGCCGTGGGTGGACCGAGCGGGGGCTCGAGAAGCCCATTTCGACGGCCCCAAGGATGGGGACACCGGACGGGTCCCTCCACCCGGGGTCTTATAGTGTAGGTAGTGGGGGAGGCTAAAACCTCCCCCCGGGTTGTATGATAGCTGGGAAGTGCCCTGTTGAGTACTCGCGTGATCCAGGCACAACCCATTTGTAGGGAGAAGTCGATTCCAATCGGCGAAAGTTCACTCGAATGTCGCGTCGTTAGTTACTGTAACGACGCGACGATTCGATATTTATTGTTTATTGATTAATTTTGCGTTCTTCTTGTTTACGAGTTACGTTGTTTGATTCATTCCGGTTTGACAGTTGTAAAAGTAAAGACGTGTTTAAAAGTTGTACTTAATATATTTGAAATTAAATCTTAAAACATTTACATTCACGGACGTATTAACTTATTCATAGCTTATATCCTACACATTTAGCTTAGGCGGGTGTGGGGTTTTAGTGGGTAGCCTTCGGAGCCTCCCTCCCCGATGGTAGTCCCACATAACCCCGGCTTCCCCCCGGGGGCCGGGGTATGTGTAATGCATTTCCCCACATTCAAAAAAAAAAAAAAAAAAACAAAAGGCCTGTTACAGCGTTAATGAATCGTAAACGTAGTTCATAGTCAATGCAATATATAATAACGCAATGCAATAAAATAACGCAATGCGAATATAAAATTCATGGACCGCATCCTGCGATTTCTTTATACATTTTAAATTTCATTTGTTCAATCTCAAATCTTGAATATGAGCAAAGAGAAGACGCAATTAGGGGAGGAACTGCATGTCCCGGCCAGACGGATTTTTCTACGACGTCGAGTTTTTTTTTTATTGAACCACTGAAACCTGTTATAGATTTATTTCGGCTTTAACAATCATACATTGGGTATACATAATGTACATAATTATAGATTTGATTACCGGTAGAGGTGAAGTTGACAGTCGTGTAAAAACTGAAAAATATGTATACAATCTTTTATGTTTGGTTGTGCAAAGAAAATGTCCGCTTTTAATGGCAGAAAGTACTTAATTTTGCGCAGCTTATTAACTAGCTTAATTCTTTGGGAATCGTATAGCCGATACTGCTATAGGACATGGTCCAGATCGTCTGAGTCAAAGTTATATCTACATCTAGGGTCATTGACAATATTTACTCAATACAGAGTAGCCGCGAGACTATAATGATTGGCCCTGATACGGTTTACTGTGGTTATGAAACCTCTTTTGGTGTTAGCATCAATATTTTGAGCAAACCAGGGAGTTTCACTCGAGTTGTAAAACATTTGAAAATAAACTTGAAAATTGCCTTTTTGCCTAAAGTAGCAAGTGAGATTGGTAAAAGGAACTTGAGAAATATCCGCAGAATTAGAAGACGTGGCAGATTTAGCTAGGGTGTCCGCATCTTCATTTCCATACACTCCTACATGAGACGGGATCCAAAAGAATTTTATAGGTTGTAAGTAATCCTGACAAAATTCCTCGTATTTTTTTAAAATATCGAGTATAAAAGGGTTTGTTGATTTTGAGTCAAAGAGTCAGTAAAAATAACAAAAGAGCGATGCCTATGTTGAAGTGCGATATCCATAGCGTCGCACAGGGCCAAGCGTTCCGCTGTAAAGATCGACGCGTTACAATCAATGCTTTTTCTTAATAGGATCTTTAAGTCATAGCAGATACAGGAACAGCCAACGTATTCGGATTTATCGATTTTGCTACCATCGATATATATGGCAGTAGCGGCATTGTCTGTTATGATCTGCTCAATTCGTTGGTTAGGATTAGCTAGGTCCCTGATCTCCTCGCCCAGACTTGTATTAATTGGAATTGATGTAATCAATGTTTTAAAATGACAATATAAATTGAAATTATTATTAGAGATAATTTTATCTTTCAACTCAGGAAGAGATTCAATGCATATATCTAATATTTTGTTTTTGGTTCTTGAACTTTTTCTTCTGAATAGATGGAAATATTTAGTGATGATATTATAGATTTTGGAACTAAGGTATTATAGATTTTGGAGTAAGGTATCGCTTGCATAGAAAGATCGTCCTATCTGATAGCAGCATCAACTTAGATTCAGCTATCATTACATTAAGAGGAGTACTTCTACGATACCCAAATGCTATTCTGACAGCAGAATTTTGAATTTTTTCTAGCTTATTTCTAAGAGTAATTGTTCTAGGCCAGTATACAAAGCATACGTAGTCGATAATAGAGCGTATATAGTTTTTATATATTATTAATAAAGTAGAAGGGTCCGAACCCCACCACGTTCCACACAAGAATTTTATCGTATTTAGTGATTTAATACACTTATTATAAACATGATCTATGTGTGGCCTGAAAGTGAGCCGGTTATCAAATATGATTCCCAGAAATCGAACATGTTTAGCTGATTCAACGACGCAGCCTCCAACCTTTATTTGAACGTTGTCAATAGGGATTCTTTTATTATTAAAATGAAGGAGTCCAGTTTTACTTGGGATGATATCATGTCCACTATTGAGCAGGTTGTTACTAATAACGTTAATCGCCCTCTCCTAAATTTTTTTTGCTCTTTTCAGGGATGCGAATTTGATATAAGCAGCAATATCATCTGCAAATAAAGAACTGATTTTGGCAATCCATCAATCACCTGCGCAGTGTAAACAGAGAAAAGAATTGGACTTAGTACTCCTCCCTATGGTACGCCTTTATGGACTAGTCTAGGTATCTCGAGTGAGTGTTCAGTAAAGATGGTTCTTTCTCGCATAAGGAAGTTTAAAAACTTTAATGTATTTGCAGAACTTCCCAAAAACGCGAGTTTATGTAACATGATATTAACATTAACATTGTCGAATGTCCCCCTATGTCTAAGAAGGCTCCTAGAACTTCTTTTCGTTCGATAAAGGATTCTTCTACTTTAAGAGTTAGGTTTGTCAAGTTATCCATACATGAATTGCCCTTTCGAAAGCCGTGTTGGCTAGTTGGCAACCAGTTGTTCATCTCCGCCGAATATTGCAATCTATTTTTAACTAGGGTTTCAAAGAGTTTGCACGTGCATGAAGTAAGAGAAATGGATCGAAAGTTTTTGCCATCAGCTTTTTTGATGAAGTGGGTATAGGAGGCATTCCAGTTAGGTGGAAACTCATTAACGTGATACATATGGTTAAAGATGTCCAATAGCAGTAATTTGTATTTGGTAGGCAGTCTTTGTAAAATGTCAAAATCTATGCCGTCCATACCAGGAGCTGATTTGGCATTTTTTGAATCAAGTGCTATATTAAATTCTTCAAAATTGAAGGGGGAATCAAAAAATTCGTTCGGCGTGCAATCAGGAAAATCAAGGGATCAGTTGGAACCCACGGAGGACTGATTTTATTTAAAGCAAGTAAAGTCAGATCAGTTGACTGCAGATTTTCAGTATTGTGAGCATGAGAGACCTTAGTCCATTTATTTTTAATGATTTTACATTTTTTCCAAACATAGCTAGGATTAGTGTAAAAGTTAATTGATTCTGCGAATAATCTAAAGCTATCTTTTTTCTTTTTCTTAAATGTTTTAGTATCAAGAGCTGAGATTCTTTTATAGTCAATCAAGTCTGCCAAATTTCCTGATCTTTCCCACTTCCTAAAAGCAGATCTACGTTGTTTTTTAAGCACATTGCAATCGTTATCCCTCGAAGGAACTGGGTTCCTCCTATGGCGTCTAGCGAATAGTATTCCCTTACTTCTATTTGGAGTACTATCTTTGACTGCATTGGAAATCAGATTAATAAAGAATTCGTATTTGCTGGTAGGAGAAAGATGGTCATAGCCGGTCGAGAGAAAATCCCCATAGTTTTTTCTGAGGTAGTTATTAAAGATTTCCCAGTCGTTGCGGGTTGACTTTATTTTAAAAGTTTTTTTCTCGTAGTAATATTTACCGACGTGAACTTCAAAGGAAATAGGGAAATGATCGGAGCCCCAGGTCTCGTCATGTATTATAGATTCAATAATATCGCAAGTATTCATAGTGGAGAAGAGAAGGTCAATGTTAGATTTGAAATTTGTGTTAATGTTGATATGAGTAATTGAGTCGTTGTTGTGTAAAAGCAGATCAGCATTTTCTATAGAGGTATAAAATCTCCTTCCATTGCTGTCCGTGTAATTACAATTCCAGTTTGTGTGGTGCGCATTAAAGTCTGCAACGAGAATACAGTTACGATTGTTATCAATATTATGGACTAGTGTAAACCATTGCTCCTGTGTAAGGGTATGACCTGGAGTCCTATAACAGACAAAAATATCTAAACAAGGGATAATGTTTGTCACGCGGATACCACATAGCTCGACTGATTCATCAGGGGATGTTATCTTGGTTTTTTGTGTAAATTCGATGTTTTTACGTATTAGCAAGAGAATGCCTCCACCCCTTGAATGCAACCTATCTTGCCTAAACGATAAAAACCCCGGAAAGATTACAATATCGCTTGAAGTTAACCATGTTTCAACAAAAACGAGAATGTCATAATTTTCCAAAATGGTCTGGACTTCAGGTAGTTTCGGGCGAAGACTTCTTGAGTTCCAGTAGAAGAAACGAAGAGCAGTGGAGAGAGTGGCCATGAACGGGAAAACGGATGAGAGTTTTTATTGTTGTTTTTATTGTTGACTTAGGAAGTCTTCTTATTCCTCAAAGGTATTTGAGTCCTCGCTGGTTGTTTCTGACATAGGTGAACTATTGAATCTTTTGATAATTCGATTTATGCGCTCTTTTAATTTACGTTCTGTGATGTAACCTTTCAGAGATGAGAAAATTTTTGAGAGGACTGGTATATCATGTGTATAAGCCATAGCAGTATCGAGAACTTTCGGATTGTCGTAGGTGGCCATAAGAAATGGAGCACAGCTATTGTAGCTTAAAGGGAGATTGTGTCATTCAGCTTCAAAAAACTGAGGACGAACGTATAAGTGAAGAAATTTCCTCGAAGGTAGTGCCTGTATTTGCCTCCACTTTACGTTTTTTCCTTTTACCTTTAGTGATATTTTCAGTTTTGTTTTCTTTTTTCGTTAAAGTGCTAATTTGCTTAGAGCTATCAGTTGATGTCGAAACTGATGATTGTGGACTCTTAGTACACACAGGTGGTGGCATATACTCCTGAATATCCGAGGGAGCGAAAGATTTATCTACAAGATAGACCTTTGGTGTTAGGCCATTTGAATCTATAACTTGAGCTTTTGATGCATATTCTTTGTTGTCAACGTTAGTGTTCTTACAGTGTATGGCAAGATGACCTTCATCTTTGTGTGGCGGCCCGTGCAACGACCACTCCGCTGCACCACCGACATGCATTGTATGCGTGGCGACGACCGTCCCCGGGAAGCCGCAGAGAAACACTTGAAAATCGGTTCCGAGGACGGTCGTCGTTTGTCAAACGATCGACTATCGGAGGCGAAGATCCAACAGTCCAAGGCACGCGATCGGCCATTAACTCGCGAGTACTCGGTCGGGACAGACGACTGTCCAGGGCGAATAAGGGACGATACGAGCGAACACGTCTACATTTATTTCACCCGTTGCCCCACATAATTGGTTACCCCGACGTGATCTGTCGCGCAAAGGCAGACCGAACCGCGATAGTGTGTAGCTCGGGTGTGTTTAAACGTAAAGTTACGAAACGCAACGATGGCCGAGCCACCAATGCCCGGTATCGCACCCTTGGCGGGCGTAGCGTGAGTGGCAATAAAAATCCCACCGTTCTGAGAGAAGAACCCGCGGATATGGTTCCAGCAGTTGGAGTCCCAGTTCGTTCTGTCTGGGATTACGCAGGACGCCACGAAGTACCACTACGTCACAGCGAACTTGGAGAACAAGTACGCTGACGTAGTGGTCGACATCATCGGCAGCCCGCCGGCGGACAACATGTACGAGACGCTCAAGACCGAGCTCATTCGGCGAATAGCGGACTCAAAGGAGCAGGACATCCGGTATCTCTTGGAACACGAGAAGATCGGCGACCAGATGCCTTCCGTGTTCCTGCGACGCCTGCAAAATCTCGTCGGCGGTACGGTGACGGACGAATTCCTGAAGACCTTGTGGATGTCGCGTTTGCCAACGAATGTACAGACCGTGCTGGTGACGCGACAGAAGGACGCGCTCTCCGACCTCGCGGCCCTCGCTGATACCGTCATCGAGGTGTCGTCTCGCCCGCTGGTCGCCGCCGCATCGACAAGCCGAACGGACGACACTCAAGCCGTGATAGCGGAACTCCGTCGCGAAATCGCCGCTCTCCGCGTCGGAATGGACACCCGCCAGGCGCGGTCCAAATCGCGCGGCACCCGCGAAAGAAGGGCGTCGAAATCGCGAAACCGGAGCAATGAGGTACCACCTGGTGACGGCAGGTGCTGGTACCATTGGAAGCACGGTTCCGCCGCAAAGAAGTGCCGCGACCCGTGTTCCCACGCGACGGGAAACCGGCGGTACGGTCGTTAATGGCGGTGAACGGCTCCGCGCCGTCTACAAGCCGCTTGTTCGTTACAGACCGTACCACGAGAATCACCTTCATGGTGGACACAGGATCCGACCTGTGCGTTTTTCCGCGTTCGCGTGTGAGTGGTGCACGCGAAAGGACGACGTACGAACTTTAGCCGCGAACGGTTCAACGATCACGACGTACGGCTCCGTGAGGTTTACGTTGAACTTCGGCCTGCGTCGGGACTTTTCGTGGCGGTTTGTGATTGCGGACGTTACCACCCCGATAATCGGCCCCGATTTTTTGAGCCATTACGGACTCCTCGTCGACAAGCGTGCGAAAAGACTAACAGACGGTGACTATTCTTGAGTTTACTACATATTAGCTATATTTAGGGTAGAATTTGATCGAACCTTGGCGCCGAGATTATTATTCCAGAAAGTTATTAGGAATAATTGGTGTTCGAGATTGGCGCGCTCAGGCGCCATATTCTTTCACGGCCACCAAGCAGCTCCCTCGCGATACCGCCAAACGTGACTACAGCATGCGGATGCCGTCGAGGCTCGCGCGGGCTCGAACCCGCTCGTCTGATTGGCCATTTCCCAGTCTCGATCCTTCTGGAAGGTTCTCGAACGCCAATCCGGAACCACCGGTGCGTGACGAACTTCCAGGAAGATCGAGACAATAAAAGACGGAGACAACCGTCATCGTGCTCTTTTTTTTCTCGTTTCTATCACGTGCACAGCTGACTGTCAATCAAAACTCCTTCTAGTGCAACGATCTTTAATTTTCACACATTCTTTGTACAGATTATTACAAGTCAATCTTGACTATCCTTGTTAATCGCAGTGATAAATATACTTTAATTTATTGCAAATCCAAAACGATTCAAATCCAGTCGTTTCAATCACTTCCTCGTGCAATCCATCATTCATTCAATTTCACGTTCAAGCATCCTTCAATCATTTTGTTTAGTTTGGTCGGTCAAGAACTAAACATTTTTGGTCCTTCGAGCCGGATTTGCAATAAAACCAGTGAAAACCAGTGGTGAATCAGCCTTCAAGTTAAGTGAGAACCGTTCAGCGACCCTGTCTCGCAATAAGATGGATCTCACACCAGAAGGGCTGCTTCTCGTCCAGCAGGATCTCGCTGGAAAGATCGGAAGAACGATGGAGAACTTCAAGAAGTCAGTGGCTCAGTCCAAGGCAACGGCAGGACATGTCCAGACCAGAATCAACCTCCTAGAAAAGTACTGGTCAGAATTTTCAGAGAATCACCGCGTGATCATGTACGTGAAGAGAGACGCGTTCAAAATGTCAGACTACGTCAGCAAGCGTATTGGTGACATAGTTGAGGAGACGTACGCGCTGCAGAGGAGCATGCTCCACGATTTGTCGCTGAAATACTGTGACGGCGGCACGAGTTCGGCAAATTCAGCGTTATCCAAGGAGGAACAAGGCCAGGGAACGGCACCACTTCCCAGGCTGCATCTGCCCGAGTTCGATGGGGCATACGTGGAATGGCCTGCCTCCAAGGATCTCTTCAAGTCAGTGGTGGAACGCAACAAAAACCTGTCCGACGTGGACCGCCTGCAGTACCTGAAAACCAGTCTCAGCGGGGAAGCAGCGGACCTCGTGAAGAATCTGCCGACCACCAGTGAGAACTACGAGCGAGCCTGGAGCATTCTCAAAGAGCAGTACGAGAATAAACGAATTCTCGTGCGATTCTGCCTCGACAAGCTTGCTTCCATTCCCAAAATGAAGGAGAGTTCAGCTCCGGAAATCATTAACGTGCAAAAAGAGGTAGCTTCGGTCGTGAATACGCTGGACGGTATGGGAAGACCTATCGACAAAATAGAAGATTGGTTTGTCTACTCCGTAGTCCGTTTATTCGATCAAGAAACAAAGAATAAATGGGAGGAGGTACTAGCGGGCACCAGCGAGCCGCCCACGTTTACCAAGTTGAAGGAATTCCTGACCAAGCGACGTCATCAGCTGGAGGCATCCTTCGTCTCCGATTCCACGACGCCGTCTCAAGGAACCAGTCGGAACCAGAGCAGAATCTTCGAAGCGCGCACAAGCCCGGGTCAAAGGAAGGCTAAGGAAAGCGCACAATCATTCAGGGCGAACCATGCACAGCAAGCACTGAAACTGAATTGTGCTAAATGCAACAAGGACCATTACCTGATGCAGTGTCCAGAATACAAGGCACTCTCACCGGCGGAGCGTCGAGGCTACGCAGAGAAGCACAGGCACTGCAGCAACTGCCTCGGGAGGCACTCCATTGCAGCCTGTCCTTCCACGAGAGGTTGCTCGTCCTGCGGAGAGAGGCATCACTCGCTGCTCCACGATGCCTATCGAGACGACCCCAAACAGTCAAAGAAGGTCCTCCACTCCGTGGACTGCCGGAACCTGGAGGGTGAGGTTTTACTAGCCACAGCTCTGATTAAAGTTACAGATCGCCACGGCAGACAGCAGGAGGTCAGAGCACTCATCGACCAGGGCTCCGAAGTCTCGATGGTGGGCGAAGGATGGGCACAACGGCTTCAATTACCTCGAACAGCCTCGTCAGTAGACATATTCGGAGTCGGAGAGCGGCAGCTAGCCAGGGCGCGGGGAAAGGTCAGCTTGGAGATCTGCGGCAACTATGACGACACCACGATCAAGGTCACAGCTATCATTCTCCCAAAGCTGACGGCCTACACACGTGGATGTTCGACACCGCGTCGCACGTGGGATCATTTGCAGGGACTGCAACTGGCTGATCCTTGCACTGCAGTGGCGAAACCTATCGAAGTCCTGCTGGGAGCAGATGTGTACCCTGCAATAATTCGTGAAGGAGTTAAGAAAGGCCAACCAAATGAACCTGTCGGTCAACGTACCTTGTTTGGTTGGATCGTCACAGGAATGGCAGGATCACCTGCTAATTTCTCGCACGCTCAAGTGCATCAAGCGATCGTTTGCGACTCCTTAAGCTCACTGGTGCGACGGTTCTGGGAACAGTAAGAGCTCGGGGACGCTCAATCGACGATGACAGCTGAAGAGATAGAATGCGAAAATCACTTCGCAGCGACGCATTCTCGTACTCCTGAAGGTCGGTATCAGGTGAGGCTCCCATTTCATACGCCAAATCCAGTCACTTCAGGGTCGAGAGCAGCAGCCTGGCATTCCCTCAGACGGATGGAACAGCGCTTCAAGAGAGACGAGCATTTCAAGTCTCTATATTGCTCTTTCATTAGAGAATACGAGGATCTGGAGCACATGTCGCTGGTCAGTGAACCCGCTGCCAACAATTCAGTGCACTACCTACCATATCATGGGGTCCTCAAGCCCAGCAGCACCACGACAAAACTGAGGGTGGTGTTTAACGGGTCGTGGCCCGAACCAGGTCAGCGGTCACTCAACGACTGTCTCCACCCCGGACCGAATCTTCTGCCTCTCCTTGCTGACGTGCTGTCGAGGTGGCGCAGGCATATGTTCGTGGTGACTGCCGATGTAACTAAAAGGTATCGGCAAATCCTGGTACACCCGGAGGATCGAGACCACCAACGAATTCTGTGGAGGAATGACGAGTCACAACACGTGAGGGAGTTCCAACTGAATACGGTCACTTACGGGTTATCTTGTGCCCCTTTCCTAGCCGTCAGAACGTTACACCAGTTAGCTGAGGATGAAGGCAGCCGATACCTCATTGGAGCACAGGCACTCCGACAAGACTCGTACGTACATCTTGACGCGAGCTGACACCATTACAGCCTTGAGAGAAGCAGCAAATCAACTTCACCAGCTGTGCAAGGCGGGCGGCTTCCCGTTGCAAAAGTGGGCGTCCAACGTAGCTGACCTGCATGACGTCACACCACAGTCACCGCAGGGCTCACTCAACACTTGGACTGACTCGCTGCACTCAACGCTGGGGGTCCAGTGGTCTCCTCAGGAAGACAGCTTTCACTTCACTAACGTCAGTGAACTGTCACAGCCCTCGACCAAGCGGGGCGTGGTTTCCGGAGCAGCACAGTTGTTTGATCCTCTAGGGTGGCTCACTCCAGTCATAGTCCGGGCAAAAATAATCATTCAGTCCACATGGTTATTGGCGCTCGGCTGGGACGACCCGCTCCCTCCAACGCTGGCCACAGACTGGGCAGATTACTGTGCCGAATTGAAACAAAAAAGAGCAGGTGAGGGTGTCTCGACAACTGTTCACCAGCACCCGTCATGATTCCAGAGAGATCCATGGGTTCGCCGATGCATCGGAGCGTGCGTATGGAGCTGTCGTCTACTTGCGGACACGGGACCCTGAAGGACGATGGAGCGTGTCCTTAGTTATGGCGAAGAGCAAGGTGGCACCGCTCCACCAAGTGTCACTCCCTCGCCTGGAACTATGCGCGGCACAACTCCTCGCGCGCCTGACACAACACACAGTCATAGCACTTCAATTAGACGACACTCCAATTCACTTATGGTCCGACTCCACGGTGGCCTTGGGATGGATCCAGGCACATCCCTCCCGGTGGAAAACATACGTGGCCAACAGGGTTGCTGACATCCAGCGTAGAGTGCCGACAGCACAATGGCACCATGTGGCAGGCATCGACAACCCTGCGGACTGTGCCTCACGAGGACTGGCACCATCGCAGCTTCTTGACTGGAGCCTCTGGTAGCAAGGGCCGGAGTTCCTACGTTGCAACGTTGGGTTCGCATCTCCAGAACCCGCCGACCTTGAGCAACTACCAGAAGCGAGAGGTCCCATCGTCGCTGCAGCCCCCAGAAGGGAGAAGGACTCGGAGGACAACGAGGTACTGCAGCGGTTCGCCTCCTACACCAGGCTGCTACGGGTCACCGCCTGGTGTCGCAGATGGCTCCAGAAACGTCGCACTACACCAACACTCTCGCAAGCAGACACGCAACCTCCAGTTCTCAGTGTTGGCGATGTTGTTGAAGCGGAGAGAGGCTGGATACGTCTGGTACAGCAAAGCACCGACACCAAGGAGAAGGCATTGTTAGCAAAAGGACAATGCGTACCCACCAAAAGCAGCCTGGCACCGCTGTCCCCAATGATTGACGACAACGGGCTCATGAGAGTCGGAGGCAGATTACGCAATGCGCTCTTGAATCCAGACGAGGCGCACCCAATTATTCTGCCCCCGAAATCCCGACTCACCTTGTTAATAATTTCTCTTGCACACAGGACAAATTTGCATGCAGGTGTTCAGGCCACCTTGGGGGCTGTCCGGCAGCGGTTCTGGATACCAAAGGGACGCGCCGCCGTTAAAGTCACCATCAACAAGTGCGCGACTTGCGCTCGATGGCGGGCGGACCCAGCTAGCCAACTGATGGGACAGCTGCCAGCGCATCGGGTCACTCCAGCCCGTCCCTTCCACTCCACCGGGGTCGACTATGCTGGTCCAATCTGGCTGCGGACCACTTCGGGACGAGGACACAAGGCGTACAAGGGCTACCTCGCAGTCTTCATTTGCATGGTTACCAAGGCAGTGCACCTTGAGGTCGTCTCCAATTACTCGTCCGAGGCGTTTCTGGCTGCATTCCGCAGGTTCGTATCCCGCCGAGGCATCTGTGCTCACATTCACAGTGACTGCGGAACAACCTTCACGGGAGCTGACGGGGAGCTGCGTCGACTCTTCACTGCCAGCAGCCAGGAAAACCGCAGTATCAGGAGCCACATGCGAGACCTGAAAACGCAGTGGCACTTTAATCCACCTGGGGCCCCTCACTTCGGTGGACTGTGGGAAGCTGCAGTCAAGTCCACCAAACATCACCTGCGGCGGACCATCGCATCGGGGAAACACGCCTCACCTTTGAGGAAATGACGATCCAGCAGACTTGACGGCACTGACACCAGGACACTTCCTCATCGGTTCGGTGCTGAATTCCTTGCCTGAGCCATCCTTGATCGACACGATAACCGACCGACTCTCCCGTTGGCAGCTCCTAACGCAGATGAGAGATCAATTTTAGGAAAGATCGCAGAAGGAGTATTTACAAGGGCTTACCACGCGTCCATGATGGCGTCAACCGAGGGAAGATCTAGCGCCGGGCCGTCTCTGCATCATCGTCGGAGAATCGACACCTCCATCGCCGTGGCCACTCGCGCGCGTCACAGAAGTACACCCCGGTCCCGACGGCAAAGTTCGCGACGCGAAATTAATTACCGCGTCCGGCGAGCTTCTACGACCAGTGCACAAACTCGTAGTGCTTCCGATCGAAGAAGACGATCATTGAACACGTCGATACCGTCATTGCGCATACCCACTGCGCAGCTTACAACTGCGTAGTACGCGACGCGTTTCATTCACTTCATTTGTGGTACGGTACATAACCCCTTCGCGTCTCGTGCAAGTTCATATTCAAGCTTGCTGCACTGCCATTCACTGTATTTTTGTTAACACAGATCTCGATAATTGTTCACTTTTGCACTGAATTCGAGCCAGCCGAACAATGTTACGCGAAACGGGGTACTTCGACC
Source organism: Lasioglossum lativentre (assembly GCA_916610255.1). Classification (NCBI taxonomy): domain Eukaryota; kingdom Metazoa; phylum Arthropoda; class Insecta; order Hymenoptera; family Halictidae; genus Lasioglossum; species Lasioglossum lativentre. Next base: position 28,067,103 of record OU744359.1, on the reverse strand, counting down.
AGTCGAGGCGGGCGGAATGTTCGAGATTGGCGCGCTCAGGCGCCAAATTCTTTCACGGCCACCAAGCAGCTCCCTCGCGATACCGCCAAACGTGACTACAGCATGCGGATGCCGTCGAGGCTCGCGCGGGCTCGAACCCGCTCGTCTGATTGGCCATTTCCCAGTCTCGATCCTTCTGGAAGGTTCTCGAACGCCAATCCGGAACCACCGGTGCGTGACGAACTTCCAGGAAGATCGAGACAATAAAAGACGGAGACAACCGTCGTCGTGCTCTTTTTTTCTCGTTTCTATCACGTGCACAGCTGACTGTCAATCAAAACTCCTTCTAGTATAACGATCTTTAATTTTCACACATTCTTTGTACAGATTATTACAAGTCAATCTTGACTATCCTTGTTAATCGCAGTGATAAATATACTTTAATTTATTGCAAATCCAAAACGATTCAAATCCAGTCGTTTCAATCACTTCCTCGTGCAATCCATTATTCATTCAATTTCACGTTCAAGCATCCTTCCATCATTTTGTTTAGTTTGGTCGGTCAAGAACTAAACAATTGGGCACACGTTAGATAGGAGTATTCGCTTTGCCGGAGAGACCAGTAGACGAATTCAAGAACGTGGTTGTTTATGTTTACAGTCTTATGAGTTCCGAGAAGCGTATTGACAACGGTTTGGCTGCTCAGGTATAGACACACGCGACCGTGCGAAATTCTTGAGGCAAATCTAATATTGCTTGGATCAATTAACTTGCCGATGGCCCTGGTATATTCGTTGACATTAATTCCTTCCATTGTGTCGATAACGATGGCTTGGTCTTTCTTCGGAAAGATTGCATTTTGGGTGGCTTGTAATTTGCGAGTGACCTTGAATGACCTTAATAATAGGACATTGTATTCGTCTTGAAACACTCTATCAGAATGTAAGCAAAAAAATATACTGTTCCGTTTAAAAAAACAGAGTTGACCTTTATATCACCTTGACGCCTCCACCTACAGAAAAATTGGTAATACCAGATTATGAGCCCCCCGATACCAAATAAGTTTGGTCTAATGCATTTTCTCCTATCTTCAAAAACAAGCGAGTTATTCAGGTGACCTGTTTAAAATGCCCCACCCTGTATAGGGTGAGTCTCCTAACATGACGACCTCAAATAACGCGTAAGGTATTCGTTGTACGAAAAAATGTTTCAAACAAAAGTTGCATGGTATATAGGGGGACATACAGTGCTATAATCTGTTTTTTTAATACTGTAGGATAAAGAGTTAGGCGATTTCAAATAAATTATAAACAGCCGACGTGACGGTTGGAGTATCCGAAAAACTGTACGCGTTTTTCGGAACAGTTCGCCCGTTACTTGTCAGCGATGAAGGTGAGCCGCTGACAAGTAAACAGACAATACTAGAGTGGATGACCCAGAGTGATGGTATGAGTGAGTTAGAGCTATGATGTGAGAGAGAGAAAAGCGTAAGGTGCGATAACCTTATAGTGTATATGTGCGTGCGTGTGTGATTCGCGGCCGATATAAATAAGGCAGGCCGTGGAAGCGAAAAGAGTCGTTGATTAAGAACATAAGAGTAAACGAGTATAAGAGTATAAGAGTAAAAGAGCAAGCGAGCGTAATTAGTGTATAGTTTATAATATAATAAAGTTATATATATATATATAGTTAAATCTCACTTCTGACACCCGATTATTTTATAATCCTACATTACCTTACTTTTTTATTGAGATATTAGGGTTTCCTTCAGTTTTTTAAATGGAATGTCTAATATTTTTTTTCGAATTCGGATAAATCATCAAATTTTGCGTAAAAAGTATTGACGTAGTTAACGAGACATTATCAAATTAATTTTCCATATGTACTTAGCATATTCCAATTGAGGAATATCAGTTCAAGCATTGACTAGCTTCCAGGTAGTAGGTACATATGGAAAATTAATTCGATAATGTCTCGTAATATGCTTCCATAAGTAAAAAATGAGCGCAAGGCAAAGAGGCTTCCGGTTAATCCATATTCCTTAATGTTACACAACTTTATCGAAAAATTATTTGTCCCAATTAATAGTTTAAACTATGCGTAATAACCCATATAATTTGTAGACCCCTAAGTATTCAATTGTAGGCGGAATAATTACATAACTATGGCACTGAAAACTGATGAATTCGTAGGAGAGAAGAAAAGGTTTTTTACCATGCCTATATCTCCATAACAAATTTTTTTTTTTAATCAGACTTTGGCACTGTGACGTCCGTCACCACAGTCCGTCCTGTTCTCACAAGCCCAGGCCGTTCCTGTGGTACATTTTCGAGGGGCTCGCCCCCTCATTCACACGACACTGCATTAAATATCGTAAGAACAAAGTTTCAAGGGATCGCTTCCCTATCGATACTGTCGATACGGAAATCATCGAGACAGCGGATCAAATAAATTAGTAATCGACAGTTCAAACCGGCAACACCACTCCTGCAGCTGAATTATTTCACGAAATACGATAAGGACATAGTCCCAGAACTGAATTATATCACGATATACGATTTTCTTCCTCGATGGCTTTCCTTTGATCCTCGTATGTTCATTTCTAACCATTTTCATCCAAAAGACTTTATTTCGATTGAATTAAAATTCAACGTGAGTGCAAATGGTTTTAGAATATCAGGGTATACTGTATTTTGCGACGCTAACAACTGTTTAAAGAGTGTTTTGGTGTAAGGAGGCAAACTTTCCTAAAGCGAAACAACAGAAACAAAAATAAAACATAGACTTGGAAGCAATAGAAGAAAATGGAAGAAAAAACATTCATATACAACACTTTCAAATACTATGTAAAACCAAAGTAAAACAAAGTAAAGCAAAGCAATTAAGTAATAAAATGTTTCAGACTAAAGTTGTTGAAGTTTATACGTACCGAAAGATGTATAGAGGCATCTTATTTAACCATAGCATTATTGTTCGGATCTTTATTGGCTTCCGTTATGTGGAAGCTTGAATTTAGGATCACTCGATTATCCCGGAAATGTAAAATGTCAATTATAGCTGTGTTTTGTGGGAGAGCATTTATTCAGGTGTTTTCCTGTTCACCACCACTCGCGATACAATGTAAATCGTATTACAATAAACGGCAATAATCGGCTTATAGTTTCGTAGAAAGCGCGAAGACAAGAACTGGTTTTCAATCGAATCGATTCGTCACGGAGATTCCGAGAAAAGAGAGCGAGAGGCTCCTTGTTATCGTGTATATTCGTCGCAGCTCGTTTCCCCCACCGCGCACCTCGAACTACTCGGTCCGCCCGAAGTGTGCGGGGAGTGAGAGACGAGCCGCGATGACAACCGAGTTCTCGTCACAATATCATTTCGGCAATCGTCTAAACACGTACACGCTCGACGCGGTACTTGCGAGGACGGATCCGTACAGCGATACCGATCAGCTGTCGGTTTTAACTCGAACATACCGCCCGCCTCGTTGTCGAGTCGGCAACGAAATTCTAAACAGTCTCAACCGACGTTTGTTTCGAACTTCGCGGCGTATGTGGTCAGTGCGAGTGGTACGGCGATCGATGGTGTTTTACAAAGTTTTCGCAAATCTCCGTGAGTGTTGAGTGAACCAACGTGGACAACATTAACAGAATGAACTAGACTCGCGGCGTGCTAAATGTAAACAGGACTCGGACTGAACAAAGAACGGACCATAAAAATATATATATACAACGAACAAACTATACAACTATATACAATATTTACAACGTCACTGAGGTGCGCATTCGCGAATGTTAACGACCCTCAGTACGTCAGAGGACCGCCCGCCGTGAGGAGAGTCATTCCTCGCCCGTGGATTCTTCTGCAGGAATGAGAGGCACAAGGCGTTGAATAGCTCTGGAGGTGGTACGAGTGGCAGTTTTCACAGCAGCTACCCGCACCAGTCCGTCGGATCCCCGATGCACGTCGATTACTCGTCCGAGCGGCCACTTCGTGGGCGGTGCAAGGTCATCCTTCAATAAGACGATGTCTCCGACGGCAAGATTCTCGCGTGCCTTTTGCCATTTCGGAAGAGTCTGCAATTGGCTCAGGTATTCGGTACGCCACCGCTGCCAGAAGCCTTCCAGAAGTCGGGATACAAGGTTCCATCTTCGTTTGCCAGCGTCAAATGTGATTTCATCACCCGGCTCTGGAACTGTACACAACGAACAAGCATTAATCAGATGGTTCGGCGTGAGGAAGGAGGGATCATTTGGATCGTCGGACAGGGCGGTGAGGGGTCGAGAGTTCAAACAAGCTTCCACTTGACACAGTAGAGTGGAAAGTTCCTCGAAAGTGAGCAGTTGTTCCCCTATAGTGCGTCGCAAATGCCTCTTCGTGGATTTCACGGCAGCTTCCCATAGGCCACCGAAATGAGGCGAATACGGAGGTATGAAGCTCCATTCCGTCCCGTCGGCGGCCAGCAGCTCCGCCGTTTCCTCGTAAAACGTCGATGCGGCGTTGAACATACGCTTCAGGAGTTGGTCGGCACCTCTGAACGTCGTCGCGTTATCGCTCAGCATTCGCTTGCACTTCCCGCGTCGGGCCACGAAGCGCTTGAAAGCAGCAATGAAGGCCGCGGAGGACAAGTCGGATGCTACATCTAGGTGGACCGCCTTGGTACATAGGCATACGAAGACGACGATGTATCCTTTGGTGGTGCGCTGGCCCCTCGCCCTCGTCATGAGCATCGAAATGGGACCAGCATAATCGACTCCACTGACCGAAAATGCTCGCGCGGGTTGCACTCGCGGAGCAGGTAACATTCCCATCTGCTGTTTACCGGTGAGTCCTCGAAGGCGGGTGCACTTAGTGCAACCTTTTATTATTTGTTTCACCAAGGTCTTGTCTCGCGGAATCCAGTGGTGAAGCCTGAGGATCGCGCGCGTCAATGTCACTCCGCCATGGAGTGTCTGAAGGTGAGCCGACCTGATCAGCAAGAGTGCCAACGCGGACCGTCGATGGATCACCACAGGATGTCTTTGGTCGAATGACACAGCTGCATGGTCCAGTCGTCCGCCCACTCGTAAGACACCTTGGCTATCTATAATCGGCCGAAGAGAAACCAGGGTCGATGTTGACTTAACAGTCTTACCCTTTTCCAGCTCTTCCAATTCATCGCCGAAGTCATCCGCTTGGCTCATGCGATGAGCGCTTACCCACGCCTCGTCGATTTCGGTAGCGGTCAAGAACCCGTGTCGTGGCGTACCGGTGCAGCGAGCGTTATTCGCGAAACGTCGCATGTACGCAATCACCCGGATCAACCTGAGCGCTGACGAGAATCGAAGTGGATCCCAAGGCGATTCAAAGACGGCTCGCAGACTGGGATGCTCGTGCGGCTTCGTCTTCCTGACCGTCGTCGTAGTCACCGTAATTCTGCGCTCCGGAGCCTCACTCTCGTCGACCTCGAGTGAGCTTGGCCAGTCCTCGCGAGTCCTTGACAGCCACAAAGGACCCGACCACCAGAGGTCATCGTCGACCAATGCCTGCGCTGAGACCCCACGCGTGGCAAGGTCTGCCGGATTCTCGTGCGTCCTAGTGTGTCGCCACTCGACGTCTGGCAGCAGGCGCTGGATCTCGGCCACCCTGTGTGCAACAAATGGCTTCCACCTGGAAGCATGAGATCTTACCCAAGCTAGGACGACGGATGCATCGGTCCATGCGTGCATCGTCGCGATGTGAGGCCGCATTGCATCTCCTACAGCTCGCAGCAATCGGGCCAGTAAAAGAGCGCCGCACAGTTCCAGCCTGGGGATACTCTGAGGTTTGGTCGGGGCGACCTTAGTTTTCGCCATCAGCAGGTGCGTCTCGGCCTTCGCTCCGGTAACCTGCACCCTTATGAAGACGGCTGCAGAGTATGCTCTTTCCGAGGCGTCGCTGAAGCCGTGCAGTTCGACGTGGTCGCCCGTACGGTAACCGATCCATCTCGGAACCGTGATTCGATCGGTCCTTCCCATCTCGATTCGGAGCTGCTTCCAACGCTCAGACAACAGCTCAGACAAAGGCTCATCCCAGGACAATCCAGACAGCCAGAGGTCCTGTAACAAGATTTTCGCGGCCACGGTAATCGGGGCCAACCAGCCCATCGGATCGAATAGTCTGGCCGTCCCAGCCAGAACCAATCGTTTGGTCCATTGCTGTCCTGGTGCTACAGTCATGAGCCTTGGAGCTGCAGGCGACAGCTTATCGGTTGCTGTGCTCCACTTGAGGCCCAGAGCGCCGGTCTCCTGATGACCCTGTAGGAGTTCAACGGAACTGGACCCTGACGACAAGTAATTTGTCGCCCACTTGTCTAACGGGAATCCGCCCGCCGTCAAGATATCAGTGAGTTGGAGCCGGGCCTCCTCTGCATCGTCTTCGTCATCGCCTCCGGACAGGATATCGTCTACGTAAGAATTCGTTCGGAGCATTGCGGCACCCCGAGGAAACCGAGCTCCTTCGTCGTCGGCAAGCTGGAGCAGCACTCTCGTGGCAAGGTATGGAGCTGACGTCGTGCCGTAGGTCACTGTCGTCAAGCGGAAATCCCGTACTTCCTCGCTTGGATCGTTTCTCCAGACGATCCTCTGCCAGTCTCTGTCCTCTGGGTGCACCTTGATTTGCCGAAACATTTTTACAATGTCTGTGGAAAAAGCGTGTCGATGGAAGCGCCACCTTGTTATGATGGCCCAGAGGTCAGTTTGAAGCTTCGGTCCGACAGCCAGGTAATCGTTAATTGTGCTGCCTCTGCCTGAAACATATGATCCATTAAACACGACTCTTATTTTTTTTGTAGCTCCATGTTCTCGCCACACAGCATGATGCGGAAGGTAATTCTCCCCCCCGCCAGTCGAGTGCCGTGAGACGGACTCCATGTGGCCCAGCCGTTCATACTCCTCCAGAAATTCAGAGTATTTCTGTCGCAGTATCTCGTCTTTCTCTCGTCGCCTTTCGGACGCGACGAGCGAGCGGACAGCGACCGTTCGCGGAACCCCGGCATCGACGCTCGGAGTGGCGACAAACGGCAAGCGCACAACGTAGCGCCCTTCCTCATCTCGGTGATGCGTATCCCGGAAATACCTTTCGCAAGCCTCATCCTGAGGTGAGCTGATCGGCCTCGATGGTACTTCTTCCAGTTCCCAGAACTTCTGCCAGTCGTCGCGAGGGTCCCGTACCGGCTGAACTAGTAAGGACCGCGCTTGGCGCTCCGTACCATCGGTCGTCGCGGATGTAGCCGTGCCCATGGGCGTCCAGCCGAAGGGCGTTCGAACAATCGGAGGAGTACCCATTGGACCTATTCGATTTTCTAGAAGAAGGTGACCGCACGCATCTGCTCCTAGAAGTAGTTCCACCCTATTCGGAGAGCGGAAGTCTTCGTCGGCCAACGGGAGTCCGTGTAGGTGAGTCCACTTCGCATCATCAATTTGTACCGCTGGTGTCGGAGCGGTAATTTTCCGCGTCACCAACGCGTTTATCATAAGATTGAATCCCGAATCGCGACTCGACGAGAGTGACAGGGATACTTCGTGCCGTGCCGTGCCCACGTGTATCTCCTGGTACCCGGTCAAATGAACTTCTACATTCCTACGTGGAAGGCGTAACGCTTGCACGATCTCGTCGGTGACAAAGGACATTTCGGAACCGGGGTCGAGTAGCGCGCGAGCGAACACACTGCGACCGCTCGGGGATCTTATCTGAACGCGCGCAGTAGCTAACAGAACAACGCGGTTCGTTCGAAACGTATTTATCGAGCTCGTGATCGGTCTCGCGAGAGCTTCATTTTTCGGAAAGGCCTCGTGGAGTGCAGTATGGTGATGATCGCCGCACACCATACATCTGTAAGAGGACGGACACGCCGCGACGAAATGTTTCCCCGAAAAACACGAAGTGCACAGTTTCGCCTGATACACGAAGTCCTTTCGTTCCTGCGCACTGAATTTTCGAAATTGTTCACAGTGCCCCAATTGATGGTCTTCCGCGCATAACGGGCACTTTCGAGCAATGCTGCGTTTCGCGGGTGGACCCTTCGTCACTTGCACCGTCATTGCTGTCCGCCGCTCGACCTTCTGCGACTCTTCTCGCTTGGACACCGTTGACGAACTCGTCGGCTCCTCTATCGCGGCCAGAGCATGTATTCGTGATTCGAGGAAGCCTTGAATGGCTTCGGATGACGGCATGATCGTCGGATCGGTGAACATGTTTTCCCAGTCCAAGCGAGTCGTCGGGTCCAGCTTTCTCACTATAAGGGTGACAAACCAGTCGCCCCACGTCTCAACTGGCTTCTCTAGTGCGGCCAAGGCATCTCGAGCTTGACAAAACTCGTCGAGTACTCGAGTTAACTCTTCCTTCGTCGCTCGTTCTATCACCGGGCAGTCCAACAGTCGTGCGATATGGGCACTTGTTAATACTCGGATGCTTCCGTAGCGACGTTCGAGTGCTGCCCACGCTGCAGCATAGTTGGCATCGGTCAGTGCCATACGAGCGATAATCTTTGCCGCCTCACCGGTGAGGTTCGCCTTCAAATGTTGCAGTCGTTGAACGTTCTGCAACCGCTTCGATTTATGAAACGTGGCGCGAAACGAGTCCCGAAACTCCTCCCATCGTAGGATATCGCCCGAAAACTTTTCTATAGAAAGGGTCGGTAACTTGGGTTCCGCGGTGCACGAGTGACACGCGGATCCAGACGGATCGGCTGCGACGACTGGCTTCAAATTTTCCAGTCTTTCCGCCAGTTCAGTCGAAGTTTGAAGGTACGTCTCCTCGGCCTCGTCGAATAGTCGCTTCCTATGATATTCGCTGGTGATAAAGTCTGTCATCGAAGTCATCGCGCGATGATTTCCGGTAAAATCATGCCAGTAGCTTTCTAACAGCGCGATCCTCTTTTGTAACCCGATCGCGGTGAGTTTGGCAGCCCCCAATTTGTTGGTGTTTACCAGAAAGTTTTTAATTCGAGCCGCGGTATCCTCCTGAATTCGAGCCTTCTCGCCGAACGTTTGCGACATTGTATCGGCAGTTGAGTTTTGAACTCACAACGGACAATAAACACGAAATCGTGAGAGAGAAAAAAAAAGGGGGGACCTTGCGCGTCTTACGGTGGGCGCCTCGATTCGCGTGTTCGCCGCGACCTTCGCCCGACGCGTTACCGCCTTTTCAAATCTGTAACGGCTCGCCACGCGGTCTAGCCGTACTTTTTTTTATAACGGGCTCACGAATTCTAGTCGTAGAATTCAAGTTTTGCTCTTTTCCACAGATGCTCCAGATCGTCCTCGACGTGGCCTCAGCAGTCGCTCGATGCACTCGCGGATCACTCGAGGGAACGGAACGATAAAATCCACTACGGAACTCACGGTGGTGAAAACTCGACGATGGAAGAGCAGTCGACTTATTCCCGGGTTTCGGCACCAAATGTTCGGATCTTTATTGGCTTCCGTTATGTGGAAGCTTGAATTTAGGATCACTCGATTATCCCGGAAATGTAAAATGTCAATTATAGCTGTGTTTTGTGGGAGAGCATTTATTCAGGTGTTTTCCTGTTCACCACCACTCGCGATACAATGTAAATCGTATTACAATAAACGGCAATAATCGGCTTATAGTTTCGTAGAAAGCGCGAAGACAAGAACTGGTTTTCAATCGAATCGATTCGTCACGGAGATTCCGAGAAAAGAGAGCGAGAGGCTCCTTGTTATCGTGTATATTCGTCGCAGCTCGTTTCCCCCACCGCGCACCTCGAACTACTCGGTCCGCCCGAAGTGTGCGGGGAGTGAGAGACGAGCCGCGATGACAACCGAGTTCTCGTCACAATATCATTTCGGCAATCGTCTAAACACGTACACGCTCGACGCGGTACTTGCGAGGACGGATCCGTACAGCGATACCGATCAGCTGTCGGTTTTAACTCGAACAATTATTTTGTAGCTCATCCACCAATGTTTGTAAATAAGTAACTCTTTTTTCAAGCCTTTTAGTTTTATCGAGTAATGTTTTTATCACTCTATTTTTTTCGAAATTGTCGCATTACCAATATTCGCATAGTTTTCTTTATCGTCTTCTATGTCGGAATTTGTGAAATCTCCAAGATATACTTTCCGCTTCCTTACTGAGGACGTCCCCGGTTCCATATTTTCTGTTACTGTTATATAGTTGGTAGAGCATCGCATTTCAATGCTCGCCGCGAACTCCACCCAGATTGCTTAAAACAGTCATTACTGAAATGCTTGGAACAGACTCGTGCCATAGCAAAAAATTTTAAGTTTATTCGTTCAATCCATTGCTTCCATAAATCTGGAATTTTAGGAAATCTGCAATTAATGTAAAGCAAGGGACAATAAAGAACCAATAATTATTTGACAACCGTTACGACAAAAAACCTTGTATATAATAAACGTCAAATATTCATTTTACCAGTTATAGGTTATGCGATATTATATTTGGCTACAAAATATCAAGAATTAACAGTAATAAAATACTTACTGATGAAATGATACGTTGGTAGCAGAACTGGAGCTTTCCCTGCAACTTTTAATACAGCACGTTCGCACCATTTGGAATCACTACACAAAATTCACACGGAGCAAACTGGAGCAAACGAACTTGTTCAGGTTATGGTCCAAGTGTATAATGGCGTAGTGTCGGCGTCGATGGGCGTCGGTCTGCCGTTTCAGCCATTTTGAAATTTTCTTAAGACTTATCTTGTGACGTCACGCGGTACGTTAGCCTTAGCTTATCTTTGCGGAGCTGCACTCTCGGTTTTCCTATACACATACGATACCTATAGATCCGGCATAGGTCTAATGTGTCACGGCTCCGAGCGGGACGCGGTGAAAGGGACGGCGGTGTATTTGTCGTTGCGACAGGCGGTACGGTGTGACGGAGCGGGTGCTAGGAGTCCGCTGGCCCAGCGAACGGTACGGTGGAGTGATCGTCGGCACGACGATCGGATGCTGGAGAGAGATCCATGGCACAACGATCGGACGCTGCAAAGAGATCGCTGGCACAATGATCGGATACTGGAGATAGAGAGATCGCTGGCGCAACGATCGGACGCTGGAGGTTGCTGGATACTTACCTATGGTTCGCAAATGCGTCAGGAAGATCGCTGGCACAGAGATCAGAGAGGAGTGATCGAGAATCGTACTGGCACAGTATGATAACGGTCGGCAGGTGGTCGTCGGCTCGACGACGGGAAGACGGTGTCTTAGCTGGATTTGCCGGGCCTTATATACATACTATTTGGTGGTGAAGGGTGGTGGTGCGGAGGAGTTTTGGGGTAGTTACCTGTATCCTGTTCCCGCCAAAATGTGAGAAATTACGCATCCGGTTCCCGCCAAAATTCTGTTCCTAGAGGTGCGGGGTGGTTATTGTCACCGAGACAGTTCTACGGTGCGGGGGTTGCGCGGTGAGGGTAGTTCGCGGAACTGTGACGCGGCACAGCTGATCCGTTACGCGGTATGTTCGGGCTGTGTTGGTTTCGGTCGGTTTTGGTTCTGGTCGGCGCGGTTCGGTATGGGACGCGTTAGTAACAGGCCTGCTTGCTGCAAGTCTGTTACAATAATGTAATATTAATAACTTTTTGTTTTAGGTTCAGGAATTACACAAAATAGGCGGCGAGAACGCCTTTTTTAAATTGAATTTTTGACATATTTATTAAACACTATTACCTGCACCAGATTGATTATTTATAACACGCTAATAAAACCAATTACCTTTATACCTCTTATATTTAGATCAAAATTCCGCGCACGCAAACTTAATTTCAATAACTTAGTCTTTAACTCACTCAACCCACTCTGTCTCCTTATAAATCTCGTTTTCAGCTTATTTCTCACAGTGTTTCTTAGAATTTATTTTCATGTAAAAATACCCTAAATAAATTTCATTCCAAATTAATAAACTATATCTTAATACCCTCTTTCCGTTAAAAATTTTACTCTACACTGAATTATTTAAATAATATTGGCGCAAGTTTGAAGTGAAGCATTTGCCTCTGCCTTTTTCCGCACTGCGTAATTTGCTGAAATTCTCAGAAATGTTCAAAGTGTTGAAATATGCGCTCTGTCCATGGCGACCATGCCATACTCGACCCACATAGGAATTCCCCTCTAGCGATGGTACGCAGGCGCAGGACTAGTCGCCTGCTTTTGTTCCTGTTTCCGTCAAGAAACCGGCGAAGCTGCATGTATAGAACCAACGTGGCAACTGTAGAACTCAGAATTTTACCGATAATACGAAGAAATAGCCGTCCGATTCTCAGAAATTCGCGAGTTTACCCGGAATTTCCGGAGTATTGGTGAGCTCAGTTCCCGGGGAGCTCTACCTTCTTAACGCTTATTCTTTGCCTGTACTATTATTTCTTAACTTATTATACTATTAATTATTAATTATTTGTTTGTTTATTTATTCTTTATACTATTTAATTACTTTAAAACTATTTTACTATTTATACAAAGAAAAATTCCTATTATTCGATTCTATATATATTATTTGAACACGTCTTACTCCTCGAACTCAGGCGGCGAGAACGCCTACCATCTTGTTAAACGGATTATGACCGCGCTGATGACTAACGAATTGCCGTTGCAATATAGTTGGATGGGCAGGAAGAGGAAGAAACCCTTTGGGGTGGGGGCGTGCGGGAACACACCTCCGACGACCCTCCCTTACCGTGTGCGGCGACCTCCTGGCATCACCCGCTCCGGGTGGGGCAAGAGCTAGGGTGGACCGAGCTGGGGCTCGGGAAGCCCGTTCCGACGGCCCTTGGGGAAGGGGACATCTGGCGGTTTCCATACCGCCCGGTGTCCAATTAGTGTAGGCTAGTGGGGGAGGTTAACCCATCCCCCCGGGTTCTATTGTAAGCGAGGGGGTTGCCTGTTGAATACTGATGGGTGTGAGGTTTCAGTGGGTACACTTGCAGCGCGCACCGCCAGGCCGGGGGGAGTCCCACATAACCCCGGCTTCCCCCAGGGGGTCAGGGTATGCATAACGCATTTCCTCACATAAAAAAGGGGGAAGAAACCCTTCCACAAATTAAAAATCGAGAACATCGTAATATGTAAGTATCGCCTTCGTTTTAGTGTTCTTATAATAATTATCACTTATGTACAAATTAACACAAAAAGAAATTCTTATATATTCAAGGTGCTGCAGCAATGGAAAAAGTCGCGGCCACCAGACGTGACGCAGAGACCGCTATTCAAATGTGGCTGAAGAGGGCGGCGGATATAATGGCCGGCACATCGAAGAAATTTTAATTTTTTATTTGTTTATGTTGTACTTACATTGTTATTTTTGTTATTATACATACATATATTGTTATGATAAACAATCATAATTGTGCGAATTGATTCATATCCTACAATTAAACTTCATTATAACGTCTTTGGGACGTTCATAGAGTCTTCCAGGTTCAGAAATGTTAATTAAATATACATATGTAATTTGTTGTACGAAAAGGGACTGGGACTCTTCTAGTCTCTTATTTTCACATGACAAATCAGATATATATATTTAATTAACATTTCTGGACCTGGAAGACTCTATGAACGTCCCAAAGACGGCTGAAATAAGACGTCTTGAAAAAGTCGTCTAAATGTCGTCTTTAAGTCGCCTTTAAGACGTCTAAAAGTCGTCTAAAAGTCGTATTAAAGTCGTCTTAAAGTCGCCGAAAAGTCGTCTAAAAGACGTCTTTAAGACGTACAGTTTTGTAACATAGGCCGTTTATAAGACGTTCGGAGGCTGTTCGGAAGACGTTCGTGCGACATTCAAGACGTCCAACATCAGACGTATTTAAAACGTCTTTGTGCTATCCGGGGTGTCATATCGTTTTGCGCGGATTCAAGTGGGAACTCGATAGACTGCGTTGAAGGCGTGGACAACGAACGCACGCGTCTCACAATCAATGTCAAAATAAATTTCTACTATTTTTAACATTTGTGTATATTTATGCACTTAAGGTCGACAATAATATCAAATCTAATGTGCTCTAAATTAATATAATACAAAATCTCAAAGAAACCTTTTGGTACTTTCTTTAATACTCAATTGAAAGATTGTAAATATTTAAACAATTTTAAAACTAAATATATAATTTATAAGAATAAAATTGATCACGTAAGTATTTATCAAATGGCATGCGTTTAAAAATAATTGCAACAAATTTCTTCGAAAGACTACGCAAAAAGCCGCCGAACGCGAGCGTCTTAATATGGATTTTTATTATTTTCTCCACGTGAGTAAATGTGAGCAGTTTTAAACCAACGCGAAATTAAAGTTTAATATGCCACCAATTACTGTGAAAAAATTCATGGAGTTACCTCGGTGTACTTTTTTTAAAACTCGAATAAAATTTGATAAATGTTAAACATAAAAAATTAGGACAAATTGCGATTATTTAAAAAAATTTTTTGCGGGATTGAAGGTCTCATAATACTAAACACACCCTATAAAAATCAAATTAAAAAACCTAATTGCTTGCGAGGGACGCATGTTTAAAAAAATTCACGGAATTTGACAGTAAAGTTTCAGCCTCAATTTTAATAACAAATTGATTTATTCAGTTAAAATTGAAGGCAGTTTTAGAAACTACGTCTTGTTACGAACATTAAAAGATACATAAAGTTGCAGGTCTTGCACTTTGATTTTCGGACCTTTTTCCATTGGACGACACACTGTGTGACGGCACAATTCAAAGGCTTTTCCATACGGTAATCTTCCTTGCGCCCTCGAGCTTCGCTTTCGTTTTGTACGTTCCGAAGAAGTCAAAGAATAGTATCTCTGGCCGGATCCGTGTTTTGGACTATTATCGATAATACACTGTACTGCCTTGACAATTATTATAACTTACTGCATTTTTTGTTATTTCGCTTGGCGGTAATGGCGGCGGCGAAGGCGATGGTAACAGCTTTATGTAATTTTGTGCTGGCGGCGGTGTTGACGGCGGTGTTGGCTGCGACGGTGGCGGCGGTGTTGGCAGCGGTGGTGGCTGCGGTGATGGCGGCGTTGGCGGGATACACTATACTCCTGTATATCCATGGCACTGTAAATTTAAAAAATGACAGCGAGTGCTTATGCACATACACATAAATTGTACTTTTCTACAAAATTTAGATATAAGAAACAATACATCCGTTGTAGTTATACGGCTGCATGTTGACTCGGTCAAGTGTTGCAACTGAATGCTCAGGAGTCGTTGGCTAATGCATAACTGCTCAAGATGGCTGTTTTTCTTAGGCTACGCCTCCTTGGCCCGGCCGCGCGTCTCGCTCCCCGTGACGGCCCAAGTGCTCGGAAGAGTGTAAACATAACTAATCCAATTACACAACTTCTTTATTTTTCATTATTTTTTTATGGGAATTTCTAGAAAATGATAGCAAACATGATATAATTGCGTTGATATTTACATCATTTTTTTTATTTTATTATATTAATTTTGTTTGTAAAACTGTGAAAGTGTTTCTTACCAGTGTTCAGACAAAATATGTTTTTGTTTGATTTGAAGAATAGAGTAAAGGCTATGCGACAACAGAAGGATGCGCAGATCTCAACAGAAGACGCAGCACCAGGTATGTCCAAACAATTTAATGAAGGGAAGGGACACGTAGGAGAAATAAATGACGATTGTAATGTAGCTACGTCATTTGCAAGCAAATCTTAGTTATCTGCCGATACATGCGTTGCAATCAACGAGCAAGGCATTATAGAAAATGCAAGTTCAGCAACGCATGTTAGTGCGGATGAAGGAGATGTGCCAAATAACAATTAACGATACGTTCCCTACGTTCCCTTTTTTTATGTGAGGAAATGCGTTACCGGGGGTGTACCCCTAAAACTTCACACCTATCCCTAAGCTATGGAGGGGGTGCCCGGATCACGCGAGTATTCAACAGGCAACTCCCTCGCTTACAATAGAACGCGGGGGAAGGGGTTAACCTCCCCCACTAACCTACACTAGTCGGACACCGGGCGGTATGGGCGCCGCCAGGTGTCCCCATCCCAAGGGCCGTCGGAACGGGCTTCCCAAGCCCCAGCTCGGTTCACCCTGGGCACCCCGGCGGGCACCTGCCCCGCTCGAAGCGGGTGTTCCCTCCGGAGAGGGGGCCCACTCCGGCCAGGGCAGGAGGTCGCCGCACACAGTAAGGGAGGGTCGTCGGAGGTGTATTCCGGCACGCCCCGCCCCTGCCCCCCCCCCCGCGGTCACCCCTGTCAAGAGGGGGACAAAAACAATTTCTAACCACGACGGGACTCGAACCACGGTCTACGGCTTGGTAGTCCAACTCCTTAACCGCTTGGGCAACCAACGATCTTGTTCCCTACGTTTTTTTTTTTTTTATATTATTTTACGTCGCTTTGTGAATTCCTATTCAGGAATTATTTCGCGACGGGACCTACAGTTTTTATGAGGTGGGTTCCGAACCACCTTGGGCAACACAGTTTACAGAGCACATGGAGTATTTCCAGAGGTGCCGGCGTCGGGGATCGAACTCGCGACCACGGAGTCCGTAGGCGCGCGCTGTACCCACTGAGCCACTGCGTGCCCGTTCCCTACGTTTCCTGCGCTCCCTGCAACTTCTGTAAATGTAATGCAAGACGATACGGACAAAGATATCGAAAGTATCGTTTTGCACGAAGATGGGAACATCGACGTAGATCGTTTACGTTCTGTTGACATCAGTGGACGGAGCCTCATCAATTTTGGACATTTGTTTGCAAAATTGCAAAGACTGTCCAGTAGGGTGGACCTTATTTTTCAATCAACGAATTTTTTTTCACGACGCCCCTCAGAATTGTTCCTTTAGATGAGAAAAAAATTTGTGCAAATTTTGATATCGATGGGAGTGTAACAGACCTGCAACAGCAGGCCTAACCGACCAAAATCGAGATAGCCCGAACCGACCGAGTAACGGATCAGCTGTACCGCGTCACCAGCACCGGCACTGCCCGCACCGCGCAAACCCTGCTCCAAAGAATTGTTGCTTGCTGGCAGAAATATCCGGCAGCGGGGATATAACGACCGACTGACGCACCAAAAGGCAGTCCGATCTCCGAGCCTACCGAGCCGGCGAAATATACACGCTCACCAAGCTACGATCTCGAGACTATCTCACCTCTCTCTCTGCTCTACCTTACCTCCAACAGGTCGGTCCGACGAGCCGTGTTTAGCGACTCCCGGCGTGTCAGCCTGCTCCCGCCGTAACCTGCGAGTGAAGGCAACCTCCTTGCCCTGTCCGGTGTAGTGGACGGTAGTCAGCTCACCGGGCGCTAAGGGGCCTCCAGGCACAGACCCATGGAGGAGTGAAAACGACTCCGGGGTCTCCGTTAAGCCGCTTCCTCCGCCAAATCCTTGGGTCAATGCCCACCGCGCCGCGATAAACTGCCGACCACCGCCGCTCCCCGCCGAGCACCGCCGGTCACCGCCGGTCACCGTCGATCACCACCGATCGCCGCCGATTATCGCCGATCCCCTCCGATCACCGCCGATCGCCGCCGCTTACCGCCGATCACCGCCGATCGCCGCCGATTACCGCCGATTACCGCCGATTACCGCAGATCACCGACGATCACCGCCGTCGGTACTTTTATACCCAATAGCCAATAAACTCGCCGTGGTAAACCAAACCGTCTTATGCCATTCGTGCTACCGCAATCCTGGACGACCGACTGAGCCGGCAACTCCTCAAGTTACCGTCACAAGTGAATAAAATAAAAGAAAAGGTATTAGAATATAATTTTCTATATATTCAACTATCTCAAAAAGCAAAAATTTTATATTTTAGGCAAAATTTTTTAATCGACTTTTGGTCAGCTTTTGCGGCCAAATACTCCAATATGCGCCGTTAAATAAAGACGAGATTTATTTTATACCAGTGTGCATTTATTAACACCCATTTCCAATAAGGAATAAATATCTCACAGTTCATTTGTTTCTAAACAGTTGCATTGAAAAATTTCGTAGCACCTAACGGAGACCCGATGAACACGGCCGTGCAGGCACAATAGGACGCAGCATCTCTGGAGTGTCATTTTTACTTAAATTAGCTATAAAATTTCAAACCGGACAAATCCGGAACCAATTCCTTTTGCACTGTAATCACAAACCTTTACCAAATGTAACAGGACGAGAAAAAACATCGGAACTCATCCGGAAGTATAACAAAACCGTTAACGAAGTATTATAGGCGAAAATAATGTTCTCAAATTATTGGTTATTTTCAAATATTAATAACTATAGTAATTTAGATAATGAAATATTGAAACCTGTTCGAAAATGCTGTACATACCTAGCAGAAATATTTCTACACCGAAAACATTTACACGATTTCCCTAAAACACCTGATAATCAGTAATAAGCGAACGATGTTTCAGAGAATGGTTAAGAGCGAAAAATGTGCTATAAAATCTCTTAACTCTCGATAAAATATGTTGCTTCATGCATTTTAAAATTAAAACAAAATGCTGATACATTGTTCCTCAGACATTCAACTATCTCGAACAACAAAATTTGTACAGCTTGCGCAAAATTTTTGAAATCGACTTTTGCCCAGCTTTTTCGTGCAAATACCCCACTGTGCGTCGTGACGGCGATCGTCTCCTCTCCACCGTACCTTTCATCGTGACGACGATAGGCCGCACTTCACCGATCGATCGTTGCGACGACGATCGTCTCCCCTCCGCCGTCATTTCGTTGTGACAACGAAATTCGGTATAACCCCCCACCGTGTCTTTTTCACCGTAACGCCGAAAAGCCTGCCGCAACCACCGCCTCCGCACCGTTCGCTGAGACAGCGAAAACCCTCGGGTCACCTGCTTTACCGCGCCCCGCTTGACCGTCCGGAACGCGTATCGTGCATCGCGGAAACCCCGCGTCGACCGACACCGCGAAACATCATCTCGGCGAGACTCGACTTCGACACCACCAAGACTCATTTATTTCTTTCCACACACCACGTCTTTTCCCGACCGATCGCTTCCTCACCGGTAATTCGGACTCTGGCTCGGCGAGCTATCTCCGGCAGGAAGCCACCGGGTAACAGAACTGTTACAAAAGGATCGCGTGGCGCATTTAAGTTGAAAATTTTGTAATTCAACTTAACTATGGAGTATGACACATCGTTGAATTTGTCTTTTTTTTCTAAATAGGAATATGAAACAATTATATGACATCCTTTAAATAAAAATAATCATGACCTTGAAATTTCGAAAACTTGATTTCCAAAAAATTTTTTTTTCTGCCATTATATTTACCTTATGAACAGTGTAATTTTCTCCTCTGGCATTTTTTCGTATAACAACAAACAACAGAGATATTTAAATACCTACATTAAAATGTAGCAAATTTTAATTGATGGTCGGACAGGACATATGTATTATCCTGTATAAGTAAAATACCATATTAGCAGTCGTAGTTTTGTAATGAAGCATACTATATATATGAATGAATATACAGGGTGAATTCGATAAAGCAGGACACCTAAATATCTCCGTTACTTTTCGTTGTACAAAAAAACTTCGTAGGACAAAGTTACACTGTTTGAAGGGCCACATATAACGGTGTAAGGGAAAAAAAATTTCTAGGTCATTTTTATGAGATTTCAAGGTTATCGATGTTTTTTTAAATGCAATGATATATTTTCGTTGACGTAATGTTGTAGCTGACAAAATAACGAATTCATGCATGTAACACAATATGACCTTCAACGCAGAAAAATGGTATAAATAAAATTCAACGTGTAAGGTTCATTTGATGTATTTCTGTTACGCCAAATGTTCAAAAATATTCCCTTGAGCTGCTATACATTCAAATGTATCGCAATACACAACATAATAACAGATTCGGTGTTGACAGGAGGACAATTATGATATACCTTCACCTACACGTTCGTACAGAATCGTGTTTATCGACTACTAATTACTCAGGAGACCTTCTTGCTATCAGATTTCCACAGTTTCTAAGATTTCTCGATCAGTTTATCGATGAACGTTTCACAATGCGTTACTCGAAGGAAGATAAGATTGATATGATTTTCATTTATGGAGAAAGTCGACAGTGTTTAAGAGAAGCCGTGCAGTTGTACAAGGACCGATTTCCTATTCGTAATTGTCCATCAGTTTCCGTTTACTCCAATTTAAATAAATTCCGTGAAACTGGTAGTGTCGAAAATAAAAAACGTACAAAGGTGAGGACTGTAAGGAATGAAGCAAACACAATTAATGTTCTGGCAGCAGTGAATACAAACCCTCATGCTAGTACGAGGCAAATCGCACGAGGAAGTGGCATTAGTCAAAAATGTGTAGTGCAAATACTCCAGGAACACAAATTTCACCCCTTTCACCTATCAATTCATCAAGAACTTCATGGTAGAGACTTTGTAAATCGTGTAAACTTTTGCCAGTGGGGATTGAGACAATTGATAAATGATGGAGCATTTTTTAATAATGTATTATTTACCGATGAAGCTTCGTTTACAAATCACGGGCAAATAAATTTAAAAAACCTGCATTATTGGTCATCTGAAAATCCGCGGTGGTTACGGACAGTCGACAAACAAAGACCATGGTCCGTCAATGTTTGGTGCGGAATTTTAGATAACCAAATAATTGGGCCTCACTTTATTACCGGAACATTAAATGCAGAAAAATACATTGCATTTTTACGAGAATCGTTACCAATTCTCCTGGAAAATACACCCTTGAACATACCCATGATACATTCTTCCCGTGTCGTAACACAATTCTTAAATAACAAGTTTCCAAATCGTTGGATTGGACGTAACGGACCTGTATTATGGCCAGCTCGCTCACCAGACCTTACACCCCTTGATTTTTAACTATGGGGAAAACTGAAAGACGATGTTTATAGTGAACCACCAACGACTACAGACAACACGTTGAATTTTATTTATACCATTTTTCTGGGTTGAAGGTCATTTGAAGGTCATATAGTGTTACATGCATGAATTCGTTATTTTGTCAGCTACAACATTACGTTAACGAAAATATATCATTCCATTTAAAAAAACATCGATAACCTTGAAATCTCATAAAAATGACCTTGAAATTTTTTTTTCCCTTACACCGTTATATGTGGCCCTTCAAACAGTGTAACTTTGTCCTACGAAGGTTTTTTGAACAACGAAAAGTAACGGAGATATTTAGGTGTCCTGCTTTATCGAATTCACCCTGTATTCTACAGAATAGTAATAAGGAACTATTTTTTATATTCTAAAGAACTTATATTTAATATTTACATATTTTTCGCTAATATAGCTTTCTTTACATCAGGATATTGCTGGCGGTAATCTTTTACAATTTGTAGTATCATCTGTTTTTCTTCCTCATTACGCGCTAAAATTTGATTAAAATCCTGCATTAACTTAAGGGGCTAGGGTAGTCACGTGACTTTGGCAGACACAGCAGGTCGGTAACTGCCGGTAACAGCTGCGTTGTAGAAATGTAGTATTTCCGACGAGACATCTGGTCGGCGATGGTATTATTTACAGATGTGTAGCTGCCTGATGAATACGAGATGGAGCTGCTTCGAATTTCCATATTCTATCCTGGTTATAAAGGTGGACTGACATTTTCTGTCATTTCGGTAGTATTCGGAATAAAATACATTTGTAATTGTACAAAAAAACATATTTATTTCAATTTGATAAGTGTATTACATTATATAACAATTTGGAGTTTTGAATTTTAAACATTTACAATGAACATGAATTTCAGTAGGGAGATGACAACGATATATTGATGTTTTCATCTAATTCAGAATGTGTAAAGTGATGTACTGTGACGTGGCAAGTTTTGCCTATGTCCCTCGATCCCGTAAAAGAGAGGCCGGGCCGCCCTCTGGCAATGCCGATGCGAAACAGCCGTTTGCGAGCACTCTCCCTGGGAAGTCTGATTCCCAAGGGACGAGCATTAATGCGTTTTGAGCGTCGCGCAACTTGGGTGACGCGAACTTTACAGGACCGAAACCGGGCTCCAGAGAAGCCCGGCCCCTATTTCTCACTGAACGAGGCGTGATCGGAACTGGCTCCGGAAACACCGTCGTGCCAAGACACCGAGGAGAGGACCGAGCCCGGGTCAGCAAACTTGGAGGCATCGACGAGGAACCGTGAACACGAGATGGACATCTTCTCGTCCCCGTCGCACAGTGGTTCGAAATCGCCAAAATGTGGCCAAAAATCGAGAACATTCTACAATTTAGTTGAAAATTGGTATTCCGTGGGTTTGTGGATTGCTGATTATGAATTTGATTTAAAAATTTCAAAAACAAAATGGGGGATTGAATGTGGCAGATGAGTTACTCGAAAAATTGTCGGATTTCCTTCAAATTAAGTAGAGTCGAGTCGAAGAAAACGTCACTTTATTAATCCCTGGGTGTAAAAACTGTAAGCACGACACGAGCGCGTGTGCTTATTTACAATAAAGAGCTTGTAATTGACTAAAGCTAGCCGCTCCTTCTTTCCCGGAAAGCTCCGTGGACGTGGAAGGATGTTTTATTTAAAGTGACCGGTCAAAAAGACGCTTGTGCACTTAAAATAATCGAGATAGAAAATCGCTGTTTGATATTTGGAGATTGATCGATCAGCTGGCCGTTAGCCGACACCATCGAACGCCTGGTTGGTGGATCGCTAGCGCGATCCGCCAATCAGCGTAGCGCCCCGCGGTCGATGATCGATCATATCGATCTCGACGGTGACGGCCAATGACTCCGCGAGCCGTCGATCGATTCCAGATCTCGCTGCTCCTGGGCAATTAGCCAATAGCGCGTAGCTGAGCTTCGTCTTTACGTTGACGCTGTCGACACACTCAGCTAATCCCGAACACTATATTTTTGGGGTTGCTGATTATGAATCTGATTTCAAAATGAATAATTATAATTGTTAAGTAAAACATTTTTATAAGAAAAACTCAGATACAATGTATCGAGGGTGACGATCGGCGAAGGTATGACGATCGGCAGAAACTGACGATCGGCATAGGATGACGATCGGCACGATCACCGATGTAAAGTTGCATCGGAGTTTTGTAATGTTTTGAGCGTTGTTATTTTGTTATTAACAAGATAGTTAATGTTTAATCGATAATTTTCATTCAAGCTATAACATTCAAAGAATCAAGTTCATAAGTTTTATTTCCGAAATACATTTATTAATAATTTTATAAAAGTTTTAAATAAATTTAAAATATTCATCAGTTTTGCTCATTTATTGGTAAGGCTCTAATAAACTCCCTAGAGACCTTCCAAATTGGTGACCCCGACGTGATTTGGTTGAAATACCTCTTCCTTTTTGAGCGGCTGATTTGAATTTCTGAAGAATAGAAAATGCCATTAGAACATTCGCCTACTCGTCAAGCGCCTTTCGGGCTAGGAACAAGTCATGAAGTAACGTTCAGAGAGACGATGGAATCAGAGGGAAATCTAGGCTCGAATCAAGATGACAGTTTTGCTGATTCAAATAGGACGAATATCGAAGCAGCTCAGAGGGTACGTTTACCAACCTTTTGGAAAGAAAACCCCATTCTTTGGTTTATGCAAGTCGAAGCGGCATTTTCAATTAATAGAATCGTCAAAGATGAGTCAAAGTTCAGATATGTTATAGTATATTTAGATCATACAATTCTTCCTTTGGTTGAAGATATTTTAATTTCTCCTCCTGAAAACAATAAGTATTTAAAGTTAAAAGAACGTATATGTAATTCTTTCGGAGATAGCAAAGAAGCTAAAATTAGAAAATTATTTGGTTCTCACGTTCTTGGAGATGAAAAATCTTCAGTTTTTTTACATCGACTGAGGAATTTAGCACCAGGACAAGTTAACGATGAAATCCTTAGATCTATCTTCTTGGAACAGCTTCCGGAAAATATTAGATCCATTCTAGCGATTAGTGAAGTTAAAGATATTTCCAAATTAGCTTTACAAGCTGATCAGATTATAGATATGTCTCGACCAGCGTCTTCTTCAGTATTTTCTATCGATACATCGCAAGGAAGTTTATTTAAGAAAATGTCTGAAGAAATTACTGAGTTGAGGAAACAAATGGAAAGATTGTCTCACCAGAATCGGAGAAGGGAACGCAGTTTTTCAAGAGGACGATCAAATTTCAGGAAATGGTCTACTGGACAAGGTAAAAAGAAGAATGAAGAAGGTAAGAAGTACTGCTTCTATCATGATAAGTTTGGTGACAAAGCTCACAAATGTATACAACCATGTTCATTTGATGACAAAACCTCATCGGAAAACTAAGTCAGCCGTTACGAGCTCAGGCGGTCGTTGACGGTTATAAAAGGAATAAACGCCTGATGATCTCAGATAAGAAAGATGGCGTATTCTATTTAGTTGATACCGGAGCTGACGTATCAGTTATCCCAAGACATTTTGTCAGAGGTGTCAAATCAGTTGTCGATTTCAAATTATATGCGGCTAATAATACTGTAATTAATACATATGGTTATAATACAAGAATGCTAGACTTAGGTCTTCGGCGTCCATTTAGATGGCAATTTATTATTGCTGACGTCAAACATCCAATTATTGGTGCGGACTTCTTGGAATTTCACGGCCTTCTTCCAGATTTAAGGAACAGGAGATTAATTGATGAACAAACGTTATTAAGCACCAGAGCTAAAATTTCAAGGAAAGAGCATACCTCTGTTGCGACGGTAAGTAATTCCTGCAAATTAAAAGAATTACTTCGTAAATATATAGAAATTACCAAACCATCAGCTCTTACTAGAGTAGTTCATGATGTAACTCATCAAATCGTTACCTCTGGATTTCCTGTTTCTGAGAAACCACGCAGGCTGACTCCTGAAAAGTTTGCAGCAGCGAAACAAGAATTTGAATTTATGCTGGAACAAGGAATCTGTCAACCATCTTCTTCTCAATGGGCAAGTCCGTTGCATATGGTTCCCAAATCGAATGGAGACTGGAGACCATGTGGAGATTTTCGAAGATTAAACAATAGTACAGTTAGGGACAACTATCCCCTTCCACACATCCAAGATTTTACTCATCATTTAGCTGGATGTAAGGTATTTACCAAAATTGATTTAGTGAAAGCCTACTTTCAAATACCTGTTGCTGAAGAAGATCGACAAAAAACTGCTGTTACAACTCCATTTGGACTGTTCGAATTCACTCGGATGCCATTTGGGTTAAGGAATGCAGCACAAACATTCCAACGATTTGTTGATACTGTTGTACGAGGTTTAAGTTTCTGTCAAGCGTATATCGATGATCTCCTTGTTGCTTCGAAGGATGAAGAGGAACATCGTGTTCATTTGGAGCAGGTCTTTCTACGTCTTAAAAAATACGGTTTATCCATTAACGTCGCTAAAAGTAAATTTGCTCAAGATGAAGTGGAATACCTTGAATATACGGTTAATCGTTTTGGGATACGGCCTTTGGACAGCAGAGTTAAAGCTGTTGTTGATTTCAAGATACCAAATAATATCAGTGAACTGAGGCGGTATCTTGCAATCATAAATTTTTATCACAGATTCATTCCTAATGCAGCATCGGTTTTAGCTCCATTGAACAAGTATTTATCAGGTGCTAAAAAAAGAGATAAACGGCTAATTAATTGGACTTCTGATGCGGAAGAATCTTTTGAAGAAAGTAAAAGGCAACTGGCGAAGAATACACTTTTGGTTCATCCTTTAGAAAACTCCAAACTTTTTCTTAGAACAGATGCTTCGAATTTAGCAATTGGAGCTGTTTTGGAGCAATTTCAAGACGAGTCATATAAACCACTTGGATTCTTTTCCAAAAAACTATCAGAGACTCAACAAAAATATAGTACTTACGACAGAGAGTTATTGGCAATTTATGCTGCCCTGAAATTTTTTCGTCATATGGTTGAAGGTCGGGATGTAACCATTTTCACTGATCATAAACCATTGCAATATGCCTTTCTTCAATCTTCTGATAAAGCTTCTGAAAGACAAAGAAGACAACTTGATTTCATTAGTCAAATTACCACTAAAATTATTCATGTTGCAGGACATAATAATCAAGTTGCTGATGCTTTTTCAAGAGTAAGTGCTGTAGATTTGCCGGTAATAGTTTCTACAGATGAACTTTTTGAAGAACAGCAGAAAGATGAAGAACTGAAATCACTATTAGAGTCTGAAACAGTTCTTTCCTTAAAACCACTTAGGTTAGACAATGGAGACAAGACGATTTATTGTGATATAAGTAGAGATATCAGGATATATATTCCAGCAAGTCTTCGAAGACGAATCTTTGATGTCTCTCATAATTTATCTCATCCAAGTGGTAGAACAACAAAAAAAATAATTTCTCAAAGTTTTGTATGGCCAAATATGCGTAAGGACATTATTAGTTGGGCAAGAACGTGTTTATCTTGTCAGAGAGCAAAAGTTCATAGGCATGTTATTCGAAATCCTGAGCACATTCCAGTTCCTAAAGTTAGATTTTCACATGTACATATTGATATTGTTGGTCCTTTACCAGTTTCAAAAGGATTTCGTTATTGTCTTACCATGATTGACAGAAGTACAAGATGGCCTGAAGCTACACCCATTCCCGATACTTCTGCAGATACGGTCGTAAATGCTTTCTTCGCTGCATGGGTCGCAAGATTCGGAGCACCAGCTGTTATTACTACCGATAGAGGAGCCCAATTTGAGTCACTACTTTTCCAAGCCTTGACAAAGCTTATTGGCAGTCAAAGAGTTAGGACAACGGCTTATCACCCTCAATCAAATGGAATAATTGAGCGTTGGCATCGTCCGCTCAAATCGGCAATTAAATGTCATAATACCACTAATTGGGTAGAGGTTCTTCCTACGGTCCTTTTAGGTCTCCGGATCAGCTATAAAGATGATATCAAGGCATCTGCTGCAGAGATGGTTTTCGGAACAACATTGCGGATTCCAGGAGAGTTTGTTGCAGCCGAAGATCCTATCGGGTGCCCTCAGATATTTCTGGAGAAGTTGCGGGAACATATCCGAGCGATTCGTCCTACACCTACGTCTCATCACGCTGCTCGAAGACCTTTTGTACACAAAGAATTAGAAGATTGTACATATGTTTTCGTTAGGGTAGATAAATCTAAAACATCTCTTGAGCTTCCGTATGAAGGTCCTTACAAGATTATAGAGAGAGTAACAGATTTTCTGTATAAAATTAATTACAAAGGTGTTCATACCACCAATAATGTAGATAGGTTAAAACCTGCATTTTTAGAGAATGTTCTGGAAGTTCAAGAATGTTTCAAATTCAATGATGATATCAATTTTGATACTTTAAAAATTAATTCTGATGAAAAATGTAAATCTAAACGTAGAGTCAGATTCATAACCCCAAAATAATATATATATCAAGTTGATTTACTCAACTATTAGGGGGGGAGTGAATGTGGCGACACTCGCCAATTTCAAATTGTTCACTAATGTGAAGTTCACCGATGTAAAGTTGCATCGGAGTTTTGTATTGTTTTGAGCGTTGTTATTTTGTTATTAACAAGATAGTTAATGTTTAATCGATAATTTTCATTCAAGCTATAACATTCAAAGAATCAAGTTCATAAGTTTTATTTCCGAAATACATTTATTAATAATTTTATAAAAGTTTTAAATAAATTTAAAATATTCATCAGTTTTGCTCATTTATTGGTAAGGCTCTAATAAACTCCCTAGAGACCTTCCAAAGTTTGTACGTTGCTCCGCAGTTGTTAGTTCGATGAAAGATTCGGTATCGGCAGGACATACCTGGTTCAGAGTCTATTGCATATTAATAAAGTTTCAAGTTTGTTCAAAAAGGGACTTATTTCACTGAGTTGTCATTTTATTAAATAAAGGAACTCCACTCCGATCATATCCTTGAACAATAATAAATTAAAAATTATAATAATTTTATAAAACGGAAAAATAAAAAATTTGATTTAAGTTATTATAATTTTTAATTTATTATAATTATTCATTTTGAAATCATATTCACAATCAGCGACCCGAAAAACCCCTGAGTATTAATTTTTAACTAAATTGGAGTACTGCTTGTGTTTTGGCGATTTGGGTCGTTGCCTATTTATTGTTGTAACTTTTCATCGCGCAAGTCTGTGCAAGATATTTTTATGTAGCAATCTTAAGGAGGTTTCAGCAAATAGGCTATGCAAAATTCATTGTGACGTGGGGTGACCTCTGCTTTGTAATCGTCATTAAAGAAAAACAAAGGCTGGAATGTAGTTGTTTAGGAAGAGACAATTTTCGAAGTGATAAAATATATATATTGTGACGTTCGTCACCACAGTCCGTCCTGCTCTTGCAAGCCCAGGCCGTTCCTGTGGTATATTTTCAAGGGGCCCGCCCCTCATTCATACGCCACTATTTCAAATCTCATAAGAATAAAGTTTCAAGGGACCGTTTCCCTATTGATACGGTCCGTTCCAGTCTAGTGAACCTACTACGTCGCAACCCCCACCAGAAGTCGAAATCATCGAGACAGCGGATCAAATCGATCATTAGTAGTCGACAGTTCGAACCGACAACACCATTCCTGCAGCTGAATTATCACACGAAATACGATAAGGACATAGTCTGAGAACTGAATTATTTCACGAAATACGATAAAGGACATAGTCTCAGAACAGAATTATTTGACAAAATACGATAAGGTCGATCCACCTTCAGTGATCTACTACCCCTTCCACTGGAACAACTTGACATGTGATTGGGACTACCCCCTTCCACCAACGTTGGACTATAAGGGAAGCAGCTGGACACCTACGAAGTCAGTTGAATTCAGGAATCAGTCGAAAGCAGTTGAAGTCAGGAGTCAGTCGAAGTCAGTCGAAGTCAGAACCACAGTCGAAGACAGAACCACAGTCGAAGTCAGTCGAAGTCACGAGTCAGCTGAAGTTTGAAGTCAGAATTCTTCGGTGCACCATCCAGTGCAACGACTGTTCGCGTTCACCTTCCTCAATCCAACCTTTTAACCATTTACCTACTTCCATCATTCTCGATGATGAAACCGAGAGCACTTTGAACTATTTGTAGTTCTGGCCTTCAAACTGAGAGGATACACCACCTCCTTCCTAATCCCCTTATACGTCGATATTGCTGCGTGCGGACCAGCAAAGAATAAATTCATTTGCGTGTGCGAATGTGCGTGTATCAAGAACCTTAGTCGTGAGAGGAGTCGCCAACCACTTTTTCACCCCTGTCCTATACCTACACGTTCGAGCACGGCGGACTGGGTCCAGCCTCTCGAGCTCCCCCACTACCACATTCTTGGCGGACTAGGTCCAGCCGTTTGTGCGTCCTTCAATTTTCCCTCGAACTAGGCGGACTGGGTCTAGCCGTTCGAGTTCCCTCACCTACCACAATCTTGGCGGACTAGGTCCAGCCGATTGTGAAGTCTCCAATTTTCCTCGAACTAGGCGGACTGGGTCCAGCCGTTCGATCTACCGTACCCACCACAATCTTGGCGGACTTGGTCCAGCCGATTGCGTGTGTGTACTCCAATTCACGGCCAGGCGGACTAGGTCCAGCCGACCGGGGATCCCATACCGACATTCTCTCTCTGACGACGGAACGACGTAATTCGCCCTACGTCGCAACGAACCGTGGACATCAAAAGACATTCGCACGCGTAAAAACGTAACGTCTTCGCGGACCCCGCGTGAGACGTAACAATATATATATATATATATATATATATATATATATATATATGTAAAGAAAGTATACGTTCTTTAGTTTTGAATTTGCCGCGCTTTTCATGCTCCGCGCGGCTTTTATTTTAATCCGATAGATGGAGCGACGATTATCAGAAGTGTGGGGACTGTGTCTCCGCTCTGCTCGTGGAGGTAGAGTGGGGTGATTGCGCCTGCGCACCACGGTCGTCCGAGGAGCCAGTTGACGATCGCGTCACCGGTGTTCCTTCTTCTCCTGTGAGCCTTCGTGGCGTATAGACGCGTAGTAATGTAGTCCGCTTCTATTCTCCGTTTAGCGCTTGTTGCGTAATCACGTGTTCCGATAGTTCGGATACTCCGTGCCGTAAGGCATTCTTGTAGAATTAAATGTTCTTGTAACACCTGCACCTTGTGGGTTTATCAAATTGTCGGATCAGTGGATCTCCGTTGATTCTGGTGTTATAAAACGTTTACAATCGTTAACCTCAGTGTTTCATTTCGCGCGTGACCGTGGCTCTCGCGCGTGAATTCTTACCACACGGTGTGCGCGTCTAAGACTGGCCACATTGGTGATCCCACGTTCCACATTGGTGACCCCGACTGAACGCTTCAATGGAATGATGCAAGCGGAGAAGCTGGTAATTCCGAGGCTGCGTGAAGAAGCCGCCATCTTCGTGCCTCGTCATCTTCCCTGGCTGTGGACGCCGCGTATTATGGGAGCACATCTGTTGCGGGTAAGAATCCGTATTTCTGATCTCTCAATTTTGTTCCCGGCACTTCCTGACCAGCGTACGACGCATCCTCGCCCCGGCAAGGAGACAGGACTCGTTCGTTGTCGCCGACAGACGCCATATTGTAAAGACGTCAATTCGAATGGTCTTTCGAGCAAGCCGGGATTGCATGCGGTCCACGCCTGCTCAAATTCAGAGCTGTTCCTGATCCAACTCGTTGCCTGGTCAGTACGGTGGAGGAGGCCGCCACTATAATCTACATTGTGCGGTTCGTTCCGACCCCACAATCACCGGATTTCCGGGCTCGACCGAAAATTATTCGTGTCGAGCGGACATCGTCAGCGGTGCTTGCTGAAGGTGCCTGTTAACGAACCGGCATATTCTGCCTCGTGGTCTGGTCCGCCCGAGATCAGCTGGAGGTCGGCAGCCATTGACGCTGCTGCGTGTTTTCGCGAGGATGACAACGTCGCCGGTGCCTTCGCTGTCCTTGCTGTGTTGACATCGTCGCCGGTGCCTTCGCTGTCCTTGCTGTGTTGACATCGTCACCGGTGCTTTGTGCGATCGCGACGTTAATAAAGTAAACACTTTTTGCTTGTATTGCTGTGTTGGTGCGAAGCCAATTTCGCGTTTCGCGTTCCTCACCGCGACCGGCGTACCTGCCGCATATTTTCGCGTGTCGCGAATCAGGGATACCCTTGAATGCGCATTTTTATTTTTTGGTCGCGGGTAGAAGCTTGCTAACGTTCTTGTAACGCGCATGTGCGCGCATTAGGTTAAGTTGTACACGCTTATGCGTAGGCTATATATATTTTATAGTATCATTCCGTGTATTAGTAATGGAATGGTCGTTGTCCGACGTTTCCGCGCGCCCGCTTGAAACTTTCGAGAAGATTCGGCGATGCGTTTCGGGATCAGGGCGTTATAAACCTATGCAAATTTTTTATTGGTTGTTGCGAATCTATGTTCGCGTTCGGCGTTCCGCACTGCGTCCCCGCGCCGCTTATGTTGCATGGTCGCGGGTAGAGTCTCGTGTTCTCCCTCGTAACGCGAATGTTCGCGAATTAGTTAGGGGTTCATGCTCACGCGTAAGGTCGAGAATATTCTTTCTCCCTGTTCTATTATGAACAATCGGTTTTTTTTTATCCCCGCGCCGCGTTAAGCGTTTCGCGTAATCATATACGTTCCAATCGTTTCGTGTTAGTGGTTTCCGCATCGCATTTGCGCTCTGTGATGTACCCCGGGCGTTCGATTTGTTTCGTGATTTTGCATCTTCCGCATCGTGTTTTGCGCTCTGCCGAGATGCCACCCCGTGCTTTCGCCGACACCACATTGTTGCGGCAAACTCACCGGGTGAAAGGGGAAAACCGTTCGCGCGAGTGAGGGTGTGTGTATTGCATACCCTCAGATTCAACATTTTGCGTGAGCATTCGGCTCAAACAGCGAAAATTTTTTTTGTTTGTCGCTGCGCTATATAGATTTTTTTCGTATCCCGTGTCTGCACCGATACTTCATGGTCGGGGTAAAGTCACCGGGAGAGACTCTAACGTGCTTTTGCGCGAGTTAGGCCAAGTTCGTATTTCACCCTTTCTGCGTGTTGTTTTTTTCTGGCTTGGTCGCGATAGAGTCGTTTAACACTACTTGTAACGCGCTTATGCGCGAATTAGGGTAGGTTGTTACTCGTCACAGAGCGTAGGGATAGATTTCAGTCTGTTCCCCGTTCCAATATGGAACATTAGGGTTAGATATAGGGTTTGACATTAGGGTTTCGAACCACCGATTTTGAACCACGTTGTTGCCTCGCCCGGAAAGAACGTGTCCACGACTGGAGCGGCCAGGCCCTCCCTCCTCACGAACCACCGCCGCAACCACCTGAGAGCGGCGCATGTGATTTCGATTTTCCGCGAGCCAGGGGGACGAGATAACGCGTGATAGGCCCGAGCGTCGCGACGGGTGAAATAAGGTAGGGAGTAAGGGGACGCCTCGCTTCCTCGTTATCGGGCCAGCCGAAGGTAGTCCACTGGGTCGTAGGGCGCCCAGTGGCTTAAGTGGATGAGGCCGCGGCTACGATCTCGTGGTCCCGGGTTCGATTCCCGCCGTCACCCCTGAGGTATTTCTCAAGTGATACAAAACTGTGGCCGCCCGGGTGGTTCGGAACCCACCTTAATAAACAGTAGGTCCAAGCCTGAGAAAGATGCCGAGCTGGCGGAGCCAGGCCCGAAAGGAAAAAAAATTTTAAAAAGGCCTCTGGGTCGTGGGCCGCTAACACTAAAGGTTGTAAAGTTGAATTTTCCGAGATTAGCGAAAGTGTCGAGTGTCTTGCCGAAACAAGGGACGGCCAAAGACGAAAGGGCCGAACAACTGCCGCCGTATAGCCGTTGCCGTTTGGTAAGCGCCAGTCAGGCTTTATTAATATCGTGATCCAGTGATCTCTTAGTTTTGGCTCGGTAACGTTTTCGTGAGGTCCGTGTTCGCATCGCGAAACGACGAAACCTTCTCCTTGCCGCGTGTTCGGCCATAGTATCGAGAAAGGACGAACGGTCATCGGTCGGCTAACGTACGTGCCGGATTGGTAGCGAATCCGGTCGGACAGCGAGGGCCACGTGCCCGTCGTAAGGCGGTAGCACGACGCCGGTATTAACGCGGAGTCGCGAATTTGCGGGAGCCGTATCGTTGCCGATTTCGCGAATAATTGTACGCCATCGTCGAGACGTTCCCCGGTGGGAGGACGCAACGGCCTTGTTGGGATGACGAGGTTGGGAGATTAAACAGAACTTGTTATTTAAGTAATGTATTTAAACTCCACCGCACATGGAAAAACTGTAGTCAGTTTGTGAATAGCACATAACACAATATGTTAAATACTTTATTCCGAAAAACAATTAAAAAGAAAGATGTGTTGTTTGTGAGCTGTAACTTGCTCGCAGGGCTACCTTAGACAGACTGAGGACCTTGCCTTCCTTCTAGGGCCCTTTAGCCCGGAAAAATGGCGACGCTGGAAAAGCCATAAATTGCAGGTCAAAAAGACCTTTCCTCCTCCGAGTGCCCCGTGCATTACGGTGTATACTCCAACAGGCCTGTATCGTATCCGACGGCAAACTTCGAACGACCTAGTCATTGTACCGCGTATTCCATCGGAATCCGACCGTTGTTCCGCGTTGAGAGCGGGTTGTAAAACGTAAAATATCTCGTGAACTGCCGAGTTCGACACGAGCGAGCAAAGAAAGCGCGAGCGACCGAAAATCCGTCGCCAAATTACCGTGAACGCGCCGGCTTGTTTTTACCCGCTGCCGGCTCTCACCGGCAGCCATGTCGTGTCTAACGGACGAATAAATAATGTTCAAGCCGATCCTATCGTCCGATTATTTTTCGTGAGAAACCTTTCCGCCGCGGGAAATGCCCCGTGCTTGGCCCGCGTAGAATCCTGAGCCCATCCTCGAGCCGTCCAGAATATCGCGCGGTCTCGCAGCTTCGGATTGTTTTTTCGCGCCTCGTGCCGTCATCGCGAAATTTACGTGACATGTTATCTTCCGATAACAGTAAGATGTCCAAGTACCTGTGATAAAAAGTCAGAACGAGTTGTGATCAATC
Source organism: Lasioglossum lativentre (assembly GCA_916610255.1). Lineage (NCBI taxonomy): Eukaryota > Metazoa > Arthropoda > Insecta > Hymenoptera > Halictidae > Lasioglossum > Lasioglossum lativentre. Next base: position 28,033,133 of record OU744359.1, on the reverse strand, counting down.
TGTGGGCAATACAAATTTTAAGCTATCCATGTTGTTTACTTATCTTTATGCATGCATTGCGAAGACTTGTTTCTCATGCTGTACACCCTGGTTTGATCTAAAAAATAAATAAATTTATATAAGGAAACTTAAATCTAAACAACGATACTTACCAATTTTTTATTCCCGTTGCCTTTTGGATTGCCTACAAAAATTTATAAGAATTTTTATTACCTCTATATTTACCAATGACGTACCTTTCTGGCAAAGTGAATGTAGTAATACCTGAAACTAAAAATTAATAAAAGAGAACTTTTTTTTTATTTTTTTTTGTTGTTTAAAGTGGAGGGGGTTGAAATGCATTTACGCACAACTTCCCGGGATCAGTGCAACCCCGGGAAAGTGTGAGACTCCCCAGCGTACTTTCCTCATGAGAAAAGTGTGCAGGCCAGGACTACTCGCTAAACATTCCCCCTCCACTAGCTCCTCCAGTGTCTTTCGGCAAAGTGAATGAAGTAATACCTGCAATTAAAAATTAATAAAAGAGGTTGAAAGGCCCTACTACTCACCCCCGTCAAAGACGGTCCCATTCGCCGTCCTTATCGCTGTCTTGCACTCACCGGTGCAGTCGCGATAAGTCAAACAACAGCTCTTCATATGCGCTGAACAGCTCTTCATGTGCGCTGCCTGGACTCGCCGGCGCAGGCCTCTTATCCATCATATTAGATGTACCTTGTTCTATAGCACATCCTTTATTTATGTACGATGGCTCTCTGATCGGCTGACTTCTGTTGAATCTACCATCTATTATTTCCGGCAGCATACAGTCCTCGTCGAACATTTGCAATTTTTCTGCTATCTCTTCTGTCCAGAAAGAATCGTCTCTTTCAACTTGGGAAACCTTCAATCCCTTCGGTGTCTACAAACAGAAAAATGGATGCTGCCTATTTGTGATGTGTAACTGTCCTTGCACTTGGTAATAATAGTGATGATTCACGTTCGTTCCATCATCCCGAAAAGTGCGTCGTATCGCAGGAAGCTGCTGTATCGCTTCATCTGGAGTTAAATCCTTCGCATCATGAGCTTTCCATCATGCTCGGTGGTCGGGGAAGGGCATTTATTGTTTAAAAATATTTTTGTTTCGAGAAGAATTCAAGTTAAGCGAAGAGGAGGAAATGGAACTCGCGATATATGTATATTTATTGCAAATTTATATTTAAAAGCATGGGTAGAAGTTCCTCTCTCGACGAGGGCTCCGCAGCAGGATTTTACTTTTATTAAATCCTTATATAATTATAAGGAAATAGATAAAGACATTAGTTATGTAACGTTAGACAAATTTTGTAGACACTTTTATATAAATTGTCATGTCGCCGGTTTTTCCGTTGCCAGCGGAAGGACGGAACGCGGGGGACACCGGGTATTTATGGGCGAAACACCGAGCAACGCTCGGCCGCACGATACGTGGTCCACCCGGGACAAAAAGGTAACTCGCAGATTCGGATTTTCACGAAAGAAGCCGCTAATGGAATCTACTTTCGGGCGCCTACGCGGGTTAAGCACGGAGCACTTCCCGCGGCGGAAAGGTTTCTCGACGGAAATAATCAGGCGATCGAATAGGCTTGAACATGGTTTATTCGTCCGGGGTACACGACATAGCTGCCGGTGAGAGCCGGCAACGGTAATTTACAAGCCCGCGCGTCCGCGATAATTTGGCGACGGATTTTCGGTCGCTTGCACTTTCTTCTTTCGCTCGCGTCGAACCCTGCAGTTCACGAGATGTTTTCCGTGTTACAACCCGCTCTCGGCGCGGAACAACTACCAGATTCCGATGGAATACACGATACAATGTCTGGGTCGTTCGAACTTTGCCGTCGGATGCGATACGGACCGTTGCGTCGTCACACCGGGGAACGTCTCGACGATGGCGTACAATTACTCGCGAAATCGGCAACGATACGGCCCTCCGCGAATCGGCACGCGGCCCCCGCTGTCCGACCGGATTCGCGTTACCAACCCGGCACGCACGTTACTCGACCGACGACCGTTCGTCCTTTTTCGATAAGATGGTCGAACACGCGGCAAGAAGACGGTTTCGTCGTTTCGCGACGCGAACACGGACCTCACGAAAACATTACCGAGCCAACACGAGATAGTCACTTAAATACAATAATTAATTGAAGCCTGACTGGCGCTTACCAACGGCAACGATGGGCAACGGCAGATCGTCAGCTCGCTCGTCCTCTTGTCCCTTCGTCTCGGCAACGCACTTTTTGAATTACTTTCTTAGTCTACGCAAAGTTAATCGACTATCGCTCGATACGGCCAACGACCCAGTGGCCTACTTTCGGATGGCCCAGTAACGCGGAAGCGAGACGTCCCCCTACTCCCTACCCTATTTCTCCCGTCGCGACTCTCGGGCCTATCACGCGCTATCAATCCGCAGGATCGCATCCTGTCGCGCGGGGCTCCCTGGCTCACGGAAAATCGCGATCACGTTCGCCGCTTCTCAGGTTGTTGGCGGCGACGGTTCGTGTAGAGGGAGGCCTGGCCGCTCCGGTCGTGGACACCTTCTTTCCGGGCGAGGCAGCGACGGGGTCGAGAAGATGGTCGTCTCGTGTCCACGTTCCCACGTCGGTGCCTCCTGGTTTGCTGACCCGGGCGAGGCCCTCTCCTTGGTGTCTCGGCACGAAAATCCTTCCGGAGCCAGTTCCGATTGTGCCTCGTTCGGTGAGAAATAGGGGCCGGGCTACCCTAGAGCCCGGTTTCGGTCCTGCAAAGTTCGCGTTGCCCAAGTGGCACGACGCTCAAACGCGTTAATTTTCGTCCCCTGGAAATTGGCTTTCCCAGGGAGAGCACTTGCAAACGGCCGTTTCGCATCGGCACTGCCAGAGGGCTGCCCGGCCTCTCTTTTACGGGATCGAGGGACGTCGGCAAAACTTGCCACGTCACATAATATAAGGAAATAGATAAAGAGGCTGAACTTGCTCTTGGGGGCCCATAAATTTTCGATTATTATATGTCTTTTCTCGTTCATTTCATCGAGAAAACTCCAAATATCGAAGTGCCAGACCGAAGAGTGCACTCGTTAAAAAGTTATGAGCGTCTAAAGTTCAGTAATTTTCATTGTTTCAGCTCTGTTTTTGACAGGTATGGGCGCCACCATATTGGTAAGTAGGGAGCTCTTGCGTGTAGTGACTCAGTGGCGACGGCAGATTGCAGCACTAGCGCGCCACCTGATAGTAGTCTGGGCATGTTGAAGGGGTGCGTGAGGTGTAGGTGTAGGCGGAAGCTAAGGGAATAGGGCGAGAGGGAGGGAGTGGCGAGTAAGAGAAGGGTGAAGTGAGCGGTGGAAACAGGTTAGGTCGGCGAGGAGCGGGGGGAGCTAAGGGTGGCATGGATTCCAAACGGAACTTCGGTTCTGAATGGAAACCACGATGGAACTGATGTTCTTCTTTGAAGAATTTCGGTGAAGTTGTGGGTCCATGCCGGCCAAAATCCTCCTACTCCACCTTCTCGTGGTGCTCCCTGAGCTTCTGTCTTGGCTTCGGTCAGGACAGAAGGCGGACGGAGTAGGCAGGTATTTTAGTTTCCTTTAATTTCCTATTTTATTTATTCATTTCTTTTATGTTCTCGTTATTTATAATTTACCTTTTGTTATTGTACTTACCTTTAGTTATATGATTTATTACTTACCTTATGTTATTATTATTTACATTATATTATTTATCTTATTCTATGCTGTTATACTTACCTTACCCTATTTTCTCCTTAGTTCCGTTATATATATATTTATTATTTACATGTTTATTTTTCTTATACTTACTTATTTTATTTCTTCTCTTTTCCGTTCTTTTTCTTTTATTTTTCTGGATGGACTATTTGGCGACGACCCGGGCACGTTAAGGAGTAGAAATATGGCAGAACGACCTAACAGTGAAGCCGTTTACGGTGCAGGGGAGGGATACCCCAGTACCGGTGTGGTAGGCGGTGGGCAAGCGGGCCCCTCCACATCGTTATCCATTGACCGCGGACAGGTGATGGTAGACCTCCAGGCCACACCTGTAGTAATAGCTACTGGAGATGATTTTAGAATTCCTGGCTCACCTGAGTTAGGAGAGAAGTTTGGTGATGGCAGAAGATCCTCTGGTGGCTCTGATAGGTCACATAGAGGTTCTTTCTTTGAACCTGTGGTGGTTGTCTCTGCCCGCGAAAGAGCAGCTGTTGACCAAAGACTAGTTGGCGAGGGTGGAGTTTCCACTCCCCCTTGGATTGACTCCGGCGATGAGGAGAGAAAGCGTGCTATCGCTAAGACTTTTCTTAAGTCTCCTCCTCCTTCGCCGTCGAGGAATAGTATGTTAACTAATAGAGGCCAGGTTGCTAAAAGGTCACGCGATCGTAGACATCGATCACTTCCAGTTTCTTCTGATGTTATGTCCGCAATGAAAGCAGGTGGTTTTTCATCCGGTATTGCTGCTCCTCCTGTTACTATGTATAGTGAACCTGCTAAAAGGGAGTCTTACCGTCTCCTGTTGATGTAGCAGCTGACCCTATGGCTGCGAAAATGGTTTCACTGATGGAAAAATTCCAGTGTTTGCAGATGGAATTGCGTGACATTAGCAACTATATGATTAAAAACAAAAATGTTAGAGTAGAATACAAAGAAAGAATTGTTAAACTTACCAATAGTCTTGATGGCTTTTCTGATGGTGTTCGGGAAGCCGATGCTCTCCGGGCTGGTCGTTCTATTGGTGATGTTTCACCTAGACCGTTTGACGCACGTAATAATTTAAAGATGATGGACGATGTTTCTGTCTCAGGGAAGTCTGATTCCATGTACAGTGTGGTAATGGATAGGAGGAAGAGAAAAGTGCGTGATTTCTCTGATGAAGATGCCTCCTCTGTTGCTCCCAGGAGTGTTTCCTACGCCGATAAGGTGAATCTGAAGCGTAGAAAGGACAGTGTTGCTGAAATTTCCGTTCCTGGCAGGAGAGGTCCTAGGGTCATCGCTCGTCCGGCTGTTGATGCTGCTTCTGCCTCTTCTGCGGAAAATGACTCGACCTCGGATGAGGAATTGATGGCTAAGATTAGAGAACTGATAAAAAATCATAGACGTTTGCGTAAGCGTCCCTCTAGTAAAGTAGATGATAAAGTAGATGCTGCTTTTACTATGGTGAAAGGTAGAAGACAGCTCCAGTTGGAAGGGAGGTATGCTCCAGTTTCTGACGGTAGTGCTGGTCCTGTAAAAAAGAAAAAACCTGAAAAGAAGAAGATTAGTAATGGACCACCTAGATGGGCGGTCCCGAGGCCTGATGCTCTAATCATTAACGTGAATAAAGAAGAAGATTTTAAAAATGTATATATGAAAATTGCCGGCTCCAAGGAGGATGCACAGAATATCAAAGGTAATTTGTACTTTGTAAATTGCCTTCTCGCAAGTTACTAAAACTGTCATCAATTAGTATATTAATAACGTTCCAAAAAATGTCTTCCGACACTGTGTGTCTAAGGCAGGGTCCGCTAGATAGCCTTACTGACGAGTCCTCTAGCGGATCCAGGACGAAACACCACCTTTCTTTTTCTCTAATAGAATATTTCTATAGCAAACGTGGTCTTAGGACGCACAGATTCACATCCGAATCGAAACGTTTGAGTTTACTACATATTAGCTATAATTTAGAGTAGAATTTTTGATCGAACCTTTGCGCCGATATTATAATTCCATTCATCCATTCAAATATCAAAGGTGTTCGGAAAACCCAAGCTGGACACCTTCTCATTGAGATCAACGATAATGTTGTTGTTAAATCCATGAAAGATAACCTTGGTAAGGTTCTTGGCCCTGGTCATTCTGTTAAGACGGTCACCAAGAAGTTTGATCTGGAGGTACGGGATTTGGATCCTGTCATGGGACTTGATGACGTTGTTCAGGCCCTGTCTGGTTTCCTTGGTGCTGATCCTGCTGACTTTCGGGCCAAAGTCTTAAGGACTACACCGATGAGGAGTCAGCTGGCTGTCATTGAGACCCCGGTTAGATTCCTGAATGATATTATGAAAGTTCGTAAGATTAAGATTGGGCTCTCAATTGCCAGATTGATCCCCTCTCCTAGACTTATCAAGTGCTTTAGATGTCACAGTCTTGGCCACTACAGTGGTAATTGTAGTGTGAAGATTGTTGGCAATGAGAGATGCAGGAATTGTAATTTGGATGGCCACAAGATTGCGGACTGTAAAAACTCTGCCTGCTGCCTTGACTGTCAGAAGGCTGGTAGAGACTCTAAACATCTGATGACATCTATGGGTTGTCCTTTATATAGGATGAAGATTAAAGAATTAAAGGATGAATTTAATACTCATTATGCGCCTTCTACAAGTTAACTTAAATAGGTGTCGTCTAGCGCAGTGTCTTATGACACAATATGCACAGGAGAAGAAAATTGACTTTGTTTTCATCCAAGAATTTTACCGTAAGGAAGACTATTGGATTTCTTCCAACGATGGTCTCTCCGCTATCTGGATTGTCAACACTGACTTTAAATTAAGAAATTCAGATAAGTTGATTGGTCACTTTTACTGTGCACTTAGATTTAGAAATTTTGTTATTTGTAATGTTTATATTACCCCGAACTGTTCTATCGACGATTTTCATTTCTATCTTGTTGAGATCGGCATTTTTAAATCATCTGTTCAAAAACCTTTTATTTTAATTGGTGACCTGAATGCTAGGACTCACTTTTTTGGCGACGTTGTACAAAATGAGCGTGGTCTTGTTTTAACTAATTACATTGTCGATATGAATTTGGTTCCTATCAAGATTAAGGGCAGGTATACCTTTTGGCGTAATGGTCGGAGTTCCAAAGTCGACATTATCTGCTCTAGTAATAATTTACGTAATTTATTTAATAGTTATGTTGTTTATACTCCTAATCATTCTGATCATTTCTATATTGTTCACAACTTTCATGATTCTCCGAATAATTACCGTCTTGCTAAGTGGTATAATCGTCGTTATACTTGGAATTTGAAAACTTTAGATTCCGATGTCTTTGCTATTAACTTCTCTAGACTAAATTCAAATTTCACTTTTCTTTCTGAACATGATATCGACAAATATGTTAAAAATATTGTTTTGGCCTGTAAATCAAGTATGAGGATGAAAACATATAATTTTAAACACAGAAATAACTACTGGTGGAATGACTCTATTAAGCTACTTAGGGATGAAACGAATAAATCTAGAAGAATTATGCAAAGAAGAATTAGCAGAAGACTGGACGCTACTTTTGAAACTGATCTATATAAAAACAATAAAAGACTTTTAAACTTTAAAATTCAGGATGCAAAAAGAGTTGCTTGGAAATCTTTTATCGATCTCTTACAACTTGATACATGGGGTAAACCCTATCGAGTTATTCAGAAAAAGTTCAAAGTAAATTTTCCTTCTCCTATTTTGAGTCGGCTTGAAGCCCAAAATATTCTTGGTTCTCTTTTCCCTAGGTCCGTTGAAAATATAAGATATAACAATTTTAGTCCACTTACCTGTGATTCTTCTTTTCTAACAAATAGATCTGAAATTTTAGACATTGCTGAGAAATTTAAGACCCGGAAGGCTGCCGGGCTTGATAATGTTCCTCCCGAGATTATTCGCTTTGTTATGAGGCTTGACCCTGATAAAGTTGTAGATTTGGTTCATTTTTGCTTGAACTCTGGTACTTTCCCGGTCAAATGGAAGACTAGTAGAGTTATTTTACTCCGTAAAAACAATAATAACACCGATTTGCCTGGGGATTTTCGTCCACTGTGTATTGCAGACACTATTAGTAAAGTTTTGGAGACCGTTCTAAAGGACAGAATATTAACTGCTCTTGGCGAGATTCCCCATGCGACGAACCAATTTGGCTTTACTAAATTCAGATCGACTATGGATGCACTGGAGGTTGTGAACAATTTTATTGAAACTACTGTTTTAAAAAGTCGTTTTGGCATTCTGGTTTCGTTAGACATTCGTAATGCTTTTAATAGCATAGATTGGAATTCGATTTTCGTCAATATGCGCGAGCGTAACTTTCCTCTTCCGTTGCAGAGGATCATACAAAATTACTTTAAGAATAGATCTGTGTGTTTTAAAGCCCTGGATGGTTGGACACGTGTAAAGATGATGCGTGGTGTTCCTCAGGGTTCTATCATTGCCCCGATCATCTGGAACATGATCTATGACAAAATTGTTATATTAGAGCCCCCTGATGATATCAGAATTATTGCTTATGCCGACGACATCGCCTTATTATGTTCTGGCCGTGATTTACCTCGTTTAAGGCGTGATATTTGTGCTTTCATTAACGATAAAATCTTTGTTGGTCTCTCGGAATTGGGCTTGGAATTATCCCCTTCTAAAACTAAGTTTATTTTTGTTAATAAGAAAAGAATTCCTGCGAATTTTAATTTATTTATTTGTAATCATTTTTTGAAACCATCTTGTGATGTTAAATACCTGGGCGTCACCCTTAATGGCTATAGAAATTTCTTTAGGCACGTTGATTTAGTATGCTCCTCCGCGGTGAAGATTATGGCTCAGATTATGAGGATCACCGCCAATATTGGCGGCCCTCGTACTCTGAGCCGTAAACTTTACTACTATATTGTTGAATCTGTGATTACATATGCGTCACCTATATGGGGTCCTCGGGCCATTTCTTATATCCGAAATAAGACGATTCTGAAGAGGGTGCAGAGAACTGCCCTCGGGCGTGTTGCACGTGCCTATCGTACTGTTTCGTGTGAGGTCTTATGTATAGTAACTGGAATCAAACCTATTTACATTATTTTTGAAGATAGAGACAAGATATTTAAAATTAGGAAAAAGAGACTATTCAGAGGTGTTTTGATTGAGGATGATGTTGCTCTATTGCAGATCCAGGAGGAAATCGAGCAAATTAAGAATGCCTCGGCCTCCCGATGGATGGATGAGTGGAGGGACGGCTCTAAAGGTCCTTGGACTCGTCGTCTTATTAAGAATGTTCCTTGTTGGATAAACAGGAAGCATGGCGAGCTTAATTATTACCTTACCCAAATCCTTACCAATCACGGTATTTTCAACCAATACCGTAGGAAGATTAATAAGTCCGATTCTGAGTTATGTTGGTATGGATGTGGTGTTGTTGATGATGCTGAACACACTCTCCTTCATTGTTGCAAATGGGACGGCCTTCGTTTTAATCTAGAGAATGATCTTAACACTGATTTGACCGTTGACAATTTTATCGATACTATGTTGATCGATAGACGGAATTGGAAGAAAATTAATTCTTTTATTTATAAGATCATAAAAGAAAAGGAAGCTTATGAAAGGCGTTTAGAACGCCCATGATTTTTCTAGTTTTGTCTGTCGTATCGTTATGATTAGTTTGTTTTGCGTTTGATACTTACCTTTCGTCCTTGGTGATCACGTCGCGTCACTTGTTCACCTATTTATATGGTTGTATATAGTATGTATGGTATGTATAAGTTATGTATGTTTGTATTACTTACCTGTTTTGGTACCTGTATGGTTGTTCCTTGTATGTCCAATCACTTTCTGGTGATAGTATGCTTTGGTTCTCGGTATGTTATACTATTTGTTGTATATATTAAGCGTATTTCTTATTATCCACTATTTACTTAAAATTACCTAACACTGTTCCCTTTGTTAGTACGGTATGTTCTCTATTGTTAATTCTACTCTTAAAGCTCCGTATGATGTAAAGTCACGAGACAGTTCCGTACGGGTCTTTGTAGACCAGCGGCGATAAGGGCTTTCGCCTGGGCGGTGGAGTTTAGTCGGTATTCCCGGTCCTTCTGACCGGGGGAGTCCGACAATACCCGGCCGACCGTCATCTCTAGGCCGGGTGTGCGTAAATGCATTCTCCACGGCCCTTAAACAAAAAAAAAAAAAAAAAAAAAAAAAGGTCGGCGAGGAGCGGAGTGTAGTAGGCGGGAAGAGTGAGAAGGAGTAGCAGGTGGCGCAACCTAGTGGGGGTTAGTGTTAGGTGGTCAGGCGGGAATATTTGAAAGAAACAAGAGGGGCAATAGGAAAGAAGATAAGGCGAGAGATATGGAGAGCGTGGAGGAGGTCATGGAGAGGGGGAGGGGAGTTGGAATGACAGGGAAGGGCAGAGTGGGGGTGGTGGGGAGAGAGGACAGACTTGAAAGGTGGTTCAGTTCAGAGAGTGTGGAGAACTTGGGGAAGAAAAGAGGAATAGAGGAGGTAGAGGAAGGGGAGAAGGGGGAAAGCGTTTTCTTCAAAAGGAGCGATATGACGAAAAGGTCGCCAAAAGAGGATAGGAAGGAGGAGGGAGGAGGCAGTATGGAAATGGAGGAAATGATCAAAGGATTTATAGGGGAAATACGGGAGTTGAGGGAAGAGATGAGAAGGGAAAGGGAGGAAGGGAAGAGGTGGATAGAGGAGTGGAGGGTGGAAAGGGAGAAGTGTAGGGAAGAGAGGAGGGAGGAGGAGAGGAAAAGGGAAAAGTTAGAGAATTGGTTGGAGAAATTAGAAGGAAGGGTAAGGGGGGTAGAGGGGAAGTTAGAAGAAGTGACGAGGGAGAAGACGGAGGGAGGGAAAGAAGGCAGGGATGGAGGGACAGGAGGAGAGCTAATCGAGGAAAGCAGGAGGAGGTTAAGGAGATTAGAGGTCACGCAGGATAAGAGAGAAAGAGAGGAGAAAAGGAATAATATTATTTTAAGAAGGATTCAGGTAGAGGGAAAGGAGCTAAGAGAGGAGGTAAGGAAGATGTGGGAGGCTTTGGGGGCGAAGGAGGAGGGGATAAAAGAGGTAGAGAAGATAGGGAAGGTAGGTACGGACGGGAGGGGGATGGTCCTGGTGAAAATGTGGAATAGGGAAGAGAAAAGGAAAGTGATGGAAAGGAAAAGAACCCTAACTGGAAGGAGGGAAAGATTGGATGATGACCTAACGGAGGAGGAATGGAGGACGAGATGGAAGATTGAAAGGGAGGCGGAAAAAGAGAGAAGGGAAGGGAAGAAAGTACAGGTAGGGTACTTGAAGATGTGGGCGAATGGAAAGATGAGAAGATGGGACGAGATAGAGGAAGATTGGTGCAGGGTGCAGGGAAACGAGGAGAGGAGAAAGGGAGAAGAGCTGGAGAGAGGGGGGGAAAGGGGAGGAAGTCAGGGTACAATTTAATGTATTGGAACGTCGCAGGTTTGGTGGAGACATGGGTGGAAGAGAAGGGATGGCGCAGGATAAGAGAAAAATTGCCGGGGGGGGTACATATGGGAGACACAATGGGCAAGGAGGGAGGGTAAGAAAGGCAGGGCGATAGAGGGTATGGTCATGGGAGTGAGAAGAGAGATAGAGACTGTAACTGAAAGTAGAGGAGCAGGAGGGAAAGAGGGGATTATGCCGATGAGGATGAAGTTAGGGGAAGGGTGGTGGAGGGTGGTAGGGGTATATGTAAATAGGGACTGGGATAAGAACTTCGAGGAGCTAGGGGACTGGATAGAGGGGAGGGAGGAAGGAACAAAGGTGATAATAGGGGGGGATTTCAACGCAAGAACGGGAAGGGAGGGGGAAGGGGGAGCAGGAATTCAAAAGATGGGAAAGTTAATGGGGAAGGGAGGAGGCTATGTAGGTTCTTGGGAGAGAGGGGGTGGAGTATTTTGAATGGAAATATGAAGGGGGATGAGGAGGGGGAGTGGACGTACGCGGGGGGAAGAGGGACTTCGGTAATAGATTATATATTACGAAACGAGGAAACAAGAGAGGAGGTAGAAAAAATGGAGGTTGGGGAAAGAGTAGACTCGGACCACGCGCCACAATGGGTATGGATAAAGGGGGCAGGGTGCGGAAGAGGAAGAAAGGATGGCAGAAGTAAGGGGATGGGGGTAGGTAATTGGTCAGAGAATAGGGTAAAGGAATTTAGAGAGAAGTTTGGGAGGAGGAAAAGCGGGGACGAGGGAGTGGAGGAGGACTGGAAAGGGTTGAAGGACAGGATAAGGGAGGTGTTAGGGGGGAGGGGGAAAGAGGTAGAAAGGAGGAGGAGAGGGTGGTGGGACGAGGAGTGCAGAGTTGAAAAGAGGAAAGTGAGAGAAGAAATGAGGAAATGGAGAAGGTGGGGAGGGGAGGGAAAAGTGTACAGGGAAAAGAAGAGGGCATACAAGGTATTGTGCGAAGGGAAGAAGAAGGAAGAGAGGGAAGTATGGGTAAGGGAGCTTGAGGGGGTGAAAACGGAGAAGGAGGTGTGGAAGGTGGTGAACAGGGAAAGAAGAAAGAGAGTCGGAGTAGATGAAATAATAAGAATGGAAGAGTGGGATGAATATTTCAGAGGGCTATTGGGGGGAGTAGAGGGGAGGGTTTGGAGGGGTGTAGAGAGCAGAAGGAGGGAGGATGGGGAGAAAGAGATTGAGATGTGGGCGGTGTTAAAGGTGGTCAAGGGATTGAAGGAAAAGAAGGCAGCGGGGGGGGGGATAAGATTAAGAACGAGGTGTGGAAGTATAGAGGGCACGAGGTGGAGGAATGGTTGGGGAGAGTGTGTAACAGGGTATGGAGAGGGGAGGGGTGGGTGGAGGATTGGACGGAGGGGTAGTGATACCAATCGCAAAGAAAGGGGACAGCAGGAAAGTGGAAAATTCCAGAGGAGTAACGTTGTTGCAGACGGCGTACAAAGTATACGCAGCGATTTTGGCGGAGAGGATAAGAGAGGAAGTGGAGGAAAAAGGGTTACTGCCAGCGAGTCAGACGGGATTTAGGAAAGGGATGGGGTGCATGGACAATATATATGTTTTAAACTATCTAATAAATAGACAGGTGAGGAAAAAGAACAGGAGGATGATAGTGTTTTTCGTGGACCTTAAGGCGACGTTCGATTCGGTGAACAGAGAGGTGTTGGTGAAGGCAATGAGGAAGAGGGGGGTAAGGGAAGGGCTAGTGGAGAGATGCAGAGAATTGTTAGGAGAGACGAGATGTAAGGTGAGAGTAGGGGACGAGGAGGGGAAAAGATTTTGGACGGTAAGGGGGGTGAGACAGGGGTGTCCGCTAAGTCCGCTGTTATTCACTCTGATGATGGCGGATCTGGATGAAGTTCTGGAGAAGAGTGGGTGGGGGGAAAGAAAATAGTGGCGTTAGCGTACGCGGATGATGTGGTCCTGATGGCGGAGGAGGAAGAAGGAATGAGGGGGATGATAGGGGTGCTAGAAAGGTATCTGGAGGAGAGAAGACTGTGCCTGAACGTGGATAAATCGAAGGTGATGAGGTGCAGAAGGGGTGGAGGGAGGTGGAAAAGGATGACGTGGAGGTGGAAGGGAAAGGTGTTAGAGGAGGTGAAAGAATACAGGTACCTAGGATATGTAGTAACGAGGGACGGGGGACAGAAAAGACAGGTGGAGGACAGGATGAGGAAGGGGGCGGCGGTAATGAGGCAGGTGTGGGGGATAGGGAAAAGGAAATTCGGGAATGATTGGGGAAAGAGGATCTGGCTATTTGATAGGTTGGTATGGACGGTAGTGAGTTACGGGGTGGAAATTTGGGGCTGGAAGGAGAGGGAAGAGTTTGAAAGGATGCAGGAAACATATCTGAGGTGGGTGCTGGGGGTGGAGAGGTGTACGCCGGGGTACATGGTAAGGGAAGAGTTGCAGTGGGAGCTTCTGAGGGGGAGAGCGGGACTGAGGGCGTGGGGGTTTGAGAAGAAGTTGAGAGAGGGCAAGGGGGGGAGTGGGCAAGATTATGCTGGGAGGAGGTTAGGGCGAGGGGGGAAAGGGGGGGAAAGGTGGATGGTTGGGAGAAGGAAAGAAGGGACTTTTGGGAGGCGAGGGGATGGACAGCGGAGGAAGTGGAAGAAATGTTGGAGGAGAGGAGGGAGGAAGTGAGCGGGGAGATTGTGAAAAGGGAGAAGGAAAGTCAGAGGAATGAGAGATGGGTCAGGATAAGGGAGAAGAGCTGCCTAAATATCTAGGGAAAGGGTGCGGAGAGAGTAGGTGGCAGAGGGTAGCTGGATTTAGACTGGGAAATGGTATGAGAGGGGGGAAGTATTGGGTAGGGGAGGAGGAGAGAGTGTGCAGAGTATGTGGATGGGAGAGGGAAACGTGGGAACACGTGTGGGATGTGTGCATGAAAGGGAAAGAAGAAAGGGGATGGCAGGAGATGGTGAGGATGGTATTAGGGGAGGAGGGGGAAGGGGAGGATTGGTTGGGGAAGGTGGAAGAATGGAGGGAAAGAGTGAATGCTGGAGTTGGGCTGTGAGGCAATGAAGGGTCAAGATGGAAGGGAGGGAAGATCGACCGGAAGAGGGGGTCACGGGGAAATGGGGAAGAGGGGACAGCGGGGTGCAGATACATACATGTGTGTATGTATAGGGGTACATATACATTTATATTTATATATGTATATGAGGGGGGGTATGTATGTATATATATATATATATATATATATATATATATATATATATATATCTCTAATTTAGAGTATATATAGTATAGTTGGTCGCGGTCATCAAAACACATTGCTGGAGCGACCAACTGCCCGCAATTTAGGAAATTCGCGGCATTAGCGAATAGGAGTAAACCGGCGAATTCAAGTTAAAAATACTTCAAATAAATTTGAATCATTGCAGATTGGCACACAACCTTCTTTATCAGGCAGCAATGGAAAGGAAGGTAGACGTAATCATGATTGCTGATCCGCTAAGAAACCCTGGAGGCTGGATTTACGGCGGCAGTAATGCGGTGGCAATCTGCAATACCGAATATAATAATTTAAAGAGATACGAAGATGGTGACAAGATAGACAAAAACTTTGTTTCAATTCGCATAGGAAACCTATGTTTTATTAGCATTTACATCTCGCCGAATATCAGTATTAATGCCTTTGCTTTAATTATAGATAAAATCATGGAATACGCGAAGGAACAAAAAGATAAAGGAAGACATTTAATAATGGGCGGAGATTTTAACGCTAAAAGTCCATTATGGGGCTCGAAGGCTACTGACGATAGAGGAGAAATCATTATTGAGGAATTTCTCAAACTAGGAATGGTTCCCATCCTTCCAGAAGGGGGGGCAACCTTTGTAAGAGGAAAGAGTAAATCTAATATCGACTTTCTTGCCATCTCAGAAATTCCAAGGGCAACGGCCAAGACCCTGGTCCTGCAACAGGAGACGGCCTCGGATCATAGGTACCTTGAAGCCACCCTGGATGTAAGAAAGAACGACTACATTCAGGATACAGGTCGATTCAAAATAAATAAGGACAATATTGAAAAATGTGTAAATGAATTTAAGCTAAGTATTTTAAATGCCAATCTAGATAATAAAGAAAATTTAAGTGACCTTGAAGTTATAAACATACTTAATATTATTAAAAATTCTATAGAAAACAATATGGAAAAACAGAATGGAATCATCAAATTTAGTAGCTCTAATATATGGTGGAATCCGAGGCTGTCCCTGCTCAGGTCCAGAGTAAGAAAAGCAAAAAGAAGATACACAAGATTAAGAAAGATTGCGAATAGACAAGAAGAGGCAGAAATGCAGAATTTTATTTACAAGCTCAGAATTAAAGAACTTAAAAAAGAAATCAACAAAAGTAAGACGCAGAAGTGGCAAGAATTATGCGACATGGTGGATAAAGATGTCTGGGGCAGACCATATAAATCCATCATGAAGATTGCCAAGAAATCTACTCCTCCGGCAAGCTTGTCACCAACATTTGCACGGAATGTACTACTAGGGCTATTTCCGAGATCTAAAAGACAAGGAAACGCAGTTCAGGAAGATGATTTGATTCCGGAGATAAGGCAAGATGAGCAAGAAAATCAGATGCTATCGGCAGCAGACATCTGGAGAATGGCAGACAAGATTAGAACCGGTAAAGCGGCAGGGCTTGACGGAGTTCCACCGGAACTTATTAAAACTATGTCAAAAGCAAATCCCAAAGAATTTTCTGCAATGTTTAATGGCATCATTAAATATGGGAAAATTCCGGAAGAATGGAAGACCGCAAAAGTGGTTTTGCTGAGGAAACCAGGGAAGGATCCCAACGAGACCTCAGCGTATCGACCGATTTGTATTTTGAACTCTATTTCGAAATTATTTGAATATTGTATCAAGGATATACTTATGGTACTTCTTAATTTCAGACCGTTCGAGGTTAACCAATATGGTTTCTCCGAAGGAAAATCAACCACCGATGCGTTGGCCGAAATAAGCAGACTTATAAGGAGAAATGTCGACAGGCAGAGGTTTTCGGTTATCATAGCGCTCGATATTAAAAACGCATTCAATTCCCTTAGATGGGATAGAATCATTAAAGAACTAGTAAAAAGGAATATCCCGATATGCTTGGTGAAATTAATAAAAAATTACTTTGAGGGGAGAAAAGTCTTCTATGACGCGGTAGAGGAAAGACTCGAAATAGATATGGAAATGGGAGTCCCTCAAGGATCGGTCCTCGGTCCCTTCCTTTGGAATATCGTATACGATGAATTACTGAGAACCGACCTTGAGAAAGACTCCTCGATCATCGCGTTCGCGGATGATATCCTACTGGAGGTCAGCAGTACGACCCTGGTAAATTTAAAATATAAGGTTGAAAAGAACATGAGGAAAATTTCGAGATGGTTAGAAGAGGCGGGTTTAGAACTAGCCGTGCAAAAAACCGAAATTATGTTCACAAATAGGAAGCATATTATAGCAGGCACGATGTTCAATATCTCTGGAGAAGACATAAAGCCAAGAGACAGTTTAAAATATTTAGGTTTATGGTTAGACAGCAAAAGAGATTTCGCCAAGCATATCGAGGAGGTCTCAAACAAGGGCCTCAAGATAATGTTTGCGCTTTCTAGGTTAATGCCAAACATTAATAACGTTGGCGAAAAATCTAGAAAACTGTATTATCTCGTACTGGAATCGATAATGCTATACGGAGCTGCTATTTGGGCCGACGCAGCGGTTAAGTTAAAAAATAAAAGAGTGCTAAGGAAAACGCAGAGAATGGGCCTAGCACGTGTAACCTCGGCATATAGAACGGTATCGGTCGATGCGCTGGCGGTTCTCAGCGGGATCATGATCTGGAATGTAAAGATTAAGGAACGCAGAAGAGCCATAGTATGGGAGAGAAGGATTCTCTTACCGCCTGAAGAACAGGTATTTTGGCAGATCAAGGAAGCGGGACTCTGGAGCGAATCAGATCTAGAAATAGAAAATAGATGGGAGGAATGCCCAGTCATACATTCATTGGATGAAGAGGAAGAAGAGAGTCAAATCCCAAACTTCCAAAATAAAAAGAAGAAAGCGGTTAAAAAATGGATTAAGAGCGAGAACCGAGAAATTGCCATAAAAGAGTGGCAAAAGGACTGGGAAAACGCGCGCGTAGGTAGATGGACGTATGCGCTAATTCCTGATATCCAAAAATGGTCTGCGAATAAAGGTCCATTAAACTTCTATTTAACACAAGCTCTAACAGGCCATGGTGTGTTCAATGAATACAGGCATAGAATAGGTAAAGCTAGTAGCGATAAATGCTGGTACCACCCTGCGCAGATCGATACTGCTAATCACACTTTGTTCGAATGCGACAAATGGTCAGATGAAAGGAACAAACTAAGATCGAACCTCAAAATAAATAACAGCGTTGTCACGAAGGAAGAAGTAATGGAAAAAATCCTTCAGAACAGAGATAACTGGAGGAGCTTCTCGAACTTCTGCAGCAACATCCTGAAAGAGAAAGAAAAAGAAGAAAGAACAAGAGAAAAAGACTCAGCAGACGTTCTATAAATATTAATGTGTACTTACTTACCGTATAATATTGTTTGAAACCTCTGATGTATACTTACCTTCTAGCGGGAACACCACCAATGAAGTGAACTGAAGCGGCTCCGAGATCGTAGAAGGGTCCTGAAGCCAGAGCGATCCTAGGAGAGGTCACACGAAGGCAAAGAAGGCGCTGAATCTTCCCACCCCGGAAATCTGCAACTACGAGGACGAGCGGCTCCAGAAGCTGGTGTTCATGTCATGCTACTGGTGTACACGGACGACAGCAGTACCGTCCAAATCTTCCTGCGAAGGACGCTTCATGCGGGGAACCAGGAGGTGTGGATGACGTATTCTGTTGATCAAAGTGCGGTGGAATGCAGTGGTACGTCACCGGCATGAAGGAGTCCACGCTCGCAGTCATGCAGACTAACGGAGGGGATCTAGGAGAAGAAGATGTCATGCGTCATCCTATGTAAGAAATAATATCGACAACTACATAGTAAAAGTAACGGCAAATGCATATTATATGCCGCGGCAATTTATATAGTAAAATCACCGGTAATTCCAGTGTAAAAGTTTCGGTTAACACTTACTAAAATCAGTGGTAATCCACATATGGAAAGCCACGTAATATAATTAACAAAGTCACTTTTTTGGTTTTGGACTATAAAAAGTAATCATTTCATGATCTGGATTGTTTAGTTGTACTTTGATTTTGATTGTATATTCATATATTACATAACCATTCGCCGACTTAGTTTTTAAGATAGATAAATTCATTTCTTTTACTTTCTTCGTGTTTAACAAAGTTGTACTATAAGAAAGAAAATGGAAATTAGGAGTAAAATTAAAATTAGTAAAGATATACCTAACTATATACTTACCTGTATGTTCAGTCGAATACTTACCGATTGTTTTCAACAGTAGTTTGATTTGTCGGTGGGTTGATAATAGAGCAGCTGGTCTGCAATGTAAAAATCTTTTGATTTATAATAAGGATAGGTCGTAATCTATCTCATTAGAGCTAGCTATACAATGAATTGTGTACTTACCTTTAGTCTTAAAGAGCAGGTAGAATGATCGGTAACTCGGTAATAGGGTTTCCGTCTTAACCATAGTTCCACTTGTGCGAGCCCGCCGATGAGTTACCCTTGGTCGGTAAAGAAGGCAACTTCACAGATAGAAAGCCGGTAAGGAAGGGCACGGATAAAGGTGGAACCAATCCAGCCGGTTCACAAGCCTGCTTGGTTCAACCTTTATACTTAGAAAGTTTAAGAATGTATTTCAGCCCCTCCCGGTCGTTTGTAAACGCGATGTGGCCTCCAAGTTCGGTTAACAGCTGTTGTCCCTCCGAGGGGATTGTCCTCCGAGCTATTAATAGCTCTAGCTGTTGTCGCAGGCGGTCAAGGCTAACGGCTGTAAACCGAAATTTGGAAAAAGCAGGTGCGGTGACATGTGGAGGACGTTGCGACGGTTGGCAACGACCGATGTGAAAGTCGAGGAGACAGTGAACAAAGGAATTTGTAAGTGGGGGTAACGATCGCGCGCCCGGTAACAGCCAGTTCGAGTGATGATTTGGTTGGATAAACACCTAATTAGTCTTGGATATAGTTTTTCGGAATATTTTAATTAGTTTAGTTTAGTTTTACTTAATGTGTTGTTTTATAATTAGGATATAAGTGGTGTGAGGTATCTTTTTAATTAACATTTCAATATATTTCATTCTATTTTTTTTTACTATATTTTTACGGGGTTTGCTAATATTAATTTCAATATGTATACTCTACTGTACTTTGCTTCCTCCATTTCGGAGGTTAGCATGGCGCAGTAGATGGTGGTGGTTTGCGCTTTATATTTTATTAACTTTTTTTTTTAAGTATTATATTATATTACTATATTTCATATTGATTAATATTTTATATGTGTGCTATATATATTCTTGTGTGTGTTTCTATTAATTAAGTTTGAACATTTAGTTGAAATATCACTCGAACGCTGGGGCTCGCGGTGTTCTTGTTCCCCCTCACCCTTCGTGCGCGGTGTGTGCAAATAAATTTTGAGAATTTGTTTAAACTATCGTGTGCGACGAGTACGTTCGGTGCAAGTTCGATCGTGACGTAGTTCTCCCTAGAAATTCGAATTTCACGGAAAGGATCGTCTCGTTTGTCGTTCGGGCTCGGTCGGCGACGTTCGGGTCCGCTCGGTTCTTTCGAACTTGTATAATTTTCGGTAATCTCAGTGCTTAGTCGTTTTGATTTTCTGTCTCTGTCGCGTAACGTTCGTGCTCGGTCGGTTTCGGTACTTGGAAGAATTTCGTTATACTTTCAGAGCTCTAGTCGTTTTGATTGTCCGTCCTTGTCGTGTGTCGTTCGTGTCCGGTCGGTGCCGGTCGGTCGCGGTCGGGCCGGTACTTAGGAAATTTCTCTTAATTTCCAGTGCTGTCCTTGCTCGCCGCGTTCGGTGCTGCTCGGTCCGGTTCGGCTTCGCTCGGGTGCGGACTTAGAAATTTTTCAATTTCGGCATCTGGTGACGTCGGTGGTTCGGTGACGTCACGGCTGTCTGTCGCGTTCGGGCGGCCATCTTCTTCGGGTGCGCGTTCGCCTCGGTGTGACAGGCACCTTGTTTTAACCGAGCTACTACGTCACGATCTAGATCGATTAAGATAAAATTATTAGATAATTGGACTTAGGAGAATTTGCCGGCTGCGTGCATCGCACGCGGTCTCGCTTCGTCGTAGGAAATTTAAATTTAAATTTAAAAATCCAAGCAAAAACCGGCAAATTCTCCTAAGTCCGACGCCGGAGATTCGAACCCGGGCCGTCGGCTTAAGTGTCGAGCACCTCAACAGGTGCTCCAAAACACGTTCTTCCTAGATAAACTTGGAAACCTGTATTTGTGTACCTTCGGGCTATTGGTGCGAGCGAGGCAGCAAGTATCGTTTACTTGCTGTCCTTTCCTATTTTCGTGTTCCGTTAGTTAGAGAGAGAGGGCAGATTTGGCGTATCTGCGTTCTCGCTCGTTCTAGGTGATCCGGTGGTGCGAGAGAGACAGCGATCGAGCCACGACGCTTTCTCACTCGCTCCTACACGCTATAGTACAAATTGCGATTTTTCCATCTGTACGCGTTAATAGGCGGCCGAGAGGGGTGCGGGTAGGTCCTTCCGACTCGGCTCCCCCTCCCCCAGCCCGCTACAGGGAGTAAAATTTTAAAACACAGTTAGACGAATTCTGAGTATAGGAATCGAGTCAGAAAAAATTTTTAAACCAATCAAACCCAAAATTAGGTCGATTGGACAAAAAAATTTGTTAATGTTAAAAGTGGTTTAAATATAGCCGTGTGGGTACTCGTCGGACTCGCGACGACGAGGAGAACACGACTATACTATTTTTATTATTTTATTATTGTAAAAAATTCTTAATTTTAAAAGTGATTTAAATATAGCCGTGTGGGTACTCTTTTGACTCGTCTCGACGAGGAGAACCCAACTATAGAGTTTGAGCCCTCTAGGGGTAGGTTCGAATTTAAAAATTGTTAGTTTCCGGTTAGAAAGCGTTGCGGGTAGTCTTAAGTTATACACTTACGTTGTGAAGTCGGCGAGTGGAGAAATTGGGTTTTTACTGGGTGTTAGTAATGCTTTTCAATGTTAGTAAGCAATAAATAGTTATTATTACTCCGAAAAAAAGTTGGTCGCGGTCATAGGTTAAGTCTAGGTATAAGATAGTATATAAGTTAGAAGTAAGATTAAAGGTGTATGGGCGGCGAGATGAAAAAAAGGAGTTTTGTATGAAATTGTAACCTCAAGGGGAACAAATAAAGTTATATATATATATATATATAGTTTTAATGTGTAACGAAATGGCTGCTGCTCGGTTTAATTTCTCGAGCTTGCCTAGATGTGAAGAAGAAGTCCTCATTTGGGCTCGAGAAAATGGTTTGTTACGGGAAACTAAAAAGTGTCGTTAGGGTTTTGTTCTGGGTTAGTTCTGGGTTAGTTCCGGTTAGATTGTATTTCGATTTTGTAATTGTAATTGTGACAAATTTTGCTATCTTGGTTGTGAGAGTTGTGAATGTTAGAGGTTTGATAGAATCACTCCGCCATAGCAATGATAGAATCATAGATAATCATAGAAAAAATAATGAACGATCAAAATTTTCGACTCAAACAAGGAGAGCGTATGGGAAATGCTATGAACTATGTCACTTTCTTTCCCACCCCTTCTTTTACTTAGATATTTATTCTGTTCCACATACGGTAGGTTTTGAAAATCACAGATATGTAAATTATACTATGGTCCAGTGTTCTTCTCTCTGTAATATAATTAATTATATTGACTTTAATTAATGTAAACGTAGTTGCACGTGCTGTTATAACATAACCATGTATTTCTAACCTTTTCGTTTGATCCTACTACCGAGTGGCGGTAAAATGCTATCGCTGCAGCATTTTCAAATTTTCTTGTGATTAATGCGAAATTGTCATAAATAATAATTGAAAAAAAATAATTATTTAAAAAACCACGTTTTTAAAATGGACTAAAAAGTATAAAATAATTTGGAAATAAAATACTTGTAAGATTTAAAACGAACCGTTTAAATTTTCGCGCCACTCTCGACTTCCGTAACATAACAAAATACGTTACTCTCAGCAAAGAAGTTTCACTTCACTAATAACCATCTGTTTTTGGAAATATCAGTCATATGATTTAAGACTCGATATTCCTGTATAAACTTTGAATACTCTTGTTTTAAAGCAGTATTTTGAAGTAGACGTTTTTCTAAATTATAAAATCTTTTCAAGGCAATTTCGTACGAAGTTCCTAAATCCGGTTTGTTTGGTACAAACGGCAAACGTACGATATAACGTCCTGAAGAATTGCGACTTGTATGTTCTCGGAAATGAGCTTCGCATAATTATTCCCGTTTAGAAGCAATTTTTCCTCTAGGACTCTCCTCAAGTTCTCAAAATTTCGCGATTTGGTCATCTAGAGATGTAGTAGATAAATGACATTTTATCGAATTCGGAGTGAGATTATTAGCAGGAATTGATCCAGATAGAATCCACCCCATTACAGTTTTTTGTAAAACAGACGATTTTCTAAATAAGTAAATTTAACCAACAGATAGAAATTGATAAAATAATTCAGCGTCTAATAATGTATCTATTTTCGATGGTTTATGATATTCCGGGTCAGCTAACTGAATGTTCTTCGGAATATTTATAATGGACCGGTTAATTTGTCGCGTAGGAAGATAGCATGCAATTTGTGGAATTGTATAAAATCTTATTTGCGCTTTATAGTTGGACGTTTTGGAGGCAATAGTAGATTGCACGGTATATTTAATATGCGATTCCACTTGATTTATACCAAAAACTGGCACATCAATGTTCATTTTAGGTAACTTCAATTTAGTTGCTAATTCCTCGGTTATAAAATTTACTTGTGATCCTCAGTCTAATAAAATTCTGCAATCATGTTGAACATTTTGATTGTCTAGTATAAAGGCGCGTGTCGTAGAAAGTAAGACCTCGGATGGAATATAGGCAGACAGTGACGTACGCGATTGCTCGGATGGAACTGTACATGAATTAGATGCTAAACTATTATTAACATCTTCGGTGCGATGTAATAGAGTATGATGTCTGGCTGATGATTCTTCGTGGTTGAGTACACTGTTTTAATAAGATGGACCATGCTACCAAATAATTCTCCTTGGAGGCGCTTAACGTATGAATAACGATTGCTATTTCTCCATGCAAGGAATGTTTCAAATAATGAAAGTTTTGTACGTATAGTAAGTCTTCGTTTTCATGGACCATTGATAGAAAATAATCGTCAAAATTTTGCCATTCGAGAAGATTGCCATCAAATGCAGGTAATTTAATTTTCGGTAAAATCACACTACCCTTTGTGTTATCATTTGCGCTATTTCGTCTTGTCTCAGATTTTTCTAATGCGATGGCTGATTCGTAGAGAATGCCGGACGAGATGACGTGGAAGAGAAGACGCAACTTTCCACAGCGATGTCCTCTGCTTTGGGAATACAGGATTCCGATAAATAAGATGTCGAATGACGTCCGATGTTGGCTGCGTTGTGGGATGGTTCCTGATGGACAGGCACTTCCCCAATCTGCCAATTATTGAGAGGCTACTGGGTCTCCTTGAAGTCTTCTTCTTCTGTAGTGCGTAAATTGAGACAGCTACGCTTCCAGGCAGCCTTTCCCAATCAATGCAATATCAAATACAATGTATTGCATGCACCAAACTTTGTCGAACACGCTCGGTCTGTGACGTTTAGACTCGTTCAGGCTCTGATCCGGCTCGAAGGACCAATGTTGTGGCAACACCAACGTCGCGAAAATGGTATTAATCACGATATAACGCGTGCTCGCACAATCTTTTAAATGTATGCGCGCTAGTTTCAGGTTCTCGTGATATTTTGTCACAGCAATAATCAAAACACCTTTTGGTAACAATATATAATAATAATATTTTATTCCCTTTGCGGGGTACAAACGCGGACCTCCGCTCCGCTTACAAACTCCACTTTTCTTAACCTACAACTCTTCCATCGAGAGAGAGAGAGAGAGAGAGAGAGAGAGAGAGCATTTATACATTCATTCACTGGACCCCCGATTTCGCTGCTCATCCTTTCTCTCAACTCTTCCACTCTCTTCATCCATACTTCCCCCTCTCCTTCGTCCCCTAACACCTCTGCCACCACTTTCTGCCACCCTTTATCTCTTCCCCAATCCGTACATTCCTCCCATTCATGCTCCCACGACTCTACCCCCCTTCCAAATATCCTACAACTCTTTCTGTCTTCCCCCTCCCAATACCTTCCCCCTTTCATTGTACTCCCTAATCTATATCTTTTTCCTCAAAATTCTTCTTCAGGTACCTGGTACCTCGACTCCATTATCCTTCTCCACCTTTCCTCTCTTTGTATACTTTTCTCCTTTCTTATCAACTCTTCCCCCCTCAGCTTCATCCCTCAACTCCTCTACTTCCTCTATACTCCACCCCTTCCTCTCATAAAACCTTCTCCTCTCCTCCTCCCATCCCTCCAACGCCCTACCTTGCTCTTTCTCTTACCTCCAACCAGCATTTCCTTGCTAAATACCCCCCTTTTCCTTCACTCAGCTTCCTCTCATATTCCCACGCCCTCATACCAGCCCTTCCTGCCAGTAACTCCCTCTGTAATTCCTCTCTTATCATATACCCTGGCACACTGCTTTCCACTCCCAATACCCACCTCAAATACCTCTCTTGTATCCCCTCCATTTTTTCCCTCTCCTTCCATCCCCATATTTCCACCCCGTAACCCATTACTGCCCACCCTAGTCTATCAAATAACCATATTCTTCTACCCCAGTCCCTTGCAAACATCCTTTTTCCTATCCCCCACGCTTGCCTCATAGCCACCGCCCGTTTCCTCACCCTTTCATCTACTTGTTCTTCTTGCCTCCCATTCGTCATCATCACATATCCCAGGTACTTAAACCTCTTCACTTCCTCTATTTCTTCCCCCTTCCACCACCATTTCCTTCTCCCTCTCCTCCCACCTCCCTTTTTACATCTCATCATTTTTGTTTTTCCTACATTCACCTCCAGCTTTTTCTCATCCACATATCTTTCCAATCTCGCCACTAACCCTTTCATCCCATCTTCATCTACCGCCAACACTGCTACGTCGTCCGCTAATGCTAACGTGTATATCTTTTTTCCTCCCACCTTCACTCCCCCCCACCTTCCTTTCTTCAACTCCTCCTCCATATCTGCTATTAACATGGTAAACAGAATTGGACTTAATGGACAACCCTGTCTCCCCCTTTTAACCGTCCAAAAGCTCTTCTCCTCTTTCTCCCCCACCCTCACCTTACTCCTCGTTTCCCTCAAAACCTCCATACACCTCTTCACCAGCCCTTCTCTTACCCCCGCCTTCCTCATCGACCCTGCTAGCACCTCTCTATCTACCGAATCAAACGCTGCCTTCATATCTATAAACAACACTAACATATTCCCTCCCTTCTTCGCTATCTGCCTGTTTATAACATAATTTAGGACATATATGTTGTCCATTGTCCCTACCCCCTTCCTGAACCCCGTCTGATTTGGTGGGAGCACCCCTTTCTCCTCTATCTCTTTCCTTAGCCTTTCTGCTAACACCGCCGCATATATTTTATATGCTGTCTGCGTCAGCGTCACCCCTCTGTAATCCTCCACTTTTTCTCCTTTCCTTTTCTTAAGTATGGGCACTACCACCCCCTCCGACCAGTCCTCTGGCCAACCCTCCCCTCTCCAAACCCTATTGCACATCTCCCATACTCACTCTCTCATCACTTCCCCTCCATGTTTCCACACTTCATTTGGGATCCCGTCTCCTCCTGTCGCTTTCCCCTCTTTCAACCTTGCTATTACTGCCCCTACTTCTTCTCTACTTAGTTCCTCCTCTTCCTCCTCCCCTCTTTCTCTTCCTTCTTCCCCTCTGACCCTCCAGCTAACTCCCCCTAACACACCTCTGAAGTAATTGTCCCATACCTCTATCCCAATTTCCTCATTCACTCTCTTAATACGCTTTCTTCCTCTATTTACGATCTTCCATACCTCTCTCTCTGTTCTCATCCCCTCAATCTCTTTTTCCCACCTCTCTTTTTCCCACCTCTCTTTTTCCCACCTCTCTTTTTCCCTTCTCTTTTTCTCTTTACACAATGGGCCTAGCTGATTTCTCTCCCTCCTATATCCTTCCCCACTTCCACCTTCTCTTCTCCATCTCTTCAGTTCCTCTTCAACCTCTTTCTTTTTCTCCCTACACTCCTCATCCCACCAACCTTTTCTTCTCTTTTTCTCCTTCTTCTTTTCCATCTTTTGCAGCACCCCTACTACTTTGCTTTTTAACTCTCCCCAATCTTCATCTATTTCCTTTCCCTTACCTTCACTATCCCCAAACTTTTCCGCAAACTCCTCCCTTCTTTCTTCCGTCCACCACCCTTTCCTCTTTCCTCCCCCTCTTCCCTTCACCCTATTTTTCTTCTCTTCCCCTCTTCCTCCTTCTATCCATACTACCACTGGCTGATGATCCGAGTCAACTTTCCCCTCTACCACCATCCTTTCAACTTTTTCCTTGGTCTCCCCATTACCTATTATGTAATCTATCACCGATTCCCCATTTCCTATATATGTAAATTCTCCTCCTTCATTTCCTTTCGTATCCCCATTCATTATCTCCCACCCCAACTCTCCCAAAAACTCACACATCTTCTTCCCTCTCTATTTACTTTCTTATCCTTCGATCTTCTAGCCTCTTCTTCATTTTCCCCCTCTTCTTATATTCTCCCTCCTTGTGTACCCGTTCTAGCATTAAAATCTCCACCAACCATGACCCTCACCCCTCTTTCCTTTTCCTCCATCTACTCCCTCAGCCTTTCCACCTTCTTCTCCAAATCTTTATTTACATATACTCCTATCACTTTCCATTCATCCCTCCCTAACCATATTTTCCGTGCTACTATTCCCTCTTCCTCCCCCTCCTTTTAATCTTTCTCCATTCTTATCCCTTCCCTTACCCCTATTATCATCCCTCCCATCGCTCTCCCTTTCCTTCCTCGCCTCTCTGTATATTGAGCTTCCCAGACATACCCTTTCGTCGCCTTTCGTCTCACTCCCTCCCATTCCTTTCTGCCTACCCAAGTTTCACTCATTATCACTACATCCCATTCCTTGATTCCCTCCCAAAAATCCCTATCTTTATTCTTCACACCTGCCACATTCCAAAACGCCACCTTGTACAACTTCTTATCCTCTCCTATCCTTCCTTCTACTTTTCTTTCTGCACATTACACCGCTTCTCCTCCATGTTTTGTAACCCTCTTTACTCGTTTCCCTGTTCCCCAATCCACTTCTCTTCTATTTCATCCCATTTTCTTCAAGTCTTTCATTTCTCCCTTTTAATTCCCTCTTCGCCATCAGTACTCTCCTCTTTCTCTCAATTTCCTCCATCTTCACCAGCATCACACTTCTCCCGTCTCTATCCTCCTTTCCCACCCTTCTTACTTCTTCTACTTTTTCCTTAATCCCTATTCTCGTCCATATCTCTTCTATCACTTTTTTATCCTCCCTTCCTTCCACCTTTACTCCTTTTATTATAATATTCCTTCTCCTCACTTCTCTCTCCCTTCTGTCTATTCTTATTACTAATTCTCTCATTTTCCTCTCCATCTCCTTTCTCCCCTCCTCCTTCCCCCTGTTCCTTCTCTCTCTTTCTCCTTTCCCTCCAACTTTTCTGCCTTCTTTTCCAGCACCTCTATCTTCCCCAGTAATTCCGCCCTTTCTCGTTCCCAACTATCTCTCA
Source organism: Lasioglossum lativentre (assembly GCA_916610255.1). Taxonomy (NCBI): domain Eukaryota; kingdom Metazoa; phylum Arthropoda; class Insecta; order Hymenoptera; family Halictidae; genus Lasioglossum; species Lasioglossum lativentre. The sequence goes on along the minus strand of OU744359.1, from coordinate 28,005,061 downwards.
TCTCACTCAACTGTCTTGTCAATTCTTCTCTCCCTTCCTCCATCTCCTTCCCTAATCTTTTTATATCTTCCCCAATATCTTTTCTCATCCCCTCTCTCATATCTCTTAACATTCTCTCTAACTCCCCTTTCCCTATCCCCAACTTTTCTGGGGTTCTCTCCACTTTTCTACCTCTTTTAAAAATTTCCTCTTCTTCCCCTACCTCTGTCTCCTCTTCCCCACCTCTCTCCTTTCTTTTTCCCATGCACAACATTTCTTCTATATTAGCATAACTCCCCTTCCTCTCCCTACCCAACCCCTCCTTCCTCGTTTGTTTCTCTCCTCTTTTCCCCTTCTCCACTTTTGTCCCGCCGGTTTCTTCCTTCCCTACCCTACCTGCCATCATTATTTCTCTCTCCATCTTCTTACTCCACCGATGAAACTTTCCCCACCTACCGTTCTCTCCTCTTATGATCCTCTCCTACTTTTAATTTTCGCGCGCCCTATCTACTTTGTACGCTCCCCGCCAGACGTTACCACTGTCGCTTACAACTATTCCTGCGCCACCTATTCTCCCTCAGCACGTGCTCAGTCGTAACCTTAACCATACTTCTCTTCCACTCAGTTTTCTTCTTCACCTACTCACTCTCTTCCCTACCCCTCTCTACTCACTCCACAGCAGCTTGCTCACTCTACTCACTACTCTCCCTCACTACTTTCTCACTTCTAGTTTTCTCCCACCGTTTGCTATAAACTTCTGCACACCTTTCACACTGTCCATGCACACAGTCACCGGAAACGGAAGTTCTGGTAACAATATATATGTATTTAATAAAAACACAATAGTTACTTTACAGTGTTACGAATGCGATAGAGTGATGTTGAAGAAGCGAGAGTTCGAAATTATCTGACTAAAACGGAAAAGAATCGGAAAACCTTGACTAGAAAGATTCCGTCCACGGATAGGGTTAGAATAGTGGGGAACCACTAAACGCGTTTAGGGGAGTTTTTGGAATTATGCAACGCCCACGAACTGGTACGTTGTTTTAAGGGTAAATACTTGACGGAGTCCATCCGAGGAAGACGACACCAAGTCCCTCGTACCCCGAAGCCGTCCCATAAATTACGGGCCCCCTGGCGCTACAAGTGAGCCTATGCTACGTCACGTGCCATTGAGAGTGGTACGGTCGAGCTGATTTTCCCATGAAAATCCACTGACACTTACCAGTCGTGGCCTGGTCGTAAAGCAATAAATTTGTTAAAGAGGCAATAGGAGAGTTCCTCAAAAATGACATCAGCTAATGATAATCAGGATAAAGCTAAAGTCGAATCTGAGAAGAATTTTGAAGATGTTGCTGAGGCTATGTTGGTTGTTGATGACGCTAAAGCTGACTCTAATGTGAAATCTTTGGATGATCTCGGTGTTGGTTTTGAGGCTGCTGATACTGAAAGGAAACTCGAAGTTCAAGCTGGACCAAGTGGTGCTGTTCCTAAGGTGTGGGTTGAAGAGAAATCTGATGATGCTTCTGGTGATTCTAATTTTGCTGAAATGGACTCACGTGAAGGTACTTCGCGATCTATCATGATAGATATCGTGATGATGCTTGGCGAGAGGAGGATAGCGATAGTGATTGTGACATCTATGGTGACGAACCTGCTTGGATGAGTGGTCTAAATCAGTGATGGGCAGCTATGACTGCGGCAGTCAAGAAGCTTCCCCCACCAGCTACTCTCTCGTACGAAGGGGGAAACGAAGAGCGCGGGGCACCGCTCCGCGGCGAAGGTGCGCACTGCACGAAAGAGTGGGTAGTTGGTGGGGGAAGCCAGCACCTCAGGGGCCCCTACCGTGCCCATCGCTGGTCTAAATGAAGGACATAGAGAAGGTGATTCTTGGAGTGCTTATTCTTCTAAGAGCTCTAGCAGGCAGTATCCTAGTTGAGTTCGAGTGATTTGGTCCTAGGACATACATCGAGTTGATATTGGCTTCGGGTTTTTGCTATCTCTTGTAGTTAATTCTTGATTAGTCTATTAGTTTATATTGGTATTTTATCTTTTAAGTGGAGTTTATTAATAAGTATGTAGTCATTGTAATGTGAATTAGTAAGGATTACTGGCGGTTTTTGCCTCTAATAAGGACGGGTTCCTCAACGGGGCCTCGTGGCCGTTAAGGGTATTCCTTTTTTTATTACTGTTTTATGCTTTTGTTCATATTATTATTGTTATATTGTGTCTTGTTCGGTTAAATTTGTTCTTTTTCTTTTGGTTTAATATACGATATTTACTTTAATTAATATAGGGAGATATTTCTCCATTGGGTTTTGGTTCTCAAATTACATACGTTATTTTATTTTATTATATATTTTACTATTTTATTTTTTATGAAATATGTAATTACTTTTTCGACTTTTATGGAGCACCACGTATTATAATTAATTATATTTTATTTTATTTTACTCTATATATTTTCTGAGCGTGGTTGCAAGTATAGTTGCATTTACATTTGGTTTAAAATTTCTTTTTGGATTTTAGCTAGTAGTTTTCATTGTATTACTATTATTATTATCTGTATAATTATTTATTTATTTGTGCAATCACTCGAACGAACGAGGTCGGCTGGGGCACGCAGTTGTCTCCCTCTGCTCTTCCCCCTCTAGTGTAAATTATATTGTTAATTTAACTATTACTTAGGAAACTGTGCCTTCGATTAACTTAGTCGATTTCTGGTTTTTTTTTATTATATGTTAGTGGATTTGCCGAGTGTGTTCGCCCGCAGTGTTAAGAGTCGATGCTCCGATTGAGCGGTGTGTGCGGGCACCTTATGCGTGCAGTGTAGTATGTACTAGTGTCAGAGCCTCTCGTTCGCGGCCGTCCACAGCGGCTGGAATTTATTCTAAGTTCCAAGTGCGTCATAGCCTTCCGTGACGTGCCCCTTCGGTGGTGACGTTGCGCCTCGTTCCCTCGAGCTGTGACGTCATACGACCGAGAGCCCAGTCGGCCATTTTGTTTTCCTGATTCCGTGTGTGCGTGACTTTCGTTCTATTGTGAGGACACCTTGTCTCTAACGAGTCGGTCTGCCGGATAATTGTCCCTGCGGTGGGGGAAACCAGCTCGCTCGAGATAAAATAATCAGATAATTGGACTTAGTAAATTTTGCCGGCTTCGCCGGCTGCGTGCATCGCACGCGGTCGACCTTCGTCGGCTGCTGGGAAATTTTTCCATCTGAGAAAAATTCCAAAAACCGGCGAAATTTACTAAGTCCTTCACGGGGATTCGAACCCCGGTCGGCGGACTACGTGGCGAGCACCATAGCAGGTGCTCCGAAACGTATATTACATAGTTAGAGTATAGTTTCGACCCAGGTGTTACAGGTGCCAATTGGTGCGAGAAAGAAAGAGAAAGACTGGCTGACAGCTTTCTTTCTCACTCTCGTGCAGCCGGTGGTGTGAGTGAGAGGGCTCTCGGGCGTGCTGGTTCCTCTCTCACTCCTGTGCTAGTAATTTCGTTTCGATTTCCGAAGTATATTGGTGGACAGGGGGGTCGGAGAAACGTGTGAGACGGTTCTCTGGAATCCTCCAACCATCCCTCTCCCTCTTACGACAAGAAATTTTTTTTAAATTAACATAGAGAGAATCTGAGGCGCGGACGTGGAGACCCTTCGTGTGGGTACTCAAACGAATAGGCTAGACGGACGGAGTCGGGAAAAGGCGTCGGTGCATGGATACGGCTTTCGTGCGCGAATTTATTGAATAATATTAGTTTTCTAAGGCTCCACGTGTAGTCGCGGCTTTACTAGATAGGCAAGAGAGAGAGAGTGTAAGTCAGCGTGACTTTTAGGGTACTGTAATAGATGTAATGAGTGAATTACCGTATTTTTCACAGTATTAAATTGGGTTTTCCCCTCGAAAAAAGGCAGTATCCTAGTTCACAGTTGGATACCGAAGAGGAAGAGTTTCCTCGTATGATGGCTGAAGCTCATGATCTCATCGCAATCCAGAAGAAGATTTGGGCTACGAAGGGGGATAATAAAAAAAGATTTGAATTAAGGAAGATTTTTACTAAGAAAAAGAAAGTTCTTAGGCTTAAGAAACGTACCCTTCGTAGACGTAAGAGAAGGTATGAAATGCTGGGTTACAAGGCTTCGTCTAAGAATTGTAAAAAATCAGTTATTATTAACAAAGATGAAGATAAAGAAGTTACGAATTTAAATGAAAACTTACTTGTGATGATGGACTTGAAGGAGGTTTTACCTGAGATCATGAGTTTACCGATTGTGAAAAACCTGAACTTGGATGTTCAGAAGTGGTTACCTGGTAATAAGGATGATGTTGACTTACCTTGTGGTGGTGATGACTTACCGGATGACTTACCTTGTGGTGGTAATGACTTACCGGATGATTTACCTGCTGTCGATGATCTTGGTGATGATGATCCTGGTGATGACTTACCTGTTGTCGATGATCCTGCCAATACGGCTATTTCCCTGCCTTAAAATAATAGAGAAGATACTCTGATTAATTTAGAAATTAATGTACATGTTGAGAAGATTCACTTACTTGATAAGGAGACTTACTTGCCGGTTGAGGAGGCTGGTACTGCTGTTGTTGATCAGTCTGCTGTTCTGGTTGTATCTGAAAAGAAATCGATTAGAACTCCGAGTCCTGGTGCTATTGTGCCCCATAGATTTGGTCGGTTGAAGGGTGGCTCTGATCACTCCGAAGAGTCTGTGGGTGGTAGGCCACTTGCTTTGCGTTTGGACTCACCTTCTGCTTTGGTGTCTCCTCTGTTTGGAGCATCTCCTCCCTCGCAGGCTTCGCAGGCTGTCGGTCCTTTTCCGTTTCCGTTTCCTGTTTCGGTGGGGGCTGAGGTTGTTGCTAATCCTGAATCGGATGCTCAGTATGTCGCGACTTTTATAGAGTCTTATTTTATAGAGACTTATATAGAGAGGCACGTGAACTTTCTGACTCGCTGTGTGATAGTAGATATCTTAATGCTCAACATCGTCAGAAGATAGCTGACATTTCTCTGGCCATGAGGAAGGTCATGCTGTTGAAGCGATGGTTGGTGGCCTCCACTAAGATGTTGTTTAGGGGGAGAGGTAAAAGGTCTGGTGCCGATATAGTTTCTCCCGCCACTTCGGTTGGCGCTCCTTCGGTTTGTGCTGAAGTTGTAGATGTTGGCGTTATGACGTCGCCAGAGCGTGAGGCTCCGAGGCCGTCTGACTCCGGGCCTGTTTTGACGCCGGTTCCCTCGTTCCAGGGGGTGCCTAGTGCCTCCTTTGTTCGTGAATCTCGTAAGAGACGAAAGGCACGCTTAGTTCCTCGAGCTGTGGCTGAGTTGAAGAGAACACGTGACTCTAGTTATGATAGTAGTGTTGCGTCTTAGTTGGCCCCGATTTTGGAGCCGGTTTCTTTGGTCAGGGAGTGTTTGGCTCCGGCCGAGGCTCGTGATCCTGTCTTGGAGTTACTGAGTGAACTGATGGCTCAGCGGCGGAGGATGAATGCGCATTTGTCTGGTTTGGAGAAGATCGGTACTTACCTGGATGATGTTGACAGGGATGTTGCTGCGGAGCGTGGTTCGTCGCGTGATCCTGCGGAGAAGGAATTGTATACTTCGGTTGCTCAGGCTTCTCGTGTCATGCGATTGGAGCTTGAGCGTGGATCTCGTTTGCCTTCTGGTGATAAGGCTGGGTCTGTAACGCGTGATACATCCCCGGAATGGCAACCTATAAAGAGAAAGAAGGTTAAAAACCAACGTCAGATGTGAAGTATTAACATACTTACCGAGAAATTGGATACTCTACCTAAAAAGATAGAGACTCCTTCCAAGAAGAAAATGCCTCGTCCACGGTGGTCCATTCCGCGTCCTGACGCGGTGATCATTAGGACTGAGGATGAAGATCAATTTAAATTTGCATATAATCAGATTTGTATGAAGGGTGTTCCTCCCGATAAGATTAAAAGGATTCGGAAAACTCGTAAGGGTCAACTATTGCTTGAGTTGTCCGCTAAAGGTAATTCTAGTGACTTGCGACGAGATATCCGTGAAGTTTTGGATTCTTGTATAGAGGTCTCTACGATGCAAAGAGAGTTTGACCTAGAGATTAGGGATATTGATCCCATGGCTACGGAGTCTATGATTATGGATGCAGTGGTGACTTACCTGAAGATGGACCGGGAAGAAATTTCCAAGAAGACGGTGCGTACTGCTCGGTTTGGAACATTGGTGGCTGTAATTAATGCTCCCATTCGTTTTGCTCAACAGATTGTAGATAATTCTCGGATCTTAATTGGCATGGTTTATGCTCGGATGTCTGCTGCTCCTAAGTTGATAAGATGCTATAGGTGTCACACTGTTGGCCATATGAGTAATCAATGTAGGACTAAGATGGAGGGTCCCGCTAGGTGCCGCAAGTGTGGCCAAGGGGATCATGAAGCGCTTAATTGTGTTAATGCGGAAAAATGCATGGATTGTGTAGAGAGAAATACCTGATAGGCATGTTATTGCTACCATCAGTTGTCCGCTCTTTCGTGATCATATTGCTCAGTTGAAGGCTCAGTTTGTTGATTATTCTCGAGAAGCGAAGAAGATGAAACCTTGAATTCAAGCTAAGCATAAATCGGATATTAGGGCTTCCGCTTCCGGTTGATGTGAGTGAGAAGTGCGTTGAGAGCGGTGAGATTTAGTGTGCGAGAGTGTGGAAGTAGTGGGTGTGAGAGGGGAGAAAACGGTGGAGAAGTGGGCGCGAGGTACGGGTGCATAAGGAGATCAGTAGGGAAAGGGCGGAAAGGAGAGAGAGAGTGAGATAGGGTTCAGCAAAAGGTGCGAGGGAGATAGGTTAGATCGGCAGGTGATAGAGTAGAAAAGGCGGGAAGAGTGCGAAGCAGAGGCAGGTGGCGCCGGCTAGTGGGTGACGGGGCTACGAGGGAAGGCGGGAAAGTTCGAAAAGGTAACAGGGAAGAGAAGAAGGGTCAGAAGAAAGAAAGAGGGTCAGTGGAATCATGGGTGACAGAGGGAAAGAAAGCGGGGAGCAGGGGAGGGGCGAGAAAGGAAAAGGGGGGAGAACGGGGATCGCGGGGAGGCTGGGAAAGTTAGGAGGGGAAGGTTCGGGGAGCCTGGACAATCTGTGGAAGAAAAGGGAGAGAGAAACGGAAACAGATGGGGGGAGCAGGGAGGAGGAGGGGTTGGTATTTAAGAAGACGGCTTTGACAATCAGATCACCAGAGGGGGGAAAGAGGGGGGGAGTCGGAAGCTACTGCAACGAGTTAGGGGGAGGGATGAGGGAAATGATGGAGGAGATAAGAAAGTTAAGGGAGGAGGTGAGGGAAGACAGGAAGGAGAAGGGGAGGATGATTGAGGAGATGCGGGAAGAGTGGAAGAGGGAGAGGGAGATGTGGGCAGAAGAGCGGAGGGAGGAAAAGATGAGAAGGGAAAAGCTAGAGAAAAGGGTGGAAGAGCTGGAAGGAAGAGTTGAAAAAGGGGAGGAGAGGGATAGGGAAAAGGAAAGGAGTGAAAAAAGGGGGGAAGGAAGGTATGGGGGCGCGGAAATAGAGGAACAAAATAGGAGATTAAGGAGGGTAGAGTTAATGCAGGATAGAAGGGAAAGGGGGGAAAGGAGAAATAACATCGTAGTGAAGGGGTTGCAGATGGAGGGGAAAGAGGTGAAGGAGGCAGTAAAAGAGGTATGGGACAGGATGGGGACAGGGATGGAGGGGATAAGGGAAATAAAGCAGATAGGGAAGATCGGGAGAGGGGGGTTAGGGATGGCGTTGGTAAAGATGGAGGGCAGGGAGCATAAAAGAAAGGTGATGGAGGAGAAGAGGAAGTTGAGGGGATGAGGAGAAAGGATAGAGGATGATCTGACGGAGGAGGAGAGGAGAGCAAGGTGGAGAATTGAAAGGGAGGCAGAGGAGGAGAGGGGTAAAGGGAAGAATGTGCAAGTAGGGTATATGAAGATGTGGGTGAACGGAAAGATGAGGAAGTGGAACGAAATGGAGGAAAAATGGATGGAGGAACAGGGAAACGAGTAGGGGGGGATATGGGGGGGGGGAAGAGGGCGGAAGAGAAGAAAGCAGGGAATAAAATCGGCTTTTGGAATGTAGCAGGGCTGTGCAACAAGGACGACGAGTTCTGGAAGGGGCTGGGAGAATGGGATATCATAACGCTGATGGAGACGTGGGTAGAGGAGAAGGGCTGGAATAGGGTCAGGGAAAGACTTCCGAAGGGGTTTTACTGGGAAAGGCAGGGGGCGAAAAGAGAGGTAAAGAAAGGGAGGGCAATGGGGGGGATGATACTTGGAGTCAGAAAAGGGATAGAAATAGAAAGGGAGGAGGTAGTAGGGAAGGAGGGGATAATGACAGCGAAAGTAAAGATAGGGGAGGGATGGTGGAGGGTAATAGGGGTCTACGTGAACAAGGACTTGGAGAGGAAACTAGAGGAGCTGGGGGAGTGGATAGAGGGGAGGGAGAGCGGAGTAAGGGTGATCATAGGGGGGGATTTCAACGCGAGAACGGGACGAGAGGGGGGGGAGGTGATCGAGGAGGAGGAGGAAGGGGGAAGAGGGAGTAGATGTTCGAAGGACGAGAGAATGAATGCAGAAGGGAGGAGGCTGTGCAAGTATCTGGGAGAGAGAGGTTGGGGAATATTAAACGGTAATATGAAGGGGGATCAGGTTGGAGAATGGACGTACACGGGGGGAAGAGGGAACTCAGTAATTGACTACATTTTAGGAAACGAGGATACAAGAGAGGGAGTAGAGAAGATGGAGGTCGGGGATAGGATAGATTCGGACCATGCACCAGTGTCGGTGTGGTTAAAAGGGGGCAGGAAGGAAGGGGGCAGAAAGAAAGGGAGTGGAAAAGGGCTGGGGGCAGGGATCTGGTCAAAGGAAGGGATGAAAGAATTCAGGGAAAAGTTTGGGAGTAGAGGGGTAGGGGAAGAGGGGGTAGAAGAAGACTGGAAAGAGCTGAAGGAAAAGATAAAGGAAGTAGCAGGGGGTTTGGGGAGAAAGGAAAAAGGGAGGAGAACAGGGTGGTGGGATGAGGAGTGCAGGGAGGAGAAAAGGAAAGTGAGGGAGGAAATGAGGAGATGGAGGAGGGGGGGCGGGGAGGGAAAAGAATATAGGGAAAGGAAGAAGACATACAGGCTGATGTGCGAGGGGAAGAAGAAAGAGGAGAGAGAAAAATGGGAAAGGGAGGTGGAGGGGGTCAGAACGGAGAAGCAGGTGTGGAATGTAGTGAATAGGGAAAGGAAGAGGAGAAATAGGGTAGATGAAAGAATAAAAATGAAAGAATGGGACGAGCATTTCAGAGGGGTTCTGGGAGGGGTAGAATGGAGGGTGAGGAAGGGAGGAGAAGGAGGAGGTAAAAGGAGGGACGTGGGGGAGAGAGATATAGAAAAAGGGGAGGTTATAAGGGTTTTAAAGGGGCTAAAGGAGAAAAAAGCAGCGGGAGGGGATGAAATTAGGAATGAGGTATGGAAGTATGGAGGCGGCGAGGTGGAGGAGTGGTTGTGGAGGGTATGCAGCAGGGTATGGAGGGGGGAGGGATGGATAGGGGAGTGGTCGGAGGGGATTATAGTGCCAATAGCGAAGAAGGGGGATAGTAGGAGGGTAGAGAATTACAGGGGGGTCACGTTGTTGCAAACAGCGTACAAGGTATACGCGGCAATTCTTGCGGAGAGACTGAGGGAGGAAGTGGAGGGGAAGGGAATGCTACCTGCGAGTCAGACGGGGTTCAGGAAGGGAGTGGGGTGCGCGGATAATATTTACGTACTGAATTATCTGGTGAACAGGCAGGTGAGGAGAAGGAACAACAAAATGGTGGTATTTTTCGTAGATTTGAAGGCTGCCTTTGACTCGGTGGATAGGGAGGTTCTAGTACGGGCAATGAGAAAAAGGGGGGTAAGGGAGGGGCTGGTGGAGAGGTGCGAGGAGGTTTTAAAGGAGACGAAAAGCAAGGTGCGGGTGGGGGAAGAGGAAGGACAAAGTTTCTGGACGGCAAGGGGGGTGAGACAGGGGTGCCCGTTAAGCCCGCTGCTGTTCACCCTGCTGCTAGCGGATATGGACGAGGTTTTGGAAAAGGGGGGCTGGGGGGGAGTAAAGTTGGGGGGTAGAAAAATTTACACGCTGGCGTACGCGGATGACGTGGCGATGATGGCGGAGGAGGAGGAGGGCATGAGGGGATTGATCAGGGGGTTGGAAAAATACCTGGGGGAGAGAAAACTGCAGCTAAACGTGGAGAAATCCAAAATTATGAGGTGCAGGAGAGGGGGAGGGAGGTGGAAAAGGGTGAGATGGATGTGGAATGGAAAGGAGCTGGAGGAAGTGAGTGAATACAAGTATCTGGGGTATATAGTATCGAGGGACGGGGGCCAGAGGAAGCATGTGGAAGACAGAATTAGAAAGGGGGCGGCGGTAATGGGGCAGGTGTGGGGGATTGGGAAGAGGAGGTTCAAGAATGACTGGGGAAGGAGAATTTGGCTTTTCGATAGGCTGGTGTGGCCGGTGATGAGCTATGGAGTGGAAGTATGGGGGTGGAAAGAATGGGAAGGGCTGGAGAGAACGCAGGAGAGGTTTCTGAGATGGGTGCTAGGGGTAGAAAGATGTACGCCGGGGTACTTGGTCAGGGAAGAGATGCAGAGGGAGTTATTAAGGGGGAGAGCGGGGCTCAGAGCATGGGGCTTCGAAAAGAAATTGAGGGAGGGCAAAGGGGGGGAGTGGGCGAGACTTTGTTGGGAGGAGGTAAGCGGAAGGGGAAGGAGGGGAGCAGCCTTGGAGGGATGGGAAAGGGAGAGACAGGGTTTCTGGGAAGAGAGAGGATGGTCGGCAGAGGAGGCGGAAGAAATGATGGAGGAGAAGAGGGAGACTGTGAGCGAGGAGCTGGTAAAAAGGGAAAGGGATAGGCAAAGGGTCGAGAGATGCGAAAGGATTGCAAAGGCAAGGTACAACAAATGGTACGGGGCAGTGAAAGGGGAGGGGGTTCCAGGGTACCTGAGTAAAGGGTGGGGAGAGAGTAGGTGGCAAAGGGTGGCCAGGTTCAGGTTGGGCAGCGAGATGAGAGGGGGGAAGTATTGGGAAGAGGAGGACAGGAAATTGTGTAGGGTATGCGGGTGGGAGACGGAATCGTGGGAACACGTATGGGAGAGATGTATGGGAGGGGATGATGGAAGGGGCTGGCAGGGGATGGTGGGGGAGGTGTTAGGGGACGAGGGGGAAGGGGAAGAGTGGCTGAGGAGGGTGGATGAGTGGAGAGAAAGAACGGTTGTGAGATGCGAGAAGTGAAGGCTTGGAAGGAGGGATGTAAGGATCAACCGGAAGAGGGGGTCCGAGAGGTAAGGGGAGGGGGGAGCGTGTCAGACGGTAGGGCAGGGAAGAGGGAAAAAGTTTTGCGGCGGATAGAGCAGAGAGAGAGAGCGATAATGAGCGTGCGGAGGCGAGGAAGCGAGCGGTCGAGGAAGCGAGCGAGCGTGCGAGGGAGCGAGCGAGCGTGCGAGGAAGCGACCGTGCTAGGAAGCGTGCGAAGGCGAGCAGACGGGGTTGCGAAGGCGAGCGGAAGCGGAGCGAGAGGGGGGGAGCAAGCGGGGAAGCGAGTTAGGGAATGTGCGGCGGCGAGTGGGTGAGGGAGAGAATGGTGGCGAACGGGAGAGAGTGTGAGAAACAGTATAGAGTATAGGTATGGATGAATGTAAGATGGATGTACAGAATGGATTTATAACCCTGAGGGGAATAAATATATCTACTACATAAATCGAATATTGGTATGGAGACTACCCTCTCCTTGGAGAAGAAAGTTTTCCTGTTTTGGGAAAAAAAAATAATTAATGACGATATAATTAAGTAGTTATGTTTTGTTTTGTTAGTTTAGTTAGTTAGTTATTTACTATACTACTTACCTGGTTTGGTATACTTTTGCGTGTATATAGTCCTGGTGTCCTCAGTTTGGGTGATTACTTAATGATTAATGTAGTCCTTGGCCATCACGGTGGAATCTGGAACATTATTATTATTATTTATTATGGTGAATGAATGACATATGAATGAATGTGTACTTAGCGGATAATGAATACTTACCTGAAAAGAGTGTGTTTGTGGCTGTGCTGGAATTTTAAAATTTTAATGTCCACGATGACCTTTTTTTTAGAATTATTTCCCGTTATTTTATATACCACCTTAACTTTACCTGTAACAATACCTTATTTCCTATCCTACAAATTACCTTATTATTATTACTAACTTACGTGTACCTTATTCTACGGATTATTTACACTCATTTATTCCTAATAGTAAATTTTAAATTTTAAAATTGCAAGAGAGAGTGCCCGGGGGGAGGGAGACGAGTAGGGCACGGTCGAAACCTATCTCCTCCCTACTCTCGTCTCTGTACCGTCCTTGTCGCTCCCTTTCTTTCAGTCTATCAGTTATCTCGGCCGTTGGCCATTTGAAACATTTACACCTAGGTCTTCCCGCACCAAATTGCGAACTCCTTTTTGTTATTACCTCCTAAACGGTTACTCTGATTTTCAAAATGCTTTTTTGGTGTTTTCTACCTAAAATTCCCCACCTAATTTTCCTTTTCGGAATTTATCTCGGAGGTCACCTTATCCCTCTATCCCTCCCTTTTCTTACCCTACTTACTTACTACCCTCCACCTTTTAATACTAGTCCTAAAAAAGAAAACAGCTTATTTATGTACATATACTAATACTTAAATTAATTTCGGCTGGGAAATGGGTTCCAAAGAGGTCCTTCGGAAACCGTGGCTTCCTTCTCGTTCCTCTTCTCCCTCTTCTTCCTTTTGCTCTCTTCCACTTTCTTCTTCCTTGTTGGAGCTTACTCCTTTTCCTCACTATTCCTTTTCACTTCTCTTACTCTTTTTCATTAGTCTATCACTTTCAAAAAATATTCTATCCCGGTACTTCCTATGTGTTTCCAGAGGACAAACACCGAACTGTCCCACGACGACCTAGAATCAGAATAATATGACTTTTTATTATTATGGTATTTGTTAGATGGTAAGGAATAACAACTATCATTATTAGTCGTATGAAGAATTTGTTAATTGGTAAGGAATAATTAATTATTTAATCGTACTGTGACGTGGCAAGTTTTGCCGACGTCCCTCGACCCCGAAAAAGAGAGGCCGGGCCGACCTCTGGCAATGCCGATGCGCAACGGCCGTTTGCGAGCGCTCTCCCTGGGCATGCCGATTTGCCAAGGGCGAGTACTAACGCGTTTTGAGCGTCGCGCCACTTGGGCGACGCGAATTTCACAGGACCGAAACCGGGCTCCAGGGGAGCCCGGCCCCTATTTCTCGCCGTACGAGGCTTTATCGGAACTGGCTCCGGAAGGATTTCGTGCCGAGACATCGGAGGAAGTACCGAGCCCGGGTCGACGAACCTGGAGGCACCGACGAGGGACAGTGGCGAGAGACAATCGGAAAAGCGGCGAATGCGATCATTAGAATCCGCGAGCCAGGGATCTCGCGCGACAGGATGCGATCCTGCTAGGAGATACCGCGCGATAGGCCCGTGAGTCTCAAACGGGAGAAATAGGGTAGGGAGTAGGGGGACGCCTCGCTTCCGCGTTGCCGAGCCTGCCGAAAGTAGGCCACTGGGTCGTTGGCCGTAAAGTCCAGTAGTCGCGCTTCCCGCATTTAACGACTGCTTAAAACAAAGATCGAAAGTGCGTTGCCGAGATCGAGGGACAAAAAGGAGCCGAGCGTGCCGTGCAGCAGCCTCCATCCTTCGTTGCCGTTGGTAAGCGCCAGTCAGGCTTCCTCATTATCGTAATTTAACGATCATTTCGTGTTGGCTCGGTAACGTTTCGCGAGGTCCTTATTCGCGTCGCGAAACTACGACGCCGTTTCCGTGCCGCGTGGTCGGCCATATGTTGTGAACGGAAGAACGGTCGTCGATTGGTTAACGTGCGAGCCGGTTGGTAACGCGAGGGCGCGAACTCGCGGGGGGCCGTATCGTTGCCGATTTTCCGAATTAATTATACGCTATCTTCGAGACGTTCCCCGGTGTTACGTCGCAACGGTCCGTATCGTGTCCAACGGCGAAGCTCGAACGATCCAACAATTGTACCGCGTATTCCATCGGAATTCGGCAGTTATTCCGCGCCAAAAGCGCCCTGTAAAATCGAGTCTCCATCCTGTAAAACTGCCGGGTTCGACGCGATCGAAATAGAAGAGCGCGTGCGACCGAAAATCTGTCGCGTAATTATCGTGAACGCGCCGGCTTGTCAATCTCCGCTGCCGGCTCTCACCGGCAGCCATGTCGTGTCCATCCGACAAATAAATTGTTACAGCCGATTCTATCGTGCCTTATTTCCGTCGAGAAACCTTTCCGCCGCGGGAAATGCTCCGTACTTCGCCCACGTAGAATCCTGAGCCCATCCTAGAGCCATCCAGAATATCGTGTGGTTCTCGCAGTTTCGGAAAGTTTGTTTGCGCCTCGTGCCGTTATCGCGCAATTTGCGTGACACTGCCGAGTGTCTGGCGCCCGAAAGTAGATTCCATTAACGGCTTCTTTCGTGACAAATCCGAATCTGCGAGGTACCTTTTGTCCCGGGTGGACCACGCATCGTGCGGCCGAGCGTGGCCCGGCGTTTCGCCTGTAAAATCCCGAAGTCGCCGGCGTTCCGTCCTTCCGACGGGTACGTTAAATTTAGGCGACGTGACAGTACATAAGAATTTGTTAAATGGTAAGGAATAATTATTTGTTAATCGTATATAAGAGTTGTATTATAGTAATGTTAATGCGGCATAATTATCGGAATATAGCGTCTGCGGACGCGTGGAGCACCCGGCAGAAAATGGGGCAGCGGATGTAATGCAGAAAGCGGTTCCCGGGGTCTCTGTAATTGTGCGGTTTTAATGCCTGGGATGCTGAAAATCAGCTTGGATAGGCAGAAGAACGCAAGAGAGAGAGAGAGAGATAGGCGCGAAGAAATGAGTGAGCACGTGTGCGGAATGAATGTTGTGAAAGTAGGAATAAGTAGGTTTATGACAGAAAACGGATCTACAATTAGTCAAGATATTGTAATTTAACAACTAGTCACGATACAGAAACACAGAAATATAAGAAATGTAAAATGAATATAAAAGTCTCGTTTAAAGGGTAACAGCTGATCACTTCTCGAACTTGGAATAGACAGAGAGCACGTTGCCGTTCTCTCTCTCTTTTATCAGCTCGATTCTTCTGGAAGCTCGTCACGCTCCGATAGTTCCGGTTAGGCGTTCTCGAACGTTCCAGCAGGATCGAGAAGAGATCTAGCCAATCAGCTGGATGATTTATGGCCCGCGCGAGCCTCGATGACATACGCTTGTCGTCGCGCTTGTGGCGGGATCGCTCGTCATTGGTTAATGCGTCGCGTCGCGAATCAGTCATGGCGCGCGAGAGCGCCAATTTCAAACAGTAATTGTTGGGCATAAAGGTGTGGACAGGGGTGTCGTTGTCAAAGGCGGCCCCCCAGGCGATGAAGTTTAGTCGGTATTCCCGGTCCTTAATACCGAGTGAGTCCGACACTACCCGGCCGACCGTCATCGTTAGGTCGGGTGTCCATAAATGCATTCTCCACCGCCGTTAAACAAAAAAAAAAGGTCTGGGAACCGGAGGGTTTCGGGGTTATCCAATGGTGACTCGGATCCATTGGAGGATATACTGCAGTGGCGGTGGTCCGAAACCTAAAATCCTCTTGCTCCACCTCCTCGTGGTGGTTCCTGGGCACGCTAACGGAGTGGCTAACGGAGCAAGGGGTGCAGGATGGCGCACTGCCGGTCGCTGTGTACTGCGCATTTTGCGCAGAAAGGCAATGTCCATCTGCGGGGGGAAGTAGCTCCTGTAATGTGTGAGGCTATGCCGGCGGGATCTTCGGATCCTGGTAGGACTTCCCTTGCCGGTAAGGCTCACACGGAGTAGGAGTGAAAACTGCCGCACACGTGTCCTGGTCAGGAAGTTGTCTGTCCAGGGCCGCATACCGTAAACCAGTGGACGTGGTTCACTGGAGCGGGGCGCTTGCCTTAACCGGCTGGCCTGCAAGGAGGATAAACCTCTATAAAAAGTCCTTAACATTAAGCTTTTGGTGCGCAGCGATGGGGCATTCCCGGATTAGACGCTGGGATATGGGCCGATGGGAACATCTGGTCATTAGCGCACTACCTCCGGGGCACCTGCCCGAACCCCGGAGTATTTAGGGCTTACCCGGGTAAGGGGGTTCTGCCCGAGTGGACCTCTTTTTCCCACCACGCTCGTGGGATCAATTATGGATTGTAACACAAATAAAAATAAAAACTTGGATGTGGAGGAGGGTCTACCGTGCCCGGAAGCGTTTCGCGCTCTTCGTCGCGGGTTCTGCAGCGGGCTCCGTAAGGAGCCTGGGGCAGGAGCTCGCCAAGGCGGATGCGGCGGGGACCTTCAGCCCCCTGAGGGTGGAGAGGCGGCCCTCCGTTTCGGCTCGGAGCCAATGCTCCGGGTCGGACTTGGGGTCGCTGATCTCGGTCCAGCTTTCTTCCGTCTCTGGAGCGGTCACGAAGCGGAGGGGGTGCGAGTTGGATGGGTCCGTGGAGGGTCGCACGAAGCGCCCCTTTTTTTTTTTTTTTTTTTTTTTTTTTCGTGAGGAAATGTTTTATACATACCCCGGCTCCCTGGGTAAGCCGGGGTTATGTGGGACTCTCTCCGGAGGACGGAACCACCGGAGACTACCCACTAAAACCTCACGCCCACCTAAGCTACACCGGAGGTACCTGGATTACGCGAGTACTCGACAGGACACCTCCCAGCTAATCATACTATCCCTGGGAGAGGGGGTGTACCCCTCTCCCATACCCTGCGCTATAAGACCCCGGGCGGAGGGACCCGCCCGGTGTCCCCATCCCTGGAGCCTTCGGATTGAGGTTTAAAGCCCCAGCTCGGTCCACTCGCAGCTCCCGGTGCCTCCCTGTCTCGCTCGGAGCCGGCATCCCGAAGGGACAGCTCCGGCCGAGTGAGGGAGGCGCCGCTCACGGAAGAGGGGGGCCGGCGGAGGCGCGATCCGGCGCGCCCCGACCCCCCCTAACCCTAACCCCCCACGTATCCCCCTCCCCCAACGTTGGGGAGGGACGGACCGGCACCCCCCCACACCGAGTTTCACCTCGGAGGGTGCCGACCGAGCTCGGGGAGAGCTGAGCTCCCCCCTGGGGGCCGGGGTCAGCTCGTCCCCCGGTCCCCTGAATTCACCACCCCACTCGGCCGGGGCGCTTCGATTCTCCGGGGATATCCCGGAGAGATTAGTCTACCGCCCCCCGGCCGATTGGGGGGCCGGCTTGGACGCGGAGGACGGTTCCGCGCCCACACCCTCCTTGCCGAGCCCGGGTCCCGTTCCCGGGCTTGTTCGGCGGCCTCCTTCTGCGACATAACGTCCTCGCAGAAGGAGACCGCTGCCTTCCACGACCCCTCGCTGTTGGCCATGTGGTCGACCATGACCCCCAGCGAGAGGTCCCGCCCACCCACTGCGGCTAGGAGGACACGGCGCGGCTCTGCCCACGCAGGGCACTCCTCCAACGTGTGCCGCGCCGTGTCCACATCTTCGCCGCAGTGGTGGCACTGCGGTGTCGGCTCCCGCCCCATCTTGTGCAGGTACTCCCCGAAACAACCGTGTCCGGAGAGCACCTGCGTGAGGCGGAAGGTCAACCTTCCCCGCCTCCTGCACCACATACCGAATATGAGCAGGAGGGCCCGGACGATCGGACGTTCGGAGGGCTCCAATAGGGCCCTCCAATCCGAATACACGTCCGCCCGGGCCTGGCCATTCTGGCCCTCGAGCTCCACCTCCTCCTTGCTCGTGAGTTCCACCCCCGGTGGACGGCGGAAGGAGCGGGCGATCTGGTACAGTTTCGCCCGCTCCGCCGCCACCAGATGTAAGGGCGGAATCACGGCGAGGAGTCCCGCCACCTCACCGGAGACGGTGCGGTAACCCCGTATGGCCCGCAGAGCCAGCCGACGCCGCACTCTCTCTAAGAGTGTTTGGCTGCGCCGGCTGGTCTCGAGCGAGCGGGACCATACGGGGGCCCCATACAGGGCAATCGACCGCACCACCCCCATGTAGAGGTGACGGACTTTCAACTGCGGCCCCCCGACATTAGGCAGCAACTGCGCCAGGGCGGATGCTGTCCTCTCCAGTCGGGGGGCTCGGAGCTCGAAGTGTCCATTGAACCGCCAGCGGCCGTCTATGACCAGGCCCAGGTACCTCATCCTGGGCCCGATCTTGACGGAGGTCTCCGCGACGCGGATCCGGAGGTCCTGACCACGAGGTAGCCGCCACGACCGAGACGATCCATAAAGCCAGATCGCCTCGGTCTTTGCGGCGGCTACGGTCAGTCCCATCCTCCGGATACGCCCGACCACGCAGTCCAGGGCGGCCTCGCCCAGGTGCCTGGTCCTCCTCCAGTCCCCCCCCTCAGCATAAACCAGGGTGTCATCTGCATAACAGAAGACACCCGTATCCGGGGGGAGGACAACCCGCAGCACCGCGTCGAATGCTAGGTTCCACAGGAGCGGCCCAAGGACCGACCCCTGTGGAACGCCTCGGTGCGTCTCCCTCGTATGCACGGTATTGTACCGGCCGGTGAACACCACCTCTCTGCCGCGGAGGTAGTCGCCGACGACCTCCCGGAGATAAGGGGGCACCTGGAAGTACTCCAGGGCCCGCCTTATCTCCTTCCAGGGCAGGGTGTTGAATGCGTTGGAAATATCCAACGACACTGCTAACAACACCCTGCCCCGAGCGACAGCCTGTTCCCGGAGGAGGCGCAAACGCTCCACGGCGTCGATAGTGGAGCGCCCCTGCCGGAACCCATACTGGCTGTCGCTCAGGTCGGGACCACCCCGCGACAGGTGCTCGACGAGGCGGGCGGCAATTATTCTTTCGAACAGCTTGCCCGCCTCGTCGAGTAAACATACCGGCCGGTACGCAGAGGGAGACTCTGCGGGTTTCCCCTCCTTTTGGAGGAGGACCAGGCACACATTTTTCCATACTTTGGGGAAGACTCCCCGGCGCAGGCTCGCGTCCATGACGCTCCTGATCGCCGGGGCGAGGACCTCCAATGCCAAGGCCGTCACCCTACCGGGAACCCCGTCGGGGCCGGGGGCCTTCCTGCCCCCAGCTCGGAGTTCCCGGATGGCCCGGGACAGCTCCCAATCGGTGACCCGGAACTCGTCCGACCACTCTGTGGCCGGCTCCGGGGCGCGCACCTCCTCTACCCCCTCCCCGTCACAGCGGGGAAGGAGGGTGTCTATAACGCGCCCCAGGAGTTCCGTGTCCAACCTCTCCGTGACGGGGGACGCCCAGGGTCGGAGCTTCCGAAGCACCGCCTTGTATGGGCGCCCCCATGGATCGTCACGGAGGGTGAGCAGGAGCTCATCCCAGGCCTTGGCCTTGGCAGCGGCAATCGCACGTTTGAGGGCCGTGGCCGCCGATCTGTATTCCTCATACAGCTCGGCGACCCTCGTCTCCGCGTCGCCGCCTAGGAAATGGCGGCGACGGGCACGGGTGTACCGGCGGCGGGCTCTGCCGGCCGAGCTGCGTAGCTCGGCCAGCTCCCCTGACCACCAGTACACTGACTTCCTAGGAGGCTGAGCCTGGACCCGGGGCATCGCAACATCGCAAATCATTTGCAATGTTTCCCGGATCCAGGCCGCCCCCTCTTCTGCCCCGCGCTCCCTGGCCGAAGGCCAGGCGGAGCCGATAATCACGGCCCTCAGAAGGTCCCCGTCTAGTCGTTTCAGCGCCCATCTGGGCGCTGATGGGGTGCCACGTCGGAGGGGCGTGTCCACCGGCGGGTCCGCGGCCACTGCCACGTCCGTCAGGACGTAGCAGTGGTCCGACAGGGTCTCTCCGTCCCAGACCCGCCAGTTGGACACACGGCGTGAGGCGGCGGCGGTCGCGAACGATAAATCGACTATCGACCAGCCATTCCACCTCACGCACGTTGGCACGGAGCCCCGGTTTAATAACCGGAGCTCCATCCCCTCCGCCCAGTTTTCCATGACTCCGCCTCGGGAGTCGGTCCTGGGGTTCCCCCACATGGTGGACTTTGCGTTAAAGTCCCCCAGGACCAGCACTGGGCCGGCTGAGTGTGGAGCTATCATCAGCCCCAGCCGGTCCAAATACCTCCCGAATTCGGCAGAGTCACAACTGGGTGAGATGTAGCACCCCACGACCAGAAGTCTTCCCCACTTTACCATAACCATCCCCCTGCCCCGTTCGACCACGGAGCAGGGGGGTACTGTCGCCGAGTGGCGACGCCACCATATTGCCACGGAGCCGTCAACGTCACCGGACCAGTGTGGATGTTCCGGGACGCTGTACGGCTCCGAGACCACAGCCAGGCCAACCCCCCACTCCTCCAGGCACTGGTCCATCAGGTCCTGTGTCCGGCGGCAGTGGTTGAGGTTGGCCTGGAGTACCGTTGAGGGGGACCGGCGGGACTCGCGGGCCATTATTGGGCGCCGTTTGGTCCCCCCTCATGCGCGGCCTCTATAGGCGGCGGCAGCGACGCACCCCCCACCACCTCAGGGGCCGCCACCAGCTCCATCTTGTCCCCTCGCTGGTGCGCGGAGGGAGCGATCAACGTACCCCCGAAGTCCCCAGCGCCGCGCTAGGGGGGGGCGCCACACCGCTCACCCCCTTAGCGCCCTTCTTAGCTTTCGGGGGTGGGGCGCATGCACCGCTCCCGGCCTTGTGCCCGCCGGCCTTCCGAGGGCCGCACAAACCACGCAGTGGGGCGGCGACTTGCACTCCGCCGCCCGGTGGGATGCGTCGCCGCAGCGGTAACAATGATTGCTGCGGTCGACCGTCGCAGTGCACCGCTGCCGCACGTGGCCAAGGGCCAGGCAGCGGAAGCACTGCAGCGGCCGGGCCGCTAGCACCACCACCTGGGCGGTGGACCACCCCACGCGCAGCTTCCCGGCCTTCTCTATGGCCGTAGCCGCAGAGGCCGGACACTTCACCCAAATGGTGCCAAGTCCGTTGGGGGGGACCTTCATGTCCCCCACCCTAACGGACTCGGCGATGCAGCCGCCGGCCTTCGCCACCGCCGCAGCTACCTCTTCGGGGGTGACGGACATCTCCAGACCTGTGAGGCGGAATTCCGCCTTCTTCACGGGCCTGGAGATCCTCACCCCCATGTCGCCCAGGACGGCGGTCATCCTGGCCGCCAGGGCGTCCGCCTTGGGGCCCCCGTCGGCGCCGGGGACCTCGACGATGAGGCCCCCGGTTACCGCCCGTTTCCAGTTGAGGGCCCCTATGCCAAGGGCGTCTAAATCGACGCCCTGGCGCGCCCTCCTGACCGCCTCCTCCAGGGTGGCGTTTGACCCCTCGGGGACAGTTATAGTAACTGCCGCCGAACGAGGCGGGGCCTTGACCTTGGCCTTGGCCGCCGCCCTTCCCCCCTTTGGGGCGGCGGCAGAGGCCTTTTTGACCGGCGGTTCGCACTCCCCGGCCTTGCTTTTGGCCTTGGCCGCCGCCTTCTCCCGTCTCCCCACGACCTTGCTCCTTGTCTCCTTGCGACCTTGGTTGTTGCCCCTGCGGCAGCACCACCCTTCTTCTTCTTTTTCTTCTTCTTCCCCTTCCCCTTCTTAGGGAAAGAGGCGATCTCGGCAGGCGGCCCCGGCGTAAGGGCCACTTGCGTGGGAGCATCGGCCGGGTGAGAGCGTGCAGCGGCCGCCCGCCGCAGCTCCGTCCGCAGCTCCTCGCGTATGGCCCCAAGGCCCGCGTCCAACGCTGCGCGCACCTGGGCCATTATGTCGGCCGTAGGTGGGGCAGCGATGGCTGGGGCTGAGGCTGAGCGGGGGGCGGGAGGACTCAGCCGCGGAGCGTCGCGCAGGCGCTTTACGGCCATGAGCTCCTGTCTCATGGCCTCTAGAGTCGCCCGCGTCTCGCGAAGCTCGCTCCGGAGCTCCGCGTTCTCCCGCCGCAGCTCTTCCTCTCCGGTCTGTCCTAGGGGCGGACGACTCGCGCCGGCGTCCGAGTGTCCACCCTGGACACCCCTCCGCTCTAGCTCGCGAGCCGCCGCCTCTATGTCGGCCGAGAAGTCGCGGAAGCCCTTAAGGTACGTACCCTTCAGGTTCCGCGACTTCTCGGCCGCCTCCCGGACTTCGTGTGACCGCTCTACAATTAGAACGGTCAGCTCACCCGGGAGCAGACCCCTCATATCTGGCGTATCCGTCCCCCTCAGCCGCTTCTCCACCGAGGGTGTCGGCAATGGCGATGCCGGCCGCGGGCGCTTACGGTAGGAGGCCCATGAACCAACCGACTGCCCGTCGTCCGACATGTTGACCGGGGCCGGAGGTCCCATCACCGTCGGTGGTAGCACCAACCTTTGAGGAGGGGGTCCCATCACATGTGGTGACGGAAACGTCACCACATCTTCGCTGGTCGCATTTTCCTCCAGAGGGGCCCAGTGGTCCACCCTCTCCGGCTCGCAGTCGTTTGATGTCGACTAATGTAGATTTGATGTAAACTAACTTTAATTCTGTTGTACTATCCATAGTATTTTCTTAATCTCCATAGAAACTTGCCCGAGTCATCACCGTAAAATCCAAGCCCGCAGCAGCGGCATTTTCATCGCAAGGACTACTTACCGCTTCTACACCCCTTGCTCCGTTAGCCACTCATCACAGTGAGTGCCCAGGAACCACCACGAGGAGGTGGAGCAAGAGGATTTAGGTGTGTGACATCCCTCAAATAGAGAGAACGGCTCGACAGTGGATCAGAGTCACCACTGTAGAGGCCACACACCCTCGGTTCCTCGCACGAAGCGCCCTCCCAGGAATCCTAACCCCCCCGTGAGGCAGATGGCCCTTGGGATTCGCGCCCTGAGCACGGGCGAAATCCTCCAGGAATTCCTGGAGAAAATCCGTGCAGTCGAGGAGACCGCCCTCAAGAGCGCCCATCTCAAGGGCACGAGCGTACGGGACTTGAAGGTTGCCGCCCGCTATGCGGAGGGGGAATGCCGCCCGCTATGCACCCCCGTGGATATTAGGGCGGCGGTGGTGGCGGCCACGCAGTGCCCACCCGAAGCGGTAAAGGTCGGGGATGTTAAATCCCCGACTTGGCGGGTAGGAAGACTATGTCTTTTCTAACTCAGGGTGGTCCCCCTCCCCCCGGGTAATTTCCCCCCACCTATTTTGGGGGGTCATGAGGAACTGAAGTCACTACCTAAGCGAATTTTGGGGGTCATGAGGAAGTGACTTCCGTATCAACTATGTGGACGTAGGTAGTGACGTCACAAGCGGTAAACGGCGGTTGCGGGCCACACGTGTTGACACTCTGCCGATCTAACCGACAATGGCGTTTCATAGCCTGTCTGTTACCCTCACCGCCTTCGCAGGAACCCCCACCACTTCCGTGACGTCACAAGCGGTTGCGAACCATATTTTTTTTAACGGAAAAAAAACTTTCTTACCCCAACAGGATTCGAACCTCGGTCTACCGCTTGGTAGACCATCTCATTAACCGCTTGACCAACCGACAATCTCATAAACACAGCGAACATTTTGGTATATATCGCAAAGAATAACTCTCGCAGCTTTTGAGCGACAGGCACGCGCATAACTCCTCAATCTCCAAACGTTTCTGTGAGGGCAATATTGAATTTAACTTTATTTTATTATGGTGCACGAAACCGACACCGATGTCCCGTCCGGTTTCGTGGCTAACCAGGTTGCCTAACACACGGCGCAAGATACAAGGTTTCTCACTTGTCACAATTACGAGAACCTCGTGATTCACTCTATGACTTGTCCAATTTCGTTCACTTGCAGGTGAACTGTTCACTATTTTAAACTACAATATATATATATATATACAGGGTGTCTCAAAATTCCTTCTGCTCCCGGAAATGGGCGGTTCCTTGGGTCATTTGAAGCGACATTTTCCTTTTGCAAAATGTTGTCCGCGGCTTTGCTTAGGAGTTATTAACGAAAAACACGGACCAACCAGAGCGCGCCTAGTCGCTCGGTGGCACGGTCAGCGCGGCGAGCCGGGGGGAGGAGAGATATAGCTCTGAGAACGAATTTACCGCGCTGATTGCTGCGTCTTGACAGGATCGTGTCCAGACACAGAGTGATCTATCTGCAGCTCGCATCGACCTCCTTCGATCGCGATCGAAAGGGGATCGATGCGCGCGCATCCCACAGGTGGACAGATCCTGTGGTCCTTCTCTAAGACAAGGATCACGCGTGACGCAGCGAGCTAACGTGGTGGGGATTCTAGGAATCTACCTATGTTGATAATCGCGACCTCTATCAATCATATTACATAATAGTCTAAGGTGCTCACACGCCACGCACTTAATCCTTCTTCTCCGATAGACAGTTGACCAGATAGGACGTGCGAGCTACGCTACATTTGTATCCAGCGTTCAATACGCAATTATATAAAATAAACATTTTCCACTGTACCAACAAATAAGGTTATGGGCCCAGTGCTGGTTTAGAAGCTTAATTATTGTGAGTTGATAAAACCAAATATCGTTGTTGTTCACAATCAAAAGAATCAACAAGTGGAATTGGCGATTAGACCACGTGGAGTGGAAAACAAAATCTGTAAGTTTTCATGCATTGCTTCTATTATTACTAATTATAATACTATCGGAGAAGCTAGAAGAGCAAGTTCTAAATTATATATACTTAATATTTCAAGGAGAAATAGACATTTTCAAACTATTCTCGTTCGAACATTGTATCTTATTAACTTCCCGATTCATAGGGAAGTTACTGTAATTACCCCGAAAATCGAAAATCGAATTTTTAGCAGATCTTCACGTTTCATGGTTATTGGAGTCATTTTAGACTATTTTTATCAAAATGTCGGTATGTGTGTGTGTGTGTGTGTGTGTGCGTATGTCCGTTTCTATGGTATCAAATTTTTCGTTAACGTTTTCAGAAAAAGTAACTACGCGATCGGAATGATGAATGATGCAATCGATGTGCCCCGCTGTAACTTGGAGCTGATTAGATTTTGGTCCATATTGGTCAAGTAGTTTTTTAGTTTTTTTAGTTTTTTTCGAAAGAAGTTCATTCAACAATGCAATTTATACGAGAGGATGGAAATGTTCCACCGAATAAACAAACGCAATTATATATATTTCATTTTTATTTTTTTTTATTTAAAAAAAATTTTTTTTTAACTTTTAAAATTTTTTTTTAACTTTAAAAAAAAATTAAAAAAAATTTTTTTTTAATTATCCAACTAATGCTAATGTTACCGCTTACATTAATCGAAAAATATCTCAATACAAGATTGAGTTAATCATCGCTATTGCCGAGAATACATTTTCAAAGAATATCGATGAAAGTACAAAAACATTTATATTACAATCTTTAAAAAAACAAGCAGTTCAATACGAATTATTAACTGAGATGAAATTGAAAGTTAATATAAAAAAATAATATTTTTTGATAATCAATAACATTGATGTTGAAGACGGATTGGTTAATGGAGCATGCGGAATATTAAAATTAACTAGCTGGTTATTGTTGCTCGCTCGCTTTGCGGGTGGGGGTGTTGTAGCTCGCTTTGTGAGTTCGCGAGAGTGTTAGTGGTACGGATGTTATTTGGTATCTGACTCTCGAAGAGTCACACAAAGAACTTCCCGATTCGTTAGTTGCAGTATATTATTATCAATATTAACTTCCCGATTTATAGGGAAGTTATTGTAATTTAGTGTACGTTTTAAGAAGATTATATATATTGTTATATTTCGCATCTGCCGATGGAATGCGGCTAACGCTGTTGTACACACGGTTGTCGTATCGAACAAAATAAATGGAACGAGGTATGTATTATTGTCCTCAGTGGGGAATTCACAGAAGATGTGTGCGTATGGTATCAGTTTGTTTGTGCTTCGCGAGCAGGACGGTTCGTAGGTAAGTCTCCATGGGTATACTAATCTGA
The DNA here is from genome assembly GCA_916610255.1 of Lasioglossum lativentre. Taxonomy (NCBI): domain Eukaryota; kingdom Metazoa; phylum Arthropoda; class Insecta; order Hymenoptera; family Halictidae; genus Lasioglossum; species Lasioglossum lativentre. The sequence goes on along the minus strand of OU744359.1, from coordinate 27,979,149 downwards.
ATTTCTAAATTCTTTATCTTTAACTTCCCGATTTATAGGGAAGTTATTGTAATTTTTTCTTTTTAACTTCCCGATTTATAGGGAAGTTATTGTTTTCATTTTTATTCAATATGTTTTTTTTTAACTTCCCGATTTATAGGGAAGTTACTGTTTTTATACATCAATGATGTTTCATATGTTTCTTTTTTTCATTCCAGACTTATTAATACAAAAATTGGAGGTGATGGCGATGGGGGCGCCTCCCTCCTGCGAGCCGCCACATAAATCGCAGCCACCACCACCACGTCCGACGCTGCCAGCACCTCCTCCATCGCCAAATCCGGTGGCTGGTGGAGTAGGTGCTGCCCAGGAGCCCAATGTGGAGGTGCCCGTTGCATTAATGCAACGGATCCTCCAAGCATTGGAAGGTCAGAACAAAAGTAAGTGTTTCCTTATATTTTTTAACTTCCCGATTCATAGGGAAGTTACTGTAATTCCGAATATATATGGGTCATATTTTCTAAAAAAACTAGATCCGAAATACTAATATGGAAATACTTAATGGTTTGTTCTTTTTCAGATCGTGGGACCAATGGCGGATCATCGCGTGGGCGGTGGCGGCGCGGCGCCTACAGACGTGGGGGAAGGGTAGGTGGTCGTGGGTCAGGAGGGAGAGGCCGTGGTCCCTATATTATAAATCAACATTTCCACTACGGTGGACAGTAGGAATTCAAAAAATCAGAGGGTATAATTATTCGCAATAGTCACTTACAATTTTTTTTTAAGTTAATCTTTCTTTTAAAATATAATAAAAATTTAAAAAAAAATTTTTTTTTTAAATAAAATTGAATTATTATTATTATTATTAACTTCCCGATTTATTGACTGTTAGGATTGAGCACTCACATTAATTATGAATGAATATATTTTAACTAATTAATACAGAAAAGTAAGGAAAAACAAAATCATATAATGTTCACGTTCTCTATCTTAGATCGATAATCGATGCACGACTATCGATCGGTGTTAGTCACCTTGCAACAATCCCCCCTTTGACTAATACCGATATACTTTGTTTGCAGACCTAATTCTTCTACACATTTCTGGTGTTTTTCAAATGTTACACCTTTTGTTGAAATGTCTGCCTCCATATCCTCTGTGCTAACATGTTGTAACTTAATGTTGCCCTTTTTTACTTCATCCCTTATAAAGTAATATTTTCTACCTATGTGTTTTGTCCTATTAGTAACATTATTCTTATTTATCCAATCTATCGCCGATTGGCTATCAGTCTTCAACGTAATAGGAACTTTACATGCTTCATACAATCCTAAACTATTTAGTACTGCAAATATCCACTTCATCTCTTTTACCCCCTCACAGATCGCGACTATTTCCGACTCACAAGTTGACAACGTTACTAGTTTCTGTTTTCGACTCCTCCAAGGTATGGGACAATCCCCTATCTTTACAGTGTAACCGCTATATGACTTCGCCGTTTTCGTTGTTCCCCAACTAGCGTCTGTACTTATTTCTAATTCTACTCTATTTTTACCATATACTAACTTATAGTCTTTGGTACCTCCTAAATATCTATATATTCGCTTAAGTGCTATCAAATGTGTTTTCTTTGGGTTTTGACTAAATTGTGATAATCTCGATACTGCAAACGATACGTCCGGTCTAGTACCGACCGTTAAGTACATTAATGATCCGAGCATTTCTTGATACTCCTTAGAATCTATTGGCGATGAATCTTGGCAGTTGTCGACATCTTGTTGCATATCTAACGGCGTTCTTACTGTGTTGCAGTTTTCTAGTCCAAATTTTCCTAGTATTTTATTTATGTAATCCTTCTGGGATAACCTTATGGTCTGGTCGTCCTGTTCCAATTTTATATTCAAGAACTTTAGTTCACCTGTTGTTTGAGTCATTCTAAATTTGTTCTCCAATTTTCCCATAAATTCATCAATAATTTTATCATCTGTACCTGCAACAAAACAATCGTCTACATAAACGCCTAATAATAAGATCTTACCATCGCTCACTAGTTTGTAAATGCACGGGTCCTCTGGTATCGGCTCTGGTCCAAGGTCTTTTATCGTCTTGTCAAACATCTCGTTCCAATGCCTACCTGACTGAGGCAGTCCATATAAACTTTTAGATAGTTTGCATACGTAACCTCTATATTTATCGTCTATAAATCCTTTTGGCTGTTCCATATAAACTGGTTTATCTAATATACCGTGTAAGTATGCTGTTTTCACATCGTATTGTCTTATCTGTAGTTCTTTTATAGCTGCTCTTATAACGGGTGAAAATGATTCGTCGTAATCGATGCCTCCCTTTGGGAACACCCTACCGCAACCAGCCTTGCCTTAAACTTTTCTTTGCTGCCGTCTAACGCTTCTTTTATATTGTATACCCATTTGCTTTTTACCATCTTCATTCCTTCCTTTTTGGGTACCAGCTCCCATACATTGTGTTGCCGTAACGAATCCATTTCGTCACTCATAGCCTCTAACCATCTCTCACCCTGTTCAGATTCTATCGCTTCTTTGAAATCTCTTGGAATTGTACTCGCGTCTTGTCTTCTTACATTGACTTGCATGCATTTATCCTGTAGTCTCTCTGATCTTCTAACTCCTTCGCTCCTCAGTTTCTCTTCCTTCTCTCTTAATTCGATACGATGTAGGGCCCGAATTTCCTCATTACTTTTCCCAGGTTTTCTACCTACGGTCCGTCTCTGCGTGGGAACTTCTTGGTCTTGCCTTTCTGTTTGTGTATCAGCTGCCTCTTGCACTGCCTCGTTCTCACCTGATGTCATTCCATCATTATCACCATCCTTGTTGTGTGTTATTAATGTCTCTATTTCGTAATCTGAGTCTGCGTTGTACTCCAGGTTTTTTATTCCTGCAGTATCATCATTTTGTACGTTCAGTAATACTGATCCCAATTCATTTTCTTGAAATTTGGCTGACCTTGTTGTATACACCTTGCCATCTTCTGGGTTGTAAACTCTATAGGATCTGCTTTCTTGTGAATAACCTATAAATATTCCCTTCTTCGCTTTCATTTCTAGTTTGCTTCTTAAATTCTTCGGTATAAAAGAATACGTCAAGCAACCGAATACCTTTGTATATATTACTGTGGGCTTGCTACTAGTCCACTTCTCGAAAGGCGTTTGCTCTTTTTCTCCTTTGGTCAATGTGAAGTTCTTTAAGTAAGCTGCAGTTCCTACTGCTTCAGCCCAAAATTCCAGTGGTAATTTGGCGTCATATAGCATGGTTCTAGCTCTTTCCAATAGCGTGCGATTAGTCCTCTCAGCAACCCCGTTGCTTTGCGGGTTGTATGGTACCGTCCTTTGGTGCTGTATTCCTTTTTCCTTAAATAAGTTTTCCATTATACTGTTCACAAATTCTCTACCATTGTCACTTCTAATCTTTTTAACCTTTCTGTCTAATTCATTCTCCCATCTGTTAATGTATTCGCACAAACTTTCATGCACTTCACTCTTATTTTTGATAAAATAAACCATAGTATACCTGCTGTAGTCATCGACAATCACAAGTATGTATCTATTGCCACCAATGGATTCTATTGGTAACGGGCCACACACATCTACATGTAGTAACTCTAGTACACTGTTCGAGGTATTCCCGTGGGTTGGTTTGTGTGGGCGCTGTGAGAGCTTCCCCATAGTGCACGCCTCGCAATTTTCCATCTTTCTCTGTGTATAATTGAGATCCCGTACTGAGCCTTGTCTCTTCATATTATCCAGGTAATCTTCACACACATGACCTAACCTTTTATGCCAGAGTATTTTATCTTGCAGCGAATAGTACCTTTCCACCTGTACGCTCTCTGGCTGCTTGTCTGTCGTTGCAACCTTTTCACTTGACTGAGTAACATTGTAACTTTCTCCAATGGCCGCTACCTTCAGTACGTATATGCCATTCTTTTCCTCAGCTGTCCCCAGTAGTGTTCCGTTATTGCCGTAAATCTGTACTCCGTCAGGATCAAAAATTACTCGATTTCCATTCTCTACTAACTGACTAACAGATATTAAATTTGTTCTCAAATTTGGTATGTGTAGAACATTCTTGATTCTTATATTTCTTGTGCCCTCTTTCGTCCAAGTAGTTATTTTTACATCTCCTCTCAGGCTTGAGCATATTGACCTAGCCTCTTCTGCAAGGTTCACTTCTACTTGATATGGTTCTGCATCTACTAGCCAATCTTTGTAAGGGGTCATATGACTTGTTGACCCTGAATCTATCGTCCAGGAACGATTGGGTTTGTCACCTGCCTTATATGGAAATGTTTTACCGAATACATTGAATGAAAACTCTGTTTTTCTCGCAGTGACCATACTCGCCTGCTCCTTCCTTGGATTGTATTGCTTAAAACGCTGGCCTTCTTTATGGTTATAATTCTTCTTTGGTTCATAATTATTACATCTGTCACTATTACTTCTATTACTATTACCTCTATCAGTACCATTGCCATTTTTGTCTTTACGGTAATAGCAATACTTAGCCTTATGGTTCCTTTTCCCACATATATAGCATCCAGTGTTATAATTGCTCTCGCTACGGTGCTCTTCGGTTACTCTATAGGCTTTCTCTCCCTTCCATGCTCGGTTGTCATGTGGAGTTATACCACGAACCTGCGTTAACCTATTTTCTTCTTCTAACAGGGTTTGCTCCACGTCTTCTATTTCTAGGTTTCTTTGCGTTCTCAGCACCGCAGCTACTTTTTCCATTTTAGGGTGAAGGCCTCTTATCAAATGATAAGTAATTTCTCTATTAGATATGACTTGGCCCAAAGTCGCACTCCTGGAAGCTATATTTTTCACTCTTGTTACATACTCTTGGATCGTTTCTTGATTACCAATTTTAACATTTTTTAATTCTAATCCTATGTCTATTCTTCGATCTTCTATATTTCCGGAATATCTTTTCTTTAATTCGTCCCACACCTTTTTCGCATTTGTTTCGCCAAGAAACTGACCGGCTTGTTCCGCCGTCAGTGTCAGTATTATTATACCGAATGCTTCATCATTCTTCGCCTCCCATACCGCTCTTGCCTTCCCTGTTTCCGATTTTGGATCTCGATCTACAGCCGGTTCGATGGTTTCTATAACCTCTCGGAAAAGCTTTCTATTTCGAAGTACAGCGGAAATTTTTAATGCCCAAACATAATAATTTTTATCGTTAAGGAATTCTATTTTATTTATTGGGAGCGAAATATTGTCTGCCATGTTTAATTATTTTGGACGTACCTTTTAGCGATTTCTATTTCCGTCGGACTTCTTACCGAACACGTGGTGTGGGAACATAACCTCCTTCGCAACAAAAATCGCGCTCAATCTTCTATTTTACGTGTTCATCTTCTTCTTATTGAACCACGCTCTGCTACCATTTGTTAGGATTGAGCACTCACATTAATTATTAATGAATATATTTTAACTAATTAATACAGAAAAGTAAGGAAAAACAAAATCATATAATGTTCACGTTCACGCTCGCATGCTTCCACCGCGTATATATCCAAGACCGCATCGCAGCGCATAGGTGTCGCTATCGCCGCATATACATCGATTCTCTATCTTAGATCGATAATCGATGCACGACTATCGATCGGTGTTAGTCACCTTGCAACATTGACTTCCCGATTCCTATGGAATTTACTGTAATTATTATTAACTTCCCGATTCATAGGGAAGTTACTGTAATTATTATTATTAGTAGTAGTAGTAGTAGTATGATTATTATGCAATTATGCAACAAAATTCAATTAATCATGATGCTATGAAGCTCGAATCAACCCAGATAGCACGGCTGGCCGCCTAGCCCAGCGTGCCGAGCCCCTGACCTGCAGATTACGGGCCGAACCCCGCTTCGAGCGGCTATAGGCCCGTCGGCTCGATTTCGGCTCGGCCACTGCAAGAGCCGAGTCCAGGCCTGTGACCTGCAGAAACTCGAGCCCAGGGCCGCGGCCGGCCGGCCGGGCCGAGATTTGAGAGGGCAGCACAGTTACACGAATGTGGCCAATGCCGGTATACAGAATACGGGGCGGGTCGCATCAATGTGGCAGATGTTAAAGTAAATTTCTATTCTGCAAATGCGTAGCAGTCCCCCGTTTTATATAACGTTACATTTTGTTTATTGTTAACCCCTCGCCGTGCAATTTTCTTTACAGTTACACTATGATTAAAACGTCTTTATGAAAGAAAAGAAAAAAAGTGTCGTAGACGTGAAAAGAAAATTTATATTTTTTGTACGGCTATATTTATTTTAATGCTTGAACATGGATTACAAACGAATTAAATTTTATTATTTCATCTAAAAAGAAACGCGTAACATATTCATATTATTGTTAGACTTTGTTAAAATCAACATCGCGATTGAAAATGCAACAATTTTGAATTTCATCTACTCAATTTTAGTTAGCAAAATTAATATTTTGTTATGCCGCAGGGGGTTGGTGAAGGGATAATATACTATATATTTTTACACAGAATTTAAAATTTTCTAATATTGTATATGACGGCAATCGCCAAATTAATGCAACCGTGCTGCCCTCTTACGGGGTAGATTTCTTTTTCCAGGATTGCAAGTGTGCGGGATTCGGGGTCTTATTCCTCGATAATACAAAAATGGGATTTTTCAGTAGTCAATAACGCTAAGTAAAAGATCAATCTAAGCCGCAGTCGCCCTCGAAAGTCCTATTTTTACGTTTACGAGTCGTAATTTGCATCATTCGGAAGCATACAACTGCGCATGTAGCTATTATCATAACATATATGCTGCCGAATAATGCAAATTACGCCTCGTATACGAAAAAATAAGACTTTTGAGGGCGATTGCGGCTTAGATTGATCTTTTATCTAGCGTTATTGGCTATTGAAAAAACCCGTGTTCGTATTATCAAGAAATGAGAACGCGAATCCCGCACCCTTGCAATCCTGCAAATGGGCAGCATACCGGCCCGGCCGGCCGGCCCTGGGCTCGAACTTCTGCAGGTCACAGGCCTGGACTCGGCTCTTGCAGTGGCCGAGCCGAAAGCGAGCCGGCGTGTTGACTGGGAATGTATATTTTTATTCATATTATACATCTACTGATTACTATGATTCAAACCATTATATCTAATCATTTATACTGTAGTTATTCAATACAATTACTCATGATGGTATCCAACTCATTAATTTTTTTGACTACCCGATTTGTAGGGAAGTTATTGTAATTTGTTTAACATTCCTTTCACCATATTGCTCGAATCAGTTTATGTTATAATCATATACACGTTTATTCAATATATATGTGTGTGTCACGCGTTCATTTATGGTAGCAGTACTTCTTTCCTTACCCCTGAACGTCTCACCTTCGTCTCACATTCACTGTAAATATTTTCATTATCAGTTCTACTGTGCAGTCATAGTGATCACTTCGTATATGAGTGAATATAACTAATGAGTGTCTTTTCATATTGAAACAGGTAAGAATTTTGTCCGTTCCTATACAAATTAATTTTTTTATTTGTTAAACATTACTCCTTATTTCATTTTGTGTATATATATATATAATATATATATATATATATATATATATATATAATGACATAGGACTATATTATATATAATATACATACATTTATATTGTCTATAATATACATACAATTACATTATATATAATATACATACAATTTTTTTTTTTTTTTATATTACATATTTGTATATAATACACATTTATGAATAACATACAATTGTCAGCCGTAGGCGACACAAAGTACCAAATAAATAAATAAATATTGTATTGTCAGCCAAGGGCGACACTCACATATTAGAATAAAATACAATTGTCAGCCGTAGGCGACACAAAGTAATAAATAAAAAAAAATTTTTGTCTTGTCAGCCAAGGGCGACACCAATTTTTGAATAAAATACACTTGTCGGCCGTAGGCGACACAAAGTACTAAGAAAAAACAAATTAATATTGTCTTGTCAGCTAAAGGCGACACCAATTTTTAAATAAAAAAAAAAATACATTTGTCAGCCGTAGGCGACACAGAGTACTAAATAGAATATTGTCTTGTCAGCCAGGGGCGACACCAAGTGTTGTATAAATAATATACAATTTTCCGACAATACGAAAATGAAGGTAAAACGTCAATCACGAAAAGACATCAATAAAAAACGAAAATATGATTATCTCTCCCTTAATAATAATGTTGTCACTGAGAACGAAAAAAAAGAAAAACGGAATGCACAAATAAGACAGGCCAAGCAAAAATTACGGTCTAAAAGTACATATAAAACTGATGAATATGAGAAAAATCGAATGCGAAACAGAAAATACTATCGTGATAATATTGATCGGAAGAAAAAAAAAATTGAATATACTCTCAAACAAATGCAACGGAAACGACTGAATGCCGAGTTTCGTAAAAAAGAAAATGAAATAAGGCTAATTCGAAAGAAACGTACAAGAGAAAATGACGATTATCGTAACAAAGAGAATGAATCAAATTTAAATCGAATTAAACGTAAACGAGAAATTCCAGAATTTAAACAATTGCAAAATAGAAACACACTGAGCAGGATGAAGATATTGAGACAAAGAATAAATTATATTGCAAAAGAAATTGCCAACAATTCTGCAAGAAATAAAATACTACGGCATAATGATGCATATAAGTCCAGAGAACTAGCTGAAAATATTGCACGAAATAAAATATTACGGCATAATGATGCATATAAATCCCGAGAACTTGCTCAAAATATTGCACGAAATAAGATGTTGCGGATGAATCTTGTATATAAGAAAAATGAATTACAACAAAATATTAACCACATGAGAATAATGAGGCAACATAAAAACTACAAATGTAAAGAAAAACTTAATAATGTTCAAAGAATACGAAAATTACGGCAAAGCTTGAGATATAATTATCGAAAATCATTAAAGGACACAGTATGGCGACAAGAAAAGAGAGACATTGATGTATTAAAGTTTCGTGATAATTTATATAACTGTATGTTGCATCAAAAAGATGATAATACTACAGCGAAATTGAAATGGCAATTTATCAAATGTCGTATGGAAACGCCTTCGTTCATATGTTGCTGTTGTGAAGGTCTATTTTTTAAATCTGCCGTTGTAAAATTAAATGAATTGAGAATCGATAAAGCAAATGATGCAATTTTATCTCAAATAAATAATTTTCCGTCAGGTTTAATTTGTGGAACTTGTAAAAATTATGCTTATAGAGGCAAAGTATATAAGTTGTCAACTAGCAATGGTCTAAAGTTTCCCACAGTTCCAAAATCAGTGAAAGAATTGACTGATCTTGAGGAAAGAATGGTAACACCGATTTTGAATTTTATGCAAATTCGCGCATTGAAACCATATGCTTTAAATCCACAATTAGATATGATAGAAGTAATGCCTCGAAAATTTTCGGAAATGGAAACAATTCAAATTAAATTAAAACGTCATAAAGATCATAAAAGTGATTATATGTTCGAATCAGTCAGACCAGGAGTAATTTGTAAAGCATTACAACATTTAGTGAAAACACCATTGTATGTGAAATATGCTATTAAAGTAGATGAAAAGTATTTTCAAAATTATGCAAGTTATGGTAGCGAAGAAATTAATTTCATAGTTGACAGTAACGATGAAGTAGATGAGACAGAAATGATTGACAATATGGATTTGGAAAAAAATATAAAAAATGCAATCTGTTTAGATCAAATAAATAATGATGAGGTATTACTTGTTGATAATAATGCTGCTGTGGCAGAAGGGCATTCTTCCGTTGTGAATATTATTGCACCAGGACAGGGAAAATATCCATTACCATGGCATAAAATGGATGACTTGGATGAATTGTGTTTCCCAAGAATATTTGCTGGATATTCTTTCAATTTGCCTAAATCAGTATCATATTCAGATCGTATTAGATCCGAAGTTAGACGGTATGATCGACGATCATGCATTCCTTCTAGGATTTTATTTATGGCTAAAAAATGTTTAGAGATATCATGTTTATCTAGTATAAATGTCTGTTTGAGACGAATAAAAATGAATACGAATAAGAATTTACGTGCTTCAGATGTTTTGAATCCGGATTTTGTGAATAATTTGATTGAATTTGATGACGGATACAAGTTACTTAAAAATATTCGTTCATCGCCAGCATATTGGGAACAAAAAAAGAAACAGTTACTAGCAATGATCCGTCAATTGGGTAAACCCACTTTCTTTATGACAGTGTCGGCTGCAGAAAGTTACTGGCCTGAGTTATTGCAAACATTGATGAAATATCGCGATGGTGGTAAAACATTATCTGTACAAGACGCATTCAATTTGGATTACAATACCAAAACTGATCTAATTAGAAATGATCCCGTTACGTGCGCTCGATATTTCGATCATAAAGCACATAAGCTTATGTGGTTATTAAGACAAAAACAAAGTATTTTCAGAGAATATGAGGTTGTGGATAGTTATGAACGAGTGGAAATTCAGCAACGTGGAAGTCCACATGAACATATATTTCTGTGGTTGAAAGGAGCACCTATGTACAATAGTGTTAAAGATAGACACGATCATGTTGGTAACAAAGAATTGATTGATTTAATTGACCGATTTATCACATGTAGATATGACGAAAATAATCCATATATTAAATTTCAAATGCACAAACATAATCATAGTTGTTACAAAGGACAAAAAAATAAGCGGTGTCGATTTCATATCCCTTATCCGGTAATGAGAAGAACGATGATTCTGGAACCATTAAATAAAAATGAAATAGCACCTAAATCCTATAAACTTATTGATGAATTAATAAATGAATTTTATAAGAAAAAAATAGTTATGAGCTATGATGAAATTCTAGAGAAACTGAATATGACTGATGAAGAATACCTATTAGCTATTCGAAGTAGTTTAAAACAAAAACGGGTATTCTTAAAACGAACCAGCCTTGAAGTAAATATTAATGGTTATAATGCAGATATTTTACAATTATTCGAATCGAATATGGATTTACAGTTTGTACTTGACGAATATTCGGCGGTGAGTTATGTAACTAATTACATTAGTAAAATTGAAGGAGGTTTATCAAAATTATTAAGGGAAGCTGCTATTGAATGTGATAATAACAATAAGACTATTAGAGAAAAATTTCGATATATTACCAATGTTTTTTTAAATAGTAATTTAATGTCTTCACAAGAAGCAGCCTATCATGTTTTATCATTACCTTTATCAAAGCAAAGTAGAAAGACAGTATACATTAATACCAATCCGATATCAGACCGTGTATTAATGTTAAAATCTGAGAATGCTTTAAGAAAATTAAATGAAGTCTCCACTGAAATTTATATGCATGATATATTTGATAATTATAGTAAAAGAGAAATTGATTTACATGATATATGCCTCGCTGATTTTGCGGCGAATTACCAAAAGATCACGAAAATGAAATAAGAGGAAGGTGATGTTGACTATAATGACGAAAATGACGAGGTAAATGATTTCAGATTTCGACGGCAAACAGCTATTATTAGATACAGACGATATAAATTGAAACAAGATCCATCAAATTATTATAGAGAAAGAATATTGTTATTCATGCCTTGGCTTGATGAAACAAGTGAAGTTGAAAATATTGATCATGAAATGGTTTATAAAAATAATATAAATCTTATTGAAACAAATCAAGAAAAATTTTCAATAATTAGTGATGAAGCTATGGATGATGCTTTGGAACAAGTAGAAAATGATAATCGTGAAATTGAGAACCAGAAAGCAGAACAATATGTTGCTGAGGAAAATTCGTGTACTCAACATATTGATATATTCAAACAAGGTGGTGAAAAAAACAATGTTAAAGAAAAAAAAAATATAAAAAAAGATTCTCATAAAAGTAGATACACATGTCCGGCAAGAGTAAACGAAAATGAACTTCATGATATGGTAAAAGAATTAAATTGTAAACAAAAAGAATTTGTAATGCATACATTGAATTGTTTTAAATTGCATAAAGTTCCATTTAAAATTTTTTTAAGTGGTTCAGCTGGTGTAGGAAAAAGTAGAGTGATTAACACACTATATCAATTAATAACTAATTATTTTGATAAATTGCCCGGCGGAGATATGGATAAAATAATAGTATTATGTATTATGTGCTCCTTCCGGCAAGGCTGCTTTTTTAATTAATGGAGTAACAATTCATTCTGCTTTCGCTTTACCAATTAATCAATTTGGAGTTAGTTTACCACAATTGCCAAGCGACTTATCCAACAATATTCGTGAAAAATTATCAAAAGTACAATTACTCATAATTGATGAAATATCAATGGTAAGTAGTACAATACTAGGCTATATTGATACGCGTTTAAGGCAAATAAATGGTATAAATGAATCATTTGGTGGTCTTTCTGTATTAGCAGTTGGGGATTTAAATCAATTACCACCTGTAGGAGATAAACCTGTTTATCAAGTCTCGAGACGAAACGAAATGGCTCCCTTTATTGATATTAATCCACTGTGGAACGAATTTGAATTTTATGAATTGACGGAAGTTATGCGACAAAAAGATGATTTAGCGTTTATAAATGCTCTAAATAATTTAGCTCTTGGAGAAATGTCTGAAGATGATATAAAATTAATTAAATCGAGAGAAATTAAAAATCAAACTGATGTTCCACATATAGCAATACGATTATATGCAACTAATGCTAATGTTACCGCTTACAATAATCGAAAAATATCCCAATGCAAGAGTGAGTTAATCATCTCTACTGCCGAGAATACATTTTCGAAGAATATCGATGAAAGTACAAAAACATTTATATTACAATCTTTAAAAAAACAATCAGTTCAAAACGAATTATTAACTGAGATTAAATTGAAAATTAATATAAAATATATGATAATTAATAACATTGATGTTGAAGACGGATTGGTTAATGGAGCATGCGGAATATTAAAATTTATTACTTTTCAAGAAAATACTAAAATTCCGTCTATATTGTGGTTAGATTTTCAATTGCCCAGAGTGGGAGTGAAAGTAAGAACTCGTTATCGTAATTATATGAAAAATGCAAATATTGATCAAAATTTAACACCAATAATAAAAATATCGAATCAAGTAAATATGTCGAGTGAGGAAAAATATCAAATCACACGCAGTCAATTTCCAGTGGTTCCTGCTGAAGCGATTACGATTCATAAAAGTCAGGGACAAACATACGAGAAAGTATGTTTGGATTTTAAAAAATCAGAAAGACGAACGTTACAAATGTTGTATGTAGCACTGAGCAGAGTTTCAAAATTGAGCGGTTTATATATTTTGGGACAATTTAAATTAACAGTATCGAAAAAAACAAAGATCAATACTGCAAACCCGACTAACGATGAATTGTATCGTTTGCGAAAAAATAAACAATTAAAATTATCATTCAATAATTTGGTCAATGAAAACGGATTAATAATTATATATCAAAATATTGGTACTTTGACAAGTAAATTAATTCATATAAATAAAGATTCATGGTTTCATCGAGGCGATATATTAATTTTTAGTGAAACTTTAACGAAAACCGATGATGAGTTGAATATTTCAAAATATGATATATTATTCCGATCCGACATTGACGAGAACAGCCGCGGATTAATTTGTTATGGAAAAACAGATTTATCAATAGAAAAATTATTTGTTGAACAGGAATTTAGTTCAAATGCGCATGTAGAAATGTTCACTTTTAAAATCAGAAATTATTATATAATAAGTGGTTATAAATCACCAAAAGCTAGTAATTCTATGTTTGGTAGCGTTGTACAACGAATAATGAATAAAATTACAATTGAAAGCGAAAAGATTTTGATAGGTGATTTCAATTACAATATATTAAATTGCAAGGATAATGGCAATAATTATTTGATTAACCTTTTGAACAAGTACAATTTAAAAACTAAATTACCATCCAAAAGTATAACGACCGATTTGAATACGCAAATAGATATCATTTTCTCAAATGCTGATGATATAGATTGCGGTGTGTATGAAACATATTTCAGCTATCATAAGCCAATTTATGCAATCCTCGATAAGAAGGTTGTCAAATATAAAAAATTAGAGAATGTAGAGAAAACAGATGTAATAATTGCAAATCAACAAATGAATCCTGAACTTTATACAATTTTTGATGAATGTTTAATGATCTCGGACCAGCATATCGAGCAAAATAATCATGAATATGCAGTGTCTGCAGACTGTTTCCTCAATGAGGGTTATAACTATGCTTTAGATACAGCCGAATGTAAAGAAGTCATAAAATCTGATTGTTATTTACAAGATAAACATATTAATTTATTTCAAGAAATTATGAACAGAAATCTAAACGAGCGTGGAATACACAACTTTGCTCAAGATACTGGTTACGTTCGAGCTTTTTTGAGTAATTTACAAGAGATCCCAGAACATGAGACGAATATTCAGATAATATACACTGGTGAAATTGGAAAAAAGGTAGTAGGACATTGGATTTGCACAAGATCAGATGGTAACGGAAATGTACACATTTATGATAGTTTTAATGCTAATCATTTGAACCATGATGTAATAGATTATTTGAATGCCCTTTATAAATATAATAAGAAGTATATATTTCACAGAGTACAATATCAAAACAATGCGTTTGATTGTGGAGCATTTGCGATTTATTTTGCAACATCACTATGCTATAACAGGGAACCAAGCGAGCAACGAGCATACGATGTTGGTTTAATGCGACGCCATATAGCAAACATTTTGATAAGTACAAAACTATTGAACTTCCCTGAGAATGTATAATCTTCTTAAAACGTTCAATAAATAATGATAATAATATACTGCAACTAACGAATCGGGAAGTTCTTTCTGTGGCTCGTGGAGAGTCACACACAAAATAACATCCGTACCACTAACCCTCTCGCGAGCTCGCAAAGCGAGCGAGCAACAACCCCCCTCTAGTTTTTTTTGGAGATGGCTCACGGAATGGCCGCCACTTCTTCCGCTTCTACGACTACGGTTAATCTTATAGGAAATATTCCTACAATCGATCCAAAGCTAGATGCCTGAAATAATTATGCATCTTGGAAATTACTTATGCGTATGAATGACACTCATCGGAATGGATCTTTGGGAAAGTGTAACTAATACAGAAGCCGTAGATGCGAGAAAAGATCAGAAAGCATTAGCAACTATATGTTTAAATGTGAATACACATTGTCAAGTACATTTATGACAAGATAATTCCGCTAAGGATGCTTGGACGATTCTCAGTCAAGTCTATGAAGACAAAGGGTTACCTAGCGTTTTGAATCTAATGCGAACTCTTATAAAAATCGATTACAGTAATTTTCAAAATATGAATGAATATGTTGCAGAAGCGCTCTCATTGGCACAAAAATTGACAGATGTTGGAAACCCTATAGAAGATAAACTTTTAGCTGTAATAATATTGGCAGGGCTTCCTCAAGAATATAAGCCTATGGTAATGGCTCTTGACAGCTCTGGAGCTCAGATCACAACGGATTTAATAAAAAATAAATTATTGCAAGAAGAAACTAGCTGGATATTGTTGCTCGCTCGCTTCGCGAGCTCGCGAGTGGGGGTGTTGTAACTCGCTTTGCGAGTTCGCGAGAGGGTTATTGGTACGGATGTTATTTGGTATCTGACTCTCCACGAGCCACACAAAGAACTTCCCGATTCGTTAGTTGCAGTATATTATTATCATTATTAATTTATTTAGTGTACGTGTGATTACATGTTTTGTTTGTGATTACATTGAGATGATTACATGTTTTCAGGGAAATTCAATAGTTTTCTACTTATCAAAATGTTTGCTATATGGCGTCGCATTAAACCAACATCGTATGCTCGTTGCTCGCTTGGTTCCCTGTTATAGCATAGTAATGTTGCAACATAAATTGCAAATGCTCCACAATCAAACGCATTGTTTTGATATTGTACTCTGTGAAATATATACTTCTTCTTATATTTATAAAGGGCATTCAAATAATCTATTACATCATGGTTCAAATGATTAGCATTAAAACTATCATAAATGTGTACATTTCCGTTACCATCAGATCTTGTGCAAATCCAATGTCCTACCACCTTTTTTCCAATTTCACCAGTGTATATTATCTGAATATTCATCTCATGTTCTGGGATCTCTTGTAAATTACTCAAAAAAGCTCGAACGTAACCAGTATCTTGAGCAAAGTTGTATATTCCACGCTCGTTTAGATTTCTGTTCATAATTTCGTGAAATAAATTAATATGTTTATCTTGTAAATAACAATCAGGTTTTATGACTTCTTTACATTCGGCTGTTTCTAAAGCATAGTTATAACCATCATTGAGGAAACAGTCTGCAGGCACTGCATATTCATGATTATGTTGCTCGATATGCTGGTCCGAGATCATTAAACATTCACCAAAAATTGTATAAAGTTCAGGATTCATTTTTTGATTTGTGATTGTTACATCTGTTTTCTCTTCATTCTCTCCTTTTTTATATTTGACAACCTTCTTATCGAGGATTGCATAAATTGGCTTATGATAGCTGAAATATGTTTCATAAACACCGCAATCTATATCATCAACATTTGAGAAAATGACATCTATTTGCGTATTCAAATTGGTCGTTATACTTTTGGATGGTAATTTAGTTTTTAAATTGTACTTGTTCAAAAGGTTAATCAAATAATTATTACCATTATCCTTGCAATTTAATATATTGTAATTGAAATCACCTATCAAAATCTTTTCACTTTCAATTGTAATTTTATTCATTATTCGCTGTACAACGCTACCAAACATAGAATTAGTAGCTTTTGGTGATTTATAACGACTAATTATATAATAATTTCTGATTTTAAAAGTGAACAGTTCTACATGCGCATTTGAACTAAATTCCTGTTCAACAAATAATTTTTCTATTGATAATTCTGTTTTTCCATAACAAATTAATCCGCGGCTGTTGTTGTCAATGTCGGATCGGAATAATATATCGTAATTTAAAATATTCAACTCATCATCGGTTTTCGTTAATGTTTCACTAAAAATTAATATATCGCTTCGATGAAACCATGAATCTTTATTTAGATGAATTAATTTACTTGTCAAAGTACCAATATTTTGATATATAACTATTAATCCGGTTTCATTTACCAAATTATTGAATGATAATTTTAATTGTTTAGTATTTCGCAAACGATACAATTCATCGTTAGCCGTGTTTGCAGCATTGATCTTTGTTTTTTTCGATACTGTTAATTTAAATTGTCCCAAAATATATAAACCGCTCAATTTTGCAACTCTGCTCAGTGCTACATACAACATTTGTAAAGTTCGCCTTTCTGATTTTTTAAAATCCAAACATACTTTCTCGTATGTTTGTCCCTGACTTTTATGAATCGTAATCGCTTCAGCAGGAACCACTGGAAATTGACAACGTGTGATTTGATATTTTTCCTCACTCGACATATTTACTTGATTCGATACTTTTATTATTGGTGTTAAATTCTGATCAATATTAGCATTTTTCATATAATTACGATAACGAGTCCTTACTTTCACTCCCACTCTGGGCAATTGAAAATCTAACCACAATATAGACGGAATTTTAGTATTCTCTTGAAAAGTAATAAATTTTAATATTCCGCATGATCCATTAACCAATCCGTCTTCAACATCAATGTTACTAATTATCATATATTTTATATTAATTTTCAATTTAATCTCAGTTAATAATTCGTTTTGGACTGATTGTTTTTTTAAAGATTGTAATATAAATGTTTTTGTACTTTCATCGATATTCTTTGAAAATGTATTCTCGGCAATAGCGATGATTAACTCAATCTTGTATTGAGACATTTTTCGATTATTGTAAGCGGTAACATCAGCATTAGTTGGATAATTAAAAAAAAAATTTTTTCAAATTTTTTTTTAATGTTAAAAAAAAATTTTAAAAGTTAAAAAAAAATAAAAATGAAATATATATAATTGCGTTTGTTTATTCGGTGGAACATTTCCATCCTCTCGTATAAATTGCATTGTTGAATGAACTTCTTTCGAAAAAAACTAAAAAAACTAAAAAACTACTTGACCAATATGGACCAAAATCTAATCAGCTCTAAGTTACAGCGGGGCACATCGATTGCATCATTCATCATTCCGATCGCGTAGTTACTTTTTCTGAAAACGTTAACGAAAAATTTGATACCATAGAAACGGACATACGCACACACACACACACACACACACATACCGACATTTTGATAAAAATAGTCTAAAATGACTCCAATGACCATGAAACGTGAAGATCTGCTAAAAATTCGATTTTCGATTTTCGGGGTAATTACAGTAACTTCCCTATGAATCGGGAAGTTAATTAAAAAGGGATCCGTTTCTACATCTTCTGAAGTCGCATTTGTAACGAAGAAAAAGCAAATACGATGCTTTACTTGCAATGGCATAGGGCACACATATCACCTCAGTGTAAAAAGGTGAAATCAAATACTTCCCCACACGTTTCTAAAAATTCGAAAAATTTCAGCAATGGAAACTGGAGTTTACTAAGCGTATCTTCGTCAAGTATGAGTCAAGATAACTGGTATATTGACTCAGGAGCTACGACCCACATGACACACAATCGAGAATGGCTTCCAGATTTCAAAACAATTCAGAACCAAACGATTACAGTGACAAATGGCTCGACACTCGACACAAAGGGAAGCGGACGTGTTGCCATAAGACTACAAGGTTAGTCAGAACATAAAAATATTTTGAACGTGTTACATGTACCGAGTTTAAAACCGTAAAATACCGAGTAAAATATATCCCAAAAATAATTTTAAAATTTCTGGCAATCCGATAGCAACTGGTTCTAATATGAACGGTTTATATAAGCTAGACACAAATTCAAATTTAGTCTATTCAGCAACAAATACTTCGGATAGTCAAGACCTTTGGCACAGAAGACTAGGACATTTAAACGATAGATCAATGGCACTATTACGGAAAGGGTTAGCCACTGGAATATACTACTCATTAACAGATAGGACACACTGCATTGCCTTTTTTTTTGTGGGGAAATGCGTTGCGCATACCTCGGCTCCGGGGGGGGGGGGGGGGACCGACGTTATATGGGACCCGCCCGGTCCGGGTGACCCGAAGGTACCCGCCTCAGGCTAGGACAAAAAGACGCCGCCACCGGTAAGGAAGGGTCGTCGAAGGCGTGGTCCGGCACGCCCCGACCCTCCCTACGCCACCCATCCCTCGCCCCCCCCCCCCAGAGCTCGATGCTCCACAGGGGGACGGGCCGACGTCCCCCGCACCGAGATTCCCTCGAGGACGTCGACCCATCCCGGGGGGAATCTAACTCCCCCCCCCCCCCCGGAAGAACCGGGGTCAGCTCACCCCCCGATCCCCCCCCCACTCACCGCCCGCCGCACAGTGGGCCAGATCGACGCGCTAGCTGTTCACGGGCTAAAAAATCAAAGTCCTCACTTCGATTTTTAACGAATGTATAATGTTTCTTAAATGTCCAGTACATTCGAAAACGATAATATTAATTACAGTTATTAAAAACTCTCGTTACAATAAGCGTTCGAAGATCAAACTTTTTCAGATACCATTTTCCACCGAAAAAATTCCTTTTCTTCATAACGATGTCCTGCAGAACCTACTGAACATTATGTGCCCAATTTTTTTTTTTATGAATAACGTATATCTATGTTCAGAACGCGCCAGGAACTAAAAATTATTGTTCACAATTTATTATAAAAAAAAATATTTAGTGAACTAACAAAAATCGTAAAAGTTTTTCACCTTTGACAAGAGATAAGTGAAAAGGTTTATCGAGTTGAGTGTTCTAACAAAGTGGACCATTTTCAGCAACATCTCCTCTAAAAGACCCTCAGAGATCTCGTCCCCTCGTAAACCCGTTTGGAAATTATGATAGTTTAAAGTGTCGCGTGACACGCAACTCTGTGGCGAGTCGCGTCGCACGAGACGCGTTGATGACCACCCAGTGCATCTTGAGGTTAAAGAGGCTTATGTTACAAGTTGTTTAGAATATACGATTCTACTAGTTTTCACAAGGGAAGAATCCAGGTGAAAACAGCCCTCAAAATTGAGGGTAGGAAACAATTTCCACGAATATCTTGGAAACTATTAAACATAGATGAATAGTATAAATGGCAAAGTTGTGGGTATTTTTATGGGGAATACACTTACGAAAACAAATTTAAAATGTTACTATTTGTTTAAATAATATATTAAAAAATATTATTTTCTGTTCACTCTTTTACTTGTAATATTAATGTATTTTCTTGAACATTTGAATACAGGTAGTGTATACCGAAATATGGAATACGAACTACCTGAAAAATTTATAAATTAAATTCAAAAATTATGGATTACTCTTGTTTGAAAGCCTCAACAGCCAGTTTTCAAATATTATTCATTATTCACACGATTTTTCAGACATTTCCGGTGGTGTGACAAAAAAATGTGTCGTACAAAAAGTAATCAGTACTCAGTCTTCTACAAATTTCAATATACAAAATTTCAATAATTTTTTTTTTTAATAAAAATTTGAGGTCACCTTGATTATTTATTTATTACTACATATTTTTTATTCAATAACGTTATAGCTGGCACCTAGACGAATCCAACGACCTATTTAACGTGGTCTTTATGTTTTGAAATAATGGTGAACAGCCAGTTTTCAAATATTATTCATTATTCACACGATATTTCAGACATTTCCGGTGGTGTGACAAAAAAATGTGTCGTACAAAAAGTAATCGGTACTCAGTCTTCTACAAATTTCAATATACAAAATTTAAATAATTTTTTTTTTAAATAAAAATTTGAGGTCACCTTCATTATTTATTTATTACTATATATTTTTTATTCAATAACGTTATAGCTGGCACCAAGACGAATCCAACGACCTACTTAATGTGGTCTTTAAGTTAATAAATAATGCTGAAATAGCCGTGAACAGCTAGCGCGTCGATCTGGCCCACTGTGCGGCGGAGCGAACAGGCGACGTGGTATAGCGTCGCCCGCTCCGCCGCCACCAATGGGAGTGGTGGAGACACGGCGAGGAGGCCCGCCGCCTCAGCCGAGATGGTGCGGTACCCCCGTATGGCCCGCAGGGCCAGCCGGCGCCGCACTCTTTCTAAGAGTGCTTGGCTGCGCCGACTGGCCTCGAGCGAGCGGTGCCACACAGGGGCCCCATAAAGGGCAATGGACCGCACCACCTCTGTATAGAGGCGGCGGACTTTCAACTGCGGCCCCCCAATATTAGGCAGCAGCCGCGCAAGCGCGGCCGCTGTCCCTTCTAATCGGGGGGCCAGGAGTTCGAAAGTGACCCTCAAAGCGCCAGCGGCCGTCGATGATCAGCCCCAGATATTTCATCTGGGGCCCGATCTCGACGGTGGAATTGACGACGCGAATCCGGAGGTCTTGACCACGGGGCGGCCGCCGCAACCGAGACGATCCGTATAACCAGATCGCCTCGGTCTTATCGGCGGCCACGGTCAGCCCCATACTCCGGATTCGCCCGACGACACAGTCCAGGGCGGACTCTACCAGGTGCCTGGTCCCTCCCCAATCCTCCCCCTCTGCATAAACCAGGGTGTCATCCGCATAGCAGATGACACCCGTATCAGGGGGGAGGATAACCCGCAACACCGCGTCATAACCGATGTTCCACAGGAGCGGTCCAAGGACCGACCCCTGTGGAACGCCGCTGTGCATCTCCCTCGTGTACGTCACACCGTACCGGCCGGTATAAACCACCTCCCTGCCGCGGAGGTAGTCCCACACCACCTTTCGGAGATAGGGGGGGAACTGGAAATGTTCCATCCCCCTCTCTATCTCCTTCCAGGGCAGGGTGTTGAATGCATTGGAAATATCCAATGACACGGCAATCAACACCCTGCCCCGAGCGACAGCCCTTTCCCGGAGAAGGCGCAAACGCTCCAACGCGTCAATCGTTGAGCGCCCTCTCCGGAATCCGTACTGGCTGTCGCTGAGGTCGGGACCACCGCGCGACAGGTGCTCGAGGAGGCGGGCAGCAATTATCCTTTCGAATAACTTGCCCGCCTCATCGAGCAGACAAACCGGCCGGTATGCAGAGGGAGACTCTGCGGGTTTACCCTTCTTTTGGAGAAGGACCAGGCAACCCATTTTCCACATCGTGGGGAAGGTTCCCCGGCTCAGGCTAGCGTTCAAGACGCTCCTGTAAGCCGGGGCGAGGACCCCTAAAGCCAAGGCCATTATACCACCGGGGACTCCATCAGGGCCAGGGGCTTTCTTGCCCCTAGCCCGGTGACCCCGGATGGCCAGAGATAGCTCCCACTCGGTGACCCGGAGCTGGTCCGACCAATCGCTGGTCGGCACCGGGGCGCGTTCAACCCCTCCTCCCACCCCATCGCTGGAGGGGAAGAGGGTATCAACGACGCGCCCCAAGAGTTCCGGGTCAAGCCTCTCCGCGACCGGGGACGCCCAGGGGCGGAGCTTCCCTAGCACCGCCTTGTACGGGCGTCCCCACGGATCGTGACGGAGGGTGAGCAGGAGCTCATCCCAAGCCCTGGCCTTGGCAGCGGCTATCGCTCGCTTGAGGGCCACGGCCGCCGACCTGTACTCTCCGTACAGCTCGGCGACCCTCGGCTCCGGGTCGCCGCCAAGAAAATGGCGGCGCCGAGCGCGGGTGTACCGGCGTCGGGCGCGGCCAGCCAAGCTTCGCAGCTCGGCCAAGTCGCCCGACCACCAGTACACTGACTTCCTAGGGGGCTGAGCTCGGATCCGGGGCATCGCTACGTCGCAAATCATTTGCAACGTTTCCCGGATCCAAGCCGCCCCCTCTTCAACACCGCGCTCCCTGGCCAGAGGCCAGGCGGAACCGATAATCACGGCCCTCAACAGGTCCTCGTCTAGTCGCTTCCGCGTCCATCTCGGCGCGGAAGGGATGCCACTTCTTCTGTGGAGGGGCATGTCCAACGGCGGGTCTGAGACCACCGCTACCTCCATTAGGACGTAGCAGTGGTCCGACAGAGTCTCACCCTGCCAGACCCGCCAGTTGAACACACGGCGTGAGGCGGCGGCGGTCGCGAACGATACGTCCACGACCGACCAACCATTCCACCTCACGCACGTCGGCACGGAGCCCCGGTTTAGCAACCGGAGCTCCAGCCCCTCCGCCCAATCAACAAGGGCTCCGCCTCGGGGGTTGGTCCTGGGGTTTCCCCAATCGGTAGACCTCGCGTTGAGGTCCCCCAGGACCAACACCGGACCGGTCATATAAGGGGCCAACATGGCCCCCAACCGGTCCAAATACCTCCCGAATTCGGCGGAGCCACAATTGGGTGAATTGTAGCATCCAGCGACCAGAAACCTTCCCCACTTAACCAACACCATCGCCCTGCCCCGTTCGACCACGGAGCAGGGGGGTACCGTCGCCGAAGGGCGACGATGGCATATCGCCACGGAGCCCGACTCGTCCCCGAACCAGTGTGGATGGTCGGGAACTTTAAAGGGCTCCGTGGCCACTGCCAGGCCAACCTGCCACTCCGCCAGGCATTGTACCATAAGGTCCTGCGCCCGGCGGCAGTTGTTCAGGTTGGCCTGCAGTACCAACAGGGTGGCCCCGTGCGCCATTAATTGGCCGCGACGGAACCACCCTCGTTGAGCGGCTGCGACGCAGCCGCAATTTCCACCTCCATCGGGGGGGCGAGGGAAGGCCCCTCGCCTACACCCGATGCTTCAGGGGGAGGCACCACACCTGTCCCCCCTTCTTCCCCTTCTTTCCCTTGGGAGGCGTGCTCCCCGCCTTATCGCCAGCGGGTTTCCCCAGATCCGCGCATACCGCGCAATGGGGAGACCCGGTGCATTCCGCGGCCCTGTGGGTGGGGCTCCCGCACCGATAGCAGTGCCCGCTTCGGTCCACCGCCGCAGTGCACCGCTGCCGCACATGCCCAATGGCAAGGCAGCGGAAACACTGCAGCGGCCTGGCCGCGAGCACTGCGACTTGGGCGAGGGACCACCCCACCCGCACCCTCCTGGCCTTCTCTATGGCGAGGGCCGCCACGGCCGGGCACTGCACCCAAATGGTGCCGAGCCCGCCGGGTGGGATTTTTAGCTCCCCCACCCTTACGGACTCGGAGGTGCAGCCCCCGGCCTCCGCCACCGCCTTGACCACCTCCTGGGGGGTCACGGAGACATCCAGGCCCGTCAGGCGGAACTCCGCCTTCTTGACGGGCCTGGATATCTTTACATCCAGACCCCCCATCGCGGCGGCCATCTTGGCCGCCAAGACGTCGGCCTTCGAGCCCCCGTCAGCACCTGTATGACCAGGCCCCCGGTGATGGCCCTCTTCCACGAGAGGGCCTCAATCCCAAGGGCCTCCAGGTCAACGCCTTGGCGGGCCCTCCTTATGGCCTCCTCATAGGTGGCCTTACTCCCCTCCGGGACGGTGACCGTCACCGCCGCGGACCGGGGAGGGGCCACCACGCGGGGAGGGGCCTTGGCCTTGGCACCGGCCCCCCGGCCCTTGCCCTTCTGGACGGGACCGGGGGTCGTGTCCACGGGCCCTGCCGGGGTCGCCTTGGCCGCCTTCTTGGCCCGCCTCCCCACCACCTGCGACCAGGACTCCCCATTCGGGGGGGCCATGGCTGTCGCAGTCTGGGCGGGAGGAGGGGCCACCTGGGGGGCCACTGGCGGCGGGATTCCCCCACCTCCTTTCTTCTTCTTCTTTTTCTTTTTCTTCTTCCCCCCAGCTTTGGAGGTGTTGGCGGGGGGGGATACCCCGCCAACAGCCGGGGGTGAAGAAGGAGAGGCGCCCGCCAACGGGGTCGGGGCGGGGGCTATCCGCCCCCTGACCGCCCCGGCAGGCGGGGACAGCTTTTAGGCTCTCTCATGGGTTCGAGAGGAGCGCCTCTGGCAGTCCACCAGAAGGTACATGATCTCACTGAGTCGCGTGGTGCAGCGATGATGACCAAAAGTGAGTGCGACCAGCTTTCGCTCGGTTTCGCAGCTGGTACGTAAAAGAGCGATGCGTACCAGCGTAGTGGCGTATATACGCTATTAATGGTAAGCGAAGGCGGAGGTGCCAAAGCTTATCATTTTTGATTTCGCTTTTGGAAACCAATACGCCGCTGGCACTTAGAAGAAAACCAGCAACGCCACTACAAAGTCATGTGCGCCTGTATAGGACTTGCTAAGGGATGGGCTCCTATTCCCGGAGAGGCCGGAGTTGTAAAGGGGCACTAGTTGCCCTAGCTGCGCTTGCGCCTCCACGTGGTCCCGCTGGATGGCATTCTCTTCGGAGTCTAGCGAACTGAACGAAGCGCAGTGGAGTGGAGGAGATAACCACTCAAAGTCCACGTCTCCCACGTGTTTGCCGTGCGTGGCGACCCTTGTCGCAGGAAAAGGGGATCCTGGGATCTGAGGAGGCCCACTCCTGCGGGAGTGACGTCTCCAACACGTACCTTTGGCCTCTGCTTCGGCTAGATGGGTGGCTAGGCGAGAAAAGTAGCCCTGTGCCTAGTCAATCGGCTTGGAATACCATTAGCGTTAGCGAAGTGGGTTCCACTGGGTGAGGAAGTGGAGGTGGTTGAGTAATTGGCCACCAATTCCGCGGACTATATTCTGGGTGATGCACCAACCTAGCTGGATGGCAGGTTCCATTTGAGGGTCCGAGGAGGCCGGTGCACGCAGCGGAATGAAGTTTATTCTATTTCTAATGGATCAAACAAACGAACTGAGAGTCAAGTCGACGAGACCAGCGCGAGGTCCAAAACCGAGCGTGAAGTCGTCGCAGCAGAGGTGGTTGTAGTTGACGACAACGAAGCTGCCCCTGTGTCCGTTAAAGTCGAGAGGACCGAGGAGGAGGTTTATCCCTCCCCTAGCGTGACCCTCGAAAGGTGCGATGCACCCAAGGGTAAGGCAGCAGTGCCGAGCCCTAAAAAGAAGCGGAGCTCTCCTCGGTCCGGGGAGAGCTCGGGTCAAAAGGAGAAGAAGGGTTCCGTCCCTTCCTCCGAAAAGGAGAAGAAGGGTACCGTCCCTGCCTCCAAAAAGGAGAAGAAGGGTCCCGTCCCTTCCTCCGAAAAGGAAAAGGCACCCGAAGGGGATAAAACCCCTGAGGGTACTATGGCCCAGAAAGGAGAGGCATGGAAACATGTCCCCTCCAAAAAGGACAAGCGCTCCGCCAAGGCAGCACCAGCTAAAGCGGAGCGCAAGAAACTGGGAGGGAAGTCGTTGGAGGCGACTTCTGGGCCCAGAGGACGGCCTCTCGACCTCGTAAGAGGAGAAGCCTTTCAGCATGTTGCGGCTGTCACCAAATGGTGCACGAGCGAGAAATCGCGAATCACCAAAGAGGCGGCGGCCAAGATATGCAGCTGTACGAACGCGCTCAACGAGCTTGTCCAGGAACTAGTTCAACGGAACGGGTTCCTAGAAGGACAGCTCGCAGCGGTCAGGGCCGATCGGGCTAGACCGTCTTTGCAGAGCGCGGCGACTGTGTCGCGGACCGCCCCGCGGTCCATGCAGACCGGTCCACCAGGACAGCATGCACGCACGACCTATGCCGATGCGGCTAAGGTCGAGTGCCGGAGGGTCACCCCAGACGCGGTGAAGCCACCACAACATGTGGTAAGGATCTTCCCGCCGAAGGGCAAGGAGCAGAGCAGCGACGCGACTAAGCGGACTGTTCTCTCCATCGTGAAACCTGCGAAGGAGAAGATCCGCGTGAGGTCTGTGCGACTCATCCACTCCGGTGGCATAGTAGTCGCGACCGAGCGCAAAGAGGACCTTCAAGCCTTCACGGGGAGTAAGGGCCTTAAGGACAAGGGACTGTCGGTCTCTATGCCGACTAAAAGGAACCCGTCACTGATAGTGTACGATGTTCCTAAAAAGATGGCTAGAGAAGAGGTAGCTTCCAATCTGTGGAAGCAGAACCTCAGCGAGATGACACAGAAGGAATTTGCCTCTAACCTGAGGGTCAGTTATCAAACTGGTCCCAAGGGCAGGGAGGCGGTCAACTGGGTCATCGATGTCAGTCCGCAGGTTCGCCGGCGGCTGCAAAGTGGGGAAGCTCGGGTTTACATGGGCTGGTCGTCCTGTCGAGTACAGGACTACGTCTCGGTAACCCGGTGCTTCAAGTGCCAGAAGTTTGGCCACACGGCCAAACGATGCAAGTACAAAGAAGACGTATGTGGTCACTGCGCCGAAAAGGGTCACACCTATGCTGCGTGCAAGAAGAGCGGACAACCGGTCTGCTCTAACTGCAAGGAACGCGGCAGGCCGCATGACCACAAGTCGAGAGACAAGCTGTGCGCGTCCTATCAGGCCGCGTTTCAGCAGACGATAGCTCGAACCTGTTATGGATAAGAGCGCCGAAGACAGACCATATCAGAGGATTGTCCGAGTTGTGCAGCATAATATGCAGCGCGCTCGGAATGTGTCCGATGAAATGACATCTTTGCTGCATGCCAGGAAGATAGATGTGTTGTTAGCACAAGAACCGTACAGCTGGAATGGCATACTGCCTGGGCTGAAGCGGGCGCAAACGAGGGTGATCGCGGAAGGGGACCGGCCAATGTCGGCAATAGCCGTCACGAACCGGAATCTGGACGTGGTCAAACTTTCACATCTGTGCGACACGCATCTCACCTGTGTTTGCGTTAAGGGCAATTTCGGTTACGTCAACCTGGTCAGCCAGTACTTTCAATGGTCTGAGGATATTGAACCAAGTCTGGTTAGACTGGAAGAGGTGCTTGCAGCACTTAACCATAACCAAGTGGTGATCGCAGCGGACGTCAACAGTAAATCTCCCCTATGGGGTAGTTTGAGGACGGACGCGAGAGGCCGAAAACTCGAAGAGTTCGTGGCCCGGCACAACTTGGTTGTTTTGAACGAGGCTGGCAGTATGCCCACGTACTCCAGCCCGTCCGGTGAGTCGTACATCGATGTCACACTTGCGACGAGCGACATGTCCAACAAGGTGCGGCGCTGGAAAGTCCACCGGGACTTAACATCCAGCGACCACCGAGTCATAGAGTTTTCGTTACAGTTCGCTACTAGGAATGAGAATCAGCCCCGAATCGGGCGATTCCACCTAGGTAGTGCGGACTGG
The DNA here is from genome assembly GCA_916610255.1 of Lasioglossum lativentre. Taxonomy (NCBI): domain Eukaryota; kingdom Metazoa; phylum Arthropoda; class Insecta; order Hymenoptera; family Halictidae; genus Lasioglossum; species Lasioglossum lativentre. The sequence continues at coordinate 27,950,954 of OU744359.1, read as the reverse complement.
CCGAGATACGTACAAGCGCTGCAGGAGAGCAGGAGGAGTCTAACCCTCCGGCCAAATGGCCGAGAGGAGGTCGAACTTCTTGCACAGGGAATCGAGGCATCGATTGTCCAAGCGTGCGACCCCTCCATGCGAACCAAGCAGTGGCACTCCAAATCTGTCCCGTGGTGGACACCAGAATTGACGAGGTGGAAGAAGAGCGTCAACAGATGTAGGCGCTCCTTCCAAAACCCGAGATGTTCGGAGGAAGAGCGAGCGGAACGTAAGGCCGATTATCTTGTCCGGAGAAAAGCCTACACGACCGCTCTGAGAGCTGCAAGGATGCAGAGTTGGAAAAACTTTGTAACCGAGCAGGGGAATAAAGAACCGTGGGGTCTTGTTTACAAGATCACACAGAAGAAGCTGAATGTTGAGACAGCGGTTTCAAACATTCGCACTTCACAAGGATACACGATGGACTGGGAAGCCACTGCGTCAGCGCTGCTGGAGGCGTTAGTTCCGGACGATACGTCTGTGAGCGACACCCCGGAGCAAGCGCAGCTCAGATTGGAATCCGTCACCGAGCCAGCGAGTGAAGACGACCGTGCCTTCACGCACGGAGCTTGAAGAGGCGGTGAAAAGTCTGAAGCGACGCAAGTGCCCAGGCTTGGACCGTATAGAGCCAGAAGTTATGAAATGCTCCGTCGGAGTAATCCGTACCGAGTTACTTGGGCTCTATAATAGTTGTCTAGAGCACGGGGTCTTTCCCTCCAGGTGGAAAGTCGGCTTGATCAGAACCATTCTGAAAGGGCCTGACAAACCGGAGATGGAGGTGAAGTCCTATCGTCCCATCTGCCTACTATCCGTAGTAGGCAAAGTTCTTGAGAAGCTAATCGCCCGGCGATTAGCTGATATATTCCTAAGTCCGGAATACGCCTCTGACCGGCAATACGGATTCAGACCTGGGCGATCCACGGAAGATGCCGTGGTAAAGCTGAGGGGTCTGGTATCCGGCTGCGAGGAGAAGTATGTCCTGGCGCTCGCCTTCGATATATCTGGAGCATTCGACAATCTCTGGTGGCCGAGCATCCTCAATGAGTTGAGGAGGCGAGGCTGTCCCCGCAATCTTTATCGGCTGATGGCCGACTATTTCGCCAACCGTGTCGTGACCATAAGGTCCAATCACGGAGAAGTGCGGAAAGTCGTAACCAAAGGCTGTCCGCAGGGATCAATTCTTGGTCCGAGCTGTTGGAACTTAGTCTTTGACGGAGTTCTTCAGCTCTTATCGAACACCGGGCTCGCGTGCGAGCCCATTGCCTATGCGGATGACCTACTCGTGCTTGTGAAAGGCAACTCGAGGAAGGAACTCCAGCTTAAAGGGCAAAAGGTAGCGGATGCGATTTCTGCGTGGTGCAAATCACAAAAGTTGTCGCTATCTGCTCCTAAGACCGAGATGATTCTCCTGAGAGGCCGTCTCCAGATGGAGAGGCCGCCCGTGATAAAGATAGATGGAAGAAGTATCGTCGCGAAGAATACCGTAAGGTACCTTGGCGTGTACTTCGATAAAAACATGGGAGTTGCGACCCATGCTGAGTATGTGAGTGCTAAGTCCTTGCGAACGTTTAACGCGCTAGCGAGGATTGCCTGTGCGAACTGGGGATTGAGACATCGGGCCATGCGTATAATGTACCGTGGACTGTTTGTCCCAATCGTGGCGTACGCTGCTGCGGGCTGGGCAGACCTTCTTACCTCTAAGTCGAGACTAGTTCTCCTTAGAGCGCAGAGGAGAGTGCTGCTTGGCTGCATCAAGGCCTATAGAACGGCATCGACAGATGCGATCGCAGTGATCGCTGGTCAAGTGCCGATAGACTTGGTGATAGCGGAGCGAATATGCGCCTATAAGATACGAAAAGAACTAGACACAGAATATGGAACATGTCGTATAAGTCATGCCGATCTGGCAAGCGGAGCTGTAGATCATGCCGAAGCATTAGCTGAGGTAAGACAAGCGGCCCTGGCAGTGTGGCAGCGAAGATGGTCGTCATCGCAGGTCGGAAGAACTACCTTCCAGTACTTTAGCGATGTATCAGACCGTCTTAGTGCGCGCTGGGTGATCACTGATCACTACGTGACTCAGTTCATGAGTGGACACGGAGACTTCCGTGCGAAGCTCAAAACTTTCTCGCTGGTCGAGGACGAACACTGTGAGTGCGGCGAAGTGGAAACACCGAGCCACATCCTGTTCGTTTGTCCGAAGTACGTTCAAGCGCGGGAACTCCTACGACAGGAGGCTACTGCAAAAGGCCATCTCGAATGGCCGCTGCAGGAAGCAGTCCTTGTCAGTGAACAACTGTTCAGGAGCTTCCGGAATTTCGCGCGAGACGTACTCAAGCAGAAGGCTAGTCGAACAAGAGAAGTCACGGAGTAGAGGCAAAAGGAAACCTCACTCCGAGACGTCACAATGAGTACCAGCGACTGATCAAGGTCATCCGGACCTTGATTCCTCGGGCCAGGAATCCGCCCCTCCCGCCTACAGCGGGAGCTCCTGGAAAGGGTTGGACTCGAGGTGGCGGTGGAGTCGACATTGCTGTCCCTCCAATTATAAGGCAGCGATGGCAGAGAGAGTAGAGCCATACCATCTGGCAAGATAAAAATAGTAGAAGCCGGTATGAACCGTATGTTCGAGGTACGGCGTAGTCGGGGTCCCCCCCGACTCACACACTACACATTATTTGACCGCCCCGGCATAGTTACCCGTCACCGGCGGGGCGCCTTGCCGGCCCAGACGGAGCTCCGCGCGGATCGCCGCGAACTTCGCGTCGATCAGAGCCCCGATCTGGACCAGCAGGGTAGTCCCGTCCACCGGCGCCGGCGCTACCAACGGCGCAGCCGGTGTACCGCCCAGGTCCCGGCCCTCCCGGGTCGGGATATCGGGGGGAGGCGATGGCCGAAGGGGGGCATCGTACCTCCTCTTCATCGCCATCATCTCCCTCCTAATCGCCTCGTGGGACTCTTTCAATCCCGCGATCTCCCGGGCGAGCTCCGCCTTTTCTCCCCTGAGGGTCCGGTTCTCCGCCTGCACCCTGTCCCACAGGTCTGCAGGCGGCCCACCGGGTCCCACGGGGTCAGCGTCTCTGTGGGAGGGGGCGGGGCTTCCCTGAAAGCCCCGTCGCTCCAGCTCCCGCACCGCCGCCACCATAGACCTCGCCGCGTCCTTTAGGTCGCGGATCGAGGTCCCCTTCAAGTTGCCGCTCTTGGCGGCGGTTTCCTCCACCGCCTCACTGGCCTCCACCGCCAGAGCGACAATCTGCCCGGGGAGAAGACCCCGCATCTCCTGCTGGCGTTGGCCAGCTGTCGGTGCTGGGTCCCGATATCGGTATCGGGACTTCTTCCTCTCCCCGGGCGCCTCTATGGGTGACGGCGACGCAGGTCGCTTACCCGATGCCACGGACGACGAGACCGACGTTACCGACATCCCGTCGTCCTCCGCATCTCGCTCCGCGGGGGAGCAGCCGAGGATACGGAACCTCGAGCCGCTCTGAGATGCGGCCCTGAGCCGCGATCTCGTCCTCCCGCCAATGGAGCCCACCTCCGAGGGTGGGCCAGAGGCCCCTCCCCGTACGCTTGGTGTGCGAGCTACGAGAGCTCGAGGCCAAGCCTCCCACTTCCACCGCTTCCGGGCGCGGTTGCCCGCGTCCAGGTCTCCTGGTACATCGATAACCTGGTGTCCAGGTACTCCACCGTGAAGTGGTCGACCCCTTTCTTCGTGGTGTTGGTCAGAATTTTGGTCAACTGTGTGAACGCTTGTGTTTGGCGCTCAAGGATCGCCTGGAAGGTCTCCATGGCACTTGTGTTCATTTTCGAACTGTTTGTGGCTTGAATGTCATGACACTTGACACACGCGTTTGAAAGCGGAGGTTTGCTTTCAACGGTTCAACCGATTCCGAACAACCACTGTCTTTTTCCGTAATCCGGCTCGAAGGAGCAAAAACTGTTGCACCGACCCTTTACTTTTTCCTGGAGTCGGGAAACTACAAATGCCGGGATTTTTGAGAGAAATGGTTCTAGGATATGCCGGAATCAGGTGTAATGAACCGTTCCACTTCCCTTTGGTTGCTCGAAAACCGGGTTTCTGCGGCTTCACTGTCTCTTACAACTGCGTGCGTACCGAGCGTTAAGCGATACCGTCGGATAAACTTGCACTGTAGGCGAGATACAATTTTGTTCGAAACAATAAACTATTGAAAACTGCGTTTAAGTTTCTTATTCTCTCAGAGGAGACTGTAATGACCCGCACTGGTCTCTCGCAGGGGAGCTGACCGTTTTACAATAAATCGTTGTTCAAATACTTGGAAAAGTCGCGTGTGCTCACAGAGGAGATTACTAGGAATCGAATCTAACCCGGCAGGGGGCCTATTTACGTACGTGGATAGATGCCCCAACACGTTCATACACGGGGGCTCGCTTCGTGGTGTCTTCTCGTGTCGAGACGACGAGGGGGGTGTTCACGATGCTAGGCATTCGAAAAGACCATTTGAACGCGTCTAACACTTGCAATCGTGTGCGTTTTCAAAATTTCGATCAAACCACATGCGGGCAACTGTGCGTAAAACTTCTCGAGGAAAACTCATTATAAATGCATATTACCGACAAGTACAATTTCATTACATTCTTTACCCCTTTCGCATAAACATGACGCCCTCGTCGTTGACACTGACGTTAACGGGTAAGAGCACATGCTCGCAGTCCAATACTTTCCCTCGATAGATTTGAGTGTTCATGAATACGAACTAGGTCTCGTGGATTTTGAAACGTTTAACACGATAGCGAACGTCGATGCTCGCAACAATAAATTTTATTTTGGTGAAAATGACGATGAAATTGCAATTCCCGAAGGATCTTACGAACTGGATGCAATCGATAAGTACTTGAAACGGGAAATACTGCGAAGATATCCCAACAGGCATGATTCGGGGAACGATGAATACCCTCTCATACGTGCTAACAATAATACGATGAAGAGTGAAATATATTGCTCCTATAAGATTAATTTTGAGAAACCTAATAACATAGGATCGCTACTTGGATTTTCTGCAAACCGTATTCTCCCACCTAAAATGTGGCATGAGTCTAACGCTCCTGTGAACATCGTAAGCATCAATTTATTCACGAATTTTCACCTAGGGTTCCTCCAGGACATAAGATCTCAGAAATCCCGCCTCGAGTCATTTACCTTCCTATCGTCGTGCGGATAATAGACGATTTAGAAATACGTCTGCTTGACCAAAATAATCGTCTGGTCGATTTTCGTAGAGAAGAAATAACTGTTAGACTGCATGTAAGACGGCGAGATCCCCGCTCTTACGAATAAGTGTTGTATTATGCTCGTGTATAACAAAACGAGAGGCCTTCTTTTGCGCACAGACGATTTTTCATAATATAAGCACATCTTACACAATCACCTATAAAATTAACACCACTGACAAATTTTGATACTACAGACACATTATGCATACAAAATATATAACCATAAACTAATCACACAGCACAACTCACGATGATAAACAACAGATTGAATTCTTTCTGTGCGCAATCAATCATGTGTCCATTTCTACGTGTGCGTAACTTAGCGTGCGTAACATCCACTGTGTCCAATCTTACCGTGTCCAAAAGAGCCGTGTGTCCGATAATACCGTGTCCAAAAGAACTGTGTGCCATATCATTGTGCGCAATCGTCTGTGCGCAAAAGAGCCATCCCCTAACAAAACGAACGAACCTCTAATTCCGACTGCTGCAACAAATACGTTCATCGACACAGTAAGTCGGACAAATTATTGCGCGAGTGTAACTCCATCGTCGAGGAAGAAGAACCTGCTGAGCTTGCAGAACGCGCGTTTTCTACAATCATTGGGATTTGTTGTAAAGCAATAATCTCTGACATTTTGGCCATTGGCAATACGCCGACATCCGATAATCGTATAACTAAGATAGAAGTGCACACGTATAATCCATATGCAAATACTACTCTCGGAAATAGCGATGAAATACGGATACCGATACAGCAGCAAGATCTGTATACGCTACCGTGCGAGAGTTTCTTGTACATTGAAGGAAAAGTCATTTTAGCAGAGGCTCCACCTCAAGGAACAAGCGACAATATTACTCTCGATACCAATTGCGCTGCTTTCATGTTTGATGAAATTCGATATGAACTGAATGGCGTTGAAATAGATCGCTGTAAAAATCCTGGAATAACGACTGCGTTAAAAACACACGTGTCCATCTCCCCTCGAAAAAGTAAAGCATTGGCCACCGCAGACTGGTATCGTAAACTGGATGGCGCAGATTTCAATTTCTGCATACCATTCTGTGATATATTGCGAACGTGACACGGTCACTGTTAATAATACCGACACTGTTTACACCGTCGCTATTGTAACTCTCTCTATGTAATGCCAGTATCGCGCTAGTCGGCGAACGGTAAACACCAGTTCAACGATAGAGCTTCCTGTACATTCCTTTATAATAAATACTTTACAGTGGCGACGAGGATTTATAAAACTGTACCGTGGAAATGTATTCGAAGTGAAAACGGGAAAGTTTGTATACGGTGAGACTCGCGCAGTGAAAAAGGGAAATCAGTGTGTCTCCCAGCATACTCTCTATGGAAGAGAAAAAAGGTGTAAGCTGGGTGTACTTTTTGAATAAAGAAAACGTAAAAAAGGAACTATCGGAGAGAGGTATCGTTTTTGGAGAAACGACGAAGTTAGACGAACTTCGGAAATTATTAGCTTCAACAATACGCAGCGAGGAAGATCAGGCATCGAAAGTAGTCGAACGGGAAGCCGACAATAACGGGTGTATAAACATCAAGCCGACAGCAGTAGACGCCAAGGACAGTAAACACGCAATCGGAGACAATACAGAGGCAGACGAAGACAAGATGTCGGACATTCCAAAATTTGAATTTTGCTTGGAAAAGGACGACTGGGAGATATTTACAGAGCGTTTAGAAACATATTTCGTGGCTAAAGATATAAAGGACGATAAGAAAGCAGCAACCATGCTGATAAGGTTCGACGAAAACGCTTTTAAGCTTATTCGAAACTTATGCTCACCGGAAAAGCCTCTGACAAAAACTTATGACCGATTGAAAGCAATTATGGGTGATCACTTAAGCCCAAAGCCCTCCGAGGTAATGGAGCGATGCAGATTCAATCAGGCCAAACAAGAGGCAAACGAGACTGTCGCTGAATTTGCAGCGAAATTGAAAAACCTTGCCCTACACTGCAATTTCACAGATTTAGAAACTGCACTACGCGATCAGTTGGTATGCGGCATACGTGATCAAGAGACAAGAGTAAATCTATTCAAAACAGTAGACTTAACATTTGACGATGCGCTAACAGAAGCAACGGCAAGAGAAAGGGCAGTAAAAAACGCATTGGGGTCGATTACAACGTTAGAGAAAAAAGCCACACAGCAAGAAGTTTTCGCCCTCGCATACTCCGCACAACAGAAGGGAAGGCGGGGGGAAAGTAAAACGTCGCGACCGAGGCCAGCACCAGGAAACCAGTGGATTTCAACGAAGAGCGGAGGAACTGTGTTATTGTTGTGGAAAACCAAACCACAAGACTAGTGAATGTCGCCATCGTTACCAGACTTGTAATTTCTGCAAACGTAAGGGACATCTAGAGCAAGTTTGCCGCGTGAAGAATCCACCTGTCACACAAACCTCGTCGGTGAAGTACTTGGAGAAGGACGGAGAGAGTATCAACGAGGCAGCGTCAGACACAAACACCGACAGCGGCCCGCGGGAGACGTACGATTTTTTTCCGATAAGTATGAGCAGCGATTCTCGCGAGACAAATATTAGTAAGTACACGGAACCAATGTACGTAGATATAGAAATTAATAATAAAAGATTATCGATGGAAGTCGATTCCGGTACTTTCGTTACGGTTATATCGCAGAAAATTAAGAGTGAATTGTTTGATAGATTAAAAGTTGAAAAAACGACGGCATATTTACGCGGATACGACGGAAAAAAACTATAACCAATCGGGAAATTAGAAAATTTAACAGTAAATTTTAAAAACAAAGAGAGAAAACTACATTGCTTTATATTGCCAGGATCAGGGCCTGCGTTAATAGGCCGACAATGGCTCGCAGCGTTCGGGTATTGGCCATTGAGTTTTTTAAAAACAGATACGGTCAGCCAAACCAAAATTAATAAACTGAACTTCGATATAAACGCTTACATTATGAACGAATATAGAGAGCTTTTCGGACCAACTCCCGGGTTATACAACAAAGGCGAGGTAAAAATTTATGTAAAAGAAAACATAAAGCCTGTCGCAATGAAAGCTAGACATGTGCCACACGCTTTAAAACCGTTAATAGAACGCGAAATCACCCGGTTGGTTGACCTAGGCCACCTAGAACCGGTCGAATCCAGCGAATGTGCTACGCCAATCGTACCGGTACTAAAGGGCAACAACAAAATTCGAATATGCGGCGATTTCAAACTGACCATTAACCCGCATATAATCATGAACAAATATCCATTACATCAAATAGATGACATTTTTGCCGCTCTAAAAGGAGGAGAAAAATTTTCCCAGCTGGATTTATCTCACGCTTACATGCAGGTTTCAGTTGAAAAAAGTTGCAGACATTACTTAACTATTATCACACCCTTAGGGCTGTTCCGATATACGAAAATTGGAGAGGGGGTCAATTTCGGTCCCGAAGAGTTTCAAAAAATTATGGATGATTGTTTACGGGATATAGAAGGCGCGATAGCATATTTAGATAACATTTTTGTAACGGGCCGTACAGAAAAAGAACATATAGAAATACTCGAAAAGGTATGTAAACGTATGCAAGAATGCGGGTTTCGGTTGAACAAAAACAAGTGTGAATTCATGAAAGATCGTATTGAGGTACTCGGATTTGTGATTGATAAAGACTGACTACATAAGTCAAAGGCAAAAGTGCGAGCAATGGCGGAGGCGCCAAGACCTACAAATTGTAAAGAAGTTGCTTCATTCTTAGGACTGGTAAATTTTTACGCTCGTTTTCTAGACAATAGAGCCGAAAAATTGAAAGCGTTGTACGATTGTGCGAATAATAACAAGTTTGTTTGGAATGACGAGTGTGAGAGAGCGTTTCTATGGGTGAAAAAAGAGTTAGTTTCTCCGCGCGTCCTCGCGCATTACGATCCAAACGAAAAAATAGTATTGGCTTGTGACGCATCAGCATACGGTCTATCTGCTATTATATCACATATATATAAAGATGGTACTGAACGGCCTATAGCATACGCTTCAAAGAGAATACCGGCCAAAGAGTTAAATCGTGCAATTATAGATAAGGAAGCAAGCGCGATCGTATTCGGTTTCAAGCGTTTTTATGATTTTATTTTTGGCAAAGAGATCATACTTAGAACGGATCACAAGCCATTGCAGTTTATTTTCGGGCCAAACTCGGGAATACCGTTAACAGCCGCAAGTAGACTCCAACGTTGGGCCTATTACTTGTCAGGGTTTAGGTATACCATTCAACACATTAAATCACAAGAGAACGGTAATTGCGACGCGCTCTCGCGACTCCCGGTAGAAGATAGTACGCGGATTTTTGACACTGAGTTCACATCTATAAATTATATCGACACAGGTGTAATAAGTAATGTATTGGACTGGCATACGGTAGCAGTAGAAAGCAAACGCGATGAAACTTTGAAAAATATTATCAAGTATACGGTGTCAGGTTGGCCAAAAGATTTAAAGAGTATCACAGACGAAGAAAGAAAGTACCATAGCAAACAAGTCGAATTATCGGTGGAAAAAAACTGTTTACTCTGGGGTTACCGAATAATAGTTCCAGAAGCATTGCGGCCAATGATATTAAAGGAATTGCATACGTCTCATCTTGGCATTGTTAAAATCAAAATGTTTGCGCGCTCCTACGTTTGGCGGCCAAACTTAGATACGGATATAGAAAATTTGGTACATTCTTGCAAAATTTGTCTAGAAGAAAGAAAAAAAACCACCGCACACCACGCTAACCCCATAGCCTTGGCCAGAGAGAGCGTGGAGCCGCTTACATTGTGATTTTTTAGGCCCTTTGTTCGGGCACATGTTCCTTGTAATTATCGACGCGCACTCAAAATGGCCCGAGGTCGTAGGTTTTAAACAAAACACTAAAACTTACCGTGTGATCGAAGAATTTCAAAAACTATTCGCGCGTCACAGGTTACCAACATATATTGTCACGGATAACGGGCGGCAATTTGCAAGTGCAGAATTCGTAAACTTTTTAAAAAACCAAGGTATAAGGCAAAGCTTCTCACCGCCTTACCATCCCGCCACAAACGGCGCCGCCGAAAATTTTGTCGGAACCTTCAAGGATAAAATAAAAAAAATTGTAAAGGGGGGTGAGAGCCTAGACAACGCAATAAACAAATTTCTGTTCGATTACCGCAGCATCAAGCACTGCACTACTAAACGAAGCCCTGCATGGCTATTGTATAAAAGAGAGTTACGCACGCGATTTGATATGTTGAGACCAAACGTGGAAGAAACGGTAAAAATGAATCAGCACGTGCAAATAGCCGCAAGGAAAGGTTCGCGAAAAGTTAACTTCGAAAAAGGCGATCAGGTTATGGTGGATAACTTTGGCGTATCAGGAAACAAAAGGATTGAAGCCGTAATTATAAAAAGGTTATCTCCTTCGACGTTCCAAGTTAAGATTGCGCCCAACGTAATTTGGAAACGCCACGCAGACCAAATGATCAGAATCGAGCAGCGTGGGTTGCGACGCTCAGAACGGTTGATGCGAAAATAACAAGTGGAGGAGTTGTGATATATTGCGAACGTGACACGGTCACTGTTAATAATACCGACACTGTTTACACCGTCGCTATTGTAACTCTCTCTATGTAATGCCAGTATCGCGCTAGTCGGCGAACGGTAAACACCAGTTCAATGATAGAGCTTCCTGTACATTCCTTTATAATAAATACTTTACACATTCAATATGCTATTTGGCTTCGGTGAAGATTATAACAAGATTACCGTTAACGTGCGTCAAGACCTGGTTTTAATTCGATCGCGAAACGACCTAAACGCTTTGATTGGTCCTGATACTTTAACACCTAAACTCGAATTATTGAAAGTTCAATGGCGAATGCCTCATATCAGTCTGGAAGAAGAAACCAAATAGTCGTTATTACGCATTCTCGAGAGAGGGCAACTGATACCTGAGTTTTCGCTCTTGGGATCTATACGAATATCCGCATTTACAAACAACTACGATGCATACGTGGGCCATCAAGACTGTAACTCAACTGGAGAAACCTCGCTTCATCATATTCGCATTGCAGAATGATAGGAAGAATAAATTGCATAAGACTGCTAATCAATTCGACTATTGTAAACTGTCGAACATACGGTTGTACCTAAATTCGGAATCATACCCATACGATGACCTAAACTTGGACTTTGAAAAAAATAAGTATGCGGTACTTTACGATATGTATGCAAAATTTCAAAACTCGTATTATGGTGATCGATACAGTGAGCCACTATTGGACGAATTAGAGTTCTTATCACGGGGCCCATTTATGGTCATAAACTGCACTCGTCAAAACGAGTCTGTTAAAAGTGCTACCATTGATGTCCGCATAGATTTCGAGTGCAGAGATAATGTGCCAGTCAACACAGCTGCATACTGCTTGATTATACATGATCGTATAGTCGAGTACAGCCCGTTGACCAACGTAGTACGCAGAATATTTTAACAAGCGGCGATGGCTCATCTAACGTTTGTCGATCTACAAGGCTTCAAGATCGAGTCAAACGAATTCATTGTAAAAGAAGCAACCATTTTACTGGATGGAAATAAACTATTGCATTGAATATTCGAGCCGCCATTTGGGTTCCACCGACTCGCTGCTACTGAAGCACGTCAGGTTCGATGGCTAACGAGAAAACATCATGGAATCGGTTGGATGGACGGATATGTTCCATACAAAAAAGCTGGAAGCTGTTTGAAACTAGCTCTGAAAAATACGCAACAGATCGTTGTTAAGGGATTGGAAAAGAAAAAATGGCTATGTAAATTAACTGGAATCGGGGTTCTTTATGTGGATCTAGAGGATGTTTCAGATTGTCGATGTTGCAAAAGGGATTGTATAGATGCGCATTCCATACCGGTGTATGTGCCGTCGAAAATGTATTTAAACTGTGTAAATTATATAATGATCATTGAATAAAGAATATTATTTACCAAAGTTTTTTACTAGCTTATTTTTTATAACGTCTTAAAAGAATTAGATTTTTTATATAACATATTTATATAAGAGTCTTAATATTATTATTTAAGATTATATTAAAGTAGGATGGGTTATCAGGAAGAAATGGTGAAAAGATTGAGAACACGATATTGTACTTGTTCAAAAACCGATTAAATCCGATTATTACCTGGGCGCGAATCCATTCCCGGGCAATAACCTCGGATTTAGTCGGATTATCGAAACATAATAACGAGCGCGTCGCGATAGTTTTTGCCCTACCGACGAGCTCAGCTGTTGGCGTTCGACGACAACAGACCGGGTGAACGATCTAAATTGTAAACCTCGCTGCGCCGAAGGTACGTTCACCCCGCTGTTATTACCGCACGGGCCATCGTTTCGTATTTTCCGTTTGTCAAATTCATTGCCTCTTTCCTTTGTCTTCCTCGTCAGTTCACTCGCCAGGTCGTTGCCCCGACGAACGTTGGCTTTTCCTTCAATTTCAAAATTCCCACTCCTTGTCCTGTCCGAAACCGATGGCCCACCAAGGTATAAATAGAGCTGCGTTACGCGGTTGAAGTAATTCTTGTTCTTATCGCAAACCTATTTTCTGCTTACGTTACGATTATAACGCGTCTTCCTTTATCACGACGTGATATCTTCTGTCTCGACCATCTGGTCACACACCTTTCCGTCTCCTTTCTCGACGCCACGACCTTTTGAACAATCAGCTGTTTCTGTTTAATATAAAATATATCTAGTTTCATTTAACTTTCCACATTTATTTGATTCGCTCACGTTCGATCACTCGATCCCTACCTTATTCTATCTGCCTTGAGACGATTCTTGTCTCACGCGACTTCAGTAACTAACAGTACTAAAAAATATGTTTATTTCAGAATTGTCCACATAACTAAATCCTAGCCATTGCTAGTACACACATATGGGGTCGAGCCCAAATATGCGATACGTGTTATTAGTATCTTCTCAACGTTAAACGGGATACCCCGGTTAATCCTCCGCATGTCATTTGGCGTGAAGTCTAAATGCTCCTCTATGCATTCTAGACATTCCTCAGCACGTTTCATTTCGGCTATCACCGTTGTACATAGGGAGCATTTGACTGCTGCTCTGGCAACATGTGCCACACATAGTATGTGACACCCCTCCTCTTCATACTTCCACGCTTCTTCCTCGTCTAAACTATAATAACACGTATCGCATATTCGGCTCGAACCATATGTGTGTACTGTTGCGTACCATGGAGCAAGTACGCAGTATAGCTGTATTATGATCGGATACGTCTGCAGGTGATCGCGCGGTCTTACCCCATCAATCGGTCCTTAATAATAACTTTCTTTCGGTATCGGCGTCTTCGATCTATTAAAAATATAATTTCATGGTTATATAAATAAACAGAAAAATTTCTAAAAACAATGAAAAGAATTTTTATTGTACTTACGATTGAATAGTGCGAAGCAAAAATTCACGCGTATCGCAGACGGTGGTATAACTTAGCATGTGGCTGCGAAGAGCATTTTATAACAAACTTCACATCCCTACCCGATACAATTACTTCTACTACTACAGCAACTCTGTTAAAAGTGAAAACATTGTTGCCCGGATAGATTTCGGTAGCCGAGATAATGTGTCAGTCAACACATCTGCATACGATGTATCATTGCACTTTGTCGCGTGTCGAGATCCCCTGTTCGTGCTGTACTATATTTCATTACATTCGATCCTGCCTTCCGTAGCCGTGAAGATCGTTAAGGGAATATAATATCTAAAACTGATTACTCCGCAAACTTATTTAGTCTTAAAAAAATTTACAATACTTAACCCGATGTATTTGCCACGTGCCGAGATTCCCTGACTCCAAAGGGGTGTAACGTTCTACCGGTTGGGAGATTGCCGGCTCAGCCGGCGGTGCAGGGTTCTTCTGGACACGAATAAATACGCCTGGATTCGGTAACTCGCAGCTTTTATTTCGTCGTAACGCTCGCGGGTTACGGTTCGCGATTCTCGGCTCGGGTTTATAATTCGCGGCGGGGTTCACGGCTTATTCATCTACGGTTTTCTACGGCTTATGTATCTACGGTTTTGACGGCTTATTAGTCTACGGTTTTGACGGCTTATTAGTCTACGGTTTTCTACGGCTTATGCATCTACGGTTTTGACGGCTTTTTACTCTACGGTCGGCGCGGTTCCTTAACCTACGGTTAGCGCGGCTGATTCTCAGCGACGGAGTTGTGCTCCATTGGGTGCGGATCAGGCCTGCTCGCAGCTTCCGCGGCTGAGCGGTGAGGAGCCCCGGTGGCGTTTGCGACTCGGGCGGTAGGGCTCCGGATGCTTGCGCGTCACGGATTTTTAGGATCACCCCGCTGTGTATACAGCTGGGGCTCGCGGATACTTGCGTATCTCGGCGGAGGGTCTCCCGGTCTTGCGTAAGACTCGGGCCTTGGGAGAGGTGTTGTTGGAGGCGTTCGATACCTTAGCTTCGCACTGTACTTGTGTTTCGGCTGTCAGTCTCGGACCCCCTTTCGGCGTTCCGCCGGCCGTATATGTGCCGCGCCGGTGTATCTTCCCTTGCGGGTATTCGCGTCGTCGCGGTTGCCACGGGACCTAGCGGCCGCCGCGGGAAATACCGCGTTCCTGCTCGCTCGCGTGCGCGGTTCAGGAGGGGATTTGTCTCGCGACAACGTGATTGTTACAGGGGTATAACATTACAATAAATTGATTACTCGGCAAACTTATTTCTTCGTCTTAAAAGAATATTTGGTATAATATTTTACCGGATGTATTTGCTGTGCTCGGTTGCAAAAATATGCAGTTTGCCACGTGCCAAGATTCCCTGATGCCAAAGGGGTATAACATTACAACAAACTAATTACTCAGCAAAACGATTAAAAGAGTTTCCCCCACCACTGCAGGAAAGAATGGGTGGGTCTGAGAGGCGTCTGATCCATCATTCTCGGTTAGATCGTTAAAGTATGTGGTTCGTGCGCGAGAGGATACCGCTGTCACCTTTGTGACGTCATAAAAATCCACCGGCCTCCACTCCTATCCTTTTTGACGTCACTCCCGAAAAACATTCGCGAAAAAATCATGCCGATTAAGCCTTGACCCTCGAAAAAATTCGCGATCCCCGAAAAATCCACGGACCCCCGAAATAGTCCGCGCCTGCGGGGGGGGGGGGCCGAAAAAAGACCGCCCCGGTTAGGTCTGCGGGGGGGGGGGGGGGTGACCCCCAAAAAGACCGCCTGGTTAGGTCTGGAGGTGACCCCTAATACGACCGCCCGGTTAGGTCTGGGGGTGACCCCCGAAAAAGACCTCTCGGTTAGGTCTGGGGATGACCCCCGAAAAAGACCGCTCGGGTTAGGTCTGGGGGTGACCCCGGACAAAAACCCCCTCCCGGGGGGAAAGAGTGGGGAGAGGGGTGGGGGTTGTGGGGTGGGGGTTGTGGGGAGGGGGAATCCCCCCTTCCCCGGGTTAGGTCTGCCTCGAAAGGTCATGGAAACTGGTCCGGAATCCCCATATAATACCTACTTCGAAAATAGAATACGATGGCCCACGCGGCAATAATCGCGAGGTGAACGCACCTTCGATGCAGCGAGGTTTACAATCTCGATCGTGCACCCCGTCGCGTCGGTTGTTGTCGAACGCAAACAGCTGAGCTCGCCCGTGAGGCAAAAACTCCCAAAACGCGATCGGCTCATGTGAGAATAGTAAATACGAGGTTATTGCCCGGGAATGGATTCTCGGACGGGCAATAATTCGTTTATCGGTTGTTGAACAATTGTAATTTTTGCAAAATGTATTTTTGACATTTAGCTTAATTTGTGCACGTCCCCGTATATTTACATTCATAGACAACGAGCAATCCTATGAGAAGCGTATACTCTTTCTTCCGGTATTTTCTAATTCGTAGGGATTTGTGAGTGAACCCTACCCTGCTCACGTGCACGTGTTTGCATCTACATATTAGCTCGTCCCGTGTGTTATTTAGCCACTTTTGCGACAGCTTGATTTTTCCGTCTGTGAACCCGAAACGCGAAAGCAATTGAGGGTGCCATAAATTAGCCCTTCCCCCGTCCAGGTCGACAGAACTGACCTAAGACTACGCTGCAGGACACAGTTTTTTTGTACCATTGTCATCGTAAACGAACGTTTCGAATACATTACACAGTACAAATATGTACAGTAAACGCTCGATTCTAATCCAACAGCCGTGTTTTTCACGTACAGGAATCGTGAAGCATCCCTTAAAACAAGACGATGCGCGACGGCTAATTTTGCATTTTTATTAATTCATTGTGGATTCAATTAATAAAAATGCAAAATTAGCCTGAGTGAAGCGGCTAGTTAAATGACAAAGAAAAGCATTCGGTTACAGATGATTAACAAAATTTCCGACATACGTGCCAGCGAAGTTATTCTTGAGAATGCTGTTTCCTGTCTGTGGTATTAATTTAGGATTGCATAATGCAGTTGTTCTTCGAGAACTTCATCGACAGTCCCAATAGCGTTCGCGAGCGTCATAAATCCTAGATTTCTGCAAGTGCTCCAAAATATGTATGAGGTCTGGAGGTCGGAAGGTCTGTAAACCATCACGGTACACGCGTCGGGTCTGATGGAAATCTTACTGTATGGCAGTTTTTCTTGGGTAAGAATTTTTCGACGATAAGTGGCACCCCCGTTCTTGGAAAAAAGTTTACGAATTGTATGCAAGAAACGACAGAAATGAAGACAAAGGGAGAAACTTTTCCTCGCAACCCTGGCATCTGGCGTACCCCTAATGGTCGAGCGACAGGAATCGACGACAAAAAAACTTTCGACGACAAAGAAACTTTCACCGTCGATTAAAACACTAAATATAATTGAAACTATATCGTGTTTGGTCTTGTTTTAATCAGAAAAATGTCAGAAACAACCAGTGAAAATCCCATAAAAAAATAATGAAAATTAAGAAGTTTGAACATTCGATTCATGGTGTCAATGTAGTGGTGTTCACACCGATATACCCGAGCCTACATCAATCGTCGCCGCCCTGCGGAGCGGCGCCAAGCGGCGCGGCGTTGACAGGCAGTGGAGTGAGTAGGCACTGGACAGGAATCGTGCCCACGACCTCGGACAAGAATCAAGCATTTACTATACTGTGTAACTCGTCGGATTTTATTTCTTTCATGAAACCATTTTTAAATAAACGCTAGGCCTTTTCTGATATATTAGAGAATTTTGTCTGTTTTGTTTCAAACTGTGGCTGAAAATATTGAGATATTGCCGTTTAAAGTTTTGATCACTAATGCTTTGTATAGGACGTCGGTTAAATTGCGTTATATTTTTGAACCTTCCGAATTTGATTTCATGACTTTTTTTCTGGTAAATACGTAAATCCTATACTCTAAAGCTCTGCATAAACTCAAATTTTTTGAAATTGTGAAATGCTGCGTTTTTCCTGACAACCACAGAACTTTTGCTAGCTCAAATAAACGCGTTACCGAGCATCGAACTCTGAACGTCGAAGAGCCAGCGACTGAAAAAACGGCATACAATGTAAGCAGATGGAGAATCACGCACAAATGAAAGTTTAAACTTTTAGATTTTTCAATATACCTTCATAAAATTATTACGAGTGAATTGGGGTACTTTTCGGTAATGTTACGATAAAAATTATAAGCTTATTGAAGATAGTCCAAATGATGTCGTGTTTAGACTCATTTTCATCGGGATAATCTCTACAACTTATTCGCATTAAAAATATTATGTGTTGTCACGTCGGCTAGAATTTGGCCGTCACCAGGAGGGCGAAAACTCCAGCGACACCGGGTATTTATAAGCCAGGAGGCCGGGCCGCGTTCGGCCGCACGAGACGCGGTCCACCCGGGACAAAAGTTGTTCGCAGGCACGTCACTTCTCGAAATCTGAGCCTAGATTTTCGGGCGCCAGGCACGGACGGTGCCACGTTAAGCTATTACAGCCACCAGCGTTTCGAGAAGCGTTCAGACGCGCCTGCGACAACCGATATTAGATCGCGATATTCCGCGAACGGTCGCAGGGTACTACGCGGGGCGAACACGAGGCGTTCCCCGCGGTGGGAAGGTTTCTCACGCAATAAGAACTCTCGGAATTTCGGCTAACAACTCTTTATTTTGGCCCGTTAACAATGGCGATGCCGGCAATGACCGGCAGCGTTTCTAGGTTAGCCGGCGCGTGACGGTAGATCGGTACACGCGCGATTTGCCCTCTTCGGACCCTTTCGAGACGCGTCGAATCCGGCAGCAACGCGGTAACGGCGTCGGCGTACGCGATACTCGCGTTCTACGCCCGAACTCAGATGGAAAACGCGTAACAATTAGTTTCTCGTTGGCGGAACAAGTCGCGAAAATACGGCGAGAGCACGTGGCGGCGACGCACCGTGGAACGAGCCAAGGTGAAAACGACAACGACGCGCGGATCCTCGCTAACCATAAATAGGGCACGGCCCCCGCAAAATAATATTCCCCGCGCGTTCGTTGCCCGACGGTTTCGCGAATACCGGCAGCCTCGAAACCGCTTCGGGATTTCGGCGACGCGATCGCGACCGCGACACGCTTACCGAGCCAACGCGAGAAAAATCACTCTATCGAAATTGAATCTGATGAAAGCTTACCCGGCAACGGCAACGTTCGATGTGCTCGTCCCTCTCTCCGGCAGCTGGTCGCACTAATTAATACTGTTTCGGCAATTAGTCGCGACTGTCGTACAGTAGAGTCAACGATGAAGTGATTTTCCGGCGCGATGACTCGGGAACGCGGAAGCGGAGCGTCCCCCCCTTTCCGCGCTCTTTCCCCGCAGGCGATTCGACCTATCGCGAATAGATTTTCGGCCGGGGCCTAGCCCCGGCGCGACGGTCCCTGGCGATCGGCGATTCCTCGGCTCCCCGGCAGCGGCGTTCGATGATTGGCTGCCTCATCTTGCGGCGATCGACGCGAGCCTATCCGGAAACTGGCCAGGTTTTCCTCCAGACGAGGCGACAGCGAGACAGCGGATATTCCGGTTTCGGCACCGCATGCCCTCATCGGCGCCTCCAGGTTGTCCATCCTGGGCCGCGTTGATCCCTCGATTTCCGGTGCCAGAGTTTTCGTCGGAGCCGACCTCGTTCTTCTCCTTCGGGGGAAACAGTCTTTCAGGTCCTCACCGGGACCTGACTGCGGTCCTGCGAAATCGCGTCGCGCAAATTGGCGCGACGCTCAAAAGTATGAGTACTCGCCCATGGGTCTCGCTCGTGCCCAGGGCGAGCGCTCGCCACGGCCCATCTCGCATTAATATTGCCAGAGGGTGACCCGGTCTTCCGATATCCGGTTTCGGAGGACGTTGGCAAATCTGCCACGTCACAGTGTATTAAAAATATAAAAGTTTAAATTGTGAATAATGCTTGATTCTCCATCTGTTCACATTGTACGCTAGGCATGCCCGAGTCGACGGCTGGCGAGCACGAGCTCTCGCTTCAGCTCGTGACTATAGAAATTTATATATAAAAAATAAAAATAAATTTTTTAAAAAATACCACGTTTTTAAAACGGACTAAAAAGTATAAAATAATTTAAATAAAAATATGTTTAAAAAACGGACTAAAAAGTATAAAATAATTTAAATAAAAATATGTTTAAAAAAAGCTTTTTAGTCTTGTGTGTGTGAAATTTTTCTATCGATTAAAAGGGTAAACTTTCTCTTCGGAACCAAAAAATTTTCAATTATTATATGTCTTATCTTGTTCATTTCGGCGAGAAAACTCCTATATCGAAGTCCCAGACCACGGAAACCACTCGTTAAAAAGTTATGAGCATGTAAAGTTGAGTAATTTTATAGTAATTTTCATTGTTTCACCTCAGAAAGTGACAGGTATGGGCGCCGCCATATTGGTGTATACCAATATTATTTAATAAAGGTTCGACGGAGAATCTCGGTGTAACTGTTCTTTCGCTTGGTAAACAAATAATACGTAAGTAATGACTTTGTAAACACCGCACGGAGCTCGAACGCACACTGACGCACACTGACGCACACTGAGCTCCTTCGGTGCGAAACGGGTGAGTGGAGTGGGGATGAGTCAGAGTGGGAACACGTAGTAGAGTGGGGACGTACAGGTAGTGCGATGGGGTATAACGGTTAGATTTATTAATAATAATTTATATATCCTAAACGCATAGACTTTTTAAAAAAATTTTTTTTAAATATTGCATTGTCATCCAGTTCTGAGCTATGTTTAAAATTACAAGTCTCTAGCTCATCGGGAAGTTAGTTTAAAATCAATTGCAAGATTTGTACCGAACAGACAGACAGACAGACAGACAGACAGACAGACAGACAGACAGACGTACAGACAGACAAGAAACCGAGCTAATAAAAACGTGGTAATAAAATGTATTATTATACAGATGTTAGACACACTATGTAATCGGGTGACAAGATTGTAACCGTTATAATACGAATTCTCGGGCAACTACAAATTGTTTGTTTGGAGGACACCTTTACGGTTTGCCGTTGGAGACATTTCAAACTGTAAGCAAACTGTCTCGATCAGGAGCCGTACAGGTGACTCGTGACGTCATCTCGCGTGTGCCGTGTGTTCGCGCGTTACCGCGAGAGACACACTCGATTGTTATAAGTAGATCGAATAGCACGCGTTAGGTCAAGCGAGGCATAATTTTTAGCTTCCGATCATTTACGAATTCGTGCGGTTTTGTGTCCGAGTTACAATCCTTTCGATTCCGATACACGTTAGCAGCGCTTTAGTTATTAAAGAGTTTATCGTAGTGCGAGCGAGAAGTTTCGACGGGTTATTTTGTAACTATTGTTTAACGTAATATACTCAGACTGCTCAATCGAGCTTATTCTACAAAATCTCGAGCGTCGTTCATCATCTACCGTCCATTCTACCGAATCTCCCACGAAGAAAGGTAATTCCCGAGCAATCCTCGACCACCTTGCGAACTCATTAAAATCAATTAGATTTTCCAATTTTTCGCGAGGCTCTAGGTCGAACAACAGATATAATGTTATTATATCTGTAATATAATTATTTATTAATATATAAATTATTTATATATATATATGTATATTTTTTTTTCTTTTCTAGCATTATATGTTCTCCTGAGCATGTACGCACAGACAATATTCAATGTAGGTATTGGTACCGTTGATGTTGATTTCTATGACATATCCAAACATTCTATTTTATATTACATTTTAAAACTGAATTTATATTTTTAAAATTTTGCTTCTACGCTAATTCACTTTTTGCTGTCACCATCTTCGATTTTGTTCTAATTGAAATATGTTGTAGTCCGTGTGAAATTGGTGGGGGTTTAAGTCATCATTCTGCCGACTTCGAATTTTTTAAAATAGTTTTAAATGATCCTACCAATACATACTTCTGACCCTTCCTTATCCCTTCCTGATGGAAGAAAACCGCCACCTTCTCGTGGTTTCCATTGAGCAACGACACCGTTTTTGTAAAACATATACAATTCGTATAGAAAATTACAATACATATCTATAAATAAAGTTATGATTAGAAAGGTGTCGTTGGCCAAGAGTGGTTACTAATACTGTTCTCGAGTTACAAATACAGACCAGCGGAATAGAAAACTGAACATAATAGCGGTGCGCTCGACTCGCCTTTACCTGAGACGCGGGTACACCGCGTCCTTTTCCAGCATATTGTAACGATTACAGGAAAAACGCCATTTTGTAAAAGGTCTTGTTTTGAAGAGGAAACTTCAAGGAATAGGACCATATGTTTTAAAAATTTACATTACCGGCCAAAATTGAAAAAAATATAAAAAAAAGAATTTGTTTAAATTTTTTGACATTATAAAGTTAATTATCGAGGATGAAAAAATTATTTTACAATAGCCCAATCCTTTCGGAATAAAACAAAAAAAAGTATAGGTCAATCGGACAAACAATTCGTACAAAAATTCGTAAGTGAGGCCTGCTTTCGCCAAAATGGGCAAAAATCGCAAACTTTGAAGGCCCGCCATTTCTAAAAAAAATTCG
The DNA here is from genome assembly GCA_916610255.1 of Lasioglossum lativentre. Classification (NCBI taxonomy): domain Eukaryota; kingdom Metazoa; phylum Arthropoda; class Insecta; order Hymenoptera; family Halictidae; genus Lasioglossum; species Lasioglossum lativentre. The sequence continues at coordinate 27,928,639 of OU744359.1, read as the reverse complement.
AAATCGGCAAAATGTTGACTTAAACCCCCCCTAATTTCACATGGACTACAACATATTTCAATTAAAACAAAATCGAAGATGGTGACCGCAAAAAGTGATTGATTCGGCATGGAATGACCCTCGAACGCTTTCGATGCTAGCATCGACGGTGTTTGTGCGAATATAATGCGGCAATATTGCACTTTTAAAGCTGGCAATGCTGTAACTTCTAGCTTCCACAAACACACACACACTTGTGCAGTAACGTCAATTGAGTTCCTTTTTCTCTCATAACAGAACACGCCGATGGCTCCATCTCGTATTCATCAGGCAGCTACACATAAGTAGTTAATACCATCGCCGACCAGATATCTCGTCCGAAATACCATTTCTCCAACGCAGCAGTTATCGGCAATTACCGACCTGCTGTGTCTGCCAAAGTCACGTGACTACACTAGCCCCTTAAGTGGCATGTGTCAAATACGTGGTGCTTGCCGTCGCTGTTAAAGAGTTCTTCGGCCCTACCTGGGATCGCACAACTTACGATCCCAGAATTAAATCCCTTAATTATCACCAGAAGTTGAAAAATTCGTTAACAAGAAGTAAAGTAAAATGATGAAATACTTACCTTACTTCCTGTGTAAATGAAAATATAATTATGGAAAATAGGTACAGTATTCTCGCGATAAATGTCCCAAACGTCTGGACGATAATTGTCCCTGAACTATCCCCACTACTGCGGGGTATACCCCGTGAGGGACCACAAAACTCGAGAGGCCTCGGCCGCCGAGAAGTGTAACATGATACGGGTCGGGTATATCGGTGTGAGACCAGAAGTAATCCGATGACAAAATTTCTTTATTTTTCATTATTTTTTCATGGAACTTTCGCCAAAATATTCTTGATATTTTTCTAATGAAATTCATACCAAACATGATATAATTCCGATGATATTTACGTGTGTAATGGACGATGGAAGTTTCGTGCGCAAGGAAAGACAGCGATGGGAAAGGAAGAGACGCGGAGAGTCGCAGTCGCCGGCACAGTTCAAAAGCCCGCCGGGTCCTCACAATGTAATCCCAATAAAATACTTTTTTATTATTACTAATTTTTTATGAGACTTTCACCAATATATTTGTGACATTTTTCTGATTACAATGATACCAAACACGATATAATTCGCATCGTATTTACAATAATTTTCTGTTCATATAATTTCAATGAGAAGTTACGCGGGGTCGTCCATTACACACGTAAATATAATCGAAATTATCATATTTGGTATCATTTTCATTAGAAAAATGCCAGGAATATGTTGTTGAAAGATCCATAAAAAAATAATCAAAAATAAAGAAGTTTCGCCATCGGATTAGTAGTGGTCTCACACCGATATATCCGACCTGTATTACGTTTACATTGTGACACCGTCAATCACATATCGATATCTCGTGTGACGAGAACACCGATATCGATCCCCACCACAACGACTAGCTGCGTCACGCGCGATCCTTGTCTTAGAAAAGGATCATAGGATCGATCCACTTGTGGGATGCGCGCGCATCGATCCCCTCTCGATAACGATCGAAGGAGGTCGATGCGAGTAGCAGATAGATCACTCTGCGTCTCGACTTGATCCGATAAGCACGCAAGTGTCACCGCGGTTATAATTCGTTTCTAGCGCGAATAGCGTAAGCCCAGAGTAGCTCCCTTTAAAAGATAGAAGCTTGCGTCTAGCAAGTAAATTTGTTTCAACAGATCGAATTTGTATAGCCCAGATTGGCTCTCTTTAAAATATAGAAGCTCGCGCCTAGTGAGTTAATTCGATTCAACAGATAGAATCTGTATAGCTCAGAGTGGCTCTTCTTCTAATATTGTGGTGTGCGTATAGCAAATGGTTTGATAATTTCGGATAACGAGTGTGTTAGTAGATCGGGAATGGGTCGTGATAACCGGCGTCTATTATAAAGTACGGGTCATGAACACGGGGCAAGTTTGCCGAGGATTTGTGATTTCGTGCTAGTGTATTCGGAATAAAGAATGTGAACGCATCAATTAAATAAAGTTTAGTGGCTGATGGTATCACGAATCCGCGTTGCCTATCCAGTGTCAGTAATCCAGTGTGACCGCGAACCCTATCAAGAGGTCAGACGGGATTCTAAGCAAGCACCTTAATTTTTAAACGAACTTTCATTGATATTATCGTGAGCAGTACACACGAACGGGTGCCATTCGGGCCTCCCGTGAGTCCAGACAGGATATTGCGTGTGTCCTATCGCATGATACTGATGAGAGCATCCGGGGATTGAGGAGTCGCCCAGGCCACGTACTAGTGCCCTGCCGATAAACCTTTAGGTGAGCACAAGGAGATCTCAAGGTCGTCCGGGATTGGGGAGTCGCCCAGGCTACGTAACCGTGCCCTGCCGACAATTTATTATCTTCCGCATACGCCTTGTGAGCTTCCTAGCGAGTAGGTGTCGTTTCCTCCTCCTGCGCTGCGGCAGAAGAATCGTTGCATTCTATTTCGTTAGTGACACTAAAAGCGACATCGAGTCGGAGACGGTCGCGAGGTATCCAGAGTAGCGTCCGGGGATTGAGAAATCGCCCAGGCCACGCACAGTGCCCTGCCGACAATTCAGTATCTTCCGCATACGTTATGGTGGATGTCCTAATAAACAGGTGTTGTCTACGCTTGCTGTGAATTTCGGTAGGATCACTAGGTGCGTCCTGTTTCGTTAAGGGAATTGACAATGCGGCCGCATTAAATCAAAATCTATTGTCAAATCCGAGATCTATGCGACAACGCGATCGACATTTGGGATCAAGGACGACAAATCGGGTAAATAACCGTTGATAGTCGCGTTTCTTGCACGCATTCCTTGCGTGACGTGAAATCATTCAGAGTACGAATTCGGTGCGTTATAAACACACTGAGATTAGAATTGGATCACCGTCGATCCGGATCACGATTTGTACAACGAAGATCAACAGAATATACAAACTTTGTTTACACATTGTGACGTGGCATTTTTGCCAACGTCCCTCCGAACCGGGAATCGGAAGATCGGGTCGCCCTCTGCCAGCGAGATACGATCGAGACCGGGGCGAGCGCTCTCCCTGGGCACGTGCGAGGCCCAGGGAACGCAAAACTCATATTTTTGAGCGTCGCGCCGAATTGCAAGACGCAATCTTGCAGGACCGTAATCGGGTCCCAGGGGGACCCGAAACCCTCTCCCGCCGGGAAGGACGCAGACTCCTACAGGAAAAGTACCGAGAGGTCTGGCCCCGGAATAGAACGAGGAAAAGAACGGAGGAGATCGACGCGGCCCAGGACAAACAACCTGGAAGCGCCGACGAGGATGAGGACGACACAAGGAAAATCGACCTCACCCAATCGCCGCATCGTCCGGAAGAAAGCCTGGCCAGCTGCCGGATTGGCCGACGCCGATCGTCGATGCGGGAAGCAGCCAATCATCGGATGCCGCTAGCGAAGAATCCGCGAATCACCGGAGACCAGAGCCTGTCGCGTAGCGTCCGAAACTTAGCTAGCGATAGGCCGATGCGTCACGCGAGAGAGAGAAATAGGAAAGTGTGGGACGCCTCGCTTCCGCGTTACCAAGCCACCGCACGGGAAGACATTGCTTCGATATCGGTATTATACAACGGACGCCATTCTAATCGCGATAATTAAAAGTACTTTGCGACCACTGCCGGGCACGAGGGACGGAGAATTATAGAGCTAGCTGCCGTAGAGCTGCCGCTTCTCAGCTGTTACCGTTGGTAAGCGCCGATCAGGCTTATTTATCGAGTTTGTGAATTTTGCGCGTGTGGCTCGAGTAGCGTTTTGGCGTGTCCGCGTTCGCGTCGTGAGAGTTGACGACTTGGGATCGGGGCTGCCGTTAATCGCGGAAAACTAGTGTCGCGAGGGGCCCGATTCCTCTGGGCAACGGGACAATGATTCTTTAGCGAATTCGCATCCCACGGGGGATTCGAATAAAGTACCGGGTGTCGCCGTCAACTCTGACCAACCTCGTTTCGTTCCATGGTGGGACGCCGCGACGTGCTCGATTCGTGTTCCGCGAATTCGACCAACGAACGAAGCTTGCATAGGATCGCGTATTAGATCGGAATTCGGCATCGTAAATTCCACGCGTAGGGTACGAGCGCGTTAAAATCAAGGGCTGCCGAATTCGGCGCGAAAGAGGGAGAAACATCCTCGGAGGACAAAGCGCGTGCGAAGACCATCCGTCGCGAAATCACCTGTGACGCGCCGAGCCTCTCGGCAGCTCTGTTAAACACCTCGTTGAATAAACGACTTGCATTGCCGAAAATATCGTATTCCATTATTGTGAGAAACCTTCCTGCCGCAAGGAATGCCTCCTGTCTCCCATGTTGATCCTGGACCCTCGTAGAGCTATCTCCGGCCGATCGCGATCGTCTCAGACTCGTAGTTTCGCGGCGTAGAATCAATTCGTAGCGTTCGGAATTTCCTACGACACGTGGAAGTGTATGGCGCCCGATAATTCGCGTCAGTTGCCAGAAACCGCGAGTCTACGATCGCCTTTTTGTCCCGGGTGGACCACGCGTCGTGCGGCCGAGCGTGGCCCGGCTGTCCGCCTGTAAATACCTGCTGTTGCAACATGTTTCGCCCCTCTGGCGACTCACGGCTGCCGAGCGACGTGACAACATATACATCATAAGTCAACACTTACTTCATTTCGTCTAAACCCTTCCGCTTTCCAGTGCCTGGAGGCACGAATCTCGTTTGTCTTACAGGGCATAGTAGTAACATCGGATAAGGTAACCGATCCGATGTGTTTAAACAATAGTATTCAGTAAAATCAAGATAAAGATAATAGTTCCGTTACAAAGTAGGGAGCCACTAGGTTGGATAAATCTTTGTTTGGACTATTGGTTTGCCGCAAACGAACCTGATGCGAAATCAGGGACTCGCTAGGATTGTTAGTACGCCTCGTAACTAGTATAATTTAATTGATTCAATCCGAGCGGTAAGATTGTATCGTGTGGGAACGTTCAATTACTAGATTAGGATTTTGGTCAGTAATTAAGGGTTTAAGAAAGTTGCACGATTTACCAAATAACATAAATATATTCTAATCAAGAATGTGTATGTACAGATGGTAGTGTCGCGACTGAATTGAAATAGAAGTGTATGTATTATTACCTAAGATGCTCGGTGTTGACGCACTGGCAATGCGGGGCCTGATAGTACTAGTAATGCCAAATAAACTTTAAACCGAACTCGCGGAGTCTGTAAGGTTACTAGACGTTGATTCTAACGACTGCAACACGACGTGACACTACTCGTGTTTAGACCAGGGTTGCCATATGCGGGTCCCGCCAGGCCCCTTACGTTTCCGTCCCTCGCCTAGATGCTCCGTAAAGCCTGCCTTCGCTTCCCCCACTCTTCCGCCTGTGGAGCAGGTAGGGAAACTAACCGGCGTCCTTTTGTTCCGCACGACGCCACGGACGGCTTGGCTTGTATAAGCGTACGGTTTTTCCTGCGACACTCGGTAGCATGCTCCACGCGGTACGTGGCAGCGGTAGTGGTAAGAGTGGGGGAAGCGAAGGCAGGCTTTACGGAGCATCTAGGCGAGGGACGGAAACGTAAGGGGCCTGGCAGGACCCGCATATGGCAACCATGGTCTAGACTAGTACTAACCAACGAGAGTAAAAATGCAAGCGTTTATATACCCCAAAAACGGGAGGGGTAGTCTGATTTTAATCTGCAGTTATATGGGACTGCATTCTCGTTTTTTGTGGTTTTCCATTAAATCGGGCCAGAGCTCGATCTTCGTCAAGAGGGTAGATTTTTAGAAGGGCCTGTTATCTAGGACGTTTTCTGCCAGAGACGCTCTTGAAGAGATTACCATGAGAAAGTCAATGGAATCTCTTCTCATATCGTAACATACCTTACTTTTTTATTGAGATATTAGGGTCACCTTCAGTTTTCTAAATAGAATGCCCAATATTTTTTCTCGAACTCAGATATAAAGCAGAAAATTCTGCGTAAAAAAGTATTGACCTTCATATATTCTAAATCTAATAGTTAACGAGACATTATCGAATTAATTTTCCATATGTACCCCCTATGTACCTGGAAGCTAGTCAATACTTGAACTGATATTCCTCAACTGGAATATGCTAAGTACATATGAAAATTAATTCGATAATGTCTCATTAACCATTAGATTTAGAATATATGAAGGTCAATACTTTTTTTATGCAAAATTTGATGATTTGTCCAAATTCGAAAAAAAATATTAGACATTCCATTTAAAAAACTGAAGGTGACCCTATAATATCTCAATAAAAAAGTAAGGTAATAAAAAACAGATTAGAGCACTGTATGTCCCCCTAGATACCATGCAACTTTTGTTTGGAACATTTTTTCGTACAACGAATACATTACGAGTTAATCAAACACTACACTACTATTTAAAGTCGCCTATAGAGCGCACCACATGAGTGATGCCTGTAGGTATTGGCGTGAGGAGAAGCTGTGTTTCTCCTTTACCAATTATATATGGTCCGTGGTCTCTCGCCCACCGTACCTACTATCCGCGGGAGAGTTCAATGAATCGATTTTGAAGTATAATAAACAACTAAAACTTTATTAAATAAGTCAATGATTATAACTACAGTTAAGCGCGAGCTCTATGAGCTTAGATAGACTATCGCACGCTTAGACCATTAAATAGATAGACCCGGCATAGGTATAGTATGCGTATAGGAAAACCGAGAGTGCAGCTCGGCAAAGATAACGTACCGCGTGACGTCACAAGATAAGTCTTAAGATAATTTCAAAATGGCTGAAACGGCAGACCGACGCCAACTGTCGCCGACACGACGCCATTATACATTTGCTCCGTGTGAATTTTTTTTAGTAATTCGAAATGGTGCGAACGTGCTGTATAAAAAGTTGCAGCGAAAGCACCAGTTCTGCTACCAACGTATCATTTCATCAGTAAGTATTTTATTACTGTTAATTTTTGATATTATATAGCCAAATACAATATCGCATAATCTATAACTGGTAAAATGAATATTTGATGTTTATTATATACAAGGTTTTTTTTTGTACTGGTTGTCAAATAATTAATGGTTATTTATTGTCCCTTGCTTTACATTAATTGCAGATTTCCTAAAAATCCTGAATTAAGAAAACAATGGATTCAACAAACAAACGTAGAATATTTTGCTACGGCACGAGTCTGTTCCAAGCATTTCAGTGATGAGTGTTTTAATCAATCTGGGTGGAGTACAAGGCGAGTATTGAAATGCGATGCTCTCCCTACTCTATTAATTGCTGAAGCAGATTCTGAGCAAAATGCCGCAGTAACAGAAATTATGGAACCGGGGACGTCCTCAAAAAGGAAGCGTAAAATATATCTTGGAGATTTCACAAATTCCGACATGGAAGAGAATAAAGAAAACTATGTGAATATTGTTAATGCGACAATTTCGAAAAAAAATAGAGTGATAAAAACATTACTCGATAAAACTAAAAGGCTTGAAAAAAGAGTTACTGACTTACAAACATTGGTGGATGAGCTACAAAATAATGCTATGATTACAGAAGATGCCTCTATACGTCTTTCGGTACGTATAAACTTCAACAACTTAAGTCTGAAACATTTTATTACTTAATTGCTTTGCTTTACTTTGTTTTACTTTGTTTTACTTTGGTTTTCTTGGCTTTACTTTGGTTTTACATAATATTTGAAAGTGTTGTATATGAATGTTTTTTCTTATATTTTCTTCTATTGCTTCCACCTCTATGTTTTATTTCTGTTTTTGTTGTTTCACTTTAGGAAAGTTTACCTCCTTGCACCAAAACACTGTTTAAACAGTTGTTAGCATCGCAACATACAGTATACCCTGATATTCTGAAAACATTTGCACTCACGTTGAATTTTTATTCGCCAAAAGCTTATAATTACGTCAGACAAACATTCCAAAACACTTTACCCCATCCCAGAACTCTGCAGAGGTGGTACTCTACGATTGAATGTAAACCTGGCTTTCATAAAGAATCCATGCATGCGTTAGAAATTAAGGTTAAAGAGTGTCAAGCTAAAGGTAAAGCATGTGTGTGTGCGTTAATGCTTGATGAAATGGCGATCCACAAAAAGATTGAGTGGGATGGCGAAAACTTTGTTGGGTCAGTTTTAAGAATATATTTCAACTATATGTACTTTTATACGCTACTAAATCATAATAATCATTTGTTGTCAATAAGGTTTCCAATAATACATACAGGTATTCTACATTGCAGGTATGTGGACATTGGCATGGATGACCAAAGTGATAATCCAGCAGAAGCGAAGGAAGCACTTGTATTTTTATTAAATTGTGTAAATGATAGGTGGAAATTGCCGGTAGGCTATTTTTTAATCGATGGCCTATCAGGAATCCAGAAAAGCAATTTAGTTAAAATGTGTCTGCAGTTGTTCCATGATAGTGGAGTTACAATATGCAGTGTAACATTTGACGGCACCAACGCAAATTTAGCTATGGCAATGTGCCTTGGAGCAAATCTGTCAGCAGCATGTTTAAATCCAAGTTTTCTTCATCCAGTAACAGGAGAAAACATTCAACTGTTTCTGGATCCACCCCACATGTTAAAGCTTATTAGAAATACTTTGGGGACCCATAAAGTTTTTTACGACGACAATAAAAATCCAATTAAGTGGGAGCATTTTATTAATTTAGTCAAAGTTCAAGAGGAAGAAGGTTTGCATCTCGCAACAAAAATAACGTCGCGTCATATTAATTGGTTCCAGGAAAAAATGAAAGTAAGACTGGCGGCACAGACATTTTCCCTGAGTGTTTCAAAAGCACTACAGTACTTAAGAGAAACGAATTACAACCAAAATTTTGCAGATACGGAACCGACAGAGCGATTCATCATTTTCATGAATGATGCATTTGACATTTTAAATAGCAGAAATTTATTAGCGAAAGGTTTTAAAGCTGGTATACAGCAATGTAATAAACATTCTATTTTCAAAAGAATTGACGAAGTGATCAAATATATCACTTCGTTAACATATGGACCAAACAAAGATCCAGTGCACTTGGGTCGAAATAAAACTGGTTTTATTGGATTTATAACCAGTTTACGATCCCTCGTGCATATATTCAATCAATATGTAGATAACAAAGAAAACAAGAGATTACAATATTTATTAGCATACAAGTGTTCTCAAGATCATCTTGAAGTATTTTTCAGTGCTGTAAGAAGTATGGGAGGACATCATAATAATCCTACCTCGAAACTTTTTCAAGCAGCATATAAAAAATTGCTAATTCACACTGGGGTCACTGGCTCCTTACAAGCCAATTGTATTGAGCAAATACCAACTATTATTTTAAGTAGAAGTGGTTCGAAAGGGAATAGAATGAAAACTATAGATAATTGTTTAAAGGAAGCTTCAGAAAATGATGAATCGCTCGAAGCAATTAATAACGACCACAATTATTTTATTAAATCATTAATTGCATTAAATAGTTTATCCAACTACGTCAACGACGTAGTCGAATATATTGCAGGGTTTGTAATTCGGAGCTTGAGGAAGAGTCTAGAATGCGAGGTATGCTTGCAAGCATTAGTGAGCCAGCAATCTAAGTCCACCTTTATAAATTTAAAAAATTACAGCCAAAATAGGCAAGCGTTGACTGTGCCGTCAAATGACGTCATACACATTTGCAAAATTGCTGAGGCGGAAATACGCCTTATGGAGAAAACAAATGAAGTGACTCAAAAAAATGTATTGCCAAAATTAATTGTAAAAATTTTGAGTAATGTTCGTGCTACAGTATTTACAAATTATAGCGAACACATGTATGATACAAGCATGGAGACGAACCATATTGTACAGTTAATAAAATTAATATCATTTAGGTATTGTAATGTAAGATTGTACCACATTGGAGAATGTACAGTAGACCGTAAAAAAATACGCAGTAGATTAACGAAAGCGATTCTATTTTCTAATCAATAAGTAGTGTAAATAAGAGAAGTGTAATATACAGAATTATTTTATATATATATATATATAAATATAAATATATATACATTTACAGTTTATAATTGATTATTTCATGATACAATGCCAAATTCTTTGAAATTATCCTGTCCATTCTTTCCGCGTACTAGATACATGGCGCACCCGCTGATCCCCCTCACCCCCCATATAAGCCAAGCGTAGGCACTGTCGATGAACACAGCTTATACATCTTTCGAGAATGTGACGTCACGAGGGCCTTCAGATGAATTTATCTTTGCCGAGGGGAACATTATCTGCGCCGGGTCTATAGGTATATATGGTCTAAGATCGCACGAAACACGTTGGACGCCACATGGCGATGTGGACCCCACATGCCCACTTGGACGCCGACCAATTGGACGCGTGCCGATTGGACGGTCCCGATTGGACGCGTTCCTTTTGGACGCCGTGCCGAATGGACGCGTTCCTTTTGGACGCCGTGCCGATTGGACGCGTTCCTTTTGGACGCCATGCCGATTGGACGCGTTCCTTTTGGACGCCGTGCCGATTGGACGCATTCCTTTTGGACGCCGTGCCGAATGGACGCGTTCCCTTTGGACGCCGTGCAGATTGGACGGTTTATGAGTAAATTATGTATATCGTTTGACAGGTGTAGGTCAGAATAGAGGATTATTTACAACATAGTTATTAGGATATCTGAGGAATATTCATCCTTGTAGTGCATGAAACAGGAGAAAAGATACAATATTATTTCTTTGTGACGCAGATTTATTAGTTTATGACATACAGAGTTTTGATTAAATTACCACGACAAATAACAGAAATATGTTCTCGAAACAGAAATGTAATTACTTTCTTGCAAGATATATCTGGAAATATGAGTAAGGTAACGGAGCATTAAATTTCATTGTCTCTAATACATTGTTTATTTCAAGTTATATTTGTTGAATATATATGCGAATACATGGAATTTTATTTCCATTATTTTCAGCATTTGATCAGAAATGGAGGGAGAAATTGGATCAAAGATATCATGGAGCAGAAGTATTTCATGGATACATGGGAGAAATTATGCAAGAACAGATTTTAAAAACAATGTAATGCCATTATATTTAAAATAAACAGTTTAATACAGGTAGATGAATTCCATATATTTTAATTTCCTACTTCAATTTTCTAGATATAGAATGCTAGTTACGATTCACATTGTTTGCTTCTACTTTCGAAGAAAGACTTCTACAAAGTAACTATTTATAAGAAAAATAACTTGTAACAATGTAGTTTCATCCATATCACTGACTGTTGTACTTTCTACTTGTACATATCGAGTACAAAGGTCTCCGTTAGTCGTGTACTCGAGCAATCTGTCTTCTGAAAAAGATTTATATTAATAGCTAACAGAATTAATCTCAGTTTGGGGAAAGAGATATTGACCTGTACTAAATGTTCCACTCAAGCGAGTTCCATTATACGCATCACTTTTATCGCAGTCTGAAAACAAATTAAAAAAATTTTACTTGAAGCATAAGTCGAACGTAGCGTTAGTAATGTATGAAAACGTACCACTTGACTTATAAACATAGTGCTGTTGTTCAGAATCTTTATTAAACATCTTCAATAATTGTTCAATTGGCAGTATCCAGGAAACTAAGTTATCTTGGAATAACTTAATATTGGCGTTCCTTTCTCTATTGGCGCGAGTGCGAATCCGTGTGACGTTTAAGTTTTTTTAATAAACGTTGGTAATCACTCTTTTCATCTTTGATTTGCTTTAAGTTCTTTGTAAATCTATTTTATTAAAATGTTAGTGCAAAGAAACAAAAAGAATGACACGCATTAAAAGCGCGTGAAACCTTACCTTAAAGATCCACAAATCCAACAGCGTGGTTTGGAAACGTTGCGCAAGGGTATTATTAAACGACTCAACGATGTTGTTAGTCCTCACTGGAAAACCGTATATGCTAACCTTGGATAAAATAGAAGGCCACACATTGCGCAGATATGCCGTAAACAGAAGTACATTTGGAAATGTGCCGCATATTAGGTCAGCGACTAACTGAATTTGATGTAATGCTTCTGGAAACATATCAGATGGAGCTAAAGGCATTGTCATAACCATTGTCAGAATTGCTCTTGGTGCTCCTTGCAACCCCAACTTCTACCACTTCCTTAGTAGACCCTGAATAATAAAAAAAGGATTATTAAATTCTTTATGCAGCACGTTGATGAGGTAAGTATTACAAAAAATACATGTAAAATGCCAAGAGTTATATTCTACCTGAGTAAAATGAAACCAGCATCCATGTATGGTAACCCTGGGCAATTGTGCTCGTACACTTTCCATAGCAGTTCTCTCGTAATCACACATGACAGTTTCTAAGTTGTCTTGCAATCGTGGAACAAGAGAAACTATTTTTCTCCATATTGCTTCGTACATTGTCTTAGTAAGACATTCACATAAAACGAAAATGGTAGCAATTCCCTGTAAAGTAACATCATTTTTTAATCTGACAATGTGAGATAAGCATAATGGAAATTATCAATAGCGGTATACCGTGTCATTGTAACGTATGTGTACAGTGTAGAGTTGATGAAAAGGAGGCATTCGTGGTATCACCTAATAACAGATAAAGAATGACCAAATAATAGAGACTCTCTTTACTTGAAAGATATTAATCACATAAATGGTTTATGTTAAATACTTACGGAAAAAGTACCATCCATATACAGGGTGCGGCACCTAAAACAGGTCACCTGAATAACTCGCTTGCTTTTGAAGGTAGAAAAAAAAGGATCAGACCAAACTTACTTGATATCGAGGGGCTCGTAATCTGATGTCATTAATTTTTTTATAGGTGGAGACGTCAAGGAGATATGAAGGTCAACTCTGTTTTTTTAAATGGAACGGTATGGCTGTTTATTTACATTCTGATAGTGTATTTCAAGACGAATACAATGACCTATTGTGAAGGTCATTCAAGGTCACGCAAGGTCAACTGCAATAGAAAATACGGCGAATTTCGAGCGACCCAGCTATTGTAACGCGTATTCCATCGGAATCCGGTAATTGTTCCGCGCCGAAAGCGGATTGTAACACGGCGAAAATCTAGTGAATTACCGGGTTCGACGCGAGCGAATGAAGAAAGCGCAAGCGACCGAAAATCCGTCGTAGATTCTCGCGCCGGCTTGTAAATTACCGCTGCCGGCTCTCACCGGCAGCCATGTCGTGTCCATCGGACAAATAAATTGTACAAGCCGATTCTTTCGTTAATTATTTCCGTAGAGAAACCTTTCCGCCACGGGAAATGCTCCGTACTTCGCCCACGTAGAATCCTGAGCCCATCCTAGAGCCAACCAGAACATCGTGCGGTTCTCGCAGTTTCGGAGAGTTCGTTCGCGCCTCGTGCCGTTATAATAAAGAAATGAAATTAAGAAATTACAATTTAACGGTCTCATTTTCCTATATTAACTTATTTATTTAAAATATGCTGGCATTACATTATTTTTAAGGTCTATGAATACAAGACGAACTTATGTAATTTAATACTCCTCTTGTTTGGATAATCTCTTCATTGTATCTATTCAATTTGTCGACTCCAAAATTTTTTGCTGTAATTTTCTCATGAATGTCTGGACAAACGCAGAAAATAAAGAAAAAGATATCATTGTGTTATATATTGATACATAGAATTTTACAACTTTAATTTGAAATAAAAAATTTAATACCTCTTTTACCTTAAACATATTTCCAGATCTATCTTGCGGCAAACTAAGTGCGTCTCTATATTCAATATTTTTGCTATTTGTCCTAGTATTTCGTTGGAAACTGTGCGTTTTCTCTATGTCCTGTTACTCCAGTAAGTATAACTACGGTATAATTACAACTACAATAATGTACTCTGCAAGTAAATACATTATTAGATATTGTGAAACTTTTCAACATATAGAAAAAACTAAAGTGAGAACAACGATTTGCATTGAATAAAGGATCTCATTAAATGCTACCTATTAATATAGATCAAAGTGTGAAATTGTTTTTTTTTGTAAATCACCGTTAGACTCTGGCTGATCATCAACAACATATCGCAGGACTCAAGTAATGGGAACTTCAAACATAAAATCCCACTAAAAAAAGTTCCGTGTCATGTTCATTGATCTGGTTTACTATCTTCTTAATCTTCCTTGAAAAATCGATAATTTTCTCCTTGATTATTATCAAATTTCCGCCTTATATACATTGATACTTACATCCAGATGAATATTTAAAATGTATAATACCCAATATTAATATAAAAATTATTATGTACTTAAATTCATAGTTTGCTGAAAGTAATGAATATTTTAAATACATAATAATTTAGATTCAAAAATTATGTTAATTTACAGGGAATAGCTACCTTTTTTGTTTTATGTGAATGTCGTACGAAGACAATTAGGAAGCAAATTGGGAAAAATAGTTTCTCTTGTTCCACGATTGCAAGACAACTTAGAAACTGTCATGTGTGATTACGAGAGAACTGCTATGGAAAGTGTACGAGCACAATTGCCCAGGGTTACCATACATGGATGCTGGTTTCATTTTACTCAGGTAGAATATAACTCTTGGCATTTTTCATGAATTTTTTGTAATACTTACCTCATGAACGTGCTGCATAGAGAATCTAATAATCCTTTTTTTATTATTCAGGCTCTACTAAGGAAGTGGTAGAAGGTGGGGTTGCAAGGAGCACCAAGAGAAATTCTGTCAATGGCTATGACAATGCCTTTAACTCCATCTGATATGTTTCCAGAAGGATTACATCAAATTCAGTTAGTCGCTGACCTTATATGCGGCACATTTCCAAATGTACTTACTTCTGTTTACAGCATATCTGCGCAATGTGTGGCCTCCTATTTCATCCAAGATTAGCGTATACGGTTCTCCAGTGAGGACTAACAACATCGTTGAGTCGTTTAATAATACCCTTGCGCAACGTTTCCAAACCACGCTGTTGAATTTGTGGATCTTTAAGGTAAGGTTTCACGCGCTTTTAATACGTGTCATTCTTTTTGTTTCTTTGCACTAACATTTTAATAAAATAGATTTACAGAGAACTTAAAGCAAATCAAAGATGAAAAGAGTGATTACCAACGTTTATTAAAAAAACTTAAACGTCACACGGATTCGTACTCGCACCAAAAGAGAAAGGAACGCCAATATTAAGTTATTCCAAGATAACTTAGTTTCCTGGATACTGCCAATTGCACAATTATTGAAGATGTTTAATAAAGATTCTGAACAACAGCACTATGTTTATAAGTCAAGTGGTACGTTTTCATACATTACTAACGCTACGTTCGACTTATGCTTCAAGTAAAATTTTTTTAATTTGTTTTCAGACTGCGATAAAAGTGATGCGTATAATGGAACTCGCTTGAGTGGAACATTTAGTACAGGTCAATATCTCTTTCCCCAAACTGAGATTAATTCTGTTAGCTATTAATATAAATCTTTTTCAGAAGACAGATTGCTCGAGTACACGACTAACGGAGACCTTTGTACTCGATATGTACAAGTAGAAAGTACAACAGTCAGTGATATGGATGAAACTACATTGTTACAAGTTATTTTTCTTATAAATAGTTACTTTGTAGAAGTCTTTCTTCGAAAGTAGAAGCAAACAATGTGAATCGTAACTAGCATGCTATATCTAGAAAATTGAAGTAGGAAATTAAAATATATGGAATTCACCTACCTGTATTAAACTGTTTATTTTAAATATGCTGGCTTTACATTGTTTTTAAAATCTGTGCTTGCATAATTTCTCCCATGTATCCATGAAATACTTCTGCTCTATATCTTTCATCCAATTTCTCCCTCCATTTCTGATCAAATGCTGAAAATAATGGAAATATAATTGCATGTATTCGCGTATATATTCAACAAAAATAACTTGAAATAAACAACGTATTAGAGACAATGAAATTTAATGCTCCGTTACCTTACTCATATTTCCAGATATATCTTGCAAGAAAGTAATTACATTTCTGTTTCGAGAACATATTTCTGTTATTTGTCGTGGTATTTTAATCAAAACTCTGTATGTCATAAACTAATAAATCTGCGTCACAAAGCAATATTATTGTATCTTTTCTCCTGTTTCATGCACTACAAGGATGAATATTCCTCAGATATCCTTATAACTATCTTGTAAATAATCATCTATTCTAACTTACACCTGTCAAACGATATACATAATTTACTCATAAACCGTCCAATCTGCACGGCGTCCAAAGGGAACGCGTCCATTCGGCACGGCGTCCAATCGGAACGGCGTTCAAAAGGAACGCGTCCAATCGACACGGCGTCCAAAAGGAACGCGTCCAAAAGGAACGCGTCCAATCGGCACGGCGTCCAAAAGAAACGCGTCCAATCGGGACCGTCCAATCGGCACGCGTCACATCGGTCGACGTCCAAGTGGGAAACCGCCCACCACATTGTGTCCGTACCAAGATGCCCGACAAGTTGATACCCCTTCCGTCTTTTCTGATGCCCCCGCAGGCTTACGCTCAGTCCTTTAGGTCCGTGTCCTAGACCCGCTAAAGGAATCATCAGTAAGACTATCTAGCGGGCCCTGCCTTAGACGGTTGGGATGTTGAAAATCGTTTGAGGACGGTATACAGGGTGGGGCATTTTAAACAGGTCACCCGAATAACTCGCTTGTTTTTGAAGATAGGAGAAAATGCATTAGACCAAACTTACTTGGTATCGGGGGGCTCATAATCTGGTATTACCAATTTTTCTGTAGGTGGAGGCGTCAAGGTTATATAAAGGTCAACTCTGATTTTTTAAACGGAACAGTATATTTTTTTGCTTACATTCTGATAGAGTGTTTCAAGACGAATACAATGACCTACTATGAAGGTCATTCAACGTCACTCAAGGTCCTCAAAAACAAGCGAGTTATTCAGGTGACCTGTTTAAAATGCCCCACCCTGTATACAGGGTGAATTCGATAAAGCAGGATACCTAAATATCTCCGTTACTTTTCGTTGTACAAAAAAACTTCGTAGGACAAAGTTACACTGTTTGAAGGGCCACATATAACGGTGTAAGGGAAAAAAAAATGTCAAGGTCATTTTTATGAGATTTCAAGGTTATCAATGTTTTTTTAAATGGAATGATATATTTTCGTTAACGTAATGTTGTAGCTGACAAAATAACGAATTCATGCATGTAACACAATATGACCTTCAAATGACCTTCAACCCAGAAAAATGGTATAAATAAAATTCAACGTGTAAGATTCATTTGATGTATTTCTGTTACGCCAAATGTTCAAAAATATTCCCTTGAGCTGCTATACATTCAAATGTATACACAACATAATAACAGATTCGGTGTTGACAGGAGGACAATTATGATATACCTTCACCTATACGTTCGTACAGAATCGTGTTTATCGACTACTAATTACTCAGAAGACCTTCTTGCTATCAGATTTCCACAGTTTCTAAGATTTCTCGATCAGTTTATCGATGAACGTTTCACAATGCGTTACTCGAAGGAAGATAAGATTGATATGATTTTCATTTATGGAGAAAGTCGACAGTGTTTAAGAGAAGCCGTGCAGTTGTACAAGGACCGATTTCCTAATCGTAATTGTCCATCAGTTTCCGTTTACTCCAATTTAAATAAATTCCGTGAAACTGGTAGTGTCGAAAATAAAAAACGTACAAAGGTGAGGACTGTAAGGAATGAAGCAAACACAATTAATTTTCTGGCAGCAGTGAATACAAACCCTCATGCTAGTACGAGGCAAATCGCACGAGGAAGTGGAATTAGTCAAAAATGTGTAGTGCAAATACTCCAGGAACACAAATTTCACCCCTTTCACCTATCAATTCATCAAGAACTTCATGGTAGACACTTTGTAAATCGTGTAAACTTTTGCCAGTGGGGATTGAGACAATTGATAAACGATGGAGCATTTTTTAATAATGTATTATTTACCGATGAAGCTTCGTTTACAAATCACGGGCAAATAAATTTAAAAAACCTGCATTATTGGTCATCTGAAAATCCGCGGTGATTACGGACAGTCGACAAACAAAGACCATGGTCCGTCAATGTTTGGTGCGGAATTTTAGATAACCAAATAATTGGACCTCACTTTATTACTGGAACATTAAATGCAGGAAAATACATTGCATTTTTACGAGAATCGTTACCAATTCTCCTGGAAAATACACCCTTGAACATTCGTGAAAATATGTGGTATCAACATGACGGATGTCCGGCCCATTCTTCCCGTATCGTAACACAATTCTTAAATAACAAGTTTCCAAATCGTTGGATTGGACGTAACGGACCCGTATTATGGCCAGCTCGCTCACTAGACCTTACACCCCTTGATTCTAATCTATGGGGAAAACTGAAAGACGATGTTTATAGTGAACCACCAACGACTATAGACAACATGAAAGAAAGAATCGTCCAGGCTTGTGCGTCGATTTCCTCAGAAATGAATTACGCAGCAGTTCCTCGAGGGAATATTTTTGAACATTTGGCGTAACAGAAATACATCAAATGAATCTTACACGTTGAATTTTATTTATACCATTTTTCTGGGTTGAAGGTCATTTGAAGGTCATATTGTGTTACATGCATGAATTCGTTGTTTTGTCAGCTACAACATTACGTTAACGAAAATATATCATTCCATTTAAAAAAACATCGATAACCTTGAAATCTCATAAAAATGACCTTGAAATTTTTTTTCCCTTAGGTGTCCTGCTTTATCGAATTCACCCTGTATACTGTATAAAAATCATTGAGGAATCGAGTACTAGCGGGAAAACTCTTTCTTCTAACTACCTGTCCCTCTTGTGGCGCGAGTTGGAAGTTAGGCCGCCACAGTATGTACGTCGTCAAGTAACCGCTCAAACACTTCATTATGATTGTTTTTAATGTGTTTTATATACAGGGTGTTCGGTAACTGGTGGTACAAGCGTAAAGGGGGGTGATTCGGCATGAAAAAATAAGTCGAAAATATAGAATAAAATTTTTTCATGCGAGGCTTTGTTTTCGAGAAAATCGACTTTGAATTTTCGCCGGGTACGTGTCCACTTGATCATGTCTCGTTATAACGCATCGCATTATAGTGTTTAGCGGTAAAGGTAAGATAGTACGAAGACAGATAAAATAAACATTTCCGTGACACTAGAAGTGTTTATCAACATAAACGTCAATCGAGACAATGATCTACAGTAAAATCTGTTATAACGAGACGTGATCAACTGCACACGTACCCGGCGAAAATTCATAGTCAATTTTCTCGAAAGCAAAGCCTCACATGAAAAAATTTTATTCTATATTTTCGACTTATTTTTTCATGTAGAATCACCCCCTTGTCGCTTATACCACCAGTTACCGAACACCCTGTATATGAGAATACAATATACCTTCAAACTAGTAGGTTACCAATTCATTTCAACGAAAAAATGATTACATTCGTTCTGTTCACAAAATTCGATTTTTTGCAAAATCCTGAGATCGTAGACAAATTTTGAGACCAGATTTGAAATCAGCGTGGAAAAATCTACGAGAAATGATGTATAGAATGTTAACAAAAAATTTTTTCCGCGCGTGGTATGTATTGGACAATGTATATGTATATATATAATAATATAAGTTGCTTTCAATTGCGCGTCGCCAAACCACATGCACACTTCTTTCCGTTCTTAGCGCATCTACTCGAACAAGCGCCGCTCGCTTCAAACAATCTCACACCGCTCGCTCGTACCAACCCAACATTTATTCACTCTTTCGAACCAACACTCAGGAATTGTTCCTTCACTCAACAGATAGACCACAATTTTCTTGAAATTGTGCAAGTTTAACGAATTTTTTCAAGGATAGAAAACGTTCGTAACATAATCACCCTATTTTTCCCACATCTCATATCTCATTTCATTTGAAAACCGAAAAATACCAGCATTCATTCTTATGCTCGATATGTACGGCCGGATGTTAAAAGAAGTCGATGTAATTATATCTTCGTTTCATGTCCAAATGCGAACAGAGAGTCGAAAGCTGCTTATTAGCACCTTTCTCTAACAAGCTGGGGATACTCGATCCTGGCGGAGTTTCATCCATCCCGGGCGGGGGTTCGATGTAACTTCGATGCATCCAAAGAAGGAGGGATTCTTGTGAGATCTTGTAGGGGAAGGCTTGCTGAAAATGTTCCGATATGATAGAAGGTAGACCTCCGCTGTCCGTGAAAGATATCCACTATCACAATTAAAAACAATCATACGAATTTTTCTACATTTTTTCAGCACTACTTTATTAATCTATTGTATACAGTAATTATTAATTGAAGGGATGATTTCTCACCGCCGAAGAATGCTTTTTATCGAGAAATAAACGTCGAGTCAAAATATTAAATGGAATGATCAAGATTCTTAGAAGAAGAAAGGCAATTTCATTGAAGAAAAAACATAATTTCTAAAATGCTCGACTTGAAGCTTCGTTTTCTCTAAAACTTTGTATTCAATTTCATTAATATTTTATTTTCGAGATATACATATGAACATTTAAAAACAAGAATCCGTTCAGTAGAAGTAGATATCTAAAAGTTCATTTTTGGCCAATTCAATTCTGACGTAAAAACGACGTCTCCAAAGAGGCGGCTTTTACACGTCCATAAAGGCATATTTTCTCAGACGTCGTATTGACGGTTGAAGAAAAGTGCCTTTTATGCATCTCATTTCTGACGTAAAAACGACGTCTCCAACGAGGCGGCTTTTACACGTCCATAAAGGCATCTTTTCTCAGACATCGTTTTGACGGTTGAAGAAAAGTGCCTTTTATGCACCTCATTTCTGACGTAAAAACGACGTCTCCAAAGACGCGGCTTTTACACGTCCATAAAGGCATCTTTTCTCAGACGTCGTTTTGACGGCAGAAATGAGACGCATAAAAGGCACCTTTCTTCAACCGTCAAAACGACGTCTGGGAATAGATGCCTTTGTAGACGTGTAAAAGGCGTCTTTTAAAGACGTAAGACGTAAAGATGTAAAAAAGACGAGAAAATGACGTCTGTAAGACGTCCTATGCTATCTGGGCTACCGTCAATTCAAATTTGCTACATTTCAAATAGGTATTTAAATATCTCTGT
The DNA here is from genome assembly GCA_916610255.1 of Lasioglossum lativentre. Taxonomy (NCBI): domain Eukaryota; kingdom Metazoa; phylum Arthropoda; class Insecta; order Hymenoptera; family Halictidae; genus Lasioglossum; species Lasioglossum lativentre. The sequence continues at coordinate 27,907,467 of OU744359.1, read as the reverse complement.
TATTTGTGGTTATACGATAAAATGCCAGAGGAGAAAATTGCACTGTTCAATATAGCAAATATAATGGCAAAAAAAAATTTTTTGGAAATCAAATTTTCGGGGCTCACAGATCGAAGTGTCGGTCAAACCGTCACAGGCTGTCGAGGACGAGACCCAGATACCGCATCTAGTACCCGACCTCGATGCTGGCCTCACACACCCCTATACGGACCCCGGCGGGCGCCTGCGGCCGAGACTTGCGGTAGAACCACATAGCCTTGGACTTCTCGCAGGACACCCATAAACCCAGGGCTCGTATTGAGGAGACGACGCTGCAAACTCCCTGCTCCGTCAGCCGTATGGGTTCTGCCTCCCAGCCCGCGCGTGCCAGCACCAGTGTGTCATCCGCGTATCACGTGACACTGACCCCTGTGAATGTGTGAGAATGAGAAAGAAACATAATGAGTGAGAAACAAAATGTATAAAGTGAATTACGGAAAAATGAATGTGCATGAATGAGTGTGCAATGGATAAAAGAAGAATGAATTTTTGTTATAAAAGATTTGCCAGTCGTTGTTGATATGTTAAAGTGTGAACATCAATGTAATCATTAAATTATATTAAATATATATTTATACTGCTTGAACATATTGGTAGCAGAGCGTGGTTAAAAGTGTTAAAAAGAATTAAACAAAGAAGTTAACGAGACGTATGTGAATATAATAATAAATAATGGCTGATGGATGGAATTGGAATTTGTCGAGTGTAGAGCCGTTAACTGATTCGAACTATTTTCTATGGAAGGAGAAAGTAGAAGGAATATTGAGATCCAAAAAATTGTGGAAGAAAGTGATGGGAGTACAGCCGCCTGCGAAACCGCAACGTGCAGAGGATAAATATCATGAGAAATACGCCCGATGGGATGAATGGGATGATGATAATCATGCAGCCAGAACCATAATGATAAATACGATGTCAAAAGCGCTAGTGTTAAAATATTGTAATGAGAAATTAGCGAGTAATTTGTGGAACGCGATCAAATATAATATGGCAACGGAAACGGAACAAATGAGAGCAAAAAAATTATGTGAAATTACAAATTTACGAATGACACGAGAAGAAAGTGTCGACGATTACATTAATAGAGCGGATGGTCTGAGAAATCAATGTGCACAATTAGGAAAGGCTATAGAGGAATACGAATTAAAAATGTATATTATGAGGGGCCTTAGACAAGAATTTGATCAAAATGTTAGGTTTTTAGAAAACCAAAAGGATACATCTGTCAGTGATATTCGATTCGCTTTAAAACAAGAGGAATTTAGACGAGAAAAGCGAAAGGACGAAAGAACTGACAGAGAAGAAGGTGTGAGGAAAGTTAGAGAAAAAGGAAAAAACGATATATATTGTTATAACTGTGGAAAAAAAGGACATATGTCAGGTGAGTGTTATAGTAAACAAAAATGTTTTAGCTGTCAAGGATTTGGTCATATAGCAGCTGACTGCAAGAAATCGAGAAATAGCGAATTTATTAGAGTAAGAGGTCAAAGAGGGGGATACGCTGGATTCCAAAAAGGAAGAGGAATGAATCATTGGAGAGGAACAATACGCGAACGAGGCAGAGGTAGAGGGGAAGCTATGATGAATATGACTGATGAAACAGTGATGAACAGTATGGACCGAGTGAGTACAAATAAAGTAGAAGAAAAAGGAAAAGTATACGAAGGTAAGAGTACACTTGTATGGTTGTTGGATTCAGGCTCGACAAGCCACATGTCATGTGATTCAGAAGTATTTAATCAGTTGTATAGCGAAGAACGAGAGATTACATTAGCAGACAGAGGAGGGCGAAAACTGGTATCCAGAGGTATAGGAGAAATTCCAATAAAGCAGGATGAAATTGAAAATGCAGTCAGATTAAAAAATGTGTTGTGTGTCCCTGATTTAAACACCAATTTATTATCTGTGGCAAAATTCACTGACCATGGATTTAAAGTAACGTTCGACAAATATGGAGCTAAAGTATATAAAGAGAACGAGAAAGTACAAATGTTAGCAGTGCGCAGAGGAAATGCTTATTTTGTGGAGTCAAAGCTATTAAAAAATGAAGCAGTTACAGCGACAATTGATGAGGATATTTGGCATCGTAGATTGGGACATGCGAATAAGAGAATAATTGAAGAAATGAAGAAAGAAGGATTGGTAATAGGAATTTCAGGACAGGACAAGATAATAATGCAATGTGAATGCTGCGTTGAAGGAAAAATGTGTAGGAAAGTTCACAAAAAATTAAAAGAAAGGAAAACAAAGGATATTTTGGAGTTATGGCACATGGATCTTATTGGACCTATAAATCCAATATCAAAAGGAGGAAAGAAGTATGTATATACAATAATAGATGATTATTCCAGAGTTATGTTCGCTATAGTATTAAAGGAAAAAGGAGAAGCGGCCGAAGAATTAAAAAAGTTAATAATATTAAAAGAAAATCAAACAGGAAAGAAGTTAAAGGCAATTCGGTCAGATAATGGAGGAGAATTTATAGGAAAGGATTTAAAGTTATGGTTGGAGAATAAAGGTATAAAACATGAATTGAGCCCAGCAAGAACACCACAGTGTAACGGGGTAGCGGAGAGAGGTAACAGATCATTAATTGAGATGACAAGATCGTTAATGTCAGATTCGAAACTACCTTTGAATTTTTGGGCGGAGGCAGTATGCACTTCAGTACATATTAAAAATAGGTTGAAGACAAGTGTACACAACCGAACGCCATATGAATTATGGCATGGGAGAAAGCCAAATATTAAATATATGAGAAGATTTGGTTGTACAGCATACGTATTAAACAAGGAAGGGTTAAAACATAAATTTGGTCCGAAATGTTTAAGAGGAATTTTCATAGGTTACGCTAAAAATAATTACAGAGTATATCTACCTGAAACAGAAAAAGTCAGAAATGATTGTGATGTGAGATTTGATGAAAGTAACAACGGAGTTAAGTTGTTGGTGAAGCGTGAAAAACGAGAAAGCGAAGATGATAGTAGAGATAATAATGACCTAGTAGTAATAGGATTAGATCATGCTGAGAAAAATGTGGATGTGGATACCCGAAACAATGTGGAAATAAATAACGAAATAATTGATGAAAATGATGGCAGCGATGACAGTTTTTACGAAGACGCAACGATGGACGAGGTTCATGAGGAAGATGTACAAGGAAGTAAGGATCAAGAAGAGAATGCACAACAAGAAATACAACAGGAACCAATTCAAATTAAAATAAGAGGAAGACCTAAAGGAGCAACAAAGGAACTTATGAAACAGAGAAGAGAAAATTCATCTATAGAACCAAGAAGATCAGAAAGATTAAAAAAAAAAAATTCTGCAATGTTAATAATGGATGGTGAAATTCCAAAAAATATAAATCAAGCGAAAGAATCGGAAGAATGGAAGAAATGGGAACAGGCAATGGAAGAAGAGTTGAATTCCATGAAGAAACATCAAGTTTGGGAAGTCGTGATACGACCAAAAGAAAAGAAAGTAATGAAAAGCAAGTGGGTGTATAATATTAAAGAGAATTACGATACAAAGGAGAGAAAATATAAAGCACGTTTAGTGGCAGTTGGATGTGGACAGCGTCCAGGTTATGATTTTACTGAGACGTTTGCACCAGTGATTAGAACGGAGACAGTAAGAATGTTGTTCAGTATAAGTGCAGAGAAAAAGAGAAAGATAAACCAATATGATGTTAAAACTGCTTATTTACATGGGAAGTTAGATGAAGAAATTTATATGGAGATGCCAAAGGGATATGAAATAAAAGGAGGAGACTATGTATGCAGATTAAAGAAGAGTTTATATGGATTAAAACAAGCCGGAAGATGCTGGAATCATTTTCTTACAAAAATGTTGATTGAGAATGGACTAAATCAATGTAAAGAAGATGCTTGTTTATTTTACAAACAAGAAGGTGAGGATTTTTTATATTGCGGAGTTTATGTAGATGACATGGTCGTAATATCAAGTAGCAATGAATATGAGAAGAAATATATGGAACGAATAGGAAATAAAATTGATATTAAAGTCTTGGGGGAAGCAAAAAAATGTTTAGGTTTGCAAATAGAGCAAGAAGAAGGAAGAATTAGAGTACATCTGAGGAATTATATTGAGAAATTGCTACAGATGTATGGAATGACTGATTGTAATATAGCAGCATCACCTATGGATATAAATGTAAAAATGGAAAATCATGATACCAGCCAAATGTGTGATGAATATAAATATCAAGAATTGATGGGAAGACTAATGTACATTAGCGTACATGCAAGACCTGATATTTCGTATGCGGTGAGTAATCTGTCACAATATAATAATAATCCAAAAATTTTACATATGACAGGTTTGAAAAGGATATTAAGATATTTGAAGGGGACCATTGATCATAAGTTGACATTTGGAAATCAAACCGAAATAAAGGAGATCAAAGCGGAAACAGATGCATCGTGGGATAGTACCAGTGATGCTAAATCTTTTACAGGAATATTAATATATAGGAATGGAGATCTGATACATTGGAGAAGCAAGAAACAATTAACAGTGGCTTTATCATCAACAGAGAGCGAAATACAATCTATGTTAGATGGGGTACAAGAAGTGGTATGGTTTAAAAATGTATTGCATGAGATTGGATTGGGAAATGATATAAAGGGAATTATAAAGTGTGATAATTTAAATGCAGTTAGATTAGCAAATGGAGGAAATTTTAAAACAAAATCTAAATTATTAAATAGAAAAACTTGTTATATTAGAGAGGCTGTTTTGAAGGAAAAGTTACAAGTATTGCATGTGCCGAAAGAGAATATGACTGCAGATTGTTTAACAAAACCTTTAAATGGTATGAGTTTAGTAAAAAATGTAAAAAAAATGTTAGAAATAAGCAATAAAAACAAAGGGGGTGAATAATTATGAATATGTGAAATATGTGTGATAATAATTATGAATGTAATAATTAATAATTATGAATATGTGAAAATTATGAATATGTGAAATATGTGTGATAATAATTATGAATGTAATAATTATGAATATGTGAAATATATGTGATAATAATTATGAATGTGTGAGAATGGAAAAATGAGAATTGTTTTTTATTTGTAAATGAGATGTAAATATGTATTCAATAAAAACAAAGGGGGTGAATGTGAATGTGTGAGAATGAGAAAGAAACATAATGAGTGAGAAACAAAATGTATAAAGTGAATTACGGAAAAATGAATGTGCATGAATGAGTGTGCAATGGATAAAAGAAGAATGAATTTTTGTTATAAAAGATTTGCCAGTCGTTGTTGATATGTTAAAGTGTGAACATCAATGTAATCATTAAATTATATTAAATATATATTTATACTGCTTGAACAACCCCTGCGAGCCTATTAGCCCGCAGGACAGGGTCGTATGCCAGGTCCCACAAAAATGGTCCCAACACGGACCCCTGCGGGACCCCGCACGCGACCCCCCTCCGTATAATCCCATACCGGCCGGGAAACTCAATCTCCCTGCCGGCCAAGTAGGCCTCGATCAACCTCCTGAGATAGGGAAACACCCGGTGGTATACCAGGGCCTCCCTAATCTTCTCATGGGGGACGGTATTGAAAGCATTCGCGATGTCTAATGACACCTAAGGATTGCGTGAACCGTGGAGCCCCCCCCCCCCGGAAGCCGAACTGTCCGTCACTTAGTTCGGGACCCACCCCCGACAGGTGTTCGACGAGACAGGCCGCAATAACCCGGTCGAAAAGATTGCCCGCCTCGTCGAGCAAACACACCGGCCCGTAACCGTAGAGCGTGTCTGCGGGCTTCCCTCCCCCCTTCCCTCCTAAGGAGGATTATGCGGGCCTCCTTCCACAGGTCCCCTACATTAGGCAGGCGTTCACCAGCCACCCGAATCGAGGACCCATTACTTCCCAGGCCTTGCCCGGGATGCCGTCTGGGCCCGGCACCACAGTAGGTAGGTTATGTTCATTCTGGACCAAAATGACCTTGACCCGAGGGCTTCCCCCCCCTCCCTCCTTGGGAAGTTCATTGACCCCCCCCCTCCCCCTGGGGAGGGGGTTTTTCGGGGGTCACCTCCAGACCTAACCGGGCCATCTTTTTTCGCGGGTCACCTCCAGACCGAACCGAGCGGTCTTTTTCGGGAGTCACCTCCAGACCTAACCGGGCCATCTTTTTTCGGGGTCACTCCCCAGGCGCCATCTTTTTTCGGGGTCGCCCCCAGGCGCCATCTTTTTTCGGGGGTCCGCGGATTGTCAGGTGGTTGCGAATTTTTTTCGCGGTCACCCCCCAGACCTAACCTAATCTCGGCAAACTTTGCAACCGAACATTTTGCTGAGTCATTTTTTTTTCAACTGAGAAAAACATTTCTAGCTCCGACGGGATTCGAGAACCCCGGTCTACCGCTTGGTAGACCATCTCATTAACCGCTTGACCAACCAACGATCTTATAAACACAGCGTTGATTTTGATATATATGAAGCAAAGAATCGCACGACGACGCGCATGCATAAACACGTGCACACCAGTAGAAGTGGAGAACGGCGGATTTTTGTGACGTCACAGCGGCGGTGATACAGATCGTTTTGCTGAGTAATCAGTTTGTATGTCACCTTTGACATCAGGGAATCTCGCATTTTGCAACTGAACACTTTGCTGAGTAATCAGTTTGTTGTAATGTTATACCTCCCTTTGGAATCTCGACACACCCGGCCAAATATTATAACTTCTTTTAAGACGAAGAAATAAGTTTGCTGAGTACAGAATCCTAGCCTGGACGGCATCACGCAGAAGCCTGAGAAAAGAAAAAGATGCTGACAAAGAACTAAAAAGCACGTACCACTCCTAGGACAAAGGATTGATGCAAATATAAGAGGAGACAGCCTTTCACGGGACAGTCAGTTGTAATCATGCCGATCCCAACTGCACACTTAGAAGAAGAACCATACCAGCTGGAGGAGGGGTATATTGGACCATTCGATGGAGTGAGGCCCAGCGACCACCCTGGGACCTACCGTCAGTTGCTGGAGATGGCATGTGTGTTGATACCGTGGGAGGGCGGAATACACACTCATTGCACCAACAACAAACAGAGGATCTGCGACACATGTTATTATGCTGCTACCGATGAAGTAGCATATTATTATATCGAGGAAGGTTGGCACATGATTTGTCATGTGTCAACAGTCGACGATATAATAATATGCTATTTGTGCGGAGCGCATATAGCATCGTCGAGACCCGCGGCTGAATGCCCTGAATGTATCGAGCAAAGTCTCGATATGACACCCAACCAGTGGTTATGGCTACAGCTTGGACGAATATATGATGTAACAGTCAGGCAGTGGTGAGGGCACTGCGGAGCAATCGGCCCTTTTCAGGGCCACCAAATTTTAACGTGGAAACATGCCAATTCGAGCATCTCCTGTATGAAAATTATAGCAATCCAATTAACACTTACATAGTTTGATTGAGGGTTATGAATCTAAGATTACAGTTGTTAGGTTGTTGTACTAATTTCATAAAAATCTTTATTTATTTTCAACTCACAAACGATACATCTTCAATCACAATAAAGGAATTCGATAATGACCCCACGGCAATGTTTCCGTCGAGTTGGGTATGATATACCGTTTGTCATCGTATGGACTCAGAGCAATTTTTCGTTCTGATACAGTATACACTTCATGTAATTTCGATCTTATGCATGCCTGAGTACGACTCATAACAATTTCGTTTTGTAGACACTGCAAGTAATCATCGAACGTTATTGTTGTCCTCACAACATTATTTTTTACACCTTTCGCTTTTTTTGTATCTTGTTTCCCATCTACACGCAATGTATACATTTTTGCTCTCAGCCCGACAAAGTCCGTCATTATCATCCCATTGTTCTGGTCTTTCATCAAGCCGGGAACCTTTTTATTTACAAGTGGGATATTATACTTATTCTCTATCAGATAATCGCTCATGTCGAAACGGCTAATGTCGCGCCTCATGGTTTCATAAATATCCACACACGTAATATGATAAATTAAACTATCTGTGTCTGTGTACATTATTTTGCAATTTTGACCATATTGAGGAAACATGTACTCATGATGAAATTCATACAAGCAAGTCTTAGATATATCTAATATACACATACCCACATAGATGGGCTTGTCGAATTTCACCCTGAGTTTGCGCAATTCCACAGCCACAAAATTTTCAGAAAATACGCAACAACTGTGGAAATTTGGTTTCGCAATCATTGCCTCTGCACCATATCTTCCATCCCAATGTGTTACGAGTTTTACGTCTACATGATTCCGAACATTTTCCATAGTTTTTGCCGAATACCGCGTTGTTCATCAATTTGTACAAATTCTTTTCAAAATTGTTTGTCGCACGTGTTCTAAAGAGCGTATTTAATTCTATGTATTTGCGGAGCCATGGAGATTGTGCGAATTGGAGGATGCGATGAATCTTTGTAATACGAAGACCGTGGCGCAGGCATTGCTGCAGGTTATAATAGTGGATAACATATCGCTGCTTATCATGTAACGTTGCAAGCAACTTGACCTCTCTTTTGCCAGGTGGTTTGGCACGCGTCGGACAGAACGGCAAGTCGGCGTGAATATCGTGCAGACGTTGCGGATATTCTAGATCAACCTCGAGAATGTAGCCTATGGGTGAATCAGCGGCAATCAAAGCTATGTCAAAATTTTCAATGTCGTTAACCCATTGAAATTCGGCATATGGCAAAGGTTGGCACATTGCCCATCCGTACAAATTGTTTACATCAAAATATATCAAGTATGATGATGGTTTCGATGGATCGTACGACTGCATGTACTTGTTATTGGCTTCTGCATGTCTGCCGGAACATTGACTCAAACCGCCGCGTATACCACGTTCAATAAACATCACCATATCGATATCAGTTAATAATTCAAATCTAATTTTTGTATGCTTTAGCATAGCATCCCACTTGAATCCAGGTAATGTGTAATAATATGCTGGATCTAAACCGTAGCTCTTAATGCAGCTATCACGAAAATTTTCAAAAACATCAGCCAATAACAGTACATCAGTTTTCAAATACAAATCGCTGTATTCACCCAAGGTTTTTATGTTGAATCGCTTCCACACATTCTCGGCATGTGCATAATCGCGATCGGATACGGTTTCGCCTGTCAGCGAACTGTAAAATGACTCGAGCGGCGGCAAACATTTATCGTCTAATTTATCTACGCAATCGAGGTATTCATATGGAAAGACACCCTTTCGTGTCAACAACTTGAAATTTTCAACGGAAAGATTTTGCAATTCGGAATGTAAAATTGTTAATTTGTCTGTATCGAGGAAAGATGCCAATTTGTCGAGACTGGTATTCAAAAATTTGTACGAATCGATGAATCGTAATTTAATACAATTTCGTGACTCTGATTGCCGGTCTTCAACATTTTTTGTAAATGAAATGTACTTTTCCTTCGTTATGGGTAATACGTCGACATGCCCTTCAAACGCATTAGCTATTTCTTCGATAATAAAATGCGCATCGTACCCGGATAAATTGTGGAAAACTATGGGAATACAAAACGAAATTTTGTAATTTAGATTGCAGTCTTGATGTGCTGGACCTCTATAGCGCCCCGTTAAATGGCAATGATCGCGCACCCGTATATCGTTTTCCTCAAATGGTTTTTCGCAAATGTGGCAATGTGTTGCACCGATAAATGCATCAGACTGTTCATTCGATAACTGCGTCATATGTATATTACTGGATAGAGTGGATTTAACACGATGTGCCAAATTTTCTAATTCTTCAACGAACCATGAGACGCAATTCACATCGCGGCGACATCGATACACCGATAGAGATGCATCGTGTGCGCAATGCACATAGTATGCAATGCTAAATACTTTATGATGTTGGTATGCGTGTGATTTCTCCTCTCCGCAATCTACCATCTTCTCGAGAGTGCATTCGAGATCGGCGTAAACGACAAATGGAAGCGGTTCTTTCCTGATATAGTTGTCGAAAGAGAGCCATTTATCGTCCTCGCTAGGTAGCACGATAGCGCAGTCATTCATTTTTGCACAGTCTCGTTCATAGATGTGCAATCTTTCGTTGGAATGAAAGTAATGCATGCACCTGCAAAAACATAATTTTTTACACGTTTTTATGATATACAATGATACTTTTGTAAAAATGTTGTACCTACCGATCACAGATGAATTTCTTGCTGTGGTTCTTGCTCAATTGTGCACCAACGAGTCGGGACAGGTCCTTAATACACACATAATGTCCCATACTGCCAGCAGGGTCTTGTATGTACAGCAAGTTGACGTGTCGGTCCCTCTTCTGATTAGTGAGGCGAAGTGGAAAAATACGATGGATTTTGCCCTATTCTTCTGCTCCCGGATGTCTTCAAAACCATACACATTGATCGAAATATTGTTCAACTTTTCGAACCGTGTAATTTGATTCAGCAGCATGGGAAACTCGATGTCATGGAATTTTAATACAGTTGTGTAATGCGGGTACGAATTTTGGCGGTTTACGTGAGTTGTCGCTGGATACAGAGCAGCAATCACTGACCACGCAAAGCACGCATTGCCTGTGGATTGCACATTAATTGTGGCATGCTTCAACGCTATTTCTCTCGGTATGCTGATCTGGCACCCCGCGTGCAATGGGTTATACTTGTTGATGCACACTGTAAGATTGAGTATTCGCGACAATGCCCATCCGCTATCCCGTTCCTGAAATTCTTCCAACGACGCTAGGATCGGCTCCACGAAGCACCGCTCGTACAACTCTTCGAGATCGGATGTGTAAAAGATTTCACAGTTCTTTGTGCTCATGCTTTTGCACGAGCGTTGATCACCCGTCACAAATTCACCATTAAACACAATGTTCACTTTTAAAGATCTATGTTTTTCCAATGCGTTCCGTATTTTTTCAAGCACCATTTCCCTCGCGTCCTGGAGGAAGCTGCGTGGTTCAATGTAATTGGAATTTATGGCAGCACCAGTTAATATGCGGCTCTTGAAAGCCGAGTCTATTTCACGCCACAAGAGTTCAGTGCTTGCATGTCCTGCACCTTCACGTACGAAACGTCTTCGCAAAGAATGTTTCAAACTCTCAAGACCGGCGATACGCGCGATCAATGATTGTTGAATACCGATCGATAATCGAGGACGTTTCACTCGACTGTGTTCTTCAAGCAATTCGAGGCATTCGTTGCACCTTTCCTCCCAGGCAAGGTATTCTTCCTGCGATCTCAAGCGATCAGACTGATCCCACAACTGACGCTCAGTTTCCTGAATTTCCTCCATGGCTGTGTCGTTTTGTTATTTGCGCGAACAACGATTGAACAAGACTAACTAAGGGCAGCGCATTTATAGCCTCCCGAAACAGTTGACTCAGCAAAATTCATAATGCGGTCTAGAACGCATCATTGATCGCGCGTATCGCCGGTCTTGAGAGTTTGAAACATTCTTTGCGAAGACGTTTCGTACGTGAAGGTGCAGGACATGCAAGCACTGAACTCTTGTGGCGTGAAATAGACTCGGCTTTCAAGAGCCGCATATTAACTGGTGCTGCCATAAATTCCAATTACATTGAACCACGCAGCTTCCTCCAGGACGCGAGGGAAATGGTGCTTGAAAAAATACGGAACGCATTGGAAAAACATAGATCTTTAAAAGTGAACATTGTGTTTAATGGTGAATTTGTGACGGGTGATCAACGCTCGTGCAAAAGCATGAGCACAAAGAACTGTGAAATCTTTTACACATCCGATCTCGAAGAGTTGTACGAGCGGTGCTTCGTGGAGCCGATCCTAGCGTCGTTGGAAGAATTTCAGGAACGGGATAGCGGATGGGCATTGTCGCGAATACTCAATCTTACAGTGTGCATCAACAAGTATAACCCATTGCACGCGGGGTGCCAGATCAGCATACCGAGAGAAATAGCGTTGAAGCATGCCACAATTAATGTGCAATCCACAGGCAATGCGTGCTTTGCGTGGTCAGTGATTGCTGCTCTGTATCCAGCGACAACTCACGTAAACCGCCAAAATTCGTACCCGCATTACACAACTGTATTAAAATTCCATGACATCGAGTTTCCCATGCTGCTGAATCAAATTACACGGTTCGAAAAGTTGAACAATATTTCGATCAATGTGTATGGTTTTGAAGACATCCGGGAGCAGAAGAATAGGGCAAAATCCATCGTATTTTTCCACTTCGCCTCACTAATCAGAAGAGGGACCGACACGTCAACTTGCTGTACATACAAGACCCTGCTGGCAGTATGGGACATTATGTGTGTATTAAGGACCTGTCCCGACTCGTTGGTGCACAATTGAGCAAGAACCACAGCAAGAAATTCATCTGTGATCGGTAGGTACAACATTTTTACAAAAGTATCATTGTATATCATAAAAACGTGTAAAAAATTATGTTTTTGCAGGTGCATGCATTACTTTCATTCCAACGAAAGATTGCACATCTATGAACGAGACTGTGCAAAAATGAATGACTGCGCTATCGTGCTACCTAGCGAGGACGATAAATGGCTCTCTTTCGACAACTATATCAGGAAAGAACCGCTTCCATTTGTCGTTTACGCCGATCTCGAATGCACTCTCGAGAAGATGGTAGATTGCGGAGAGGAGAAATCACACGCATACCAACATCATAAAGTATTTAGCATTGCATACTATGTGCATTGCGCACACGATGCATCTCTATCGGTGTATCGATGTCGCCGCGATGTGAATTGCGTCTCATGGTTCGTTGAAGAATTAGAAAATTTGGCACATCGTGTTAAATCCACTCTATCCAGTAATATACATATGACGCAGTTATCGAATGAACAGTCTGATGCATTTATCGGTGCAACACATTGCCACATTTGCGAAAAACCATTTGAGGAAAACGATATACGGGTGCGCGATCATTGCCATTTAACGGGGCGCTATAGAGGTCCAGCACATCAAGACTGCAATCTAAATTACAAAATTTCGTTTTGTATTCCCATAGTTTTCCACAATTTATCCGGGTACGATGCGCATTTTATTATCGAAGAAATAGCTAATGCGTTTGAAGGGCATGTCGACGTATTACCCATAACGAAGGAAAAGTACATTTCATTTACAAAAAATGTTGAAGACCGGCAATCAGAGTCACGAAATTGTATTAAATTACGATTCATCGATTCGTACAAATTTTTGAATACCAGTCTCGACAAATTGGCATCTTTCCTCGATACAGACAAATTAACAATTTTACATTCCGAATTTCAAAATCTTTCCGTTGAAAATTTCAAGTTGTTGACACGAAAGGGTGTCTTTCCATATGAATACCTCGATTGCGTAGATAAATTAGACGATAAATGTTTGCCGCCGCTCGAGTCATTTTACAGTTCGCTGACAGGCGAAACCGTATCCGATCGCGATTATGCACATGCCGAGAATGTGTGGAAGCGATTCAACATAAAAACCTTGGGTGAATACAGCGATTTGTATTTGAAAACTGATGTACTGTTATTGGCTGATGTTTTTGAAAATTTTCGTGATAGCTGCATTAAGAGCTACGGTTTAGATCCAGCATATTATTACACATTACCTGGATTCAAGTGGGATGCTATGCTAAAGCATACAAAAATTAGATTTGAATTATTAACTGATATCGATATGGTGATGTTTATTGAACGTGGTATACGCGGCGGTTTGAGTCAATGTTCCGGCAGACATGCAGAAGCCAATAACAAGTACATGCAGTCGTACGATCCATCGAAACCATCATCATACTTGATATATTTTGATGTAAACAATTTGTACGGATGGGCAATGTGCCAACCTTTGCCATATGCCGAATTTCAATGGGTTAACGACATTGAAAATTTTGACATAGCTTTGATTGCCGCTGATTCACCCATAGGCTACATTCTCGAGGTTGATCTAGAATATCCGCAACGTCTGCACGATATTCACGCCGACTTGCCGTTCTGTCCGACGCGTGCCAAACCACCTGGCAAAAGAGAGGTCAAGTTGCTTGCAACGTTACATGATAAGCAGCGATATGTTATCCACTATTATAACCTGCAGCAATGCCTGCGCCACGGTCTTCGTATTACAAAGATTCATCGCATCCTCCAATTCGCACAATCTCCATGGCTCCGCAAATACATAGAATTAAATACGCTCTTTAGAACACGTGCGACAAACAATTTTGAAAAGAATTTGTACAAATTGATGAACAACGCGGTATTCGGTAAAACTATGGAAAATGTTCGGAATCATGTAGACGTAAAACTCGTAACACATTGGGATGGAAGATATGGTGCAGAGGCAATGATTGCGAAACCAAATTTCCACAGTTGTTGCGTATTTTCTGAAAATTTTGTGGCTGTGGAATTGCGCAAACTCAGGGTGAAATTCGACAAGCCCATCTATGTGGGTATGTGTATATTAGATATATCTAAGACTTGCTTGTATGAATTTCATCATGAGTACATGTTTCCTCAATATGGTCAAAATTGCAAAATAATGTACACAGACACAGATAGTTTAATTTATCATATTACGTGTGTGGATATTTATGAAACCATGAGGCGCGACATTAGCCGTTTCGACATGAGCGATTATCTGATAGAGAATAAGTATAATATCCCACTTGTAAATAAAAAGGTTCCCGGCTTGATGAAAGACCAGAACAATGGGATGATAATGACGGACTTTGTCGGGCTGAGAGCAAAAATGTATACATTGCGTGTAGATGGGAAACAAGATACAAAAAAAGCGAAAGGTGTAAAAAATAATGTTGTGAGGACAACAATAACGTTCGATGATTACTTGCAGTGTCTACAAAACGAAATTGTTATGAGTCGTACTCAGGCATGCATAAGATCGAAATTACATGAAGTGTATACTGTATCAGAACGAAAAATTGCTCTGAGTCCATACGATGACAAACGGTATATCATACCCAACTCGACGGAAACATTGCCGTGGGGTCATTATCGAATTCCTTTATTGTGATTGAAGATGTATCGTTTGTGAGTTGAAAATAAATAAAGATTTTTATGAAATTAGTACAACAACCTAACAACTGTAATCTTAGATTCATAACCCTCAATCAAACTATGTAAGTGTTAATTGGATTGCTATAATTTTCATACAGGAGATGCTCGAATTGGCATGTTTCCACGTTAAAATTTGGTGGCCCTGAAAAGGGCCGATTGCTCCGCAGTGCCCTCACCACTGCCTGACTGTTACATCATATATTCGTCCAAGCTGTAGCCATAACCACTGGTTGGGTGTCATATCGAGACTTTGCTCGATACATTCAGGGCATTCAGCCGCGGGTCTCGACGATGCTATATGCGCTCCGCACAAATAGCATATTATTATATCGTCGACTGTTGACACATGACAAATCATGTGCCAACCTTCCTCGATATAATAATATGCTACTTCATCGGTAGCAGCATAATAACATGTGTCGCAGATCCTCTGTTTGTTGTTGGTGCAATGAGTGTGTATTCCGCCCTCCCACGGTATCAACACACATGCCATCTCCAGCAACTGACGGTAGGTCCCAGGGTGGTCGCTGGGCCTCACTCCATCGAATGGTCCAATATACCCCTCCTCCAGCTGGTATGGTTCTTCTTCTAAGTGTGCAGTTGGGATCGGCATGATTACAACTGACTGTCCCGTGAAAGGCTGTCTCCTCTTATATTTGCATCAATCCTTTGTCCTAGGAGTGGTACGTGCTTTTTAGTTCTTTGTCAGCATCTTTTTCTTTTCTCAGGCTTCTGCGTGATGCCGTCCAGGCTAGGATTCTGTACTCAGCAAACTTATTTCTTCGTCTTAAAAGAAGTTATAATATTTGGCCGGGTGTGTCGAGATTCCAAAGGGAGGTATAACATTACAACAAACTGATTACTCAGCAAAGTGTTCAGTTGCAAAATGCGAGATTCCCTGATGTCAAAGGTGACATACAAACTGATTACTCAGCAAAACGATCTGTATCACCGCCGCTGTGACGTCACAAAAATCCGCCGTTCTCCACTTCTACTGGTGTGCACGTGTTTATGCATGCGCGTCGTCGTGCGATTCTTTGCTTCATATATATCAAAATCAACGCTGTGTTTATAAGATCGTTGGTTGGTAGACCGGGGTTCTCGAATCCCGTCGGAGCTAGAAATGTTTTTCTCAGTTGAAAAAAAAATGACTCAGCAAAATGTTCGGTTGCAAAGTTTGCCGAGATTAGGTTAGGTCTGGGGGGTGACCGCGAAAAAAATTCGCAACCACCTGACAATCCGCGGACCCCCGAAAAAAGATGACGCCTGGGGGTGACCCCGAAAAAAGATGGCGCCTGGGGAGTGACCCCGAAAACCGGTTAGGTCTGGGGGGTGACCCCGAAAAAAGATGGCCCGGTTAGGTCTGGAGGTGACTCCCGAAAAAGACCGCTCGGTTCGGTCTGGAGGTGACCCCCGAAAAAAGATGGCCCGGTTAGGTCTGGAGGTGACCCCCGAAAAATCCCCTCCCCAGGGGGAGGGGGGGGGGTCAATGAACTTACCAAGGAGGGAGGGGGGGGAAGCCCTCGGGTCAAGGTCATTTTGGTCCAGAATGAACATAACCTACCTACTCACCACCCGCCGTGCACCCAGACGCTACGCAGCCCTGTTTAACTCCTTGGGCGTGACACGCAGTCCCTCTGACCAGGGGGTAGGCCCCTGGTCCACTGACGGGTGCGGCGGTACTCCTGCTTCCCCCGGGTGGGAACGGCCGCCACCACCTCGTCCAGGAACTGCGGGTCCAGCGGGTATCAGCTAGGATCGCGGTTGTCACGTCGGTCTAGCTTACCCATGTACGAGCTAGCTTCTCAGCCCTTCGGAAACTGTTGTTTGAAGAGTCTTTATTAGCTATTTGCTTGGTATTATGTTTCATCATTTTTTCCGTTACGATATACTGTTATCGAGTTTTTCAGTTACCAGCTTTCTCGTTTACGAAAGCTGATGTCCATTGAGTGTATGCTATTTCATCTGTGACAGTCGCAGAAAATGAGGAAACCACCTGTATTTCCTATATTAGCTTTGCTGTATCGACCTGACAGATTGATAGCATTGCTTTTTGCTTCCGAGAAACAATTTTTCATAGAGATGTATATTTATCAGGGCTTGAACAGTTATGATATCGATTTCGGTCCTTGAAACAGTTATGAAGGACCGATATTCGAAATAACTGTTATGAAGGACCGAAATTTGGGTTGATATCGGTTTCGATTACGGTCCTAAGTACATGGATATCGGTCCTAGGATAAGGGTCTAGGACCGATATTTTTTCGGTCCTATATCGTGTCCTCATACCGGTTCTAATACTTTGTAGCTCGGCCGATGCTTTAGACACGGCGACCTCTAAGGGTCGGCCGATGCTTTGGAATTGGTAGCAAAGAGACCGGCACCTTATTGTCGATTGCCGACGCGACCGTTGACTCGACGTCATCGGTGACGCTTTTGCGGGGATACCAATCAGAATGATTTCTGGTAAATAACAATAGATATGAATATACATTATTCACTATATTTAGCGAGAAGGGGAGCGAAGGGGAAGAAGAGAAATATGTAATGGAACTGTAACCCTAAGGGGAATCAGAATAAAATATTCACTATTTTTACTTTTTTATTGTAATTTTAATATTCATTATGTAGCTTTGGCATGTTTAAACGAATTAATAATATATCATCTATAATATTTCCTAACATACATGATCTATGTGGAGATAAATTGAATTTTAGTGCGGAAAATAATCTTTCCACACTAACTTGAGTTGGCGGAACAGCCAAAATTACACAGGACACCTTGTATAATTTATGTAAATTATTTTTTTTTCCTTCCCAATACTGGATAATATCCATCGTCTTCGGCACTCGAGGTTCTTGGCAATACTCATTGAGTTCATTTTCAATTGTTAAGCATTGCAATGTGTTGCTCGATATGCGTTTCGCTGCCGCATCTTGCAGTAACAATTCAAAATCATCTTCCTCTTGATTATATGTATCAGTGGCTGCATTTAAGTTACAAGTAGAGACGTCATTTGATGTGTTTGCTAAATTACTACACATTTTATTAACTCTTTGAAATGTGAGTAGTATACAATTTTTTGCTTTCCCTGTTTCCTCATCAGATAATATAACATTATATCTTGGGTCCAAAAATGTAGCTGATAGAAATGTATCATTTTGAAATAATTTTTTTTTCCTATGTTGCATGTTACTAATTATAAGTAGATTGAATTAATTTTCGGTTTTACTTGTTTCTATGATACATCTCTCCCAGATTTCATAAAGGTCGCCACAAGTTAATTGTTCGCGTTGTAATTTCTTAGCCGCTAATCGGGCAGGTGTCAAAACCTTAATTAATTCGATAATTTTAGTCCACGTTATGTCTGGCAACTCATCATCTATTTGTGTATTAAATTGTTTTAAGTCGACCAGTCTTTTCAACATGTCCAAAGTTGAATTCCACCTTGTTGAACAATCCAAAATTGCATTTTTTTCACGTAATGCAGATAATTTTGATTTTAAAATTGGTTTTCGAAATTTTTTAACAATTTCCCTACATTTTCCTATTATCTCAGCTATCTCTCTCATCTTTAAAAAATCGCATATAGCAAGTTGCAATGTGTGGGCAGCACATCTAATAGTAGTAATAACAAATTCTGTTTCCCTTAATGTGTCAAAAATTGCTACATCACATCCTTCTCCTTCGGGATTAAGTAAAACATCAATTAATCCTGATTGTTCTATTACATCGCCTTCGGAATCAGATTCATATTCTTCATTTAAGATTCTTATATATTTCAGCATATTTGCAGCATTGTCAACTGTTACACTATATATTTGTTTCTTAGAAACATTAAATTTGCTGCATGTATGCATAATTACAAATTTTAAATGTTCAGCGGTATGCCTTTCAAATAGTTCTATTACACCTAAGGTCCGAATTTCAATTTTTTGTACGGCTATAAACTGAATATTTATCCCCAAAAATGAACGGCCCATACATGTGCGGCATCTACTTTTAGGGACACTAATTTTCCACTAATTTCGTTTTTAATTTCTTGTCTTATAATATTTGCATTTATCTTGTCACGTCGGCTAATTTCTACGTTGCCGTCGGGAGGACGGAACGCGTGCGACACCGGGTATTTACGGGCGAAACGCCGGGCCACGCTCGGCCGCACGATACGTGGTTCACCTGGGATAAAACGTATCTCATAGATTCGGATTTTCACGAAAGAAGTCGATGCTGGAATTTACTTTCGGGCGCCAGACACTCGGCAGTGTCACGCAAATTGCGCGATAACGACACGAGGCGCGAAAGAACACTCCGAAACTGCGAGAACCACGCGATGTTCTGGATGCCTTGAGGATGGGCTCAGGATTCTACGCGGCGAAGTACGGAGCGTTTCCCGCGGCGGAAAGGTTTCTCAGCGGAAATAATTCAGACGATAGAATCGGCTTGAACATTATTTAATGGTCTGATGGACACTCCATGGCTGCCGGTGAGAGCCGGCAGCGGTAAATTACAAGCCGGCGCGTTTGCGATAATTCGGCGACGGATTTTCGGTCGCTCGTGCTTTCTTCTTTCACTCACATCGAACCCGACAGTCCACGAGATGTTTTCCGTATTACAACCCGCTCTCGGCGCGGAACAACTACCGGATTCCAATGGAATACGCGATACAGTGTCTGGGTCGTTCGAACTTGGCCGTCGGATGCGATACGGACCGTTGCGTCGTCACACCGGGGAACGTCTCGATGATGGCGTACAATTTATTCGCGAAATCGGCAACCATACGGCCCCCCGCGAATCCGCGACTCCGCGTTAATACCGGCGTCGTGCTACCGCCTTACGACGAGCACGCGGCCCCCGCTGTCCGACTGGATTCGTGTTACCAACCGGCACGTACGTTCGCCGACCGACGACCGTTCATCCTTTCTCGATAAGATGGCCGCACACGCGGCAAGGAGACGGGTTCGTCGTTTCGCGACGCGAACACGGACTTCACGAAAACGCTACCGAGCCCACACGAAGTAATCTCTTAATTACGATAATTAAGGGAAGCATGACTGGCGCTTACCAACGGAAACAATGGGCGACGGCAGATCGTCGGCTCAGTCGTCCGGAATCGTCCCTCACGGATCGGCAACGCAAAATTACTTTTTTGGTTTTAGGCAATAGTTTAGCGTCTATTACTTTTCGCGGCCAACGACCCAGTGGCCTACTTTTGGGTGGCCCGGTAACGCGGAAGCGAGGCGTCCCCCTACTCCCTACCCTATTTCTCCCGTTCGCGACTCTCAGGCCTATCGAGCGCTATCTATTCGCAGGATTGCATCCTGTCGCCCGGGTTCCCTGGCTCACGGAAAATCGCGATCGCGTTCGTCACTTCTCAGGTGGTGGCGACGACGGCTCGTGTAAAGGAAGGGCCTGGCCGCTCCGGTCGTGGACACCTTCTCTCCGGGCGAGGCAGCGACGGAGTCGAGAAGATGGTCGTCCCGTGTTCACGTTCCCACGTCGCTGCCCACGGGTTTGCTGACCCGGGCTCGGTCCTTTCCTGGGTGTCTTGACACGAATTTCTTCCGGAGCCAGTTCCGATTTCGCCTCGTTCGGTGAGAAATAGGGGCCGGGCTCCCCTGCAGCCCGGTTTCGGTCCTGCAAAGTTCGCGTCGCCCAAATTTGGCGACGCTTAAACGCGTTAATTTTTCGGCCCCGGAAATCGGCTTTCCCAGGGAGAGCGCTCGCAAACGGTCGGTTCGCATCGGCACTGCCAGAGGACGGCCCGGCCTCTCTTTTTCGGGATCGAGGGACATCGGCAAAACTTGCCACGTCACAATCTGTAAGAAAGTAGCACGATATTAAATAATTTAATGTAACGTTTTAAAAATAATTTTTATTCTGCTCACTAATTGTAAGCACGACTGTCTTGAACACTCGACAATTAGCAATTTATACTTTATTGTTATGTACTGTCAATTCGTCTAGAATTTTGCCGTCGCCAGGAGGGCAAAAATTTTAGCGGCGCCGGGTATTTACAAGCCAGGAGGCCGGGCCGCGTTTGGCCGCACGAAACGCGGTCCACCCGGGACAAAAGTTGTTCGCAGGCACGTCACTTTTCGAAATCTGAGCCTAGATATTCGGGCGCCAAGCACGGACGGTGCCACGCTAAGCTGTTACAGCCACCAGCGTTTCGAGAAGCGGTCGGACGCGCTTGCGACAACCGGTATTAGATCGCGATTTTCCGCGAACGGGCGCAGGGGAATAAGAACTCTCGGGATTTTGGCTAACAAATCTTTATTCGTGCAAGCTGACATTCGCACTGCCGGCGGCGACCGGCAGCGTTTTTAGGTTAGCCGGCGCGTGACAGGAGATCGGTACACGCGCGATTTGCCCTTTTCGGACCCTTCCGAGACGCGTCGAATCCGGCGTTCTACGCCCGAACTCAGATGTAAAACGCGTAACAATTAGCTTCTCGTCGGCGGAACAAGTCGCGGAAATACGGCGAGAGCACGTGGCGGCGACGCACCGTGGAACGAGCCGAAGTTCGCGTGAAAACAACAACGACGCGCGGATCCTCGCAAAATAATAAATAGGGCACGGCCCCCGCAAAATAATATTCCCCGCGCGTTCGTTGCCCGACGGTTTCGCGAATACCGGCAGCCTCGAAACTGCTTCGGGGTTTCGGCGACGCGATCGCGAACACGCTTATCGAGCCAACGCGAGAAAATCACTTTATCGAGATGTAATCTGACGAAAGCTTACCTAGGGTAACGATGGCGTTTCGGCGTTCTGGCCCTTCTTTCCGGCAGCTGTTCGCACTAATTTAATACGACTTTAGTACTCGCGACTAATCTCAACTAGAGCCAACGAAGAAGTGATTTTCCGGCACGATGACTCGGGAACGCGGAAGCGGATCGTCCCCCCTGTCCGCGCTCTTCCCTCGCGGACGATTCGACCTATCGCGAATAGATTTTCGGCCGGGACCTAGCCAGTGAAGCCAGATCACGGTAATCGAGGGGAAACGATGTACCCCCTCTCTGATGACCAGAGTAATATGTGACACGTTGCGCGTGCGCAGTCCAGTATACGGTGTTAGTGGGGGACGTTGGAGTGTACTCATGGTAGTGGAATGGAATAGTTGAAAGGGTAAAACTGGAGGGGGTATGAGACCGAAACCGGTATCATCTGGCCTCACTGGACCTAGCCCCGCGCGACGGTCCCTGGCGATCGGCGATTCATCGGCTCTCCGGCAGCGGCGTACGGTGGATGGTAGCTTCCTCCTGCGGCGATCGACGCGAGCCTATCCGGAAGCCGGCTAGGTTTTCCTCCGGACGAGGCGACGGCGACACAGCGGAGATTCCTGTTACGGCACCGCATGTCCTCATCGGCGCCTCCAGGTTGTCCATCCTGGACCGCGTTGATCCCTCGATTTTTGGGTGCCGGAGTGTTGTTCGCCGGAGCCGACCCCGTTACTCTCCTCCGCGGGAGAAAAAGACCTCCAGGTCCCCGTCTGGACATGGCTATGGTCCTGCAAACTCGCGTCGCGCAAATTGGCGCGACGCTCAAAAATATGAGTACTCGCCCATGGGTCTCGCTTGTGCCCAGGGCGAGCGCTCGCCACGGCCCATCTCGCATTTTCCGTTGCCAGAGGGTGACCCGGTCTTCCGATACTCGGTACCGGAGGCGTAGGCAGAACTGCCTCGTCACAGTACATACCATTACTTGTTCTCGAACATTGTGTGAATTAATTAATTCTTTGTTGGGTATCATATTTATGATATCGCGGAATACTTTGTCATCCATTAAAGAAAAAGGTCTACCGTAAATTGTTATTAATCTTATACAAGCATTCATTATATCTAATTTTCCTCTCTTGTTCTTGATACTATGTTTAGTACTTGTAGCTTCTTCACAACCTCTTTTTCGTACCTCTTTTTTCATCATAATAATGGTAAATCTATTGGGGTGAGAATTTTCAGAGTGTCTTAATAAATTTGTGGAGTGGTTCTAAAATATTGAATTAACAAAATTAAGGAAATGTCAAAGAGCTTTAAAATTTATTTTTAAACTGAAATAAAAATTGAAATATATTGTATACATACTGAAAGGCTATAGCCGGGTTTGGTAGTGAAATTCGCCCCCGACGAGTTTTTAATCGAGCTTTGGCTATTCGATAGCCTACCTAAAAAGACCCCGATCTGCCAAGTTACAGCCCCATATCTCATCTGTAAGGGTAGTTATTGAGGAAACTCAAAAAACCAGTTTTTGGCCCATTTTCCCTATTTATTGACAATTAAAAATTCTGAAAAAGTTCTGACACATTTTGGATACTAACCCAGTAAGCAAAATGCTCTGATTCTGCTCAGATTTGGACAGCGCTTCTGCCGTCAGAAGCTAATACTTCTACTTCCGCATTAGTAATTGTGTCTGACGGCAGGGTGTGCCGGCACAAGCTGAGGGCAGAATACGGGCAGATGGAAGGCACACCGTGCCTTCGTTATAGAGGGCAGGTCGGTTGCACTAATGTGGTGGATGTCGTTATAGAGGGTAGGTCGATCGTACTAATGTGGCTGGTCCTTCACACTAATGTGGAACTATAGTGGAACTGTGGAGGTGTCGATACTTTATAGAGAACAGGTCGATCGCACTAATGTGGCCGATGTCGGTAAGTCGTTATAGAGGACAGGTCGGTCGTACTAATGCGGTATATGTCGATCATGTAGATTATTATATCGGTAATGCGAGTTTCTACTGTATAAATGTATAGCAGTTTTCCTTTTTACCGACAAAATTAATATTTTGACTTTTGGATTGCAAATGTACATTTCTTTATTAATCGTGGATGGGAAAACGGAATAATAAATCAAACAATTTTAAATTTAATATTACTATACTATTATTTATTATTAGTAAATTAAGTTATTGACTACATTATATTACATAATATAATTTTAAATTCTAATAATGCTTGTTAAAAATATAAATGAATTTTAGGAAAAACAAAAAGAACAGTGCTGTTTAAAAAAGTTTTTTCTTCTTTTCTTCTTGCCTACAATACTCCTGTGGCGCTTCTTGTCCCGGTTCCTCTGGAAGTCACAACGAGAGGTCATTCAAAACCTCCTATTTCTGCATGCAGCATTTGAAACAGTATTATATAAAAATATTCATTAAATAATCATATTAATATTAATGTACTGAAATAATAATAACTAATAATATTTACCATTGATTGCCTCTTTTAGATTGTATCCTCGAAAACTGTAACTAATGTATCCTACACCTATTTCTGCATGCAGCATCTGAAACAGTATTATATAAAAATATTCATTAAATAATCACATTAATATTAATGTACTGAAATAATAATAACTAATAATATTTACCATTGATTGCCTCTTTTAGATTGTATCCTCGAAAACTGTAACTAATGTATCCTACACCTATTTCTGCATGCAGCATCTGAAACAGTACTATATAAAAATATTCATTAAATAATCATATTAATATTAATGTACTGAAATAATAATAACTAATAATATTTACCATTGATTGCCTCTTTTAGATTGTATCCTCGAAAACTGTAACTAATGTATCCTACACCTATTTCTGCATGCAGCATCTGAAACAGTATTATATAAAAATATTCATTAAATAATCACATTAATATTAATGTACTGAAATAATAATAACTAATAATATTTACCATTGATTGCCTCTTTTAGATTGTATCCTCGAAAACTGTAACTAATGTATCCTACACCTATTTCTGCATGCAGCATCTGAAACAGTATTATATAAAAATATTCATTAAATAATCACATTAATATTAATGTACTGAAATAATAATAACTAATAATATTTACCATTGATTGCCTCTTTTAGATTGTATCCTCGAAAACTGTAACTAATGTATCCTACACCTATTTCTGCATGCAGCATCTGAAACAGTACTATATAAAAATATTCATTAAATAATCATATTAATATTAATGTACTGAAATAATAATAACTAATAATATTTACCATTGATTGCCTCTTTTAGATTGTATCCTCGAAAACTGTAACTAATGTATCCTACACCTATTTCTGCATGCAGCATCTGAAACAGTATTATATAA
This sequence comes from Lasioglossum lativentre, assembly GCA_916610255.1. Lineage (NCBI taxonomy): Eukaryota > Metazoa > Arthropoda > Insecta > Hymenoptera > Halictidae > Lasioglossum > Lasioglossum lativentre. Next base: position 27,882,251 of record OU744359.1, on the reverse strand, counting down.
AAATATTCATTAAATAATCACATTAATATTAATGTACTGAAATAATAATAACTAATAATATTTACCATTGATTGCCTCTTTTAGATTGTATCCTCGAAAACTGTAACTAATGTATCCTACACCTATTTCTGCATGCAGCATCTGAAACAGTATTATATAAAAATATTCATTAAATAATCACATTAATATTAATGTACTGAAATAATAATAACTAATAATATTTACCATTGATTGCCTCTTTTAGATTGTATCCTCGAAAACTGTAACTAATGTATCCTACACCTATTTCTGCATGCAGCATCTGAAACAGTACTATATAAAAATATTCATTAAATAATCATATTAATATTAATGTACTGAAATAATAATAACTAATAATATTTACCATTGATTGCCTCTTTTAGATTGTATCCTCGAAAACTGTAACTAATGTATCCTACACCTATTTCTGCATGCAGCATCTGAAACAGTATTATATAAAAATATTCATTAAATAATCATATTAATATTAATGTACTGAAATAATAATAACTAATAATATTTACCATTGATTGCCTCTTTTAGTTTGTATCCTCGAAAACTGTAACTAATGTATCCTACATTATTGGATACGGAGACGGAGATTTGTTAAACCTTTCGCTGTGTGTTGCTGTAATGTAATTTTGTAAGAGAGGAAAATGCACGAGGAGGATTAACACACGATTTTATTGCGTCCTTTCAATAAGCCGTTCCACGAGAAAGTGAGACTTCTTCGTACGGCGTTGCCTACGAATCCTCGGCCGATCGTCTTTTTACAGACGAGCGATTCTCATTTCTTCAACGGGCATTCACGCGGCATTCGGCGAGCTGCGATCGTCCTTTCATGAAACGGCCACTCTCGCACGCACACACACACACACGCACACTCACGCACACACACACACACACACACTCACACACACACACGCGCGCGCGCGCGCACACACACACCAATATACTGCTAGTTATTTATCGTCACGGAATTCCTTTCGAAATGAAAATTTCGAAATACATATTCGGCAGAAGTTATCGTTGAAAAAAGGGACGGAAGCGTGCAGCAAGTATGATAACATGGAAGATAAATTATTACTAACTTTCCCAATCAGTGTAAAAGCTGAAATCTACTATAGAAAGTTTAATCGACATATATGGACTGACGCATACATTTTCCCGAGCATGCACACATAGACAATAGTCAATGTAATGGTCCGGCAATTTTTCGCCAATATCTTGGAATTTTTTTTTTTTTTTTTTTTTCTTTTACGGAGGGGGAAATGCATTTACGCACGACCCCCCGATCCGTCTGATCGGGGGAGTGTCGGACTCGACCGGCCTAGATGGACGTGGCTGGTCCCTACCGACTAAAACCCCCTCCCAGGACGCATTTCGCGCGCCCTTTGCCTACCTCACGGGTGACGCGAGTTCCTGAACAGCTGAGGCCCCGCGATAAGCATTTCTCCGGGCTGGCACTCCCGCGTTCTTGACCACGCATAAAGAATTATTACCGTCGAACCAACCTGTAATAAAGACTTATCGCCGTCGAACTATCCGGCAATAAAATAAGGCGAACATAATTAGATCGTATAATAGTACCGTATAGCTGGAACTGAAGAAAAATTTAATTAAACAGAAGGCACAATGCAACAGCAACTTTGAACAAAGTTACGCTATTTCAGCATGCGAAAGAACTGCAACAACCCATTGGGAGTGTCCCAATGGGTTATCGTCGTTTTCTTCCGTAGCTTTGAACGGCATCCGATAACATTTTGCTCTAACGTTTTCGAGGTTAATAAAGACTATTTCAGTGCTCAAAGTGGCACATTGAAAAATTTCTATAGCAGAAGATGATAATACAATATCATAAAATTGACCTACTTGTTCAAATCGCTTTATGCCTACTCTAAAACTATTTTCATCCGGACAAATGGAAAAAATTATACAGATTGTGCCGTCGTGTAAAATACAACAATTGTCGCGATCGTCTATTCCGAGCAATAAATTACGAAATCGAAGTTTTCGGTAAGAAACCGCACCACTACTATTGCGATACATCATAGAAGCATGGATAGTGTTTGAAGAATCACCACCTCCCTTACTGCTACCATGATGTTCAATTTCCGTGATTCTATTAGTAAACTGTTGCAGAGGTTGTCCCGGCTTTCTGCAATATTTTCTAAAGATCGACATGTTGCTTTCATATGGGAAAGCAGAAAATGAATCTAACGTACCTAAACGTCTCACGTCATTCGCCAAATGGAGAAGACCATGGACATTATAAGAATTGAAAGTTACTCCGTAATATTTTTCGCAAGAAAGAACAAATCGTTTCATTGCTTCTTTTGCAAACTTGAAATGAGTGTTTGAAAAGACGGGTGAAGCCATTATTCTGATGGCACTGTGCAGAAACAAGAAGTGATTATAGACGCGATTATTCAGTACTCCGTACGTGACAACTGGGCCGGTATACAAAAGAAACTGACGAAATTCGGTTGCTTTAAATTTTGAAAAAAGATCGAGTGATCTAGGACGCCTTGCAAAGTCCGATGGGCAGTACTTATGAATTATCTTCAATCTCTCAGAGATTACTTGAATTTGATTTGAAGATAATTTGACTGCTTTGGCATATGTACCACACACCCAGGCAGATAACAACTTTTTCATAACACCGAGACATACTAGATGCATATATTCAAATGGTACTTGGGAAACCATTCCTATCGGTAGGGAAGCTAATGCACTCTGGCCTTCTTTCTGATGATCATCATCGTGACATCTGGTATATTCATCATCACGTGTGCCACTAACTTTGCACTTGGAACAAGGTCGGTGAGATACATGCGATCGGTGATTCAGAATGAAGGCTCGTGCTGGTGCATCGGCAATGAAACACCTCAAAACAACAGGAATTGTTTTACCTTCGAAAATAATGCCTCCATTTGACATTATTAAATTAATGTCAGAGACAAATTTTTGAAGATAACTATTACAATCCCTGGGTTTGTGTGAGCCTCTATAGATCCCTACTACGATAGGTGTACTATTTGAAATGTTGATAATTCTAATTTGAATGGGCCAAAGCTGAATTGTGTTGGATCTATCTAAAGTACATCCATCCACATGAAAATCTAACTGCAAATTATCGGGAATTGATTGAGAAAATTGTGATAGATAATTAACTATTTTCGATTCTACATCAAAATGAACATACTCTCCCGGTTCCACCACAGACGTGGCGACACTGGTACGCGGTGTACCAATGAGCGTTCTCACATCTTTTGGCAAATTATTAAAACATGAATGCATTCGTAAAAGAGCTAGTATGTTATTTCCCTGAGTGTGCGTTATATTATTGTCCACAAAGCAAGACGCCAAAAGATCGCGGAACGATGGTTCTGATATAGTACCAGCAGATTCCCGGACTACATTTTCAAATGACGAGGTTGAAGAGGAATTATCAATCATTTCTACATCAAAATTATGAACACTAGACGCGACCGAAGAAGATGTGCTGGGCATGTCCTGCACATCGTCAATATTAAAAAAAGTTTCTTCCCGTGAAGATTCAATATTCGAATTATGGACAGGCACGAATGAAGAAGATGTGCTGGGAATGTCCTGCACAGTGCCAATATTAACAGGACCTACCGATTTCTTACGCGAAACCTTCGACATTACTTCATTTCTAATGCTCCGTTTTTGCCTACTACTTAATTTTAAATGTGATTTTCGCGAGATCGAGGTTTTCAAAAGTTTGCGATCCATTGGGACAAAATGAAACCGAATAACGAATATATAAAAATGTAAACCTTTCTCCCTTGCGTCCTTCCTTCCTTCCTTCCAGGTATTCCACCTAATCCACGTAATGCACGTAATCCAAGAAATCACGTACTTGCGAAGTCACAAGAAACTTCACCACGTATTCCGTAACGCAGACCGCACTTGCAAGTATAACCACAGAGTGATTCAACTATATTGCAACCGAGCCAAGCAAACTAAGAACTGAACTGAACCTTTAATTAAATGTCCGTCTGAGTGAGCTTGACTGTTCGACGCGTTCTCCTTCGCGATCAACAAAACAAATTAAAAATAAATTTTCTCCATTACCAAGAATTAAATTGAATAGGTAGCATTAAATATTCAAATTAAATTAGTAATCTCAAAGTACTATTTTGTAAAATTAAAGTTATATGACGTCCTTCCTATTGGCTAATATTAAACTAATTTAATTTGTTATTATTATGTTACGGTACTGTAATTGAAATTTCACAGGGAAAAGAACTTATGTAGGAAACAATTTGTCAAACTTTTTACACTGAAAAATTACATGAATTTCATTCATAATAAGAACAATTTTACAAATCTTTTACGACTCTTTCATTTTCGCTCAAGTAAAATTCATAATATATAATTTTTAAGTGTAAAAAGTGTTAAAGAGTACTTGTTGATTTTAGGGAAGCAAGATAATTTTGTAATAAAAAAACAGATTGTAACGCAAAGGATTCGGTGGATGTGGTTTTCGGAAAATAATCAAGGATATCTGGGAACACAGGATATATTTTCGGAATTGGATTAACAAGTATTGGGTAATTTGTTCTTTGTACAAAGATTATTTTGGACAAAGGTTAACAACGAAATAATAGAATGACTCTAAATTTTAAATATTACACGATTCCACCATCAGGCGTTCGGTTTATTTCAACCGTACTCTCCTTCTGGGGAATCGGCGAAGATTCGGAATTTCTCTAATTCTCATGTCCGTTCGGCGGCCGGCCTTCATGGCCGTCCTCTCCGACACGTACAGAGGAACCAGGGTTCCTACTCTCTACTGACGACTCGGATTCGCCCGGAAACCTCTGTTCGTTCGGCGGCCGGCCTACATGGCCGTCCTCTCCGAAACGTCCAGAGGACCCGGGTGATCCTACTCTCAGGCGGCCAGGAAGCTACCCTGTACTCTCCTCTCGGCGGGCGGCCGGCCTTCATGGCCGTCCTCTCCCGGAAAGGCGTCCAGGTGCAACCCCTGTCCTCTCCTGGGCTGCTGGGCGTCCGATAGCATTGCTTCGTACTCTCCCAACCTATGGGCGGCCGTGGTCTTACTAGTCTTACTAAAACCCCTCAATAATATTAAATTTTCCTATAAAATTAATTTCTTTATATAAATTCAATTTTAGTTCGTTGCTAACCTTATCAACAACGCGTTACTAGGGATTCTGGAAGGTTCTCGACTCCGGAGCCTTCTAGAAAATTCGACAACGGCGCGATTCGTCTGTTCTTCAGGGTGGTGTCGAGGCGCTCCGGCGCCCCTGAGATCATCTCGTAACAAGATATCTTTTGAACGATATTTATATGATGCGACGACATCTTTAATAAGATTATAATTTTTATCATAACATTACGTATCAATAAAAATTATTCGATTATACTCGAGTTTGGACCAATTTTCATCAGGAAAAGCATCCCAATATAATCGTAATAATTTTATAAGGGAATATTGAAAAATCTAAAAGATTAAACTTTCATTCGTGTGTGATTCCCCATCTGCTTACATTGTATGCCGTTTGTCAGTCGCTGGGTCTTCGACGTTTGGAGCAATCTTTGGTTTGGAGCTCGGCGATCGAAGCTCGACGCTCACCGGCAGAGTTGGGCAAAATTTTCTTCTAAATAAAAATTTGAATAACGAATAAAAAATAAAAAAAATTTTTATTCATTATTCGATGGTTCGAATATAAAAAGTATCTTTATTCGACGAACATCGACAAACATTCGACGAGAACTTATCCGACGAATAAAGATAATTTTTTTTATACGAAGCGGCTTTATTCGATCTTTGAATAATTTAAATTATCATTATCTTTTATTCGAAGGCTTCGAATAAATCTTTCCACAACTATTGCCAACTATTATAATAAACGCGAACCATCGAATAATGAATAAAAATATTTTTATTTTTTATTCGTTATTCGAAATTTTTATTTAGAAGAAAATTTTGCCCAACTCTGCCGGTGAGCGTCGAGCTTCGATCGCCGAGCTCCAAACGTCGAAGACCCAGCGACTGACAAACGGCATACAATGTAAGCAGATGGGGAATCACACACGAATGAAAGTTTAAACTTTTAGATTTTTCAATATTCCCTCATAAAATTATTACGATTATATTGGGGTGCTTTTCCTGATGAAAATGAGTCCGAACTCATAATATAAACGTAATATATTACCTATAATATAATATAAACGTGGTACTCTGGAAACTTCAATATATAAAATCGGCAATTCTAACTTCCCGAATTTTTTAAAAACTCGATTTTGCAATCAAAAATTCTGAAATAATTAACTATCATATGTGCTATTAGGTACAATGTTCATGAATTTTTTCATAAGTTTTTGTTGAGCACAATAGAAGAAATATGATTGGTTACTGGTTACGTACCATGTTTTGACGAGGATGACCAACCACGGTGCAACTCCTGCCGACTGATTCAATTTTTTTTTCAATTTTATTAGATCTTATATTTACAATTCACTTATTTCGATGTATGTGTATACTCTTAATTTTAATTAATAAATTTGGTCGTCGACAATGTCGGTGTTGGGTCAAATCTGGTCGAAAACAACAAAAAAAATATTTAAAATATGAAATAATTTTTAGTTAAGTAAAATTCAACCCATAATATTCTAGATAAAGTTCTTTCTAGAAAATTCTAGAGAAAACAAGATCGTGTATGTATCTCAAAATAGTTGATCAGCGGCCGCACCATGCTGACGCGTGCGCACGCCACGGATGTATACGTATAGGCAACATTCAATGTGTAGGAGCTGCTGTTTTTCGCAAATATCTCAGAAACTAAGGCTGAGCGGCGGTTGCATGTGTAGAGAAAAGTTGTTCAGAGTGTTCAGTTTTACTACATATTTCAATTTTATCAAAATTGGTGAAGTGGAACCTTTTCTGAACACTTGTCACTACTACATCTATCCTGCGCGGGTCGGCATCGGCATCGGCATCGGCGCGGCGTGGAGGGCGCGACAGTGGACAGTGGGCAATCTTGTCCGGACTACCGACTAGTACACATCGCATTAACATTTAATAAAATTTAATAAACATAATTACAGTAAAAGTGTTCCAGTGCTTCACTTATTAATAAGGAACATAGTGACCGTGGATCAAGTAAGTTTCATTTTACTATATTAGTCTTAAAAAACGCATAACTTTTTAAATATTGGACCATACGACTTGGATTATGTCGAGAAATTACAACTAGTTTGTTACATAAGATTAAAAAATTTTTGGCCAAACTTGTAATTGTTTGCAATTACGGACAAGAAAATTGTTAAAATACGTTTCGTAGATTTGTGTCAATTATACATATTCTGAAAATTTAATTAAAATCGGCGAACATAACAATGAGCTACAATCGTATAAAGATGGCAAAAATTGCTTTTTTTCACGATTTTCCGTCTCTAAGTGAAATAAATCGTAGGATTTTTACATCGTTCAATTCCTGTCGTTTTTTCCGACATTCAAGCCGAGCGTTTGCAATCGCGCCATTGTGAGATACTATTTAGTGATTTTTATGTTCCGTCCAAATGCAATCGTGCGTTTTGCTGCACACAATTCCAAACGCTCGACCGGAATCACGCGTAAAACGCCTCACCTGGACACAGCCTAACAATGCACATAATTGACACAGATGTAGAAAACGTATTTTATAAATTGTCAATGTAGGCCACATAAAAAAGTTGTAAAATGCAACTTTTCGAAATTTCTCTATAATTCTAACCAATTGCAAAGTTTGAAACAATTTTTTTCATATCATGTAGTAAACTAATTGTTTTAACTTCTCAAAAAAGTTGAAGTCGTATGGTTCAATATTTAAAAAGTTATTGTTTCTTAAAGATTGTCCGAATATTAATGGAAGTCATTGTATATTTGAATAATTTCTTCTCGAAACCTGATGCGTACAGCGGGCCTAAAGAATGTACTATTTGTTTCGGATGTGACTCGGTATAGTACCCTCCTCAAAAGAATTAGTAGATCACCTCAACGAAGCCAAAAAATTACGACAACTCGGACAATTTGAACTTGTCGCAATTCTGCGGCTTCGTTGAGGTGATCTCCTAATTCTTTTGAGATATGTACGCTGAAATTAACAATAGGTTTCATACATTTCAGGAGGAACAACGACCAAAGAGGATCGTCCGGAAACCAAAGAAGTATATCACCACTTCGTCGGAGGAGGAAAGACCGAGGATCAAGATATTTAAAGATTCCGATGACCTTCTAGCGTTACGCGATGCACTAGAAGTGTCAATGGAATCAGATGCAGGGAGTATTTCATCGCCAACCAATTTTGTACCCTCTCCTGCCAATTTCCTCGAACATTCTTACGTTATAATAGACACACCCACCACTTCCGCACACCGCTCTCCCACACACCTCTCTCCAACAGTAGAAACCTGCACGAATATACTTACAACAAATGTTTCATCCCCAGGTCCTGGACGAGATGATCTTTACCAGCTATTGGAAAAGTAACTTTCACGCTTTTCTTCAAATAAAGTAATAATTATAATTAAATCTTATAGCAAATGGTAATGTTTATATTTGTTTAAGGATGAACGTGAAAATCGACGGGTTGTCACAAAGGTATGTTTTTCTTTTACTAAAATAATTAAATTTTATAGTAAATGGTGTAATGTTTATATTTGTTTTAGCATGAATAACAACACTATGATGTTGCAAAACTTATATGAAGAGGTGGCATCGTTAAAAGACAGGACGAAGTAAATATAACATCCCTAAAATTTTTTAAAATCACTTGTGTTAACAAGATGTTTAATTGATTAATTTTTCGTTGTCCCTATAACAGCCGCATCTGTGCAATACTCGATGTTCAAAGATGTGGCCAACGACCAGATATCCTACCTCTCAACACGGCAGAAGAGGTAGAGAACTTCGACAAATGTCCTGAAGGGGACTACCACAATGTAGTAAGTATATCTAATTGAGGCATGTAAATATATATACATGTATTAATATAAAAAATAATGTTTATTTTTTAGGTTGCATATCTGGTGACTATCGGAGGGTATTCTTTAAAAGAGGCAGTAAATGTCTCTTTTAAAGAAATATTCCACGATAGTCTCGGATCCACCTACACGTGGTTTGGTACAGATCGGACCCTACCACTGTACAGAAAAAAAATTGTTCAGGCCATTTTTGGTAAGCATTATTACTCATTATTAATTTATTCCATTAATATTAATGATTATTGAAATAATCTTGGTTTAAATTAATGTTACAGAAGCAGCAATCAAGAATGATAAATTTCGCCAGCCCTCTCGCCGCGAATTCGAAGATATAATGCGAGCTGCACTGAAGGCGATGAAGCAGAGGCGTCGGCAACATCCCGTAACGACGGTCGCCAACCCACGGTCATATTGGCGGGAAGAGCTACAAGAGGACCAGGCAGTCATACAAGAAGAAACAACGTAAGCAGTGCCCCGGAACCCTAGGCAGTGCAGAGATATTGTGCTCTTTTCACGCGCATGAGCGAAGATTTTAGCATCGGTTCTGTCTTTGCACAATATCTCTGCACTGGCCCTAGGAGGAGGAGGGGTTTAGTGGGTATTCTCTCCGGCCTTTTTCCAGTCGGGGAGGGAGCCCCACACTACCCGGCTGACTGTCATCTTTAGGCCTGGTGTGCGTAAAGGCATTCCCCTCCTCTTTAAAGAAAAAAAAAAAAAAAAAAAAACTTTTAGTAGTAATGTGTAAAATGAAAATAAATGTGTTATAAATGTGTAATGTTCTTTTTGTAGTTAGTATGTTTTACAATTAAAATAAATCTTCCCATAATTTTTAAGAATCACGCTCGAATAAACTTTATTTTTCAATATACCTCCATAAAATTATTACGGGTAAATTGAGATGCTTTTCCTGATGAAAATGAGTCGAAACTCCAGTGTAATCGAACAATTATTATTGATAGTCCAAATGATGTGTTTAGACTCATTTTCATCGGGATAATCTCTACAACTTATTCCCAATAAAAATATAAAAGTTTAAATTGTTGCGTTATTAAACATTAATGAATTCAGATAATTTATGTATTTACAAATGCAACAGTTGGAGTTCTTTTACTTCGCACTGTTTGACAAAAGAAATTCGTTGGTTAGACACGATTAACAAACGAATGAATATTTACCATTTGTCCAAGAGTCAATGTTAATTTTGTCGGTAAAAAGGAAAACTGATATACATTTATACAATAGAAATTCACATTACCGGCAAAATAATCTACATGATCGACAATATCGACATCCGCCACTTTAATCACAAGTCTGTGCATTATCACCATCGACCTGCCCTCTATAACGACATCCACCACATTAGTGCGACCGACCTGCCCTCTATAACGAAGGCACGGTGTGCCTTCCATCTGCCCGCATTCTGCCCTCAGGTTGTGGCGAGCACACCCTGCCGTCAAACGCTAATACTTCTACTTCCGCATTTGTCATTGTATCTGCTGGCACGGTGTGCTGCCCAATTTAGAGCAGATAGAGGGCATACTCGGCTTCGAGTTGTGGGGATCTGTTCCCCCACTCCTCGATACTGGTGTAGTGGGGATGGCGTGGCGTTGTCCGCCATTACCTTCTTCGCTCGCCCTCCTTCTTCTGTGGATCGTGCAACGGTATGGTCGTACCGTGAAACGCTCGGTGTAGTTTCTTAACCTCACCTCCGCGTGCTCTCCGAAGTCGGAGCACGTTCCGACCGAGGGACGAGTGGAACCCTCGGTTCGAATACGCGTATCTAGTCGCTCGCAACAGAAGTCGATGTCGATTCCTGCTTAATTGCTGTCCATCAGGCAGCTGGTGACCCTGCGAACCATCCATGGTTCAAACGTGGCGTGGCGCCTCGTTTACGAGACACGCGGTTGTCGCCGCGGTGTATCTCTGCCGTTCGGTAGTTTAGTCACCAAAATTTCCACATTGGTGACCCCGACGTGATTACGTCGTCAGCGTTGGAGTTCCAGGATCGGGTGAGGCCACCTTGGAAACTGAGCTGGGGCCAGGTTGCTGTTCACGGAGGAGCCGTCCTTTCCAATACATTGAAGGATGGAAGGATGTATTGCGTGAAGCCACCGACACCGGCGCCTTCACCATGCGGCCTTTTCATGTCGTCGGAGAAGCGGCTGTGCTGTTGGTGAACGAATAGTGCTGGGCAGTGTAGGTGTGCGAACACGTGCCGTAGCGTTCATTGCGTTGGTTGTGTCCCTGCGTTAGCCGCTTTACGCTCGTGCGTTTCGTGCGTCGGAAACGTGGCGTGCGCGGTAGTCCGCCGCCATTTTTGCGTGCGTAGTCGACGCGGCCCGTTCAAATTCGCGCGTCGCGGTCGATTTCTGTGTTTTTCGGATCGTTTTCCTTGCGAATTGAAGATATTCTCTTGTTCGCGTTTAATCGCGCTTTGTTCTCGTGGCTATGTTGGCGCGCCAGGTGACGCATTTGATAGTTTTTATAACCGTATGTAAACCACGTTCTCGCGACTTTACTTAGCTTCAGTGCTGTTTACGATTTTTTTTTTCTTCTGCGTTCGCGACGTTGTTAGGTACGCTTAGCGAACTGCGTGCCCTTCTGGCGGTCGTGGTTGTTGACGCTCACGACCTGTGTCATTGTGTGACACACGATATACGAAGAAGGCGTAACACATGCGAGATCGTGTTGTTCTAAATCGTTCGTGTTTACGAGTTTCAGAGACAATTATTTGCGTCGCTCGCGTTCTCCCTCCCGTCGCCCCCTGTGACGTACATGCCTACGGGGCTGTCGGTTGATTATAGTGCGTTTGTTCTAGGCGTAAAATCTTGTATATAGAAATGCGTCCTTGTACTGTGCGATTTTTGCGTAGTCATGTAAGTTGCGTTATTGGTTAACGGTCGGTTCAGCATTCGGTCTGGGGATTTTTGTCGACGGGGTTTTTCGTGTGTTTCAGGTTATACGTTGTCGTGATGGCTGATGAAGCTAGCGGGTCTGCCTCGGGGCCTCCCGAGGGCCCGCGGGCGGGACACGTCGACACGTACCGCGTTCCGAAGATGCCTCTATTTTATAAAAATGATCCAGCTCTCTGGTTCGCTCAAGCCGAGGGTACGATGCGCTCCGCCCGCATTACCTCGGAGGCCACAATGGCAGACACGGTGCTAGCGGCGATAGATTATGAAGTCGCGACGTGTGTAAAGGATTTAATTCTCCTGTCCCCCCGTCCCCCAGACATCTACGAGTTAATCAAGCGTAGGGTCATTTCGACCTACGGTCCATCCGCGGAGACCAATCCGTCGGCTGTTAAAGGGGCAAGTGTCAGATGGCAAGCCCTCATTAATACTGAACCGACTGCGTAACTTGAATGACGGCACGTGCGACGATGCCGTCATTCGGAGTGTGTTCTTGGAACACCTCCCGGCTAACCAGCGAGCTATCCTAGCTGCCACCGGTGTCACTGACTTAGACAAGCTGGCACAGGTGGCTGACAAGATCGCGGAAACTGCGGGACCGTCGGACCATTCGGTATCAGCCGTGGCACTGCCTGTCGCGAATTCGCGACCTGTTCCTCCTGTCTCTTCGATAGAGAGGGAGTTGAAGAGACTCTCCGTTGAGGTCTCGAAACTCAGAGCCGATTTAAGTAATTTGCAGCGGCGTAGGTCGCGTTCGGTAACGCCTTCGAGACGCGCGCGTTCTGGGTCGCGTGATCCATCGGTTCCGAAGTTGTGTCGGGCGCATCAATTGCATCCCGACAATCCGACCTCCTGCAGGAGTTGGTGCTCCAAGTTCTCTACCTTTCGGGCGGGAAACTGATCCGCCCCTCCGTGTCTGAGGCGGGCACGGACGGGTGTGATGACACCCCTCGTCTCCACGTGCGTGATCGCACGACCGGTGTATGGTACTTGATTGACACCGGTGCAGACTTGTCCTTGGTTCCAGCCAACCCCTTGGTGGCGGGTAAGCCAACGGGATTTCAGTTGCTGGCTGCGAACAATTCTGTGATCGACACGTACGGTGAGTCCCACCGTACCTTGAACTTGGGGTTGCGGCGTTCCATTCGCTGGAATTTTTGTATCGCCGCGGTGCCACACGCGATTATAGGGGCTGATCTGATTCAGCATTATGGTCTACTCGTCGACCTGCGGTCTCGGCGTTTAATAGATCCCCTTACGAATATCTATACGGTTGCTCTTCCCCGCCGCGGGGTGAGAGAAGTAGTTGGTACCATCATGGGTACTTCTCGGTACTCCGGTATATTCTCTGAGTTTCCTGGCGTCAGTGGTGCGTCGAAACTCGGTGCGCCCACTAAGGCCGATGTGTTCCACCACATCCTGACAACGGGTCCCCCGGTGTCAGAGAGGCCGCGGCGTTTAAACCCTGAAAAGTTGGCTGCTGCCAAAAAGGATTTCGGGGCGCTAATGGAAGCGGGTATTTGTCGCCCGTCGTCCAGCCCTTGGGCTAGTCCCATACATATGGTAATCAAGAAAGATAGATCTTGGCGCATTTGCGGTGATTATCGCAAACTGAATAGTGTCACTATCCCGGATAAATATCCTACGCCCCATCTTCATGATTTCTCTTCAAATCTTCATGGTAAGAAGATTTTTTCATCCCTCGACCTTTTCAAGGCGTATAACCAGGTGCCTATGGCTCCTGAGGATGTACAGAAGACGGCGGTGTCCACGCCCTTCGGGCTGTTTGAATTTCTTTATATGACTTTCGGTCTTAAGAACGCCAGTCAGACCTTTCAGCGATACCTGAACCGGGTACTCGGCGATCTTGAATTCGTGTTCACTTACATTGATGATATCCTGATCGCGTCAACCTCTGAGGAGGAGCATGAAAGCCACCTTCGAGTGGTGCTCGCCCGGCTCCAGGAGCATAACCTGCGTGTGAACCCAAGCAAATGTACGCTCGGTGTTCCCGAAATAGAGTTCCTCGGCTACTCGATTAGCTCGGCGGGAATCAAACCGCTCAGGTCGAAGGTCGATGCCATTTTGCAGTTTCCCAGGCCTAAGCGAGTCATGGACTTGCGCAGGTTCTTGGGGATGGTAAATTTTTATAGACGAAATACCCCTCGTGCTGCGCATATACTTGCGCCGTTGAATGAGTTTCTCAAAGACTCTAAAAAAAATGACACGAGGGAGGTCCCTTGGACCGACTCAGCTGTTGATGCATTTGAGAAAGCAAAGGAGGCCCTTGCTAAGATGACTCTTCTAGTTCATCCGCGGGCTGGTGCTGAATTGCGTATTGTGTCTGATGCGTCGGATTTCGCTATGGGCGCTGTTCTAGAGCAGCTTGGGGTTAACTCCGTATGGGAACCCCTTGCTTTTTTCTCCAAAAAGTTCTCTCCGGCTCAGGTTAACTATAGTACCTACGACAGAGAACTGACTGCCATATATGAAGCTGTCAACCATTTTCGGCATTTTGTGGAAGGTCGAGAATTCTCGGTCCTGACAGACCACAAGCCGCTTACTTATGCGTTTGTACAACGCCTAGAGAAAGCTTCCCCGAGACAAGTTCGTCAACTGTCGTTTATAGCGCAGTTCACGACGCGGATCCAATACGTTCCCGGACCCGAGAATGTAGTTGCGGATTCCCTGTCCAGGGTTGATGCCCTCAGGTTGCCCCTCGAGATGAGTCTCGAGGAGATTGCTTCTCAGCAGTCCGCTGATGAACAGCTCAAACTCATCAGCGCTGATCCCGATTTTCCTCTTAAAATGAAGAAACTCCTCTGGGGTCCGCAGCATGTTCCTATTTATTGCGAGATTACCGGTGAGGCAATACACCCTTACATTCCCGATGCGTTGCGGAAAAGAATCTTCGATCTCTTCCATAATCCAGCGCATCCTGGTGCGGGGGTTACTCTGCGTCTAGTTCGTCAGAGATATGTGTGGCCCAATATGTCCAAGGACATTTCCTCATGGTGCAAGGTGTGCATCAAGTGCCAGCGGTCAAAGGTATCGAGACACTGCCGTCTCCTCCCTGAGCATTTCATAGCTCCTGACGGGAGATTTGACCATGTGCACATGGATATCATTGGTCCATTACCCCCTTCAGAAGGTTTTTCCTACTGTATCACGTTAATAGACCGTTTCTCACGGTGGGTGGAAGCTGTCCCACTCAGGGACATTAGCGCAATGGTTGTCGCGCGCGCGTTCTTCGAGACCTGGGTTTCGCGATATGGCGCGCCCAAGGTGTTGACCACCGATCAAGGGGCTCAGTTCGAGTCGAGATTGTTTTCGGCTTTGTTGTCGCTGATTGGTTGCGACCGGATTCGAACAACCCCCTATCATCCCGCCTCGAACGGCATGATAGAGCGGTGGCACCGCGTGCTTAAGTCCGCGATTATGTGCCACACTGGTACCGAATGGTCACGGGTACTCCCCACTGTATTATTAGGTCTCCGCACGCACGTGCGTGCGGACGTGGATGCGTCCCCGGCCGAATTTATGTTCGGAACTACGTTACGCTTACCGGGTGAATTCTTTTTATACGACGAGTTTGCGCCAGACCCGAATGTATTTCTCGAAGAGTTCAAGAAGTACATGCGGGACGTGCGTCCTGTGCCCGTGGTGCACAATAGTAATAGGTCGCGTGCTTTTGTTTTTAAGGAGCTTGACTCTTGCACGCATGTTTTCCTGCGACGCATGGCGAAAAAGTCGCTGGAACAACCGTATTCCGGACCGCACAAGGTTATAAAGCGAGATAGTGACCGTGTCATCACTATTGACGTAAACGGCACTGAAAAGACGGTTTCTACCGAGCTTGTAAAGCCGGCGTTTTTTGTACCGGAAGATCCGGGAACCCTGACGTCCGCTGATCTGTCTGTGCCTGGCCCATCTGGCCAAATCCGCTCTCCTTTGAGGACGTATTCCAAAAAAACGGTCTCCTTAGCATCTAGCGTGATCAAATGTAGCGATTACAATACCTGTGCAGTATTGCGCGCGTCTTAGTTGTTATCGCGCGGTCGTCCGGCGTGCGCCTTTCCATGTATGTGTAACCGTCGTGTGTGCATATCCCGATACAGAAGTGTTACGCGCAGTGGCATTCGATTGTAGCGCGCCGCGCAATATTGCAGTGTGTGGTTGCGTCTACCGTGCCTGTGCGCTTCGCGCGATTATGCCACCTTCGTGGGTGGTACTAGTAGTTTAAGTGCGATCTTTGTGTTACGGGCCTTATGGTCCCGCGGGATAAATGTAATCTATGGATAGATAAATAAATATGACCGTTGCACTTGGGGGGGACTGCTGTGGGGATCTGTTCCCCCACTCCTCGATACTGGTGTAGTGGGGATGGCGTGGCGTTGTCCGCCATTACCTTCTTCGCTCGCCCTCCTTCTTCTGTGGATCGTGCAACGGTATGGTCGTACCGTGAAACGCTCGGTGTAGTTTCTTAACCTCACCTCCGCGTGCTCTCCGAAGTCGGAGCACGTTCCGACCGAGGGACGAGTGGAACCCTCGGTTCGAATACGCGTATCTAGTCGCTCGCAACAGAAGTCGATGTCGACTCCTGCTTAATTGCTGTCCATCAGGCAGCTGGTGACCCTGCGAACCATCCATGGTTCAAACGTGGCGTGGCGCCTCGTTTACGAGACACGCGGTTGTCGCCGCGGTGTATCTCTGCCGTTCGGTAGTTTAGTCACCAAAATTTCCACAGAGTGTCGTTCTGACGCCATAATGCCCGCCATCTGCTCGCATCGTATGATTGCAGGCTATGATCGATTTCGGCTCGAAGCAGGTCTGGTTGACTGGGAAGCCACATATTACGTATCATTTTCAGAGTTTTCCGTTGCAAACTCTGGTCGTAAAACGCAAAAAACACGAAAAAAATCGAAAAAATGCTGATTTCATATAGAAATCGAAAGAGAACTACTCCAGATTGAATTCAGTGATGAGATATTATCATCAGTACTATGCTCAATTTTTTTCAAATCTATGAGAGTGGTGCGTCATCGTTGAAAAAAATAAAAACCACTTTTTTCGGCGTTTTTCCTAAGTTATACCTGTCTTCTCTGAATTAAAAAAATATATTATGTTATATTAAACATTCCTACGTTCAGGAATATATTTTCCAGACTTTAAAAGTTGCGTAGTACACGACTTTAACAGCTCCGATACTCGTGAGTGATATTATCAAATACAAGTACTGTCCATCCACCACAAGAAGTCCCTTGGTAGGAGTTTCACATCAAAGGGACAACAAACCGTCCGATTGGTCTGAACGGCAGGGGCTCGAGTCGCGTCACACGCATTATCGGTTCTAGCGAGCTATTGGCTACAGCGCTCACACACACTAATCGGATCGTGTGACGAAGAGAGTGAATAGACTCTTCCAAACCGAGTGAGATAATGCGAAGCGAGCGATCCAGTAGCGTAAGGACAGAATCCAAGAGGAACGTGACTTCACGCATATTCTGTATTAGGAACTTCTAACTCGTTGTCAGTTAAAATTTTAAATTAATGCTACAGATCAGAACAAATGAGAAATATTTTCGAACTACAGCTTTCAATTTTGTCCAATATGTATACATATGTTCCCTAGTACCAAAATTATTAATTTCTTGAAAATGAATAAGTAACGATCATTCGTTTAACACATTTCTATCATACGGAAGAGTAAAAATAGATAGATTGTAGCTGTTCTGCAGATTCATCCTATCTTTAATCGTAATTAAAGTTTAATTTTCGCGGTAGATACAGATACAAAAACCGTTCCAATACTGATCAAACAGACTTTAGCAATTTCGACCAATTTATAACATTTGTAGTAGTTATATGAATTTTATCTAATTTTTGTTGTAACTTATTGAAAGACGCGTCAATCGTGAATTATGTGTTACATTAAATATAAATATAACGTTAAATGTAATTTAAATGAATTATTGCATTTTTAAAGTACATTTTGAAGTCCACTTAAACGTTAAACATCGACGATAGGTCAGGAAACTTGTATCTCGAAAATAAACAAGTCCTACTACAGTAAATGCTCGTTCGTTGCGAAAAGGCCGGAGGTTTGAGTTCGCAACGAGCGTATAGGGACGCTATTTTTGATTTATGACTGCGTCGAGATACACGCCGAGCGCGCCGAGCGCGCCGAGCGCGCCGAGCGCGCCGAGCGCGCCGAGCGCGCCGAGCGAGACTTCAATAGAGAGCCGAACATAGAGAAGGACAGGGTGAAATACGGATCGCGTGATCGAAGCGTGTCGTCGTCGCCGGCACAGTTTAAAGGCCCACGAGTTCTTACAATGTATGTAATGGCAATGATGGAATTGTTCATTTTCCATTAGGCTTACGAGACTTTCACTAATTCATTTCTGGCATTTTTCTAATTAAAATGATACCAAACACGATATAATTTGTCCCATATTTACTCTACATGTGAAGCATAATTAATAATTTATCATACATTTAAAACATCGGAGAAAAGAAAACGTCCGTAATTTTAAACGACTAATTTATAGAAATTCTAGAAACTTATTAATAAAAGTGTTAGCATCGAATTGGTATTTTAAACATTACAGTTTCTCTTTCTTTTCACTTGCTATCCTCTTCCATGTCTTACCCATAACCGTCAATGAAACCATTAAATAAAGTTGAAATTACATTATCGTGTTTGGTATCATTTTAATCCGAAAAATGCCAGAAATAAGTTGGTGAAAGTCCCATAAAAGCCTAATGGAAATTAAGAAGTTTGAGTACTCGATTCACTCGAGTCAATGTTGTGATGTTCACACCGATATACCCGAGCCGACATCAATCGTTGCCGCCGTGCGGAGCGACTCGGCCGACTCGGCGTTGACAGGCAGTGGAATGGGTAGGCACGTCGCAACGAGCGCATAGACGATTTTTCGCAACGAACGAGCATTTACTGTACTGTGTAGCGTGTGACGTCAGGATCTTGGAGGTCGTGAATACGGGAGTGGAAATAGTGGGGAGGGGTGGAGCAAGCGAGAGATCCCCCCGGATCCCTCAGCCGTCTCGAGGGACTTCTTGTGGTGGACGGACAGTAAACAGTACGGTATATTATTGTGTATGTCCGTACGGAACCGTGCAGGATGTTCGTGTTCATTTATGTAAACAGTTTGAAATGTTATTTGTACGTTTACGCGCTTAGTGTAATTTCAACGCGAACCGTATTACCATACATTGGTGAACATGAAGCTCTACAAATTTTTGGATATTTGTAACAGTAACGAAAGTTAGTAGATTTCTTGATTTTGCACAAAGTAATTCGTGGCACGATGAATTGCAGTAGGTGCAATAAAGGAAGAGTTAGTGTTTAGATGTAATAATATTACTTATATTAAAAAATTATTTTTACGTATATATCGGAAACTAAGGCCGAGCGGCGGTAACATGAATAGGGAAAAGTTGTTCAGAATAGTGACCTTAATAACATATTTCAAGGTCATCGAAATCAGTGAGGTCGTCGCTAATCTGCATAATTACCGATTTTTATTATACTTTCTGTTATTTTGTGCGTCTTGTTTTCACGCTTGTAGTTAAACCACCGTATATAATGTTCTTTAATATTTTGTCTGAGTCATATTTGGTACAAATTGTCGAAAAGTTTATTACAGTAATTAGTAAAAAAGTAATAAGGACAACTACACATGTATTTATCTGAATCTTATTTTTGTACAGAATTATGTAAAATTAATGAAACATTAATTTCGTAAAATCCTATTATATATATTCTATATAACATAGTTTTGTTATGTTATATTATTAATTTTATGTAAGAAAACTAATGATCTTTATGTTACGGAAACAACATATTTTGCACAGTTGAGAATGTTTGAGAAAAACGACTAACATAAGAAAGTAGTACAATGAAATAAATATTGTTTCATGTATAGAGAGATGTCGAAACATGTACGTATATTTATAACAAACTTAAGGTTTCCATAATTTTAATAGACCATCTTCACTGTAAGAACACAGCAGATTTTGATGAGGATGATGCGTTAAACCTATTACGTCCTTTTCGTGTATCTGCAACAAAAAAAAAGATATGTATATTATAGAATTTAGATAATAACTTCAAAATTTTTTCTAAAATTGTTAGACTAATGAATTAATATTGTTATATTGTGGTAACTATTAACTATTAAACTAATGTTGTAATTTCTACAATTGACTGACAAAATAATTTAGTGAAAGACTCGTACTATTAAAAGATTAAATTTTTGTTTATTTCTTTATTTATTTTGGATTTTGAAATTTTTACGTGTCTGAAAAGACATCAGAAAATTCGTACGTATTTTTCCCCTTAAAATTTCACTACTTAAGACTTACAAATTTTATAAAACTGCACACAAAAGGTACTCATTGTTAAAATAACTAAATTTTTAACTCTATTGTTCTCTTCAATTACCTTGAAAATTTTTAGTTTGGATTAGAACATCCAGCAGATAAAAATATCAAATTTTAGAAATTTAGTAGAATTTACATGAATAATATTGTTTATCATACATAAAAAGAAAAATGCGTTATTTATTGTGTTAAAGATAACAATGAATATTACAATTCAAATTTCACTTCAAGTTATGTAAATCCAAGGAGATCAACCGAGTTAACGTTTAAATCTACTTTAAATCTAAATAAATCTCCTTTTCGCTCATACCATATTATGATTACAAGGGCTAATACAAAAACGAAATGAAATAAAAAAACAACTAAAATATATGAAATTGTTCGACACAAAAAAAGTCTTTTTCCTTTTGATATTGGAATCATTGATAATTTCATGTATGGTTTCAGACTACGTGCATTTAAATTTCTAAATATATATAATTACACAGGATGTTCACGCATATACTATGCCAAAGTTTTTTTCTTAAACAATAAGCATGAAAAAAGTGGTACTATTTTGTTTAAACAACATAATAGTTCATATAAAATGCACTGATTTTCATTTGATACCACCACACTTTTGTTGGTGCTTTAATGCATTGCATCTTTATTTTTACGACACTCGTAATAAATATGTACTATATCTACTATGAAGATGATTGTAGACTATGTCATTGTTATATGTACGTTTCAACATGACAAAAAAAGTGGAACGTTCCATTTAAAAGAGACTGAAAATAACTTTCACTTCTCGAAGCATAGTACAAACACAACAATTTACATACAGCATTATATTAATTACAAAAAACAGCATCAGTTTTGTTTTTTATCATACTTGTAGTATAAGACTTATTGTTAGAACACAGAAAAACTGGCTAGAAAAGATGTGAACACTCTGCATATACATATATCACTATTGGTAAAGATAAAGAAAAAGATAACAATTATTTGGTACATATGAAAGAGCAAAGAGACAGTACTTACATTGAGAGTTCTTTCAAGTTTTCCCGATGATGTAGAAAAACAATAAAGTACAAGATCTTCACCAACACAGTAGATAAATTCACCTCTTGGACTTACAACTGTGCACACAAAATCTCCGCCTTCTCTTTTACCGCTGGAGAATGATCTCACAATTTGTCCTTGCATATTCATAATTACTACTGTATTTGAACGATTACAAACAACAAAATGTTCAGGATTTCGAGGCAGAAGATGTATGCTATTTACGGTTAAATCTGCAGCACCTAAAGATTTGTATGTGCCTATGCATTCTGTTGTTTTCAAACTCCAAATTTTTACGGTTCCATCGGACGACGCACTTAAAAATAAATAGAATAATAATAATAAAACATTTTAAACAGAATCAATGAGATGTTAAATGTTAACTGTACCTTATTACGCTATGACCATCTGGTGCAAAGACGACTTCATTTACAAACGATGTATGTCCTCGAAATTCTTTTAATGTTTTTCCGGATTTAAGCCCATGTATTCTGCAGTAACAATAAGACTATAATGCTGATGATTTTGTTTATGTTATTATTTCTTCACATACCTTATTGTAGTATCAAACGATGCAGAGAGTATTTGACTGTTATCTCTACTAAACTGAAGACATGTAACACCTTTTGAATGAGCTTTCTCAAATCTTCTTAAACACTGTCCACTTTGCACTCTCCATACTTTTATTTTTCCATCTTGGCCACCACCAGCCAACATTTCACTATCACGGCTAAAAGCCATCGATAATACTGCTTGTTCCATCATCATAAAGTTATCTTGTGCTTGGTATTTTAAATCCTTCCTAATTTTACCAGTCGTAAAATTCCAAACTTCAATGAATCCATCAACAGAACCAGTAACTAAATATTGACCATCAGGTGAAAATCTTGCACATTCCACATGAGATTTTTGACCAAATTTGATTTGTTTAGAGAGCTGTGTTGGATATTTTTCATCTTCTTGATCTCGTACTGCTGCTTTTCCTCTAAACAAGTCTATTGTAGTACCAGGTGGAAGTAAACCCTGATGCTGTTGCCATTTTAATGCTTGTCCTAATAGCGCAAGTAACCTACTCGAAGGTACTACAGACACTTCACCGGCAAGAGCTGTAGCTATGTAAGCTCTACGCTTCTCCTTTGTACTACCATCGGGATATGCTTCACGTGGATCAAAATATGAGCGTGCAAGTAAATTTTCTGTGTAACAAAATGTATCACGTTATAAGAAAGTAATATTAAACCGTCCAAAATGTTCTTAAAATTTTTAGAATAAGATCATTATTTTTCTACTGAATAAATGAAATGAATCAATAAAATTGATCCAGTTTACATATACAATATACATAATATGAAAAACAATCAAACTTCTTCAATTAAGAAATTTTATGTTATATATAGCGTTTATACTATTTACCTATTAAATATGTAATAAATCACATTACCCTGTCAGATTATCATTTATTCAGCTTGCTGAAACATTATGTATCAATAAAACTATTTGAAAAGAAAAATATCATTTAATAGCATATAAAAACTTTTCAACTAAATGTGTAAAAATTTTGATGTGACCAATCCAATGAAATGTCTTTGAAATGAGAACAAGTTGTAATGCTATATGATCCTATAAGATGAAAATTAAGAACTATAAATAACAATTTTAGTCTTTAAAATGATATAAACATTTTGGTTTGGAAATTCCGGAAAGTCGGAAGCAAAAACTAAATTCGTATTATAATTTACTTCACCTAAATGAATGTATCGTTCAGGTTCTTGCTGTTTCATCATAATCATAGGATCTGTTTGACGTAATAATGATCTGGCTGCACCTAGTTCTCGTAACTCAATTAATTCTAAAACAACCTACAAATTAAGAATAAAGTATATATTGTTGCATACCTTCCTATCATATACTGCATTCATTTAATAGTACATAGTAACATACCTGTTCATACAAATCAATGAGCTTCTTATCCGGTAATTTTAAGGACTGTATTGCTTTCAACACTGTATCCCAATGTCCATTATTTATGTCTGCTACAAAACCGTCTACGCTATCCACTGTATTTAATGACACACCAGTTTCTTCCTGTTAACGTAATATATATATTAATTTACTGTTATTATAAACAAGGTCCAAGAATATTATATTATATTATGTAAAGAAAAGAAGTTATATACCTGCAGTGTTTGTAACGTTTTGACCAGATTAGACTCCTTAAGATATTGTTGTATCAACCGAATTACACTAAAAACAAATAATAATATATGTACAAGATAAACAGATCATTGTATTAATAGATGTAGAGTACATACTCGGCAGACTCGATTTCAATCGACATTGTGTATGATTGTGTACGATACCCAAAATACAATACATAAAGATACGTAAATATGATGTTTAAATGAAGAAAAGCAATCTCTTGTAAATAAATACATATGTATCTAGTATCTATATATCATTCTCAGAGCATAGAGTTGCTTATACAGAGACGACTGCTAAACTTTCTTCCGAATTCAGTATCCGATGATCACTGACGATGATTCACTTCCGATGTGAACGTGATTCCAACATGAACTAAGAGTAAGTATACAACCAGAGAGCAGAGAGTAATGAGAGTGCTCACGCCCGGGGTTTGGCCGTGCCACTTTTGGGTACCATCATCTTCTAGTCCGGACAAGAACCATTCTCCACACTCAGTCCGGACAAGAACCATTCTCCACACTCAGTCCGGACAAGAACCATTCTCCACACTCAGTCCGGACAAAAACCTATCTCCACACTCAGTCCGGACAAGAACCTACATCATATTTGGCCTTGATCAGAACGAAAAGTTTATATATCGTTTTATATAAAATATGTAACTAAGATATAGATCTAATATACACATCTCTAATTAATATAAATTAAATATAACATTAATTATAATGATAGAAGTATTTTAATTTTTTCCAATCTTTTATAGTTACAAACTCTAGTTGTAAAAAATAAAAAACCCAGAAGAATTCGAAAAAATACAGATTTCATATCGTGGCTTAATGCGATCATCTTGAATATTATTAATTTAGTAATGAGATATTGTCATCATCACTATCTCCGATTTTTTCATATTTTTATTCTACTCTACACCACTAAAAAAATTGATTTTTTATGTTTTGCATTTTCTTTAAATCACCTTTAAATTAACATAATTTTTTTATGAATGGACGAAACGACACCATTTCTCTGTAAAGCTAGAAGAAATAGTTTAGTCAATGACGTCTCAAAAACATGTTGAAAAAATGCATTTGCTCGGAATTGCGAAAAAGAATAGTGAAACCTGATGTTTTCAACTTTTTAGCAAGGCCAATAACGAAAGTTTAAAAGATGTGTTTGGTGAGCTCGTATAAATTATATGCACTCTGAAAATTTAATTGGTTTAGGAGTTATAAAAGATCAGAAGTGGTGAAGTGGCCGAAAATCATGGAAAATTGCAATTTTTATTCGAAGACTTCGAATAAATCCGCCATGCACAGTCCAAATCCTATCGAGTTTAGTCTTTTTTTTTAATCGGATGAACGCTACGAAGTAGCTAACGTCACTTCCGTGAAAGAATCATGGAAAATAAACAAGTTTAGGAAATCACTTGTTAGTGGTTCCATGCCGATATACCTGGCTCCCCGTGGGGTTGCCCGGCTGTGTTTATTGCACCACGTGTCCACGGAGACCGAGGCTCTCATCGCCTCGTCGCCTCGTTACCCTAGCATAAGAGAAAATTATATGAAGGATCTATTCGAATACAACCAGTAGACATAGTTCAAATCCTATCGAGTTTAGTCTTTTTTTAATCGGATGAACGCCACGAAGTAACTAGCGTCACTTCCGTGAAAGAATTTTGACAAATAAACAAGGGCTATGTGTTCATTGGAGCCTCGAGCAGGTCAAAATTATTCAGTCGCCGATTAATAAATAGAAATAATAGATGAAAATTTTATTCGACGTTTTCAATAAATCCGCTTGGAATAAAAATTTATCTATTATTCGTCGAATAAATTCTCGGCGAATAAAAAATTATTTAAATAACGAGTCGAATAAAGATACTGGACCGTTATAATTAAATGAAAAACGTGTAAACATCATATGTAAAAACACCAATTTTGAAGATGTCAAAGAATTCTTTGAGATACGTTCATATTTCACTGAACACTGCAACATATGCAAATTCGAACAAAATTCGAAACAGCAGTTCTATTTTGCATTGAAGGATTCATGTGCATTAATGGTATGTAGATTAACGATCATGGAAGTGTGGGAATTTGAAAATAATAAAAAATTAAAACAATTATAAGAAACTGCGATTTAGATCATTAGTTGTTTACACTTCTCGGCGTTCGGTAAAACTCAAAGAATAGTATCCCTGGCGTATAAAGGACTGCGCATACCGGAGTCTCCGGCAAGCCGGAGATACCTGACACCGTTTTGCTAGTGCATACCGAGTTTTTGGAGCTGGAACGTCAATTAAGAGGGTTCGAGATGCTCGACGAAGAAAGGCACAGCGTGACGTCTGCTACCCAAACCCTAGGGGTTCCCAAAATCCGAGATGCCTTTGCTAGAGCCGGACAAGTGCCTGGCAAGTAAGCCTCAACACTAGTTTTCTGTCAGGCAAATGGCGTTGTTTATTTAAAATAGATATTGTTACGATGCGACTGAATTATCTAAACAAGCGGGTTCGATTGATAAAACCCTTCCGAGGTTGTAAGGCCCGGATTGAACCGTTCGCGTTTCCCTTTTTTGGAAGTTCGGCTGGACACTTCCATTTCCATGCAGAAGAAATGCGCTGATTGGTCTTGCTGAACGCTGCATTTTCCCAATCGGCGCATTCTTAATGTGACTTCTGCACCCTCTCGTTGCGCCCTGAGCGTGCTTTGTAAAAAATTGTAAAATGGAACTTTTAGTATTTTCTCTACAATTCCGACAAACTGAAATTTTTTAAAAAATTTCGAATATTAGTGGTAGTCCCCAAGTACCCAATATTTTAAATTTTTGAGGCTCCGTGAATTAAAAAACGGAATTTTAAACAGGAAGAAATCGTAGAATACGACCACATTTTTTTTTAATTTTTTCACACTTCAACCGGTGGTAAAATTTGCTGAACAAAGATATTTCTAATATGTTTTCATTAAGAAATTACATTTGCGTATGAGAAATGATAAATTATTTAAGAAGAATTTTATATGTATAATTTATGTATAAAATATAAGGATGTGTGATGCTGTTTCACCAAGTGGCAGGAACGTTTCCTATCTCCATGATGTTGTAGAAGAGAGATAACGATAGTTTACGTAAGGAGCTGTGGAGCTCCCTCCTGCAACCTTTTTTTTGTGCCATGCACAGCAGGGACTCTCGACCCTCTCTCGAAAAGCCAGGTCGAAATTCGAGCTGAAACTCCGGATCCTACCAAAACCAAGTATGCTAAAGGGAACTTGCCCGAAAGCTCGGTATGAGCGTAAGATACAAAAGCCCAATACTATATTAGAAGTCTGACAGGCAAAAACTCGGTATGCGCACTGCTTTAATCACCCTCGGCAGCAGTGATGGGATATTCGTGGGCCACGGCCCTGAGCGGCTGAGTTTCCCCACTCTGAAGTATCGTCGCCTCACTGAACACGCGCTACGCGCTACACACAGACGTACCTCTACTCTACTCGTGTGAGTGCCTGTTCGATTCAGGTCCGTGGTTCGATTGCGCGGGCGCTACACACACAAGCATACCTCTACTCTGTCCGTGTGAGCTGCCTGTTCGACTGCTCGAGCCTCGTCGCGTTACTCCGAATTTCACGTTACCGAAGTTTCGGACGCATGAGTCGCAACCTGGAGATAGCGCGCATTCGATTCCCGGCGCGGCGCGGCGCACATTTTGCTATAACTTTTGATTTAAAAAAGATATCAAAGTGAAATTTGGACTAAATTTTTTTTAAAAAATCGGGTTTAATGATATATACTGAAATGTATTTTTAAAATTATATTTTCATTGATTTTTAAGATATAGCTGGATAAGATGGTCAAAAGTGCCCATCCACGTTGATTTTTAGTCACACCATGCTCAACAAATAGTTACGAAAAAATTCATGAATATTCCACCTAATAACATACACGACTGAGACTTTTTTCAAAATTTTTCGTTGCGAAATCGATTTTTATTCAATTCGGAAAGCATAAAATAGCCGATTTTATATCGAAGTTTTCAATTGACCACGTTTATATTATTATGTTACTTTTGTCTTATCGTGATTATTAATGTGTATTTTTTCAGTTTTTTCGGATTATGTAACCATGTTTAAAAAAATTGGAAATCTCCAAACATTCTAAGAAAATGCACATTTCGTATTCAAGTTTTAGAGATACCAGTTTTATAACAATTCAGTTGTTAGGTATTATTGAAACAAACGTTATTAATTTTTTATAAATTGCATCGCGGTTAAGAAAAATCAAAATCTAATACAAATCTTTTTTATATTCGGAAAAATTATGTATAAACTTAAAACTGCAATATAAAATATTTTATTTGCTTTATATGTCAAGATATGAGCGTGCCTCTCAAAAATATCGGTTGGCGCATCGGTAAGGTCTCCACCTGAGAATCCTTTACTCCCCGGATCAAATCCCGCAGCGAATGATTTCTTTTTTTCGGTAAACACTTATTGCTTTGGGTTTAATCAAAAGTTTAACCAATAACACTTTGTAATTGTCGACATTTATTTTCAACTTAAAGGATTGATGTAATTCGCGCTGTCAATTTCTGTCGGGTCGTGGGGTTTTTCGAGGTTGCAGGTAACTAACTGTTTCCTTAAACGTCGTTCTCCACCTGTTCCCCGATCTTCGTTACGGCAGTAGAATATAGAATATTTTTTCCTTTAACGAAATATAGAGCAGTTCAACCATACACCGTGAGCCGCGGTATATGACGTGGGGGTCTTTCGAGTCGGAAGAGAATTAAATGTTTGCTAAAATTCAGTAGTTAGATATTATTAAAACAAATCGGCCTTAATTTTTATAAATTGCATTGTGGTTAAAAATATTCGAAATTATAAGTGTATAGGTGAATAACGTAATAATAAACATTTTTATATCGAAAAAATTGATTTTGATTTTTTTTAACCGCGATGCAATTTATAAAAAATTAAGAACGTTTGTTTCAATAATACCTAACAACTGAATTGTTATAAAACTGGTACGGTATTTTATCGATAATCGTCCGAAACACGGGTCCGGCCAGGGACGATTATCCGACAGGGACACTATTCTTTGACTTTTGCCGAACGTAGAAACTTGACACCGATGCTCGAGAGGCCTCGGCCGCCGAGAAGTGTAATATGATACGGGTCGAGTATATCGGTGTGAGACCAGGAGATCACTACTAATCCAATGACAAAACTTCTTTATTTTTCATTATTTTTTTATGGGACTTTGACCAAAATATTCGTGGCATTTTTCTAATGAAAATGAAACCAAAAATGATATAATTCCGATGATATTTACGTGTGTAATGGACGATAGGAGTGTCGTGCGCAAGGAAAGATAGCGTATGGGAAAGAAAGAGACGCGGAGAGTCGCAGTCGCCGGCACAGTTCAAAGGCCCGCGGCGTCCTCACAATGTAATTCCAATAAAAAACTTTTTTATTATTACTTATTTTTATATGAGAATTTCACCAATATATTTGTAACATTTTTCTGATTAAAATGATACTAAACATGATATAATACGCATCATATTTACATTAATTGTCGCTCATATAATTTGAATGAGAAGTTACGCGGGGTCGTCCATTACACACGTAAATATCATCGGAATTATATCATTTTCATTAGAAAAATGCCACGAATATTTTGGTCAAAGTCCCATAAAAAAATAATGAAAAATAAAGAAGTTTTGTCATTGGATTAGTAGTGGTCTCCTGGTCTCACACCGATATACTCGACGCGTATCATATTACACTTCTCGGTGGCCGAGACCGTTCGAGCTTCACGGCCCTTTACGGGGTATACCCCGCAGGAGTGGGGATAGTTCTGAGTCATTTAACCGCCAGACTCTTGGGACATTTATCGATAAAATACTGTATTTCTAAAACTTCAATACGAAATGTGCATTTTCTTAGAATGTTTGGAGATTTCCAATTTTTTTAAACATGGTTACATAATCCGAAAAAACTGAAAAAATACACATTAATAATCACGATAAGACAAAAGTAACATAATAATATAAACGTGGTCAATTGAAAACTTCGATATAAAATCGGCTATTTTATGCTTTCCGAATTGAATAAAAATCGATTTCGCAACGAAAAATTTTGAAAAAAGTCTCAGTCGTGTATGTTATTAGGTGGAATATTCATGAATTTTTTCGTAACTATTTGTTGAGCATGGTGTGACTAAAAATCAACGTGGATGGGCACTTTTGACCATCTTATCCAGCTATATCTTAAAAATCAATGAAAATATAATTTTAAAAATACATTTCAGTATATATCATTAAACCCGATTTTTTAAAAAAAATTTAGTCCAAATTTCACTTTGATATCTTTTTTAAATCAAAAGTTATAGCAAAATGTGCGCCGCGCCGCGCCGGGAATCGAATGCGCGCTATCTCCAGGTTGCGACTCATGCGTCCGAAACTTCGGTAACGTGAAATTCGGAGTAACGCGACGAGGCTCGAGCAGTCGAACAGGCAGCTCACACGGACAGAGTAGAGGTATGCTTGTGTGTGTAGCGCCCGCGCAATCGAACCACGGACCTGAATCGAACAGGCACTCACACGAGTAGAGTAGAGGTACGTCTGTGTGTAGCGCGTAGCGCGTGTTCAGTGAGGCGACGATACTTCAGAGTGGGGAAACTCAGCCGCTCAGGGCCGTGGCCCACGAATATCCCATCACTGCTGCCGAGGGTGATTTATACGCCAGGGATACTATTCTTTGAGTTTTACCGAACGCCGAGAAGTGTAAACAACTAATGATCTAAATCGCAGTTTCTTATAATTGTTTTAATTTTTTATTATTTTCAAATTCCCACACTTCCATGATCGTTAATCTACATACCATTAATGCACATGAATCCTTCAATGCAAAATAGAACTGCTGTTTCGAATTTTGTTCGAATTTGCATATGTTGCAGTGTTCAGTGAAATATGAACGTATCTCAAAAAAATCTTTGACATCTTCAAAATTGGTGTTTTTACATATGATGTTTACACGTTTTTCATTTAATTATAACGGTCCAGTATCTTTATTCGACTCGTTATTTAAATAATTTTTTATTCGCCGAGAATTTATTCGACGAATAATAGATAAATTTTTATTCCAAGCGGATTTATTCAAAACGTCGAATAAAATTTTCATCTATTATTTCTATTTATTAATCGGAGACTGAATAATTTTGACCTGCTCGAGGCTCCAATGAACACGTAGCCCTTGTTTATTTGTCAAAATTGTTTCACGGAAGTGACGCTAGTTACTTCGTGGCGTTCATCCGATTAAAAAAAGACTAAACTCGATAGGATTTGAACTATGTCTACTGGTTGTATTCGAATAGATCCTTCATATAATTTTCTCTTATGCTAGGGTAACGAGGCGACGAGGCAACGAGGCGACGAGAGCCTCGGTCTCCGTGGACACGTGGTGCAATAAACACAGCCGGGCAACCCCACGGGGTGTGGTGCCCTGAATTAATGCGGAAGCGATTGGGCAAGTTCGCGCTGACGAATTGTAGAATCAGCGATACTGGCCCAGCGGGGCAGTGACCATCATATTGCAGAGTCGGCATCAAGACCATTGTATAAAAGCACTGGGCACCACCCAAAAGGCAGACTTGACGAGACTTGACTTGACAAATAAAGACTATACACAAATTCACGGCTCTCATTCCGTCAAACCCGCTACACTGTCCAAGAAGATTCGTTGGATTCCCCAAGAAACATTGTAAACCTCATCCGGGGCACAACAATTTGGTGGCAGCGGTGGGATCATCACCAACATCAGCAGCAGTCGGCAGTCCGAGGACCAATCTGAGGAGCCCAACTACTTTGGACTCTCCTTCAGGCGACCAAGGACAGGAAGTAGCAGGAGTAAGACGGACACAACAATTGCAGCAGTCGGCAGTCCGAGGACCAGCGACCAAGCAGAGCCAAGAAAAATGCGAAATCAACTAATATTGTAAGTGCGGAATCATAACTTAAAGAAAATTTTGTAAACCGGAATCTTGAATGTCGAAAGAAGCTGAAGATACCAAGCGTTTGCGTTTACCTTACCGTAAAAGTTTCTCAAGATCATTTGAATCGATATTCGAAAACTTCCTCACTTTCACCAGAAAAGTAGAAACGCATACACCTTCTTTCGATCCGCAGACATCTCGTCGAAAACGGGTTCCCGCACCACGAAAAAACTTAGACAGCAAACCAGCGAGCGACATTGCAACATCCAAAAACATAATTCAACAGAGAGAATTTCCCATCAATATACGCGACTTCAGCTTACTAGAGACAGAGAACATGGAAACTAGCGGTATTAACCGGGCAACGGGCAACGTAACCGTATTAAAAGCACTCTCGTTAGTAAAAGATTTCGGTGGAGAATCAGCGAGCGAATTAACCACATTCCTGAAATCATGTGAAATCGCGTCCGAATTAGTTTTCGCGGGCGAACAACCCCTACTATTGCGGGCTATTTTAGGAACAAAACTCAGGAAAAGAGCAGCTATAGAATTAGAATATCGAGACATAGACAGTTTTGATTCTTTAAAAACGCTACTACTAGCACTATTTAAGGAATTTAATGCATGTCGTCAGAGAGATAACGATAATGTCAGAGCATTTGCAGCCAGATTAGAAAAACTAACGGATGAACTGTCACAATTAATAACGAGACCTGAAAACAGTAACGTGGTAAATAAAGCATTAATAGAATCAGTAAGCGAACAATCAATAAACATTTTCAGCATAGGGTTGAAAGAAAAATTGAGAGTCATAATTAGATCGCGGAAATTCGATACACTTAGAGCAGCCATATCCGCAGCCATCGAAGAAGAACAGGCTTTGGGACCGACCTACAGTCGTAGTTATGGATATTATGGGAGTCGTGGATTTAGCCAAGAAAGAATAGGACAGAGAAATAGCGAACCAAAATGCGAGAGATGTCACAGACAAGGGCACCTTGCAAAGAATTGTTACACGCGTCTAAGCATGCCGCGACCAGAAGTACAACCTAATCGATTCTCATTTAATCGCCAAAGCGTTGGAACCAGACGGGAGGTGTATCATACCGCAATAGTTTGCAACTATTGCAAGAGACCCGGGCACGTTCAACGCGATTATAGAACGTTGATGAGAGTCAACAACGGGGAGGTACGAACTAGAAGTAGTGAACAAATGACTACTCACCGACGGGACACGTTCGGAAACACAGAGAATAGATCATACGGGAACCGACCTGGGCGATCAAACTCAAACGAAAACCCAACCCTCGAATCTTACCAAATAAATTGCACTAATGGAGGATGCAAATAAAAAAATATAGTAGAAATAGAAGCAAAGGAAATAAAAGACCCAAAAATTCGCATGCTAGTTGACACGGGAGCAGATATTACGTTACTCATGCGAACAACACCCCACTCAAAATACACTAATACAAGATTCTGGTCTCATATCAATTAAAGAAAAATGTACAATTTCTACAACTGAATTCACTATAGAAACGAGTAGGAATTATAAATCAGAAGAATCCTTAAGTTATTTACCAATGCATAATTTAACCGTACAAAACATCTTAACTGCATGGAACAGTATAAACTACGGAAAATAATTAAAAACCCAGAAGAATTACGCGCGACAAGCAGGAGTTTAATAGATTTAAGGACCGGTTTAAATGCGCATAACGATGTAATACCCGTAGAATATCATTATACTCTTATCTCATCTTTTTCCATAAGCGGAACATTGGTACTCCTCGCAGTTATTATAATTTGCTATAAGTATGCTCCATGGAAGAAATGTAACAAAAGAATCCAACAAACTAGTAGTCAACAAATTGAAATGAAGGAACCAGACCCAAGTACGTTACAAAATAAAACACCACTCCTCGTAGCAATTAAGCACAAAAATTTCAACCGAAAACAAACTTTGTAAATGATATCACGAAAAACTTGTAAGCCCACTCTTTCCGAGGGGGAAGGGAGGTGGTGTCCGGAATTCCATGCGCAAACAACATATACATATATATATATTTTTTTTTCTCTTCCGCTATTGCAACATGTCGCGCATTACATAGTTAATAAGCAAAAATGTACGCGCGCTCTCTCCAAGGGGGAAGGGATGTGGTGCCCTGAATTAATGCGGAAGCGATTGGGCAAGTTCGCGCTGACGAATTGTAGAATCAGCGATACTGGCCCAGCGGGGCAGTGACCATCATATTGCAGAGTCGGCATCAAGACCATTGTATAAAAGCACTGGGCACCACCCAAAAGGCAGACTTGACGAGACTTGACTTGACAAATAAAGACTATACACAAATTCACGGCTCTCATTCCGTCAAACCCGCTACACTGTCCAAGAAGATTCATTGGATTCCCCAAGAAACATTGTAAACCTCATCCGGGGCACAACACGGGGAGCCAGGTATATCGGCATGGAACCACTAACAAGTGATTTCCTAAACTTGTTTATTTTCCATGATTCTTTCACGGAAGTGACGTTAGCTACTTCGTAGCGTTCATCCGATTAAAAAAAGACTAAACTCGATAGGATTTGGACTGTGCATGGCGGATTTATTCGAAGTCTTCGAATAAAAATTGCAATTTTCCATGATTTTCGGCCACTTCACCACTTCTGATCTTTTATATCTCCTAAACCAATTAAATTTTCAGAGTGCATATAATTTATACGAGCTCACCAAACACATCTTTTAAACTTTCGTTATTGGCCTTGCTAAAAAGTTGAAAACATAAGGTTTCACTATTCTTTTTCGCAATTCCGAGCAAATGCATTTTTTCAACATATTTTTGAGACGTCATTGACTAAACTATTTCTTCCAGCTTTACAGAGAAATGGTGTCGTTTCGTCCATTCATAAAAAAATTATGTTGATTTAAAGGTGATTTAAAGAAAATGCAAAAAATAAAAAATCAATTTTTTTAGTGGTGTAGAGTAGAATAAAAATATGAAAAAATCGGAGATAGTGATGATGACAATATCTCATTATTAAATTAATAATATTCAAGATGATCGCATTTAAGCCACGATATGAAATCTGTATTTTTTCGAATTCTTCTGGGTTTTTTATTTTTTACAACTAGAGTTTGTAACTATAAAAGATTCGAAAAAATTAAAATACTTCTATCATTATAATTAATGTTATATTTAATTGATATTAATTAGAGATGTGTATATTAGATCGGGGGTGTCCCACTTGGACTCCGACCGATTGGACACGTCCCGATTGGACTGTCCCGATTGGACTGTCCCGATTGGACGCGTTCCTTTTCGATTCCGTGCCGATTGGACTCGTGCCGTTTGGACGCCGTGCCGTTTGGACGCCGTGCCGATTGGACGCCGTGGCGGCTGTATTCATGACGTTTGGACGCCGTAAATTTTATAATCATTGCTTTTCGAAGTCTACATACGGTGATATTGTATTGTGAAATATATGGGAACCTATTAAATTTGGATCTGAATTTTAATTTTTATGTGTTTCTTGAGACTCGTGCCTTTTGGACGCCGTGTCGATTGGACGCCGTGGCGGTAGGATTCATGACGTTTGGACGCCGTAAATTTTATAATCATTGCTTTTCGAAGTCTACATATGGTGATATTGTATTGTGAAATATATTATTAAATATGATTTGGAATCTATTAAATTTGTATCTGAATTTTAATTTTTATGTGTTTCTTGGGACTCGTGCCGTTTGGACGCCGTGCCGATTGGACACCGTGGCAGTTCGATTCATGACGTTTGGACGCCGTAAATTTTATAATCATTGCTTTTCGAAGTCTACATATGGTGATATTGTATTGTGAAATATGTGATTAAATATGATTTGGAATCTATTAAATTTTAAATTATGATTAAGAATCTATTAATGAAAAATAATTATATAAAGCTTCGGAGGGGGGTGATTCCGAAGTCTTACTCCGGAAAGTTTATTTTAAGAGCGAGTGGAAATGACATTAGTCTGGGTTAGGTTTGGCTAGATAACTGAAGTTGTTGTTAATCGGACGTTGTTAACCATTAAATTATGATTAAGAATCTATTAATGAAAAATAATTATGTAAAGCTTCGGAGGGGGGTGATTCCGAAGTCTTACTCCGGAAAGTTTATTTTAAGAGCGAGTGGAAATGACATTAGTCTGGGTTAGGTTTGGCTAGATAACTGAAGTTGTTGTTAATCGGACGTTGTTAACCATATATTTCACAATACAATATCATCATATGTAGACTTCGAAAAGCAATGATTATAAAATTTACGGCGTCCAAATGTCATGAATCCAACCGCCACGGCGTCCAAAAGGCACGAGCAGGCACGAGTCTGAAGAAACACATAAAAATTAAAATTCAAATCCAAATTTAATAGGTTCCCATATATTTCACAATACAATATCACCGTATGTAGACCATATGTAGACTTCGAAAAGCAATGATTATAAAATTTACGGCGTCCAAACGTCATGAATTCAGCCGCCACGGCGTCCAATCGGCACGGCGTCCAAACGGCACGGCGTCCAAACGGCACGAGTCCAATCGGCACGGAGTCGAAAAGGAACGCGTCCAATCGGCACCGTCCAATCGGGACGTGTCCAATCGGTCGGAGTCCAAACGGGCATCACTCATTAGATCTATATCTTAGTTACATATTTTATATAAAACGATATATAAACTTTTCGTTCTGATCAAGGCCAAATATGATGTAGGTCTTGGGGGGTGTCCCACTTGGACTCCGACCGATTGGACACGTCCCGATTGGACTGTCCCGATTGGACGCGTTCCTTTTCGACTCCGTGCCGATTGGACTCGTGCCGTTTGGACGCCGTGCCGTTTGGACGCCGTGCCGATTGGACGCCGTGGCGGCTGTATTCATGACGTTTGGACGCTGTAAATTTTATAATCATTGCTTTTCGAAGTTTACATACGGTGATATTGTATTGTGAAATATATGGGAACCTATTAAATTTGGATCTGAATTTTAATTTTTATGTGTTTCTTGAGACTCGTGCCTTTTGGACGCCGTGCCGATTGGACGCCGTGGCGGTTGGATTCATGACGTTTGGACGCCGTAAATTTTATAATCATTGCTTTTCGAAGTCTACATATGGTGATATTGTATTGTGAAATATATTATTAAATATGATTTGGAATCTATTAAATTTGGATCTGAATTTTAATTTTTATGTGTTTCTTGGGACTCGTGCCGTTTGGACGCCGTGCCGATTGGACGCCGCCGTGGCAGTTCGATTCATGACGTTTGGACGCCGTAAATTTTATAATCATTGCTTTTCGAAGTCTACATATGGTGATATTGTATTGTGAAATATATGATTAAATATGATTTGGAATCTATTAAATTTTAAATTATGATTAAGAATCTATTAATGAAAAATAATGATGTACAGCTTCGGAGGGGGGTGATACCGAAGTCTTACTCCGGAAAGTTTATTTTAAGAGCGAGCGGAAATGACATTATTCTGGGTTAGGTTTGGCTATATAACTGAAGTTGTTGTTAATCGGACGTTGTTAACCATTAAATTATGATTAAGAATTAATTATGTAAAGCATCGGAGGGGGGTGATTCCGAATCTTACTCCGGAAAGTTTATTTTAAGAGCGAGCGGAAATGACATTAGTCTGGGTTAGGTTTGGCTAGATAACTGAAGTTGTTGTTAATCGGGCGTTGTTAACCATATATTTCACAATACAATATCATCATATGTAGACTTCGAAAAGCAATGATTATAAAATTTACGGCGTCCAAATGTCATGAATCCAACCGCCACGGCGTCCAAAAGGCACGAGTCTGAAGAAACACATAAAAATTAAAATTCAAATCCAAATTTAATAGGTTCCCATATATTTCACAATACAATGTCACCGTATGTACACCATATGTAGACTTCGAGAAGCAATGATTATAAAATTTACGGCGTCCAAACGTCATGAATTCAGCCGCCACGGCGTCCAATCGGCACGGCGTCCAAACGGCACGAGTCCAATCGGCACGGAGTCGAAAAGGAACGCGTCCAATCGGCAC
This sequence comes from Lasioglossum lativentre, assembly GCA_916610255.1. Taxonomy (NCBI): domain Eukaryota; kingdom Metazoa; phylum Arthropoda; class Insecta; order Hymenoptera; family Halictidae; genus Lasioglossum; species Lasioglossum lativentre. Next base: position 27,844,593 of record OU744359.1, on the reverse strand, counting down.
CGTCCAATTGGGACGTGTCCAATCGGTCGGAGTCCAAACGGGCATCACTCGTTCTTGTCCGGCTGAGTGTGGAGATAGGTTCTTGTCCGGACTGAGTGTGGAGAATGGTTCTTGTCCGGACTGAGTGTGGAGAATGGTTCTTGTCCGGACTAGAAGATGATGGTACCCAAAAGTGGCACGGCCAAACCCGGGGCGTGAGCACTCTCATTACTCTCTGACCCAATGTATTTTGGCGGCCGTCGGTTTGGGGTGCTAGGACCCCAGAGTGACCCCATTACCACTCAGTGTCAACACCCAACGTTACCGATAAAACCCGATTTCGGAATATTATTAGCACCACAAAAGTATGTCTGTTAGCTCGTAGAGAAAATTTTATACTCCATTCGCATTACGTGTATTTAATAGAATTTGGCGGGAACAAACATACGTGATGCTTCGGATTAAATGTTGAATATGACATTTAAAGCCTTTTTTTACTTATTGCAAAAATTACTTATTGTATATGCATCGTTAACGAACAATTTATTAATGTTACGTTTTACGCCTTCCTAATGTATTCGTTTTTATAATTTTCGTATTACAGTTTGATATAATATGCATATTTTATAGGTTTTTTAATACATTTCGATCTACGTAATGCATACATACACAGTAAACCAGGCATTTCCAGGGCCAAGTCATACCAGGGACGAAAACAGGCAGAATAGAGGACGAGCCACGCTTGGAGCATACCAAGGCCGGTTGAGTTCAATTTTGGACGAGATTCTATGTCGGCAGCCGTCGCTCTCCCTGACGGCCAATGGACCAGGTATTATACCTCGGCTGAGAGTCGGCCCAGGGCCGGCCGGCGGCGGCCGAATTTTCCTTTCGAAACGGTACCCTAGCAACTGTTCCTAGAATTCCCCTAGAATTCCGTAGAAATCTGCCCGAAACATGGGTTTGCGGGAATACATTTTACGTCCTTATACGAGCAAATTTTGAACTGTATAAAGGCTCAATCTAAAGAGGAAGGTTCAGCGCAGAATGCTCTGGTCATGACGTAACGTGATTATGTTGATATCTAATAATATGAGTGTCAAAGTAGGGAAAAAAGTCGAGAAATCACCCACAGAATCCCAATGTATTTTTCTGTTACAAAAACAGTTTTTTGACTGCTATCATAAGCAGTGCGCTATGCGCTGAACCTTCCTCTTTAGATTGAGCCTTTATACAGTTCAAAATTTGCTCGTATAAGGACGTCAAATGTATTCCCGCAAACCCATGTTTCGGCCAGATTTCTACGGTATTCTAGGGGAATTCTAGGGACAGTTGCTTGGGTACCGTTTCCAAAGGAAATTACGGCCGCCGGCCGGCCCTGGGCCGACTCTCAGCCGAGGTATAATACCTGGTCCATTGGCCGTCCGGGAGAGCGACGGCTGCCGACATAGAGTCTCGTCCAGATTTGGATTTTTTGCTATCTGGGTAGCTATATAATTACATCAAACTGTAATAAACAGAGATATATATATAATACGCACAGATTATTTACAATAACTAATAAACTAAATTATAAGCAAGTATGTTAATACTTTACTTACAAAATAAGATAGTTACGTGAATTCTATTTTTTAAAATTAAGCGCTGGTATGCAAATAACTTTATTAAATAATGACAGAAAGGTAAAACGTTGGAATTTCAATTCGACACAGCACGTTCTCATGCAGATTTAAAAATGAATAATCAACTTTGAGATCATGTAACTGATGTCATCGCGGGGCAGTTTTAGTTACACTATAATGTTTATTGTTACAACTGGTTTCACTACTCAGCTGCATATAATCGAATTATAATACTTGATTTCGGAGCTATACACATATAACAGTTATACCTAAAGACCGCCACAGTGGGATTCTACACCTTTGGGCAGTTGGACATTTAAAAAAAAATATATGGATAATTGTTTATAACATTGATAAGTAATGTTAATTTTTTTTTACATTAACCCATTCTACGCATTGAGAACAGAAAAAGTGTGAGAGAAATTATATTCTGCAAACGAACCGTTTAGTCAGGAAAAATTGTTAAGGATTTCATAACGTTTTGATTGTGTAGAGTGTAGAGTTACACAGAGGCATGGGCCTACCACTACTCTGCCGCTTGGGTAGGAGCTACCTGGACGGTGAGGCTTGGCCCAATGGTTTGCGTGCGTATCCTTACATGAACACAATACGACGTTTAAAGGGACAGAAAATCTAGCAAGGTGCATTTGTACCTGAAAACATGATGAAATTTTTTACAATTTTTCGTAACCAAACGGTTCGTTTACGGCGTACGGTTCCTCTGAAACTTTTTCTGTTTTCAATGCGCAGAATGCAGTGATGTATAAAATAAAAAAATTTAATAACAATTTGCAATGTTATACACAATTTTCCGGACTATTTTTTAATTTTGAATTTGTTGCGAACTCAAAGTTGTGTTCTTGTGTATCTTGGAACACAGGTTCTCGGCATAAATGTTTTCCCAGTCAGCCCACGATCGAGCGACAATGAATTGATGATCGACGGCTATTCCCAGTCAACCAGATCTGCTTCGAGCCGATATCGATCATAGCCTGCAATCATACGATGCGAGCAGATGGCGGGCATTATGGCGTCAGAACGACACTCGAAGCCGAGTATGCCCTCTATCTGCTCTAAATTGGACAGCACACCGTGCCAGCAGACACAATGACAAATGCGGAAGTAGAAGTATTAGCGTTTGACGGCAGGGTGTGCTCGCCACAACCTGAGGGCAGAATGCGGGCAGATGGAAGGCACACCGTGCCTTCGTTATAGAGGGCAGGTCGGTCGCACTAATGTGGTGGATATCGATCATGTAGATTATTATGTCGGTAATGTGCATTTCTATTGTATAAATGTATATCACTTGTCCTTTTTACCGACAAAATTATTATTAACTTTTGGACACATGGCAAATATTCAAAGATTACTTTTGTAAAACAGTGCCAAGTAAAACCATTGAAGAAGTAACACAACTTGTGTAGAACACCAAATGTTGCATTTGTAAATACATAAATTATCTGAATTCATTACGAAGTTATAAGTGTGGAAATAAGAATCATTTATATTATATAATTACATAAATTTATTTGAGGACACTGCCCATACTAACAAGGAGACATCGCGACATTCGGGACACCGATGGTGTTGAAACTTTGCACCGTTTTCCTTGTTTACGAATATGTATATACCATTCTAGGTGTAGAAACTCAATAGTTTTCGAGATATGTATTGACAATTAAAGTTTCATTGCTTCCATGAAATACAATATTCTTTCAAGATTATAACAAGAACCGTGGTGTGATGGTAGCGTGTCAAGTTCTCACGCGGAAGTCCGGTGTTCAAATCCTGCCGACAGACTCAGTTTTTTTTTAAATTTTAGTATTACATTTTTTTATGAATCATTTGTCTTGATGTATATGTATATTACAATTAGATTTCACGCATAAAATTAATAAACGAATGAATATTTGCAATGTGTCCAAAAGTCAATAGTAATTTTGTCGGTAAAAATGAGAACTGATACACATTTATACAATAGAAATTTACTTTACCGACATAATAATCCACATGATCGATATCCACCACATTAGTGCGACCGACCTGCCCTCTATAACGAAGGCACGGTGTGCCTTCCATCTGCCCGTATTCTGCCCTCAGCTTGTGCCGGCACACCCTGCCGTCAGACACAATTACTAATGCGGAAGTAGAAGTATTAGCTTCTGACGGCAGAAGCGCTGTCCAAATCTGAGCAGAATCAGAGCATTTTGCTTACTGGGGTTACATCGCGAAATCGAAGGGATACGCTCGAGGAGTACCTGCTTGGGGTTGATGCGCGAGGCTACCTTATAGCATGGTGACGGGATTTCCATATTACGGGGAAATCCACTATTATTCTGGCGGCGATTGGTGCTACAATTTTACGTTTTTATAATTTTTGCATTTCTACGGCACAGTTGCGGCCTAAGTCTCAACAAGGATAGTGCTTTCGTGACGATTGTAGCGTTGGCTTAATTTCCTGTTAGATGTGCGGGGCTTTTAATTTTTCATAAATATCTTTTTGTTTTTAATAAAAAGTGTGAGTGTTGTGCACTGAACAGTGAACACAGGTAACCAAAATAATAAATTTTTTGTGTAAAAAATAGTAGTTAGAAAAGCGCTTATCTAATACAATGGAGCATCATAAAGATAAAAGAATTCGCTATAAAAAGTGTTCTCACAGTAACTGTTGTATTAACAGCAGACAATCTGCTGATGGTAGCACTTTTCATCCTTTTCCTATTAATACCGACTAATTTATTTTTAATTAACACCGAGAAATGTTTTACGTGGTTAGTGAATCTTTTTTGCAAATCATTTAATAAACCAATGCTTCTAATTGCTTACAAAAAACACGGTCGTTTGGTACAATTATAAAAAAGTTATTCTGTTTTAAAGGGCGTATGAATACTCATGAGAGTCACTGTATGTATATGTATATTCTGTATTTTACTATACATACACGCTGTACATACAAATATACTGTTTAAAGTTTGAATACATTCAACGTATTGGGTTTCAATCGGGAATTTGATGGAGTATAGAAGTTGTGTTGTAAATATTTATCACGCTGATGCTTTTACTATTATTTGTTTATATTACTTTATAATTTTATAAACGTTAAGCGTATCCTGGGATTGCAAAGCCCTTTGTTCACCCCTTCACGCGGCCAATCCTGTTAACATTACTAAATATATGTTTATATGAATATATATATGGTAGTAATGGAACTAAGATGAAAAAAGGCACTTCTTCCATTTTGTTAACTTAATACGACTAATATAATGCATTTATACATATTGAAGTTCGATTTGTATTATTTGAGAACACAGGTTAACCATTGTCGAATACAGGAACAAAAATAAATTTGAGATTCGATTAAGTTAAGCATCAAATTTTGAATAATGCAATAAAAAGATTTATAATAGATAGAAATAGAAACATTACAAATGTTGTACAATGTTAAGTGGAAAGAAATTAAGTTCAATATAAGCTAGCGTAAGTTTGTTAAAAAGGAGATTTCTTTCTAATACGCCTTCATTACGACGAATGAGCAGAAGAGAGCCTCTTCGCGATCGCGCTCTCCGATGATTTTCGGATGTATTGAAAACTCATAATCTGACAACGTTGCGTACGGTAGACTTGACAACGCTGTAGAAGTTTGACCAGTCGAACCCGAATCGCACTGGATCTAGTTCTCGAATTCACCGTTCTCAAAACGTAGAGGACGCTAAAATCACTGGCATTTAAGGTAACGTTACTACAGATTCCTGTTGCCGCCAAGTCCCATAACGTGTCATGTCTATTCCTATATCTCGTCTGTGCTATAAGGTGTCATGTCTATTCCTATATCTCGTCTGTGGTTTTGGCACCGACGAGATATAGAAAAGACCTATCATCACCGACGAGATATAGAATAGATCTATCATCCAATGTATTTTGGCGGCCATCATTGCTGGGGTTACGTACCCCATTTCCTTGTCACTTCCTGTATTACCAACTCGGTTTTGGGGCCCAGGCAGGGTCTCGTCGGTGCTGCTGGAACTAAAATAGGCTGACAGCACAAACGAGATATACGAATCGGATTCCTATATCTCGTTTGTGCTGACAGCTTTCTTAGGGTACGCGTCCATCTGAGAGTTTGTAGAACCCCTCTTTTTTTGTAATACTAACCAACTTTTAAATATTATAACTTTAAAGCATTAAATAAAAGTAAAATAAGTAAAGAAAATTATTTAAAATCAAAAAATGAATACGCATTAGTTGTCAAATTTGCTAATACATATGGTGTGAAGTGTAAATGTGGCGCGAGCCCAGATAGCACAGTACGACTTTAAGTCGTCTTTTTTTCGACTTTTTTACATCTTTACGTCGTACGTCTCAAAAAGACGACTTTTACATATCTGTAAAGTCGTCTTTTTGGAGGCGTCTTTTTTTCGTCTCATTTTTGCCGTGAAAAAGACGGCTTCAAAGTGGCGTCTTTTACATATCTGTAAAGTCGTCTTTTTGGAGGCGTCTTTTTTACGTCAGAAATGAGTCGAACGGCTCGAATATTCGAGCCCTCATAAAACTTCGATCTACTCGAAATTGAAATTTCAGCTCGAACAGATCTTTAGCAAAAAACTCAAAAAAATCGAAAAAATGCAGATTTTACATGGAAGTTTTAAATTGACCACCTCTATATTTTTACAGTACCGACATATTATTATAAGTGTCGTTCATGATTTCTTTCAGATTTTTAAGAGAGGTACGCCGTTGTTAAAAAAAACAAAAACCGATTTTTGACGTTTTTCCCGTGAAAAGCTAAGTTGATCTTCAAATTGTTATATTTTATTTATTCTGTAAGCCTATTAGTCACTGATAAACCTTGAACATTTCACAGAAATAATTAGAAAATTAAGTTAATTTGATTAGTCGCAGTGGCTCAAGTGGATGAGGCCTGCGGCTACGATCTCGTGGTCCCGGGTTCGATTCCCCCCGTCACCTCTGAGATTTTTCTCAAGTGATATAAAACTGGTAGTCGCTCGGGTGGTTCTCGGAAACCCACATTAATAAAAACTGTGTAGGTCCACAAGCAGAATAAACCAACAGGTTTCAAAAAAGGCCTCTAAATAAAAAAAAAAAACTTGATAGTATTCTACTGTGTCAGCGCATAACATCAGAAAATATTAATGTTGTTTCCAACAGTTCGGTTGGGTCAGCGCGGTAGTTTCTCAGCGTTCTTTTTTTTTTTATTGCTAACTATGTAATAATCAATGCTCTAAAAGATGCCTGAAAGACCTCCAAAAAGACGTGTAAAAGATGCATACAAGAAGTCTAAAAGGCCCCTAAAAAGACGCCTGCAAGATCCCCGAAAGATGCTGAAAAACTGTCTGAAAGACGTATAAAAGATGCATAAAAGACGCATCAAAGACCCTAAAAGACGTATAAAAGATGGCAAAAAGAGGTCTTAAAGCTACATCTTTCAGACGACTTTTTTAAGAAACAAAAAGACGTCTGTAAGTCGCGCAAAAGACGTATAAAAGCGGTCTAGACGTAACATTTGTAACAAAGACGTGTCAAAGACCAATTAAAGACGAGTAAAAGACGAAAAAAAGTCTTTACGTACGTCTTTAAGACGTACTTACAGCTTGCGGCAGGCGACTAAAAGACGTATTTAAGACGACTTTGTGCTATCTGGGAGTGGGAATGCGTGTACAGTGTAATTTACATATGCATTATGTGTGTGAAAAGTATAAATGCGAATGGCAACGACTAAATAGTTAGTAGTTAATTTTTTTCTAAACGCAGTTCTCTTTATAAGATCTTGACCCTTAAGAAAATGGAACTCATAAATTAAGACTTTAAACAAAATATATAATATATATAGAATATCCAGCAAAAAAATCTGCAATTAAAAAAAGTAAGTTCCGCAAGTTAAAAAGAACACATTTGTCGCTAATGTTAATTGATAAAAGATAATAAAACCACACTTAAATTTTCAAAGGCCATATGTACCCGCGGGTTTGGTGGTGAAATTCGCCCCCGACGAGTTTTTAATCGAGCTTTGGCCATTCGATAGCCTACCCAAAATGACCCCGCTCTCCCAAGGTACAGCCCCATATCTCATCTGTAAGGGTAGCTATTGAGGAAAGTCAAAAAACCAGTTTTTGGCCCATTTTCCCCATTTATTGATAGTTAAAAATTCTGAAAAAATTCTGACACATTTTGGATACTAAGCCACATATTAGGTACACATTTTCAGATTTTTCCGTTGCAAACTGTGGTTGTACAACGCGAAAAACACGAAAAAATGCAGATTTCATATAGAAATCGAAAGAGCACTACTACAGATTTAATTTAGAAATGAGATATTATCACAAGTATTATGCTCAATTTTTTCAAATCCCTGAGTGTGGTGCGTCATAGTAGAAAAAAATAAAAACCACTTTTTTCAGCGTTTTTCCTAAGTTATACCTCTTTTCTTTGAATTAAAAAAATATATTATGGAATATTAAACAATCCTACGTTCAGAGAAATATTTTCCAGACTTTAAAACTTGCGTAGTACAAAAAGAGAAAATAATACATGTCGTTTCATTCGTATATTTCGAAGCTACTTTCAAGGCCGCCGGTTGGTGCAGCGGCTATGGTCTCGGACTGCGGAACCGCTGATGACTTTTTGGACCATGTTCGAATCCCGCCCGGGTCAATCTGTTTTATTTTGTTTATCAGATGTTCTTCCGATTCCTTTCAGAAAAAATTGTTGAATTTGGGTCCAAGGTTTTTTTCAATTTTTCGGAAACCGTGTGTTTTACGAAAAAAAGTAAAAAGATATAAAATACGCAGCCTGTCCAGATCAACATGTTACTCTCAGGGGCTAGTACTCTCGTAGACTCAAACCGTGTCACGTCGTGCTGCATCTCGTAAAGTCACTTCCAGTGAGATCGGGCTAAAGTTCCCCTTCGATCAAATATAACCGTATAGATTCCGCTAGTCCGGTATTAAATCTATTAGGCTCTTCTTAAGTTGACTTCGAGACCCCCGCATTGCCAGTGCGTCAAAACCGAGCATCTTAGGTAATAATATTAAACATATACTACTACTTCAATTCAGTCGCGACACCAATTGTACATACCACATTCTTTATTAGAATATATTTGTGTTGTTTGGTAAATCGTGCAATTTTCTTAAACCCTTAATTATTGACCAAAATCCTAATCTAGTAATTGAACGTTCCCACACGATACAATCTTACCGCTAGGTCGGGGAAGCGTTCTGCTTCGTCGCTTCCGCCGGAAGAAGGGCGGAAGCAGAAGCGTAAGTCGCGCGACCCTTCTGCCTCTGTTGCCGAGAGGCAGTTGGGCATGCGCGGGTTGCTTCCCGGCCAGATTGCCGGCCTGGTAGCTGAGCAATGCTCTCTGGTAGAGGGCACAGCTGATAGGGCCGGTAACCTTAAAGGGACGGCGGTCCGGGACCTCCGGGAAGCGTCCCGGGACATTATGGCGGCAGTGAACGAGCTGGAGAGGAGGGGGTTCCCCCCCGCCCCTGTCCTGCCACCACGGCAGCAGGAGGAGGACAGGTTGCAGGCGGAGAACTATGGTCTGCGTGCGGAAAACCTGGACCTCCGCCGGCAAATGCGGGAGCTGGGTGAGACGGTGGAGGCCTTGCGGGGCGAGTTGATGGCGGTGAAGAGGAGGCAGGATGCCGCCTCTGCCATTCCGCCGGCATCGCCCCCGCCCCCTGCCTCTGGTGCCGGGGTGCTGCAGGAGGAGGGTGGGGCCCTGCTGGCCCGGATCGGGGCCCTTATAGACGCGAAATTCGCGGCTGTGAGGAGGGAACTCCGACTGGGTCGGCGTGCCCCGCCCATCCCGGGTGATGCGGGGGCTGTGGTGGAGCGCGGTACTGCCGTCCCCGTCGTGGTCCCTCCTCCGGAGAAGAAAGGGAAAAAGAAGAAGAAGAAGAAGAAGAGGGGGAAGAGTGGCGGGGAAGTCGGGGCCACCGTAGCGGCTCCGGTTGTGTCCCCCCCTACGGCTCCCTCTTCGGCCGCGACCCGTCGAGCCCCTCCCCAGCCTCCGGTCGTGGGTACTTCCAATGAGGTCCCATGGTCGCAGGTCGTGGGGAGAAAAGGGCGCCGGAGGGTCGCGGTGGTGAGTAACCCTCCCTCGCCACCGGCCAACAAGGCCAAGGCCAAGGCCGGTGGAGCCAAGGGAGCGCCTCCTCGTGTGGCGGCCCCTCCCCGGACGGCAGCGGTAACTATTACCGTGCCTGAGGGGAGTAAGGTCTCCATAGAGGAGGCGATGAAGAACTGAACGGGGACCTAATGAGGGCCGCTATTATTGGCTCCGCCTGGCCTAAGGCCAGGGAGCGCGGTGCAGAGGGGGGGATCGCCTGGTTCCGGGAAACGTTGCAAATGATTTGCGACGTTGCGATGCCCCGGATCCATGGTGCCCCCCCGAGAAAGGCAGTGTATTGGTGGACGGACCGGCTGGCAGAGTTACGTGTGGTCGCTGGCCGTGCCCGTCGCCGATACACCCGCGCTCGGCGCCGCCACTTTTTAGGCGGTGACCCGGAGTCGAGGGTCGCCGACCTGTACGGGGTGTACAGGTCGGCGGCTAAGGCCCTCAAGCGTGCAATAGCCGCAGCCAAGGCGGAGGCATGGGATGAGCTCCTGCTCACCCTCAGAGACGATCCGTGGGGGCGCCCATATAAGGCGGTGCTTGGGAAGCTCCGCCCTTGGGCGCCCCCGATCACGGAGAGGGTGGACCCGGAGTTTTTGGGGCGTATCGTGGACACCCTCTTCCCCCTCGCTGATGGGGGGGATGAGGGGGTGAAAAGCGCCCCTCGTCCGGCCGACTTAGGTTGGTCGGACGAACTCCGGGTCTCTGAGTGGGAGCTGTCCGAGGCCATTCGGGGACTCCGGGAGGGGGGCAAGAAAGCCCCCGGTCCCGATGGAGTCCCTGGCCGTATAATAGCCTCTGCCTTGGGGGTCCTCGGCCCGGCCTTCAGGTGCGTATTGGATGCGCACCTGAGCCGGGGTACCTTCCCCAAAGAATGGAAGAAGGCTTGCCTGGTTCTCCTCCGCAAGGAGGGTAAGCCCGCAGAGTCTCCCTCTGCTTACCGGCCGGTTTGTTTGCTCGATGAGGCGGGCAAGCTGTTCGAAAGAATAGTAGCCGCCCGCTTCCTCGAGCACCTGTCGCGGGGTGGTCCCGACCTCAGCGACGGCCAGTTTGAATTCCGGAGGGCGCGCTCCACGCTAGATGCGCTGGAGCGCCTGCGTCTCCTCCGGGAGTCGGCTGTCGCTCGGGGCAGGGTGTTGATCGCTGTGTCGTTGGACATTTCCAACGCCTTCAACGCCCTGCCCTGGAGGGAGATAGAGGGGGCACTGGAGTATTTCCGGTTCCCCCTCTATCTCCGGGAAGTCATTCGGGATCACCTCCGCGGCAGGGAGGTGGTGTATACCGGCCGGTGTGATGTTAAACATCAGAGGGAGATATACCGCGGGGTTCCGCAGGGGTCGGTCCTGGGACCACTCCTGTGGAACCTCGGTTACGATGCGGTACTGCGGGTAAGCCTCCCCCCTGACACGGGTGTCATCTGCTATGCGGATGACACCCTGGTATATGCAGAGGGGGAGGATTGGAGGGGAACCGGGCGGCTTGTGGAGTCCGCCCTGGACCGCGTTGTTGGACGGATCCGTGCAATGGGCCTGACCGTGGCCGCCGCGAAGACCGAGGCGGTATGGCTGTATGGCCAACCGCTTCGGCCACGGCGGCCTGCGTTTGGTCGGGACCTGCGGATCCGTGTCGCTGAGGTAACTGTCGATGTTGGGCCCGGTATGAGATACTTGGGCCTAACTATCGACAGCCGCTGGCGCTTTGATAGGCATTTTGACCTCCTGGTCCCCCGGTTGGAGAGGACGGCGGCCGCGTTAGCGCGGCTGCTGCCTAATGTCGGGGGACCTCAGACGAGAGTCCGCCACCTCTATATGGGGGTGGTGCGGTCGATAGCCCTATATGGGGCCCCCGTGTGGTTCCGGTCGCTCGAGACCAGCCGGCATTGCCAAGTGCTCTTGGAAAGAGTACGGCGCCGGCTGGCACTCCGGACCATACGGGGGTACCGCACCATCTCCGGTGAGGTGGCGGGACTCCTGGCCGGGATTCCTCCCTTACATTTGGAGGCGGAGGAGCGGGCGATCAACTACGGCGTCGCCTGCTCCTTCCGCCGTCCGCGGGGGGAGGAACTCTCGGTCAGGGAGATGGAGGAGGTCGATGCCGCTAGGCGTCAGGCCCGGGCAAATACACTGGCGCGGTGGAGGCAGTTGCTTGCCTCGTCGCCGCGCCCGGTAGTCCGGGCACTCCTGCCCATCTTTGAGAGATGGTGCAGGGGTCGGTTCAGCTTGACCTTCCGCCTCACGCAGGTGCTTACCGGGCATGGGTGCTTCGGTGAGTACCTGCACCGTATGGGGCGGGAGCCGGCAGCGCAGTGTCACCACTGCGGCGAGGAGGAGGACACGGCGCGGCATACCTTAGAGGAATGCCCTGCGTGGGCAGGGCCGCGCCGGGTCTTGAGAGCCGCAGTGGGAGGGTGGGACCTCTCGCTTGCGGTCATGTTCGACCACCTGACTGCTAGCGAGAGGTCGTGGAAGGCGGTGGTCTCCTGCTCCGAGGCTGTTATGTCGGAGAAGGAGGCCGCCGAGAGAGTACGGGAGGCGGACCCGGGCTCTGCGAGGAGGGAGTGGGCGCGGGGACGGCCCACGCGCCGAAGAGCCCCACCTGTTTGGCGCAGGAGGGGCGTAGTTGTGGACGGGAGGGCGTCGGGGTCGTCCCCGCGCCAACTTGTGCCCCCACGAGGGGGGGCGGTGCTGGGGTCGCCGCGGGGGGTCACCCCGCGACGGGGTAGTTCCTCCTCCTCGGAGGAGGAGGTAGAAGAGAGGGGTTCGTCGCGGGGTGTCCCCCCGCGGCGTCGGTTGCCCGGACGGCGGGCGGAGAGTGGGGGGGATCGGGGGGTGAGCTGACCCCGGTTCCCCCGGAGGGGAAGTTAGATTCCCCCCCCCCGGGATGGGTCGACTTCCTCGAGGGAATCTCGGTACTGGGGACGTCGGCCCGTCCCCCTGTGGAGCATCGAGCTCTGGGGGGCGAGGGATGGGTGGGGTGGGGAGGGTCGGGGCGTGCCGGATCACGCCTCCGACGACCCTTCCTTACCGGTAACGCCGTCTTCTTGCCCTAGCCTGAGACGGGTGTCTTCAGGCCACCCGGACCAGGCGGGGCACGAAGACGCCGAGGGGCCGTGGGTGGACCGAGCGGGGGCTCGGGAAGCCCATTCCGACGGCTCCAGGGATAGGGATGGGGACACCGGGCGGGTCCCTCCGCCCGGGGTCGTATAGAGTAGGTAGTGGGGGAGGCTAACCCCTCCCCCCGGGATTTCATGATAGCTGGGAAGTGTCCTGTTGAGTACTCGCGTGATCCAGGCACTTCCCATTTAGCTTAGGTGGGTGTGGGGTTTTAGTGGGTAGCCACTGGGGACGGGCGCGCCTTCGGCGCCCCCCTCCCCGGTGGTAGTCCCACATAACCTCGGTTCCCCCCCGGGGGCCGAGGTATGCGTAATGCATTTCCCCACAATAAAAAAAAAAAAAAAAAAAGGTGGGGGAGTGCGAGGCTGGCATGGATTCCCGACGGGCCCGGATGACGTGACCTCGGAGTTTTTACTCCTTGGGCGTCTCCGGTTCCGAAGGGAAACCTTGATGGAGCTGATGTTCTCCTGAACTGGGTACTTACCTTGATACTTACCTTCGGTGAGTGTCCGGGAGAGAGGCCTGGTGTTGGAGAATTTCGGCGAAGTTGAGGGTCCATGCTGGTCAAAGTCCACCTACTCCACCTCCTCGTGGGGCTCCTGGGATTCTGCTTCGGCTTCGGCTGGAACAGAATGCGAACGGAGTAGGCTGGCATCGGTTTGGATTATGGTTGGACCAGGGCAAGTTTGAGAAGATTGAAATTTCAACATGGATAGTACAACGAAAAGTAAAGAAGTTTACGGTGCAGGGGGTGTCGGATCCCCCAGTACCGGTGCGGTTCGTGGTGTTCAAGCAGGCCCGACCGCATCGTCATCTGACGTCTGCGGCCCTAGTGGGATAGACCTCCAGGTCTCATGTATGGGTAAAGTTACTGGAGAAGAAATTAACTTAAAGAATGGAAAGCGTGATATCTACGTTAATGTGTATGAGAAGACAAGACTCAGGGATCGTTGCGGTGATACGCTTTGTAGAGCTGGACGTAGGCTGTCTGACATGAAAGTGTGGATGGAAGAATTTAAGTGTTGCGCAGATACGGTTAAGAAGGCTATGAAGAGTGTGAAGTCGCCTGAGTTGAAAGAGGCCATAGAGGTGGTAATAGAAGAATGTAGGAAATCTCTAGAGGACTACGTGAATGCAGATGAAGACTTATATGATCTTCAAGATGAGTTGATTAAAAAACTAAGGAAAAGATGTAATAATTTAAAGAAAAGAAGTAAAAGTTTGGAATACGATCAAAAGCAAAAGATAAAGAAAATATATAAAGGTATAAATACTAATGATGAGATACACACAAAGGAGATTGGAGTCACGGCACGTCCGGTATGTCAGACAATAGGAACGATGACGTCTTTGTCCAAGGTAATGAAGAATAGTCGGGTTATAGCACAGTCGTACTCGGAGGTGGTGACGGGAAGGGGTGAATCCCTCTCCTCCCCCCCAGAGTCGTTGGTCCTGGAACAAAAAAAGGAAAAGATTAAACAGAGTTTACGGCAAGATAGTCCCCTCCCATCTCCCGCATCCACGGGTGAGTCCGAGGTGGACGAAGAAATGAAAATTGAAAAGTTGATAGAGAAGGTTAGATCTTATCTGTATGAGAAGGAAGGAATAAAAATTAAGAAAGGACAAACGAATAAGAAAGGGGAATTTCAGTCTGAGGTACCAAGGGAAGAGAAAGATGGAGAAAGATCAGGTAATAGGAAAGCCACGATTAGAAGGATGGAGAAGAAAGAAGATCCGATAGGAATAGAGAATAGGAGAAAGGAAGATGGATACACCCCAAGGAAAAGGAATGAATGGACGAGGACGGACGCAATCCTGATTAATACTAGTAATCAGGAAGAGTTTAGTCAAGTACATCGACAACTATATCCGATAGTTGATCCGGAGGTGGTACAGAAGGTCAGAAGGACTCGATCCGGGGGCTTTCTTTTGGAAGTCCGGGAGTCAGGTGATTGTGGTGCTCTCAAGCAAAAGATTGAGGAGAAATTGGGAAGTACATTTAAAGTTCAACAAAGAACCAGTAGTTTTGATCTTGAAATAATGGATGTTGACATGGGGGTTGAACCAGAGGAAGTCAAAAAAGCTTGTGCCGAAGGTTTTGGCATGTTAATGTCAGAATTAGATTTAAAAGTTATGAGAACAACTAGAGCTGGGTCTCGGATCGTTGTGATGGGAGCTCCTCTACGGTATGCTAGAAGAGTTATAGAAAGAGGAAAAATAAAGATAGGTATGACGATGGCGAAATGTATAGCTAGGCCTAGGTTTATAAGATGTTATAAGTGTCACCGGTTAGGGCACTATAGCATTAATTGTGAAATTGACATTGTTGAGAAACGATGTAGAAGGTGTGGCAATGATGGTCATGAGGTGAAAGAATGCCATAATGCAGTGAAGTGTTTAGATTGTCATGCGGATGGGCGGTATTCGGGCCACTTAATTGGATCGATGGCCTGTCCAGTGACAAGGAAAAAGATGTCAAAGATGAAAGACACATTTATGGAAATGATGAACAGCGGTTCTGTAAATAATGCGTTAATATTAGGCTAATGAATGATCTGAATGTATGTTTGGAGGCATGAAAGTTGGAACGGAAGGAATGAATGTATGTTAGGGTTTATGAGAATGGGTGTGATAATGTAAACATGAGGTAAGTGTATGGGACTGAATGTATGGAGTATGAAGTATGAATAAACTTTAGAGTCGAGAATTATGCGAAAAGATTTGTAAATAAGTAGTACTTACTGGATAGTTGATTAGCCGAGTAGGTATGGATGCTGGTGCGTATTCGTGGTTTGTGGTGTGATGATGAGTCCGTGGTATGTGTGCATCTGTAATTGGATGAATGGTTAAGTCATGTATGAATGAGTGAGAATAAGAATGTATGAAGCATTATAGTTAAGTCTCGGAAAAGAATTGTAAATAATATATGTAAGTATAGTGTGAATAATAAGTTTACAGGTAGAAAGCGTCTTAACGCATGGTTCGCTCGAACGAAATGACTCCCTCCCGGGAGAAATGCTGATCGCGGGGCCCCGGAACGGGGTTGTGTCGAGCCGGATTCGTAGAGGGGCGTTCCATTGAACGTCCCGGGAGAGAGGATGTTAGTCGGTATTCCCGGTCCTTAAGACCGGGCGAGTCCGACACAACCCCGTCGAAAGGCGGGGTGTCCGTAAATGGATTTACCTCTCTCCCTTAACAAAAAAAAAAAAAAAAAAGTTCTTGGTTAGGTGGCAGCCTTACGTGGGGTCCGTAGGGTTACGGGGTTCTCTAATGGTGACTCGGATCCATTGGAGGATATACCACAGTGGTGGTGGTCCGTAACCTAAAATCCTCTTGCTCCACCTCCTCGTGGTGGACCCTGGGCACTCACTAATCCCCTCGGGGTGCGGTGAGTGGCTAACGGAGCAAGGGGTACGCGGCGGCGGGAAGTAGCTCCTGTGATGTGTGAGGCGATGCCGGCGGGATCTTCGGATCCTGGCAGGGCTTCCCTTGCCGGTAAGGCTCACACTGAGTAGGAGTGAAAACAGCTGCACACGTGTCCTGGGCCGCATACCGTAAACCGGTGGTCATGTTTTACCGGAACGGGGGGCTTGCCTTAATCGGCCGGCCTGCGAGGAGGATAAACCTCTATAAAAAGTCTCTATCCCAAGCTATCGTAACGTGGCGATGGGAAACTCCCGGAGTAAGCGCGGGGGGTGGGCGATGGATGCATCTGCTCTCAAGCGTTGTACAACTTCTGGGTACCTGCCGCCCCCCAGTCGTACTAGGCTTACCGGGGTATGCGGCTCTGCCCCGGTGGACCGTTATGTCCGCTGAGTTGCAAGAGGGTAACGAGTGAAGCGCTCCCAGAAATGGGGGCGTTGTAACCAGGCCCGATCATGAACCATGGATTCTACAAACGCTGAGCCTCGGAGGAAAGGGCAACCGCGCCCGGAAGCGGAGGAGGTAGGAGGCTTGGCCTCGGGCTCCGAACGGAGCCCGAGACCAAGCGTGAGGGGAGGGGCCTCTGGCCCTTCCTCGGAGCTGCGCTCCGTGAGCGGAAGGACGAGGTCGCGGCTGAGAGCCGCATCTCTGAGCGGCTCGAGGGGTAGTACCCTCGGCGGCTCCCCCGCGGAGCGCGATGAGGAGGCCGACGTGATGTCGGTCACGTCGGTTGCGTCGTCCTTGACATCGGGTAAGCGACCTGCGTCGCCGTCACCCATAGAGGCGCCCGGGGAGAAGAAGAAGTCCCGATACCGATATCGGGACCCAGCACCGACAGCTGGCCAACGCCAGCTGGAGATGCGGGGTCTTCTCCCCGGGCAGATTGTCGCTCTGGCGGTGGAGGCCAGTGAGGCGGTGGAGGAAACCGCCGCCAAGAGCGGCAACTTGAAGGGGACCTCGATCCGCGACCTAAAGGACGCGGCGAGGTCCATGGTGGCGGCGGTGCGGGAGCTGGAGCGGCGGGGCATTCAGGGAAGCCCCGCTCCCTCCCACAGAGGCGCTGACCCCGTGGGACCCGGTGGGCCGCCTGCAGACCTGTGGGACAGGGTGCAGGCGGAGAACCGGGACCTTAGGGGAGAAAACGTGAGGATGGGTCGCGAGATTGCGGGTCTCCGCGAGACCCTAGAAGCGGTCAGGGGGGAGATGATGGCCATGAAGAGGCGGCTAGATGCCCCCTCTTCCCCATCATCGCCTCCCCCCCTGCCCCTGTTCGGGGAGATCGGGGCACTGCGGGGATCCCGGCTGCGCCGCTTTTCGGCGCGTCCGACGACCGGGCGGTCCTGCTGGCCCAGATAGGAGCTCTGATTGACGCGAAATTCGTGGCAATCCGCGCGGAGCTCCGTCTGGGCCGGCAGGGTGCCCCGTCGGTGACGGCGACGGGGGGATACTCCGGGGCGGTCAAGGGGCGTAAGGCCCCAGCCCCGGCCCCGTCGGCGGTTATTCCCCCTCCTTCTTCTTCCTCACCGGCTGTTGGCGGGGTGTCCCCCCCCCCCCCCGCCAACACCCCCAAAACCGGGGGGAAGAAGAAGAAGAAGAAGAAGAAGAAGGGAAAAGGGGGCATCCCGTTGGCGGTCCCCCAAGTGGCCCCTCCCCCCGCCCAAACCGCGACAACCCCGGCCCCCCCGAGTGGGGAGGCCTGGTCGCAGGTGGTGGGGAGACAGGCCAAGAAGGAGGCCAAGGCGGCCTCGGCTCCCGGTCCCGCTCAGAAGGGCAAAGGCCAGGGGGCCGGCGCTAAGGGCAAGGTCCCTTCTCGGGTGGTGGCCCCTCCCCGATCCGCGGCGGTGACCGTCACCGTCCCGGAGGGGAGCAAGGCCACCTACGAGGAGGCTATAAGGAAGGCTCGCCAGGGGGTTGACCTGGGGGCCCTCGGGATAGAGGCCCTCTCTTGGAAGAGGGCCATCACCGGGGGACTGATCATTCAGGTCCCCGGCGCCGACGGGGGCCAGAAGGCCGACCTCCTGGCGGCCAAGATGGCCGACGCGATGGGGGGTCTGGATGTAAAGATATCCAGGCCCGTCAAGAAGGCGGAGTTCCGCCTGACGGGCCTGGATGTCTCCGTGACCCCCCGGGAGGTGACCACGGCGGTGGCGGAGGCCGGGGGCTGCGCCCCCGAGTCCGTTAGGGTGGGGGAACTGAAGGTCCCACCTGGCGGGCTCGGCACCATTTGGGTGCAGTGCCCGGCCGGGGCGGCCCTCGCCATACAGAAGGCGCAGAGGGTTAGGGTGGGGTGGACCCTCGCCCAGGTGGTGGTGCTCGCGGCTAGGCCGCTGCAGTGCTTCCGCTGTCTTGCCCTTGGGCATGTACGACAGCGGTGCACTGCGGCGGTGGACCGTAGCGGGCACTGCTACCGGTGTGGGAGCGCCACCCATAGGGCCGCAGAGTGCGTCGGGCCTCCCCACTGCGCGGTGTGCGCATCATTGGGGAGGCCCGCCAATCATAAGGCGGGGAGCAAAGCGTGTTCCCCGCCTCCTAAGGCGAAGAAGGGCAAGAAGGGGGGGGCAGGTGCGGTGCCTCCCCCTGATGCAACAGGAGGAGGCGAGGGTGAGCACCCCGTCTCTTCCATGGTGATGGAGGTGGAGACGGTGGCGGCGGCTGAGGGGACTGCTCCCCCGCCGCCGTCGCAGCCGTCCGAGGAGGGGGGTCCCGTGGCTGTTAATTAATGGCGCACGGGGCCTCCCTGTTGGTACTGCAGGCCAACCTGAATAACTGCCGCCGGGCACAGGATCTGATGGTCCAATGCCTGGCGGAGTGGCAGGTTGGCCTGGCAGTGGCCACGGAGCCCCATAATGTCCCCGACCAACCGCAATGGTTCGGGGACGTGGTGGGCTCCGTGGCAGTATGGCATCGCCGCCATTCGGCGACGATACCTCCCTGCTCCGTGGTCGAACGGGGCAGGGGGATGATTTTAGTCAAGTGGGGAAGGTTTCTGGTCGCTGGATGCTACAATTCACCCAATTGTGGTTCCGCCGAATTCGGGAGGTATTTGGACCGGCTGGGGGTCATGCTGGCCCCCTATATGAACGGTCCGGTGCTGGTCCTGGGGGACCTCAATGCGAGGTCCACTGATTGGGGGAATCCCAGGACCAACTCCCGAGGCGGAGCCCTTGTTGATTGGGCGGAGGGGCTGGAGCTCCGGTTACTAAACCGGGGCTCCGTGCCGACGTGCGTGAGGTGGAATGGGTGGTCGGTGGTGGACGTATCGTTCGCTACCGCCGCCGCCTCACGCCGTGTGTCCAACTGGCGGGTCTGGAGTGGAGAGACTCTGTCGGACCACTGCTACGTCCTTATGGACGTGGCGGTGGTCTCGGACCCGCCCTTGGACACGCCCCTCCGACGACGTGGCATCCCTTCCGCGCCAAGATGGGCGCGGAAGCGACTAGACGAGGACCTATTGAGGGCCGTAATTATCGGTTCCGCCTGGCCTCCGGCCAGGGAGCGCGGGGTAGAAGAGGGGGCGGCTTGGATCCGGGACACGTTGCAAATGATTTGCGACGTGGCAATGCCCCGGGTCCGAGCTCAGCCCCCAAGGAAGGCAGTTTACTGGTGGTCGGGCGACTTGGCCGAGCTGCGAAGTTCGGCTGGCCGCGCCCGACGTCGATACACCCGCGCTCGGCGCCGCCACTTCTTGGGCGGTGACCCGGAGCCGATGGTCGCCGAGCTGTACAGGGAGTACAGATCGGCGGCCGTGGCCCTCAAGCGTGCGATAGCCGCAGCCAAGGCCAAGGCTTGGGACGAGCTCCTGCTCACCCCCCGGGACGATCCGTGGGGGCGCCCGTACAAGGCGGTGCTTGGGAAGCTCCGCCCCTGGGCGTCCCCAGTCACGGAGAGGTTGGACCCGGAACTCTTGGGACGCGTCGTAGATACCCTCTTCCCCCTCAGCGATGGGGCGGGGAGGGGGCCTGAACACGCCCCGGTGCCGACCAGTGATTGGTCGGACGAGTTCCGGGTCTCCGGGTGGGAGCTATCCCAGGCCGTCCGGGATCTCCGGGCTAGGGGCAAGAAAGCCCCCGGTCCTGATGGAGTTCCCGGTAGTATAACGGCCTTGGCTTTAGGGGTCCTCGCCCCGGCCTACAGGAGCGTCATGGACGCTAGCCTGGGCCGGGGAACCTTCCCCACGATTTGGAAGCAAGGGTGCCTGGTCCTTCTCGAAAAGAAGGGTAAACCCGCAGAGTCTCCCTCTGCATACCGGCCGATGTGTCTGCTCGACGAGGCGGGCAAGCTGTTCGAAAGAATAATCGCTGCCCGCCTCCTCGAGCACCTGTCGCGGGGTGGTCCCGACCTTAGCGACAGCCAATACGGATTCCGGAGAGGGCGCTCAACGATCGACGCGTTGGAGCGTCTGCGCCTTCTCCGGGAAAGGGCTGTCGCCCGGGACAGGGTGTTGATCGCAGTGTCGTTGGACATTTCTAACGCGTTCAACACCCTGCCCTGGAGGGAGATAGAGGGGGGAATGGAATATTTCCGGATCCCCCCCTATCTCCGGAAGGTGGTTAGGGACTACCTCCGCGGCAGGGAGGTTGTTTATACCGGCCGGTACGGTGTGAGGCACACGAGGGAGATACACCGCGGGGTTCCGCAGGGGTCGGTCCTTGGACCGCTCCTGTGGAGCCTGGGTTATGACGCGGTGTTGCGGGTGGTCCTCCCCCCTGACACGGGTGTCATCTGCTATGCGGATGACACCCTGGTTTATGCAGTGGGGGGGGACTGGAGCGGGACCAGGCACCTGGTAGAGTCCGCCCTGGACTGCGTCGTCGGGCGAATCCGGGAGATGGGGCTGACCGTGGCCGCCGAGAAGACCGAGGCGATCTGGATGTACGGATCGTCTCGGTTACGGCGGCCGCCCCGTGGTCAAGATCTCCGGATTCGTGTCGTCAACACCTCCGTCGAGGTCGGGCCCCAAATGAAATATTTGGGGCTGATCATCGACGGCCGCTGGCGCTTCGAAGGTCACTTCGAACTCCTGGCCCCCCGGCTAGAGGGGACAGCCGCCGCGCTTGCGCGGCTGCTGCCCAATATCGGGGGGCCGCAGTTGAAAGTCCGCCGCCTCTATGCAGAGGTGGTGCGGTCCATTGCCCTTTATGGGGCCCCCATGTGGCACCGCTCGCTCGAGGCCGGCCGGCGCAGCCAAGCACCCATGGAAAGAGTGCGGCGCCGGCTGGCCCTGCGGGCCATACGGGGGTACCGCACCATCTCGACCGAGGTGGCGGGCCTCCTCGCCGTGTCTCCACCCTTCGTTTTGGTGGCGGCGGAGCGGGCGACGCTATACCACGTCGCCTGCTCGATCCGCCGCCCCCCGGGGGTGGAACTCACGCGCGAGGAGGAAGAGGAGTTCGAGGAATCGAGGCGTCAGGCCCGGACGGAGAGGTTTGCCGGATGGCGGCGACAGCTCGCCCCATCGGCGCGTCCGATTGTCCGGGCCCTCCTGCCCATATTTGATACGTGGTGCAGGAGGCGGGGAAGGTTGACCTTCCGCCTCACGCAGGTGCTCTCCGGCCATGGGTGCTTTGGGGAGTACCTGCATAGGATGGGGCGGGAGCCGACGGCGCAGTGCCACCACTGCGGCGAGGAGGTGGATACGGCGCGGCATACTCTCGAGGAGTGCCCAGCATGGGCAGAGCCGCGCCGTGTCCTTAGAGCCGCGGTGGAGGGGTGGGACCTCTCGCTCGCGGCCATGGTCGACCACATGGTCTCGAGCGAGGGGTCGTCGAAGGAGGCCGCCGAGCGAGCCCGGGAGAGGGACCCGGGCTCGGCGAGGAGGGTCTGGGCGCGGGGGCGTCCCTCGCGCCGACGTGTGCCACCCCCTCCACGGAGGAGGGGGGCGGAGTCGGACGGAGACGCGGCGCGTGGGTCGTCCCCGCGCGGCGGATCGAGGCCCCCTCGAGCGGGGGGGGTTGCGGGCGCGGGTGAGGCCGGGGGTTCGCCCTCCGCGTCCGCGCGTGCCCCCGTAGGGGGGGCGAGTGGGGGGAGGGCGCGGGGAGTGGTCCCCTCTCCGCGTCAATTGATGCCCCCTCCCAGCGGGGGGGCGGGTTGATTTGAAGCCGGCCCGCCCCGTTTAGACCACCGGGTCGATCGGGGCGCGTGGGGGGTGGGGTGGGGAGGGTCGGGGCGTGCCGGATCACGCCTCCGACGACCCTTCCTTACCGGTGACGGCGTCCTCTTGCCCTAGCCTGAGGCGGGCACCTTCGGGTCACCCGGACCGGGCGGGGCACGAGGACGCCGAGGGGCCGTGGGTGGACCGAGCGGGGGCTCGGGAAGCCCATTCCGATGGCCCCAGGGATAGGGATGGGGACACCGGGCGGGTCCCTCCGCCCGGGGTCTTATAGAGTAGGTAGTGGGGGAGGCTAACCCGTCCCCCCGGGATTTCATGATAGCTGGGAAGTGTCCTGTTGAGTACTCGCGTGATCCAGGCACTTCCCCTTTAGCTTAGGTGGGTGTGGGGTTTTAGTGGGTAGCCACTGGGGACGGGCGCGCCTTCGGCGCCTTCGGCGCCCCCCTCCCCGGTGGTAGTCCCACATAACCTCGGTTCCCCACCCGGGGGCCGAGGTATGCGTAATGCATTTCCCCACAATAAAAAAAAAAAAAAAAAAAAAAGGTGGCAGCCTTACGTGGGAACCTTAGGGTTCCGGGGTCCTCTAATGGTGACTCTGATCCATTGGAGGATATACCGCAGTGGCGGTGGTCCGGAACCTAAAATCCTCTTGCTCCACCTCCTCGTGGTGGTTCCTCGGCACTCACCTTGGTGGTGAGTGGCTAACGGAGCAAGGGGTACGCGGCGGGAAGTAGCTCCTGTGATGTGTGAGGCGATGCCGGCGGGATCTTCGGATCCTGGCAGGGCTTCCCTTGCCGGTAAGGCTCACACTGAGTAGGAGTGAAAACCGCTGCACACGTGTCCTGGGCAGCAAGTTGTCTGTCCAGGGCCGCATACCGTAAACCGGTGGTCATGTTTTACCGGAACGGGGGGCTTGCCATAATCGGCCGGCCTGCGAGGAGGATAAACCTCTATAAAAAAGTCTCTAACCCTAAGCTATCGTAACGTGGCGATGGGGTACCCCCGGAGTAAGCGCCGGGGGTGGGTGGATGGATGCATCTCCAGTTGTATCTAGGCTTACCGGGGTATGCGGCTCTGCCCCGGTGGACCCTTATGTCCGTTGAGTATTAAGAGGGTAACGAGTGAGGCACCCCCAGAAATGGGGGTGTAGGAACCAGGCCCGAATATGTAACTATGGATACTATTTATGATGTGCCTCGGACGATTGGGCAACCACGCCCGGAAGCGGTGGAGGAGGGAGGCTTGGCCTCGGGCTCCAGTCGGAGCTCGAGGGCAAGCGAGTTAGGGTCCGTTAGCGGACGAACGCGGTCGCGGATGGGGGTTGCCGCTGGGGGCAGCTCGGGGGCGGTCCCCTCTGCGGCCGCGCCGATGGACGGGGCGTGGAGGACGACAGGAGGTCGGTGGCATCCGCCGCGTCGTCGTCCTGCGCGCCAGGGAAGAGGCCTATGTCGCCGTCTTCCTCGGAGGTTTCCGGGGAGAATAGAAAAAAGAAGTCCCGATACAGGGACCCCGCTCCTTCGGCTGGCGAGCGCCAGCTGGCGATGCGGGGACTTCTCCCCGGCGAGATTGCCGCCCTCGCGGTGGAGGCCTCCAGGCGCGTGGAGGCCACTGCCGCGAGGAGCGGCAATCTCAAGGGGACCTCCGTCCGCGACTTTAAGGACGCGGCGAGGGTCATTGAGGCGGCGGTAACGGAGCTGAGGAGGCGGGGCTTCCCGTGCCCCGACCCCTCTCGCGGTGGTGACACCTACGGGGGGCCCGGACCTTCGACTGTAGACCTAGGGCACCCTGACGATCATTCGCAGGCAACACCTCAACATCTGGGTGTTTGTGATCGTAGGGTGAAATCGGCCCAAGAACGGCTGCCATACCGTTGCCGAGCCTGTTAGAGATCGTAGCCGCGGTGCTGGTAACTCCGCCTCCTCGTGGCCCCCGCTGGAAACGTTCCATTGCCAGGGCACAAGTTGCGAATGCGTGTGCCTGCGTGTACGTGAGGGTAGGTATATCTATATATATATCATCACACTCACGTATGCGTATGCACGCGTGTGTAGCATCGGTGCGCCTGTCGTGGAACGGCTAAGCGAGTTACCTCCTGAAATATGGGGCGGTCTACCCTTCTGATGATCCTTAAGTGGTGAAGAGGGGGGTTTTTCCAAGCACACTTACCATCTACGTGCTGTATCTCTTGGTGCCACGTGATCTCGCTAGAAAGGCCATAACATCTGGCACTTAAAGCGCGAAATTGCCGGTATGGATCGAATATCCGAGGTACGGCTAAGCCTGCAAGGGCTCACATGCTATAAACTACATGTAGACCTAGGGGGGCGGGGACAGCTTTTAAGCTCTCTCATGGGTTCGAGAAGAGCGCCTCTGGCAGTCCACCAGAAGGTACATGATCTCACTGAGTCGCGTGGTGCAACGATGATGACCAAAAGTGAGTGCGACCAGCTTTCGCTCGGTTTCGCAGCTGGTACGTAAAAGAGCGATGCGTACCAGCGTAGTGGCGTATACGCTATTGATGGTAAGCGAAGGCGGAGGTGCCGAAGCTTATCATTTTTTATTTCGCTTTTGGAAACCAATACGCCGCTGGTACTTAGAAGAAAACCAGCAACGCCACTACAAAGTCATGTATGCCTGTATAGGACTTGCTAAGGGATGGGCTCCTATCCCCGGAGAGGCCGGAGTTGTAAAGGGGCACTAGTTGCCCTAGCTGCGCTTGAGCCTCCACGTGGTCCCGCTGGATGGCATTCTCTTCGGAGTCTAGCGAACCAAACGAAGCGCAGTGGAGTGGAGGAGATAACCACTCAAAGTCCACGTCTCCCACGTGTTTGCCGTGCGTGGCGACCCTTGTCGCAGGAAAAGGGGATCCTGAGATCTGAGGCGGCCCACTCCTGCGGGAGTGACGTCTCCAACACGTACCTTTGGCCTCTGCTTCGGCTAGATGGGTAGCTAGGCGAGAAAAGTAGCCCTGTGCCTAGTCAATCGGCTTGGAATACCATTAGCGTTAGCGAAGTGGGTTCCGCTGGGTGAGGAAGTGGAGGTGGTTGAGTAATTGGCCACCAATTCCGCGGACTATATTCTGGGTGATGCACCAACCTAGCTGGATGGCAGGTTCCATTTGAGGGTCCGAGGAGGCCGGTGCACGCAGCGGAATGAAGTTTATTATAATTCTAATGGATCATAAAAACGAATCGAGAGTCAAGTCGACGAGACCAGCGCGAGGTTGTAAAACCGAGCGTGAAGTCGTCGCAGCAGAGGTGGTTGTAGTTGACGACAACGAAGCTGCCTCTGTGTCCGTTAAAGTCGAGAGGACCGAGGAGGAGGTTTATCCCTCCCCTAGCGTGACCCTCGAAAGGTGCGATGCACCCAAGGGTAAGGCAGCAGTGCCGAGCCCTAAAAAGAAGCGGAGCTCTCCTCGGTCCGGGGAGAGCTCGGGTCAAAAGGAGAAGAAGGGTTCCGTCCCTTCCTCCGAAAAGGAGAAGAAGGGTACCGTCCCTGCCTCCAAAAAGGAGAAGAAGGGTCCCGTCCCTTCCTCCAAAAACGAAAAGGCCCTCGAAGGGGATAAAACCCCTGAGGGTACTATGGCCCATGAAGGAGAGGCATGGAAACATGTCCCCTCCAAAAAGGACAAGCGCTCCGCCAAGGCAGCACCAGCTAAAGCGGCGCGCAAGAAACTGGGAGGGAAGTCGTTGGAGGCGACTTCTGGGCCCAGAGGACGGCCTCTCGACCTCGTAAGAGGAGAAGCCTTTCAGCATGTTGCGGCTGTCACCAAATGGTGCACGAGCGAGAAATCGCGAATCACCAAAGAGGCGGCGGCCAAGATATGCGGCTGTACGAACGCGCTCAACGAGCTTGTCCAGGAACTAGTTCAGCGGAACGGGTTCCTAGAAGGACAGCTCGCAGCGGTCAGGGCCGATCGGGCTAGACCGTCTTTGCAGAGCGCGGCGACTGTGTCGCGGATCGCCCCGCGGTCCATGCAGACCGGTCCACCAGGACAGCATGCACGCACGACCTATGCCGATGCGGCTAAGGTCGAGTGCCGGAGGGTCACCCCAGACGCGGTGAAGCCACCACAACATGTGGTAAGGATCTTCCCGCCGAAGGGCAAGGAGCAGAGCAGCGACGCGACTAAGCGGACTGTTCTCTCCATTGTGAAACCTGCGAAGGAGAAGATCCGCGTGAGGTCTGTGCGACTCATCCACTCCGGTGGCATAGTAGTCGCGACCGAGCGCAAAGAGGACCTTCAAGCCTTCACAGGGAGTAAGGGCCTTAAGGACAAGGGACTGTCGGTCTCTATGCCGACTAAAAGGAACCCGTCACTGATAGTGTACGATGTTCCTAAAAAGATGGCTAGAGAAGAGGTAGCTTCCAATCTGTGGAAGCAAAACCTCAGCGAGATGACTCAGAAGGAATTTGCCTCTAACCTGAGGGTCGGTTATCAAACCGGTCCCAAGGGCAGGGAGGCGGTCAACTGGGTCATCGATGTCAGTCCGCAGGTTCGCCGGCGGCTGCAAAGTGGGGAGGCTCGGGTTTACATGGGCTGGTCGTCCTGTCGAGTACAGGACTACGTCTCGGTAACCCGGTGCTTCAAGTGCCAGAAGTTTGGCCACACGGCCAAGCGATGCAAGTACAAAGAAGACGTATGTGGTCACTGCGCCGAAAAGGGTCACACCTATGCTGCGTGCAAGAAGAGCGGACAACCGGTCTGCTCTAACTGCAAGGAACGCGGCAGGCCGCATGACCACAAGTCGAGAGACAAGCTGTGCGCGTCCTATCAGGCCGCGCTTCAGCAGACGATAGCTCGAACCTGTTATGGATAAGAGCGCCGAAGACAGACCATATCAGAGGATTGTCCGAGTTGTGCAGCATAATATGCAGCGCGCTCGGAATGTGTCCGATGAAATGACATCTTTGCTGCATGCCAGGAAGATGGATGTGTTGTTAGCACAAGAACCGTACAGCTGGAATGGCATACTGCCTGGGCTGAAGCGGGCGCAAACGAGGGTGATCGCGGAAGGGGACCGGCCAATGTCGGCAATAGCCGTCACGAACCGGAATCTGGACGTGGTCAAACTTTCACATCTGTGCGACACGCATCTCACCTGTGTTTGCGTTAAGGGCAATTTCGGTAACGTCAACCTGGTCAGCCAGTACTTTCAATGGTCTGAGGATATTGAACCAAGTCTGGCTAGACTGGAAGAGGTGCTTGCAGCACTTAACCATAACCAAGTGGTGATCGCAGCGGACGTCAACAGTAAATCTCCCCTATGGGGTAGTTTGAGGACGGACGCGAGAGGCCGGAAACTCGAAGAGTTCGTGGCCCGGCACAACTTGGTTGTTTTGAACGAGGCTGGCAGTATGCCCACGTACTCCAGCCCGTCCGGTGAGTCGTACATCGATGTCACACTTGCGACGAGCGACATGTCCAACAAGGTGCGGCGCTGGAGAGTCCACCGGGACTTAACATCCAGCGACCACCGAGTCATAGAGTTTTCGTTACAGTTCGCTACTAGGAATGAGAGTCAGCCCCGAATCGGGCGATTCCACCTAGGTAGTGCGGACTGGCCGAGATACGTACAAGCGCTGCAGGAGAGCAGGAGGAGTCTAACCCTCCGGCCAAATGGCCGAGAGGAGGTCGAACTTCTGGCACAGGGAATCGAGGCATCGATTGTCCAAGCGTGCGACTCCTCCATGCAATCCAAGCAGTGGCACTCCAAATCTGTCCCGTGGTGGACACCAGAGTTGACGAGGTGGAAGAAGAGCGTCAACAGATGTAGGCGCTCCTTCCAATACCCGAGGTGTTCGGAGGAGGAGCGAGCGGAACGTAAGGCCGATTATCTTGTCCGGAGAAAAGCCTACACGACCGCTCTGAGAGCTGCAAGGATGCAGAGTTGGAAAAACTTTGTAACCGAGCAGGGGAATAAAGAACCGTGGGGTCTTGTTTACAAGATCACACAGAAGAAGCTGAATGTTGAGACAGCGGTTTCAAACATTCGCACTTCGCAAGGATACACGATGGACTGGGAAGCCACTGCGTCAGCGCTGCTGGAGGCGTTAGTTCCGGCGATACGTCTGTGAGCGACACCCCGGAGCAAGCGCAGCTCAGATTGGAATCCGTCACCGAGCCAGCGAGTGAAGACGACCGTGCCTTCACTCGCACGGAGCTTGAAGAGGCGGTGAAAAGTCTGAAGCGACGCAAGTGCCCAGGCTTGGACCGTATAGAGCCAGAAGTTATGAAATGCTCAGTCGGAGTAATCCGTACCGAGTTACTGGGGCTCTATAATAGTTGTCTAGAGCACGGGGTCTTTCCCTCCAGGTGGAAAGTCGGCTTGATCAGAACCATTCTGAAAGGGCCTGACAAACCGGAGATGGAGGTGAAGTCCTATCGTCCCATCTGCCTGCTATCCGTAGTAGGCAAAGTTCTTGAGAAGCTAATCGCCCGGCGATTAGCTGATATATTCCTAAGTCCGGAATACGCCTCTGACCGGCAATACGGATTCAGACCTGGGCGATCCACGGAAGATGCCGTGGTAAAGCTGAGGGGTCTGGTATCCGGCTGCGAGGAGAAGTATGTCCTGGCGCTCGCCTTCGATATATCTGGAGCATTCAACAATCTCTGGTGGCCGAGCATCCTCAATGAGTTGAGGAGGCGAGGCTGTCCCCGCAATCTTTATCGGCTGATGGCCGACTATTTCGCCAACCGTGTCGTGACCATAAGGTCCAATCACGGGGAAGTGCGGAAAGTCGTAACCAAAGGCTGTCCGCAGGGATCAATCCTTGGTCCGAGCTGTTGGAACATAGTGTTTGACGGAGTTCTTCAGCTCTTATCGAACACCGGGCTCGCGTGCGAGCCCATTGCCTATGCGGATGACCTACTCGTGCTTGTGAAAGACAACTCGAGGAAGGAACTCCAGCTTAAAGGGCAAAAGGTAGCGGATGCGATTTCTGCGTGGTGCAAATCACAAAAGTTGTCGCTATCTGCTCCTAAGACCGAGATGATTCTCCTGAGAGGCCGTCTCCAGATGGAGAGGCCGCCCGTGATAAAGATAGATGGAAGAAGTATCGTCGCGAAGAATACCGTAAGGTACCTTGGCGTGTACTTCGATAAAAACATGGGAGTTGCGACCCATGCTGAGTATGTGAGTGCTAAGTCCTTGCGAATGTTTAACGCGCTAGCGAGGATTGCCTGTGCGAACTGGGGATTGAGACATCGGGCCATGCGTATAATGTACCGTGGACTGTTTGTCCCAATCGTGGCGTACGCTGCTGCGGGCTGGGCAGACCTTCTTACCTCTAAGTCGAGACTAGTTCTCCTTAGAGCGCAGAGGAGAGTGCTGCTTGGCTGCATCAAGGCCTATAGAACGGCATCGACAGATGCGATCGCAGTGATCGCTGGTCAAGTGCCGATAGACTTGGTGATAGCGGAGCGAATATGCGCCTATAAGATACGGAAAGAACTAGACACAGAATATGGAACATGTCGTATAAGTCATGCCGATCTGGCAAGCGGGGCTGTAGATCATGCCGAAGCATTAGCTGAGGTAAGACAAGCGGCCCTGGCAGTGTGGCAGCGAAGATGGTCGTCATCGCAGGTCGGAAGAACTACCTTCCAGTACTTTAGCGATGTATCAGACCGTCTCAGTGCGCGCTGGGTGATCACTGATCACTACGTGACTCAGTTCATGAGTGGACACGGAGACTTCCGTGCGAAGCTCAAAACTTTCTCGCTGGTAGAGGACGAACACTGTGAGTGCGGCGAAGTGGAAACACCGAACCACATCCTGTTCGTTTGTCCGAAGTACGTTCAAGCGCGGGAACTCCTACGACAGGAGGCTACTGCAAAAGGCCATCTTGAATGGCCGCTGCAGGAAGCAGTCCTTGTCAGTGAACAACTGTTCAGGAGCTTCCGGAATTTCGCGCGAGACGTACTCAAGCAGAAGGCAAGTCGAACGAGAGAAGTCACGGAGTAGAGGCAAAAGGAAACCTCACTCCGAGACGTCACAATGAGTACCAGCGACAGATCAAGGTCATCCGGACCTTGATCCCTCGGGCCGGGAATCCGCCCCTCCCGCTTACAGCGGGAGCTCCTGGAAAGGGTTGGTCTCGAGGTGGCGGTGGAGTCGACATTGCTGTCCCTCCAAATATAAGGCAGCGATGGCAGAGAGAGTAGAGCCATACCATCTGGCATGATAAAGAAAGTAGAAGCCGGTATGAACCGAATGTTCGAGGTACGGCGTAGTCGGGGTCCCCCCCGACTCACACACTACACACTATTTGTAGACCTAGGGGATAGGTCGCAGTCGGAGAGCCGGACCCTCAGGGCCGAAAATTCTCGCCTGAGCAGCGAGATAGAGAGTCTGAAGGAGACCCTCGGCGCTTTAAGGGGGGAAATGATGGCGATGAAGAGGAGGTTCGATGCCCCCTCTCGGCCATCACCTCCCCCCGGCACCCCGACCCGGGAGGGCCGGGACCGGGGCTGTACACCGGCTGCGCCATTGGTGGCGCCGGCGCCGGTGGACGGGGCCACCCTGCTGGTCCAGATCGGGGCTCTGATCGACGCGAAGTTCGCGGCGATCCGCAGGGAGCTCCGGCTGGGCCAGCGTGGGGACCCGTCTGGGAATGTTAGTTATGCGGGGTCGGTTGGGGGGCGGGTGGCCCCCGCGCCGACCCCGCCAGCGGGTCTTCCTGCTTCTTCCCCTCTGGCTGTTGGCGGGGTGCTCCCCCCCGCCAACACTCCCAAAACCGAGGGGAGGAAGAAGAGGAAGAAAAAGAAGAAGAAGAAAGGAAGTGGGGGGCCCCAGGGTGGGGCCACCCAATTGACCTCCCTCCCCACCGTGCAGCCTGCGATGTCACCGGCTCCTCCGCAAGAGGGGACCTGGGTGCAGGTGGTGGGGAGGAAGGCCAAGAAGAAGGCCGCCAAGCCCGCGGCTCCGGCCTCCGGCCCCGCCCAGAAGGGCAAGGGCCAGGGGGCCGTGGCTAAGGCCAAGGCCCCTCCCCGCGTCGTGGCCCCTCCACGGTCCGCGGCGGTGACGGTCACCGTCCCGGAGGGGAGTAAGGCCACCTATGAGGAGGCCATAAGGAGGGCCCGCCAGGGCGTTGACCTGGGGGCCCTCGGGATTGAGGCCCTCTCGTGGAAGAGGGCCATCACCGGGGGCCTGGTCATACAGGTCCCAGGTGCTGACGGGGGCTGGAAGGCCGACGTCTTGGCGGCCAAGATGGCCGCCGCGATGGGGGATCTAAACGTGAAGATATCCAGGCCCGTCAAGAAGGCGGAGTTCCGCCTGACGGGCCTGGATGTCTCCGTGACCCCCCAGGAGGTGGTCAAGGCGGTGGCGGAGGCCGGGGGCTGCACCTCCGAGTCCGTAAGGGTGGGGGAGTTAAAAATCCCCCCCGGCGGGCTCGGCACCATTTGGGTGCAGTGCCCGGCCGTGGCGGCTCTCGCCATTGAGAAGGTGAGGAAGGTTAGGGTGGGGTGGTCCCTCGCCCAAGTGGCGGTGCTCGCGGCCAGGCCGCTGCAGTGCTTCCGCTGGCTTGCCATTGGGCATGTGCGGCAGCGGTGCACTGCGGTGGTGGACCGAAGCGGGCACTGCTATCGGTGCGGGAGCCCCACCCACAGGGCCGCGGAATGCACCGGATCTCCCCATTGCGCGGTATGCGCGGATCTGGGGAGACTCGCTGGCCATAAGGCGGGGAGCAAGGCGTGCTCCCCGCCTCCCAAGGGAAAGAAGGGGAAGAAGGGGGGGCAGGTGTGGTGCCTCCCCCTGAAGCTTTGGGCGTAGGCGAGGGGCCTTCCCTCGCCCCCCCGATGGAGGTGGAAATTGCGGCTGCGCCGGCTGGAGGGATCACCCCTCTGTCGCCGTCGCAGCCGCTCAACGAGGGTGGTTCCGTCGCGGCCAATTAATGGCGCACCGGGCCACCCTGTTGGTACTGCAGGCCAACCTGAACAACTGCCGCCGGGCGCAGGACCTTATGGTCCAATGCCTGGCGGAGTGGCAGGTTGGCCTGACAGTGGCCACGGAGCCCTTTAAAGTCCCCGACCATCCACACTGGTTCGGGGACGAGTCGGGCTCCGTGGCGATATGCCATCGTCGCCCTTCGGCGACGGTACCCCCCCTGCTCCGTGGTCGAACGGGGCAGAGGGATGGTGTTGGTTAAGTGGGGAAGGTTTCTGGTCGCTGGATGCTACAATTCACCCAATTGTGGCTCCGCCGAATTCGGGAGGTATTTGGACCGGTTGGGGGCCATGTTGGCCCCTTATATGACCGGTCCGGTGTTGGTCCTGGGGGACCTCAACGCGAGGTCTACCGATTGGGGGAACCCCAGGACCAACCCCCGAGGCGGAGCCCTTGTTGAATGGGCGGAGGGGCTGGAGCTCCGGTTGCTAAACCCGGGCTCCGTGCCGACGTGCGTCAGGTGGAATGGTTGGTCGGTCGTGGACGTGTCGTTCGCGACCGCCGCCACCTCACGCCGTGTGTTCAACTGGCGGGTCTGGCAGGGTGAGACTCTGTCGGACCACTGCTACGTCCTAATGGAGGTAGCGGTGGTCTCAGACCCGCCGTTGGTCACGCCCCTCCACAGAAGAAGTGGCATTCCTTCCGCGCCGAGATGGGCGCGGAAGCGACTAGACGAGGACCTGTTGAGGGCCGTGATTATCGGTTCCGCCTGGCCTACGGCCAGGGAGCGCGGTGTTGAAGAGGGGGCGGCTTGGATCCGGGACACGTTGCAAATGATTTGCGACGTAGCGATGCCCCGGATCGGAGCTTAGCCCCCTAGGAAGTCAGTGTACTGGTGGTCGGGCGACTTGGTCGAGCTGCGAAGCTTGGCTGGGCGCGCCCGACGCCGGTACACCCGCGCTCGGCGCCGCCATTTTCTTGGCGGCGACCCGGAGCCGAGGGTCGCCGAGCTGTACGGAGAGTACAGGTCGTCGGCCGTGGCCCTCAAGCGAGCGATAGCCGCTGCCAAGGCCAGGGCTTGGGATGAGCTCCTGCTCACCCTCCGTGACGATCCGTGGGGACGCCCGTACAAGGCGGTGCTAGGGAAGCTCCGTCCCTGGGCGTCCCCGGTCGCGGAGAGGCTTGACCCGGAACTCTTGGGGCGCGTCGTTGATACCCTCTTCCCCTCCAGCGATGGGGTGGGAGGAGGGGTTGAACGCGCCCCGGTGCCGACCAGCGATTGGTCGGACGAGCTCCGGGTCACCGAGTGGGAGCTATCTCTGGCCATCCGGGGTCACCGGGCTAGGGGCAAGAAAGCCCCTGGCCCTGATGGAGTCCCCGGTGGTATAATGGCCTTGGCTTTAGGGGTCCTCGCCCCGGCTTACAGGAGCGTCTTGAACGTTAGCCTGAGCCGGGGAACCTTCCCCACGATTTGGAAAATGGGTTGCCTGGTCCTTCTCCAAAAGAAGGGTAAACCCGCAGAGTCTCCCTCTGCATACCGGCCGGTTTGTCTGCTCGATGAGGCGGGCAAGTTGTTCGAAAGGATAATTGCTGCCCGCCTCCTCGAGCACCTGTCGCGCGGTGGTCCCGACCTCAGCGACAGCCAGTACGGATTCCGGAGAGGGCGCTCAACGATTGACGCGTTGGAGCGTTTGCGCCTTCTCCGGGAAAGGGCTGTCGCTCGGGGCAGGGTGTTGATTGCCGTGTCATTGGATATTTCCAATGCATTCAACACCCTGCCCTGGAGGGAGATAGAGAGGGGGATGGAACATTTCCAGTTCCCCCCCTATCTCCGGAAGGTGGTTTGGGACTACCTCCGCGGCAGGGAGGTGGTTTATACCGGCCGGTACGGTGTGACGTACACGAGGGAGATGCACCGCGGCGTTCCACAGGGGTGGGTCCTTGGACCGCTCCTGTGGAACATCGGTTATGACGCGGTGCTGCGGGTTATCCTCCCCCCTGATACGGGTGTCATCTGTTATGCAGATGACACCCTGGTTTATGGAGAGGGGGAGGATTGGAGAGGGACCAGGCACCTGGTTGAGTCCGCCCTGGACTGTGTCGTCGGGCGAATCCGGAGAATGGGGCTGACCGTGGCCGCCGATAAGACCGAGGCGATCTGGTTATACGGATCGTCTCGGTTGCGGCGGCCGCCCTATGGTCAGGACCTCCGGATTCGCGTCGTCAATACCACCGTCGAGATCGGGCCCCAGATGAAATATCTGGGGCTGATCATCGACGGCCGCTGGCGCTTTGAGGGTCACTTCGAACTCCTGGCCCCCCGATTAGAAGGGACAACGGCCGCGCTCGCGCGGCTACTGCCTAATATTGGGGGGCCGCAGTTGAAAGTCCGCCGCCTCTATACAGAGGTGGTGCGGTCCATTGCCCTTTATGGGGCCCCTGTGTGGCACCGCTCGCTCGAGGCCAGTCGGCGCAGCCAAGCACTCTTGGAAAGAGTGCGGCGCCGGCTGGCCCTGCGGGCCATACGGGAGTACCGCACCATCTCGGCTGAGGTGGCGGGCCTCCTCGCCGTGTCTCCGCCGCTCCCATTGGTGGAGGCGGAGCGGGCGACGCTATACCACGTCGCCTGTTCGCTCCGCCGCCCCGCGGGGGTGGAGCTCACGCGCGAGGAGGAGGAGGAGTTCAAGGTTTCGAAGCGTCAGGCCCGGACGGACACATTTGCCGGGTGGCGGCGTCAGCTCGCCACCTCGGCACGTCCAATTGTCCGGGCCCTCCTGCCCATATTCGACATATGGTGCAGGAGGCGGGGTAGATTGACCTTCCGCCTTACGCAGGTGCTCTCCGGGCATGGATGCTTTGGGGAGTACCTGCATAGGATGGGGCGGGAGCCGACGGCACAGTGTCACCACTCTGGCGAGGAGGTGGACACGACGCGGCACACCCTTGAGGAGTGCCCTGCATGGACATAGCCGCGCCGAGTCCTTAGAGCCGCAGTGGAGGGGTGGAACCTCTCGCTCGCGGCCGTGGTCGACCACATAGTCTCGAGCGAGGGGTCGTGGAAAGCGGCGGTCTCCTTCTGTGAAGATGTGATCTCGCAGAAGGAGGCCGCCGAACGAGCCCGGGAGAGGGACCCGGGCTTGGCGAGGAGGGTCTGGGCGCGGGGGCGTCCCTCGCGCCGACGTGTGCCCCCCCCCCCCCCTCCACGGAGGAGGGGGGCGGAGCCGGATGGTGAAGCGGCGCCGGGGTCGTCTCCGCGCGGTGGATCGAGCCCCCCCCGAACGGGCAGCGCGATCGACGTGGATGGCGCGAGGGGATCGTCCCCCGCGTCCGTTCGTGCCCCCGTAGGGGGGGTGTGTGGGGGGAGGGCGCGGGGAGTGTTCCCCTCTCCGCGCCAATTGATGCCCCCTCCTTGTGGGGGGGGCGGGTGTTCCCTTGGCGGTGCGGCGGGTTCTCCCCTCGCGCCGCCGTGTGCCCCCAGCCCGGGGGGCGGAGGACGGTGGGGGCCGGGGAGTGAGCTGACTCCGGCCCCCAGAGATGGGCTAGGCTCATCTCGAGGCGGACCGGCTGGCTTGAAGCCGGCCCGCCCTGAAGCGACCACCGGGTCGCTCTGGGGTGCGTGGGGGGTGGGGTGGGGAGGGTCAGGGCGTGCGGGATCGCGCCTCCGACGGCCCTTCCTTACCGGTAACGGCGTCTTCTTGCCCTAGCCTGAGGCGGGTGCCTTCGGGTCACCCGGACCGGGCGGGGTACGAAGACGCCGCGCCGGGGGGCCGTGGGTGGACCGAGCGGGGGCTCGGGAAGCCCATTCGACGGCCGTAGGGATTGGGATGGGGACACCGGGCGGGTCCCTCCGCCCGGGGTCTTATAGAGTAGGTAGTGGGGGAGGCTAACCCCTCCCCCCGGGATCTCATGATAGCTGGGAAGTGTCCTGTTGAGTACTCGCGTGATCCAGGCACTTCCCATTTAGCTTAGGTGGGTGTGGGGTTTTAGTGGGTAGCCACTGGGGACGGGTGCGCCTTCGGCGCCCCCCTCCCCGGTGGTAGTCCCACATAACCTCGGTCCCCCCCCCCCCCGGGGGCTGAGGTATGCGTAATGCATTTCCCCACAATAAAAAAAAAAAAAAAAAGGTGGCAGCCTTACGTTGCCACGGAGCATGCTAGAATACGTAAAATTCAATACAGTATTTGCAATAGTTTTTCGCAAATATCTCGAAAACTAAGAGCGAGCGCCGGGTAGTTGTAATGACAAAAGTTGTTCAGAATGTTGTCCTCGATAACATATGTCAAGGTCAAGGTCATCGGAGCTGCCTCCCCTAAACGTAAGGTTTACCGAAACCAACTTAACAATAACATAACTTGTCCTTAAAATTTTTTATTAACTGATCTTCTGAATATTTTTCCGTCCTTTTCAAAATTATGTATTTTATAGCAGAAGGTTCAAAGAAACCAACAACAGTTTATATGAATAAATTTTAAGATAAAAATAGCGTTAAATATTCTAATTCTATTTTCAACACTATTTTTGATAACAGTAATTATTTTGTTTGCTATCAATAAATAACAGTTTATTTATATAAATCAAGAAAACATTTATTCAGCTTTAAAATGATTACAGAAACAGGAAGCATTATATTTAAACAGAGATGAAATATTCAGGTGGAATTAATCATGTATTGACTGACTCGACTCGTTTCGTTTACTTTTCCAGAATTGTGACTGTAACATGAAAAATAGCAGTGTAGCGGCCAGCTGCAAACAGTAAAATTAACATCTGCTGTGCAAATGCTGGAGAGATTTTAGGACTCACGCGACAATAGAAGCTATTTTTGAGGAAACTGTTAGGTAGTTTCATTAAGGCATCTGCTAGGGTTGCCATTAGGTTTATTAGCGTCAGTCTCAATAGTTCTCGCAAAGAGTCATAAAAACCGAATTTCTAAAGGCCCAAGTCGATGGTACGGGACTCCGCTAAAATAGAAAGGACCCGTTACCTGAAGACGCACAAAGCACGCTTGGGGTGTTGGGCCCGTGGAAATTCCGCTACAGGGTCGAACTCGCGACACGTCACTCTCGTGAATTCGTATTTTGCGCCTTGCGTTTTTGGGAA
Organism: Lasioglossum lativentre; assembly: GCA_916610255.1. Classification (NCBI taxonomy): domain Eukaryota; kingdom Metazoa; phylum Arthropoda; class Insecta; order Hymenoptera; family Halictidae; genus Lasioglossum; species Lasioglossum lativentre. The sequence continues at coordinate 27,807,220 of OU744359.1, read as the reverse complement.
TGTTAGGAGACTTCAGTCTTGTCTTAACTACCTAAGCGTTCAGTTCATTTTAATAAACAAGAGAGTTCGTCCTAAGAGGCTTTCCTTCATTGAACAATTACACTCCTACAGCAGAAATACGCGCTGTGCATTACACGGCAGCAACAGTAAATTGGCAACCACGCGACAAATATTTTCGGATGTGATTTGGCAACTGCGCCTTCGAAATCTGAAATTCGACATAATTCCTAAACTCACCACTCTAAATCGTAGAGGGCATACCAAAACCTCCGGTTTTTTGAACAGTCGGTATTTCAGAACATGAGACACGAAGTCCCATAAGATGATAGGTCTATTCTATATCTCGTCGGTGCTATCATCTTATGGGACTTCGTGTCTCATGTTCTGAAATACCGACTTGTAACATAAGAAAAAATAACCATTAATCTTAGGACTAGTACATAATTGAAAGTATGCATACAATGCTCTTATGTAAACTACTATCTTATAAGCTAATTGTTTCGGTCAGTCTTATAACATATGTTTTTGGAACTGTGGTTCGTAAATAAGTAGAAGCAACTTCATTGAATAACGGTATAAATACAAATATGTATTTGGTTAAACAATACTATGATATAATCTATATTAATAATATAGTAACACGACGCATCTTCTATAGCCATGCGTAACCTCTGACTTCCAGGTTAGGTACGATCGATCGTATCGATCGATAATCGATAATCGATCGAGTCCTCGTGCGAACACAGCATACGCGCCACAGGAACAATCTTTGGTATAGTATGAACTATTTGCATTTGGGGGAAGGACACGTGTAATAGGCAGTGTTAAAACCCCCAAAGAAAGACTTGATAACTTATAACTAAAACATAAATAGACTTACAATTAGGGGGCCTTAATAGTAGCTTAAAAACTAAGGGCTATGTACAATGAACCTAGGCAGACAGATCTTATTGGCTAAAATTGCAGAAGCTTAATATTAAACGAGCATTAATGTGTATTGCACTTAAATTTATTTATTTCGAGAACTATATAGATACTAAGCGGCTATATAGGTCTATTAGATGGACGCTGTTTCTCGAAAGCCACCAAAATTTCAAGATTTTCCCAATCACGCTTCGGGATGGAGATGGAGAATTTAAATCTTTCTCTGTGTGAGATGAATTCGTGACTAGAATACGCTATGCGCTTATTAGCTTTATTTCGGCGCCAGTGGTATATAATGGGAATATTATTACTGTCTTGAATTAATCCAGTATTGTCACAGAAGGTGAAAGCTTGTGGGGGATGTATCCTCAGGTTAGTTGATTAAGGGGGAAGTATACCCATCAGTAGTAACTAAAAAGGAACTAGAATCTCACTAGATTTTGGGTCGAATCATGCGTATGCGAAAAAAGATTTTTCGTCCTTATTTGAGCAGTTTTTGGGCTGGGTAAGAGCTCATTCTAAAGAGGAAGGTTAAACGCGGCGTGTTCTTCTCATTATATAACGAGATTATGTTTATATCCAATAATATGAGTGTCCAAAGTAGAGGAAAACATCGCGAAAAACAATCGCACATTCCAATGTATTTTTCTGTCTCTAAGAAATTTTTTTGACTGATTTGATGAGAAGAGCACGCCGCGATGGACTTTCCTCTATCAAATGAACCTGTGTGCAGCTCAAAATATGCCCATATAAGGACAAAAAATCTTTAGCCGTGATTGCATTCACATTAGCATAAATTTCTCCATGATGACAGAGGTCCTCTCTGATGCAGAGCCAGTCTAGAGCCAATTTTAGTTCAGCTAGATTAGACGAGATGGCGCCTAGTCAGGAGGACTGTTTCTTTATTCTACAAGTAAATAGAGATGGCGTTTATTTTCAATGATACACTGCATATTACGTTATATTGGAAGGTATTTTCAATAATACACTACAAATTACGTTATATTACAAGAATTCAGTACCAAGCTGAATAGAATATGGAAATAGCAAGCAACTCCGTCTCGCGCAACTGCCTAATAGCGTGTTTATCAATGTTACCAAACTTCTTTTCTGCACAGAGGTTGGTAACACTTCCTTTCTGGTTACTTCTGATGGGTATACTTCCCCCTTAAAAGGGAACGGTAGTCACGTGACTTTCCCTAGAATTTCCCTAGAATACCCTAGAAATTTGGCCAAAACTTGGGTTTGCGTAGTGCCCTGCTTATGATGGCAGTCAAAAAACTCTTTTTGTGACAGAAAAATACATTGGATTCTGCGGTTGTTTTCTCGACTTTTTTCCCTACTTTGCAGACTCATATTATTAGATGTCAACATAATCTCGTTACATCATAAGCAGGGCACTATTCGCTGAACCTTCCTCTATCAAATGAGCCTTTATACAGTTCAAAATTTGCTCGTATAAGGACGTCAAATGTATTCCCGCAAACCCAAGTTCCGGCCAGATTTCTAGTGTATTCTAGGGAAGTTCTAGGGAGTCTCGAGGCGGCTGTTCCCCCTTAATTGTGATCACTTCATCTGGTTGAACTAAACTTTTAGTTATTTCGTTATTCAAGAGTGGTAGCTGACTGAAGTAGTCACGAGTTAATCTGATGGTAAAGAGATCTATTCTGGGAATGTCAGCTGTATTGTAGAGAATTGCATTACTTATATAATGTTGCCAGTCAGAGTTTTGAGATCTATAAAGATGATTGCAGGCTCTTAGGTACTTACGCTCGAAGGCTCTAATTTTTTCCATAGTGGTGTGGTTGGTATTCCACCAGATAGGAGCTGCATACGTAATAATCGGTCTGATTAATAGTATATAACGGATTGTTTTCGCTTTATGGGTGAGGTGTTTGTTAAAGAATAGCCTACTGTTTGCTTTAAAGGCAGCGCTAGCCTTATTAAGTTGTGTGCCTATATGTAAGTTACCTCTAAGGAGGTAATCGATGTGAACGCCGAGATATTTGACTATCTTTTTGTGTGGTATACGTTTTTTAATAGAGGAGCCTGGGACTGTTGTTGTAAAGGCTTACGGAATAGAATTGTTTCGCATTTGGAAGGATTTAATCTGAGGTTCCATGTGCTGCCATATTTATTAACTTTCTCTACTATTGTTTCTAGCTCGGACTGGATAGTATTCACTCTATTGCTAGAGGTGTATATAACTAGATCGTCTGCAAATGCCAATACAGCTGCCTTGTCAGGTTTATTAAATTCGAAGGCCTTAAGGAGGTCACTGGTGTATACAGGGTGTCTCAAAATTCCTTCAGCTCCCGGAAATGGGCGGTTCCTTGGGTCATTTGAAGCGACATTTTCCTTAGCAAAAATGGCGTCTGCGGCTTTGTTTAGGAGTTATTAACGAAAAACACAGACCAACCAGAGCGCGCCTAGTCGCTCGGTGGCACGGTCAGCGCGGCGAGCCGGGGGGAGGAGAGTGTTGTCGGTACGCCGCGATGTAACAGACAACAGTTTCTCGATTTGTCCCGATTTCGATGAGCTTTGGATATGTTGTAAAGACCACGATTCTGAACAACATTTCCCTTTAGACTTTTTGCCTCGCGCCTTTAGTTTACGAGATATTTGTAAAAACTTGTAATTGAAAATGCTTCGAAATGTGTGTCACTGTCGCTGGGTCATTCGGTGACGAACTGCACAGATGTCTTCAGGTGTACGACAGTACCGAAAGCTAAGCGTTGTACGGTCAGGTCAACGAACTGTACAGCTGATGGTAGATAGCAGGTATACGACAATCACATGTTTCGGTTTTCCTGCAGATTTGTACGCAGAGTCGATGGGTTACTGTTCGAAAACGTCGTCCGTCTTTCTTTTAGAAAGTTTCTTAAGGGAGGCATAGGACAATAGGGACCTTAAAACGCCACGCCGACCTGACATTTCTACCTCTTGCTGGGTGAAAGGACGGACGACCTTTTCGAACAGTAACCCTGGTTGGTCCGTGTTTTTCGTTAATAACTCCTAAACAAAGCCGCGGACGCCATTTTTGTTAAGGAAAATGTCGCATCAAATGACCCAAGGAACCGCCCATTTCCGGGAGCTGAAAGAATTTTGAGACACCCTATATATATATATATGTGTGTTTTTTTAAAAGTCTTAATTTTTGAGTTGCACTTTCTTAAGGGTCAAGGTCTTATAAAGAGAACTGCGTTTAGAAAAAAATTAACTACTAACTATTTAGTCGTTGCCATTCGCATTTATACTTTTCACACACATAATGTATATGTATAAGTACTTACACTGTACGCTCATTCCCACTCGCGCCACATTTACACTTCACACCATATTAGCAAATTTGACAACTAATGGTATTCATTTTTTGATTTTAAATAATTTTCTTTACTTATTTTACTTTTATTTAGTGCTTTAAATTAGTTATAATATTTAAAAGTTGGTTATTATTGCAAAAAAAGAGGGGTTCTACAAACTCTCAGATGGACACGTACCCTAAGAAAGCTGTCAGCAGAAACGAGATATAGGAATCCTATTCGTATATCTCGTTTGTGCTGTCAGCCTATTTTAGTTCCAGCGAAATGGGGCTACGTAACCCCAGCAATGATGGCCGCCAAAATACATTGGATGATAGGTCTATTCTATATCTCGTCTGTGGTATCAGCTCCTATCTCCACACTCAGTCCGGACAAGAACCTACATCATCTTTGGCCTTGATCAGAACGAAAAGTTTATATCGTTTTATATAAAATATGTAACTAATTGTAAGATATAGATCTAGTATACAAATCTCTAATTAATATAATTTAAATATAACATTAATTATAATGATAGTAGTATTTTAATTTTTTCCAATCTTTTAGTTGCAAACTCTAGTTGTAAAAAATAATAAACCTGGAAGAATTAGAAGAAATACAGATTTCATATCGTGGCTTAAATGCGACCATCTTGAATATTATTAATTTAATAATGAGATATTGTCATCAACACTATCTCCGATTTTATCATATTTTTAAATACAATTATTATTAAGGGCCCAATCAGCACAGAGACAGCTCAAAGATAGCTGAAAGATGTCTGCCGCAAGACATTCAAATTCAAACGTCTGAATGACGTCGGCGAATGTCTCCGGACCGTCTCTGGAAGGACTCCGGAAGGTCGTTTGTTACAAATCTGTCTGTCTTAAAGTCGTCTTTAGAATGACTGTTGGTCGTTTTTCAGGCATTGTAGAGACGTATTTTTTACATCTCACAAGCGTCCAAAGGCATCTTTCAGACATCTTTCACGACTCTGTCAGGCGTCCAAAGGACAGCTTTTAGACATCTTTCAGGACTCTATCGGGCGTTCAAAGACAGCTTCAAGACATGTTTCACGACTCTGTCGGGCCTTCAAAGACAGCTTGAAGACATCTTTCACGACTCTGTCGGGCATTTTTTAGGCGACTTTCAAACGTCTCTTGAGCTTGTTAGAGAGACCTATTTATGCGAAAAGGGAGTGGGTGGGAAAAGTCAACTTACGACAAGAGTTTAAAGTAGACGAACAAATAGTTTATTATAATAAACTCAAATTTTTGAAATTGTGACATGCGGCGCTTTTCCTTACAACCACAGATAGACAAGTCATTAAAATTAAATTATTAAAAGTAAAATACAATATCACGCACTTGAAACATTAAACTTAATATACTCAAATTTGTTCCGTCGGTATCGGGACGGTGAATTGCCGGTGAGGACGATGGGACGATTACGAGAGAACGTAGACGAATTTCACGACTATTCACAGACTATTTACAATATATTTAAGGGGGAAGTATACCCATCAGAAGTAACCAGAAAGGAAGTGTTACCAACCTCTGTGCAGAAAAGAAGTTTGGTAACATTGATAAACACGCTATTAGGCAGTTGCGCGAGATGGAGTTGTTTGCTATTTCCATATTCTATTCAGCTCGGTACTGAATTCTTGTAATATAACGTAATTTGCAGTGTATCATTGAAAATAAACGCCATCTCTATTTACTTGTAGAACAAAGAAACAGTGCTCCTGACTAGGCGCCATCTCGTCTAAACTAGCTGAACTAAAATTGGCTCTAGACTCCTCTCCATCAGAGACCTAACCCAGGACCTCTGTCATCATGGGGAAATTTATGCTAATGTGAATGCAATCACGCCAAAAGGTTTTTTGTCCTTATATGGGCATATTTTGAGCTGCACAAAGGTTCATTTGATAGAGGAAAGTCCACCGCAGATCGCTCTACTCCTCAAATCAGTCAAAAAAATCTCTTAGAGACAGAAAAATACATTGGAATGTGCGGTTCTTTTTCTCGATGTTTTCCTCTACTTTGGACACTCATATTATTAGATATAAACATAATCTCGTCAAATAATGAGTAGAGCGATCCGCGTTTAACCTTCCTCTTTAGAATGAGCCCTTACACAGCCCAAAATCTGCCCAAATAAGGACGAAAAATCTTTTTCCGCATACCCATGATTCGACCCAAAATCTAGTGAGATTCTAGTTCCTTTCTAGTTACTTCTGATGGGTATACTTCCCCCTTAAATACGAAACTATATACAAAATGTACAATGCGCGTGGGCGCGGAATGCACGTTCACGCTGGACGTGTGAACTCGTGATGGAGATCGCGTCGGGGGATCGCGATTCTCGAATTCGTATATAGTAATTGTAAACTGTAGTGATCGCTAACGTCTAGGTGCGCTTCGCTGTTGCTTTCAAACTCACCTCGCACCGGCGTGCGAGGTGTGTATATCACCGCCTTCCTGACGTGGGGAAGGGGTGTCGCGGGGAACGCGTTGTCGAACGGTTTTTCAGCGATCGACGGATTTGAATCGAGCGAGTGACCGTTTTGCCGGGCGCGCGTGTTTGTTTGGGGACCGCGGCGGTCCTTTCGGTCGCTCGGTCGATGCTCCCGCTCGTTGTCGGGCGCAGCCGACGGTTGAGCCCGAACAAAATTAAAATATAAAAATTGAAATAAAATATACAGTTTAAACATGAGAATCAGTATATGTTAAAATTAAGATATTAAAATTAAACTAAATTACCGCACTTAAAACATTAAAATATACAGTTTAAACATGAGAACCAGTATATGTTAAAATTAAGATATTAAAATTAAAATAAATTACCGCATTTAAAACATTAAAATTAATATACTAAAATTAAAAAATATATAAATTAAATATTGTACTAAACTTGTTCGATTATAATTAAGAAAAGTTGTAGCACTGAAACGAATATAGCGGAAGGGCATCAGCAAGAAACACTAACGGTAACAAATAGCAGCAATGGAAGTACTTACTTTTGTAAATATACAGTCGTCGGATAAATTATCCCTATTACAATACACTAATACAATTAGACACTTCTCTAAACCGACTGCTGCCACAAAAGTTAAACAGAAACGTTCTTATTACACGACGCGACGGTTCCAGGCGGCTAAGTGACAAAAGTCCAGTCCAGCGGGCGAACCTTTATACATGCAGAAGGGCACCCTCGTCCCTTACCCCCCACTCCACAGCCAGATCCCTAAAGAACATGCGGTGCCCTTGTACAGGGTGTCTTACCTGATTTTCTCGTTAATGTTACTCGTAACAAAAATTGATTCAGCAAAGGCTTGAATGGTACCGAGTGGAGCATATTACTACTTTTTTCGTGAGTGGACACATAAAGGTCATATAAATTAAGGTCAACTTTGTTTTTTTAATTTTTCTCCTACACGCACAGTTTTTGAGAAACTTTGGAAAAAAACGTATTGTTCAACTTCAAACAAATATTGTGACGTTATTGTAACAGATATTGAATTGTTCTTTACAGCAAAAGATTCTGCAGACTTTCCCGAATCCAGTGATACCTAATAATAATACATTATGATTGTTTAAACATGTTTAAACAACCATTCAAGACGAAGAGACTCCACTTTTGCACCATTTTTTGAGGATATTTTTCAATTTATCTCATAAAATAAGGGTCCAGCGGAAAATCGAACTGTGCCATGCGATAGAGCAGACTTTTATCTTGAGGAACCACCCTTTCAGGTTTGGAACGTCGACGTTTTTTTCAAACCAGAAAGGGTCATTCCATGCCGAATCGATCACTTTTTGCGGTCACCATCTTCGATTTTGTTCTAATTGAAGTATGTTGTAGTCCATGTGAAATTAGGGGGGTTTAAGTAATTATTTTGCCGATTTCGAATTTTTTTAGAAATGGCAGGCCTTCAAAGTTTGCGATTTTTGCCCCTTTTGGCGAAAATAGGCCTCACTTACTTATTTTTATCTCAGGAACTGTTTGTCCGATTGAGGTACATCTTTTTTTGTTTTATTCGGAAAGGATTGGGCTATTACGAAATAATTTTTTCAACGTCGGAAATCTTTTAATTTAAACAAATTCTTTTTTTACGTTTTTTTCGATGAGGGGCCAGAGTGATTTAAATTTTGAAAAAAATATGATTATATTCCCTGAAGTTGCCCCTTTAAAATGAGATCTTGAAAAAGATGGAGCCATAAAAATTGGCGTCACAATGAGCTGGTGAAGTACGCCGTGTACCTCCGTTCCGCACCACCGCACAGTGGTTGGAAATCGCCAAAACGTGGCCAAAAATGGAATACATTTTTCAACCGCTGTGCGATGGTGCGGCACGGAGGTACACGGCGTATTTACCAGCTCATTGTGACGCCAATTTTTATGGCTCCATCTTTTTAAATGTCTCATTTTAAAGGGGCAACTTCAGGGAATATAATCATATTTTTTTCAAAATTTAAATCACTCTGGCCCCTCATCGAAAAAAACGTAAAAAAAGAATTTGTTTAAATTTTTCGACATTATAAACTTGATTTCCGACGTTGAAAAAATTATTTCGTAATAGCCCAATCCTTTCCGAATAAAACAAAAAAAGATGTACCTCAATCGGACAAACAGTTCCTGAGATAAAAATAAGTAAGTGAGGCCTATTTTCGCCAAAAGGGGCAAAAATCGCAAACTTTGAAGGCCTGCCATTTCTAAAAAAATTCGAAATCGGCAAAATAATTACTTAAACCCCCCTAATTTCACATGGACTACAACATACTTCAATTAGAACAAAATCGAAGATGGTGACCGCAAAAAGTGATCGATTCGGCATGGAATGACCCTTTCTGGTTTGAAAAAAACGTCGACGTTCCAAACCTGAAAGGGTGGTTCCTCAAGATAAAAGTCTGCTCTATCGCATGGCACAGTTCGATTTTCCGCTGGACCCTTATTTTATGAGATAAATTGAAAAATATCCTCAAAAAATGGTGCAAAAGTGGAGTCTCTTCGTCTTGAATGGTTGTTTAAACATGTTTAAACAATCATAATGTATTATTATTAGGTATCACTGGATTCGGGAAAGTCTGCAGAATCTTTTGCTGTAAAGAACAATTCAATATCTTTTACAATAACGTCACAATATTTGTTTGAAGTTGAACAATACGTTTTTTTCCAAAGTTTCTCAAAAACGGTGTGTAGGAGAAAAATTAATCCACCCAACAGTATATTGGAAACATTTTTGGTGTTGGACAGTGCGTTATACATATGCACTGTGAAAGTTTCATCGAAATCGGTTGATGCGGAGAAAAAAACGACAAGCATTTAGTACCGTCATTTGGTAGTTTTACCTGGAAAGTTTTCCGGGAGTTTTGAAAATGGGTAATTTTATAGATTTCGATGTGCTCTTTCCGAATTTCAACTTTGCTACCTCGTATCTTATTTGCCGTTCGCGCCGCCATATTGGAAAAATGGCGCCTAATAGCAGTTTTTTGGACAATATCTCCTTTCCGACTCATTTTACGATAAAAACATTTGTTAAATATTTTAGTAGACACTTAGTAATAAACAAGATACTATATTAAATATATATGAACTTTATTAACAATCTTAACACGAGGCATTGCCATGATGTAGAACTACTACATCCATCTATGCGAACTTAGCGCAACCTTAGCTAAACATAAAGAACTAGTCAAGTTGCCAACTGAGAAAAAATACAAAATCATATTTTGACACACCTCCTTGATTTTGTGCATTTTATAGGAGTACAGAATCACATACTTCGATTTACAAAAAAAATAACTTTAGAACTAAATATCGATCTGATTATTTTAAACTCTCCGCAGAATTCAATTACAATGTTCCTAAACCTAGTAGAGTTCTTAAATTTTTAAATTTGGTTCTTCCCAAAGATTTAGTGAGTATGTCCGCTACTTGATCCTCACTGGGTACTTTTTGGGTGTTGATTAGACCATTATTTTCGAAGTCGTGAACAAAGTGATAGCTGATATCTATATGCTTAGAATTTTTCGAGAATTTTCCATTTTTTGATAACGAAATCGCACCGGTGTTGTCTTCATAGATTTTTACTGCGTCATCAATTTCTACATCCAAATCAGTTAGCACGCCTTTGATGGGTATAATTTCACTGACGCAATCAGCTAGTGCATAATATTCTGCATGAGTAGAGGCTCTGGATACAATTTTCTGTTTTTGCGATCTCCATAAAATCGCATTTCCAAAAACGCGTATTAAAATTCCGGATGTGGACTTCCTGTCCACTAAATCTGATGCCCAATCAGCATCAACATAAGCATCTAGTATTTTATTATATTTTGAGCTGTAAATTAATTTTATAAAGCGAGTAGAGTACAAATATTTTAGAACACGTAATGCGTATCTAAAATGTGTATTATTATAGCAGGTTTGATAACAACTCAAATAGTTTACAGAAAAGGATACGTCTGGTCTCGTTCCATTTGAAATATATAATAGTTCTCCTATTAGGTTTCTATATTTTAGGTTTGATTGTATTGTCTCAGCAGGTTCCAACTTCAAATTTATTTCCATGGGTATATTATAGTTTTTTGAGTTTTTGATTTCATATTTTTCTGCAATGCTTTCTATATACTTTTGTTAGCTCAGTAGCATTTTTCCTTTTGTTTCAAGGTGTTCTATGTCAATTCCTAGGTATTGTTTGATCGGACCCAAATCCTTCATTCGAAATCTTTTGTTCAATATTGATTCTAGCTTTTGTATGCATTTTAAATTACAACTGTAGATTAGTAAATTATCTACATTTAAGATTATGTATACTCTTTCTTCGTTTATACTTCCAGTGTACAAACAGTTTTCGTAGTTTGACCTTTGGAAGTTGATTGTGCACATAAATTCGTGAAAACACTCGTACCAGTCTCTCGGACTTTCCCTTAATCCGTATAGCGATTTTCTCAATAAGCATACTTTGTTTTCTTTTGTCTTGTATCCTTTTGGGGGATAAATACATACTTCTGATTTAATTTTGCCGTTTAAAAAGGCGGTTTGTACATCCATTTGTTCAACTTTTAGTTTTTTTATGCATGCGACTGATAGCAATGTTTTTAAAGTGTTCATTCTGGCTACTGGGGAATAATTTTCCTCGTTCTCTTGATATGTTTGTTGAAATCCTTTTGCTACAACTCGAGCTTTATATTTTCCATTTGATTTAATTCGGTAGAGTCATTTTACTTCTATAATGTCTTTATTTCTTGGTATGTCAACTACTTTCCAAGTTTCATTTTCCTCCAGACTTTCCATCTCTTCTTTCATGGCAATTTTCCATTTTGTATTGTCTGGACTTTTTAGTGCTTCTTCATAACTGTCAGGTACATTGGGATTACAATAGTTTACATAGACGACATGCTCGTCATACTTCTTTGGCATTTTTCTATCACGTTTGGGATTTACTCTTCTTTCTTGTTCTGAATTTTCCCTTCTATTTCGTTCTTGATATTCTCCTCTCTCTTCTTCTGGATCTTCCGTATTTGACACCTCCTTGGTGTTTGCTTGTTCATTTTGTTCATCTTGATTTTTAGTTTCATTTATTTGTTCTTCTTTCTTGTAGCCTTCATTTTCTTCTTCGTCTTCTAATTGTCTTGAGTCTTGTAGTCTGATGTATTTTGTTTTATCTTCTATGAATTGAACGTGGTGACTTTTAATTACCTTTCTATTTATCAATATTTTATATCCTGTGTCAGTATATCCAATTAGGATACCTTTGGCCGCTTTCGAATCTAATTTTGAGGTTCTACACTCTTCTGGAATTCTTACATATGCGATGCTTCCATATATATGTAAATTTGATACATTTGGTCTTTTTCCAAAAAATATTTCATATGGCGTCTTGTTTATTACTGTATTTGCTAGTAATCGGTTTCCAAGATATGCAGCCGTGTACACACATTCTGGCCAATAACTTTTGTCGACCTTCGCTTCTGACAGTAAACATCTGGCTCGGTTCATAGTGGTACGATTGTACCTTTCAGCTACACCGTTAAGTTCATGAGTGTGTGGAGGGCCTGGCCTTAGGTATATGCCTTCCTGTTTAGCTAGTTCAATAAAATTATTGTTTATGTATTCTCGTCCGTTATCACAATGAATCTGTTTTATTTCCTGTATAATTTTGCATTAGTTTTATGTACTGGACAAAGCGATCATAGACCTCGCTTTTTCTCTTTATACAGTATACAACTGCGAGTTTACTGTAATCGTCGATAAACGTCACTAAATATCTTTCACCTTTGTATCCAATTTGATTGATTGGACCATTTACATCCGTATGAACGATCTCTAGAATTTCTTTTGCTTTGTTTCGATTGTTGAAGAACTTTACATTTGACATTTTATTTGTTAGGCAAATTTCACATTCCATGTACTCATTACTAATCCTTTTAGGTAGTCCGTCAAGCAGTTGTGTATCGCATAAATGTTTTAGGTCTTGAAAGTTTGTGTGACCCAAAGCTCGATGCCACTTTTCCTTGTTTGACATATCCACGGATGTCTTGTATGAAGTAGCTTCTCTGTTTTTATGACATACTGTTTTTCCTTCCAGTTTATATAGCTTGTTGTCTTTATTTTCAATAGCGATGAGGTCTTCTTTGCTGTTGTAGATGATTGCTTTTTCCTTGTCGAATATGACACAGTTATTTTGTTTTACAATACACGATACACTCAGTAGATTTTGCTTCATGCTCGGTACATAATAAACGTTTTTGATTTCAATTTTTTTAAATTCACCCAGGACATTAAAATACGTTTCAATGTTACCGATTTTATTTGCCTCCAATGAGAAACCATCACCAACTTTAATGTTTATTGGGTTTCCTAATTTTATAGACTTCATAAAATGTTTGTCGTTATTCACTATATGATCTGAGCATCCAACAGCCACTTGATGCTTTCTTCCTCAAATTTTTCGCTTAACGTTTCAGTGCTTGTAGACATTACTTCAACATTGAATGTGTTTCTGTCTATATTATCCTCCAGTGTTGAGCTTCCTGCCAACCTTGTACAATAATTTCTGTTGTAGCCTCTTGAATATCTATTTGTCTGTTGTATATTGCTTCGACAATAGCGTTCCACGTGTCCAATTTTGTTGCATTTAAGGCATCTTTTTACTTGGTTTTGAGATCTAAAATGATTTTCCTGATTTCCGTATGTATTTATCGTTTGGAAATCTTCTCTGGAATGGTCTGTTATTTTGGAAATGACCTCTGTTGTATTTCTGTGCATGGGAGCTAAACGTTTGCATTGTATCCTTAACGCTTGTGCTTGTGCCCTGTCGTTTTTGATAGTCTACTATCAGTTTTGATTTAACAAATTCGACTGTTTTTTCTTTTTCTGGTAGGGCATCTATGATATCCACTGTGTGCGCCATGCTTTCTGGAAGTGTTAACAGACAGTAGTTTAATTTATTATTGTTACTTACAACTTCTCCAGCGTTTCTTAGTTCGTTAAGATGTTTTTCAAATTCGTTAAAGAATTCAATTGGATTTTCGTTTTCCTTCATTCTCAACTGTAATAGCCTTCTTTTGCATACAAGTTTTATTGCACTGCTTTTGACTAGATATACTTCATCGAACTTTTTGATCATCTTTTTAGCAGTTTCTTCTGAGATGATTAATTCCAATTGCGTATTCGTGACACTATGAACTATATAGTTTTTGGCTTTTATTTCTTTCTTTGCCCATGTGGCTTATGTTATATTTTGTGGTCTTTTGTCATACTGTATTGCCTCAGCACATTCTTTCATTTCAAGTAGCAAGTTTAATTTGAATCTCCATTTGTCATAATGTGTGCCGTCAAAAATTTGTAATATGCAATCTTCTTTCTTGTCTTGCATCATGTTTTAATTTTTTTTTTTAGGTTAGATAATTTTTTTACGGCTTGCGTTTTCCTCTTCTTTTTATTTTGTTTAACTTTTATCTATTTTTAAAGAAACAACCACGGAACTGCTACCATGTTAAATATTTTAGTAGACACTTAGTAATAAACAAGATACTCTATTAAATATATATAATCTTTAACACGAGGCATTGCCATGATCTAGAACTACTACATCCATCTATGCGAACTTAGCGTTACCGGAACCTTAGCTCAGTGATGCCAGAATCGTGGGCCGTGGGCTTTTTCCCCTCCGCTCGCTGAGCCGACTCGACCCCCCACTCTGACGCACCGTCGTCGCCACGTTGCTTCTACTGCGCACGCGCTACACACGAACGTATCTCTAGTCTGTCCGTGTGAGTGCCTGTTCGATTGCACGCGCGCTACACGCGACGACGCGACGGTGCGTCAGAGTGGGGGGTTGAGTCGGTTCAGCGAGCGGAGGGGAAAAAGCCCACGGCCCACGTTTCTGGCATCACTGCCTTAGCTAAACATAAAGAACTAGTCAAGTTGCCAACTGAAAAGAAATACAAAATCATATTTTGACAACATTTATACACAAAATTAAACTAGAGAAAATTTCCTACAATTTATGTAATAACAATTGTTTTTGTAAAATAAATAGTTTTGGCGTACGAGCGCCGCAAACTATTATTCATCTACACCAACACTTGTTTTTCGTATTGTTGCAACGTATTCGCCTCAATCGAATCTTTTGCTGGTTTTCCGGACCGATTTACGGTATACCTTTTTTAATTGCATCCGAGGCGAGCGTGTTCTTTGGCCACCATAGGGCCCGCAGGACGGGTTTTCCGTAGTCTAATTCGGAGACGGCTCCGTTTAGAGCCCGCAATCGACAACCTACCGTACTGAGTTTTATGACCTAGCAACAATAGACGTTCGAAGCCAGGGAACATCATTACCTTCTCATTAGAATGTTGAAGACAAAAGGGCCTAGCCGAATAAGATGGTCCAAACTTCCCTTAGAGCTTTTTCGATGGCTGTTGAACCATTCGAAAGCTGACCAAGAAAAAAACCCCTGTGAGCAAAACTTCAGCCCCCTTCTTTTTTTTCGATAAAATAAACAAAGCTTTAATGTCAAATCTAAATCGAACCGTTAAACTCCGTATCACGTTAGACTTTACAGAATAAAACTAAAGAGAAAGCGCTCCCCTAGGGATGTCATTAAATTTAAAAAATAATCGAAAATAGCAATTATTTGCAAGAAATTTTTTCGCTATTCCCTTCTTTGCACTACTCGGAGTAACCCGACACAGTTTGATGGATAAAATCCAACGAAATCTGGTCGAACACCCGAAAACCCTCAAAGCAATTTCATTCCGAAAAGCAATTTCATTCCGAAAAACTAAAAATTTTATAAACTGATTCTAGGCCCAAAATAACTTTTATTTTCCGGTGCACACATCTAAAATAGATCTTACCATCAAATAAAAATCAATAAAAAGCCCTCCAAAAACTTTTTATTAACTAAAAACTGAAAGAAAATTTTCAGAAAATAAATTCACAAAAAACCCAAAATAATTAACAAAATCCGGTAGAGCCAACTTTTACAAGTATGTCCGCCGTGGCAGAATTTAATTAATTATAGCCAAAAACTTTTAATTAACAAAAACCGTCGGCAAGTTGATTTTTACCGGTAGGTAGGGACAGATCAAATAGCCGTTCACCCCAATTTTCGTCTAAATTAACTCTAAATACGTAATTTGAAAACAAAATAACTCGGCCAAAAATAATTTTTTATTTAAGGTCGGATTATTCCGCTCGCAAAAGAATCCGAACCCTTGTAACAGCGAAACCACCCATACGATATTCCACCTCTACACGTAACACACTCACAAATTTCTTAAATTAATTAAATTCAGAAATAAAATTTTCCAAAAATTTAAAAACTTTTAAAAGTTTCAAAAAGAAAAAATTGAAAAATTTATAAATCTAAAAAATTAAAATTAAAATTTAAATCTAAAAATAAAATAAAATGTAAAGGGCCTAGCCGAATAAGATGGTCAAAACTTCGCTTAGAGCTTTTTCAATGGCTGTTGAACCATTCGAAAGCTGACCAAGAAAAAAACTCCTGTGAGCAAAACTTCAGCCCCCTGACTTGCCCGTGAGGGTAGTTATAGGGTAAATTAGATTTAGCGCTTTTCCACTCATTTTCCGCTTGCTAAAATTCTGAAAAAAATGTGGCATATTTTGGATCCCAAGGCGGATTTTATGGAATTTTTTCAGATTTTTTTTGCAAACTGTGGCCGTAAAAAATGAAAAACCTAAAAAAAATCGGAAAAATGGAGGTTTCTCAAAAATATGAAAACATGCTATTTTGCTGTTTAGTACCCTGATATAGTACGGTAACAGGCAGTGTCCTCCATTTTTTTTAGATTTTTTGTTGTGGGACATCATTGTCAAAAATAAGAAAAACCGAATTTTTTCGACGTTTCTGCTGTTAGGGGGAAAGTTACACTTGTTGGTTTTACTGCGGGTATATATTAAGTAATTGTTAACGTTATTACATTGACACTAGCAATTTTTTACATAAAAAATGTGTTTTCTAGAAAAAAAAATTGTATTCACCGGTTGGCTCAGCGGTTATGGCTTCGGACTACAGAACGGATAGACTGGAGTTCGAATCCTTTCAGCGGCAAAGTTTTTTTTTCATTCATCATACTTTATTTTTTCAATTTCTTATTATATGGTTTATTCATATGATTTTAACAATATTTTCTCAATGTTTTAAAAATATTCAAGTAACATTTTTAAGTAAAATACATACTAAAATAGTTTTGGAGTATCTATTATTTCCTCGATTCTCGAACTATACAGGGTGGGGCATTTTAAACAGGTCACCTGAATAACTCGCTTGTTTTTGAAGATAGGAGAAAATGCATTAGACCAAACTTACTTGGTATCGGGGGGCTCATAATCTGGTATTACCAATTTTTCTGTAGGTGGAGGCGTCAAGGTTTTTGCTTACATTCTGATAGAGTGTTTCAAGACGAATACAATGACCTATTATGAAGGTCATTCAAGGTCACTCAAGGTCAACTGCAAGAGAAAACTGATTATCTCAAAGCACACTTCGAACACTTTTGTATCTTCCGTAGTTGTTCGCATATCGCTCTTGTAATTACTAATAAGGGTCACAGAACGTAACAAACATTCAATCACCATGTAAGCTTGTTTATATCAACGAATGTTATTATACACGTGCTGTTTCCCTTATAATTCTATGACATTCACCATAAATCAGAACCATTTCCACTTTCTCTGCTATCGTATAACGCATTTTTGAAAATTGAACACTAAGATTGGATATTACGAAACTGTATTCTAGGCGGTAGTTAAACTACTAATAACATTCGTTGATATAAACAAGCTTACATGGTGATTGAATGTTTGTTTATGTTCTGTGACCCTTATTAGTAATTACAAGAGCGATATGCGAACAACTACGGAAGATACAAAAGTGTTCGAAGTGTGCTTTGAGATAATCAGTTTTCTCTTTCAGTTGACCTTGAGTGACCTTGAATGACCTTCATAATAGGTCATTGTATTCGTCTTGAAACACTCTATCAGAATGTAAGCAAAAAAATTTACTGTTCCGTTTAAAAAATCAGAGTTGACCTTTATATCACCTTGACGCCTCCACCTACAGAAAAATTGGTAATATCTGATTATGAGCCCCCCGATACCAAGTAAGTTTGGTCTAATGCATTTTCTCCTATCTTCAAAAACAAGCGAGTTATTCAGGTGACCTGTTTAAAATGCCCCACCCTGTATATGTTCATCATTACGGTCCTGTTTAACATTCTTAACATTAACATTGATTAATCTAGTTTCTAAGCCTTTCGTAATTTGTAAATACTAAATACGCGTAGAAGAGAAAGAAGTAGCGGCTGGTCTTCTGAGTTATTTTGTCATTGTTAGTCCACAGCTTCCGTTTTTACCTGCCCTATGAATTACAGAATTCTTTATTTATCATAAAAGTAAATGTGTGTATGAAGTTTGCTTTTCTTTTATAATTGTGGGTAGAATGCAGCAAGAGTGATGGACAGCATCTTCTGTGATCATCGTTGTTAGCCTGCAGCTTCTCTTTTTATGTGCTTTGTTAATTGATTTTTTAAATGGACTTACATTTTATAATTGTGGGCAGAATGTTGCAAGAATGATAGTCAGCTTCCCCCTTAATATCGTTGTTGCCTGCAGCTTCCGTTTTCACGTATCCTAGTAATTACAGAATTTTTTATGTTTTGTAGTCTGAATGTATACATATATGACCACTAGTATAAAAATACTTATCGTTGTATTCGTTGATGGATTAAGCCGAAAATGATGCGTGGTGGTTTTTGAAGTGAAACTTCTTTGCTGAGGGTACGAAAGTTTGTTATGTTACGGAAGTGACGTTACGCAAGTCGAGAGTGGCGCGAAAATTTAAACGGTGAATAAACTGAGGAAAAACAGAGAAAAACAATTTCTAACCCCGACGGGATTCGAACCCCGTTCTACCGCTTGGCAGAACAACTCCTTAACCGCTTGTACAACCAACGGTCTTAGAATACTTGAACACTGAACCATAGTATAATTTACATATCTATGATTTTCAAAACCTACCATGTGTGGAGCAGAATAAATATAAAGTGTACTCTCGTTAATTTAAATTTCGCCGCGCCTCTCATGCTCCGCGCGTCTTTTAATCAACTACCGCTAGATGGTAGGAAATACGAAGATCATTGGAAGAGTTGAGGAAAGACCGAGTGAGAGTGAGAGAGGGAGAGTAATGGCATTACGTAATAGAGCACATGTGCAAAATTATAAAAAGGATATAATAGGATAAAACTGATTAGGGTACATAAAGAAGAGATAATTGTAAACTGTAATTGTCGTTTCTTCGTTTACAGAGAAACATATTTCGGTTTACACACCTAATAATAAAAGGCTTATATATATATATATATATATAAATTAAAAAATTACATTTAAAAATCTAAAATCAAAATTAATACATATACAGGGTTGTGCAAACGTAACTTTAATGAAAACTTATTTCTTACAAAATAAATCAAATTACATCAGATGTTGGAACTGCGTCCATTTTTCTACGATACAGAGCTCCACTCTTTGTATTAGATTTCTCGACAGAAAATTGAAATAAATATGTACTCAGAGTTTCTTTAATAAATCGCACTATTGGCGGACGTCTTCACCGTCAATAATTGTTTTCATTTAACGCCCACACCAGTCATCCTTCCGACCTAATGATGGGTATAGTTTATAGACTAATTTCCTACAGTATTTTAAACAATACAGTAAGCTTTGAATCTTTGCCTAGCGTCGAGATCGCAATTTCTCTTTCTTTTTCACTCGCTATACTCTTCTGTCCTAAAGTTACTCCATACCGTCAATTAAACCACTAAATACAGTTGAAATTATATCGTGTTTGGTATCATTTTAATCAGAAAAATGTCACAAATATATTCGTGAAAGTTCCATAAAAAAAACATATGCGTGGAAAACCACGCGCGGGATTTCAAAAATAATGAACGATCAAAATTTGCGACTCAAAGAAGGAGAGCGTATTGGAAAGAAAGAGACATAGTTCATAGCATTTCCCATACGCTCTCCTTCTTTGAGTCGCCAATTTTGATCGTTCATTATTTTTGAAATGAAACATTTTCTATGATTTTTTAATGATTTTTTTGTATTAGTTGTTGCTGATTTTGTTGTCGCTTCATTATTTTTTTTTTGTATTACTTGTTCCTGATCTTGTTGTCGCTTCATTATTTATTACCATTTCCAATCTTAATTTACTTCTAAACATTACTAGACTGCAAGAAGTTTCACTTCTACCGCGCGTCGTTTTCCACGCGTATGTTTTTTAATCTTAATTACTGTCCTCATTGACAATAGGAGTAACTTCGTTTTGATTAAAAATGGTGCTAAATATTTCAACTTGGCGTATAATAGTATGAAGGTATAGAGCATGGGATAAGTAATAAATAATAGGTCCTACGTGTGAACAACAGCCAATAGTACGATTACCGTTGGCATATTCGCGACAATAGTGTTTTACATCGGAGTACCCGATTAAATTGGGTGTATAATAAATGTAACATGTTAGTAAAATATTTTTAAAACATTGAGAAAATATTGTTAAAATCATATGAATAAACCATATAATAAGAAATTGACAAAATAAAGTATGATGAATGAAAAAAAAACTTTGCCGCTGAAAGGATTCGAACTCCAGTCTATCCGTTCTGTAGTCCGAATCCATAACCGCTGCGCCAACCGGTGATGTTAGAAACGTTGCGAACATTCTGGTATATATCGCACAGAATACAATTTTTTTTTCTATAAAACACATTTTTTACGTAAAAAATTGCTTGTGTCAATGTAATAACGTTAACTTAAATTACTTAATATATACGCGCTGTAAAACCAACAAGTGTACCTTTCCTCCTAACAGCAGAAATGTCGAAAAAATTTGGTTTTTCTTGTTTTTGACAATGATGTCCCACAACAAAAAATCTAAAAAAAATGGAGGACACTGCCTGTTATCGTACTATATCAGGGTACTAAACAGCAAAATAGCAAAAAACAGCAAAAATTTTTCATTTTTTACGGCCACAGTTTGCAAAAAAAATCTGAAAAAATTCCATAAAATCCGCCTTGAGATCCAAAATATGCCACATTTTTTTCAGAATTTTAGAGAGCATCAGAGAGCGGAAAATGAGTGGAGAAGCGCTAAATCTAATTTACCCTATAACTACCCTCACGGGAAAGTCAGGGGGCTGAAGTTTTGCTCACAGGAGTTTTTTTCTTGGTCAGCTTTCGAATGGTTCAACAGCCATTGAAAAAGCTCTAAGCGAAGTTTTGACCATCTTATTCGGCTAGGCCCTTTAAATATGATATATAGGAATTTTATAAAAACAACTGGATCACACTGAACACGTTACTCTTTGACAGAGTGGTTCCAACTGAAATCGACCAGAACGAAGAGGCTTAGCCGAATTTTTTCAGCACTACTTTATTAATTTATTCTATACAGTAATTATCAATTTAAGTTATGATTTCTCACCGCCGAAAAATGCTTATTATCGAGAAATAAACGTCGAGTCAAAATATTAAATGCAATGATCAAGATTCGACTTTAAGCTTCGTTTTCTCTTAAACTTTTTATTCAATTTCATTAATACTTCATTTTCGAGATATATGAACATTTAAAAGCAAAAACCCGTTCAGCATAAGTAGATATCTAAAAGTTCATTTTTGGCTAAATGCGTCACGATTTTCCAATCAGGATCACTGTGTTAAAATACCGATTTCGGTATAACCGATATTATACCGAACCCGAAATAAATGTCGGTATTCTTCGGTTTTTCCAATGCAAAGGATGCTCCACGTGAAAAACGTGCCACACCCCCCACAACCTTCAAGATGTACAGTTATCTGAATTAGTTGAGTGTACACAATATACCGGGTGGTTCACGAGAAACAGGCCACCTAAATAGCTCCGTTAGGATTAGAGATCGAAGAAAATGTTAGAGGAAAGTTGTACTGTTAAAGGGTGCAAATATGGTGATATAAAAAAATGTTCCGATTGTAGTTGTTTTTAAAGTCTTTTGAAGGTCATCGATGATTTTTAAATGGCACCATATATTTTTAATTTTACAGTGTTGTAGCTGATGTGAAGACGAGTTCAATGATGTGGTACACTATGATCTTCAAATGACCTTGGACTCATAAATAGGTACAGTTTGACTACTCTGTTTGATCAACGGAAAATTAATTTCTTAACCCATTAGGTCTCATAACACGTATACCGTTAACGGAAGGTGATGTCTAAGCGTAGACAAAAAAGTTCATCAACAAACTTAGAAGAAACATTGCTCATATTTTTAGAAGATATTATTCCTTTAGATATTCATCGAATATAATGTGGTACAACACGATGGCTGTCTCGCTCATTCTTCACGTACCGTCAGAGAATTTCTGAACAACAAATTTCCAAATTGCTGGATAGGACGTAATGGACACATATACTATGATCAGCACGTTCACCCGATCTAACTCCTCTTGATTTTTTTTGTGGGGAATAGTCAAAGATGATGTATATCGTGATCAACCGACTATACCAGACAACATGTAAGAAAGAATAATTAGATCTTGTAGATGAATTTCAACAGAAACAATTGAAAGTGCAATTGATTGCGTTGCAAAACGTTTAAATGTTTGTGTTACTGCTCAATGTCATAATTTCGAACATTTACTTTAATTCAAATAAAATGATTGCACATTTTGAAGTTATCATTGCCTTATCATAAATTTTCTAGTTCAAGGTCATTTGTAGGTCATAGTGTACCACATCATTGAACACGCCTTGACATCAGCTACAACACTGTGAAGATAAAAATATATGGTGCTATTTAAAAATTATCGATGACTTTCAAAACACCTTGAAAACGACTACAATCGGAACATTTTTTTATATCGCCATATTTGCCCCTTTTAACAGTACAACATTTCCCTCTAACATTTTCTTCCATCTCTAATCCTAACGAAGCTATTTATGTGGCCTGTTTCTCGTGAACCACCCGGTATAAATACAATAAAACCCTACGTGCGAAGGAACAATTGTCGACCAGGTAATACAATTGTTTGATTCACTACCGCAGGCAGAGAAAGAGCAGCGAAGCTCGACCTCTTTTTATGAGGGAACATCGACAATGGTCAAGTCACAAAACTAGCGACAAACACCCATTGTTTTCCCGCTGGCAAGACCGGACCATTTTCCTGGTCAAGTGGCAACTGCCAAACACGTGTGCTCGCCGTCGCTGTTTAGGAATCGTTCGGCCCTACCTGGGATCGTACAAATTAGTTTACCACACAGCGAACCGTGGCCGCGGGTCGATCCTCTCCAACGCCTTGTCCGGCTGACTTTCTAAAAACGCTATAGTCTTTTTTAATGCGTCCGAATATTAATTAGGATTGTTACTCTCTTTTCTGTTTCGGTATAATATCGGTTACACCGAAATCGGTATTTTAACACAGTGATCCTGATTGAAAAATCGTGACCCATTGGCCAATAATGAACTTTTAGATATCTACTTATGCTGAACAGGTTTTTGCTTTTAAATGTGCATATATCCTGGGTTATCGCATCCCGGTTAGGTCAATTCTTTTTTTTAAGTTGATCAGATGTTTTTTCACTTCCTAACCATATCATTGTTGTTACACCATTGCAAAAACATTTTTTAACTATGTTTAGACTATTTCAATAATTTTTCGGAAAAATATTTTTAATGTCAAGTAGACCTGTAATACAGTCCGTAAATGACTCTAGTACTTGACATTTTTTTTTCATGGAATTGTACATCGACTTCACTCTTAAGTCTTTTAACGCCGAAAAAAGTGGTTTTTATTTTTTTTTCCTATGACGCACCACTCTCAGGAATTTGAAAAAAATTGAGCATAATACTTACGGTAACATCTCATTGTTAAATTAAATCTGTGATATTCAACTTAAGATTTCCATATGAAATCTGCATTTTTCCTATTTTTTTCGTGTTTTTCATTTTTTACAACCAGAGTTTGCAACGGAAAAATCTGAAAATGATATCTAATATGTGACTTAGTATCCGAAATATGTCAGAATTTTTAATTGTCAATAAATAGGCAAAATGGGCCAAAAACTGGTTTTTAGATTTTTCTCAATAACTACCCTTACAGATGAGATATGGGGCTGAAACTTGGCAGAGAGGGGTCTTTTTTGGTAGGCTATTGAATGGTCCAAACTCGATTAAAATCCCGTCGGGGGCGAATTTCACCACCAAATCCGGGTATAGCCTTTTGTTAGAAGTGATGCTCCTATGTATATTCAAATTAACCTAAATAAAATATTTTATATTGCATTATTAAGTCTGTACATTATTTTTTTGAAGATAAAAATATTCAATATTACATGATACATCTACAAAAAGGTAAAGACGTATTGAAAAAATTAATTTTTAACAATGATGCACTATATAAAAAATTTTGAAAAAAATTAGGGACAATTGTTTCAATAATATCTGACTGCTGAATTTTTATAAAACTGGTATCTCGAAAACTTCAATACGAAGTATGCATTTTCTTCGAATGTTCGGAGATTTTCAATTTTTTCAAACATGTTTGCATAATCCGAAAATCTGAAAAAAATCTCAGTCACGTGTGCTATTAGGTAGAATATTCATGAATTTTTTCGTAATTGTTTATGGAGCCTGGTTTGACTAAAAATCAATTTGTGTTGGGGGCCCTCTAGACCATCTTAACCTTAAAAATCAACGAAAAAGAAATTATTTAAAAAATACCAAACATATTTTAGGATGTACCATTAAACCCGGTTTTCTCTTTTTAATTTAGTCCAAATTTCGCTTCGATATCTTTTTTAGATCAAAAGTTATAGCAAAATGTGCACCGCGCCGCGCCGGGAACAGACTTGAATCGCGCGCGCTACCTCCGGATTGCGGTTCATGCTTTCGAAACTTCGGTAAAACGTGAATTTCGAAGGAACGGTCGAGTCGAATAGGTAGCTCACACGGATAGACTAGGGGTACGCTGTACGGTTGTGTGTAGCGCGTGCGCAGTAGAAGCACCGTAAGGAGTCGACGGTGGTCGACGGTACGTCAGAGTGAGGGGCCGAGCCACTGAGCCAGCGGAGGGGAAAAATGCCCAGCGCCCACGATTCTGGCATCACTGGGGAGAGGTTCAGCCCATAGCCCAAAGCCAAGGCTTACGATTATACCTGCTCAATCTTCCACGAGTTCTCGTTTATGCAAATCGTTACGCGAACGGATTCGTGTTACAGTGCTCCAATCCAACTGGCTCCAAGTGACAGAAAGAGTGCAGCTGAAATACATCATTTGCATTCCAGGTAAAGTTTTATTTTATATCAATTTCAAATATATTCAAATATACAAAAATATTACATGCGTGCTAAAAGATCGCGTCCTTTGTATGATGCTTCTCATCAAAAAGCTTCTACTTCATCGGGCATACGTACTAATGAAAACAATGTAGTTTATTTGGATTCGATGTCGGAAAGTGGAAGTGAAAACGAACTTTCTGTACAAAATCTTCAGTGTGAAGAAACTGCAGAAAGTCTGAATTTCACCGATTCTATGCGCGGTTCAGTAGCAGACTGTTGCGATACAAATGTTCATCATAATGTAGTTTATTATTTGGATTCGTTGTCGGAAAGTGAAAGTGAAAGTGAAAACGAACTTTCTGTACAAAATCTTCAGTGTGAAGAAACTGAAGAAAGTCCGAATTTCACCGATTCAATGCGCGGTTCAATAGAAGACAGTAGCGATACAAATGTTCATGATAGTTTAGCAGAATGGGCTGTAAAGCATAATGTTCCACATGTCGCGATTAACGATTTTCTCTCTATACTACAAAAGCCCATTCCAAACTTACCAAAAGACGCGAGAACCCTTTTGAAAACATGTAGAAAAAATATTATCATGAAACAAATGAAGCCAGGGAAGTTCTTCCATTTTGGTTTGAGGCATGCTATTTTAAAACTTTGCAAAGACATAGACATTTCTTCATTTAACGACAATAGAATTGCAATTAATGTTAATATCGACGGTCTTCCTTGGTCAAAAAGCTCTAGCAGTGAAACTTATCACATTCTTTGTTGCCTCGCAGGTTATAAAAATGTAGAAATAATAGGTATTTACCATGGCTATGGAAAGCCAGAAGACGTCAATAGTTTTTTATTCGATTTCGAAGAAGAGGCAGTACTACTGACCAATAGTGGATTATTAATTAATGAACATTTGTATCATTTACATATAAAATCTTTCATCTGTGATACCCCCGCGAAATCTTTTATAAAATGCGTAAAATATCATACGGGATATAGTTCTTGCACCAAATGTCTCATAGAAGAAGATTTTATTGATGGCAGGGTCTGTTTCCCAGCTCTCAAACGTATCGCGTGTAGAACTGATGTTGAATTCAGAACAAAAGATGATAATGATCACCACACTGGAACAAGTATTTTGCAAAGAATTCCAAATATTGATATGATCAAATCTTTTCCGTTAGATTACATGCACCTAATTTGTTTAGGTGTAATGAAGAAGTTGCTTGTAAATTTATGGTGCTGTGGAAACCATCCACAAAAATTTCCTATTTACAGTCTTCGATTATATCTAATTCATTATTGTCATTAGAAAAGTACATTGCGTTAGAATTCAATAGAAAGCCACGAAGTTTAAGTGAACTGAAACGATGGAAAGCAACTGAATTCAGACAATTTCTTTTTTATACCAGCCCAGTAGTTTTGCTAAAAAATTTAAGTAAAGACAAGTATCAAAATTTTCTTTCGTTACACGTGGCAGTAACAATTTTATCTAATTCCAAGTATTTTGACGTTATTGAGTATGCTTCACAATTGTTAACTTATTTTGTAAAAACCTTGAAAATATTGTACGGAGATCAGAATGTGTCTCATAATGTGCACAATCTCGTGCACATTACGGAGGATGTAAAAAATCATGGGCCTCTTGACTATTTTAGCGCGTTTCATTTTGAAAATTTCTTACAAACAATTTAAAAATCAATTCGCAAAAAATATAAAGTGTTAGAGCAACTAGTTAAGAGACATACAGAAAAATGTAATATTCCCACAAAAGAAAAAGTTAATTTAAAAAAATATCCAATTTTTAAAAATGAACATCTCGCGGGGCCATTAACTCCCGATCTGATTGCCACGAAAAAATTTGGACGCGTTGATTTCCATAGTTTCAGTTTAAAAACTAGTGAGCCGAATAATTGTTGTTCTCTGAGGAATGGTCACATCATTATTGTCGAAAATATAATATTTTCGGGAGACGTTTGCAAAATAGTTGGTAGACAATTTTTAAATTTAAAAGATTTTTATGAGAGTCCCTGCAAATCATCTAATTTTGAAATATTTTCAGTAGAATCTCCTTGTTTGGGACCTTTGGAAATTTTCAGTATTGCGGATGTTTTCCAAAAATATGTGAGATTTCAATCTCAAAATAAGATTATCCTCTTCCCACTGCTACATTGTGACTCATAAGTGCATATATGTTCGGATATTTTTTTCCTGTACTGCAAAGTCTAGTTTTGTAGGTAAACATTTTTAGCAGGTATGCATACAATAATTATGGTAATTATTGCATGAAAGGATGCACCTTACTGATTCTGATGAAATTTAAGTAAGTTGTAGAACTCTTATAGCATTTCAAAATCATTGAAATCGGTGAGGTGTAACTTTCTGTACGTTCACTTTCCATAATTATGTACATATAGAGTTAGTAAGTTTGTGGGACGATAGGGCTACCGGCGAACTACACACATTTAAAAAAAACAGTATAACGTGCCAACAGGTGACACCTCATTTGGGTGGTATGGAAGTTTACCCATTTTATTTGAGTGAAAGAGTGAAAAGGTTCTGAAAATAACTGTTTCAAATTGTTATTTATTGGTTCTGTTTGAAACAGTTATGAAGAACCCAAAAAATATATATATTAATAATGTTACATTAGCGGTTACCGTTACGTTTGTATGACTATTCTTTTTTGTTTTTGCAGTTTGCAGTTTGGTTCGGGTTTTGGTCGTAATTCGTTTCTGTTCTTTTGTTCGGCCATGTAACATACAATCCGTCCCATAATTAATTAATGGCACACAACTCGGTTTTTCTTCCAAGCTAGATGAATTAGAAAATTTCGCTAAAGTGTGTTTAATCTGAATAAGAAAACAAGTTTTAAAGTTCCGTTCCACAACTTTGTTTGTCTTGACTTGCAACGAAAATTTAAAAAATGTAATTTGTAGGTTAATCATCCGATGGCTGCGCCCACTTAATCCGGGTGCGCGTCTTGACTCCTTACTGCATATTATTCAAAACTGCTTTCAAATGATTGTGCAAAGGCAAGGGCCAAGGCAAAAGAATTGCAGTCAGGTCATGAGTAGAAGAGACTCAATTCAGCAAAAGAAAAATTAAAGCGATGAATGATAGCGATGACGAGTCGGACTCGGTGTTGCCTCCGCCTTCGGCGTCAAACCGACTAGCGACTGAACGAGTTAGGTATGTGAATAAAAACTTGTATATGCTACTAATTGTGCTAATTGGATAATTATTTTCAGGTACGTGCAGCGGCAGGGCTGTAGATGCGTCAAACAAAATTGGACAGATGAGATTCCGATGAATTCTGTAATTATTGTATGTATTTGTAAACACGGCATCTAATAAAAAATGTTTATTTTTAGGATACCCGCCGACCTAAAAATGACAAGTGCAGTGTTTTCTCGATAATTACCCAAAACACGGGTCCGGCTAGCGCTACTATTCTTTGACTTCTGCCGAACGTACAAAAGATCAACGAAGCTCGAGAGGCCTTCGCTTTATTTTTAATTATTTTTTACGGGACTTCGACCAACATATTTATTGTTGTATTTGTCTAATGGCGATGATATATACCCAATTTGATATACTTACAATTGTAATAAACGGCCAAGAAGGACAGCAAGCAAGCATGGGTAAGTCGTTGCTCGATAGGAGGCATTTTCAAAGGATACTTCTCCCGGCCGCACGTTTCTCTTCACGTGGCGGCCGTAGTGGCCGTAGTACTCGAAGCCCCTCAGGCCCGTACCGTATCAACTGCGCGTTGGGGCGACTCTCGTACCAATAGATTTCCACATCACCCGTAAGGTACTATTGTCAATGCCTTTTTTTTTGTCAGTGGTATCCCCCATAGGTCTATTCCACTGCGTCGCACGGAAATTTCGGGAAAATAAATTTGGAAAATAGTTCTTAATTATAATGTCAAAAGTACAAGTACTGTCCAGTACATATAACCTTCCCTTCGATATTTCGGATTCACCAAACAGTTCCAACAAACGTGCGTGAATAGTGCAATAATCAAGCTTTCCTAATTGTCAGTAAAATTTTAACAGTATATATAATTAAAAACCATTTTCCAAATTTACTTTCTCGAAATCATCGTGCGACGCAGTTAAATAGGCCTATAGGGGAAACCACTGACAAAAAAAAACGCATTGACAATAGTCCCTTATGGGTGATGTGGAAACCTATTGGTACGAGAGTCGCCCCAACGCAACGCGCAGTTGATACGGTACGGATCTGAGGAGCTGCGAGCACTACGGCCGCTACGGGGAGCGAGACGCGCGGTCGGGAGAAGTGGGAGAAGTATATTATGTTACATTTCTCGGCAACCGAGGCCTCTCAAGCTTACCCGGTTCCTGATGGGGTACACGTTATATCCCGCGGTAGTAGGAACAGGCCAGATGACATTTGGGACATTTGTCGAGAAATACTGTGAACAGCATTGGAAAACGATCACCTACAAACAGCGTCTATATACTACGATTCTTACCACTTTTGACCCTCTATAGCTCGTGTATAAATCGATTTCAATGACATTTTTAGAAAATAGAGAAATTATAGTTTACTACAGGATGTGAAAAGAAATTTAGTAAAAAATTGAAAGTTTTGTTAGATCTAGCTGTGTCAATATATGTGAACGTTTCATCGAAATCGGTTGATGCGGGAAAAAACGACAGGCATTGAAAGATGTCATTGCAGTTGGAGGACGAAAATCTGAAATTTATACCATCTTTAAACATTTGTAGCTCATTGCAACATCAACCGATTTTGACGAAATTTTCAGAATATGTTGAATTGACACAGATCTACAGAACGTATTTTAAAAATTTTCAATATAGGCCCACACAAAACAGTTGTAAAAAGGAACTTTTAGAATTATTTCTACTGTTCTGATCAATTGCAATTTTTGAAAAAAAATTTGTTCACATCCTGTAGTAAACTAATTGCTCTAGCTTACCAAAAAAGTACAAATCGTATAGTATATAATATTAAAAATAAAAGTCATCGTGTTTTTTTAGAGCGTCCGAATATTAATTCGAATAACTTTTATAATAAGGAATAATATGTCCAAATAAGTATTAGAATTTTTCACACTTAATAATCTCAATTCAAACAATTAATCAAATGAGACATTGAATATACAGGATGTTCACGCTATTACTAGCCAGCGTTTTTCTTGTAAATAGTTTAATCTTAGAATATAGTACTGCATGTTTTGTATACGCAGCATAATCGACATCTGTAATTTTTTTTGTTTATACTATTTTGTTGGATATGAAGGTGCAGTTGCAATTTTTTAAATGGAATGCTGTATATTTTATTATGTCACATATGATAGAGTATGTCTAGATGACGAATTCAATATTTCATACCAATTTTCATTGAACATTTACTGTAGCCTCACCAATAAAGAATACTTGTAAACACAATAATGGTACGAAATAGTCAAAATGTTTCTTCCATTCTGAACTTGCATGACCTTGAAGGTTGCTGCATGTGCAGTATGCCGATGAATTTGTCTAGACATACGCTTCATGTGACATAAAAAAATATACAGCAAAATACAGTATTATAAACACAAAAAAATTACGAACGCCATAATTATGTTGCGCATAAAAACCAGTACTACTTTTTCGTCTTTAAATTTTTTCTAACATTAAATAAATATCTTGTAAATACAAGAAAAACGCTGGCTAGTACTAGCGTGAGTAGTACACGGTCGCTTTTTAAGCATAATAGAGGTGAAACTACCGAAAAGCGCCGACGCTTGATTACAGTTTTCGGAAATATATCAACGCAGGTGGGTCCTTATGAAAAAATAAGAACAAAATATGTAATAAAATTTTTTCATTTAAAGCTTAGTTTTCGAGAAAATCGAGTTTGAAAATCCTATTCGTACGTATATGCTGTGACGGCTAAGTTACGATTCGTCAAGCATCGTATATAAATATTTCCATAATGAACCACCTCGTGCCCGCTAGTACTGTTGAGTGCTGACAAGAAGGTCCCTGGCAGGAATGCGGTGACGTAGGCAAGAATGCATACCCGATTGGTTGGCTTGGAAGCCACACGCAATTTCGGCTAGAGCGTTCTATTGGCCGAAGCAGTCACACACACTACTCGAGTAAATACGGAAATCCTACTATTATGCGTCGTGTGACGTAAGCAGTCGAAACGGCGTGATCACGCGGCGACTACCGGAGCGTCATTGGTGGGTTTGGGCGGAGCTAGCTGGAGACCCCTCTTGCCTCTGTGCCCCCCCGGGGACCTTCTTGTCAGCACTCAACAGTACATGTTATTCGGCCGCACCCTGTATATGTAGATGATCTACTGAGCGCATATTTTAAATTTTCATTATGGATCTAAATAAAAAAGTTATAAAAATTGCCTTTTTTCTTTTAGTAAACCATATAATTCTTCAATATACTTCTATAATTACTCACAACAAAAAATACATATGTTACGTTTATATATATAGCGCTATTAATCCCGTGGTTCTCGCATATATACATATGTATATACAGGGTGTCCCAAAATGTCTTCAACTCCCGGAAATGGGAGGTTCCTGAGGTCATTTCAAGCGCCATTTTCCTTTTGCAAAATGTTGTCCGCGGCTTGGTTTAGGAGTTATTAACGAAAAACACGGACCAATCAGAGCGCGAGCTCGACGCTCGTTGGCATGTTCAGTCAACGCATGAACGTCGAGCTCGCGCTCTGATTGGTCCGTGTTTTCCGTCACTGAAATGAGACGGCTAAAAGACAGCTACCTTCAGCCGCAAAAACAACGTCTCCGGAAAAACGTCTCTCAGTCGCCAAAAAGATATCTTTTATGGAGATGTTGTTTTTACGACTGAAATGAGATAGCTAAAAGACGTTCACCCTCTGCCGTGAAAACGACGTCTCCATAAAGATATCTTTGTGGCGACTAAAAGACGTATCTTTGAGACATAAGACGTTCAAACGGGAAAACGACGTGAAACAGACATCTTTGAGACGACGTGTGCTGATTGGGTTCTGCAATCCTTTCTTTTACTTGACCTTATTAAATAATTATTTTTTGCAGTTATTTTAATACAGGATATTTCCTTCATTTCGTGAAAGAAATGAATCTTAGTTACATATATTTTATATAAAACTATATAAACTTTTCGTTCTGATCGAGGCAAAGATGATGTAGGTTCATGTCCGTGCTGAGTGTGGAGATAGGTTCTTGTCCGGACTGAGTGTGGAGAAAGGATCTTGTCCGGACTAAAAGATGATGGTAGCCGAAAGTGGCACGGCCAAAACCCGGGCGTGAGCACTCTCATTACTCTCTGATACAACCACCGACGAGATATAGAATAGACCTATCATCTTATGGGGCTTCGTGTCTCTTGTTCTGAAATACCGACTGTTCAAAAAACCAGAGGATTTGGTATGCCCTCTTCGATTTAGAGTGGTGAGTTTAGGAATTATGTCGTATTTCAGATTTCGAAGGCGCAGTTGCCAAATCACATCCGAATATATTTGTCGCATGGTTGCCAATTTACTGTTACTGCCGTGTAATGCACAGCGCGTATTTCTGCTATTTTCCATGTTACAGTTACAATTCTGGAAAAGTAAACGAAACGAGTCGAGTCACCCAATCAGCACAGGACGTCTTACAGACGCCGTTTTCTCGTCTTTCTTACGTCTTTACGTCTACGTCTCTCAAATACGCCTTTTACACGTCCTTAAAGGCATCTTTTCTCAGACGTCGTTTTGACGGTTCAAGAAAGGTGCCTTTTATGCATCTTATTTCTGACGTAATAACGATGTTTCCAAAGAGGCGACTTTTACACGTCCTTAAGGGGGAACGGCCCCCTCGAGACTCCCTAGAATTTCTCTAGAATACCCTAGAAATCTGGCCGAAACTTGGGTTTGCGGGAATACATTTGACGTCCTTATACGAGCAAATTTTGAACTGTATAAAGACTCATTTGATAGAGGAAGGTTCAGCGAATAGTGCCCTGCTTATGATGTAACGAGATTATGTTGACATCTAATAATATGAGTCTGCAAAGTAGGGAAAAAAGTCGAGAAAACAACCGCAGAATCCAATGTATTTTTCTGTCACAAAAAGAGTTTTTTGACTGCTATCATAAGCAGGGCACTATGCGCTGAACCTTCCTCTATCAAACGAGCCTTTATGCAACTCAAAATTTGTTCGTATAAGGACGTCAAATGTATTCCCGCAAACCCAAGTTTCGGCCAAATTTCTAGGGTATTCTAGGGAAATTCTAGGGAAAGTCACGTGACTACCGTTCCCTCTTAAAGGCATCTTTTCCCAGACGTCGTTTTGACGATTGAAGAAACTGTAAAAATCACGGACACCCGGCCTCATACAGAGGATGCCATAAACTCTTATTGTTAGAGATTAGAGAGAAAATAGAAGCCAGAAAAACAGAAATCAAAGAAAAAAGAGATATAAAACACAAATTCATCTCAAATTTTACAAAGGCAGGTATTTCCTTTAGCAAAATAGTTTCAAACAACACAGCAAACACAGAAAACTCCCCTCAGATACACACAAACCAAACAAACCCACCGCAAATCCAGGCAAACCAGCATGCACAATTGCAAAACACTTTACTAACTCAACTAAAACAAATGATCGAATCAACATTACAAAAACAAACAGAAAATGTATTAGCACAGATACAAATAAACAGCAACCGCATCAATATAATAGCTCAAGCACTTGACGTAAATTTCTAAATGGATCCAGTCACATCCAACAACTCATCAAATAAGAGACCCACTCATACTCACATCACAGGAACAACTCACCCAAAAAACCTAAAAGTATTAGAAATAAACGTAAACTCTATAATCTCTAATGACAAAAGAGCAGCCCTAACCGAATTTCTAGAAGAGCACGTACCAGATGTGGTCCTGATTTGTGAAACTAAGCTAAACAGTAAGCACCGCGTTAGTTTTAAAAATTATAATTTTATAAGGTCCGACAGACCAAATTCCAAACAAGCAGGTGGAACTGGAATTTTACTAAAAAAAAACATGAAGTACAAGGCCATTCAGCTAAACAGTAACAACTCACCACTAGAAACAACAATAGTCCAACTCCGATTATTACAAAAACACCTCTACCTAATAGCAGCCTACGCGCCCAGCAGCAATAAAAAAGAATTCACTACTGACCTAACGGAAATTTTTGAGAAACTAGACCTTCATAAAAATAGCAATTACTACTTAATAGCCGGGGACCTAAACGCGAAACACACGGACTGGCTCAACCCCTACAACAATAATAGAGGCACAACACTTAAAAATTGGATACACAATAACGAAATACAGTACAGGGTCGCCCTCCTAAACTCCGCAGTACCCTCCTTCCCTCATAGCGGCTCATTTATTGACATCTGCCTTACGGACAACAGACTGAAATTCCACGGACTCCCCGCCCCAGGCAGACTAAACGTACACGACTATGACAGTGACCACAGAGCTCTAGAGATGATAATCTCCCTTGACACGGACGAACCATTAGAAATAGAAGAACCAACCACCATATACAAATACAATTTTTCCAAGACAAACTGGCACGTCTTCCAAAAAGAGCTAATAAAAATAGACGATACCGAAATCCCTAACAACATAAACCTGACAAGACAGGTGATCGACAGCTACATAGATAAATTAAACACAAATATAAGTACAGCCATTGCAAGCACAACACCAGCCATATCGAACGATTACAACTCAGTAGACAGATACATCACACCGACAATTAAAAATCTAAGAAAGACAAAAAGCATGTTACTAACCAGACTAAATAGACAAACTGCAGCAAATAACTATACAACCGCAAACGACGCTCATATTTCATTATTAAAATACCTCCTTAAAAACATAAGACAGAAAATCAAAAAAGAATTTTACAACTCAGTTAGCTCACATTGGAAAAAGGAAATTGCCAAAATTTCCACACACAAACCAAAAGACTTATTCCCCTCGATAAACACATTATTCCGACCAAAAGATCAAAACACAATAGGTACACTAAAAATCCATAACTCAAACAAAGAAATGATTACAAACTCCGACATAAACATCGACAACATACAAACAGACAAGGACAACAACTTACTAACAACAGATTTAAACGACAAATTAAACACCCTCGGGGCACACTTCGAAAAAGCACACACACATGGGTAAGCAGCATCTATCTCACATAATAGAGCAAAAAATAAACGCATTGAAAGCTGATATGGATGAAGACAAACTAAACAACAGAACGGTTTGCACTTTCTCCGATGAAAATAGAGCAGACAATCCAAACCTACCAGAATCACCGCAAGATTACTTCACTTCATTCTACGAATTAAGAATTATACTAAAAAAACTAAATAACAAAAAATCATCCAGTTTCGACAATATTCCAAATATCATTTTAAAACATCTACCCCACTTTACACATTTAACTACGCCATAGTATTCAATAACTGCCTAAACAGAATGTATTTCCCAACAGTCTGGAAAACGGCTAAATTAATTGCCCTAAAAAAAAAAGGCAAGAACAGTAACGATCCATCGGGATACCGTCCAATAAGCTTACTGCCGAACATAAGTAAGGTCTTCGAAATTGTCATTAACAACTCAATACATTCCTTTTGCTCAAATAACAACCTCATCCCAGAAACCCAATTCGGTTTTAGAAGAAAACTTTCAACAATTCACGCAATATCAAAATTCACAGCAGATATCTACTGGGCAAGAAACGCAGGCGACTGCGTTGGGGCCGTTTTTATAGACCTGGAAAAGGCCTCTGATACTGTTTGGCTGGATGGTCTCTTCTTCAAGCTAATAAAAAAGAAGTTTCCCCCTTACCTCACGAAAATGATCTGGTGCATGGTGCATAATAAAAAGTTTCAGGTCACGGAAGGTCCTAACACCTCCTCCAAAACCTTCGAAGTCAGAAATGGCTTACAACAGGGCGCGGTCAACTCCCCCCTACTATTTAGTATATACTTAAGCGATTTACTTACACTTTACAACTTAAATGACGACAACATGAAGGGTGCAATTGCCTACGCCGACTACCTTCTTATCTACATTAGCGACAATAAACCATCATTAATAAAAACTAAATTACAAGACCTCTTCGACAAACTTCAAGACTACTTTCACACATGCAAATTAAAAATAAATATTAACAAATGCGAGACAATCTTATTCAGACCATACATCTCGACGAAATCAGACGCAAACACGGACGTACGGAAAAACGCAAGACATTTTTATCTACAGGAAAACAGAGACGGAAACACAAACAGGTCGTTCGTTATCTAGGCGTACACCTAGATTTCAAACTAAATCATAACAATCACATAACAACACAAATAGACAAAGCGCAGAAGGCATTTGCGGCGAACAGACGACTATTTTACGCCAAAGACCTAGACTCTGAAGTAAAACTGCTATGCTATAAACTGCTAATCAGACCAATTCTGACATATGGCTGTCCAATATGGTATAACATAAGTGCTAGCGCAATGGAGAGGATCCGTCTGTTCGAACGCAGATGCCTTAGAGCTTGTTTAAGCGCATACCGCACACCAGAATCAAATTACACCAAGTACATGAGTAACCACAACCTACTACAAAAAGCTAAAATCTCCAGAATAGACATTTTTATACTAAAATTAATAAGGAACCACTGGGCGAACATTCGAAACATACAGAACAATAGTCTAACATTCAGCTCAACATACCCCAACCCATTATACTTAGAAAAGGCAAGACACACAGGCTACACATCTCCTGAATCATTCATCCACTTTGACGGCACAGGACTCATTCAAGACACTCAAGGACACCCATTAATATACCATTTCAACAGAAAAACTACAATAAAACAATAACATACAACAATACCATAAAACTAGACGACACAGATATGAGGTTCCGCTACAAACTAACAAAATACGACACAGAAAACGATCACAGAAAAGACACAAAAAAATACTGGTGGCTAAACACATAAATTAGCGCTAAAAATACAACTTATACACAAACAACCATAAAAATGTAATCACAGTAGTACATCACGCGTCATCCGTAATGTAAAACCGACTATCGCGCCAAAGAATATTAATTTTAAGTACATTATGAGTTATTTAGCATTTAAGTGTTACTCCTGTGACGTTCGTCACCACAGTCCGTCCTGATCTTGCAAGCCCAGTGTTCCCTCACCTACCACAATCTTTGCGGACTGGTTCTAGCTGATTGTGAAGTCTCCAATTTTCCTCCAACTAGGCGGACTGGGTCCAGCCGTTCGATCTACCGTACTCACCACAATCTTGGCGGACTTGGTCCAGCCGATTGCGTGTGTGTACTCCAATTCACGGCCAGGCGGACTAGGTCCAGCCGACCGGGGATCCCATCCCGACATTCTCTCTCTGACGACGGAACGACGTAACTCGCCCTACGTCGCAACGAACCGTGGACATCAAAAGAAATTCGCACGCGTAAAAACGTAACGTCTTCGCGGACCCCGCGTGAGACATAACACTCCTAAGCCTAAGTTTAATTTAATTCTCTAGTTACCTGGCTCAGATAACCGTTAAGTACGTTTACATCATACACGCAAAATCGTGATATTTACGCCTAATCTTCCGCAATACTTTAACCAAAGAAAATATGTACAGTTTTTGTCGCTTCTCCCCGTGCCTTTCTGTACCTAAGACATAACTAGTCTCTTAAAACCTTAAGCAATTCTGCCTTAGTATAAGAAATTCCATTCCGCAATAAGTGCAATAAAAATATCACCTAGTAAAACCGCGTGTGCCTGGATCCCCGGGCCTTTAGTTTAGTACAAATTACTTTTTAATCTGTTATACTATTTGTGCGTTTTTAGTTTATTGTAACCTTGTATATATTGTAATTTATTAGCACAATAAACGCTCGTTACATAAAAAAAAAAAGTGGATGAGGCCCGCGGCTACGATCTCGTGGTCCCGGTTCGAATCCCCCCGTCACCTCTGAGATTTTTCTAAAGTGATATAAAACTGTAGTCGCTCGGGTGGTTCTCGGAAAACCCACCTTAATAAAAACTGTAGGTCCAAGCCGAAATAAACCAACAACAGGTTTCAAAAAGGCCTCTAAATAAAGAAAAGAAAAAAAAACTTGATTAGTATCTACTGTATCAGGGCATAATATCAGAAAATATTAACGTTGTTTCCAACAGTTTGGTTGGGTCAGCGCGGTAGTTTTTCAGCGTACTTTTTTTTTTATTCCTAACTATGTAATAATCAATGCTCTAAAAGATGCCTGAGAGACCTCTAAAAAGACGTGTAAAAGATGCATAAAAGAAGCCTAAAAGGCCCCTAAAAAGACGCCTAAAAAATGTCCCGAAAGACGCTTAAAAGATGCCTGAAACACCTCTAAAAAGACGTGCAAAAGATGCATAAAAGAAGCCTAAAAGATGTACAAAAAGACGTCTTAAAGCTATGTCTTTCAGGTGATTTTTTAGACGTCTTTACAAGGCATCTTTAAGACGTTAAAAAGACCTGTGAGAGACGTCTTTAAGACGCACAGTTTTGTAACAAAGACCTGTTAAAGACGTACAAAGACGTGCTAAAGACGTGAAAACGACGTGCCAAAGACGTAGCAGATGTCTGGCAGACGTACTTACGTCTTGCGGCAGGCAACTTTCAGACGTCTTGTAGATGTCTTTGTGCTGATTGGGCAGTCAACACATGATTAATTCCACCTGAATATTTCATCTCTGTTTAAATATAAAGCTTCCTGCTTCTATAATCATTTTAAAGCTGAATCAATGCTTTTTCGATTTATACAAATAAACTGTTATTTATTGGTAGCAAGCAAAATAATTATAGTTGTTGAAAATAGAATTACCTATTTAACGCTATTTTTATCTTAAAATTTATTCATATAAACTGTTATGGTTTCTTTGAACTTTCTGCTATAAAATGGCTGCTGGGTCATTCCATGCCGAATCGATCACTTTTTGCGGTCACCATCTTCAATTTTGTTCTAATTGAAATATGTTGTAGTCCATGTGAAATTAGGGGGGGGGGGGTTAAGTCATCATTTTGCCGATTTCGAATTTTTTTAGAAATGGCAGGCCTTCAAAGTTTGCGATTTTTGCCCATTTTGGCGAAAAAGGCCTCACTTACGAATTTTTATCTCAGGAACGGTTGTCCGATTGAGCTACATTTTTTTTGTTTTATTCGGAAAGGATTGGGCTATTACGAAATAATTTTTTCAACGTCGGAAATCAACTTTCTAATGTCGAAAAATTTAAACAAATTCTTTTTTTACCTTTTGTTCGATGAGGGGCCAGAGTGATTTAAATTTTGAAAAAAATATGGTTATATTCCCTGAAGTTTCCCCTTTAAAATGAGACCTTGAAAAAGATGGAGGCATACAAATTAGCGTCACAATGAGCTGGTAAATTACACCGTGTACCTCCGTTCAGGTAGAGGCGAGCAGTGTTGGGATATTGCGCGGGTTACACGCGCATGCGCGAACAAATGCAGGAACGTATCTACGTCTTAAATTTGTAGACAAAGTAGTGGGGAACTATTACTGGTGGGATAGTGCCATAACTATGTATTATATATTATGTGTACATATGTATATATTAAATTTTAATATATATGTATATATATTGTGACGTGGCAAGTTTTGCCGACGTCCCTCGACCCCGAAAAAGAGAGGCCGGGCCGCCCTCTGGCAGTGCCGATGCGAACAGCCGGTTGCGAGCGCTCTCCCTGGGCATGCCGATTTGCCAAGGGCGAGTACTAACGCGTTTTGAGCGTCGCGCCACTTGGGCGACGCGACTTTCACAGGACCGAAACCGGGCTCCAGGGGAGCCCGGCCCCTATTTCTCACCGTACGAGGCTTTATCGGAACTGGCTCCAGAAGAATTTCGTGCTGAGACATCGGAGGAAGTACCGAGCCCGGGTCGACAAACCCGGAGGCACCGACGAGGGAAAGTGGACACGAGACGAACACCTCCTCGACCCCGTCGCTGCCTCGCCCGGAAAAGAAGGTGTCCACGACCGGAGCGGCTAGGACTATACTCTTCACGAGCCATCGCCGCGACAATCGGAAAAGCGACGAATGCGATCAGTAAAATCCGCGAGCCAGGGATCCCGCGCGACAGAATGCGATCCTGCGAGGAAATACCGCGCGATAGGCCCGCGAGTCTCAAACGGGAGAAATAGGCTAGGGAGTAGGGGGACGCCTCGCTTCCGCGTTACCGAGCTCATCGAAAGTGGGCCACTTGGTCGTTGGCCGTTAATTTGTAAAGTCGCGCTTCCCGCCTTTAACGACTGCGTAAAACAATTAAATTGTGCGTGCCAAGAAGGGACGAGAAAGAGACGAGCGTGCCGTCCAGCAGCCGCCATCCCGTCGTTGCCGTGGTAAGCGCCAGTCAGGCTTCCTTAATTATTTGCCGAATTAAGTGAACTTTTCGTGTTGGCTCGGTAACGTTTTCGCGAGGTCCTTGTTCGCGTCGCGAAACGACGAAGCCGTGTCCTTGCCGTGTGGTCGGCCATCTTTTCGAGAAAGGACGAACGGTAGTCGATCGGTTAACGTGCGTGCCGGTTGGTAACGCGAGGTCGCGGACTCGCGGGGGGCCGTATCGTTACCGATTTCGTGAATAAATTATACGCCATCTTCGAGACGTTCCCCGGTGTGACGTCGCAACGGTCCGTATCGTGTCCAACGGCAAAACTCGTACGATCCAGAAATTGTACCGCGTATTCCATCGGAATTCGGCAGTTATTCCGCGCCAAAAGCGCCTTGTAAATTCGAGTCTCCATCCTGTACAACTGCCGGGTTCGACGCGATCGAGGAAGAATAGCGCGTGCGACCGGAAATCTGTCGCGTAATTATCGTGAACGCGCCGGCTTGTAAATCTCAGCTGCCGGCTCTCACCGGCAGCCATGTCGTGTCCATCGGACGAATAAATTGTTACAGCCGATTCTATCGTTCCTTATTTCCGTCTCGAATATCGAATCTGCGAGTTACCTTTTTGTCCCGGGTGGACCACGCATCGTGCGGCCCAGCGTGGCCCGGCGTTTCGCCTGTAAAATCCCGGAGTCGCCGGCGTTCCGTCCTTCCGACGGGTACGTGAAATTAAGGCAACGTGACAATATACACACACATACACATGTTATACATTTATTTTTCAAAAATAAATCATAACAAAATTTGCGAAATTATGCGGGGTGACGAAGGTACACCATTTTGGCCAAAAGTTTTACGTTACTGACGCTAAAATCGTCGCGCATGTGCGTGTAACCCGCGCAATATCCCAACACTGGAGGCGAGTCGAGCGCACCGTTGCACAGTGGTTCGAAATCGACAAAACGTGGCCAAAAATCGATGACATTCTTCAATTTAGTTGAAAATTGGTTTTCCGTGGGTTTTCGGATTGCTGATTATGAATTTGATTTCAAAATTTCAAAAAACAAAAAGGCGGATTCAGTATGGCGGATGAGTTACTCAAAAAATTAAATATGAATGAAGTCATGATTAAAAAGGTGTAGTTGGCCAAGAGTGGTTACTAATATTGTTCTCCAGGTATAAATAGGGTCATTTAGTCGTATACAGTCTGCTGGTATTTTCTCGAGCCCAGCGGTATAAACAACGGACCACAACAGCGCCACAGTGTATCCAAACGTCGAAATCGTGGTCAAACCTCGTAACTCACTTCAATCTGGACGAAATTGGATAAAAATTGGTACATGAGGGTTTTTTGGGTCGCTGATTAGTAATCTGAACTTAAAAGTATAGAAAACAAAGTAGCGAATCCAATATGGCGGACATGTACAGCAAAAAATTTTATTTTCCTCTAAAAAATGTTTACAGTAATGCGAAAAAGATACGCTAAAAAGAAATAAATATGACAAAATAAAAAATAAAAAACTATGTCGAATCAGATGAACTGTAATAATTACCATCATCTTCAATATCTTCATTTTCTCGAGTGTTTCTCGCTAGAAAGACAAGTTTCAATGCGTCTGGTGTCAATTTTTTAATTTTTTTCTCTTGATGTTTTCCTAAATGTGAAACGTATTGGTCGGATGATACCAAAAGCCGCAAGAATACATCTTTCATCGTTTTTTCACGAGAACATTTGCGAGAAAAATCTTGGCGATATTTTTTTACATATTTATTTGTATGCTCTTGAGCTTCTTCAGACATTAGTCCAATAGGTAATAATGCCGAACTTATTATTTGTGAACCATGAATTAAAATTAGAATAGTTCTATACTTTCTTAAACAAAAAAATAATAATAGTTAGATTAAATACTTGACTAAAAAAACTATGATTAATTGTAAGAAAAACAATGGGACTTCCGTTTCCGGTGACTGTATGTGTGGACAGTGTGAAAAGTGTGCAGAAGTTGATAGCGAGTGATAGGAGAAAAATTGAAGTGAGAAAGTGGTGAGGGAGAGTGGTGGATAGAGTGAGCAAGGGGTTGCTTGAGGAATAGAGAGGGTAGGGAAGGGAGTGAGTGAGTGAGGGAGGGAATTGAGTGGAAGAGAAAGAAGGTTGAGGTTAGGAGTGGGCACGTGCGTGGGGAAAATAGGTGGCGCAGGAAGAGGCGACAGTGGCAACATCTGGCGGGGAG
Source organism: Lasioglossum lativentre (assembly GCA_916610255.1). Taxonomy (NCBI): domain Eukaryota; kingdom Metazoa; phylum Arthropoda; class Insecta; order Hymenoptera; family Halictidae; genus Lasioglossum; species Lasioglossum lativentre. The sequence goes on along the minus strand of OU744359.1, from coordinate 27,764,483 downwards.
CGGTGAATTGACGCAGGGCGCGCAAAAGTTTAAAAGTAAGAGAGGAAAAGTAGGAAGATGGAGAGGGAAATAATGGGGGCAGGTAGGGCAGGGCAGGAAGAAATCGGGGGGACAAAAGGGGAGGAGGGGAAAAGAGGAGGGAGACAGACGAGGAAGGAGGGGTGGGGTAGGGAGAGGATGGGAAGTTATGGTCCCCAATTATATTAAATCCCCAAATAACGTCATTAAACAACTACCTCGATACTTATACGGATTCTATAATAGAGCGCTGTAAACTTCGCGAAAAAATTAACCGCTTAAGAAATCAATTCGAGCTATTCAATAGCTATCAAAACCAACTTGTCATGTTAATAAGCGATCAGAAAACAATCGAGAAACTACGCGAAGAAGTCTCGAATAATTACTACGATGCAATTGCTGCAGCTGTCGCGTTGCAAGAATCCTTTACAACCGACCAGAAAACATACCGTGTCGAACATTCACCCATCGCAAACTATCACACAGCAAAACTCCCAAAAATTGATTTGCCAAAATTCGATGGCCGTCTCGAAAACTGGGTCACTTTCAAGGATGCGTTCCAAACAATGATACACAAGCGGGCCGCTCTGGGTAACATAGAAAAGTTGAATTATTTAAAACTGTCTCTCACGGGAAGGGCCGAAATCGCGATTGGTGCCTTCACAATAAGTGAGGATAATTATGAAGCCGCCTGGAATCATTTGACCGAAATTTATGACAATAAACGCGCATTAGTCTTACGACACGCGAGTCTTTTACAGGATACTCCCTCAACGCCTAACGATTCATCTGAAGCCGTTCGAGATATCGCCAATTACATGCAGCTACACATCCGATCATTGGAAGCATTAGGTAGAACCTGGGAAGATATCGCAAACGATCTTCTCGCAAGAATCGTAATTTCGCGCATGGACAAAGAAACCGAAAAAAATTGGGAACGCACGTTGTCCGACACAGAAGTGCCCAAAGTTAAGGATATTTTCAAATTCTTGCATCTTACGTCTCACCAATGCAAGGATTATGAAACTACTCCGCACATTACCACACAGTCGCCTAAATCCCAACAACCGAATCACAACAATCGTGACAAAAGAAATGATCGCCAAACGCGTTCTTACCGAGGGCCATCGCCATCGTCTCCGAGGTTTAATCGTCGACAAACTTTCGCGACCGCGACGCGAGCCCCAAAATGTGGAGTGTGCAATGTAGGCGAACATGCGGCATTTCAATGCAAAAAGTTTTTGGATTCAACGGTTGAGAAACGCATAGAAGCAGCGCGCAAGGCAAATTTATGCCTCAATTGCTTACAACCCGGTCACTCCTGCTACGAATGTAGAGGAGGTAGGTGTAGAAAATATAATCGTCTCCATAATACACGACTACATTTAGACAATAGAAACGCGCCGGAAAAGACAGAGTCGAATGCAACTGATCACTCTGTCGCCACTTCCTCCTGACTCACGATACGCTCCGACGTCACACCCTGTTTGAACGACCGCATCATTACATTAATCACAGATAGTTCAAATCACGGTTTAATGACTACCGCGCTAATTCACACATGGGATAGCAACAAACGACCCATCGAGTGTCGCACGTTGTTGGACACGTGTGCTAATGCAAACTTCGTAACAGAAGATTTCCTCGAGAAATTGAAGATTCCCACTCAAGAGCGGACTGTGACGATCGAAGCATTAAACGAGTTGAATACGGTCACCAATCGATGTGTCAAATTGAAGATTTCTTCGAGAATAAACAATTTTACTCGCACTTTAGATTTCTTTGTCATGCCGCGCATAGCAGGTCAATTACCTGACGTTCAAATCGATCGAACCAAAATTCAGATTCCACCGAATATTAAGCTCGCAGATCCGTTATTCCACAAACCTGCGCCAATAGATATGTTGATCGGTATTGGACCCACACTGTCATGCCTCAGCGTCGCGCGTCGGTCAATTGCGGATTCATCCTCGCGACAACGTGGACTCGATACTGATGAAGACGCAATTTGGATGGGTCGTCGGGGGGAGTGCCCCTATTCATCTTAATAAGCATTCGCGCAAATCTTTCGTAACGAACGTCAACTTCGAATTGTCTAAATTTTGGGAGATCGAGGAGGGTCAGCATAATCCACATATGACTCCAGAAGAGGAGGAATGCGAAACCCATTTCCAAAAGACAGTATCGCGCACAAAAACCGGTAGATACATAGTTGCTCTTCCATTCAACGAAAAAAGGGCAAATATAGGCGAGTCTCGTACGCGGGCCTTAACTCGCTTCTTATCACTGGAACGTAGATTCGCGCAAAATCCCGACCTGCGACTCGAATACCACAAGGTCATTGACGAATACCTAGCATTAGGTCATCTGAGTCAGGTAGAGAGCCCCGACGACACGATCGGCTTCTACCTGCCACATCACGCGGTTGTCAAACCTTCGAGCACTACAACAAAGCAAAGTCAACCGAAGGAAATCTCCTCAGTGGGGATTAACGGCGCGAACATTTTTAGCGCGTGGGACACAAGGGGTGAGACCTTGGCCGTTTTTTATGGGGACCATAAGGCCCGCTGTATTCGAATCCGGGACCCTCAAGTGCCTCACGAGCGGTCCTCGTCGTGAAGGTTGCGCGGATTGTTTTATGACACCCTTCCGGTGCCCTCGGCTTGAACCATCGAGGGCCATGACTGCGGCAGCTCGAGGCTTAGCCTTTTCTCGGAATGGTGAAGGCTAGCTCATCGGAAAAATGCATGATTTATTGAATCTAACGCAGCTGGTTTGCAGCCGATTGCCTTGCGACGGTTGGCATCTTTAAACCGTGACCCTGAGTTCGGAGAAGTCCTCGAATCTCTTTTGGCGGAATCGAACATGCTCCCCCCGTTGAATTATTTAAATAGTTTAATGAAAGGAAAAAATGCGAACTATACGATAAACGATATTAAACGTGTCGCTAGGCGTGAAATAACAAATTAGTTGTGGCCGAAAATAAACGGTCTTAGCACTGCTATTAACCAAAATGAACGCATATAAGTTGTAATATGAAACGCGGATAATGTGGACTTCCATTTTACAATCTAACATCAGACAAACCACTTGATGGCCGAAATATTACATAAGTTGCTACTCTCGCTTGACTGTACCGCATTATACTAAAAATACGCGAATTTTGCTTATCTATGAGAACTTAAACTATGCTTAACAGAAGTTATAAATGCGCGAATTACAGATGATAGATTATATAAGAGAAGCAAAAAAAATATAATAAAAAACGCGAAAATTATGCCGTTGATTAACATAAATTAACCCTATCGACTATAAATAACATAAAGGGAAAAGGGTGATATTATACAGGCGCGGGTTCTATTGGAAGAGGCGCGAGTTGTTTCACATTCCGTTTGTAAGTACCGTTGATTGTTCGAACGGTTACCGCACGAATGATGTTGTCCTTTCCAGGATGAGTCTGCAATACCCTTCCTAGATTCCATTGCAAGGGTGGAAGATGGTCGTCTTTGAGGACTATCATAGTCCCTTCCGAGATATTGTGCGCGCCTTTGGTCCACTTTGCGCGGACGTTCAGATGTTGAATATATTCTTTGGACCACCTGGCCCAGAAGTCCTGCTTGACCTTTTCTATGTGTTGCCATTTTGACAACCGATTCTTAGGTGTTTCAATAAAGTCGACCTCGGGTAGACTTGTCAGCGCGGATCCAATCAAAAAGTGACCAGGGGTCAAGGCTACGGGATCATTGGGATCTGATGACATTGAGGTTAACGGACGGGAGTTAAGGACTGCCTCGATTTCTGTTACAAACGTTGAAAATTGTTCCAGAGTGAATAGTTCATCACCAACTACTCGTTTCAGGTGGTGTTTAAAAGATTTAACTGCAGCCTCCCAGAGGCCGCCGAAATAAGGAGAGAGAGCCGGCATAAAGTGCCAGGCGACCTTCTTTTCGAGAAGGAAATGCTGTATTTTTTCATTTTTCTGCGTGATTCTAAAGAGCTCGGTCAATTCGTTATCGGCACCGACAAAGTTTGTGCCGTTGTCGGAATATATGTTGCGGCAAATTCCGCGTCGCGCGATAAATCGTTTAAACGCGGCAAGGAACGTTTCAGTCGTCATGTCACCGGCCACCGCAAGGTGGATGGCCTTTGTTGAAAAGCAAACGAATACTGCAACATAGATTTTAATTCGCGCGCGATTACGATAACTGCGTTCCTTAATGTAAAAAGGGCCGCAGTAATCTATGCCGGTGTTATAAAACGGTCGGGCCTCGGTAACTCGCGAGGCTGGCAGATTACCCATTACATAGTTGGTTGTCGGCGGTTTGATACGGAAACATTTCATACAATTTCGAATAATTTTGCGCGTAATATTTTTTCCGTCAATCGGCCAATACTGTTGACGGATGTTGTATAATGTGGAGGTCAATCCTGAATGCAAATTTTTTATATGCGAATCGCGGATTATGAGGTCAGTGATGTGATTCCTTTTTGGTAGGAGAATCGGATGTTTTTGATCATACCTCAAATCGGCATTTTGAAGTCGACCTCCAACGCGTAGAATGCCCTTGTCGTCGAGAAATGGGTTCAACGGAAGCAGTTTGCTTTTTGAATTCAGTTCCTTGTTTGTTTTTAAATCGTGAATCTCTTCATGGAATGCCATTTTTTGTGTCAATACGATGATTTTATCGTGCGCGCGGTTCATTTCTTCTATGGAGATAGGACCTATGCAGCGGTTTTTCGGCAAAAACCGTAGACAATAGGCAATGATTTTACAGAGCCGCCTGATACATGAGAATCCTTCCATTATCTCGTTTGGTCTCCCAACCATAGACGCTAAACAAGTTATCTTACGCAAATCGGGAAGTTCAATGGATTGGTTTAAGCGCGATTCTGGCCAAAACGACTCATCTTGTGTTAACCAGTTCGGACCGTGTCGCCAAAAACTACTATTAATTAGTTGGTCGGCCGTAATACTTCGTGACAAGAGATCCGCGGGATTGTCGCATGTTTTAACGTGACGCCAGTCTTGGTGCTCTGTGACCTTCTGAATTTCTGCTACGCGATTCGCGACAAATGTCTTTAGTGTGTTTGGAGATTTTCGTAACCAGTTTAAAACAATGGTGGAGTCTGTCCAAAACGTTGTTTTAATGTGCGTGTCATGAATGGCATTTTTTACAGAACTAAACAACGAAGTTAATAGTGTTGCTCCACAGAGTTCTAGTCTTGCAATACTGATGGCTTTCAATGGAGCAACGCGAGACTTAGCGCATAGCAGTTTGGCCTTGATATTATCGAATTTATCTATTGTGCGGACATAAATGGCTGCCCCGTACGCGCGCTCACTGGCATCGCAAAATCCGTGAAGTTCGATCCTTCTTGTCGATTTCTGTGCGATGTGTCTATCAAAGGTGATGCCGGCAAGTTGCTTGAGTTGATTTTGATAGGTCGACCATTGATATTGAATGTCTATGGGTAGTGATTCGTCCAAATCTACCTTGAGTTGCCAGAGTCGCTGCATCAACATTTTTGCAGCAACTATTACTGGCCCAAGGAGTCCCAAAGGGTCGTAAATTTTCGCGATGACTGACAATATTGATCTTTTGGTGTGCGTGTTGTTTGAACTTAAGTTGACAGAATAACTAAACGAATCGTTGTGCGGATTCCATGCTACACCGAGAGTTTTGACTGTTTCGTCCCCGAAGAATTTTGGATGGATCTGTTCCTTTGAAAGATCCGATAAAAGTCGTGGGTCATTTGACACCCATTGTCGTATGTTAAGTCTCCCCCTTTTTAATAAATGAATTATGTCGTCGCGTAATCTTTTTGCGTCTTCGTATGTGGCGGCTCCGGTCAAGAGATCATCTACATAAATGTCTCGTTTTATGACTTCGGAAGCCGTGCAAAAAATGTGTGACTCGTCATCTGCGAGTTTTTGCAAACATCGTGTTGCTAGAAATGGCGCGGAGGACAAGCCAAATGTTACCGTGTTCAGTTGGTATGTTGCGATCTGATTTTTGTCATTTCGCCAGAGGATTTTCTGGTACGGTCGATCCTCTGGACGTACAAGAAATTGTCGGTACATTTTTTCAATGTCTCCGGTCAAAACAAAAGCATGCATTCGAAATCGAAGCAAGTTGCGAAATATATCGTCCTGAATAGTGGGACCAGTTAACAGCGCGTCGTTCAAGGAGTAACCGGTAGTTGATTTGGCCGACCCATCAAAGACTACTTGAACCTTTGTTGTAGTAATAGTTACACGTATAGCGATCGTAATAAGCTTAAAGCAAAATTTCAATGTTATTGGCGCATTGGTTCGATCAGTTAACAACTTTAAAAACACTATTTGCAAATTATCACAACATTTTATCTCGACGTTTCGATCTAAATTCAGATCATTTTCAAGAGATTTACAAAAATAAATTTGTGTCTGTAATGAAACAAAAGAAAATCATCTCAGTTTATATTAAACATCAAAAAACAAACGATGAACCATATTATAGAAAGAAAAAAGTTACTCACTTGCGTAGTGTTACAAAACAAACTTCAAATTAGAAAGGTTACAAAAATTAAAATGACCACATGTTGCTGCCTGGACAGTCATCACGGTAGTGAAGAAAGTATAAACGTAAGGAAAACGTATAGACACTCGGGAAAACCAATGGCTGATCAAGTATCGATTTATTGGCTAGAGTCAAAATAAGGCGGCAATTTCAAACATAGTATAAAAGTAATACTTTCCTTTTTCACTACAACCTTTCACCTCAATAAACCTCAATAAACCTTTTTTAGGTAATTAAGTGAAATACACACATAAAATGGTTTGCCACAAAAAATATACATATAAATGTATATATAGAATCAATTAAAGAGTGACCAGAACAAAAAGGATTCATTTAGAAAATTTCATCATAAAACTTTACCGATTCAGTAAAGCCGCGTAATAGTCATGTATCTTAGGCGTTTCATACCTAAGATTTACGCTACGTTGTTTAATCATATGAATTGTTTCTAACAATATCCTTTGGTGTAAATTGGTTTCATGGTCCACTACTTTAACGTTGTCAAAATCAAACGGTCCAACACAACTTGTAATTGCTCCGGTTTAATACATGTAATGATATCATCAACATACCTTTTATAAAACAACAAATTAAATGGCAATTTTGAGATAGATACTTCTTCTAGTTTCTCCATTACCAGATTAGCGATGACCGGAGAAATCGGGGATCCCATGGCTGTACCAAAAATGATTTATCATTAATAACTGTACTATTGTTGTTGTTAATTTCACCAATATTGTTTATATTACTGTTGTTTGAGAAAGTTTGTTTTCTATTTGTTTTGTATTCTTGTTCAATGGAATATACTACAAACAGGTTTTTGGTACAGCCATGGGATCCCCGATTTCTCCGGTCATCGCTAATCTGGTAATGGAGAAACTAGAAGAAGTATCTATCTCAAAATTGCCATTTAATTTGTTGTTTTATAAAAGGTATGTTGATGATATCATTACATGTATTAAACCGGAGCAATTACAAGTTGTGTTGGACACATTTAACAGTTTTCATAATAGAATACAGTTCACTTTTGAATTAGAAAAAGACTCTAGTCTGAGTTTTCTTGATGTCAGCGTAGTTAAAACTGGAAAAAAGTTGATAACTAATTGGTACCATAAAAAAAGTTGGTCTGGTAGATATGTTAACTATCTTTCAGCTCATCCGATGCAACACAAGGTTGGCTTAATTAAAGGTCTTATTGACCGTGCAATAGTATTATCTGATCCCAGATTTAGGGCTGACAATCAAAAATTAATCAGAAACACACTTCAAAAAAATGGATATCCTGAACTTCTGATATCCCGAATTATAAAAGAAAGGGTTTTTGAAATTTATCATCCGATTTACGTCAGTGAACGTAAAGAGGAAAGGGCCAGAAGGACTGGACCTATAAATTGGAAAAACACTGTTGTAATTCCTTATATTGAAGGTGTCTCTGAGGACATTAAAAGGATTTTCAGAAAGGTTGGGTTACACACTATTTTCAAGGTACCACAATATTTAAAACAGTATTTTCCCACCGTTAAAGACAAACTACCGTTATTAAAGAGCCATAATATAGTATATTCTATACCTTGCAAAGGATGTAGTCAAGTATATATAGGACAAACGTCTAGACGTCTGGAAACTAGAATTGAAGAACATAAACGTAACATTTTCCTTCCACCCATTAATCATACAGCTTTGACTAAGCACTCGATGGAATTTGACCACCCGTTTGATTTTGACAACGTTAAAGTAGTGGACCATGAAACCAATTTACACCAAAGGATATTGTTAGAAACAATTCATATGATTAAACAACGTAGCGTAAATCTTAGGTATGAAACGCCTAAGATACATGACTATTACGCGGCTTTACTGAATCGGTAAAGTTTTATGATGAAATTTTCTAAATGAATCCTTTTTGTTCTGGTCACTCTTTAATTGATTCTATATATACATTTATATGTATATTTTTTGTGGCAAACCATTTTATGTGTGTATTTCACTTAATTACCTAAAAAAGGTTTATTGAGGTTTATTGAGGTGAAAGGTTGTAGTGAAAAAGGAAAGTATTACTTTTATACTATGTTTGAAATTGCCGCCTTATTTTGACTCTAGCCAATAAATCGATACTTGATCAGCCATTGGTTTTCCCGAGTGTCTATACGTTTTCCTTACGTTTATACTTTCTTCACTACCGTGATGACTGTCCACTCAGCAACATGTGGTCATTTTAATTTTTGTAACCTTTCTAATTTGAAGTTTGTTTTGTAACACTACGCAAGTGAGTAACTTTTTTCTTTCTATAATATGGTTCATCGTTTGTTTTTTGATGTTTAATATAAACTGAGATGATTTTCTTTTGTTTCATTACAGACACAAATTTATTTTTGTAAATCTCTTGAAAATGATCTGAATTTAGATCGAAACGTCGAGATAAAATGTTGTGATAATTTGCAAATAGTGTTTTTAAAGTTGTTAACTGATCGAACCAATGCGCCAATAACATTGAAATTTTGCTTTAAGCTTATTACGATCGCTATACGTGTAACTATTACTACAACAAAGGTTCAAGTAGTCTTTGATGGGTCGGCCAAATCAACTACCGGTTACTCCTTGAACGACGCGCTGTTAACTGGTCCCACTATTCAGGACGATATATTTCGCAACTTGCTTCGATTTCGAATGCATGCTTTTGTTTTGACCGGAGACATTGAAAAAATGTACCGACAATTTCTTGTACGTCCAGAGGATCGACCGTACCAGAAAATCCTCTGGCGAAATGACAAAAATCAGATCGCAACATACCAACTGAACACGGTAACATTTGGCTTGTCCTCCGCGCCATTTCTAGCAACACGATGTTTGCAAAAACTCGCAGATGACGAGTCACACATTTTTTGCACGGCTTCCGAAGTCATAAAACGAGACATTTATGTAGATGATCTCTTGACCGGAGCCGCCATCAGTATTGCAAGACTAGAACTCTGTGGAGCAACACTATTAACTTCGTTGTTTAGTTCTGTAAAAAATGCCATTCATGACACGCACATTAAAACAACGTTTTGGACAGACTCCACCATTGTTTTAAACTGGTTACGAAAATCTCCAAACACACTAAAGACATTTGTCGCGAATCGCGTAGCAGAAATTCAGAAGGTCACAGAGCACCAAGACTGGCGTCACGTTAAAACATGCGACAATCCCGCGGATCTCTTGTCACGAAGTATTACGGCCGACCAACTAATTAATAGTAGTTTTTGGCGACACGGTCCGAACTGGTTAACACAAGATGAGTCGTTTTGGCCAGAATCGCGCTTAAACCAATCCATTGAACTTCCCGATTTGCGTAAGATAACTTGTTTAGCGTCTATGGTTGGGAGACCAAACGAGATAATGGAAGGATTCTCATGTATCAGGCGGCTCTGTAAAATCATTGCCTATTGTCTACGGTTTTTGCCGAAAAACCGCTGCATAGGTCCTATCTCCATAGAAGAAATGAACCGCGCGCACGATAAAATCATCGTATTGACACAAAAAATGGCATTCCATGAAGAGATTCACGATTTAAAAACAAACAAGGAACTGAATTCAAAAAGCAAACTGCTTCCGTTGAACCCATTTCTCGACGACAAGGGCATTCTACGCGTTGGAGGTCGACTTCAAAATGCCGATTTGAGGTATGATCAAAAACATCCGATTCTCCTACCAAAAAGGAATCACATCACTGACCTCATAATCCGCGATTCGCATATAAAAAATTTGCATTCAGGATTGACCTCCACATTATACAACATCCGTCAACAGTATTGGCCGATTGACGGAAAAAATATTACGCGCAAAATTATTCGAAATTGTATGAAATGTTTCCGTATCAAACCGCCGACAACCAACTATGTAATGGGTAATCTGCCAGCCTCGCGAGTTACCGAGGCCCGACCGTTTTATAACACCGGCATAGATTACTGCGGCCCTTTTTACATTAAGGAACGCAGTTATCGTAATCGCGCGCGAATTAAAATCTATGTTGCAGTATTCGTTTGCTTTTCAACAAAGGCCATCCACCTTGCGGTGGCCGGTGACATGACGACTGAAACGTTCCTTGCCGCGTTTAAACGATTTATCGCGCGACGCGGAATTTGCCGCAACATATATTCCGACAACGGCACAAACTTTGTCGGTGCCGATAACGAATTGACCGAGCTCTTTAGAATCACGCAGAAAAATGAAAAAATACAGCATTTCCTTCTCGAAAAGAAGGTCGCCTGGCACTTTATGCCGGCTCTCTCTCCTTATTTCGGCGGCCTCTGGGAGGCTGCAGTTAAATCTTTTAAACACCACCTGAAACGAGTAGTTGGTGATGAACTATTCACTCTGGAACAATTTTCAACGTTTGTAACAGAAATCGAGGCAGTCCTTAACTCCCGTCCGTTAACCTCAATGTCATCAGATCCCAATGATCCCGTAGCCTTGACCCCTGGTCACTTTTTGATTGGATCCGCGCTGACAAGTCTACCCGAGGTCGACTTTATTGAAACACCTAAGAATCGGTTGTCAAAATGGCAACACATAGAAAAGGTCAAGCAGGACTTCTGGGCCAGGTGGTCCAAAGAATATATTCAACATCTGAACGTCCGCGCAAAGTGGACCAAAGGCGCGCACAATATCTCGGAAGGGACTATGATAGTCCTCAAAGACGACCATCTTCCACCCTTGCAATGGAATCTAGGAAGGGTATTGCAGACTCATCCTGGAAAGGACAACATCATTCGTGCGGTAACCGTTCGAACAATCAACGGTACTTACAAACGGAATGTGAAACAACTCGCGCCTCTTCCAATAGAACCCGCGCCTGTATAATATCACCCTTTTCCCTTTATGTTATTTATAGTCGATAGGGTTAATTTATGTTAATCAACGGCATAATTTTCGCGTTTTTTATTATATTTTTTTTGCTTCTCTTATATAATCTATCATCTGTAATTCGCGCATTTATAACTTCTGTTAAGCATAGTTTAAGTTCTCATAGATAAGCAAAATTCGCGTATTTTTAGTATAATGCGGTACAGTCAAGCGAGAGTAGCAACTTATGTAATATTTCGGCCATCAAGTGGTTTGTCTGATGTTAGATTGTAAAATGGAAGTCCACATTATCCGCGTTTCATATTACAACTTATATGCGTTCATTTTGGTTAATAGCAGTGCTAAGACCGTTTATTTTCGGCCACAACTAATTTGTTATTTCACGCCTAGCGACACGTTTAATATCGTTTATCGTATAGTTCGCATTTTTTCCTTTCATTAAACTATTTAAATAATTCAACGGGGGGAGCATGTTCGATTCCGCCAAAAGAGATTCGAGGACTTCTCCGAACTCAGGGTCACGGTTTAAAGATGCCAACCGTCGCAAGGCAATCGGCTGCAAACCAGCTGCGATAGATGCAATAAATCATGCCTTTTTCCGATGAGCTAGCCTTCACCATTCCGAGAAAAGGCTAAGCCTCGAGCTGCCGCAGTCATGGCCCTCGATGGTTCAAGCCGAGGGCACCGGAAGGGTGTCATAAAACAATCCGCGCAACCTTCACGACGAGGACCGCTCGTGAGGCACTTGAGGGTCCCGGATTCGAATACAGCGGGCCTTATGGTCCCCATAAAAAACGGCCAAGGTCTCACCCCTTGTGTCCCACGCGCTAAAAATGTTCGCGCCGTTAATCCCCACTGAGGAGATTTCCTTCGGTTGACTTTGCTTTGTTGTAGTGCTCGAAGGTTTGACAACCGCGTGATGTGGCAGGTAGAAGCCGATCGTGTCGTCGGGGCTCTCTACCTGACTCAGATGACCTAATGCTAGGTATTCGTCAATGACCTTGTGGTATTCGAGTCGCAGGTCGGGATTTTGCGCGAATCTACGTTCCAGTGATAAGAAGCGAGTTAAGGCCCGCGTACGAGACTCGCCTATATTTGCCCTTTTTTCGTTGAATGGAAGAGCAACTATGTATCTACCGGTTTTTGTGCGCGATACTGTCTTTTGGAAATGGGTTTCGCATTCCTCCTCTTCTGGAGTCATATGTGGATTATGCTGACCCTCCTCGATCTCCCAAAATTTAGACAATTCGAAGTTGACGTTCGTTACGAAAGATTTGCGCGAATGCTTATTAAGATGAATAGGGGCACTCCCCCCGACGACCCATCCAAATTGCGTCTTCATCAGTATCGAGTCCACGTTGTCGCGAGGATGAATCCGCAATTGACCGACGCGCGACGCTGAGGCATGACAGTGTGGGTCCAATACCGATCAACATATCTATTGGCGCAGGTTTGTGGAATAACGGATCTGCGAGCTTAATATTCGGTGGAATCTGAATTTTGGTTCGATCGATTTGAACGTCAGGTAATTGACCTGCTATGCGCGGCATGACAAAGAAATCTAAAGTGCGAGTAAAATTGTTTATTCTCGAAGAAATCTTCAATTTGACACATCGATTGGTGACCGTATTCAACTCGTTTAATGCTTCGATCGTCACAGTCCGCTCTTGAGTGGGAATCTTCAATTTCTCGAGGAAATCTTCTGTTACGAAGTTTGCATTAGCACACGTGTCCAACAACGTGCGACACTCGATGGGTCGTTTGTTGCTATCCCATGTGTGAATTAGCGCGGTAGTCATTAAACCGTGATTTGAACTATCTGTGATTAATGTAATGATGCGGTCGTTCAAACAGGGTGTGACGTCGGAGCGTATCGTGAGTCAGGAGGAAGTGGCGACAGAGTGATCAGTTGCATTCGACTCTGTCTTTTCCGGCGCGTTTCTATTGTCTAAATGTAGTCGTGTATTATGGAGACGATTATATTTTCTACACCTACCTCCTCTACATTCGTAGCAGGAGTGACCGGGTTGTAAGCAATTGAGGCATAAATTTGCCTTGCGCGCTGCTTCTATGCGTTTCTCAACCGTTGAATCCAAAAACTTTTTGCATTGAAATGCCGCATGTTCGCCTACATTGCACACTCCACATTTTGGGGCTCGCGTCGCGGTCGCGAAAGTTTGTCGACGATTAAACCTCGGAGACGATGGCGATGGCCCTCGGTAAGAACGCGTTTGGCGATCATTTCTTTTGTCACGATTGTTGTGATTCGGTTGTTGGGATTTAGGCGACTGTGTGGTAATGTGCGGAGTAGTTTCATAATCCTTGCATTGGTGAGACGTAAGATGCAAGAATTTGAAAATATCCTTAACTTTGGGCACTTCTGTGTCGGACAACGTGCGTTCCCAATTTTTTTCGGTTTCTTTGTCCATGCGCGAAATTACGATTCTTGCGAGAAGATCGTTTGCGATATCTTCCCAGGTTCTACCTAATGCTTCCAATGATCGGATGTGTAGCTGCATGTAATTGGCGATATCTCGAACGGCTTCAGATGAATCGTTAGGCGTTGAGGGAGTATCCTGTAAAAGACTCGCGTGTCGTAAGACTAATGCGCGTTTATTGTCATAAATTTCGGTCAAATGATTCCAGGCGGCTTCATAATTATCCTCACTTATTGTGAAGGCACCAATCGCGATTTCGGCCCTTCCCGTGAGAGACAGTTTTAAATAATTCAACTTTTCTATGTTACCCAGAGCGGCCCGCTTGTGTATCATTGTTTGGAACGCATCCTTGAAAGTGACCCAGTTTTCGAGACGGCCATCGAATTTTGGCAAATCAATTTTTGGGAGTTTTGCTGTGTGATAGTTTGCGATGGGTGAATGTTCGACACGGTATGTTTTCTGGTCGGTTGTAAAGGATTCTTGCAACGCGACAGCTGCAGCAATTGCATCGTAGTAATTATTCGAGACTTCTTCGCGTAGTTTCTCGATTGTTTTCTGATCGCTTATTAACATGACAAGTTGGTTTTGATAGCTATTGAATAGCTCGAATTGATTTCTTAGGCGGTTAATTTTTTCGCGAAGTTTACAGCGCTCTATTATAGAATCCGTATAAGTATCGAGGTAGTTGTTTAATGACGTTATTTGGCCCTTGAAATAGGTGGATTTGTTATTTAACGCGTGAATCTGTTCCTCTGGAACAACTTTCTCTTTGGCTCCGGTTGCCATTTCAGATAATCGAGACGGACAGGAAAGGAAAAACAAATGAAGATTGGATTAAATACGCGACTCTGACAGGTCTACCTTGTCGTTGATCTCCTTTCGTTGTCTCGTTGTTGATTCCTTGATCCTGGAGAAGTAGCAGGCTGGAACTCTGGTCCTCGGTGATTTCTGTATGTGCTCTTGGGATATCCGTTGATATCAATCCTTGGCCTTGGTCCACGCTTCCGGCCCGATTGCTGCCTGGAAGACGTCTGCATCCCCGTTGGTGGATGATAAGGCTTCCACGCAGATGTCTTGAAGGTCGTAATACGACGGATCACGCACGATTGTTCTTTTTGTCGCACTCCACTAGATCAATGATCCGGCT
This sequence comes from Lasioglossum lativentre, assembly GCA_916610255.1. Classification (NCBI taxonomy): domain Eukaryota; kingdom Metazoa; phylum Arthropoda; class Insecta; order Hymenoptera; family Halictidae; genus Lasioglossum; species Lasioglossum lativentre. The sequence goes on along the minus strand of OU744359.1, from coordinate 27,749,475 downwards.
CGAAGGACCATGTTCAATTGTGTGTTTTTGTGGTGTAAATAATTTGAAACGCGAATTAAACTTAAACGTTTAAGTTTAACGTTCTTCCCTTTCCCCCTCTTCTTGTATTCTTCCACCTTGTGTATCCGTCCTGGCGTTAAAGTCTCCCCCCACCATAACCCTCACCCCTCTTTCCTTTTCTTCCATCCACTCCCTCAGCTTTTCCACCTTCTTCTCCAGGTCTTTATTCACGTACACTCCTATCACTTTCCATTTCCATTCATCCCTCCCTAACCATATTTTCCGAACTACTATTCCCTCTTCCTCCCCCAGCTTTTCATCTTTCTCCATTCTTATTCCTTCCCTCACTCCTATCATCATCCCTCCCAACGCTCTCCCTTTCCTTCCTCGCCTCTCTGCATATTGCACTTACCAAATGTACCCTTTTGTCGCCTTTCGTCTCACCCCTCCCATTCCTTTCGGCCCGCCCGAGTTTCACTCATTATCACTACATCCCAATCCTTGATTCCCTCCCAAAAATCCCTATCTTTATTCTTCACTCCTGCCACATTCCAAAAAGCCACCTTGTACGGCTTCCTGTCCTCTCCTATCCTTCCTTCCACTTTTCTTTCTGCATGTTCCTCCGCTTCTCCTCCTTGTGTTGTACCCCTCTTTACTCGTTTCCCTGCTCCCCAATCCATTTCTCTTCTATTTTATCCCATCTTCTCACTCTATTGTTTACCCACATCCTCATGTACCCTATTTGTACACTCTTTCCCTCCCTTCTCTCCCTCTCAGCTTCCCTCTCTATCTTCCATTTTGCCCTTCTCTCTTCCTCAGTCAGGTGGTCTTCTATTCTTTCACGTCTTCCTTTTAATTCCCTCTTCGCCATCATTACTTTCCTCTTTCCCCCCAATCCCTCCATCTTCACCAGCATTATACTTCTCCCCTCTCTATCCTCCCTTCCCATCCTTTTTACGTCCTCTACTGTTTCCTTAACACCAATCCTCGTCCATATCTCTTCTATCACTTCTTTATCCTCCCTTCCTTCCACCTTTACTCCTTTTATTATAACATTCCTTCTCCTCTCTCCTCTCTCCCTTCTGTCTACTCTTATTACTAATTCTCTCATTTTCCTCTCCATCTCTTTTCTCCCCTCCTCATTTCCCGCTGTTCCTCCCTCTTTCTCCATTACCTCCAACTTTTCTACTTTCTTTTCTAGCACCTCTATCCTTCCCAGTAATTCTGCCCTTTCTCTTTCCCAACTATCTCTCATCTCACTCAGCTGTCTTGCCAGTTCTTCTCTCCCATCCTCCATTTCCTTCCCTAATCTCTTTATATCTTCCCCAATATCTTTTCTCATCCCCTCTCTCATCTCCCTTAACATTCTCTCCAATTCCCCCCTCCCTATTTCCAGCTTTTCTGGAGACCTCACCGCTTTTCTACCCGTTTTAAAAATCTCTTCCTCCTCCCTTACTTCTGTCTCCTCTTCCCCACATCTCTCCTTTCTTTTTCCCATGCCCAACATTTCTTCTATATTCCCATAACTTCCCATCCTCTCCCTACCCCACCCCTCCTTCCTCGTCTGTCTCCCTCCTCTTTTCCCCTCCTCCCCTTTTGTCCCCCCGATTTCTTCCTGCCCTGCCCTACCTGCCCCCATTATTTCCCTCTCCATCTTCCTACTTTTCCTCTCTTACTTTTAAACTTTTGCGCGCCCTGCGTCAATTCACCGCTCCCCGCCAGATGTTGCCACTGTCGCCTCTTCCTGCGCCACCTATTTTCCCCACGCACGTGCCCACTCCTAACCTCAACCTTCTTTCTCTTCCACTCAATTCCCTCCCTCACTCACTCACTCCCTTCCCTACCCTCTCTATTCCTCAAGCAACCCCTTGCTCACTCTATCCACCACTCTCCCTCACCACTTTCTCACTTCAATTTTTCTCCTATCACTCGCTATCAACTTCTGCACACTTTTCACACTGTCCACACATACAGTCACCGGAAACGGAAGTCCCATTGTTTTTCTTACAATTAATCATAGTTTTTTTAGTCAAGTATTTAATCTAACTATTATTATTTTTTTGTTTAAGAAAGTATAGAACTATTCTAATTTTAATTCATGGTTCACAAATAATAAGTTCGGCATTATTACCTATTGGACTAATGTCTGAAGAAGCTCAAGAGCATACAAATAAATATGTAAAAAAATATCGCCAAGATTTTTCTCGCAAATGTTCTCGTGAAAAAACGATGAAAGATGTATTCTTGCGGCTTTTGGTATCATCCGACCAATACGTTTCACATTTAGGAAAACATCAAGAGAAAAAAATTAAAAAATTGACACCAGACGCATTGAAACTTGTCTTTCTAGCGAGAAACACTCGAGAAAATGAAGATATTGAAGATGATGGTAATTATTACAGTTCATCTGATTCGACATAGTTTTTTATTTTTTATTTTGTCATATTTATTTCTTTTTAGCGTATCTTTTTCGCATTACTGTAAACATTTTTTAGAGGAAAATAAAATTTTTTGCTGTACATGTCCGCCATATTGGATTCGCTACTTTGTTTTCTATACTTTTAAGTTCAGATTACTAATCAGCGACCCAAAAAACCCTCATGTACCAATTTTTATCCAATTTCGTCCAGATTGAAGTGAGTTACGAGGTTTGACCACGATTTCGACGTTTGGATACACTGTGGCGCTGTTGTGGTCCGTTGTTTATACCGCTGGGCTCGAGAAAATACCAGCAGACTGTATACGACTAAATGACCCTATTTATACCTGGAGAACAATATTAGTAACCACTCTTGGCCAACTACACCTTTTTAATCATGACTTCATTCATATTTAATTTTTTGAGTAACTCATCCGCCATACTGAATCCGCCTTTTTGTTTTTTGAAATTTTGAAATCAAATTCATAATCAGCAATCCGAAAACCCACGGAAAACCAATTTTCAACTAAATTGAAGAATGTCATCGATTTTTGGCCACGTTTTGTCGATTTCGAACCACTGTGCAACGGTGCGCTCGACTCGCCTCCAGTGTTGGGATATTGCGCGGGTTACACGCACATGCGCGACGATTTTAGCGTCAGTAACGTAAAACTTTTGGCCAAAATGGTGTACCTTCGTCACCCCGCATAATTTCGCAAATTTTGTTATGATTTATTTTTGAAAAATAAATGTATAACATGTGTATGTGTGTGTATATTGTCACGTTGCCTTAATTTCACGTACCCGTCGGAAGGACGGAACGCCGGCGACTCCGGGATTTTACAGGCGAAACGCCGGGCCACGCTGGGCCGCACGATGCGTGGTCCACCCGGGACAAAAAGGTAACTCGCAGATTCGATATTCGAGACGGAAATAAGGAACGATAGAATCGGCTGTAACAATTTATTCGTCCGATGGACACGACATGGCTGCCGGTGAGAGCCGGCAGCTGAGATTTACAAGCCGGCGCGTTCACGATAATTACGCGACAGATTTCCGGTCGCACGCGCTATTCTTCCTCGATCGCGTCGAACCCGGCAGTTGTACAGGATGGAGACTCGAATTTACAAGGCGCTTTTGGCGCGGAATAACTGCCGAATTCCGATGGAATACGCGGTACAATTTCTGGATCGTTCGAGTTTCGCCGTTGGACACGATACGGACCGTTGCGACGTCACACCGGGGAACGTCTCGAAGATGGCGTATAATTTATTCACGAAATCGGTAACGATACGGCCCCCCGCGAGTCCGCGACCTCGCGTTACCAACCGGCACGCACGTTAACCGATCGACTACCGTTCGTCCTTTCTCGAAAAGATGGCCGACCACACGGCAAGGACACGGCTTCGTCGTTTCGCGACGCGAACAAGGACCTCGCGAAAACGTTACCGAGTCAACACGAAAAGTTCACTTAATTCGGCAAATAATTAAGGAAGCCTGACTGGCGCTTACCACGGCAACGAGGGGATGGCGGCTGCTGGACGGCACGCTCATCTCTTTCTCGTCCCTTCTTGGCACGCACAATTTAATTGTTTTACGCAGTCGTTAAAGGCGGGAAGCGCGACTTTGCAAATTAACGGCCAACGACCAAGTGGCCCACTTTCGGTGAGCTCGGTAACGCGGAAGCGAGGCGTCCCCCTACTCCCTAGCCTATCGCGCGGTATTTCCTCGCAGGATCGCATCCTGTCGCGCGGGATCCCTGGCTCGCGGATTTTACTGATCGCATTCGCCGCTTTTCCGATTGTCGCGGCGATGGCTCGTGAAGAGTATAGTCCTAGCCGCTCCGGTCGTGGACACCTTCTTTTCCGGGCGAGGCAGCGACGGGGTCGAGGAGGTGTTCGTCTCGTGTCCACTTTCCCTCGTCGGTGCCTCCGGGTTCGTCGACCCGGGCTCGGTACTTCCTCCGATGTCTCAGCACGAAATTCTTCTGGAGCCAGTTCCGATAAAGCCTCGTACGGTGAGAAATAGGGGCCGGGCTCCCCTGGAGCCCGGTTTCGGTCCTGTGAAAGTCGCGTCGCCCAAGTGGCGCGACGCTCAAAACGCGTTAGTACTCGCCCTTGGCAAATCGGCATGCCCAGGGAGAGCGCTCGCAACCGGCTGTTCGCATCGGCACTGCCAGAGGGCGGCCCGGCCTCTCTTTTTCGGGGTCGAGGGACGTCGGCAAAACTTGCCACGTCACAATATATATACATATATATTAAAATTTAATATATACATATGTACACATAATATATAATACATAGTTATGGCACTATCCCACCAGTAATAGTTCCCCACTACTTTGTCTACAAATTTAAGATGTAGATACGTTCCTGCATTTGTTCGCGCATGCGCGTGTAACCCGCGCAATATCCCAACACTGCTCGCCTCTACCTGAACGGAGGTACACGGTGTAATTTACCAGCTCATTGTGACGCCAATTTTTATGGCTCCATCTTTTTCAAGGTCTCATTTTAAAGGGGAAACTTCAGCGAATATAACGATATTTTTTTCAATCTCATCGCCCCTCATCGAACAAAAGGTAAAAAAAGAATTTGTTTAAATTTTTCGACATTAGAAAGTTGATTTCCGACGTTGAAAAAATTATTTCGTAATAGCCCAATCCTTTCCGAATAAAACAAAAAAAAATGTAGCTCAATCGGACAACAGTTCCTGAGATAAAAATTCGTAAGTGAGGCCTTTTTTCGCCAAAATGGGCAAAAATCGCAAACTTTGAGGTCCTGCCATTTTTTAAAAAATTCGAATCGGCAAAATGATGACTTAAACCCACCTAATTTCACATGGACTACAACATATTTCAATTAGAATAAAATTGAAGATAGTGACCGCAAAAAGTGATCGATTCGGCATGAAATGACCCTTATAGAAACAGGAAGCATTATATTTAAACAGAGATGAAATATTCAGGTGGAATTAATCAGGTATTGACTGACTCGACTCGTTTCGTTTACTTTTCCAGAATTGTGACTGTAACATGGAAAATAGCAGAAATACGTGCTGTCACATATCACGCTGTTACAGGGTGCGGCATTTTAAACAGGCCACCTGAATAACTCGCTTGTTTTTGAAGATAGGAGAAAATGCATTAGACCAAACTTACTTGATATCGAGGGGCTCGTAATCTGATGTCATTAATTTTTTTATAGGTGGAGTCGTCAAGGAGATATGAAGGTCACCTCTGTTTTTTTAAATGGAACGGTATGGTTTTTTATTTACATTCTGATAGTGTATTTCAAGACGAATACAATTACCTATTATGAAGGTCATTCAAGGTTACGCAAGGTCAACTGCAATAGAAAATAAAATGTCTCAATGCACTCTTCGAACACTACGACGATTTACATGTAACATGTTATGTACGTATTCACTGCTACTTCAAGTGTTCAAAATGTCGATCTAAAACGTTGCAATACTGATGATACTGCCTGACAAATTTCAGTTGTATCTATTACAGAGCAAGCTCTTTTTATACGTTCTTGCATATCAACTGTGGTTGTTGGTTTTTCGCGGTACTTCTTTCACCATACACGCGTACCGCTTTCCTCATAATTCTATGACATTCACCATAACCATAACCATTTCCACTTTCTCTGCTATTGTGTAACGCATTCTTGAAAATTGAACACTCAGATTGAATATTTCGAAGCCGTACTCTAGTCGGTAGTCAAACTACTAATAACATTTCTGGATACAGGTAAGCATACAATGTGATGGTACGTTTATTTATGTTCTGCGACCCTTACCAATACTTAGAAGAGCAGTATGCCAACAACCAGAGAAGACACAAAAGTATTTGAAGAGTGCTTTGAGACATTTTATTTTCTATTACAGTTGACCTTGCGTGACCTTGAATGACCTTCATAATAGGTCATTGTATTCGTCGTGAAACACTCTATCAGAATGTAAGCAAAAAAATATACTGTTCCGTTTAAAAAAACAGAGTTGACCTTTATATCACCTTGACGCCTCCACCTACAGAAAAATTGGTAATACCAGATTATGAGCCCCCCGATACCAAGTAAGTTTGGTCTAATGCATTTTCTCCTATCTTCAAAAACAAGCGGGTTATTCAGGTGACCTGTTTAAAATGCCCCACCCTGTATATATAATATATATAGATATAGATACAATAGGACTCTCATTTTGTTGCCACATCCTTCAGCATGGCTAGCACTAGAGTAGGCTGTGGCGCTGTGTATTACACGGCATCAGAGAGTAGATGAGAGTGCTCACGCTCGGGTTTTGGCCGTGCCACTTTGAGTGATGCCCGTTTGGACTCCGACCGATTGGACACGTCCCGATTGGACGGTGCCGATTGGACGCGTTCCTTTTCGACTCCGTGCCGATTGGACTCGTGCCGTTTGGACGCCGTGCCGTTTGGACGCCGTGCCGATTGGACGCCGTGGCGGCTGAATTCATGACGTTTGGACGCCGTAAATTTTATAATCATTGCTTTTCGAAGTCTACATATGGTCTACATACGGTGATATTGTATTGTGAAATATATGGGAACCTATTAAATTTGGATTTGAATTTTAATTTTTATGTGTTTCTTCAGACTCGTGCCTTTAGGACGCCGTGGCGGTTGGATTCATGACATTTGGACGCCGTAAATTTTATAGTCATTGCTTTTCGAAGTCTACATATGATGATATTGTATTGTGAAATATATGGTTAACAACGTCCGATTAACAACAACTTCAGTTATCTAGCCAAACCTAACCCAGACTAATGTCATTTCCACTCGCTCTTAAAATAAACTTTCCGGAGTAAGACTTTGGAATCACCCCCCTCCGAAGCTGTACATCATTATTTTTCATTAATAGATTCTTAATCATAATTTAAAATTTAATAGATTCCAAATCATATTTAATCATATATTTCACAATACAATATCACCATATGTAGACTTCGAAAAGCAATGATTATAAAATTTACGGCGTCCAAACGTCATGAATCGAACTGCCACGGTGTCCAATCGGCACGGCGTCCAAACGGCACGAGTCCCAAGAAACACATAAAAATTAAAATTCAGATACAAATTTAATAGATTCCAAATCATATTTAATAATATATTTCACAATACAATATCACCATATGTAGACTTCGAAAAGCAATGATTATAAAATTTACGGCGTCCAAACGTCATGAATCCTACCGCCACAGCGTCCAATCGACACGGCGTCCAAAAGGCACGAGTCTCAAGAAACACATAAAAATTAAAATTCAGATCCAAATTTAATAGGTTCCCATATATTTCACAATACAATATCACCGTATGTAGACTTCGAAAAGCAATGATTATAAAATTTACGGCGTCCAAACGTCATGAATACAGCCGCCACGGCGTCCAATCGGCACGGCGTCTAAACGGCACGGCGTCCAAACGGCACGAGTCCAATCGGCACGGAGTCGAAAAGGAACGCGTCCAATCGGGACAGTCCAATCGGGACGTGTCCAATCGGTCGGAGTCCAAGTGGGACACCCCCGCCACTTTTCGTTTCGTTTCGACTTACTTGGCCAGGAACAGAACCTGTTTCGACTTAGCCTGTAACAGAACCGGTTTCGACTTAGTCTGTAACAGAACCGGTTTCGACTTAGTCTGTAACAAAACCGGTTTCTACTTAGGCCTGGATAGGGAACGTACAATTTAATTGTTTTATCTGGTTTTACATAAAATATGCAATTAATATATAAATCTAATATACCAAACTTTAATTAATATAAATTAAATATAATATTAATTATATAATGATAGAAGTATTTTCATTTTTTCCGACCTTTCAATTGCAAACTCTATATCAAAGCATTAATTTAATAATGAGGTATTGTCATCAACAATGTCTCTAATTTTTTTCATATTTTTAGATACGGCTATTATTAATTAAAAAAATAAAAACACGAAAGCCGATGTACGCATTATATCTAAATGTTTCGAATGTAATTCCGACAGCGCCGATGGATGTAACTGTAGCGTATCCGACTGTGAAACCGAGGGAAACTTTTTCAACATGGTTCGAGACCATTCGGGGCATAATTTTTTTTCTTTCATGAGTAGATATTTTTTCCACCTTCTGACCTTAAGATTTTTAGTAGATGATTTTAAAAACATATTTGAACTACTTCTAAATAGTTTTAAGCGAAAATATTGTGGCTTACTCTTTATTTCATCGTTCTTTTGATCTCTTATGGCAGTGATGGGCACGGTAGGGGCCCCTGAGTTGCTTGCTTCTCCCACCAACCTCGTCAGCTACAGAGGGATGTATGAGGGGGGAAACGAAGGCACTGGAAGGCATGAGGCACCGATGCGCAGCGAAGGTGCGCGCTGCACAAAAGGGTAGTTGGTGGGGGAAGCTCCGCGGATCTTTCTTGACTGCGGCAGTCAAAAATGCCCATCACTGTCTTATGGGCTACATTACAGCTCTGTTTAACACTCGTTTGCAATTATCACGCATATGTTGGTAATTCTTAAATATATAAAATGTATTAGACTAGTTATGTGAGGTATGTGTACACAAATATAATAGAAGAAATGTCTGTGTCCATGTAATTTAATAAAAACTCATGAAAAATTAATTATGATGCGTTATTACTATTTCCTTCGGATAAAATTAGGAAGAGCACAATATGCATTTGGTGGAGTGTGAGGGTGAGGAACTCTAAATATGGGGTCCCCATTGGAAACGGTGACCGGGCCAGCGAAGTGTCGAATATCGATAAGACTCACACAAATGAACGGGAACTAAATGATTACAACTTTTCTAATTTTTAATTTATTTCTATTAAACTTTTTCCATCGTATTTGTTCCTTTTTCTGATTAAATATGAAAATAATATCCAACGCGATATAATTACGAATATAATTACTCGTGTAATGAGCGACTAAATTTTCGGATACGAAAGTGGACGGAAAATGTATAAAGAAGAGAGACATAGAGTGGAAGCGTTCGACAATGATGAAAAACGTTAAACTTTGCTATTTTTGGTCTCATAAATGCAAGTTGTAAATGAGAACTTCCTAGTAATGCTCGATAAAATTATAGACAATCTGCTCGGATTAATGTTATCAAAATATATTACAAGAAATAAAGAAATATAGAAGAAATTATTTGTAGTACATACATGTACTGTGACATTTTGTAATCAATGTATGTATCAGTGCATCAGCGTGCGGGAAGGAAAGAGACGCGGAGAGTCGTGGCGCACCGGTACACTTCCAAGCTTTTTCAATACGCTGTCCTTTGCGTCCAAAACATTTCGTTCATCACACAAGTAAATATCATCGAAATTATATCATGTTTGGTATCATATTCATTAGAAAAATGTCACGAATATGTTAGTCAATGCCCCATAAAATAATAATGAAAAATAAAGAAGTTTTGTTATTGGATTAGTAGTGGTCTCACACAGATATACCCGGCCCGTATTATGTTACACTTCTCGGCGATTGATACCTCTAGAGCTTTACGGCCCCTCACGGGGTATATCCCGCTGTAATGCGAAATAGATACCCGTCATAATACTATATATATCGCATAAAACACTATAGTACCAAAACAGTGTAATAAATATGTAAATGCTTTCGGCGCAAGGTTCGATCATTTCAAGAAAAACAGCAGTATTGCACTAAATAAAATATAAATATAAAATATATAAAATATATAAAATATAAAATATACTGCTGTTTTTCTTGAAATGATCGAACCTTGCGCCGAAAGCATTTACATATTTATTCCAAATTACGATCGATAAGAAATCACCTTTAACAGTGTAATAAGTTTGGAAACCGTAATATAGTTTGGAAAAAAGGAGTATGTTCTTTCGGATGCCTTAAAATCACTTAATTGTGGGGGGGGGGGGGTATACCTGGAAGGTCTTTTGGCTTTATGTTTTATGAAGGCCACGGTAGATACGTCGTCGGTGGGTAGTTTACCTGAATTCGGACTCGCTTGTCCCTTCGCAAGGGTGTTTCATGACGGATTATATCCACATTGTATATACTAAACTGATTTAGGTGACTGTGCTCTTCTACGGTTCTGGGCTAAGTTCCCTGTAGTTCCTTTTTATTTGAGGCATCCTTTGCATTGGAAAAACCGAAAAAATACCGGTATTTATTTCGGTTTCGGTATTATATCGGTCATACCGAAACCGATATTTCAACGTTTCAGGCATTCATCCATTTCGATATTATTTCGTTATTATGTTTTAGTGTTGCTTTAATTATTTTTAATAACATTTTACAGTGTTTTCTCGATAAAGATCCCAAATTTCTGCACGGTAATTGTCCCGGAACTATCCCCACTCCTGCGGGGTAAACCCCGTGAGGGGCCGTAAAGCTCAAGCGGCTTCGGACGCCGAGAAGTGTAACATAGAACGGGTCGGGTATATCTGTGTGAGACCACTACTAATCCGATAACAACATTTTATTATTTTTCATTATTTTTTGTGGAACTTTCGCCAACATATTCCGGGCATTTTTCAAATGAAAATGATACCAAATATATATGATATAATTTCGATGATATTTACTTGTGTGATGAACGACGAATGCTTTGGGCTTTGGACGCAGAGAAGGACAGCGTATGGGAAAGAAAGAAACGCGGAGAGTTGCGGCGCGCCGGCACAGTTTAAAGGCCCTCCGCGTTCTCACAATGTAATTCCAATAAAAAATCTTTTTATTATTACTTATTTTTGTATGAGACTTTCACCAATATATTTGTGGCATTTTTCTGATTAAAATGATACCAAACACGATATAATTCGGATCATATACAGGTATAATAATAATAATACATTATTTTTCAGCCTTACAGCTAAGAAATTGGACTTGGTATACAGTATCCTATCTTTACATATCTATCTTATCCATCCATTCGTCTTTCCTTCTCTCTCTCTCTCTCTCTCTCTCACTGACACACTCATTCCTACCCTACCCTACTCTATTCTTACCCTAAATTATTGCACCCTTCCTCCTTCCCTATCATTTGGTCTGATTGAAAATATATTTGATAATATGAACAATTTTTATAAAATATGTCCGGTCTCATAAATTCACCCCACTACAGTTGTCGACCCTTCGCAACTTTTATTATTGTATATTTATATTATTAATTTGAATCGATTTTTTACGCATAAAATTGCATTTTGAATTATAAATAACATGTATTTATTTACTAACAACAGGATTATTTACTATTAGTATGTATTATTATTTATATATTAAATATATATATTAAATTTTAAAAAGTGTTTATTAACATCCTGTGTTAATTTTCCGGAGTTCGAATAAGTTACTATGTACAGCAGTGACGGGCACGGGTGGAGCCTCTCAAACGCCTGCTTCTCCCACCAACCTCTCTTCCATGCAACGCGCGCCTTCATCCCGAACGCGCATGTCTCGCGCCTTCGTTGCCCCCACCATACGCATCTTCGTACTGAACCGCGCGGGAGATATAAACAAGTCACCGATGTAAACAAGTAACGGTCAGTAACGGTTGGCGAGAGAACGAAGCATCGAAACTGATCGAAACCACTGATATCAGTGATCGAAACACATTACAATGTTTTGTTTCGTGGAAACGTTCACGTTGAAGCGGCGAACAGAGCTACTCTTAGCAGTCTACCTACGGACACATCGCCGCTCTAATCGACGCTTTCCTAGCTTCTATCGCAGCTTCAATGTGGTCGTACCCTTAGCGATTCTGAAATATAGAAATACCAGATACTACTCGCGACATATCTATTTCTTCCCTATATTAGTACAGAATGTATTTATAAAAACGCTCTTCAGAGTTGATCATAAATTCAAAGAATCTTTAAAGATTCCAAAACGATCGTATCATCATAAGAGCTGACTCTGAAAAAAAAGTTAAATTATCGGAGGGCTTCTAAACATGCGCATAAGCATTAAATAAGCAATGCGAAACAAAAATAAATAAGCAATATAAAGCACTACATTACAAGCGAATATTAAATGTTTTCATTGCTTGTATCGATTAATTCGGAAACGTCAAGCTCCAGTTGAGACATTGCTATACGGAACGCGCTTTCCAAAGATGCATCTGTTAATCGATTCCGAATATTCGATTTAATATGTTTCATCGCGGAAAAACTAGTTTCGCAAATGTAAGTCGATGCAAACATTGAAAACATTTTCAAACCAAAATTTCGCAATTTTGGATATTGGGCAGGTTGCAACAATTTTAAAAATTCTTCCTGTGTTTCTTTCTTCAAAGAAAACAGGGGATCTGATTGTAGATCACCCAATTCAAATTGAAGATCGTGGTCTTGATCTTCAATTGGAACTGCTAAGGGATTACTAAATAACAATATCTGCTTTTCTAAATTTTGAAAATCTAAAAATCTACTGTTAAACTCATGCAAAATATCTAATATATTTTCCCGAAATGAAGAAAAATTTACATCAAGAAATTCATCTTTAATTTCTTGACACGAAGGAAAATGAATCAGATCTTCTTTTTCAAATTGTTGTACGAATACTGCTAATTTTCTACGAAAGCTATTTACATGCTGAAACAAATTAGCAATATTCTTCCCTTTCCCTTGCAAAAGTAGATTTAGTGAATTAAGGTGGCACGTCATATCTGTAAGAAATGCTAATGAACACAGAAATTCTTTATTTTCTAATTTGTCAATATATTCAAATGATGCGCTACCGCTTCCCGATTTTAAAAATGCAACTAACTCTTTGCGAAGTGCAAAGAATCTTTGTAACGCTGTAGCGGCGCTCAACCAACGAATATCTGAGTACATTTTCAAATCAGAGTACGCGGCACCTACATTCTCTAAAAACAAATTTAGCTTACGATGAGTCAAAGAGCGGTTACCGGCTCTGAGAATATTGATTACTTTTGTTACTAACTTCATTACTTCTGAAGCTTTGATAGATTTTGTGCATAATACTTCCTGATGTATTATGCAATGAATAACATGACAATTAATGTTATTTTTTCTTAAACACCCAACTAGTCCTTTGTCTTGTCCCCGCATTGATGGTGCTCCATCCGTAACGATACAACTACATTTACTAAAACTAGTGTAATTCTCTACTTGCATTTTCAAAGCATTAAATATATCTAATCCTTTAGTAGTGCTATGGAAAGGTACTAATGCAAGTAGCTCTTCATGCACTGAAAAATCAAATTGCGCCATACGTACAAAAATTGCTAATTGAGAAACATCGGTTATATCCGTGCTTTCATCCAAACAAAGCGAAAAATACGCACAAGTTTCGATTAAAGAACGGAGCTTGTTTTTTAATTAACTATCAATATCTAAGAAACGTCTGGATACCGTGCGGCGAGACAGAGGAACAGTTTTAAATTGTGCAACGGCCGCATCATTGCCAAAAGATTTAGCCATTTCAATAGCACAATTTTTTACAAATTCCCCATCAGAAAAAGATTTTTTCGCGCGACCGATTTCCCAAACGACTCGGTAAGACGCAATTTTGCTCTCGGAGTCGAAACTCTCTGTTGACTCATCGTTTTGTCTTTTAAATGCCTCTAGTAACTGTTTTCTTTCTACTCTAGAATAATTCTTGTATTCATTATCATGCTTAGTAAAATAATAACGAGAAAGATTACAACCTTTCTTGTCCTTTAAAATGGATTTACAAATGATGCATTTTGCATTGTTGTCAGCTTGTCTAACAAACAAAAAATCAAGCTCAACATCTAATTTTGAAAAAACGTATTTACCAACAGTTACTTTAGGCATTATTAAAAGCAAAGCAACTAAATACTAAATGCAAAATAATAAAAATGCCAAACTACAAACCAATTGCTACACAGAAAAATTATTGTAGTTTAAAGAAAATAAGCACTATATGTACGCGACTGTCCAAAGCAATAGCTACGGGAGAAATGGTGTCATTTCGCTGTTTCGCGATTGTTTGCGTGGAAACATAAGAAATAGTAGAATCTATTTCCCTTTTTGTCTATCATGTGCATGTAAATGCGCGCGGCTACGGCGCACGTGCCTCCACGCGGCCGCGAGGACGCGAGCATGCGCACTGCTCTCTCTCGCGGCCGCGAGGACGCGAGATATGCGCACTGCTCGCTACGGGCGAAGCGCGTCTTTCTCCATGGTAACGGTGGATGCTGGTGGGAGGCAGTGGGCGCTGTGGTAGGGACGCTCTTGCCTCAATTGAGGCAAAAATGCCCATCACTGATGTACAGCATTTCATCGATAATTGTCCCAAACACGGGTCCGGCCAGAGACAATTATGTGTGAGGGATACTATTCTTTGACTTTTGCCGAATTTAAAAACGGATAGCGAAGCCCGACGGGTCGGCTGTATCGGTGTAAGACCAGGAGACCACTACCCAGATAGCACCGGAACATCCGATGGACGTCCGATGTACGTCCGTATCGGACCGTCTGTACGTCCCAGGGACGTCTGAATACTGTCCGTATGTCCGAGATATGTCCTAGATACGTCCCAGATACGTCCCAGGAATGTCCCACAGAAGTCCCAGTTATGAAGTGGGACGTACATGGGACGTCCCGTGCGGTCCTATCGGGGACGTCCCTGGGACGTATCTGGGACATATCTGGGACATATCGGGGACATATCGGGGACGTCCCTGGCACGTATCTGGGGCATATCTGGGACGTACGGCTGGACATTTATGATAAAATGGAAGGTTTAATATTAATAAAAACGTTAATAAATATAAATTTTTTTATTGTGAGATAGCCATTTTTTCACTTAATTATTAAATTATATTATTATTCTATTAAATAATAATAAAAATAACATATAAAAATAATACATGTAATAATATATAAAATAAAAATAATACATAATAATAATAATAAAAATAATACATTATATATATATATAACTTTATTGATTTCCCCTCGGGGTTACAATTTTTGCACAACCGCCTCCTTTAACCTCACCCCTTTCTTCCTTAACTACCTTAACCTAATCTTAACCTAATCTTAACTTAGCATTAGCATTATCATTAGACTTAAACTTAAACACTTAGAAATTACTTAACTTCCGCCCAGTCCCCCGGCCAGCCCTCCCCCGCCCATACCCTGCAACACACCCTCCACAGCCACTCCTCCACCTCGTTCCCTCCATGCTTCCACACCTCATTATGTATTCCATCTCCCCCCGCTGCTTTTCCCTCCTTCAATCCCTTTACCACCCTGCTAACCTCCCACTTTTCTATACCCTTCTCCCCATCATTCCCCCTTCTACCCGCTCCTCCCTTCAACACTCTCCACTCCACTCCTCCCAAAAGATCCCTGAAATGTTCATCCCATTCTTCCATTTTTATTCTTTCATCTACTCTATTCCTCCTACTCCTTTCCCTATTCACCACCTCCCACACCTGTCTCTCCGTTTTTATCCCCTCCAGCTCCCTTTCCCACCTCTCCCTCTCCTCACACATCGCCTTGTATTCTCTTTTCTTTACCTTATACTCCGCGCCCTCCCCTCCCCTCTTCCTCCATCTCCTCAGCTCTTCCCTCACCCTCCTTTTTTCCTCTCTACATTCCTCATCCCACCATCCCCTTTTCCTCCCTAAATCCTTCCTCCCCAACCCTCCTATCACCTCCTTTACTTTTTCCTTCAGCCCTTTCCAGTCTTCCTTTACCCCCTCCTCTCCCTCCTTCCTTCTCCCAAACCTTTCCCTAAATTCCTTCACCACCTCCTCCGACCACCTTACCTTTGCCTTCCCCTTCCCCCCGCCCTCCTTCTTTTTTCTGCCTCCCCCTTCCCCCTTTATCCAGACTGTCAGTGGCACGTGGTCTGAATCGACCCTATCCCCTACCACCATCTTTTCCACCCCTTTCCTTGTCTCCTCGTTTCCCAGCACGTAATCGATGACCGAGTTTCCTCTCCCCCCAATGTACGTCCACTCCCCTTCCTCATCCCCCTTTACATTCCCATTCAGAATCCCCCACCCCCTCTCGCCTAAGTATTCACACAGCCTCCTCCCCTCCGCGTTTACCTTTTCGTCTTTGGAGTTCCTGCCTCCCCAATCCCCTCTTTCCTCCTCTTCCTCCACCTCTCCCCCTGCCCTCCCCGTTCTTACGTTGAAGTCCCCCCCTATGATTACCTTTACTCCTTTCTCCCTTCCCTCTATCCACTCCCCCAGCACTGCCAGCTTCTTTTCCAAGTCCCTGTTTACGTACACCCCTATCACCCTCCACCATCCCCCCTCTATTTTCGCTCTTATCGCCATCATTCCCTCCCTCCCCTCCACTTCTCCTCCATCCGTCTCAATCCCCTTCCTGACCCCCCTAACCATGCCTCCCATTGCCCTCCCCATCCTTCCCTCTCTCCTGGCCCATTGTGCTTCCCACGTGTACCCCCTTGGCAGTTTGTCCCTGACCTTGTCCCAGCCCTTCTCCTCCACCCACGTCTCCATCAGAAATACAATGTCCCACTCTTCCAGCCCTTTCCAGAAGTCCGTATCCTTGTTTCTCAAACCCGCCACGTTCCAGAAACCTACCTTAATACCTGCGTTTCTCTTCTTTACACCCCTTTCCCCCTCCCTATCTCTCCTTGCTCGTTTCCCTGCACCCCCATCCACTTTTCCTCTATCTCGTCCCATCTCTTCATCACACCGTTTACCCACATTTTCATGTACCCTATTCGCACGTCCCTTCCCCTCTTCCTCTCCTCCTCCGCCTCCCTCTCTATCTTCCACCTCGCTCTTCTCTCCTCCTCCGTCAGGTCGTCCTCTATTCTTTCCATCCTTCCTCTTAGTTTGTTCTTCTCCTCCATCACTTTCCTTTTTTGCTCCCTGTCAGCCATTGCCACCAACACCATTCCATATACCCCCTTTCCCCCCTCCCTATCTGTCTTATTTCCTTTATTCCCTCGGTCTTTAATCCCATTATGTCCCATACTTTCTTCACTTCCTCCTTTACGTCCTTTCCCTCCGTCTTTAACCCCCTTATTATCAAGTTGTTCCTCCTCCCTTCCCTTTCTTTTCTATCCTGCCTTACTTCCAACCACCTTATTCTCCTTCTGTTCTCCTCATTATCTCCCTCTCCCACACTTCCTTTCCCGTCACTACCCCCTCCTTCCTTTTTCCAACCCTCCAACTCCCCTATCACCCCCTCTACCTTCTCTGCCATCCCCTCCACCCTTTCCACTCTCTTTTCCAATTTTTCCCTCCTCGCCTTTTCCTCCCTCAGCTGACCCTCCCACTCTCTCGTCTCCATTCTCCACTCCTCCTCTGCCCTCCTCCTTTCTTCCCTCTCCTTCCTCAGCTCCTCCTTCATTTCCCCTATTCCCTTCATCTCATCCATCATCACTAGCTTCATCTCCCTTATCTCATTCATCATCTCCATCATCCTCCTCAACAACTCTCCCTCCCCTTTTCCCCCCTCCTTCGGCGATCTTTTTGTTAAATCGCTTCTCTTAAAACCGGCCCTTTCCCTTTCCCCCTCTTCGTCCTCCTCATCCCCTTTCTCCCTTTCCCGTTTACCACGCCACTTTTCCAGACTACTCATGCTGTTACTTCTGCCGATACCTTCTCTTCTCAGTCTTTCCGCATTAGAAGGTCTCCCCACTCTTCTCTCTTCTCCATTCCCCCCTTCCCTTCCTTCAGCCTTGCTCCCTTCGCCTCTATCACCCATTCTCTCGTATACCTATCTTACCTTACTCCTTTTCCTACTTTCGAGATTTCGAAATTCCCTCCTTCCCTCCTGTTTCTGTCCCCCACCAGATCGCGCCACCTGCTACTCTCTCTTCCCGCGCAGCACTCCCTGCTGCCACTCTGTCCTAACCTCTTTCGCGGGCCAACTTTCTCTTCCCTTCTTTACCCTCTCCCACCTTTTCGCCCTTTCCCTTTATCACCTGCCTGCACCAACACCTCTCCACACCCCTCTCCACCACTCTCACTCCAATCACTCCTTGATAACTCCACTCTCTCACACCAACGCTCGCACTAGTCTCTCAGCACCTCTTACACTCTTACGACCGGAAACGGAAGTCCAAAAAAAAATAATACATTATAATAATTAGAAATAAAATGAAAATAATACGTAATAATTTTTTCACTTAATTATTAAATTATATTATTATTCTATTAAATATTAATAAAAATAATATAGAAAAATAATACATAATAATATATAATAAAAATAAAAACAATACATAATATAATAATAAATAAAATGAAAATAATACGTAATAATAATAAATAAAATAAAAAATATATACATAATTAAATTATTAAATAATACTAAAAAACTTTCGTTACAAGCTTCGATCTTTCTGGCGCCCTCCTGAGCCACT
The DNA here is from genome assembly GCA_916610255.1 of Lasioglossum lativentre. NCBI lineage: Eukaryota > Metazoa > Arthropoda > Insecta > Hymenoptera > Halictidae > Lasioglossum > Lasioglossum lativentre. The sequence continues at coordinate 27,730,708 of OU744359.1, read as the reverse complement.
TCTGCATTGCAATTTCAATGTCCTTTTGAGATACCGTCACTTTAGATATCATTGCTGCATCTAAACATTAGAATTTCAATTCATTAATACATTCAAATGTATACAACTAAATATATAACATAATTAGAATAATTACCAATTATTACTGTGGCTAATTTTGTAGACTGAAATCTCTTCTTCCCCTTCTTCCCCAGCCAGCTAAATTGAGTCGCGAATTCACTTCCTATGACAGCTTGTAATGTCCTTTTTACAAAATTGTCACAATTCGCACCGCCTATAGCTGCTAATTCGGTGGCCTGCAAATTAATAATTTACAATTTAGTGAGAACTTTTGGTTAAAAGCTGTTATGGTGAATGTTCTATTTATTTACCACATTTTTTGAATTATCCCCATCTCGCAAAAATGTATCTAATATTTTAAACTCTTCTTCCGAGTCGACGGGACATGAAATGTTGTCGAAAATCGATTTTTTCTCTTGTTGTACTGATGTTCGATGATTTCCTTCAAGAGTTTTCTGGATTTTTTGTACGCGCGACAAAACATCAGTGAGCAGACATCGTAGCAGATGCTGCTGTTCAATAATTGTTTTCAAATATCCCTCCGTTTTGTTGTGTCCTGAAAATTTAGATTTTTAGATACGTGTTTACGCTAATATGTATTTCCATATTTAAATTCCATACATAAATTACATAGTTCTATTAACTTACCAATAATTGTAGAATTTGTTGGAACCTGATCGGATTCAACTCGATCGACATCTATTGTTTTACTGCATGTTTCTGAAAACAATAATTATGGTTTATACACCGATATAATAATTATTGATGGAAAAATTAAGCTATTAGCATAAAATAGCATAAAATCTTTTATTTACGTCCCTAGCTCGTACCGTCGTTTTGCGGTCAGAGGCGAAGGCAACACCGGTGTCGAAGGGAACGCCGTTGTTGAAGTTGTAGGAAACGCCGGAGGCTGAGGCAACACCGATTGTGCTTCTTCATCGGTGTCGCTGTCGCTGTCGCTCATACTTATTATTTTTTTTCGCTTTCTGAGATGACTCTGAGAATTTTCGACTTCTGACTGCAAGTCAGAAGTTTCCTCGGCCACTTTCGCCTTAGCCCTTGCTTTTGCATAATCGTCTGAAAGCATTTTTAAATTATATGTAATTATTTTAGTTTCATTATCATATTATAAAATCTTTAACTCACCAAAAGTGCCATGCCTAAACAATTTAACCGCGTGTTTTGTCCAAGGTATGTTCACTCCTTCGCACTTTTTTATGGTCTTCATCATTTGGGTCAGGGGCAACGAGGGCCAATGACAATAATTTCCTACCAACCACGAGGATGGCACTGCCTCTACAGTACTATCTTCCAGGAACTCTACGACTGTCCAGGACTTCATGCTTACAGGTTCTGCAAAATTTATATTTAATTAATGTATGAGAAATATTTTTACACTGTCTGCCGCGGGTTCTTTGACGTTATACAGACGTATACAGTTACGAACATAATTGATCACACACACTTTAAATTAGAATAACTTTCTTATTAATGGCCCAAACGTCTTCAATTTCTCTGTAAGGCGGGAAGGATTAGGTAGTTTAGTTTATTAAGTAACGTCTATTAAAGATGATGAAAAAATGCATTTGATCGGAATTGTGAAACACCATAGTAAAAATTGATTCGTACAACTTTTTAGCTGGGCCAATAACGAAAATTTCAGAGATGTATTTTGTAAACTCGTGTGGCGGCCTTGGCGCTGCATTACGCCGCTGTCCATTTTCTATTTCTTTTCCTTTGTATTCTATTTCCGCTCCGCGCGGGTCTGGTCAGTCCTGGTTCACATCTGGCGGCCAGATTCGCGCGGTTCTAACCATTTCCTTTTTTATGTTTCCCAGGTGTCGCTTGGGCCTGTTCAAGGTTTACGATCAGGCCCTGGCGAACCTTTCCGTTTCCAAGTGTTTTATAGCACCCTTCCGCGATGACCTTTTTCCGCACGTTCTTACCTTCCTCTCCTTACTTTCCTCTCCTTACTTTTCTCTCCTTACTTTCCTCTCCTTACTTTCCTCTCCTTACTTTCCTCTCCTTACTTTCCTCTCCTTACTTTTCTCCTACTTTTTCCTCTTCGCTTTTGGGGACTGAGTCTTGAGACACCAGTACGGTAGAGAGTCTTGAATCGCCTTAGAGACAACAAGTCTCTTGCACGCGAAAACACGTCCTACTTAATAAATTGTGTTGAGGAAAGAATTTATTCTGAGTTGGTTATTTCTCTACCTCCTCCACACTCGTATAAATTATATTTTTTCAAATTTCATTATAAACAGTCAAAAATGGTTAAATTTGCAATTTTTCATGGCCTACAAGTGCCACTTTTACTACTTTTGATCGTTTATAATTCGTGAACCAATTAACTACGTTCAATGAAATTTTCACAACTTATATAATTTATACGAATTTACAAAACACATCTTCTAAATTTTCGTTACTGGCCCATCTAAAAAAGTTGTAAAAATCAATTTGTACTATGGTTTTTCACAATTCCGATTAAATGCATTTTTTCATCATATTTTGGAACATTTATCAATAAAATACTGTTGCCGAGTGTCGAGCCCCGAACGTCAAAGAACCCGCGGCAGACAGTGTAAAAATATTTCTCATACATTAATTAAATATAAATTTTGCAGAACCTGTAAGCATGAAGTCCTGGACAGTCGTAGAGTTCCTGGAAGATAGTACTGTAGAGGCAGTGCCATCCTCGTGGTTGGTAGGAAATTATTGTCATTGGCCCTCGTTGCCCCTGACCCAAATGATGAAGACCATAAAAAAGTGCGAAGGAGTGAACATACCTTGGACAAAACACGCGGTTAAATTGTTTAGGCATGGCACTTTTGGTGAGTTAAAGATTTTATAATATGATAATGAAACTAAAATAATTACATATAATTTAAAAATGCTTTCAGACGATTATGCAAAAGCAAGGGCTAAGGCGAAAGTGGCCGAGGAAACTTCTGACTTGCAGTCAGAAGTCGAAAATTCTCAGAGTCATCTCAGAAAGCGAAAAAAAATAATAAGTATGAGCGACAGCGACAGCGACACCGATGAAGAAGCACAATCGGTGTTGCCTCAGCCTCCGGCGTTTCCTACAACTTCAACAACGGCGTTCCCTTCGACACCGGTGTTGCCTTCGCCTCTGACCGCAAAACGACGGTACGAGCTAGGGACGTAAATAAAAGATTTTATGCTATTTTATGCTAATAGCTTAATTTTTCCATCAATAATTATTATATCGGTGTATAAACCATAATTATTGTTTTCAGAAACATGCAGTAAAACAATAGATGTCGATCGAGTTGAATCCGATCAGGTTCCAACAAATTCTACAATTATTGGTAAGTTAATAGAACTATGTAATTTATGTATGGAATTTAAATATGGAAATACATATTAGCGTAAACACGTATCTAAAAATCTAAATTTTCAGGACACAACAAAACGGAGGGATATTTGAAAACAATTATTGAACAGCAGCATCTGCTACGATGTCTGCTCACTGATGTTTTGTCGCGCGTACAAAAAATCCAGAAAACTCTTGAAGGAAATCATCGAACATCAGTACAACAAGAGAAAAAATCGATTTTCGACAACATTTCATGTCCCGTCGACTCGGAAGAAGAGTTTAAAATATTAGATACATTTTTGCGAGATGGGGATAATTCAAAAAATGTGGTAAATAAATAGAACATTCACCATAACAGCTTTTAACCAAAAGTTCTCACTAAATTGTAAATTATTAATTTGCAGGCCACCGAATTAGCAGCTATAGGCGGTGCGAATTGTGACAATTTTGTAAAAAGGACATTACAAGCTGTCATAGGAAGTGAATTCGCGACTCAATTTAGCTGGCTGGGGAAGAAGGGGAAGAAGAGATTTCAGTCTACAAAATTAGCCACAGTAATAATTGGTAATTATTCTAATTATGTTATATATTTAGTTGTATACATTTGAATGTATTAATGAATTGAAATTCTAATGTTTAGATGCAGCAATGATATCTAAAGTGACGGTATCTCAAAAGGACATTGAAATTGCAATGCAGAAGTGGCTCAGGAGGGCGCCAGAAAGATCGAAGCTTGTAACGAAAGTTTTTTAGTATTATTTAATAATTTAATTATGTATATATTTTTTATTTTATTTATTATTATTACGTATTATTTTCATTTTATTTATTATTATATTATGTATTGTTTTTATTTTTATTATATATTATTATGTATTATTTTTCTATATTATTTTTATTAATATTTAATAGAATAATAATATAATTTAATAATTAAGTGAAAAAATTATTACGTATTATTTTCATTTTATTTCTAATTATTATAATGTATTATTTTCATTATTATTATTATGTATTATTTTTATTTTATATATTATTACATCTATTATTTTTATATATTATTTTTATTATTACCCAGATAGCACGTACGTCCTTTGGACGTCCGTTTTTTGTCCAATTTACGTCCATACGTCCGACGTCCGTTGCGGACGTCCCTCGGACATCCATTGGACCTAAATTTCGGTTGTCCCAGGGACATCCGTTTTTTATGTCCTAAGGACATCCGTGGGACCTAAATTTCGGATGTCCCACGGACGTCCGTTTTTTACGTCCTAAGGACGTCCGTGGGACCTAAATTTCGGCTGTCCCAGGGACGTCCATTTTTTTCGTCCCAGGGACTTCCGTTGGACATGAATTTCGGACGTCCTACGGACATCCGTTTTTTACTTCCTAAGGACATCCGTGGGACCAAAATTTCGGATTTCCCAGGGACGTCCATTTTTTTCGTCCCAGGGACTTCTGTTGGACTTGAATTTTGGTTGTCCACAGTAAAGTGCTCAGGGCTTTCGTACGGACAATGATGCTCACTTCTCATGCATGAGACATATTTATATACAACAATATACATATATGTATTTATAGCAATGTCTTTTTTTTTATTTATATACATACACTTATATGTATATATATTGTTATAACTATTTATAACAATATATTTACTTATATACATATATTTACTTATATACATATATTTACTTATATACATATATTTATTTATTTACATATATGTATACGGTCCTTGCTTCGCTGTGTTCAGCTGTGTCGTACAGCTGTACGGTACCATCGAAGCAAGCGATGATCGGTAAGAAAAGCGACGATCGATGAAACAAGCGACGATCGAATGCGGGAGAAGAACGCACCATTGCGTTGCTGTATGACAAATCAGTCTTGTGCGAGTGCTTCAAGAACGTGCTTCAGAAATCTCCTGTGATAAATTCATCGTTACCATATCATCGTGTAATACATATTATCGGATTTACTTCATATTTAGACAAGTAAGTATTTTCATTGTTATTATTTGTTACCGTTAGTGTTTTCGCTTACGTCATTCAGTTAAATTATTTTATATAGTTACGCACATCATTGATTATACTCACTTTAACTTAGAATAACTTTTTTATGAATGGACCAAACGACTTCAATTTCTCTGTAAGGCATTCTGTACATGCATTCTGAAAATTTCATTGAAATTGGTTAATTGGTTTACGAATTATAAACGGACAAAAGTAATAAAAATGGCACTTATAGGCCGAAAATCATGATAAATTGCAATTTTTACTACTTTTGATCGTTTATAATTTGTGAACCAATTCCAATGAAATTTTCAGAATTTATATAATTTATACGAGTTTACAAAACACATGTTTTAAATTTTCGTTATTGGCCTAGCTGAAAAAGTTGTACAATTCAATTTTTACTATGGTTTGTCACAATTCCGACCAAATGCATTTTTTCAACTTATTTATTACACGTCATTTACTAAACTAATTCTAGCCTTACAGAGAAATTGAAGTGGTTTGGTCAATTCACAAAAAAGTTATTCCGATTTAAAGTGTGTGTGATGAACCCCGCGGCATACACTGTAAAAATATTTCTTGTATATTATTCAATTATAAATTTTGCAGATCCTGCGACGACGTGAAATCGTGGAGTTTGTAAAAGACGGCACGGTGGAGGCAGTACCCTCTTCGTGGCTGATAGGGAATTATTACCATTGGCCCTCGTTACCGCATGAAAGCGTACAAGGAAGTGAACAAATGCTGGCCAAAATACGCAATTAAATATTTAAAAAATGGCACTTTTGGTGAGTTAAAGATTTTATACTATGGTGAAACTATAATAATTACATATGTATAATTTAAAAATGCTTTCAGATGATTATGTAAGGGCAAGGACCAAGGCGAAAGTGGCTGAGGACAGTCTAGTAGGGAAACGCAAAATTTTACAACTTGGAATCGGTGTTGCCTTCGCCTCCGGCGCTCATACGACGCTACGAGCTAGGTACGTAAATAAAAGATTTTATGCTTTTTTATGATAATTGCTTAATTTCTTTCAATAAATAATTATTATATACATGTATAAACCATGATTATTGTTTTCAGGTACATGCAGTAGGACAATCGACCAGATATACAGTCGGTGTGAAAAGTATTCGTACACCTTCTAAAACGAATAACTTTTCAAAATTCGACCCAACAGCTTGAGTTTTTTTGAGACGTTAGAAGGATTAGTTTACTAGCTAATATGTAAATAATTTTTTTTTATTATTATTGGTCGTAATTGCGAAAGAAAAAGTAAAGGTCACGATTTTTAAATTTTTTATCTGTGCCTGTAGTGAAAATTTATAAGGTGCATTTGGTAGGTATAAGTAAGTTATATACATATACAAAGTTTCATTGAAATCGGTTGACGCATAAAAAGCTATGGGCATTGTAACATGTAAAAATCTTTGAATTTAGGGTTTTCGAATCGATCTATTTTCAATCATTTATATTTCGTAACAACCTCGATCGATTTCGATGAAACTTTGTACATGTATATAACTTACTTATACCTACCAAATGTACCTTATAAATTTTCACTACAGGCACAGATAAAAAATTTAAAAATCGTGACCTTTACTTTTTCTTTCGCAATTACGACCAATAATAATAAAAAAAAAATTATTTACATATTAGCTAGTAAACTAATCCTTCTAACGTCTCAAAAAAACTCAAGCTGTTGGGTCGAATTTTGAAAAAGTTATTCGTTTTTAAAAGGTGTACGAATACTTTTCACACCGACTGTAATGCTGTTTCATTTTTGTTTCGAAGAAACTTGCCAGTGTTTTTCTTTTTAAATTGATTGTACACGCTGGTCAGTTTATTTTGACCTTTTATATAGTTTTAAATAAGTTATAAATTTTAAGTTTATATTAAAATAATTTATAATTATGAATATATGTATTTAGTTATAAATATTATAAATATTATATTATATTTGCTTTTAGTTATATATTTTTTTATTTTATTCGTAGATGTATATTTTATTATGTATTTAGTTATAAATGTATATATTTATAGTTATAACACTTTTATAGGTATCAATAAATATATTTTTGTATTATACCTAAGTATATTACCTATGTATCTAAACCATGTCCTTGTAATAATTAATATTAATAATAAATATTGATAAATATTAATAATGAATATTGTTTAGTAGTTTTTAATATGCATAAACCATATTTTATAAACGTCCTGTAAATGTCCTGTTAACGTTCAGAATATGTCCAGCCGTACGTCCTAATAACGTCCTTATATCCCAGAATTGGTCCCAAGTACGTACCAGGAGCGTCCAAATAACGTCCGTATGTCCCCAGATACGTCCCACGTACGTCCCAGATTGGTCCGAACGGGACGTCCTATGTACATCACACTTTTTAAATCGTACCTCATTCGGACATTCCTGGGACGTATATCGGACATATTTCGGACGTATCTCGGACATACGGACATGATTCGGACGTCCCCAGGACGTACAGAGGTCCGATACGGACGTACATTGGACGTCCATCGGACGTCCGGGTGCTATCTGGGTATTTAATAGAATAATAATATAATTTAATAATTAAGTGAAAAAATGGCTATCTCACAATAAAAAAATTTATATTTATTAACGTTTTTATTAATATTAAACCTTCCATTTTATCATAAATGTCCAGCCGTACGTCCCAGATATGCCCCAGATACGTGCCAGGGACGTCCCCGATATGTCCCCGATATGTCCCAAATACGTGCCAGGGACGTCCCCGATATGTCCCCGATTTGTCCCAGATATGTCCCAGATACGTCCCAGGGACGTCCCCGATAGGTCCGCACGGGACGTCCCATGTACGTTCCACTTCGTAACTGGGACCTCTGTGGGACATTCCTGGGACGTATCTGGGACGTATCTAGGACGTATCTCGGACATACGGACATTATTCGGACGTCCCTGGGACGTACAGAAGGTCCGATACGGACGTACATCGGACGTCCATCGGACGTCCGGGTGCTATCTGGGATTGGACATCCGAAATTCAAGTCCAACAGAAGTCCCTGGGACGAAAAAAATGGACGTCCCTGGGAAATCCGAAATTTTGGTCCCACGGATGTCCTTAGAACGTAAAAAACGGATGTCCATAGAACGTCCGAAATTCAAGTCCGACGACTGTCCCTTTTTTTTTTCGTTAAGGGAGAGGGGAAATGCATTTACGCACTAACCCCCCCGGTCTCTTCGCCGGGGGGAGTGTGGGACTCGGCCTATTTATCGGAAATACCCACTAAAACCCCTCTCCCAGGACGTGTTACGCGCCCTTTCTCAACCAGACGTGCTAGGATGCGCCTCCATCGGGGCCCCGCGGTTAGCATTTCTCCCGATATCGGCAAACCCAGCGTGTAACTACACCTTTTTTTTTTTTTTTCTGTTTTTGTTTTTTTTGTTAAGGGAGAGGAGGAATGCATTTACGCACTAACCCCCCGGCCGTGTTGCCGGGGGGAGTGTGGGATTCGACCGGTCAGACGGACCAGCCCCTACCCACTAAACCTCCTCTCCCAGGACGCCCCGATGACGATGGGCGCCCTCTCCCAGCCTAATCTTGTGCCGGATTAACATCGCGATGGGGCCCCGCTTGTCGCATTTCTCCCATCGCGTGTGTCTCCTCCAGCTCTCCTCCACTCCTGTTCTTGTCTTTCAGCGTGTAACTACACCTGTTCTTTGTTGAACCACATCCTTACGTCCTGTTCTTTCCATAAACTACATTATATATACTATGATGCCAAACTATGTACACTATATACACTTAACCTAACGACTTAATATTCGACTTCGCGCTCTTTGGCTTCCTTTTCCGTCATAATCAAATTGATAAAGGAACTAATCCTTTCCCAATTCTGGGGTTAATTTAAAATCACCTCCTGGAAATTGCTCACAGACAGGGTAACGTTTAATTCTTGATTTAGCGCGTTTCTCTCGGTATCCCATTTCATGCAATATAGCAATGTGTGCTCCGGATTGTCGTGCAATCCATAGCACCACCAGCAACCATCATCTTCGGCCTTGCGAATCATAGCTCTGAATGAACCAAAAACTCCATGCCTGCATAACATCTGGGTCAAACGAAAGTTGAGAGAACCGAACTTTCTATCTCTCCACCTGGTAGGAAAGGGGAGAAGGGCGCGAGTCCAACTCGAGACTGCGCCTCCTTCTCTCCATCTCTCCTCCCAAGAAGCCCACAGATTATCACTAATCTCTTTCTTTTTCAGATTCAGCGCCTCCTGTTTCTGCTCCTGGACCACCGCATCATCGACGTCGGATATCTGCAGCTCTTTTTTGGCCCTGTAAACTAGCCTGCGCTTCTCTAAAGTGTCCTCAATCGGTAAGTACCCAGCTATTACGCACAAAGCCAATCGTCCCGCAGAACGATAGCTAGACGTCACTATACTTAGTCCTCTTCTCTGAATCCTAGCTAAAATGCGAAAATTACGTGAGTATCCGATGGCCCTCTCGCCCCAAATCGGACAACCGTAACAAGCAATCGACTGTAAAATATTATAAGACAATTTGCGACCAGCAAATGTCGGACCGCCGATGTTGGGCATCAGCCTCGACAATTCACCAGTCACTCTATTTACTTTTTCTTCGATCACATTCATATGTACATAATAATTCAGATACCGAGTCAGTGTTATCCCAAGATACTTCAAGTCCTCGCTCGCCGCGATGCGCGTACCTAAAACATCTAATCTAAAATCACTAGGAACTGCTCTTTTGTTGAAGAAAATAAATCTTGTCTTCTGTGGAGCCATCGACAACCCATTCTGAACTAGCCAGGGGGCAATAGTGTTGTTGATGGCATCCTCCAAACTAGCCTTAATATTATCCCACCTGGATCCGGACGCATAGATCGCAATGCCATCTGCGTATGCCAACAATTGAACAGACGAATCATACTCCAAACTTAAAAGATCGTCGTACAGCAAATTCCACAGGACTGGCGCGATCACCGAACCCTGCGGAACTCCCCTTTGCATTTTAATACTGACTCGCTTGTCCGCGGCCTTGTAAAACACATGCCTGTCTCGCAGATAATTTTGCAATACCTGTTGCAATTTCTCAGGAAACCCGCGCTCATCGAGTCTCCTGAAAATATTATTCCATCCGAGGCTATTAAAAGCATTACGCACGTCGAGTGACACCAAAATGCCGAATCGACCTTTCTTATTACTATTATACATATAAGATGTCAATATATCCAACGCGTCTAACGTAGACTTCTTCTTACAGAACCCAAACTGATTGGGGTGAAACGGCGGCTTACCCAGATGTTCGTAAATCTTTTTCTCCAGGATTTTCTCGAAAACCTTATTCAGGCAATCCCCGATACATACCGGTCGAAAATCGGACGGCAGCATCGTATTGTTGCTGTTCTTACGCAACAGGACAACGCGAGACCTCTTCCAGCAATCCGGAATATAATTAAGGCTCCAACAACAATTAAAGATTAGTGAAAATCTACCAAGATCTTCGCTGATTATGAACTTAATCACACCGGGTGCCAGTGTGTCCAACCCGCAGGCCTTCTTGCGATCGAGATCACTCCCGATTTCCCAGAGATCACCTTTATCGACCGAGCTCTCCTCCGATCCATCCATGAAAGACGGCTCAAACACATCATATAGGACCTCCGATGTCTCCCTAGGGAACAACACCGTGAGAATCCTCTTGGCATCACACGCATTCAACACCGGAGGTAAACTGCGACTTCTAATCTTATTGCGGATCACCTGAAATGGACGACCCCAGATGTCCGTTTCCAAAAGATTAATAAAATCCTTCCATGCAGCCTGCTTCGAATCATAGATTCTAAATTGCAGTTTCTTCTTTAACCTCCTGTACTCCTCCTTCTCTGAGTCGGCATTGATACCACGTGCCTTCTTTCTTTGCCATCGACGCCGCATCTTCACCACCTTCGACCGAAGTTTGCTCAACTCGTCGTTCCACCAAGGGTTCTCTCTATACCTGTATTTGTTCGACTTCTTACTCATAACTTTACCACAAGCGACGGTAATGTTCTTTATATATCCATCGACAGTGTCCTCAGACACATTGTCCCAAGAGAGGTTACCATTGAGCTCATTGAAAGTCTTGAGAAACTTTTTATTATCAAATGTTTTATAATTACAGCTCCACTCTCTGGAATAGGACATGGCCTGACGGTATTTCAAACTATGCTGAAGATCGATGCGATGAATGCAACTCCTATGGTAAGTCCGACGAATGTCCCTGGGACGAAAAAAATGGATGTCCCCGGGACATCCGAAATTTAGGTCCCACGGACGTCCTTAGGACGTAAAAAACGGACGTCCTTGGGACGTCCGAAATTTAGGTCCCACGGACGTCCCAGGAACATCCGCAGCGGACGTAGGACGTATGGACTTAAACGGGACATAAATCGGACGTCCGCACAGTGGGCCAGATCGACGCACTAGCTGTTCACGGCTATTTCAGCATTATTTATTAACTTAAAGACCACATTAAGTAGGTCGTTGGATTCGTCTTGGTGCCAGCTATAACGTTATTGAATAAAAAATATATAGTAATAAATAAATAATGAAGGTGACCTCAAATTTTTATTTAAAAAAAAATATTATTTAAATTTTGTATATTGAAATTTGTAGAAGACTGAGTACTGATTACTTTTTGTACGAAACATTTTTTTGTCACACCACCGGAAATGTCTGAAAACTCGTGTGAATAATGAATAATATTTGAAAACTGGCTGTTCACCATTATTTCAAAACATAAAGACCACGTTAAATAGGTAGTTGGATTCATCTTGGTGCCAGCTATAACGTTATTGAATAAAAAATATATACTAATAAATAAATAATCAAGGTGACCTCAAATTTTTATTAAAAAAAAAAATTATTTAAATTTTGTATATTGGAATTTGTAGAAGACTGAGTACTGATTACTTTTTGTACGACACATTTTTTTGTCACACCACCGGAAATGTCTGAAAAATCGTGTGAATAATGAATAATATTTGAAGACTGGCTGTTGAGGCTTTCAAACAAGAGTAATCCATAATTTTTGAATTTAATTTATAATTTTTCAGGTAGTTCGTATTCCATATTTCGGTATACACTACCTGTATTCAAATGTTCAAGAAAATACATTAATATTACAAGTAAAAGAGTGAACAGAAAATAATATTTTTTAATATATTATTTAAACAAATAGTAACATTTTAAATTTGTCTTCGTAAGTGTATTCCCCATAAAAATACACACAACTTTGCCATGTATACTATTCATCTATCTTTAATAGTTTCGAAGATATTCGTGGAAATTGTTTTCTACCATCACTTTTGAGGGCTGTTTTCACCTGGATTCTTTCCTTGTGAAAACTAGTAGAATCGTATATTCTAAACAACTTGTAACATAAGCCTCTTTAACCTCAAGATGCACTGGGTGGTCATCAACGCGTCTCGTGCGACGCGACTCGCCACAGAGTTGCGTGTCACGCGACACTTTAAACTATCATAATTTCCAAACGGGTTTACGAGGGGACGAGATCTTTGAGGGTCTTTTAGAGGAGATGTTGCTGAAAATGTTCCACTTTGTTAGAACACTCAACTCGATAAACCTTTTAACTTATCTATTGTCAAAGGTGAAAAACTTTTACGATTTTTGTTAGGTCACTAAATATTTTTTTTTATAATAAATTGTGAACAATAATTTTTAGTTCCTGGCGCGTACTGAACATAGATATACGTTATTCATAAAACAAAAAATTGGGCACATAATGTTCAGTAGGTTCTGCAGGACATCGTTATGAAGAAAAGGAATTTTTTCGGTGGAAAATGGTATCTGAAAAAGTTTGATCTTCGAACGCTTATTGTAACGAGAGTTTTTAATAACTGTAATTAATATTATCGTTTTCGAATGTAAAGGACATTTAAGAAACATTATACATTCGTTAAAAATCGAAATGAGGACTTTGATTTTTTAGCCCGTGAACAGCTAGCGCGTCGATCTGGCCCACTGTGGTCCGGTGCTATTTGGGTACTAATCCAATAACAAAACTTCTTTATTATTTTTTTATGGAACTTTCACCACCACATTCTTGACATTTTTCTAATGAAATTCATACCAAGAATGATGTAATTCCGATGATATTTACGTGTGTAATGGACGATAGGAGTCTCGTGCGCAAGGAAAGACGCGGAGAGTCGCAGTCGTCGGCACAGTTTAAAGGCCCGCCGCGTCCTCACAATGTAATCCCAATAAAAAACTTTTTTATTATTACTTATTTTTGTATGAGACTTTCACCGATATATTTGTGACATTTTTCTGATTAAAATGATACTAAACACGATATAATTCGCATCAGATTTACATTAATTGCCGTTCATATAATTTCAATGAGAAGTTACGCTGGGTCGTCCATTACACATGTAAATATAATCGGAATTGTATTATTTTTGGTATCAATTTCATTAGAAAAATGTCAAGAATATGATGGTGAAAGTTGCATAAAAAAATAATAAAAAATGAAGAAGTTTGGTTATTGGATTAGTAGTGGTCTCCTGGTCTCACACCGATATACCCAACCCGTATCATGTTACACTTCTCGGCAGCCGAGGCCTCTCGAGTTTTATGGCCCCCCACGGGGTATACCCCGCAGGAGTGGGGATAGCTCAGGGACAATTATGTGTGATTGCTGCCAGCAAGAAAAGTCAACTAGCCCTCCACCGAAGCCATTCTCCTCACGCCTCTCCGAACTCGCTGTTTCGATGGACCGAGTAGCTGAAATGCGAGATGACAGGACTGGTCAGGAGAAACAGAGCCAACAAAGACAATCACAGAGATCCGTCAATGTAAGTTTAATGAATTATTTACAACGCAATCAAATTGTTGGAACAAATATGTTTTTTAAATGTATCTCATAACTATATATTTCAATACATTCAATTTTTCCAAACAATACAGTTTGTTTAAGCAAATACAATTTTTAACAAACATAATTTTTTAAATGAATTAAATTTTAAACAAATAATTTTTTTTTAGTAAACGTCTTTTTAGACATAATTTTGTATGTCCATAAATTTGTTTAAACAAATTGAATTTTTACATAAATGTTTTTTTAATGTACAGATTTTTATGAATAAAAATTTCTGAGTAAATAAAATTGTTTAAACAAATAAAGAATCCATATTGTTTTTTAAATAGATTTAAATAGATTGAATTTCAATAGAATGAACCTTCAAATTTATTAATAAAATGCATTTTTCTATTTGCAGAGTCTTTGCTTTCGTTCCGAAGATTGCATAAAACATAATGTGAATGTGAAGCAGTCATGCAGTCGTATCATCGCTGTCATTGCTGGTGTCACTGCCTGCAAGAAAAGTCAACATGTCCTCCACCGTCGTCATTCTCCTCACGCCTCTCCGAACTCGCTGTTTCGGTGGACCGAGTAGCTGAAATGCGAGTCAGGAGAAGCGGAGCCAACAAGGAAAATCACCGAGATCCGCCGCTGCCTGCAAGAAAATTCAAGTTGTCCCGCACATGCCGCCCTTGTCTACGTTCTACAATGTCCCTTTGTACTTTCGGCGAGGTCGACGTAGTCATAAAAAAATAGTTTCCCTTGACAATCTTTTTCCCTGCTTCCCTTGTATATTTTCCTTTTTGTTTGAGGCAGAACTAGAATGTTGTTCAATCTTTTTTTGTTTAAATAAAAATAATTATTCCGTAATGTGTCTACTTCTTTAATCCTTTCTTTTATTTGACCTTATGAAATAAATATTTTTTACAATCATTTTAATACAGGATTTCCTTTATTTCGTGAAAGTCTGAACTTGGCAAAAAAATATGTACATAAAAATTATTTGATACGAAGGGGTATTCAATATGGTGCAAGTTAATTTTTTCATTTAATTAATGCTTTGATATGAAATCTGTATTTCTTCGAATTATTCCGAGTTTTTTATTTTTTACAATTAGAGTTTGCAACTGAAAGGTCGGAAAAAATGAAAATACTTCTATCATTATATAATTAATATTATATTTAATTTATATTAATTAAAGTTTGGTATATTAGATTTATATATTAATTGCATATTTCATGTAAAACCAGATAAAACAATTAAACTGTGTAACAGACCTGTAACCCAACAGGCCTGTTACTAATAAAGCGCGTACCGTCCAGAAACACGAACAACACCAGTACCACGAATCGGCCGCCAGAGGGCCACCATGCCCGCAAGTGAAAGTGTACGCAGCGCGACTTCCGAAATCGGCCACTAGGCGGCTACAATTCCCGCAGGTGAAAGTACGCACAGTACACCTTCGGGAATCGGCCGCTAGGTGGCCAACGCCGCGACTACCGATTCCCGCTAGCGAAATTGCCCGGTCGCGGGAATATAGCACCCGATCGACGCAACGAAAGACAGTACAGTCCAGTTCGATTCCTGTAAACGCGATTACCAGTAGAACTACCGACCCAGTACGCGATCTACAGTACCGACATTAAACCGAGTCAAACACCCCGACAATCCCGTAAGTACCATTCCGACCATTTCTCTCCTCTTTTACTTCGGTGACGTCTTGAAGGCGTTGTCGAGCCCCGAAGTCAAGCGCCTCGTCGTGATAACGAGATCGTGCGACTCTCCCGTTCCCGCGGCTTCGTCTTGAAGGCGAAGTCCTTCCCACGCTACAGCGCCTCGTCGTGATAACGAGCCCGCTCCAGCGATCCTGCCCCGTGACTTCGTCTTGACGGCGATCTCCCGTTCCCGCATCGGTACCTCTCTGTGACGGCGAGGCCCACCGACGACTCCGCAACCCCGACCTCGTCTTGACGGCGATGTCGACTCTCCGCGTTGGCGCCTCCATGTGACAACGGTCTGCACCGACGGCCCCGTACCCTCGACCTCGTCTTGACGGCGATCTCGAACTCCGCGTCCGCGCCTCGTTGCGATGACGAGCCCGTACGACGTTCCTGTACCCTCAACCGCATCATAACCGCTCTTGCGATCCCCGCGTCGGCCGTCCGTAACGTAACCGACACGATCCGACACCGACAGTAACACGGTCCGATAAACCGTATTTCCACGTCCCGACACCGCCGCGATCCTTGCGCCTCCGCGAGCGTTGCGCACGACGAGCATTTAATCTATATAAGTCGTTTTATTTTACCTCGTCCCTTCTGAACCTACCGATCCCCTCGTCCGACCGCGGACCCTGGCACGACGAGCTCAATCCGGCACGAGGAGATTCCGTTGCAACGAGCGAGCAATTCACGGACTCGTTACAACTGTATGTTCCCTATCCAGGCCTAAGTAGAAACCGGTTTTGTTACAGACTAAGTCGAAACCGGTTCTGTTACAGGCTACGTCGAAACCGGGTCTATTCCTGGCTAAGAACTAGACTAGGGGGCAGCACTATAATGGGCACGGCCACAGCCTACTCTAGTGCTAGCCATGCTGAAGGATGTGGCAACACGGCGAGAGTCCTATTGTATCTATATCTGTATATATAATATATATGTTTTTGCCACATCCTTCAGCATGGCTAGCAGTAGAGTAGGCTGTGGCACGGCCAAAACCTGAGCGTGAGCACTCTCATCTACTCTCTGACGGCAGTAACAGTAAATTGGCAACCATGTGACAAATATTTTCGGATGTGATTTGGCAACTGCGCCTTCGAAATCTGAAATTCGACATAATTCCTAAACTCACCACTCTAAATCGTAGAGGGCATACCAAAACCTCCGGTTTTTTGAACAGTCGGTATTTCAGAATATGAGACACGAAGTCCCATAAGATGATAGGTCTATTCTATATCTCGTCTGTGATGATAGGTCTATTCTATATATATCTCATCGGTGCTAATGTGTACACTTTTAAGGCTGCGCAGGAGCCAAAGTGGTGCCTCTATCGGCGTAGAGGTGAAGTAAAAATAAACTAGGACAAGGATAGAGAGATCCTTGTCTCTCCTACAGAGCTGTGACAGAGAGGGAGATATGTCACTCGCAGGAGAGACAAAGACAGAAAGATAACCAAGCGGCTCATTTCCTGAACTTTACAACAATTTTCTGAAGCGAAGAAGCAATATTTTCTCACGATTTTTATGTAGAAATATTCGTTGTTATATTCTAAATCTCAACACAGAGCCCTTTTTTGGAAAAAGTGTACAAAAAAAAATTTCTTCTATAAAAACGTACACTTTTTTTTTTATAAAATTTCAAGAGCCCAATTGCAAAAAAGGGCTCTGTGTTGAGATTTAGAATAGAACAAAGAGTATTTCTACACAAAAATCGTGAGAAAATATTGCTTCTTCGCTTCAGAAAATTGTTGAAAAGTTCAGGAAGTTCATCGAAAAATCAAGCCTCGCGGTTACTCTGTCTTTGTCTCTCCTGTGAGTGACATATGTCCCTCTCTGTCTCAGCTCTGTTGGAGAGACAAGGATGTCGCACAAAGTTATGAAATACATAGAATGACAACCTCTACGCCGATAGAGTCACCAGATTGGCTCCTGCGCACCCTTAATGTTTAGTTAACAAATATGCCACTAATAGCGCTATGGGACATTAAGAGTAAACTTAGGAGAGTTGCGTATCTATAGTTAGATGAACAAATATATTGTTTAAATAAGTTGTCGAAAGTTTTTGTTCAACGGTCAGATATAACATTATATCGACGTGGTTGAAAATATATCTTTCAAAAAATGTCTACTTTTTTCTTCTACACACTATCTTATATTTTAATATCAGGATGCATTATATATCCTCCTACAGAATTTATTTCAGCTGGACTAACTATAAAAGACATATTTTCGCACTTGTTAGGGCATGAAAATGAGTTTTTTATACAATATCATTTAAGAAGAAGCGTAATCACGTTATTTGTACATTCTATGCTTCCATTTGGTAAATATAAAATTTATTTATTATTTTATATAGTCTGATTATTTACACAATATTGACATTAATGTTGTTTTCGTTTAGGTTATATTTGTGGATTAATTCTATTTGAACATATTAATATTATAAAAGTTTTGCAAGGTTATCATAATTTGTGGTTAATATTTATTATTTGTACTGTACACCTCCCATTACATACATTGTATAAAGTCCTGATGTGGTCTACGAATAACTGGTCTAAACATCCCATAGTACAGAACCTTGTCATTTATTGTAATAATAATAATATTGACAACAATAATACAACATGGTCTACAATTGCTTCCGATATCAACACAGAATATCGAAGGTTACTTAAAACATCAATTTCTTAAATAGATGTAATTTGACAAACAAAATATAACTATAATTTTATTTTAGGATAGATAAAACTATTATTAATACAAATAGTGTATCGTGTGTAATAGCAACAGATAACTGGATAATTAAGGTAATACCTTATAAAATATTAGTTGCACACCAAAGCGATACAGTTTTAATAGTTAACAAAAGTGATACTCATAATATGTCACCTGTGACAAGAGGAGAAATTCAATTTATTAATATTCAGGTAAATTTTGTGTATTTTATTAGAATTCTAACTGATGTACAAGTTTATTTTTCATTAACGTTCAACTATCAGAAAATTTGATATAAGGTTTACATAGCATGTGCATTACAAATTATACAATGTGATTATGTTACAATTTAGGTAAAACCCACAAGAACTGGTGCAGAACCTTTTGACATCAGGATAAATGCGTTGGATTTTAAAAACTTGGAAGACAGAGTTTCACGTCCTATTGCAATATTACAGAATATTAAGTTTCATAAAACTTTACTTGACCGATTTATTGATAACTTTAAAGAACAAGTCCAAGAAAATCCAGTTTACGAATTTACAGATGTATGTTACCACATATAAGTTTACTTTTTATTTCATTTATTATGTAATTTGACAAAAACTTCATTCTTAAAGATATAGTATGCTTACATGTGTATTTTTTAAGGAAGTAGGTCAATGTATTGGATGTATGCAAGTTGCATCAAATGTAAAATTATCTAAACAATGTACCACAGACATAGGAACTGGTAATTCTGAAGACTGCATGACATGTTATTGTCGTCCCATGTGGTGCATAGACTGTATGGCAAAATGGTAAATATATGTAATATTTGGGAGTTGAAATTTGCTACTGCAGATGCATGGGACTAATCTTTAGTGTCTATGTATCATTTTATTCATTTTAGCAAGTATAAGTATTTATTAATATTAACTGTCAATAGAAAAGATTCGAATAGTTTCATTATAAATATATTGTTACAGGTTTGCATCAAGACAAGATGAAAATGCTCCAGAAACGTGGTTATCTTCTAAATGTACTTGTCCTCTATGTAGAGCAAAATTTTGTATTTTAGACGTGTGTTTGATACAATCTATTTGAGAAAGATAGGTGGTCCATATTGGAGTGATATTATATTTGAAGTGATGTATATATAAATATAAATATACTCGTAAAGTACTGGAAAAAATTTGCATGGTTTTTATATAAAATTGACTTGTAATAGAATTTTTTGTATTTGACAATAGTAATGTAATTATAGCAGTGTCATTAAAAAGGCTCTGTCTATTTGCTCTGTGTATTTTTCATTAGTATTGTAAGGAGTTGACACAGAAATACAGAAATGACACGGAATTGACACGACGTGATATTTCGTCGATCGCTCGTAGAGGACTGTTTTTATTTTAACAAAATCACAACGTGTAGAACATTCATTTGACAAAACATTAACACAACGTAAATCAATAAAAATATATATAACATATAAATCAATAAAAACATATATAACAGTTAAACATACATGCACACTCACATTCAGTCACATGACATGCATACTTATATTATTCTTACAATTCGGCCGTCCTGACGACAAATCGTCCCGATTTATTGGAATATGTATAACAAATATATCGGATGGCGCAACACGAAAAATATAATACCTGCGGACTGTCGATTTACAGTTTACAACTTTTACAGCTATTTACAGTTTACAACCTTACACCATGTATCCCGAATTTCCCGCACCACCTTGATGGCCACC
Source organism: Lasioglossum lativentre (assembly GCA_916610255.1). Classification (NCBI taxonomy): domain Eukaryota; kingdom Metazoa; phylum Arthropoda; class Insecta; order Hymenoptera; family Halictidae; genus Lasioglossum; species Lasioglossum lativentre. The sequence goes on along the minus strand of OU744359.1, from coordinate 27,710,226 downwards.
TTGATGGCCACCTCGGCCATCCTGATGACAAATCGTCTCGATTTATCGAAATCCTGTGTCTTAAAGATACTCGCTAATTACACTTGATGTAAAATAGAACAATTCTAAACATGAACATAACGCATATAACTGAAAATATAATGTTAATTATTTTAAAGTAGAACAATTCCGAACATAAAAATAACGTACAAAGTGGAAATTTAATGTGATGGTCGCCACGGTCGCATGTTAGCGGCTTCCCAAGTCCCATGATATGGCGTTTGTGATAACTGGAAGCCCTCTACTTCTTTGATTATATATCGATCGTTTCGCAATACGCGATCGATCTCGTACGGTCCTTTGAATCGCGGAATCATTTTTAATGATACTCCTGGAGTGGAGTCGTAATTCCTGATAAGTACCTTATCTCCAACCCTATATTTATTTGGGGCCTTATGTTTTTTATCGAAAGTGCGTTTTTGCGACTCCTGATTTTTTCGAATCTGTTCACTAGCTTCTTTTCGGAGCCCGTTCAAATCTCGGGAAATAATACTAATCTTTCCACTGATTTCCAAGATATCGCGCAACCCATCTACGACCTCACCACGCTGTTGCATACCAAATAGCAACACACTCGGACTCTTGTCGGTAGACTTACAAACAGTATTATTGCACGCAAATTCAACATCTCGTAATACATTGTGCCATACCACACCACGCTCACTCATTAATTTAGCGATCATCGGCAAAATTGTGCGGTTATATCTTTCTACCTGCCCGTTCGCCTGAGGGGAAGCGGTCGCAATTACAACGTGTCTTATATTATATTCTTTTATGAAGTCTTCGAATTCTCGGGATGTAAAACAACTTCCTCTGTCCGAAATGATACGCAGTGGTCGACTATAATGCTCGAAATACGACTTAAGACATTTTATAAGGTCGGTGGTATTTGTTGTTTTAGTGGGATATATCTTTATATATTTGGTAAACGCGTCGACTATAACAAATATATAATTGTAACGCGATTTGTGCGATCTCGAAACAGGAGCTAAATGATCGACATGCAACGTATCAAAGGGTGTATCCCCTTTCGGTATACAGTATAAGGTACCTTCTAACTTTCCGTAGTTCGGCGTATATGCGATACATTTCAAACAGCCGCGAATGTGTTTCTCGATTTTGGATTTCATATTTGGGAACCAATAACTATCTGTAATGTTTCGAAGTGTTTTCTCAATTCCGACGTGTCCCATCTCGTTGTGATATTTATACATAATGCTCGATTCTAAAATACTCGGTACGTAAAACAAAATTTTATCCTGATGCTTTCGATACACCAGACCGTTCCTCATTTCGTACAATTTACTTTCCGAGGTTTCTAGCTCCGTACGGATTTTCTCGATTTCTTTATCGTCGTCTTGGCATAGCGCTAAGTTTCTATCGAATGAATTGTCTTCAATCACCAAAATCTGACGACTTAAGGAGTCTACGTGGAGCATACGCGAGCCGGCCCTATGTTCTAGCACATAGTCGTAATTTTGCATTTCAAGCACCCATCGTGCTATTCGAGGATTGGTTTCTTTTTTATTTAACGTTAGACTAAGGGCTTGACAGTCTGTAAGTATCTTAAATTTTATTCCTAGTAAATACGTTCGGAAACGGCGGAGGGCAGAAACGATTGCTAGAGTCTCTAACTCGAAACTGTGATAGCGCGATTCAATCTCGGTCGTTCGTTTAGAAAAATAAAAGACTGGATGTAGCTTTTTATCGGTTTTCCTTTATAATAGGATAGCACCGAACCCCGACGCGCTCGCATCACAATGCAACTCGGTCTCGTCTCGAGGAGAATAAATACTTAATATCGGCGCGCTTAATAATCGAGTCTTAAGCGTCTCAAACGCTTGTGTTTCTTTCTCGCCTAATTGAAACTTCGTATCTTTCCTCGTCAAATCGTACAAGGGCTTCGCAAGGATGGAAAAGCCTTCAACGAATTTCCGAAAATATGAACACAGACCCAAAAATCCTTGTACCTCTCGAATGTTTCGTGGTAGAGGGAATTTTTTTACTGCCTCGAGGCCTTGTTCCGTTGGCCTGATTCCCTCACTTGTTACCGTGTAACCCAAATAATCTAGTTTGGTTTGAAGAAATCTGCATTTATCTAAGCGTAAATTCAAAAGATTTGCTGTGAGTAATTTAAATACTTTCCCTAAGATTTCAAAATGCTTTTCTATAGTCTCTGTCGCGATCAGGAAATCGTCGAGATAAACAGATATTTCTCCTTCGTTGATTAGGTCTTTAAAGATCTCAGTGACGTAGCGTTGAAATTTAAGAGGTGCGCCTTTTAACCCGATCCTGCGCATCCTGGTGTATTCGTATTGTCCGAAAGGCGTTACGAAAGATGTAAATTTAACTGAGGTTTCGTCCATCTTAATATGGAAAAATCCATCTTTTAAATCGAGCGTCGTGAAATACTTTTTCCCCTCGAGTAAATCTAATTGGTCTTCGATCAATGGCAATGGAAAATTATCGCGGAGCGTGATTTTATTCAATGTGCGGAAGTCTACGCACATTCTAATTTCTCCGTTCTTCTTCTTCGTTAGAACGATAGGAGACGCGTACTCGGACATGCTCTCCCTAATTATCCCTCTTTCTAATAGTCCGTCGAGGATACAACGCAATTTATTTTTCTCATCATATGATAATCTACGAGGTGAAAATGAAAAAGGTTTGTCACTCGTAATTGTTAATTTCATCGTGTTTTCTACGTTTGGTTTTGCTGGTCTCTGTACGTTAATGTACGTTTTATTAAACAATTCCCGAAGTCGTGTCTTTATTTCGGTCGAAAGGTTTTCGTCGAAACGCATGTCGTCGGCACTAATACCCGTGTTATCCTGATCTACCTCAATGTTCATAATGTCAGTTATATCGTTGTGTTCCACCGTTTCTTCTCTACTCAACGATAATTTGGCAATTTTCATGAAATCGCGTCCTAAAATTAATGGGTTTTTCATTGTTTCATCCGGTACAATTCTTAACGTAACATAATATTTTTCTGCATCATAAATAATTGTGGCTTGGGTCTTTCCTAATACATTTAAGTCGCTACCGTTAATTCCATGAAATCTATCTGAATCACGATCAGTTGTAAAACACGCTCTCGGAATGCAACTCTCTTTAATAAAACAAATCGGGCTCCCCGAATCAATAAGTGCGTTTAGTTTTGTACTGACACTACCGATTTTGCTACTTATCTGTACTTCTACCGCTCGCCGAAAGTCATCGTCTTCTTTTCGTCTGTGTGCGATACAATTGACGTCGACGTCGCCCTTCGTTGTCTGTTTGTTGCATTGACTCGCTCGATGACCCATCTGTCCGCATGTGAAACAGGATCCCCTCTCTCTTGCTGGCCTCATACAATTAGCTGAGAAGTGACCTGGCTCGTTACAGTTGAAACATCTTCGCTCGGTGTTCGTTGATTCTCGTCCCCATCTTCGCTCGGTGTTCGTTGATTCTCGTCCCTCCGTCGGGGGTGATCTTCGCGATCCGACTGCCAAAGGGTCTGTTAAAGGTATACTGGATCTATCGGACGGTGTGATTTTTCTCGAGAGCGAAATTCCCTCGGATAGTCGCGGTCGTCCAGGTGGTAATTTAACGTTCGTGAAAGCCGTCAGTATTTCGTCCACGGACTCGTAACATTGCACCTTAGCTTGTATTTGCAACTCCCTATTTGGTATACCGTCGACGATGTAGCTAAGTAATTCTGTTCCCGAAACTGGTACTCGGTTTGCAAGGATTGTCTTGTCGTGTACGTAATCGGCAAAAGATTCTTCCACTACCCACTTCCTGGCTTCGAGCTCGCGTCTCAAACATAAAAGATCGAGTTGTTGCCCGTACAATCTCTTCAACTCCTTCAAAAGCTCATCGGTGCCTAATTCTACGCAGTCGATTCTCGAGTGATACCATTTCAATGCACGACCCGTCAACCTGCTACAGACTAGAGCTTTCGCTTGGTGGTTGTCCAACTCGTACGTCGACAGAAGTCCTCTCACCTGTTTCTCCCAACGGTCGAAGTCCTTGCTGTTTCCACCAAACTCACCCACTATGTCTTTCAACTCTTGCCATTTTTTCACTCTCGTCCGTCCCGTGCTTGTTTCCGAGTTTGGCGTCGTCCGTAATAACGCCAATTCTCTCCTAAGCAATTCGTTCTCTCGTGCAACAATATCTCGTTCTCTCCTCATAACATCTAATTCGCGTACAGTAATCTCATCTACCAGCTCGCTCGTCCCGGGAACCGATTCCGTGCAGCCGTTATCCGTCATAGCTAATTCTTCCAGTGTGGCACCAGCACCCAACAAACGTTTTATCAGTTCGGCCTTCGTACCGGTCGATTGCAAATTCTTGGCTTTCAGCTTCTCTTTTAGTTCCGGTACCGTAAGAGAACAACTCATTTTAAAACGATACGGTATGAAATTTTACACAAACGTCGCGTAACTTCGCGTAACTTCGCATAAAACCGTTTGAAATTGAAATTACTAAATAGCTGTCTTTATCCCACTTCTGAAAATTGTAAGGAGTTGACACAGAAATACAGAAATGACACGGAATTGACACGACGTGATATTTCGTCGATCGCTCGTAGAGGACTGTTTTTATTTTAACAAAATCACAACGTGTAGAACATTCATTTGACAAAACATTAACACAACGTAAATCAATAAAAATATATATAACATATAAATCAATAAAAACATATATAACAGTTAAACATACATGCACACTCACATTCAGTCACATGACATGCATACTTATATTATTCTTACAGTATCGATGTTACAATGTTTATAAAAGTTTAAAGTGGTGCTTGCACAGCATCAATGTACTCTGAATAACTGGCAGTGTTTGTGAAAAACTGTTTCTCTTAATAAAAAGTCAATATAAGTATAATTCAAGTAGTTACTGTAGGAGTTTAGAAAAAAGAGGGAACCGGCCACAGCGGGATTCGAACCCGGATCTCGCGCGGGAGGTGCACCAATTACGAAAAGTCGCGAATGAGGCGTAAGGTGGGGGGAAACAGGATGTGCTTCTAAGTCAACTTGTAATCGTGCGAGTATCGAGACAGTAGAGCGAACGGGTGATCAGTGCATTCCTACCAAAGGAAGTCCAAAGCGAGGGCCTGACGAACGGCGGGAGTAGTAAGTCGATATTGTAGTCTTTTCTGATTTATTTCGCGAGGTGGCCCGATAAATTTCGGCTTCGCGCCTCGTGCAAATAGCTCGCGCCCTAAATCGAAGGCGCTTTGAGCATTTAGTGAGTACCTCGTGAGTTAGAGATCCGGAAGTTTTCCTTAGAAGAGTCGCTATCGTATGGAGTATAGTCCTTATCGTTTCCGTCGCAGTATGGTGGGATTTAGGGAATTCCGTGGATTCGGTTGCCCGTGGAGCGCTGAAGCACTCTGCTCGTGGAAACTTGCGAAGAAATAAATCACACAAGATAATATGTGGAGGAAAATATAGACTTTATTTCAAATCAATTCTGATGTTTTCAATGAACAGAAAAATGAATCTCCCTCGTCAACTCATCCCGAGGTTTATATGCCCTTTTGGGTTCCTTTCCCTCCGCCAATAGAAAATGCGGATCCTTTTCCTGGATGCTGATTTGTTGATAGCTGGTCCTCTGTTGTAACTTGATGGTGATTGGTGGTGGGGGATTCTTGTAACGCGCGTAGGAGAGCGGGGTTGACGCAAGGGTGAAGGCCATAGTGAAGGCCCGTCGAAACAAGGGTCGTGTGACTGAACGAGAGAGAGGTCAGAGGGAATCCTAAGAGGTCCTTGACTGGTAATTTACGACTTCCTGTCTCGAATATCTCTAGACTCAAATTGTCTGTTACGAGAAATTGGAGAAGCCTTCTCAAGGGTTACGTGACTTTACCCAAATTCCTTAATCAGTCACGCTCTTCTGGATTTCGTCAAGGATCTCTGCGGAAACTCCCCCGCTGCTTCTCTACTTATTCTAAGACATCGTGCCCGAATATATTTTACATGAAATACACGGCTTTGACCTACTATAACTAAGGATGCTGTTTTATATTCAAATTTTCCCTCTCAGCATCATTGGAGGGTGTCGGATGGGGTGGCGCTATTGTGCTGAATTTATTCGCGTAATCCTTAGACTATATAAACCTACGACTGGTCGTGTAACACCTTCCCCCTTATATAAAAGGTGTTTCCTATGGGAACAACTTTTATTACTCCATTTTATATTAGTAATTTCGGTGCGTGTGAGTCTACATCTACATACTTGAGGATTTCCAAGAACCTAGTGTTAGAAAACCGCTTATATACGTGTGTGTGAGCGCATGTGTACCTATCTAAATACAGCTCGGAGTTCCTGATGTACAAGTTTACATTACAAATATTTAGGTTAGATTAAGTTTTGTAAATACAGTTGTCTTACTAATCCAATCGTATGCAGGCTAGTTTTAACTTATTCGCATGGACAGTTTTAAATTTGTTCTCGCCTAATTTTATTTCTATCGTCAAATCGTTGTGTACATTGACTACGCGGTATGGTCCTGTCCAATAAGAATCGAATTTCGACGTTTTCGGTTCCCTAATTAGATAAACGTAATCGTCTATATTGAATGCGCGAGGGTTAACATTTTTATCGTATAATCTTTTACTTCTCTCTTTTGCTCGATTTAAATTTGTCGCTGCCGTAGCTTGTGTGGTGGTAATCTTGATAAATAGTTCATTTAAATAATGAAAGAAAGTCCGAGGGATTTCCTGCTTAGTAAATTCGGAAGGGATTAGGGCCTTAACGCCAAAGACTAGTTCGTGTGGGGTAAATCCTGTAGCTTCGTGTACGGAGGTATTATAGGAAAACATCCCAAATCTAATCCAATCGTCCGAATCTGTTTTGGTGCAATAGTGTTTCAAGTAATCTACAAAAACTCTGTGGGCACGTTCAAGAGACCCCAATGACTGTGGATGGAATGCTGTAGAGGTGATCCTTTGGATCTTGAAGATTTTGCAAAAGGTTTTCATAACGTCACTCGTGAAATTTCGTCCCTGATCCGTATGAATGATTCTGGGACATCCAAACCTACTAATAAATTGTTCTGCCAGGGCAGTGGCAATGGTTATTGCATCCATTCTTTTTATCGGAATGGCATCTGAATACTTAGTCAGATTGTCTTGCAAGGTGAGTAAATATTGATTGCCTTTGTTGGTAACGGGCAAGGGGCCTACAATATCTATTTGTATTTTGTCAAAAGCTCTATTTGGGGTATCAGTGATGCGCATGGGCTGTTTGGTCTTGGCGGAAAGTAATTTGTTTCGTTGACAAAAGGGGCAAGTCCTCACAAAATCTTCGATTTCCTTCCCCATTCCATACCAATAGAAATTTTCTCTAATATTGTTGTATACTTTATTCATGCCGTGGTGGCCACCGATGGTAGAATCGTGGTGTTCTCTGATGATTTTGAGTCTGTCTGGGTTTTCAGGGATGATTATTTCTCCGGAGCAAACAGTTATGATGTACTGAGAATCTGTAAATATGGACTTTATTGACTGCTCGAGGAGGTCCCAGTCAGTAGGTTCTAATCCATTGTGGACTTTTGAAATGCTAAGTGTTTTAGTGTTTGTCCTATCAACGAGCCATTTGAGGGATTTCAATGAAGCTATTATATTCTGAGGGTTGGGTCTTTCCTCAGAGGTACTTTTACTGAATAAGTGAAATATGTGCAATTCGTCTCCGGGTAAGGTTAAGGCATCTCCAACATTGACATTGTACTGTTTTAAACGGGGGATAAGAGAGCTATATTGTTGTATGATACCTATGCTGGTTTCTGTAGTACATGAATAATCTGTGGGGATGAAATGTATAAGGTTATCCTTACGCATGTAAAGGTAGTCTTTAGAATATTTGAAGGTTGGGAGAGGAGTACGTTGAGGGTTAGGTGTTCTGTCTGTGACTCTAATAGGAAATACATTATTCGCTGTTTGCGTCAGATCGTACAGATTCTCTATCTCTATTTCAGGTTTAAATGAGGTCGGCCCTATTCCGGATTGCGTCCCTATTACCGGCTCATCAGCCCAATTAACCAGCGCTTTACCACGCAACACACCACCAACGATAGCACCCTGAGACGGGGTCATGGGATTTCCCAGCTTGCCGATTTTCTCAGGGTAACTAGAGAATTGAAGAGAAAGCATCGGGCTTTTGTCTAACGGTGCCTGGAACGGGGTCATGGGTGTCCCAGCTTGCCGATTTTCCAGACGCCCGAGTCGCTCGCCAGCCATCGATGCCCGAGACGGAATCCGAATATCTACACTCTCTTCGCGGTTGCCGTGTCTTTCAACGACCTCGTCCAGCTCGGAGAGTGGTTCCTTCCCTCCTACATGAAATTTTATCGAGGGTAAAGGCGTCTCGTCTTCGTCAGCAGTATGGTAATCGTCACTGTCGTCGTTATCGCTGTCTTTATTGTTAAATTTATTACAACGGTCTTCGACCTCATTTCTAACTACTGCTTCCCCGCGCGCAAGGAAAACAGAAGCAACCTGTTCTTCACAATAGTATTCTAAGCTTTCGTCTAGGTTTGGGTTTGTCCGAAGGTTCGAGAGCAGCTCCTCGCAGGCGCCTTGCGTGGGCCACCCCTGAGTTCCTCGGACCAGGGTTGGATTTGTTTGCGGAGTTGGATTATTTTGGAGGTCAACAGGGTTTCGGGATAATGCGTCTGCGTTGGAGTTTACCCTACCAAGTTTGTACACGATGTTGTAATCGTATTCGTTCAATTTAATTCGCCATCTCATAATTTTTGATGTAGGGTCCTTAACGTTGTGTAACCAAACCAACGGGCGATGGTCGGTTACCAGGGTGAATTGGTGGCCGTAAAGGTATGGTCGAAAATGATCTACTGCAAATAGGACTGCTAATAGTTCCTTTTCAATAGTAGAATAATTGCATTCTGCTTTATTTAGAGTTCTGGACGCGTACGCGATGGGGAGGTCTTGCCCTATAGGCCCTTGGCTCAATACGGCTCCTACAGCGAAATTCGAAGCGTCTGTGGTAACTACGAAGGGTTGTGAAAAGTTTGGAAATTGGAGGAGTGGTTCACAACAGATAAGATCCCGGAGGGTTTCGAAGGCAGTTTGAGCTTTATCGTCCCATACCAGATGAACATCTTTCTTTAATAGGTGAGTAAGAGGCTTGGCAATTTTTGCCATATCTTTTATGAATCGCCTGTAGTATCCTACAAGGCCCAAAAACTGTTTAATGTTTTTCCTGGTTTTAGGTATTGGGAACCGTTTAACGGCTTCGATTTTTACCGGGTCGGGTTTCACGCCGTCGCTAGTGATGATATGGCCTAAATAGGTAATTTCTTTGCAGAGGAACCAACACTTATCCGGCTGGAGAGTTAAACCGGCGTTTTGTAGTCTGGCTAGCAAGTTACGTAATTTTAGGGCATGTTCCCTGAGGGAGTTGGCATAGACGACTATGTCATCCATGTACACGAAGAGTTCTATTCCTTGCAAACCCGTCAATACTAAATCCATCATTCTTTGGAATGTGGCTGGGGCGTTTTTTAATCCAAATGGCATTCTATTAAATTCATAGTGACCGTAGGGAGTCGAAAATGCAGTCTTTGCTTTAGCCTTTTCATTAATTGGAATTTGGTGGAAGCCAGAAGCTAGATCTAGAGTGCTAAAGTATTTTGCTCCACCAAGTTGATCTAATATATCTGTAATATTAGGAAGTGGGTATGCGTCACTGATGGTTTCCTCATTTAGTTTACGGTAGTCTATTACCATGCGCCAACGAGCTTTACCAGAAGAATCAGGTTTTTTGGGAACGACCCAGACCGGTGAGTTATAGGGAGACATTGAAGGTTGAATTATTTGGTCCCTAAGCAAACTGTCAGTCTGTTTAACTATTTCGTCTTTATGGACAGGGGGGAACCTATATTGTTTGGTATTAATGGGGTTGTTACCAGTGGTTACTATAGTATGCTCAGCAGCATTAGTATGACCTAGCTTGTCCCCAGAGAGATGAAATTGATATGGGAAATCGACTATTATTTCTAAAATACTAGTCTTTTCTATTCCGTTCAGGTGATCTAAACTGAGAGTTTTAAGTAGCTCTGCAATTCTTCGAGCATGGGCTTTGGATTTTTCTATGTCGGGGTCTCCTTTCCGGGCAGATCGCGGAGCTGGGGGCGCAATATCGAAATCCTCAAATTCTGCAGGGGGTAATTTGAGGGAAACATGGTCAAGTGTAGTATTGATTGCAAGAACCTTAGCGAATCCTCCTTCTTGCTTGGCCAGGACTTCCCCAATGAAGATTCCTGGTCCGGCGTTCATTCTACGAATATAGCCGAATTCTCTATTTGATTTTACAGGGATCGTTACTAAAACTTTACTACGAGGAGGCAATTCGATGGACGCAGATGACAGAGGGTACCGTCTGCCTCCGAGTTCCAAGATGTTGGGCCGTTTATTCCTAAATATGAGGGTACTCTCGTGCTTTTCTAGGAACGACACCCCTAGAATTCCAGTTTCCCTGACAGGAAAGTTATCGTCGACAATCTGGAACTCCACTGGGATATTTTGAATTAGAATGCGCATTTGACCGAGGGTACGTAATACTCCGGATCCGATTCCAGTCAGATCATATACGATATCAGCGTCGACTGACGTCCCTTTACCTACTCCTTTCCATTTAATCAAGTTTACTTGAGCGCCTGTGTCTATAAGGAACGAAGCAGTTCCTTCGCTAAATGACCCGTGTTCTAGAGTGATTACCGGTGACTGGACAATCTCGCTGGCGTTAAGGTTTAAGCAGATGCGGAAGGACCGGCGCGTGCAATAAGGGCTTCGTTCCGCGGTGCGCCTTGACGCGGTGGCCCTTGCAAGTTTAAAGGTTGTGAGGTACCAGATGTCGAGGGTCGATTGTATTTATTCGCGCGACATTGTGATTCTATATGGCCTGTTTTCCTACATGCCCGGCACCTAATTTCCCGAGGATTCCATGGGGGGTTAGAGAAGTTAGCCGTGCAATTAACACGGTCATGCCCTGGTTGGTTGCATCTGAAGCACCTCCTATCGGGTCGCGCATTGGTTACGTATAATCCACCGTCGCGTATAGTGAGTTTAGAAGGGGTGTGTCGGCATTCTTCTGAGAATTCGTTCTCAAATTCGGTCGCGGTTTTTATCGCAGATTGTAGAGACTTTGGATTTTCTTTCACAAGGATCATTCGCGCCGTGCGGTCTTTCAACCCTTTGACGAAACCCGTTATCGCGGCTTGATTAATAATGAGCTTCGCGCCTGTAAATTCTTCCGCGGTGTACTGTTCCCTTGCCGCTTCGATTCCTCTATTTAAAATTTCGCAAATTTTGGCTCCGAAAATTTCGACTTTCTCGCTATCGCCTTGTCGCAGGTCTCTAAACTCGTTGTGGATTGATTCCACTTTAAAGGATCGCGGGAATGACTCCTTCAAGAGTTTTATTAAGTCGTCTAAACTATTTATTTCACAGTAATCCGAGACTAGGCTGTCAGCATGGCCTGTGATTTTATTTCTAATCAACGCGAGGAGATTGTGTCTATCGGCGGGTTTGACTCTATCATTAGCGAGTTTGGATTGTTTTATAAACTTTATTACCGAGCAAGATTGTCCGTCAAATTTGGGTACAAGATCGATTGCAAGTTTCAATGGTAAATAAGAAGGTTCAGGTAAATTAACAGAACTTATTTCGATAGCCGAGGGACTGGTAGCACTAGGGGAGGTGATTGTATTCTGAAGAGTAAGAGAATTAATTGGGGTTCCTTGTATCGGGAAAGTACTATTAAATGGCGGAGTGCCTATTTCAGGGACGGCAACCGTAGATTCTATCGGGGGTGACAGAGAAACTATGTCGTCAACAATAAAAGAATTACCACCACTGTTCAAGCAGATCTTACGCACTGTCCTACCTCTCAGCGGCATTCTGAAGTTACGTGACATTTTACGCATGACAAAAGATAATATAAATTTTTAAATCGCAGGCTTACGGCGCAGCTGGGGTACTCGACTACGGCTCCACCACCAATCGTGATTTCCTGGTTCCTCGTTGTTGGATGTTCTGGCTGGATTCTCCCGGCTGGATTGTCCTCATCGGCTGGATTCTCCCGGCTGGATTCTCCTCATCGGCTGGATTCTCCCGGCTGGATTCTCCTCGTGATGATGATTTTTATGTAGGGGTGCGTGTGACAGGCAGGATGTCTTGCACGGCCGCTGACGTCACTCGCTCTCTGGTATTTACCCAAGCTCCTGGGGAAACCGTGCTAAAACCCAGGAGAGAGAGATGCACCTTTCCAAAGCTTTCCACAAGCCGGCAGTGTCGTCTTCTTGCTGATGGTCCAGTTGATTTTCTTCAAATCCCACCGCTGTCACCAAAAACTGCTATGTTCCGTCGCAGTATGGTGGGATTTAGGGAATTCCGTGGATTCGGTTGCCCGTGGAGCGCTGAAGCACTCTGCTCGTGGAAACTTGCGAAGAAATAAATCACACAAGATAATATGTGGAGGAAAATATAGACTTTATTTCAAATCAATTCTGATGTTTTCAATGAACAGAAAAATGAATCTCCCTCGTCAACTCATCCCGAGGTTTATATGCCCTTTTGGGTTCCTTTCCCTCCGCCAATAGAAAATGCGGATCCTTTTCCTGGATGCTGATTTGTTGATAGCTGGTCCTCTGTTGTAACTTGATGGTGATTGGTGGTGGGGGATTCTTGTAACGCGCGTAGGAGAGCGGGGTTGACGCAAGGGTGAAGGCCATAGTGAAGGCCCGTCGAAACAAGGGTCGTGTGACTGAACGAGAGAGAGGTCAGAGGGAATCCTAAGAGGTCCTTGACTGGTAATTTACGACTTCCTGTCTCGAATATCTCTAGACTCAAATTGTCTGTTACGAGAAATTGGAGAAGCCTTCTCAAGGGTTACGTGACTTTACCCAAATTCCTTAATCAGTCACGCTCTTCTGGATTTCGTCAAGGATCTCTGCGGAAACTCCCCCGCTGCTTCTCTACTTATTCTAAGACATCGTGCCCGAATATATTTTACATGAAATACACGGCTTTGACCTACTATAACTAAGGATGCTGTTTTATATTCAAATTTTCCCTCTCAGCATCATTGGAGGGTGTCGGATGGGGTGGCGCTATTGTGCTGAATTTATTCGCGTAATCCTTAGACTATATAAACCTACGACTGGTCGTGTAACAGACACACGGCTCTTTTGGACACGGTAAGATTGGACACAGTGGATGTTTGCGCACGCAAGGATTGCCCACATGGTGAATACACGCACGCTAAGTTACGCACAGGTAGAAATGGACACATGATTGATTGCGCACAGAAAGAATTCAAGCTGTTGTTTATCATTGTGAGTTGTGCTGTGTGATTAGTTTATGGTTATATATTTTCTATGCATGAGTTGTGCTGTGTGATTGGTTTATGGTTATATATTTTCTATGCATAGTGTGTCTATATTTAGTATCAAAATTTGTCAGTGGTATTAATTTTATAGGTGATTAAAAAAAATGTGAGTAAATGCTACGATTTTAAGTCAAGAGGATTGAGAATACATAAGTAAGATAAATATTTCTACCTATAAAAAAGGTTCGGATGGAATAAACCAGGTACTGTTTATGCGACTTATTTTATTTTTTTTTTACTGATGATATAGTGAATGGCAAACAAGATTACGTAAAAATGCATGTATTAAGGGTGAGGTGTACAGTGAAGAACAGAGCAGTGGTGTCTACAAAAGATGCTTTTTAAATTTTCCTTCTGTGCAAGAAAAAATCGAAGAGAAATTAATGTATCTGCTCACAGAAAGGCAATTCATTTATTCGGAAAAACAGGAAGTTGTTTGTCGTGTAGATTTACACCGTTGTGTTTGTATATAGATTTTTTCCAGAACAACTTGCTGGCTTATGTTGCTCCCAAGAGTTTCTTTTCTAGAAACAGGTTTCTGCCTCTTCTTATCTACAATAAATGGAAATGTAGAAAATGCAACGTCTTTAAAATTAAATTATCTTTTATAACATCATTCTAGCATTAATAAGGTGTAAATAATAAACAGTATATACGTACTCTCTATATCTGTAGTAACTTCATATACGTTTTGGGCACATACATGATTTTCAGCCTACTTTGCGCCACTATAATCTAAAAATCTTGAAAATTTTCTTCTCAATACACGGAGGCGGAGAATTTTATCTTCAGTATCTCAATAACAGGTTCTCAAATCCTTGGGAGTCCTCAGAGAATTTTATTTGGCACAGATTGCATCGTCTGTAAAATATAATTAAAGAAATCACAAAGTATCATGTTCATTGCTTTTGAACTAACTATTTGTAGACAGAATTTACTTATCTCAAATATTTTAGTCAGATTTTAGCATCCAATTGATATATATTCGGATTCCACCATAAGTGTACAGATTATACCGCTTGAAATTAGATTGATATTCTTAAATACCTCCCAAATTACATATATATATTCATTACACCCTGAAGCATTCTGTATAAATGTCGAATCTTTTCAAAAGCGGCTCTTAGACCAAATATTATTACCTTTTTGTACTTAAATCTTGGAGTCATTTTTTACCTGTAACATTAAACAATGCAACTTAAAAGTTCAAGAAACCAATAGCTTTAGTAAATAAAATTATGTAAAGACGTGTGATTTTATTACACTGTGCAGGTGATGTTATGCCATATTACTTATTAACTGATAGATCTGTATAGATAAGTATAAATAACAGACTTACGAGAGCAAAAACGATAAGTATTGATAAAAATATATTCACAAAATGCTTAACAGCAATACAGAGTACGCTAATAAATGAAATAGCGTTAGAGATAGATATACAAAATAGATATACGGATTGGCGAATCTGGAAGATGTGTAATCACTAATAAATTCAAAATGAACATTACCATGTTTTATTCTTGATTTTCGTCTTGTACTGTCTTGAAGAATCGCCCATTAAATTGTCTCCCACATGTTGCCGATAATGTATGGCTTGGACTAGACCGCAACCAGCGCTTTTCTCGTAACAGTAAGTATTCCACAAAAGTGGCGGAAGGAATACTGCAGCATATCTTTGTGGCAACATGATGACCTAAAACAATTTTTCAAGAATTAATATACGTAATTATTATTTTATGTATATAAAGAAAGTTCAATATAACAATATAATTATTTTACAATATATATCAAATACATTGGACTAGTTCCAAAAATAAAAATTAGTAAAATGTTAAGAAATACGTGAAACAAGAAAGCATTATTTACTTTTAATGTTGTAAGTAACAGTAAATGACCTAAGGATTTCTAAAATAAATTAGATAAAACACCTTGTACTTACAGGTTTATTAATGCTTTTTATCTGAGAATATAATACTTTTCATCATCACAAGTTACATGTCAATCACCGTTAAAACATTTGCTCGCAATAATCAGGATCTGACCAAGTTCAAATGAAAATAGTTCAGCTAATAGTTCTGCTTCGTACACCACCTGTAACAGATAAATTTGAAAAATCACAAAGTCTCGTATTCATTCTTAACAAAAATGATTATAATTCATAGGCAGAATATACTTATCTAAATTATCATTTTTACACAGAATTATTCAGGAGCCGTGAAAGCAATTCTAAATACACATTTGTATAATTTTGCAGTACTTCACTCTTCGTTGTCACTATTTTAATTCACAATCAGATTAATTTAAAAAATTTAATTATGCATGCATTTCGTTGGATGCATTATATTTACATTTAATTATTGTACTCATCTTTCATAAACTTTATATTTCAATACAGACATTATCGAAAAAATATTACGAGTAAAATCATTATATCTTTAGGTTTTAAAGATTTACAATATTTGTATTTTTAAATTATGAAATAAACTTTATTCAATAACATAAATGATTGATGTTATTTATCAGAAGACTAGAAACAGAATGAATAGCAATCAAAAAAGAACATAAGAACATTTAGATAAACAAAAGAGAATTAGTACATAACAACATATCGCAACATTAAATCAATAAACAAAATATAGAAACAAAAAGGCCGCTCTCGAAAAACAAATAGAGAAGAGCGGTCATGAACATATAATTTATTTTCTTCTTGAAACGCCGGACGCGCCACGGCGGTAAGCAGGAGAAATATCTTGGCGCTTTGACGCCACAACTACTCCATCCCCAGAGACTTTCGCAGGCGCAGGCAGCGAAGAGAACGAAACTTTTCGACTAATAGATGCAGGCAGCTGAGACGATGTGGTTATCTGAGCAGAGTCCAGTTGTGTAGACACGAAATGCTGGGTAGTGGAAACTGGATGCTGAGTAGTGGAAGCTGGAAGTGAAGACCTCTGTGACGATATAACAGGCAGCTGTCGATGAGAAACTGGTCCATGTGCCGAAGAGTGAAACGGTGTTGTGCCAGGTGTTGACTTCGACGAAGACTCTTCAGATAGAGGTCGATGATTTGTTACATCAGCCGTCTCCAGAAAGGCTGGTTTGAGGCAATCTGTCGATACCGTTTTTTCAGTTCCTCTGAAACGAATTACATAAGTTTTGTCATCCACTCTTTTAACAACTTCATGAGGACCAGTGTACGGAGGATCCAGAGGTTTCCGAATAGAATCCACCCTCTTAAAAACGTGAGAACAGGTTTCTAATTTATTATGTATAAATGGACGGACCTTGGAATGTCTGGATGCAGGTACCGGTCTAATTTCTCTCATTAGTCTTCGCAGCTTAGAGACAAAAAGAGGAGGTTCAACACAAACATCCCCCTGTACAAAAAATTCACCAGGAATTCGAAGGTTGTTCCCAAAAAGCATTTCAGCTGATGATGCTTGTAAATCTTCTTTGTAAGTATTTCGCAAGCCAAGCAATACTGTTGGAAGGATGTCAGGCCACGGAGTCTCAGGACTGCACATCAAGGCAGCTTTGAGAGATCGATGAAACCTTTCCACCATGCCATTGGATTGTGGATGATACGGAGTAGTATGAATACGCTTTGAGCCAAGTAAATGAGCCAGTGCAGAGAAAAGGGCTGACTCAAACTGTCTTCCTTGATCCGTTGAGATCGTTAGTGGAGATCCAAAATTAGCAATCCAGTTATCATAGAAAGCTCTGGCAACTGTCTCAGCATCTATCTTTTTGATGGGTATTGCTACAGGCCAACGAGTGTAACGGTCAATAATGGTGAGACAATACTGTAACTCTCGCACTAGTGGTAACTTGACGATATCTATATGAATATGGTCAAATCGTCCATCCGGAATAGAGAAGTTACCAAGAGCAGTCCGATTATGACGATTAACCTTAGCACGCTGACATGCTTCACACGTGCGAGCCCAATGAAGTGCATCTTTCTTTAATCCAGGCCAAAAGAATTTTTGCACCATCATACGACTTGTTGCTTTTCCACTTGGATGTGAGGGACCATGAATGACATCGAAAGCCAAATGCCTGAGAGTTACTGGTAAGTAAGGTCTTAAAGTACCGGTAGATACCTCGCAGAAAATTTCTTGACCATCCCAGGTGAGCTGTCTAAAATCCAGAACTGGGTTGTTTTGCAGATGAAGAAGCTCTCTATCAGAGGACTGAGCTTCACTAATGGTGATACCATCCAAAAGCGTTGGCATATCTATGGCGCATGTGCGAGATAATGCGTCAGCAACAACATTCTCTTCACCTTTAACATGGACCATTTTCATATTAAACTGCAATATGTAATCCAGCTGTCTTTGCTGTCTTGGAGATGCCTTATCAGATCGCTGAAACTCTGCAAAAATTAGTGGTTTATGATCCGTCTTCACAGTAAAAGGCCTACCTTCTAAAATTCGCCTAAAGAACTTGATTGCTGCAAAAACAGCTAGAAGTTCACGATCATAAGTAGCATACTTTTGTTCAGTATCACTTAATTTACGCGAGAAGAAACCTACAGGCTTCCAAACATTATCTTCCAATTGTTCAAGAACTGCACCGATGGCTGTATTGGATGCATCTGTGGTAAGTGAGAGTGGTGCATCATGACTCAGGAAAGCAGGACTGACCGCCTTGACAATGCTTTCTTTACATTTCAGGAATGCTTGATCCGCATCCGATGTCCAAACCAACAGTTTCTTGGAGCATTTGGAAGTTCCTTTAAGGAGGTCATTAAGAGGTGCTTGAATGCGTGCCGCACCTGGAGTACAGCGTCTATAATAATTAATCATGCCCAGAAAACGTCGCAATTGAGCATTCGTCTCCGGTTTGGGAAACTCTTCGATGGCCTTGATCTTAGCTGGAGGAGGACGATAACCTTCTTTAGAAACGAAATAGCCTAAATATATAACCTCAGACTGAGCAAAAACACATTTTTGAAGATTGATGGATAGCTTTGATTTTCGTAACACCTCAAATACGAGTCTAAGATGACATATATGTTCCTCAATTGACCTGGACATAACAAAAAGATCATCAAGATAACAACGAACAAATGGCATGCTACGGAATAATGAATCCATGAAGCGCTGGAAGGTTTGTGCTGCATTCCGTAGACCAAAGGGCATCCCCAAATATTCAAACATGCCAAAAGGAGTGGTAATGGCCGTTTTAGAAATATCCTCAGACGCAACTGGTATCTGATGATACGCCTTTTGTAAGTCAATGGTGGTGAAGATTGAACAACCATGACAATCCTGGAGAAGATCTTCAATGACTGGCAGCGGATAACGATCAGGGATAGTAATTGCGTTTAAACGACGATAGTCTCCCGTGGGACGCCACGTTCCATTAGATTTCTTCACCATATGCAGAGGACTAGCCCATTGGCTGGACGATGGTCTAATAATGCCTCCATCAAGTAACATATCATATTCCTTTTTAGCAGCCATCAACAATTCTCCAGAAAGCCTGCGAGGACGTTCGAAAACCGGAGGTCCTTCAGTATGAATGTGATGATGTACCAACGGATTTTTAATTCGTGCAGTCGCACTGTTGAAAATAGACAAGTCACTATATTCTGTAATCAATTTTGAGATTGTCTCACGAGGAGAAAAATCTGAAGGAACACCACTCTCTACTAATGAGACAGAATGTACACATGCCAATGTAACATCTCCTTCCGAAGTTAAAGAGGTCAACGGGTCCATGATGCGGCGACGTTTGACATCTACCAGAAGACCATAATGAGCAAGAAGATCAGCTCCAATGATGGCAGAAGCCACCCCGGCAATTATAAAAGGCCATTTTATAGATCTGCGTAAACCCAGGTTAAGTTCCACCATCTGAAGACCATAGGTGGGAATAGTCGTAGAATTTGCCGCTGATAAAGTCAGGCTCTGCGGAGTCAATTTTGTTTTAATTAAAGAACGAGGTAAAAGAGATACTACCGAACCCGAATCGACCAAGAAACGTATTCCAGACTGTCTATCGTATACATGAAGGCGATTTTCTTCATATGTTCCGCCGACGTCGGTCGCCTGCACCTGCGCCGGTGTACTTAGTTTTCCGAACGATCAATTTCAGAAACAATTGGCTTAAACGAACAAGGTTGTTCACATCTATGAGCATCCATACCGTACCGTCTATGAAAGAAACAATACCCCACCGAGACTGGAGTCGGTGAACGTGCACGTGCCGGACTTCGTCTACGATCATTCCAACGTTGACTTACGCTCCCTTTCGATTGGTAAGAAACCTTGTCCAAAATCTTGCGATTGAGGTCCACAATTTGTGCTAATGAAGCCTTGATAGAGTTTAGGACCATCATGTTTTCGCTCCGATCGAAAGAGGACATGGAAGGGGACTGATTCTGGCGAGTGGGAGATGATGAGCGCACGCGTGCACCAGGCTCTACTGCAGAAATGGAAGTAACAGCCGATGAATTCCCTACCAGTTCATCAGCAGCAATGGAGAGTTCTTCAAGATCCGCCGCCTTGAAAATCCTTAAAGGACGTTGAACGTTTCCGGGTAACAAATCCAACCACTTCACCCGTAGTAACTCATCAGAGACGCGATCTCCTGCTAAAGCCTTCATACGACGAAGAAGCTGCGAAGGTTTTTTATCACCAAGTTCCAGTTGCGTAAGTAATTTGTGTAATTGACGGTCTGTTGAGTCTACAAAACGGCGTAGAATAGCTGCCTTGATATAATCATACTTTCCTGAGTTAGGTGGTGATTTTACTATATCAGCTACTTCCTGAAGCGAGTCTTGATCCAATTTTGAGAGCACAAGGTTGTATTTGGAATCGTCCGAACGTATATGATGAATTCCAAAAGCCGCTTCTACTTGAAAGAACCAGAGTTCAGGGTTCATTTTCCAGAAGGGTGGAAGACGACAACTATTTATAGCGCCAACTCGTGGTATTAACAGAGTTTCCTGATCTGAGAAGCTGCTTTCCAAAGAATCCCTTCGCGTCTTGTCTTCTACTTCTGGCACAACATGACTAGGCGATGTATTACCCAAGTCTGCATGATCTCGTTGTGTTAAAATTGGAGATCGTGAGATAGGCATAATTACAGTGTACTTTATAAAACAATCACGTCGGGGTCACCAATTTAGGTTTTAAAGATTTACAATATTTGTATTTTTAAATTATGAAATAAACTTTATTCAATAACATATAAATGATTGATGTTATTTATCAGAAGACTAGAAACAGAATGAATAGCAATCAAAAAAGAACATAAGAACATTTAGATAAACAAAAGAGAATTAGTACATAACAACATATCGCAACATTAAATCAATAAACAAAATATAGAAACAAAAAGGCCGCTCTCGAAAAACAAATAGAGAAGAGCGGTTGTGAACATATAATTTATTTTCTTCTTGAAACGCCGGACGCGCCACGGCGGTAAGCAGGAGAAATATCTTGGCGCTTTGACGCCACATATCCTAACCTTCATTTTAGACTCTAAAAACTATTCATATTTAGTTTAGGTACATTTTACAGATCCATCATCATACTAAACATGGATTTGGCACTTCACATCAAAAGCACATAACCCGAAATTAATCACGACTTGGCCGCATTTTCATCACTGTCCAAAATTACTGTACGCATGTTAGCGTCAATGTGTTTTAAGTAAAGTCAGGGGCTGTTGTCGAGGCGACCCTTAAGATTGTAAGGATTTATGGTAGGGCCTGGGTGTACGTGACGTCATGAATAGGGACGTCTGAGAATAAGCAGACCCGTCCTTGGACGATGGCGGGTGGGCACTTTGGGCCATCCAGCTATCGTTCAGGAAAAGGTCATGTTTATGAGGATGGGACGAGCGAAACTAGCCGAGGGTATGCAACCCAAGGTCACATTGCTTTAAAGAATTGGGACTTTGTTCCAAGAGGATCTGGCCACGGAGTGGGGAAGGCAGGGGTGCCTTCTGGTGAGAGGACTGTGTTAGACCTCACGGCACTTACCCCAGAACCTTTGGATGTAAAACATCGTATTTTTCTAACATCAGAAGTGGGATTAGTAACCTTCGCGTCTGTGCGGTTATCCTGAGAAGTCCGAGTAACGAGTTTACATTTAGAGCGTATCATGGAATCTGTAGGTAACTCCGCGAGTGAATCCGTGAGTGGCGTTTCTGTGATTGACGAGCTTGTCCGTCAAGTTTTCGAAAAAATAGTTGCGAGTGCTTCTAGTGTGGGGAACAGTATACTGTCTTCGAAACTAGTGGAAGTGGTGCCCGAATTTGATGGTCGTGATCTGGGACAGGACGCAAAAACGTGGTGTAACACTGTGGAGCAAATCACGCAAAAGCACACCGAGCAACAACGTCTTTCTCTCGCGACCCATGCGTTGAGGGGAGCTGCCAAGGATTGGTATCAAGGATGGACTGGTCAACCGCGTAACTGGAGTAAGTTCTGCGAAGATTTGTGTGATGTGTTTGTGTCAAAAAAAATTTGCATGAAAGACTCTTGCGGGCAATTAAGTATACCAGTGATGCTGCGACAACGTATGCCGAATATGCACGTACGAAGTTGCGGTATTTACGACAAACCCGTGTCGACTTTAAGACAGAAGAGTTGATTGATCTTGTAGTAGGAGCTATTACTGATCAAAACGTGCGGCAAGCATTGCATAACGCCAATTTTGAGGGAACCTCGCAGTTGATTGCTGGGCTAACGCAGTTCACAAAATCCGAGAAAGAAAAGAAGAAAGAAGAAGAATTTAGAGGACAACACCGAAGATCAGGGTTTGCTAAGAAGCGTTGCTACACGTGTGACAGTACGGACCACCTACGATCGGATTGCCCCGAAGGAAGAAAACGCAAACTCAATGATGAATGTAGTCCTAAAAGAAAAAAACTAGACACAAGGGACGATGGTAGAAAGAGGACAGCGGCAACATGCACTTTCTGTTCAAAACGAGGTCATGAAGAGGCACAATGTTGGGCTAAACAACGGACCCAACACAAACTTCATGGGCAAAAGAAATCAGAAGTGAATCTTTGTAATTTTGAAGATCGTAAAACTACGCCTATTGTGATTAAAGACATTTTAGTAAACTGTTTATTGGACAGTGGGGCTGACTGTTCTCTGATTAAGGAATCTATAGCTAATCGAGCGTGTCCTAAAGTGATTCCTCATTTTATTACCGTACGTGGATTAGGACATTCTCGCGTATCTACGGTCGGGCGTACCTGTGCGGTTGTACAAGCGGAAGACGTTGCCGTAGAACTTGATTTCTTTGTATTAAAAGATAGTGATATGGCTTATGATGCTGTTATCGGTACTAATATATTGAAGTACAAAGACTTGCGAATGGTCACTGACGGCGATGGGAGTAGGCTAATTCGAGTGGATTTTCCTGAGGACGCAAATTCACCCTGTTGTAACATGGTTGAGATCCAGTGCGAAGAGGGCCGCGGACCGCTGGAGGATCTTCTGGACAAGTACCGACACATGATCGCGCCGAGCGATTCGAACCGATGCGTATCTACTGGAGAATTACGCATAGTAATGAAAGACAATAAGGTAGTAAACTATCGTCCGTATCGCTTGTCATACACAGAGAGAGAGAAGGTACGTACAATAGTTGATGAATTGTTACGCGCAAATATAATACGGGAGAGTGTATCGCCATTTGCTAGTCCGATTATTTTGGTAAAGAAAAAGAACGGTCAGGATCGAATGTGCGTCGATTATCGGGCGTTAAACCGAATCACTGTTAGAGATTGTTATCCGTTACCGTTAATTGACGATCAATTGGATCGTTTGGGAAAAGGGAAGTATTTTACCACTTTGGATATGGCATCGGGATTTCACCAGATTCCGGTAGCGGTAGATTCTATTGAAAAAACTGCGTTTGTTACACCAGATGGTCATTACGAATATCTGAGGATGCCTTTTGGATTGTGTAATGCTCCGGCTGAATTTCAGCGAGCAATAAATAAGGGTTTAGGCAATTTAAGAAACACCATTGCTCTTGTATATATTGACGATATATTGTTACCTTCTGTAACGATCGAAGAAGGACTACGAAATCTAGGGACCGTTTTGGAGGCTTTGTCAGTAGCGGGTTTCACTTTAAATATTAATAAATGTAAATTTTTCCAGAAAACAATAGAGTATTTAGGTCGAGAAATATCGGCAGACGGTATTCGACCCGGGAAGGAAAAAGTTAAAGCTCTTGTAGACTCACCTGTTCCAACTAATGTGAAACAATTGAGACAGTTTGTTGGTTTAGCGAGTTATTTTCGTAAGTTTGTACCGGAATTTGCTTCAAGAATGGCATGCGTAACAAAATTACTTAAGCTAGATCAGTCGTGGTTTTGGGGACCCGAACAAGATGCGGCCCGACAATATGTCTTGGACCAACTCTGCTCTCAACCCACATTGATAGTTTTTGATCCTAATCGAGAAACCGAGCTTCACACAGACGCAAGCTCGATAGGGTACGGGGCAATATTGCTTCAAAGGGCTGAGGGACACTTTCGTGTGGTTGCTTATTTTAGTCGTCGCACAACTCCAGAAGAATCTCGGTATCACTCATACGAGTTGGAAACTTTAGCCGTTGTTAATGCACTTAAATATTTCCGTGTTTACCTTTTGGGTATTAAATTCAAATTAGTTACTGACTGCAACGCAGTAAAGGCCTCTAGTAATAAAAAGGATTTATTACCACGGATTGCGCGATGGTGGGTGTACTTGCAAGATTTTTCTTTCGAGCTCGAGTATAGAAAGGGGAAACAGATTGAACACGTAGATTTTCTGAGTAGAAATCCACCTAAAGATTATCGTGTTAATGTGATTTGTGAGGGGTCTTGGTTGGAAGTGGCGCAAAGAAATGACGAGGAAACGCAAGAAATAATTAAACGTGTTCGCGCGAAGGAAACCATAATTAGCGATTATGATGTGCGACAGGATATTTTGTGTCGAAAGATACTGAAAAGTAATGGACGCATTGTATACCGGAATTACGTGCCGAAGGGGAGCAGAATCGGTTTACTTCGATTATATCATGACGAGAATTGTCATGTAGGATATGACAAGACGTTTGATCGTATTGCGCAGCGATATTGGTTTCCACGTATGCGTTGTTTTGTAAAGAAATATGTAGAACATTGTATTACGTGCACTGTTGCAAAGCGACAATCAGGTCCTAAACAGGGATTATTGTTTTCTATTCGAAAAACTCCCATACCGTTTGATACAATTCACGGCGACTGTGTAGGCCCTTTTACCGAATCAAAGGACGGCTATAAACATATATTGATTCTTGTTGACGCCTTTACTAAATACGTTCAACTTATTCCTTTAAAGTCTTTAACTGGAACCGAAACTTTGCAGGTCTTTCGAGAACGTCTTACATTATTTGGTACCCCGCGGCAGATAGTCCTTGATCGCGGTACTAACTTTACTTTTAAAACCCTTAAAGTCTTTTTAGAGAAACACGGGGTTCAGTTACACCTTATTGCCACGGGTGCACCGCGAGCAAATGGTCAGGCGGAACGTTATGTGTCGACTGTTGTAAACTTACTGACAGCCGAATTATCAGGAGGAGTTGATTGGCCAAACAAGTTAGCAAATGTTCAACTATCCTTAAATACTACCGTGCAGAAATCTACGGGATTTTCCCCAATGCGATTATTGTTCGGGGTAGAACGTAGCGCAGGCAAGGCGGTCTTAGCCGAAAGAGAACTACCGGATATGGGCGAGGACGTAGATTTAAATCGGGATAGGCTTCTGGCGATGAAACGCTTGTTGAAAAATGCGGAATCGCAAAATATAAATTTCAATAAGAAACGTAGAGATAATGTAATATACAAGATAGGAGATACGGTATTTGTTCGACCGGCTGATTCTCGGCGGGCTAAATTAGACCCAAAATTTGTAGGCCCATTTGTTATAGATAAATTATTAGAAAATGATCGCTTTGAAATAGTAGGGAAAAGCGGAATAGTACAAACAGTACCGAAAGATCGATTGCGTCTTTGGAAGGGTGAGTGGTCTGGCGATACAGAGTTTGAAAGCGAGGATGAACCGTGTTAGTGAGTATTGTGCACTTGAATTAATTATTACGGTTGTCCTATTTTCTTTTGTATAGTTTTATTAATTTCATTTAATTCTGTTTAGTGTTAGTGAGTGTGCGTATTTACAATTAGTTATTATGTTTATTTTATTTTCCTTTTGTGTAGTTTCATTAATTTCTTTCAACCCTGTTTAATAAACATTCCTATTACACTCCTTTGAGTATGAGATTTTGTTGTGGTTATTATGTACAGTAAGTAAAATCCTTATTGTCTGTTAAAAGATTGTGTTCTAACGAACGTATGATGTGGCGGTAATTACGACAGGGTACTTATAGGTACGGAGTTGTGGAGATTACGACGCCTTTGGTGAGACTGGGCTTTTAGCTGTCTCTGTTTATTGTGTTTGGTGGTAGCTTCAACTGGGCACATGTGGTGTGCTGGACAGTTGTCGCGGCGACACCTGAGACACTGTGTGACATGGAGCCTATTGGCTATGTTGTCAATCGTTTGGCGGTAGCGTTTACAGAGCGCAAGTTGAGCGCTGAACTGTTTTCGCAGCGACGCCCGAGATGATGTGAATGATATCACTTATGTTGCTAAGTACTTGTGAGTATTGTTGCTGTCTGATTAGTATTTGTGAGGTTATCGGGAAATATTTGCAATTATCGGTTTTGAGATGTGCTGGTGAGTCATCTGAGAATGTTTGACTTATTCTGCTGTGTGTGTCGTTGTCCATTTTGATACAACGCGTACTCTGATATAACTCAATGAATACCCTATGTGTTTTGAATGTGGTCAGGAATGACCGAGTGATATTCTAATCGGTTCTGGTGGCTTTGTAGTCTAGATACTTCCCGAGAGCGTGAAGTATGTCAGGTGGGCCGTGTTAGCGTCAATGTGTTTTAAGTAAAGTCAGGGGCTGTTGTCGAGGCGACCCTTAAGATTGTAAGGATTTATGGTAGGGCCTGGGTGTACGTGACGTCATGAATAGGGACGTCTGAGAATAAGCAGACCCGTCCTTGGACGATGGCGGGTGGGCACTTTGGGCCATCCAGCTATCGTTCAGGAAAAGGTCATGTTTATGAGGATGGGACGAGCGAAACTAGCCGAGGGTATGCAACCCAAGGTCACATTGCTTTAAAGAATTGGGACTTTGTTCCAAGAGGATCTGGCCACGGAGTGGGGAAGGCAGGGGTGCCTTCTGGTGAGAGGACTGTGTTAGACCTCACGGCACTTACCCCAGAACCTTTGGACGTAAAACATCGTATTTTTCTAACACGCAAACATACAATTTAGCAATATATTTAGAACAGTGAAAACTAGAATTGCTTTTATATGTGATGTCGCCCTAATTGAAACGAGCGCCATCCTGCGTATTGGTGTGGTACTGTCTAAAATTTGTGTTAGCCGCGCATGTTTGAATGCTGAAATGAGTAGATCCGTTGTTATGGTCCCGTGAATGCGTAGTTAACAAATAATGTGATAAAAATTAGAAGGTCACTCGAGTAGAGAGAGAGAATAAGAAGAAAGAAGACCATCAACCCTTCTGATTGGACGCCCCGCCAAAGATGCATCCTGAAACAGAAGCTTGACGAAAAAAAAAGGAGAAAAACAAAATTAATTAATGTTTGAAGTACGCGCAGAGATAAAAAATCATCGATTGATATCACATCGCCTCCAGAAAGCTTGTGTTTGAAATACAGAAAAGCCTTTTCAATCATAAATTCCTTCTTCATTATTTAATATTTATCCATTTCCTACATCAGTGAAGCCGCGCTCGGGAATTTATACTTCAGTATTTAAGGCGTACGAATCCCTGCCGTGAAAGCTGCAGCATTGTATCTGCTCGTGGCGTATCTAGAAGGAGTTTTGCAGTTTTGAAACCAAGCGGGATATCACATATATAACAAGTAATTATGGTATTATTCATGAATGAAATATGAATATGTAAAATACGCCAGTAATGGTTGAAAAATCAATTTCTAGACTAAATCGACATAAATAGAACCGCAACGGGTTAATACATGCATTTTTACGTAATCTTGTTTGCCATTCACTATATCACAGCCTACTCTACTACTAGCCGTGCTGAAGGTAAAAATGGCAACACGGCGAGAGAGAGTCCGATTGATATACAGGGTGTCCCAAAACGACTGCGTAAGCGGGAAATGGGAGGTTCCTTGGGTCATTTGAAGCGACATTTTCCTTAGCAAAAATGGCGTCCGCGGCTTTGTTTAGGAGTTATTAACGAAAAACACGGACCAACCAGAGCGCGCCTAGTCGCTCGGTGGCACGGTCAGCGCGGCGAGCCGGGGGGAGGAGAGTGCTGTCGGTACGCTGCGATGTCGTAAAAACCAACAGTTTCTCGATTATGTCCCGATTTCGATGAGCTTTGGATATGTTGTAAAGACCACGATTCTGAACAACATTTCCCTTTAGACTTTTTGTCTCGCGTCTTTAGTTTACGAGATATTTGTAAAACCAGTACCGAAAGCTATTGGTTGTACGGTCAGGTCAACGAACTGTACAGCTGATGGTAGATAGCAGGTATACGACAATCACATGTTTCGGTTTTCCTGCAGATTTGTACGCAGAGTCGATGGGTTACTGTTCGAAAACGTCGTCCGTCTTTCTTCTAGAAAGTTTCTTAAGGGAGGCATAGGACAATAGGGACCCTAAAACGCCACGCCGACCTGACATTTCTACCTCTTGCTGGGTGAAAGGACGGACGACGTTTTCGAACAGTAACCCATCGACTCTGCGTACAAATCTGCAGGAAAACCGAAACATGTGATTGTCGTATACCTGCTATCTACCATCAGCTGTACAGTTCGTTGACCTGACCGTACAACCCTTAGCTTTCGGTACTGTCGTATACCTGAAGACATCTGTGCAGTTCGTCACCGAATGACCCAGTGACAGTGACACACATTTCGAAGCATTTTCAATTACAAGTTTTTACAAATATCTCGTAAACTAAAGACGCGAGGCAAAAAGTCTAAAGGGAAATGTTGTTCAGAATCGTGGTCTTTACAACATATCCAAAGCTCATCGAAATCGGGACATAATCGAGAAACTGTTCTGTTACATCGCGGCGTGTCGACAACACTCTCCTCCCCCCGGCTCGCCGCGCTGACCGTGCCACCGAGCGACTAGGCGCGCTCTGGTTGGTCCGTGTTTTTCGTTAATAACTCCTAAACAAAGCCGCGGACGCCATTTTTGCTAAGGAAAATGTCGCTTCAAATGACCCAAGGAACCTCCCATTTCCCGCTTACGCAGTCGTTTTGGGACACCCTGTATTTAACTTATTCTTTCTAATATGTGTTAGTTAATGCATCAACAGAGTTTTTTATTTGTCTTAGTTTATTTATTTTCTTTTTATATTTTTATTATTAATGTTATTATATATATAAGATTTTCAGGGTTATATTAGCAGTATTTCAAGAAAAATAGCAGAGTATATTTTGTTATTAATATTAAAGATTATTTATTATTGTTGAAAATTTTATTATTTTATTTTTCTGTTTATATGTGAAAAGTTATTTTTTTGTTTTCTAAAAATAATATCTACTACGATATTATCACATATAAGAGAATAGATGTATAAAAGATATAAAAGATAGCATCATCAAGATAATTTTATTAAGTTTCTTTCATTTGTATTTTCTTTTTATTTAAAAAAAAATTCGTTTTATTTTCTTGCTATTTTAAAAAATGTATTTTATTTTGTAAAATGGGATGATATGGCTATTGGCGAACCACCCATTATGATAAAAAAAAGGTAACGCGCCACAGTAATACCCCTAGGGTGGTGAGGAAATTTACAACAATTATAAAATTATCCTATATAAGTTTATAAGACCATATAATATATTATTTACCTGCATAACTCTTCTCTTCAGTAACTGATTACCCAACCTCCTTGACGTATACACGTAGTCACTTAACCTCTTCGACTTCGTCACAATAATTTCGTCTATTTCAGGCTTCTATTAACTTATATATCCCTTCATTCATTTTCAAATGTTGCATTTTAGTTCAAAGATGATTTCCCATTGCTTCATGCTTCTATTTTCTTAAAACCTCTGGAAATATTTCGAATATTATGTATCACAACACCAAACTATTCCGGGAGTCCACAAAATGTAAACCGCATTTATAAATACTAGTATGCTTTAATATCACTTCTACTTACCATAGTTATAATATTTACATATTGCTTAAACATAATTAACAACGAACTGTGAATTTTAACATAGTTTTCTATGAAAAAAACGTTAATTATAATCTCAAACACGAGACTCCCATTCTTGAAAATCGGACTCTCGAACTGTAAACACAGCGGTGTTGCCAAGTTGTTCAGCACGGCTAGTAGTAGAGTAGGCTGTGACTATATCATCAGTAAAAAAAAAATAAAATAAGTCGCATAAACAGTACCTGGTTTATTCCATCCGAACCTTTTTTATAGGTAGAAATATTTATCTTACTTATGTATTCTCAATCCTCTTGACTTAAAATCGTAGCATTTACTCACATTTTTTTTAATCACCTATAAAATTAATACCACTGACAAATTTTGATACTAAATATAGACACACTATGCATAGAAAATATATAACCATAAACCAATCACACAGCACAACTCATGCATAGAAAATATATAACCATAAACTAATCACACAGCACAACTCACAATGATAAACAACAGCTTGAATTCTTTCTGTGCGCAATCAATCATGTGTCCATTTCTACCTGTGCGTAACTTAGCGTGCGTGTATTCACCATGTGGGCAATCCTTGCGTGCGCAAACATCCACTGTGTCCAATCTTACCGTGTCCAAAAGAGCCGTGTGTCCAATCATACCGTGTCCACAAGAACTGTGTGCCATATCATTGTGCGCAATCGTCTGTGCGCAAAAGAGTCATCCCCTAACGCGACAACCCCGCGCGTAGAACAATAACTTGGCACGCACGGAATGTGTGCAAGAAACGAAATTTCCAACGCTCGCTTGCTCGCGTATCGCCTTAATTCGTAACGCGGATCGTGACGTCGACGTCGGCCTCGTGCACGTGTAATATGGATCGAATGGTATGTGGCTGTTTCCGCGGTTCTAACGCGCTAACGATATGGAAACGCCAATCGGACCTGCCGGATAAACATGGGACGAAAGATCGAGGTCCACACGTTAGGAACCTCACGGAAACGTAAACGGCAGATAATGAATTGTCCGCAGGGCACGTATGCGTGGTCTGGGCGACTCCTCAATCTCCGGACGCTTCTGTGGACCCTATGTGACTGTTCAAAACACACTCACGCCTACAGAACTCACTAACATGAATGGCAGATAATGAATTGTCGGCAGGGCACGTATGCGTGGCCTGAGCGACTCAATCTCTAGACGATTTTGTGAGCTTATACGACCTTATGATATTCAAGTTGTTGTGAAGTAACCGACGAAGATAGGATACACTATACACGAACAGTCCTGCCGGTATTCACAGGAGGGGTGAACGGTACCTATTCGTCAGCAATTCCACAAAACGTTAGTTGCAGATAACGAGTTGTCGGCAGGGCACTAGTACGTGGCCAGGGCGACTCCTCAGTCACCAAACGTTTCTGTGAGGGTAAGGTTGAATTTAATTTTTATACAATGTTGCACGAAACCGACGCCGACGGTCCGTCCGGTTTCGTGGCTGACCAGGTTGCCTGACACACGGCCCAAGACGCAAGGTTTCTCACTTGTTATGCTTCCCAAGTAGCACGCGACGTCTTGGAGACGTCTTTTTTACGGCTTTTTTACGTCTGAACGTCTTACGTCCTGAATAGACGTCTTTAAGACGTCTTAAAGACATCTTTTTGGAGACGTCGTTTGAACGTATGAAATGAGACGTCTTAAAGACGTCTTTTTCTGACGTTCTAGAGACGTCTAATTTTAGACGTCTGTGAGACGTCTTATAGATGTCTTTCTGGAGACGTCTTTTGAACGTCTGAAATGAGACGTCTTAAAGACGTCTTTTACGAGACGTCTCAGAGTCGTCTGATTTTAGAAGTCTTAAAGACGTCTTTTACGGGACGTCTCAGAGACGTCTCATTTTAGACGTCATAAAGACGTCTCTTTCGATACGTCTCAGAGACGTCTCATTTTAGACGTTGTAAAGACGTCTCTTTCGATACGTCTCTGAGCCATCTCAATTTTTTCCTAATATACAAATAATATTTATATCATATTATAAAAGAAATAATTTTTTCCCGTTATAAAATGAATCTTTATTTAATATTACAAACAGAATATTGTTTCCTAATATACAGATAATATTTATTTCATATTATGTAAGAAACAATTTTTTCCCATTATAAAATGAATCTTTATTTAATATTAGAAATGGTATATTTTTTTCTCATTATAAAATGAATCATTATTTAATATTAGAAATAGAATATTTTTTTTTAAATATGCAGAAAATACTTTATGTTTATCATGGGAAAATATTTTTTCCAGAATATGGAAGACATACAAGTTTCATATTACGAATGAAATATTGGTTTCAGATATAAAATAAATCTTTATTCAATACTGGAAGTAAAATGTTTACTTGTAATTTACTTTGAATTCGTGCGTGTCATTTAATTTTTTAATAGAAGTTTATCTCTTCTTATTATATCATTTCATATGATTTGAACCTTTATAAGAATAAAAAGTAAGAGAAGTAACAATAGGTTCGCATGGCTCAGCAAGGAAGCACATCATCAAGTAAACGGAAAGTCCCGGGTTCGAATCCCGCCAACTGCATAAAAATTTCTGAATTGTAATAATAAGGTCCTTTCGAATTTTTCCGTAAGCAGTACATAGAAAAGTAATACAATATGTATAATACGTGGATAGTTTATAATTTTTGTTATAACTTTTTTGTTTTGAAGATTTTATTGGATACGTCTTGGAGACGTCTTGGAGACGTCTTGGAGACAGTAGTTTAGTAACAGAAGACGTTCAGGCGACGTTCGGAAGCCGTTCCGAAGCCGTTCGGAGACGTCTCCAAGACGTCTCAACCTGCAACAAGTGACGTCTTTAAGACGTCTCTGTGCTATCTGGGTTCGTACAGACCTGAACATTTCGCCGCGTATCGCGCTGCGCATTGCGCCGAACGGCAAAGGGAACAATAGTTTTGACGGGACCACGAACGCCGCGTGAATTTCTCCGCGGTTTTGTGCGCGCATTCAGATGCGCATTCGGGCGCGTCGTCGATCCATCTTTTCCCGATTTTTTCATTCATTCATTGAAAAATTATACCTATTTAATGGTAATTGTCGTTATAAATATATATTTTTTGTAATAATTTTTTATTTAATTTTTAAAATTTTATTGTATTAAAATAATATTGAAAATGATTTATTTGTTACTTATTTAGTACTTCTTTCAGATAATTTAAATCACCGATTTCTTTGTTTAATTTTTTTTGTATTTCTTGACATTTATTCTTTATGTATTGTGGACATCTCTGTCCTGCGAACAGATTTGAAAATCCCACCGGTCCGGCGCGGCGATTCGGGCGCGCGTTCGTGCGCGCGGTCGATTCATCAGTTGTCGGTTTTTCGTATATATCAAAGGGAATGCGCGCGAATTTGTTCGCAGGTTTGGTCATATATATATATATATCACAAAAAAACGGCAAATATGCGAACGTGCTAAACTTCATTGAAAAATGAAGTATATGTTTAAGCCTGGCGCGTGCGAGCGCCATGTTGCCTCAAAGTTTAACGCGATCTTAGTGTTCGTTCGCACCGCATTAAGACGTCTTCGACCGGAATGACGTCTCTGAGGGTCGTAAATCCTCAAATCAGCTGTCCCGACAACACGATTTGAACCGATTCCTTACGACCTGATCGGGTGGTACGGATGTTATTTTTGAAATTATTAACACTATGTAACAAATAACTTTAACTTTATTTAACAACTATTTACACTTTTAAAAAGAATGACAGAATTGTGTGAGAATGAAAGGAAAATGAAACTATAAATGAAGTTATTCAATGTCCAAAGTTGACGTTTCTCGACTGACGACTGGAGATGAAGTGACTATGATGGTGAGCATGAGCAAAAATCAAGGTTCGGAAAGGGCGTGACTTCACTATGAGCCATGCGGACTTGTCGATTGGCATTTTTCCGAAATTGGTGAGGGAAGCAGCCGTCTCAGCTAATTGGTTAAAGAACATGCAATGGAAAGGGCAAGTGACCACCCCTCATTAACGTTCACTCGCAGGTACAGATCATACCTGCGGGCAGAGATGGGCAGATTCGTATTCGTAAATTCGAATCCGAATTTGATTCATAGCACCTTAACGTGTCAATCCGAATACGATTACATTCGTATTCAAAAGTGTGAATTCGAATAGATTCATATTTGCAAGTGTGAATCCGAATACGAAATTTGGATTCACACCTATGAATCCGAATCCGAATCTATTCAGATTCACACCTATGAATCCAAATCATTTCGGATTCACATCTATGAATACGAATTCATTTGGATTCACACTTGGATTCACTGAAAAATTCAATTCAAAAGGCCAATATAAATAAATAAATGTCTGTCTGTACCTCGCTACAGGTCGAGTTTTGGGTGTTAGCGAATTTTCGGATGTATATTTATTGGCGTCAAACTAAGTAATTGACCCGAAAATGAATTTCCTACTATTTGGAGCCCCAAGTCGAATGCGACTGGTCCCAGGTTTGAGGAGTCCATAAATAGTTAAAAATCGTGATTTTATGGTCATAAACGCTAAAAATATCTGCTAATTTTTCGTAACTTTGTATTATGAACAAGTTTATCAACCTTTCAACCATGTTAGCGTTTTTATTATTTACTAGTGAGTTTACTAACCAAATGTTTCACGAAAAACAGAAAATGCGGAAAAGAAAGCTAGATATCACAAAATTTTGCGTTGCCAAGGGACGGGAAGATGCTGTTATACAGTGTGTGTTCATATCATCAAGGGCCGACTGTGATTTCATAAGATTCTCACATACACAATAGTGTCAACATCACACAGCAACATCACATTGAAACATCACATGAATAAGAGTGAGGATTTATACGGTAATATTTATACGTTTTTGTAATTCGGCGAACGTTCAAAGTTTGAAAGTTGAATAAGATGGTCATTTAATTTAATATAGAGGCTTTTGCAGGGTCTAAATGAGATCATAAGGCTGTATCTGTTGAATAAGTTTATTGTACAACTCAAATTCAAATAATTCAATTCAAATAAATTCAAGTAAGTACCTCAATAATATATAATACAACTACTAAATTTTTATTGATCTTGTTGAAACATAAAAAAATGAAGAAAGGAAAAGTTACTGAACAAGGAAAATGAATTGAGGGTTTTTATTATTAGGATGAAGCATTTGCTCGCAAAACCACACGTTGTTCAAACTTCTCGTCACTGAGCCGATTTGATTTTGGTGTGTTCGCCATCGTCGCATATGAAAATAGTCTCTCAACCTGCGCACTCGACGGCAGTGGGGTATTGTATTTCTTGAAAATTTTGTGAATGATGGGGTAACTACGAAGCACCTCCAAACTGGACTTCTTTTCTTCAGAGTACCGTTTCATAATAACGCCAGCCTTGTTCACAAGGTCGTCAGGATGAGATGGAGCGTCGCTGTCGTTCTCCCCAAAATCATAAAAGTCTCCTAAGGGCGGATCTGTTTCCATGCTGTTGTCCTCGTTTTCGTCTGGATCGTTCGCCAAGTATTCGTATATAAGACACTTGAAATGGGTTAACAACTCTTCAACTCGATCATTGACACAAGGCCACCATACTTTTTTAAATTTGGGATAAGAAAGAGCTGCATTTTTCCCTTCCACCGTGTTCAATTCGAAGAACGTGGCGAAGCGGCGGTTCACACTGTTCAGGTAAGCTGTTGCAATCGGGCCGCAATATTGCAGATCAGACGTAGCCAATTTCTGCAGTTTCAACCTCACAGCTAAAATTATCGGCAATAATGACCCATAATACGCTTCTTTATCCCCTTGCAATATATCTATTGCCTCGGCCACTGGCTTTGAACATTTTACAAATTCTTGGAGATAGGTGAATTCCTCTTCGCTAAAGGAACACGTCATATGCAACTTCAGATTAATTTCCTCCATGTGGCATTTTACATCCACAATCACCTTCAACGAATCGTACAGGCTATTCCACCGGGTTTCGGTGGGTCTGGGGAGGGATCGACCAATGATCTGTTCAAGCACTTCTGCGGTTTTTGGCCTGTTTGAAATACGCCACAGGATATTGCACTTTTTCATTGCTGACTCATGCAGCGACAACAGGCCTGAATTTGATTTGATTGCTTTCTGAATGTCAGTGCTTGCACATAATACCAAGGTGTGGGCACAACACCTTAGGTGAAAAGGTAATGCTGCAACAACATCATCGTCAACCGACACCCACAGTTCGTCATCAACGTCACCACGATTATCCAGTTCTTCGTCACAATTGTCTTCTACGTTCGTAGACCTCAGATGAACTCCAAAAACTGTAAAAGCTTTTAGGAAGTTGCTCCCATTGTCGGTTACCGTAGCCACGATCTTATCCGGGGACAATCCATATTTACAATTAATCCCATGTAATGTGGTAGCGATCCTATCGTATGTATGCGAACCTTTGAATCGGCTGCACGCTAGAGCTGTTGACTTCCTTTCGTTATTTTCGTCAATCCAATGTGCTGTGACGCCAATAAAACTCCTCTTTCCCGAGGACCAGATATCAGCTGTTGTGCACAGCCAAGGTACTGTTGAGTGCTGACAAGAAGAGCCCTGGCAGGAATGCGGTGACATAGGCAAGAATGCACACCCGATTGGTTGGCTTGGAAGGGGCGCGGCTAGGCTCACACGCAATTTCGGCTAGAGCGTTCTATTGGCCGAAGCAGTCACACACACTACTCGACTAAATACGGGAATCCTACTATTATGCGACGTGTGACGTAAGCAGTCGAAACGGCGTGATCACGCGGCCACTACGGGAGCGTCAGAGGTGGGGATGGGCGGAGCTAGCTGGAGACCCCTCTTGCCTCTGTGCCCCCCCGGGGACCTTCTTGTCAGCACTCAACAGTACAGACTTAAATGTTTCTCTTGTGTCCTCAACGTGTTCTGAATATTTTGTATCTAGCCTTCGCGTTAAAGTTCGCCTGCTCATAACCTTCAACCCTCGGTTACTTATGTTTAGGAAATTAAAAATTTTGTGGAACGTTGGGTCATCCTCCGATTGAAGGGGCACCATAGCGTGGACGACGTAATCAACAATTAAACAGTCAAATCTTGATTGTTGGGAGATAGACGAGGATGCTTGATACCGAGTTTCGCGAGCCCGGCGGGGGTTCGTGGTTACGAAATCTTCCCTAGCTGAGGAAAGACTAGCTTTGAATACTTCCACGGTTTCAGTGGAGTGGTGTCGCTGTAAATGGCGTATTAAATTAGAAGTGTTCAAAATGCTCACCTGAATTTCTTTTGTTTGGAAGGAACATTCGCATCACATTTTAAACACAGTGTTCTAATAGATTTTTGAGAGGCTATCTCTAGGGAAATAGCATCTGCATTGTGATTCACTGCCTTGAAAAAATGACCACTTAGTGCCGATCTAAGCGAAAATCGCAATTTCCCCAAAGGGCCGCATTCCGAATCCATAGAATTGTCCTCGGAATCACTTAAAAACGGTTCACTTCCTGAGCAACTCATCTTGACTAAACTGTTCCGTTTATACTAAGCTAACGCACAATTTGACGCGTCTGGGAGGCAGCAAGTGCACAACTGTTCACGCATTCACCTCAGGTGAATCACCTGTACAAACATCTACGTGCACGGTAGTGCACCAGCCAAGTTCTCGCACTACCACCTTTTACACGAAACAACTTAGCCGTTCTTTAGAGGCTTGTAACTCGGAACTGGAGGCAGATGGAGAGATGTAATTTCGTACACTTGTTAAATGCTATCAGGTCTCAATATTGACAAAACATTAATCTTCCAACATTAGTAGGTTCCGAGATATAGGACGACAAAAATCGTTAAATTGGTCACTGACTGACTGACTGACTGACTGACTGACTGACTGACTCACTGACAGATCATCAAAACCTTTTGGGTACTTCCCATTGACCTACAAGCTTGAAATATGGTACATAGGTCCACCATAACAAACCATCAAAGGAATAATTATCAAAGTTTGAAATTTTACACCACAAAAAAAAAATTATAATAATGGCTGAAATTTTCAAAAGGCTTTAACTCAGAGCATATAGGGTATGCCCAACCACATGACGTATGTAGACTTTTGAATTCTTAAAAAAAAAGATTCGACCGAAATAATAGATAAATAAAAATTGATGAAATCCCAACAAAAACATCCTGTAAACAGGTGCCAAGTTCTCTATTGCCGTAAAAAGTTGTGAGATCAAACAAAATACGGCCAAGTTCGTTAGCTTAGAAATATCTCTTGCAATACCGAAAAAAGCGTTTGTAAAAATTAGTTTAAAAGAACGCTATTTAATTTTTAAAAAGATACATGGAGGGATAAATTGTTCAAACTTGGCCGTTACTTTTTAAACCAATGGCCATAAAAGGTGTTAGGTATATTAGGTTAGCAGGCTGCGGGTGACCCTCGCGGGAAATCCGCGTGGCCCGGGTGAGAGGCATAGCAAGCAATAAATCAGAAAGGCGCGTGACTCGAACAAAGCATGGTTGAACAAAATGTGACGATGACTCGAATTTGGCCGTCAGATGCGGACCTAGGATCTATAAAACACTAAATTCAGACGAGGAGTGATGGCTTTTGGGAGAAATTGCTGCTATGCCTGTTTTGATGCTAGGTTTTCTTAAAATGTACAAGGCAAATGGGGTTTTTTTATGACCTCAACTACCTGGCTTACAGTTTCATGTGAAAATAGTATGAAGGGTCAGAAGATCTTTAACTGCGCTGAACACTTAGCTCGCCCTGCAAATCACGACGCGATTCGCGCGTTCCCGCCCGAACGCAAGCCAGCGGCGTATGTCTACGAGACTCCGCCAAAATTTCGGCTCGATCCTTCTGGAATGCTCCCGAACGACCAACCGGAACCACCTAACCTAACCCGGATGTAAAAGTGTTTCGGGTGTCGCTCGACCACCTCGTACGGACCGTCGTACGCAGGCTGCAAAGCACCTTTAAGTGGGCCGTGCCTTACGAACACCTGTGTCGTCGTGCTCAGGTCCTTGAACACGAACTTTTTTTTTCGATCCGTGACGCATTACAGGCGTCGGACGCAAGTCTCGGAAATGCTCGCGCAATTTCGCGATGAACGCCTCGTCGTTAACGTTCGCGGTTCACCGGTCTAAAAGTAACTCGCACGGTAGGCGAATCGGTTCGTCGTAAACCAATTCGGCGGGGGTCACTTGGATGTCGTCCTTCCAAGCGGCGCGAATGCCAAGCAGCACAATCGGTAGCGCGTCAGCCCAGCCATCCGCGTGGCAGACGATTGCCGCTTTCAATTGGCGGTGGAAACGCTCCACCATGCCGTTCGCTGCTGGGTGATACACGGTCATTCGCAAGTGCTTTGTACCGATAAGGTGCGACAATTGCTTGAACAGCGCAGATTCAAATTGTCGCCCTTGATCGGTAGTGATTCGTCGACGCATGTCACGCAGTATCGGTATCCCTTCGACATCGGCAACGGGCCGACGATGTCCATGTCACAGCTCAACAGGTTCGATGACCCAGTGATGACTCAAATATTCGATGACCCAGCGCTGACTTATCACTCTTAGAATTTCCGCCGACCATTTCTGTAAGACTAAGCATTTCCCAATTAATATAAAAAGACCGCCTCTAACCCACAATCTTCAGTCTTGACCTCGCTATCAATCGCTACGGTATTTAAACATAAACGCATTACTGTAATTGTTGTAATTATTCTAATATTGTAAAATAAAGTATAGTCAGTTGGGCCACGGTTCAACGACTGGCTAATTATATAGATATATATAATTTCGAAGTTTATTACGTGACATTTTGTCCACGTGGACGTGTTCGAAACGCGCCGAAGGGTTCCGAAAGGTATCGACCGGGGCAGACACGTGTCTACCTGTTTTCGCCCGTTGACATTGCACGCAAGCTCGTGCCCAGGCTTTGCAATCTTTTTGCATACCTGGCCACACGAATCTTTGTGCGACCAATTTCGCGGTCGCCTTGGCACCGGGGTGCGCAAGATTGTGTAGCGACGCGAACACGTGTTCTCGGAACTTTTTCGTTACGAATGGTCGTAACGCGGAAGTCGAGACGTCGCAGTACAACTCGATGTTGTCGCTCGGCAAAACAATTTCCTTTAAATTGAGAGAGGAGTCGGGTGATCGCAGGAGCGTTCGCAGCTCCTCATCCTCTCGCTGCGATTCCGCGAGTTTCGCGTTGTCTACCGCGGTCGAGATCTCCGCCACGCGGGACAAAGCGTCGGCGACCATGTTGTCTCGGCCGGCCACGTGCCGGATGTCGGTCGTGAATTGACCTATCAGGTCGAGGTAGCGAAACTGTCGCGGCGTATGCTTTTCGGGGCGCTGCGCGAACGCGACAGTTATCGGTTTATGATCGGTGAAAATCGTGAACGTGCGACCCTCGACCATATGCCGAAAATACCGTACGGCTTTGTAGATCGCGAGTAATTCCCGATCGTACGGACTATATTTTCGCTCGGCCGCCGTTAACTTCTTTGTAAAGAAGGCTAACGGCTGCCATCCGTCGCGTGTACGCTGTTGCAGCGCGGCGCCTACCGTGAAATCCGACGCGTCGCTGAATATCGCAAGGGGCAGCGTGGTGTCGGGATGGGCCAGAAGATCTGCGTGCGCCAGGCTTTCCTTGCACTTGTCGAAGGCCTCGATTCGCTCCGGAGTCCATTCGACTGGTGCTCGTCCCTTCACGTTTCCCTGCAGGGCTGCGTTGAGTGACGCCTGCATATCAGCTGCTGCTCGCACGAATCTTCGGTAGAAGGTTATTACGCCCAGAAACTGTCGCAGTTCTTTCACTGTTTCTGGGCGTGGGAAAGTTCGAATCGCTTCGACTTTTTCCGGAAGCGGTCGGGTACCGCGAGCGGACACTACGTAACCCAAGAACGTCACCTCGGGCGCACCGAACACGCACTTCGCGCAATTGACGAGCACTCCGTACTCGTTCAGGCGGGAAAAAAGTTCGCGCAAGTGTCCCTCGTGTTCCTCGACTGAGCTCGATGCGACCAGAATATCGTCTATGTAAACGTAGCACCAGTCGAGGCCGCGCAACACTTCGTCCATAAACCGCTGGAATGTCTGCGCCGCGTTACGAAGCCCGAAAGACATCCAGGGAAACTCAAACAGACCAAACGGGGTCGTGATCACGGTTTTCGCGATGTCTTCCAGATTCGCCGGTATTTGGTTATACGCGCGCACCAGGTCTATCGTCGAGAACACGCTTTTCCCTCCTAAGCGCTGCGCGAAGTTCTCGATATGCGGCACCCGATATTTGTCCGCGATTGTCCTCGCGTTTAACGCGCGGTAATCACCGCACGGTCGCCACTCGTCGCCTTTCTTCGGAGCGAGGTGTAGGGCCGATAACCAGCAGCTTTCGGATCGCCGCGCTGTTCCGTCCCTCACCAACGCCTCGAATTCCGCCTTCGCGATGCGGAGCTTGTCCGGCGCCAGCCGACGGGGCTTGCACGATACCAGCGGGCCAGGTGTCGTTCGGATGTGGTGCTTTGTCGCGTGTTTGGCCGTGCGGTGTCCTCCCGACGGCCGTGTGAGGTCCGGGAATCCCGCGAGAATCCTGTGGAAGGTGGATTCCCCGGAAATTGCCTTCACACTATCGGCACAACACATCACTACGCGGTCGACCGTCGTCAGCGTCGTAACACCGTCCGTTAGTTTTTTCGCACGCATGTCGACGAGGAGTCCGTAATGGCTAAAAAAATCGGCGCCGATTATCGGGGTGGTAACGTCCGCGATCACAAACCGCCACGAAAAGTCCCGACGCAGGCCGAAGTTAACGTAAACCTCACGGAGCCGTACGTCGTGATCGTTGAACCGTTCGCGGCGTAAAGTTCGTACGTCGTCCTTTCGCGTGCACCACTCACACGCGAACGCGGAAAAACGCACAGGGCGGATCCTGTGTCCACCATGAAGGTGATCCTCGTGGTACGGTCTGTAACGAACAGGCGGCTTGTAGACGGCGCGGAGTCGTTCGCCGCCATTAACGACCGTCCCGCCGGTTTCCCGTCGCGTGGGAACACGGGTCGCGGCACTTCTTTGCGGCGGAACCGTGCTTCCAATGATACCAGCACCTGCCGTCACCAGGTGGTACCTCGTCGCTCCGGTTTCGCGATTTCGACGCCCTTCTGTCGCGGGTGCCGCGCGATTTGGACCGCGCGCAGAGGGTGTCCATTCTGACGCGGAGAGCGGCGATTTCGCGACGGAGTTGCGCTATCACGGCTTGGGTGTCGTCCGTCCGGCTTGTCGATGCGGCGGCGACCTGCGGGCGAGACGACACGTCGATGACGGTATCGGCGAGGGCCGCGAGGTCGGAGAGCGCGTCCTTATGTCGCGTCACCAGCACGGTCTTTGCGTTCGTTGGCAGCCGCGACATCCACAAAGTTTTCAAGAATTCGTCCGTCACCGTACCGCCGGCGAGACTTTGTAGGCGTCGCAGGAACACAGAAGGCCGCCGATCTCCTCGTGTTCCAGGAGATTCCGGATGTCCTGCTCCTTCGAGTCCGCTATTCGCCGGATGAGCTCTGTCTTGAGCGTCTCATACATGTTGTCCGCCGGCGGACTGCCGATGATGTCGACCACTACGTCAGCGTACTTGTTCTCCAAGTTCGCTGTAACGTAGTGGTACTTCGTGGCGTCCTGCGTAATCCTAGACAGGACGAACTGGGACTCCAACTGCTGGAACCATATTCACGGGTT
Organism: Lasioglossum lativentre; assembly: GCA_916610255.1. Lineage (NCBI taxonomy): Eukaryota > Metazoa > Arthropoda > Insecta > Hymenoptera > Halictidae > Lasioglossum > Lasioglossum lativentre. The sequence goes on along the minus strand of OU744359.1, from coordinate 27,667,768 downwards.
CTTCTCCCAGAACGGTGGGATTTTGATTGCGACTAGCGCTACGCCCGCCAAAGGTGCGATACCGGGCACTGGTGGCTCAGCCATCGTTGCACTTCGTCACTTTCCGTTTAAAGTTTAAACACACTATCGCGGTTCGGTCTGCCTTTGCGCGACAGATCTCGTCGGGGTCACCAATTATGTGGGGCAACGGGTGAAATAAACGTCGGCGTTCTCGCTCTTAACGTGGTTTATTCGTCTTGGACAGTCCTCTGTCCAGTCTGCGTACTTACGAGTGAATGGCCGCTCGCGTCCCTTCGACTGGCGGATCTTCGCCCTCGACAGTCGATCGTGTGATAAACGACGAGCGTCCTCGGAACCGATTTTCGAGTGTTTCTCTGCGGCTTCCCGGGGGCGGTCGTCGCCACGCATGCAATGCATGTCGGTGGTGCAGCGGCGTGCTCGTTGCACGGGCCGCCACAAATCCATTACTTCAAAAATGATTGATTATTGTGATTATTTAAAACTTGAACATGATTTATCAAACACTTCCGATAATCTGAGAAAAAAATGTTTTAAACAAAACTTGATCAACATTCAGCCGTCTACAAATTTCAATCCAAAAAATTAAAAAAGAAGTTTTTAATGCATAAATAATTAGTCACCTTGAATTTTTAAAAGTCAATATGTAATTTTGACTTCATAATATTGTAGCTGATATCAAAACGAATCCAACGACCTATATTATTTGTGACGTGGCAAGTTTTGCCGACGTCCCCCGATCCCGTAAAAGAGAGGCCGGGCCGCCCTCTGGCCAGGGACTTGTACCGGTATGTAAAATACCGGTATGATACCGGTATATTTCGGTATTTCTGTCTAACCGTAATAGGAACCGAAATATCGGAATACCGGTATCTCGTCATACCGGTATTTTCATATACCGGTATGACGTCATACCGGTATAGTTGCATTCAGCGACTTAAACCGGTACGTAAAATTTACCGGTATAAATACCGGTATGATGAACGGGACAAGAGGGCTATTCCACACAAATTCAATGTTTATCTGAAAACGGCATACAAAATAGTTCATTTACATGCGAATCATGTGCATAAATAGTTTGAACTTTTATTAAAAAAAGTGTTTAACTTAAGCCCTTAGACAAAAAATAATTATCACGCATAATAATATTGATATTTTAAAATAAATTGGCAATCAAACTTAACTTAAATAATAATTATTAATATAAGTATTCCATACTGAGGCGCGGGTGACGGGAAACGGATTTTCCTGAAACTTGCAGTATTGGAAGACGACGTCTCCATATGTAAATTCGCAAAGCAGTAGCGCGCGCTTTTCAAGATTTTCCGAGAAAATTGTATTTTAAAATTTTTCAGATGAGTGGCCGAGAGCGGAGCGCGAAATACTACGTAACCGGTAGGTTGTTGGTTCGAGTCCCGCCATTATTTTTTAATGAGAAAATGCATGTTTTTTATTTGTGGACAATGGGAAATAAATTCAACATAAAAATAATACGGAATGTCATTTTTACTTTATTACTGCACATTTTCTGTATTAATTATATGCTAGTATGGCACGAGCCAGGGCGATATTCATCGTACAAACATGGAAAGCAATAGTTTTTTCGGCATGTAGCACACACTATAAACGCCGCGTCCATACAAAAGCACGCTTTTTTGAGGACGTCTACCTGAAAACATACTTCGTTAAAAAACATGCATTTTCAAATTAAAAAATAAAAATAACTTTTAAATAATAGATTTTAGGCTAAAAATTGAGGTAGGTATCAATTAAAAAAAAAAAAGAATATGGATAGCAGGACTCGAACCAACACCTACCGGTTACTAGTACTTCGCGCTCCGCTCTCGACGACTCAACTGTTTGTTAAATCCTTAACGCGAACTCTTTATAACCGAGAAAAATTTTAAAATATAATTTTCTCGGAAAATCTTGAAAAACGAGCGCTACTGCTTTGCGAATTTACATATGGAGACGTCATCTTCAAATACTGCAAGTTTCAGGAAAATCTCTTTTCCGTCACCCCCGCCGTCTCCTTTGAGACGCTAAAGATATAAAGTTAAAAATCAATGATAAATCTAAAAAAATAAGGTCTAAAGTCTAAAGCAACCAATAATAATATAGGTGAAATTAAAGAAGAGAAATCAAAATTATGTACTCAATTAGAGAGTATAAAAAATATAAATTAAACAGGTGTTACGTCTCACGCGGGGTCCGCGAAGACGTTACGTTTTTACGCGTGCGAATTTCTGTTGATGTCCACGGTTCGTTGCGACGTAGGGCGAGTTACGTCGTTCCGTCGTCAGAGAGAGAATGTCGGGATGGAATCCCCGGTCGGCTGGACCTAGTCCGCCTGGCCGTGAATTGGAGTACACACACGCAATCGGCTGGACCAAGTCCGCCAAGATTGTGGTGGGTACGGTAGATCGAACGGCTGGACCCAGTCCGCCTAGTTCGAGGAAAATTGGAGACTTCACAATCGGCTGGACCTAGTCCGCCAAGATTGTGGTAGGTGAGGGAACTCGAACGGCTAGACCCAGTCCGCCTAGTTCGAGGGAAAATTGAAGGACGCACAAACGGCTGGACCTAGTCCGCCAAGAATGTGGTAGTGGGGGAGCTCGAGAGGCTGGACCCAGTCCGCCGAGCTCGAACGTGTAGGTATAGGACAGGGGTGAAAAAGTGGTGGCGACTCCTCTCACGACTAAGGTTCTTGATACACGCACATTCGCACACGCAAATGAATTTATTCTTTGCTGGTCCGCACGCAGCAATATCGACGTATAAGGGGATTAGGAAGGAGGTGGTGTATCCTCTCAGTTTGAAGGCCAGAACTACAAATAGTTCAAAGTGCTCTCGGTTTCATCATCGAGAATGAAGGAAGTAGGTAAATGGTTAAAAGGTTGGATTGAGGAAGGTGAACGCGAACAGTCGTTGCACTGGATGGTGCACCGAAGAATTATGACTTCAGACTTCAGCTGACTCGTGACTTCGACTGACTCCTGACTTGGACTGTCTTCGACTGACTTCGACTGACTTCGACTGACCCCTGACTTCGACTGCTTTCGACTGATTCCTGAATTCAACTGACTTCGTAGGTGTCCAGCTGCTTCCCTTATAGTCCAACGTTGGTGGAAGGGGGTAGTCCCAATCACATGTCAAGTTGTTCCAGTGGAAGGGGTAGTGGATCACTGGAGGTGGATCGACGTTCCTGCGTGTAAGTCCTTTATCGTATTTTGTGAAATAATTCTGTTCTGAGACTATATCCTTATCGTATTTCGTGAAATAATTCTGTGCTCAGACTATGTCCTTATCGTATTTCGTGAAATAATTCTGTTCTCAGACTATGTCCTTATCGTATTTCGTGAGATAATTCAGCTGCAGGAGTGGTGTTGTCGGTTCGAACTGTCGACTACTAATGATCGATTTGACCCGCTGTCTCGATGATTTCGACTTCTGGTGGGGGTTGCGACGTAGTAGGTTCACTAGACTGGAACGGACCGTATCAATAGGGAAACGGTCCCTTGAAACTTTATTCTTATGAGATTTGAAATAGTGGCGTGTGAATGAGGGGCGGGCCCCTTGAAAATATACCACAGGAACGGCCTGGGCTTGCAAGAGCAGGACGGACTGTGGTGACGAACGTCACACAGGATAGAATTTAATATAATAATATTTTGAATTTTGATATGTAAATCTAGATCCAGTTGTCGTGCGGACATAGCGTGCGCGCATAGGCTTTACTTCTGTCCGGGTACTAGTACTAGCTTAGATTGGATTTAATATGTGCAACTATAGGTTTGAATTATTCTTGTTAATACAATTAAAATATTAATCTAAACTATTTTAAACTCTAATCAATGATTTTGTGATTTTAAATTACTTTACAAAATCTGAATTTTATGTTAAAACTCTTAAAAAATTGTTTTTCCAGTTTTTCTTATAACCGCATTACGGACTTCTTGTGAAGAAATATTTACATTAGGACATGACGGAATCATTTTTAGAATATTTTGGAAGGCAGTATCGTTTATAAGGCTAAATGGCCGTCCATGAACTGTTACTAAACTGACGCATTCATGTAATAAATCCTGTTTAATGCGTTTAGATCTATGCGTACTATTTGATTCCTCTTCTTCATTTATCCGTTTCTGATTCCGCATCATAACTGATGTAAATTCCACGGGATGATGAGACGATAAATGCGATAACAAATTAGTGCCGTGTTTTCCCTAGAAATATGCAAATATGAATTACAAAGTAATACTCTAGTAAGACAACTCCCGCCAATAATATTAGAATTATTTTGACTGCATAAAATTCTCGTACATAGCAGGAGCGTATGTTTCACTTATTGAATATGATAGCTTTTCACTAGGGGTGTGCGAGTACTCGAATTTCGAGTCGAGTAATGATCGGTTTGTCGAGCCGAGTTGAGCGTTTGAATTTTCCGAGCTACACTTCGCGACAATACCATAAGACATCACGTAAAATAAGATGTACGTGTTAATTTTTTACAGAAAACATTATCTGTCTTATAGTTTTGCCGCGGCTAATAAGAGATAAGCTGGTGTTACTTTCAAATTCTTACAAAATAACACTCTGTATGAAAGACTACTTGAAAAAATCAAACGGCTCGAATATTCAAGCCCGCGAATGAATTTTCAGCTCAAACTTTTTCGAATTACTCGAATATATTCGAGCAGATCTTTAACTTTCGAGTTACCGTGCGTAACGCTCGTAGTTGTCTGTGTTGCAAGGTGACTAACACCGATCGATAGTCGTGCATCGATTATCGATCTAAGATAGACAATCGATGTATATGCGGCGATAGCGACACCTATGCGCTGCGATGCGGTCTTGGATATATACGCGGTGGAAGCATGCGAGCGTGAACGTGAACATTATATGAATTTGTTTTTCCTTACTTTTCTGTATTAATTAGTTAAAATATATTCATTAATAATTAATGTGAGTGCTCAATCCTAACAGTCTCTGCACAACACAGGCTGTTTGACAAGAATTGCGACATTACTGTATTCGAATAATTCGAAAAATTTGATATTCGAGCCGTTTGATTTTTTCAAGTAGATCGCATTTTTTTCAAAAAGTTCGTCGATTTCAAGTAGCTCGGAAAAACAAACGCTCAGCTCGTAAATTACGGGTAATCGCACACCCCTACTTTTCAAATAACAAATGAATAACGTCTAAATTTCTCAAATAGCATGGTGTGCAAAAGTGCAAATATTAATAGTAATTGTACTTATGTATAATTATAATTACAATACTTACCGGAATCTCATGGTCGCATCCATTGATTGTACATACTGATTTACAACGTTCCGCATTGAAATTAAAGCACTCGTGCACAGCACTTGCTATTTTACGACCCATTTTATTATATGTGTGTGGTGTCGTATCGTCGTATCAGCTTACTTCCCCAACACTTGTTTCACTATCACTTTTTTCTCTATCACTTGAAGTCGAGCCTCGAGAAATATTCAGGATATGACAAATAAATACAGAGAAAGTTATAATCAAAGCCATCTGTGATTTTAATTATCAGGAAAACTACTGAATGAGTAACAAATAAACAATTTCAAATTTTATTTTAATTAATTAAAAAATGATTACAAAAAATATATATTTATTACGATAATTGTCAGTAGATAGGAATATTTGTTATTGTTGGAAAAAATTAAAAACCACTTTTTCCAGCGTTTTTCCTAAATTATACTTATCTTTTCGGAACCTTAAAAATATATTATGTAATATTAAACATTCCGATGTTCGGAGAAATATTTTCCAGACTCTAAAACTTGCGTAATACAAAAGCGAAATAATAGTATGTATGGTACAGTATTTTATCGATAAATGTCCCAAATGTCTGGCACATAATTGTCTCTGAACTATCCCCACTCCTGCGGGGTATACCCCGTGAGGGGCCAAGAAGCTCGAGCGGCCTCGGTCGCCGAGAAGTGTAACATGATACGGGTCGAGTATATCGGTGTGAGACAGGACACCATTGCTAATCCAATGACAAAACTTCTTTATATTCAATTGTTTTTTTATAAGACCTACATCAACTAATTCGTGGAATTCTCATGATCAAAATGACATTAAACACGATATAATTTGGACTGTATCTAGTGGTTTTATACGTGGGGCTATACGTAGGCTTCGAACAATTTTCTGCCAGATCGAAAAAACGGCGACGAGCACCGACTGCCTAGGCCCAGTAGCACGAGTTGCTTCGGTCGCCGAGTGGTGCAATAAACACAGCAGGGTAACCAGACAACGGTTCAGGTATATGGGTGTGAATTCACCACCATTCCATTCCAAAACTTCTGTATTTTCCATTTTATTTTTATGGAAATTGCATCAACTAATTCGTGGCATTCTCCTTATTAAAATGACACTAAACACGATATATTATTGGTATGTACCTAGACGTTTTATCTATAGGGCTATTCGGTAGTGTAGCATCGAAGCCTTTTAATAAATCCGTTTCGAATAAAAAAATTATCCTTATACGTCGGATAAATATCTTGTCGAATAAAATTATTTATCCGACACTCGTCGAATAAAGATACTTTCTTCATTCGATACTCGTCGAATAAAGAAACTTTTCTTATTCTAACCTTCGAATAACGAATAAAGATAAAGTATCTTTTATTCGAATCGCTATTTAAATAATTTTCTATTTTAATAATGCCCAAACCTAATTTTGGGGATGGAGAACGGAATGGTGGTAAAAAAACTGCAAAATACATACTAAAAACATAAGACGTCTGAAGCAAGCGCGCCGCGGCTTGATGAGTCGCGTATACTCAAATGCAAGGGTTCACGACCAAAGAAACTGACGCCTCAATATTGCAATGAGAAGTTCAGAACTGCTTGATTATGATTCCTAAAACTCCAATCTAGGGTGCTCCAGAGCCCAAATTTCATATTTTTACGTTGTTGAAGAGTAATTTGCAATAAACGGCAGAATACTGCTTGTCACGTAGCGGCTTCTGAAAAATCCTACCTAATTGTAGCTCGTCACAGAAAATTAGACCCACACCACCTATCGGGCGAAATTCTTACTAATCAGCTTCGTCTATCTCATCTATCGGTCGAAAATCGTACTACTCAGCTTCATCTAATCTCCGTTCGTACAAATTTAGCGTGACGATCAACTCCGTCAAGGTCAAACTCTGCGCGCTGCCCCTTAAGGTCGTTGCACACTACACCGCCGCTCTGCCAGCTCAGCACAGCGCCGCGCCGCCTCGCCGAGTTGACGCCGAGCTGGTGGCTATTGCCGCACACTAGACGCACAACGCCGCCAGCACCGCACCAACACTTTCTATGTTTGTCGCTCTAATGTTTTACATGCGTTCCGTTTGTCTCTTTTTCCGAAACTTCTGGAAAAACCAAACCGTTCCTCAATTTTCGGTTCCCCTTCAGAAGGCAAAATATAATATACAGGGTGGACGATTTATCTGAAGACATGGAAATATCTCGAGAACTATGCATCGGATGAAAAAAAGTGGGTAATGAAAGTTGTTCGTTTCGGAGGGGGACATCCAATGATACCAAACTCGAGCATCCCCCGCCGCCCCTTGGGAGTGGAGGTGGGGGAAGATAAAAAACTTAAATGGGAACCCCCATTTTTTATTTTAGATTTGGATTCTCCTGAAAAAAGTACCCCAATTTGACCTACGAGTTTTTACATTTTGGTTCATAGATAGCGCTGTAACCGACAAAAATCAAAATGGGTAAAAAATCGTTGAAAATTGGGGATATCTTGAAAAGTACACATCAGATCAGAAAAATTAAAGTAGACGTATTTGATAACACCATAATTGACCCGCTACCCCCACCTCCTGGGGGTAGGAGAAGGAATTATTTCAAAATCTTCAATGGGAAACAAAGAAACCAATGAATTTTTGCAATTGCTTTCGATTGCAGCGACATCTGTGAAAGAAATTACACCAATAATATCAAATCAATGGAGAACCAAGATTTGCTATAAAAAAAGGGTTTCCCATTGGAAATTTTGAAATAATTCCTTCTCCTACCCCCAGGAGGAGGGGGTGGGGGGTCAATTATGGTGTTATTGAATAGCATTTTTAAAAATATCAAATACGTCTACTTTAATTTTTCTGATCTGATGTGTATTTTTGGAGATATCCCCAATTTTCAACGATTTTTTACCCATTTTGATTTTTGTCGATTACAGCGCCATCTGTGAACCAAAATGCAAAATATCGTAGGTCAAATTGGGGTACTTTTTTCTGGAGAATCCAAATCTAAAATAAAAAATGGGGGTTCCCATTTAAGTTTTTTATCTTCCCCCACCTCCACCCCCAAGAGGTGGCGGGGGTGGTTCGAGTTTGGTATCATTGGATGTCCCCCTCCGAAACGAACAACTTTCATTACCCACTTGTTTTCATCCGACGCATAGTTCTCGAGATATTTCAATGTCTTCAGATAAATCGTCCACCCTGTATATATATATTATATTTTAATATAATGTTATTATATAATTATATTATATAATTATATATGGTATTTTGTATACCCTAAATTTAAGCCGAAATTAAATGTAAAAATTTACTTTATATAAAAATTTAATGAATTCATTTAAATAATATTGCACCGTTGTTTTGTCGCGACCGTGGTATTCGCAAGTTTGTCGTATTTCAATGGTTGGATTGGAATGACTTGGGTAGGAGTGAAATATTGCGTCTCGTCCCGGACTTGTCGGTGGACTCGTCAGTGAGGCTGACCCGATAAATCCTGCCTCAGACGCGCGCAGATCCGAACGTTTGATCTGTATTAACTTCGCTTGCACGTTTCGAATGCAAGAAGTAAGACTCCGTCTCAGAGATATAGTTAAAGTTAATCGCAAAATTGGCAGTATAAGTTGTGTGAATAAAATTTTTATTATATAAATATTTAAAATTTGAAAATTATTATAACGAAAATTATCATTTAATTGACAAATATACGAAATCGACGAACCAATTCTATTGCTTGCACTCTTCATTTTAGTCGTTTTTACGAATAGGTAAGATCGTCTTTCGTATACCGTACGAAAAGCACATCCAGCGCCGCCGGCAGAACATTCTCGCCCAGAATGTCCCTTCGGTCGAGGCAATGCAGGGGCGTGCTGGCGCTGTGCCGCTGCAGGTACAGTGTGCGCGTCCCCATTAAAACTAACAGAAGAAAGTGCAAACGGCGAGGCGGCGCTGTGCTCGGCCGGCGGAGCGGTAGACTAACAATAAGGCAGGAATCACAGTGGACCCGTTTCGTCCGACGTCAGACGCGTCAGTCCGACATTTCAAATGTGTGGGTAGACCCGTCTGTGAGACCCTTCGAGTTTCGTCCGACGCGACCGACAGGACGGCCGCCGCGCGATATATTTCTGCGCAGCGTCCACTTCAAGTAATGTTCATGTCGCCAATTTTGAAGTATTCGTATTTTTAAAAACGGGTCCGTAAAGAGGATACTTAGGGCTATATTATCATTATTTTTAATTTTGCAATTTTCTAGTGCTATAATAACAATGCACCTGTTTAAAACAATTGCAAAATAAATGGTGAAAACAAGTAATTTTTCAACTGAAATCATTTTTATTAAATACTCTTATGTTTTCATTATAACCACCCAAAACTCATTTTCATCGGTTTTTTTTAGTTTGACCGTGATAATTTAATGAAAAACGTTTGACACCTTATATTACACGTCTGTAAACCCATCAATTTTCAAGATTTCAAGGAATCCTTTGAGATGCGATCATATTTTACTAAAGACTGTGTTTGTGGCGATTTGTCAATGGTGTTTGTCAATCGTATCATCATGAAGGAAGACGATAATCTCGTCATGCAGATATATGTATACGCGAGTGAAGGGAGTCATTTACAGCGGTCGCGATTGACGACAGAGAGTTTAGGAAGGCTTTGACGTGTGCAGACGCGTGTTTGATTCTGCGATAAATTTGTAAAATGAAATTATTAACTTTGTAAATTCCGCGAGTGATCGGGTTTTGATTGTAACGGACATTGAGTCCTTGTTTCACTCGGTTCAGCAAGACTTGGATTCTATCAGGCCGGTTGTACTTTTGAGGTTTGATGGCATTGGAAGCATTGAGGCTCCTTTGCAGTGCATACCGAAGCTGAGACGGATCGCAAGGCTAATCGTAGTGCTGCCGGCATGGGTTAGGTCTTAGGGGCATACCGGCAATTGGACAGGGAGTTCCAATTCGAACTCTGCTGTTGATCACTCGCGATGAGGTTTGATTATAAAAGGTAAGAGAGCTCTCTTAATTTTAAGGTTTAGAATGTATTTTAATCATATTTGATGCGATTTACGTGCTGAGCCTTCCTATAGACGAAATTTATGTACTTATTGCTTCCTTTGATTAATAAATCATTGTGTCTTGCTTTGGCTTTTCCTCGTAATTCGTCGAGGTTTTTATGCCGAAGCAAGAATTTGTTTAATCGGGAAATTGTGTGTTTTATTCTAGTATAAGTTCGAACATTGTTTAATCTGAACTTTACAAATCTTATTTTTTAAAATGACTGAAAAAACAGACTGCAACAGTAAAACAGTAGTTCTATTTCGCATGGAATGATTCATGTGCATTAATTGTATGTACAATAACGCTCATGGTAGTATGGATTATTGAAAATAATAAAATATTAAAACAATTATAAGAAACTGCGATTTAGATCAATCGTAAGCAGAAAAATTCAAAGATTCTTACATCTTTAAATGCCTACAGCTTTTTTATGCTTCAACCGATTTTGATGAAATTTGATGCATGTATATAACTTACGTGATTCTACAGAAGGCATATTTTAAATTTTCATTATAGGCACAGGTAAAAAAGTTAAAGATAACCGTAACCTTCACATTTATCTTCGAAATTCCGAGCACTAGTAATTTAAAAAAAAATATTCTTGCGCATTATCTAATAAAATAATTCTTCTAACATCTTAACAAAACCCATTTTTCTTAAACCCATCCCAACTTGTCCACCATGGAGGTGGAAGCCAAGTCAAAGAGTCACTGCGCACGGTGTACGGGGGTTGATTGGAAAACCCCAAGATGTATAGCTGCAGCTCACAACTGACCGTAGTGGTATGCAAGGTTTATGACACATAATTGCTATTGAGGCATAAGAAGATGTTCGAGTCTTTCTTCGTGGCACCGACAATAAAGTAATAAAGAACTAAATGCATTAAGGAAAGGCTTTTTCAAAAAATAGCAAGGGAGTCGCATCCGTAAAAACAGCTATATTTTTCATTTATTCCGCTACGTTGTCAAAGTTTGGATGCCGTGGGTGTGAACACGTTGAGGAAAACGACCTGATTGGTCGGTTTACCTGAAAATCGCTGACCAATTAGCAAAGTTTTGGGCAATGTACGCATTGAGGAGTTTTCCTCCTAGAACGCGGAAATGTAGGTGTCAGAACGATTTCGTGACGCGCCGAGTTCACTTACGAAATGGATTGTGAAAAATTGATTAGTTTGGTTGAGGAGAGGAGAAGTTTGTGGGACCCTCGAGATCCTCACTACCACAATAGAGATGTCAACCGGAGACTGTGGTGTGAAGTTGCCACCTTTTTCAATTCCACAAGTAAGTATCTACGACAATTACTACATACAATTATTATACTTGGATCATTCCGCGTTCATATATCACTAAAGACTGTAACACATCCAATTTCTAGCAAATTCCGAAACAGTACTCCAAAACGTGTTCGATTTCTTCATCTGTTCTACTTGCAATGTCTTTCAAATTGCTTCGCATATTTCATATACAATTCGGGCGATCGTATTATTAACGATTCTGAAAGAAAACGCTAGTGATCTAAATGCAATTCAATGACATTAATTACTAATTACGATTATATCTTTTTATGTTTTATTACATTTTTTAATTATGTATTTTCAGGAGCTAGTATTAAAACGAGATGGCAACGTCTGAGAGACAGTCATCGGCGAGAAGTGAGGAAGATCAACCTGCCTATAGGTTCCGAGTCCCAAGGGGATTCCACATGGAAATATTTCCATAATATGCATTTTTTAGAGGAGACATATACGAGCAGACCCATGGTTGGAAATATTCCGCACAATCAACACGAATGTGTCATAGACGGAAGTGATCCAATTACAGTGGATTTGGCCGAGAAGGAAGACGAGATAGACAAAACCCGTGAAGAAGTGAGATCACCACCACAACGAAAAAGAAAGCTCCCGAAAGAGTCTTATGACGATCTCGTCCAAATGGAGCAAGCGAAGGTGGATCACTTAAAACTATTAAGAGAAGATAAGGTTGCAAAACAAGATGAGGACTATTTCTTCTGTATGAGCATATTGCCTCACCTTCGTACCATCCCTGCAAAGAGAAAATTGCGAGCACGCATGCGACTACAGCAGGTATTGCTAGAAGAAATGGAAGATGCAGAAAATAGTCCATCCACGTCAATAACGCCGCCGTGAACATGCGTGCGTTAGTTCGTTCGTTCATTCTATATTGTATTAGTATGTATTTTATTTCTATTTTGTATTAGTCTGTATTTTATTTCTATTTTCTATTAGTATGTATTTTATTTCTATTTTGTATTAGTCTGTATTTGATTTCTATTTTCTATTAGTATGTATTTTATTTCTATTTTGTATTAGTCTGTATTTTATTTCTATTTTCTATTAGTACGTATTTTATTATATATTTGTAATTTATATTTAATTTATATTTTCCTGGAAAATATATACTTTGGTTTTACTTCAAAAACGTGTATCCTTATTGCACCTTACATTAAAGACAAAGATACGCGTCCGTCTATGAAGAAACTATGTATTTGCACAACTTATAATTTCAACATGTTGCATTTATCACATACTTAACTTTTCCGTTAATAATTGCAATCCGCAACTTCTACTAAATGTATCTTTGTGCCATATGTGGGTGGGAATTGTACTCCCGCTCAAATCCTACCATTTCTAATGAAAAAAGAAAATATTTATATTAAGTTTAAAATCTTCTATATTAATACAAAAAAAGATCAACTCATTCCAACAAATAGTTTCCAAGATAAAAAACATAAGTACGGCCATGTTCACAAATTCTCTATCATTAATCAACTCCAAAAAATGAGAAAACAAAATTTATTCATGACAAGTAATACATAACAATAATACTAACAAGTAGACTGCGGATTTTAAAATAAGTGGATAACATTTAAAACAGAAATTTAATTCTTTAAATTTTATTGTTGTAAAATAATATTTGAAATTATTTATTTATTACTGAGGATTTAGGTTGTGGGATTTTACACACGGGACAAAATTAAGTGGACACCCTTTAAAAAATAATAACATTTTTAATATCAATTTTTAAAATTATATATACATAAACTAGGGGGCTATAATAGAAAGATAACACACACACACACGCGCGCGCACGCATGCACGCACGCACACACATTACATACAACTATTCTACACTACATACATTATACACTACAACTAATATACATTACAATGACAAAAAAACAACATACTAATCTTATATATTTTCGTTAAAAAAATCTTTAAAAGCATCGCGTATTTGATACGCCCTCCGCGATGCGCGATTCAAATTTCTTGATGCGCTGGTTTGGCACCTGCCACTGTCATCCTCTACAGCGCTGTCTGTCTCCGACATTACGGAGTCGCCTTCTCGGTCGATTACAATATTGTGCAATAAGCACGCACATTTTACAATATTGTCTACATTTTTAGGAAGCACCTGCAGCTCCGTCTTCAGGCACCTCCATTTGCTCACTAAAATATCGAACGCACATTCTACGCACCTCCTTGCTCTGCTTAATCGGTAGTTAAAAGTATGTTTTGCGCGATCCTCATCGTCAGTGGTCGGATATGGGCGCAATAAATATTCTTTTAAGGGATACCCTTGATCGCCGATCAAAACATACGGCAGAGGAGCGTTGCTTCCTCCTATTGATCTGCTGGGCGGCATGTTGAAAGTGTCCCTTTCGAGGTGATGCTACACATTTGTGTCTTTAAATACTCCACTATCGCTTCGTCTACCGTACTCTCCTACATCCACCGTGATAAATTTGCATCTAGCGTCTGCAATTCCTTGTAGGTGGACGGAGAAGAATTTTTTATAATTGTAGAACATCGACCCGGATTTTGGAGGGCATTTAATCCGGATGTGCTTGCCATCGATGCTCCCTACACAATTTGGAAAATTCCATAATTGCTCATAGTCCGATGCACTTTGGTACCAATCAGCCATGCATGGGACTGGCATGTGTTTTTGTTTCAGTGTCTCCGAAATTGCATCACACGTCTCGTACACAATCCGGGCAACAGTGTTACTTGCCATTCTAAACGAGTACGCCAGTGCCCGAAATCCAAGTCCCGTTGATAGAAACCTAAAATAAAAATGAATATTACTTATAAAACTGTACTGCAGCAATTATTCCATGACATTAATTTCAATCAAATTAAAAAATAACTTACCTTAATGTCACCATGAGCCTCTCCTCTGGCGAAATGCACTTTCTGAAATTGGAGTATTTCCGAATTTTTGTTTCGATAGCCTCTAGAATGTATCGAAAAGTCCCCTCGTTCATCCTCATATAGCCGTAAAATTTATCCGGTTGCTCCCGTAGATCCATAAAGAGCGTATGAAATTCGCCCTTTTCCTCTCGCGCTCGGTAAATTTCATGGACATGAAACCTCCTTCTACTCTGCAAAAGACTTAGCCTCAGTAGAGGATTTGTCTCCAATCAAATAATGGTTTCAATGTCCATTTCGATTTCAACTGCTCGCTATCAAGTTGCTTGCAAACTGATTGAGTCTCGTCGCGTTCTGTCTGTCGTCAGCTCGGTTTCTTCATGATTGGTTAACTATCGGTTTAACTGGTGGGATTTTGAATTTTCCAATTGGTCGTGGGTGTGTCTGTACGATTCTTTTTGTTGGAGTGGGAAACTGTCAAAGAAAAACTTTTCGTATTGTTTCGCGACGACGATGTTGTGATTTACAATTATCCAGGCGGGTGTCGTTTTACTGGTCTGTCGCAGGTAGTGTTCGGATGGCGTAGAATGAAATTGCCGAGTTACGGTGGTCATAAAGAAATTAAAACGATTTCGGAACCAGCCCGCCGGAACCAGAACCGCCTTAAAATATAAAAATCGCGACTTTAACCTTTTTAAATCGTAAATGAATCACGTTTTTCCTTCGCGGACTGTGGAATGGGCATTTGCTCTATTGACATCATTGTGCATCGTGAGCAGCTGTGCAGGCCGCCGAACCTCGTTCAGCGAAGTCCTTCGGAAACTCGGGGTTTATGATACCAGCATTTTCTATTACAGCCGAAAATAAACGATTATAAAGAACGGAACACTGCTTTGTCTAACATTATGAATTGGATGCGCTAAAAACTGCTTTCTGAAAAATAGCTTCGCTGTTGCTCGCCCGATCATTTGCACGCCAAATGTTTTATTGCACGTGCCGATAGCCGCTACACTATCTGTTCGTCGCACAGTGGCGTAAAATCCCCAAAACGTGGCAATAATTCGTTTACGGTAATTCGTATATGGTAACGGCATTTTAAAAAATTTATGCAATAGTATTGAAATACATCAATCACAGATTATATTAATAGAATTTAAACAAAAAGAACTGGCATCAAAACCAACTGCGACATACACTATTTAAGGAAAACATTAATTCTCATTTCTTTGTTGTTTTTGTGTGTATGTAGTTCTTGATTTTCTAAAGTTTTATCGTGTAGATATTATTTAGTGCGGTGTCTGCATTACTTTTAATTATAAAAAATACAAATTTGGACTTTTGAGAAACAGTTTGCGACTTTTTGCGATTTTCTGAGAAATAAGGTCAAAATGCTTTTGGAAAGCGCTAGACAAATGTTTTTTTCGGGTTCATATTTATTAAGCTTAAGATTATTAAAACCAAGAAAATTAAAACAAAATCCGAATGATGTGGTTCAGTTTTTTTCAAGAACCACACGATCAATGCAATAATAATTAAAATAAACGGCAATTAAAAATAATGTTATCTTGTTTATTCCTTCTCCATTGATTAATTTTTTCATGTATATATTTCATTTTACAATACACATCATAGAATATCATAATATCTACTATAGAGTTTCCGACGCGTCGGACGAAAAACAAAATGATTTGATTTTCCTCCGACCATCGTCCGACGTCGGTTACCCCATGGGGTAGTCCTATTGACACCCTTCTCGAAGCACTTGAAAATGTTCGGCCACCTGTGGACCGTGACCGATTCGTCGGACATCGGACCCACTGTGAGCACAACGTCCGACGAAATCGGCCGTACCGACACCAACACATACCTCCCGAGGCGCTCGAAACGCTCGTGCGTGTGTACCGATGTCGGACGTCGGACGAAAACGGCTCCACTGTGATTCCTACCTAATGTGCGCATTTTTTCGCGGCGATACGTAGGCGTGCTGGCGCTGTGCCGCTGCAAGTACAGTGTGCGCGTCCCCATTGAAACTAATAGAAGAAAGTGCAAACGGCGAGGCGGCGCTATGCTGAGCTGGCGGAGCGGCGGTGTAGTGTGCAACGACTTTTAAGCTGCAAGATATATCGCCGTGCGCTCGGACTAGACTGACTTTTCTCGATCGTCTTCGAAACTCGGCAGGTACAAGTTTTCTTAAAATCATCCTGATTAGCCGGGCCTGCATTCGCCTTTTTCTTAGCCAATCAGGTATTTTCTCTGGGACTTTTCTTTGCGCTTCTTTTATTCCTTTCGCCCTTTGCGCGTATTGTTTGAACGCGGGTAGGTCCCGGAAATTTGGCAATGCAGCGGGATTTCCTACGGGCCCGCGGTGCATGACATGTCTGGCTGCCGCTTGCCTGCGTAGCTTCGCGGTCCCTCCGAAAACAATCGAGGTTTACGGTACCTGTACGAGCTGGTGAGGCCGAAGGTAAGAGGGTATTGTTTAAAATACTGTACATGTTTATACTAAATGCTTATATTTCGATAAAACAAGCCAGAATTCCTTCCTCCGCACACCAGGTGCAACACTATCTTTCATTATGCATTATTATTGTTAAATGGAAAAAAAAAGAAAATCCTGAAACACGTATTCCCTATTTTGGATCAAAGATAACACACCCGAGTTTACATTAAAATGAACTAACAATAAATAAGAGAAACTGCAAGAAAAAATACAATTTTTAATATATTGTTTAAACAATAAACTTTTGTTAAAACTTTCTTGCACGACTACATTTCCCATTGAAAAACACACAATTTAAAAAAAAATTCAAATTTTTTCGACCTCTGGTTTCCGAGATATCTCAAAAAATATGGTTTTGACTCCCAACTTTGAGGGCTGTTTTCACCCCTTCAAAGTGGATGTTCGCCGATAAAAAAAAAATACGTGTCAAATATTTTTCGAAGAACTATAGCTCACATTAGTTTCATCAAAATCGGCCATTCTCATCTGCATATGTTCCCTTGTAAGCATTGGAAAAGCCGAAAAATACCGGTATTTCAAAATGGTTACCGGTATAGTTCTGTTGGGCCAATACCGGTAAAACGTCACACAGCGTAATACCTGTTTGAAAATTATACCGGTATTAAGTCCCTGGTTGGGTGTTGAGGTATTATTGTATTTTTAGTTTGTACATATATTGCTTCGTTTTGGGTTCTTGTGAGTAGTTGGTTTTGTATTTGTGTATTTTGTTCCCTGATCTGGAGACTTTGTGCATATGTTTTATTGGGTTGAGTTTTTTGATGTGTTAGAATGGATTTACTATTTCCTAAGATTGTCTTATTTATTTAAATTTTTATATTTTTGTTCATAAGGAATCTGTCTTTAAGTTCTTTAAATTTTGGGCAACCTTTGTATGATGCTGGATGCCCGTGGTTCTTACCCCTAACGCAGTAGATCTTATTTTTATCGATTACTTTATTTTTCAATATTGAGCAGTTGCCGGGCTCATGGTTGTTCGCGCATTTAACGCATCTGAAATCTAAATGACAATTTGCGGCCGAGTACCCTGCTCTTTGACACCGCGTGCATATAATCGGTTCGGTTTTTCTAATTTTTTTCCAACTGATAGATTGGTTTAGAATATATTGTTACGGGTTTACCGGCACACTGGTGTTACGGGTCTGCCGGTACACCTGTTGTATGTATGTATGTATATGTTAATTTGTTCCCTTCCGGGTTACAAAGGACCTCCGTTCCTTTTACAAAAATATAACCTTTTTTTTACTTAAACCTATATACTTATTCTACAACTAATATTTACATCTACATTCACTCGCATCTTATATACACTATTTTCATTTTTACGCACACTAACATTTACTATTTTCTTTTCCTTTTTCTCTCACTCCACCTTCATTTCCTCCCTTTTTGCTTACTTCCCTTTCCCCCATTTCTCTCTCCCCCCTTCATTCCTTCCCATCTGTATCTCCTTTCTTTCCTTATCTAATTCTTCCATCCATTTCTCTCCCCTCCCGTCCTCTGCTAATAATTCCTTCACCTTATCCTGTATCCCTACATCTCTTCCTTCTACTCCTCTGCATCTTTCCAGCACATGTTCCCACGTCTCCTCTTCGTGGCCGCACTTCCTGCACCGTTTTTCTTCATCTTCCTCCCAGTACCTCCCCTCTCTCATTTCATTTCCTAGCCTGTACCTTGCTATCCTCCTCCATTTCTCTTCCTTCCTTCCCTTTTCCAGGTATTCTGGTGTTCCTCCCACTCTTATCTCCTTGTACCATTTATTGTACCTCGAGTCCCTCACCATTTTCCAATTCTCCTCTTCCTCTATTTCTTTCTCTCTTCTTTCTATCCTCTCCCACTCTTCTTCTCTCCTTTCCCTTCTTTCCTCCTCCAACTCTTCTCTCTTCCCCCTTTCGTCTATATATCTCTTTCTTCCTTCTTCCCACTTCGATATCTTTTTTCCTCCTCTTGCTCTCTCTTCTATTTCCTTCAGACACTGCCTTGCCCATTCACTTCCTCTTCCTCCTCTCAACCTTTCCTCAAACTTCCAGGCCCTTTTTGCACCTCTCGCTCTCATTTTTTCCCTTTTTGTCTCCTCCCTTACCATATATCCTGGCGTCACCCAAACCAAACCCAACACCCACCTTATGAACCTTTCGTGCATCGCCTCTATTTTTTTCTTCTCTTCCCACCCCCATACTTCAGCCCCATACGCTATCACCGGCCACACCAGCGTATCAAAGAACCATATCCTTCTCTTGAATTTGTTCTTGAAATACATTTTTCCTAACCCCCACACTTTCCTCATTACTCCTCCTGCCTTTCTCGTTCTGTCCTCTATCTGCCTTTCCTGTCCTCCATTCTTCTTAAAAATATACCCTAGGTATTTTATTTCGTCTACTTCTTCTATAGCACCATCTCCCCATCTCCATGTAACTTCCTTCTGTCTTCTTCTCTCGAATCTTAGCATCTTCGTTTTTTCTTTGTTAACCTCTAATCCTTTCTCTCTTATGTAGTCCCTAAATTCCTCTATCATCATTCTCATCCCCCTCTCCTCCTTCGCTAGTAGCACCAGATCGTCGGCATACTGCAAGGTGTACAGCATTCTCCCTTTTACCTCGACTCCTCCTTTCCCCCTCTTCCTCATTCTCTCTTCAAGATCCGCCATCAGTAGAATGAACAACTTCGAGCTCAAAGGACACCCTTGCCTTACCCCCCTCCCTACCCAGAATCGTTCTCCTATCTCTCCTCCAACTTTAACTCTCGCTGCTGTTTCACTATAAACTTCTTCAATTCTTTCTTTTAAATTACCACTCACTCCTCTCTCTCCTAGCGCTTCCCATAATCTCTTCCTATTCACACTGTCAAAAGCAGCCTTTAAATCTACGAAGCAACCTAATAACTTTCCCTTTTTTTTCATTATTTCTCTATTTATTAAATAGTTTAGGACGTATATATTATCCATTGTCCCTTTCTCTTTCCTGAATCCTGTTTGATTCTCCGGCACTATCTTCTTCTTCTCTACCTCTCTCTCCAGCCTCTCCTCTAATAAGATCGCGTATATTTTGTACATTGTATTCATTAGAGTCACTCCTCTATAACACTGTACCGTGGCTCCATCCCCCTTCTTTTTTATTGGGATTACTATACCCGTCTTCCACTCTTCCGGCCATCCTTCTCCGTTCCACACCCTACTACATATATTCCATACCTCCTTTTTTATCTTCTCCCCTCCATATATCCATATCTCATTTTCCAATCCGTCTTCTCCTGCCGCTTTCCCTTCTTTTAGTTTCTTTATTACTCTCACTATCTCTTCCATTCTTATCCCTTCCTCATTCTCTTCACACTTCCTCCTCTTTCCCCCTCCTACAACTTTCGCTTCTACTCCTCCTAGTAACCCCATAAAATACTCTTTCCATTCTTCCATTTTTATCTCATTCCTCACTCCTCTTCCTTTTCCGCCTTCCATTCTTCTTAGAAAATCCCATACTTTTCCTACAGTGTTCACTTCCCCTGCCTCCTTTAAAATCTTCTCCCTTTCCTTCTCTTTTTTCTCCTCACACATCCTCTTGTACTCGTTTTTCTCTCTCCTATACACCTCTCCCTCTTCTTTCTCTCGATTCCATTTCCTCAACGTCCTCCTCAATTCCCTCTTTTTCTCCATGCACTCCTTGTCCCACCAGCCTCTCCTTCTCCTTTCCTTCTTGCCTTCATTATCTCTTATTTCTTCCACTACACCCTTAATCTTTCCTTCTAGTTCTCTTATTCTATCTCCTATACCTTCCTCTTTTATTACCATTCCCTCTGTTTTTGCTTTGAATTCCTCCTTTGTTTCCCTTTCTCATTCCATTTTTTGCATTCCCTTCCTTTTCTTTCCTCTCCCTTCTCCTTCCACTCTCTTCCAACCTTTCTTCATTGTCACCACTAAAGGTAGGTGATCTGACTCCACTCTTTCTTCTACCTCCATTCTTTCCACCCCTTCTCTCGTTCTTTCGTCACCTATCACGTAATCTATTACCGTTCTCCCCTTCTGTCCTATATACGTAAACTCTCCCCTCTCATCCCCTTCTATCCCTCCATTCATTATTTCTAAACCTAATTCTCCTAAAGTTCTTAACAGTTTCCTCCCTTCTCCGTTTACTTTCTCATCCCTTGATTCTCTGGTTCCGCCCCCCTCGTCCTCCTCTTGACTTATTTTCCCTCCTTCCATTCCCGTTCTCGCGTTAAAATCACCTCCGACTATTACATTTTCTTCACTTCCTTTATCCCACCTGCTTTTTAATTCTTTCATTTTCCTGTCCATGTCCTTGTTTACATATACTCCTATAATCTTCCATTCGTCCTCTTCTATCCTCACACTTCCCTCTATTATCCCTTCCACTTCCCTTTCTTCATTTCCCTTCTTTACTTTACTTACAATTTCTTTCTTCACTCCCATCAGCATTCCACCCTTCGCTCTCCCTACTTTATTGTCCCTGCTCGCCCACTGTTTTTTCCATTCATACCCTATCGGCAATCTCCTCTCCAGTTTCTCCCACATCTTTTCTTCCACCCACGTCTCTATCATCACCATTACATCCCATCTTTTTAAATCTCTCCAAAACTCTTCGTCTTTTCCTAATAGACCAGCTACGTTCCAAAATGCAATTCTCGTTTTTGCCCCTTCTCCTCCTTTTCCTTTCTCCTGCTCTGCTGTCTTCATTTCCTTTCCTCCCTTTCTCCTTACCTCTTTCTGCCCTCCTCCCTCTCGCGCCATTCGTTTCCCTCTCCGTCCTTCAAAACCTCTTCGTATTCATCCCACTTCCACAGCTTCCCTTCGATCCATATTTTCATATACCCCACTTTTGCCATTTTTCCTTTCTCCCTCTGCTCTCCCATTATTTGTCTTATTCTCCACTGTACACTTCTCTCCTCCCACGTCAGGTCATCCTCGATCCTTTCCTTCCTCCCTGCTAACCTCTTTTTTCCCGCCAATATTCTTTTCTTCTGCTCTAGTGTCGCAATTTTAACTACTGCCCATTCCTTCTTTCCTCTTTCTTTCTTCCCCCCTGTTTTTATCTCTTCACTTCTTCACTTCTTCTTTCCCGTCCGCACCATCCCTCACCTCAATGCCTTTTATTATTATATTCCTTCTCCTTGCTTCTCTTTCCTTTCTTTCCCACTTCAACTCTACCTCCCTCATCCTCCTTTCCACTTCTCCGCTTCCTTTTTTGCTCTCTTCTTCTCCTCTCCTTTTCTCTAGCATTTCCACCCTTTTCTCTAATTCAATCTCCTTTCTCCCCTTTATTTCTATTTTTTCTATTCTTTCCTCCATTTCTCTCCACTCTTTCTTGTCCCTTTCCTTTTTCTCCTCCCAGTCTTCCCTCATTTCTTTCATCTCCCTCATCATTTCTCTCATCTCTTTCATGCCTTCAGCCATCTCTCTCATATCTCTTATTGTCTCCTTCATCTCTCTCCATTCTTCTCTTTTCGCCTCTTTCATTCCCTCCTTTATCTCTTCCCTGATGATGTCTCTAATTTCTTTCTCTGTCCATACTCCTTCCTTTCTGCCCTTATTTTCCGGCGATCTTTCTGTCCTCTGACTTTTCTTGAATATTACTTTTTCCTTCTCTTCTCTCTCCTCGCTCTCTCTCTCCTTTCTCTTCTTATCTAACCATTGTCCTAGACACTCTGTATTCGATAGGCTATTGCTTCTTACTCTCCCCTGATCTCCTATCTTCAATATCTTCTGTGTCGCTCCCCTTCCCTTTCTCTCCTGTTCCTTTCCTTCCTTTTCCATTCTTCTCCTTTCTTACAGGTATCTTCCTTACCAACAAACCTGTCTTTCCCCTTTTACTTTCTTCTCTTGCCCCCCGATGGCGCTCTCTTCACCACTGCCGTTACCTTCTCTCTTCACTCCCGCCTTTTCTCTTTATCGCCCTAACCTCCTTTCTTCACCTTATCTCTCTCTTCCTTCTTCCCGCTCCTCTCACTCTACTCCTTCTTACTTCAGCTGTTCTTCTATTCCTCTTCTACCCACACAACCCTTACTCAACCTCTCCTTCGCTTTCTCCACTATATACGCCTTTATCAAAAACTCTCTCACACTCTATACACCTATTCTCACTCACCCGGAAACCGGAAGTCCTACACCTGTTGTATGGAATTGATGGTAAATTCAGGTTGGTTACAGCGTCGTTATGAAAACGACGCTGGAACGACAGAGAGTCTGGAGACAGACGTGGTCGTGGACGGACGTCCAAAAAGGTGATAAAGGCGATAAAGAGAGAAGGAGTTCCCTTCCTCTGAGAAATTGTATATCCGAAAAAGTGTATTTATTTAGAAGCAGCGACTTCCGTTACATTGGTGTCAGAAGTGGGATTCTGCAGTTGAGCTAAGCGACTAGCGGAACGAAATGCAGACTCGGTCTTCCCGTTTGGAGGAGCGTCTCCCGATCTTGGAGGCACGTTTGCTGGAGAACCGAGCGGACCTTCGAGTGGAAGAGTTCCCGTCCATGCAGACGCAGTTAGCTTATAATCAGGCCAGTCTTTGCCAATTTACATCTCTTTTTGAGAGATTTGTGGGAGAAGGGAACCGTGAGGTTGCCGGTGACGTAGGTTTACGCGCGTCCAATCAGTGTTCGCGCTCGTGCAATGTTAATCCACCGTTTTACCGCGTTAAGCCTGCGAAATTTAACGGTTCGGGTTCATGGAGACTGTATTTGACACAGTTTCTTACAATGGCGAAGATTAATAACTGGGACGTTACCACTAAGGCTCTGGTCCTCGTGGACTCTCTTGAAAAAGAGGCCCTTACGGCCCTGACGTGCCTGGAAGAATCGAAACGTACCGATTTTGACGCACTTGTTTCTCGGTTAAATGTCCAATACGGCAAAGAGCATCTGGCTCAGATGGACCGTTTCAGGTTCTTTAACTATAGACAGCGAAAGGGAGAGTCTCTTCGGGCTTTGGCCAACCAAATTTGTTTTCTTTCTCACACGGCTTTCCCTGACGCGACGCCGGAATTTCGCGATAAACAGGCGTATCAGAGGTTCCTCGTGGCAATCAGGGACCGCAATCTCAAGAGAGATGTCACCCTTGCTTCGATGAATTGTTTCACCCTGGACGAGACACTCGGGATCGCGGTAAGGGTGGAAGCTTTAAATTTCGAAGATTCTTTGAGGACTCAGGCGCCGCCTAATTATTATAGGGAAGATAGGGAAGCGTATGAGAGTTTTTGTGTGGGTGGCTTAGTTTATCTTAAGTTCAGGAAAAGGTCTGAGTTTTAGGGAATGCTAATGTTATTCCTGGTTGGTCAGGAAATGCTGGTCTGCTAACCTGCAAGAGTCGAAGGAAGAAAGAAAGTGAAAGGGCAAGTCGTGGAGGAAGAAATTTAAGATTGAATACATTAGAAATAATGCTGTTATTTTAAAGTTACCAAATGTTCTTGTTATTGTTGTATGTTCTTTTCGGCTGCTAACCACCCCAGGTTAGTTGGCGATTTTGGAGGGTCCACGGTGTTTTTCATTTTTTTTTACTTCTACAAAATCACAGGTCATTTTTCAATAAATTATTTCTTTTCTGGGGGAGGGGGGGGGGGGGGAAGTGTTATGGGTTTGCTGGCACACTGGTGTTACAGGTCTGCCGGTACACCTGTTGTATGGAATTGATGGTAAATTCAGGTTGGTTACAGCGTCGTTATGAAAACGACGCTGGAACGAAAGAGAGTATGGAGACAGACGTGGTCGTGGACGGACGTCCAAAAAGGCGACAAAGGCGATAAAGGCGATAAAGAGAGAAGGAGAAATTGTATATCCGAAAAAGTGTATTTATTTAGAAGCAGCGACTTCCGTTACAATATTTACTGTTTATTAACATTTTTAGGTCGCTATCTGGAGAAATTTGAACGATGTCTATTATTTTTCATGATTATTTACATTCTTTAGGTATACATTCTTGAGCTCATCTAATATTTCATCAGTTGGGAAACCACTGTCGATCTCTTTTAATAGGATTGTTTTTGGTTTTATTGTTTTTGGAGTATATGAGAAGAATTTTATTTTTCTTAGTTTTAGAGTTTCTAATACCTTTGTAAAATCTTCCATTTTTTTTAATTGTAAAAATGTTTGTTGCTATTGACATATTTAATTCTGAAATTGCTTAAGTTGAGGGTCTCTTTTGCGATTCTGTAGGTTACATTTAGCGATGATTCATAAACGTGGATTACCGGTGGTTTTACAACTTTTGATACCTCTGTCGCGTGCTGCCGTCTCTGGGTTTGTGCGTGTAAAAGTGCTGTAAACACACTGCTTTCACGAGACATGCAATTGAATTCGACCATAGATTTGATTTTGAAAGCGCAAAAGTAATAGACAAAGACAAGAACTTACATCAAAGAATAATATTAGAAACAATCCACATGATTAAAGTATAAAAGTTTACCATAACATCAAGATGGTATACAGGGTGTCCCAAAACGATTGTGAAAGCGGGAAATGGGAGGTTCCTTGGGTCATTTGAAGCGACATTTTCCTTAACAAAAATGGCGTCCGCGGCTTTGTTTAGGAGTTATTAACGAAAAACACGGACCAACCAGAGCGCGCCTAGTCGCTCGGTAGCACGGTCAGCGCGGCGAGCCGGGGGGAGGAGAGTGTTGTCGGTACGCCGCGCCGTGATGTAACAAACTACAGTTTCTCGATTATGTCCCCGATTTCGATGAGCTTTGGATATGTTGTAAAGACCATGATTCTGAACAACAGTAGGGAGGTAATGTTCATTCTGGACCAAGTTCAATGACCTTTCGAGGCAGACCTAACCCGGGGGAGGGTTTTTTTTTAGGGTCACCCCCAGACCTAACCGGGCGGTCTTTTTCGGGAGTCACCCCTAGACCTAACCGGGCGGTCTTTTTCAGGGGTCACCCCCAGACCTAACCGGGCAGTCTTTTTCGGGAGTCACCCCCAGGCGCGGTCTTTTTTGGGGGTCACCCGCAGACGCGGTCTTTTTTTGGAGGGTCCGCGTATTTTTGGGGGGTCGCGAATATTTCGGGGGTGAAGGCCTGATTTTTTCGCGAATGTTTTTCGGGTGAGTTACGTCACAAAGGATAGGAGTGGAGGTCGGTGGATTTTTGTGACGTCACAGCGATGGAACAGACGCCTCTCAGACACCGCCCGTTCTTTCCTCCAGTGGTGGGGGGAAACTCTTTTAGTCATTTTGCGGAGTAATCAGTTTGTTGTAATGTTATGCCCCTTTGACATCAGGGAATCTCTGCACGTGGCAAACTGCGCATTTTTGCAACCGAACACTTTGCTGAGTAATCAGTTGTTAGACGTTGTAATGTTATACCCCTTTGGAGTCAGGAACGAACAGTTATCTCGGCAAACACATCCGGCGAAATATTATAACTTCATTTAAGACGAAGAAATAAGTTTGTCGAGTAATCAGTTTTTTTGTAATGATAGGAGTCAGGAACGTACAGGAATCTCGACAGTAGGTAGGCTATGTTCATTCTGGACCAATGTCATTGACCTTTCGAGGCAGTCCTAACTCGGGGGGAGGGGGGGCTTGTCCCCCCTCCCCTCCCCCTCCCCTTAAGGGAGGGGATTTTTCGGGAGTCACCCCTCCCCTCCCTTCCCCCCTTCCCTCCCCGTCCCCTCTGGGGAGGGGTTTTTTCGGGGGTCACCCCCAGACGCGGTCTTCTTCGGGAGTCACCCCCAGGCGCGGTCTTTTTCGGGGGTCACCCCCAGACGCGTTCTTTTTCGGGGGGTCCGCGGATTTTTGGGGGATCGCGAATTTTTTAGGGGGTCAAGGCCTGATTTTTTCGCAAGGATAGGAGTGGTGGTCGGTGGATTTTTGTGACGTCACAGCGGTATCCTCTCGCGCACGAACCGCATACTTTGACGATCTAACCGAGAATGATGGAACAGACGCCTCAGACCCGCCCGTCCTTTCCTGCAGTGGTGGTGGGGGAACAGGTCGTTTTGCTGAGTAATCAGTTGTAACGTTATGCCCCTTTGACATCAGGGAATCTCGCATTTTGCAACTGAACACTTTGCTGAGTAATCAGTTGTTAGACGTTGTAATGTTATACCCCCCTTTGAAACCTCGACAAACACATCGGGTTAAATATTATAACTTCTTTTAAGACGAAGAAATAAGTTTGCTGAGTAATCAGTTTTTTATAATGATAGGAGTCAGGGAATCCCGACACATCCGGCGAAATATTATAACTTCTTTTAAGACAGCATTTAAGACGCTATTTGATTGACCCTGACTTTTTTTTATGTAACATGATACCCTTTGGGAACGAACAGGAATCTCGGGACAGGA
Organism: Lasioglossum lativentre; assembly: GCA_916610255.1. NCBI lineage: Eukaryota > Metazoa > Arthropoda > Insecta > Hymenoptera > Halictidae > Lasioglossum > Lasioglossum lativentre. The sequence goes on along the minus strand of OU744359.1, from coordinate 27,640,433 downwards.
AATGTGAATCATGCATTAAATGTCGGAATATCCTTTTTTTATTTTATTTTATTAGCATTACATCTAAGCCTAAAGCTAACAATTCGGTGTCTATTAATGAATTGCGGTCAAAATCGTCATGTTCTGCAATGGCTTTTGCAAAATCATCGGTAACATTAGATATTATTTGCATAAACTTACAATATTTTGTTTGTACAGAATATAGGTTCTCGGATAGCCAAGAGTACATGTGATCGATACAAAATTCTAAATCAAACAATTTTCGCATCGTTTTCTGGGCAATCTGTGTGCACTTAGTCGAATTTGATATTTTTGCAAGCTTTAGATCGTCGTTTAACTGACAGAACTCCACAGTTATATCACCAACATGCACCACATCCCCTGAGCTGGGAATGTTCCGCAGAATGTCTTCTTTCTTTCGTAGAAGATCTTTCCAGGTAGCCATAGACAGTTGAATTTCATTGCCGTGATTGTCTCCTATAGCCAACTCGACGTGACAGCAACCATCAATTCGGACTCCAATGTCAAGGTATTTGTAGAATGTATTCGTCAAGGGATATCTCCTGCTCAATATACGCACCGCGCGCACAATCCTCTGTTCCGAATTATCAGCGCTGATAAGAAAAGAAGCAATTAGGAAAGACAATTTTTTTCAGTTGCGAAGAAACAATACGGAATAGCATTTTTAGCGGTTGCCGGAGTACTTACTGTGTGTGTAATTGCGGAGGATTGAACTCATTATTCTGCAGCGTTGCGCGAGAGTTGACGGTTGCGGACCACATAGTTGATACTTTGTCGATCTAACCAACAATGGCGTTTTATAGCCTCTCAGACCCCCTTCTTCCCATTTTGAAAAGTGCAAACACAGCAAGAAATCTCGGCAAACACATCCCATGAAATATGATACCAAAAATTCTTAGAAATAAGTTTGCTGAGTAATCAATTTTTTTTGTAATGTTATACCCCTTTGGAGTCAGGAACGAACAGGAATCTCAAAATCCCATGAAATATGATACCAAAAATTCTTAGAAATAAGTTTGCTGAGTAATCATTTTTTTTGTAATGTTATACCCCTTTGGAGTCAGGAACGAACAGGAATCTCGGCAAACACATCTGGTGAAATATTACACCAAAAATTCTTAGAAATAAGTTTGCCGAGTAATTATTTTTTGTAATGTTATACCACAAACTGCGCATTTCGTCGGCAACATCGCAAATACATTGGGTGAAATATTATACCATTTTAAGAAATACGGAAAAAACTTTGTTAAATAATATACTTTATTCAAAATATGATTCTTGTTGATCATTATATATTTTACCGGATGGTCAAAATTTTTTTCGAGGTTTGAACAACTATCGAACGGGTATCGAACGTACATGTTTAACGTAGAACGGGTGTAGTATGGGTGTAGAACGAGGTGTTGAACGTATACGTTCAACGTGGAACGGGTGTAGAACGGGGTATCGAACGTACACGTTCGAAGTCGAACGGGTATCGAACGACTATCGAACGGGTATTGAACGTACACGTTTAACGTAGAACGGGTGTAGAGTGGGTGTAGAACGAGGTGTTGAACGTACGCGATTAACGTAGAACAGGTGTAGAGTGGGTGTAGAACGAGGTGTTGAACGTACGCGTTCAACGTGAAATGGGTGTAGAATGGGGTATCGAATGTATACGTTCGACGTCGAACGGGCATCGAACGACTATCGAACGGGTATCGAACGTACACGTTTAACGTAGAACGTGTGTAGAACGGGTGTAGAACGACATCGAGCGGGCGTAGAACAGTGTTAAAACGTTTCTAATCGAGCATGGGTTAAAATTCTGTTGAATACAAGAGGGAAAAAATGAAATGTTAACAAAAGAGATTGCCAAGACGAGTGAAGCTATACGAAGAGCCTCCTGCAGATGAAGTATGGACAGACGATGCAAATACAGAAACACCCGAACAAAATATTCTAGAAACGACAATGCGGGGGATTACTGAGAATCCTGAACAGCACACATACGCCGCTACTTATTTGAATCAGAATCTCGGACTGCGAACGGGTGTCGAACGGGTGTCGAACGGCATCGAACGTGTGTAAAAAACAGAAAGTAGTTTTGCAATCATTTTTGTTACATAGGCTGTAAAGAGTGTTAATATCTGCCTATCCTGTAAGGATGTATGATTTTTTTCACTAATCGAATCGAACATTGTTCACAATCAGATTTCGTAATACATCTCATGACCGCAAATCCTGCAAAATATTCAACGGTGAAGACGCGGCTAGGCAACGAAGACGAAAATGTGATATGTAATCTCAACGAATGTGAGAGTTCTATCGATTCAGAAGATAGTTCTTACACAGTTTTCGAAACTGAATTTAGTCAAGCTAGTGATGACTACGAAAATGAGGCATGCTATCTCAATGAACATGTTTCTCCAGTTCCAAAAGTAAATAGTCACTTGATGGTAGGAATTATAATTTTTAATTCCTATGTGTTAAAGAATGAAATCTTAATTCTAGGTAACATTTAATTTGAATCCGACTGTTCATGTCATGGTACAATGGGCTTATGCATATCCTGCTGCTCGTAGAGGTCCGTGGGAACAAATGAGTAGAGACAGAGATCGGTTTAAAAGCCGTATTAATTGTATATGATACATTCTTAATCCAATATTAAGTATTGAACATCGGCTTCACGTTTGGCAGAAAAGAGTTGTACCTACAATTTGTATGGATTAGCAATGAGACAACATTTGCCGTATACCGAATTTCAATATTATACCAGCACAGTTTGATAAAGAGACGATGCATATTTTATAACTTACATAAAAAAATTTTGACACCTTTTTTTTAATAGGAGGTGACACGGTATAGAAGATGGAAGATTGTGAAGAGGAGAAATCACACACATACCAGCATCATAAAGTATTTAGCATTGCATACTATGTGCATTGCGCACACGATGCATCTCTATCGGTGTATCGATGTCGCCGCGATGCAAATTACTTCTCATGGTTCGTTGAAGAATTAGAAAATTTGGCGCATCGTGTTACGATGGCGCTACGCAACACATTGTCACATTTGCGAAAAAAAAAACTATTTGAGGAAAACGACATACGGGTGCGCGATCATTGTCATCTAACGGGGCGTTATAGAGGTCCAGCACATCAAGACTACAATCTAAATTAAAAAATTTCGTTTTGTATTCCCATAGTTTTCCACAATTTATCCGGGTACGATTCGCATTTTATTATCGAAGAAATTGCTAATGCGTTTGAAGGTTGTGTCGACGTATTACCCATAACGAAGGAAAAGTATATTTCATTTACAAAAGAAACGTTGAAGACCGGCAATCAGAGTCCGGTAATTGTATTAAATTATGATTCATCGATTTGTACAAATTTTTGAATACCAGTCTCGACAAATTGGCATCTTTCCTCGATACAGACAAATTGGCATTTTTACATTCCGAATTTCAAAATCTTTCCGTTGAAAATTTCAAGTTGTTGACACGAAAGGGTGTCTTTCCATACGAATACCTCGATTGCATAGATAAATTAGACGATAAATGTTTGCCGCCGCTCGAGTCATTTTACAGTTCGCTGACAGGCGAAAATGTGTCCGAACGCGATTATGCACATGCCGAGAATGTGTGGAAGCGATTCAACATAAAAACCTTGGGTGAATACAGCGATCTGTATTTGATAACTGATGTACTGTTTATTGGCTGAGTTTTTGAAAATTTTCGTGATAGCTGCATTAAGAGCTACGGTTAAACTACATATTATTACATATTACCCGGATTCACGTGGGATGCTATGCTAAAGCATACAAAAATTAGATTTGAATTATTAACTGATATCGATATGGTGATGTTTATTGAACGTGGTATACGCGACTGTTTGAGTCAATGTTCCGGCAGACATGCAGAAGCCAATAACAAGTACATGCAGTCGCACGGTCCATCGAAACCATCGTCGTACTTGATGTATTTTTGATGTAAACAATTTGTACGGATGTGCAATGTGTCAACCTTTGCCATATGCCGAATTTCAATGGGTTAACGACATTGAAAATATTGCAATAGTTTTGATTGCCGCTGATTCACCCATAGGCTACATTCTCGAGGTGGATCTAGAATATCCGCAACGTCTCCACGATGTTCACGCCGACCTGCCGTTCTGTCCGACGCGTGCCAAACCACCTGGCAAAAGAGAGGCCAAGTTGCTTGCAACGCTATACGATAAGCAGCGCTATGTTATCCACTATTATAACCTGCAACAATGCCTGCGCCACGGTCTTCGTATTACAAAGATTCATCGCATCCTCCAATTCGCACAGTCACCATGGCTCCGCGAATACATAGAATTAAATACGCTCTTTAGAACACGTGCGACAAACGATTTCGAAAAGAATTTGTACAAATTGATGAACAACGCGGTATTCGGTAAAACTATGGAAAATGTTCGAAATCATGTAGACGTAAAACTCGTAACACATTGGGATGGAAGATATGGTGCAGAGGCAATGATCGCGAAACCAAATTTCCACAGCCTTTGCGTATTTTCTGAAAATTTTGTGGCTGTGGAATTGCGCAAACTCAGGGTGAAATTCAACAAGCCCATCTATGTGGGTATGTGTATATTAGATATATCTAAAACTTGCTTGTATGAATTTCATCATGAGTACATGTTTCCTCAATATGGTCAAAATTGTAAAATAATGTACACAGACACAGATAGTTTAATTTATCATATTACGTGTGAGGATATTTATGAAACCATGAGACGCGATATTAGCCGTTTCGACACGAGCGATTATCCGATAGAGAATAAGTATAATATCCCACTTGTAAATTAAAAAGGTTCCCGGCTTGATGAAAGACGAGAACAATGTGATGATAATGACGGACTTTGTCGGGTTGAGAGCAAAAATGTATACATTGCTTGTAGATGGGAAAAAGGAGAAATAGATCGCTGTAAAAAAAAAATCTTGGAATAACGACTGCGTTAAAAACACACGTGTTCAGATTGAAATGAAATAGAATTGCTTCTACGTTAAAGTTTGGTAGCCCTGAAAAGGGCCGATTTGGTGACCCTGATAAAAGGGTCGATGATCTCCAGAGGGGCTCACCATCGCCTAACCCATCAGCCTCCTCAAAGAAATAGGAAGAATGGAAAAGGAGGTGACAGGGAATCCAGCGACGACGAGAGTGAAGGAAGGAGGCAGAAGCAATAGCCTGTCGAAAATGGAGGATATAAGAAATTGGCTAGATAAGAAAAGAAAGGAGAGAGAGAGTATAGAAAGAGAAGGAGAGAAAGATGATCCGTTCAGGAAAAGCCAAAGGACGGGAAGATCGCCAGAGAAAAAGGAGGGAGAAAGTGGCCAGGAAAAGATGTGGACGGAGGGATACATCAGAGAGATCATAAGAGACGAGATAAAGGAGGGGATAAGAGAGGCGAGGAGAGAAGAATGGGAGAAATTAGATGAAGCGATAAAAGACATGAAGAGAATGGAGGAAGGATGGAAAGAGATAAGAGGATTGATGAGAGAGATGAAAGAAATGAAAGAAGAGTGGAGTAGGTAGTATGTGGGGATTCTGGACCAAGTTCATTGACCCGGGGGGTTCCCCCCCCTGGGAAGTTCATTGACCCCCCCCGGGAAGTTCATTGACCCCCCCTCCCCCCGGGAAGTTCATTGACCCCCCCTCCCCCCGGGAAGTTCATTGACCCCCTCCTCCCCCCCGGGAAGTTCATTGACCCCCCCTCCCCCACCCCCCTCCGGGGAGGGGGGTTTTTTCGGGGTCACCCCCAGGCGCCATCTTTTTTTTCGGGGTCACCCCCAGGCGCCATCTTTTTTTCGGGGTCACTCCCAGGCGCCATCTTTTTTCGGGCCCGCGGTCTTTTTCGGGGGGGTCTGCGGATTGTCGCGAATTTTTTCGGGGTCACCCTCAGACCTAACCTAATCTCGGCAAACTTTGCAACCGAATATTTTGCTGAGTCATTTTTTTTATAACTGCTTGACCAACCGACAATCTTATAAACACAGCGTTGATTTTGATATATATGAAGCAAAGAATGGCACGATGGCGCGCATGCATAAACACGTGCACACCAGTAGGAGTGGAGATCGGTGGATTTTTGTGACGTCACAGCGGCGGTGTTGGGGGAACAGATCGTTTTTGCTGAGTAATCAGTTTGTATGTCCCTTTGGCATCAGGGAATCTCGCATTTTGCAACCGAACACTTTGCTGAGTAATCAGTTTGATATATCCCCCTTTGGAATCTCGACACATCGGGTTAAATATTATAACTTCTTTTAAGACGTTATAAATATATTTACATATGTTTAAACATGTCAGTCTATAGCGAGAATGCATTCACGAGAAACCAATCGCAGTTCGTGGATCGCGATTTTGTTTGATACAATTTTAAATCTCTTTTGTTCAAATCCTGAACATGAGCAAAGAGAAGACGCAATTAATAGAGGAACTGCATGCCCCCGCCAGACGAATTTTTCCACGACGTCGAGTTTTAGTGCATGGATATGACGATCTGTGGCAAGCCGATTTCGTAGATATGCAGCCTCATGCGCGTATAAATGGCGGTAACAAGTACATATTAACGGTTATCGATGTGTTATCCAAATATGCTTGGGGCATTCCACTCAAGACTAAAAGTGGAGGTGAGGTAGCTAAAGCGTTCACAAAGATATTTCGCAATCGACGTCCAAAAAATTTGCAAACCGATCAAGGAAAGGAATTTTATAACAGTGAGGTGCAAAAACTCTTGACGAAACACGGTATTAGGCATTATTCTACGTATTCGATTATGAAGGCTTCCATCGTAGAACGGTTCAATCGTACATTGAAGAATACCATGTGGAAAGAGTTTACACTTAATGGAACCTATAAATGGGTCGATGCGCTACCGCGACTAGTTGCAAAGTACAATGCGCAAAAGCATAGAACTATTGGTATGCGACCGTGTGATGTCACCCCTGCCATTTCCGACAGGCTCTTAGACACCGTATATAACAACATAAAGATTGCTGCGCCTGCGAAATTCAGTGTGAGTCAGTCTGTACGTGTCAGCAAATTTAAAACCGTTTTCGATATAGGTTACACACCAAATTGGACCACTGAGGTGTTCAAGATAGTCAAGGTACAAGCAACTAATCCGACGACATATCTGCTGCAAGATTCCCGTGGAAACCCCGTTGCTGGAGGATTCTACGAATATGAGTTGCATCGCGTTGCCGATCCAGATGTATACTTAGTGGAGAAAGTGTTGCGCAGAAAAGGAAATAAGGTGTATGTAAAATGGCTAGGATTGAGTAATGTGAACAATTCGTGGATAAACAAAGACAATTTATTATAAACAACTTAGCCTGTTCAAATAAAAAACACAATCTTCTATTTACATTGAATATTAACAATTTTTATAGTTACAAAGGAATTTGATAATGACCCCATGGTAGCGTTTCCGTCGAGTTGGGTATGATATACCGTTTGGCATCGTATGGACTCAGAGCAATTTTTCGTTCTGATACAGTATACACTTCATGTAATTTCGATCTTATGCATGCCTGAGTACGACTCATCACAATTTCATTTTGTAGACACTGCAAGTAATCATCGAACGTTATTGTTGTCCTTACAACATTATTTTTTACACCTTTCGCTTTTTTTGTGTCTTGTTTCCCGTCTACACGCAATGTATACATTTTTGCTCTCAGCCCGACAAAATCTGTCATTATCATCCCATTGTTCTCGTCTTTCATCAAGCCGGGGACCTTTTTATTTACAAGTGGGATATTATACTTATTCTCTATCGGATAATCGCTCGTGTCGAAACGGCTAATGTCGCGCCTCATGGTTTCATAAATATCCTCACACGTAATATGATAAATTAAACTATCTGTGTCTGTGTACATTATTTTGCAATTTTGACCATATTGAGGAAACATGTACTGATGATGAAATTCATACAAGCAAGTTTTAGATATATCTAATATACACATACCCACATAGATGGGCTTGTTGAATTTCACCCTGAGTTTGCGCAATTCCACAGCCATAAAATTTTCAGAAAATACACAACGACTGTGGAAATTTGGTTTCGCGATCATTGCCTCTGCACCATATCTTCCATCCCAATGTGTTACGAGTTTTACGTCTACATGATTCCCAACATTTTCCATAGTTTTACCGAATACCGCGATGTTCATCAATTTGTACAAATTCTTTTCGAAATCGTTTGTCGCACGTGTTCTAAAGAGCGTATTTAATTCTATGTATTCGCGGAGCCATGGAGACTGTGCGAATTGGAGGATGCGATGAATCTTTGTAATACGAAGACCGTGGCGCAGGCATTGCTGCAGGTTATAATAGTGGATAACATATCGCTGCTTATCATGTAACGTTGCAAGCAACTTGACCTCTCTTTTGCCAGGTGGTTTGACACGCGTCGGACAGAACGGCAGGTCGGCGTGAACATCGTGCAGACGTTGCTGATATTCTAGATCAACCTCGAGAATGTAGCCTATGGGTGAATCAGCGGCAATCAAAGCTATGTCAAAATTTTCAATGTCGTTAACCCATTGAAATTCGGCATATGGCAAAGGTTGACACATTGCCCATCCATACAAATTGTTTACATCAAAATATATCAAGTATGATGATGGTTTCGATGGATCGTACGACTGCATGTACTTGTTATTGGCTTCTGCATGTCTGCCGGAACATTGGCTCAAACCGCCGCGTATACCACGTTCAATAAACATCACCATATCGATATCAGTTAATAATTCAAATCTAATTTTTGTATGCTTTAGCATAGCATCCCACGTGAATCCAGGTAATGTGTAATAATATGCTGGATCTAAACCGTAGCTCTTAATGCAGCTATCACGAAAATTTTCAAAAACATCAGCCAATAACAGTACATCAGTTTTCAAATACAAATCGCTGTATTCACCCAAGGTTTTTATGTTGAATCGTTTCCACACATTCTCGGCATGTGCATAATCGCGTTCGGATACGGTTTCGCCTGTCAGCGAACTGTAAAATGACTCGAGCGGCGGCAAACATTCGTCGTCTAATTTATCTACGCAATCGAGGTATTCGTATTTGACACCCTTTCGTGTCAACAACTTGAAATTTTCAACGTAAAGATTTCGAAATTCGGAACGTAAAATTGTCAATTTGTCTGTATCGAGGAAAGATGCCAATTTGTCGAGACTGGTATTCAAAAATTTGTACGAATCGATGAATCGTAATTTGATACAATTACGTGACTCTGATTGCCGGTCTTCAACATTTTTTGTAAGTGAAATATACGTTTCCTTGGTTATGGGTAATACATCGACATGACCTTCAAACGCATTAGCTATTTCTTCGATAATAAAATGCGCATCGTACCCGGATAAATTGTGGAAAACTATGGGAATACAAAACGAAATTTTATAATTTAGATTGCAGTCTTGATGTGCTGGACCTCTATAACGCCCCGTTAAATGGCAATGATCGCGCACCCGTATATCGTTTTCCTCAAATGGTTTTTCGCAAATGTGGCAATGTGTTGCGCCGATAAATGCATCAGACTGTTCATTCGTTAACTGTGTCATATGTATATTACTGGATAGTGTGGATTTAACACGATGCGCCAAATTTTCTAATTCTTCAACGAACCATGAGACGCAATTCACATCGCGGCGACATCGATACACCGATAGAGATGCATCGTGTGTGCAATGCACATAGTATGCAATGCTAAATACTTTATGATGTTGTTATGCGTGTGATTTCTCCTCTCCGCAATCTTCCATCTTCTCGAGAGTGCATTCGAGATCAGCGTACACAACAAATGGAAGCGGTTCTTTCCTGATATAGTTGTCGAAAGAGAGCCATTTATCGTCCTCGCTAGGTAGCACGATAGCGCAGTCATTCATTTTTGCACAGTCTCGTTCATGGATGTGCAATCTTTCGTTGGAATGAAAGTAATGCATGCACCTGCAAAAACATAATGTTTACACGTTTTTATGATATACCATGATACTTTTGTAAAAATGTTGTACCTACCGATCGCAGATGAATTTCTTGCGCTTGTTTTTGCTCAATTGTGCGCCAACGAGTCGGGACAGGTCCTTAATACACACATAATGTCCCATACTGCCAGCCGGGTCTTGTATGTACAGCAAGTTGACGTGTCGGTCCCTCTTCTGATTAGTGAGGCGAAGTGGAAAAAATACGATGGATTTTGCCCTATTCTTCTTCTCCCGGATGTCTTCAAAACCGTACACATTGACCGAAATATTGTTCAACTTTTCGAACCGTGTAATTTGATTCAGCAGCATGGGAAACTCGATGTCTTGGAATTTTAATACAGTTGTGTAGTGCGGGTACGAATTTTGGCGGTTTACGTGAGTTGTCGCTGGATACAGAGCAGCAATCACTGACCACGCAAAGCACGCATTGCCTGTGGATTGCACATTAATTGTGGCATGCTTCAACGCTATTTCTCTCGGTATGTTGATCTGACACCCCGCGTGTAATGGGTTATACTTGTTGATACCGACTGTAAGATTGAGTATTCGTGACAATGCCCATCCGCTATCCCGTTCCTGAAATTCTTCCAACGACGCTAGGATCGGCTCCACGAAGCACCGCTCGTACAACTCTTCGAGATCGGATGTGTGAAAAATTTCACAGTTCTTTGTGCTCATACTTTTGCGCGAGCGTTGATCACCCGTCACAAATTCACCATTAAACACAATGTTCACTTTTAAAGATCTATGTTTTTCTAATGCGTTTCGTACTTTTTCGAACACAAGTTCCCTCGCGTCCTGGAGGAAGCTGCGTGGTTCAATGTAATTGGAATTTATGACAGCACCAGTTAATATGCGGCACTTGAAAGCCGAGTCTATTTCACGCCACAAGAGTTCAGTGCTTGCATGTCCTGCACCTTCACGTACGAAACGTCTTCGCAAAGAATGTTTCAAACTCGCAAGACCGGCGATACGCGCGATCAATGATTGTTGAATACCGATCGATAATCGAGGACGTTTCACTCGACTGTGTTCTTCAAGCAACTCGAGGCATTCGTTGCACTTTTCCTCCCAGGCAAGGTATTCTTCCTGCAATCTTAAGCGATCAGACTGATCCCACAACTGACGTTCAGTTTTCTGAATTTCCTCCATGGCTGTGTCGTTTTGTTATTTGCGCGAACAATGATTGAGTGAGACTAACTAAGGGCAGCGCATTATAACCTCCCGAAACAGTTGACTCAGCAAAATTCATAACGCGGTCTAGAACGCAGCATTTTCAAACACTGCTAAGTATCACATTACTCCAATCCAAAGCGATATTTGAAACGGGGCATGAAATCCCCACAGCAAAATGCATAACGCAACCGAATACCGTGCTGCCTCCTATTAAAAAACTTAATTGTTCTGCCCATCCATGGCACATAAAAAAAATCTCATATGTACATAGTTTGTAAGAGGGTTTTGGAATTAAAAAAATGGTATATTTTTCAAATTATTTATTAAAAATCTTAATTGTCATTTCCATGCACAATATAATCATGTAATAATATTGATATAATTGTTCGGGTCTTGCGCGCGTCACTGCCGAGTAAAATTTAATTCGACGTAACCTTGCAATTTATGGACTTCGGCCATTATTTCTCGCCGCAGCTTCGAACACATGTCGTCACATTTTTTTTCTGCTTCATTAGACATTTTTAAAATTGTTTTATGTGTTTCCTTGAAGATGCGCTCCTCCAATTGATTTAATGTTTTCAGAATATACGCCATTTCCTTGTCCAAGCATGCCTTATTCACTGCATCGGCATCGTTCGTCGGGTATGCCAAACCTCCAAGCTTTCGGTCTCTCGCGTCGAAAGCGTCGCCATTGAGACAAAGCGCACTCCGTCTCACGTAATTCTTGCATGTTACATCATCCTTATTTGACTCGTTTCGCAACGTAACACCGAACTTGTTGATTGACATCGTGAAACTGTTGAACACGTTCAAAACCATCTTTAATTTATAATCAGACCCGCTTCTCGGAGCTCCTCTATGATTGACATGATTTCGTTATCATGGCCTGTATGTCCAGCAGCTCGCGATGACGCAAGCAATCTTATTCTATCCACTAACTCGTTGGGATCATCCCAATGTACATAATCAATCGCATTATCGGTAACCATCATGTTCTCCGGTAATGTATTCATCAAAGTTGACTTGGGGACAAACCCTCTTCCAGTGCAAGGTCGTATTTCAAGCAGAGATGCAATTATATGTTTATACTTGTATCCTTTGTTACTGAATGGGGGATTTGCAGCACTATGGTTGCGTCTGTGCGCATTTGTCGTCAGCAGAATACTCTTATATTTCTGTTTGTCAGCATCGGTGTATATCGTATCGTCGGGCGTTCTCTTGAAAATTAGTTCGAAAAGGCCACGCGTTCCTCTATATTTTACATTATCGATGATTATATTATCTTCCATGTCTACGTCGAAATTCTTATCCCCAAGCATCAGTGTATTTTTATCATAGTACACACCATACACGTGGTCAACCTGTTTTTTCATATCCGTGATAAATAAGTTCAAATATTCCTGCGACAGCGGTCCTAGATTCTGAGTCAAATATGTAGTGGCTTCATCATGCTGTTCGGGATTCTCAACAATCTCACGCATTGTCGTTTCGAGAATATTTTGTTCAAGTGTTTCTGCTTCGTCTGTCCATACTTCTTCTGCAGGAGGTTCGGAATCTGGGCAAAGTCGTTTCGATAATCGATGAGGTGTTGGTTTTAAAGGTGTTTCAGCACGTACTCTTTTCAATCCGCGATACCGAGGCGTAGCGTTTAGCGGCTTCAATCCGCAATATTGGAGTGCAGCGTTAAGGGGGAAGTATACCCATCAGAAGTAACTAGAAAGGAACTAGAATGTCACTAGATTTTGGGTCGAATCATGGGTATGCGGAAAATGATTTTTCGTCCTTATTTGGACAGATTTTGGGCTGTGTAAGGGCTCATTCTAAAGAGGAAGGTTAAACGCGGATCGCTCTACTCATTATTTGACGAGATTATGTTTATATCTAATAATATGAGTGTCCAAAGTAGAGGAAAACATCGAGAAAAAGAACCGCACATTCCAATGTATTTTTCTGTCTCTAAGAGATTTTTTTGACTGATTTGAGGAGTAGAGTGATCTGCGGTGGACTTTCCTGTATCAAATGAACCTTTGTGCAGCTCAAAATATGCCCATATAAGGACAAAAAATCTTTTGGCGTGATTGCATTCACATTAGCATAAATTTCCCCATGATGACAGAGGTCCTGGGTTAGGTCTCTGATGCAGAGCCAGTCTAGAGCCAATTTTCGTTCAGCTAGTTTAGACGAGATGGCGCCTAGTCAGGAGCACTGTTCCTTTATTCTACAAATAAATAGAGATGGTGTTTATTTTCAATGATACACTGCATATTACGTTATATTGTAAGGTATTTTACGTTATATTGTAAGGTATTACAAGAATTCAGTACCGAGCTGAATAGAATATGGAAATAGCAAACAACTCCATCTCGCGCAACTGCCTAATAGCGTGTTTATCAATGTTACCAAACTTCTTTTCTGCACAGAGGTTGGTAACACTTCCTTTCTGGTTACTTCTGATGGGTATACTTCCCCCTTAAGCACGGGCGGCTGATGCAATGGGGACTCTGAAGAGGTCTCTCCATGATATTCAGGTGTAGCGTTAAACACGGGCAATTGCTGTTTGGATGTCGACTCTGAAGATGTCTCTTCAGGAATTGGGCTGGGAAATGGTTTTGTGTTTTCAATTAATTCTTTCAAGAATTCCGCATCGGTATCCATTTTTCCGACCTTTAGCGCTAAGTATTTTTTTCGTATAGCTTCGCTCGTCGTGGCAATCTCTTTTGTTAACACTTCTTTTTCCATCTTTTGTTCAACAGAATTTCGACCCATGCTCGATTAGAAACGTTTTAACACTGTTCTACAACCGTTCGATCTCGTTCAATGCCCGTTCGACAACCGTTCGACAACCGTTCGATGCCGTTCAATGCCTGTTCAATGCCCGTTCATTGCCGTTCGACAACCGTTCTACACCCCGTTCGACAACCGTTCGACACCCGTTCCACAATCGTTCTACACCCGTTCAATACCGTTCAACAACCGTTCGACACCCGTTTGATGCCCGTTCGATGCCGTTCGATGCCGTTCGACAACCGTTCTACAACCGTTTGACACCCGTTCAATGTCCGTTCAACACCCGTTCGACAATCGTTCTACACCCGTTCGATGCCGTTCGACACCCGTTCAATCACATCACAGGTTGGCAGCCGAATGATGTAGTTATAATATGACATAGTCATTAAATCCTCGTCGATAGCGACCTCTATGCATAGGACTATCCTTGTCTATAACCACAAATCTATAGTTTTGTTGCCAACATTTTGCACATAGTTCGTTAAATTGTCCAAACGTCATATCGGTATTTACGTGATCGTCATACACATGGCGTAAATTCATGTTGTCCTGTTTGAATAGTAGCAAGAGATTGGTATTATCGCGAATCAGGTGCTTTGGAATTCTTGCATACGATTGGCATAGATACAGACTGTCCACTTTTGAATGTCTACCCATGGAAAAGTACTCTCTAATCACATCCTGATTGTCGCATGCCACATCATCAAATATAAATATAGAATTTGGTAGAGCTTCATTAGGTGGAACGACGTCGCTATTGTTTGAAAAAGGAAAGTAGCCCACATTCTCTACGGATGAGAGCAGCTTTTCCAAATAGCGGTATTTTGGCTGTTGCAGCGACTTTGAATATACATACACGTTCTCGAATCGCATACCATTAGGGCTTTCCAACAAGCTAATGACAACATTAGTTTTCCCACAATTGGAAGGGCCACACACTATACCGCGTACAGTGTTAGGTAATAATGGTCCATGTGTCAGAACATGATGCATAATATTATCAAACTTTCTGTCTGAAAACACTTGAACTTTCACAGGCTGCCTTACGAACCGCATCGCAGCTGTTGCAACAATAACATATAAGTGGGGTATGGGGAATATTTATACAAACGCGATCGAGAGATATCAATCAGTCCAGAAATGACTTTCGTACTGGCAACACATTGACGGACCACCTATGAAAAAGGATCGTTACTTGCGCATACGGCGGCAGGGAGCAGGACTTCTAAATACCCTAATAAATAAATTGCCGTTTGAGTTACATATACCAGGATATCAATTTTGTGGACCCGGCACACGTTTGCAGGAACGCTTGGCTCGCGGCGATCGTGGTATAAATCCATTAGACTCGGCCTGTAGAGAACACGACATTGCATACTCTCAAAACGAAGATTTGACGAATCGTCACAAGGCAGATCAAATTTTAGCTGATCGAGCACGTCAACGCATAACTGCGAAGGATGCTACGTTAGGTGAGAAGACTGTTGCGACAGCTGTTTGGGCCGCGATGAAAGCTAAGTCGAAGCTTGGGATGGGGCTCAAGAAAAAAAAGAACAGTGGTAAGAAGAAGAAGACGCGAGTTCTACCGATGGCAAAGCGAGGTGGTTTCCTACCGTTCCTCTTACCTGCATTGTCAGCTATAGGGGCATTAACGGGCGGTGCTGCTGGCGTAGCGAAGGCTGTGAACGATGCCAAGGCTGCGCGAAAACAGTTGGAGGAATTGCAACGTCATAACCATGCTATGGAAGGTCGCGGAATTTATCTCGCACCCTACAAGAAGGGTACCGGTTTAAGGGGAAAAAAAAAGTTCAATCCATGAAAAACTAGGGACACTGCCGATGACAAATGTTCAGCTTGAGGATATAGGAAGAAAGAATATACCACATTTTCGCGGAGTACACATGCGCGATAGTCTTCCGGCGAGAGCAAATGTAAATGAGAGCGGTATAATAAACTTGGATGATAGTATCGGTCCGGGCACACATTGGATCGCATACGTGAAACGCAATCGTACCGTAAAATATTTTGATAGCTTTGGTAATCTACGTCCACCTGTGGAACTTATTGCATACTTTGGATCATCCGCAAAAATTACTTACAATCATGCACATTTTCAAAATTTCGATCAAACCATATGCGGGCAACTGTGTGTAAAATTTCTCGAGGAAAACTCATTATAAATGCACATTACCGACAAGTACAATTTCATTACATTCTTTACCCCTTTCGCATAAACATGACGCCTTCATCGTTGACACTGACGTTAACGGGTAAGAGCAGCATGCTCGCAGTCCAATACTTTCCCGCGATAGATTTGAGTGGTCATGAATACGAACTAGGTCTCGTGGATTTTGAAACGTTTAACACGATAGCGAACGTCGATGCTCGCAACAATAAATTTTATTTTGGTGAAAATGACGAAGAAATTGTCATTCCCGAAGGATCTTACGAACTGGATGCCATCGATAAGTACTTGAAACGTGAAATACTGCGAAGATATCCCAACAGGCATGATTCGGGGAACGATGAATACCCTCTCGTCATACGTGCTAATAATAATACGATGAAGAGTGAAATATACTGCTCCTATAAGATTAATTTTGAGAAACCTAATAACATAGGATCGCTACTTGGATTTTCTGCAAACCGTATTCTCCCACGTAAAATGTGGCATGAGTCTAACGCTCCTGTGAACATCATAAGCATCAACGTGATCAGAGTGGAATGCAGCATAACAGCTGGTTCGTACAGTAATGACAAACCTGTACACATTATTCACGAATTTTCACCTAGGGTTCCCCCAGGATATAAGATCTCAGAAACACCGCCGCGAGTCATTTATCTTCCTATCGTCGTGCGGATAATAGACGATTTAGAAATACGTCTGCTTGACCAAAATAATCGTCTGATCGATTTTCGTGGAGAAGAAATCACTGTTAGACTACATATAAGACGGCGAGACCAGCGCTCCTACGAATAAGTGTTGTATTATGCTTGTGTATAACAAAGTGAACGAACCTCTAATTCCGACTGCTGCAACAAATACATTCATCGACACAGTAAGTCGGGCAAATTATCGTGCCACACCATCGTCGAGGAAGAACCTGCTGAGCTTGCAGAACGTACGTTTTCTACAATCGTTGGGATTTGTTGTAAAGCAATAATGTCTGACATTCTGGCCATTGGCAATACGCCGACCTCCGATAATCGTATAACCAAGATAGAAGTGCACACGTATAATCCCTATGCAAATACTACTCTCGGAAATAGCGATGAAATAAGAATACCGATACAGGTATTCTTGTACATTGAAGGAAAAGTTATTTTAGCAGAGGCTCCACCTGAAGGAACAAGCAACAATGTTACTCTCGATACCAATTGCGCTGCTTTCATGTTTGATGAAATTCGATATAAACTAAATGGCGTTGAAATAGATCGCTGTAAAAATCCTGGAATAACGACTGCGTTAAAAACACACGTGTCCATCTCCCCCGGAAGAAGTAAAGCATTGGCCACCGGTGGCTGGTATCGTAAACTGGATGGCGCAGATTTCAATTTCTGCATACCATTCAATATGCTATTCGGCTTCGGTGAAGATTATAACAAGATAACCGTTAATGTGCGTCAAGAGTTGGTCTTAATTCGATCACGAAACGATCTAAACTCATTGAATGGTTCTAGTATTTTAAGACCTAAAATCGAATTATTCAAAGTTCAGTGGCGAATGCCGCACATAAGTCTTGAAGAAGTAACCAAATTGTCGTTACTACGCATTCTCGAGAGAGGACAAATGATACCTATGAGTTTTCGCTCTTGGGATCTATACGAATATCCACATTTACAAACAACTACGATGCATACGTAGGCCATCAAGACTGTAACACAACTGGAGAAACCTCGTTTCATCATATTCGCATTGCAGAATGATAGGAAGAATCAATTGTATAAGACTGCTAATCAATTCGACGATTGTAAACTGTCAAACATACGTTTGTACCTAAATTCGGAATCATACCCATACGATGACCTAAACTTGGACTTTGAAAAAAATAAGTATGCGGTACTTTACGATATGTACGCAAAATTTCAAAACTCGTATTATGGTGATTGATGCAGTGAGCCTCTAGTGGACGAATTAGAGTTCTTATCACGTGGTCCATTTGTGGTCATAGACTGCTCTCGTCAAAACGAGTCTGTTAAAAGTGCTACAATTGATGTCCGCATAGATTTCGAATGCAGAGATAATGTGCCAGTCAACACAGCTGCATACTGCTTGATTATACATGATCGTATAGTCGAGTACAGCCCGTTGACCAACGTAGTGCGCAGAATACTTTAACAAGCGGCGATGGTTCATCTAACGTTTGTCGATCTACAAGGCTTCAAGATCGGGTCAAACGAATTCATTGTAAAAGAAGCGGCCATTTTACGGGATGGAAATAAACTATTGCACTGGATATTCGAGCCACCATTTGGGTTCCACCGATTGACTGCTGCCGAAACACGTCAGGTTCGATGGCTAACGAGAAAACATCATGGAATCGGCTGGATGGACGGATATGTTCCATACAAAGAAGCTGGAAGCTGTTTGAAACTAGCCCTGGAAAATACGCAGCAGATTGTTGTCATGGGATTGGAAAAGAAAAAATGGCTATGGAAATTAACTGGAATCGAGGCTCTTGATGTGAATCTAGAGGATGTTCCAAGATTGTCGATGTTGCAAAAGGGGCTGCATAGATGTACATTCCATACTGGCGTATGTGCCGTCGAAAATGTATTTAAACTGTGTAAAATATATAATGATCAACAAGAATCATATTTTTGAATAAAGTATATTATTTAACAAAGTTTTTTTAGTATTTCTTAAAATGGTATAATATTTCACCCAATGTATTTGCGATGTTGTCGGCAAAATGCACAGTTTGTGGTATAACATTACAAAAAAAAATGATTACTCGGCAATAAGAATTTTTTGATATCATATTTCATGGGATGTGTCGAGATTCCTGTTTGTTCCTGACTCCTAACATTACAAAAAATGATTACTCAGCAAACTTATTTCTAAGAATTTTTTGGTATCATATTTCATGGGATGTGGAGATTCCTGTTCGTTCCTGACTCCAAAGGGGTATAACGTTACAAAAAAAAATTGATTACTCAGCAAACTTATTTCTAAGAATTTATCATATTTCATGGGATGTGTTTGAGATTTCTTGCTGTGTTTGCACTTTTCAAAATGGGAAGAAGGGGGGTCTGAGAGGCTATATAAAACGCCATTGTTGGTTAGATCGACAAACTATCAACTATGTGGTCCGCAACCGTCAACTCTCGCGCAACGCTGCAGAATAATGTGTTCAATCCTCCGCAATTACACACACAGTAAGTACTCCGACAACCGCTAAAAATGCTAGTCAGTATTGTTTCTTTGCAACTGAAAAAAATTGTCTTTCCTAATTGCTTCTTTTCTTATCAGCGCTGATAATTCGGAACAGAGGATCGTGCGCGTGGTGCGTATATTGGGCAGGAGATATCCCTTGACGAATACATTCTACAAATACCTTGACATTGGAGTCCGAATTGATGGTTGCTGTCACGTCGAGTTGGCTATAGGAGACAATCACGGCAATGAAATTCAACTGTCTATGGCTACCTGGAAAGATCTTCTACGAAAGAAAGAAGACATTCTGCGGAACATTCCCAGCTCAGGGGATGTGGTGCATGTTGGTGATATAACTGTGGAGTTCTGTCAGTTAAACGACGATCTAAAGCTTGCAAAAATATCAAATTCGACTAAGTGTATACAGATTGCCCAGAAAACGATGCGCAAATTGTTTGATTTAGAATTTTGTATCGATCACATGTACTCTTGGCTATGCGAGAACCTATTCTGTGTACAAACAAAATATTGTAAGTTTATGCAAATAATATCTAATGTTACCGATGATTTTGCAAAAGCCATTGCAGAACATGACGATTTTGACCGCAATTCATTAATAGACACCGAATTGTTAGCTTTAGGTTTAGATGTAATGCTAATAAAATAAAAAAGATATTCCGACATTTAATTCACGATTTACATTTCCTGTCCCGAGATTCCTGTTCGTTTCCAAGGGGTATCATATTACATAAAAAAATGTCAGGGTCAATCAAATAGCGTCTTAAAAGAAGTTATAATATTTAACCCGATGTGTCGAGATTCCAAAGGTGGGTATAACAAACTGATTACTCAGCAAAGTGTTCGGCTGTAAAATGCGCATGCGCCTGTTGTCCAAAAGCTGCGATTCTTTCTTAAAAGAAGTTATAATATTTAACCCGATGTGTCGAGATTCCAAAGGGGGATATAACAAACTGATTACTCAGCAAAGTGTTCGGTTGCAAAATGCGAGATTCCCTGATGCCAAAGGGACATACAAACTGATTACTCAGCAAAAACGATCTGTTCCCCCAACACCGCCGCTGTGACGTCACAAAAATCCACCGATCTCCACTCCTACTGGTGTGCACGTGTTTATGCATGCGCGCCGTCGTGCGATTCTTTGCTTCATATATATCAAAATCAACGCTGTGTTTATAAGATTGTCGGTTGGTCAAGCGGTTAATGAGATGGTCTACCAAGCGGTAGACCGGGGTTCGAATCCCGTCGGAGCTAGAAATGTTTTTCTCAGTTAAAAAAAAATGACTCAGCAAAATGTTCGGTTGCAAAGTTTGCCGAGATTAGGTTAGGTCTGGGGGTGACCCCGAAAAAATTCGCGACAATCCGCGGACCCCCCCGAAAAAGACCGCGGGCCCGAAAAAAGATGGCGGGTGACCTCGAAATAAAGATGGCGCCTGGGGGTGACCCCGAAAAAAGATGGCGCCTGGGGGTGACCCCGAAAAAAAGATGGCGCCTAGGGGTGACCCCGAAAAAAAAGATGGCGCCTGGGGGTGACCCCGAAAAAACCCCCCTCCCCGGAGGGGGGATGGGGGAGGGGGGGTCAATGAACTTCCCGGGGGAGGGGGGGGGGTCAATGAACTTCCCGGGGGGAGGGGGGGTCAATGAACTTCCCAGGGGGGGGGAAGCCCCCCGGGTCAATGAACTTGGTCCAGAATCCCCATATACTACCTACTGAGTGGGAGAAAGAAAGGGAAAGGGACAGAAAAGAGTGGAGGGAGATGGAAGTGAGAATAAAAAAGATAGAGTTGGAGGGGAGAGCAGAGGATATAATAGACAAGAGGTTCGAAGAGTTAGAGAAGAAGAGAGGAAGAGAGCAATGAGAAAGAGAAAACAGAGAAACGGAAAGAAGACTGAAGGAGATAGAGTTGAAATGGGAAAGAAAGGAAAGGGAGATAAGGAAAAAGAACACAATAATAAAAGGAATCGTGATAAAAGAGGGCGGAGATGGGCGGGAAGGAGTGCAGAAAATATTAGAAGTGATAGGAGAAAAAGAAAGATTAGAAGAAGTCAGGAGAGGTGGCACAAGGGGAAGTGGAAAAGGAGAATGGGTAGTGGTGAAAATGGCGACGTTAGAACAAAAAAGAAGAGTAATAGTGGAAAAGAAGAGACTAGCAGGGAGAAAGGAAAGGATAGAAGACGACCTTACATGGGAAGAAAGAAGTGTTCAATGGAGATTGAAACAGATAATGGGGAATGAGAGAGAGAAGGGGAGAAGTGCAAGAACAGGATACATGAAAATATGGATAGAAGGAGAGATATGGAAGTGGGATGAGAGGGAAGGAGTATTGAAAGACGGAGAGGGAAACGAATGGGGAGAGAAGACGAAGAAGAGAGAGAAGTAAGGAGAAGGGACATAAAGAAGCATGACGAAGAAGAGGAGAAGAAGACAAGAAGAAGGGAAGGGGAGAAAGTGAAAATAGGATTTTGGAATGTTGCAGGACTGATAGGAAAGGATGAAGATTTCTGGAAAGACTTAAAACAATGGGAGGTAATAGTGCTGATGGAGACGTGGATAGAAGAAAAGAGGTGGGGAGAGTTAGAAAGAAGATTGCCGGAAGGATATGTATGGAAAAAACAGTAGGCAGTAAGAGATAGCAAAATGGGGAGGGCGAAGGGAGGAATGGTGATAGGAATGAGAAAGGAGATAGTGAGTAAAAAGAAAGAGAAGGAGAAATCAAAAGAAGTGGAAGGAATAATAGTGGGAAAGATAAGGGTAGAGGAGGAAGAATGGAAGATAATAGGGGTGTACGTAAATAAGGATATTGATAAGAAAATGGATGCATTGAGGGACTGGTGGGATAAGGGAAAAGAGGAAAGGATAATAATGGGAGGAGACTTTAATGCAAGGACAGGGGAGGATGGAGGAAAAGCAAGACAGGAAGAAGAGGAAAGGAAGGAAGTAGGGAGTCAAGAGACAAGAAGGTAAACGGAGATGGGAGGAAGATAATAAGGACACTAGGAGAGCTAGATGGGAGTGAGGGAAATGATGGAGAGATAGGAATAGAAGAGATAGAGAGAATAATAAAGAAACTGAAAACTGGGAAAGTGGCAGGTGAGGACGAGATGGGGAATGAAGTATGGAAGTACGGAGGGGAGAATATAAGGAGAGAAATATGGGATATTTGCAATAGGATATGGAATGGGGAGGGATGGCCCGAAGAGTGGAAAACGGGGATAGTGGTACCAATAAGAAAGAAGGGAGATGGGAAAACAGTGGAGTGTTACAAAAAAGTTTGTTTGTAAAAAGAGGTAGAAGAGAAGAAGATGGTACCGGAGAACCAGACGGGATATAGAAGAGGGAAAGGGACGATGGACAACATATATATACTAAACTACGTGATAAACAGGGAATTAACGATAAAAAAGGAAAGGTAATAGGATGCTTCATAGATCTGAAAGCAGCTTTTGATAGTGTGAACAGAGGAAACTTATGGAAAGCGCTGAGGGAAAGAGGAGTGAGCGAGGGGCTGAGAGAAAGAATTGAAGAGGTATACAGGGAAACCTCAGTAAGAGTTAAAGTAGGAGGAGAGATGGGAGAGAAATTTTGGGTGGGAAGAGGAGTGAGGCAAGGATGCCCACTAAGTGCGAAATTGTTTATCTTATTTATGGCAGACTTGGAGGAAAGAATGAGGAAGAGAGGGAAAGGAGGGATAGAGATTAGAGGAAAGATGGTATACACACTGCAGTACGCGGACGACTTGGTACTGTTGGCGAAGGAAGAGAGTGGGATGAGGCTGATCATAGAAGAATTTAGGAGATATATAAGAGAGAAAGGTCTAGATGTAAACAGAGAAAAAACGAAAGTGATTAGATTCGAAAGGAGAAAGAAAGAGAAAAAGGTATGGAGATGGGGAGAGGGAGTGGTGGAAGAGGTAGAGGAGATCAAATATTTGGGGTATATATTCAAAAAGAATGGAGGGCAGGAAAGACAGATAGAAGACAGGATAAGGAAGGGGGGAGGGGTAATGAGAAGCGTATGGGGGATAGGGAAAAGATATTTCAGGGACAATTACAAGAGAAGAATGTGGTTTTATGACGTGTTGATATGGCCAGTTATGGCATACGGTGTGGAAATATGGGGATGGGAGGAGAGAAAAAAAGTTGAAGCGATGCAGGAAAGATATTTAAGATGGGTACTGGGGCTGGAATGGGTGACGCCAGGGTACATGGTGAGGGAGGAGTCGTAGAGAAGGAAAATGAGAGAAAGGGCAGCGAGAAGGGCGTGGAAATACGCAGAAAGGTTAAGGGAAGGAAGGGGAAGCGAGTTGGCGAGGCAATGTTTAAGAGAAATAGAAGAGAGAGAGAGAGAGGAGGACAGAGAATATCGAGATGGGAAAAAGGAAGAAAGAAATATATAGACGAGAGAGGGGACAGGAAAAAGATAGAAGAAGGAGATAAGCAAGAGAGGGAAGAAGAGTGGGAAAGGATAGAAAGTAGGGAGAAAGGAATAGAGGAAGAGGAAAATAGGAAAATGACGATGGAATCAAAGTATAATAAGTGGTTCAAAGAAATAAGGGTGGAGGGAACTGCAGAGTATTTAGAAAGAGGAAAGAAAGAAAAGAAATGGAGCAGAATAGCGAGGTATAGGTTAGGGAATGAAATGAGAGGAGGAAGGTACTGGGAAGAAGAAGAGGAGAGGCTATGCAGGAGATGTAAATATGAAGAAGAAACATGGGAACACGCACTGGAAAGATGCAGAGGAGACCAAAGGAGAGATACAGGGATACAGGAGAGAGTGAAACAGATATTAGCGGCGGACGGGAGCGGAGAGGGGTGGATGGAAGAGCTGGATAGGGAGAGAAAGGAAAACGAGGATGGGAGGATAGGGAGAGGGAGGGATGAAAGAGAGAATGTGAGGGAGAGAGTGAAGGAGAGAGAATGAATGAGAAACAAAATAGAATAAAGATAGTTAAGACGGAAAGGAAATGGTTAAATTGTAAAGGGAACGGGAACCCTTTGTAACCCGTAATGGGATCAAATAAACTAATACATACATACATGCCAGCCTCCTTCTTCATATCCCCAAGCCACTTCTCGGCCAACGTTGTCGTAGCATGTACTGCATAGTCTCCTGATGTTGTGCAGGGAGAAGATTGTGGCGTCCCACGGTGCCAATACACACGCCATCCTCAGTAAATTGTGATAGGTTTCGGGGTGATCTGTGGGTCGTACCCCATCAACGGGCCCGGCGTAACCCTCCTGCAGTTGATATGCATCCATAGGATTGTACGACGATTTCGGTATGGGCATCTTCGCAGATAGATCGACTGACTGTCCCTTGAAAGGCTGCCTCCTCTTATATTTGCATCAATCCTTTGTCTTAGGAGTGGTACGTGCTTTGTCAGCATCTTCTTCTTTTCTCAGACTTCTTCTATCTTCGTGATGCCATCCAGGCTAGGATTCTGTTCGCAAAATCTTGATGAGCACATTTTTCTTTTGCATGTGTACCGTTTCTCACACGTGACATGTACATAGTTTGTAAGCTAGGCTCGATTCTACTTCGCAAAATGTTGATGAGCGCATTTTTGCAGGTGTTCCGTTTATATATTTTTCATTAAACAGGTTAAATTGTTTATAATAAATGTTTATAATAATAAATGTTCATAATAAATGTTTTGTCACGTCGTCGAGAATTTGGCCGTCGCTAGGAGGGCGAAAATCCTGACGACACCGGGTATTTACAAGTCCGGAGGCCGGGCCGCGTTCGGCCGCACGAGACGCGGTCCACCGGGACAAAAGTTGTTCGCAGGCACGTCACTTCTCGAAATTTTGCCTAGATTTTCGGGCGCCAGGCACGGAAGGTGCCACGCTAAGCGATTACCGCAACTAACGTGTTCGAGAAGCGTTCGGACGCGCCTGCGACAACCGATATTCGATCACGATGTTCCGCGAACGGTCGCAGGGTACTACGCGGGTCGAACACGAGACGTTCCCCGCGGCGGGAAGGTTTCTCACGTAATAAGACACTCGGAATTTCGGCTAACAAGTCTTTATTATTTGCCGGTTCACAATGGCGGTGCCGGCAACGACCGGCAGCGTTTCTAGGTTAGTCGGCGCGTGACGGGAGATCTGTACACGCGCGATTTGCCCTCTTCGGACCCCTTCGAGACGCGTTGAATCCGGCAGCAACGCGGTGGTAGCGTCAGCGTACGCGATACTCGCGTTCTACGCCCGAACTCAGATGGAAAACGCGTAACAATTGGTTTCTCGTCGGCGTAACAAGTCGCGAAAATACGGCGAGAGCACGTGGCGGCGTCGCACCGTGGAACGAGCCGAGGTTGGCGTGAAAACTACAACGACGCGCGGATCCTCACTAAAGAAATAAATAGGGCACGGCCCTCACCAAATAATACTGTCCCCGCGCGTTCGTTGCCCTACGGTTTGCGCAAATACCGGCAGCCTCGTGGCTGCTTATGGGTTTCGGCGACGCGATCACGAACACGCGTACCGAGCCAGCGCGAGAAGAATCACTTTACCGATATGGAATCTGACGAAAGCTTACCCAGCAACGGCGACGTTCGATGTGCTCGTCCCTCTTGTTCCGGCAGCGAATCGCACTAATGACTAGTTTATTTGCTAATTATACGCGACTGTTCTATCGTGGAGCCAACGAAGAAGTGATCTTTCGGCGCGATGACTCGGGAACGCGGAAGCGGAGCGTCCCCCCCTGTCCGCGCTCTTTCCCCGCAGGCGATCCGACCTATCGCGAATAGATGTTCGGCCGGGGCCTAGCCTCGGCGCGACGGTCCCTGGCGATCGGCTATTCCTCGGTTCCCCGGCAGCGGCGTTCGATGATTGGTTGTTTCATCATGCGGCGATCGACGCGGGCCTATCCGGAAACTGGCCAGGTTTTCCTCCGGACGAGGTGACAGCGAGGCATCGGCGATTCCGTCTACGGCACCGCATGTCCTCCTCTGCATCTCCAGGGTGTTCCTCCTGGGCCGCGTTGATCCCTCGAATTCCGGTGCCGGAGTTTTCGTCGGAGCTGACCGCGTTCCTCTCCTTCGGGGAAACTTTGCTTCAGGTCCTCGCCGGGACCTGACTACGGTCCTGCGAAATCGCGTCGCGCAAATTGGCGCGACGCTCAAAAATATGAGTACTCGCCCATGGGTCTCGCTCGTGCCCAGGGCGAGCGCTCGCTACGGCCCATCTCGCATTTATTCTGCCAGAAGGTGACCCGGTCTTCCGATATCCGGTCTCGGAGGACGTTGGCAAAACTGCCACGTCACAGTTTATAATACATTGTTTTTATTTATCCATGAATTATTTACATTACTCAATCCTAACCATTTTACATACACCTTATTTCCTTTTCTGTGCAACACTTTCTCCGCTAGGTATTCATCTGGATCGGCAACGCGATGCAATTTGTGTTCGTAGAATCCTCCAGCAACGGGGCTTCCACGGGAATCTTGCAGCAGATAAGTTGCCAGATTAGTTGCTTGTACCTTGACTATCTTGAACACCTCAGTGGTTCAATTTGGCGTGTAACCTTTATCAAAAAACGGTTTTAAATTTGCTGACGCGTACAGACTGACCCACACTGAATTTCGCTGGCGCGACAATCATTATGTTGTTATATATGGTGTCTAAGAGCCTGTCGGAAATGGCGGGTGGGTGACATCATACGGTCGCATTCCAATAGTTCTATGCTTTTTTCGCATTGTACTGTCGCGGTAGCGCATCGACCCATTTATAGGTTCCATTAAGTGTAAACTCTTTCCACATGTCATTCTTCAATGTACGATTGAACCGTTCTACGATGGAAGCCTTCATAACCGAATACGTAGAATAATGTCTAATACCGTGTTTCGTAAAGAGTTTTTGCACCTCACTGTTGTAAAATTCCTTTCCTTGATCGGTTTGCAAATTTTTGGACGTCGATTGCGAAATATCTTCGTGAACGCTTTAGCTATCTCACCTCCACTTTTAGTCTTGAGTGGTATGCCCGAAGCATATTTGGATAGCACATCGATAACCGCTAGTATGTACTTGTTACAGCCATTTATACGCGCATGAGGCTGCATATCTACGAGATCGGCTTGCCATAGATCGTCATACCCATGCACTAAAACTCGACGTCGTGGAAAAATCCGTCTGGCGGGGGCATGCAGTTCCTCCACTAATTGCGTCTTCTCTTTGCTCATGTTCAGGATTTGAACAAAAGAGATTTAAAATTGTATTAAACAAAATCACGATCCATGAAGTGCGATTGGTTTCTCGTGAATGCATTCTCGCTAGAGATTGACATCTTTAAACATATGTAAATATATTTATAACGTCTTAAAACAAGTTATAATATTTCGCCTGTATGCGAATGTATGCGCAAAGTATGCGGTTCGTGCGCGAGAGGATACCGCTGTGACGTCACAAAAATCCACCGACCTCCACTTCTACTGGTGTGCACGTGTTTATGCTGTTGTCCAAAAGCAGCGATTCTTTGCTATATATACCAAAATGTTCGCTGTGTTTATAAGATTGTCGGTTGGTCAAGCGGTTAATGAGATGGTCTACCAAGCGGTAGACCGGGGTTCGAATCCCGTCGGGGTTAGAAATGTTTTTCTCCGTTAAAAAAAAAAACATTCGCGAAAAAATCATACCTTGACCCCCCAAAAAATTCGCGATCCCCCAAAAATCCGTGGACCCCCCCGAAAAAGACCGCCCCGGTTAGGTCTGGGGGATGACTCCCGAAAAAGACCGCGTCTGGGGGTGACCCACGAAAAAGACCGCCCGGTTAGGTCTGGGGGGGGGGGGGGTGACTCCCGAAAAAGACCGCCCGGTTAGGTCTGGGGGTGACCCCCGAAAAAACGTTCCAATTGGGAACGAACAGGAATCTCGGGGACAGGAAATGTAAATCATGCATTAAATGTCGGAATATCCTTTTTTTATTTTATTTTATTAGCATTACATCTAAGCCTAAAGCTAACAATTCGGTGTCTATTAATGCATTGCGGTCAAAATCGTCATGTTCTGCAATGGCTTTTGCAAAATCATTGGTAACATTAGATATTATTTGCATAAACTTACAATATTTTGTTTGTACGGAATATAGGTTCTCGGATAGCCAAGAGTACATGTGATCGATACAAAATTCTAAATCAAACAATTTTCGCATCGTTTTCTGGGCAATCTGTATGCACTTAGTCGAATTTGATAATTTTGCAAGCTTTACATCATCGTTTAACTGACAGAACTCCACAGTTATATCACCAACATATCACCGCATCCCCTGAGCAGGTAATGTTCCGCAGAATGTCTTCTCTCTTTCGTAGAAAATCTTTCCTGGTAGCCATAGACAATTGAATTTCATTGCCGTGATTGTCTCCTATAGTCAACTCGACGTGACAGCAACCACCAATTCTGACTCCAATGTCAAGGTACTTGTAGAATGTATTCGTCAAGGGATATCTCCTGCCCAATATACGCACCGCGCGCACGATCCTCTGTTCCGAATTATCAGCGCTGATAAGAAAAGAAGCAATTATGAAATGCATTTTTTTTCAGTTGCAAAGAAACAATACTGAATAGCATTTTTAGCGGTAGCCAGAGTACTTACTGTGTGTGTAATTGCGGAGGATTGAACTCATTATTCTGCAGCGTTGCGCGAGAGTTGACGGTTGGGGACCACATAGTTGATACTTTGTTGATCTAACCAACAATGGCGTTTTATAGCCTCTCTCTACCCCTCTCTCCCCTCTCATTTTGAAAAGTGCAAACACGGCAAGAAATCTCGACACAAGGCAAACACACCCCATGAAATATGATACCAAAAGTCTTAGAAATAAGTTTGCTGAGTAATCAATTTTTTCGTAATGTTAGGAGTCAGGAACGAACAGAAATCTCGGCAAACATCCGGTGAAATATTATACCAAAAATTCTTAGAAATAAGTTTGCCGAGTAATCAATTTTTTGTAATGTTATACCACAAACTGCGCATTTTTTTTGTCGGCAACATCGCAAATACATCGGGTGAAATATTATACCATTTTAAGAAATAAGGAAAAAACTTTGTTAAATAATATACTTTATTCAAAAATATGATTCTTGTTGATCATTATATATTTTACACAGTTTAAATACATTTTCGACGGCACATCCTTTGGATCCACATCAAGAGCCTCGATTCCAGTTAATTTCCATAGCCATTTTTTCTTTTCCAATCCCTTGACAATGACCTTCTGCGTATTTTCCAGGGCTAGTTTCAAACAACTTCCCGCTTCTTTGTATGGAACATATCCGTCCATCCAGCCGATTCCATGATGTTTTCTCGTTAGCCATCGAACCTGACTTGCTTCGGCAGCAGTCAATCGGTGGAACCCATATGGTGGCTCGAATATCCAGTGCAATAGTTTATTTCCATCTCGTAAAATGGCCGCTTCTTTTACAATGAATTCGTTTGACTCGGTCTTGAAGCCTTGTAGATCAACAAACGTTAGACGAACCATCGCCGCTTGTTAAAGTATTCTGCGCACTACGTTGGTCAAAGGGCTGTACTCGACTATACGATCATGTATAATCAAGCAGTATGCAGCTGTGTTGACCAGGCACATTATCTCTGAATTCGAAATCTATGCGGACATCAATGGTCGCACTTTTAGCAGACTCGTTTTGACGAGAGCAGTCTATGACCACAAATGGACCACGCGATAAGAACTCTAATTCGTCCAATAGCGGCTCACTGCATCGATCACCATAATACGAGTTTCGAAATTTTGCATACATATCGTAAAGTACCGCATACTTATTTTTTTCAAAGTCCAATTTTAGGTCATCGTATGGGTATGATTCCGAATTTAGGTACAACCGTATGTTTCACAATTTACAATCGTCGAATTGATTAGCAGTCTTATGCAATTGATTCTTCCTATCATTCTGCAATGCGAATATGATGAAGCGAGGTTTCTCCAGTTGTGTTACAGTCTTGATGGCCCACGTATGCATCGTAGTTGTTTGTAAATGTGGATATTCGTATAGATCCCAAGAGCGAAAACTCATAGGTATCATTTGTCCTCTCTCGAGAATGCGTAGTAACGACAATTTGGTTACTTCTTCAAGACTTATGTGCTGCATACGCCACTGAACTTTGAATAATTCCATTTTAGGTGTTAAAGTTTCAGGGCCAATCACCGCGTTTAGGTCGTTTCGCGATCGAATTATGACCAACGCTTGACGCACGTTAACGGTAATCTTGTTATAATGTTCACCGAAGCCAAAGAGCATATTGAATGGTAAGCAGAAATTGAAATCTGCGCCATCCAGTTTACGATACCAGCCAGCGGTGGCCAATGCTTTACTTTTTCCGGGGGAGATGGACACGTGTGTTTTTAACGCAGTCGTTATTCCAGGATTTCTTCAGCGATCTATTTCAACGCCATTCAGTTCATACCGAATTTCATCAAACATGAAAGCAGCGCAATTGGTATCGAGAGTAACATTGTTGCTTGTTCCTTGAGGTGGAGCCTCTGCTAAAATAACTTATGCGTTTGAAGGTCATGTCGATGTATTACCCATAACCAAGGAAACGTATATTTCACTTACAAAAAATGTTGAAGACCGGCAATCAGAGTCACGTAATTGTATTAAATTACGATTCATCGATTCGTACAAATTTTTGAATACCAGTCTCGACAAATTGGCATCTTTCCTCGATACAGACAAATTGACAATTTTACGTTCCGAATTTCGAAATCTTTACGTTGAAAATTTCAAGTTGTTGACACGAAAGGGTGTCAAATACGAATACCTCGATTGCGTAGACAAATTAGACGACGAATGTTTGCCGCCGCTCGAGTCATTTTACAGTTCGCTGACAGGCGAAACCGTATCCGAACGCGATTATGCACATGCCGAGAATGTGTGGAAGCGATTCAACATAAAAACCTTGGGTGAATACAGCGATCTGTATTTGAAAACTGATGTTTTGTTATTGGCTGATGTTTTTGAAAATTTTCGTGATAGCTGCATTAAGAGCTACGGTTTAGATCCAGCATATTATTATACATTACCCGGATTGTTATTTGTGGAAGTCTCGATGAAGTAGGATTGACTACGATTATACTGGTTATAATATTTATTATATATATATAAACAAATATACTATATTGGATACTATCATACTATTACACTTTGCTTTTCACTCTATACTTTAACACTCTCTATCACACGTCTTGTCGCCATGCTAGCACTTGCCGAAGTGACGCAATACGTACGCTCTCACATTCTCGCGCTCACGCATGCCGAATAGCATGTAATGCATTATTCTCAACACGGATTCACGTGGGATGCTGTGCTAAAGCATACAAAAGTTAAGTTTGAATTATTAACTGATATCGATATGGTGATGTTTATTGAACGTGGTATACGCGGCGGTTTGAACCAATGTTCCGGCAGACATACTGAAGCCAATAACAAGTACATGCAGTCGTACGATCCATCGAAACCATCATCATACTTGATGTATTTTGATGTAAACAATTTGTATGGATGGGCAATGTGTCAGCCTTTGCCATATGCCGAATTTCAATGGGCTAACGACATTGAAAATATTGACATAACTTTGATCGCCGCTGATTCACCCATCGGCTACATTCTCGAGGTGGATCTAGAATATCCGCAACGTCTGCACGATGTTTCATCACAAATTGTGATGAGTCGTACTCAGGCGTGCATAAGATCGAAATTACATGAAGTGTATACTGTATCAGAGCGAAAGATTGCTCTGAGTCCATACGATGACAAACGGTATATCATACCCAACTCGACGGAGACATTGCCTTGGGGCCATTATCGAATTCCTTCGTAACTTTAAAAATTGTTAATATTCAATGTAAATAGAAGATTGTGTTTTTTATTTGAACAGGCTAAGTTGTTTATAATAAATTGTCTTGTTTCTACGTTAAAGTTTGGTGGCCCTGAAAAGGGCCGATTGCTCCACAAGGCTCGATTCTGCTTCGCAAAATCTTGATGAGCACATTTTTGCAGTGTTCCGTTTCTCACACGTGACATGTACATAGTTTGTAAGGGGGAATAATGATTACGTGCTGTGTCCACTGTTTTTTTTTTATTTGAACAGGCTAAGTTGTTTATAATAAATTGTCTTTGTTTATCCACGAATTGTTCACATTACTCAATCCTACCCATTTTACGTACACCTTATTTCCTTTTCTGCGCAACACTTTCTCCACTAAGTATACATCTGGATCGGCAACGCGAGGCAACTCATATTCGTAGAATCCTCCTTCAACGGGATTTCCACGGGAATCTTGCAGCAGATAAGTCGCCGGATTAGTTGCTTGTACCTTGACTATCTTGAACACCTCAGTGGTCCAATTTGGTGTGTAACCTTTATCAAAAACGGTTTTAAATTTGCTGACACGTTCAGACTGGCCCACACTGAATTGCGCAGGCGCAGCAATCTTTATGTTGTTATATATGGTGTCTAAGAGCCTGTCGGAAATGGCAGGGGTGACATCACACGGTCGCATACCAATAGTTCTATGCTTTTGCGCATTGTATGTTTCCAACTGGTCGCGGTAGCGCATCGACCCATTTATACAGGGTGTCTCAAAATTCCTTCTGCTCCCGGAAATGTGCGGTTCCTTGGGTCATTTGAAGCGACATTTTCCTTTTGCAAAATGGCGTCCGCAGCTTTGTTTAGGAGTTATTAACGAAAAACACGGACCAACCAGAGCGCGCCTAGTCGCTCGGTGGCACGGTCAGCGCGGCGAGCCGGGGGGAGGAGAGTGTTGTCGGTACGCCGCGATGTAACAGACAACAGTTTCTCGATTATCTCCGATTTCGATGAGCTTTGGATATGTTGTAAAGACCACGATTCTGAACAACATTTCCCTTTAGACTTTTTGCCTCGCGTCTTTAGTTTACGAGATATTTGTAAAAACTTGTAATTGAATATGCTTCGTAATGTGTGTCACTGTCACTGGGTCATTCGGTGACGAACTGCACAGATGTCTTCAGGTGTACGACAGTACCGAAAGCTAAGGGTTGTACGGTCAGGTCAACGAACTGTACAGCTGATGGTAGATAGCAAGTATACGACAATCACATGTTTCGGTTTTCCTGCAGATTTGTACGCAGAGTCGATGGGTTACTATTCGAAAACGTCGTCCGTCTTTCTTTTAGAAAGTTTCTTAAGGGAGGCATAGGACAATAGGGACCCTAAAACGCCACGCCGACCTAACATTTCTACCTCTTGCTGGCTGAAAGGACGGACGACCTTTTCGAACAGTAACCCATCGACTCTGCGTACAAATCTGCAGGAAAACCGAAACATGTGATTGTCGTATACCTGCTATCTACCATCAGCTGTGCAGTTCGTTGACCTGACCGTACAACCCTTAGCTTTCGGTACTATTTTTACAAATATCTCGTAAACTAAAGACGCGAGGAAAAAAGTCTAAAGGGAAATGTTGTTCAGAATCGTGGTCTTTACAACATATCCAAAGCTCATCGAAATCGGGACATAATCGAGAAACTGTTAGTTGTTACGACATCGCAGCGTACCGACAACACTCTCCTCCCCCCGGCTCGCCGCGCTGACCGTGCCACCGAGCGACTAGGCGCGCTCTGGTTGGTCCGTGTTTTTCGTTAATAACTCCTACACAAAGCCGCGGACAACATTTTGCAAAAGGAAAATGTCGCTTCAAATGACCCAAGGAACCGCCCATTTCCGGGAGCAGAAGGAATTTTGAGACACCCTGTAGGTTCCATTAAAAAGGAGAGCGCAAGGTCGATGCCTCTCAGATTTTTTTTTTTTTTTTTTTTTCATTCAATGCAATTTGAATCTCTAGGTAGAGATTATTTTGCAATACATAATTTTGCAATACATTGCGATACTTTTTATAATACAATATAAATTATTAATAAACGTCGGTCAATACTCAAACAGTTTTAAAGATGTACCGTTCTCTTAAACTTTTAAATCACAGGCCTTCAAAAACGAGTAACTTATTTTGCATATTTCTACCGTTGGTCTGGAGAATAGAATATTGCATGAAAGCGGAAGGAAAAGATGCAGTTTCTGTAGCTGCCTGATAAACACCAATCTCTGATCATCAAACGTGGGACATTGCCATAACACATGGTCAATATCCTGAGATTCATAGCCACACTGACATTTTGGATCATTTATGAAACCAATTCGAAAGAGAGAACTGGCAAGATTGTAGTGTCCTGATCTACATCTGTTTACCGTTGTAATAATCTCACGTTGAAGATTTGAGTGACTGTACCACGGTTTTGATTTACGGTCGTGGAAGTGTGTGAAGTAGTTTACACCTTTGTGTAAACCTTCTTTCTCTATGGTATTATATGTATTTTGTGTTGCCACTGATTTAACCAATTCCCTCAGATCCGTGAAGGGAATTTTAATAGAGGGTGAAGCTATCATGTTAGCCGCCGATTTCGCTAATGCGTCAGCACTCTCGTTGCCCAGAATCCCCGTGTGAGCCGGTACCCAGTAAAATTTAATTTTACTGTCGTTTGCGGACTGGGAGGCGAATTTGAAAACATTTTTTCTTATTTCAAGAATATAGGGATTTGTTTTTGTGTTTATAATAGGTTGTTGTAAGGAGAGTAGAGCGCTGAGAGAGTCCGTAAAAATGAGAAAATTCTGATTGGGATGATTTAAAGCTATTTTTACAGCGTCGTTCAGGGCTACAGATTCTGCAGTGAAAATTGACGCATTTTTAGTTAAACTTCTTACAACTGTCATATCTAAGTCATTACAGACATACGCAGTTCCTACAGAAACTGAATCCTTAGACTTACTACCGTCAGTGTACAGAGCATAGGATTTTTCTTCTTTAATTAAATTTTCAATTAATATATTGGGATTTTCTACATATGCAAGAGTCGAACCAAATTCTGTGTTGATATAAATATTACTAATGAAAGAATAATACTCTTGAACATCATGATTGTGGTTGTTAGCGGAATAAATAAGATTGATTGAATTCTTGGTGTCTCTTATGCATTGATATAAAAGTCGGTTACTATTTTTACGCTTGATATACTTGTTATCCATAATTTTTCGGAGCCGTGAAATGCTTGCATATATTACCGAGTGTTGATTTGAAAGAACTTTATTGAGGTAGTTCATACATAAGAATCGGGATCGTTCTTGTATGAGTTGTAGTTTGGATTCCGATAACAAAATATTGGTAGGAGTACTGATTCTATACCCCAGAGCGAGTCTTATTGCCGCGAATTGAATTTTCTCTAATTTTTCTATTTGATTTAATTGGGTGGGAAAATATACAAAGCAACCATAGTCCAATTTTGATCGAACAAAGCTTTTGTAAAGTATAATTAAGGTTTCTGGATCTGATCCCCACCACGTACCTCGAAGAAATTTGATTATGTTCATAGCTCTTGTGCATTTCTTTTGTATATAATCAATTTGATTTTTAAATGACACTTTATAGTCGAATATTATACCCAAAAAGCGCACAAATTCGCTTGATTTAATTGTAGTATTCTTGACTTTTATTTTTGTTTGACCAGGGTGGACATTGAGTCTGTTGAAATGCATAAAAACGGTTTTATGAGGAGAGAGTTCTAATCCTAAGTTACATAAGTTGATATCGATTTGCGAGATCGCTTTTTCTAGTAAGCTTTTACTGTTGCTGACTGTGTACCTGTTGCAATACATTGCAATATCATCTGCAAATTGAGAAACTATGACGCTCTTAGGTAAATTATCAGAAATGTTAGACACGTATATATTGTATAAAAGCGGACTAAGGACTAGAGATATCTATTTCACGTGTATTGAAAATACACGTGTACACGTGTAATTAACATATCCGTGTAGAAGTCCGGATCCTATTTAATACACGGATACCCGTGTACTGAAATACACGTGTTCACGTGTATCAAAATATACGGATAATACATGTATAACCGTGAACTTGAATATACGGGTACACGTGTATTATCCGTGTATTTTTATACATGTGTGAAAGAAAATGTATATTTTTTTAACAAAGTTACAGTGAATTAAAGTTTTTATATTAAAGGTAAACAAATTTACATACCACACAACCGAATGTATTATTATTATTAATAAAATTAATATTGGTACCCGTGTATTATCCGTGTAGCTTGATACACGTGTACTCGTGTATTATCTGTGTGTTTTGATATGCGTGTACACGTTTACTTCAGTACCCGTGTACAAAGATGTACACGGATTAAAATACGGATATATATTAGTACACGTGGACACGTGAATACGTGTATCCTCAATACACGTCCAAAACCGTGATCTCTACTAAGGACTCCACTTTGAGGAACACCCTTAAACACTTTTCTAGCCTGGTCGCCTGTGAGATCTGTATATATTATCCTTTCAAAAGTTATGAATTTAATGAATTTAATCATATTTATTGGACAACCGATACTTGCTAATTTTTGCAAAAGAATGTTTATATTGACGTTATCGAATGCGCTGCTGACATCTAAAAATGCAGCTAAAAGATTCTTTTTATTATTAACAGATTCTTCAATGTTTAGGATAATGTTAGATAAGTTGTCTATGGTAGATTGTCCTTGGCGAAAACCCGTTTGAGATTTAGGCAGAATGTTATTTCGCTCAACCCACCAATCCAATCTATGTTTTGCCATTGATTCAAAAAGATATGAATGACAAAGATATAGGTCTAACATTTTTGCCATCGGATTTTCTTATGAAATGGATATATGATTCTTTCCATTGTGCTGGAAATCTGCCTGTAGTAAACATTTCATTGTATATGTCTAGAAGAATTAATTTGTATTTGATTGGTAGTTTTTGAAGAATTTCGTAATCTAAACCGTCTGTGCCTGGAGCTGAACGAGTGTTTCTTTTTTTGAGAGCAATGTTAAACTCGGCAAAGTCAAAGAGTGAGTTGAGAAATTCGTTATCCTTACAAGGAGGCAATTTATCTGGGTCATCAGAGACCCATGATGGACTAATTTTATCTAGAGATTCCCTGATTTTGGTTTCAGACTGGTGATTCTCAGGAGTGTGGCAAGGTGTTACTTCGATCCATTTGTTCTTTAAGATTTTACTACAGTTCCAAACATATTTTTTACTGGTGCGGAAATTTATGCTCTTTGCAAAATCTAAATGTTTTTCTAGCCAGAGCCGAATATTTTTTATATTCTATGTAATCAATACTATTTTTAGTAAATTGCCATTTTTTGAAAGCCGCTTTTCTGAGCCTTTTGACCTTGTCACACTCCAAATCCCACCATGGTACCGGATTTCGATGAACTTTGTCATTAACAATTCTTTTTTTTGGAGTGTTTGCTATTACAGCGTTTGTAAGTATATTGGTAAAAATATTATATTTTTCATTTGCGGATAAGAGATCGTAATCTGTTGTCAAAAATCGATAGTAATTTATTTCTAGGTTGGAAGATACTTCATCCCAGTTGGTTCTTAATGATTTTAATCTGAAGGATTTCTTGTGATATATACTTTTTTTAGTCGATATTGTAATAAATAAGGGGTAATGATCAGAGCCCCAAGTATCGTCGTTTACTTCTACATTCATAATATGAGCTATGTTTGCTGAAGAGAATATAAGATCTAAATTGGACATTGTATCATTATTAAATTGAACATAGGTAATGGATTTTGAATTATGAAGAAATAAATCAGATTTGTAAAAACTATTAAAAAGTCTTTCGCCATTAGTGTCAATGCTCTTGCAATTCCAACTTGTATGATGAGCATTGAAGTCGCCCATCAATATTGCACGTTGACTTTTATCTACCTGTGTGAATATTTCGTCCCACTGAGATTGTGAGAGTATTGAATGGGGAGCTCTATAACATACGAATAAATCTAATGCGGGGCTTATATTAGTAATTTTGATGCCAGCTAGTTCAACAGATTGATCAGGACACTTTAGATCTTTAAGTTCAAAGTACGCTAAGTTGTTTCGAATTAGAATAAGAATACCACCCCCTCTGGAGTGCAGACGATCTTTCCTGAAGGTCTTGAAACCACCGAAGTGGAAGTTTTTATCCGTTTGAGATTCTTGTGAGAGCCAGGATTCTACACATATCAAGATATCCAGATTGATGAGGATATTGGGAAGTTCTTCTTTTCTTCTTAGGATGCTTCTTGGGTTCCAAAACAGTATCTTCAAGTCCTTATGATGATAGGTGGTCATAATCGGATTGATAGAAAGTTCTTTTATTAAAGGTGATATTATAAATCTTATAATTTATCAGATAATCGAGATTGGTCAGAATCGTGTTCAGAATCGGACATATTCTGAAGGAGGATTTTCTTTTTAATTCTCGTGCATCTTGATTTTAGACTTCGATCCTCGATATGTTTATGAACTATGTCTATCATCTCGATTAAACCATCTATATCCTTGGTGAATTCCATAGCAACTTCTA
Organism: Lasioglossum lativentre; assembly: GCA_916610255.1. Classification (NCBI taxonomy): domain Eukaryota; kingdom Metazoa; phylum Arthropoda; class Insecta; order Hymenoptera; family Halictidae; genus Lasioglossum; species Lasioglossum lativentre. The sequence goes on along the minus strand of OU744359.1, from coordinate 27,601,576 downwards.
AAGAATTATGTTGTCCCCGACACTTTTCCAGAAACTTTTTAAATTGGGTGTAGTTCAAAACATAAAGATCAGGAGAGAGCTCCAAGATGTCTTTAATTGGCGCAAGAATTTCGTCTAAATCCTTGGTACAGTTTTCTGAAGTATCTCCGTCAGTAAGTTTCTTTTTTTTGGAGATCGGTTTTTTAAATTTGTCGTTCTTCGTTATTGGTAAGGGAGGGGATGAGCTTCCTTCGTCAAGAGATCGAACTGTATATTCGTTTAACTTGGAGTTCAGGTTTTCATGAGGGCCCTCCGATGACGCGGATGATGGAACGGGTCTTTTAATACCTTTTTTCTCGTTAAATATGTCGTGTGTATTTGAGAGAACACCCGGTGAGTTGTCAATGCTATCCTTGTTGGCATTATGTGTCAATTCGATAGTCGTAGGCCTTTCCTGAATTTGTAATGGGCATGACTTTGCCACGTGCCCGTTCTGTTTACATAAGAAACAGCACGTTGAATCCGTGCTCAAGTAAATCCAAAATGTTGTGTTGTCGTAGGTTATTTGTAATTTGTCAGGAAGAAGGTGCTCATCTTCTTCTTTGATATATACTTGACGACGAAATGAAAAAATATGAGAGCGCCCGGGTTTCACCAGCCCTGCTCTAACGTAATTCATTTGGGAAACCAATCTAATGCCTTTATTTTTTAACAAGTCGACTAATAATTCGTGTGGTATAATCGGACTTACATTGGAGATGACAACTCTCTTATTTTTTTCCATTAGAGGTCTGATTGATAATACATGGTCCTTTACTTGCACTGACTTATTTGTAAGATTTTCTACTAAAGATCTGCTGGATAGGAAAGCACAAACTCTACCTCCTGAGATTTTTGATATAAACAAGATGTTTTCAATGTCCGTGATATTTTCCAAACCATCTAAATAGTCATCATTAGTAATTCCTTCAATTGAGTCCATTATTATGGCCTGGTCTTTTTTTGGTAGAGTACTGTGTGCTGTCACTCTAGCGTAGGTTTGCATTACGGATGGTTGCATTGTACTTTGGTTTTCCATGTTGTTATGACCCCTGTTGTCAGAAGCCATAATACCTACTTGGTGTAATTTTTCCAGACTGCAATTGCAGTCTGAATCCTAGGCTTCAATGAAACCACTGAAGAAACTATTTCACTCTATTGTATACACTCGTAGTAACTCGTAGTCGAATGATTGTTTACTTTGAGAGCGCGACACGAAACACGTCTGCTCACTACGGTGTCTCAGACACCACTCGCCTCTCAGATTTGATTGAAACTTTGTAAAGTTATAGATCTCGTTCTCCTGTTAACGTGTATACCCCATTATAGCCGCAGATACTCAGTAGTTTTTAAGATATTTATAATTAAAGGTTTTCATTACCATGAATATAGGTTTTATTTCCATGTATATCAAGTACCGTTGTGGCTTGGAGGTAGCGTGCCGGAATAGTACGCCGTTCACCAGGGTTCGATTCCTTGTCGATCAGAGTTTTTTTTTATCAATTAAACTTTCCTTATTTGTTTGTACTACTATAATACTATTATTTATTATAGTGATACTGCTCTTCACATGCAAAAATGAATATTTAATTTTAATAAAGCATAACATGGAAATAATGCGTTACATGCATAAAATAACTATAGAGATAAAGTTAATACTCAGAAGCATTATTACATGCAGCAATGGTACTTATCATAGAAACATGAAAAGCAAAGCACACAAAAACATCTAGCACATTACATGCACATTTGCTTTTGTTTATTTCTATTGGGAAATACACCTGATTTATGTTTTGAAAAATTTCCCGTTCTATTGACAATCCTGATGCAAACCATGCATATTCAAGCATGGGTTGAAAAATGGGTGCACACAATTGCCGATGTATGAGCGAGTGTATTTTTATTGCGTCTTCCATGCTTGCTATCTCTCTTTTATTTTCAATCAGATAATTGCAGTTTTGTATTCTTTTTATAAAATTCTTAATTTGCCGGTAAAAATACACATCACACGGCTGGACGAGAGGTGTACATTTGGGGGGAATAATTTTGATTGTGGATGTGCAAAGTCCTTCATTGTTTACGAATAGTTCGTCTATACTGTATATGTGCATGTAATGCACTTGCATTTATTAGATGTGCTAGATGTTTTTGTGTGCTTTGCTTTTCATGTTTCTATGATAAGTACCGTTGCTGCATGTAATAATGCTTGTGAGTATTAACTTTATCTCTATAGTTATTTTATGCATGTAACGCATTATTTCCATGTTATGCTTTATTAAAATTAAATATTCATTTTTGCATGTGAAGAGCAGTATCACTATAATAAATAATAATATTACAGTAGTACAAACAAATAAGGAAAGTTTAATTGATAAAAAAAAACTCTGATCGACAAGGAATCGAACCCTGGTGAACGGCGTACTATTTCGGCACGCTACCTCCAAGCCACAACGGTACTTGATATACATGGAAATAAAACCTATATTCATGGTAACCTTTAATTATAAATATCTTAAAAACTACTGAGTATCTGCGGCTATAATGGGGTATACACGTTAACAGGAGAACGAGATCTATAACTTTACAAAGTTTCAATCAAATCTGAGAGGCATCGACCTTGCGCTCTCCTTGTAAGTGTAAACTCTTTCCACATGTTATTCTTCAATGTACGATTGAACCGTTCTACGATGGAAGCCTTCATAACCGAATACGTAGAATAATGATTAATACCAAGTTTCGTCAAGAGTTTTTGCACCTCACTGTTGTAAAATTCCTTTCCTTGATCGGTTTGCAAATTTTTTGGACGTCGATTGCGAAATATCGTCAACGATAGCAAACGATACCAAATATAGTCAACGATCCGAACTTTTCACTTTCACTTTCACATAGATGCCATGAAATTTTTCCACACTCACGATCACTGTTCACATTTGCAATATCACTTGTATTGCAGCACAAATCACAGTAATGAGGTAATGCGATCAGTAGACTGCGGATGTCATGAATTTGTAGCAAAAATGAGTAAGTGCATTTTAAAACAGTAAAGAGATTAAAATAATTTAAAAACACCAATGTATTATTTTCAATTTGATCAAATGATTAAAGTAAAAGTCAACTATCCGTCTGGCATCTGTCCCTTGCAATAGCAACAGCCAACTTTCATTTTGCATAAAAATCCGCAGTCTAGTGACTAGTTTAAATATTACTACTAACAACACACATTTTAGCAACCGTGAACTTAGAATTGACAAGTCATTGGAGATGTTCTCTCTACCGCGACTCGAACGACACTGATTTTACCCAAGATTTTTCTAAAAAGTTTAGGGAGGACATTATGCGTGTCGAAAATGCACACTGTAGCACGCTTACGAAAACGACGGTGTGGACAGACGAAAAAAAAAGGATACGAGAGGGACCGCTGTAAGAGTACATACAATTTATGGCAATCACATGTTTCGGTTTTCCTGCAGAAAGGTACGCAGAGTCGATGGGTTACTCTTCGAAAACGTCGTTCATCCTTTTACTCAGCAAGAGGTAGAAATGTCAGGTCCGAGTGGCGTTTTAGGGTCCCTATTGTCCTATACCTCTCTTAAGAAACTTTCTAAAAGAAGCTCAGGACGAGTAGATACTTCTGGCGCGTCACACCAAGCCAGCCATCGCCGGTCTAGCTCGAACTCTGATTGGTCCGTGGTTTTCGTTAATAACTCCCAAACGAAGCCTCGGACAACAATTTGCAAAAGGAAAATGGCCCTTGAAGTGACCTCAGGAACTTCCCATTTCCGGGAGTTGAAGACATTTTGGGACACCCTTTATATACATTTAGGCTGGCGGTCGGCGCGGCGCGAGTTCAAACGTTCTGAACATACGTGCGTGGGTACGCGCGGGAATATTCGAACTCCATTGAGACGTTCGTACGACGTCACAATATGCATTATGTGTGTGAAAAGTATAAATGCGAATGGCAACGTCTAAATAGTGAGTAGTTAATTTTTTTCTAAACGCAGTTCTCTTTATAAGAGCTTGACCCTTAAGAAAGTGGAACTCAAAAATTAAGACTTTTAAAAATATATATATATAATATATATAGAATCTCCAGCAAAAAAATTAAAAAAAAGTAAGTTCCGCAAGTTGAAAAGAACATTTGTTGCTAATGTTAATTGATAAAAGATAATAAAACCACACTTCAATTTTGAAAGTCTGTATGTACCCGCGGGTTTGGTGGTGAAATTCACCCCCGACGAGTTTTTAATCGAGCTTCGGCCATTCGATAGCCTACCCAAATAGACCCCCCTCTGCCAAGGTACAGTCCCATATCTCATCTGTAAGGGTAGTTATTGAGGAAAGTCGAAAAACCAGTTTTTGGCCCATTTTCCCCATTTATTGATAGTTAAAAATTCTGACACATTTTGGATACTAAGCCTCATTTTTAGATTTTTCCGTTGCAAACTCTGGTTGTTAAACGCAAAAAACACGAAAAAATCGAAAAAATGCAAATTTCACATTGAAATCAAAAGAGCACTACTATAGATTTAATTTAGAAATGAGATATTATCATAAGTATTATGCTCAATTTTTTTTTAATCCCTGAGTGTGGTGCGTCATAGTTGAAAAAAATAAAAACCACTTTTTTTCAGCGTTTTTCCTAAGTTATACCTCTCTTCTCTGAATTTAAAAAATATATTATGTAATATTAAACATTCCAACGTTCAGAGAAATATTTTCCAGACTTTAAAACTTGCGTAGTACAAAAAGAGAAAATAATACTATGTCGTTACATTCGAATATTTCAAAGGTACTTTCAAGGGCGCCGGTTGGTGCAACGGCTATGGTCTCGGACTGCGGAACCGCTGATGACTTTTTGGACCAGGTTCGAATCACGCCTGATTCAATCTGTTTTTTTTGTTTATCAGATGTTTTTTCGATTCCTTTCAGAAAAAATTGTTGGATTTGGGTCCGACGTTTTTTTCAATTTTTCGGAAACCGTGTGTTTTACAAAAAAAAGTAAAACGATATAAAATACGCAGCCTGTTCAGATCTACAGGTTTTGTTGAACATTTTTTTGGACGCGGTAAATATATAGTTTAGAAGATATTCGAGAAAAACAATTTTATGAGCCTTAAATTAATTATTTTAATGTTTAATCCAGTTGGGCCACGTTTTCCCGGTATCCGATCGTGCTCAAACTTTGCACAGATTTTGTTTTAATTATTTGGAATAACTCTGTGGGGTGCCGTGTAAAAGAAATTTTGACAAAAACGGACCAATCAGAGCGCGAGCTTGACGCTCGCTGGCACGTTCAGCGCGGCGAGCAGGCAGGCGGTGCCAACAAGCGTCTAGGTCGCGCTCTGATTGGTCCGTGTTTTTCGTTAATAACTCCTAAACAAAGCCGCGGAAAACATTTTGCAAAAGGAAAATGGTGCTTGAAATGACCTCAGGAACCTCCCATTTCCAGTAGTAGAAGACATTTTGGGACACCCTGTATAACGAAGTTCAACCTAATACAACAAGACATAATTAGGGTAATAAGCAATAATAAACGTTACAAAACGGCAGAACAGAAAACTATATATATAAGATAGAGGAAGAGAATGGAATATCGACATTCATCAAAAATCTGGACGCGCCGTGGCGCCTGATATTCTGGCAGAGTAAACCTCAAACGTTGAAAGAGGCACAAGACATGGCATATGAAATAAGTAAGGATGAAGAACTCACAAGGAAATTGATTCCGTCAAACCATCCGCGAGACCTGAGACAACAATCGTATAATCAGCCTAAACCAATTCCGCGAAATTTCGGGCAACCGCGACAAAACATAAAACAACGGAACGGGCCGCAAAATCCGCTGAGACCACAGTAGGTAGACTAGGGGGATTCTGGATCAAGTTCATTGACCTTTCGAGGCAGACCTAACCCGGGGGGGCCCCTGCCTCCCCTGGGGAGGGGGCTTGCCCCCTCCCCCTCCCCCTCCCCCTCCCCTCTGTGGAGGGGTTTTTTCGGGAGTCACCTCCAGACCTAACCGGGGCCATCTTTTTTCGGCGGTCACCCGCGATCTTTTTCGGGGAGTCCGCGGATTTTTGGGGGATCGCGAATTTTTTCGGGGGTCAAGTCCTGATTTTGTCGCGAATGTTTTTCGGGAGAGTGACGTCACAAAGGATAGGAGTGGAGGTCGGTGGATTTTTGTGACGTCACAGCGGTATCCTCTCGCGCACGAACCGCATACTTTGGCGATCTAACCGAGAATGATGGAACAGACGCCTCTCAGACCCCGCCCGTTCTTTCCTGCAGTGGTGGTGGGGGAAGTCGTTTTACTGAGTAATCAGTTGTAATGTTATGGCCCTTTGACATCAGGGAATCTCGCATTTTTGCAACCGAGCACTTTGCTGAGTAATCAGTTTGTTGTAATGTTATACCCCCCTTTGAAATCTCGGCAAACACACCCGACCAAATATTATAACTTCTTTTAAGACGCTATTTGATTGACCCTGACATTTTTTTATGTAATATGATACCCCTTGGGAACGAACAGGAATCTCGGGGACAGGAAATGTAAATCATGCATTAAATGTCAGAGAAATATCCTTTTGAAAATATTATAACTTCTTTTAAGACGTTATAAATATATTTACATATGTTTAAAGATGTCAGTCTCTAGCGAGAATGCATTCTCGAGAAACCAATCGCAGTTCATGGATCGTGATTTTGTTTAATACAATTTTAAATCTCTTTTGTTCAAATCCTGAACATGAGCAAAGAGAAGACGCAATTAGTGGAGGAACTGCATGCCCCCGCCAGACGGATTTTTCCACGACGTCGAGTTTTAGTGCATGGGTATGACGATCTGTGGCAAGCCGATCTCGTAGATATGCAGCCTCATGCGCGTATAAATGGCGGTAACAAGTACATATTAACGGTTATCGATGTGCTATCCAAATATGCTAGGGGCATGCCACTCAAGACTAAAAGGGAGGTGAGGTAGCTAAAGCGTTCACAAAGATATTTCGCAATCGATGTCCAAAAAATTTGCAAACCGATCAAGGAAAGGAATTTTATAACAGTGAGGTGCACAAACTCTTGACGAAACACGGTATTAGGCATTATTCTACGTATTCGATTATGAAGGCTTCCATCGTAGAACGGTTCAATCGTACATTGAAGAATACCATGTGGAAAGAGTTTACACTTAATGGAACCTATAAATGGGTCGATGCGCTACCTCGACTAGTTGCAAAGTACAATGCGCAAAAGCACAGAACTATTGCAATGCGACCGCGTGATGTCACCTCTGCCATTTCCGACAGGCTCTTAGACACCGTATATAACAACATAAAGATTGCCGCGCCGGCAAAATTCAGTGTGGGTCAGTCTGTACGCGTCAGCAAATTTAAAACCGTTTTTGATAAAGGTTACACACCAAATTGGACCACTGAGGTGTTCAAGATAGTCAAGGTACAAGCAACTAATCCGGCGACTTATCTGCTGCAAGATTCCCGTGGAAACCCCGTTGCTGGAGGATTCTACGAATATGAGCTGCATCGCGTTGCCGATCCAGATGTATACTTAGTGGAGAAAGTGTTGCGCAGAAAAGGAAATAAGGTGTATGTAAAATGGCTAGGATTGAGTAATGTGAACAATTCGTGGATAAACAAAGACAATTTATTATAAACAACTTAGCCTGTTCAAATAAAAAACACAATCTTCTATTTACATTGAATATTAACAATTTTTATAGTTACAAAGGAATTTGATAATGACCCCATGGTAGCGTTTCCGTCGAGTTGGGTATGATATACCGTTTGTCATCGTATGGACTCAGAGCAATTTTTCGTTCTGATACTTATTTTTACAAGACAATTGGTAAAAAATTAAAATAATACTTTTTCCAGTGGTCCGGTCTCCTTTTTTATCCTGTTTAAAAAATATTTTCAATTAATAAATATTACAAAAACGTTTTTATTCATTTTTCTTTAAAAAATTTTTTTACCTCGATTTCCGCACACGTCTGTACCTCGCGGTTGTGACGTGCACGGTTAATCGATTATTTAAAAGATACATGCTGATCAATATTTCCACCAGTATTTAAAAAATGATTGGTAAACCGGAGACAGATCTCACTGCCGCAGTCACACCTGACGGTGAACAGGACTTCCCAGATTTTCGTCTCGAGCGTGACAGACTCCGAACTTTCCGTTTCTGGCGTTATTCGGACATCGTCAAACCCAAGGACCTCGCAGCCGCAGGATTTTTCTCCTTGTGCTATAAAGATCTCGTCAAATGCTTCGATTTTTAAATACTGGTGGAAATATTGATGGAAATATTGATCAGCATGTATCTTTTAAATAATCGATTAACCATGTACGAAATGTTTGGATTTCGCGGAGACAACAATGGCGTGGTTTTGTAGTGTGTCGTTTTGCGTAACAGTGAAGTCGACACGGTATGTCAGCAATTTGGTACACGGGATCGCGAACTAATACATCATATTTTGGACAGCCAAAATTTTCTAAATTTATTGATGTTATGTCCAATTTTCGAAGAATGTCTCTCTCGAAACACCCGCCTTTGTACGCTACGACGGGGTTCGATTGATCGCGCACAAAATTTTTTATGACATTGACTACGTCGTCCTGTTGATATCTTTCAAAACCAAAATCCGTAAATGGAATCCCATGTTCGAAATTGCTGACATACCATGCCGACTTTTTGTCCGCCTCGCTTAAACGATGAAAGTTTTTCCCCAGATGAAATTCGGCGAGTTCGAATGAGCCGTCGCAAACATTAATAATGGCTAATTCTTTGGGGAACAATTTCTTTTCGACAACGAATCCATCCATATCGATTATTTGTGTGATTTGATCAGCCATCTAAAAAAATGTTTCCAACCATTGATTTCGTTTTAAAAAATTTTTAAAAATTTATTGTTCTTACGATTGAGTGTACTATAAATCCGCAGACGGTGATATAACTTAGCATGCGACTGCGAAGAGCATTTTATAACAAACTTCACATCCCTACTCGATACAATTACTACCACAGCGACTCTGTTAAAAGTGCAAACATTGTTGTCTGGATAGATTTCGGTAGCAGAGATAATGTGCCAGTCAACACATCTGCATACGATATATTTCATTACATAAAAAAATGTCAGGGTCAATCAAATAACGTCTTAAATGCTGTTTTAAAAGAAGTTATAATATTTCGCCGGATGTGTCGAGATTCCCTGACTCCTATCATTACAAAAACTGATTACTCAGCAAACTTATTTCTTCGTCTTAAAAGAAGTTATAATATTTAACCCGCAAGTACTCCGGCTAAAAAAGTAAAAAAACGGGTTTTGGAATTAAAAAATTGTATATTTTTTCATTTATTTATTAAAAATCTTAATTGTCATTTCCATGCACAATATAATCATGTAATAATATTGATATAATTGTTCGGGTCTTGCGCGCATCACTGCCGAGTAAAATTTAATTCGACGTAACCTTGCAATTTATGGACTTCGGCCATTATTTCTCGCCGCAGCACAGTGTGTCCAAACGGCGAAATCGTGACCAAAACCTCGAAAATGAACTTTCCGGTGGGGATACGGTAAGTACTATTTTAGATACTTTAGTATTGTGCCTATGGAAAAACCGAGGTGCGAAGGTTTTATTACTTATACCTGAGAAATGGTGAGAGCTCGAAGTTTTCGTTCATTAGTCGTTCAGTAATCGTGTTGTGAGGAACTGTGTGACAGCGAAAAGTGAAAACTGCATATTTCAAAAACGGTTTATTTAATTTGAATTCTGCAAAATGGATGCTGTTCCTGGAAGTAAGTAGAATGTCTCTGACTACTAGTATATTTGAAATAGTTAGAAGACGGGAACAGAAAAGTTTTAAGGACAAATTTGAAACATGTAGAGTAAAAGTTGTGTGGAAAACAATATGAAGCTATAATTTTTGTTGGAACTTGTAGTTGACACTGTCATCTTTCAGTATTTGCAAAAATTAGCTGCCAAGAAGTGCCTACCATTGTTTTGTAAGACCATTTTGTAAATGCAGAATGAAACATCGACATGCGTGTTTTCTCGGGAAGTGTAGACGGTATTTAAAAACTCTTCAAATAAATATTGTATGGTTTTGCATCAGTTTATTATTAATTTCAATAAAAAATTAAAAAATTGACACCAGACGCATTGAAACTTGTCTTTCTAGCAAGAAACACTCGAGAAAATGAAGATATTAAAGATGATGATAACTATTACAGTTCATCTGATTCGACATAGTTTTTTAATTTTTATTTTGTCATATTTATTTCTTTTTAGTGTAAACATTTTACTGTAAACATTTTTTAGAGGAAAATAAAATTTTTTGCTATACATGTCCGCCATATTGGATTCGCTACTTTGTTTTCTATACTTTTAAGTTCAGATTCGTAATCAGCGACCCAAAAAACCCTCATGTACCAGTTTTTATCCAATTTCGTCCAGATTGAAGTGAGTTACGAGGTTTTGACCACGATTTCGCCGTTTGGACACACTGTGCGCAGCTTCGAACACATGACGTCACATTTTTTTTCTGCTTCATTAGACATTTTTAAAATTGTTTTATGTGTTTCCTTGAAGATGCGCTCCTCCAATCGATTTAATGTTTTCAGAATATACGCCCTTTCCTTGTCCAAGCATGCCTTATTCACTGCATCGGCATCGTTCGTCGGGTATGCCAAACCTCCAAGCTTTCGGTCTCTCGCGTCGAAAGCGTCGCTGTTTCTTTCTCGTGGATCGAAAAAAGAATTGTATAATTCGTTAAATATGTTTATTTAATTTATACAATTTGTTGCCGGCCGAATTAACTTTAGGCAACTATTTCACGGAGCTAGTATCTTGTTGCGGTGTAACAAATGTTGATATAAACGGACTATCGTGTATAGTAGATTTGTACGAGATTATCTAAGTCTTACAGACAAGCTCTCGATGCTTGTCGTTCGAGTTTTCGAAAGATTCTGATTCTCTGTTCTGGGGTCCGATCGCTGGTCACATCGCTGGTGCTACATACTTCGAGGGGATGGGCCCGATTTGTCAAGAGAATCATCCCCATTCGTTGATTGACTCGAGGAAGGAGGATCTTCCGGACAACCCTCACCGGTGGAGGAGGAAGATCCTTCCTCAGGTCAATCACGGAAATTTCCGGAAAAACACGTAATAATGGGGACCCCGGTACAGCGCGACGAAAAAGTCCCAAGTGGCCCGCACATGTATTTTATGACCCCTTGTCCCGAGCGGACGGATGGCCATCAGGTTCGAACCTTGGGTTTAAGACCCTAGGCACCTCGCGTACGGTACCTTCGAATATTGCGTTTTGTCTAAAACAGATGGCCCAAAGGGGGGTAAGTACGTATTTTAGACCCTCACGGACCTTGAGGATGACAAAGTCGAGAGAGTCAGTCGGAACGGGTATAATAAAACTAAAACCATAAAACGGTTGCTACGCGAATGGCAGATTTCTAAAAACAACCTTTAGAATAACGCCAAATGTAATAAAATGATATCGCGAAACCGAACATGCTCCCCCCGTTGAATGACACTGTCATTCAAGAGCGAGACTGCACGCGTTGAATCGTATGACTCTAAAATAGCGGTATAAAAGTTAATGGAACGCGAGTAAATATATATATATTAAGATTACTTAAAATGGAACAAAATCTAGAAGTGGTTACGATAAACATAATTAATTAACTTCTTGATTTTCGGTATCGATTGGAAGAATCGCGAGTTTCCTGGCATTACGCTTATAAATGCCAGTCATAGTTCGGACGGTTACTGCTCGGATTACGTTATCCTTGCCGGGATGAGTCTGCGTAACCCTTCCAAGGTTCCACTGTAGCGGTGGAAGGTGGTCTTCCTTCAGGACGACGACCGTTCCTTCCTTGATGTCGTGTGATCCCTTAGTCCACTTCGATCGTACGTTCAGGTGGTGAACATATTCTTTTGACCACCTGGTCCAGAAGTCCTGTTTTACCTTCTGGATATGCTGCCAAGTTGACAGCCGGTTGATCGCGGTAGCGGTATAATCGGCCTCAGGTACGCTCGTCATTGCGCAACCAATTAAAAAATGGCCAGGAGTAAGGGCACAAAGGTCATTAGGATCGGAGGAGAGAAGTGTTAAAGGACGAGAATTTAGGATTGCCTCGATTTCCGTAATAAATGTGGCAAATTGTTCAAACGTAAATAACTCGTCACCGACAACGCGTCTCAAATGATGCTTGAAGGATTTTACTGCCGCTTCCCAAAGTCCTCCAAAATGAGGAGACAATGGAGGCGTAAAATGCCACGTAACTTCTTTATCGATAAGGAATTGGTAAACTCTTTCATCTTCGCGCAAAGTACGAAGGAGTTCCGTCATTTCATTATTGGCACCGACGAAATTCGTGCCATTATCGGAATAGACGTTTTTACAAATTCCGCGTCGCGCAATGAAACGTTTGAAGGCAGCTATAAAGGCTTCGGTGCTCATATCACTGACTATTTCGAGATGCACGGCTTTAGTCGAGAAACAAATAAAAACCGTAACATAAATCTTTATACGTGTGCGGTTACGATATCGTCGTTCCTTTATGTAAAAAGGCCCGCAACAGTCCACTCCGACGTTAGTGAATGGCCGAGTTTCGGCGACTCGTGTAGCCGGCAAATTACCCATTAGATAGTTTGTCGTCGGAGGGTTAAATCGGAAACATTTCACGCACTGACGGATTATTTTACGCGTCGTGTTTTTGCCATCTATTGGCCAATACGATTGACGAACATTATATAGAGTGGTTGTCAACCCCGAATGATAATGTCGGATATGTGATTCGCGAATAAGAAGATCAGTTATATGACTATTTTTCGGCAAAAGAATCGGATGTTTTTGACTGAAGGGTAAATTAGAATTCTGGAGACGACCTCCAACACGTAATATGCCCTTTTCGTCTAGAAATGGAGCTAATGGCATTAATTTGCTCTTCGAATTTAACGCGGATCCAGTTTTTAAGTCGTGTAGTTCTTCCGAAAACGATTGCCGCTGCGTTAAGATGATAATTTTTTCATCTGCATGTCGTAATTCCTCAACAGAAAGCGGACCAGTACAACGAGGTTTTCGTATAAATCGTAAACAATACGCGAGTACTCTGCTTAAACATCGAATGCAAGAGTATCGTTCTAATACATCCAAAGGTTTTACGACCGAACAAGACAAACACGTTAATTTGCGTAATTCAGGTGTATCCTTTGGAAATTCAAAACGCGATTCTGGCCAAACGGATTCGTCAGACGCGAGCCAAGTTGGCCCGTAACGCCAAAGTTTGCTCGTAACGAATTGTTCTGTTGTAGAACCACGCGAAAGTAGATCTGCGGGATTATCGGTTGATCGAATATGTCGCCATGTTTGAACATCTGTTTTATTTTGGATATTCGCGACACGATTAGCGACAAAGGTTTTCAGTACGTTTGGTGGTTTCTGTAACCAATGTAAAACAATTGTGGAATCTGTCCACAAAATTGTGCAATGAATTTCTTGTTGAATTATTCGTTTTACGGAAGTATATAGTTCGGCGAGTAAATTGGCTCCACATAGTTCCAATCGCGCCAAACTAACGGTTTTTAACGGTGCAACGCGAGATCTTGCACATATTAAACGAGTTATGGTGTTACCAGACATGTCTATAGATCGAATGTAGATGTTAGCTCCGTACGCGCGTTCGCTAGCATCGCAGAATCCATGTATTTCGAATCGTTTAATGGAACGTTGAGAAATGTGTCGTTCGAAGGAGAAATTTTCTAGCAAACTCAATTGTGTCTGATAGTTCGACCATTCAGTTTCGATATTTGCTGGTAAAGATTCATCCCAGTCTACCTGGAGTTGCCACAATCGTTGCATTAATATTTTTGCGACAACAGTAACTGGTCCAAGAAGACCCAATGGATCGAAAATTTTCGCGATTGAAGATAGTATCGTACGTTTAGTATGCGTTTGCTTTTGATCGATGGAAACGGTATATCTAATGGAATCATCGCGCGGATTCCAGACAACGCCTAATGTTTTAACGGTCGAGTCACCGAAATATTTCGGATGTATCTGACCCTCCGAAAGACCTGATAGTAATTGTGGATCGTTCGATACCCACTGACGAATATTCAGTCTTCCTTTTTTTAGTATCTCAATTATGTCGTTACGTAATTTGAGAGCTTCGCGAAATGTAGCAGCACCAGTCAAAAGATCATCAACGTACATGTCCTTTTTAATGACCTCGGATGCTGCGATAAAACTGTCCGATTCGTCATCTGCTAGCTGATGTAAACACCTTATTGCTAGGTACGGAGCCGAAGATAAGCCGAACGTAACCGTGTTTAATTCGTACGTCGCGATTTCGTTTCTGTCATTTCTCCAGAGGATCCGTTGGAACGGACGATCCTCGGGACGTACAAGGAATTGCCGATACATCTTCTCAATATCGCCAGTTAACACGTATGCATGAGTTCGGAATCGTAATAATAATGAGAAGATGTCTTCCTGTATCGTCGGACCGATTTCAAGTGCGTCGTTTAACGATATTCCAGTGTTCGATTTAGCCGATCCATCAAATACAACTCGACATTTCGTGGTCGAGCTGGATAGTTTGATGACGGCGTGATGAGGCAAATAGAAACCGTATGAATGATCGGGTGCGTCTATTTGAGTCATGTGACCTAACGTAAGGTATTCGTTTATTATATTCGTATATTCGGTCTTTAGATCGAGATTATGCTTGAATCTTCGTTCTAAAGACAAAAATCGATTTAACGCGCGTGTATAGGATTCTCCGATATCTTGCTTCTTCTCATTGAACGGAAGCGCAACCACGTATTTCCCTGATTTTTCGCGAGATACCGTCTGTTTGAAATGAGCCTCTACTTCATTTTCTATTGGAGAAAGATGAACTTGTTGAGGTCCCTCTTCTACTTCCCAAAACCTTTTTATATCGAAATTAACGTTGTTAAGGAAAGTGCGCGCTTTGCCAATTGAAACGGTGGGTGCACTCCCTCCGATTACCCAACCGAACTGCGTTTTTTGTAAGATCAAGTCAGATTTTCCCTGATGATGAATCTGTACTTGGCCGATACTAAGACTCGCGAGCGTTGGTCCCGTACCAATAAGCATGTTGACATGTGATGGTTTGTGAAACGTCGGGTCAGCTAGTTTAGTGTTAGGAGGAATTTGCAATTTACTTCGATTTATTTGGCTGTCGGGTAACAGCCCTGCAATACGCGGTATAACGAAAAAGGTAAGAGTGCGATGGAATTGGTTTAAACGAGATTTAATCTTCACCTTCGTGATTCGATTCGTTACTGTATGTAGCTCGTTTAGTACTTCGATATTTATGGGTTGTTCATACATGGGCAAATTTAAAATTGATGCGAAATCTTCAGTTATAAAATTTGCATTTGAACATGTGTCGAGCAACGTGCGGCCCTCGACGGGTCGTTGGTTGCAATCAAAAGCGTGTACAATTGCCGTAAGCATAAGATCGTGCGTTGATCCTTCCGAAATCAATGTATGATAACGTTCGAATTTGTTTAAAAGATCGATTTTCGCGGTGTCTAGTCAAGACTGGGTTTGATCTGATTGAGTATCCGAACATGACCCAACCCTTTCCGTATTCGAATTTGTAGGTTTGTGCAATTTAGTGTTGTGTTTCTGATCACATACTTTACACCCTCCTAGATTGCATGCTCCCACTGAGTGACCGGGCAACAAGCAATTATAACATAATTTCGCGTTTCGTACGGCATCAATACGTTTGTCTATGTTCATGTCTAGAAACGTTTTACATTGATATGTTCTGTGCTGTTCGCTTTTGCAGAACGAACAATTTGAAAATCGCGTTTTCGTGACGAATGCCTTATGCGTATTCGTGACCTTCTGCGACGAAGGTGGAGAATTTCGGGATCGAGTCATTCGAACCGATTGGTTTTCACGATTATTGGCAACGGATTTAAACGAGTTATTTGCAACGGAAAGCTTATCAATATATGAGTCCGATTCATAATCATTGGATTGATGAGCAGCGTTATGCAAATGTTTAAATATGTCATCTATTTTAGGCATTTCTCTGTCTGTTAGAGTTTGCTCCCAAGTCTTTCGCGTGTCGGTACTCATTCTCGAAATCACAATGCCGGCAAGGAGATCATTGGCAATATCTTCCCAATTTCTGCCTAACGCGTGTAGTGAGCGTACGTGTAGTTGCACGTGATTCACTAAATCTAGAATCGCGGCTGACGAATCGTTCTGCATGACTGGCGTCTCGCGTAATAAGGCTGCATGTTTCAAGATTATCGCGCGTTTATTATCGAAAATCTCGGTGAGGTGATTCCATGCAAGTTCATAATTGTCTTCGCTTATGGTAAACGCTTCGATCGCGGTTCCTGCCCTCCCGGATGTTGATAATCTTAAATAATTTAACTTTTGAACTTTACTCAAACCGGCGTGTGAGTGTATCATAGTTAAAAATGCGTCTCGAAACGTTATCCATTTTTCGAGGCGTCCATCGAATTTCGGCAAGTTTATTTTCGGAAGATGAACTGGAATTTTTACGGTTGCTACATCTGATCCGCGTGACTCAGAACTATTGTTTAGATTCGAGGTGGTTGACAGCGACTCTTGTAATTCAATAGCTGTAGCAAGTGTGTCATCGTAAATATTTGACACTTCTTCGCGGATTTGCTCAATGGATTCGTAATCCTCTGTCAATGATCCTAATTCATCCTGTTCATCGTTGAACTTTTGGAAAAGGATTCTTATTCTATTTATTTTTTCGCGTAGTTTAATACGTTCCTTAGAAGAATCCTCGAATGTATCTAAGTAATGTTCTAGTGAAGTGAGCTGGCCTTTAAAATAGGAACGTTTCTGCTTCAATGCGCGTATTTGCTTTTCGAGTGCTTTATCGTTTGAATTTGCCATTTTTTAGTGGGAAATTCGAGACAAGGTAGATGAAGGATTGAAACAGGAATTTTAATTGGCGCGAAATTAAGAACGAGCCTACCTTTGGTGAAGATTTCTTCCACGGAGTTGTCCCTTGGCCGCGTGATTGCAGGAGACGTCTCTGGATCTTCAGAGGTTGAATGCTCGATCTTTCCGTAGTCTTCTGGTCAAACTTCCTGGTTTTAATCGCCAACACCAACTTAGGGCTGATAGACGCGTCTCTAGACCGGATGATGTCAAAGACGTCTGCACCCAAAATGTTGATCTATGTGGCTTCCAGGATGTGGCTTCCAGGATCGAATTGTTCGTCACTTGTCACGTAAACAAGAACTTGCGATGTATATGTATGTCCGTTCAACTTGTCACTTGAACCGCACTCCGAATAAGTCACTAGATCCGGCTCGAAGGACCAATGTTTCTTTCTCGTGGATCGAAAAAAGAATTGTATAATTCGTTAAATATGTTTATTTAATTTATACAATTTGTTGGCGGCCGAATTAACTTTAGGCAACTATTTCACGGAGCTAGTATCTTGTTGCGGTGTAACAAATGTTGATATAAACGGACTATCGTGTATAGTAGATTTGTACGAGATTATCTAAGTCTTACAGACAAGCTCTCGATGCTTGTCGTTCGAGTTTTCGAAAGATTCTGATTCTCTGTTCTGGGGTCCGATCGCTGGTCACATCGCTGGTGCTACATACTTCGAGGGGATGGGCCCGATTTGTCAAGAGAATCATCCCCATTCGTTGATTGACTCGAGGAAGGAGGATCTTCCGGACAACCCTCACCGGTGGAGGAGGAAGATCCTTCCTCAGGTCAATCACGGAAATTTCCGGAAAAACACGTAATAATGGGGACCCCGGTACAGCGCGACGAAAAAGTCCCAAGTGGCCCGCACATGTATTTTATGACCCCTTGTCCCGAGCGGACGGATGGCCATCAGGTTCGAACCTTGGGTTTAAGACCCTAGGCACCTCGCGTACGGTACCTTCGAATATTGCGTTTTGTCTAAAACAGATGGCCCAAAGGGGGGTAAGTACGTATTTTAGACCCTCACGGACCTTGAGGATGACAAAGTCGAGAGAGTCAGTCGGAACGGGTATAATAAAACTAAAACCATAAAACGGTTGCTACGCGGAATGGCAGATTTCTAAAAACAACCTTTAGAATAACGCCAAATGTAATAAAATGATATCGCGAAACCGAACAGTCGCCATTGAGACAAAGCGCACTCCGTCTCACGTAATTCTTGCATGTTACATCATCCTTATTTGACTCGTTTCGCAACGTAACACCGAACTTGTTGATTGACATCGTGAAACTGTTGAACACGTTCAAAACCATCTTTAATTTATAATCAGACCCGCTTCTCGGAGCTCCTCTATGATTGACATGATTTCGTTATCATGGCCTGTATGTCCAGCAGCTCGCGATGACGCAAGCAATCTTATTCTATCCACTAACTCGTTGGGATCATCCCAATGTACATAATCAATCGCATTGTCGGTAACCATCATGTTCTCCGGTAATGTATTCATCAAAGTTGACTTGGGGGGCAAACCCTCTTCCAGTGCGAGGTCGTGTTTCAAGCAGTGATGCAATTACATGTTTATACTTGTATCCTTTGTTACTCAATGGGGGATTTGCAGCACTATGGTTGCGCCTGTGCGCATTTGTCGTCAGCAGAATACTCTTATATTTCTGTTTGTCAGCATCGGTGTATATTCTTATCGTCGGGCATTCTCTTGAAAATTAGTTCGAAAAGGCCAGGCGTTCCTCTGTATTTTACATTATCGATGATTATATAGTACACACCATACACGTGGTCAACCTGGTTTTTCTTATCCTTGAAAAATAAGTTCAAATATTCCTACGACAGCGGTCCTAGATTCTGAGTCAAATATGTAGTGGCTTCATCATGCTGTTCAGGATTCTCAGCAATCTCACGCATTGTCGTTTCGAGAATATTTTGTTCAAGTGTTTCTGCTTCGTCTGTCCATACTTCTTCTGCAGGAGGTTCGGAATCTGGACAAAGTCGTTTCGATAGTCGATGAGGTGTTGGTTTTAAAGGTGTTTCAGCACGTACTCTTTTCAATCCGCGATACCGAGGCGTAGCGTTTAGCACAGACGGCTTCAATCCACAATATTTCCGGACGCTACGTTAGGCGAGAAGGCTGTTGCAACAGCTGTTTGGGCCGCGATGAAAGCTAAGTCGAAGCTTGAGATGGGGCTCAAGAAAAAAAAGAACAGTGGTAAGAAGAAGAAGACGCGAGTTCTACCGATAGCAAAGCGAGGTGGTTTCCTACCGTTCCTCTTACCTGCATTGTCAGCTATAGGGGCGTTGACGGGCGGTGCTGCTGGCGTAGCGAAGGCTGTGAACGATGCCAAGGCTGCGCGAAAACAGTTGGAGGAATTGCAACGTCATAACCATGCTATGGAAGGTCGCGGAATTTATCTCGCACCCTACAAGAAGGGTGCCGGTTTAACGAAAAAAAAAGTTCAATCCATGAAAAACTAGGGACACTGTCGATGACAAATGTTCAGCTTGAGGATATAGGAAGAAAGAATATACCACATTTTCGCGGAGTATACATGCGCGATAGTCTTCCGGCGAGAGCAAATGTAAATGAGAGCGGTATAGTAAACTTGGACGATAGTATCGGTCCGGGCACACATTGGGTCGCATACGTGAAACGCAATCGTACCGTAAAATATTTTGATAGCTTTGGTAATCTACGCCCACCTGTGGAACTTATTGCATACTTTGGATCATCCGCAAAAATTACTTACAATCATGCACGTTCTCAAAACTTCGATCAAACCATATGCGGGCAACTGTGTGTAAAATTTCTCGAGGAAAACTCATTATAAATGTACATTACCGACAAGTACAATTTCATTACATTCTTTACCCCTTTCGCATAAACATGACGCCCTCATCGTTGACACTGACGTTAACGGGTAAGAGCAGCATGCTCGCAGTCCAATACTTTCCCGCGATAGATTTGAGTGGTCATGAATACCAACTAGGTCTCGTGGATTTTGAAACGTTTAACACGATAGCGAACGTCGATGCTCGCAACAATAAATTTTATTTTGGTGAAAATGACGAAGAAATTGTCATTCCCGAAGGATCTTACGAACTGAATGCAATCGATAAGTACTTGAAACGGGAAATACTGCGAAGATATCCCAACAGGCATGATTCTGGGAACGATGAATACCCTCTCGTCATACGTGCTAACAATAATACGATGAAGAGTGAAATATACTGCTCCTATAAGATTAATTTTGAGAAACCTAATAACATAGGATCGCTACTTGGATTTTCTGCAAACCGTATTCTCCCACGTAAAATGTGGCATGAGTCTAACGCTCCTGTGAACATCATAAGCATCAACGTGATCAGAGTGGAATGCAGCATAACAGCTGGTTCGTACAGTAATGACAAACCTGTACACATTATTCACGAATTTTCACCTAGGGTTCCCCCAGGATATAAGATCTCAGAAACACCGCCGCGAGTCATTTATCTTCCTATCGTCGTGCGGATAATAGACGATTTAGAAATACGTCTGCTTGACCAAAATAATCGTCTGATCGATTTTCGTGGAGAAGAAATCACTGTTAGACTACATGTAAGACGGCGAGACCAGCGCTCCTACGAATAAGTGTTGTATTATGCTTGTGTATAACAAAGTGAACGAACCTCTAATTCCGACTGCTGCAACAAATACATTCATCGACACAGTAAGTCGGGCAAATTATCGTGCCACACCATCGTCGAGGAAGAACCTGCTGAGCTTGCAGAACGTGCGTTTTCTACAATCGTTGGGATTTGTTGTAAAGCAATAATGTGTGACATTCTGGCCATTGGCAATACACCGACCTCCGATAATCGTATAACCAAGATAGAAGTGCACACGTATAATCCCTATGCAAATACTACTCTCGGAAATAGCGATGAAATAAGAATACCGATGCAGCAGCAAGATCTGTATACGCTACCGTGCGAGAGTTTCTTGTACATTGAAGGAAAAGTTATTTTAGCAGAGGCTCCACCTGAAGGAACAAGCAACAATGTTACTCTCGATACCAATTGTGCTGCTTTCATGTTTGATGAAATTCGATATGAACTAAATGGCGTTGAAATAGATCGCTGTAAAAATCTGGAATAACGACTGCGTTAAAAACACACGTGTCCATCTCCCCCGGAAGAAGTAAAGCATTGGCCACCGCTGGCTGGTATCGTAAACTGGATGGCGCAGATTTCAATTTCTGCATACCATTCAATATGCTCTTTGGCTTCGGTGAAGATTATAACAAGATAACCGTTAATGTGCGTCAAGAGTTGGTCTTAATTCGATCACGAAACGATCTAAACGCGTTGAATGGTTCTAGTATTTTAAGACCTAAAATCGAATTATTCAAAGTTCAGTGGCGAATGCCGCACATAAGTCTTGAAGAAGTAACCAAATTGTCGTTACTACGCATTCTCGAGAGAGGACAAATGATACCTATGAGTTTTCGCTCTTGGGATCTATACGAATATCCACATTTACAAACAACTACGATGCATACGTGGGCCATCAAGACTGTAACACAACTGGAGAAACCTCGCTTCATCATATTCGCATTGCAGAATGATAGGAAGAATCAATTGCATAAGACTGCTAATCAATTCGACGATTGTAAACTGTCAAACATACGTTTGTACCTAAATTCGGAATCATACCCATACGATGACCTAAACTTGGACTTTGAAAAAAATAAGTATGCGGTACTTTACGATATGTACGCAAAATTTCAAAACTCGTATTATGGTGATCGATGCAGTGAGCCGCTATTGGACGAATTAGAGTTCTTATCACGTGGTCCATTTGTGGTCATAGACTGCTCTCGTCAAAACGAGTCTGTTAAAAGTGCTACAATTGATGTCCGCATAGATTTCGAATGCAGAGATAATGTGCCAGTCAACACAGCTGCATACTGCTTGATTATACATGATCGTATAGTCGAGTACAGCCCGTTGACCAACGTAGTGCACAGAATACTTTAACAAGCGGCGATGGTTCATCTAACGTTTGTCGATGTACAAGGGTTCAAGATCGAGTCAAACGAATTCATTGTAAAAGAAGCGGCCATTTTATGGGATGGAAATAAACTATTGCACTGGATATTCGAGCCACCATTTGGGTTCCACCGATTGACTGCTGCCGAAACACGTCAGGTTCGATGGCTAACGAGAAAACATCATGGAATCGGGTGGATGGACGGATATGTTCCATACAAAGAAGCTGGAAGCTGTTTGAAACTAGCCCTGGAAAATACGCAGCAGGTCATTGTCAAGGGATTGGAAAAGAAAAAATGGCTGTGAAAATTAACTGGAATCGAGGCTCTTGATGTGGATCTAGAGGATGTTCCAAGATTGTCGATGTTGCAAAAGGGGCTGCATAGATGTGCATTCCATACTGGCGTATGTGCCGTTGAAAATGTATTTAAACTGTGTAAAATATATAATGATCAATAAGAACCATATTTTTGAATAAAGAATATTATTTAACAAAGTTTTTTCCGTATTTCTTAAAATGGTATAATATTTCACCCAATGTTGCCGACAAAATGCGCAGTTTGTGGTATAACATTACAAAAAATGATTACTCGGCAAACTTATTTCTAAGAATTTTTGGTATCATATTTCACCGGATGTGTTTGCCTCGTGCCGAGATTCCTTGCTGTGTTTGCATTTTTTCAAAAAGGGAAGGGGGGGGGTAGAGAGAGGCTATAAAACGCCATTGTTGGTTGGATCGACAAAGTATCAACTATGTGGTCCGCAACCGTCAACTCTCGCGCTACGCTGCAGAATAATGAGTTCAATCCTCCGCAATTACACACACAGTAAGTACTCTGGCTACCGCTAAAAATGCTATTCAGTATTGTTTCTTTGCAACTGAAAAAAAATGCATTTCATAATTGCTTCTTTTCTTATCAGCGCTGATAATTCGGAACAGAGGATCGTGCGCGCGGTGCGTATATTGGGCAGGAGATATCCCTTGACGAATACATTCTACAAATACCTTGACATTGGAGTCCGAATTGGTGGTTGCTGTCACTTCGAGTTGGCTATAGGAGACAATCACGGCAATGAAATTCAACTGTCTATGGCTACCTGGAAAGATCTTCTTCGAAAGGAGGAAGACATTCTGCGGAACATTGTCAACTCAGGGAATGCTGTGCATGTTGGTGATATAACTGTGGAGTTCTGTCAGTTAAACGATGATGTAAAGCTTGTAAAATTATCAAATTCGACTAAGTGCATACAGATTCCCCAGATTCACCTAACCCAGAAAACGATGAGAAGATTGTTTGATTTAGAATTTTGTATCGATCACATGTACTCTTGGCTATCCGAGAACCTATTCTGTGTACAAACTAAATATTGTAAGTTTATGCAAATAATATCTAATGTTACCGATGATTTTGCAAAAGCCATTGCAGAACATGACGATTTTGAACGCAATTCATTAATAGACACTGAATTGTTAGCTTTAGGCTTAGATGTAATGCTAATAAAATAAAATCAAAAGCTGCTCGTTCCCAAGGGGTATCATATTACATAAAAAAATGTCAGGGTCAATCAAATAGCGTCTTAAAAGAAGTTATAATATTTGGTCGGGTGTGTTTGCCGAGATTTCAAAGGGGGTATAACATTACAACAAACTGATTACTCAGCAAAGTGCTCGGTTGCAAATATGCGATATTCCCTGATGTCAAAGGGGCATAACATTACAACTGATTACTCAGCAAAACGACTTCCCCCACCACCACTGCAGGAAAGAACGGGCGGGGTCTGAGAGGCGTCTGTTCCATCATTCTCGGTTAGATCGCCAAAGTATGCGGTTCGTGCGCGAGAGGATACCGCTGTGACGTCACAAAAATCCACCGACCTCCATTCCTATCCTTTGTGACGTCACTCTCCCGAAAAAAATTCGCGAAAAAATCAGGACTTGACCCCCGAAAAAATTCGCGATCCCCCGCGGACCCCCCGAAAAAGACCGCGGGTGACCGCCGAAAAAAGATGGCCCGGTTAGGTCTGGAGGTGACCACCGAAAAAGACCGCCCCGGTTAGGTCTGGAGGTGACTCCCGAAAAAGACCGCTCGGTTCGGTCTGGGGGTGACTCCCGAAAAAACCCCTCCCCAGAGGGGAGGGGGGAGGGGGAGGGGGCAAGCCCCCTCCGCAAGCCCCCCCCGGGTTAGGTCTGCCTCGAAAGGTCAATGAACTTGATCCAGAATCCCCCTAGTCTACCTACTGACCACCCTGGCCGCGACCAGTCTTGCCGCGACCAGCCGTGACGCGACCAGCCCTAACATCTCCACAGGCTACTTGCTTTTCGTGTAATACGGAAGGACAGTTCACGCGGGATTGCAAAAATTTTTAAATAACATCAAGCGATCGCAAACCAAACATTCGATATACACAGCCCGAGGAAATCGAGTGACATCCGGAACTCTCCGCGTATCGCTCCGAGTGGGAAACGCTGACCGAACCAGACACAGGCAACAGCAATTCATCATCGACACTGCAGCAGGAGTTAATGTAACAAAAACGTCAGTAGCTTACGAATGTGGCTTGAAGGCGAGAAAAAGACGTAACGTAATAACGGGAATCACCAACGGTAGCATTATTTCGGAACGAGAAGCTATGATCGAAGTAGGAGACAGACAGCACATTCTAATAATGGTGTCTGATACGTTTCCAATCGCGGAAGACGGTATTCTGGGAATACCTTTCCTCGAACGCGAAGGAGCGTCGATAAACTTCAGAAAGAAAACGCTACGCCTTACAGATACGGTACATCGCTTATTGAAACTCGACATCCCGCGGGACAGGGT
Source organism: Lasioglossum lativentre (assembly GCA_916610255.1). Classification (NCBI taxonomy): domain Eukaryota; kingdom Metazoa; phylum Arthropoda; class Insecta; order Hymenoptera; family Halictidae; genus Lasioglossum; species Lasioglossum lativentre. The sequence goes on along the minus strand of OU744359.1, from coordinate 27,576,688 downwards.
TCAATTACTCCGAGAAAACGCGGGCTTGAGCCACATTACCGATAGTTTAGAGCAAGAAAAGCTACAGTCACTGATAGAAGAATATCACGATATATTCGCCCTACCGGGAGACGAGTTACCCGCAACGCAACTCGCTAGCCACGATATTTTCACAAAATACGAAATGCCTGTGAATGTAAAACAGTATATCTACCCGCATACATAAAGGAGAGATCGCGAATCAAGTTAACGACATGCTGAAGAAAGGGGTCATCAGGGACTCCGATTCTCCCTACAGCAGCCCGCTTTGGATAGTTCCGCGGAAATCCGATGCGAGCGGCAAAAAGAAATGGCGCATCGTAATAGACTTTAGGAAATTAAACGATAAAACTATACACGATGCATATCCTCTGCTGAACCCATCTGACATTTTCGATCAACTCGGAGAAGCTCGATTCTTTAGCGCCTTCGACTTGGCAAGCGGTTTCCACCAGATTTCCATGAGCGAGAAGAGTAAGGAAAAAACCGCGTTCTCCACGGAAAACGGCCACTACGAGTATAACCGCATGCCGTTCGGTTTACAGAATGCCCCGCCACCTTCCAGAGAATGATGAATATCGCGCTAAAAGGACTGAGAGGAAAGATTTGCCTGCTTTATCTGGATGACATCATCGTCTGGGGAAAGACGAAAGAAGAGCATCGAGACCGATTACGGATATTATTCCAACGCCTGCGGGAAGTCGGCCTCCACTTACAACCAGATAAATTCGAATATTTGAGTTCGGAATTGAAGTATCTAGGACATGTGGTCACGCCTCAGGGAGTGAAGACAAATCCAGATAAGATTAATGACGTAGCAGAATTTCCGAGACCACGGAACGCAAAGAACATAAGAGAGTTTTTAGGGTTAGCAAACTATTACAAACGCTTCATAAAAGACTTCGCACAGAAAGCGAAACCGCTGAATCAACTGTTACGAAAAAACGCTGCATTTGTGTGGACGGAAGACCAACAGAAGTCATTTGACACCTTGAAACGAGAACTAACAAGTGACAATGCTCGCTCAAAAGAATGACGACGGCAGCGAACGGCCGATAGGTTACGCAAGCAGAAATTTGAACGATGCCGAAAAGAAATATTCTACGAAAGATAAGGAAACACTAGCGATAGTGTGGAGTGTAAAGCATTTCAGACCATACTTATACGGACGGCACTTCAAAATTTTCACCAACCACCAACCCATACCATATATCGACAAAAGCAGAAATCCTACCGCAATGCAAGAACGATGGAGAGTAACACTAATGGAGTATGACTATGAAATAATCTATAAGAAAGGAAAATTAAACACGAATGCAGATGCCTTGAGTCGAAACCCAGCACGAGTACTGCGAAAGGAAAGACCAAGGCTACGAAAGAATGTAATCTTTAGTGAAGCGTTAAACAGCGACGAATGGTTTATAGATTTTACGTGCGGCGAAAGAAAGGGGTTCGAAATAGAAGACAAACACCTGACCTTCGAGTACCCTGAATATAACCAGGAAGTTTTATAAGAAATATTTGAGACCATTAGAAATTTGGTAATAGGAATCGAAGTAGAAATACTAACTGACCCCAATCTTCACATTACCTTATTCACAAAAGACCTTAGAACACCCGAAACAGAAGCCGAGAATAGGGTGATAATCAGACGTTCCCACGATACGCTCATTGGAGGGCATGCAGGCATTAGAAAAACGATTTCCCGAATCAGAGAACATTATACGTAGGCAGGTTTGCATAAAGATGTTAGCGAGTATATTAACGGTTGCCTAGTGTGCCAGGAAGTCAAAATCAATAGAAAGCCAACTAGGATGCCCATACAAATCACAGACACACCATTGTCTTTTAACGACAAAGTGGCGATGGATATAATCGGACCTCTGACAGAAGACGTTAACGGCTATAAATATGTCTTGACCATACAAGACCAATTATCAAAATACTTAGAAGCAATTCCAATTAAAGACCAATTAGCGAAAACTATAGCAACAACGTTTCTAAATACCTGGATTCTACGATATGGAACACCTGCAACAATCTTGACGGATCGGGGAACAAATTTCACGAGTAACATCTTTAGAGAACTCAGTAATCTGTTACGATTTGATTTAAAACACACAACTGCCTTCCATCCAGAATCGAACGGTAGTTAAGAAAGGGCACACGCAGTTTTGAAGGATTTCCTTAGAGCTCAGTTAGAAATTACGGAAGAACCGATACCACGGAGCTTCACGCTTCAAGCAGCAGTCTACTCGTATAACACCACCGTTCATTCATCAATAGGGGAAAAACCATACACTCTAGCTTTCGGACGAGACCCTCCGGACGTGTGCAAGATTACGGACGGAGACGAAAACGTTACATACTCCGACCTGGTAGAATCGATCAAATCGTTAGTTAACAGAACCAGTATGAGAGTATATAATAACCTCGTTAATAGTAAGTTTAGAGTTAAGAGCAAGACAGACAAGCTAAGCAGACCACTAACACTCGAACCAGGTGATTGGGTTTGGGTAAAGAATCAAGGAGTAGACAGACTCCAAGGGTTGACGACACCATTTGTGGGTCCTTTTCACTAATATCAATGAACAAGAAAGAACAACTAGTCCATCTTAATCGCCTGAAATACGCTAACATGTCATCCGTATTAGGTACACCACCCTCGGATTCGCAGGAGGAGAACCAATAAAAATAACCCCGCTACCGACACAATCCAACCTCTTTTTCGATGCGTTTGGAACGACGCGCTTATATCTGGTACGATTTGAATTCCCTTTACAACACCGAAATACTACTCGGTAAGTTAATTAGGAGTTCTAATCGCAGCGAAACAATTACCAATCGTCTCCTTAGACTTGGGACCAAGCGTAAAACTATCCTCAATAGTGTAGGTCTAACGAATCACTCTAATAGCCGTTTTAAACGAGGTTGGTTAAACCCAATTGGCGATTTGGCAAATTTACTTTTCGGTACACTCTGTCAAAAGGACGCAGAATACTATAACCAGGAGATTGATAAACTTTATGCAGATAAAAAAAGGTTGACCAACCTCGTTAATAACGAAACTATAATTTTCCAGGGACTGATTGTTAACCTGAACAGATTGTCATCAAACGTAAAAGCGACGATGGAACAACAACAGAACTTACTAAAAAATTTAATAGATCTTGATACCCAATTAGAATCCGAAATTTTTATCTCAAACTATCTGTCAGATTATGATGAAGCTCTAGAAACAATACCATAGCATTAAACAGCGCAAAACTAGGATTAATAGACCCGTGGATACTACCATTACAAACTTTGTTACAATACCTGAGGGACATCGAATCAAAATATGGATCTAACCGACTTCTATATCCTCTGAATGCGGCAAATGCGTATAAAATAATGCAATTTGCAGACGTCAACATATTTACGTTACAAACTAACAAACTTTGCTTTGAAATTAAAATCCCTATTCTAGAAGACAGTATATATAGTTTCCTCCAAATCATACCCATACCGAAGATTGAAAAAGATAATTTAATTTTTATACCGGTCCCAGAACAGTTTATTTACCTAGACGCACAAACCAGAAGTTACACTTATCCGGCTGTTTACGAGAAAAGACGCTGCAAAGACCATTACAATATTAATATTTGCGAAAGGAACACACCACAACAAAATTCAGCCGTTCAAGACCCATGCCTGACTAAAGCACTACATGTATTACCTGCAACGATAAAGGAGTGCCCACTCAAAATTTCAAAATTCAAAAATCCAATATTCATTCAATTACACTCGAATCAAGCATGGATCTCGATCACTAGCGACATAGAAAGTATACATGTGAAATGTCCGAACAATACGTACACCCGCACTTTCATCGGAGTGAATAAAATTACCTTAGAACCAGGATGCGTAGGACAGACAATCACAATCACATTGAGATCTAGCAACCAGGACAAAACGAAACATGAAATACAGATCACGTTAGGTCTAAAAATTCTACCAATTGCAAACGAAACGAAAACACTACTTGCACACCTACCAACCATACCGCATTCATTAATTAAAGTAGATGAACTTCATCAATATTCGCGAGAGTTAGCCGACATAAAACGAGAGTCACAAGAAATTGAAACTCATACACGAGCAACCGTACGCGATCAAAGTCTTTGGACAACTATTGGATCAATAACAACTCTATTCGTTATTTTTGCTATAATGTACATTTGTAACAAGGTAGGTCTTTTCGTCCTTATCAAGAACGTAATCCGACGAAAGCGCATCTCAATAATTCTGCCAAGAATACCGACCACCTCGCCATCGGTCGCCGAATCCAGCTTCTGCCAGACAGCCGTCAGAGAAATGCCGACCACCCTAACACCCGAGACAGTCAAGGTCGCCCTGAGCAAGAACATATCGCTGCTTCAGTTTCCACCAAGGCTGCCAGTGCCTTAAGATTTTTCTTGTGAAGAAAAATCTTTTCCAAGGAAGGAGGTGTTACGTGCGGCATGGAAGACTGCACGTCGCTGGCTCATCAGTACTACAACTGCTGGGCCAGGCATCGGTCGCGCATGTCCCAGTAACCCATCATTGACCGATGAGGAATTCCATGAGCCATGGAATTCGCTACCGCACCCATTGTCAAATCACGATATATAAAAACACCACACGACCACGACTGGGTGTCTTTTTCTGTCGAGTCGTCTTATACATCAACTGTAAGAGAACAATTACACGCATCCGCCCGAAAGTCTCGATCTTTGTCCGTAACCTTCTGAGCCTCTGATCCGGATCCCGGACCATCCTCCCACCAGTAAGGCCGCGGCATAACACTACAATAATATAGATAATAAAACAATTTGTTGATCTATTATAAACTCGTTTCAGTCGTAATTTCATTCCCTCCCACTCTTTTTTGCATATGAATCATATTATATGCATATTTAATTTCATTTTAATTAATATTTATGAACGTCTTTAAGACGTGACAAAGTCGTCTTAGAGACGACTTAAAGACGTACCGTTTAGTCACAAAAGACGTTCAGGAGACGTTTGGAAGCCATTCGGAGACGTCTTGCAGACGTCTCACCGTCCAACAAGAGACGTCTGTAGGACGTCTTTAAAACGTCTCTGTGCTATATATTTCTTTCAATGTGGCTTATTTTCAAACTAAATATTTAAGATTATTGTTGCTTTGAGTGAAAATATATATTATTATTTTAATTTGTACTATATATATATAACTTTATTTCGTTCCCCTTGGGGTTACAAATCCAAAACAAAACTAACTCCTCCTTTCTTCACGCCGCTCTTACATCTATACCTTACATCTACCTTACCAACTATCTTATACCGAAACTTAACCTATACTTAACCTATGACTAGTCTTAATAGAGAGAGAGAGAGAATATATATATACATACATACATACACATGTATACACATACGGTCCACACATGTGTGCACACATACACACATACATACACACATACCTCCCCTGTCCCCCTATTCCCACTCTATCCAATCCCCTCTTCCCCAGGAAACCCTCTTCCGGTCGTACTTCACTCCCTTCCACCCTGACCTTTCATTTCATCATTCACACCTCTAGCACTCATTTTCTCCCTCCATTCTTCCACCAACCTCAGCCACTCCTCCCCTTCCCCATCCTCTCCTAATACCTTCCACACCATCTCCTGCCACCCCCTTTCGTCTTCCCCTTTCATACAAACCTCCCACACGTGTTCCCACGTTTCCATCTCCCAACCACACACTCTGCACAATCTCTCTTCCTCCCCTACCCAGTATTTCCCCCCTCTCATCCCATTTCCCAGTCTGAATCTCGCTACCCTTTGCCACCTACTCTCTCCCCACCCTTTCCCTAAATACCTTGGCAGCCCCTCTCCTTTCACCAATCCGTACCATCTGTTGTATCTTCCCCCCCTTATCCTGTCCCATCTCTCCTTCCTCTGACTTTCCTTCTCCCATTTCATAATCTCCTCACTCACTTTCCCACTCCTCTCCTCCATCATTTCTTCCGCTTCCTCCACTGTCCATCCCCTCTTCTCCCAAAAATCCCTTCTCTCCTTCTCCCACCCATCCACATTCCCCCCCTTTCATCCCTAGCCCTAACCTCCTCCCAGCATAGTCGAGCCCATTCCCCCCCCTTGCCCTCTCTCAGCTTCTTTTCAAACCCCCATGCCCTCAATCCCGCTCTCCCCCTCAGCAGCTCCCTCTGTACCTCCTCTCTGACCATATTCCCCGGCGTACACCTCTCCACCCCCAACACCCACCTCAGATACCTTTCCTGCATCCTTTCGAGCTCTTCCCTCTCCTTCCAACCCCAAATTTCCACCCCATAGCTCACTACCGTCCAAACCAACCTGTCAAAGAGCCAAATCCTCCTTCCCCAGTCATCCCCAAATCTCCTTTTCCCGATCCCCCATACCTGTCCCATTACCGCCGCTCCCTTCCTCATCCTGTCCTCCACCTGTCTTTTCTGACCCCCGTCCCTCATTACTATATACCCTAAATATCTATACTCCTTCACCTCCTCCAGCACCTTTCCCTTCCACCTCCACGACACTTTTTTCCACCTCCCCCCTCCTCTTCTGCACCTCATCACCTTCGATTTCTCCACGTTCAAACACAGTCTCCTCTCCTCCAGATACCTTTCCAGCACCCCTATCATCCCTCTCATCCCCTCTTCATCCTCCGCCATCAGGGCCACATCGTCCGCGTACGCTAAAGCCACTATTTTCTTTCCCCCCACCCTGATCCCTCCCCACCCACTCTTCTCCAGCACTTCATCTAAATCCGCCATCAGCAGAGTGAAAAGAAGCGGGCTTAGCGGACACCCCTGTCTCACCCCCCTTACCGTCCAAAAACTTTCCCCCTCCTCTTCCCCTACCCTCACCTTACTTTTCGTCTCTCCTAGCAACTCACTACACCTCTCTACCAGCCCTTCCCTTACCCCCCTCTTCCTCATTGCCCCCACTAACACCTCTCTGTCTACCGTGTCGAACGCCGCCTTAAGGTCCACGAAAAATACAACCATCCTCCTGTTCTTTCTCCTCACCTGCCTATTTATTAAGTAATTTAAAACATATACATTGTCCATGCATCCCACCCCCTTCCTAAAGCCCGTCTGGCTCGCTGGCAGCAACCCCTTTTCCTCTACTTCCCCTCTTACCCTCTCCGCCAAAATCGCCGCGTATACTTTGTACACCGTCTGCAGTAATGTCACCCCCCTATAATTCTCTACTTTCCTGCTGTCCCCTTTCTTTGCTATTGGGATCACTACCCCCTCCGTCCAATCCTCCACCCACCCCTCCCCTCTCCATACCCTATTACACACCCTCCACAACCATTCCTCCACCTCGCTCCCTCCATACTTCCACACCTCGTTCTTGATCTCGTCCCCCCCCCGCTGCCTTCTTCTCCTTCAACCCCTTTACCACCTTTGAGACCTCCCACCTCTCAATCTCATTCTCCCCCTCCTCCTTCCTTCCGCCCTCCACTTCCCTCCTAACCCTCGAGTCAACTCCACCCAATAACCCTCTGAAATATTCGTCCCACTCTTCCATTCTTATTCTTTCATCTACTCTGACTCTCCTTCTCCTTTCCCTGATCACCACCTTCCAAACCTGCTTCTCCGTTTTCACCCCCTTTAGTTCCCTTTCCCACACTTCCCTCTCTTTCTTCTTCTTCTCTTCACAAAGAACCTTGTAAGCCCTCTTCTTTGCCCTGTACTCCCCTCCTTCCCCTCCCCACCTTCTCCATTTCCTCATTTCTTCTCTCACTTTCCTTTTTTCTTCTCGGCACTCCTCATCCCACCACCCTCTCCTCCTCCTTTCTACCTCTTTCCCCCTCCCCTCTAACGCCTCCCTTATCCTGTCCTTCAGCCCTTTCCAGTCCTCTTCCACACCCTCTTCCCCGCTTTTCCTCCTCCCAAACTTCTCTCTAAATTCCTTTACCCCTTCCTCAGACCAGTTACCTTCCCCCAACCCCTTACTTCTGCCTTCCTTTCTTCTTTTTCCTTCCCCTGTCCCTTTTAGCCATACCCATAATGGCGCGTGATCCGAATCTATTCTTTCCCCTATCTCCATTTTCTCCACCCCCTCTCTTGTTTCCTCATTTCCTACTATATAATCTATCACCGAGATCCCTCTTCCCCCCGCGTACGTCCACTCTCCTTCCTCGTCCCCCTTCACATTTCCATTCAAAATACTCCAACCCCTCTCTCCCAAGAACCTACACAATCTCCTCCCTTCCGCATTAACTTTCCCATCTTTTGAATTCCTGCTCCCCCTTCCCCCTCCTTCCTCTTCCTCCTCCACCACTACTCCCCCTTCCCTTCCCGTTCTTGCGTTGAAGTCTCCCCCTATTATCACCTTTGTTCCATCCTCCCTCCCCTCTATCCATTCCCCTAGCTCTTCGAATTTCTTATCCCAATCCCTATTTACGTATACCCCTACCACCCTCCACCAACCTCCCCCTAACTTCATCCTCATCGATATTATCCCCTCCTTCCTTCCTGCTCCTCTACTTTCTGTCACCGTCTCTATCTCTCTCCTCACTCCCATGACCATTCCCCCTATCGCTCTTCCTTTCTTACCCTCCCTCCTTGCCCACTGTGTCTCCCATAAGTACCCCCCCGGCAGTTTCTCTCTAATCCTGCTCCATCCCTTCTCTTCCACCCATGTCTCCATTAAAACTAACACATCCCACTCTTCCAACCCTCTCCAAAACTCCTCATCCTTGTTCCCCATACCTGCGACGTTCCAGAATATTAACTTGTGCCCTGACTTCCTCCCCTTTCCCCCCCTCTCTCCAGCTCCTCTCCCTTTCCCCTTCCCTCGTTTCCCTGAACCCTGCACCAGTCTTCCTCTATCTCGTCCCATCTCTTCATCCTTCCATTCACCCACATCTTCATGTACCCTACCTGAACATTCTTCCCTTCCCGTCTCTCTTTCTCCGCCTCTCTTTCAATTTTCCACCTCGTCCTTCTTTCCTCCTCTGTCAAGTCGTCATCCAATCTTTCCCTCCTTCCTGTTAGATTTCTTCTCCTTTCCATCACTTTCCTTTTCTCTTCCCTATCTCTCATCTTCACCAGAACCATCCCCCTCCCGTCCGTTCCCACTTTCCCTATCTTTCCAACCTCTTTTATTCCCTCCTCCTTCACCCCCAATGACTCCCATATCTTCCTTACCTCCCCTCTCAGGTCTTTTCCCTCTACCTGAATCCTTCTTATAATAATGTTGTTCCTTTTCTCTTCCCTTTCTCTCCTGTCCTGCGTGATCTCTAATCTCCTTAGCCTCCTCCTGTTCTCCTCCATTAGCTCTCCCCTTGCCCCTCCATCCATTCCAACTTTCCCTACCTCCTTCTTTTCCCTCGTCACTTCTTCAATCTTCCCCTCTACTCTCCTTACCCTCCCTTCTATTTTCTCCAGCCAACTCTCTAGCTTTTCCCTTTTTATCTCTTCCTCCCTCCTCTCTTCCCTCCACTTCTCCCTTTCCTCCCTCCACTCCTCTCTCCATCTCTTCCCTTCCTCCCTTTCCCTCCTCATCTCCTCGCTCATCTTTCGTATCTCTCCTATTAACCCTTTGAGCATTTCCTCCGTTCCCATACTGACTCCCCCCTCCTCCTTCCTATCCTCTTTTGGAGACCTTTTCGTAACATCACTCCTTTTGAAGATAACGTTTGCCTCCCCCCCCTTCCTCTACCTCCTCTATTCCTCTCTTCTTTCCCAAACTCTCCACATTTTCCGCACTGAACCAGCGCTCAATTCTTTCCTCCCTCCCCAGCTTCCCCACTCTACCCTTCACTGCTTTCTCAGCTTCCCTCCCCCTCCCCTTGACATCCTCCACGCTCTCCATATCTCTCGCCTTTCTTTTCTCCTACTACTACTACTACTACTGCCCCTCTTACCCCTTTCAAATTTTCCCGCCTGAACGCCCGTCACTGACCCCCACTAGGCCGCGCCACCTGCTGCTCCTTCTCACTCTGCCGCGCCACCTGCTGCTCCTTCTCACTCTTCCCGCCTAAAACGCACCTCTCAGCGCCGCCCTAACCTGTTACCTCCGCTCACCTCGCCCTTCTCTATTTCGTCACTCCCTCCCTTTCGCCCTATTCCCTTCACTTTCAGCCTATTCCTACCCCTCACACACCCTTTTCCACCACACACTCTCCTCTCACACCTTGTACTCTCTACTTTCTCACACTGAAAATCTCACAGCTCTCTACACACTTCTGCCTCACCGCCAACCGCAAAAGGAAGTCTTTTTAATTTGTACTATATTTACAATATTTTATTTTTTTTTATTATTTTTGATTGTACTCTATGAATTTAAAAAACATCAGGTTTTCACCGTTTTATAACTGGAAATTTTAAAAAGAAATAGCATTAATTTGAAAATGGACTTCGCAGTTTGCAAAAATTAGACGATTCGATGTTTATTTAATTTTTGACGCAATAAATTTGACTAAATATTAAAACATTTTTTCATTATTCAACGCGTTTAATCGAGCATTACTTGAACGATATAATAAATACAAAATTGCCATTTGTTAGTGCCCAACAATCTGTAAGCTATTATATGTTTCATATGAAAACTGGTAATAATTTTCATATAAAAAAAATACAAACGCACATATCATACAATCTAGAAAAAGATAAAAAAATAATCAGGATAAATATTAATTGATTTAATACAGATGTGATTGAAAACCTACATTTAGAAGAAAATACACCAGAAAATTTGGAGCCGCCACAGAAACGTTGTAGAATTTCTACTGTAAATAGTCGTTCGTGGGATCACACAAAAAATGAAAAAATACATGAGGCATTAGCAAAATTAATTGCCAAAAATCAACTACCCATTTATTTTGGTTCATCGAAAGGATTCCAAATAATTTATGTCTGTGGCACAACCAAATTATAAAATATGTAAACAGGAAACAATGAAAAAAAGATTAATGAATTTAAAAGGTACGATTGCACAAAAAATAAAAGCAAAAATTAACGCTGCTAAAAGTGTTGCGTGCACAACCGACGGTTGGTCGTCCTTAGCACAGGATTCATATATCACGGTAATTGCACACATTATTAATTCTAAATGGAACACAGAGAGTTATGTTTTAAGCACGTATGAGATGGAAGAACACCATACATCTATAAATATCGCCAATGAACTAAAGCAAACCCTTGAAGAATGGGAGATCAGTGAAAAAGTTGTAGCTATAGTCACAGACAATGCTAAAAATATGACAAACGCTATTTCAATAATGTCAGAGAACATTGACGTTTCTAACATAACGTCTGCAGCACATAACGTTCAATTAGCTGTAAACAATGCTCTCAAAGAAGAAAATGTGCAACAAATAATCCGTCATTGTTCTAAACTAATTGGACACTTTAAACATTCCAATATAGCAAAACAGGCACTGGAGAAGAAGCAAGAGCAACTTTCAATAAAAAAAGACAGCATTGCTCCAAAGTTGCTCTACACGATGGAATTTAACATTTTTAATGTTGGACAGCTTATGCAGAAATAGATGCCCACTGTTAAATGTGTTAGCAGACCGGACCGTCATCACTGCAACCGTGGCGAAAAGATAGAATCCTTTATGCAGATTTTGAAACCGTTTCACATAGTAACAACACTTTTTTGTAGCGAAAGCCAATCTTGTGTCTCAATGGTGAGACCTTTTTTTTCGAAGAAGACAACTAACTTTAATAGTACCGAAAAAATTTCAAAAAGAAAGGTCACACCACGTTAAAAATTTACATGGTCTGTCTGCTCTAAAATAAGTCTATAACATACATTAATACAATGCCCGAATTAACAACAAAAAGAATAAATTATCGAACTCAATTTGGCGCACCAAAAAATCTAGAAAATATAGAATTTAAAGCTTCTAAAAATCCCAAATAAATATCGTTATTCGATGGGAAAAAAAACTTTAAATTTATAATTGCCAAAAAAAAAAAAAAAAAAAAATCGTTATCCCACTTACAGCCATAAACTTTTAAATTAATTTTCGGTACCAGGAGGGAACTTTCATACAACTGTGAGAAGGGAAATTACATACGTCTCTACCTGGCTCAGGCAGAAACATATCAAATTTCCCTCGTCGGTTCCGTATGAAACTTCCTTTTTTTCCGAGTGAAAGGTCGTTCCGAATGAAATCGCACAACAAAGTTAGCTCCCGCTCACACACCGCGCCCGCACCAGCGAAACTAAGCCTGTTGCTTGAGGAAAAAAAAAAAAAAAATTTTTTTTTTTTAATTATTTTCAAAATTTATATAAATTTATCAAAAGCTCAAACTTAAAACTCAAAATTTCACGTGGATTTAGCCGACTCAAATAAACATAAACATTATTTCTATTTCCTTTTAATCACGCAAAGCGCGAAGTAAAATAAAAATAAAAATTTAAAATTTAAATTTGTGAGTTCGTGAAAAATCCTCAATGTAAAACTAAATAACTTAACCTAATTATACTACACCTAAATAATAATAAAATATACAGAAAAAAAATATATATATATACAGGGTGGGGCATTTTAAACAGGTCACCTGAATAACTCGCTTGTTTTTGAAGATAGGAGAAAATGCATTAGACCAAACTTACTTGGTATCGGGGGGCTCATAATCTGGTATTACCAATTTTTCTGTAGGTGGAGGCGTCAAGGTGATATAAAGGTCAACTCTGTTTTTTTAAACGGAACAGTATATTTTTTTGCTTAACATTCTGATAGAGTGTTTCAAGACGAATACAATGACCTATTATTAAGGTCATTCAAGGTCACTCAAGGTCAACTACAAGAGAAAACTGATTATCTCAAAGCACACTTCGAACACTTTTGTATCTTCCGTAGTTGTAGGCATATCGCTCTTGTAATTACTAATAAGGGTCACAGAACATAAACAAACATTCAATCACCATGTAAGCTTGTTTATATCAACGAATGTTATTAGTAGTTTGACTACCGCCTAGAATACAGTTTCGTAATATCCAATCTTAGTGTTCACCATATACATGTACTGCTTCCCTTATAATTCTATGACATTCACCATAAATCAGAACCAGTTCCACTTTCTCCGCTATCGTATAACGCATTTTTGAAAATTGAACACTAAGATTGGATATTACGAAACTGTATTCTAGGCGGTAGTCAAACTACTAATAACATTCGTTGATATAAACAAGCTTACATGCTGATTGAATGTTTGTTTATGTTCTGTGACCCTTATTAGTAATTACAAGAGTGATATGCCAACAACTACGGAAGATACAAAAGTGTTCGAAGTGTACTTTGAGATAATCAGTTTTCTCTTGCAGTTGACCTTGAGTGACCTTGAATGACCTTCATAATAGGTCATTGTATTCGTCTTGAAACACTCTATCAGAATGTAAGCAAAAAAATATATTCTCTTCCGTTTAAAAAATCAGAGTTGACCTTTATATCACCTGGACGCCTCCACCTACAGAAAAATTGGTAATACCAGATTATGAGCCCCCCGATACCAAGTAAGTTTGGTCTAATGCATTTTCTCCTATGTTCAAAAACAAGCTAGTTATTCAGGCGACCTGTTTAAAATGCCCCACCCTGTATATATATAAAAATATCCAACACCTTAACTTACAAAGAAATTGACCGAAAAAAAGAAAAAGAAAAAATTTTAATTAAGATAACACCGTTAGGCACTAATTACTTAATCGTAGATTTTACTCATCTATTCGAAAAGAAAACTCTAACTTAAAATAAACTAGTTCCTCATCCGGCAAAAGTTTCACTGGTACTCTCAATGGTGAGACCTATAATAAAGAAAGTCATCGAAAAACATTTAAACATACGTGATAATGATATTTTGGCTATGTTACGTCCCGGGGGACGTACCCTGGTTGACGGCCTTCGATCCACGCGGTACGTGCGCCCGCGTCTGATCAGGACTCGAACCTGGTCGCTTGCACGCGATTTCACAACGCTCTTTTACGGGATTGTCACTCCGCGGACGCGGTTTCTTAATCCTCTATCCCGGGAGCTATCGGTCTTCGGCCGCGGCTTATGCTCTAGCGCTTACCGACTCAGTAGTAATGATACAAGTAGTGATCACGGAGTTGTTGGTAACGGGGGTAGCGGGGATCCTCGATGCAGATGTCTCCCAGCTGTGGTAGGCCGGGCACGAACTCGAGCGGTCTGAGGGCCGAAGTGATGTCGTCGGGGTGCTCGATCGTCGGCTGGGTGCGATCGCTTCCCGTCGGTAAATGGTCCCCGATGCTTCGGCAGCGGAAGAGTCGTCTGGCTGCAGCGAGGACTACCTCGATGTGGCGGTCGACAGCCTCCTTGTTGTCCGGGCTCGGTGCACGGAAGTTGCCCGCGTGGTTGGCAACTTGGCACGAACGCGAACGAGCTTCGTCGAGTGAATGTAGGAGTTCGGCCGTGCGATCAGGACACGTGCACACAGTCGTTGGGTCCCCGTTGGTCCTCGTTGCACAAAATGCATTCGGTGGTACCGACTACCGTTTGCCGATCTGCGAGAGTCTGGTGCGCGGCACGAGCTAGTTTAGCTAGTTGCTGTTTTCGGCCGGCACGACGCGTACGTCGCATGGGTAGGAGTTGGGGATGATTTTGAGGAAGGACCTAATATAAAAAGTTGACAACAATGGCGACTCGCGAATGTATTTATTCGTCTGTCGGTGCAGATCCAGTCCTGTCACTCGTAACACATGTCGTAAACACTGACGAGCGCACTTTTACTAAACGCGATGTTTTCCGACCTAATGTAGCGTTGAATAAAGACACTTGATACAGTAAAAATGGTATGTATAAGGAATATTCTAGATAACAAGGTTTATAGTAGATACAAATACTTAGGATTAACGTAATAAGGAATAAGCGCGTAACGGACCTGAGCAGAGTCAGGGTGGGTATAGGACGAGTCGGAGCTACCAGAGGCTGTTCGGTTTTGGTTCTACACTTTGGCTAATGCGATTTGGAGACGGCTGACGTCCCTTTTAACGGATCGTCGTCTCACCTCGATGTTGGGTGTGGTGGCACGAAGAGGGAAGTGCGTGACTGCCGTGTCAACAGCCTCGAACTTGACCGTGGTGCCCGCTTCTTATCTTTGCTGGCGGTGTATCTGATGGCACGATGTCTTAGCCGGCTCTTTCCTTGAGCGGCCTTGCCGTATGCATTACATCGCAGTGGCGCCCCCCCCCCAGTGGCATATATACTAATATAATTTGATTTTGCGCGAATCGGTGCTATATCTATATGTATGTGTGTGTGTCAGTGTACTTAGGAATATGTGTTTGCGTTACAGAGTTCGTGTACTTATGCTATGTTATTTGTTAAGCCTAAATCTAACGTTGGTCGTCGCGGCCAACGTCACAGCTACAATAAGGGGAACATTAATTTCCGAAATTACAAAACGTTTCAAATTCGAATGGAATGACGGTGATACTATTTCACTGTTAGATCCACGGTATAAAAATCATGAACATGAAACGTTGAATATTAGAAATGTAATTCGTGTAAAAGTGAAATTTTTGCTCGAAGACTCTCCTGTTCGAGAAATGAAGACAGAAAACTCACAAAATAAAAGTGCCCTTCAATTTCTATACGATGAAATAAATGATGGTAATCATTTAGATGCCGAATTTGAAATGTACATCTTTGAGCCACAACTACGGTTTGATTTGGATCCATATGAATGGTGAAAGGCAAGGACACACGAGTATCCAAGAATATCCGAAATCGCTAAAAAATATTTAACTATGACAGCAACGTCAGCCATGTCTGAACGGTGCTTCTCGTCTGCTGGAAATATTGTTACAGCAAAAAGGAACCGTCTTTTGCCGGAAAATGTAAACACTTTGGTTTTTCTTCATCAGAATAAACAGTTAATTGATTAAGGTTTATTAACAGAAATTATGTTGTTTGTTAATTTTCGAAACCTATCATGTTAACTCTTGTATATTTCAATGTACTATCCGTTGTAACCGAACTATTGTTACCTTCTATTTATTATTTTCGAACCACACCGGATCGGTTACTACAGGGTCTGTCCGGAAAGTAATGCGACCACATTTTTTAAAACAAATCTATTAGTAGGAATAGTATGTCGATTCTGGATCAACAAACGTTAGATGAACCATCGCCGCTTGTTAAAGTATTCTGCGCACTACGTTGGTCAACGGGCTGTACTCGACTATACGATCATGTATAATCAAGCAGTATGCAGCTGTGTTGACTGGCACATTATCTCTGCATTCGAAATCTATGCGGACATCAATTGTAGCACTTTTACCATGCACTTGGACCATGCGATAAGAACTCTAATTAGTCCAATAGCGGCTCACTGTATCGATCGCCATAATATGAGTTTTGAAATTTTGTGTACATATCGTAAAGTACCGCATACTTATTTTTTTCAAAGTCCAAGTTTAGGTCATCGTATGGGTATGATTCCGAATTTAGGTACAACCGTATGTTTGACAGTTTACAATCGTCGAATCGATTAGCAGTCTTATGCAATTGATTCTTCCTATTATTCTGCAATGCGAATATGATGAAGCGAGGTTTCTCCAGTTGTGTTACAGTCTTGATGGCCCACGTATGCATCGTAGTTGTTTGTAAATGTGGATATTCGTATAGATCCCAAGAGCGAAAACTCATAGGTATCATTTGTCCTCTCTCGAGAATGCGTAGTAATGACAATTTGGTTACTTCTTCAAGACTTATGTGCGGCATACGCCACTGAACTTTGAATAATTCGATTTTAGGTGTTAAAGTTTCAGGGCCAATCAATGCGTTTAGGTCGTTTCGTGATCGAATTAAGATCAACTCTTGACGCACGTTAACGGTTATCTTGTTATAATCTTCACCGAAGCCGAATAGCATATTGAATGGTATGCAGAAATTGAAATCTTCGCCATCCAGTTTACGATACCAACCAGCGGTGGCCAATGCTTTACTTCTTCCGGGGGAGATGGACACGTGTGTTTTTAACGCAGTCGTTATTCCAGGATTTTTACAGCGATCTATTTCAACGCCATTCAGTTCATATCCAATTTCATCAAACATGAAAGCAGCGCAATTGTTATCGAGAGTAACAATGTCGCTTGTTCCTTGAGGTGGGGCCTCTGCTAAAATAACTTTTCCTTCAATGTACAAGAAACTCTCGCACGGTAGCGTATACAGATCTTGCTGCTGTATCGGTATTCTTAGTTCATCGCTATTTCCGAGAGTAGTATTTGCATATGGATTATACGTGTGCACTTCTATCTTGGTTATACGATTATTGGAGGTCGGCGTATTGCCAATGGCCAGAATGTTAGACATTATTGCTTTACAACAAATCCCAACGATTGTAGAAAACGCACGTTCTGCAAGCTCAGCAGGTTCTTCCTCGACGATGGTGTGGCACGATAATTTGCCCGACTTACTCGTAGGAGCGCTGGTCTCGCCGTCTTACATGTAGTCTAACCGTGATTTCTTCTCCATGAAAATCGATCAGACGATTATTTTGGTCAAGCAGACGTATTTCTAAATCGTCTATTATCCGCACGACGATAGGAAGGTAAATGACTCGTGGCGGTGTTTCTGAGATCTTATATCCTGGAGGAACCCTAGGTGAAAATTCGTGAATAATGTGTACAGGTTTGTCATTACTGTACGAACCAGCTGTTATGCTACATTCCACTCTGATCACGTTGATGCTTATGATGTTCACAGGAGCGTTAGACGCATGCCACATTTTAGGTGGGAGAATACGGTTTGCAGAAAATCCTAGTAGCGATCCTATGTTATTAGGTTTCTCAAAATTAATCTTATAGGAGCAGTATATTTCACTCTCCATCGTATTATTGTTAGCACGTATGATGAGAGGGTATTCATCGTTCCCCGAATCATGCCTGTTGGGATATCTTCGCAGTATTTCCCGTTTCAAATACTTATCGATTGCATCCAGTTCGTAAGATCCTTCGGGAATGACAATTTCTTCGTCATTTTCACCAAGATAAAATTTATTGTTGCGGGCATCAACGTTCGCTATCGTGTTAAACGTTTCAAAATCCACGAGACCTAGTTCGTATTCATGACCACTCAAATCTATCGCGGGAAAGTATTGGACTGCGAGCATGCTGCTCTTACCCGTTAACGTCAGTGTCAACGACGAGGGCGTCATGTTTATGCGAAAAGTGTAAAGAATGTAATGAAATTGTACTTGTTGGTAATGTGCATTTATAATGAGTTTTCCTCGAGAAATTTTACACACAGTTGCCCGCATATGGTTTGATCGAAGTTTTGAGAACGTGCATGATTGTAAGTAATTTTTGCGGATGATCCAAAGTATGCAATAAGTTCCACAGGTGGGCGTAGATTACCAAAGCTATCAAAATATTTTACGGTACGATTGCGTTTCACGTATGCGACCCAATGTGTGCCCGGACCGATACTATCGTCCAAGTTTACTATACCGCTCTCATTTACATTTGCTCTCGCCGGAAGACTATCGCGCATGTATACTCCGCGAAAATGTGGTATATTCTTTCTTCCTATATCCTCAAGCTGAACATTTGTCATCGACAGTGTCCCTAGTTTTTCATGGATTGAACTTTTTTTTTCGTTAAACCGGCACCCTTCTTGTAGGGTGCGAGATAAATTCCGCGACCTTCCATAGCATGGTTATGACGTTGCAATTCCTCCAACTGTTTTCGCGCAGCCTTGGTATCGTTCACAGCCTTCGCTACGCCAGCAGCACCGCCCGTCAACGCCCCTATAGCTGACAATGCAGGTAAGAGGAACGGTAGGAAACCACCTCGCTTTGCTATCGGTAGAACTCGCGTCTTCTTCTTCTTACCACTGTTCTTTTTTTTCTTGAGCCCCATCTCAAGCTTCGACTTAGCTTTCATCGCGGCCCAAACAGCTGTTGCAACAGCCTTCTCGCCTAACGTAGCGTCCGGAAATATTGTGGATTGAAGCCGTCTGTGCTAAACGCTACGCCTCGGTATCGCGGATTGAAAAGAGTACGTGCTGAAACACCTTTAAAACCAACACCTCATCGACTATCGAAACGACTTTGTCCAGATTCCGAACCTCCTGCAGAAGAAGTATGGACAGACGAAGCAGAAACACTTGAACAAAATATTCTCGAAACGACAATGCGTGAGATTGCTGAGAATCCTGAACAGCATGATGAAGCCACTACATATTTGACTCAGAATCTAGGACCGCTGTCGTAGGAATATTTGAACTTATTTTTCAAGGATAAGAAAAACCAGGTTGACCACGTGTATGGTGTGTACTATGATAAAAATACAATAATGCTTGGGGATAAGAATTTCGACGTAGACATGGAAGATAATATAATCATCGATAATGTAAAATACAGAGGAACGCCTGGCCTTTTCGAACTAATTTTCAAGAGAATGCCCGACGATAAGAATATACACCGATGCTGACAAACAGAAATATAAGAGTATTCTGCTGACGACAAATGCGCACAGGCGCAACCATAGTGCTGCAAATCCCCCATTGAGTAACAAAGGATACAAGTATAAACATGTAATTGCATCACTGCTTGAAACACGACCTCGCACTGGAAGAGGGTTTGCCCCCCAAGTCAACTTTGATGAATACATTACCGGAGAACATGATGGTTACCGACAATGCGATTGATTATGTACATTGGGATGATCCCAACGAGTTAGTGGATAGAATAAGATTGCTTGCGTCATCGCGAGCTGCTGGACATACAGGCCATGATAACGAAATCATGTCAATCATAGAGGAGCTCCGAGAAGCGGGTCTGATTATAAATTAAAGATGGTTTTGAACGTGTTCAACAGTTTCACGATGTCAATCAACAAGTTCGGTGTTACGTTGCGAAACGAGTCAAATAAGGATGATGTAACATGCAAGAATTACGTGAGACGGAGTGCGCTTTGTCTCAATGGCGACTGTTGGGTTTCGCGATATCATTTTATTACATTTGGCGTTATTCTAAAGGTTGTTTTTAGAAATCTGCCATTCCGCGTAGCAACCGTTTTATGGTTTTAGTTTTATTATACCCGTTCCGACTGACTCTCTCGACTTTGTCATCCTCAAGGTCCGTGAGGGTCTAAAATACGTACTTACCCCCCTTTGGGCCATCTGTTTTAGACAAAACGCAATATTCGAAGGTACCGTACGCGAGGTGCCTAGGGTCTTAAACCCAAGGTTCGAACCTGATGGCCATCCGTCCGCTCGGGACAAGGGGTCATAAAATACATGTGCGGGCCACTTGGGCCTTTTTCGTCGCGCTGTACCGGGGTCCCCATTATTACGTGTTTTTCCGGAAATTTCCGTGATTGACCTGAGGAAGGATCTTCCTCCTCCACCGGTGAGGGTTGTCCGGAAGATCCTCCTTCCTCGAGTCAATCAACGAATGGGGATGATTCTCTTGACAAATCGGGCCCATCCCCTCGAAGTATGTAGCACCAGCGATGTGACCAGCGATCGGACCCCAGAACAGACAAATGCGCACAGGCGCAACCATAATGCTGCAAATCCCCCATTGAGTAACAGAGGATACAAGTATAAACATATAATTGCATCACTGCTTGAAATACAACCTCGTACTGGAAGAGGGTTTGCCCCCAAGTCAATTTTGATGAATACATTACCGGAGAACATGATGGTTACCGATCATGCGATTGATTATGTACATTGGGATGATCCCAACGAGTTAGTGGATAGAATAAAATTGCTAGTGTCATCGCGAGCTGCTGGACATACAGGCCATGATAACGAAATCATGTCAATCATAGAGGAGCTCCGAGAAGCGGGTCTGATTATAAATTAAAGATGGTTTTGAACGTGTTCAGCAGTTTCACGATGTCAATCAACAAGTTCGGTGTTACGCTGCGAGCGAGTCAAATAAGGATGATGCAACATGCAATAATTACGTGAGACGGAGTGCGCTTTGTCTCAATGGCGACGCTTTCGACGCGAGAGACCGAAAGCTTGGAGGTTTGGCATACCCAACGAACGATGCCGATGAAGTGAATAAGGCATGCTTGGACAAGGAAATGGCGCATATTCTGAAAACATTAAATCAATTGGAGGAGCGCATCTTCAAGGAAACACATAAAACAATTTTAAAAATGTCGAATGAAGCAGAAAAAAAATGTGACGTCATGTGTTCGAAGCTGCGGCGAGAAATAATGGCCGAAGTCTTTAAATTGCAAGGTTACGTCGAATTAAATATTACTCGGCAGTGACGCGCGCAAGACCCGAACAATTATATCAATATTTTTATATGATTATATTGTGCATGGAAATGACAATTAAGATTTTTAATAAATAATTTGAAAAATATACCATTTTTTTATTCCAAAACCCTATTACAAACTATGTACATATGAGATTTTTTTATTGTATGTGCCATGGATGGGAAGAACAATTAAGTTTTTTAATAGGAGGCGGCATGGTATTCGGTTGCGTTATGCATTTTGCTGTGGGGATTTCATGCCCCGTTTCAAATATCGCTTTGGACTGGAGTCATGTGATACATAGCAGTGTTTGAAAATGCTGCGTTCTAGACCGCATTATGAATTTTGCTGAGTCAACTGTTTCGGGAGGCTATAAATGCACTTCCCTTATTTAGTCTCGCTCAATCATTGTTCGCGCAAATAACAAAACGACACAGCCATGGAGGAAATTCAGGAAACTGAACATCAGTTGTGGGATCAGTCTGATCGCTTGAGATCGCAGGAAGAATACCTTGCCTGGGAGGAAAAGTGCTACGAATGCCTCGAGTTGCTTGAAGAACACAGTCGAGTGAAACGTCCTCGATTATCGATCGGTATTCAACAATCATTGATCGCGCGTATCGCCGGTCTTGAGAGTTTGAAACATTCTTTGCGAAGACGTTTCGTACGTGAAGGTGCAGTACATGCAAGCATTGAACTCTTGTGGCGTGAAATAGACTCGGCTTTCAAGTGCCGCATATTAACTGGTGCTGTTATAAATTCCAACTACATTGAACCACGCAGCTTCCTCCAGGACGCGAGGGAACTTGTGCTCGAAAAAGTACGAAACGCATTGGAAAAACATAGATTTTTAAAAGTGAACATTGTGTTTAATGGTGAATTTGTGATGGGTGATCAACGCTCGCGCAAAAGTATGAGCACAAAGAACTGTGAAATCTTTCACACATCAAATCTCGAAGAGTTGTACGAGCGGTGCTTTGTGGAGCCGATCCTAGCGTCGTTGGAAGAATTTCAGGAACGGGATAGCGGATGGGCATTGTCACGAATACTCAATCTTACAGTCGGTATCAACAAGTATAACCCATTGCACGCGGGGTGCCAGATCAACATACCGAGAGAAATAGCGTTGAAGCATGCCACAATTAATGTGCAATCCACAGGCAATGCGTGCTTTGCGTGGTCAGTGATTGCTGCTCTGTATCCAGCGACAACTAACGTAAACCACCAAAATTCCTACCCGCATTATACAACTGTATTAAAATTCCAAGACATCGAGTTTCCCATGTTGCTGAATCAAATTACACGGTTCGAAAAGTTGAACAATATTTCGGTCAATGTGTACGGTTTTGAAGACATCCGGGAGAAGAAGAATAGGGCAAAATCCATCGTATTTTTTCCACTTCGCCTCACTAATCAGAAGAGGGACCGACACGTCAACTTGCTGTACATACAAGACCCGGCTGACAGTATGGGACATTATGTGTGTATTAAGAACTTGTCCCGACTCGTTGGCGAACAATTGAGCAAAAACGAGCGCAAGAAATTCATCTGCGATCGGTAGGTACAACATTTTTACAAAAGTATCATGGTATATCATAAAAACGTGTAAAAATTATGGTTTTGCAGGTGCATTCATTACTTTCATTCCAACGAAAGATTGCACATCCATGAACGAGACTGTGCAAAAATGAATGACTGCGCTATCGTGTTACCTAGCGAGGACGATAAATGGCTCTCTTTCGACAACAATATCAGGAAAGAACCGCTTCCATTTGTCGTGTACGCTGATCTCGAATGCACTCTCGAGAAGATTGAAGATTGCGGAGAGGAGAAATCACACGCATACCAACATCATAAAGTATTTAGTATTGCATACTATGTGCATTGCGCACACGATGCATCTCTATCAGTGTATCGATGTCGCCGCGATGTGAATTGCGTCTCATGGTTCGTTGAAGAATTAGAAAATTTGGCACATCGTGTTAAATCCACTGTATCCAGTAATATACATATGAAACAGTTATCGAATGAACAATCATTTATCGGCGCAACACATTGCCACATTTGCGAAAAACCATTTGAGGAAAACGATATACGGGTGCGCGATCATTGCCATTTAACGGGGCGTTATAGAGGTCCAGCACATCAAGACTGCGAGTTTTGTATTCCCATAGTTTTCCACAATTTATCCGGGTACGATTCGCATTTTATTATCGAAGAAATAACTAATGCGTTTGAAGGGCATGTCGATCTTTTACCCATAACGAAGGAAAAGTACATTTCATTTACAAAAAACGTTGAAGACCGGCAATCAGAGTCACGAAATTGTATTAAATTATGATTCATCGATTCGTACAAATTTTTGAATACCAGTCTCGACAAATTGGCATCTTTCCTCGATACAGACAAATTGGCAATTTTACATTCCGAATTTCAAAATCTTTCCGTTGAAAATTTCAAGTTGTTGACACGAAAGGGTGTCTTTCCATACGAATACCTCGATTGCATAGATAAATTAGACGATAAATGTTTGCCACCGCTCGAGTCATTTTACAGTTCGCTGACAGGCGAAACCGTATCCGAATGCGATTATGCACATGCCGAGAATGTGTGGAAACGATTCAACATAAAAACCTTGGGTGAATACAGCGATTTGTATTTGATAACTGATGTACTGTTATTGGCTGATGTTTATGAAAATTTTCGTGATAGCTGCATTAAGAGCTACGGTTTAGATCCAGCATATTATTACACATTACCCGGAGTCACGTGGGATGCTATGCTAAAGCATACAAAAATTAGATTTGAATTATTAACTGATATCGATATGGTAATGTTTATTGAACGTGGTACACGCGACTGTTTGAGTCAATGTTCCGGCATACATGCAGAAGCCAATAACAAGTACATGCAGTCGTACGATCCATCGAAACCATCATCATACTTGATATATTTTGATGTAAACAATTTGTATGGATGGGCAATGTGTCAACCTTTGCCATATGCCGAATTTCAATGGGTTAACGACATTGAAAATTTTGACATAGCTTTGATTGCCGCTGATTCACCCATAGGTTACATTCTCGAGGTTGATCTAGAATATCCGCAACGTCTGCACGATATTCACGTCGACCTGCCGTTCTGTCCGGCGCGTGCCAAACCACCTGGCAAAAGAGAGGTCAAGTTGCTTGCAACGCTATACGATAAGCAACGCTATGTTATCCACTATTATAACCTGCAACAATACCTGCGCCACGGTCTTCGTATTACAAAGATTCATCGCATCCTCCAATTCGCACAGTCGCCATGGCTCCGCGAATACATAGAATTAAATACGCTCTTTAGAACACGTGCGACAAACGATTTTGAAAAGAATTTGTAGAAATTGATGAACAACGCGGTATTCGGTAAAACTATGGAAAATGTTCGGAATCATGTAGATGTAAAACTCGTAACACATTGGGATGGAAGATATGGTGCAGAGGCAATGATCGCGAAACCAAATTTCCATAGCCGTTGCGTATTTTCTGAAAATTTTGTGGCTGTGGAATTGTACAAACTCAGGGTGAAATTCAACAAACCCATCTATGTGGGTATGTGTATATTAGATATATCTAAAACTTGTTTGTATGAATTTCATCATGAGTACATGTTTCCTCAATATGGTCAAAATTGTAAAATAATGTACACAGACACAGATAGTTTAATTTATCATATTAAGTGTGAGGATATTTATGAAACCATGAGGCGCGATATTAACCGATTTGACACGAGCGATTATCCTATAGAGAATAAGTATAATATTCCACTTGTAAATAAAAAGGTTCCCGGCTTGATGAAAGACGAGAACAATGGGATGATAATGACAGATTTTGTCGGGCTGAAAGCAAAAATGTATACATTGCGTGTAGATGGGAAACAAGATACGAAAAAAGCGAAAGGTGTAAAAAATAATGTTGTGAGGACAACAATAACGTTCGATGATTACTTGCAGTGTCTACAAAACGAAATTGTTATGAGTCGTACTCAGGCATGTATAAGATCGAAATTACATGAAGTATATACTGTATCAGAGCGAAAAATTGCTCTGAGTCCATACGATGACAAGCGGTATATCATACCCAACTCGACGGAAACATTGCCGTGGGGTTATTATCGAATTCCTTTATTGTGATTGAAGATGTATTGTTTGTGAGTTGAAAATAAATAAAGATTTTTATGAAATTAGTACAACAACCTAACAACTGTAATCTTAGATTCATAACCCTCAATCAAACTATGTAAGTGTTAATTGGATTGCTATAATTTTCATGTCCTAACTATAAATGTTTCAAGTAATTGGATAATATTGAGAATTTCAATTAAAATATTTTTTTCATACTAAATGAGGACTAATCGTACAGCATCATAAGAAATAGATTACTGTGAGGATTTCATGCTCCGTTTCAAATATCGCTTTGGACTGGAGTCATGTGCAAATTCATAATAGAATTGAGAATAATAATCGGTCCTCGCCGGCTTGATTGCGATTTCTAAGACAACACTCTATTCGCAGCACGCCTTCAAACGCGTCCTCAAGAGTTTTCCATTCAAAATATATTTATAACGTCTTAAAAGAAGTTATAATATTTCGCTGGATGTATCGAGACCGGGGTTCGAATCCCGTCGGAGCTAGAAATGTTTTTCTCAGTTTAAAAAAAAATGACTCAGCAAAGTGTTCGGTTGCAGAAATACGCAGTTTGCCGAGATTAGGTTAGGTCTGGGGGTGACCCCGAAAAAATTCGCGACCACCCGACAATCCGCGGACCCCCGAAAAAGATCGCGGGTGACTCCCGAAAAAAAGATGGCCCGGTTAGGTCTGGGGGTGACCCCGAAAAAAGATGGCCCGGTTAGGTCTGGGGGTGACCCCGAAAAAGACGGCCCGGTTAGGTCTGGAGGTGACCTCCGAAAAAAGATGGCCCGGTTAGGTCTGGGGGTGACCCCCGAAAAACCCCCTCCCCAGGGGGGGGGTGTCAATGTACTTCCCAAGGGGGGCGGGGGGGTCAATGAACTTCCCAAGGGGGGGAGGGGGGGAAGCCCCCGGGTCAATGAACTTGATTCAGAATCGACATACTATTCCTACTTCTATTGAACACACGAGTACAAATCTTTAAAATTCTTCAAAGTAGGACCCTTGGGCGTCGACATATTTTTTCTAGCGCGATTTCCATGCTGTCTATGCTCCGTGGAAGGTGTTTTCTGGAACCTCTCGTAGTACCCTCGTCACAGCCTCTTTGCCGCGTTCCACGCTTTCAAAATGGCATCCTTTTAGCACATTTTTTATTTTTGGGAACAAGAAGAAGTCGGTGGGAGACAAGTCAGGACTGTACGGATGTTCAAGAAGTGTTGTTATGTTATTTTTTGCCAGATATTCGCGGACTCGTAGGCAGGTGTGGCTGGGCGCGTTGTAACGGTGAAGCACCCAGTTGGCGACGATCTCTTTTCCGACGCGTTGGACCGTTCGTATCGATCTTTTGAGCACTTCCAAGAAGAAAGTATCATCCGTACACTTAATCGACGGTCCGAATTAAAAATTTTCCGCACACGGATCACATTGCCCTCGGTTCTGCTCGTTGACGGGCGCCCAGAGCGACGTTCATTTTCCACCTCCTCCCGACCTTCCTTAATCATTTTGTGCCATCGCAAAACCTGAGATTTAGAGAGGCACTCATCTCGAAAGGCCTGTTGCAGCATGGAAAATGCCTTAGTCCCAGATTTGCCAAGTTGCAGACAAAATTTGATCGCGTAACGTTGTTCAATAGAACTCTCCATGTCAAGCTTGTACCGCGTACCGAAAACACGTCTCAGTTTATTTACTATTTTGTTTACAGCTTATGTTTACAGCTGAGACCCCCCCGCACCGATTACCCCAGGCGTGCGCGCCCAGCGGTCAATAGGAGAGCCAAAAAAATTCGGTCGCATTACTTTCCGGACAGACCCTGTATATCCGATGTAACCACTATTTCTCGTAATAAACGAGCGAGGTTCGTGCCTCCAGGCACTGGAAAGCGGAAAGGTTTAGGTGATTATCAATTAATTGGAGAATATATTGACTGGTATAAATAAGGTATATTCTGAGTTTTAATCCGTTGTTGTGTACACGATTTCAATAGTAGAACAATGACTTGGCACGCACGGAATGCGTGCAAGAAACGAAACTTCCAACGCTCGCTTGCTCGCGTATCGCCTCTATTCGTAACGCGGATCGTGACGTCGACGTCGGCCTCGTGCACGTGTAATCTAAATAAATCGTATGGTATGTGTGTTCTCGCGGTTCTAACGCGCTAACGATGTGGAAGCGCCAATCGGACCCGCCGTATAAATACGGGAGGACAGATTGAGGTCCACACGACAGGAACCTCACGGAAACGTACACGGCAGATAACGAATTGTCGGCAGGGCACGCATGCGTGTGCACACTTTCAGTGAGCTTTTCACAATTATACGAGACCCAATTGTGTTCTTTCGAGAGCGCTAACGTAAACAGGATGCAACGAACAGCCCTGCCGATTGTCGGGAGGGGTGAGCGGCACTTATCCGTTAGATGTTCCACAAAAACGTATTTGGCAGATAACGAATTGTCGGCAGCTACGTGGCCTGGGCGACTCCTCAATCTCCGACGCTTCTGTGGGCCCTATGTGACTGTTCTAAACACATTCACGCCTACAGAACTCACAAACATGAATGGCAGATAACGAATTGTCGGCAGGTCACGATACGTGGCCTGGGCGACTCCTCAATCTCCAAACGATTTTGTGAGTTTAGACGACCATACGATATGCAATCTACTATGAAATAACTGACGAAGATAGGATACACGAACAGTCCTGCCGGTATTCACGGGAGGGGTGAACGGTACCTATTCCTCAGCAATTCCACAAAACGTTGTTGGCAGATAACGAATTGTCGGCAGGTACGTGGCCTGGGCGACTCCTCAATCTCCAAACGTTTCTGTGAGGGCAATGTTGAATTTAATTTAATTTTATTATTGTGGACGAAACCGACGCCGACGTCCCGTCCGGTTTCCTGGCCAACCAGGTTTGCTAACACACGGCGCAAGATACAAGGTTGTAACGGATATAGTTCGGGAGAAGGTGCCGGCTCAACCGGGTGCCGAGGATTCTTTGGCCACGAATGAATACAGCAGGTGTACAGTAATAAATGGTGTATATTCTTGTCAACACTTAAAACTAGGAAGTAACAATGAGTTGTATGGGCACTTCGATGGCCGTATCGTAAACGCGGAGTCGAGAAGCGTGGTCCGGTGACCTTGACTAGTACAAATGATATCTTAGAGTAAATGCGGAGTTGAGATCGTCTAGGGGCGTTGGCCACGAAGACGTCGTGTCGGATCGGAGAATATCCTAGGGCGTTTGCCACGAGGATCGGTGGATCGGAGGATGCGAAAATCTAGGGGCGTGCACCACGAAGATTGTCCGCCAGGTCGGGAGAGATCCGAGGGCGTGTGCCACGAGGATTGTAGGATCGGAGTGTACGGTAATCTAGGGGCGTGGGCCACGAAGATTGTCCGCCAGGTCGGGAGAGATCCAAGGGCGTGTGCCACGAGGATCGTAGGATCGGAGAATGCGATGAGCGGTCAGGAGGAAAGTCTGGTGTTCTCGGTCGCTGCGTAAGACGGTGTTCGTGGAGTAACCACTATTAACGGTCGAGGCTGCTCGGAGAAACCCGACTTGTCCTAAGTGGCTTCGCGGCGCGTATATATATCCCGCGGATACATTTTCTCTAGCGAGAAACCGCGAGCCCGCGGTGGCCCTCTCGCGGCCGTGTGTCGCGGTACTCGCGAGAGAGACCGTGCGCGCTCGCGGTGGCCATCTCGCGATGGTCGCGGCGAGTATATGAGAGAGGAGTCTCGCGCCTGTGATATATTCGTTACAAGGTTTCTCACTTGTCACAATTCCGAGAACCTCGTGATTCACTTCACTACTTATCAAATTTCGTTCACTTGCAGGTGAACTGTTCACTATTCTTAAACTTCGATATATAGATTGTCACGTCGCCTAATTTTTACGTGTCCGTCGGAAGGATGGAACGCCTGCGACTCCGGGTATTTACGGGCGAAACGCCGGGCCACGCTCGGCCGCACGATACGTGGTCCACCCGGGACAAAAGGTATCTCGCAGATTCTGATTTTTCTCGAAAGGAGCCGTTTATGGAATTTGCTTTCGGGCGCCAGACACTCGGCAGTGTCACGCAAATTGCGCGATAACGGCACGAGCGAACTCTCCGAAACTGCGAGAACCGCACGATATTCTGGATGGCTCTAGGATGGGCTCAGGATTCTACGTGGGCGAAGTACGGAGCATCTCCCGCGGCAGAAAGGTTTCTCGACGGAAATAATTAACGAAAGAATCGGCTTGAACAATTTATTTTTCCGATGGACACGACATGGCTATCGGTGAGAGCCGGCAGCGGTAATTTACAAGCCGGCGCGTTCACGATAATTCCGCGACAGGTTTTCGGTCGCTCGCGCTATTCTTTCTCGTTCGCGTCGAACCCGGCAGTTTGCAAGATATTGTTCGCTTTTACAAGGCGCTTTCGGCGCGGAGTAACGGCCGGATTCCGATGGAATACGCGGTACAAAGTCTGGATCGTTCGAAATTCGCCGTCGAACACGATACGGCACGCTGCGTCGTCACACCGGGGAACGTCTCGAAGATAGCGTATAATATATATCCGCGAAATCGACAACGATACGGCCCCCCGCGAGTCCGCGACCTCGCGTTACCAATCGGCTCGCACGTTCAGCGATCGACGACCGTTCGTCCTCTGACGAAAAGATGGCCGAACACGCGGCAAGGAGGCGGTTTCGTCGTTTCGCGACACGAACAAGGACCTCGAAAAAACGATACCGAGCCAACGCGAAATGATCGTTAGATTACGATAATAGGGAAGCCTGACTGGCGCTTACCAACGGCAACGAAGGACGGCGGCAATTGGTAGGCAACTCGCCCTTTTCGTCCCTCAATTCGGCACGCACAGAATACTAGAGTTTTTTAGGCAGTCGTTAAGCTTCTAATGGCGACTACTTGCGGCAACGGCCAACGACCCAGTGCCCTACTTTCGGCAGGCTCGGTACCACGGAAGCGAGGCGTCCCCCTACTCCCTACCCCATTTCTCCCATCCGCTACTTTCGGGCCTATCACACGGTATCGTTTCGCAGGATCGCATCCTGCCGCGCGGGATCCCTAGCTTGCGGAAAATCGCCTTTTCGTTCGCCGCTTTTCAGGTGGTGGCGGCGACGGCTCGTGTAGAGGAGGGTCCTGGCCGCTCCGGTCGTGGACACGGGCGAGGCAGCGACGGGGTCGAGAAGATGCTCGTCTCGTGTCCACGTTCCCTCGTCGGTGCCTCCGGGTTTGTTGACCCGTGTCGCCCAAGTATCGCGACGCTCAAAACGCATGATTACTCGCCCTTGGGCCGTTATGTATCGGCACTGCCAGAGGGCGGCCCGGCCTCTCTTTTTGCCACGTCACAAGATATACCAAATCACCAGGCTTCTCTATCTTGCATTGTGTTAATCGCGACGCCTTTTTATTTTTCAAACGCGATTGGCGATACAAGCCTTAGAGCACCGATTCCGTTTAATTATTCAAAATTTACTTGCGACACGCGAGTTTCAATCTTAGAAAGGCAGCCACTCCTGGGCTATACAGACTTATCTGTAAAATAGAAAAAAGCTTGCATTCGGCAAGTTATAATAATGAATAGGAGCCACTCTGGGCTATACAGACTTAGTCTGTGAAATAGAAAAAGGCTTGCAAAAGCAAGTTACAATATTTGAATGAGAGCCTCTCTGGGCTTACGCATATTGCGCTGAGAACTAATTTACCGCGGTGACTGCTGCGTCTTAACAGGATCGTGTCCAGACACAGAGTGATCTCTCTGCTGCTCGCATCGACCTCCTTCGATTGCGATCGAGAGGGGATCGATGCGCGCGCATCCCACAGGTGGATAGATCCTCTGATGCTATTCTAAGACAAGGATCACGAGATCGCAGCGAGCTATCGTGGCGGGGATCGATATCGATATGTGGCCACACGGTCACACCGTATATCCGTGTACTTGAATACACGGGCACACGTGTATCAAAATACACGGATAATACACGTGTACCCGTATAGTCAAGTTCATGGTTATACATGAATTAGCCGTATATTTCGATACACGTGAACACGTGTATTTCCGTACACGTGTATTAAATAGGATCCGGACGTCTACATGGATATATTAATTACACGTGAATTGGGTATCTCTAGTTACAATGTAAGCGTCGCGCGTCGGCGATGCGAACAGCTACGTTCAAACTTCCCGCCGTAGATCTTACCAATTTGCCAAGCACGTCAAAACGTGCGCGAAGATCAAGTTGTCCCGGATGGTATTAAAATTTGAACAATAGAATTAAAAACTATTTTTAAAATTTATCTTACGAATTTATTTTTCTAATTAATTTTCTACAGCTGTTGTCCAAAATTATCGTGCGATATAGTGGAATAGGCCTACAAGGGATACCACTAACAAAAAAAAACGCATTGGCAATAGTACCTCGATGGTAATGCGGAAACCTATTGACACGCGTGTCGACCTGAAGCGCCACGAATGGAGCCTATGCTATGGTACGCGCCTGAGCGGCTCCGAGTACTAGGACCGCCACGGGGAGCGTGACGCGCGGCCGGTTCGAGGAGGCGTAGCCTTCGAAAATCGACCGTCGCGAGCAAATAAACAGCAGTCCTGGTCTGGATTGTGTGGAAAAGTATAACTTTTTTGTTAACCTTATGAAAAGTACACTTTGCATAAGTACCACTACCCCACGGAGGACGG
Organism: Lasioglossum lativentre; assembly: GCA_916610255.1. Taxonomy (NCBI): domain Eukaryota; kingdom Metazoa; phylum Arthropoda; class Insecta; order Hymenoptera; family Halictidae; genus Lasioglossum; species Lasioglossum lativentre. Next base: position 27,544,541 of record OU744359.1, on the reverse strand, counting down.
TTGCTGATGCAAAGCATTACAACCCTGTTCCATGGTGGGATGGGGATTGTGATCGGGCTAAAAGACTACGGGAAGCGGCATTCAAGAAATAGAACACCTTGGAAATTATTGACTTAATACAATTTAAAAGTGTTGCTATTGCAAAAAGAACGTTTAAACAAAAAAATGAAAGAACATTTCCATAATTTTGTGAAACATTTTGACATGAAAAAGGGTAGTAACTACTCCTGGAACTATTGCAAAAAGCTAAAGAATAAGTGGACATGCACAGAGAATAAAAGAATGTCAGAGTCTCAGCGCCTAATGGACATTGATGAATGTCTAGACAAGATTGTCCCTCTTATGTAAGAGACTCGAGTGACCGTGGCCCATGCGGGCCGTAGCAGAATACAATACCATGTGCTTGTTAGGGGCGCAGCTTAGGTTTACGGTGCGGACGTGACTTCAGGCTATTTTTGAGATTTAGCGGAACTTCCCGTTTTATGATAATTTATTAGAGACTCCGTATTTTAGCTAAAGGTCTCAATAGCCGTTGACGTACCGTAAAACATCTGCAGACCAAGCGCGGACCATTTAGGGCCTTAGGTAGGCAACGAGGACTCGAGGCGAGGGTACCTCAATAAAAGCATCCGATTGGTTTTCAGTAGTTTTTCATTTTAAATAGGATAGGCCGAACAGGAGAGTCAGTCGTAGCGCGCTCGAGGGTGCCAAAGATTTTGCACGAATAAACGTTTTGTTAAAACCCGACTCCTTGTTATTTTCGATCGGTAAGCCCTCACACTTAGGCCTGATCCGGACTGGCTACCGCAGTACTCTCCAAATCAGTTTTTTACGGGGTTCTCTAATGGTGACTCGGATCCATTGGAGGATATACCACAGTGGTGGTGGTCCGTAACCTAAAATTCCTCTCACTCCACCTCCTCGTGGTGGACCCTGGGACACACTTCGGTGTGTGCTAACGGAGTGAGGGGTGCAGGGGGTGGCGCAGCCTGTGGCTTTGTACTGCGCCTTCAGCGCAGAGGGCTGCATCCTCTCTGTAAGTGTGTCCCGAGCGGCAAGATGTCCGCTCGGGGCCCCATACCGTAAACCGGCTTCCCGGAACGGGGGGCTTGCCTTCACCGGCCGGCCCGCGAGGATGATAACCTCTATAAAAAATCCTTAACTCTAAGTTTTGGTGCGCGGCGAGAGAGCACCCCCGGATTAGACACTGGGTGGTGGGTCGGTGAGTGCATCGGCCGTTGGCGCACCAACCCCATGGTACCTGTCCGCCCCATGGCGGTAAGAAGGACTTGTTGATTCAAGCGGCTCTGGATTGATGGACGTTGGCTTCCCGCAGTTTTATAACGATGGCTGATGAGTGAAGCGGCTTGTGTCAAAGCAAGTCGTGGTAACCAAGGCCTAAAATGATATATGATGACTCTCTTAAATAATGAAATGGATAATTTGGACGGTGTTAATGTTGACGATTATGGCGATGATTATGGATATGATAACGGATATGAAAATGACCCTGAGATGGCAGATCTGCTGTGCTCGGGTTGGTCGTCTGGCTTGTCCACACAAGAAGGTTCCGATGATGATGAAAGTCCCATTAGTCCTGGTTCCAATACCTCAAGGAGTCCAGATGAGGCAGGATATAGTAGTTGTCGTCTTGGCAGTACATCAGGTGAAGAACGAGTGATGCTCAAGGATTGTATGTTAATTCGGGAGATATATGACGATCTAACGAAAGAAAAAGATAAAGATAATAGAAGACGACTCAAGAATATGATGGAGAAATTGGAAGATTTAAATAAGAAGAAAAGACGTACCCTCAGACGAAGAGAACGAAGAAAGAGGGCGATGGAGGCCGCTGTGTCGGATGATTCCAACGAAGAAGCCAGTACATCGGCGAAGAAATGTTCAGATCTACCAAAGATTGAGAGTCAAGTATTGGCTAAAAAGCTAAAGAAGAAAGTACTGAAAGTTCCTAAAAAAAGAAAAGACCCCCTCCCCTCTCCCCATAGAGAATGGGGTGAGTCCGAGGGTGCCAAGGTTAGTGTAAAGAATGATGTCCTCCCCTCTCCCCTGGTAGGAGGTGAGTCCGAGGATAGAATGAAAAGAAAAGGAAAAACAGAGAATAAGAAAGAAGCTGTCCTCCCCTCTCCCTCAGTTGAGGGTGAGTCCGAGGACCAGCGAAAAGTGCACTTACCTGCGAAGGATGTAGATGTACCTGTAGAGCCTTCTCGATGGAGGGGGTTGCTGGAGTCCTGTAGATTGAGTAATGCCCCACGATTACTTGGTGGTGGGGATCGGGATCCACCTCAAAAGAGGATTGATAACTCCAAGAAATCCATGGAGCCAAGTTTGGTGTTGACTAAGGTATCGACCTCCGGGAATAGTGATACCGCTGTGCGCAATCCGGATGAGGTGTACTCCATATACTTCGAGAAGTTCTCGAAGGAGTTGGAGAGAGTATGTGCTGGCATAGCAGATTTGACGGGTTACCTGGATGTGAATAAAAATATCAAAATAGAGTATAGGAAAAAAAGTCATACGATCCACAGTTCGGTGGAAAATATGATTAGAATAAAAGATAATTTATCCAAAATTAATGAAGCTCGAAAAAATTTTAGAGCCCCAGAATGGACACGGGGTACATCGATACAAGTAGCAGATGCGTGTATCATGACCTCTCCGGAGAGAGTTGACGTCAATATTGACGACGAAGAGGATTCTTTGTTGGCATTGCCCATGGATATACCTCTGGGAAGAAATGTGGTTGGTGGTTCCCCTCCGAGATCGGGTGAGTCATGCACGGCTGTGATTCGTGAATCGCGCAAGAGGAGAAAAGAACCCATGGTGCGGCTGAGAACTTCGACAGGATCTAAAAAATCCAGGGATTCTAGTGGCGAAAGCAGCGTGGTGTCAGATTTGGAACCGATTCCAGAGAATCCGGTTGTGGAAAATCGAAGTCCGCCTTCTTCTTCGGGACAGTCGGGACTGGATCCGATTTTAGAGTTGTTGAAGGACCTAATTGTACATAGAAAGAAAATGAACACTTGTTTTGATAGTATGCGACAAATGGACAGATACCTTAGTGATGTGGATAAGATCCTACGACGTGAACGGGGTACCGCTAGGTCGGCTGTAGACGCCGGGATTCTGGAGAAAGCAGTGGAAGTTTCCCGTGGTATGCGTGAGGAACTACGACAAGGTCCTTTTGTAAAGAAAGAGGAGAAAGTCCAAAGTGGTGAAACCGTCCCTGAGACTATAGAGACGACTTGGGCAAATATTGTGAAGAAGAATGGCAAAGCCAACCGTGTACTACCTGTGGTGACTAAGGTGACCACAATTAGGCCAGGTGTGGCTGAAGTAATGAGGAATGAAACACCGTCAACGGCTATGGTTTCAAAGCAAAGAACGCGTCGTCCACGATGGTCTTTCCCTCGTCCGGACGCAGTGCTGGTGAAGGCAAAAAGTGAAACTCAACTTAAGGAGACATATGTGCAAATTAGTAAGAAGATCAATCAACCGGAAAAGATCAAGAAGGTGCGTAAAACCCGGTCTGGGCAACTACTTTTCGAGTTGTCAGCTAAAGGCAACTCGAACGAATTGCGCCGCGATATTTATGACGTGGTAGGTGATGACATCGAATTTCGAACTTTGCAAAAGGCGTTCGATCTAGAGATTCGAGACATCGACCCCAACGTTGATAGTGGGGTGATACTGGATTCGGTGGCGGCCAAAATGAAGGTGGATCCCTCAGAGATCTCAATGAAAACGTTGCGCACGACTCGAGGTATGCAATTAGCGGTTATCAATGCCCCATTGCATCTAGTTTCACAAATTCAACTGAATAATACTATTCGTCTAGGAATGACATACGCGCGTATGAGTGTAGCGCCGAAGTTCACAAGGTGTTACCGATGTCACACAGTAGGACACATAAGTGCAGTATGTAAGACTGAGATGATCGGCACTACTAGATGCCGTAAGTGCGGAGTTAGTGACCACGAGATGGCGGCATGTAAGAACGCTTTCAAATGTATGGACTGCGAGGTCAGGAATATTCCCCATGACCATTTGATTGCGTCTATGGCATGTCCATTGTTTAGAGACCATGTAGCACAACAAAAAGTGCTATTTGAACGTTATAATAGGGAACAACAGCTTCGGAGTAAGCCTCAGTTATTAGATAAGTCCAAACCTCAGGACAAGATACAAGACAAAGACAAAAAGATTAGTGAAACAAATGATTAGTTATAAGTTTTAGTTTGTAATTATTCTACCTAGTTTGAGTTATTTAAATTTCTTAGTTGGTTATGGAGCAAACCGTTCTGTTTAGTTTTTTGGTTATTATTAGATTGAAGTTTTACCTAGAATGACGTGTCGATCGCTCCTCGGCCTGGATACATGTCCTGGTTTATCCTGTAAATAGAAAAGATAAATAATTAAAGATAGCAATATAGTAGAAATTTAATAATGTAAAGTAGTTAATTAAGGTTACCTACCGGTAGATAGCGTCCGCTGACGCATGGCTCGCCCGCCTATGTAGGGGGAATTCGGGAGAAATGCCAGAAGCGGAGCCCCGAATCCCTCCAGAGGTGGGTCGCCGGATTCGTAGAGGGGCGTTCTATTGAACGTCCCGGGAGAGAGGAGGTTAGTCGGTATTCCCGGTCCTTAAGACCGGGCGAGTCCGACACTACCCCGCTGAAAGGCGGGGTGTCCGTAAATGGATTTACCTCTCTCCCTTAACAAAAAAAAAAAAAAAAAAAAAAAAGGGAAGCAATGACATCGCTGTTTACTGTAATGCTACTTTAGTTAGAGAAAGTAAAAAATTACTAGTAGAAACGATTAACATCATTACTTTTAATCTTGGTAGTATGGGTCTTGAGTTGTCTTCTAACAAAACAGTGTTCGTCCACTTTAACAATAAACATATTCCACCTGGTAAAACAGAAATAGAAATTGGAAACTGTGTTATTAAATCGAGTAAGTCTGTAAAATTCTTAGGTATCAATTTTGATTTTGACATGAGTTTCAAGGTTCATGTCGAAGCTATGAGGAAAAAATGTTTCAAATTAATAAACATTATCAAATTTCTCACTGGTGTCTCACGGGCCGCCTCACCTGAAACCTTGCTGTTAGTCTTTAGGAGTATCATAAGAGCATCTGTGGAATACAACTGTTTTGTGTACTACCCCACAATTAAGCAACTGAGGTTAAAGGTGGAACGGATTCAGTATGCTGCAATAAGGTTAGCATTGGAATACAGAATAAGCACACCCACCAACATCTTGCTTAATAAAGCCAAATTAACTTTGTTGAGTTATGGGCCCAGAATGCGTAACTACGGCACTGGGAGAGGGGATAGACAAGAAGGAGCCCGCGTTCCTTCTAGAAGGTATGTGGCCGAGGGGGTGTATAGAGAGATAGACGCAATGCACGCGATGCGCTAAGGGTATATCACGCCGCTTATTTCTCCGGGTCTCCTAGGAAAAGGCGGAAGAACAAGTTGCTACAAGTTTACTGGCTTGAATGCCGGGCTGCGTTCGGCCGCGCGTAACGCAGTCCACTCGTGATAAAACGTTCTCTCGGAGGCTTGGACGACAACTAATCTACCCCAAAGATTCGATATTACGGGCGCCAGAAACCTTTCGATGTCACGCGAAAGTACGCAAAACGGTCGAAGCTTCCGAAGGAACGGTCGCGAGAACTGGATGAGCTCGAGACGGGCACATGATTCTACGCAGGATCAGACGGGACGTTCCCCGCAGCGGGAAGGGACCTCGCAAATAAATTAACTTCATTTGGCTCGACGATGTTTATATAGACAGTTGGTATGATCTGTCGGCGGCAAGACCGGCAGAGAACAATTCGAGCACGCGGTCGCAGTTATTATCGCGTCGGAATCGGCAATCCGCCAGCTGTTCGAGCGGAACGCGTCGCGTGGAACTTTGCCGATTCCCGGTGGAATACGTGATGGTCGGGATAGTTAGAAGAATCCGCGTTCGGCGACAACCCGAGTCTTTAGGCCGAACGCGGTAGTCACGATGTAATCGACAAAGGTTCACGGGATTGTGCACGGCGCGTACAAGGTCGTAGACGATGCGGGAATACACGGCACTTCGCGAAAACGTTCGCTCGTCACTCTCGCTGGGAAGCGAAAACTTGGACAAACGCCGTTCTAACTTCACGCGAAATATTAAATATTTAGTAGTCGAACCGTACTCGAAATACACACTACTCGAGCCACTACGAGAATTCGAGAACCGCGCGATGACCACGGGTTACTTCCGATCGAAAACCGACAAAGAATGAAAGCCAGCAAGAAAGTAAGGAAGACTAGTTGGCATTTGCCACGACAGTTGGTAGTGGTAACACCCTCGTGTACGGCACACGCGATAACATTACTACGACGTAATTATTATCGGTCTAATCTAGACTACGGCCAATGCAACAGTGGTTGCCGAATTTCGGTGGTTCGAGATCGCGGAAGCAAGGCGTCCCCCACTATCTAATATTTTCGCCAGCCAATCGCTGTCGCTCGCGGCATAGGACCAGACCTTGACGGTAGGGCTCCTGACCTTTGCCGATTTCCCGATTTCCAGGATCGCTCGAGCCGCTCCGCCAGTAGACCGTTGATGTTGTGGGGCGAGGCGTCGTTCCTTGGGTCATTTGAAGCGCCATTTTCCTTTCGCAAAATGTTGTCCGAGGCTTCGTTTGGGAGTTATTAACGAAAAACAAGGACGAATCAAAGCGCGAGCTAGACCCGCGATGGCTGGCTTCGTGTGACGCGCCAGGGGTTTCTACTGAGAAGAGCGTTAGCGGTACGCCGCGACGAGCAATCGAACAAGAGGAGGAGTAGAAATTGAACGTATGGAATTAAAAACTCACTTATTCAGCCGTAAATCCACTTGCTGCTTCGAAATGTGTGTCACTGGGCCACTCGGTGACGAACTGCATAGCTGGCTTCAGGTATACAGCATTATCCCGAACGGTAAGGGACGTACGGTCAGGTCAACGAACTGCACAGCTGGTGGTAAAACGACAACCTAAGGGATGTGCGGTCAAGTAAACGATCCGGGCTTTCACCTTCACTTTCCAAACGATAAATAAATCGTATATTTGTTTCATACAGATGCCATGAAATTTTTCCACACTCATGATCACTGTTCACAATTATCAACACATAGCTATGCACTAATAACAATTGCAATATCACTTGTAGTGCAGCACGAATCACAGTAATGAGGTAATTCAATCAGTAGACTGCGGATTTCATGCATTTGTAGCAAAAATGAATAGGTGCATTTTAAAACAGTAAAGATATTAAAATAATTCAAAAACACCAATGTATTATTTTCAATTTGTTCAAATGATTATAGTAAAAATCAAATATCCGTCTGGCTCCTGTCCCTTGCAATAGCACCAGTCAACTTTCATTTTGCATAAAAATCCGCAGTATAGTGATTAAATATGACTAGGCACGATTACGATTTCCGTGGCCCCTCGTTTTGAAGTTATATTTGTGTTCTTGGGGTTATTTCAAGGAAAAAATGTATATATAACATGGTGTCAAATCGGCCTGGTTTAGCCGGTAAAGTAGATTTCCTGTTTTTTATAAACCTGCAAATATCTCGGAAACTATGCGAAATATGGCAAAATATCAAGAGACCTTTTTTGTAGGAAATTGAATTTCCTATAAAAAAACGTTAAAATGATGTTAAAATTCCATTTTTCACGAAAAGTATACTAAAAATAAAATAATTTTTTTGAAATTACTACTAGAGTACCCCTGGATTTTCGCATGCGTGGTCGCCTCTCCGCCCCTTCTCGCGATCTAACCATAACTCACTCTGTTCACATAATCTTCCAATTGTAGATGTCTTCCAGAATTTGACCTTTTCAGAACGGAGCCTTTACGTTCCCCCGACCATTATTTCGGGGGAAAGGCAGTTGTTCTGCAAATTCACCGAAATATAAATATACTCGGAAGTCATACGACATAAATTATTGAGAATTTAATTTTCTACAAAAAATGTCGCTTGATATTTTGCCATATTTCAAAAAACAGGAAATTTACTTTACCGGTTCAACCAGGCCGATTTGACACCATGTTATATATACATTTTTTTCTTGAAATAACCCCAAGAACACAAATATAACCTCAAAACCAGGGGCCACGGAAATTGTAATCTCCCCTATGACTACTATAAACACACATTTTAGCAAACGTGAACTTAGAATTGACAAGTCTTTGGAGATGTTCTCTTTACCGCGGCTCGAACGACACTGATTTTACCCAAGATTTTTCTGAAAATTTTAGGGAGAACATTATGCGTGTCGAAAATGCACGCTGTAGCACGCTTACGAAAACGACGGGGTGGATAAACGAAAATAAAGGATATGAGTGGGACCGCTGTAAGACTACAATTTATGGCAATCACATGTTTCGGTTTTCATGCAGATTGGTACGCAGAGTCGATGGGTAACTGTTCGAAACCGCGTCCGTCCTTTTACCCAGCAAGAGGTAGAAATGTCAGGTCCGCGTGGCGTTTTAGGGTCCCTATTGTCCTATACCTCTCTTAAGAAACTTTCTAAAAGAAGGATAGACGACGTTTTCGAACAGTACCCCATCAACTCTGCGTACCAATCTGCAGGAAAACCGAAATATGCGATTGCCATAAATTGTAGTCTTACAGCGGTCCCTCTCGTATCCTGTTTTTTTCGTCTGTCCACCCCGCCGTTTTCGTAAGCGCGCTACACAGAACGCATTTTCAACACGCATAATGTCCTCCGTAAACTTTTCAGAAAAATCTTGGGTAAAATCAGTGTCGTTCGAGCCGCGGTAGAGAGAACATCTCCAAAGACTTGTCAATTCTAAGTTCACGTTTGCTAAAATGTGTGTTTTTAGTAGTCCTATTTAAACTAATCACTAGACTGCGGATTTTTATGCAAAATGAAAGTTGGCTGCTGCTATTGCAAGGGACAGGAGCCAGACGGATATTTGATTTTTACTATAATCATTTGAACAAATTGAAAATAATACATTGGTGTTTTTAAATTATTTTAATCTCTTTACTGTTTTGAAATGCACCTATTCATTTTTGCTACAAATGCATGAAATCCGCAGTCTACTGATTGCATTACCTCATTACTGTGATTCGTGCTGCACTATAAGTGATATTGCAATTGTTATTAGTGCATAGCTATGTGTTGATAATTGTGAACAGTGATCGTGAGTGTGGAAAAATTTCATGGCATCTGTATGAAACAAATATACGATTTATTTATCGTTTGGAAAGTGAAGGTGAAAGCCCGGATCGTTTACTTGACCGCACATCCCTTAGGTTGTCGTTTTACCACCAGCTGTGCAGTTCGTTGACCTAACTGTTCGGGACAATACCGTATACCTGAAGCCAGCTATGCAGTTCGTCACCGAGTGGCCCTGTGACACACATTTCGCAGCAGCAAGTGGATTTACGGCTGAATAAGTGAGTTCTTAATTCCATACGTTCAATTTCTACTCCTTCTCTTGTTCGATTGCTCGTCGCGGCGTACCGCTAACGCTCTTCTCAGTAGAAACCCCTGGCGCATCACACGAAGCCAACCATCGCGGGTCTAGCTCGCGCTCTGATTCGTCCGTGTTTTTCGTTACTAACTCCCAAACGAAGCCTCAGACAACATTTTGCAAAAGGAAAGTGGATCTTCAAATGACCTCAGGAACCGCCCATTTCCCGCTTACTCTCATTACTATCGCTCAGGACACTCTGTATAAAGCAGTAATTGATGATTAAGAGCCTCCTGAATCAAATGATGTCGAGTCAATACAATAAAAAGCGAGACAAGTTTGGGAAGAGAAAAATGATGAAGCATTCGGCTTAATCATAACCACATTATCCGATGGACAGGCAGGCCAATTCCTTGTAGAAACAAAGGCAACAAAGGTTTGGCTAGACAAACAAGCGCAGAGATATAGGACTACAATTAAGAAACATAGAAATATAAGATAAAGAATCGGTGACGGATTATCTTACGAGAACTGAGAATATTGCATCAAGGAGTGCGTCATTGGGATTTTCTATACAGGAGAGAGAAGTGAATTATCACATCGTCCGAGGAATTCACCCACGACTGGAAAGAGTCGCGGCTATTCTAAGAACGCAGAGAGCTATAAGATTGGATGACATAAAACAGGCATTGGAAGAAGAGGAAAACAGACATGGAAATAGAGATGCGAGAGCAGGTCCAAGTTTCCAACCTGAAAATGCATATAGAGCCACGAGACAATTCAAAGGGCAACACAAAAATAATAGCTGTTTTATATGTGGGAGACGAAACCACAAGGCGAAAGACTGCTTCCACAATAATGAGATAAGACAAAATAATAAAAACGCATGGAGAAACCAAAACCGACCAAACAATGGAGAGGGAAGACAACATAGGAAGGAATTCAGCTGTATATCGATGGAACCGAAGGAAGAATACAACTTTTTGGTAACTGGATCCAGACAAAACCGAGAGGAACCAAGATGGAAGGAAAGCAAACAACTTTGGACTCTAGACTCTGGATCAACATCCCACATGATAACTATAGTGAATAATATGGTGAATGTCAAGCCGCATAAAGTGAAAGTTAATCTTGTAGAAAGTGATAGATGCATTGACTCTGAAGCGACAGGTGATATTCGCGTACAAGTAGAAACGAATAAGAGAAAACATAATATCTGTATTAGAAATATATTACATGTGTCTTCGTTAAGAGCAAACTTATTATCGGTGAGACAATTGTGTCAGAGTGGTTATAGAGTTGTGTTTTTTGGTCACTGTGCAAGAGTATTAGACGGTGTAGGAGATGCCAGAGCGTGATGGTGTATATATATTGGAAACTAAAATAGTGAGTAAGACTGCTATGAACGCTCAAGAAACTGACAGGGTAAACAATAATGTAGAGACTAAACCAAAGTTCGATGTGGACCAATGATGGGCATTTTTGTCTGTCGCACTCAAGAAGGATCCGCGAGCTTCCCCCACCAACTACTCTTTCGTACAGCACGTACCTTCGCTGCGCAACGGTGCCTCGTGTCTTCCAGTGCCTTCGTTTCCCCCTTCATACGTCCCTCCATAGCCGGCGAGGTTGGTGGGAGAAGTAGGCAACCCAGAGGCCCTTACCGTGCCCATCACTGATGTAGACAATTCAAAGATAGAATGTAAGCAATATAGGTTAAGTAGTAAAACGCCAGATAAGACGTTATGGCATCGTAGACTTGGTCATGTATCTGAGAAGTATTTAGATATGATGAAAAGAAAACTGGCTGTGAGAGATTTAGAGTATGATGACAATAATTTGAACTTGTGTGAAGAATGTTGTTGCGAAAATGTCTGATAAACCACACCAACCAATAGTAAATACTAGATGCAATGAACCGTTAGAGCTTATACATATGGACCTTTCTGGGCCCATGCCCATTAACTCATTAGGGGGTAATAAATACATATATGTGTTGGTTGATGAATTTTCCAAATATATCTAGGTGTACCTACTTAGAAATAAGGATGATGCGTATCAATGTTTCGTGGACTATGTGAACACGAATGAATCGGCTAAATAGACGGGTGAAAGCTGTACGGTCTGATAATGGAAGAGAATTTGTGAACAGAGGAATTGAACATCAAAAAACTGTGTCTTATAATCCTCAAAGTAACGGCGTTGCAGAGAGATGCAACATAACTATATTGGAAAAAACAAGAGCTATGCTTACAGATGTAGTGTTTCGTACAAGATAGGTATAACGAATGCGTTTGACTATTTCTGAGAATCCAGCACTGCTGGTATAGCGTTGCCAGAGTAAGTTGTGTCTCCCCGTGCAGGCATCGTTTGTGAGCAGCTTCGACCCACAACTCAGCCAGAGGGGATTCATCAGGAAGTATCGCTGGATGCGTCCTGTCGTAGGCGAGATTACCCGCCTGTATGCAGACTCCGACCCGTAACACCCCGTCCTTGTCCAGGAATGGACAAAGTTTGGCCAGTCTGTTCTTGGCTGCTACGGGTTGATTTTTCCGGAGATTGCCGACGTCTTCAGCGAAGTTCGCTGTCTGCTCCAGCGCAAGAGGGTGAGTTTGACTTCCTGCATTTCCGAGACCGTGATAACTGATTCTCCCCTTCATTTTCCAGCAACCCATCGACGACACCAGGCCAGTATTTGGATTAGGCGCGTTAGGCAATTGTAACCAAACTGTTGTTATCTTTCTCTTTACGTATGAGCAACGAGCACGTGTTTGTAAGTAAACTGATCGTCGTTGTTGCATGCAGCGAGAGGACCTTGGCAGGCACGATTAGGTGGCCATGGCGTGACGTCCGCAGACTAAACGTTCCGATCCGTTACTTCGTCCCGGTACGTGACGTTATAAAAGGGTGAAAGACCAGATCTGTAAATTGCGGAGGACCGAACTGGACCCTGCTGGAATATTGCAGGAGTGGCGAACGGTTCCGAATGAAATAGGATTCGCAGCTGTGCGTGGACACTCTCGATCAGAGTCTGCAGGGCACGATAACGTGGCCATGGCGACTCTGCAACAGCGAAGACACACCCGCTATCCGTATGATTTGATCTTTCAGCCTAACTAGTACGAATGGGAATTTCCCTTGTATGATCTCGGTACGTCGACCGGTGCTGCCGGTAAAACACGGGAGCGGCGATCGACTGCAATTTGTTCGACTTCTCACCAATGCGCGTAGCCCCCGCATTCAGAGCTGGCAGGGCACAATCACGTAGCCACTCTTCTTCAACTCTTCTTCAATCCAGACACGCAAGTAAGAATCGAAGGAACGATTACACTTCGAAAGGACACCGATCGCTAACCATTCCCAACACCGGGTTGGTTACGAGACCCGATGTATTTATACGAGAGTTTCGTGCCTCCGGGCACTGGACGACGGAAAGGTTGTGGCGAATTTAAATAATTGTTGAAAGTTCGAAATTTGGTAAAAGTGAGTTATATTCTGTTAATGTTTAGTTCACCTGAGTAAGTGACAATAGTCTTTGCGAACCGCTTACTAGACTGTCATAATCACACGCTGATAGTACACAGCAACAAGGTATCTGTTAAACGCGCTGACAATACTGAGTGCCGAATCTGCTGCTCGCATCGACCTCCTTCGATCGTGATCGAGAGGGGATCGATGCGCGCGCACCTTGCCATCTGTATATCGCACCCATGATCCATGTCAAAGCCAAGTTTTCGCTTGCCGTCGGAAGGACGGAAACGCGTGCGAAACCGGGTATTTACTAGAGATCGCGGTTTTGGACGTGTATTAAAATACACGTGTACACGTGGTACGTGAACCGTGTAGTACGAATGTAAGGATCCGTGAACACGGATCCGTGAATCCGGATCCGTGTACACGGATCCACGAACACGTGAATACGAATCCGTGAATACGAATCCGTGAATACGAATCCGTGAACTCGGATCCACGAACACCTGAATACGAATCCGTGTAGACGGATATGCGAACACGGATCCGTTCGGCACAATAACGCCTTAGTTGTCGGAATGGAACGTGCCGAACGGATCCGTATTCACGTGTTCGTGGATCCGTGTTCACGAATTCGTATTCACGGATCCGCATTCACGGATCCGTATTCACGGATTCTTAAATTCGTACTACTCGTTTCGGCGGGCGGGCCACGCTCGGCCGCACGATACGTGGTCCACCCGGGACAAAATGTGTCTCGCAGATTCGGATTTTCACGAAAGAAGACGCTAATGAATATCCTTTCGGGTGCCAGACACTCGGCAGTGTTACGCAAATTGCGCGATGAAGACACGAGGCACGAAGGAACAATCCGAAGCTGCGACATTCTAATTCTAAAAATCTAAGCACGGGGCATTTCCCGCGGCGGAAAGGTTTCTCACGAGAAATAATCGCACGATAGAATCGGCTTGAACATTATTTATTAGTCCGATGGTGTAACCTAACTATTGATACCTTTTATTTCACGTTAACCTGAACTATTGTTCCCTTCTATGAATTCTTTCGACCTACACCGGATCGGTTACTATATCCGATGTATCTCTTAGTTCTCATTAGAAATAATCGAGGTTCGTGCCTCCAGGCACTGGAAAGCGGAAAGGTTTAGGCAATTATTAATTAGCATTGGAGAATATTTGACTGGTATAAGTAGGGTATATTCTGCGTGTTGATTTGTAGGTATGTATACGAGTTCAATAGAGATGATCTATTATTAACACGACGTGTTTACAACGCGACGACCCGCGCGTAGAACAATGCCTTGGCACGCACGGAATGCGTGCAAGAAACGAAACTTCCAACGCTCGCTTGCTGGCGTATCACCTCTATTCGCAACGCGGATCGTGACGTCGACGTCGGCCTCGTGCACGTATAATATATCAAAATCGTATGGTATTTGTGTTTCCGCGGTTTTAACGCGCTAACAATGTGGAAGCGCCAATCGGAACCGCCGTATAAAATACGGGAGAACCGATCGAGGTCCACACGTTAGGAACCTCACTGAAATCGTACACGGCAGGTAACGAATTGTCGGCAGGTACGTGGCCTGGGCGACTCCTCAATCTCCGGACGTTTCAGTGAGCTTTGCACAATTGTACGAGACCCAATTGTGTTTTTTCGAGAGCGCTAACGTAAACAGGATGCAACGAACAGCCCTGCCGATTGTCGGGAGGGGTGAGCGGCACCTATCCGTTAGATGTTCCACAAAAGCGTATATGGCAGATAACGAATTGTCGGCAGGTACGTGGCCTGGGCGACTCCTCAATCTCCAAACGTTTCTGTGAGGGCAATATTGAATGTAACTTTACTTATTATCGTGCACGAAACCGACGCCGACGTTCCGCCCGGTTTCGTGGCTGACTAGGTTGCCTAACACACGGCGCAAGATACAAGGTTTCTCACTTGGCACAATAGCGAAAGCCTTGTGATTCACTTCACTATTTATCCAAATTCGTGAACGTACAAGTAACTGTTCACTTTACTTTATGCTGAATCACTAGGCCTCTTTATCTTGCATCGTGTTAATCGCGACGCCTTTTTACTTTTCGAACGCGATTGGCGATACAAGGTTCGAGCACCGATTCCGTCTAATAATTCGCGATTTACTCGCGACGCGTGAATCAATCTTTGAATATCAGCCACTCTTGGGCTTTACAGAATTTGTCTGTAGACTAGAAAAAGCTTGCATCCGGCAAGTCACAATATTTAATTTCAGCCACTCCTGGGCTTATACAGAATTAGTCTGTAAACTAGAAAAAGACTTGCAATGTACAAGTTTGAATATTGAATTTTAGCCACTCATGGGCCCTACGCTAAGACTGAGTTTAACGCGGTGACTGCTGCGTCTTAACAGGATCGTGTCCAGACACAGAGTGATCTATCTGCTGCTCGCATCGACCTCCTTCGATCGTAGTCGAGAGGGGATCGATCCTGTGATCCTTTTCTAAGACAAGGATGACGCGTGACGCAGCACTTGTCGTGGTGGGGATCGATATCTGTGCTCACGTCGCACGAAATATCGATATGTGGCCAACACGGTCACAATGGAGACGGCAAGGCTGCCGGTGGAAACCGGCAGCGTTCAATTACAAGCCGACGCGTTCACGATAATTCGGCGACGGATTTCCGGTCGCTCTTTACGCGGAACAATGGTGGGAGTCCGATGGAATACACGATACAATGACTCGGTCGTTCGAATTTCGCCGTCAGATACGATATAGGCACGTTGCGTCCTCACATCGTGGAAGGTCTCGACGATGGTGTACAATTATCGCGAAATCGGCAACGATACGGCCCCCCGTGAATCCGCGACTCCGCGTTAATACCGGCGTCTTGCTACCGCCTTACGACGGGCACGCGGTCCCCGCTGTCCGACCGGATTCACGTTACCAACCCGGCACGTACGTTCACCGACAGACGACCGTTCGTCCTTTTCGATAAGATGGCCGGGCGAGACGGGGTCGAGAAGATGTTCGTCTCGTGCCCACGTTCCCTCGTCGATGCCTCCGAGTTTGCTGACCCGGGCTCGATCCTCTCCTCGGTGTCTCGGCACGAAGATAGTTCCGGAGCTAGTTCCGATAGCGCCTCGTTCAACGAGAAATAGGGGCCGGGCTCCTCTGGAGCCCGGTTTCGGTCCTGCAAAGTTCGCGTCGCTTAAGTGCTTTGGGAATCGGACTTCCCAGGGAGAGCGCTCGCAAACGGCCGTTTCATATCGGCACTGCCAGAGGGCGGCCCGGCCTCTCTTTTACGGATCCGAGGGACGTAGGCAAAACTTGTCACGTCACAACTTGTACCCTCTGTTACTCAATGGGGGATTTGTAGCATTATGGTGCCGCTGTGTGCATTTGTTGTCAGGAGTATACTTTTATATTTTTCTTTGTCGACATCAGTGTATATTGTATCATGGGGAATTCTCTTGAAAATTAGTTCGAAAAGACCGGGCGTTCCTTTGTATTTTACATTATCAATAATTATCTTCCATGTTTACGTCGAAATTCTTATCCCCAAGCATCATCCAATTTTTATTATATTAAACACGTCATACACGTGATCGACCTGTTTGTTCTTATCTGTGAAAAAGAAGTTGAAATATTTTCGTGACAGCGGTCCGAGATTCTGATTCAAATAGGTAGTGGCTTCTGTGTGCTGTTCAGGATTCTCAGTAATCTCCCGCATTGTCGTTTCGAGAATATTTTGTTCGAGTGTTTCTGTATTTGCATCGTCTGTCCATACTTCTTTTGCAGGAGGCTCGGAATCTAGTTAAAAGGTGTTGATGTCTCCGGACGCACTCTCTTCAATCCGCGATGTCAGGGTGCAACGTTTAGTACAGGTGGTTTCAATCCGCGATATTGGGGTGTAGTGTTAAGGGGGGTAGACTAATCGCCGTGTGAACATGGTGGCACACTCACACACCGCTAGATTGACATATATGTACACAGGGATTGCAAGGGTCCACGAGAAGTCGAACCATTTCTCGATAATGCACAGTTGGAGCTTCTACGTAGTCACAATCGCTACATAAAAGACCAATCCAGCGCGCATGTGTCCCAAAGTGGCACACTTTTGCGTTTTCTGGAAGAAGTAACCAATTGTCGTTATGACGCATTCTCGAGAGAGGGCAACTGATACCTATGAGTTTCGCTCTTGGGATCTATACGAATATCCGCATTTACAAACAACTATGATGCATACGTGGGCTATGAAGACTGCAACACAACTGGAGAAACCTCGCTCCATCATATTCGCAATGCAGAATGATATGAAGATTAAAATGCATAAGACTGCTAATCAATTCGATGATTGTAAACTGTCGAACATAGGGGTTCTACCTACATTCGAAATTATACCCATACGATGACCTAAACTTGGACTAAAATGAAAAAAATAGATATGCAGTACTTTACGATATGTATGCAAAATTTCAAAACTCGTGTTATGGTGATCGATACAGTGAACCACTATTGCATGAATTAAAGTTGTTATCACGTGGCCCATTTGTGGTCATAGACTGTTCTCGTCAAAACGAGTCTGTTAAAAGTGCAACCATTGATGTCCGCATAGATTTCGAGTGCAGAGATAATGTTCCAGTCAACACAGCTGCATACTGCTTAATTATACATGATCGTATAGTCGAGTACAACCCGTTGACCAACGTAGTGGGTAGAATATTTTAACAAGCGGCGGGGATACGATGGCTCATGTAACGTTTGTCGATCTACAAGGCTTCAAGACCAAGTCAAATAATTTCATAGTAAAAGAAGCAGCCATTTTACGGGATGGAAATAAACTATTGCACTGGATATTCGAGCCGCCATTTGGGTTCCACCGACTCGCTGCTACTGAAGCACGTCAAGTTCGATGGCTAACGAGAAAACATCATGGAATCGGTTGGATGGACGGATATGTTCCATACAAAAAAGCTGGAAGCTGTTTGAAACTAGCTCTGGAAAATACGCAGCAGGTCATTGTCAAGGGATTGGAAAAGGAAAAATGGCTATGCAAATTAACTGGAATCGAGGCTCTTGATGTGGATCTAGAGGATGTTCCAAAATTGTCGATGTTGCAAAAGGGGCTGCATAGATGTGCATTCCATACTGGTGTATGTGCCGTCGAAAATGTATTTAAACTGTGTAAATTATATAATGATAATTGAATAAAGAATATTTGTTGTAAACTCTAGTTATGAAAAGGATGGAATGAACGGTAGTGAATAGAAGGTTTAGACTGGTATATGTAATAAGAAAATATATTATAAAGAAACGGAAATTACGAACGGATAATGATATAAACGAGGATATGAGCGATGAATGAGTACGGTCGGTGTTAGGCGCGAGTATCGCGGTGATAAACCGGGCGTAACGACTTTGAAAGCGAAAGAACAACGTGTCATTGTGACAGAGGAGAAATTACGATAATTCCTCGAGAGGCAAGCGTTGCTCTCTTTTATACATTGGTGGGCCATCGGTTTCGGAAGGATTACGGAGTGGGGACTTTGAAATTAAACTTCTATGATCGCAGCAACGTTCATTAGGGCAATGACCCAATAAGCGAAGCCGTGAGGGAGACAAAGGAATTAGGTAACGGAATCATGGTAAGGAAAACACAGGAGACGATGGCCCGCGGACAATATGACGAGTTCGACAAACTTTCAGTGCGGCGAGGTTTACATTTGCGGTCGATCACCTCATCGCTTGTTGTCGAACTCGCGCAGCTGATCGTTGTCGACACATAAGAAATGGTCGCGCGCGACATGTTTTTGCTTCACCCGTGTCGCGGGTAATAAGAATAAATATAGCATCGAAAAATGCTCGGAACAAAATTGCAGATCGTAAAATGAATTAAATTGACGTTTCTGAACAATATTATTTTCCAAAGTTTTTTACTAGCTTATTTCTTATAACGTCTTAAAAGAATTAGATTTTTTATATAACATATTTATATAAAAGTCTTAATATTATTATTTGAGATTATATTAAAGTAGGATGGGTTATCAGCAAGAAACGGGGAAAAGATTGAAGACACGACATTGTCCTAAAAAATATGTTTATTCAGATTTTCTGAAACATTTGTGAAACGTTGGACAAGATTTTTTAATAAATAATTTTTAAAAAATATACCATTTTTAATTCCAAAACCCTCTTACAAACTACGTACATGTATAATGAGACCATTTTTTATTCCAAAATCCTCTTACATACTACATACATATGAGATTTTTAGGAAGAAACGGGGAAAAGATTGAAGACACGTTATTGTACTAAAAAATATGTATATTCAGAATTTGTGTAACATGCTTAAATCCTAGCCATTGCTAGTACGCAGCAACCAAATGCTCCATATGGACAACGCAATTGCTAGTACGCAGCAACCAAATGCTCCATATGCACAACGCAGGAATGTCTAGAATGCATAGAGGAGCATTTAGACCTCTCACCAAATGATAGGTGGTTTTGATCATGTTCATCAGTATCTTCTTTCAACGTTATACGGGATACCCCGGTTAATCCTCCGCATGTCATTTGGCGTGAAGTCTAAATGCTCCTCTATGCATTCTAGACATTCCTCAGCAGGTTTCATTTCGGCTATCACTGTTATACATAGTGAGCATTTTATTGCTGGTCTAGCAACACGCGCCACACATAGTATGTGGCACCCATACGTCGTCCAAAGTGTAGTACGATGTATCATTGCAGTTTGTCGCGGGTCGAGATCCCCTGTTCGTGCCATACTATATTCCATTACATTCGATCCTGCCTTCTGTAGTCGTGAAGATCGTTAAGGGGATATAATATCTAAAACTGATTACTCCGCAAACTTATTTAGTCTTAAAAAAATTTATAATATTTAACCCGATGTATTTGCCACGTGCCGAGATTCCCTGACTCCAAAGGGGTGTATCCATTACCAAACGAAATTGATTACTCAGCAAACTTATTTCTTCGTCTTAAAAGAATTTGTTGTATCATATTTCACCGGATGTGTTTGCTGTGCTCGGTTGCAAAAAATGTGCAGTTTCCCACGTGCCGAGATTCCCTGACGCCAAAGGGGTATAACATTACAACAACTAATTACTCAGCAAAACGACTAAAAGAATTTCCCCCACCACTGCAGGAAAGAACGGGCGGGGTCTGAGAGGCGTCTGATCCATCATTCTCGGTTAGATCGTTAAAGTATGTGGTTCGCGCGCGAGAGGATACCGCTGTGACGTCACAAAAATCCACCGGTCTCCACTCCTATCTTTTGTGACGTCACTCCCGAAAAAAACATTCGCGAAAAAATCATGCCGGTTAGGCCTTGACCCTCAAAAAAATTCGCGATCCCCGAAATAGTCCGCGCCTGGGGGGATCCCCCGAAAAAAGACCGCCCGGTTAACTCTGGGGGTGACCCCCGAAAAAACCCCCTCCCCAAGGGGTGGGGTGGGGAGAGGGGTGGGGGAATACCCCAAGGGGGAAGGGGGGCTTGCCCCCCCCCCCCTCCCCCGGGTTAGGTCTGCCTCGAAGGGTCATTGACATTGATCCAGAATCGATCATTGATCATTGACATTGAACCGAAGGTGTTATCAGATGAAAATTTTTGTAGGCGCGAAGAAAACACAACAGATGTAATATTGCGGCGTTCAGAGCAATTAGCGAACCAAAACAAATGATTTTTAATGTGGAGGAAGTTGTAGTGGATTGACCACTTACATAGTATGTGCGTAAGTGTATGGGTGACTATGTGTGTAAACACGAGTGAGCTGGACGTGAGAGAGTGGTTGCGCGGAATTCGGCAGTACGCTCGAGTCTCTATTGTCGTGAGCGCCTGGCTATCACTGTAAATACCATCCTCATTGACTACTAAATAAATGTGTTAAGTTGCAACAATATCGCCTCCATTTATTACTGCTAAACATCACACTTTCCATTGTTCGATTTCCTGACCTAGCTCGTTTAGTTACCGTACTTCAGCCGACAATCGTTTAAACTAAAAATTTCCGCGTCCGATAAATAATTTGGGCCTTTTGCTACCTACTTTTCATTCGCGATTTAGCTTTGATTATCCTTCGAAGTCTACTTGCCTTGAGAGCATTACTACGATCCTGTCCTTGTATATTCAGTGTTTACCCCTTTTCGCGTCGGGTCCGTGTACCTTATTTCGAAAACTAGTGTTAAAAACCTGCGATGTTTGGGCGAAGCGATCTCGTTCCTGACTGCTGTGATTCCGTATGTGTGTATATTATTTTGTATTAAGGATGCAGCCCTTATTACTTAAATGAGAATTTATTAGAGGCGTGATTCTATTGCTGTCTATTGCTACGTTTTTTTTTTCTTTTTCGCGCTTGTTTCCTTTTGTCGTAGTAGATTCAAGACCCTATTATTTACGTAATTGGCAATTAGCATGTTACCCGTTTTTTTTTTTTTTTTTAGTTACATGGTTAGTGATTTATACTTGAATTTAAATCCCGGAATGATTCTAGGAGTACTGCGTTCTTCTTTTTTTTAAACCGTTCAATGGGTCGGTTGAGCCTGTAGAGAGTTTATCATCGCGTATTTTTGGCCGGACAGGTGAGCTAGATCGCTTCGCTTTGAGCCTCGAAGTGTCTTTTAATTTCTTTTGTTTCGCGCCCCCCCCCCCCTCACCCCCTCCGCCCCAGATCACGCCCCGGGGAAACCAGAGTATTTTGATTAAATACCCGGATATTTCTTTTTCCTCCGGGTTCCCGGGCCTCCGCAACCAACGGCCGGAGATCGATCGTAATCGTGGTATTCGACACAATCGATCTTTTGTCTTAAATTCTTAATAATAAATAAATAACCGCACAGGTTCACATGATTCTGTCGTCACGCGGCGATCCATGCTCCCCCTGCGTCGATTCAGCGCGATCTAACGTGTGTAAAGGCCAACTCAGATTACCTGTTTGCAACGGTGTTTGGTATGCACGAATCTGATGCATCGAACACCTGCACAGGCTCTCCGATTTGGCTGTTTGACACGCGTAGTTTCTGCGATCGCGACCCCACCGCGCGGCAATCATAGTATACAGAGTGGTCCGTTTAAATAAGAACACCTAAATATCTCTTCAGGTTATTGTGATGCAAAAATTATTTGTTACGTAATGTGCATAGTGTCAATGGACCAAATATTTGGCACGAATATTTTTTTCCGAGGGTCATTTTTTTCGGAGTTGTCAAGGTCATCGATGTTTTTTGGTACATAACTACATTTTTTTTTATTGCATCGTGTAACTGATGGAAAAATACATTCAGATATGTATAATAACATGACCTTGAAATGACCGTGATCCTCGAAAATTAAAGTTTTACCTAGAACTGATGTCTATTGAGATCGTAGGCTTTGACCAAGACTCTACATCAAGAGCGTGAATGTAAATAAACATGTATACTGTCACAATACTGATGATACCTAACGATTTGAAATTCCGATCAGTTTCAATTTATCTATCCGTGTATCGACGTGCTGTTTGAAATGAATTACTCAATGCAAGAGAAAGTTGATATGGTCTTCATTTACGGTAAAGCTGATCATTGTTTAAGGCAAGCAGTTAGAATGTATAAAGATAAATTTCCTGACCGTAATTGTCCATCACTTTCTACTTATAAAAAGTTGATCAGTCATTTTCGTGAAACTGGTACTGTTGTCAAAAAGCGTGTAAGAATCAGAACTGTTACGAACGAAAGAAACAAAATAATTATTGTCGATAAAGTTAACGAAACTCCACAAGTGAGTTTAAGACAACTCTAGCGTGAAACTGGCATTTTTAAAACAACCATAATACGGATATTGAAAGAAGAAAAATTTCATCCGTATCATCTATCGTTACATCAGGACCTTCATTTTTCTCGGTGGGGTTTACAGCAATACGAAAATGACGAATCATTTTTTAAAAGAGTACTATTTACTGATGAAGCGTCTTTCACCAACCATGGACAGCTAAATCTAAGAAACATGCATTATTGGTCAACTGACAATCCACACTGGCTAAGATTAGTGGATAAACAAAGACCGTGGAGTGTAAATGTCTGGTGTGGCATATTTGTAGGAAATTGAAGTCGGGTGAATCAGATAATTGTAAAAACGGTACGTTTATTAAATACTAAATTTTACACAACGCGCTCCTTACTTTTTGAACTCGGACGTACTCTCTTTCTCTCTACAACGCGCTCTTTACTCTTTGAACTCGGACGTACTCTCTCTTTTAATCTCGATCTCGACTCTCGATTTACTCTCGATATGCTCTCGATATACTCTGTCCGCGGCCGCGACCTACCTCGCATATGTAAGCCGATCGTCGCGCACGCACATACGTGTTTTCGGCTCATGTACAAGAAATCCGCGGTCGTCGCACCTTTGTCGCCCTCTCTCTCACACACACGCTCTCGCTCTCTCACTCTCAATCGCTAGGGCGTTCACCTGTCGCCGTGTTTGTGTTTTTGGCGATCCGCGGGCGACCTACTCGGCAAAAACGCTTGCCGTTTTTGTCTTTCCGCGGCGTCCGCGTCCTTGCCGCCGATCGCGTCTATCGGCTCGGACTTCTACATATTAAATAATCAAATAATGGGTCCTTATTTCATAAACGGTACTTTAAATGGAGAAAAGTATGCAACATTCTTGCAAAATGAGCTACAAATGCTTGTTCATGATGTACCACTAGATATCCGTTTAAGAATGTGGTATTAGCATGACGGTTGTCCGGCTCATTCTACACGCCTTGTCAAACAAATTTTGGATTTAAAATTTCCAAATCGATGGATTGGTTGTACCGGAGTTCTAGGATGGCCACCGCGTTCAACAGACCTCACACCAATGGACTTTTTTTTGTGGGGAAAATTGAAACAAACAGTTTATAATGAACGACCAACTACACCAGAGGATATGAAGAACCGAATAATTAGAGCTTGTGCTGATATTAATTCCGAAACAATTGAAAGATCTGTACAGTCGGTCATTGCACGTTTCAGAAAATGTATCAACGTAGAAGGACACCATTTTGAACATCTCTGATGATAACTTAAGAGAACGTGAGTGTTGTTTTAACAGTTAACACATACACACATCTGTTGATAGATATTTTTAGTGTGATAAAAAATATTTTCTTCGCATTCGTAGGTTCAGGAGTCATGGCCGAAGATATTCGACATCAGTTCTAGGTATAACTTTAATTTTCGAGGATCAAGGTCATTTCAAGGTCATGTTATTATACATATCTGAATGTATTTTTCCATCAGTTACACGATGCAATAAAAAAAAATGTAGTTATGTACCAAAAAACATCAATGACCTTGACAACTCCGAAAAAAATGACCCTAGGAAAAAAATATTCGTGCCAAATATTTGGTCCATTGATACTATGCACATTACGTAACAAATAATTTTTGCATCACAATAACCTGAAGAGATATTTAGGTGTTCTTATTTAAACGGACCACCCTGTATAATAATTCACGGTTGCCTCGCCATTGTTGTCACGAGTCGCATCGCCGCACAGTGGTCGAAACGGGGTCGCTAGCTGGACAAAACTATTGTAGCATTATTTTGAAACTTAAAGCCACAGTAAAGTAGGTCGTTGGACTCGTCTTGACGTCAGCTACAACAATATGTAATAATAAATATATGGTGGTATTTAAAAAATGAAGGTGACCATAATTTTTTATTAAACAAAAAATGTTTTGTAATTTTTTTCTATTGGGATTTATAGATGACTAAATATCGATTAACTTTTATTGCTCGAAAAATCATGATGACAATTGGGCATTTGCACCGAAAAGCTGACAGAACTGTTTTAGCATCATTCTATAACTATTCTATTATCGCACCGCTATTAAAATACGAAGTAACGATACCTGACGACTCACAGTGGTCAAAATGGACTTTCTAGCTAGACCAAAGTGTTTTGACTTTATCTATGGAACTGAATTGAGAATCACAGAAATGATTCGTAATATATCGACATCGGATTACTAAAAAATGTTTTAATTTGAAATGCGTTAGCCGGCGTAAATAAAATTGATTTTGTGGACATTCTAGACTTGTATGAAGAAGGTCCAACAAGTTCCAAAGTGAAACCTTTTAGAACTTTTTTTTGCGGGGCTGTCAAATTATAAATACTATATGCATTTTTAAGTATTTTCATTTTTAAGCAAATAAATAATGTATTCGAGTTTTATTTGAGTTTTGTACTTACGGGTCATGCTAGTATCCATCACAGAATGTAAGATTGCACAAATATTTCCACTAGCTAATGCTCACAACGAGAAATACTAATGAATAGTGAGGTGTCGAACGATAATGAAGAAATACGAAGTAAGAAATGCGTTGCGGGTGGGGGCATATTTTATTATAGGGTAATAAACAAGGGTAAAAATTGCTGGGGTTCTTCTTGCCTGGTACCTACCTCTCATTTACCGTAGCGGAAAATTTTCTGCGAGCATTTCCATTTTTGGGGTTTTGTCCAGCTAGCGGGCTCGTTTCGACCACTGTGCGCCGGCGCGTGCCCTTCGCGTGCTTCGCGCTTCTTTTGTTGACCGTGAGTGCTGTATCTATTGTAAATTCAGCGGTGGCATCGGGATTGTTGATTAGTTTGTACGGGTTACGAATTGTATATTTAGCGAGAAGGTGCATGATGCCGTGGTATCACGAGTGACCTTTTGTGTAGTCTTTGACCGTTAAATGCATAGTCTATTCTTACGTGGGATCGCACGTGCCACGAAATTTTTTGTTGATTTGGTAGATTTATTTATTAATGGTTGTATATTGATTAAACGTTTGTTTGCGTCGCGGGTTCCTACTACGCGCAGTTTACTTTAATATGAGTTTGTGCGGTGGAAATTTTCCAGACGGATTTCTTTTGATGTAGAGTCGGTGCCAACAGTGAATTTTAATTGATACTGTTGTGATTTACGTGTTTCGCGAGACCCTATAAATCAAGTTCATGCTGCCTTCTAATAGTCTTATTCTTCGCGTGAGTTTAGTGCTAGAGTGTATGTTTTGTTATTTTCATGTAATAACCAGTTTCTATATGTTTTCAGGTGTAAAAACGCGTGGTACAGTGCCAGATTTTCAGTTCGTACAGTTCTGTATTCTCAACATTTTATTCGGTCAGTGTTTTAGATTAATTGAGGTCGTACAAAGGTAAACATAGATTCTATTAATTTGTGATTCGTTTTTCTTTTTATATATTAGGAGACACGTCGTTTTTTTTTGTGGGGAAATGCATTACGCATACCTCGGCCCCCAGGGGGGAAACCGAGGTCATGTGGGACTACCGCCGGGGAGGGGGGCGCCGAAGGCGCGCCTGTCTCCAGTGGCTACCCACTAAAACCCCACACCCGCCTAAGCTAAATGGGAAGTGCCTGGATCAAACGAGTACTCAACAGGACACTTCCCAGCTATCACAAAATCCCGGGGGGGAGGGGTTAGCCTCGCTCACTACCTACTCCATAAGACCCCGGGAGGAGGGACCCGCCCGGTGTCCCCATTCCTGGGACCGTCGAAATGGGCTTCCCGAGCCTCCGCTCGGTCCACCCACGGCCCCCGGTGTCGCCGTGCCCCGACCGGTCTGGGTGATCCAAAGGTCCCCGCCCCGGCCAGGACAGGAAGACGCCGACACCGGTAGGGAAGGGTCGTCGAAGGCGCGATCCGGCACGCTCCGACCCTCCCCACCTCACCCATCCCACGACTCCCCAGAGCTCGTTGCTCGTCGAGGGGGACGGCCCGGCACCCCGCACCGAGATACCTCGGGGATGTTGACCCATCCCGGTGGGGAAACTAAATTCCCCCCCGGGGGAACCGGGGCAAGCTCACGCCCCCAATCCCCCCCCTCTCCGCCCGCGTTCCGGGCAACAGACACCGCGAGGGGACACCCCGCAACGGACTCCTCTCATCTATTTCCCCCTCCGAGGAGGGGTGGCTCCGCGGCGACCCCAACGCCGCCCCCCCCCCCCCCTCGTGGGGGCACAAGTTGACTCGGGGACGCCCCCCGCACCCTCCCGTCCACAACTGCGCCCCTCCTGCGTCATACAGGAGGGGATCTTCGGCGCGAAAGTCGTCCCCGAGCCCGGGTCCCTTTCCCGAGCTCTCTCGGCGGCCTCCTTCTCCGAGATAACAGTCTCGGAGAAGGAGACCACCGCCTTCCACGACCTCTCGCTGGCGATCAGGTGGTCGAACATGACCGCCAGTGAGAGGTCCCACGCCCCCACTGCAGCTCTCAGGACACGGCGTGGACCTGCCCACGCAGGGCATTCCTCTATGGTATGCCGCGCCGTGTCCTCCTCCTCGCCGCAGTGGTGACACTGCGCATTTGGCTCCCGCCCTATCCGGTGCAGGAACTCACCAAAGCAACCATGTCCGGTGAGCACCTGCGTGAGGTGGAAGGTCAAGACGAACCGACCCCTGCACCATCTTTCAAAGATGGCCAGGAGTGCCCTGGGCGAACTACTGGGCGCGGCGAAGAGGCAAGCAACTGCCTCCACCGCGCCAAGGTGTTCATCCGGACCTGGCGCCTTGCAGCACCGACCTCCTCCATCTCCCTGGCCGAGAGTTCCTCCCCTGGTGGACGACGGAAGGAGCAGGCGACGCCGTAATTCGACGCCCACTCCTCCGCCTCCAAATGGAAGGCAGGAATCCCGGCCAGGAGTCCCGCCACCTCACCGGAGATGGTGCGGTATCCCCGTATGGTCCGGAGTGCCAGCCGGCGCCGCACTCTCTCAAGGAGAACTTGGCTATGCCGGCTGGCCTCGAGCGACCGGAACCACATGGGGGCCCCATATAGGGCTATAGACCGCACCACCCCCGTATAGAGGCGGCGGACTCTCGTCTGAGGACCCCCGATATTGGGCAGCAGCCGCCCTAATGCGGCCGCTGTCTTCTCCAATCGGGGGGCCAGGAGGTCGAAATGCCTATCAATGCGCCAGCGGCTGTCAACATTTAGGCCCAAGTATTTTATACTGGGCCCAATGTCGACAGTTGCCTCAGCGACACGGATCCGCACGTCCTGACCGAATGGAGGCTGCCGCCACCGAAGCGGTCCATACAATCATATTGCCTTGGTCTTTGCGGCGGCCACGGTCAGGCCCATTTCTCGGATCCGTCCAACAACGCAGTCCAGGGCGGACTCCACGAGGTGTCTGGTTCCCCTCCAGTCCTCTCCCTCTGTGGACACCCGTGGCGGGGGGAAGGACTACCGGCAGTACCGCATCATACCCTAGGTTCCACAGGAGTGGTCCTAAAACCGACCCCTGTGAAACCCCGCGGTACGTCTGCCTCTGATGTACAACATCACCCCGGCCGGTGTATACCCCCTCCCTGCCGCGGAGGTAGTCCCGAATGACTTCCCAGAGATAGAGGGGAAATTGAAATATACCAGTGCCCCCTCTATCTCCTTCCAGGGCTGGGTGTTGAAGGCGTTGGTGATGTCCAACGACACAGCAATCAACACCCTGCCCCGAGCGACAGCCGACTCCCGGAAGAGACGCAGGCGCTCCAGCACATTTAGCGTGAAGCGCCCCCTCCGGAAACCAAACTGGCTGTCGCTGAGGTCGGGACCACCCCGCGGCGGGTGCTCGAGGAGGCGGGCAGCTACTATTTTTTCGAACAGCTTGCCCGTCTCGTCGAGCAAACACACCGGCCGGTAAGTAGAGGGAGACTCTGCGGGCTTACCCTCCTTGCGGAGGAGAACCCGACACGCTCTTTTCCATTCTATGGGGAAGGTACCCTGGCTCAGGTGCGCATCCATTACGCACCTGAAGGCCGGGCCGAGGACCGCCAAGGCAGAGGCCATTATATGGCCGGGGTCTTTTTTTTGCCCCCTTCCCGGAGTCTCCGAATGGCCTCAGACAGCTCCCACTCAGAGATCCGGAGTTCGTCCGACCAGCCTAAGTCGGCCGGACTTGGGGCGCTTTCCACCCCCTCATCCCCCTCATCGGCGAGAGGGAAGAAGGTGTCCACAATGCGCCCCAGAAACTCCGGGTCAACCCACTCCGTGATCGGGGATGCCCAAGGGAGGAGCTTCCCAAGGACCGCCTTATATGGGCGCCCCCACGGATCAACCCTGAGGGTGAGCAGCAGCTCGTCCCACACCTTCGCCTTGGCTGCGGCTATCACACGCTTGAGGGCCTTAGCTGCCGACCTGTACACTACGTACAGATCAGCGACCCTCGACTCCGGATCACCGCCCAAGAAATAGCGGCGCCGAGCGCGGGTGTATTGGCGACGGGCGTGGCTGGCCACCACGCGTAACTCCGCCAGCTGGCCCGTCCACCAATACACTGCCTTCCTAAGGGGGCCGCCATGGTTCCGGGGCATCACAACGTCACAAATCATTTGTAACGTTTCCCGGAACCAGGCGACAGCCTCCTCTGCACCGCGCTCCCTGGCTTCAGGCTAGGCGGAGCCGAGAATAACGGCCCCTATCAGGTCCCCGTTTAGTCGCGACAGGGCCCATCTGGGCGCTGTACGGGTGCCACGGCGGAGGAGTCCTGGCGGGTTTATGGCCACTGCCACGTCCATCAGAACGTAGCAGTGGTCCGAGAGGGTCTCCCCCTCCCAGACCCGCCGATTGGACACACTGCGCGAGGCGGAGGCCGTCGCGAACGAAACGTCCACAATCGAACAGCCATTCCACCTCACGCAGGTTGGGACGGAGCTCCGGTTTAACAACCGAAGCTGCATCCCCTCCGCCCAGAACACCAGGGCTCCTCCTCGGGCGTTGGTCCCGGGGTTACCCCACAACGCCGACCTGGCATTGAGGTCTCCCAGGACCAATACCGGACCGCGGCGGTAGGGGGACAACATGTCCCCCAACCGGTCCAGGTATCGCCCAAATTCATCGGAACCACTATTCGGTGAACTGTAGCACCCAGCGACTAAGCACCTTCCCCATTTAACTAACACTATCCCCCTGTTCCGGTCGACCGCGGTGCAGGGGGGGGGGCGCCTTGTCACGGCGGCTAACAATCGCCACGGAGCCCTCAAAGTCCCCAAGCCAGTGCGGCTGACCGCGGATATTGTAGGGCTCCGTGGCCACCCCCAGGCCAACCTCCCACTCCGCCAGGCACTCGACCATTAGGTCATGCGCCCGGTGGCAGTTGTTGAGGTTGGCCTGGAGCACCAACCAGGAGGACCTATGGGGCATTGGTGCCCAAAGATGCTCCCGTTTCAGCCGCCTGTGGCGTTGGGGCAGTGAGGGAAACAGTATCCCCACATCCGCCGCAGACGGCTCAACCTCCATCACTGTGAAGGGGGAGGGGGTGGGGGGCTGGGCATTCCTGCCGATTCCCCCACTACCCCCCGGTGACCCAGAGGACACTCCCGCACCGGCCGCCCTCCTGGGTCCCTTCTTCCTTGGAGGCGGGGAGCACGCTTTGCTCCCCGCCTTGTGAGCAGCCGGCCGCCCTACCGCGGCACATACCCCACAATGCGGGGGGACCGACATTCCACCGCCTGGTGACCGGGATAGCCGCATCGTTAACAATGGCCAGAGCGGTCGACCACCGCAGTGTACCGCTGCCTCACATGCCCGAGAGCAAGGCAGCGAAAACACTGCAGAGGCCTCCCGGCCAACACCACGACACGGGCGGCGGACCAGCCCATGCGGACCGTGCCGGCCTTCTCTACAGCAATGGCCGCCGTCGCCGGGCACTGCACCCAAATGGTACCGAGTCCGCTGGGGGGAGCCCTCAGCTCCCCTACTCGGACGGACTCGGGGGTGCAGCCCCCGACGAGCGCCACCGCCGCCACCACCTCCTGGGGGGTGACGGACACCTCGAGGCCGGTCAGGCGGAACTCCGCCTTCTTGACCGGCCTCGAGATTCTAATGTCCGTCCCCTCCAGGACGGCGGTCATTCGGGCGGCAAACTCGTCCGCCTTCTTCCCCCCCTCCGCACCCGGAACCTGAATTATCAGGCCCCCGGTGACGACCCTCTTCCAGCGGAGGGTCTCGATCCCTAGGGAATTTAAATCAATTGCCTGGCGAGCCCTCCTGATCGCCTCAGCAGAGGAGGCCTTGCTCCCCTCAGGCACGGTGATCGTCACCGCTGCCGTCCGGGGAAGGGCCGCCACCCGAGGAGGCGCACCCTTGGCTCCACCGGCCTTCGTCTTGTTGGCCAGGAGCGAGGGGGGTTAGTCACTGCTGCGGCTCTCTGACGGGGCCTTCTCCCCACCACCTGCGACCATGGGACCTCGTTGGACCCACGGCTACAGGCCGGGGAGGGGCACGACCGGAGCCTCTACAGCATCCCCCGCCCCCTTCTTCCTCTTCTTCTTCTTCTTCTTTTTCATCCTCCGGTCCTCCCCAGACACCCACTCCACAGTCAAAGCGACGACCGAGGAGGGACCCCCTGAAACCGCCCGCAGGGGGTTGTGGGGTCGGGAGGAGGAGGAAGAGGAAGGATCGGCACCGACCGGAGGCGGGGGGGGGGCGACAGGGGCCGGAACACCGCGCCCCCTCGCAACCCCCACATAACTCGGGAGGGGCGTGGGCCGCTGACCCAGCCGGAGCTCCCTTCTCATGGCCGCAAATTTTGCGTCCGCGAGGGCCCCGATCTGGGCCAGCAATGCCCCGCCCCCCTCCAGCAGCCCTCCTCCACTGGAGGCAGTTATCGCCTCCGTCCGAGGGCGGGGGCGATGCTGGCGAAATGGCAGAGGGGGCATCTTGCCTCCTCTTCACCGCCAGCAACTCCCCCCGCAAGGCATCTAGGGACTCCTGGAGCCCCTCCATTCGCCGGAGGAGGACGGCGTTCTCCGTCCGCAGCTCCCGGTTCTCCGCCTGCACCTTGTCCCACAAGGCAACAGGCGGACCCCCAAAGTTAACTGCAGCGGCGCCGTCTCCTACAGGCTGCAGGAGGGACAGGGTCGGGGAGGGAGAGAACCCCCTCCTCTCCAGCTCCCTTACAGTCGCCTCAACCTCCCGGGCCGAATCCCGGAGACCCCGGATCGCCGTCCCCGACAGATTGGCAGCCTTTCTGGCCGTCTCCTCCACGATCCTACTGGCCTCAACGGACAGGCTGGCAATCTGTCCGGGGAGCAAAGCTCGCATCTCCTGTTGCCTCTCGGCAACCGAAGGTGCTTTGCCGCGAGGTCTGCATTTCTGCCTCCAGCGTCCTCGGGCAGAATCGGCGAAGCTGGACGCTTCCCCGACGCCCGGGAGGCCAAGGAGGCCACCGACCTCGCGTCCTCCTCCTGCCCCATCGTGCTGGGGCCGGCAGCCACGAGCCGCGCCGGAGAGACGCTGCTGAGTCGGCTGTCCCTCGAGGACTCTCGAGAGACAGCACGCGAACCCAGCCGCGTTCTCGGGCGGGCTTGGTTACTACCCCCCCATTTCTGGGAGGGCCTCACTCATCACCCAATGCCAAAACTACCGATAACGGGTGCTCCTCCGCCGGTATCGGAGTCCCGACGGAGGGCCTACTACACTCCCGGGGGCGGCAGGTACCGGGAGGTCGTCAAACGCTACCGACGGATGCATCCATCCGCCCACCCCCGGCGCTTACAACGGGGGTGCCCCTCTGGCCACATTGCATATAGCACAGAGGTTAGAGACTTTTTTATAGAGGTTTATCCTCCTCGCGTGCCAGCCGGTTAAGGCAAGGCCCCCGTTCTGGCGAAACATGACCACCAGTTTACGGTATGCGGCCCTGGACAAACAACTTGCTGCCCAGGACACGTGTGCGGCGGTTTTCACTTCCTACTCCGCGTGAGCCTTACCGGCAAGGGAAGCCCTGCCAGGATCCGAAGAACCCGCCGGCATCGCCTCACACATCACAGAAGCTACTTCCCGCCGCTCTCGGGTGGCCACTGCCTTGTTGCGCAGATGGCGCAGTACAAAGCGACCAGCAGTGCCCGCCCGACCCCTTGCTCCGTTAGCCACTCACCGAAGTGAGTGCCCAGGAACCACCACGAGGAGGTGGAGCAAGAGGATTTTAGGTATCGGACCACCGCCACTGCGGTATATCCTCCAATGGATCCGAATCACCATTAGAGGACCCCGAAAACCTCCGGTTCCCAGTCAGGCAGTATATATTCTTTTTCTATATTACTAAAGTGAAGTATTAAAGATTAACCTAACCCAATCCTAACCAGACCACAAATCATTCTATTTGCATGATTTTTCCATTACTAGATCAAATTCTGGATGACAGCTACAATGCAAAGATTATGCGAATAGAATGAATTGTGGTTAGGTTTGTGGAGGGGGTGGAGAGGGCTGGCCGTCAGGCCGGCCCGACCACGCATACGAAAATCCAGGAGTAGTATCTCACTCTCGTTATACATGTAAAGAAAGGATACTTTCTTTAAATCAGATTAGCCGCGCTTTATTAGCTCAGCGCGCCCTGTAGTCGATATATATCGATGCTCGACGAGGGAGATCGAAATATAGAGAGACGACGTAAGACAACACATGATAAGATAATAGATCTAGGAGGGATTGAGGAGAATAGACTTTAATTGTCGTTTCTCTTTCTTTTAGGTAACTAATAAACATTTTGTATATTTGTAAATATTGTATATACACCATAAGCAAATTATAACCTCTTTCTTTTAGAGCAACACATTTTGGTTATTTTCCTTGAAAGTCCTTAATGTTATCCTTTGTCTTATATACATATACATATACAGGGTGGGGCATTATAAACAGGTCACCTGAATAACTCGCTTGTTTTTGAAGATAGGATAAAATGCATTAGACCAAACTTACTTGATATCGAGGGGCTCGTAATCTGATGTCATTAATTTTTTTATAGGTGGAGACGTCAAGGAGATATGAAGGTCAACTCTGTTTTTTTAAATGGAACGGTATGGTTTTTTATTTACATTCTGATAGTGTATTTCAAGACGAATACAATGACCTATTATGAAGGTCATTCAAGGTTACGCAAGGTCAACTGCAATAGAAAATAAAATGTCTCAATGCACTCTTCGAACACTACGACGATTTACATGTAACATGTTATGTACGTATTCACTGCTACTTCAAGTGTTTAAAATGTCGACCTTGAACACTAAGACATAATCTAAAACGTTGCAATACTGATGATACTGCCTGACAAATTTCAGTTGTATCTATTACATAGCAAGCTCTTTTTATACGTTCTTGCATATCAACTGTGGTTGTTGGTTTTTCGCGGTACTTCTTTCACCATACAAGGTCCATTACGATCGGGAAATCTTTCACCATACACACGTACCGCTTTCCTCATAATTCTATGACATTCACCATAAATGATAACCATTTCCACTTTCTCTGCTATTGTGTAACGCATTCTTGAAAATTGAACACTCAGATTGAATATTTCGAAGCCGTACTCTAGTCGGTAGTGAAACTACTCATAACATTTCTGGATACAGGTTAGCATACAATGTGATGGTATGTTTATTTATGTTCTGTGATCCTTACCAATACTTAGAAGAGCAGTATGCCAACAACCAGAGAAGACACAAAAGTATTTGAAGAGTGCTTTGAGACATTTTATTTTCTATTGCAGTTGACCTTGCGTGACCTTGAATGACCTTCATAATAGGTCATTGTATTCGTCTTGAAACACTCTATCAGAATGTAAGCAAAAAAATATACTGTTCCGTTTAAAAAAACAGAGTTGACCTTTATATCACCTTGACGCCTCCACCTACAGAAAAATTGGTAATAACAGATTATGAGCCCCCCGATACCAAGTAAGTTTGGTCTAATGCATTTTCTCGTATCTTCAAAAACAAGCGAGTTATTCAGGTGACCTGTTTAAAATGCCCCACCCTGTATAGGGTGAACTTAAAATAGTCAATAAGTATGCAAAATAATAATTTTAATTACATTTCTAGATTATTTAATGGATACACAGTGACCGCTAGATGTCGTATCGGGCAGAACTACCGTTAACATAAAGTGTAGTTGCAACCAAAATTTAACAAAGCCTTTTCGTAATTATCTCGGAAACTAAGTCCGAGCGACGGATATTTATATTGACAAAAGTTGTTCAGAATGTTGTCTTCGACAACATATGTGAAGGTCAAGGTGATTCGAGTTGGGTCCTCTCATAGCTATATTTACCCATTAATCTCAAGTGGGGCAGTTAACAAAAGGTCAAAACATATAGACATTAAATACAGATATGTAAGTGAGACTGTAAAAACCGATCTTGTACAAGTAGAATATTGTCCGACTAATAATCAAGTAGCTGATGCGTTAACGAAACTCCTAGCCTTAGAAAAATTTAGAAAATTCAAAGGCGAATTAATGGACAGTAAGTGAAGAGCAGGTGAAAGGCAATAAACTACTTCACATAATTGAGGGAGAGTATTGTAAACAATTATAGTGAAGAAGTTAGTATGAGTATGAATGAACTGCGTCACATAATTGTAGGAGAGTATTGTAAACGATTATCGTGAAGAAGTTAGTATGAGTATGAATGAACTGCGTCACATAATTGAGAGAGAGTATTGTAAACGGTTATCGTGAAGAAGTTAGTATGAGTGTGAATAAACTGCGTCACATAATTGAGGGAGAGTGTTGGTAATAGTTATAGTGAGGCAGTTGGTATGAGTGAGAGAGAGAAGGTTTAATGTTGGTATGACTGTTGTAAAAGGATTGAGCGTGCGGAATAAGGTTGGTAAGAGTGTGCGGCATGATCGGTAAGCGGGAAACGATTGAGGCGCGGTCTCTTGCGGTAGAACAGTGAGCGAGTGAGGTTGTATGGAGTGTGAAACATGAAGAGTATTATTTAGTTAAGGATAGCAATGTTAAAGCAGTTTCAAGTAATCAATAAGTTACATATAGTAAAATATATAAAATAACCTAATAGATTTCAACCCTTTCAAAGACAGTTCCTATCTACATACAGATCGAGTGTCTTTCGAAAACATGTTTTCGTTGACTTGACGACCGCAACTACAAGTTGCCGTCGATCGGACCTTGATCTTCACTTTTCGAAGAACCGTTTACCGAGCAACATCTTTTTGACGAAATGTCTGGCAAACGTCGGGCATTCCCACGTGTCTATGGGAGGACCTGCTAGATTAGCCTTACTGACGAGTCTCCTAGCAGGTCCGGGACGAAACGCTCTTTTAACGTGATTTCTGTTATCTTTAAATAAATAATTGTCTTTGCGATCAATCGACCATATTGAACTAGCTGTCCAATATTAATTTGGCGGGCAACGATCCGAGCAGTCGCGAAACGACGCATTCGCGACGAAACATAGCTTTTTTTTTAATGTTGTGATATAGGCGTCTCATATGGGCAGAACTTAGTCAGTGTGCCGGGGAACCGTTTCAGGTGACATAGAGAAAAGGCGCGATTGTAAGAGTAGTAGGTAAAAAGGAGAAAATAACGAGTAAAAGTGAAAGAAAGGTGGAGTGGAAGGGGTGGTGAGCAAGAAGAAAGAGAGAAAGAGAGAAGGAGAAGAAAGTGAGGTTAAGAACACAATAGAAAGGTGGCCAGAGGAAAGAGAGCTGAGCGGAGAGCGCCACCTTGCAGGAAAAGAAGGAATTAAGAGGCGGGTGACAGGAAGGCAGGTAAAGAAGGCAGAGAACAAATAAGAAAAAGAAATGAATAAACAGACAGCAAATAATCAGGAAAAAGAAATGGCAAGAGAGCTAATGATGATAAGAGGGAAGGAAAGGGTAAGAAGTAACAGCCTGTCAAATATAGAGGGCTTAGGAAAGTGGTTAGATAAGAAGAGAAAGGAGCGGGGAGGTGAGGAAAGTGAAGAAAAAGAAAAAGATCGGTTCAGAAAAAGTAGAAAGACAGGAAGATCGCCGGAGAAGGAAAAGAGAGAGTACAGTCAAGAAAGAATAGGGACGCAAGAAGGCATTAGAGAGATAATAAGAGAGGAGATAAAGGGGGCATTAGAAGGAACGATAAAACTGATGAGCGAAATGTCAGACGGATGGAAAGAGTTGAAAAGTACAATGAGAGAGCTGAAAGAAATGAAAGAAAAATGGGAGAAAGAAAGAGAGAGAGACAGAAAAGCGTGGAGAGAGATAGAGGAGAGAGTAAAAAAGATAGAGCTGGACGGGAAAGTAGAGGACAAAATAGACAAAAGGTTCGAAGAGTTAGAAAAGAAGAGAGGTAGAGAACAAGGAGAAAGGGAAAAGCGTGAAATAGAAAGAAGAATGAAAGAGATAGAGGTGAAGTGGGAAAGAAAGGAAAGGGAGATAAGGAGAAAGAACATAATAGTTAAAGGTTTAAAGATAAAAGACGGCGGAGATGGAATAGAAGAAGTGCAGAAACTATTAGATGTGATAGGTGGAAAGTTTGAAGTTGAAGAGGTAAAGAGAGGAGGCAAAAAAGGAATAGGAAAAGGAGAATGGGCAGTGGTAAAAATGTCGACAACAGAACAGAAAAGAAGAGTAATGATAGAAAAGAAGAAATTAGCAGGGAGACGGGAAAGGATAGAGGATGATCTCACATGGGAAGAAAGAAACATACAATGGAGGATAAGGCAGATAATGGAGAAAGAGAGAGGGAATCGGAAAATGGTTAAAGTGGGTTATATAAAGATATGAATAGAAGGAAAGTTGTGGAAATGGGATGAGAGAGAGAATGTACTGAAAGACGGAGAGGGAAACGAATGGGGAGAGAAGGAGAAAGTAAGACAGAAATAATGGAGAAGGGGAAAGAAGAGAGGAAGAAAACAGAAAAGAAGAAGGAAGAAAGAGAGGAAGGAGAAAGAATGAGAATTGGATTTTGGAATGTGGCAGGAATGATAGGAAAAGATGAAGGATTCTGGAAGGACCTAGAACAATGGGATGTAATGGTGTTGGTGGAGACATGGGTAGAAGAGCAGAGATGGGAAAAAGTAGAAAGAAGACTACCACAAGGATATGTATGGAAGAAACAATGGGCAGTTAGAGATAATATAATGGGGAGAGCGAAGGGGGAAATGTTGATGGGAATGAGAAAAGAGGCTATGAGTGAGAAGAATGGAGGGGGAGAAGTAAAAGGAATAGAAGGAATAATAGAAGGAAGAATAGCTATAAAAGATGAAGAATGGAAAATACTAGGGGTATATGTGAACAAAGATATTGACAAGAAAATGAAGGAATTAAGGGACTGGTGGGATATGGGAAGAGAAGAAAACATAATAGTAGGTGGGGATTTTAATGCAAGGACAGGCGAAGAAGGAGAAGTAAGACAGGAAGAAGATGAAGGAGAAGGAAGCAGGGAGTCGAAAGACAAGAAAGTAAATGGCGATGGGAGGAAGTTACTAAGAACGTTAGGAGAGCTGGGATTGGAAATAATGAATGGAGGGATAAAAGGAGATGAGAGAGGAGAGCACACGTATATAGGACACAGAGGAAGAACGGTAATAGATTATGTGATAGGAGACGAAAGAACGAGGGAAGGGATAGAAAGTATGGTGGTGGAAGAAAGGGTAGACTCGGATCACCTGCCGTTGGTAATAACAATGAAGAAAGGGTGGAAAGCAGATGATAGAGACGAAAGAAAGAAGAAAAAGAAGAGCGTACAAAAAGTGGAATGGGGGGAAGAGGTAAAAGAAAAATTTAGAAGAAGAACAGAGGGAATAGAAATAAAAGGAAAAGGAGAAGGCGTAGGAGAAACATTAGGAGAGCTAGAAGAGAAG
Organism: Lasioglossum lativentre; assembly: GCA_916610255.1. Classification (NCBI taxonomy): domain Eukaryota; kingdom Metazoa; phylum Arthropoda; class Insecta; order Hymenoptera; family Halictidae; genus Lasioglossum; species Lasioglossum lativentre. Next base: position 27,505,949 of record OU744359.1, on the reverse strand, counting down.
ATCAAGGCAATAATGGAAGAAATAAAGAGCACGGAGAGCAAGAAAGGGAGGAAAAGGAGAGGATGGTGGGATAAAGAGTGCATAGAGAAAAAGAAGGAGCTAAGAAGAACGTTAAGGAGATGGAAAGATGGGAAAGAAGAAGGAGATGAATATAGGATATTGAAAAACAGATACAAAAAGCTATGTGAAGAGAAAAGAGAGCAGGAAAGAGAAAGAATATTACTAGAAGCAGGGAAAGCGAATTCAGAAGGAAAGGACTGGGATTTTCTAAGGAAAATGGGAGGAGGAAAGGGAAAAGGATTGGAGAAGGAGATAGAAATGGACAAATGGAAGGAGTATTTTATGAGATTGCTAGGAGGAGTGGAAACAAAGGTAGAAGGAGGTGGCAGGGGAAGGAGAAATGAAAAGAAGAATGAAGAGATAGGAATGGATGAGATAGAAAGAGTAATAAGAAAATTGAAAGACGGGAAAGCAGCAGGAGAGAATGAAATGGGAAACGAAATATGGAAATATGGAGGGGAGAATATAAAGAGAGAGGTGTGGAAAATATGCAATAGGGTATGGAAGGGTGAAGGATGGCCAGAAGAATGGAAGACGGGAGTAGTAGTACCAATTAAAAAAAAAGGAGATGGAAGGTCAGTAGAATGTTACAGAGGAGTGACGCTGTTGGACACTATGTACAGAATATACACGATAGTGCTAGAGGAGAGGCTGGAAAGAGAGGTAAAGGAGAAGAGGATGGTACCAGAGAACCAGACGGGATTTAGAAAGGAGAAGGGGACGATGGATAACATATATGTATTAAATTATGTAATAAATAGGGAACTGGCCAAGAAGAAAGGAAGAATGATAGGATGCTTCATAGATTTGAAAGCAGCGTTTGATAGCGTTAACAGAAGAATTTTATGGAGGGCACTAGAGGAAAGAGGAGTGAGTGAAGGAATAAGAGAAAGAATAGAAGAGGTATATAGAGAGACGATAGTAAAAGTGAAAGTGGGAGGGGTAATAGGGGAGAAGTTCTGGGTAGGAAGAGGGGTAAGGCAGGGATGTCCGCTAAGTAAGTGCGAAGCTGTTCATATTGCTGATGGCGGACTTAGAGGAAAGGATGAAGAAGAGAGGGAAAGGAGGGGTGGAGATAAGAGGAAGAAAGATATACACGCTGCAATACGCGGATGATCTTGTGCTACTGGCGAAGGAGGAGAGCGGGATGAAGATGATGATCAACGAGTTTAGGGAATACATAAGGGAAAAAGGACTGGAGGTGATCTGGGAAAAAACGAAGATCATAAGGTTCGAAAAGAGAAGACAAGAGATAAAGACATGGAGATTCGGAGATGGAACGGTGGAAGAGGTAGAAGAGATAAAATACCTCGGATACATTTTCAAAAAGAATGGAGGACAAGAAAGACAGGTAGAAGTCAGAACAAGAAAGGGGGGAAGTGTAATGAGAAAGGCGTGGGGAATAGGGAAAAGATATTTTAAAGACAAATACAAGAGGAGAGAATGGTTTTTCGACGCGCTGGTGTGGCCAGTGATGGCATACGGCGTGGAGATATGGGGCTGGGAGGAAAGAAAGAAAGTGGAGACGATGCAGGAGAGATATATAAGATGGGTGCTAGGGCTGGATTGGGCGACGCCAGGTTATATGATTAGGGAGGAAACGAAAAGAGAGAAAATGAGAGCGAGGGGTGCGAGGAGGGCATGGAAGTTTGAAGAAAGGTTAAGAAGTGGAAAGGGAAGTAAATGGGCCAGACAATGTTTGAAAGAGATAGAAGAGAGAGCCAGAGGAGAACAGAAAATATCAAAGTGGGAAAAAGGAAGAAAGAGATATATAGAAGAGAGGGGGAGTAGAAGAGAGTTAGAGGTGGAAGATAAGGAAAGAAGAGAGGAGGAGTGGGGAAGAATATAGAACAGAGAGAAGGGGATAGAGAAAGATGAGAACAGGAAATCAGCAATGGACTCGAGGTATAACAAGTGGTATAAAGGAATAAGAGTGAAGGGCTTACCGAAGTACTTGGAGCAAGGAACGAAGGAAGAGAAATGCAGAAGAATAGCACGGTACAGGCTAGGGAATGAAATGAAGGGAGGAAGGTACTGGGAGGAAGAAGAAGAGAGACGGTGCAGAAGGTGTGGATATGAAGAAGAGACGTGGGAGCACGTGATGGAAAGATGCACAGGAGAACAAGGAATGGAAGTAGAGATACAAGAGAAGGTGTATGAAATACTGGCTGAGGACGGGAGGGGAGAGGAGTGGATGAAAAAATTAGACAGGGAGAGAAAAGAAATACAGGATGGAATGTATGAATGAATGAGAGAGGAACAGGAAGATAGAGAGGAATAGATGAATGAGAGAGGAACAGGAAGATAGGGAGGAATGGATGAATGAGAGAGAGAGAGAGGGAGAGAGGGAGAGAGGGAGAGAGGGAGAGAGGGAGGGAGAGAGAGAGAGAGAGAGGGGGAGAGAGAGAGAGAGAGAGAGAGAGAGAGAGAGAGAGAGAGAGAGAGAGAGAGAGAGAGAGAGAGAATGTAACCCGTAAGGGAACAGGAATAAACATACTACTACTAGTGAGTGTGCCAGTATCGATATTTTTTTGCTAATGTCACGTCTGGTGGTCCAACCAGCGACGATATCTAATGTATTTCGGTTATCATCAAAATTATTAATATTGTATTAAAATACGAGCGATAGAATTAAGAAAGTCTTTAAGATAACCTTCGCGGCTGATCACGTGAGATCATCAATCCATGTGATCTACTTTTAATTAAAAATCACTTGAATTCAGAAGGCCTTATTGGCTAGTAGAAATGCTGCGAGATATATCTTAATACAAAATATAATCATTAAATCACTACGCGAGAAAAATACAAACGGGATACCTGTAAAATACGCTGAGGAATTGAAACATGGTCCGAAGGAAATCCAATCATCAACACTGGGCCCCCGCAAGGAAAACAAATGATACGATTCGTAGAACAGATGGGGCCCAGCTTAAACCATAATGCGAAGATAGAGAAATTCTAAGGAAAGAAAGATGCTGACAAAAAACAAAAGCGTCACGACTCTTAGAACAAAGGATTGATTCTTAGAACTATAAGAGGAAGTCCCCCTTCTGGGACAGTCAGTCAATCCGTCAGTCATTCAGTCTTGCAACCAACGCGCTATCAAAGGTTCGGAAAAGCTCAATTAAGTCGGTAAAGGTTTAGTGAGAAGATCCAGCGGAAGTTAGTGGAGAACATCCAGTTAAAGTTAGTGGAGAGCCACCCACTGGGACTGACCCAGAGTTATCGACAACAACGAAGATGACAACAACGAAGACGACAACAACGAAGACGACAACAACATAGACGACAACAATATAGACGACAACAACATAGACGACAGCAACAAGGACGACAGCAACAACAACGACCCCCCGACAACCGACGATTCATCTCTCTCCTACCCAAAACGAGGATCTCTGGTACACGAGGAACCCTCTGGGTTCGATCTTCAAGGTCCCCTCAGAGTCTCGACAAAACCCCTGCGTAGGGTAAATAAGAACAAACTACCCAATATGTAAAAATCGGGAACCGTTATTGAATCATGCGGACTTCATATGTGCTATCCAAATTATTTTTACTCCATATCCACAGAGGCAAAAACGTCAGTGTCCGAGGGAAATACAATCTAACACAGTGGCTGCGAACCACAGTATATGAGATCGTACAAGGACCGAAGATATTCATGAAGCACTGCCCAAATTAATAGTAGTCAACCAATTACCGCTGTCCTTTTGCTCAAGTGTTGGTTTTCAAAACTTCATGCATGTTGTGGAACCTAATTAGAAACCATGCAAGGAAGAAGTAATAAAAAGGAGATTGGTTGCTTTGAAGACGAACGTAGAAGAAAATAAATAAAAATAAATTTAAAAAAAAATACCACGTTTTTAAAACGGATTAAAAAGTATAAAATAATTTAAATAAAAATATGTTTAAAAAACGGACTAAAAAGTATAAAATAATTTTTCCTAGCCACGTACAGGTTCCTAACCCCATCCAGATTCCTAACCCCATGCCCCATACAGATAGTCCTGAAAATTTGTGATTGTGAATTTTTAATAGCTATGAAAATACTTGTAAGATTTAAAACGAAAAACGTGGGGCGCAAGATAATAGTAAAGAGTGTAGAGAGTAGCTGCCGTTGAGAAAACACACACAACAGTTCATGTCATTTGTAATGCAATAAAATTGTTAGTGACTTAGGTGAACAATTCATGTATCAATTATCTATGTATTGCATGCGCCCCACGTTTTTCGTTTTAAATCTTCCAAGTATTTTCATAGCTATTAAAAATTCACAATCACAAATTTTCAGGACTATCTGTATGGGGCATGGGGTTAGGAACCTGTACGTGGCTAGGAAAAATTATTTTATACTTTTTAGTCCGTTTTTTAAACATATTGTTACGTCCCGGAAGTCGAATCGCTTGAATTTATTGTTTCGCGACACGTTACTTCCGATAGACGCTCAAATACGACACAACCTTTTGTCCACGCGGCACGTACGTCCGACGTCTGACGGGGAACCACCTTTGCGTTCACGAATCCACTATCTAGCACTTACGGATACAGCGAACTCGATAGGGCGACGAAGGGGATTGTGCGGCCAGTCTGAACGACGAGATTCCTTGAGTGGAACGCCCGTAGTACTCTCGGCTATGAGCCGTCAAATGTATACGGCAGGCCTCCTTCAGGCGGTCTGCTCTCGCTGGTCGTCAACGGCTGCTGCGGGATCAGGCTGGGTCGTCTCAGGGGCGACGATCCTCACTCGACCTTGGAAGACCACCTCGCTGATGATCCTGGGTTCTCGTGTGATACCCAGCAGTTGTTGTCCACCGTTTTCACTCGCGTAGATACGCGCGAATTTACGTAATTGGTACCGACGACCAGCGCGACGCGGCATGTGATATTCGTATAGAATAAGTCAAAGAGGCTTCTGCGTTTCCCGTTGGAACCAGAGGTACGCACCGAGCAACTGGCTAGGCTCAGACGTGCGAGGTGGAAATGCAGAAGCAGGTAAAATCTGAATCGAAAAGGAGAGTATCGCAAGCGCGAGGTGTAGGGGCAGGAATTAAGCGAGACTCACTTATTGCTATAATAACTGGGCATATATATTTGTATCGACGCGACGTACGAAATAAAAGTACAATGCTCACGAACTAAAACTAGAGTTACAATGAGGCTGGAATTAGAATCACGCGAGAACGATGAGACCGCACGAGGGCGGATGGACGCAAGAAATAATAGGACTGTTCGCTTCGAAGTCGGAAGTAGAACTGCTACAGCTGGCCCTCCTCGGACCACTTAGACATGTCGATCCCATCGTTGTTATTACAAAAGAGAGATATTAGCGGCTACGGGGAATTGATTAAAATATTGAGATTAAGAGCTACGGCGAATACGGTGTATGGTTACGGCTGCTGTTACGGGATGTGTACAGTAAGATATGGTTGGTTATGAGGCGAGATTACAAAAGTATAATGTGACATGATTACGAAGAACTATGGCGAGGCATGACTACTGCGAATTATGGCGGGTGTGAGATTCGGAGTGTGGGAACTTATATCTAGCGAATACGATTCTTACTAACTATGCTTACGGCTATGGCAATACGTCGGCAGACGTGACAATATTTTATTTAAATTATTTTGTACTTTTTAATCCGTTTTAAAAACGTGGTATATTTTTAAAAATTTATTTTATTATAATTATTTTCAGCTTTTTAGTCTTGTGTGTGTGAAATTTTCTCTTCGGAACCCAGAAATTTTCGATTATTATATGTCTTATCTTGTTCATTTCGGCGAGAAAACTCCTATAGCGAAGTCCCAGACGACGGAAACCACTGGTTAAAAAGTTATGAGCATGTAAAGATGAGTAATTCTTTAGTAATTTTCATTGTTTCACTTCAGAAAGTGACAGATATGGGCGCCGCCATATTGGTGTATACCAATATTATTCAATAAAAGTTCGACGGAGAATCTCGTTCTTTCGCTTGGTAAACAAATAATACGTACGTAGTAACTTTGTAAACACCGCACGGAGCTCGAACGCACACCACGCACACTGAGCTCCTTCGGTGCGAAACGGGTCAGTGGAGTGGGAACACGTAGTAGAGTGGGGACGTACAGGTAGTGCGATGGGGTATAACGGTTAGATTTATTAATAATAATTTATATATCCTAAACGCATAGGCTTTTTAAAAAATTTTTTAAAAATATTGCATTGTCATCCAGTTCTGAGCTATGTTTAAAATTTCAAGTCTCTAGCTCATCAGGAAGTTAGTTTAAAATTAATTGCAAAATTTGTACCGAACAGACAGACAGACAGACAGACAAGAAAGCGAGCTAATAAAAACGTGGTAAAATGAAGCAAAACCTGAGGGCTGCTACAAGCGCAGCATGTACAACAGATTGTTGGTCTTCGTTAACACAAGATACATATTAGAGATCGTCGTTTTGGACGTGTATTAAAATACACGTGTACACGTGGTACGTGAACCGTGTAGTATGAATTTAAGGATCCGTGAATACGAATCCGTGAATACGAACACATGAATACGGATCCGTGTAAACTAGGGTAGACCTTAGCTATACTTAGCGAAAATTTTTTTTCAGATTTTTTTGTGGGAAACCCCGCAGAATGGTGCCACTGGACGAAAAAATAATCTGTGTGAAATTTGAAATTGATCAAATAACGGGAAATGGTGTCGCATCGACTTTGAAAATTTTTTAATTTTGTAACTCGCTTTTCTCCACTGCTGTATATTATAAGTATATATATATTCATATAAGAATTTGTCTTTTTACGCACTATAACAATATAGAAACAAAATGTAATATTTATTTAAAAAAAAAAATTCGTGACTTTGAAATTTCAAAAATTGACATTTAAAAAATTTCTTTTTCTTTTGCATTATATTTAATTTATTAAACAGTACAACTTTTGTCTAAAAATTGTTTTTATATTTTTACAAGTAGCTAATTGTAAGATATGCATAAATATTGTTTAGAGAATATTGTTAACATATATATAACAATTGCCCGCCAAACTAATCTTAGGATCTGTAGGTAGAGTTTAGTGGTGCGCGTGATTTGGTTTTCGGGAACTCGATCGTTATTTGTCAAACTAACTAATGCGACGAAGTTGTAATTGGTATTGATCTTTTCGTTGCGATGGAAAATTATGTTCCGACTCGCTGAACTGAATTTTCCGCCCTCATCGACTTAAGTCCCCACTCTTGGGTCCAAGAGCCAAGCGTGGGCCCTCATAGGGCAGTTTCTAATATTTAGCATAATTGGAAAATTGACCAACCCTGTGTCACCACTTCTTCCAATGCGCCCGAAGCGCGCTCGGTCGGTGGCAGGGGTTAGGTCTGGGTTAGGTTTTGGGGCCCCAGGCCACCGAAGAGATACCCCAGGCAGGGTTTCGTCGGTGATGGTGGAACCCAAAGAGGATTAGATAGAGGCGAAGGTGCTGTGCTCTCTTTTACAGCGCTATCTAGTATGTCAGAAACCGAACTATACGTTTGAGTTCTATTCATTCTATTTCCCTTCGAAATCTTCGCGTCCCCACGCCATTCTGCGCCACGCCATTTCTGATCAAATCGCTGTGAGTGGATCATTGCAATATTTCCTTGTATTTTTCGTTTGGTATTGTTGAAAGTAGATCAAAATGCCTATACTTTGCTGTATTTGCAAGCGTAAAGGAGTTAAGAACGTTCGTAGTCTGTTTAATATACCGAAAGAGCCACATATGTAAGTATAAACTTAAAAAGTTTTTATAAATATAAAAAGTTTTTGTAAATGTATAAATAATATGTAAATATGTATAAATTGCTGTATAATATAATATGTAAATATCTATAAGTTTCTATAAATATGTATGTATACATACGTATATTTCTTTTGAAAATAAATGTAAATGTACTTTTCAATTGTATTTTATATATTCCTCCTTCCTAGCTATATAACATATATGTATATGAATTAATGTTTTAAACTTTTTTAAATTGTATAGTCAGAAAAAAATGTAGTCTTAGAGTTTAATGTAGAGCGAACCGTAAAATGAGGTATTGAGGAGGGGACTGTTTTCGGGGTGCGGAGCAAGGGGATAACTGAATAGTTCGGTTTCTGACACGTTAGGAGCGCTGCGAAACGAGCCACAGCATTAATATAGGGCTCTTACGGGACCTTCGCCTCTATCTAATCCTCTTTGGTGGAACCCTTAGACCATATATACTAATAGACCCGGCATAGGTATAGTATGTGTATAGGAAAACCGAGAGTGCAGCTCGGCAAAGATAACGTACCGCGTGACGTCACAAGATAAGTCTTAAGATAATTTCAAAATGGCTGAAACGGCAGACCGACGCCAACCGTCGCCGACACGACGCCATTATACATTTGCTCCGTGTGAATTTTTTTTAGTAATTCGAAATGGTGCGAACGTGCTGTATAAAAAGTTGCAGCGAAAGCACTAGTTCTGCTACCAACATATCATTTCATCAGTAAGTATTTTATTACTGTTAATTTTTGATATTATATAGCCAAATACAATATCGCATAATCTATAACTGGTAAAATGAATATTTGATGTTTATTATATACAAGGTTTTTTTTGTAATGGTTGTCAAATAATTAATGGTTATTTATTGTCCCTTGCTTTACATTAATTGCACATTTCCTAAAAATCCTGAATTAAGGAAACAATGGATTAAACAAACAAACGTAGAATATTTTGCTATGGCACGAGTCTGTTCCAAGCATTTCAGTGATGAGTGTTTTAAGCAATCTAGGTACAGTACAAGGCGAGTATTGAAATGCGATGCTCTCCCTACTCTATTAATTGCTGAACCAGATTCTGAGCAAAATGCCGCAGTAACAGAAACTATGGAACCGGGGACGTCCTCAATAAGGAAGCGTAAAATATATCTTGGAGATTTCACAAATTCCGACATAGAAGAGTGTTTGTGGCGATTTGTCAATGGTGTTTGTCAATCGTATCATCATGAAGGAAGACGATAATCTCGTCATGCAGATATATGTATACGCGAGTGAAGGGAGTCATTTACAGCGGTCGCGATTGACGACAGAGAGCAGACGCGTGTTTGATTCTGCGATAAATTTGTAAAATGAAATTATTAACTTTGTAAATTCCGCGAGTGATCGGGTTTTGATTGTAACGGACATTGAGTCCTTGTTTCACTCGGTTCAGCAAGACTTGGATTCTATCAGGCCGGTTGTACTTTTGAGGTTTGATGGCATTGGAAGCATTGAGGCTCCTTTGCAGTGCATACTGAAGCTGAGACGGATCGCAAGGCTAATCGTAGTGCTGCCGGCATGGGTTGTCTTAGGGGCATGCCGGCAATTGGACAGGGAGTTCCAATTCGAACTCTGCTGTTGATCACTCGCGATGAGGTTTGATTATAAAAGGTAAGAGAGCTCTCTTAATTTTAAGGTTTAGAATGTATTTTAATCATATTTGATGCGATTTACGTGCTGAGCCTTCCTATAGACAAAATTTATGTACTTATTGCTTCCTTTGATTAATAAATCATTGTGTCTTGCTTTGGCTTTTCCTCGTAATTCGTCGAGGTTTTTATGCCGAAGCAAGAATTTGTTTAATCGGGAAATTGTGTGTTTTATTCTAGTATAAGTTCGAACATTGTTTAATCTGAACTTTACAAATCTTATTTTTTAAAATGACTGAAAAAACATTTTGGTGCCCCGGGTGAGGAACAATGTTCGAGTTTATCGGGATTGAATGGTTATATTCACTGGAGGCTTTCAATCAATTGTGAAGTCGAGTGTGTTTGAGGAGTCATTGCAAGAGCCGTTAATCATATACGATATTAGTTGACTGTCTTCATTTCGATGATTCCATGTTCACGTTGTGATGCATATTCAAGTGAGATTTCTTGTTGTTTTTCGATCGGCGTTTTGTTTTCAGTTTCGTATTTTGTTAAAATGTCATTGATGATACGAATTTCATTTGGTCGAAGTTATTTTTTTGCTCAGTCGTGTTAAGAGAGGATAAGGTTAGTTTATATTTTATATTATTATATTTAAGCTTTCTTGAGAAGTATTTTAGCTGTATATTCTAATTTCCAGATTTGCAATGGCTCCTACGTCGTTACGAAGGCTCATTGCGCTACAAAATTCTCGCTCAGCGGAAATTGAATTGACTAGTAGTCGATTGAGAGAGAGAGATCTCGCGATAGTTTGAATTCAAACATTATTTCATCACGAGTTAATTCACTGGCTGAGATTTGGAGCAAGGCGCGGGACACACATGAAGAAATTGTCGTCCGTGAGGATGCCCTGAACGATGTCTACATCACGGAGAACGTGTTTGCTCGTTTACAAGCAATATACGAAGACGCGCTTGATTTTCTTCTCACCACAAGGTCGGAATTAGACAGCAGTCCAAGTAATACCGGAACTTCAAATACTGCTTCTGTAATCAATAATGATACACGCCCCGCGAAGTTACCAAAATTAGATTTACCGACGTTTGCGGGTCGTTACGAGGATTGGGAGAATTTTTGTGATTTGTTCACCACGTTAGTTCATAATGCGCCGCGTTTGTCTGATGCAACAAAGTTGCAATATCTCAAAAGTTGTTTGAAAGACTCTGCCGCGGATCTTGTAAAAGATGTTAGCACAACTAATGCGAACTATGCGACGACTTGGCGGGCTTTGAAGACGCGCTTTCATAATCCTCGACTAATAGTTTACAGTCATTTGCGAACGTTAATGAATCTTTCTCATATGAAGAGGGAGTCTGCGGGTGAGATGCGTTTGCTCGCGGACGAATCTCAACGTATTGTACGTGCGTTATCAAATTTGAAAATGCCAGTTGATCATTGGGACGTTTGGTTAGTATATATAGTAGCTTCACGTTTGGATCCCGATTCGCGAAAGGCTTGGGAAACAGAGTTAAGCAAGAAGGATCGTCAGGTACTTTTAAATTATGATAGGAACTCGACCGAGGAGGATGCTCTCGATAGATTTCCAAAGTTTTCGGATTTAACTGAGTTTTTAGAGAACCGCGCACAAACACTCTGTATGCTCACTTCTGAACAGGGTGATAATGTCAAGAAAGCAATTTTATCTAAACCAATACCAGGATCTCGAAAGGTATTTCATGCGTCTACGTCGTTCTCGACAGACGGTAAATTCAAATGTATGATATGTTCTGGACCCCATCGCATTTTTAAGTGCAATAAATTCAAAGCAAAGAATGTTTCTGAACGTCGCGCTGAAGTACTTCGCTTGCGGCTTTGTTTTAATTGTCTCGGTGCTCATAGAGTTGCTAATTGCTCTGTCTCTACTAGATGTTCGAGTTGTAAGGGAAGGCATCATTCTTTGCTCCATTCTGACAAAGTTTTCACCAGCTTTACTAAGAATTCAATTCCGGAATCGAAATCAAGCAATTCGGACGAGTCTAAGACTGGAGTTTCACCAAAGGTCTCGAGTGTACATGTGCATACCGCGAATATGATATCTCGTAAGCGTTCAGTTTTATTAGCGACTGCTCAGATAATGCTGATAGGGCCACAAGGCGCACGGACGCGTGTTCGAGCTTTACTTGACCAAGGTTCGGAGGCTTCGTTTGTTTCTAGTTTTATCACGAATCTTTTAGGATTAGAGAAACGTCGTGTCAACATGTCGTTGGCCGGACTGGGAGCCAGTTCAGCAGGAACAGCTAAGGCCGCAACGCAGCTAATATTTCAGTCTGTTGTCGATCCGTCAACTAAGTTTGAAGTCAATGCCTTTGTTTTATCAAAATTAACGTCGCAGCTTCCAACACGTAGGTTAATGGAGATCGATGTTGGAATGTTTGCTGATTTGTCTTTGGCAGATCCATTGTTTTATGTTCCTGATTCTGTAGATATTATTTTAGGCGCAGATGTTTACGGACAGCTATTGAAGTCAGGATTGAAAAGATTTTCTGATTCATCTTTAGTTGCACAAGATACAGCGTTAGGCTGGATAATTTCCGGTCCAGTTTCCGCGGATATTTCACGGCGGGCGGAAACTCCTGAGCATCTTCAGACGTTTCACAGTGTTTGGGAAGACGACTTAGATATATCGTTACAGCGTTTTTGGATCCTCGAAGATTTACCACCAATAATGGCGACTCTTGATTCTAAAGATGATGCGTGCGAAAAATTGTTTAGGGATACATACTTTCGAGATATCAATGGACGTTATGTTGTACGTCTACCTTTCAATTCAGATCCTCCAGAAGTCGGAGTCGAGACTCGATTTATGGCTTTGAAATGTTTAGCTTCAATACATCGACGCTTTGATCGTGATCTTGACTTAGCAATCGCCTATCGGAAGTTCATGAGCATTTATGAGGAGCTTGGTCACATGGAACGCGTCCCGTTTGATGAAATTAACAACTCGAAGGCGTGGTATCTTCCGCATCATGCGGTGTTGCGATCAAAGATCCGAGTTGTTTTTGACGCATATCGGAAGAATAAAGAAGGACGTTGTCCAAACGATTTCCTTATGAAAGGGCCTGCTCTTCAACGCGATTTGTGTTTAATTTTATTGAATTGGCGTCGGTACCGGTTCGTATTCACGACCGATGTTGTTAAGATGTTTCGTCAGATTTATGTGGCGTCGGAACAAAGAGATTTCCAACGAATCGTATGGTCTCCTAGTCATTCGGATCCCCCTGTCGATTATCGTCTCACAACAGTGACTTATGGCACAGCATGTGCTCCTTACCTTGCGATTCGCACACTTCAGCAAGTAGCAATTGATGAAGGTGTTCGATTTCCACTCGGTGCTTCTTGCCTAAGTTCTAACACGTATGTAGACGATATATTTGCCGGAGCAGATGATCTCTCTGATGCGTTGAAAACGCGTCAAGATCTAGTCGATATGCTACGTACAGCAGGAATTGAACTCGACAAGTGGGCTGCGAATCATAATGATTTGTTGCCTACAAAATCTTCGCAATATGAGAACATTGACCAAAAAAGCATCGCAGATGACGAATTAGTGAAAACTCTCGGTATCCGTTGGAATCCAACGTCTGATGAATTCAGTTTTGTCGCTGTAAAATTCGAAGAGTTGGTTAGAGCAATGACGAAACGAACTGTTTTATCAAACATCGCGCGTTTATTCGACCCTTTGGGGTGGCTAGCGCCGATAACGGTTATAGCTAAAATTTTAATGCAGGATCTTTGGATAATTAAATGCGATTGGGACGAAACGTTACCTATAGACCTTCGAGAACGATGGCACCAGTATTGCAGTTCGCTTTCTGAGCTATCGAAGTTAACAATTAACCGATGGTTAGGTGCATCTTTAAATTCACATGCACAGATTCACGGATTTTCTGACGCTTCATCGCGGGCTTTCGCTGCAGTTGTCTATATTCGAACGATTGACGATAACAATCGCGTACATGTTTCTTTGTTAACTGCCAAATGCAAGGTATCGCCTGTCAAAACTGTGAGCATTCCGAATCTTGAGTTATGCGGAGCAGTGTTGCTCGTAAAACTTTTGCGTTATGTTAAAGGTTTGGAATTTTTGCAAGGTTTCCCAATGTTTGCGTGGACCGATAGTCAAATTGTTTTGGCTTGGCTTAGAAAACATCCGTGTAGCTGGAAGACCTTCGTTGCGAATCGGGTATCCTATATCCAGACTGAGTTACCTAATGTTATTTGGGCACATCTACCGACTCGTGAGAATCCGGCAGATTTGGCGACACGAGGTTGTAAACCCTCTGATTTGATTAATTGTAATTTATGGTGGAACGGGCCTGATTGGTTAATGAAAACTGACGAGCATTGGCCCAGGATGGCATCGTCTCCTCAAGTATTACATGTTAATCAAATTGTGAGTGAACCAGAACTTCTCTGTAGATTTTCCTCATTTTCTCTGTTAATTCGTGTTGTGGCATATTGTTTGCGTCCATTAAATGTTCTTAGGAGACGCAAAAGTAGTTTAATTCCATTGCCTGTTTATCTCACAGCCATAGAATTGAACGAGGCCCGAAATGTTGTGTTTAGATTAGCTCAAAATCATGCATTTGCATCAGAAATTGATCTCTTGTCACATGGGAAGTCGTTACCTAAACGCCACGTTTTATGTAGTTTAAATCCTATGTATGATGAGACGGATCGTTTATTACGGGTAGGAGGTCGTCTTGGAAATTCAAGTTTACCTCACGAAAAGAAACATCCGCTGATTTTGCCGCGAGATTCGACACTTAGTCGTTTATTAGTACGGTACGCGCATCGGAAATGTTTTCACGGTGGACCAACACTTACTTCTAATACTGTGATGCAATATGCATGGATTTTGGGTCGAAATCGTTTAGTTAAGACTGCTATCAGGAACTGTATAGTTTGTCAACGCAACAAACCACGTCTAGCTCATCAGATGATGGGTAATCTGCCTGTCTCACGAGTGACTCCGGCTCGACCATTTTCGACGGCAGGACTAGATTATGCTGGTCCCTTTCAAATTAAAAGCTCTAAGGGTCGAGGGCACAAATCTTATAAGGGATATATAGTACTTTTTATCTGTTTTGCGACGCGAGCGATACATCTCGAAGCGGTTAGCGATCTTACGACTAAGATTTTTCTCGCCGCTTGTAAACGTTTTGCGAGTAGACGCGGAATTTGTACGAATCTTTTTTCTGACAATGCAACTACTTTTCAAGCTGCTGATAAAGAGTTGCGAAGTATGTTCAAATCTGGTTCTGAATTTTATAAAAGCGTTGCTGCGTCTCTTGCGAATGATGGAACTTCTTGGACATTCATTCCAGCGAATTCCCCTCATTACGGAGGTTTGTGGGAGGCTGGAGTAAGATCCGTGAAGTATCATCTCAAACGTGCTTTCGGTGATAAAATATTAACTTTCGAGGAGTTTTCTACAGTGTTGGCCGAAATAGAATTGTGCTTAAATTCGCGCCCAATATGTTCATTAAGTACTGATATTGACGATTTACAAGTTTTGACACCTGCACATTTTTTGATCGGCGAAGTTTCTGGTTTAATTCCTGACGAGGATTCTGTCAATGTACCGGGAAATCGTTTAGAACGATTTCATATACTTCAAGCCATTAGAAACAATTTTTGGAAACGATGGTCATTAGAATACATGCAATATTTGCAAGAACGTTCAAAATGGCGAGGACCAACAGAGAACTTCACAATTGGCCAATTAGTTTTATTGCGCGATGATCGTTATCCACCTTCGAAATGGCCGTTGGGACGAGTAACAGAGATTCATCCGGGTTCAGACGGTCTAGTTAGAGTCGTCACAGTTAAAACGGCAACGTCATACTTGCGACGGCATATCGCGCGACTTTGTCCTCTTTTCATTCAAGAAGATTCTGAAAAGTTGAATGTATCGAGTCGAAAGGACAAAGTCAGTTAAAATTAATTGTAGATTAAATTAATTATAAATTTTAGCAATTATGTTAAATATTCATTACGTAGAATAAAATTGTCTGTTGAAATAAATTTAATTTAGCCATTGTTCTCAGATTATTGTGTTAAGTTCGTCTGATGACGAAGGCGGGCGGTGTGTTTGTGGCGATTTGTCAATGGTGTTTGTCAATCGTATCATCATGAAGGAAGACGATAATCTCGTCATGTAGATATATGTATACGCGAGTGAAGGGAGTCATTTTACAGCGGTCGCGATTGACGACAGAGAGTTTAGGAAGGCTTTGACGTGTGCAGACGCGTGTTTGATTCTGCGATAAATTTGTAAAATGAAATTATTAACTTTGTAAATTCCGCGAGTGATCGGGTTTTGATTGTAACGGACATTGAGTCCTTGTTTCACTCGGTTCAGCAAGACTTGGATTCTATCAGGCCGGTTGTACTTTTGAGGTTTGATGGCATTGGAAGCATTGAGGCTCCTTTGCAGTGCATACCGAAGCTGAGACGGATCGCAAGGCTAATCGTAGTGCTGCCGGCATGGGTTGTCTTAGGGGCATGCCGGCAATTGGACAGGGAGTTCCAATTCGAACTCTGCTGTTGATCACTCGCGATGAGGTTTGATTATAAAAGGTAAGAGAGCTCTCTTAATTTTAAGGTTTAGAATGTATTTTAATCATATTTGATGCGATTTACGTGCTGAGCCTTCCTATAGACGAAATTTATGTACTTATTGCTTCCTTTGATTAATAAATCATTGTGTCTTGCTTTGGCTTTTCCTCGTAATTCGTCGAGGTTTTTATGCCGAAGCAAGAATTTGTTTAATCGGGAAATTGTGTGTTTTATTCTAGTATAAGTTCGAACATTGTTTAATCTGAACTTTACAAATCTTATTTTTTAAAATAACTGAAAAAACATTGCGTTCCATGTGACCAAGCTCCTCATAAATGCTCATGAACTTCCGATAGGCGATTGCTAAGTCAAGATCACGATCAAAGCGTCGATGTATTGAAGCTAAACATTTCAAAGCCATAAATCGAGTCTCGACTCCGACTTCTGGAGGATCTGAATTGAAAGGTAGACGTACAACATAACGTCCATTGATATCTCGAAAGTATGTATCCCTAAACAATTTTTCGCACGCATTATCTTTAGAATCAAGAGTCGCCATTATTGGTGGTAAATCTTCGAGGATCCAAAAACGCTGTAACGATATATCTAAGTCGTCTTCCCAAACACTGTGAAACGTCTGAAGATGCTCAGGAGTTTCCGCCCGCCGTGAAATATCCGCGGACACTGGACCGGAAATTATCCAGCCTAACGCTGTATCTTGTGCAACTAAAGATGAATCAGAAAATCTTTTCAATCCTGACTTCAATAGCTGTCCGTAAACATCTGCGCCTAAAATAATATCTACAGAATCAGGAACATAAAACAATGGATCTGCCAAAGACAAATCAGCAAACATTCCAACATCGATCTCCATTAACCTACGTGTTGGAAGCTGCGACGTTAATTTTGATAAAACAAAGGCATTGACTTCAAACTTAGTTGACGGATCGACAACAGACTGAAATATTAGCTGCGTTGCGGCCTTAGCTGTTCCTGCTGAACTGGCTCCCAGTCCGGCCAACGACATGTTGACACGACGTTTCTCTAATCCTAAAAGATTCGTGATAAAACTAGAAACAAACGAAGCCTCCGAACCTTGGTCAAGTAAAGCTCGAACACGCGTCCGTGCGCCTTGTGGCCCTATCAGCATTATCTGAGCAGTCGCTAATAAAACTGAACGCTTACGAGATATCATATTCGCGGTATGCACATGTACACTCGAGACCTTTGGTGAAACTCCAGTCTTAGACTCGTCCGAATTGCTTGATTTCGATTCCGGAATTGAATTCTTAGTAAAGCTGGTGAAAACTTTGTCAGAATGGAGCAAAGAATGATGCCTTCCCTTACAACTCGAACATCTAGTAGAGACAGAGCAATTAGCAACTCTATGAGCACCGAGACAATTAAAACAAAGCCGCAAGCGAAGTACTTCAGCGCGACGTTCAGAAACATTCTTTGCTTTGAATTTATTGCACTTAAAAATGCGATGGGGTCCAGAACATATCATACATTTGAATTTACCGTCTGTCGAGAACGACGTAGACGCATGAAATACCTTTCGAGATCCTGGTATTGGTTTAGATAAAATTGCTTTCTTGACATTATCACCCTGTTCAGAAGTGAGCATACAGAGTGTTTGTGCGCGGTTCTCTAAAAACTCAGTTAAATCCGAAAACTTTGGAAATCTATCGAGAGCATCCTCCTCGGTCGAGTTCCTATCATAATTTAAAAGTACCTGACGATCCTTCTTGCTTAACTCTGTTTCCCAAGCCTTTCGCGAATCGGGATCCAAACGTGAAGCTACTATATATACTAACCAAACGTCCCAATGATCAACTGGCATTTTCAAATTTGATAACGCACGTACAATACGTTGAGATTCGTCCGCGAGCAAACGCATCTCACCCGCAGACTCCCTCTTCATATGAGAAAGATTCATTAACGTTCGCAAATGACTGTAAACTATTAGTCGAGGATTATGAAAGCGCGTCTTCAAAGCCCGCCAAGTCGTCGCATAGTTCGCATTAGTTGTGCTAACATCTTTTACAAGATCCGCGGCAGAGTCTTTCAAACAACTTTTGAGATATTGCAACTTTGTTGCATCAGACAAACGCGGCGCATTATGAACTAACGTGGTGAACAAATCACAAAAATTCTCCCAATCCTCGTAACGACCCGCAAACGTCGGTAAATCTAATTTTGGTAACTTCGCGGGGCGTGTATCATTATTGATTACAGAAGCAGTATTTGAAGTTCCGGTATTACTTGGACTGCTGTCTAATTCCGACCTTGTGGTGAGAAGAAAATCAAGCGCGTCTTCGTATATTGCTTGTAAACGAGCAAACACGTTCTCCGTGATGTAGACATCGTTCAGGGCATCCTCACGGACGACAATTTCTTCATGTGTGTCCCGCGCCTTGCTCCAAATCTCAGCCAGTGAATTAACTCGTGATGAAATAATGTTTGAATTCAAACTATCGCGAGATCTCTCTCTCTCAATCGACTACTAGTCAATTCAATTTCCGCTGAGCGAGAATTTTGTAGCGCAATGAGCCTTCGTAACGACGTAGGAGCCATTGCAAAAGAAAACCTTGTTATCAAATGCAACCAAAACTCTGGAAATTAGAATATACAGCTAAAATACTTCTCAAGAAAGCTTAAATATAATAATATAAAATATAAACTAACCTTATCCTCTCTTAACACGACTGAGCAAAAAAATAACTTCGACCAAATGAAATTCGTATCATCAATGACATTTTAACAAAATACGAAACTGAAAACAAAACGCCGATCGAAAAACAACAAGAAATCTCACTTGAATATGCATCACAACGTGAACATGGAATCATCGAAATGAAGACAGTCAACTAATATCGTATATGATTAACGGCTCTTGCAATGACTCCTCAAACACACTCGACTTCACAATTGATTGAAAGCCTCCAGTGAATATAACCATTCAATCCCGATAAACTCGAACATTGTTCCTCACCCGGGGCACCAAAATGTTTTTTCAGTCATTTTAAAAAATAAGATTTGTAAAGTTCAGATTAAACAATGTTCGAACTTATACTAGAATAAAACACACAATTTCCCGATTAAACAAATTCTTGCTTCGGCATAAAAACCTCGACGAATTACGAGGAAAAGCCAAAGCAAGACACAATGATTTATTAATCAAAGGAAGCAATAAGTACATAAATTTTGTCTATAGGAAGGCTCAGCACGTAAATCGCATCAAATATGATTAAAATACATTCTAAACCTTAAAATTAAGAGAGCTCTCTTACCTTTTATAATCAAACCTCATCGCGAGTGATCAACAGCAGAGTTCGAATTGGAACTCCCTGTCCAATTGCCGGCATGCCCCTAAGACAACCCATGCCGGCAGCACTACGATTAGCCTTGCGATCCGTCTCAGCTTCAGTATGCACTGCAAAGGAGCCTCAATGCTTCCAATGCCATCAAACCTCAAAAGTACAACCGGCCTGATAGAATCCAAGTCTTGCTGAACCGAGTGAAACAAGGACTCAATGTCCGTTACAATCAAAACCCGATCACTCGCGGAATTTACAAAGTTAATAATTTCATTTTACAAATTTATTGCAGAATCAAACACGCGTCTGCACACGTCAAAGCCTTCCTAAACATATATCTGCATGACGAGATTATCGTCTTCCTTCAATAAAGAAAACTATGTGAATATTGTTAATGCGACAATTTCGAAAAGAAATAGAGTGATAAAAACATTACTCGATAAAACTAAAAGGCTTGAAAAAAGAGTTACTGACTTACAAACATTGGTGGATGAGCTACAAAATAATGCTATGATTACAGAAGATGCCTCTATACGTCTTTCGGTACGTATAAACTTCAACAACTTAAGTCTGAAACATTTTATTACTTAATTGCTTTGCTTTACTTTGTTTTACTTTGGTTTTCTTGGCTTTACTTTGGTTTTACATAATATTTGAAAGTGTTGTATATGAATGTTTTTTCTTATATTTTCTTCTATTGCTTCCACCTCTATGTTTTATTTCTGTTTTTGTTGTTTCACTTTAGGAAAGTTTGCCTCCTTGCACCAAAACACTCTTTAAACAGTTGTTAGCATCGCAACATACAGTATACCCTGATATTCTGAAAACATTTGCACTCACGTTGAATTTTTATTCGCCAAAAGCTTATAATTACGTCAGACAAACATTCCAAGACACTTTACCCCATCCCAGAACTCTGCAGAGGTGGTACTCTACGATTGAATGTAAACCTGGCTTTCATAAAAAATCCATGCATGCGTTAGAAATTAAGGTTAAAGAGTGTCAAGCTAAAGGTAAAGCATGTGTGTGTGCGTTAATGCTTGATGAAATGGCAATCCACAAAAAGATTGAGTGGGATGGCGAAAACTTTGTTGGGTCAGTTTTAAGAATATATTTCAACTATATGTATTTACTTTTATACGCTACTAAATCATAATAATCATTTGTTGTCAATAAGGTTTCCAATAATACATACAGGTATTCTACATTGC
The DNA here is from genome assembly GCA_916610255.1 of Lasioglossum lativentre. Lineage (NCBI taxonomy): Eukaryota > Metazoa > Arthropoda > Insecta > Hymenoptera > Halictidae > Lasioglossum > Lasioglossum lativentre. The sequence continues at coordinate 27,485,352 of OU744359.1, read as the reverse complement.
AGGTATGTGGACATTGGCATGGATGACCAAAGTGATAATCCAGCAGAAGCGAAGGAAGCACTTGTATTTTTATTAAATTGTATAAATGATAGGTGGAAATTGCCGGTAGGCTATTTTTTAATCGATGGCCTATCAGGAATCCAGAAAAGCAATTTAGTTAAAATGTGTCTGCAATTGTTCCATGATAGTGGAGTTACAATATGCAGTGTAACATTTGACGGCACCAACGCAAATTTAGCTATGGCAATGTGCCTTGGAGCAAATCTGTCAGCAGCATGTTTAAAACCAAGTTTTCTTCATCCAGTAACAGGAGAAAACATTCAACTGTTTCTGGATCCACCCCACATGTTAAAGCTTATTAGAAATACTTTGGGGACCCATAAAGTTTTTTACGACGACAATAAAAATCCAATTAAGTGGGAGCATTTTATTAATTTAGTCAAAGTTCAAGAGGAAGAAGGTTTGCATCTCGCAACAAAAATAACGTGGCGTCATATTAATTGGTTCCAGGAAAAAATGAAAGTAAGACTGGCGGCACAGACATTTTCCCTGAGTGTTTCAAAAGCACTACAGTACTTAAGAGAAACGAATTACAACCAAAATTTTGCAGATACGGAACCGACAGAGCGATTCATCATTTTCATGAATGATGCATTTGACATTTTAAATAGCAGAAATTTATTAGCGAAAGGTTTTAAAGCTGGTATACAGCAATATAATAAACATTCTATTTTCAAAAGAATTGACGAAGTGATCAAATATATCACTTCGTTAACATATGGACCAAACAAAGATCCAGTGCACTTGGGTCGAAATAAAACTGGTTTTATTGGATTTATAACCAGTTTACGATCCCTCGTGCATATATTCAATCAATATGTAGATAACAAAGAAAACAAGAGATTACAATATTTATTAGCATACAAGTGTTCTCAAGATCATCTTGAAGTATTTTTCAGTGCTGTAAGAAGTATGGGAGGACATAATAATAATCCTACCTCGAAACTTTTTCAAGCAGCATATAAAAAATTGCTAATTCACACTGGGGTCACTGGCTCCTTACAAGCCAATTGTATTGAGCAAATACCAACTATTATTTTAAGTAGAAGTGGTTCGAAAGGGAATAGAATGAAAACTATAGATAATTGTTTAAAGGAAGCTTCAGAAAATGATGAATCGCTCGAAGCAATTAATAACGACCACAATTATTTTATTAAATCATTAATTGCATTAAATAGTTTATCCAACTACGTCAACGACGTAGTCGAATATATTGCAGGGTTTGTAATTCGGAGCTTGAGGAAGAGTCTAGAATGCGAGGTATGCTTGCAAGCATTAGTGAGCCAGCAATCTAAGTCCAGCTTTATAAATTTAAAAAATTACAGCCAAAATAGGCAAGCGTTGACTGTGCCGTCAAATGACGTCATACACATTTGCAAAGTTGCTGAGGCGGAAACACGCCTCATGGAGAAAACAAATGAAGTGACTCAAAAAAATGTATTGCCAAAATTAATTGTAAAAATTTTGAGTAATGTTCGTGCTACAGTATTTACAAATTATAGCGAACACATGTATGATACAAGCATGGAGACGAACCATATTGTACAGTTAATAAAATTAATATCATTTAGGTATTGTAATGTAAGATTGTACCACATTGGAGAATGTACAGTAGACCGCAAAAAAATACGCAGTAGATTAACGAAAGCGATTCTATTTTCTAATCAATAAGTATGAGAAGTGTAATATACAGAATTATTTTATATATTGTGACGTGGCAGTTTTGCCAACGTCCTCCGAGACCGGATATCGGAAGACCGGGTCACCCTCTGGCAGTATAAATGCGAGATGGGCCGTAGCGAGCGCTCGCCCTGGGCACGAGCGAGACCCATGGGCGAGTACTCATACTTTTGAGCGTCGCGCCAATTTGCGCGACGCGATTTCGCAGGACCGTAGTCAGGTCCCGGCGAGGACCTGAAGGAAAGTTTTCCCCGAAGGAGAGGAACGCGGTCGGCTTCGGCGAAAACTCCGGTACCGGAATTCGAGGGATCAACGCGGCCCAGGAGAAACAACCTGGAGATGCAGAGGAGGACATGCGGTGCCGAAAACGGAATCTCCGCTGCCTCGCTAGCACCTCGTCCGGAGGAAAACCTGGCCAGTTTCCGGATAGGCCCGCGTCGATCGCCGCACGATGAAGCAACCAATCATCGAACGCCGCTGCCGGGGAACCGAGGAATCGCCGATCGCCAGGGACCGTCGCGCCGAGGCTAGGCCCCGGCCGAAAATCTATTCGCGATAGGTCGGATCGCCTGCGGGGAAAGAGCACGGAAAGGGGGGGACGCTCCGCTTCCGCGTTCCCGAGTCATCGCGCCGGGAAAATCACTTCGTCGTTGGCTCTACTAACAAATAGTCGCGCGTATAATAAGTCAATAGTAATTAGTGCGATCTGCTGCCGGAGAGAGGGACGAGCGCATCGAACGTTGCCGTTGCCGGGTAAGCTTTCGTCAGATTGCATTTCGGTAGAGTGATTTTTCTCGCGTTGGCTCGGTACGCGTGTTCGTGATCGCGTCGCCGAAACCCATAAGCAGCTTCGAGGCTGCCGGTATTTGCGCAAACCGTAGGGCGACGAACGCGCGGGGAAAAATTAATTAGTGAAGGGCTGTGCCCTATTTCGTATTTGGTGAGGATCCGCGCGTCGTTGTAGTTTTCTCTCGCCGTATTTTCGCGACTTGTTACGCCGACGAGAAACTAAGTGTTACGCGTGTCCCATCGGAATTCGGGCGTAGAACGCGAGTGTCGCGTACGCCGACGCCATTACCGCGTTGCTGCCGGATTCGACGCGTCTCGGTAGGGTCCGAAGAGGGCAAATCGCGCGTGTACCGATCTTCTGTCACGCGCCAGCTAACTTGAAAATGCTGCCGGTCGCTGCCGGCAACGCCATTGTTAACGGGGCACCAATAAAGATTTGTTAGCCGAAATTCCGAGAGTATTATTACGTGAGAAACCTTCCCGCCGCGGGGAACGTCTCGTGTTCGCCCCGCGTAGTACCCTGCGACCGTTCGCGGAAAATCGCGATATATTATCGGTTGTCGCGGGCGCGTCTGAAAGCTTCTCGAAAACGTTAGTGGCGGTAATCGCTTAGCGTGGGACCTTCCGTGCCTGGCGCCCGAAAATCTAGGCAAATTTCGAGAAGTGACGTGCCTGTGAACAACTTTTGTCCCGGGTGGACCGCGTCTCGTGCGGCCGAACGCAGCCCGGCCTCCGGGCTTGTAAATACCCGGTGCCGTTAGGATTTTTGCTCTCCTGGCGACGGCCAAATCCTGGACGACGTGACAATATATAAATATAAATATATATAAATTTACAGTTTATAATTGATTATTTCATGATACAATGCCAAATTCTTTGAAATTATCCTGTCCATTCTTTCCGCGTACTAGATACATGGCGTACCCGCTGATCCCCCTCACCCCCCATATAAGCCAAGCGTAGGCACTGTCGATGAACACAGCTTATACATCTTTCGAGAATGTGACGTCACGAGGGCCTTCAGATGAATTTATCTTTGCCGAGGGGAACATTATCTGCGCCGGGTCTATAGGTATATATGGTCTAAGGTGGAACCAGAGAGTAATGAGAGTGCTCACGCCCGGGGTTTGGCCGTGCCACTTTTGGGTACCATCATCTTCTAGTCCGGACAAGAACGATTCTCCACACTCAGTCCGGACAAGAACCATCCTCCACACTCAGTCCGCACAAGAACCATTCTCCACACTCAGTCCGGACAAGAATCTATCTCCACACTCAGTCCGGACAAGAACCTATCTCCACACTCAGCCGGACAAGAACCTACATAATATTTGGCCTTGATCAGAACGAAAAGTTTATATATCGTTTTATATAAAATACGTAACTAAGATATAGATCTAATATACACATCTCTAATTAATATAAATTAAATATAACATTAATTATAATGATAGAAGTATTTTAATTTTTTCCAATCTTTTATAGTTACAAACTCTAGTTGTAAAAAATAAAAAACCCAGAAGAATTCGAAAAAATACAGATTTCATATCGTGGCTTAAATGCGATCATCTTGAATATTATTAATTTAATAATGAGATATTGTCATCATCACTATCTCCGATTTTTTCATATTTTTATTCTACTCTACACCACTAAAAAAATTGATTTTTTATTTTTTGCATTTTCTTTAAATCACCATTAAATCAACATAATTTTTTTATGAATGGACGAAACGACACCATTTCTCTGTAAAGCTAGAAGAATTAGTTTAGTCAATGACGTCTCAAAAATATGTTGAAAAAATGCATTTGCTCGGAATTGCGAAAAAGAATAGTGAAACTTGATGTTTTCAACTTTTTAGCAAGGCCAATAACGAAAGTTTAAAAGATGTGTTTGGTGAGCTCGTATAAATTATATGCACTCTGAAAATTTAATTGGTTTAGGAGTTATAATAGATCAGAAGTGGTGAAGTGGCCGAAAATCATTGAAAATTGCAATTTTTATTCGAAGACTTCGAATAAATCCGCCATGCACAGTCCAAATCCTATCGAGTTTAGTCTTTTTTTAATCGGATGAACGCTACGAAGTAGCTAACGTGGGGCACGCAGTGGCTCAGTGGGTAGAGCGCGCGCCTACGGACTCCGTGGTCGCGAGTTCGATCCCCGACGCGGCACCTCTGGAAATACTCAAGTGTTGCCCAAGGTGGTTCGGAACCCACCTCATAAAAACTGTAGGTCCCGTCGTGAAATAATTCCGAATAGGAATTCACAAAGCGACGTAAAATAATATAAAAAAAAAAAAAAAAGTAGCTAACGTCACTTCCGTGAAAGAATCATGGAAAATAAACAAGTTTAGGAAATCACTTGTTAGTGGTTCCATGCCGATATACCTGGCTCCCCGTGGGGTTGCCCGGCTGTGTTTATTGCACCACGTGTCCACGGAGGGCGAGGCTCTCGTTGCCTCGTCGCCTCGTCACCCTAGCATAAGGGGCTGCGCCCAACCAAATACCTTCAACCACCCTACCACTCACACATCGCCAGATCCGCATATACGTATACGCAAATGCAAGGGTTTACAAGAAAAGAAACTGACGCCTCAATATTGCAATGAGAAGTTCAGACCCGGTCGATTATGATTCCTAAGAGTCCTGCGCAGCGTCGTCCAGAGCCCAAATTTCATATTTTTACGTTGTTGAAGAGTAATTTGCAATAATCGGCAGAATACTGCTTGTCTCGAGTCGCGAAAAGGCAAATGCAAGGGTTTACGAGAAAAGAAACTGACGCCCCAATATTGCAATGGGAAGTTCAGACCCGGTCGATTATGTTTCCTAAGAGTCCTGCGCAGCGTCGTCCAGAGCCCATATTTCATATTTTTACGTTGTTGAAGAGTAATTTGCAATAATTGGCAGCATACTCGCTTCCGAAACTAGTGAAATGTCACAAGATGGCCGCCACAAAGTCCACCTTGCAGTTCCGAAATTTTCCACTACTAGCGTTAGTGTCTCTGTCCCATGCATTTGTATAGGGTAACTGCGAAAGAGACAGTGGCGCTAGTAGTGGAAAATGTCGGAACCGTTAGGTGGTGTCAACGGCGACAATCTTGTTACATTTCACTTGTTTCGGAAGCGAGTATGCTGCCGATTATTGCAAATTACTCTTCAACAACGTAAAAATATGAAATTTGGGCTCTGGACGACGCTGCGCAGGACTCTTAGGAATCATAATCAACCAATTCTGAATTTCTCATTGCAATATTGAGGCGTCAGTTTCTTTTCTCGTAAACCCTTGCATTTGCGTATTCGCGACTCGAGACAAGCAGTATTCTGCCGATTATTGCAAATTACTCTTCAACAACGTAAAAATATGAAATTTGGGCTCTGGACGACGCTGCGGAGGACTCTTAGGAAACATAATCGACCGGGTCTGAACTTCTCATTGCAATATTGAGGCGTCAGTTTCTTTTCTCGTAAACCCTTGCATTTGCGTATTCGCGACTCGAGACAAGCAGTATTCTGCCGATTATTGCTAATTACTCTTCAACAACGTAAAAATATGAAATTTGGACTCTGGACGACGCTGCGCAGGACTCTTAGGAATCATAATCAACCAATTCTGAACTTTTCATTGCAATATTGAGGCGTCAGTTTCTTTTCTCGTAAACCCTTGCATTTGCGTATTCGCGACTCGAGAAGCCGCGCCGCGCATTCTTCAGGCGCCTCGTGGCAGGCAGTTTGCTGCCGATTATTGCAAATTACTCTTCAACAACGTAAAAATATGAAATTTGGGCTCTGGACGACGCTGCGCAGGACTCTTAGGAAACATAATCGACCGAGTCTGAACTTCTCATTGCAATATTGAGGCGTCAGTTTCTTTTCTCGTAAACCCTTGCATTTGCGTATTCGCGACTCGAGACAAGCAGTATTCTGCCGATTATTGCTAATTACTCTTCAACAACGTAAAAATATGAAATTTGGACTCTGGACGACGCTGCGCAGGACTCTTGGGAATCATAATCGACCAATTCTGAACTTTTCATTGCAATATTGAGGCGTCAGTTTCTTTTCTCGTAAACCCTTGCATTTGCGTATTCGCGACTCGAGAAGCCGCGCCGCGCATTCTTCAGGCGCCTCGTGGCAGGCAGTTTGCTGCCGATTATTGCAAATTACTCTTCAACAACGTAAAAATATGAAATTTGGGCTCTGGACGGCGCTGCGCAGGACTCTTAGGAAACATAATCGACCGGGTCTGAACTTCTCATTGCAATATTGAGGCGTCAGTTTCTTTTCTCGTAAACCCTTGCGTTTGCGTATATGCAACTCGTGACGTATTTCTTGAAATATTCATAATATGAAGGATAAATTTCAAGAAATATAAGCCAATTTATAACCAGACATCGGTCATTTAAATTGTCTACATAAATACTAAACAAGCAACAACTAAACAACTTTAAATATTATTTTAAGACAATAAAATTTAAACAATCAATTAAAAAATGATTGCATAAATATATATTTATTACCATAATTGTCAGTAGATAGAAATAATTTTTTAATGAATTTTAGTGCGAATTTCATCCCCGTATGTCTTACTGTTCAGGAGTTCTAGTAAAAGACCACCTTTCTCGATCCAGCCCACCGTGTGCGCAAAGTTGGGCAAAATGTTTATCTAAATAAAAATTTCGAATAACGAATGAAAGATAAAATAATTTTTATTCGTTATACGGAGGTTCGAATACAAAATGTATCTTTAGTCAACGCGTATCGAATAAATAGTTTCCGAGATCCGTCGGATAAAGATAATTTTTTTATTCGAAGGCTTCGAATAACTCTAATGATAAAACCATTAGATACAGTCCAAATTATATCGTGTTTAGTGTCATTGTAATCGGAAAAACGCCAGGAATCAGCAGGTGCAACTTCTATAAGAAGATTATGAAAAATAAAGAAGTTTTGCAACTGAATTAGCAATGGTTTCACACCGATGTACCTGACCCGGTGTCGGGTTACCCGGCCGTGTTTATTGCACTACTCTGCGACCGAGGCAGCTCGTGCTACTGAGCCTAAGCAGTCGGTGCTCGTCGCAGTTTTTTCGATTTGGCAGAAAATGTCGGAATGTTTAATAATACATAATATATTTTTAAGGTTCCGGAAAGATAAATATAACATGGGAAAAACGCCGGAAAGAGTGGGTTTCATTTTTTCCAACAATAACAATTATTTCTATCTACTGACAATTATCGTAATAAATATATATTTTTTGTAATCATTTTTTAATTAATTAAAATAAAATTTGAAATTGTTTATTTCTTACTCATTCAGTACTTTTCCAGATAATTCAAATCACAGATGGCTTTGATTATAACTTTCTCTGTATTTATTTGTCATATCCTGAATATTTCAAGAAATACTCCGTTTTCGACTAACAAAGTATGCGAAGAAATGCTGGTCTGTTTCTCATTATTGGACTAGTTTAAATCACCGATGTGCCGAGCTCGGCGCTTCAACATCAACACCGAAATTTCAGATTTCATTCTATCGTTTCAATCAATTGCCAATTTTGACAAATTTATTACATTGTCCTGCTAATGTTCTCAAGAATTGAAGAGCTTTAGTCTACTGTTTCAATTATCGCACGCTACCCTATATGAACAAAGTTCATGCCGGTTCCTCTATAGGCGACATTAGATGAGCGAATGATCAGGTAATAAAATAAATTACATTTTACCTTTTTACCTGTACAATGACCGCGATGAATGTTTTCAAAGATTTTATTGCCTAGAGTCAATTACGACGACACTGATTGTTTTATTGGTAGCCGAAGGGTGACGCGGCGCTCATCGACGCCGTGCTATATGGGTATTGTCTTTTATGGCCATTTCCATAGCCAATATGCTTGGGGATTTCCGAGATCGTTGGGCCTGTGGTAAAAATATTTTTAGTACAATAATGGGAAACACACCAGCATTTCTTCGTTTAGCCGAAGACCGAGTATTTCTTGATATATTCAGGATGTGAAGAATAAATACAAAGAAAGTTATAATCAAAGCCATCTGTGATTTGAATTATCTGGAAAACTACTGAATGAGTAACAAATAAACAATTTCAAATTTTATTTTAATTAATTAAAAAATGATTACAAAAAATATATATTTATTACGATAATTGTCAGTAGATAGGAATTTTTTCCTATCACACTTTTTCCAGCGTTTTTCCTAAGTTATACTTATCTTTTCGGAACCTTAAAAATATATTATGTAATATTAAACATTCCGATGTTCAGAGAAATATTTTCCAGACTCTAAAACTTGCGTAATACAAAAGCGAAATAATAGTATGTATGGTACAGTATTTTATCGATAAATGTCCCAAATGTCTGGCACATAATTGTCTCTGAACTATCCCCACTCCTGCGGGGTATACCCCGTGAGGGGCCAAGAAGCTCGAGCGGCCTCGGTCGCCGAGAAGTGTAACACGAATGTAACGGGTCGAGTATATCGGTATGAGACAGGAGACCACTACTAATCCAATGACAAAACTTCTTTATATTCAATTGTTTTTTTATAAGACCTACATCAACTAATTCGTGGAATTATCATGATCAAAATGACACCAAACACGATATAATTTGGACTGTATCTAGTGGTTTTATCCGCGGGCTACTCGTAACCTTCGAACAATTTTCTGCCAAATCGAAGAAACGGTGACGAGCACCGACTGCCTAGGCCCAGTAGCACGAGTTACTTCGGCCGCCGAGTGGTGCAATAAACACAGCAGGGTAACCCGACAACGGGTCAGGTACGTGGATGTGAATCCACTATCAATCCACTTTTAAACTTCTTTATTTTCAATTGTTTTTTATAAGACCTACATCAACTAATTCGTGGAATTATCATGATCAAAATGACACTAAACACGTTATAATTTGAACTGTATCTAATGGTTTTATCATTAGAGTTTGTTCCGTCGGTATCGGGACGGAGAATTGCCGGTGAGGACGATGGGACGATTACGAGAGAGTTTAGACGATATTTACGACACAGACTATATACAATATATTTAAACACGAAACTATATACAAAATGTACAATGCGCGTGGGCGCGGAGTGCACATTCACGCTGGGCGTGTGAACTCTTGAGGGAGATCGCGTCGCGGGATCACGATTCTCAAACTCGTGTATAATAATTTGTATAAACTGTAGATCGCTAACGTCAAGGTGCGCTTCGCTGTTGCTTTCCAACTCACCTCGCACCGGCGTGCGAGGTGTGTATATCCGCCTTCCTGACGTGGGGAAGGGGTGTCGCGGGGAACGCGTTGTCGAACGGTTTTTCGGCAATCGGAGCATTTAAACCGAGCGAGTGACCGTTTTGCCGGGCGCGCGTGTTTATTGTTTACGGGCCGCGGCGGTCCTTTCGGTCGCTCGGTCGATGCCCCCGTTCGTTGTCGTTCCCGTTCGCAGCTGACGGTTGAGCCCGAACAGAGTTATTCGAAGCCTTCGAATAAAAAAATTATCTTTATCCGACGGAACTCGGAAACTATTTATTCGATACGCGTTGACTAAAGATACATTTTGTATTCGAACCTCCGTATAACGAATAAAAATTGTTTTATCTTTCATTCGTTATTCAAAATTTTTATTTAGATAAACATTTTGTCCAACTCTGCGCACACAGTGGGCTGGATCGAGAAAGGTGGTCTTTTACTAGAACTTCTGAACCGTAAGACATACGGGGATGAAATTCGCACTAAAATTCATTAAAAAATTATTTCGGCTGTGTTTCCGTTTACGTCCATGCTCAGAATTCGATGAAATTTTGAAAATAGGTTCTTTTTTGACTAAAATGACGATTGCCAGAAGGATTTTTGGTGACTCGAAAAAAAATTTTTTATCATTTCAATGTCGCTCTCTACCTTACCGACTTACCGACTTTGACTTTCTACTTTGTTCGTTAACTGATTTTAGACAGTAAAGGCTCCGTTCTAAAAAGATCAAATTCTGGAAGACATCTACAATGGGAAGATTAGATAAACAGAGTGAGTCTTGGTTAGATCGTTAGAGGGGGTGGAGAGGCCCGGCCGTTAGGCCGGGCCGACCACGCATACGAGAATCCAAGAGTAGTCTAGTAGTACTTTAAAAAAAATTATTTTATTTTTAGTATATTTGTCGTAAAAAATGGAATTTTAACATCATTTTAGCGTTTTTTATAGGAAATTTAATTTCCTACAAAAAAGGTCTCTTGATATTTTGCCATATTTCGCATATTTTCCGAGATATTTGGAGGTTTATAAAAAACAGGAAATCTACTTTACCGGCTAAACCAGGCCGATTTGACACCATGTTATATATACATTTTTTTCTTGAAATAACCCCAAGAACACAAATATAACTTCAAACCGAGGGGCCACGGAAATCGTAATCGTGCCACTTTGTTGGTAAGATAGAGAGTGACAAAATTTTTTTTCGAGTCGCCAAAAATCCTTTTGGCAATCGTAATTTTAGTAAAAAAAGAACCTATTTTTAAAATTTCATCGAATTCTGAGCATGGACGTAAACGGAAACTTCGCCATTATTTCTATCTACTGACAATTATGGTAATATATATATATTTTTGCAATAATTTTTTAATTGATTGTTTAAATTTTATTGTCTTAAAATAATATTTGAAGTTGTTTAGTTGTTACTTGTTTAGTATTTATGTAGACAATTTAAATGACCGATGTCTGGTTATAAATTGTCTTATATTTCTTGAAATTTATCCTTCATATCATGAATATATCAAGAAATACGTCACGAGTCGCGAATACGCAAATGCAAGGGTTTACGAGAAAAGAAACTGACGCCTCAATATTGCAATGAGAAGTTCAGACCCGGTCAATTATGTTTCCTAAGAGTCCTGGCCAGGGTCGTCCAGAGCCCAAATTTCTTATTTTTACGTTGTTGAAGAGTAATTTGCAATAATCGGCAGAATACTACTTGTCTCGAGTCGCGAATACTCAAATGCAAGGGTTCACGACCAAAGAAACTGACGCCTCAATATTGCAATGAGAAGTTCAGAACTGGTTGATTATGATTCCTAAAAGTCCAATCTAGGGTGCTCCAGAGCCCAAATTTCATATTTTTACGTTGTTGAAGAGTAATTTGCAATAATCGGCAGAATACTGCTTGTCACGTAGCGGCTTCTGAAAAATCCTACCTAATTGTAGCTCGTCACAGAAAATTAGATCCACACCATCTATCGGGCGAAATTCTTACTAATGTAGGGATATTGTCGCCACATTCGAAATCCCCCTAGACGCGAGTCTAGCGCTTCGCTCCGACGAGGTTGGCAACGCTAACCTCGGGCGATAAAAGTGAGTGAGAATCGCTCCTCACTCTCTTTCTGCTCTGTCTGTTCACCGAACACTCTCGCCTGTCGACTACCGGCAGAAACACAGGTGTATTCCTTTAAAATATAGATCAAAGTTTACGGTTACACCCACGTGTACCAAGTTCTTAGAACTCCTTCCTTCATCCTGGTCCTAAGCAGAGTAGGCTGCTCTACCTTTCCGTGTGATTCAAAAGAATACCACGGATACCATTAATCCTACACTAATCAGCTTCGTCTATCCCATCTATCGGTCGAAAATCGTACTACTCAGCTTCGTGTAATCTCCGTTCGTACAAGTTTGGCGTGACGATCAACTCCGTCAAGGTCAAAATCTGGGCGCAGCCCCATAAGAGAAAATTATATGAAGGATCTATTCGAAAACTCCGACTACATCCACGAATACTTTCACGAATACAACCAGTAGACATAGTTCAAATCCTATCGAGTTTAGTCTTTTTTTAATCGGATGAACGCCACAAAGTAACTAGCGTCACTTCCGTGAAAGAATTTTGACAAATAAACAAGGGCTGCAATTCACTTGTTAGTGAATTCTTGGGCCTCGATACGTGTTCATTGGAGCCTCGAGCAGGTCAAAATTATTCAGTCTCCGATTAATAAATAGAAATAATAGATGAAAATTTTATTCGACGTTTTGAATAAATCCGCTTGGAATAAAAATTTATCTATTATTCGTCGAATAAATTCTCGGCGAATAAAAAATTATTTAAATAACGAGTCGAATAAAAGATACTGGACCGTTATAATTAAATGAAAAACGTGTAAACCTCATATGTAAAAACACCAATTTTGAAGATGTCAAAGAATTCTTTGAGATACGTTCATATTTCACTGAACACTGCAACATATGCAAATTCGAACAAAATTCGAAACAGCAGTTCTATTTTGCATGGAAGGATTCATGTGCATTAATGGTATGTAGATTACCGATCATGGAAGTGTGGGAATTTGAAAATAATAAAAAATTAAAACAATTATAAGAAACTGCGATTTGGATCATTAGTTGTTTACACTTCTCGGCGTTCGGTAAAACTCAAAGAATAGTATCCCTGGCGTATAAATCACCCTCGACTGCAGTGATGGGATATTCGTGGGCCACGGCCCTGAGCGGCTGAGTTTCCCCACTCTGACGTATCGTTGCCTCACTGAGCACGCGCTACGCGCTACACACAGACGTACCTCTACTCTACCCGTGTGAGTGCCTGTTCGATTCAGGTCCGTGGCTCGATTGCGCGGGAGCTACACACACAAGCGTACCTCTACTCTGCCCGTGTGAGCTGCCTGTTAGACTGCTCGAGCCTCGTCGCGTTCCTCCGAATTTCACGTTACCGAAGTTTCGGACGCATTAGTCGGAATCTGGAGATAGCGCGCATTCGATTCCCGGCGCAGCGCGGCGTACATTTTGCTATAACTTTTGATTTAAAAAAGATATCAAAGTGAAAGGGTATAGCCGGATAAGATGGTCAAAAGTGCCCTTGAACCGAATTTTATGGCCAATGGGTCATTCGATAGAGCATCGAGAAAAAACATACTGTGCAAAGTTTCAACCCTATATCTCGATCGGGAGGGTAGTTATAGGGTAAAATCGAAAAATCAGTTTTTGGCCTATTTTCCCTAGTTAATGATGTTCATAAATTCTGAGAAAAATCTGACACATGTCGAGCACCCAAATACATACTCTGCAATTCGTTTCGGATTTTTAAATTGAAAATCCTGCTTGTAAAAAATCAAAAACCTCAAAAAAATCGAAAAATGCAGATTTCACATGGTAGTTTTAAAGTGACCACATTTTCCTTTTTACGGGTATCGATATATTGTTATAATTATCGTTCATGAATTTTTTCATATTTTTCGGCTGTCTGCGCGGTAGTTAAAAAAAATAAAAACCGATTTTTTCGACGTTTTTTCCGCGAAGACCTAAGGTAACCTTAAAATTGTTACGTTATATTTATTCTCTAAGTCTATTATATTCTCGGTTGGGTTAGCGCGGTAGGCGCTCGCCTCTCAACCTGTGCATACTAGGTTCGCGCCCCGTCATATGCCTACATTTTTTTTCTTTTGATTAATTCTTTTTTCTTTATTTCTAACTATGTAATAATCAATGCTACTTTTGTAGAATACTTTTAGAACCAACATTTAAATATTTAAAAAATATTTTTAGGTAAAATACGCAATAGAATGTAGTTTTGGAGCAACTGAGTTTTAAATACTTTGTTATCAAGTTGTAGAAATGGCTCCATTGTTATTTAGTTGTTTTGAGGCATTCCCTTTTGGTACCTCGTCTTTTATGCGGAACAGCAATTGTTGTGTATGAACCACTCAGGTCCGTTACTTGCCTTCCCTAACAATCAGTGAGGAAAGCAGATGTTCCGATACCTGTCAAAGAAAAATAACAAATCCATGAAAGCATATTTAAAGTTGGGTGATTAACGGGTAAAAAGTAATATAGCAATTCGTTACCTGGTAGCCGGGACTCGCAGAGTCATAAAGCGAGTAGAGAAACGAAAAGGTAAACGTAAGACGGTCGACAGGTACTTTTATGAATGTACAATAAAAGTTAATGAAACACGGAAAGTTTGTCTCTTTAAATATCCTTTCATGGATTTGTTATTTTACTTTAACTTAACAGGTATCGGAACACCTGCTTTCCTTACTGATTGTTAGGGAAGGCAAGTAACGGACCTGAGTGGTTCATACACAACAATTGCTGTTCCGCATAAAAGACGAGGTACCAAAAGGGAATGCCTCAAAACAACTAAATAACAATGGAGCCATTTCTACAACTTGATAACAAAGTATTTAAAACTCAGTTGCTCCAAAACTACATTCTATTGCGTATTTTACCTAACAATATTTTTTAAATATTTAAATGTTGGTTCTAAAAGTATTCTACAAAAGTAGCATTGATTATTACATAGTTAGAAATAAAGAAAAAAGAATTAATCTGTTCGATGTCGACGCGTCGCCACGGCGGCGCGGGCGCGAACGTCGAGCGACACGGGTCCGCGGAGGTGATCCGCGTTGTTTACGCCGATTCGGCGTGATTTCTTACCGAAAACTAGATCACCTTCGCGGACAGGCCAATTAGCGACTATGGGTCATCCCCACCTAAGGAAGGACTGCGAGCTCGAACCGTCGAGTAGAGTCCTCGCTCTCTCGTTGTCCAAATATCGTAGCGAACACACGTGCGAATAAAAAGTAGTCCTCGAGTTAAAATCGATCAAGTGTCCGGTCGCGTGTCTCTTCTCGGTGCGATCAATCCAATCAATTGCCTCCGTTCGGCAGGCGCAGTATTCCTATCAAAGAACAGTCGCGTGTGTACCAAAAATTAAAAAAATAAAACAAAAAAGAGTTTTTTTCGCCTACCAAGGAGAGCGCATTTTCTTAACCACGTGGCAACCACCTCGCAGTCTCCTTAACGTCCACCTCACCAGCCTCCAATCGGAACATTTTGGTCCTTCGAGCCGGATATTGAGGAGAATCCGTCCACGTAGTGAGGAAAAGCGCCTTTTCAAGTCGACCGGACCATACCAAAACCAGTAGCACGTGTCGACCTCCGCCGGAAGTTCATACGCCATTACGCAATGGAGCACTAACCAATTTTAAGAAAATTGGACAAGCCAAAATGACCGCCGCTGTAACGCGCCAGAGGCTCGCCAACTTGAACGGGAATTTCGCCAAGGCCCAACAACTGGACGGAGCCATCCTCGCTCGAGCAGGCGACTCCATGAAAGCAGCTCATCCGTATTTTAAGACGAACCAATTCTGCGTCTGTGAGGACGCCTTCAACGAAGCTGCCGATTTCATGGCCGAGGTCCTCGAGTCCGTCACCGGTGAGTCGTCCTTTACCAGCCAACATGGTGTCGATCATGCCGCTAAACACGTGTCGCGCCTCCCAAAATTACAATTGCCAACCTTCGACGGACGTCTAACCCAATGGGAACAATTTCGCGATAAATTTAAATCGATGGTATTTACCGACAATACGATAGCCGATGTCGACCGCATGCATTACTTGTTAACGTGCCTCAAGGGCGATGCAAATAAAGCGCTAAGCAATCTCGCGATTACGGATAAAAACTTTCGAATCGCGTGGGACATGCTGGTCAATAGATACGAGCACAAGAGTCGTCTTGTCTCAACTCATATTAAAATATTGAACGATTTACCAACAGTTACGGCGGAAACTTCCAAAGACATTTGTGACCTTAGGGATAACGCGAACATGGCGATTCAGTCCCTTAAAAACCTCGGTCGTCCAGTCGAATATTGGGACGACTTTTTTGTATTTTTCGTCTCCACTAAATTGCCAGAGTCGGTGCGAAAGGAGTGGAAGCTGGCGCTCGGCGAAAGTCGCGAGTGTCCGTCATACGAAACACTCGACAAGTTTCTCGACCGCCAAATAAACGCGCTCGAAGAGTCAAAGTCGGACATCGCCGACGTAAACAAAAAATCGCCGCGACCGTCCTCTAGCCGAGTCGGTGTGAAGTCGATTCCTTCGCACACCGTAGCAACAAATAACGTGATATGTCCGCGATGCCAAGCCAATCACCTATTGTACCAATGCGACCAATTTCGCAATCAAACCCCTTCGGAGCGATACAAATTTGTACGATCAAAAAACCGGTGCATTAATTGTTTTAGCGCGAACCACGCGGTAAAAGATTGTGAAAGCACGCGAGCTTGTAAACAATGTCACAAACGGCATCACACCATGCTGCACTTCCAAGCAGGCGACGCCCCCGCGCCACCCGCAGCCTTTCTGCACACCGTGTCCGACGAATCCGTCGACCATCAAGTCGAACAAGAAATACCATCACATTGCGCGACAAATGCGATAGCTCGAACGGTCAACGTTCTCCTTGCAACCGCGTATGTGCGAGTTTATTCGACGTCTGGCAATTTCGTGCAGGCTCGAGCGCTCCTGGATCAAGGCTCGGCCACCTCGATAATTTCCGAAAATTTAGTTCAGCTGTTACGATTACCAAAATCACGCAGATCGATTTGCATACAAGGCATCGGAAATACCCGCACACACTCGCGTCACGCTGTCGCGATAACAGTGACTCCCCACTCCAGTAGCGCTCCAGCCTTCCCCACCACCGCGCTCGTGCTCCACTCGTTGACACAGTATCTGCCGAACCGAACCAACACGCCGTGTCATTGGTCTCACCTCTCGGGATTAGACTTAGCTGATAAGGACCCCATGAGTTCGACTCCAATCGACCTTTTAATTGGCGCGGATCTGTATGGATCGATCATCCAAGACGGAATTCGCAAGGGCGTCGAGAATCAACCCGTGGCGCAAAAAACAGTCTTTGGCTGGATATTATCCGGTCCAGTGGCGAATCCTGATTCCACCACTTCCACCTCCTTCCACATTCATCACGGAACCGTGCAGGAGACTTTCGAGTCCGAACTGCGGCGGTTCTGGGAAATTGAAGAGATCCCTCACGACCAGATTCCAAGTCCCGACGACGTAAAATGCGAGGAGCACTTCGTGGCCACGCATTTCCGTACGCCGGAGGGCAGATATGTCGTCCGTTTTCCGTTCAAGGACACGTCGTCCGCACAGCTCGGTACCTCTCGGCCCTCAGCACTTGCTCATTTGCTCTTCTCGGAACGTCGCCTGAAACGACAACCGAACCAAGCCATCGAATATAAACAATTTCTCCAAGAATACGAATCACTCGGTCACATGGAGAGAACACCTCAACCCGATCAGCATTCGTCTCCGGTCTATTACATTCCTCATCACGGTGTGTCTAGAACAGACAGCACCACCACCCGACTTCGAGTAGTGTTCAACGCGTCATGTCGAAGTTCAACGGGCATTTCTTTAAATGACCTGTTACTGGTAGGGCCAAAATTGCAACCCGAATTAACAGCAATCATTTCTCTCTGGCGACAAAGTCAATTTGTATTCACTGCCGACATCGAAAAGATGTATCGTCAGATCCTGATAGACCCTCGAGATCGCGATTACCAACGCATTCTGTGGCGTGCCGATCAGTCTGGACCAATCTCCGAATACCGTCTGAATACGGTCACGTATGGCACCGCGTCAGCCCCATTCCAAGCCCAGCGAGTCATTCAACAGCTGGTGGAGGACGAAGGTTCTTCGTTTCCGCTCGCGGTCCCGGTGCTGCGGCACCAAATTTACGTCGACGACTGCATTTTTGGCGCTGACGACATTCAGTTGGCTCGTCAAACACGGGATCAGCTGATTGACCTTGTACGGAAAGGAGGGTTCCGCCTCCGAAAATGGGCAAGCAATCGATCAACTCTCCTATCCGACTTGAACCCGTCCGATCATGGACTCGCATGCGCCAAAGACCTTCGCAGCGATGAATATGTGAAGATTTTGGGCATAAGGTGGTGTCCCGAAAGCGATCACTTCCAATTTCGACTTTCAATCCCGAACCATTCGAAAGCAACCAAACGCGGACTATTGTCCGTTATCGCGAAACTGTTCGACCCACTTGGGTGGGCGGCGCCAGTGATAATTATCGCAAAAATCATTATTCAACAATTATGGAAGTTGAAGTGCGACTGGGATGACTCCCTCCCAGTCGAATTCCAAATTCGATGGGAACGATACTATTCCCTCCTCCACCATTTAGAATCGGCTCGTATTCCGCGATGGACCGGCCAAACAGCTGATACCGCGCAGGTACAACTTCACGGCTTCTCCGACGCGTCATCGGTTGCCTACGCCGCCGTAGTATACCTTCGCGTTAGATCCTTCGACGGCACGGTCAAAGTCTCCCTATTGATGGCGAAGTCAAAGGTCGCGCCGGTCAAAACGTTGAGCATTCCTCGGCTCGAGTTAACCGCAGCTCATCTGCTCGCTCGACTACTCGTCTGTGTAAAACAGGCTCTCCTCCAACCAGATCTTCCGTGCGTTTGCTGGACCGACTCCACAATTACGCGAGCGTGGCTGAGCAAACCGTCTTCAACGTGGAAAACGTTCGTCGCGAATCGAGTCGCCGAAATCCAGACGCTGGTTCCAGCCGGTCAATGGTTCCATGTCCCGTCGGAAGAGAATCCTGCCGATTGCCCGTCACGCGGAATCACAGCGCAGGAGTTGATTTCGCACCCGTTGTGGTGGGAGGGTCCGCAATGGCTGCGGCTCGCTTCCGAGTTTTGGCCGAATCAACCTGCAATCGCAGAAGAGGCCGGGCCAGACGAAGCCCGGAATCCGAATCCAGTATTATCAGCTACCCCTCTCGAACCATGGGATCTCCAGACGCGATACTCCTCCTGGAAAAAACTCCTGCGAGTAACCGCTTATGTGATCTGGTTCGCTGAGGCAATTCGCCCTAAACCCAGTACCGTGTCACGGAGGGCAGAGCGCGCGACACACTCCAAAGACGACTATTCGTTGCACCCGGACCAGATTCAATCCGCCGAGTATTTCTGGTACAAGACCATCCAACAGGCATGTTTTCCCGACGAGTTGTCCAGACTCGTCGCGAACATTCCAATCCCACCTTCCAGCCCGCTGTCAAAACTAAATCCATTCCTCGACTCGAAAAAGTTGATCCGGATAAAAGGCAGACTTCAACATTCCATCCTTCCAGAAACTATGAAAAACCCTATAGTCCTTCGCTCTCACCCCCTCCTCACTCTCATAATTTCGCACCATCACCTGGAAACCATGCATGGGGGTCCCTCAATAACACTCGCCGCGCTTCGCGAAGAACTGTGGATTCTCCGAGCCCGAACGACAGTACGGTCGATCCTGCACCGGTGCGTCCCATGCGCTCGCGAAGCCGCCAAGATTCCAACAGAACTCATGGGGGACTTACCCAGCATGCGAGTCACTCCCCAAGCGCGAGCGTTCATCCACACCGGCGTCGATTACGCCGGACCCATCGCGGTCAGGACTTCGGCGGGTCGCGGTCACAAGACGCATAAAGCGTACATAGCCGTATTTGTTTGCATGACTACGAAAGCAGTCCATTTGGACCTCGTATCAGACTATAGCGCGCAAGCGTTCATAGCCGCCTTTCACAGGTTCGTGGCGCGTCGAGGGCTGCCCACCAGTATGTACTCCGATAACGGAACCACGTTTCACGGCGCGGACCGCGAATTAACCAAAGCGCTCCGCGAGGCCATTCGACACCCAGATTTCCAAAACGTGATGGTCGTTAAAAAAGTAGCCTGGCATTTCCTACCCCCCGCAGCGCCACATTTCGGTGGCCTGTGGGAGGCTGCGGTGCGCAGTACCAAACACCATCTAAAGCGGTGCATTGGCGCCCATACACTAACGTCCGAAGAAATGACCACGCTGCTTTGTCGAATCGAGGCATGTCTAAACTCGCGACCATTAGGCGCCGTCTCCGACGTCCTTGACGATTACGCGGCGTTAACCTCCGGACATTTCCTCATTGGAGCACCGCTAATCAGTCATCCTGAACCGAGCGTACTCGACTTGCGCGAAAACCGACTATCTCGCTGGCAACTCGTGCAGCGCTTGTCAGAATGTTTTTGGAAGTCGTGGTCGCGCGATTATTTGCATACGCTCCACCAACGACCGAAATGGCGTGTCGCGCAGCGATTAGCCAAACGTGGCCAGATTGTATTACTGCGTAACCAAAATGCGCCTCCGGCCCACTGGGCCCTCGGACGGATAATCGCATGTCATCCAGGCAAGGACGGACTAATCCGAGTCGTCACTGTCAAAACCCAGCTGTCCGAATTCAAACGACCGCTGGAAAAGCTCTGCTTTCTGCCAGTCGAAATTAACGTCGCAACGCAATCCGTCACGGCGGGCGGAGCGCCCTCTGAGCAAGACGGCGTCTCCGCGTCGGACACACCGGTCTAAACTCTACGTATACACCAATGCGTACGCGGCAACTTTTGTATTGTCACTCGTCACGTCACAGTAGGTAACAGCTGGGTTCGTCCTCGCGCACGGCCTGTAACAGTGGTGGTCATCCGCTGCGGCAGGCCTCTTGTCGAATGTATCATTCGAGGCGGGCGGAATGTTCGATGTCGACGCGTCGCCACGGCGGCGCGGGCGCGAACGTCGAGCGACACGGGTCCGCGGAGGTGATCCGCGTTGTTTACGCCGATTCGGCGTGATTTCTTACCGAAAACTAGATCACCTTCGCGGACAGGCCAATTAGCGACTATGGGTCATCCCCACCTAAGGAAGGACTGCGAGCTCGAACCGTCGAGTAGAGTCCTCGCTCTCTCGTTGTCCAAATATCGTAGCGAACACACGTGCGAATAAAAAGTAGTCCTCGAGTTAAAATCGATCAAGTGTCCGGTCGCGTGTCTCTTCTCGGTGCGATCAATCCAATCAATTGCCTCCGTTCGGCAGGCGCAGTATTCCTATCAAAGAACAGTCGCGTGTGTACCAAAAATTAAAAAAATAAAACAAAAAAGAGTTTCTTTCGCCTACCAAGGAGAGCGCATTTTCTTAACCACGTGGCAACCACCTCGCAGTCTCCTTAACGTCCACCTCACCAGCCTCCAATCGGAACATAATCAAAAGAAAAAAAATGTAGGCATATGACGGGGCGCGAACCTAGTATACACAGGTTGAGCTGTTGGAAACAAAGTTAATATTTTCAGATGTTATGCGCTGACGCAGTAGAATACTAATCAAGTTAACTTCATTTTTTAATTATTTCTGTGAAATGTTCAAGGTTTATCAGTGCCTAATAGACTTACAATTAGAGAATAAATATAACGTAACAATTTTAAGGTTACCTTAGGTCTTCGCGGAAAAAACGTCGAAAAAATCGGTTTTTATTTTTTTTAATTACCGCGCAGACAGCCGAAAAATATGAAAAAATTCATGAACGATAATTATAACAATATATCGATACCCGTAAAAAGGAAAATGTGGTCACTTTAAAACTTCCATGTGAAATCTGCATTCTTTCGATTTTTTGAGGTTTTTGATTTTTTACAAGCAGGATTTTCAATTTAAAAATCTGAAACGAATTGCAGAGTATGTATTTGGGTGCTCGACATGTGTGAGATCTTTCTCAGAATTTATGAACATCATTAACTAGGGAAAATAGGCCAAAAACTGATTTTTCGATTTTACTCTATAAATACCCTCCCGATCGAGATATAGGGTTGAAACTTTGCACAGTATCTTTTTTCTTGATGCTCTATCGAATGACCCATTGGCCATAAAATTCGGTTCAAGGGCACTTTTGACCATCTTATCCGGCTATACCCTTTGGACTAAATTTTTTTGAAAAAATCGGGATTAATGTTATATACTGAAATGTATTTTTAAAATTATATTTTCATTGATTTTTAAGATACAGTTGGATAAGATGGTCAAAAGTGCCCATCCACGTTGATTTTTAGTCACACCATGCTCAACAAATAGTTACGAAAAAATTCATGAATATTCCACCTAATAACATACACGACTGAGACTTTTTTCAAAATTTTTCGTTGCGAAATCGATTTTTATTCAATTCGGAAAGCATAAAATAGCCGATTTTACATCGAAGTTTTCAATTGACCACGTTTATATTATTATGTTACTTTTGTCTCATCGTGATTATTAATGTGTATTTTTTTCAGTTTTTTCGGATTATGTAACCATATTTAAAAAAATTGGAAATCTCCAAACATTCTAAGAAAATGCACATTTCGTATTGAAGTTTTAGAGATACAGTATTTTATCTATAAATGTCCCAAGAGTCTGGCGGTTAAATGACTCAGACTATCCCCACTCCTGCGGGGTATACCCCGTAAGGGGTCGTGAAGCTCGAACGGTCTCGGCCACCGAGAAGTGTAATATGATACGCGTCGAGTATATCGGTGTGAGACCAGGAGACCACTACTAATCCAATGACAAAACTTCTTTATTTTTCATTATTTTTTTATGGGACTTTGACCAAAATATTCGTGGCATTTTTCTAATGAAAATGATATAATTCCGATGATATTTACGTGTGTAATGGACGACCCCGCGTAACTTCTCATTCAAATTATATGAGCGACAATTAATGTAAATATGATGCGAATTATATCATGTTTAGTATCATTTTAATCAGAAAAATGTTACAAATATATTGGTGAAATTCTCATACAAAAATAAGTAATAATAAAAAAGTTTTTTATTGGAATTACATTGTGAGTACGCCGCGGGCCTTTGAACTGTGCCGGCGACTGCGACTCTCCGCGTCTCTTTCTTTCCCATACGCTATCTTTCCTTGCGCATGACACTCCTATCGTCCATTACACACGTAAATATCATCGGAATTATATCATTTTTGGTTTCATTTTCATTAGGAAAATGCCACGAATATTTTGGTCGAAGTCTCATAAAAAAATAATGAAAAATAAAGAAGTTTTGTCATTGGATTAGTAGTGATCTCCTGGTCTCACACCGATATACTCGACCCGTATCATATTACACTTCTCGGCGGCCGAGGCCTCTCGAGCATCGGTGTCAAGTTTCTACGTTCGGCAAAAGTCACAGAATAGTATCCCTGTCGGATAATCGTCCCTGGCCGGACCCGTGTTTCGGACGATTATCGATAAAATACTGTACTAGTTTTATAAAAATTCAGTTGTTAGGTATTATTGAAACAAACGTTCTTAATTTTTTATAAATTCCATCGCTGTTAACAAAAATCAAAATCCATTTTTTCGATATAAAAATGTTTATTATTACGTTATTCACCTATACACCTATAATTTCGAATATTTTTAACCACAATGCAATTTATAAAAATTAAGGCCGATTTGTTTTAATAATATCTAACTACTGAATTTTAGCAAACATTTAATTCTCTTCCGACTCGAAAGACCCCCACGTCATATACCGCGGCTCACGGTGTATGGTTGAACTGCTCCATATTTCGTTAAAGGAAAAAATATTCTATATTCTACTGCCGTAACGAAGATCGGGGAACAGGTGGAGAACGACGTTTAAAGAAACAGTTAGTTACCTGCAACCTCGAAAAACCCCACGACCCGACAGAAATTGACAGCGCGAATTACATCAATCCTTTAAGTTGAAAATAAATGTCGACAATTACAAAGTGTTATTGGTTAAACTTTTGATTAAACCCAAAGCAATAAGTGTTTACCGAAAAAAAGAAATCATTCGCTGCGGGATTTGATCCGGGGAGTAAAGGATTCTCAGGTGGAGACCTTACCGATGCGCCAACCGATATTATTGAGAGGCACGCTCATGTCTTGATATATAAAGCAAATAAAATATTTTATATTGCAGTTTTAAGTTTGTACATAATTTTTCCGAATATAAAAAAGATTTGTATTAGATTTTGATTTTTCTTAACCGCGATGCAATTTATAAAAAATTAATAACGTTTGTTTCAATAATACCTAACAACTGAATTATTATAAAACTGGTATCTCTATAACTTGAATACGAAATGTGCATTTTCTTAGAATGTTTGGAGATTTCCAATTTTTTTAAACATGGTTACATAAT
The DNA here is from genome assembly GCA_916610255.1 of Lasioglossum lativentre. Classification (NCBI taxonomy): domain Eukaryota; kingdom Metazoa; phylum Arthropoda; class Insecta; order Hymenoptera; family Halictidae; genus Lasioglossum; species Lasioglossum lativentre. The sequence goes on along the minus strand of OU744359.1, from coordinate 27,460,996 downwards.
CCGAAAAAACTGAAAAAAATACACATTAATAATCACGATGAGACAAAAGTAACATAATAATATAAACATGGTCAATTGAAAACTTCGATATAAAATCGGCTATTTTATGCTTTCCGAATTGAATAAAAATCGATTTCGCAACGAAAAATTTTGAAAAAAGTCTCAGTCGTGTATGTTATTAGGTGGAATATTCATGAATTTTTTCGTAACTTTTTGTTGAGCATGGTGTGATTAAAAATCAACGTGGATGGGCACTTTTGACCATCCTATACAGCTATATCTTAAAAATCAATGAAACCATAATTTAAAAAATACATTTCAGTATACATCATTAAACCCGATTTTTTAAAAAAAATTTAGTCCAAATTTCACTTTGATATCTTTTTTAGATCAAAAGTTATAGCAAAATGTGCGCCGCGCCGCGCCGCGTCGGGAATCGAATGCGCGCTATCTCCAGGTTGCGACTCATGCGTCCGAAACTTCGGTAACGTGAAATTCGGAGGAACGCGACGAGGCTCGAGCAGTCGAACAGGCAGCTCACACGGACAGATTAGAGGTACGCTTGTGTGTGTAGCGCCCGCGCAATCGAACCACGGACCTGAATCGAACAGGCACTCACACGAGTAGAGTAGAGGTACGTCTGTGTGTAGCGCGTAGCGCGTGCTCAGTGAGGCAACGATACGTCAGAGTGGGGAAACTCAGCCGCTCAGGGCCGTGGCTCACGAATATCCCATCACTGCTGTCGAGGGTGATTTATACGCCAAGGATACTATTCTTTGTGTTTTACCGAACGCCCAGAACTGTAAACAACTAATGATCTAAATCGCAGTTTCTTATAATTGTTTTAATTTTTCATTATTTTCAAATTCCCACACTTCCATGATCGTTAATCTACATACCATTAATGCACATGAATCCTTCCATGCAAAATAGAACTGCTGTTTCGAATTTTGTTCGAATTTGCATATGTTGCAGTGTTCAGTGAAATATGAACGTATCTCAAAAAATTCTTTGACATCTTCAAAATTGGTGTTTTTACATATGAGGTTTACACGCTTTTCATTTAATTATAACGTTCCAGTATCTTTTATTCGACTCGTTATTTAAATAATTTTTTATTCGCCGAGAATTTATTCGACGAATAATAGATAAATTTTTATTCCAAGCGGATTTATTCAAAACGTCGAATAAAATTTTTATCTATTATTTCTATTTATTAATCGGAGACTGAATAATTTTGATCTGCTCGAGGCTCCAATGAACACGTATCGAGGCCCAAGAATTCACTAACAAGTGAATTGCAGCCCTTGTTTATTTTTCAAAATTCTTTCACGGAAGTGACGCTAGCTACTTCGTGGCGTTCATCTGATTAAAAAAAGACTAAACTCGATAGGATTTGAACTGTGTCTACTGGTTGTATTCGTGAAAGTACTCGTGGATGTAGTCGGAGTCTTCGAATAGATCCTTCATATAATTTTCTCTTATGTTAGGGCGACGAGGCAACGAGGCGTCGCGCGTCGAGAGCCTCGGTCTCCGGGGACACGTGGTGCAATAAACACAGCCGGGCAACCCCACGGGGAGCCAGGTATATCGGCATGGAACCACTAACAAGTGATTTCCTAAACTTGTTTATTTTCCATGATTCTTCCACGGAAGTGACGTTAGCTACTTCGTAGCGTTCATCCGATTAAAATAATTATTTAAATAAAAATAAATTTTTTAAATATTACCACGTTTTTAAAACGGACTAAAAAGTATAAAATAATTTGGTAAACCTTACGTTTAGGGGAGGCAGCTCCGATGACCTTGATCTTCACATATGTTGTCGGGAACAACATTCTGAACAACTTTTGTCCTTATAACTACCGGGTGCTCGGTCTTAGTTCTCGAGATATTTGCGAAAAACTATTATTTAAATGCTGAATAAAATTCTCATTTTGAAATATTCACAATTTCGCATGCGTGGTCGGGCCGGCCTGACGGCCGGCCCTCTCCGCCCCCCGACTAACCCTAACTAATTCTGATTATCAAAAATTATGCGATCAGAATTAGTTAGGGTTAGTTGGTGGGGGGCGCAGAGGGCCGGCCGCAAAGCCGGCCCGACCACGCATGCGAAAATCCAGAAGTAGTCTTTCAAAATTGAAAGCTCACCCTATATAGAGTAACACTCTGTTCACTCCGTTTACAAACAGAAAATAAACAGATGCGGCCCCGGGGAACAGGCTCACGTTGCCACGGAGCTTGGAAGAATACGTAAAATTCAATACAGTATTAGCAATAGTTTTTCGCAAATATCTCGAAAACTAAGACCGAGCACCGGGTAGTTGTAATGACAAAAGTTGTTCAGAATGTTGTCTTTAACAACATATGTGAAGATCAAGGTCATCGGAGCTGCCTCCCCTAAACGTAAGGTTTACCAATAATTTAAATAAAAATATGTTTAAAAAACGGACTAAAAAGTATAAAATAATTTTTCCTAGCCACGTACAGGTTCCTAACCCCATACAGATAGTCCTGAAAATTTGTGATTGTGAATTTTTAATAGCTATGAAAATACTTGTAAGATTTAAAACGAAAAACGTGGGGCGCATGCAACACATAGATAATTGATGTATGAATTGTTCAACGAAGTCACTAAAAATTTTATTGCATTACAAATGACATGAACTGTTGTGTCTGCTTTCTCAACGGCAGCTACTCTCTACACTCCTTACTATTATCTTGCGCCCCACGTTTTTCGTTTTAAATCTTACAAGTATTTTCATAGCTATTAAAAATTCACAATCACAAATTTTCAGGACTATCTGTATGGGGTTAGGAACCTGTACGTGGCTAGGAAAAATTATTTTATACTTTTTAGTCCGTTTTTTAAACATATTTTTATTTAAATTATTTTATACTTTTTAGTCCGTTTTAAAAACGTGGTATTTTTTAAAAAATTAATTTTTATTTAAATAATTATTTTCAGCTTTTTAGTCTTGTGTGTGTGAAATTTTTCTATCGATTAAAAGGGTAAACTTTCTCTTCGGAACCAAGAAATTTTCAATTATTATATGTCTTGTCTTGTTCATTTCGGCGAGAAAACTCCTATATCGAAGTCCCAGACCACGGAAACCACTCGTTAAAAAGTTATGAGCATGTAAAGTTGAGTAATTTTATAGTAATTTTCATTGTTTCACCTCAGAAAGTGACAGGTATGGGCGCCGCCATATTGGTGTATACCAATATTAATTTAATAAAGGTTCGACGGAGAATCTCGGTGTAACTGTTCTTTCGCTTGGTAAACAAATAATACGTAAGTAGTGACTTTTTAAACACCGCACGGAGCTCGAACGCACACTGACGCACACTGACGCACACTGAGCTCCTTCGGTGCGAAACGGGTCAGTGGAGTGGGGATGAGTCAGAGTGGGAACACGTAGTAGAGTGGGGACGTACAGGTAGTGCGATGGGGTATAACGGTTAGATTTATTAATAATAATTTATATATCCTAAACGCATAGACTTTTAAAAAAAATTTTTTTTAAATATTGCATTGTCATCCAGTTCTGAGCTATGTTTAAAATTACAAGTCTCTAGCTCATCGGGAAGTTAGTTTAAAATCAATTGCAAGATTTGTACCGAACAGACAGACAGACAGACAGACAGACAGACAGACAGACAGACAGACGTACAGACAGACAAGAAACCGAGCTAATAAAAACGTGGTAAAAAGACTAAACTCGATAGGATTTGGACTGTGCATGGCGGATTTATTCGAAGTCTTCGAATAAAAATTGCAATTTTCAATGATTTTCGGCCACTTCACCACTTCTGATCTTTTATAACTCCTAAACCAATTAAATTTTCAGAGTGCATATAATTTATACGAGCTCACCAAACACATCTTTTAAACTTTCGTTATTTGCCTTGCTAAAAAGTTGAAAACATCAGGTTTCACTATTCTTTTTCGCAATTCCGAGAAATGCATTTTTTCAACATATTTTTGGGACGTCATTGACTAAACTAATTCTTCTAGCTTTACAGAGAAATGGTGTCGTTTCGTCCATTCATAAAAAAATTATTCTGATTTAAAGGTGTGTGATAAGTAGACTTCGGATCTTTATGCAAAATAAGTTCTATAAATAATTTAGAAGCCAAGTAACAAATTATGTTCCTCATTAATACTTTTTATATGTTGAAAATTGTATATGGACACTGTTAAACTCATTTCATCTTTTTACTATTTCGAATATTACACTTGTTCATCTTTGTCATAAATTAATGCATAAAATCTGCACAGTCTATGTAGTGACAGGTGGTGCTCCTAATTGTATGATTTCGATCGAACATTTCGTCTAATAATTTGTATTTAAATGTTATTTGCGACAGTATGGATAGGAAAATATTAAATGAAAATATTAATGAACAAAAGGTAAAAACGGTTTATGTACAATATATATAATTTATTCAATTTTGGACCAGACAGAATTGACGCTGCAATAGTCCTTCCTCGTGTTCAAAAAGTCCTTTTTACTTTCAGAAAATGCAAAAAATAAAAAATCAATTTTTTTAGTGATGTAGAGTAGAATAAAAATATGAAAAAATCGGAGATAGTGTTGATGACAATATCTCATTATTAAATTAATAATATTCAAGATGAAATCTGTATTTTTTCGAATTCTTCCGTGTTTTTTATTTTTTACAACTATAGATGAGTTTGTAACTAAAAGATTGGAAAAAATTAAAATACTTCTATCGTTATAATTAATGTTATATTTAATTTATATTAATTAGAGATTTGTATATTAGATCTATATCTTAGTTACATATTTTATATAAAACGATATAAACTTTTCGTTCTGATCAAGGCCAAATATGAGGTAGGTTCTTGTCCGGACTGAGTGTGGAGATAGGTTCTTGTCCGGACTGAGTGTGGAGAATGGTTCTTGTCCGGACTGAGTGTGGAGAATGGTTCTTGTCCGGACTGAGTGTGGAGATAGGAGCTGATCCAGGCTAAACACTAGAGTAGGGGGCAGCACTATAATGGGCACGGCCAAACCCCGGGCGTGAGCTAGGCCTGCAAACAAGCTCGCATATGCGAGCCGAATTCGAGTCGAGTCGAGTCGGGACCAGGGTTGCCATATGCAGCCGCTGCCAGGCCCCTTACCTCTCCGTCCCTCGCCACGATGCTGCGTAAAGCCTGCCTTCGCTTCCCCCACTCTTACCACTACGGCTGCCGCGTGCCGCGTGGAGCATGCTACCGAGTGTCGCAGAAATAACCGTACGCTTATACAAGCTGATTTGCTTCGGTAAGGTAGACTATACTGCAATAACCAAATAAATTTATTCGTGTATTGTTAAATAAACACAAATTAAGTTTTGAAAAATGCATATATTTGCGACCTGCTAAATACCATCATCGCTTTCGCTGGTACATTCGCTTTCGCTTTGTATAATATTCGCAAATTCTTGCGGTATACTTTCTTTTTTGTACATACCGCTATTAAAATTTTGTACAAAATCGTCGCTTATAATATAATTGTTACATTGTTTATTAGTATTTCTAAATTCTAATTTAATTCTACCGAGAGCAGCAACCATTTGTGGCTGCAGTCGATTGCGATCTGGCGTTTTCATTTCATTTACAATGGAAAAAAATCGTTCAATTTCAGCGTTTCTATCTATCTCGGTAGAATTAAGTTAGAATTTAGAAATACTAATAAGCAATGTAACAATTATATTATAAGCGACGAATTTGTACAAAATTTTAATAGCGGTATGTACAAAAAAGAAAGTATACCGCAAGAATTTGCAAATATTATACAAAGCGAAAGCGAATGTACCAGCGAAAGCGATTATGGTATTTAGCAGGTCGCAAATATATGCATTTTTCAAACCTTAATTTGTGTTTATTTAACAGTACACGAATAAATTTATTTGGTTATTGCAGTACAGTCTACCTTACCGAAGCAAATCAGCTTGTATAAGCGTACGGTTATTTCTGCGACACTCGGTAGCATGCTCCACGCGGCACGCGGCAGCCGTAGTGGTAAGAGTGGGGGAAGCGAAGGCAGGCTTTACGCAGCATCGAGGCGAGGGACGGAGAGGTAAGGGGCCTGGCAGCGGCTGCATATGGCAACCCTGGTCGGGACTCGCATTTCGAGTCGAGTCGAGTACTCGCACAGAAGCGAAAGGCTCGCGCTGAAGCGAACAAAAACAAATTGATAACGACTTGTGTCTGTTATGACTTCGGACGAGGTACTGTCCATCCACCACAAGAAGTCCCTTGGTAGGAGTTTCACATCAAAGGGACAACAAACCGTCCGATTGGTCTGAACGGCAGGGGCTCGAGTCGCGTCACACGCATTATCGGTTCTAGCGAGCTATTGGCTACAGCGCTCACACACACTAATCGGATCGTGTGACGAAGAGAGTGAATAGACTCTTCCAAACCGAGTGAGATAATGCGAAGCGAGCGATCCAGTAGCGTAAGGACAGAATCCAAGAGGAACGTGACTTCACGCATATTCTGTATTAGGAACTTCTAACTCGTTGTCAGTTAAAATTTTAAATTAATGCTACAGATCAGAACAAATGAGAAATATTTTCGAACTACAGCTTTCAATTTTGTCCAATATGTATACATATGTTCCCTAGTACCAAAATTATTAATTTCTTGAAAATGAATAAGTAACGATCATTCGTTTAACACATTTCTATCATACGGTAGAGTAAAAATAGATATATTGTAGCTGTTCTGCAGATTCATCCTATCTTTAATGGTAATTAAAGTTTAATTTTCGCGGTAGATACAGATACAAAAACCGTTCCAATACTGATCAAACAGACTTTAGCAATTTCGACCAATTTATAACATTTGTAGTAGTTATATGAATTTTATCTAATTTTTGTTGTAACTTATTGAAAGACGCGTCAATCGTGAATTATGTGTTACATTAAATATAAATATAACGTTAAATGTAATTTAAATGAATTATTGCATTTTTAAAGTACATTTTGAAGTCCACTTAAACGTTAAACATCGACGATAGGTCAGGAAACTTGTATCTCGAAAATAAACAATTCCTACTACTGTGTAGCGTGTGACGTCAGGATCTTGGAGGTCGTGAATACGGGAGTGGAAATAGTGGGGAGGGGTGGAGCAAGCGAGAGATCCCCCCGGACCCCTCAGCCGTCTCGAGGGACTTCTTGTGGTGGACGGACAGTACAATGACGGTGCTATGACACACGATTATGACTCTATGCAGAGAGTATATATATATATATATATATATATATATAAATCTTGAACGTAGATACATAAGTTTACTCCATACGTATAATTATTATTTGTATTCTTAAAAATTTCTAATTGCATATGTGGAGTCCGCAATAATTGCGAATTCGAAAAGCAGTTATAGTTATAGCGGCATGATACTATCAAACATTTCAGTATACACCTCCCAATCAGCACAGAGACAGCTCAAAGATAGCTGAAAGTTGTCTGCCGCAAGACATTCAGATGTCCGAAAGACGTCGGCGAATGTCTCCGGACCGTCTCTGGAAGGGCTCCGGAAGGTCGTTTGTTACAAATTTGTCCGTCTTAAGGGTGTAGACCAATATTTGACCTCGAAATTAGTTTGAGCTCCGTCCAGTAGGGGAGCTGGGTACAGTTTTTACAGAATGGTTCAGAGGCACAGCAGGCGCACGTACCTACACGCTTCCCGAGCGGTGAGCTGTGCCACACACTCTCACTCGAGCACACCAACGAGCATCAACGTAGTGACGTCACGTGTGCGTGTGAGCCTAACTTACCGGCAACACTCGTCATCCTCCGTTTTATCGATACAATGATGGAATTGCCGGGTGACCGAATGCTAAGAACCGACATCAGCGCTCGTAGCGGAAAAATGCCGGAGCTGTAGTTTCAGAGGACCGTCCCTTCTGAGATATGCTTCAGTTCTAGACGTGCCATTTTTTTAAATTAATTTATTTTATCATAATAACGTTGCATTGACATTGTATGTGTCCCCCGCATTGCGCGAGCTATCGATCGTTTCTATAAAAATCCCACTTCTCTCGATATTTAAGAAAATGTGTGTCTCTTGACAGTGGCAGCACTGTCGCGCTGCTCGATGCTTCTCGTGGCTCCGCTAAATTGTGTCGAATAATGTAAATTACGCCTCGAAAACGCAAAAGTGGGCCATGTGGGTGAGCCCGCGCAATGGAGAAATCTTTCATCTAGCGATTGTGCTACGTAGGGGTCCCAAATGTGCGTTAGAGAGAAATGGCACGTCTAGAACTGGACCCCTTGCAATCTCGTGTACGTATACAGTTTCTAGCGGTGTGTGAGTTCGAGTGTGTGAGAGAGTTCTACACCCTTAAAGTCGTCTTCAGAATGACTGTTGGTCGTTTTTCAGGCATTGTAGAGACTCTGCGTACAAATCTGCAGGAAAACCGAAACATGTGATTGTCGTATACCTGCTATCTACCATCAGCTGTACAGTTCGTTGACCTGACCGTACAACCCTTAGCTTTCGGTACTGTCGTACACCTGAAGACATCTGTGCAGTTCGTCACCGAATGACCCAGTGACAGTGACGCACCTTTCGAAGCATTTTCAATTTCAAGTTTTTACAAATATCTCGTAAACTAAAGACGCGAGGCAAAAAGTCTAAAGGGAAATGTTGTTCAGAATCGTGGTCTTTACAACATATCCAAAGCTCATCGAAATCGGGACATAATCGAGAAACTGTTGTCTGTTACATCGCAGCGTACCGACAACACTCTCCTCCCCCCGGCTCGCCGCGCTGACCGTGCCGCCGAGCGACTAGGCGCGCTCTGGTTGGTCCGTGTTTTTCGTTAATAACTCCTGAACAAAGCCGCGGACAACATTTTGCAAAAGGAAAATGTCGCTTGAAATGACCTCAGGAACCGCCCATTTCCGGGAGCTGAAGGAATTTTGAGACACCCTGTATACATATGTACATAAATAGTACATATGTATCAATATATTATTTCTTTCCTTGACACTGTCTCGAGTTTTTGAATCCTAAGCATTACTTTATTTAATAAATATATTTTATACATAAAATGGTACTATTTATTTCATCCCCTGTTTCATATTAGTTAGTGATATTTTAATTGCAGACAACGAATAAAAATGTAATTGCTAATTTCACAAAATAATACAGTGATTATTGTTTCAAAACTGATAAAAATAATGGTAAAAGATCAACTATATAAATCTGAACTCCTGTATGCTTTTGCAATATAATGACAAGTCAGATTTACACATTTAATTATTGTTTATAATTAATTGTAAATGAAAATGAGTTTGTGGTAGCGGCGCAAGTTTCGATCATTTAATTGCGCCGCTACCACAAACTCATTTTCATTTGAAATTACGATCGAAAATTAAACTCTTCTTATTAATTGTAAATTCTTGCATAACTTATGAAAATATTTGAAAAACGACTAATAATTAATTGTATATTTAATATTAACGCATATGATAACAGACACGCTGCAACTTGTAACGAAACCAACTTAACAATAACAACTTGTCCTTAAAATTTTTTGTTAACTAATCTTCTGAATATTTTTCCGTTCTTTTGAAAATTATCCCAATCAGCACAGAGACAGCTCAAAGATAACTGAAAGATGTCTGCCGCAAGACATTCAGATGTCCGAAAGACGTCGGCGAATGTCTCCGGATCGTCTCTGGAAGGGCTCCGGAAGGTCGTTTGTTACAAATTTGTCCGTCTTAAAGTCGTCTTCAGAATGACTGTTGGTCGTTTTTCAGGCATTGTAGAGACGTATTTTTTACACCTCACAGGCGTCCAAAGGCATCTTTCAGACATCTTTCACGACTCTGTTGGGCGTCCAAAGACAGCTTTTAGACATCTTTCAAAGACGTCTGAAAGTTACCTTGTAAAGACGTCTTTTTGGGCATCTTTTAAAAAAAAGTTATAACAAAAATTAGAAACTATCCATATACATATACTTTTCTATGCACTGCTTGAGGAAATATTCCAATTTGTCTTCGAAAGGACCTTATTACAATTCAGAAATTTTTATGCAGTTGGCGGCATTCGAACTCGGGATTACCGTTTACTTGATGATGTGCTTCCTCGCTGAGCCATGCGAACCTATTGTTACGTTTATTACTTTTTCTTTTTATAAAAGTTCAAATCATATGAAATCATATAATTAGAAGAGATAAACTTCTATTAAAAAATTAAATGACACGCACGAATTCAAAGTAAATTAAAAGTAAACATTTTACTTCCAGTATTGAATAAAGATTTATTTTATATTTGAAACCAATATTTCATTCTTAATATGAAAGTTGTATGTCTTCCATATTCTCGAACAAATATTTTTCCATGATAAACATAAAGTATTTCCTGCATATTTAAAAAAATATATTCTATTTCTAATTTTAAATAAAGATTCATTTTATAACGAGAAAAAAATATTTTTTTCATAATATTGTGACGTTCGTCACCACAGTCCGTCCTGCTCTTGCAAGCCCAGGCCGTTCCTGTGGTATATTTTCAAGGGGCCTGCCCCTCATTCATACGCCACTATTTCAAATCTCACAAGAATAAAGTTTCAAGGGACCGTTTCCCTATTGATACGGTCCGTTCCAGTCTAGTGAACCTACTACGTCGCAACCCCCACCAGAAGTCGAAATCATCGAGACAGTGGATCAAATCGATCATTAGTAGTCGACAGTTCGAACCGACAACACCATTCCTGCACCTGAATTATCTCACGAAATACGATAAGGACATAGTCTGAGAACAGAATTATTTCACGAAATACGATAAGGACATAGTCTGAGAACAGAATTATTTCACGAAATACGATAAGAACATAGTCTGAGAACTGAATTATTTCGCGAAATACGATAAAGGACATAGTCTCAGAACAGAATTATTTCACGAAATACGATAAGGACATAGTCTCAGAACAGAATTATTTCACAAAATACGATAAAGGACTTAGACGCAGGAACGTCGATCCACCTCCAGTGATCCACTACCCCTTCCACTGGAACAACTTGACATGTGATTGGGACTACCCCCTTCCACCAACATTGGACTATAAGGGAAGCAGCTGGACACCTACGAAGTCAGTTGAATTCAGGAATCAGTCGAAAGCAGTCGAAGTCAGGAGTCAGTTGAATTCAGGAATCAGTCGAAAGCAGTCGAAGTCAGGAGTCAGTTGAATTCAGGAATCAGTCGAAAGCAGTCGAAGTCAGGAGTCAGTTGAATTCAGGAATCAGTCGAAAGCAGTCGAAGTCAGGAGTCAGTTGAATTCAGGAATCAGTCGAAAGCAGTCGAAGTCAGGAGTCAGTTGAATTCAGGAATCAGTCGAAAGCAGTCGAAGTCAGTCGAAGTCAGTCGAAGTCAGGAGTCAGTCGAAGTCACGAGTCAGCTGAAGTCTGAAGTCAGAATTCTTCGGTGCACCATCCAGTGCAACGACTGTTCGCGTTCACCTTCCTCAATCCAACCTTTTAACCATTTACCTACTTCCATCATTCTCGATGATGAAACCGAGAGCACTTTGAACTATTTGTAGTTCTGGCCTTCAAACTGAGAGGATACACCACCTCCTTCCTAATCCCCTTATACGTCGATATTGCTGCGTGCGGACCAGCAAAGAATAAATTCATTTGCGTGTGCGAACGTGCGTGTATCAAGAACCTTAGTCGTGAGAGGAGTCGCCAACCACTTTTTCACCCCTGTCCTATACTGTCCTGGCGGACTGGGTCCAGCCGTTTGTGCGTCCTTCAATTTCCCTCGAACTAGGCGGACTGGGTCTAGCCGTTCGAGTTCCCTCACCTACCACAATCTTGGCGGACTAGGTCTAGCCGATTGTGAAGTCTCCAATTTTCCTCGAACTAGGCGGACTGGGTCCAGCCGTTCGACCTACCGTACCCACCCACAATCTTGGCGGACTTGGTTCAGCCGTTTGCGTGTGCGTACTCCAATTCACGGCCCAGGCGGACTAGGTCCAGCCGACCGGGGATCCCATCCCGACATTCTCTCTCTGACGACGGAACGACGTAACTCGCCCTACGTCGCAACGAACCGTAAACATCAAAATAAATTCGCACGCGTAAAAACGTAACGTCTTCGCGGACCCCGCGTGAGACGTAACAATATGAAATAAATATTATCTGTATATTAGGAAAAAATATTCTTTTTCTAATATTAAATAATGATTCGTTTTATAATGAGAAAAAAATGTTTTTTTCATAATACGAAATAACAATAAATAAATATTATCTGTATATTAGGAAATAATATTCCATTTCTAATATTAAATAAAGATTCATTTTATAATTAGAAAAAAATATTTTTTTCATAATATGAAATAAATATTATCTGTATATCAGGAAATAAATATTCCACTTCTAATATTAAATAAAGATTCATTTTAAATATAAATATTATCATATAAATATATAATGTTTTGAAAATTAATTTTTTTATCATTCCAGGAAATAGCAAAATTAAAAACCAGTATATTTTAGCCATTGTACTAAAAGACAGCTATCTTGAGCCGTAAAAACAACGTCTCCGAAAAACGTCTCTCAGTCGCCAAAAAGATATCTTTTATGGAGACGTTGTTTTTACGACTGAAATGAGACAGCTAAAAGACGTTCAACCTCTGCCGTGAAAACGACGTCTCCATAAAGACAACTTTTTGGCGACTAAAACACGTATCTTTGGGACATAAGACGTTCAGACGGGAAAACGCCGTGAAACAGACGTCTTTGAGACGACGTGTGCTGATTGGGTATGTAGGGGAAGGCGGGGTATTGTGAGCCACTTTTTTTTATTGCCAAAAAACTGCTATTAAATTGTAACGAGTCTGGTTTTTCCGTGTTCGCGGCGGAATCCTCTCGTGCCCGGAGAGCTCGTCGTGCCAGGGTGACGGTCGGCGAGAGGACGGATAAATCGCGTGCGTCGGGAATCTAGGTGCGGGTGTGAAACTAATGACACGTGTTGTTACGGCGAGAGTTCCGTGTTCGTCGCTCGGTCTTTCGCGGAGGTCGCGACTCGCGGTGATAGTGTTCGCGTCGCGACGGATGGTCGACAGGGTGCAGGAGGTGATTTCCGATCGTGGTGGGTGCCACGATCTCCCCTGCCACGGGTCTGGTTTGTCGGATCCTCAGCGCCGACAGCGTGCCGACGGTGAGGCCTCCCGTGGCGGTTCTACGTTTTAACGTGGTGGAGGGCGAACCCCTACACGTTAAACGACTCCAACGCGGTCGGAGTTCTGTGGACAGCGCGTCACACAGTTCGCCAGTGTTAAACACCGGACTTCAGTGGCACGCTGTGCTCACCGAGAAGGCGAATAGATTCGGAGTGTTCTGTGCTACAGTAAGACTCGTCATCAGGGCGGATTAGGTTATTTGAGCGGAGAAGATACTTACAAGTCAGGAATAGCGGGAGCTGGAACTTGACTGGTGGGAATCCAGTCGAGGAATAAGAGAGCTATGCAGAATCTGTCGCGCCTTATATAGTTCTCGGTTGGTGGTGAGGGGTAGTGGTGCGGTGAGGTAAGTGTGTGACGTAGGCTTTCCGGTTCCCGCCAATTCTGCGGAAAATACGCATCCGGTTCGCGCCAAAAGTGTTCGTAGAGGAGGGGTCGCGGGGCGGTGTATCGGTGACGCGGCTTCGGTTTTGTTCGGCTACGTTGGGCGGTATTCGGTCGGGCTTAGATCGTAACAGTCCTGCGAGCAGGTCTGTTACAAAATTAAGTTTTTCATCAAATTTCAACGCTAAATGTTGTAGTATGACGATTTACTTTTCTTTTAGACACAATAGTTTAATCGAATATTTGCAAATTAGACGATTTTAAGACTATTACAAAAAATTTGCATTTTCTTGAATTTGCAAAATCTCGGGGAATCGTGAGTCACTTTCAAAATCAAATAAAAATTACAATTTCTGTTATGAAATGTTTATTCATGTATCTGAATGACAAAATAATTTTTTAATAATAAGAAAAAAGTTAAAAATAACCACAATTAATCTGAAATGCAAAGCTCACAAGTCCAATTTCTTGCGGTCATTCCGGCGCATTCCAAGTGGATGGCACGATCGCAGACGTTGCAATGAATGGTAACTAAAAGAATTGAACCAGATAAAATATCTATTAGATATTGCCAAAAAATTTATATCGTGCTTGAATATTGCATAAACAATCATTGAGAAACATCAAACACGTGAGGTTAGCTCGTTAAATGTCAAAAATCGAGTGGCTCACAATTCCCCGAGAAAAGTGGCTCATAATTCCCCGAACCCTTATTTTTACAACTTGGCCACAAACAAATAACACAAACCTAACCTAATTCAAATTTCTTTATTTATTTCGAAAGCTTGAAATTACACGAGTATTATAAACACAGTTACCTGCTTAGATCCACAGAAAAATGTAACAATAACAGACCAAACACGAAATGAAAATAATACTTCGAGCGCAGCGAATTTGTATCTGCTAAGAGAGCAAAGTAATGATGTGGGTGCGTACTTCAACTGATCGTGGAAATATCACCTAATTATGAGACAACTCAAAAACAGTTGTTCGCAGCTGTCAATATTTACCAGTAAAACAAAGATGGCACTGGCTCACGATTCCCCGTGGCTCACAATACCCCGCCTTCCCCTATTTTATAGCAGAAGGTTCAAAGAAACCAACAACAGTTTATATGAATAAATTTTAAGATAAAAGTAGCGTTAAATAGGTAATTCTATTTTCAACACTATTTTTAACAACAATAATTATTTTGTTTGCTATCAATAAATAACAGTTTATTTATATAAATCAAAAAAGCATTTATTCAGCTTTAAAATGATTATAGAAATAGGAAGCATTATATTTAAATAGAGATGAAATATTCAGGTGGAATTAATCATGTATTGACTGACTCGACTCGTTTCGTTTACTTTTCCAGAATTGTGACTGTAACATGGAAAATAGCAGAAATACTCGCTGCGCATTACACGGCAGTAACAGTAAATTGGCAACCACGCGACAAATATTTTCGGATGTGATTTGGCAACTGCGCCTTCGAAATCTGAAATTAGACATAATTCCTAAACTCATCACTCTAAATCGTAGAGGGCATACCAAAACCTCCGGTTTTTTGAACAGTCGGTATTTCAGAACATGAGACACGAAGTCCCATAAGATGATAGGTCTATTCTATATCTCGTCGGTGGTAAAACTAATAAAGAAAGTGAATTTTTAAAGGAAGTAAATAAAATGAACCATAATTGAAAGCGTTTTTTTTTTATGAATGAGTAAATAAAATAAGGTTATACTTTGACACAAGCATACACAAGCTGCAATTTTTTTGTATATTTTATCTATATGAAGAAAAATTAGATTGATACTTATTAGTGAGAAATCCAATCCGATTATATAGACCACTTAATTATAGTTTGTAATAGTAGTTTTGTTAATAGTAGTTTTAAGAAAAAAATATCTAATATTGACAGGTATAATTTGTCACGTCGCCTAAATTTCGCGTACCCGTCGGAAGGACGGAACGCCGGCGACTCCGGGATTTTACAGGCGAAACGCCGGGCCACGCTCGGCCGCACGATGCGTGGTCCACCCGGGACAAAAGGTATCTCGCAGATTCGGATTTGTCACGAAAGGAGCCGTTAATGGAATCTACTTTCGGGCGCCAGACACTCGGCAGTGTTACGCAAATTGCGAGATAACGGCACGAGGCGCGAACGACCTCTCCGAAACTGCGAGAACCACACGATATTCTGGATGGCTCTAGGATGGGCACAGGATTCTACGTGGGCGAAGTACGGAGCATTTCCCGCGGCGGAAAGGTTTCTCGACGGAAATAAGGCACGATAGAATCGGCTGTAACAATTTATTTGTCCGATGGACACGACAGGGCTGCCCGTGAGAGCCGGCAGCGGTACTTTACAAGCCGGCGCGTTCACGATAATTTCGCGACAGCTTTTCGGTCGCTCGCGCTAGTTTTCTCATTCGCGTCGAACCCGTCCGTTTACAAGATTTTACTGCGTTGTTACAAGGCGCTTTCGGCGCGGAATAACGGCCGGATTCCGATGGAATACGCGGTACAATGTGTGGGTCGTTCGAAATTCGCCGTCGGACTCGATACGGACCGTTGCGACGTCACACCGGGGAACGTCTCGAAGATGGCGTATAATTTATTCACGAAATCGGTAACGATACGGCCCCCCGCGAGCCCGCGACCTCGCGTTACCAACCGGCACGCACGTTAACCGATCGACGACCGTTCGTCCTTTCTCGAAACTATGGCTGACCACGCGGCAAGGATACGGCTTCGTCGATTCGCGACGCGAACTAGGACCTCGCGAAACGTTACCGAGCCAACACGAAAAGTTCACTTAATTTGTTAATCAATTAAGGAAGCCTGACTGGCGCTTACCACGATAACGAGGGCGACGGCAGATGGTCGGCAGGTCGTCCTTCGTTCCTCTCTATTGGGCACGTACAACTTTACTTTTAAACTTTTGCTCGCAAGTGTATTGCGTCCGTGTACTACGGCCAACGACCCAGTGGCCCACTTTCGGTAAGCTCGGTAACGCGGAAGCGAGGCGTCCCCCTACTCCCTACCCTATTTCTCCCGTTTGAGACTCGCGGGCCTATCGCGCGGTATTTCCTCGCAGGATCGCATCTTGTCGCGCGGGATCCCTGGCTCGCGGATTTTACTGATCGCGTTCGCCGCTTTTCCGATTGTCGCGGCGACGGCTCGTGAAGAGTAGAGTCCTAGCCGCTCCGGTCGTGGACACCTTCTTTTCCGGGCGAGACAGCGACGGGGTCGAGGAGGTGTTCGTCTCGTGTCCACTGTCCCTCGTCGGTGCCTCCGGGTTCGTCGACCCGGGCTCGGTACTTCCTCCGCTGTCTCAGCACGAAATCCTTCCGGAGCCAGTTCCCATAAAGCCTCGTACGGTGAGAAATAGGGGCCGGGCTCCCCTGGAGCCCGGTTTCGGTCCTGTGAAATTCGCGTCGCCCAAGTGGCGCGACGCTCAAAACGCGTTAGTACTCGCCCTTGGAAAATCGGCATGCCCAGGGAGAGCGCTCGCAAACGGCCGTTTCGCATCGGCATTGCCAGAGGGCGGCCCGGCCTCTCGTTTTAGGAATCGAGAGACGTCGGCAAAACTTGCCACGTCACAAATTATAAAATACTATTTTTTCTTTAGGTTATGGTTAATATTTTATTACCATAAATGCAATATATAAGTATTGTTATTTAATAATTGTGTAATACTTGTAGTATAATAATTGTTATGTATACTACATACACATACTTATAGAACGAATTATTCGATATCGATAGTGAGTTAATGTATTTGATAGTAAATCTTATAAAATGTATTCAAAACTGCCGCCGTTAAAGCGACTGATTCAGTTACTGAATTTAGTCGATAGTTTAAATAATCAGTCGACTGAAAATAGTAGTTGGCTACTATCGATTTAGTCGATAGTTTTCAGTCGATGGTGCCCATCACTAGCGCTTGTGCGATAATTACATTTATATAACCACAGCCTACTCTAGTGCTAGCCATGCTAACCTGTCTACAGTGCTGTGAGTAGAGGTACGCTAGTGTATGTAGCGCGCGAGCGCGTTGGAGAAGGACCGTAGGGGCAACAGTAAGTCATAGTGGGGGAGTCTAGTTCCGCGGCTTAGTACCACAGTACCACGATTTCGGCATCACTGATTGTAGGGGCCCCTGAGTTGCTTACTTCTCCCACCAACCTCGTCAGCTATGGGGGGGCGTATGAGGGGGGAAACGAAGGCACTGGAAGGCACGAGGCACAGACATGGACCTAATTTTGGACACGGTATTATCGGACACACGGCTCTTTTGGACACGGTAAGATTGGACACAGCGGATGTTTGCGCACGCAAGGATTGCCCACATGGTGAATACACGCACGCTAAGTTACGCACACGTAGAAATGGACACATGATTGATTGCGCACAGAATGAATTCAATCTGTTGTGTATCATCGTGAGTTATGCTGTGTGATTAGTTTATGGTTATATATTTTGTATGCATAATGTGTCCATAGTATCAAAATTTGTCAGTGGTGTTAATTTTATAGGTGATTGTGTAAGATGTGCTTATATTATGAAAAGTTGAAAAAAATGTGAGAAAATGCTACGGTTTTAGGTCATTTATTTTGCATACAATCTGTATTACAAGCGTTTGTAGCGTGGCCAGTTGACCACGTGAACATAGTTATGATCGCGCTATTGCACCATAGCATTTATTAATGGCGCGGAGAGGGAAATTTAAATATAAAATGTAATGTTTAAGTCGAAACCGTGTATTTCGTACACGGTTATTTTATTCGGGCGCGTTAGTTGAAGTAGGTAAAGAAAGACCGGGAAGGTTCCATAGAAATTCTTGACGTAATTCGAGTCGGCGAGACTAATTGAGGAATTTAGGGAAAGTCACGCAGCCTCTTGGAGGAGCTTCTCCAATTTCGCATAAATTAGAGATAGGCGAAGTCTGGAATCAGTCAAGGATGGGAAGTCATAAACTCTCAGTCAAGGACCTCTTGGAACTCCCTTGGACCTCTCTCTCGTTCGGTCCCACATGATCCCACATCCCTCGTTTTGGCGGGCCTTTACCCTCGCGCGTACCCCACTCTCGTGCGTCCGCTATTGAGACTCCTCCACCACCAATCACCATCAAGCTGCAACCGGAGGACGAGTTACCCAATGAATCAACGCCTAGCTGGAAGATCCAAATTTTCCTATTGGCTAAGGAGAAGAAGACGAGAATAAAGATGCTGGAGCTGGAAGAGGATTCAAAACTTTAGGACGAGATCAGATATTATTCTGGTACTGAGGAAGCTACACCTCAGAGTCTGAGTAATAAAGTCCATATACAGTTATCAGTATTTGTTTCGTTGTCTAAAGATTATTTTCCCGTTCACCTTCCACGAGCAGAGCGCTTCAGCGTTCCACGGGCACTCGAACCTACTAAATCCCTATTTCACCACACCGCGACGCAACACGTTCATTGTGCTTTTGGCATTTTAAATATTATTTTTTAATTATGAATGAACTATATTTTCAGATTATTATACACAATGTGCAGTTATTACAATATTTCGTTCCACGATGATAGTTAGGGGTAAGACTTCGGAATCCCCCCCCCCCCCCCCCGTCCTTTCGAAACAGGATATACGTCATTCTATTTGTTTTGGCATGCCGAACACGAAATGTAATTGTCATTTTTGGCGGAAATCAATAGTTTTCGAGATATTCGTGAAAAACTGCAGCTATCATACATTGAATTTTGTATATACGTGCACGTCCGTGCTGTGCGTGTGCGACAGTATGATGCGATCGCTCGTCAACTGTTTCTACAGATATATCACTACGACCGTCGAACGATCTATATACCGCGTGAACTTTTTAAAACATATGATGATGAAGAGAGTACATATTACGACAATACCACACACACCCCCCAGTGTTTCTGAGAAGAAGGTTCCCACATTAAATAATATAAAATCAACTGAGACCAATACCAATTTGTTTTAGTACCAAATACGATAATATAATGAAAAATAATTATGTAAAGCTTCAAAACTTACCGAAAATTCCATAGTTAAGCGGAAAAGCCAATTGTATTTTTTTGTAGAAAACAGCGTCTCACTCTGTTCATACATATATGTATAGGGTGAGCTTTCAATCTTGAAAGAGTACTCATGGATTTTCGTATGCGTGGTCGGGCCGGCCCTCTCCGCCCCCTCCCACGACCTAGTAGTAGTAGTAGTAGTAATGCATTTGTCGAGGATGATGAATCGGTCACCATCGCTTCCTTAAGGCACTCCGTTCATTTATTCATCGGAATCACAGCGGCGCTACCGACCTCGGCCCTTTTGCGGGTTGCAATTATCCTCTCGCTTTTCCGTCGCAACCCCGTTTTATTCGGCCCGGGCCATTTTCGGGGCTGCTAACGTATTCCACGGGATGGTCATCACCTCCCACGACCTAGATAGATAGATAGATAGACTTGCTTTTGCCGAGGAGTCACGAATCGGTCGCACTCGCTTCCTTAAGGCACACCGATCTTTCATCACAGTGTCACAATTGGCGCTGCCGGCCTGGGCCCGTTCTTGGGTTGCAAACCATTCGCTTTTCAGTCTAGTTTCTGTTTTATATAGCCCGGCCTCTTACAGACGTGTCGACTTACTCAACGGGATGGTCATCATTGATAAGACGGCCATTCTACCTAATTTAAAGAGTTTTTGAGCTTTTTAGGGCTCGGTGTGTACGTCGGACCGTCTCACCTTCAGACCTGCAGGGTGTCTCGCCTGCCCGTATTTTGACTCCCCCAGCTTCATCATAAATACATGTTGAGAGCGTCAAGTTGTTAGTCCCTTCCCTACTCTATTTCCAGATATTTTAGAAATTTGCCCTCTCCCACCCTTGGAATCTAATCCAACCCTAATCTTTGATTCTAGAGGGCACAAAGTAAGGGACCGCGAAGTGTTATGCATTAGGAGGAAGTTAAAAGCAAGTCCACAGATCCGAGCCAACTTGATCGAAATTTTGACATAGCCAAAATATCAACTTCATCGCGCTGTTCACTGCCGAGTATAATCCGCGTGGGGTTAAGAGGGCTCGATCACCGATTTCACCGAAATTCTTTATCTATTTGAGATGTAGAATATTGGCTACATCAGGTTCTCCCCCTTGTGGAGGGCTTGACGCTTCTCTAGTAAATTATGACTGTTATTTAGGATGTCACCACCATCCTTGGTTTCCAGTCGACGTTCAACTTTGGAATTTGAACGCCCAACCTTCACCTTAAAGGTTTCTTACTCGTGTATTTCCTGTTTTCTGCTTATTTATTGCAGACCGTTTGCCAAAGAGATGAACGGTTCTCCATGTAACCACTCTCGCTGTCTCTTTATTCTCAGTCTCTTCGATTACCCTTGGTAGAGGGCGTTCTTCTTAGTCTTCAGTTTTCTCGTCGTTTTGGTCAACTCTAGGGTCGTGTCGTTTCAACCAGGATCGCGAACGTTATGCTGGTCTGGTTTACGCGAGCACGAGCTAGCTTCTCGGCCCTTCGAAAGCTGTTGTTAAGTACTCTTATTTAGCTTATTGGCTTGCTATTTTTATTTTATTGTTTTACCATTTCGATGTTCTGTTATCGAGTTTGCAGTTACCAGTTCTCCATTTGTGAGAACTGGTCTCTCTTTTTCTATACATGCTTTTTCATTCGCTTCAGTCGCAGAAAACGGGGAAACAGCTGTGTTTCCCACTTTGTTTACCTGTATCGGCCTGACGAATTATTAGCACTACTTGTTCATTACCAATAACTTATTATCAGTAGAGATGCATGTTTAACATTGATAGATTTTTGCTGTCTCTTTTTCTATTCTGTCTCTAATTCTGTTCGGTTACCTTTTGTTTAAGGTAAATGCTTTTGACTGCAGTTCTCTCTTCGGGGTGATACTTCTTCGGGGTGATACTTCTACGGTAGAGCCCGAAAAGACCGTTAATTTGCACTGATTAATTCGGTCTCTTCAGGCTCGAACTAGATTCGCAGCCCTTCGGAAACTGTTTGTTAATACCATGTTTTTCTTTGGTCGCAATGACTCCCTTTTTTATTTCTATTAGGTTTTTTGGGAGTTTTCCTTCTCCAGATTTAGATTAGATTTCAGTTTTTCCTTTACTCAATGAGTGTTGGTTTTTAATTTCCTGTAACCTCCCTTTTTATTCCCCACTTATAGCAAGTAGAAGAATACCGTTGGTAAATTGCATCCCCTACCAGCTGGGTTTATGTTTTCCATTAGTCTCTATTAAGGCAGGCCGCGCAGTCGCGCGAGAGTGTGTGCCACAACTCACACATCGCTAGATCCGCATATACGTATACGCAAATGCAAGGGTCAAAATTTCGACGTATTGACGCTTCAATATCGCAATGAGGAGTTCAGAAGTGGTTAATTGTGTTTCCTAAAAGTCCAATCTGTATCCCTATGGTATCGAAAATGCTGATTTTTACGTTATCGAGGAGTTATTTGTAATATTCGGCAGCATACTGTCTGTCACGAGCTTCCGAAGCAAGCGTGACGTCACGAGATGGCTGCCGCTGACATATTTTCTTAAAGATATAGAGATTTAGCTTTCATGTAGAGAAAATAATACCATACGGCTGAAACCAGGACATGTACAAAGACGGTGGTGAGTATTTTTAGTTTATTATTTACGTAATTAACAAGAAAAACGAATAAATTCTGAAAAAGCACCTCACGGTTCCGACATTTTTCACTGCTAACGCCACTGCCTCTTTCCCAGCAAATACTGCACGTTCCAAAGTTCCAATAGAATAAGGTCGATAATGCAGGTCGATAACATAGGTTATCAATTCTCTCAGTTTCCTTTTCTCTCTTCCGCTACAGTTCATTTGTCTTCCTCAGTGAACCTTTCATATACTCTTTTTGAAACAGAAAATTAGATCCGCACCATCTATCGGCCGAAAATCGTACTAATCAGCTTCGTCTACTGACTATTCGCACGACTATAGCCTGACGATCAACTCCGTCAAGGCCAAATATACGCGAGCCCCCTTAACGAGACTGGTTTGTCTGATGCAGTTTCCTCATCGGGGTGATCAGTCTACGGTAGAATCCAAAGATTCCGTCATTATAAATAATGATTTTTATACAGTTCTTCGGAATCTAACTAGAGTCGCAGCCCTTCGGAAACTGTTGTTTCAAGAATTTTCTATTACTTGTGGCACTATTAGTACTTATTTTATATCCTTCTTATCTGAGTTATACTCTACCATTTGTTTCCTTTTTATGCTTGCATAATTCTCGATTATACCTTTATGATTTATACTTTTTTTCTTTTTTCAGGACTCTGGGGATCCTGAGGTCTGTGTTGATGTCTATTACAGTGAGATGCCTAGTTAATTAGTTGCTGTCTCTTAATTACTGTCGTCTCTTCGTTCGTCATTTTTTAGGACAGATAGCTTACCTTCAGTTTCCTCGTCGGGGTGGTCAGTCTACAGTGAAGCCCGAGAAGACCGTCATTATTACTAATGATTTTACAGTTTCTCAGACTTCAACTAGATTCACAGCCCTTCAGAACACTATTTGTCAATCGTCTTGATAGTTTATTGTTATCTCTTATTCTTATTTTTTCCTTCTTTTCCCTTTGTTAAAACGCAGCTGGGCTTCTGTTGTCTTATATAAGTGAACGTTTTACGTTGGAGCACGAAAAATACCTTCATTGTACTGATTCTTATTGTATTTTTTCGCACTCAAACTAGACTTTCATCCTTTCGATAATTGTTTGTTGCTATCCTGATTTATTTGATATTTATAACTCCCTTTTATATTTTCCTTTATGTTTTACCTTTTCCTCTTTTTATAATTTTAATGGATATTCTTATTCCTTGTCTTGTAAATTGTTGATCAACTTTGCAGAACTGTATGGTCTTTTTCCTTTTTTCTTACAAGATTGTTTTATATGGTATCGCCTGTCAGATCTTAGTTTCTGTATGTAATTCCTATATTTGTCTATCGTTTTTATATTACCGCAAGTCGGTATTTTACATAAAGTAACTTCCATATATTTTAGTCCAGTGTCTGAAGCATACCTTTTAAGGTGAGTGTCTAGATTTTAATTTTTTGTTATTTATTTATTTGGTGCTGATGTATTTCTTACATTCCCATTTCTATATTCGTGACCGAAGTTCCAAGGCTAGTCGGTTGTTTTTCCTTTTCCCACGACCTAACCCAGACCTAACTCAGACCTAACTATGGAATTTTCGGTAAGTTTTGAAGCTTTACATAATTATTTTTCATTATATTATCGCATTTGGTACTAAAACAAATTGGTATTGGTCTCAGTTGATTTTATATTATTTAATGTGGGAACCTTCTTCTCAGAAACACTGGGGGGTGTGTGTGGCAGTGATGCCAGAATCGTGGGCCGTGTGTTTTTTCCCCTCCGCTCGCTGAACCGACTCCCCACTCTGACGCACCGTCGTCGCCACGTTGCTTCTACTGCGCACGTGCTACACACGAACGTATCTCTAGTCTGCCCGTGTGAGTGCCTGTTCGATTGCACGCGCGCTACACGCGACGACGCGACGGTGCGTCAGAGTGGGGGGTCGAGTCGCCTCAGCGAGCGGAGGGAAAAAAGCCCACGGCCCTCGATTCTGGCATCACTGGTGTATGGTATTGTCGTATTATATACTCTCTTCATCACCATATGTTTTAAAAAGTTCACGCGGTATATAGATCGTTCGACGGTCGTAGTGATATATCTGTAGAAACGTAGAAACAGTTGACGAGCGATCGCATCATGCTGACGCACACGCACAGCACGGACGTGCACGTATATAAAAAATTCAATGTATGGTAGCTGCAGTTTTTCACGAATATCTCGAAAACTATTAATTTCCGCCAAAAACGACAATTACATTTCGTGTTCGGCATGCCAAAACGAATAGAATGACGTATATCTTGTTTCGAAAGGACGGGGGGGGGGGGGATTCCGAAGTTCAGCCTAGTTAGGTTAAGTACAATATTTGTTAAATGATCGCAATATACGCATGTAAATTTTAGTGAAGAAGTGAACATGAAATAGCTGTAAATAGTTGCAAAAAAATGTATGTTGCAGCAGATTCAAGAGGATGGAGATTACATAATTTGGAAGCTAGAATTTTATCAGATTAAGTAAGATAAATATTTCTACCTATAAAAAAGGTTCGGATGGAATAAACCAGATACTATTTATTTATGTGAGTTAATTTATTTTCTTTTTACTGATGATATAGTGAATGGCAAACAAGATTACGTAAAAATGCATGTATTAACCCGTTGCGGTCCTATTTATGTTGATTTAGTCTAGAAATTGATTTTTCAACCATTACTGGCGTATTTTACATATTCATATTTCATTCATGAATAATACCATAATTACATGTTATATAAAAGCAATTCTAGTTTTCACTGTTCTAAATATATTGGTAAATTGCATGTGTGTGCGATTAAAGAAATTGTATGATATTATAGCAAGTTCTAAAATTAAATGAGATGGAACTGTGAGGACCGCAAGGAATTAAGCATTCTAACAATGTGTGATAATTTGACCAAATGTGTATACAAGTTAGTGAAATAATAATAATTTTTTTTTATGTGACAAATGATCCTTAATTACGGCTTTTATTTAAAATGTAACGACAACTCTTTTCAAATTGGGATATATTTTATGTGTTGATTGAATTAAAGACAATGATTCTTAACGCTACCTATCATGATTCAACCATTGATATTGAAAAACCTGTAAGTACAAGGTGTTTTATCTAATTTATTTTAGAAATCCTAAGGTCATTTAATGTTATTTACAACATTAAAAGTAAATAATGCTTTCTTGTTTCACGTATTTCTTAACATTTTACTAATTTTTATTTTTGGAATTTTTTCTTTATATACATAAAATAATAGTTACGTATATTAATTCTTGAAAAATTGTTTTAGGTCATCATGTTGCCACAAAGATATGCTGCAGTATTTCTTCCGCCACTTTTGTGGAATACTTACTGTTTACAAGAAAAGCGCTGGTCCGGTCTAGTCCAAGCCATATATATATATATATATATATCGGCAACATGTGGGAGACAATTTAATGGGCGATTCTTCAAGACAGTACGAGACAAAAATAAAGAATAAAACATGGTATATTTTATGTGTTGATTGATTTAAAGACAGTGATTCTTGACGCTACCTATCATGATACAACCATTGATATTGAAAAATGATGATGTATCGCGTAGACATATTATTGTATTAAAGTTGGCATTATGATAGGAATAAAATTTAAATATATTATAGATGGAAATGCGCCCGTCGATTGAATAATGCGACAAGTTCAATTAGTAGAAAGACAGAGAACGATCGTTATTATTAAAAAAAGTAGTCGCGTTGTCAATGGTCAATGTTCAATGTTCTGGTAATGTGGAAAGACGTGATTTGTAATCTGTGTTTAATTAAAATATATTATATACATTAAAAGTTGTATATTTATTAAACGTTTAACAACGTAGAGCTGAGTATCACAACAATTTGGTAGCAGAGCGTGGTTTAAGCTCAAACGAATTTAAAAAAAAAAAAAACGTGTTATCACAAAGGGAAACGATAAAAACATGGCAGAATCTACTTCGTTCGCTATCTCCAGAATAGAACAATTAACGAGTAACAATTATGCATTGTGGAGTATGAGACTGGCAGCATTAATAAAGGCAAAGCATTTATATCAAGAAGTAATAGTACAGGATGAACCTGTGAAAAATGAAAATGATATACAATCAATGGCCAGATGGAACGATTGGGCGAAGAAAAACGACGAGGTATGTGCAATGATTATCTGTTGAACATTATCTGCAGAACAAGCGATGGCATGCAGAAATATCACGAATGCGAAAATATTGTGGAACACGATAAAGAGACGGCATGAAGGAGCCGAACGTCAGAGAAAAACACAATTAAGGATGAAGCTAGCTCGTATTGAAAAACAAGAAAAGGAATCCATTGACGAATATATGATCAGAGTTCAATCATTAGCTACAGAGATTGCAGAATTAGGTACTGTCATAGATGAGAGTGAACTAATATATTTCATTATAGAAGGACTACCGATCAAATATAGCGAAGCAACTACAGCGATATCTTCGAATCCTGACATATCGTATGAAGTAGCAAGAGAAACGTTATTAAGATTCGAGAGGAAATATGATAAGACAAAAACTGGAACAGAAGTCAAGGCATTCAAAGTCATGGAACAGAAAAAAGGTAACTGTTACAACTGTGGGAAGATTGGACATCTTGCACGAGACTGTAGAAGCAGACCGAGAACACAATCAGAAAGAAATAATAATACAAGTAATGAAAGTAGTTATAAAGGGTATCAAGCTAACAATAAATGGAATCGACCCGGAAATCAAGGTAAAAGTAATTATAAAAATAATTATAAAAACAAAACTAGATATGAACATCGCGATGAACATGTGATGAGAGTTAGGGAAAATTTTGATATAAATAATGATATGTCAAAAAATGAAAAAGTTACATGGATGTTAGATTCCGCGTGTACTTCACACATGAGTTTTCAGAGTCACATTATTTCTGAACAAAAACAAGAAAAGGTGGAAATAAACACTGCAGAGCATGGACGGAGTATTGCAGCGGAAAGTCGTGGTACTGTATATGGACTGAGCAACAGAGAGGGGCTTGGAACAACACGAATAAGAATGGAGAACACTCTATATGTTCCGGATCTCAACTGTAATCTCATGTCTGTACCAAGTTTGGTAAAAAGAGGAAAAAAGATTATTCTCGATGAACAGGGTGCTGAAATCTACGACAAGGAAACAGGTGAGCTGGTTGCTGAAGGACATTTTAAAAATGATGCATTTATTATGCAGATTGACATTGGTAAAAAGCAGGAAAAATTCGATTCAGAATTATGTTTAAATACAGCAGAAGTGTGTCACGAGCTGTGGCATAAGAGATTAGGACATCTCAATTACCAATATATGCAAAAAATGGCTGACGAACAGCTAGTATATGGGCTACCCAGATTTAGAAGTAAAGGTGAAACTTGTGAATAGTGCATTAAGGATAAAATGTGCCGATTACCATTTTCAGATGTTGAAGTTGAAAAAAGTCAACGGATTCTGGAGAGATTACACGTGGATTTGTGTGGTCTTATGCAAAAAACATCACTTGGAGGAAGTAAATATATGTTGGTAATAGTGGATGAATATAGTCGAAGATACTTCGTGGAATTTTTAAAATCGAAAGATGAAACAGCAATCAGACTACAGGAATTTATAGAAAAACGTGAAAATGAGAAAGAAAGGAAAGTAAAGTATATAAGATCCGATAACGGAACTGAATTTATTAATGAATCACTATTGAGATATTATAGAGAAAAAGGAATCAAAAGTGAGAGAACAACAGTATATACGCCACAGAGCAACGGATTAGCAGAGAGAGCCAATAGATCTCTAATAGATATAGCGAGAACATTATTACTAGATGCGGGTTTGCCAAAAGAGTTCTGGGCAGAAGCAGTATGGACTGCATCATATATTCATAACATTAGTGCTACAAAGAAGAAAACCACAGTACCATTAGAAATATGGATGAACAGGAAACCATCCATCAAACATTTGAGAGTTTTTGGATGCAAAGCTTTTTACAGGAATACCGACGCATCTAAGAAGAAATTCGATGAGAGATCGAGAACAGCTGTTTTTATTGGATATTCGAGGGATAGAAAGGCATACAGACTGTATGATGTTAAAGAGAATAAAATAATAGAGAGTAGAGATGTGAAATTTATAGAAATGGAAAAGGGATATACAATGAACAGGAATTCAGAATCTGAAAAATTAGACTATGTCATTCTACATCACAGTAACAGAGAAGTTGTCGAAAACAGAAATCAAATAGATGAACCAAATACGGAACAACGTATAGAAGAATCTGAAACAAGAGGAAGAGAAAGAAAAGATACAAATGAAGTCTTGCAAGAAACGAATTCTCGAGATACAAATGAATCAAGGATTACAGAATCAAGGAATACAGAATCAAGGAGTACGAAGATCGTCAAGAGAAAGAAGACCAACCAAGTGGTTCATAGCAAATATGAGTCGTGAAGACATACCAAGAACATATGACGATGCCATGCAATCGCAAGAAAGAGACAAATGGTCAGAAGCAATAAAAAACGAGCTGAAGACGTTAAAAAGTTACGAAGTATGGAAAGCAGTCGAAGAACCAAATAATGAAAAAATAATTAGAAGCAAATGGATTTTTACGAAGAAAAGAAATAATGAAGGAATAAGATATAAAGCTCGATTAGTTGCTGATGGATCAAGGCAACAGATAGGCAGAGATTACGAAAATTCATACAATCCAGTCATGCGAAAGGAATCTTTACGTACACTATTGGCAATAGCAGCAATTAAAGGATTTGAAACGAAATTCATAGACGTAGAGACTGCATATTTAAATGGCAGACTGAAGAGAAAAGTATATATGAGAACTCCTCAAGGTGTGAATATTGAAGGAGGGAAAATATTACTGATCGAAAAGAGCTTGTATGGTTTACCAGAAGCAGGAAGATGCTGGTATGACAAATTAGTCGAAATACTTACAGAGGCAGGTTTGAAATCGACGAAAGCTGATCCGTGTGTATTTGTTAACGAAAATGATAATAATTTTCTAGCAATAGGGTTTTATGTAGATGATTGTATTATTGTAGGTCAAAACATTCAGGTAATAGAAACGTTTTTAGAAAAACTTAAAAAACAATTTAGAATTAGAACATTAACAGGTAATATAGAATTTTTAGGAATCAGCATTGACAGAAACAAAGATGGATTTCTATTGGGTCAAGAGAAGTTTATAGGTGAAATTCTGAAGAGACATGGTATGCAGGATTGCCATGCGGTCAGAACGCCGGGAGTACCAGGGTCCAAACTAGACGAATATGAGATGTCAGAAAAAGTCAATGATATAATCTATCAAGAGATACTAGGAAGCGTGGGATATCTAGTCACTGGAACGAGACCGGATCTTGCATTTACATACAGTAAATTGTCACAGTATGCAAAGGATCCACGCGAAATACATCTTCACGCATTAAAACGGGTATTAAGGTATCTTCAGGGGACACGTTTACTAAGATTGAAAATAGGTTCTGAAAGCGGCAAACTGACAATTAGTTCGGATGCAAGTTGGTGCACGACGAGTGATTCAAAGTCATTCTCGGGATACACTGTCAAAATTGGAAATTCCATAATAGGGTGGAAAAGTCGGAAACAAAAAATTGTTACATTATCTACAATGGAATCAGAATTGGTCAGTGTATGCGACGCGATAAGTGAGGGAAAATGGATGATTGGACTATTGGAAGAATTAAATCAATCCGATTTAATAACGAAACCAGTCAAAATTAACACTGATAGTCAAGCAGTGATAGACTGGATAACGAATCCGAGGGTGAACAACAGAAACAAGCATATTCATAGAAAATATCATTATATAAGGGATGAAAAGAATATGGGTGAAATAACATTGTATCATATCAAATCATCGGAGCTTGAATCCGATGCAATGACGAAAGATTTAAGTGTTGAGATAATGCTGAAACATTCAAAGAGTTTAGGATTAGTAAGAGGTTAAAATTTTTACGCGAAAGGAGGGATTTGATGATGTATCGCGTAGACATATTATTGTATTAAAGTTGGCATTATGATAGGAATAAAATTTAAATATATTATAGATGGAAATGCGCCCGTCGATTGAATAATGCGACAAGTTCAATTAGTAGAAAGACAGAGAACGATCGTTATTATTAAAAAAAGGAGTCGCGTTGTCAATGGTCAATGTTCAATGTTCTGGTAATGTGGAAAGACGTGATTTGTAATCTGTGTTTAATTAAAATATATTATATACATTAAAAGTTGTATATTTATTAAACGTTTAACAACGTAGAGCTGAGTATCACAACAAAAAACTTGTAAGTACAAGGTGTCTTGGCCTGGAGGGCCCACCGTGGTTGGCAGTATGAATGGGTGAGTGTATCTGACGCACGAATGGGTGTATGAATGGGTGTATGCCTCGGGCCCTGCGCGCGAGGCCCCCCAGGAAGGTTGAGTGCCGACCGAGCGCGTCTCCAGGTGGCGGATAGGAGAGTCAGCCTGGGCCGCCCGGGGCCCGGACCACGTAGGCCGGTTTTTGCTTCCAGCATCGCCAGGCCTGCGCGGGACGACCCCGGCGGTAGCCCAGGTTAGTAGGTGCCATAGGGACCCCCAGCGGCCTAAAAACCGTAAGTGGGAGAACGAAAGCCCTGCCGCGGACCAACTCACCCAAGCCAAGGTGGGAGCTATCGTGCCGAGGGCTGCATGGCACCAGGGGTTGTATGGTGTCTTAAACGATGCCCACGGGGTACCGGGCGACCCCCCGTGGTATTCTAGCCTTACCCTCGCAAGTCAGGCACTGCGGGGGCGGACCACCCATTCCTGTCTTCTCATGGGATTTTTTATGGATGTCATTAATATAAAAAATTTAAAAATTGCAGAGGTGGAGGAGGCGGCGGAAGGACCCTCAGCAGAGGGGACGCCACCAGCCTACTCCGGTGCTGCAGATGTGAGACTGACGGAGGATGTCCCCATGGAAATGGAGACAACCGATGCCAGGCCCTCTGCAGCATCCACAACGGCGGCTCCCGCCGCGGGGGCAGAGGCGGATGCCGGTCTTGGAACCGGGCAACCCCTGCAAACCGCGGTGGGTTGCACGCTTAAATCGAGGAGCAGTGGTGCGGCCAGGAAAAGGGCCCGCAGAGCCAGATTGGCTCTGGCAGGCCCGACCCCTGGCCCGTCGCTGATCTCAATTGAGGCCAAGGGCGAGATCGCAGCAGAGGGCCGGGGCCTTAAAAGGAACCGGCAACCTGCGGGCGACACCCCCGAGCAGCCTCCAAAAAAGAGGGGGGGCTTGTTACCGGGCCCCACCAGCTTCAGCGAGGCAGTCGCGGCCGGTAGAAGGGTAGCCATTACGCTGCCCGGCTACCCGGACGAGCTGCTGACTACGGAACAGGGGGATCTGGTGATCCGGGCCCTAGGGGCGGAAATTGACGCCGTACCCGAAAGCCAGACACCCCCCCTGTTTGACGAATGCAGGGCAGTACAGGGGATCATCTGGGTCACCTGTACGAACCCTGCATCTAAAACCTGGCTAGGCACTACGGTGGCCAAGATCAGGCCTTGGGAGGGTGCGTCCCTTTCCCTGCTGAAAATGGTCACTACCTTTGTACCAGGCCCCTCCACAAAGAGTGAGGTCCTGCTGCATAGGCTAGCCAGGCAGAATCCGGGCCTCCGCACCAACCTGTGGAGGGTGTGGGACCGGAGGGACGCGGATGGGGGGACGCATCTTGTCATGGGCATTGATGCGGACTCCCTGAAAGTCCTGTGCTCTAGGGGCTACGTGGCCCACGTGGGCATGGTAAGGGCCCTCTTCAAAGAGGGAACTACCCACCCCCGGGAAGGCCACGACCCTCATTTAACCAGCGGTGGACAGGGGGACACAGCTGCTGCTGTGGCAACCAGGAGGGACGGGGAAGATATGAAGTCAACCCCGCCCTCCAGGCCCGCTGGCACTGCCGCGACAACCACTGTCTCCTCTGAAGCCACCGCTTCAGAGGGGATTAATTCCAGCCTCAAAGACAGGCCGGCGCCAGCGGCTGCGTGCAACCCATCTGTGGAAGAGGGGGACCGCGTAGCGGCTGGCCCAGTGCCCCAAGGACGGGGGGCCACCAAAACTCGGGGACCCTCCAATAGAGGCGTTAGCAGGGGTAGACCTACGGGGGCTACCCTCACCTACAGGATGGGGACCGACGAGACTCGCAGGGGTAAACAAAAAACCCTGCCGGTCTCTCTCGGAATCCATCGAGCCAAGGGCGCAGGGAGCAGACCCGGAACAAATCCGGGACGGGCTCCCCCCAAGCAGGGGTCAGACGATTAAGCGCCTTCGCGGAGCTTTCTCGTAACCCCAACCGCGCGAAAAGGCACGCGTCGGAAGCCCCTTTGGCTTCCGGCGGAACCGTATTTTCGCAGATCAACTTGCAACACTGCAAAGCGGTTACGGACCTGCTCCGACGCCGCATAACAGTGATGCACACAGATATTATCCTCATACAAGAACCATGGTTACACATGGGGCATGTAGGAGGTCTAAGATCAAACTGGGGCACCGTGATACAAGATACCACAGCGGCCGGGCCCAGGGCCTGCTTATTAGTTAACAATAAGCTGAATGCCATGGGCCTAAGAAGCCACTGTTCAAGGGATCTAGCGGCCGCCCTCATAAAAATAAAACTTAATGGCCACATGACCAAACTGGTAGTCTGCTCTGCATATCTACCGTACGACGCCGAGGAACCACCACCAACTAGGGAACTCAGAGCGCTCGTGGAAGACTGCAGAGCCCAGGGACTTCAGTTGGTTATTGGCTGCGATGCTAACTCGCATAACACCCTTTGGGGCAGCTCAGACTTCAACAGGAGGGGCATAGCCCTTCTAGAATTTCTATCTGCTCATAATCTGGAGATTATGAACAGAGGAAACAGACCCACGTTTGTGACCTCACGCAGGCAAGAAGTGATTGACATCACCCTCGGTACTGCTAAGGTATCACAAACTATCAAAAATTGGCGAGTCTCCGATGAGATCACCCTCTCGGATCATAGACTCATTTCCTTTAGGCTGGAGGGCGAGGCATGCGCCGTTCCGACGGGCCCCTACAGGAACCCCAGGGCCTGTGACTGGAGCCTCTATAAAAAGGAGCTAGCCACCAGGCTGGGGGAGCTGTTCGTGCGCCCAAGGACGACCAATGAGACGGAATGTTCTGTTGCCGACATCCAATCGGCCGTCATCCAATCGTATGAACTCGCCTGCCGGCTAAGTCAAGGAAAACGAGCAAAAAGGTCCCTTGGTGGAGCAATGAGCTCAATAAATCCAGGTTGAGAACAAGAAGGCTGTTCAATAGGGCCATGAAGATCAACTCTGAGGACGCCTGGAGTACCTACAGGGAGTCCCAGAGGGACTTCAAAAGGCTCATAAAATCCTTTAAAAGAGCGGCCTGTGCCCATATGATCTATGCAAGAAAACCGGCACTGATATCCCACAAGCACCCTAAAACACCAATCCTGCACCAAATTTAACTCAATTTAGAAATCTAACCGTAAAACCAAAGCACTCTATAAACGCGTCTTCACTCTCTGAGAAACCAAACCTAACTAGGCTATTAATACCTACTGGGCCTGTAAGTTGATGTTTGCTAGGACCTGGGGCCTGAAACCCCATGTGGTAAAATGGATCTAAACTGCGATCATGGTACCACAGATGACGTACGCCTCCCTTGTCTGGTGGACCTCCATGAAGAAGGCCACACACAGAAGACTATTGGGAAGGGCCTACCGTCTGGCGCTAATGGGTATCACGGGCGCTTTTCACACCACGCCCACCCTGGCGCTGGGAGTTCTCCTTAATCTCGCACCCCCACACATAGTGGCGGAGAACTTAGCGAGAAGTTCCGCCTTAAGACTCCATCTGGATAACAG
The DNA here is from genome assembly GCA_916610255.1 of Lasioglossum lativentre. Classification (NCBI taxonomy): domain Eukaryota; kingdom Metazoa; phylum Arthropoda; class Insecta; order Hymenoptera; family Halictidae; genus Lasioglossum; species Lasioglossum lativentre. Next base: position 27,426,807 of record OU744359.1, on the reverse strand, counting down.
ATGGATCAAGTCAAGGTACGGCCACTCGACCCTACTGGACGCACAGGACCTTCAATGGATCATGTTGCGTGGTGGGGATAGATGCGAGCCGCACTATAACTTTACGGTTAAACACCAGACTCGCCTCCCTAATAGGTGTGACTGGGAGTCAAATGCTGGAGAGCTTCTCTCTCCGCAAGGCCTGGTCTGGTTTACAGACGGCGCAAAGAATAGAACCGGAGCAGGTGCAGGCGTCTGCGGTGTCAGCCCAAGGACTAGCTTATCTCTCGCACTTGGGCAACACGCTTCGGTCTTTCAAGCGGAAGTATGTGCTATCTTGGCCTTTTTTTTTTTTTTTATTGTGGGGAAATGCATTACGCATACCTCGGCCCCCGGGGGGGAACCGAGGTTATGTGGGACTACCACCGGGGAGGGGGGCGCCGAAGGCGCGCCCGTCCCCAGTGGCTACCCACTAAAACCCCACACCCACCTAAGCTAAATGGGAAGTGCCTGGATCACGCGAGTACTCAACAGGACACTTCCCAGCTATCATGAAATCCCGGGGGGAGGGGTTAGCCTCCCCCACTACCTACTCTATAAGACCCCGGGCGGAGGGACCCGCCCGGTGTCCCCATCCCTATCCCTGGAGCCGTCGGAAAGGGCTTCCCGAGCCCCCGCTCGGTCCACCCACGGCCCCTCGGCGTCTTCGTGCCCCGCCCGGTCCGGGTGGCCTGAAGGCACCCGCCTCAGGCTATGGCAAGAAGACGCCGTTACCGGTAAGGAAGGGTCGTCGGAGGCGTGATCCGGCACGCCCCAACCCTCCCCACCCCACCCCACCCATCCCTCGCCACCCAGAGCTCGATGCTCCACAGGGGGACGGGCCGACGTCCCCAGCACCGAGATTCCCTCGAGGAAGTCGACCCATCCCGGGGGGGGAATCTAACTTCCCCCCCGGGGGAACCGGGGTCAGCTCACCCCCCGATCCCCCCCACTCTCCGCCCGCCGTCCGGGCAACCGACGCCGCGGGGGGACACCCTGCGACGAACCCCTCTCTTCTACCTCCTCCTCCGAGGAGGAGGAACTACCCCGTCGCGGGGTGACCCCCCGCGGCGACCCCAGCACCGCCCCCCCTCGAGGGGGCACAAGTTGGCGCGGGGACGACCCCGACGCCCTCCCGTCCACAACTGCGCCCCTCCTGCGCCAAACAGGTGGGGCTCTTCGGCGCGAGGGTCGTCCCCGCGCCCACTCCCTCCTCGCAGAGCCCGGGTCCGCCTCCCGTACTCTCTCGGCGGCCTCCTTCTCCGACATAACAGCCTCGGAGAAGGAGACCACCGCCTTCCACGACCTCTCGCTAGCAGTCAGGTGGTCGAACATGACCGCAAGCGAGAGGTCCCACCCTCCCACTGCGGCTCTCAAGACCCGGCGCGGCCTTGCCCACGCAGGGCATTCCTCTAAGGTATGCCGCGCCGCGGCCTCCTCCTCGCCGCAGTGGTGACACTGCGCTGCCGGCTCCCGCCCCATACGGTGCAGGTACTCACCGAAGCACCCATGCCCGGTAAGCACCTGCGTGAGGCGGAAGGTCAAGCTGAACCGACCCCTGCACCATCTCTCAAAGATGGGCAGGTGTGCCCGGACTACCGGGCGCGGCGACGAGGCAAGCGACTGCCTCCACCGCGCCAGTGTATTTGCCCGGGCCTGACGCCTAGCGGCATCGACCTCCTCCATCTCCCTGACCGAGAGTTCCTCCCCCCGCGGACGGCGGAAGGAGCAGGCGACGCCGTAGTTGATCGCCCGCTCCTCCGCCTCCAAATGTAAGGGAGGAATCCCGGCCAGGAGTCCCGCCACCTCACCGGAGATGGTGCGGTACCCCCGTATGGTCCGGAGTGCCAGCCGGCGCCGTACTCTTTCCAAGAGCACTTGGCAATGCCGGCTGGTCTCGAGCGACCGGAACCACACGGGGGCCCCATATAGGGCTATCGACCGCACCACCCCCATATAGAGGTGGCGGACTCTCGTCTGAGGTCCCCCGACATTAGGCAGCAGCCGCGCTAACGCGGCCGCCGTCCTCTCCAACCGGGGGACCAGGAGGCCAAAATGCCTATCAAAGCGCCAGCGGCTGTCGATAGTTAGGCCCAAGTATCTCATACCGGGCCCAACATCGACAGTTACCTCAGCGACACGGATCCGCAGGTCCCGACCAAACGCAGGCCGCCGCGGCCGAAGCGGTTGGCCATACAGCCATACCGCCTCGGTCTTTGCGGCGGCCACGGTCAGGCCCATTGCACGGATCCGTCCAACAACGCGGTCCAGGGCGGACTCCACAAGCCGCCCGGTTCCCCTCCAATCCCCCCCTCTGCATATACCAGGGTGTCATCCGCATAGCAGATGACACCCGTGTCAGGGGGGAGGCTTACCCGCAGTACCGCATCGTAACCGAGGTTCCACAGGAGTGGTCCCAGGACCGACCCCTGCGGAACCCCGCGGTATATCTCCCTCTGATGTTTAACATCACACCGGCCGGTATACACCACCTCCCTGCCGCGGAGGTAATCCCGAATGACTTCCCGGAGATAGAGGGGGAACCGGAAATATTCCAGTGCCCCCTCTATCTCCCTCCAGGGCAGGGTGTTGAAGGCGTTGGAAATGTCCAACGACACAGCGATCAACACCCTGCCCCGAGCGACAGCCGACTCCCGGAGGAGACGCAGGCGCTCCAGCGCATCTAGCGTGGAGCGCCCCCTCCGGAATCCAAACTGGCCGTCTCTGAGGTCGGGACCACCCCGCGACAGGTGCTCGAGGAGGCGGGCGGCTACTATTCTTTCGAACAGTTTGCCCGCCTCATCGAGCAAACAAACCGGCCGGTAAGCAGAGGGAGACTCTGCGGGCTTACCCTCCTTGCGGAGGAGAACCAGGCAAGCCTTCTTCCATTCTTTGGGGAAGGTACCCCGGCTCAGGTGCGCATCCAATACGCACCTGAAGGCCGGGCCGAGGACCCCCAAGGCAGAGGCTATTATACGGCCAGGGACTCCATTGGGACCGGGGGCTTTCTTGCCCCCCTCCCGGAGTCCCCGAATGGCCTCGGACAGCTCCCACTCAGAGACCCGGAGTTCGTCCGACCAACCTAAGTCGGCCGGACGAAGGGCGCTTTCCACCCTCTCATCCCCCCCATCAGCGAGGGGGAAGAGGGTGTCCACGATACGCCGCAAAAACTCCGGGTCAACCCTCTCCGTGATCGGGGGCGCCCAAGGGCGGAGCTTCCCAAGCACCGCCTTATATGGGCGCCCCCACTGCGGCTATTGCACGCTTGAGGGCCTTAGCCGCCGACCTGTACACCCCGTACAGGTCGGCGACCCTCGACTCCGGGTCACCGCCTAAAAAGTGGCGGCGCCGAGCGCGGATGTATCGGCGACGGGCACGGCCAGCGACCACACGTAACTCTGCCAGCCGGTCCGTCCACCAATACACTGCCTTTCTCGGGGGGGCACCATGGATCCGGGGCATCGCAACGTCGCAAATCATTTGCAACGTTTCCCGGAACCAGGTGTTTCGGAGAAGAAAAGGGGTAACGCGGATCTCACAAGAAAAGTCACTTTATTTTTCCTTAACAAAGGAACGTCGAAAAGTTAACGGTTTTAACACTAATTTTGAAATATACGACTGAACAATAAACGGATTTAACAACTTTATTATGCGACTAAGTAATTCCAGGAGTATCCTGGACCGGAGATTTAAACTGACGCTACACCAAAAAACCGGTCAAGAAGACGCGCGATTTCACAATATAGCGAGACAGATAGAGAAGACTTGTTCGATAGCGATTACGTGCGAGAGTGCGAGTGAGGCGAGCGCGGTCGAACAGCTGGCTGTCGATTGCCACCGCCGAACGCGTGATTGGTGGATCGATCGCGAGATCCGCCAATCGGATTCTCGGTCTGTCTGACGCGACAATCGATAGCAATCGATCTCGGACGGTAGCTCATGACGCGCCGAGCAGTCGATCGATCCTCGATCTCGCTTGCACTCGTTAGCCCGGCCAACCGCGTGGCGGTGATCCGGATCGATAAGCCGACGCTGTCGACACGCTCAGCCAATCCCAAACACCAGGCGATCCCCCCTTCTGCACCGCGCTCCCTGGCCGTAGGCCAGGCGGAGCCAATAATAGCGGCCCTCATTAGGTCCCCGTTCAGTCGCGACAACGCCCATCTGGGCGCTGCCAGGGTGCCACGGCGGAGGTGTCCAGGCGGGTCCACGGACCCCGCCACGTCCATCAGGACGTAGCCATGGTCCGAGAGGGTCTCCCCCTCCCAGACCCGCCAATTGGACACACTGCGCGAGGCATGTGCTATCTTGGCCTGCGCTGAGCTCAACCTCAGCAAAGGCTACAAGAACAAACACATATATATTTGTAGCGACAGCCGCGCGGCAATTAGATCGCTGGGCAAAGTTATGACCAGATCTAAGCTTGTCCGTGACTGTGTTACAACCATAACAGAGCTAGCTGACCATAATCACGTTAGCCTTTTGTGGGTTCCAGGTCACTCTGGAAATCAAGGGAAATGAGGAGGCAAATAGACCAGCGCGTGAAGGCACCCGCTGCCAGAACGCAGCTACCTACAGACCTCTAAAACTGGCACCCAGTGTAATTAAAAACTGGAATAAAGAATGGGCGAGGAATCAACTTGCCCATTTATGGAATTCCGAACCAGGCATGCGACACACGAAAGCTCTGGTGGAAGGGCCTAGTAAAGACCTCGCCAACAAGCTGTGTCATATGGACCGTCTAAAGGTGCGGCGGCTCGTGGGAATCACCACGGGCCACTGGTACACCGGTAAGCACTTGGCCAGGCTTGGTATCCAGATGGATTCTAACTGCCCAAGATGCGGGGAGGAGGACGAAACCCCTCTCCACGTACTATGGCACTGCAAAGGTACTGAGGCCCTAAGAAGTAAACTCTTAGGGCTCTCAAACCAAGGTGTCCTTTGTCTTAAGGCCGACGGGGTTGATGCCCTCCTGGATTTTGCCAGAGAGGCCGCCCTGCTCGAGCGCCTTATTTAAGTCGGTAGCCCAACTTTCAACGGGCCCGGGTACAATGGTCCCATAGGACTGAGTGCCCGGTTCACCTTCCAATTCAATTCAATTCAAGTACAAGGTGTATTATCTAATTTATTTCAGAAATCCTTAAGTCATTTAATGTTATTTACAACATTAAAAGTAAATAATACTTTCTTGTTTCGTGTATTTTTTTACATTTTACTTATCTTTTTTTTTGGAGCTAGTCCAGTGTATTTGTTATATATGTTAAAATAATTATATTGTTATATTGAACTTTATTTATGAACATAAAATAATAATCCCAATAAGAGGAAACGAAGGGATGAATTGCTTGTTTCATGAAGCAAATAATTTGTTAACATGTAACGAGTCCGTGAATTGCTCGCTCGTTGCAACGGAATCTCCTCGTGCCGGATTGAGCTCGTCGTGCCAGGGTCCGCGGTCGGACGAGGGGATCGGTCGGTTCAGAAGGGACGAGGTAAAATAAAGCGACTTATATAGATTAAATGCTCGTCGTGCGCAGCGCTCGCGGAGGCGCAAGGGTCGCGGCGGTGTCGGGACGTGGAAATACGGTTTACCGGACCGTGTTACTGTCGGTGTCGGATCGGGTCGGTTCCGTTCCGGACGGCCGACGCGGGGATCGCAAGAGCGGTTACGATGCGGTCGAGGGTACAGGAACGTCGTACGGGCTCGTCATCGCAACGAGGCGCGGACGCGGAGTTCGAGATCGCCGTCAAGACGAGGTCGAGGGTACGGGGCCGTCGGTGCAGACCGTTGTCACACAGAGGTGCCGACGCGGAGAGTCGACATCGCCGTCAAGACGAGGTCGGGGTTGCGGAGTCGTCGGTGGGCCTCGCCGTCACAGAGAGGTACCGATGCGGGAACGGGAGATCGCCGTCAAGACGAAGTCACGGGGCAGGATCGCTGGAGCGGGCTCGTTATCACGACGAGGCGCTGTAGCGTGGGAAGGACTTCGCCTTCAAGACGAAGCCGCGGGAACGGGAGAGTCGCACGATCTCGTTATCACGACGAGGCGCTTGACTTTGGGGCTCGATAACGCCTTCAAGACGTCACCGAAGAAACAGAGGAGAGAGAAATGGTCGGAACGGTACTTACGGGATTGTCGGGGTACTTCGACTCGGCTGGTGTCGGTAAGATAGATCGCGGACTGGGTCGGTAGCTCTACGGGAATTCGCGTTTGTACTACTCGAACTGTGCTGGATTGAACTGTCTTTCGTTGCATCGATCGGGTGCTATATTCCCGCGACCGAGCAATTTCGCTAGCGGGAATCGATAGTCGCGGCGTTGGCCATCTAGCGGCCGATTCCCGAAGGTGTACTGTGCGTACTTTCGCCTGCGTACACTTTCACTTGCGGGCATTGTGGCCCTCTGGCGGTCGATTCCTGGTACTGGCGTCGGTCGTGTTTCTGGACGGTACGCGCTTTCTTGGTAACAGGCCTGTCGGGTTACAGGTCTGTTACAAACAAATAATTTATTTCATGAAGCAAAAGTATTTTGGTGCATTCCAAGTATAGATGCTGTCGCTGTGAAATTGTAATATTTTATCTGAGTGAAGGATGCCTGGTAGTAATTATTAAAATACCACAAGAAGAATCATGCAAGTATTACAGGAAATAGGAAAACGTTTGACAGGTGTAGGTTAAAATGAAGAATATCTGGAAACTAGTTATTAAAATTGGCCAGTTAAAATACCAAGACCTAACAGAGTGTGCAATGGAAGGAATTCAGTGATCTGTATTTCAAGTTTGTATGAAAATTATAATTGTATGCTTTTTTGCTTTCAGTCTTTATATTTGAAACTTTGCTGAAAGTAATGAATATTTTAAATACATAATAATTTTTATATTAATATTGGGTATTATACATTTTAAATATTCATCTGGATGTAAGTATCAATGTACATAAGCCGGAAGTTTGATAATAATCAAGGAGAAAATTTTCGATTGTTCAAGGAAGATTAAGAAGATAATAAACCAGATCAATGAACATGACACGGAACTTTTTTTAGTGGGATTTTATGTTTGAAGTTCCCATTACTTGAGTCCTGCGATATGTTGTTGATGATCAGCCAGAGTCTAACGGTGGTTTACAAAAAAAAACAATTTCACACTTTGATCTATATTAATAGCTAGCATTTAATGAGATCCTGTAGTTATTACATGCTTTAGTTGGTGTTACGCTTCTGCAATGCAAATCGTTGTCCTCACTTTAGTTTTTTCTATATGTTGAAAAGTTTCACAATATCTAATAATGTATTTACTTGCAGAGTACATTATTGTTGTTGTAATTATACAGTAGTTATACTTACTGGAGTAACAGGAATTACTTTGCCGCAAGATAGATCTGGAAATATGTTTAAGGTAAAAGAGGTATTTTTTTTATTTCAAATTAAAGTTGTTAAATTCTATGTATCAATATATAACACTATGATATCTTTTTCTTTATTTTCTGCGTTTGTCCAGAGATTGATGAGAAAATTACAGCAAAATAATTTTAAAGTCGACAAATTGAATAGATTATCCAAACAAGAGGAGTATTAAATTACATAAGTTCGTCTTGTATTCATAGACCTTAAAAATAATGTAATGCCAGCATATTTTAAATAAATAAATTAATATAGGAAAATGAGACCGTTAAATTGTAATTTCTTAATTTCATTTCTTTATTATTGAGTTTAAGTTACGGTTCACATTATCTTTTTCTACCTTTAAATAAATCCTTGATGAATTAAAGTTCATAACTATACAAAAAGCTGTAATAACGGAGTGGATTGACTTTACTCTTTGACTTTACTTATTGTGTTTACAAATCTTAAAGAGATATTGTATTGTGAAATATATGTGAAATAGATTTGGAATCTATTAAATTTGGATCTGAATTTTAATTTTGATGTGGTTTTTATATGTTTCTTGTGTATGAGGATATAACGAGTTTTTGCAAAAGAGAATAAGTAATAAGAAATCTTCCGTGCTGTTGTCGAAAAAAATATATACAAATGGTGTTTGAGTGGGAATATCATAATACAAATTTACATAAATATTAATTTTGTGCAAATAAAAAACAATTGTAAATATATCGTTTTAGTCGGACAGAAACCACAAAACTATTTTATATAATAGAAAGATTACACATCTTCCTGATTCGCCAATTCGTATATCTATTTTGTATATCTATCTGAAACGCTATTTCATTTATTAGCGTACTCTGTATTGCTGTAGAGCATTTTGTGAATATATTTTTATGAATATTTATCATTTTTGCTCTCGTAAGTCTGTTATTTATACTTATCTATACGGATCTATGAGTTAATAAGTAATATGGCATAACATCACCTGCACAGTGTAATAAAATCACACGTCTTTACATAATTTTATTTTCTAAAGCTATGGTTTCTTGAACTTTTAACTTGCATTGTTTAATGTTACAGGTAAAAAATGTCTCCAAGATTTAAGTACAAAAAGGTAATAATATTTGGTCTAAGAGCCGCTTTTGGAAAGATTCGACATTCGTACAGAATGCTTCAGGGTGTAATGAATATATATATATATATTTGGAAATTAATGTATTACACTATTTTTGTATATAAAGCCAAAAATAAACTTTATTTTTAACAAATTAACAAGTGATGTTGATTAAGGGGCTAGACTGATTCGCCGTGAATGCGGTGGCACACTCACACACCGCTAGATAGACATATACGTACACGAAGATTGCAAGGGTCCACGAAATGTAATGCCATTTCTCGATAAAGCACAGTTGGGGCTTGTGCGTAGTCCCAATCGCTAGATAAAAGATCAATCTATTCCAGATGTATCCTAAAATTGCTCACTTTTGCGTTCTCGAGGCGTGATTTGCATTATTCGGCAGCATGCAGCTGTATGAACAGTATTACTAGACTGCTCCGACAGCGGCAGCACTGTAGCGCCGCCCGCGGTCCGCTACATGCTGCCGAATAATGCAAATCACGCCTCGAGAACGCAAAAGTGAGCAATTTTAGGATACATCTGGAATAGATTGATCTTTTATCTAGCGATTGGGACTACGCACAAGCCCCAACTGTGCTTTATCGAGAAATGGCATTACATTTCGTGGACCCTTGCAATCTTCGTGTACGTATATGTCTATCTAGCGGTGTGTGAGTGTGCCACCGCATTCACGGCGAATCAGTCTAGCCCCTTAAGTTAGAGTGTACATATTGTTCTAGCTTTTAGATTTAGACAAACGTACCGACTTTAGATTATTTTATCCGATCAATTTTAGTGGGAATCATTGAACAAGTCCGTTCAACGGGGGCGGCATGTTCCGTCTTAAAACCCTCTGCGAAGGGACAAGAGCGTTACCTTGAAGGTCAGTTAGCTGGACTACCTACTCGAGACAATAACGACCGTAAACGCGAAAAACCCGAAAAAGCCAGCTGACAAACACATGTTGAACCGTCATTCCGTTACCCTACCGAGTTTTATAGTTTTACAGCCGTAACCGTCTATACCCAAATCTCTCTACTCCTACTCTTCCTAATTTTCCACCACTTTCACCACTTTCGTGCGGATATTTATGAAACCATGAGACGCGATATTAGCCGTTTTGACACAAGCGATTATCCGATAGAGAATAAGTATAATATCCCACTTGTAAATAAAAAGGTCCCCGGCTTGATGAAAGACGAGAACAATGGGATGATAATGACTGACTTTGTCGGACTGAGAGCAAAAATGTATACATTGCGTGTAGACGGGAAAAAGGATACAAAAAAAGGCGAAAGGTGTAAAAAATAATGTTGTACGGACAACAATAACGTTCGATGATTACCTGCAGTGTCTACAAAATGAAATTGCTATGAGTTGTACACAGACATGCATACAATCGAAATTACACAAAGTGTACACTATATCAGAGCGAAAAATTGCTCTCAGTCCATACGATGACAAACGGTATATCATACCCAACTCGACAGAAACATTGCCGTGGGGCCATTACCGAATTCTTTCGTAGTGTTACGTTCCGAACATTGTTATTGTTGTCCTGACACCTTTCGCTTTTTTTAATGTGAATTAGAATTGCTTCTACGTTAAAGTTTGGTAGCCCTGAAAAGGGCCGATTTGGTGGCCCTGCCGATTTCTACCAGTGTCTATCCACGACATAAAACATGCCACGATTCAGCCACCACCACTGATCAGTGGTGAGGCTGACACTCTCCTCTGTGCAGTCGCTGCATTCAGCCGCCGGCCTCGCTGCCGCTATTTGTGTGCCACATATGTGGCAAACTATTGCTGCTGCGGCAGCCGGTGTGCGGTACATAATGTGCCATCCGCCTTCTTCGTACATCCAGGCCTTGACTTCGTTGAGATGCAGGTGACGTGCGAAACATATCCGCTGGATGTTGTGGATTGCGAAGACTGCCCCGTCCCATGGCGCCACTATGCACGACATGCGCAGCAGTCTACGGTATGTTTCCGGGTGATCCTGTGGTCGTACCCCATCGAATGGACCAACATAATCTTCTTCAAGCTGGTAGGCTTCCTGCATTTGAAATTTTTCACTCGGGATTGGCATGTTGGCTGATGATCAACTGACTGTCCCATGAAAGGCTGCCTCATCTTATATTTGCATCAATCCTTAGTCCTAAGAGTGGTACGTGCTTTTTCGTTGTTTGTCAGCATCTTTTTCTTTCTCAGATTTCTTCTATCTTCATGATGCCATCCAGGCTAGGATTCTGCTTCGCAAAAATCTTGATGAGCACATTTTTTGCAGATGCTAGGATTCTGTTTCGCACAATCTTGATGTTTATATATATTTTTTTCTCATACGCGACATGTACATAATTTGTAAGCTAGTTATAATAAATGTTTATAATAATAAATGTTCATACTAAATGTTTATAATACATTGTCTTTATTTATCTATGAATTATTTACATTACTCAATCCTAACCATTTTACATACACCTTATTTCTTTTTCTACGCAACACCTTCTCCACTAGGTATACATCTTGATTGGCAACGCGATGCAACTCATATTCGTAGAATGCTCCAGCAACGGGGTTTCCACGGGAATCTTGCAGCAGATAAGTCGCCGGATTAGTTGCTTGTACCTTGACTATCTTGAACACCTCAGTGGTCCAATTTGGTGTGTAACCTTTATCGAAAACGGTTTTAAATTTGCTGACGCGTACAGACTGACCCACATTGAATTTCGCAGGCGCGGCAATCTTTATGTTGTTATATACGGTGTCTAAGAGCCTGTCGGAAATGGCAGGGGTGACATCACACGGTCGCATACCAATAGTTCTATGCTTTTGTGCATTGTACTTTGCAACTAGTCGCGGTAGCGCATCGATTCATTTATAGGTTCCATTAAGTGTAAACTCTTTCCACGTGTTATTCTTCAATGTACGATTGAACCGTTCTACGATGGAAGCCTTCATAACCGAATACGTAGAATAATGCCTAATACCGTGTTTCGTAAAGAGTTTTTGCACCTCAATGTTGTAAAATTCCTTTCCTTGATCGGTTTGCAAATTTTTTGGACATCGATTGCGAAATATCTTTGTGAACGCTTTAGCTACCTTACCCCAACGATTTGAACAAAAGAGATTTAAAATTGCATTAAGCAAAATCATGATCCATCAATTGCGATTGGTTTCTCGTGAATGCATTCTCGCTAGGGACTGACATCTTTAAACATATGTATTTATAACGTCTTAAAAGAATTTTTGGAATAATATTTAACCCAATGTATTTGCCGAGATTCCTGTTCGTTCCTAAGGGGTATCATATTACATAAAAAATGTCAGGGTCAATTAAATAGCGTCTTAAATGCGAAGTTGTAATATTTAACCCGGTGTGTTTGTCGAGATTCCTGTTCGTTCCTATGGGGTATCATATTACATAAAAAAAAATGTCAGGGTCAATCAAATAGCGTCTTAAATGCTGTCGAACGTCTTAAAAGGAGTTATAATATTTAACCAGGTGTGTATCGAGATTCCTGACTACCATCATTACAAAAAAAAATTAATTACTCAGCAAACTTATTTCTTCGTCTTAAAAGAAGTTATAATATTTCGTCGGATGTGTTTGCCGAGATTCCCTGACTCCAAAGGGGGGTATAACATTACAACAAACTGATTACTCAGCAAAGTGCTCGGTTGCAAAAAAAATGCACAGTTTACCACGTGTCGAGATTCCCTGATGCCAAAAGGGCATAACATTACAACAAACTGATTACTCAGCAAAACGACTAAAAGAGTTTCCCCCACCACCACTACGCGGGCAGGGTCTGAGAGGCGTCTGTTCCATCATTCTCGGTTAGATCGTTAAAGTATACGGTTCGTGTGCGAGAGGATACCGCTGCCACCTTTGTGACATCACAAAAATAAATCCACCGGCCTCTCCTCCTATCCTTTTGTGACGTCACTCACCCCGAAAACAGTTGGCGGAAAAAATCAGGCCTTTACCCCAAAAAAAAATTCGCGACTCCCCAAGAAATCCGCGGACCCCCGAAATAGTCCGCGCCTGGGGGTGACCCCCGAAAAAACCGCGGACCCCCGGAAAAGACCGCGCCTGGGGGTGACCCCCGAAAAAGACCGCGACTGGGGGTGACCCCCTAAAAAAGATCGCCCGGTTAGGTCTGGGGGTGACCCCCGAAAATGGCCGCGCCTGGAGGTGATCCCCGAAAAAAGGCCGCCCGGTTAGGCCTGGGGGGTGACCCCCGAAAAAAGGCCGCCCGGTTAGGCCTGGGGGTGACCCCCCGAAAAAAACCCCTCCCCTAGGGGAGAGGGTGGAGGGGAAGGGGGAGGGGAGGAGGCAAGCCCCCTCCCCAAGGGTGAGGGGGGGTAAGCCCCCCTCCCCCCGGGTTAGGACTGTCTCGAAAGGTCATTGACCGTGATCCAGAATCCCCCTAGTATTCCTACTTATGTCCAATAGCATCTGAAGACTATGTATGTTATAAGTCCAAAATGTGTATATGTCATAATACGTTATGTGATATTTGCTTTTTAGGTCTTACCGAAGAAACCCCACATAGGACAGCTGTACACCGTTCACATGCGCTACATGGATAATGTAAAACATGATTTGCATTAGTTTTATATATTAAAATGAGTGCAATATTATGGGATGATTTTTTTTTTAGGGTATTGCGACTCTACTTATTCTGTGCGAAAAACGAAAAGCTACTTTATATACTGCCATATGGGAAAAAATAATTAATATAATACCCAATTTGCCAAACACTGTAAAGTTTATAATGAGCGATTATGAAACAGCAGCTGTTAAAACCTTAAGCAATTTATTTCCCAGTGTAGATATACATGGCTGCTGGTTCCATTATTGTCAGGTTTGTAATGCTATTTATTATACATTTATTTGTATTAACACAATCCTAGTTTTCTGTTTATATATTGTAGGCTGTTCTTCGAAAGTGGCGTAAGCTTGCATTAAATAGTGCTCATCGTACTGTTGTACATATGGCAATGTCTTTGCCTTTAATACCTGCAATAAAATTTGAACAAGGTTTGGCAATTATTCAAAAGGAAGCAGATATTGCATCGAGCAAGTTTCCAGGCATTCTTATGTTTATGACATATATGAGACGTACTTGGTTAAATATAGCATCGCGTGTCAGCGTACACAATTGTCCAGTACGTACGAATAATATTGCAGAATCATTTCACAATATTGCATATCAAAAGCTGGGGAAACAAAATATTAATATTTGGGCATTTTTAGGTACAGTATTTTTCACTTTTATTGTTTATTATACACATAAAATTAATTTTTGATAAGTGGCATGAATTTATTTATAATTTAGTGACTATACTAAATTTATTCTTTATGTTATTCTACATATACAGAGGTTTATATATAATTAAATGTTATTACATTTTTAGAAAAAGTAAAAGATCTACTTATTGACCAAGAGCTTGACTTGAGTCGATTAAAAAATGGTATAGCATGTCGAAGACGTCGTACAAATGCTAATATTAATCATAAAAAAGAAATAACAAGTGCTCAAGAAGAATATGATGCTGGAAGGTATAAGTCTTTTTCTCTAGTTCCAACTGACGTGTTTACTATTTGTCCATATACATATATGTATGCGTATTTTACATTTGGATGTATATGATTTTTAGATTATCTTTAGAAGAATTTTTAAATATGTTTACTCATAAAGAAAAAATTTTTCAAATTAATAAAGTTAACACATTGGCAAGTATGTACCTTATATATCTTATGTCTTCGCGTAAAAAATATTTCATACAATTTACATGTTTTTCTTGTACAGATGAAGATAGTAATGATGAGATTGAAGATACCAATTATTTTGATATAAGTTATGGACTGGTGGAGAACGGTAAATAAATTTGCTTTATTATACAGGGTGTCCCAAAAGTACTTCAACTCCGGGAAATGGGAGGTTCCTGGGGTCATTTGAAGCGACATTTTCCTTAACAAAAATGGCGTCCGCGGCTTTGTTTAGGAGTCGCTCGGTGGCACGGTCAGCGCGGCGAGCCGGGGGGAGGAGAGTGTTGTCGGTACGCCGCGATGTCGTAACAAACAGCAGTTACTCGATTATGTCCCCGATTTCGATGAGCTTTGGATATGTTGTAAATACCATGATTCTGAACAACATTTCCCTTTAGACTTTTTGCCTCGCGTCTTTAGTTTACGAGATATTTGTAAAAACTTGTAATTGAAAATCTATCGATGTTCATATTACTATCTCCTCTCCGATTTCGATGAGCTTTGCATATGTTGTCAAGACCATGATTCTGAACAACATTTCCCTTTAGACTGTTTGCCTCGCGGCTTTAGTTTACGAGATATTTGTAAAAACTTGTAATTTACGCACACACAAGAGATGTAAATTCGACCGTGCAACCTCCACGTGGTACATCTCGGTTAACGCTAATGCCGGCGGTATTGTACCTTTGAAGCCTTATAACTCGAAAAATAATTAATGAAAAAACATTTTATTATAGTGTTTTGGAAAGCTCTTGAGATCAGCTACAAGAATATGTAATAAAAAATAGGGGGTGTCCCACATATATATACAGGGTGTCCCAAAAGTACTTCAACTCCGGGAAATAGGAGGTTCCTGAGGTCATTTCAAGCGCCATTTTCCTTTTGCAAAATGTTGTCCGCGGCTTTGTTTAGGAGTCCTTGTACAACTGCACGGCTTCTCTTAAACACTGTCGACTTTCTCCATAAATGAAAATCATATCAATCTTATCTTCCTTCGAGTAACGCATTGTGAAACGTTCATCGATAAACTGATCGAGAAGTCTTAGAAACTGTGGAAATCTGATAGCAAGAAGGTCTTCTGAGTAATTAGTAGTGGATAAACACGATTCTGTACGAACGTATAGGTGAAGGTATATCATAATTGTCCTCCTGTCAACACCGAATCTGTTATTATGTTGTGTATAGCGATACATTTGAATGTATAGCAGCTCAAGGGAATATTTTTGAACATTTGGCGTAACAGAAATACATCAAATGAATCTTACACGTTGAATTTTATTTATACCATTTTTCTGGGTTGAAGGTCATTTGAAGGTCATATTGTGTTACATGCATGAATTCGTTATTTTGTCAGCTACGACATTACGTTAACGAAAATATATCATTCCATTTAAAAAAACATCGATAACCTTGAAATCTCATAAAAATGACCTTGAAATTTTTTTTCCCCTTACACCGCTATATGTGGCCCTTCAAACAGTGTAACTTTGTCCTACGAAGGTTTTTTGTACAACGAAAAGTAACGGAGATATTTAGGTGTCCTGCTTTTTCGAATTCACCCTGTATATGTGGGACATAGAATATGTGTGGCACGAGGATTAATTATTTACGGGAACGTTTAATAATACAGTTTATTATTACGGTGTAATACACGCTTTTCTAGTCTTTGATTTCACTCTTTCAATCTTACTCTTTCACTCTTACATTCTGCTGATTCTCGATACTAAAAAATGATCTGCTGCCTTGGCTTGGAGGCTTCCTTTATAGGCCGCCGCGAGCCTCACGCACGCACTCATACTCTCTCGCTCACCTTGCCGATTTTCGCGGTTAACGGACTTTTGTTTGTTTCTTTTTCTCTCTCGCACCTAGGTCGCTCACCTTTTTTTTTTTTTAATGTGGGGAAATGCATTACGCATACCCCGGCCCCCGGGTGGGAGCCGGGGTTATGTGGGAGTACTATCGGGGAGGGGGGCGCCGAAGGCTACCCACTAAAACCCCACACCCGCCAAAGCTAAATGGGAAGTGCCTGGATCACGCGAGTACTCAACAGGACACTTCCCAGCTATCATACAACCCGGGGGAGGTTTAAGCCTCCCCCACTACCTACACCAGAGGTCTTTTTTGTCTCGTAGACCAAGTACCAATTTTTTCTGTTCTGGGTAGACCACCGCCTTTCTAATATTGAATTGTTACAGATTCATCAACTTCAAATGTGTTTTTGACAGCTGACACAGTGCTACTCACTTTGATAGATTTAATTGTAGAGTGAAAAAGTTAAATAGAGCACATGTTACGTTTTAGACATTTATTAATTAAAACGACACAAAATACAAATTATACAAAATACAACATAAAATACAAAATAAAATTATAACATAAAATAAGTACACATAAAAATAAATGCTTTTAATGGGAGGGAATATTAATATTAATATTAACTATTAAGGAATACTAATGTAATTGTGGTTGACTTGAATATTATACTACTATTACCTCAAGTTATGGTCGGTGTATCTATGCAATCGGAAGAACTACGAAAAAAAATTAACTTACTTTTCTCCGGCACTCCCAAACAAGATGACGTTAATTCACTTTAACTTGTATATTCACTCACGTATGGGTCATTCCATGCCGAATCGATCACTTTTTGCGGTCACCATCTTCGATTTTCTTCTAATTGAAATATGTCGTAGACCATATAAAGTTAGGGGGGGTTTAAGTCATCATTTTGCCAATTTCCATTTTTTTAGAAATGGCAGACCTTCAAAGTTTTCGATTTTTGCCCATGTTCCGGCATCCCGTAAGCTACCGATCCTTCTCACCGTCGTCGCGTAGCCTCGCGGATGACGTCACGTCATCCGCGCGGCCCCCTCACCTCGTTAGCCACCGAACAGGTGGATTTTTCGGTTACCTACCGGCTGATCGACATTCGTCAGTCTACAGTCTAAGCGTAAACATATACTGTCCTTCGCACACCGCTACCGCCGTTATCGCGTATTTCGTCAATTTCGTCATCCCGCATACTTTCATCGCGTTTTAATGGTTGTTATCTTCGTCATTGTATTGTGTTGTGATTAAGTGAAGTAAACGTTGTTACTCCAGTGTATCTTTATTGACTACCACTTACAATTTCCACTGATGCGCGTATCCGATCTCTAACATTTTGTGGTCCTTCGAGCCGGATAGATCGGCGGCTCTTCGCATCTCTCTCTGAGATCTTAATCAGTGGATAGCTCAGTGGTGAAAACGCATCCGTACAAGCGTGTGCAAGGTACAAGCAAATCGCACGATACATTCAAATCGGTTCGTTAACCGTCGGCGACCGCTCGCTTGTTTGGTGTTTGTGTCGCGCTCGCGTCTCGTGACCTCGCGTTCGTTACCAAGTCGTTCAAAATGACAACGGCCCAAGCGCTCATCGCGTTACAATTTGAACTCCACCAAAGCATCAGCCGAATCATCGTCAACACGAAGAAAAAAGGACTAGCCAACCTCACAGAGGCTTATCTACAGGCACGGTTAGATGCACTCCTGCGCAGTTGGGATGAATTCCGGGCAAACCACGTGCAACTGCGAGAACTATGTAAAACCGAGGTGCAGAAGCACGAGTATTTCACCCGGGATCTGCGAGACGATTGTGAAGAGCTGGTCATCGACACTCAGGCCACCCTCTGCAACATGCTCAAGGATCTGTCGCCCCAGGGTTCCGCCTCTAAGGGCAATACCAGTTCCCACGACCCCGCGGCCACCTCATCGGCGAAACTCCGACGAATCGACGTGCCCGAGTTCTCCGGGGAATTCAAAGAGTGGCCATCGTTCCAAGCGGTCTTCACGTCTCTGGTGATTAAAAACGCGAGCCTCGACGAAACCGAGAAGTTTCATTATCTGCTCCGGAGCCTTAGCGGCGACGCGCTCGACCTTGTTCGAAGTATACCGGTGGACGGCGCTCAGTTCGAACGCGCGTGGAGTCTAATAGTCGAACAATACGACAACAAACGCGTCCTTGTCGACGATCTACTCGATACCCTGTTTTCATTGTCCCCGGCGAAATCGGAATCCGCAACGGAATTGAAACGAGTGCGCGGGACGGTTAACCAAATCCTCGGGGCGCTCGAGGTATTGAAATGCCAAGTGCAGCATTGGGACCCGTTCATCATTTTTTGGGTAACGCGACGACTGGATCCTGAGACGATGAAAGCGTGGGAACTCCTCATCGCCGATCAGACTGACTATCCAAAATTTGCCGTACTCGACAAATTTCTACAAAATCGCGTACGCGCGCTCGCCACAGTCGACTCCGCCAACGCAGCCGCGACACCCCTGAGATCGCGATCGTACAGCGCGCATTCGCATGCCACCGCCGCGTCTCCGAACCAGTGCATCCTGTGCCCCGCGGAGCACTACCTCGGCAGTTGCCCGAAATTCATGGCCAAGAGCCCGGAGCAGCGCAAGCAGTTCGTGACGCAGCAACGACGCTGTTACAACTGTTTGGGGAATCACCCACGCAACGTCTGCCGCAGCACCAAACGATGCTTCCACTGCACAGCGCGTCACCATACGTCGCTGCACGAAGCCTCCAACGTCACCGCCGCGTCATCAGCGTCAGCGTCAGCCGCAACAGGTGAGGATTCATCCGCAACCGTGCTTCAGGTTACGCCAGTCTCGCCCAAGGTCTCGCTGCGCCGCCCGATGCTCCTGGCGACCGCACTCGTGGATGTCTTCGCCGCCACCGGGGAACGCCTCCAGGCTCGAGTCCTGCTCGACCAAGGATCGGAGGTGTCCTTCATCACCGAGTCCATCTGCCAACGACTGCGCCTTCCACGGCAGCACGCCAGCCTGCCAATCTACGGGATCGGGGCCGGTCACAACGTGACGACCCGGGGCGTATCGACGGTCCTCATGTCTTCGCGTACCGAGACGTTCACCTGCAAGGTAAAGGCGTTTATCTTGCCAAAACTAACGCATTATGCCCCCACCGTAGATGCCCCGCATGCAAGTTGGGCGCATTTACGAGGGTTGACATTGGCCGACCCGACCTACCTGGAGACGCAGCCTATCGACATCGTGATCGGCGTCGATGTGTACAGCCGTATCATTCGACCCGACATCAGGCGAGGTGGCGACGACGCTCCAGTCGCCCAGCTGACCAAGCTAGGATGGATCATCTCCGGTCCAGCTGCCTCCGGATTGTCCAACGCCGCATCCGTCGGAGTCTCCAGCTTCCAGTGCGGAGTCGACCGAGAGCTGTTCGACCTAATCCAGAAATTCTGGGTCCAAGAAGAGCCGAACACGCACCTCGACACGACCCTGACGGACTCCGAGCGGCAATGTGAGAATCACTTCGTCGATACTCATTCCCGCGATGACACCGGACGGTATATCGTACGCTTGCCGTTCGCAAAAAATCCCAGCGAGCTCGGGGACTCGCGATCGGCAGCATTCCAAATTTTACGGCGTAACGAAAAGGTTCTCGCGTCGCGGTCGGACTTCAAGTCAAAATACGTCGAGTTCCTCGACGAGTACGAAAAACTCGGTCACATGCGTATTGTATCCGACCGCGACACGAAAACGCAACCCGCGGCGTTCGTACTCCCGCACCACGGCGTCTTCCGCGAATCGAAAATACGCGTGGTATTCAACGGATCGCACCGCTCATCGGCCGGCACATCCCTCAACGACTGCCTGCACATCGGTCCGAAATTGCAGGTGGACCTAGCCGACGTTATTCTCCGCTGGCGGAGATTTCAATTCGCGTTTGCGGCAGACGTTGAGAAGATGTACCGACAAATCCGCGTACATGAAGACGACCAGACCTTCCAGCGAATAGTCTGGCGTTCTGATCCCTCGCATCCGGTTCAGGAATACGCGCTTACCACCGTCACCTACGGCCTTGCGTGCGCCCCGTTTCTCGCGTTACGATGTCTCAAGCAATTGGCCATCGACGAAGGCGACAAGTTTCCGCGCGCGAAGGACATCATAACCCGGGAAACGTACGTTGACGACGTGTTATCAGGCGCGAACGGTCTGCCCGAAGCCCAGGAGAAGATCCACCAACTTCAGCGTATTCTGGGAGCGGGTGGATTCGCGCTGAAGAAATGGGTCGCGAACTGCGCAGAATTAGTCCCCGCGGAAGAGCGAGGTCCGGAGTCGTGCGAAAGGAAAGCGATGTCCGTCGATGCCCCGCACCGCGCCCTCGGTCTCGCGTGGAACACCGCCTCCGATTCGTTCTCGTTTTCGTTCGAGCCCCCGATGCACGCGCGCAGTTCCAAGCGAGGGGTACTGTCGACCATCTCTCAATTATTCGACCCGCTAGGTTGGCTCACGCCCGTCACTGTGCGGGGAAAAATGCTCATGCAGGAATTATGGACTCAGAAAACGGGATGGGATGACACACTCCCCCTCGACTTCGCGCCCCGATGGGATCGATTCTGCACCGATTTGACGGAGATTCGCGAGTTAACGCTGGATCGATGGATCGGACCGCTAGACCCCGATCGCGGCGCCGAGATCCACGGGTTTGCCGATGCATCCACGCGCGCCATGGGCGTCGTGATATACCTACGGGTCCGAACCGACGACGATACGTTTCGCGTCACACTGCTCTCCGCCAAGTCCAGAGTCGCTCCCATCAAGCCAATGACAATTCCGCGTCTCGAATTATCGGCCGCTCTCCTACTCGCAAAGCAGGTAGCGCATATTCGGAAAGCGTTGGAACTCGAGCGGATTCCAACGCATATGTGGACGGACTCGGCCGTAGCGCTCGCGTGGATTCGCAGCCCTCCCGCCAAATGGAAGGACTTCGTGCGAAATCGCGTCGCGGACATTCACGAGACTATACCGCAAGCGTATTGGCACCACGTGCCCGGGACGTGCAATCCAGCGGACCTAGCATCCCGCGGTGTCCCACCGCGGTCATTACTCGATTCCATTTGGTGGCAAGGGCCAGCGTGGCTGCGAGACTTCTCTCCGGCATGGCCCGCGGAGACCCTGTCCCCCGATCCCCGCATCGATATGGAAAGGCGACCTGAGAAAAAAGTGTCAACGTTACATGCCGCACCGACACCTTCGTGGAGGTTAATCGAACGTTTCTCTTCACTTACCAGGTTGCTGCGCATAACGGCATTATGTTTTCGAGCGGTGAGCCGGCTGAGGGTGACACGAGCGGATCGCGGTCAGGCAGGTCCCGTGACAGTCGCTGAAATGGAAAAGGCACGTCAGTTTTGGATTCGCCAGACTCAGACGGAGCATTTCGCGATTGAAATGCGTTCAATTTCTCAAGGCAGCGTCCTACCTAAGTCCAGCCGCCTCGTTAACTTGATGCCCTTCGTGGACGCCAACGGCATCTTGCGTGTGGGAGGACGTCTGCGGCACTCACTCCTCGATGCGGATCAAAAACACCCGATCATTTTGCCGCGGTCCTCTGCGTTCACTTCGCTCGTAATCGCCAAAGCGCACTTACAGAACCTGCACGCCGGCCCACAGCTCACTCTCGCGACAATACGGCAATCGTATTGGATTGTCGGCGGACGACAACCAGTACGAGCGTTCATCAATCGGTGCGTTACGTGCACTCGTCATGCCGCTCGTCAGTGTACCCAAATAATGGGACAACTCCCGTCTCGCCGCGTCACGATCGCGCGGGCATTCGTAAACACCGGTGTTGACTACGCAGGCCCATTTCAATGGCGAACTGCACGCGGCCGAGGAGCCAAGGTGTTCAAAGGATACCTCGCGTTGTTCGTATGCATGGCCACCGGTGCAGTCCATCTCGAGTTCGCATCGGACTACACAGCTGACGCGTTTATAGCCGCGTATAAACGATTCACCGGACGACGGGGAATTTGCCGTACACTTTCGAGCGACTGTGGCACGAATTTCGTCGGTGCGGATGCCGAACTGCGCAGAATGTTCACACGCGCCTCGCGAGAAGCTCACGCGATCGCGAACAGTGTCGCTAACCTAGGTACGCAGTGGATATTTAATCCGCCGTCCGCGCCACACTTCGGGGGAAAATGGGAAGCTGCCGTGAAATCCACGAAATTTCACATGCGCCGCGTAATCGGAGACTCCCCTCTGACGTTCGAGGAATATGCGACACTGTTCGCACAAATCGAAGCCTCGCTGAACTCGCGGCCGATCTGTCCACTGTCCGACGACCCGTCCGACCTCTCCGCGCTCACTCCGGGACACTTCCTTATCGGCGACGCACTTAACGTCATTCCTGAACCGGACCTCGCCGACACTCCGCGTTCACGTTTGTCACGATGGCAACTTCTGCGTCAATTTCTTGACCACTTTTGGTCGCGGTGGTCACGGGAATACATGCAGCAATTCCTTTCTGCGTCGAAGTGGCAAACAAAGGCACAATGCCTCCGCGTAGGCGATCTTGTACTCGTCCGAGATGAACGAACGCCACCGGCCAAATGGCCCCTCGCTCGCGTGACCGATCTCCATCCGGGCAAGGACGACATTACGCGCGTCGTCACTGTTCGGACCGCGACTACCTCATTCAAACGACCAATCGTCAAACTGTGTCGATTGCCGGTCGAGATAAACACGTCTCCGTCGTCAGCTGACAACTGACGGTCAACGACCGCGCACCTATTGCCGAAACTACGTCTCGGCAAGGGGGGGAGTAATGTTCCGGCATCCCGTAAGCTACCGATCCTTCTCACCGTCGTCGCGTAGCCTCGCGGATGACGTCACGTCATCCGCGCGGCCCCCTCACCTCGTTAGCCACCGAACAGGTGGATTTTTCGGTTACCTACCGGCTGATCGACATTCGTCAGTCTACAGTCTAAGCGTAAACATATACTGTCCTTCGCACACCGCTACCGCCGTTATCGCGTATTTCGTCAATTTCGTCATCCCGCATACTTTCATCGCGTTTTAATGGTTGTTATCTTCGTCATTGTATTGTGTTGTGATTAAGTGAAGTAAACGTTGTTACTCCAGTGTATCTTTATTGACTACCACTTACAATTTCCACTGATTCGCGTATCCGATCTCTAACAGCCCATTTTGGCGAAAATAGGCCTCACTTACGAATTTTTATCTCAGGAACTGTTTGTCCGATTGAGCTATACTTTTTTTTTATTCGGGAAGGATTGGGTTATTATAAAATAATTTTTTCATCCTCGATAATTAATTTTATAATGTCAAAAAATTTAAACAAATTCTGTTTTTATGTTTTTTTCAAATTTGGCCAGTTATGAAAATTTTGAAAAAAATATGGTTATATTCCTTGAAGTTTCCTCTTCAAAATAAGACTTTTTAAAATATGGCACCTTTCCTGTAATCGTCAAAATATGCTGGGAAAGGACGCGGTGTACCCGCGTTTCAGGTATAGGCGAGTCGAGCGCACTGCTATTATGGTCAGTTTTCTATTCCGCTGATCTCAAAGCAATACACGGAAACGAACGTTGCATGCCGAATGGTCGTCAAATGTAGAACATGCCTTAATCTTAAAAATAGCCTTTCCGTCACGTCCGTGTTATAAACCTTGTCGATGAAGATCCCACGTGTTTTGTTCGTTCGCTACGGAACAATCGTGGACCCTCATTTACATCTCATGCACCCCCAATTTTTGTTTTCGCTGACATGGACCCCTTGCAGTTCGGATTCGACCCCTGGGGGTCGATATAGACCACTTTGGGAATCATTGACCTACACTATAAGACCCCGGGTAGAGGGACCCGCCCGGTGTCCCCATCCTTGGGGCCGTCGAAATGGCTTTCTCGAGCGCCTGCTCGATCCACCCACGGCCCCCGGTGTCTCCGTGCCCCGCCCGGTCCGGGTGACCCGAAGGTCCCCGCCCCGGCCAGGGCAAGAAGACGCCGACACCGGTAAGAGAGGGTCGTCGAAGGCGCGATCCGGCACGCCCCGATCCTCCCCACCCCACCCATCCCACGACCCCCCCAGAACTCGTTGCTCGTCAAGGGGGCGGGCCGACATCCCCCGCACCGAGTTACCTCGAGGATGTCGACCCATCCCGGGGGGGAACTAACTTCCCCCCCGTGGGAACCGGGGTCAGCTCACCCCCCGATCCCCCCCCCCCCTCTCCGCCCGCCTTCTGGGCAACAGACACTTCGAGGGGACACCTCGCGACGAACCCCTCTCTTCTATTTTCCCCTCCGAGGAGGGGGCGCTACCTCGTCGCGGGGAATCCCCCCGCGGCGACCTAGGTCGCTCACCTATCAGCTGTTTACCCCTAGGTCAATGACTGTTCTCGCCGTTAACGAACAGTTGACGACCTGCCCGAGCGATGTTTATACTCTAATATCGGCATTTACGTGTTTAACCACCGCTCTGACCGAACGTTCTCTTTTATACATTTTGCTTCCTACATATACAGTGACTCTCTTTAATATTCGGATACTCTTAAAAAGACGATAATTTTTTTAAAATTGCACCATATGACTTGGATTTGTTTGAGAAGTCAGAACAATTGCTTTGTTACGTAACGTGAGAAGAATTTTTGAAAAAAATTGCAATTGGTCCGAATTGCAAAGAAAATATTAAAAGTTGTATTTTGCAACTTTTTATGGGGGCTTATATTTTCGTAGATTTTTATCAATTAAACATATTTTGAAAATTTCATCAAAATCGGTCAACGTTTGAAATAGCTACTAACGTTTAAACATAGTAAAAATTGCAGTTTTTCATGATTTTCGGCCTCTAACTGCATATAATTCTAAAGATTCTCGCATCTTTCAATGCCTGTCGTTTTTTCCCGCATCAACCGATTTCGATGAAACTTTCACAATGCATTTAATTGACATAGATCTACAAGACCTTTTTTCAATTTTTAATGTAGACCCACACAAAGAAGTTGTAAAAGGGATCTTTTAGTATTTTTTACAATTCTGACCAATGGCAATTTCAAAAATTTTTTTTGTGCCACATCATGTTGTAAACTAACTGATCTAGTTCCTCAAGAAAGTTCAAATCGTATGGTCAAATATCAACAAAGTTATTGTTTTTTTAATAGCGTCCGAATATTAATGCGGCCCACTGTTTATATAGATATATATATCTTGCTGAGAGAATTTTCTTCGCGTAATATGTTAAGAAGCTGTCCTGCGGAAATCTGTGATAAGATTGAATTTCTAACTTGATATTACGCGAAGAAAATTTTCAGGAAATAAAGTGCAATTACTCGTTAATTATTAGGTTTAGGGCTAATAAAGGTCAATACTTTTTTACTCAGAATTCGACATTCTTCCATATTTTGGTATAAAAAATATAGTATTCCATTTAAAGAAACAAAGTCGACCTTCAAATCTCCGAAACGCTTCCACCGGTAAAAAAATAAATACACTACATAATGTACCCTTTAAACCATGCAACTTCTATAAACAAAACTTTTTTGTGCAACACATACTTCGGAAGTTATTATAGGTGCACATGTTGCGTGGACCACCCTGTATATTAGTAGAAAGGTGTAGGCAATTTCTTATTAAGTAAGGTATTGGTATTTAATTAAGAAATTGTCTATACCCTTCTAGTAATACATAAATAATACAATTTTTTAACTTAAGGGTAAATAATTACTATGACTCGAGATTAAAAAAGTTAGAATCACAGTCGTGATCGTGATTTTGCTATCACTGTGATAAATCACCGTGAGTGATTTTGAACGCCATTTCTACTTCTGAACTCATTGCGATATTGAATTGTCAGTTTTGGGACTCTTTGACCCTTGCATTTTCGTATACGTATATTCGGATCTAGCAACGTGTAAGTGTGCCACCATATATCTCAGGAAAGCGCGCGAGAACTCTTAATACCATCTTGAGCGAATAGCCGTCGGTCGTTTTTAATTAAAAATACGACAATATAAAGTATACTTGCAACCAAAATGTAACAATGGTTTTTTGCAATTATCTCGGAAACTAAGGTCGAGCGACGGGCAGATGTGTAAAAAGAAGTTGTTCAGAACGTTGTACTTGAGAACATATATGGTCAAGGTCATCCGAGGTGCCACCCCGAAACGTAATATTTACCAATTTTTAATTTAAAAAAGATCTGCTATACTTTAATTTTGAAGTTTTTCTACAATTATACGCGGCTGACGAAGGTCGATGTTCCTCTTGGTGACCAGTTCTTTTACTGTAAAAGAACTTTTTCATTTGATTGAATAAGAATTAAATATTTCTAACAATATACTACTAAAAAATTCAAGGAAAACTGAATTGTGGCCTACTTTTCATTTCAAATGTGATACGACGATGAAAAAATAGAATATACTTCTCTTTGCAAAGTTATCTCAAAACAAGTAATTCTTCACATTTTGTAAGCTCCATACGACAGAAATTGGTAATTTTAATTTTTCTAAAAGAATGTAAAAGTAGAAAATCTACATATTAGTATTTGCAACATATACAGGGTGGGGCATTTTAAACAGGTCACCTGAATAACTCGCTTGTTTTTGAAGATAAGAGAAAATGCATTAGACCAAACTTACTTGGTATCGGGGGGCTCATAATCTGGTATTACCAATTTTTCTGTAGGTGGAGGCGTCAAGGTGATATAAAGGTCAACTCTGATTTTTTAAACGGAACAGTATATGTTTTTGCTTACATTCTGATAGAGTGTTTCAAGACGAATACAATGACCTATTATGAAGGTCATTCAAGGTCACCCAAAGTCAACTGCAATAGAAAATAAAATGTCTGAAAGCATTCTTCAAATACTTTTGTGTCTTCTCTGGTTGTTGGCATACCGTTCTTGTAAGTATTGATAAGGATCACAGAACGTAAATAAACATACAATCACATTGTATGCTTACCCCGGTATCCAGAAATGTTATTAGTAGTTTGACTACCGACTAGACTACAGCTTCGTAATATTTATTGAGTCTGTGTTCAGTTTTCTAAAATGCGTTACACGATAGCAGAGAAAGTAGAAATGGTTCTTATTTATGGTGAATGTCATAGAATTATGAGAGAAGCGGTACGGGTGTATGGTGAAAGATTTCCCGATCGTATGGACCTTCACTTTCTGTCTTTACAAACATTATAAAAAAGTTCCAAGAAACTGGAACTGTGGATAACAAAACACGTAATCATGCCAAACGA
The DNA here is from genome assembly GCA_916610255.1 of Lasioglossum lativentre. Lineage (NCBI taxonomy): Eukaryota > Metazoa > Arthropoda > Insecta > Hymenoptera > Halictidae > Lasioglossum > Lasioglossum lativentre. The sequence goes on along the minus strand of OU744359.1, from coordinate 27,399,435 downwards.
GCAACTGATGATGGAAACTCGACAAATATTGTAGCAGCTGTAATACGAGATCCATATGTTAGTACAAGACAACTGGAACGCGAAAGAGGAATCAGTCGACGAAGTATTTTACGAATATTACACATTAATTTCACCCGTTCCATATATCACTTCATCAACAATTAACTGAAAATGATTATACAAAACGTTTACAATTTTGTGAATTTGGCTTACGAAAACTACAAGGCGATGACATGTTCTTGAGTAAAATATAATTTACCGATGAGGCCACATTTACAAACCATGGAGCAGTTAACCGTCACAACATGCACTACTGGTCAGTAGATAATCCACGATGGTTGAGAGAAGTCAACAAACAGAGACCTTGGTCTGTAAACGTCTGGTGCGGCCTTCTTCATAATAAAATAATTGGTCCATATTTTATTGATGGCACGCTAAATAGTAGTAAGTACCTGAGAATCTTAGAAGAAGTTTTGCCAGAATTGTTAGAAGACACTTCATTGGACATACGACAATCCATGTAGTTCCAGCAAGACGGATGTCCTGCTCATTCAGCACGCAATGTTACAGAATTTCTAAATAGAAAATTTGGAGATTGTTGGATAGGTCGATCAGGAAGTAACGAATGGCCGGCACGATCCCCAGACCTGACACCTCTCGATTTTTATTTGTGGGGAAAATTAAAGGCAGAAGTGTACCGCGAAAAACCAACTACCAAACTTGACATGCAACAACGTATAAGAAGAGCTTTCTCTGTAATAGATACAAATGAAATTTGCCAGGCAGTGTCATCAGTATTGCAACGATTTAGACTATGTATCCATGTTCAAGGTCGCCATTTTCAACACCTGCAGTAGCAGTATCAAAGTATCCATGTATTCGAAGTGTGCTTTGAGATAATCAGTTTTCTCTTTCAGTTCACTTTGGGTGACCTTGAATGACCTTCATAATAGGTCATTGTATTCGTCTTGAAACACTCTATCAGAATGTAAGCAAAAAAATATACTGTTCCGTTTAAAAAATCAGAGTTGACCTTTATATCACCTTGACGCCTCCACCTACAGAAAAATTGGTAATACCAGATTATGAGCCCCCCGATACCAAGTAAGTTTGGTCTAATGCATTTTCTCCTATCTTCAAAAACAAGCGAGTTATTCAGGTGACCTGTTTAAAATGCCCCACCCTGTATATGCTATTGGAAGATAAATCGGTGCCTCAAAGCTGTGTCTAATATTATGTAAGAGAGAAAGGCATTGTTTACAAATAGTGTTGAGATAAAATCAATAAAGTAAATGTTTTCATCGATATTTAGTATTCCTCCAATTTTCTCATATTGTATATCCAGATAGTTTCATTTAAATTGTACCTTTATCTGGTATTACTTTGTTCGTACGTTTTTTCCTCACTTGGACTTTTATTTTTCGAACTGTTCTTAAATTTATTGAATTAGTAGCACATTCAGAATTTATTTCTGGAGAACCTGCAAAACCAAACACAAACAATTTGACCATGTACGTTTGTGTCCCTTTAATGTACTTACCTAGAGTAAATATAGACAAAGAAGGACTCAGCTCCAATGACCTAAACCTTCCCATATGTTGTCAAGATCAACAGTCCAAACAACTTTTCCCTATGTCGCTCGGTCTTAGTTTTGGTGATTGTTCGGCAACTCGATCGTTCGATCGAAATGACCGGGATCCGGAACCGCTCAGTCGTGAGCGCGTGAGGAACACGAAAAGGAGGTGTACGAGGAACTAGACAATTATTGTTTTAACTCACGAGTCACTCGGAACTTTTATTCTCGGCACTAATGTGTCGAGAGAATCGCGACAATAATTTTAGACAGCGGCTCGTCAGGTAATTTAGAGACACGAGAACGGAGAAATTGATGTGGTCTGCGATAGACCAAAAAAGACAATGATAGAGCGACTCAGCTAGACTATGCAAAGCCAGACAAGAATACAATTATGCAAGATAATGAGAATGAGAATGAGAATGAGAATGAGAGCGGCTCTCGCAAGGAGGGCCTTTAAATGCTTTTCGTACGGCAGGCGGGGTCGGACGCGATTGGATCAAGATCGATCGCATGATCCCAGAAGACGACGATTCGAGATTCAAATTGGAGATGTTTACCGGTGACGAGTGTGGATAAACACACAGCGGTCTCGCGAAACGGTAACGATTGATCGCTAGTCGACTCTAACTACATACAATAGGAAAAAAAGGAACATATCGAACGTCGATCGACAGTCGGCGTAACGACGAATAAATTCTCCAATTTGAATCCCGAACAGTGATAATTGTAAAAAACTTTCGTTAAATTTAAATTACAAGTACACTTTATTCTCCTACAAGCTGTCACTGAACGGTAATTAAAATGTATAAAATCATATACAAGATCTCAAAGAAAAGGTATAGTCCAAATTGGATTGGAGTTAGATCGCTGGGAAGGCCGACTTTGGTTACACTGTTACGCATTTCAAATGGACTTCTGTATGTACTGTCTGTATGTATCTATATGTAATCCATAATGAACCTAATCCTAACTCAGAACTAACATAGACCTAATCTTAATCCTATCTATATTTCGTAGTATTAAAAAATTGTACTCAAAATATCTATTTATTTAAAGTTTTTTTGCAATTATCTCGGAAACTAAGGCTGAGCAACGCGTATATGTATAAGAAAGAGTTGTTCAAAATGTTGACCTTGACAACATATTTCAAGTGCAATGGAATCGGAGCTGGGTCCCCTTTTATCTATATGTATTTACCGTACCTTGTGCTAACCTACATTGGGTTTTATCGGCGACTTCATTTCGCGATTCTTGACCTTCCTCAACAACAGTTGCATCCATTGAATTGTTAGCGCAGTCAAGATAAGTGTCTGGAAAGTCTTTAAAAAATTATTATTGGAGATACATTTACCAGTGATTATGAAAGTGGGCCGAGTCCCCTTTTGTTTATATTTACCGTACTTTGTGTTAACCTACATTGGGTTTTATCGGCGACTTCATTTCGCGATTCTTGACCTTCCTCAACAACAGTTGCATCCACTGAATTGTTAGCGCAGTCAAGATAAGTGTCTGGAAAGTCTTTAAAAAATTATTAGTGGAGATACATGTACCAGTGACTATAAAAATGGTGTAAATAAAAAAACTGTTGTCGATAATTTTATTAATAATATTGAAATATAGAGATGGAGATAATACAAAATAAGAAACACACTTAATTTTTTTATATTTTGACCTGCACCTTTTTCATAATTTAACATTCTTGTTCGGATCTTTATTGGCTTCCGTTATGTGGAAGCTTGAATTTAGGATCACTCGATTATCCCGGAAATGTAAAATGTCAATTATAGCTGTGTTTTGTGGGAGAGCATTTATTCAGGTGTTTTCCTGTTCACCACCACTCGCGATACAATGTAAATCGTATTACAATAAACTGCAATAATCGGCTTATAGTTTCGTAGAAAGCGCGAAGACAAGAACTGGTTTTCAATCGAATCGATTCGTCACGGAGATTCCGAGAAAAGAGAGCGAGAGGCTCCTTGTTATCGTGTATATTCGTCGCAGCTCGTTTCCCCCACCGCGCACCTCGAACTACTCGGTCCGCCCGAAGTGTGCGGGGAGTGAGAGACGAGCCGCGATGACAACCGAGTTCTCGTCACAATATCATTTCGGCAATCGTCTAAACACGTACACGCTCGACGCGGTACTTGCGAGGACGGATCCGTACAGCGATACCGATCAGCTGTCGGTTTTAACTCGAACAATTCTACATTAATAATAATTGCAATACTTTACCTTCATTCCCGTACATTATTATCTTGTTGCCCTTATAAAAAGATAATAAGAATTCCTTTAAAGTTAACCTAAAAACCAGGAAATGTATAAACATCTTTTATAAGAAAACATTTGTTCGGGCTCAACCGTCGGCTGCGCCCGACAACGAACGGGAGCATCGACCGAGCGACCGATAGGACCGCCGCGGCCCGCAAACAATAAACACGCGCGCCCGGCAAAACGGTCACTCGCTCGATTCAAATCCGTCGATCGCTGAAAAACCGTTCGGCAACGCGTTCCCCGCGACACCCCTTCCCCACATATTTAAACAATTTTATGTGCCTATAAAATTCTGTTTATAAAAAAGATGTTTATTAAAAACATTGTTCGTGAAAAAGTATAAATTGTTTAAAAAATTGTATTTGTTTAAACAATTTTTCTTGCAAGATTCGTTTAAAAAATATTTGTTTCAAACTTAATTCGTTTCAAAACGAAAGTTACAAAATTTAACATTTTTAAAAACTGTACTTGTTTAAGTTTACGTAGATTGTATAGTCAGGAAAAATATATTTGATTGAATGGTAAATGATTAATTAAACTTACATTAGCGGATCTCGATCATTTCCATCGTTGATTCAGCTTCTCCTTACTCGCGTTTCAGCTACTCGGTCCACCGAAACGCGAGCTTTCGAAACTTGATGTTTTCAACGTTTTAGCAAGGTCAATAACGAAAGTTTAAAAGATGTGTTTGGTGAGCTCGTATAAATTATATGCACTCTGAAAATTTCATTGAAATTGATTAATTGGTTTAGGAGTAATAAAAGATCAGAAGTGGTGATGCGGCCGAAAATCATGGAAAATTGCAATTTTTATTCGAAGACTTTGAATAAATCCGCCATGCACAGTCCAAATCCTATCGAGTTTGGTATTTTCTTAATCGGATGAACGCCACGAAGTAGCTAACGTCACTTCCGTGAAAGAATCATGGAAAATAAACAAGTTTAGCAAATCACTTGTTAGTAGTTCCATGCCGATATACAGTATTTTATCGATAATGGTCCGAAACACGGGTCCGGCCAGGGACGATTATCCGACAGGGAGACTATTCTTTGACTTTTGCCGAACGTAGAAACTTGACACCAAAGCTCGAGAGGCCTCAGCCGCCGAGAAGTGTAACATGATACGGATCCGGTATATCGGTGTGAGACCACTTCTAATCCAATAACAAAACTTCTTTATTTTTTATTATTTTTTTATGGAACTTTCACCATCATATTCTTGACATTTTTCTAATGAAATTGATACCAAAAATGATATAATTCCGATTATATTTACGTGTGTAATGGACGACCCCGCGTAACTTCTCATTAAAATTATATGAACGGCAATTAATGTAAATATGATACGAATTATATCGTGTTTAGTATCATTTTCAAGGTCTCATACAAAAATAAGTAATAATAAAAAAGTTTTTTATTGGGATTACATTGTGAGGACGCCGCGGGCTTTTGAACTGTGCCGGCGACTGCGACTCTCCGCGTCTCTTTCTTTCCCACACGCTGTATTTCCTTGCGCTCGAAACTTTGATCGCCCATTACACAAGTAAATATCATCGGAATTATATCATATTTCCATATTTGGTATCATTTTCATTAGAAAAATGCCACGAATATTTTGGTGAAAGTCCCATAAAAAAATAATGAAAAATAAAGAAGTTTTGTCATTCGATTAGTAGTGGTCTCCTGGTGTCACACCGACATACTCGACCCGTATCATGTTACACTTCTCGATGGCCGAGGCCGCTCGAGCTTCGAGGCCCCTCACGGAGTACACCCCGCAGGAGTGGGGATAGTTCTGAGTCATTTAACCGCCAGACTCTTGCGACAATTATCTACCTGGCTCCCCGTGGGGTTGCCCGGCTGTGTTTATTGCACCACGTGTCCACGGAGACCGAGGCTCTCGTCACCTCGTCGCCTCGTCGCCCTAGCAAAAGAGATAATTTTATACGAAGGATCTATTCGAAGACTCCGACTATATCCACGAATACTTTCACGAATACAACCAGTAGACACAGTTCAAATCCTATCGAGTTTAGTCTTTTTTAATCGGATGAACGCCACGAAGTAGCTAGCGTCACTTCCGTGAAGGAATTATGAAAAATAAACAAGGGCTGCAATTCACTTCTTAGTGAATTCTCGGGCCTTGATACGTGTTTATTGGAGCCTCGAGCAGGTCAAAATTATTCGAAGTCTCCGATTAATAAATGAAAATAATAGATAAAAATTTTATGCGACGTTTTGAATAAATTCGCTTCGAATAAAAATTTATCTATTATTCGGCGAATAATAAATTATTTAAATAACGAGTCGAATAAAAGATACACGACCGTTATAATTAAATGAAAAACGTGTAAACCTCATATGTAAAACCACCAATTTTGAAGATGTCAGAGAATTCTTTGAGATACGTTCATATTTCACTGAACACTGCAACATATGTAAATTCGAACAAAATTCGAACAAAAAGAATGATCTCCTTCGTTGTCCAAAGGCTGGGGGTTTGAGCGGACAACGAGCGTGCCCCGACATGCTTTTTGATTTATGACTGCGTCTAGATATCGCGCCGACCGCGCCGAGCGAGGCTTCAATAGAGAGCCGAACACAGAGAAGGAAAGAATGAAATACGGATCGAGTGACCGAAGCATGCCGCCGTCGCCGGCACAGTTTAAAGGTCCGCGTGTTGTCACTGTACATAATGCCAATTAAAAATGCTTTATTTTTCATTATTTTTTAATGGGACTTTCACTGGCATGTTTCTGTCATTTTTCTGATTAGAACAAAACCAAACACGATATAATTTGTCCCATATTTACTCTACATGTGAAGCATAATTTATAATTTATCATACATTTAACACATGCTATATATAGCATATGTTTAAATAAACAACTTAACATCTCGAAAATATGTTCTCAAATAATTAGACTTGAATTTTGCAAATTAACGGAGTTACAGCCCGTAGGAGCACAGCGCGACCTGCGCTGTGGGCACGATCGTTCTCCAGCGCCTATGATTTGACATGAATTTGGCTTCTTCGTACAAGATGCCTCCGTTAAAGCAAGACGATGGCTAGTTTTGTATTTTTATTAATTCATTTTCGATTCAATTAGACTTTAGTGAAACGGCTAGTTAAACGACAAAGAAAAGCATTCGCAGTCAAAAGCAGTTAACTGTCTGGCTTTAGAAAACTCCGTAACAAATTTTAAACGACTAATTATACTAAATCAAAAAAGAATAAGAAAAATAATCACTAGAAACTTATTAATAAAAGTGTTAGCATCGCATTGGTATTGTAAACATTACAGTTTTTCTTTTTTTTCACTCGCTATCCTCTTCCATGTCCTACAGTACTCCATACCGTCAACGAAACCAGTAAATAAAGTTGAAATTATATCGTGTTTGGTATCATTTTAATCAGAAAAATGCCAGAAATAAGTTAGTGAAAGTCCCATAAAAAAATAATGAAAATTTAGAGATTTGTAAAATCGATTCCTCGAGTCAATGTAGTGGTGTTCACACCGATATACCCGAGCCGACATCAATCTTCGCCGCCCTGCGGAGCGACTCGGCCTTGACAGGTAGTGGAGTGGGTAGGCACTGGACAACGAGCGTGCCCCTGATTCAGGACAACGAAGGAGCGTTTACTGTATGTAGATTAACGATCATGGAAGTGTGGGTACTTGAAAATAATTAAAAGTTAAAACAATTATAAGAAACTGCGATTGAGATCATCGTCAGCAGAAAAATTCAAAGATTCATATCTTTACATCTTTCAATGCCTACATATAGCTGTTTTATGCTTCAACCGATTTCGATGAAATTTTGTGCATGTATACAGGCTGAGTCTCATAACATGATGATCTCAAATAACTCGTAAATTATTTGTTGTACGAGAAAATTGTTCAAAGATATGTTGCATCGTTCCTAGAGGGACATATAGTGCTTCAATCAGATTTTTGTTACTTTGATTTTTTATCAAGGTATGAAGGTCGCACCTTCAGTTTTTTAAATAGAATATGTATATACATATGTACTTACCATATTGAAGTTGAGGGATAACAGTTCGAGCACCCATCAGCTCTCATAGTAGTAGGTACAAATGGAAAATTATATCGATAATATCTCGTTAACTATTAGATTTGTGATATATGAAGGTCAATACTTTTTTACGCAGAATAATGTGCTTCATCCGAGTTCGAGCAAAAATATTGGGCATTCCATTTAAAAAACTGAAAGTGACCTTATAATTGTACCTTGATAAAAAATCAAAGCAATAAAAATAAGATTGCAGTCCCCTAGGAACGATGCAACATTTGTTTGAACATATTTTTCGTACAACAAACAACTTACGAGTTATTTGAGATCGTCATGTTATGAGACTCACCCTGTATAACTTACTTGATTCTTTAGAAGGCATATCTTAAATTTTCATTATAGGCACAGATAAAAAAGTTAAAAATCGCAACCTGCACATTTATCTTCGAAATTCCAAGCAATAGTAATTTAAAAAAAAATTTTCTTATACATTATCTATTAAAATGTCTTTTCTAACATCTTAAAAAAAATCCATATTTCGTAAATCCATCCCAATATGTCCACCATGGAGGTGGAAGAAAGGTCAAAGAGTCACTGCACACGGTGTGCGGGTTGACGGGAAAACCCCAAGATGAATAGCTGCAGCTCTCAACTGACCGTGGAGGTCAAACAAAGAAGTTTGTCATCGAATTAGTTGTTTACACTTCTCGGCGTTCGACAAAACTCAAAGAATAGTATCCCTAGCGTATAAATGACCCTCGGCAGACCCGTGTTGAGGACTTATATCGATAAATAAAATACGTAACCCCCGTTTCTGGTAGAGACGAGTCGAGCGGACCGCTATTATGGGCCGTTGTCTATACCGCTGGTCTCGAGCTGGTATTTTTACCAGCAGACTGTATACGACTAAATGACCCTATTTATACCTCGAGAACAATATTAGTAACCACTCTTGGCCATCGATACCTTTTTAATGAAGAGGTAAAAACCCCGAAACCCTCATCGGTTTGAATGGAATGAAATCATAAGTCTTGTTGGGTTCTGACCAGTGTTAGCTGGTTTGCTTAGGAACGGTTCCTTTACTAATGACCTTTTGTCGCTATGTACTAAATAGAGAATCTGTTTTTAGTAATGTCCAAACTTTTGGCATGTTTTCTAGAACCCAACAAGATATTTTATGATTTTCAAAATCCCAAAATCGACGATGGTGCCTGCAAAATGTGATCGATTTGGCATGAAATGACCCAAAAGATTCTTGATTAGTATGATTGTGATTATGGTGTGAACCAGAATGAAAAATGTGAAGATTTACAAAATGGTGGCACTTTGAATATTGAATATCGATTTTCTTGGCTTGTTTCATATATAGCGAGCTAAAAAAAATAAGAAATTTTTTTTTCTATAATTCTGGTTCAGAGACGATATCGGCACATCCACCGAACGTGAACGTCAAAAATGAAGTCAATCGGTCGACTAGACTCTAGTCACTAGAGTTTAAGATAGCATGTCAGCCATGTAAAAAAACTTTGTTTCGAGAAAAACGCGTTTAAAGTTTCTCATACCCGTTATATGAGAATGGCATACTTACGACTAGTCTGCTAACTCAGGTCCATACAATGGTCCTTCCACGTGTTCAAAAAGTCCTGTCTACTTTCAGAAAATGCAAAAAATAAAAAATCAATTTTTTTAGTGGTGTAGACTAGAATACCCTCTTAATAATAACTGTATCTAAAAATATGATAAAATCGGAGGTAGTGTTGATGACAATATCTCATTATTAAATTAATAATATTCAAGATGGTCGCATTTAAGCCACGATATGAAATCTGTATTTCTTCGAATTCTTCCGGGTTTTTTATTTTTTACAACTAGAGTTTGCAACTAAAAGATTGGAAAAAATTAAAATTCTATCATTATAATTAATGTTATATTTAATTTATATTAATTAGAGATTTGTATACTAGATCTATATCTTAGTTACATATTTTATATAAAACGATATAAACTTTTCGTTCTGATCAAGGCCAAAGATGATGTAGGTTCTTGTCCGGATTGAGTGTGGAGAATGGTTCTTGTCCGGACTGAGTGTGGAGAATGGTTATTGTCCGGACTGAGTGTGGAGAATGGAGCTGATCCAGGCTAAGCACTCGAGTAGGGGGCAGCACTATAATGGGCACGGCCAAAACCCGGGCGTGAGCACTCTCATTACTCTCTGGTCTATTCCTATGTTACGTCCCGCGGTTGATTTCGATCCGGTGATCGATTATTACGCGGTCTAGGGACGGTTGACAATTATGACTCAACCTTTGAGTCCACGCGGCAAGCTCGTCCGTCGTCTGACTCGGGATCACGACGCCTAATCCCCCGATTTACGCTCCGTTGTATTTACTACCGGAGGGTTGTACACCGAATTGCCGTCAATACCGGCGTAGAGCTGTTTCCTCGCGGTCAACTTCCTCAGGCTTTCGTCGTACGCGGTGACCGGAGGTAGAGTCAGGGGAGTAGGAACCCTCCAAGTAGTCTCGGATAGAACTCGTACCTTCCCGGTAAATGGGGTGTTGGACACGATGGTTGGCACCGTGTGTACGCCCAGCAGGTCGGTCCAATATGGGACGAGGTGTTCAGCCTGGTTCGCGAACGCTTTCCGCAGCTGATATCGTCGTCCGGCGCGACGCGGCATGTAATACCAATCACCAGGTAATCGAAATAATAATTGATAGTGCCGAGCTACGTATTCCGGTGGATCTCAGAGAACGCATCGAGCCCTGGTAGGCTTCGGACATGCAGTGGTGAATACGTAGGTCGAATGCTGTAACTAGTATTACTGGTGGTGTGTATTGGTATGACACGCAACGTTAGGAAATGGAAATGTAATTGAATATAGACTCTGGTATGATGATATATATGTATATATATATATATATATATATATATGTGAGTAAGGAACAAGATTATGTCTAATACTAACTTAACTGAATATAACCTATGCTAACGGATTTAAGTACGCGTGATTTAGGAAGTAATGGGAACTAGTAACGCTCGGTATAGTAACGCTTGAGATAGTAACGCAAGAGAGCTACCAGGAGAAGAAGTCTCGCTGGAGTCAGGAACCGAAGTGGTTAATTAATGAGCCGCTCTGAGGTCCTTCGATCTAGATCGGCCGCAGAGTGGGGATAGTTCTATAGTGGGAGTGATAAGCGAGGACGCAAAGGTAGGGATCGCTAGGGCGCGACACGTAATGCTTTCGGCTTCGCGCGTCGTTGACCGTTATGCGTGAGGTATACGTGCGAGGTTATGTATAAGATCTCTAATGCTAACTTAATACTAATGTAACACATCGGTGGATGTGGTGACATCGACCGATGTGACAACTATATCTCGTCGGTGGTGGGATCTGCCCTTACCGACGGCGCTGCCCTGTATAACGACATTCGCAGCATTAATCAGTGTGACCGTGCTGCCATCTTGCGGGGAAGCGGAATCCAGGACAGAGTTGCCTTCCAGATTCACTCCAGAAGCTGCCTTCCACGTGGCCTGCATCCAGATGGTTCCAGATTCCGGGCCACTGCGCTCGTTTTCGGCACTCCTCGTGGAGGTCATTTGGCTATCAGGGTTAAGTTCAATTTTTAATAAAAAATAGAGAAGATGCATAAGGTGTGCAAGCTTAACTGCCAAAAGTATATATCATTTACACAGTATTTATCAAACATAACAAGTAAAATGATAAACTATTGAATGTGATGGGAGCGAGGTACGCTCCTGAGGGAACTCTCTCGAAGCGTGCCATGCGCGACGGCGCACGCGCGGCGAATTGTTCGCGCCTGTTGAATAGAAGAGTCTAACATGCGTGCCACGTGTAAATGATAGAAGTAATGTTAAGCGTATTAATAGTTTAGATTATAAATGTATATAGTGCAATAAACATTAGGTTAAGTCAAGACCTTCTTATGATTATTTGAAATCTACGCCCAACATATGGTAGCAGAGGTCTGTGGTTAATATCGGCGAGTTCGCGAAAGTGAGGTTAGAAAAGGCACGTGGTAACAAGAAAAGAAAGGCATTCACGATGGCAGAAGGAAGCGTTTCAAGTCGACGAATAGAGCAATTGACAGATAAAAATTATCACGTGTGGGCTTTGAAGATACGAGCAGTATTAAAAGCGAAAAAATTATACAAGGAGATAATAGAATGTGACGAACCACCAAAAATAGAAGGTCAGACACCGGAAGAAGAAAGAAAACGACAAATCCCAGATAGCACAAAGTCGTCTTAAATACGTCTTTTAGTCGCCTGCCGCAAGCTGTAAGTACGTCTTAAAGACGTACGTAAAGACTTTTTTTCGTCTTTTACTCGTCTTTAATTGGTCTTTGACACGTCTTTGTTACAAATGTTACGTCTTACAGACCGCTTTTATACGTCTTTTGCGCGACTTACAGACGTCTTTTTGTTTCTTAAAAAAGTCGTCTGAAAGATGTAGCTTTAAGACCTCTTTTTGCCATCTTTTATACGTCTTTTAGGGTCTTTGATGCGTCTTTTATGCATCTTTTATACGTCTTTCAGACAGCTTTTCAGCATCTTTCGAGGATCTTGCAGGCGTCTTTTTAAGGGCCTTTTAGGCTTCTTTTATGCATCTTTTACACGTCTTATTAGCGGTCTTTCAGGCATCTTTTAGAGCATTGATTATTACATAGTTAGGAATAAAAAAAAAAGAACGCTGAGAAACTCCCGCGCTGACCCAACCGAACTGTTGGAAACAACATTAATATTTTCTGATGTTATGCGCTGACACAGTAGAATACTATCAAGCTTTTTTTTTTATTTAGAGGCCTTTTTTGAAACCTGTTGGTTTATTTCGGCTTGGTCCTACACACAGTTTTTATTAAGGTGGGTTTCCGAGAACCACCCGAGCGACTACTAGTTTTATATCACTTGAGAAAAATCTCAGAGGTGACGGGGGGATTCGAACCCGGGACCACGAGATCGTAGCCGCGGGCCTCATCCACTTGAGCCACTGCGACTAATCAAATTAATCAAGTTTATCAGTGTCTAATAGGCTTACAGAATAAATAAAATATAACAATTTGAAGATCAACTTAGCTTTTCACGGGAAAAACGTCAAAAATCGATTTCTGTTTTTTTTAACAACGGCGTACCTCTCTTAAAAATCTGAAAAAAATCATGAACGACACTTATAATAATATGTCGGTACTGTAAAAATATAGAGGTGGTCAATTTAAAACTTCCATGTAAAATCTGCATTTTTTCGATTTTTTTGAGGTTTTTGCTAAAGATCTGTTCGAGCTGAAATTTCAATTTCGAGTAGGTCGAAGTTTTATGAAGGCTCGAATATTCGAGCCGTTCGACTCATTTCTGACGTAGAAAAGACGCCTCCAAAAAGACGACTTTACACATATGTAAAAGACGCCACATTGAAGCCGTCTTTTTCACAGCAAAAATAAGACGAAAAAAAGCCGTCTCACCTCAGCCGTGAAAAAGACGCCTCCAAAAAGACGACTTTACAGATATGTAAAAGACGCCACATTGAAGCCGACTTTTTCACGGCAAAAATAAGACGAAAAAAAGCCGTCTGCCCTCAGCCGTGAAAACGACGCCTCCAAAAAGACGACTTTACACATATGTAAAAGACGCCACATTCAAGCCGTCTTTTTCACAGCAAAAATAAGACGAAAAAAAGCCGTCTCACCTCAGCCGTGAAAAAGACGCCTCCAAAAAGACGACTTTACAGATATGTAAAAGACGCCACATTGAAGCCGACTTTTTCACGGCAAAAATAAGACGAAAAAAAGCCGTCTGCCCTCAGCCGTGAAAACGACGCCTCCAAAAAGACGACTTTACACATATGTAAAAGACGCCACATTCAAGCCGTCTTTTTCACAGCAAAAATAAGACGAAAAAAAGCCGTCTCACCTCAGCCGTGAAAAAGACGCCTCCAAAAAGACGACTTTACAGATATGTAAAAGACGCCACATTGAAGCCGACTTTTTCACAGCAAAAATAAGACGAAAAAAAGCCGTCTGCCCTCAGCCGTGAAAACGACGCCTCCAAAAAGACGACTTTACACATATGTAAAAGACGCCACATTCAAGCCGTCTTTTTCACAGCAAAAATAAGACGAAAAAAAGCCGTCTCACCTCAGCCGTGAAAAAGACGCCTCCAAAAAGACGACTTTACAGATATGTAAAAGACGCCACATTGAAGCCGACTTTTTCACGGCAAAAATGAGACGAAAAAAAGCCGTCTGCCCTCAGCCGTGAAAACGACGCCTCCAAAAAGATGACTTTACAGATATGTAAAAGACGCCACATTGAAGCCGACTTTTTCACGGCAAAAATAAGACGAAAGAAAGCCGTCGCCCCCCAGCCGTAAAAAAGACGACTCCAAAAAGACGACTTTACAGATATGTAAAAGTCGTCTTTTTGAGACGTAAGACGTAAAGACGTAAAAAAGTCGAAAAAAGACGACTTAAAGTCGTACTGTGCTATCTGGGATTTGGGAGACAAAGAACGATGAGGCTTTCGGGATAATAATTACCACGTTGTCCGACCAGCAAGCGGGACAATTCCTAGTGGAAGAAAATGCAAAAAAGGTATGGAACGAGCTGAAAAGAATACACGAGGGAGATATAGAAAATAGACGAATAGATACAGGGCTCGAGTTAAAAAATATAAGGATGAACAGTCACGAGTCAATCACAGATTACGTTACAAGAGCGAGAAACATCGCCTCCCGAAGCGCATCTCTAGGCTACGTTATAGAAGAGCGTGAGATATGCTACCACGTAGTTAGAGGGATTCACCCAAGATTAGAAAGAACAACTGCGGTGCTGAGAACACAGAGGAATAAGCTTAGAAGAAGTGAAACAATCCCTAGAAGAAGAAGAAACCAGGCAGAACATGCATACGAGACAAGAGCAGCACAGTGGCCATAATGAAAGCAACACGACAATTTGTAAAGCAACCGAACGTTAATGGATGTTTCAACTGTGGAAGAACAAACCATAAAGTTAAAGATTGTGTCTTCAAGAAAGATACATGGCAAAATGAAAGAGGTCGAGGGAAAACATATAGACCGTGGGGTAGAGGAAACGACAGAGGAAACCATAGAGGAAGTTACAGAGGCGGCAGAGGAGAAACCAGCTGCATGGTAACAGAATCTCAAGAGGAATATAGTCTTCTAATAGGAGAACACTGGAAAACAGAGGGACGAAGGAATGGTGACGAAGAGGAACTGCAATGGATTCTTGACTCAGGTTCTACGTCGCACATGACTTCAATCGAAGAAAATATGGAAGACAGTGTACCGTTCAAAGTGAAAGTGAATCTAGCCGAGAGTGGTAGGAATATAGTGTCTGAAGCCAAAGGGGATGTTAGAATAAAAGTGAAAACTTATGAAGGGGAAAAAAATTTAGTCATTAGAGATATTCTATACATACCGTCGCTGAGAACAAATTTACTGTCAGTGAGTCGTTTAAGTGACCAAGGATATAAAGTGATTTTCTATAATGGTAAAGCGAAGATAGTCAGTAGAGACGGGGAAACAATAGCAATCGCATTTAATAACAATGGTGTGTTTGTACTAGATTGTAAGTTAAGAAATAAGACTGCCATGAACATTCAAGAAATCAGAGACACTAAAGTAGAAATAAGTGATTGCGAAAGGGAAAACCCCAGGGGTTCAGATAAAATGTCAAACAATAGATACAGTAAGATGCTTTGGCATAGGAGATTAGGGCATGTGTGCGATAAGTACCTAGAATCTATGAAGAACAAAAACATTGTTAGAGATTTACAATTCATGTCAAAACCAATGGAGCTGTGTGAATCGTGTGTGATGGGTAAGTTAGTGCAAAAACCTCATAGATTAATAGAAAACTAGCTGGATATTGTTGCTCGCTCGCTTCGCGAGCTCGCGAGTGGAGGTGTTGTAACTCGCTTTGCGAGTTCGCGAGAGGGTTAGTGGTACGGATGTTATTTGGTATCTGACTCTCCACGAGCCACACAAAGAACTTCCCGATTCGTTAGTTGCAGTATATTATTATCATTATTAATTTATTTAGTGTACGTGTGATTACATGTTTTGTTTGTGATTACATTGAGATGATTACATGTTTTCAGGGAAATTCAATAGTTTTCTACTTATCAAAATGTTTGCTATATGGCGTCGCATTAAACCAACATCGTATGCTCGTTGCTCGCTTGGTTCCCTGTTATAGCATAGTAATGTTGCAAAATAAATTGCAAATGCTCCACAATCAAACGCATTGTTTTGATATTGTACTCTGTGAAATATATACTTCTTCTTATATTTATAAAGGGCATTCAAATAATCTATTACATCATGGTTCAAATGATTAGCATTAAAACTATCATAAATGTGTACATTTCCGTTACCATCAGATCTTGTGCAAATCCAATGTCCTACCACCTTTTTTCCAATTTCACCAGTGTATATTATCTGAATATTCGTCTCATGTTCTGGGATCTCTTGTAAATTACTCAAAAAAGCTCGAACGTAACCAGTATCTTGAGCAAAGTTGTATATTCGACGTTAATAAATAATAATTATTTATGTATACTCGAGATACGAGTTTTAGTATGTATACTCACGAATAATATACGAGTTAACAATATATATAATCTTCTTAAAACGTACACTAAATTACAATAACTTCCCTATAAATCGGGAAGTTAATATTGATAATAATATACTGCAACTAACGAATCGGGAAGTTCTTTGTGTGACTCTTCGAGAGTCAGATACACAATCAGATACGCAAAGCGAGCTACAACACCCCCACCCGCGAAGCGAGCGAGCAACAATAACCAGCTAGTTAATTTTAATATTCCGCATGCTCCATTAACCAATCCGTCTTCAACATCAATGTTATTGATTATCAAAAAATATTATTTTTTTATATTAACTTTCAATTTCATCTCAGTTAATAATTCGTATTGAACTGCTTGTTTTTTTAAAGATTGTAATATAAATGTTTTTGTACTTTCATCGATATTCTTTGAAAATGTATTCTCGGCAATAGCGATGATTAACTCAATCTTGTATTGAGATATTTTTCGATTAATGTAAGCGGTAACATTAGCATTAGTTGGATAATTAAAAAAAAAATTAAAAAAATTTTTTTTTAAAGTTAAAAAAAAATTTTAAAAGTTAAAAAAAAATTTTTTTAAATAAAAAAAAATAAAAATGGAATATATATAATTGCGTTTGTTTATTCGGTGGAACATTTCCATCCTCTCGTATAAATTGCATTGTTGAATGAACTTCTTTCGAAAAAAACTAAAAAAACTAAAAAACTACTTGACCAATATGGACCAAAATCTAATCAGCTCTAAGTTACAGCGGGGCACATCGATTGCATCATTCATCATTCCGATCGCGTAGTTACTTTTTCTGAAAACGTTAACGAAAAATTTGATACCATAGAAACGGACATACGCACACACACACACACACACACACATACCGACATTTTGATAAAAATAGTCTAAAATGACTCCAATGACCATGAAACGTGAAGATCTGCTAAAAATTCGATTTTCGATTTTCGGGGTAATTACAGTAACTTCCCTATGAATCGGGAAGTTAATAAATATACTCAACAACCATTAGAATTAGTACATATAGATTTATGCGGACCAATGCCAGTAGAATCATTAAACGGAAGTAAATATATAATGGTAATTGTGGACGATTTCTCGAGGTATGTGAGCGTGTGTTTTGAAAAATAAAAATGAAGCATTCGAGTGTTTTGTGGATTATATTAATAGAAGTGAGAAGCAACTAGGGAAAGTATTAAAAAATGTAAGATCAGATAACGGCAGAGAATTTGTAAATGAGAATTTTATAAAGTTATTTAGAAGTAAAGGTATAAATCACCAGAGAACTGTAGCATACAATCCACAAAGCAACGGAGTTGCTGAGAGAATGAACAGGTCTTTGTTAGAGAAAATGCGAGCAATGTTGATAGATGCAAAGTTACCGAGTGAATTTTGGGCCGAAGCAGCAATGACGGCAGCTTGGTTAAAGAACCTAACCCCAACAAGAGACACAGGTGACAAAACACCAATAGAAAAGTGGACAAATATTAAACCCACCATATCATACTTGAAAGTCTTTGGGTGTATGACATACTATTATATTCCAAAGAACTTTAGAAATAAACTTCAACCAAAAGCAGCCAAAGGAATATTCGTTGGATACTCCAAAGAAAGTAGGGCATATTGTTCAGGATTGAGCGAGCGGGTCGACAGCGTCAAAAGGACGAGAGCGAGACAAGTAAACGCTCGTCTCCGTAGAGGTACAGCGTAGGCCATCTACCACCGAAATTACTTATTTCGGTGCGTGACGTCACGCCGAATCGGCGATTCCTCTGCGGCGACGGGCCGCCGTTGCTTCGCGCTCGCTCTCACCTGTTCCGATCAAATCGTCACCGCGCTCGGTCACGCTTCTAAGAACGGTATCTCTCTCGCGCTCGTTACCGTGCTCGGTACGACCGTCCTTCTCAAACCTTTTCACGAGACCGCGCTCGGTCCGCGAATAAACTCGCGATCTCGCGCTAAACTAGACCGACGGTCTAGTTTTAGGTAATAGTTTATTTAGTGAATAAGGATAGTAATAAGTGTATATAACCGTTAGTCTTAAGTTCGTGTTACATCGTTTATTTTGTTCGCGTTGTACATAACAGTCGACATTGCTGAGGTCGCCGCAACGGCCACGTTTGAATAAAACACTCTTTTTCGTTAAAACCGAAATACGGCGTGCTCGCGTATTTCGCGCTACATGTTTGCTTAAACAATATAGACTGTACGATCCTACAAGTGGGAAAATAAATGTTGTAAGGACAGCAAAATTTGATGAATCCATAAGAGGATCTACCCTTTTGGAAATGAAAGGAACATACAATGAAAATTTAGATAACCTAAAATATATTACGTTAGGGTCAAGACAGCATGAAGATGGAGAGGAAATATTTGAATTAGACTACCCACGTGACGAAGAAAGAAGAGAAGAACAAGATCCAATAGAAAAAAGAGAAGAACAAGTTAAAATAGAAAATAGAGAACAGCAAGGACATCAAGGACCAAATAGACCAAGGGCGAGACGAAAAGTAGAAGAAACAAGAGAAGAACATAATAGACAGCGCAGAGAGGTAGAAGAAGAGCTGAAAAGACAAGGAGTGAGGAGATCAAAGAGAATAGAAGAAAGAAGAGAACAGGTGAACAATGTTATGAAACATGAAGAACGGATGCACATGAAGATACCAGAAAACTATAAAGAAGCTACGGAGGTACCAGAAGCTGGTGAATGGTTAAAGACCATGGAAAAGGAACTAGAATCGATGAAGGAACACCAAGTATGGGAATTGGTGCCGAGAGAAAGGGAAACGAAGGTAGTGAAAAGCAGATGGGTGTATACTGCAAAGAAAGACATAAGTAAGCAATCAAAATGTAAATCTAGGCTGGTAGCTATAGGGTGTCAGCAAAGACAAGGAATTAACTTCATGGAATCATTTGCAACGGTAATCAAAGTGTCAACAGTGAGGCTCATGCTGGCGATAGCATGTATACGAAATCTAAAAATCAGACAGTACGACGTGAAGTCTGCGTACCTGAATGGAACATTGAAGGAAAGAGTGTTGATGGAACAACCTCCAGGTTTTCATAATGGAAAAGATGAAGTGTGTCTACTTAAGAAGAGCATTTATGGATTACCTCAGTCAGGTCATTATTGGAACAATAGACTGAATGAAATAATGGAGTCAACTGGATTAGAACGTATGAAAGAGGATCCTTGCGTATACGTATACAATAAGGAGGGAGAGTTTTTGATGATTGGTGTGTACGTGGATGATTTTTTGGTTATAGGATCTAGGAATGATATTATAGATAGGATAATAAATAGGATTAGGGCAGATCTCAAAATAACCGAAATAGAAAATAAGTGTTTTTTAAATATTGATATAATAAAGACGCAGGATGGGTTAGAACTTTCTCAGGAAAATTATATAGAAAAGATAATAGACAAATATAGAATGGAAGACTGTAATGTTGTTAAAACACCACTAGATCCATAGCAGGATCTGGATAATGCTAGGGATTCACCTGAAATAGATAAAGTAATATATCAGGAAATGATAGAGTCATTAAGGGGGAAGTATACCCATCAGAAGTAACCAGAAAGGAAGTGTTACCAACCTCTGTGCAGAAAAGAAGTTTGGTAACATTGATAAACACGCTATTAGGCAGTTGCGCGAGATGGAGTTGTTTGCTATTTCCATATTCTATTCAGCTCGGTACTGAATTCTTGTAATATAACGTAATTTGTAGTGTATTATTGAAAATACCTTACAATATAACGTAATATGCAGTGTATCATTGAAAATAAACGCCATCTCTATTTACTTGTAGAATAAAGAAACAGTGCTCCTGACTAGGCGCCATCTCGTCTAAACTAGCTGAACTAAAATTGGCTCTAGACTCCTCTCCATCAGAGACCTAACCCAGGACCTCTGTCATCATGGGGAAATTTATGCTAATGTGAATGCAATCACACCAAAAGGTTTTTTGTCCTTATATGGGCATATTTTGAGCTGCACAAAGGTTCATTTGATAGAGGAAAGTCCACCGCAGATCGCTCTACTCCTCAAATCAGTCAAAAAAATCTCTTAGAGACAGAAAAATACATTGGAATGTGCGGTTCTTTTTCTCGATGTTTTCCTCTACTTTGGACACTCATATTATTAGATATAAACATAATCTCGTCAAATAATGAGTAGAGCGATCCGCGTTTAACCTTCATCTTTAGAATGAGCCCTTACACAGCCCAAAATCTGCCCAAATAAGGACGAAAAATCTTTTTTCGCATACCCATGATTCGACCCAAAATCTAGTGAGATTCTAGTTCCTTTCTAGTTACTTCTGATGGGTATACTTCCCCCTTATGCACTTGCAACAACTTGCGAAGTTCCCAAATCGTATAATGAGATAAAAGACCGTGATGATAAGATTCAGTGGGAGAAAGCGATAAAAGATGAAATAGACTCCCTAATACATAATAATACATGGGACATAGTTCCTCGTCCGAATAATAAAAATATTGTTGATTGCAAATGGGTTTTTAGCATTAAAATGGATGAAAAAGGAAATCCATGCAAATATAAAGCGAGATTAGTTGCAAGAGGTTTCAGTCAACAATATTTATTAGACTACAATGAGACCTTCGCGCCAGTAGCTCGCATTACAACTTTTCGAATGCTCGTTGCCTTTGCAAATCAGCATAATTTATTAATTCACCAAATGGACGTGAAAACAGCTTTTTTAAATGGTCTACTGAAAGAGGAGATTTATATGCGTGTACCGGAAGGTATTCAAGCGCAAGAAAGTCAAGTCTGCAAGTTGAATAAAGCATTATATGGCCTAAAGCAATCGGCCAGATGCTGGTTTGAACTTTTTGAAGTGACTCTCAAAAACCATGGTTTTCAAAACTCTTCTGTAGATCGCTGTTTATATTTCCTTAATAGAAAACACATTTGTAAAAATATATATGTAATTTTGTACGTCGACGATCTTTTAATAGTAACATACGATAGAAACGCATTAAAAAACTTTAAAGATTATTTAAAGAACAAATTTTCAATGACGCATATGAACGAAATGAGATTATTTTTAGGATTAAAGTTGAAAGAAAAGACGATATAATCACTCTAGATCAAAGCATCTATTTACAAAATGTTTTGAACAAGTACAAAATGTGTGAGTGTAATAGTGTAAGTACTCCATTGCCTGCAAAATTAGACTACACTGCCTTAGATTCGAATGAGTATTTTGATGCACCATGTAGAAACCTTATTGGTTGCTTAATGTATGCTATGTTATGCACGCGACCTAATTTATGTTTCGCTGTGAATTTTCTTAGTAGATTTCAAAATAAGAATAATAAGGAACTATGGCAGAATCTAAAGAGAGTCTTAAGATATATTAAAGGATCGTTGAAATACCGTTTAATCTACAAAAGAAACGATTACAAAAGCATATTGACTTGTTATGTAGATTTTGATTGGGCAGGCAATGAACTCGACCGAAAGAGTACGACGGGATATATTTTTAGAATGTTTGAAACAAATACGATCTGTTGGAATACAAAGAAACAGAACTCAGTTGCAACTTCCTCGACTGAGGCCGAATATATGGCGCTATATGAGGGGATTAAAGAAGCTTGCTGGCTAAAATCATTGTTATCAAGCATAAGAATAGATATAAAGGAACCAATAACTATTTTTGAGGATAATAATGGTTGTATAGCTATAGGAAATAATCCAACAGATCATAAGCGATCGAAACACATCGTAGTAAGGTTTCATTTTTCACGAGAAAAAAGTGAACAAAAGGAAATAATACTGAAATATATACCTACAGGTGATCAACTGGGAGACAGCTTCACGAAGTCAATACCAACAGCCAAATTCATTTTATGCGCAAGCAGATCGGACTGGAGGAGCCCCAGTGCTAAGAAATTGTTAACATAACAAATATGGTTTGATTGGGTTTTTATTTTTGGTTTTCCCCAATCCATTGCAACGAATGTTGGACCATTTTTTATAGTACCCCAAAAGTGTTCTCTCTTCTTATACTTATAGATTAATTTCTGAGTGGGAGTATTGATATATATATATATATTTTATTTACAAAAATTAATATTGTTCCGAGAACTTTATGTACGTTCATGGTCCCGTATCTGTGGGACCGTTTCATTGTATGTATCTTGCGGGCCTTTGAATCCGCACGCCGACATGAACGACTCGGTTTCAACTATTTTTCGTTGGACTACCGAGCTCGTTCACTTGAAGCCTACCTTTAGAAGAGAGAACATCCTATAAATATCGTACAAAAGATATCTGCCTTTTTATTTCAAAATCACCCTTGCCTTCCAAAAACCAACAATACTGAATGTTTCATCCGTGGGAGTTTCATCATGTGCATCATTTTCATCACAGTCTAAAAATGAATTAAAAAAAATCTTACTTAAAATATAAGTGGAACGATGCATTGTTAAAGTATGAAAATGTACCACTTGACAACAAATTGCTAATATATTGCTGTTTTTGATAATCTTTGTTGAAAATGTTTAAAAATTGATAAATTGGAAGTATTCCGGAGATTAGGTTGTCCTGGGCTAGCTTAATTTTTCCATTCCTTTCCCTATTGCTGCGAGTACGGATACGTGTAACTTTTAGATTGTTTCTTATGGTATGCGCACACCGGAGTCTCCGGCAAGCCGGAGATACCTGACACCGTTTTGCTAGTGCATACCGAATTTTTGGAGCCGGAAGGTCAATTAAGAGAGTTCGAGATGCTCGACGAAGAAAGGGACAGCGTGATGTCTGTTACACAAAACCTAGGGGTTCTCAAAATCCGAGATGCCTTTGCTAGAGCCTGACAAGTGCTTAGCAAGTATTCCTAAATACTATTTTTCTGTCCGGCAAGTGGCGTTGTTTATTTAAAATAGCTATTAACTAGAAATTTTTAGAGTTCTTCGTGGTATTTTAAGGTGGGGAATACGTTGTTAAGGAATTTATAACCATTATAAGAAAGAATAACGAAAAAAAAGAGTATACATCTGACAATTTGTACGGTGAAACAATTCGTCAAACAACTCAACTAAACACGGCGGAGGTTCTGAACGTTCTGGTTCTTTGCCGTCCTGAAAAACGTTGACGGAGTACGCGCAGAAGATATACCGCCAATAAAATGTGCCTTGGAACGGCGAGAAACTAATCGATGCAAAGAACATTGCTTCCTTCGCAGGAAAACGGCAAATCTGGCGGCGAAAAACAGATTTATTGCCACCCGTAGATCGACGCGACGCGACGGCTACGTACAATCGATGGTCGGAAAAAGTCTCCGTATACCCTTCAAAGTAACCCTAACCGACGATGAGTTTTTTCAACAACTTAGAAGGATGTTTACAATTTTTTTAAAATTTCTATCTGTCAAGACTTCTAGAGAAAATTATGAACATTGCTTTTTACAAATTCTTTATACAATAAACCTACAAGGAAAATTTAAAATATACGTTGCCAGCTACTATCTGGCAGAGTATAATATTCGAACATTTTTAAAAAGACGATGCACAGTGGGCACAGTTAATGTCTTAGCCCATTGCTGTTCAGCTATCGCTCGTAAGGGCAGTGTATTGGATTACTCAGGACATAAACAAATCGAGCCTATCGTTGGATCTGCCTATCCCCATCTCAGCCGCGCCCATAGTCCCAATGTTTTGACTTCGACGTCACACGCTTCATAGTACAGGGTGTTAAGAAATGTTTGGTCTTGGCAAGCATAGGCGTATTCTACATCTTCGGATCGATGGAGATCTGTAAAAAAAAGGTTCCGCAAAATTGTCCTTGACCTTGAATTTCAAGGTCAAATTTTTTTTATTGTATTGTATTCTACGCATCATGAGGATAAAAAGTGTCAAAGGAACTATGGGTCAAAGACTTCGATATAGGAGTTTTCTCCCCGAAATGAACAAGATAAGACATATAATAATTGAAAATTTCTGGGTTCCGAAGAGAAAGTTTACCCTTTTAATCGATAGAAAAATTTCACACACACAAGACTAAAAAGCTGAAAATAATTATTTAAATATAAATTAATATGTTTAAAAATATGTTTAAAAAACGGACTAAAAAGTATAAAATAATGTTTCCTAGCCACGTACAGGTTCCTAACCCCATACAGATTCCTACCCCCATGCCCCATACAGATAGTCCTGAAAATTTGTGATTGTGAATTTTGAATAGTTATATTATACAACTATTTTCATAGCTATTAAAAATTCACAATCACAAATTTTCAGGACTATCTGTATGGGGCATGGGGTTAGGAATCTGTATAGGGTTAGGAATCTGTACGTGGCTAGGAAAAATTATTTTATACTTTTTAGTCCGTTTTTTAAACATATTTTTATTTAAATTATTTTATACTTTTTAGTCCGTTTTAAAAAAGTTTTGTGTGTGTGAAATTTTTCTATCGATTAAAAGGGTAAACTTTCTCTTCGGAACCCAGAAATTTTCAATTATTATATGTCTTATCTTGTTCATTTCGGGGAGAAAACTCCTATATCGAAGTCCCAGACCACGGAAACCACTCGTTAAAAAGTTATGAGTATGTAAAGTTGAGTAATTTTATAGTAATTTTCATTGTTTCACTTCATATAGTGACAGATATGGGCATCGCCTTATTGGTGTATACCAATATTATTCAATAAAGGTTCGACAGAGAATCTCGGTGTACTGTCCGTCCACCACAAGAAGTCCCTCGAGACGGCTGAGGGGTCCGGGGGGGTCTTTCGCTTGCTCCACCCCTCCCCACTATTTCCACCCCCGTATTCACGACCTCCGAGCTCCTGACGTCACACGCTACACAGTAGTAGGACTTGTTTATTTTCGAGATTCAAGTTTCCTGACCTATCGTCGATATTTAACGTTTAAGTGGATTTCAACATGTACTTTAAAAATGCAATAATTCATTTAAATTACATTTAATGTTATATTTATATTTAATGTAACACATAATTCACGATTGACACGTCTTTCAATAAGTTACAACAAAAATTAGATAAAATTCATATAACTTCTACAAATGTCATAAATTGGTCGAAATTGCTAAAGCAGTCTGTTTGATCAGTATTGCAGCGGTTTTTGTACCTGTATCTACCGCGAAAATTAAACTTTAATTACCATTAAAAATAGGATGAATCTGCAGAACAGCTACAATCTATCTATTTTTTACTGTTCCGTATGATAGAAATGTGTTAAACGAATGATCGTTACTTATTCATTTTCAAGAAATTAATAATTTTGGTACTAGGGAACATATATGTACATATTGGACAAAATTGAAAGCTGTAGTTCGAAAATATTTCTCATTTGTTCTGATCTGTAGCATTAATTAAAAATTTTAACTGACAACGAGTTAGAGTTCCTAGTACAGAATATGCGTGAAGTCACGTTCCTCTTGGATGCTGAAAGTGGCTCGGCGCGAGGATGTTTAACGTCGTAGGATACATTTGATTCTGTCCTTACGCTACTGGATCGCTCGCTTCGCATTATCTCACTCGGTTTGGAAGAGTCTATTCACTCTCTTCGTCACACGATCCGATTAGTGTATGTGAGCGCTGTAGCCAATAGCTCGCTAGAACCGATAATGCGTGTGACGCGACTCGAGCCCCTGCCGCTCAGACCAATCGGACGGTTTGTTGTCCCTTTGATGTGAAACTCCTACCAAGAGACTTCTTGTGGTGGACGGACAGTAACTGTTCTTTCGCTTGGTAAACAAATAATACGTAGTAACTTTGTAAACACCGCACAGAGCTCGAACGCACACTGACGCACACTGAGCTCCTTCAGTGCGAAACGGGTCAGTGGAGTGGGGATGAGTCATAGTGGGAACACGTAGTAGAGTGGGGACGTACAGGTAGTGCGATGGGGTATAACGGTTAGATTTATTAATAATAATTTATATATCCTAAACGCATAGGCTTTTTAAAAATTTTTTTTTTTAATATTGCATTGTCATCCAGTTCTGAGCTATGTTTAAAATTTCAAGTCTCTAGTTCATCGGGAAGTTAGTTTAAAATCAATCGCAAAATTTGTACCGAACAGACAGACAGACAGACAAGAAAGCGAGCTAATAAAAACGTGGTAAAAACTCGGTATGCGCATACCTTTAACCGTTCGTAATCAGTTGTTTCGTCTGTCATTAATTTTGATAAATCATCTGTAAAGAAATTGTTTTAAAATGTTAGTAAAGATGAAATAAACAGAATTATACGAATTTAAAATGCGTGAAGACCAACCTAAAAAAATCCATAAATTCGGTCGAGTTGTTTGGAATCTTTGTGATAGAGTATTATGAAAGGCCTCAACAATGTTGTTAGTCCTCACTGCAGAACCATATACGCTGACCCTTGCAGAAATAGGTAGTGTGACGTGGCAAGTTTTGCTGACATCCCTCGATCCCGAAAAACAGAGGCCGGGCCGCCCTCTAGCAGTGCCGATGCGAAGCGGCCGTTTGCGAACGCTCTCCCTGGGCATACCGATTTCCCAGGGGCGACTAATCACGCGTTTTGAGCGTCGCGCCACTTGGGCGACGCGAACATTACAGGACCGAAACCGGGCTCCAGGGGAGCCCAGCCCCTATTTCTCTCCGTACGAGACACTATCGGAACTGGCTCCGGAAGGATTTCGTGCCGAGACACCGAGGAAAGGACCGAGCCCGGGTCAGCAAACCCGGAGGCATCGACGTGGGAGTGTGGACACGAGATGACCATCTTCTCGACCCTGTCGCTGCCTCGCCCGGAATGAAGGTGTCCACGACCGGAGCGGCCAGGACCTTCCTCTCCACGAGCCGTCGCCGCCACCTCCTGAAAAGCGGCGAACGCGATAGCAATTTTCCGCGAGCTAGGGAACCCGCGCGACAGGATGCGATCCTGGAAATAAATAGCGCGCGATAGGACCGAGAGTCGCGATCGGCAGAAATAGGGTAGGGAGTACGGGGACGCCACGCTTCCACGTTACCGAGCCTGCCGAAAGTAGGCCACTGGGTCGTTGGCCGCGAACACCACAAGTAGTAATAATTGTAATCGCCGCGATGCAAGAGTAATTCTGAGCTTTGCCGTAAAGTGGGACGAGCCTGTACGAGCGTGCCGTTCAGCAGCCGTCGTAACATCGTTGCCGTTGGTAAGCGCCAGTCAGGCTTCCCTTAATTATTGTGATTAAGAAATCATTTCGTGGTGGCTCGGTAACGTTTTCGCGAGGTCCTTGTTCGCGTCGCGCAACGACGAAACCGTCTCCTTGCCGCGTGTTCGGCCATTGTATCGTAAAAGGACGAACAGTCGTCAAACGGTTAACGTGCGAGCCGGTTGGTAACGCGAGGT
This sequence comes from Lasioglossum lativentre, assembly GCA_916610255.1. Taxonomy (NCBI): domain Eukaryota; kingdom Metazoa; phylum Arthropoda; class Insecta; order Hymenoptera; family Halictidae; genus Lasioglossum; species Lasioglossum lativentre. The sequence continues at coordinate 27,371,577 of OU744359.1, read as the reverse complement.
CGCGCACTTTTTAGTTTGATAGTATGAGATAAGCCAAACAAGAATGATCAATAGTGATATACCCTGTCATTGTAACGTATGTGCACCGTATAGATCTGATGGAAAGGAGGCATTCGCGGGACAACCTAACAAGAGATCAGAAGTGATCAAAATCAAACAACTTTAGTTACTTGAAAAGTATTTAACGAAAGACAGAACGAAAAGAAAATAAATAAAATGCGAAAATATAAAAGGTAGGACGACACGCGTATCAATAGATTTCCACATCACCCATGAGGTACTATGTGTCGTACACTGCGACATTTCCACACAGTTATTTGCAAGTGTGCAGCTCGATGTCGGTCAGCTTTTGGATCACACGATCCTTGAGCTGTAATTGTGTAACAACTCGGTTACCCGGGTGCTTCCTTCTGACGATAGCTCGCCGTGCCGGGGTTCGATTTGCCGGTGAGGAAGCGCTCGGTCGGGAAAAGACGTGGTGTGCGGAGAAATAAACGAGGCGTTTTGTGTGAGAGAGTCGAGTTTCGTTGAGGCGAGGTCGCGACGGAGTTTTCGCGGTGTACGGTATGCGGTGACGGCTTTCTAGCTGGGCGCGGTGCACGGGCTGGCGGTGTGCTTGTCGTCGCGACAGTCTGTACGGGTGACGGAGCGGGCGCTAGGATTTCTCTGGTACGGTGAAGGCATCGTCGGCTCGACGATCGGATGCTGGCGAGAAGGAGATCGTTGGCACAACGATCTGACGCTGGAGAGAGAAGGAGAGAGAGAGAGACCGAGATAGAGATAGAGATTGAGATTGTTGGCACAACGATCGAACGCTGGAGTGAGGAGGATCGTTGGCACAACGATCGCACGCTGGAATGAGGGAGATCGTTGGCACAACGATTTGGTGGTTGAAGAGAGATCGCTGGCACAGTGATCGGAATGGGGTTTTGGATACTTACCTTTCGGTTTGCGGGGATGTCAGAAAGATCGCTGGCACAGTGATCTAGAAGGAGCGATCGCTAGCGTACTGGCGCAGTAAACTCAACGGTCGGCAGGTAGTCGTCGGCACCACGACGGGAAGACGGTCCTCTTTCTGGATTTACCGGGCCTTATATACAGATTAATTGGTGGTGAAGGGTAGTGGTGCGGTGGTGTTTAGGGGTGTTTATGTATGTCCTGTTCCCGCCAAAATGCGAGAAAATACGCATCCGGTTCCCGCCAATTCGTGTTTCTAGGACCGCGGATAGTGCGGGGTGTCTAGTGTCAGAGTGACAGTTCCTTGACGCGGGGGTTGCGCGGTGACGGCAGTTCGTGGAACTGTGACGCGGTACAGCTGATCCGTTAGGTTGTTTGTTCGGCCGGAGTCGGTCTCGGTCGGTGGGATTCGGTACGCCGCGCGTTCGGTCGGTTTCGGTTTAATTCGGTGAGGTTCGGGGCGCGACGCGTTAGTAACAGTCCTGTAGTTGCAGGTCTGTTACAATTGTAATATGTGTACAATTATGTATCACCACCTGATCGAATCAGTGGTGTTGCACTCGTAAGTGCAACTCGACGTCGGACAGTTGCAACTTTATTATAATATTTTAATATTTTTTTTCAATCGCTGATGGAATCAGTGATTCTGCACACTTATTTGCAAGTGTGCAGCTCGACGTCGGTCAGCTTTTGGATCACACGATCCTTGAGCTGTAATTGTAATATGTTTACAATTATGTATCACCAGCTGATCGAATCAGTGGTGTTGCACTCGTAAGTGCAACTCGACGTCGGACAGTTGCAACTTTTCTTTTTGATACTGTAGTTTGTTCATCTGGAATATAGTGAGGCTCCCTTATGTGCATGCTTCTGGTATATCTGCTGTCTACAATTTCGGGCAGCATACAATTTATACAGGGTAAGTCACCTAACGTTTGCACCTCAAATATCTTTGTTGTTTCTAAAGACACGTAAAATATGGTAAGGACAAAGTTGAATGGTACAATGGGACTGACACGATGCCAAAAAAAATTTTATTTTTATGACATTTTCTCAGAGATATCAAGGTTACCTTGACTTTTTAAAATGGAACCACCCTTTTTTAAACACCTACAATGATAGTCCCTTTCATTACGAATTCAGTGACTATAATTATTCCAAGGTCATTCAATGTCACAGACAGAGAAAGCGTATAAGATTTAGAATATGAGCTCTAAATGTTTTAGTAAATACGCATCGTAGTGTTTTTTAACTTCATATTGATTGTTAATATTGTTTATATTACAGTGATCTAACATTTCAAATCATCTGAGAGTACGTTTACTATTTACTACAAGTCTCAACCATGATAAACGTATTCTGCTTTCATATTCTAAATCTCATACGTTTTCTCTGTCTGTGACCTTGAACGACCTTGGAATAATTATAGTCACTGAATTCCTAATGAAAGGGACTATCGTTGTAGGTGTTTAAAAAAGGGTGGTTCAATTTAAAAAAGTCAAGGTGACCTTGATATGTCTAGAAAAATTGCATAAACACAAAATTTTTTTGGCATCGTGTCAGCCCCATTGTACCATTCAACTTTGTCCTTACCATATTTTACGTATCTTTAGAAACAACAAAGATATTTGAGGTGCAAACGTTAGTTGACTCACCCTGTATAAAACCGCGACAATTTTGGCTTTATTTGATTTTTCCAAAATTCGTCGTCTCTGTCGACTCGAAGTGACTTTATTCCTTTTGTTGTCCATAGACAAAAGAGGCAGTACTTTCTGCCCGTTACATGCAATTGTCCTTGCACTTGGTAGAAGTACGAGTGTGTTTTGCGCAATGCGCTACCCGTACTGTCTGTAAATATTGCCTTGACAGCTTTTACTGTAAGTATTGCCCCTTCTGGCGTTACATTTTCTGCGGTTTTTGGGCACTTTATTTCCACAATACCGTCGTCATCGATTACACCATCCGGTGATGCTCCCAAATACGAAATCGATGAATCAATAAACAGGCCACATTTTTTAATTTCGATGTTTGCCCTTCTCGACAATTCTTCGCGAGCAATGTCTTCGTTCTGCTGTCCATACTCTACAGCAGGAACGTTTAGCACGCGTGGGTAGAGCAACGTCTGCACCATCTTGCCGCACAGCGTTCCTTTGCGTCGCCGAAGTTGGATGCTGTCAAAAGTTTTGACTTGTGCGCCAGCCACTTTCTGCTTTTGCCTTGTCCAACGGTATCCTGCTCAATATTTTTCTGCCAATCGTTTAGCATTTCCATATGCTTTTCCGTCTACAGATCAAACATACATTCGTCCATATCTGGCACCTGAGCATTTGGTCTTTTGATCTTTCATTGCACGGAACTGCTTGTTCGTGCTCTTGGTGGTCCTCTTCTTTTGGGCATTTACCAAGCTTGTCTTTTTGTGCTGGTTCTCCGTCTTTTGCAAAAGTTGTGGCGGCTCTCTTCCAAACGCTCTCTGTAAGCGGGACAATACTTCTTTTGTGTTGTATTGAACAACAGCAGCGGCACATCTTGCAGCGTACGATCCTCTTTAGCCGAAATTGATTCTCTTTCCGCCAATTTACTTCGCGATGACCGAATTGAAGCTCTCCACCGCGTTGTTGTTGCTCTGTTAGAGGAGGCTTTCAGAGTGCGCTGACAATGGTCGAATCAGATCTTTTATCTGTTGATACACTCCAATATTTAACAACGCTGGAACAATGTTTTGTTCATCCTTCTTCGTCGTCCCATCACAGATGTATGCCAATTCCTTGCAGTGTTTGTGTTCTCCAAACACGTGGCTGGGCACATTTGCCATGTCATTGTATAAATGTTTTATTTTTTGTGATGTCGGCAAATTCTGATTAAATCTATACTCTGCAGCTTTCAGAATATCCTTGCGCATCCGCCGAATATTAATTTCTACGACTTTCCTGTAGCAGCCGGAGTCTTCTTCACAACATCTTTCATCTTGTTGCAGAAGTTGCGCATTCAATTTTTTTTACACGGATCACATTTTTGTAAGGATCGCAGTCCAAAACTTTCTTATACACACTGTTATCGCCGTCAGCAATCAGTGTTGAATAGAACAATCCTCGTTTTTCGACACTGATCTTAAAACCTCCTGCGATGGCGTCGCTCTCCATTCCGGTTGACGTCTTGCTGCTGGCCCAATTCTTGAAACATCTGGGTTTCTGCGGTTCTTTTGCCTTCACCGTCGCATTACGACAAATGGTGCACGTTTTATTTCTCACTCCAGTGAATAAAACTTTCTTCGTGTGATAACCTATTATCACGCCGACACCAGAAATAGAATCATATTTTCCTGTTCGGTAGGACGTCTTCATCCAGCTTCCGTCAGCCACGACAGGAATATGTGGAATTCCACATCATAGGACATCGCCTCTTTCAACGGCTAGCCTTTTCTCCTCTTCAGCCGCTGCTACCATTTCTGCTTCAGCAATATCAATTAATTTGTCCACGATATTGTCATGGCATTTGGCATATTTTTCCTTCGTCATGCAGGGGACGTTAATTGCTGTGAGATATCCTTCCATTTGTACGTACCCGCCTCCGTTGAGCATTGTTCCTGCGACTGCATTCCGATTCGTATCCATGGCCTGAGCATTTTCAGGTTGGCTATGGACTTCGGCTCTGTAATTGCACATCATACATTCTAGAGTCAGGGTCTTCAATCCCGATCTCTTCATACTTCTTATTTTCATGTGGCTGGTCGAACAGCCTAATATTGTCGAATGCTCGCCTATCAGCTTTATTTGCTCGAAGACGTGGTGCATGTCAACGATGCTCAACCCGTCCGAGAGGCCGTCTTCCTTTGGGTTCTGCGTTGTTTCCCTTTCTACGACGTAGTATTCCATTTCGTCGGTGGCATTTTCCGTCTGCATGTCGCCTGCAACATCTTCGGCCATTGCCACGACATCTTCGGCGTCAGTGTCGCACCACATTTCCTCTTGACGTTTACTTGACGCCGGCGCTGCATTTCTTTTGTACGAACTACATCTTCGACGTCAGTGCCGCACCACATTTCCTGTTGACGTTCACTTGACGCCGGCGCTGCATTTTCCGCTACCCCTATATCTTCATGGGGATGACAAGTTGGGATAGCCTCCATGGCAAGCCTCGCTAACCGCTTTGCTCTGCAAACGGAATACAAAAAAACCGTGTTATGGGGGTATGGTCCTAAGTATCTCCTTTACAGACATGTTTTTAAAAATAGTGACACTTTAAAAATCGCGAAATTAACTTTTTCTCAAGTGGACGCTGCATCTACTGTCGCCGAACTGTCATTTTCCTCTTCCTCTTGACTCTTCGTTTTGGGGCTGGGATACTTCTTTCTTGAAGACGACCTTTTTTTTTGTTAAGGGAGAGGGGTAAATGCATTTACGCACACCCCCCATTTCGAGGGGGTAGTGTCTGACTCGCCCGGTCTTAAGGACCGGGAATACCGACTAACATCCCCTCTCCCGGGACGTTCAATGGAACGCCCCTCTACTTATCCGACCCAACTAGATCGCCCCCGAGGCTCCGCTTTCAGCAATTCACTCGGGGGTAGGATACAACATTCGGGTTCACAACCGTATTCTAACTGAACTTAGTCATTAAATTACAAACTAACGTATATTACCGCGCTATATACAATACAGTGTCTCAACCGAAACCATAAGAGGAATACCTCTTCACAACCATAACGCCACACGCATTCCCATACCATAGGTAAGTATACCTCTCAGGCGATTAGCACACCATATCATCCGATACCATTCTACAACCGTAACAGATTTCACTTCCAGGGTCCTCCATCTCATCATCACATCCATGTCACTTAGGGCATCATCCATACCAGGTAAGTACATCTCAACCTTTAACAAATCCAATCTATAATACACCATCCGACAAATGTATTCTTCATCCAATAAACACACATCTTTTTTACAGATCACTCATCCAGGGACATCAGCCACATCATATCACACCGTGTCACGCAGGACATCATCTAAACTAGGTAAGTATAATAATTAAGGGTAAGTGCCTCAATTATTATATACACTCATCCGAAAAAAACACACATACACTAATCTTATTTCTCATTCCAGGGAGGGACACAGCCACACCACCGCAACCAAACAACCAATCAACAACCTGTAAGTATGCAACTCTCTTCACACCATTTACATAACACTTACATAACCTATATAAACATCCGTTAACAATTCGTACCGTTTATTCATTTCTTAACTTACATACTATAATCTGTTCTAAACTAATCTAATCTATCAACAAATGCCTGTTTCATTTTGCTCATCTTTTTCCTCGTGACCGGACAGGCCATCGAGCCTGTCAAATGTCTAGAATATTGCCCATCCGCGTGGCAATCCGAACACTTAATTGCACCAAAGCAATCCTTCGCCTCGTGTCCATCTACACCGCATTTTCTGCATCGCACATTCACTATATTAATATCACAGTTTATGCTATAGTGTCCTAGCCGATGGCACTTATAGCATCTCGTGTATTTGGGTCTAACCATGCACCTAGCCAAAGTCATACCGATCTTAATCTTGTCTCTATCCACAATCTTCTTCGCAAAACGTAGAGGTGCACTCAGTACGGCTATTTGGGCCCCAGACCTAGTCCCTCTCAAAACTTTAATGTCTAGTTCTACCTCTGACCGAATTCTTTAACACATGCGGCTTTTATATCGTCAGGCCGTGCCATCGTGTCAAGATTAATAATCTCTAAGTCAAACATACTTAGTCTCAGCTGTACCTCGAATCTTCCTTCCAGTATCTTCTCTATTTCCCTCTTAATGAGTCCGGCGTCATAAGACTCTTGAACCTCAATGAGAAAATCGCCAGATCTGATTTTTCTAAACATCATGATCACCTCCGGATCTATCATAGAACCAAGCTTGGTATAAATCCAATTCCGCTCTTCCTCATTATTTGCCTTAATTACAACGGCATCTGTCTTCGTCCAGTTACGTTTCATCCTTGAAACATATTCATCTTCATATTTCATATTTCTAACACCAGTCGGATTTTCTCTCCTATCATCCTCTCTGGTCTTGCTCTTCCTTTTCTCCGACTTCTCCGGGACCAGCTCTTCCTGAGATGTATCAGGCCGATCCGTCCTCTTCTTTACTACTTTATTTACTCTTCTCTCTTTGACATTCTTTCCTTCTTTCTTGTACAAGTATTCTCTAACCTTTTCTACTAATTCTTCAATCTGTGTTTTTTCATCCACCTCGGACTCACCCGTCACCGCGGGAGAGGGGAGGGGAATGTCTTTTCTAGAAATCACCTGCTGATTAAATTTCTTTCTCTTTTGTTTCAGGTCCACCGATCCAGAAGGGGAGGGAGGGGATTCTCTCCCTCTCTTCGCCACCTCTGCGTACGATTGTGTCTCAACCGGAATGGAACTCTTTGTCTCCCTCCTAAGCAATGGTGTCATCGTGCCAATCTCTCTTCTAATAGGGCGCACCGTAACTCCACTTTCGCTGGTACGTATGTCACATCCTTTTCTTTCTAGCTGTTTCTCAGTCATTACTTCTTTGTCATACTTAAGCGGGCGTTTATCCTTCATCTCCTCCTTAACCTTTATTCGAACCTTTAAGGCCGTACATCTCTTCTCCTTTTTCATATACTTCTCGACCGCTATCATCGGCATCTGAATATAACTTCGTATCTTCTCTAATTCCAACATCATGTCCATTATATGCTTCAGCATACTCTCAGCATCACATCCATATATAGAATCTCTCCCCCCCCCCGTCTACGCGAGGTACCTCTTCATCCTCATCATGTTATCCTACAACTTCATCGTCATCTCCTCATTTTCTTCCATCATCCCCGTCATACAGTCTTTCTCAAACCTCACTACTTCTTCCAGCTCATTCACTTTCTGTGGATCAATGTCTCCATCTATCCGTTCAGCGCGCTGTCTCCTCTGTCGCTCCTCTCCAGTAGCCGAACCATCAAGGACCTGGAGGTCTATCCTCTTCTGGCCACAGTCGTCGGATAACGACGTAGCTGGGCCTGCTTTACCACCACAGTCTACGCCGGCACTGAGGTATCCCTCCCCTGCACCGTAAACTAATTCTCGTTCCGTTGTACAGTCCATAATGTTTTTTTCTTCTCCTTACAGCTTGCCCGAGTCTTCAACAGCAACACACCATCCGAAGCAGCGGCGTTCATCACAAGGACTACTTGCCGCTGCACCCCTCACTCCATTAGCCACCCACCAAAGTGGGTGCCCAGGAACCACCACGAGGAGGTGGAATGAGAGGATTTAGGTGTGCGACATCCCTCAAATAGAGAGAAAACTCGACAGTGGATCAGAGTCACGACTGTAGAGCCCACACACCCTCGGTTTCCCTTGAAGACGACCTGCGCCCTTCTTTCTTGCCGTCTTCACGGGTCTGTTTCCCCTTCCGAACAACTACCGAAACTCCTTTCAGGATACACCTCCAATTACCGCAAAAATCAATTTGCAGTAATATGGGAACCGGTACATCGCTTTTTGTGGACCGGCCGAGAAAGGGGGTACCCTCCTGGGGACGTATCCCCGCGAGGATACCACTTCCTCCCCCGAATACTTTGGGCCGTATCTTCCACAAATGAAAGGAGTCAGATGGTTCGTACAGAGACCACACGCTCGTCTTCCGTAACGAAACGTCCTCTTCGTAAATCATCACGACGGTAAATTCTGTGGCGGTCCTGTGGGCATAGCCGCGCAGCCAGCTCGTACCGCGCGCCGGTGCCCGTCGCATCGGCTGAATATCGCGATGCAGCGTTCACTTCGGATAATTTTAATTTCGTCAATTTTCAAATGTCCATCTCTATAAAAACAGGTCCGTAAAGGGGACACTTGGGGCTATATTCTCATTTTTTAATTATAATGACACAACATAAATATGAAACATTATACATCTATTAAACATAAATATGAATATGAAATACATATTTAGAAAGTAACAAATAGTTTGGAAGATTATGTTTAAACAACTTTAATCAAAGATATCAATGGAAATTAATTAAAAGTTATTGTGTAACAAATTAAAAAAATATTATTTGCCTGCAGTTAAAAATTACTATCTTTTAAATGAGTTTTAGTGGAAATTTCATCCCGATATCTCTTATAGTTTCAGAGTTATAACAAAATGTCACTTTTCTCGATTCGCGAACAAAGCGAGTGGCTCGAGCAGGACGAGTTACACGGGTGCGGCGCGCCGAGCCGACGGTAAAAGTCGACCCGGTGGACCTCAGCCCTCGCCCAACTATTACGAAGGGTCGTAACCGGAACACGGGAAACGAACGAGGGAGCCGCTCGTAAGAGCCCGATCGGCTTCGCCAGAATTATTAACGGCTCCGAAAATTCATCCCTCGGCGTCGCGAGAATTATTACCAATCTCAGGTGAAAGATTATCGGATCCGTATGTTTTGACTTCGGCGCGCGTAAGCGAACCGAGTGTCGAGCGCGACGGCGCGCCTCGACCGTCGCTTCTCGTAATCGACGCGCGTATCGGAAAACACGTCGTGAGTGCCCTAATAGATTCCGGTTCTTCGATTTCGTTCGTGAGTCGCGCCGTATTAGACTTAGTCGGAGATGCCGCACAGATATCGGCGGCAGAGCGACCGTGTTATTTTCTCTTGGCCCCGGGAGCAGTCGATCGCGCTACCGTACAGGCGCGTTTTAAATTACGAATAGGGAACCAGACCAGTAGAGTGTTTATGTTCATTCTGGATCACGGTCACCGACCTTTCCTACCCGGGGAGGGGGGGAGGGGCACGGTCATTGACCTTTCCTAACCCGGGAGGGGGGGCACGGTCATTGACCTTTCCTAACCCGGGGAGGGGGGGGCTTTCCCACTCCCCCTCCTCCTCTTCCGGGGAAGGGGTTTTTTCGGGGGTCACCCCCAGACCTAACCGGGCAGTCTTTTTCGGGGTTCACCCCCAGACGTGGTCTTTTTCGGGGGGTCACCCCCCAGACGCGGTCTTTTTCGGGTTCACCCCCCAAACCTAACCGGGCGGTATCTCAGCAAAGTGCACATTGTTGCAACCGAACACTTTGCTGAGTAATTTTTTTTTTAACGGAGAAAAACATTTCTAACCCCGACGGGATTCGAAACCCCGGTCTACCGCTTGGTAGACCATCTCATTAACCGCTTGACCAACCGATGATCTTATAAACACAGCGAAGATTTTGGTATATATATAGCAAAGAATAACTATCGCAGCTTTTCACAACAGGCACGCGCACGTTAATATAAACACGTGCACGCCCCTTCTTTCCTGCAGTGGTGATGGGGGAAGTCGTTTTGCTGAGTAATCAGTTTGTTATAATGTTATGCCCCTTTGACATCAGGGAATCTCGTGCGCATTTTGCAACCGAACATTTTGCTGAGTAATCAGTTTGTTGTAATGTTATACCCCCTTTGGAATCTCGGCAAACACATCGGGTTAAATATTATAACTTCTTTTAAGACGAAGAAATAAGTTTGCTGAGTAATCAGTTTTTTTTTGTAATGATAGGAGTCAGGGAATCTCGACATACACATCCGGCGAAATATTATAACTTCTTTTAAGACAGCATTTAAGACGCTATTTGATTGACCCTGACATTTTTTATGTAATATGATACCCCTTGGGAACGAATAGGAATCTCGGGACAGGAAATGTAAATCATGCATTAAATGTCGGAATATCCCTTTGATTTTATTTTATTAGCATTACATCTAAGCCTAAAGCTAACAATTCGGTGTCTATTAATGAATTGCGGTCAAAATCGTCATGTTCTGCAATGGCTTTTGCAAAATCATCGGTAACATTAGATATTATTTGCATAAACTTACAATATTTTGTTTGTACGGAATATAGTTTCTCAAATAGCCAAGAGTACATGTGAACGATACAAAATTCTAAATCAAACAATTATCGCATCGTTTTCTGGGCAATCTGTATGCACTTAGTAGAATTTGATAATTTTGCAAGCTTTAGATCGTCGTTTAACTGACAGAACTCCACAGTTATATCACCAACATGCACCGCATCCCCTGAGCAGGTAATGTTCCGCAGAATGTCTTCTTTCTTTCGTAGAAGATCTTTCCAGGTAGCCGTAGACAGTTGAATTTCATTGCCGTGATTGTCTCCTATAGCCAACTCGACGTGACAGCAACCACCAATTCGGACTCCAATGTCAAGATATTTCTAGAAGTATTTCGTCAAGGGATATCTCCTGCCCAATATACGCATCGCGCGCACGATCCTCTGTTCCGAATTATCAGCGCTGATAAGAAAAGAAGCAATTAGGAAACACAATTTTTTTCAGTTGCAAAGAAACAATACTGAATAGCATTTTTAGCGGATGCCGGAGTACTTACTGAGTGTGTAATTGCGGAGGATTGAACACATTATTCTGCAGCGTTGCGCGAGAGTTGACGGTTGCGGACCACATAGTTGATACTTTGTCGATCTAACCAACAATGGCGTTTTATATAGCCTCTCAGACCCCCCCTTCTTCCCATTTCGAAAAGTGCAAACACAGCAAGAAATCTCGGCAAACACATACCATAAAATATCCCGACTAGAAATTCAGTTAGGCATGCCTAACGATGGATGTGGGCCTAATGCGGAAGGCATGGTGTACGCCTAAATTAGGCATTCCTAACAGTTGCCATACGTGGTCCAAATGGGGATGGTCGAGCGCACGCCTAAGTTAGGCATTCCTAACAGGTGCCGTACGTGGTCCAAATGGGGATGGCCGAGCGCACACCTAAGTTAGGCATTCCTAATAGTTGCCATACATGGTCCAAATGGGGATGGTCGAGCGCACGCCTAAGTTAGGCATTCCTAACAGTTGCCACACATTGGCCTAATGCGGAAAGAATGGTGTACGCCTAAGTTAGGCATTCCTAACAGGTGCCAAACGTGGTCCAAATGGGGATGGCCGAACGCACGCCTAAGTTAGGCATTCCTAACAGTTGCCATACATGGGCCTGATTGGACAGCGATTGTCATCAACGCTGTCCAGAAAACTTATTATTATTATTCCGCTAATGACACGCCCTGCGGAGTTTTCCTTAAAGATCGCGGAAAACGCAGAAGGCAGTATCTCGTACGACGCTTCAAGAGATCGTTCATTTAGAGTCAAAAGTACCTTTAAGCCTCAACCTGTGCTAATTTATTTACTGAATACGTGACAACGTAAGATTCTTCAGGCCGTAATTGTAGGAGTTTTACAATTAATCATCCGCGCGCCATTCGCGAGTGTATACTGAACAGTGAACAGTGAAAGTATATTAACATTCATTGTTTTCCGCTACGATGTCGGATAATATGCAAATTTTGAAAACTCGTGAACTCACACGTCTCAGAGTTGAACGACTTCGTAAGCGGCGTAAATTAGTGAGTGATCAGCAATGCACACAAACTATAAATTCGGAAGCAGATACGACACTAATTTTGGACAATAGCGAATTAAGAATCTGTGAAGAACGTGACAGTGTAAATTCAGGTAATGTTAATTATTATTATTATTGTTATTGTTATTATTAATATTATTATTATTACTCTAGTACCAGAAAATATTGTTTAAATATTTTTTTCAGATATTCAATCAATATTTTTTTACCTACACTTTTTAATATGAAATAAATATTAGATTGAAATAATTATATAAACATTTATTTTACATTTAATGTATGTGTATACAATATTTGAATAGAATGTTTGCTTTATATTAAAATGTGTGGCTCAAAAAATATTGGTTTGATGTTCGAAAAAATATATTTAACTCACTTTTATATTTGGTTTCATAATTATGGTTCTCTAGATCGGGGTTTAGTGTTTTTTTAATGTAATATTTATTATATATTCTTTTAAACTTCTTTTAAACTTCGATTTCTCACTAACCTAACAGCCAAAGTAATAGGTTTACGTAAAAAATGTATACATCTTTTTCTGTAGAGTTTTTCGGGATCGGGACGGGTACCCGAAAATTTCGATATTCTCGAATTTATCGGGATTCCCGAAAGAATCGGGATTCCCGAAAATTCCGAGAACCCAGTAATCATTTATATTCGTTTTAATCAATACATTCATGGTTTCGGATTTTTTATTCCAGATGTTTTCGGCAAATTATGTGATTTTAGTTTTTACTTATTTAATTTAATTATTATTATAAAAGTATACATTTCGGAATTCTGGAAGGTTCTCGACTTTGGAGCCTTCTAGAAAATTCGACAACGGCGCGATTCGTCTGTTCTTCAGGGTGGTGTCGAGGCGCTCCGGCGCCCTGAGATCATCTCGTTACAAGATTCATTTTATATTTAGAAAAAAATATTTTTCTCGTAACATGGAATTGATATATTTGAATTGCATATTTGAAAAAGAATATTTGTTTCTTAATGTAGAATAAATATTATATGTATACCGGGTGGTTCGCGAGAAACAGGCCACCTAAATGGCTTCGTTAGGATTAGAGATCGAAGAAAATGTTAGAGAGGAAAGTTGTACTCTTATAGTGTACTCTTATAGTGTAAATATTAAAAACAGATTTTAATATTGTTTGAATATGTATACAATATTTTGTGCTACTAGGGTATTATTATTATATTTATATTTATTATGTACGGACCGAAGTGCTTTTATACAAATGTTTATAATAGAAAAAATGTTGTGTCAGATGTTGCAGAAGTTTCGGGAGTGGATAGTAACATACCACAAACAATTAATGACGATATTATAGTGTCGTCGGAGGGAGACGAGACAAGAGAGGATACAGGACATAATCATACAGAAACTTTTATAGATTATGAGAATTCAAGCGATGAGACAACAGATGAAAGTGCACTTCAAGAATGCCATGGCTTCAATGACATACAAGATATACAAGAATGGGCTCTCATGGATCCGCCAATACCACATACTCGACTGGAATTATTGTTGAATATATTAAGGAGACATTCGTATCCTAATTTACCTAAATCAGCAAAAACGTTTCTAGGTACAACATCCAATAATTATACCATCGAAACATTTAATAGCACCAATGAGGAGTTTGTATACTTTGGAATAAGTAATTTTCTTGAGAAATGTGTAAATCCAAAGATCCATCAAAGTAGTGATATACCGCTGATGTTCAACGTTGATGGTTTACCATTATTTAAATCCAGCAAAAAACAGTTTTGGCCAATACTGTGTAAAATTTTTCATGATCCGGATGTTTACCAACCTTTCCCTGTTGCCACTTATTGTGGAGATGGAAAGCCAACCAATTTAGAACGATATTTGGAGAAATTTATAAACGAAGTTAACGATCTGCAACGTAATGGTATTACTATAGATAATAGAACATTTTCGATATCTATGTAACAAAGGTCACGCAGGACTGCGAGAGATGTACGATACGTGGCAAAAGGTATAAAAACCGGATCATTTATCCATTGACAAATAGTGAAAGTAGAAGTGATTTGTCATTTAGAAATCAAACGAATGCGCAACATCATTTAGGAATATCTCCATTACTGCGCATAGATCCGAAAATTGATATGATCAGTCACTTTTTGTTGGACTCCATGCATTTATTATATTTGGGAGTTATGAAAAAATTATTAAACTATTGGATAGATGGAAATGTGAAAGAGTTGAAGCTGAGTGATCGTGCTAAGGTGCAATTATCAGATTTACTGCAAAGGATAAAAGTACCTGCTGAATTTCAACGAACGACTAGGTCATTAACAGAATATCATAAATTCAAAGCCACTGAATACCGCTTTTTATTGTTATATGCAGCTCCTGTTATCTTCAAAAAAATTTTACCAACTGACATATATAGACATTTATTACTCCTACATACTGGTTGCAGAATATTATCGTGTAAAGAAATAGCCGTGGATAAATGTAAATATGCTGGATCATGTTTGAAAAAATTTGTGGCCAAAGCACCATTTATATATGGAAAGGAATTTATGATTGGAAATGTACATAATCTGATCCATCTCGCAGATGATGTTCATAATATGAAATGTTCTCTGGCCAGTATTTCCAGTTTTCCATTCGAAAACACTCTAGGAAAAATGAAACGACTTCTTCGAAATGGACATAAGCCTCTCTCTCAATTATGCCGTCGATTTAATGAAATCTCCCATATTTGGAACGAGAAAGTCGATACTCCACCTACAATCGAAATTAAAAGACAATTGAGATCAACAGAAGTAGACAATAAAATACTGATTACACGAGTTCAGTATAAAGAGGCACTACTAACCACTAAATTTCCGAACAATACTGTATTATTGAATAGCAATGAAATAGTGGAAATAAATAGTATGTGGATATCTCCAACGATGAAGTAAATTGCATCGAAATTACAGGAAAGATATTGAGGAAGAGAAAAGCGCTTTATTCGTATCCCTGTGATTCGCATCATCTCCAAATATGGAATGTCAGCGGTATAAATACGGACGCTATATCGTGTAAAATTACCGATATTAAAAACAAAATGGTTCCATTTAATCTTAGTGACAGTGCTAGAGAAAAAATTTTGGTAATGCCTCTACTACATATGTAAAGTAAGATCCGATGCAGTCCAAACTCATAAGCGAACCATAGTGAATAAAAATTTATTCGAATAGCCCAACGAACAATAATGACATCGCGCCATCGACATCGCGCCATCGACATCGCACGCGGCACGCACCAGCGACGTGTATGTGTATGAATAAATGTGTTAAATTCCTCCCCTCATTTTAACGCTCCTCATTTTAACGCTCCTCATTTTAACGGTTTTCAGTTGTCACCATTCTCCCACCAAAAAGGATTTTTACCAGTGACCAGAAAACTCGTGACACTCGTTGAGGACGCATTCGCTCTATTTAGAGTTGTCGTCGCCGCGTTAACGTCTTTGCGGAGATTAGTTAGTGTTTGCAGGTTCTTGTTATTGTTGTTGTATATATATATATATATATATATATATATATATATATATATATATATATATAAACACGAATGATTGTAAGTATGTTTTTGCGGGTGATCCAAAGTATGCAATAAGTTTCACAGGTGGGCGTAGATTACCAAAGCTATCAAAATATTTTACGGTACGATTGCGTTTCACGTATGCGACCCAATGTGTGCCCGGACCGATACTATCGTCCAAGTTTACTATACCGCTCTCATTTACATTTTCTCTCGCCGGAAGACTATCGCGCATGTATACTCCGCGAAAATGTGATATATTCTTTCTTCCTATATCCTCAAGCTAAACATTTGTCATCGGCAGTGTCCCTAGTTTTTTATCGATTGAACTTTTTTTTTTTCCTTAAACCAGCACCCTTCTTGTAGGGTGCGAGATAAATTCCGCGACCTTCCATAGCATGGTTATGACGTTGCAATTCCTCCAACTGTTTTCGCGCAGCCTTGGCATCGTTCAAAGCCTTTGCTACGCCAGCAGCACCGCCCGTCAACGCCCCTATAGCCGACAATGCAGGTAAGAGGAACGGTAGGCAACCACCTCGCTTTGCCATCGGTAGAACTCGCGTCTTCTTCTTCTTCTTACCACTGTTCTTTTTTTTCTTGAGCCCCATCCCAAGCTTCGTCTTAGCTTTCATCGCGACCCAAACAGCTGTCGCAACAGTCTTCGCACCTAACGTAGCGTCCTTCGCAGTTATGTGCTGACGTGCTCGATCAGCTAAAATGTGATCTGCCTTGTGACGATTCGTCAAATCTTCGTTTTGAGAGTATGCAATGTCGTGTTCCCTACAGGCCGAGTCTAATGGATTTATGCCACGATCGCCGCGAGCCAAGCGTTCCTGCAAACGTGTGACGGGTCCACAAAATTGATATCCTGGTATATGTAACTCAAACGGCAATTTATTTATTAGAGTATTTAGAAGTCCTGCTCCCTGCCGCCGTATGCGTGAGTAACGATCCTTTTTCATAGATGGTCCGTCAATGTGTCATCAGTACGAAAGTCATTTCTGGACTGATTGATATCTCTGGATCACGTTTGTGTAAATATTCCCCATACCCCGTTTACATGTTATTGTTGCAACAGCTGCGATGCGGTTCGTAAGGCAACCTGTGCAAATTCGAGTGTTCTCTGACAGAAAGTTTGATAATAATATCCATCATGTTCTGAGACATGGACCATTATTACCTAACACTGTACGCGGTATAGTGTGTGGCCCTTCCAATTGTGGGAAAACTAATGTTGGGAAAAATAATAATAATTAAGTATTTTAACGTTTTGAGTTACTTACGAAACGTGAAGAAATTAAAAATTATTATTTTCATTGTGTTCCATATATGATAATACGATATATCTGCAAACTAATGTGTTATTAAATCATTTCTACGAAAAAATGATTGCATTAGTTGTTTGTCACAAAAATAGATTTTTTCAAAATTCTGATATCGTAGACAAATTTTGAAACCAGATTTGAAATCAGCGTGAAAAAATCTACGGGAAATGATGTTTAGCATGTATTAAAAAAATTTTTTCCGCGCGTGGTGATTGAAAAACCACAATTTTTTTGAAATTGTACAAGTTAAACGAATTTTATCAACGTTAAAAAACGTTTGTACCATAATCTCCCTATTTTTCCCATATTCTACAAAGTTTCAGCTTCAATTTAAAAAAATTTCATCACTCTATCTCATTTCTATCGAAAGTTCTTTGATTTTGTCGCCGATTTCGTCCGAATTGTCCACTGTGTGGCGCCGCCCCACGGTGCCAATACACACGCCATCCGCAATAGTTGGTGATAGGTCTCGGGGTGGTCGCTGGACCTCACCCGATCAAAGGGCCCGACGTAGCCCTCCTCCAGTTGGTATTCAGCTTGATGAACTTGTGTCGGTATCGGCATGTTGGCAACTGACTGTCCCGTGAAAGGTTGTCTTCTCTTATATTTGGAGTGGTACGTGCTTTTTCGTTCTTTGTCAGCATCTTTTTCTTTTCTCAGGCTTCTTCTATCTTCGTGATGCCATCCAGGCTAGGATTCTGCTTCGCAAAATCTTGATGAGCACATTTTTGCAGGGTCTCCTCTTATATTTGGAGTGGACGTGCTTTTTCGTTCTTTGTCAGCATCTTTTTCTTTTCTCAGGCTTCTTCTATCTTCGTGATGCCATCCAGGCTAGGATTCTGCTTCGCAAAATCTTGATGAGCACATTTTTGCAGGTGCTAGGATTCTGCTTCGCAAAATCTTAATGAGCACATTTTTGCGGGTGTTCCGTTTCTCACACGTGACATGTACATAGTTTGTAAGCTAGGCTCGATTCTGCTTCGCAAAATCTTGATGAGCACATTTTTGCAGGTGTTCCGTTTATATATTTTTTCATTAAACAGATTAAATTGTTTATAATAAATGTTTATAATAATAATAAATGTTCATAATAAATGTTTATAATACATTGTCTTTATTAACTTCCCGATTCATAGGGAAGTTACTGTAATTACCCCGAAAATCGAAAATCGAATTTTTAACAGATCTTCACGTTTCATGGTTATTGGAGTCATTTTAGACTATTTTTATCAAAATGTCGGTATGTGTGTGTGTGTGTGTGTGTGTGTGTGTGTGTGTGTGTGTGCGTATGTCCGTTTCTATGGTATCAAATTTTTCGTTAACGTTTTCAGAAAAAGTAACTACGCGATCGGAATGATGAATGATGCAATCGATGTGCCCCGCTGTAACTTAGAGCTGATTAGATTTTGGTCCATATTGGTCAAGTAGTTTTTTAGTTTTTTTAGTTTTTTTCGAAAGAAGTTCATTCAACAATGCAATTTATACGAGAGGATGGAAATGTTCCACCGAATAAACAAACGCAATTATATATATTTCATTTTTATTTTTTTTTATTTAAAAAAAATTTTTTTTTAACTTTTAAAATTTTTTTTTAACTTTAAAAAAAAATTTAAAAAAATTTTTTTTTAATTATCCAACTAATGCTAATGTTACCGCTTACATTAATCGAAAAATATCTCAATACAAGATTGAGTTAATCATCGCTATTGCCGAGAATACATTTTCAAAGAATATCGATGAAAGTACAAAAACATTTATATTACAATCTTTAAAAAAACAAGCAGTTCAATACGAATTATTAACTGAGATGAAATTGAAAGTTAATATAAAAAAATAATATTTTTTGATAATCAATAACATTGATGTTGAAGACGGATTGGTTAATGGAGCATGCGGAATATTAAAATTAACTAGCTGGTTATTGTTGCTCGCTCGCTTCGCGGGTGGGGGTGTTGTAGCTCGCTTTGTGAGTTCGCGAGAGTGTTAGTGGTACGAAGAGTCACACAAAGAACTTCCCGATTCGTTAGTTGCAGTATATTATTATCAATATTAACTTCCCGATTTATAGGGAAGTTATTGTAATTTAGTGTACGTTTTAAGAAGATTATATATATTGTTATATTTCGCATCTGCCGATGGAATGCGGCTAACGCTGTTGTACACACGGTTGTCGTATCGAACAAAATAAATGGAACGAGGTATGTATTATTGTCCTCAGTGGGGAATTCACAGAAGATGTGTGCGTATGGTATCAGTTTGTTTGTGCTTCGCGAGCAGGACGGTTCGTAGGTAAGTCTCCATGGGTATACTAATCTGAATTTCTAAATTCTTTATCTTTAACTTCCCGATTTATAGGGAAGTTATTGTAATTTTTTCTTTTTAACTTCCCGATTTATAGGGAAGTTATTGTTTTCATTTTTATTCAATATGTTTTTTTTTAACTTCCCGATTTATAGGGAAGTTACTGTTTTTATACATCAATGATGTTTCATATGTTTCTTTTTTTCATTCCAGACTTATTAATACAAAAATTGGAGGTGATGGCGATGGGGGCGCCTCCCTCCTGCGAGCCGCCACATAAATCGCAGCCACCACCACCACGTCCGACGCTGCCAGCACCTCCTCCATCGCCAAATCCGGTGGCTGGTGGAGTAGGTGCTGCCCAGGAGCCCAATGTGGAGGTGCCCGTTGCATTAATGCAACGGATCCTCCAAGCATTGGAAGGTCAGAACAAAAGTAAGTGTTTCCTTATATTTTTTAACTTCCCGATTCATAGGGAAGTTACTGTAATTCCGAATATATATGGGTCATATTTTCTAAAAAAAACTAGATCCGAAATACTAATATGGAAATACTTAATGGTTTGTTCTTTTTCAGATCGTGGGACCAATGGCGGATCATCGCGTGGGCGGTGGCGGCGCGGCGCCTACAGACGTGGGGGAAGGGTAGGTGGTCGTGGGTCAGGAGGGAGAGGCCGTGGTCCCTATATTATAAATCAACATTTCCACTACGGTGGACAGTAGGAATTCAAAAAATCAGAGGGTATAATTATTCGCAATAGTCACTTACAATTTTTTTTTAAGTTAATCTTTCTTTTAAAATATAATAAAAATTTAAAAAAAAATTTTTTTTTTAAATAAAATTGAATTATTATTATTATTATTAACTTCCCGATTTATTGACTGTTAGGATTGAGCACTCACATTAATTATGAATGAATATATTTTAACTAATTAATACAGAAAAGTAAGGAAAAACAAAATCATATAATGTTCACGTTCACGCTCGCATGCTTCCACCGCGTATATATCCAAGACCGCATCGCAGCGCATAGGTGTCGCTATCGCCGCATATACATCGATTCTCTATCTTAGATCGATAATCGATGCACGACTATCGATCGGTGTTAGTCACCTTGCAACAATCCCCCCTTTGACTAATACCGATATACTTTGTTTGCAGACCTAATTCTTCTACACATTTCTGGTGTTTTTCAAATGTTACACCTTTTGTTGAAATGTCTGCCTCCATATCCTCTGTGCTAACATGTTGTAACTTAATGTTGCCCTTTTTTACTTCATCCCTTATAAAGTAATATTTTCTACCTATGTGTTTTGTCCTATTAGTAACATTATTCTTATTTATCCAATCTATCGCCGATTGGCTATCAGTCTTCAACGTAATAGGAACTTTACATGCTTCATACAATCCTAAACTATTTAGTACTGCAAATATCCACTTCATCTCTTTTACCCCCTCACAGATCGCGACTATTTCCGACTCACAAGTTGACAACGTTACTAGTTTCTGTTTTTGACTCCTCCAAGGTATGAGACAATCCCCTATCTTTACAGTGTAACCGCTATATGACTTCGCCGTTTTCGTTGTTCCCCAACTAGCGTCTGTACTTATTTCTAATTCTACTCTATTTTTACCATATACTAACTTATAGTCTTTGGTACCTCCTAAATATCTATATATTCGCTTAAGTGCTGTGGGAGCATGAAAATAAATGAAAGAGAGGAGGAAAAAGGAAGGAGCGTTTCGTCCTAGACCCGCTAGAGGACTCATCAGTAAGGCTATCTAGCGGGCCCTGCCTTAGACGGTTGGAAGGCGTTTAAGGACGGTATATATACAAATCATTGAGGATGTCAATACTAGCGAGAAAGGTCTTTCTTTTAACTACGCGTCCCTCTTGTGGCGTGTGTAGGAAATTAGGCCGCCACATTACCCCCTTGCCAGTGATTAACGATAATAAGATCGTGGGGGGGGGGGGGGGAATTGTGAAATCGTGTTACGTATTGTATATGCATCGTGGTGGCGAGGCAGTAAGTCGCTCTCAAGCCTATCGAGCCGTAGATGCTGCTGTCCTAGCATGGCCGTCCGAAGAAGAAGTGGTGGCCACACTAGGAGAGGGATTACGTATTCTCGGCGAATAAATGTGCCCACTCGATTGATGCGTGTAGTAAATATCCTCCTAGGCTCCTTGTCCTCCGTATTGCGTTATTGTTCTAAGTCGCGGGTCACCAATGTGGGAGCATGAAAATAAATGAAAGAGAGGAGGAAAAAGGAAGGAGCGTTTCGTCCTAGACCCGCTAGAGGACTCATCAGTAAGGCTATCTAGCGGGCCCTGCCTTAGACGGTTGGAAGGCGTTTAAGGACGGTATATATACAAATCATTGAGGATGTCAATACTAGCGAGAAAGGTCTTTCTTTTAACTACGCGTCCCTCTTGTGGCGTGTGTAGGAAATTAGGCCGCCACAGTGCTATCAAATGTGTTTTCTTTGGGTTTTGACTAAATTGTGATAATCTCGATACTGCAAACGATACGTCCGGTCTAGTACCGACCGTTAAGTACATTAATGATCCGAGCATTTCTTGATACTCCTTAGAATCTACTGGCGATGAATCTTGGCAGTTGTCGAGATCTTGTTGCATATCTAACGGCGTTCTTACTGTGTTGCAGTTTTCTAGTCCAAATTTTCCTAGTATTTTATTTATGTAATCCTTCTGGGATAACCTTATGGTCTGGTCGTCCTGTTCCAATTTTATATTCAAGAACTTTAGTTCACCTGTTGTTTGAGTCATTCTAAATTTGTTCTCCAATTTTCCCATAAATTCATCAATAATTTTATCATCTGTACCTTCAACAAAACAATCGTCTACATAAACGCCTAATAATAAGATCTTACCATCCCTCACTAGTTTGTAAATGCACGGGTCCTCTGGTATCGGCTCTGGTCCAAGGTCTTTTATCGTCTTGTCAAACATCTCGTTCCAATGCCTACCTGACTGAGGCAGTCCATATAAAGTTTTAGATAGTTTGCATACGTAACCTCTATATTTATCGTCTATAAATCCTTTTGGCTGTTCCATATAAACTGGTTTATCTAATATACCGTGTAAGTATGCTGTTTTCACATCGTATTGTCTTATCTGTAGTTCTTTTATAGCTGCCATGGCTACCAAGGCCCGAAATGATTCTAATCTTATAACGGGTGAAAATGATTCGTCGTAATCGATGCCTCCCCTTTGGGAACACCCTACCGCAACCAGCCTTGCCTTAAACTTTTCTTTGCTGCCGTCTAACGCTTCTTTTATATTGTATACCCATTTGCTTTTTACCATCTTCATTCCTTCCTTTTTGGGTACCAGCTCCCATACATTGTGTTGCCGTAACGAATCCATTTCGTCACTCATAGCCTCTAACCATCTCTCACCCTGTTCAGATTCTATCGCTTCTTTGAAATCTCTTGGAATTGTACTCGCGTCTTGTCTTCTTACATTGACTTGCATGCATTTATCCTGTAGTCTCTCTGATCTTCTAACTCCTTCGCTCCTCAGTTTCTCTTCCTTCTCTCTTAATTCGATACGATGTAGGGCCCGAATTTCCTCATTACTTTTCCCAGGTTTTCTACCTACGGTCCGTCTCTGCGTGGGAACTTCTTGGTCTTGCCTTTCTGTTTGTGTATCAGCTGCCTCTTGCACTGCCTCGTTCTCACCTGATGTCATTCCATCATTATCACCATCCTTGTTGTGTGTTATTAATGTCTCTATTTCGTAATCTGAGTCTGCGTTGTACTCCAGGTTTTTTATTCCTGCAGTATCATCATTTTGTACGTTCAGTAATACTGATCCCAATTCATTTTCTTGAAATTTGGCTGACCTTGTTGTATACACCTTGCCATCTTCTGGGTTGTAAACTCTATAGGATCTGCTTTCTTGTGAATAACCTATAAATATTCCCTTCTTCGCTTTCATTTCTAGTTTGCTTCTTAAATTCTTCGGTATAAAAGAATACGTCAAGCAACCGAATACCTTTGTATATATTACTGTGGGCTTGCTACTAGTCCACTTCTCGAAAGGCGTTTGCTCTTTTTCTCCTTTGGTCAATGTCAAGTTCTTTAAGTAAGCTGCAGTTCCTACTGCTTCAGCCCAAAATTCGAGTGGTAATTTGGCGTCATATAGCATGGTTCTAGCTCTTTCCAATAGCGTGCGATTAGTCCTCTCAGCAACCCCGTTGCTTTGCGGGTTGTATGGTACCGTCCTTTGGTGCTGTATTCCTTTTTCCTTAAATAAGTTTTCCATTATACTGTTCACAAATTCTCTACCATTGTCACTTCTAATCTTTTTAACCTTTCTGTCTAATTCATTCTCCCATCTGTTAATGTATTCGCACAAACTTTCATGCACTTCACTCTTATTTTTGATAAAATAAACCATAGTATACCTGCTGTAGTCATCGACAATCACAAGTATGTATCTATTGCCACCAATGGATTCTATTGGTAACGGGCCACACACATCTACATGTAGTAACTCTAGTACACTGTTCGAGGTATTCCCGTGGGTTGGTTTGTGTGGGCGCTGTGAGAGCTTCCCCATAGTGCACGCCTCGCAATTTTCCATCTTTCTCTGTGTATAATTGAGATCCCGTACTGAGCCTTGTCTCTTCATATTATCCAGGTAATCTTCACACACATGACCTAACCTTTTATGCCAGAGTATTTTATCTTGCAGCGAATAGTACCTTTCCACCTGTACGCTCTCTGGCTGCTTGTCTGTCGTTGCAACCTTTTCACTTGACTGAGTAACATTGTAACTTTCTCCAATGGCCGCTACCTTCAGTACGTATATGCCATTCTTTTCCTCAGCTGTCCCCAGTAGTGTTCCGTTATTGCCGTAAATCTGTACTCCGTCAGGATCAAAAATTACTCGATTTCCATTCTCTACTAACTGACTAACAGATATTAAATTTGTTCTCAAATTTGGTATGTATAGAACATTCTTGATTCTTATATTTCTTGTGCCCTCTTTCGTCCAAGTAGTTATTTTTACATCTCCTCTCAGGCTTGAGCATATTGACCTAGCCTCTTCTGCAAGGTTCACTTCTACTTGATATGGTTCTGCATCTACTAGCCAATCTTTGTAAGGGGTCATATGACTTGTTGACCCTGAATCTATCGTCCAGGAACGATTGGGTTTGTCACCTGCCTTATATGGAAATGTTTTACCGAATACATTGAATGAAAACTCTGTTTTTCTCGCAGTGACCATACTCGCCTGCTCCTTCCTTGGATTGTATTGCTTAAAACGCTGGCCTTCTTTATGGTTATAATTCTTCTTTGGTTCATAATTATTACATCTGTCACTATTACTTCTATTACTATTACCTCTATCAGTACCATTGCCATTTTTGTCTTTACGGTAATAGCAATACTTAGCCTTATGGTTCCTTTTCCCAAATATATAGCATCCAGTGTTATAATTGCTCTCGCTACGGTGCTCTTCGGTTACTCTATAGGCTTTCTCTCCCTTCCATGCTCGGTTGTCATGTGGAGTTGTACCACGAACCTGCGTTAACCTATTTTCTTCTTCTAACAGGGTTTGCTCCACGTCTTCCATTTCTAGGTTTCTTTGCGTTCTCAGCACCGCAGCTACTTTTTCCATTTTAGGGTGAAGGCCTCTTATCAAATGATAAGTAATTTCTCTATTAGATATGACTTGGCCCAAAGTCGCACTGGAAGCTATATTTTTCACTCTTGTTACATACTCTTGGATCGTTTCTTGATTACCAATTTTAACATTTTTTAATTCTAATCCTATGTCTATTCTTCGATCTTCTATATTTCCGGAATATCTTTTCTTTAATTCGTCCCACACCTTTTTCGCATTTGTTTCGCCAAGAAACTGACCGGCTTGTTCCGCCGTCAGTGTCAGTATTATTATACCGAATGCTTCATCATTCTTCGCCTCCCATACCGCTCTTGCCTTCCCTGTTTCCGATTTTGGATCTCGATCTACAGCCGGTTCGATGGTTTCTATAACCTCTCGAAAAAGCTTTCTATTTCGAAGTACAGCGGAAATTTTTAATGCCCAAACATAATAATTTTTATCGTTAAGGAATTCTATTTTATTTATTGGGAGCGAAATATTGTCTGCCATGTTTAATTATTTTGGACGTACCTTTTAGCGATTTCTATTTCCGTCGGACTTCTTACCGAACACGTGGTGTGGGAACATAACCTCCTTCGCAACAAAAATCGCGCTCAATCTTTTATTTTACGTGTTCATCTTCTTCTTATTGAACCACGCTCTGCTACCATTTGTTAGGATTGAGCACTCACATTAATTATTAATGAATATATTTTAACTAATTAATACAGAAAAGTAAGGAAAAACAAAATCATATAATGTTCACGTTCACGCTCGCATGCTTCCACAGCGTATATATCCAAGACCGCATCGCAGCGCATAGGTGTCGCTATCGCCGCATATACATCGATTCTCTATCTTAGATCGATAATCGATGCACGACTATCGATCGGTGTTAGTCACCTTGCAACATTGACTTCCCGATTCCTATGGAATTTACTGTAATTATTATTAACTTCCCGATTCATAGGGAAGTTACTGTAATTATTATTATTAGTAGTAGTAGTAGTAGTATGATTATTATGCAATTATGCAACAAAATTCAATTAATCATGATGCTATGAAGCTCGAATCAACCCAGATAGCACGGCTGGCCGCCTAGCCCAGCGTGCCGAGCCCCTGACCTGCAGATTACGGGCCGAACCCCGCTTCGAGCGGCTATAGGCCCGTCGGCTCGATTTCGGCTCGGCCACTGCAAGAGCCGAGTCCAGGCCTGTGACCTGCAGAAACTCGAGCCCAGGGCCGGCCGGCCGGGCCGAGATTTGAGAGGGCAGCACAGTTACACGAATGTGGCCAATGCCGGTATACAGAATACGGGGCGGGTCGCATCAATGTGGCAGATGTTAAAGTAAATTTCTATTCTGCAAATGCGTAGCAGTCCCCCGTTTTATATAACGTTACATTTTGTTTATTGTTAACCCCTCGCCGTGCAATTTTCTTTACAGTTACACTATGATTAAAACGTCTTTATGAAAGAAAAGAAAAAAAGTGTCGTAGACGTGAAAAGAAAATTTATATTTTTTGTACGGCTATATTTGTTTTAATGCTTGAACATGGATTACAAACGAATTAAATTTTATTATTTCATCTAAAAAGAAACGCGTAACATATTCATATTATTGTTAGACTTTGTTAAAATCAACATCGCGATTGAAAATGCAACAATTTTGAATTTCATCTACTCAATTTTAGTTAGCAAAATTAATATTTTGTTATGCCGCAGGGGGTTGGTGAAGGGATAATATACTATATATTTTTACACAGAATTTAAAATTTTCTAATATTGTATATGACGGCAATCGCCAAATTAATGCAACCGTGGTGCCCTCTTACGGGGTAGATTTCTTTTTCCAGGATTGCAAGTGTGCGGGATTCGGGGTCTTATTCCTCGATAATACAAAAATGGGATTTTTCAGTAGTCAATAACGCTAAGTAAAAGATCAATCTAAGCCGCAGTCGCCCTCGAAAGTCCTATTTTTACGTTTACGAGTCGTAATTTGCATCATTCGGAAGCATACAACTGCGCATGTAGCTATTATCATAACATATATGCTGCCGAATAATGCAAATTACGCCTCGTATACGAAAAAATAAGACTTTTGAGGGCGATTGCGGCTTAGATTGATCTTTTATCTAGCGTTATTGGCTATTGAAAAAACCCGTGTTCGTATTATCAAGAAATGAGAACGCGAATCCCGCACCCTTGCAATCCTGCAAATGGGCAGCATACCGGCCCGGCCGCCCGGCTCTGGGCTCGAACTTCTGCAGGTCACAGGCCTGGACTCGGCTCTTGCAGTGGCCGAGCCGAAAGCGAGCCGGCGTGTTGACTGGGAATGTATATTTTTATTCATATTATACATCTACTGATTACTATGATTCAAACCATTATATCTAATCATTTATACTGTAGTTATTCAATACAATTACTCATGCTGGTATCCAACTCATTAATTTTTTTGACTACCCGATTTGTAGGGAAGTTATTGTAATTTGTTTAACATTCCTTTCACCATATTGCTCGAATCAGTTTATGTTATAATCATATACACGTTTATTCAATATATATGTGTGTGTCACGCGTTCATTTATGGTAGCAGTACTTCTTTCCTTACCCCTGAACGTCTCACCTTCGTCTCACATTCACTGTAAATATTTTCATTATCAGTTCTACTGTGCAGTCATAGTGATCACTTCGTATATGAGTGAATATAACTAATGAGTGTCTTTTCATATTGAAACAGGTAAGAATTTTGTCCGTTCCTATACAAATTAATTTTTTTATTTGTTAAACATTACTCCTTATTTCATTTTGTGTATATATATATATAATATATATATATATATATATATATATATATATATATATATATAATGACATAGGACTATATTATATATAATATACATACATTTATATTGTCTATAATATACATACAATTACATTATATATAATATACATACAATTTTTTTTTTTTTTATATTACATATTTGTATATAATACACATTTATGAATAACATACAATTGTCAGCCGTAGGCGACACAAAGTACCAAATAAATAAATAAATATTGTATTGTCAGCCAAGGGCGACACTCACATATTAGAATAAAATACAATTGTCAGCCGTAGGCGACACAAAGTAATAAATAAAAAAAAATTTTTGTCTTGTCAGCCAAGGGCGACACCAATTTTTGAATAAAATACACTTGTCGGCCGTAGGCGACACAAAGTACTAAGAAAAAACAAATTAATATTGTCTTGTCAGCTAAAGGCGACACCAATTTTTAAATAAAAAAAAAAATACATTTGTCAGCCGTAGGCGACACAGAGTACTAAATAAAATATTGTCTTGTCAGCCAGGGGCGACACCAAGTGTTGTATAAATAATATACAATTTTCCGACAATACGAAAATGAAGGTAAAACGTCAATCACGAAAAGACATCAATAAAAAACGAAAATATGATTATCTCTTCCTTAATAATAATGTTGTCACTGAGAACGAAAAAAAAGAAAAACGGAATGCACTGTGGAGGAGGTAGAGAAATAACCAACTCAGAATAAATTCTTTCCTCAACACAATTTATTAAGTAGGACGTGTTTTCGCGTGCAAGAGACTTGTTGTCTCTAAGGCGATTCAAGACTCTCTACCGTACTGGTGTCTCAAGACTCAGTCCCCAAAAGCGAAGAGGAAAAAGTAGGAGAAAAGTAAGGAGAGGAAAGTAAGGAGAGGAAAGTAAGGAGAGAAAAGTAAGGAGAGGAAAGTAAGGAGAGGAAGGTAAGAACGTGCGGAAAAAGGTCATCGCGGAAGGGTGCTATAAAACACTTGGAAACGGAAAGGTTCGCCAGGGCCTGATCGTAAACCTTGAACAGGCCCAAGCGACACCTGGGAAACATAAAAAAGGAAATGGTTAGAACCGCGCGAATCTGGCCGCCAGATGTGAACCAGGACTGACCAGACCCGCGCGGAGCGGAAATAGAATACAAAGGAAAAGAAATAGAAAATGGACAGCGGCGTAAGGCAGCGCCAAGGCCGCCACAGTACCCCCCTGCCAGTAATTAACATAATTACATAACACGTATACAATACAACTAAAACATCACATAATAATGCTATCCAATATCACGTTATTATAATCCGCGATCGTACTTTAATCGTGCAACTAAAATAAAAAATACCCTAACAATAGATACAAACACGCACTTACAAAAAATACACAATATAATCCGCTACAATTACAAAACTCGCCCCATAACACTACATAGGATGCAGGACGCAGAACAAAACAAAATCCAAAAGAACATTAAAGGAATGTTTAAAACACCTACGGACTAACGAAGACCTGCTTGATAACGCTCAGGAAAACACACGCGTCTACCAGAACGAGTAACCCGCTGCTCCGTATTTGGTACATCCGTAGCAACGTTTGCTCTGGGCGAAATATCGGTTTCCGCAAGAATATAAGCGGGCTTTAAACGATCAATGGTCACAGTAACCTCTTTATCTTTAATGAGAATTCCGAAGGTTTTTGGGCCTCGACGAACTACTGTATACGGACCTTCATAAGCTTGTTGCAAAATCGGTTTTGATGCATCGGTTCTAACAAAAACATGAGACGAACTATTTAAATCTTTAAAAACAAATGTACGATTTGCAGAATGATGAGAACCACTCTTCGGACCTATTTTAGAGAAATGGGAACGGAGATTATTAACAAAGTCAGACATGTCCCCTGTGTCTTCTGTTGAACGCGAAGATAAAAATTCGCCAGGAAGCCGTAAGGATTCGCCATATACTAATTCGGCCGATGTAGCCTTCAAATCGTCTTTCCACGCGGCTCGGATTCCCAACAAAACCGACGGAAGAACTTCCGTCCACCGATTCGATTGGTGGCAACGGATCGCGGCTTTGAGCTGTCTATGAAACCTTTCTACCATTCCGTTGGCCGAAGGGTGGTATGCTGTAGTGTGTAGATGTTTCGCGCCGATCAAAACGTTTAACGCGGAAAAAATCTTGGATTCGAACTGTCTTCCCTGATCAGTGGTAATCCGTAACGGAATACCAAAACGGGCTACCCAACCGTCATAAAACGTTCGAGCTACCGTTGAGGCCTCTTGATTGACCATGGGGAACGCTTCCGGCCAACGTGAGAACCTGTCTACACAGGTAAGGCAGTATTTAAAACCTTCGGAAACCGGCAAAATTACAATATCTAAATGTATATGTTCGAACCTCGCAGAAGGCGGAACAAAAGAACCTAATGGCGAAGTAACATGACGCGAAATTTTAGATTTTTGGCACTGAATACAGCATCGTGCCCACAAACGAACATCCTTTTTAATTGACGGCCATACATAACGATGCGTCATGAGCTTGACCGTCGCATTAATTCCTGGATGGGACAAACTGTGAATTGCGTTAAATGCAACGCGTCTAAAGGGAACAGTGAGAAAGGGTCTTGCTACATCCGTTGAGACGTCGCAAAACACCTCTCTGTTCGAACCGGGCAGCAGGATCTTACGTAATTTTAAATTTGATCCTTCGCACAGGAATGTCTGAATTTCCGTATCCTCGGCTTGTGAATCCGCTAACGCTTCGTAATCCAATTGAGTATGTACCTCCTCTATTCTGGACAACGCATCGGCAACGACATTATCTTTTCCAGAAACATGTTGGATATCGGTAGAGAATTGCGTAATGAATAGACGGCGTGACGCTGGATGGGGATCGTTGGCCGTCATCAACGATTGCCCTGGTCGTTTCCCTGGGCCGACTTCCAGTTGCAGGGCTGAACACAACGATGTGCGTTCTCTCCAAAACGCCAATGATACCAGCACTTGCCCTGGTAATTATTCCCATCCGTGCTGCGCTCCACCGATCGGGAAGATGAACGCCTTCGCCGGAAACCCGATGATCTTGGGTGCCGCGTCCAACCTCGACGAGTAGCACGCTCCTCGGAAGCAAAATCCTGACGGATCGCGGATATCTCCTGCCGCAAAGTAACCGCGAGCTGGGCCATCTTTAGGCTTAATAGAGCCTCCAAATTCTGGCCCAACCCTGAGGAACCGCTGACGATGGCAGAAGTCGCGCTAGGGCCCGCGGCCTCGGTGATGTGCGCCCGAGGTGTCAGCGTCTCCGCTATGGCATCTGCCAACTCGGCCACCTTATCGAGCTCGACATCACGTTGCGTAGCAAGAATTACTTGCATGCTCGCAGGTAAACGGCCCGCCCAAAGTGTCCGCAAAACACTATCATCAATTGAAGTACCGGCCAACTCTCGCAGGTGCCGTAAGAATTGTGACGGCTTCCTGTCCCCGATTTCCTCATGTTCCAGCAAGCGTCGCGTCTTTTGCTCTTGCGAGGAACTTAACCGCCGAATAAACTCGGCCTTCAACTTCTGATACGGGTCTACAGGCGGCGGATTCATTATAATATCCCGAACTTCCGCGGCATATCGAGGATTTAACGCACCAAGAACGTACCCGAATTTCGTTTTCTCAGTCGTGATCCCAGTCGCGTCAAAACTGCGCTCCACCATGGAGAACCACATCTCCGGATCAGATGGGCAGAACTCCGGTATACGAACCGCGACACGCTCCAAGGACAAACCCGTGGACACAACCGGAAAATTTTGACTTCCGCTCGGATCAGTCATTGTTAATATTTTATGTCTAATTGTCAATGTCTACAAAAGAGTCTTACAATATCTTAACACGAAAACTTACACTATATATATACACTGTTGCGGCAATAAATGTTCGCACGTCCGGACACAACAAACGATAGTTTTTAAAATCTGTATGAATCGCGTTAACTATATCACAAATCGCGTTAACTATCACACACGAATCACGTCGGGGTCACCAATTTGTGGAGGAGGTAGAGAAATAACCAACTCAGAATAAATTCTTTCCTCAACACAATTTATTAAGTAGGACGTGTTTTCGCGTGCAAGAGACTTGTTGTCTCTAAGGCGATTCAAGACTCTCTACCGTACTGGTGTCTCAAGACTCAGTCCCCAAAAGCGAAGAGGAAAAAGTAGGAGAAAAGTAAGGAGAGGAAAGTAAGGAGAGGAAAGTAAGGAGAGGAAAGTAAGGAGAGGAAAGTAAGGAGAGAAAAGTAAGGAGAGGAAAGTAAGGAGAGGAAGGTAAGAACGTGCGGAAAAAGGTCATCGCGGAAGGGTGCTATAAAACACTTGGAAACGGAAAGGTTCGCCAGGGCCTGATCGTAAACCTTGAACAGGCCCAAGCGACACCTGGGAAACATAAAAAAGGAAATGGTTAGAACCGCGCGAATCTGGCCGCCAGATGTGAACCAGGACTGACCAGACCCGCGCGGAGCGGAAATAGAATACAAAGGAAAAGAAATAGAAAATGGACAGCGGCGTAAGGCAGCGCCAAGGCCGCCACAGCACAAATAAGACAGGCCAAGCAAAAATTACGGTCTAAAAGTACATATAAAACTGATGAATATGAGAAAAATCGAATGCGAAACAGAAAATACTATCGTGATAATATTGATCGGAAGAAAAAAAAAATTGAATATACTCTCAAACAAATGCAACGGAAACGACTGAATGCCGAGTTTTGTAAAAAAGATAATGAAATAAGGCTAATTCGAAAGAAACGTACAAGAGAAAATGACGATTATCGTAACAAAGAGAATGAATCAAATTTAAATCGAATTAAACGTAAACGAGAAAATAGAAACACACTGAGTAGGATGAAGATATTGAGACAAAGAATAAATTATATTGCAAAAGAAATTGCCAACAATTCTGCAAGAAATAAAATACTACGGCATAATGATGCATATAAGTCCAGAGAACTAGCTGAAAATATTGCACGAAATAAAATATTACGGCATAATGATGCATATAAATCCCGAGAACTTGCTCAAAATATTGCACGAAATAAGATGTTGCGGATGAATCTTGTATATAAGAAAAATGAATTACAACAAAATATTAACCACATGAGAATAATGAGGCAACATAAAAACTACAAATGTAAAGAAAAACTTAATAATGTTCAAAGAATACGAAAATAACGGCAAAGCTTGAGATATAATTATCGAAAATCATTAAAGGACACAGTATGGCGACAAGAAAAGAGAGACATTGATGTATTAAAGTTTCGTGATAATTTATATAACTGTATGTTGAATCAAAAAGATGATAATACTACAGCGAAATTGAAATGGCAATTTATCAAATGTCGTATGGAAACGCCTTCGTTCATATGTTGCTGTTGTGAAGGTCTATTTTTTAAATCTGCCGTTGTAAAATTAAATGAATTGAGAATCGATAAAGCAAATGATGCAATTTTATCTCAAATAAATAATTTTCCGTCAGGTTTAATTTGTGGAACTTGTAAAAATTATGCTTATAGAGGCAAAGTATATAAGAAAGAATTGACTGATCTTGAGGAAAGAATGGTAGCACCGATTTTGAATTTTATGCAAATTCGCGCATTGAAACCATATGCTTTAAATCCACACTTAGATATGATAGAAGTATTGCCTCGAAAATTTTCGGAAATGGAAACAATTCAAATTAAATTAAAACGTCATAAAGATCATAAAAGTGATTATATGTTCGAATCAGTCAGACCAGGAGTAATTTGTAAAGCATTACAACATTTAGTGAAAACACCATTGTATGTGAAATATGCTATTAAAGTAGATGAAAAGTATTTTCAAAATTATGCAAGTTATGGTAGCGAAGAAATTAATTTCATAGTTGACAATAACGATGAAGTAGATGAGACAGAAATGATTGACAATATGGATTTGGAAAAAAATATAAAAAATGCAATCTGTTTAGATCAAATAAATAATGATGAGGTATTACTTGTTGATAATAATGCTGCTGTGGCAGAAGGGCATTCTTCCGTTGTGAATATTATTGCACCAGGACAGGGAAAATATCCATTACCATGGCATAAAATGGATGACTTGGATGAATTGTGTTTCCCAAGAATATTTGCTGGATATTCTTTCAATTTGCCTAAATCAGTATCATATTCAGATCGTATTAGATCCGAAGTTAGACGGTATGATCGACGATCATGCATTCCTTCTAGGATTTTATTTATGGCTAAAAAATGTTTAGAGATATCATGTTTATCTAGTATAAATGTCTGTTTGAGACGAATAAAAATGAATACGAATAAGAATTTACGTGCTTCAGATGTTTTGAATCCGGATTTTGTGAATAATTTGATTGAATTTGATGACGGATTCAAGTTACTTAAAAATATTCGTTCATCGCCAGCATACTGGGAACAAAAAAAGAAACAGTTACTAGCAATGATCCGTCAATTGGGTAAACCCACTTTCTTTATGACAGTGTCGGCTGCAGAAAGTTACTGGCCTGAGTTATTGCAAACATTGATGAAATATCGCGATGGTGGTAAAACATTATCTGTACAAGACGCATTCAATTTGGATTACAATACCAAAACTGATCTAATTAGAAATGATCCCGTTACGTGCGCTCGATATTTCGATCATAAAGCACATAAGCTTATGTGGTTATTAAGACAAAAACAAAGTATTTTCAGAGAATATGAGGTTGTGGATAGTTATGAACGAGTGGAAATTCAGCAACGTGGAAGTCCACATGAACATATATTTCTGTGGTTGAAAGGAGCACCTATGTACAATAGTGTTAAAGATAGACACGATCATGTTGGTAACAAAGAATTGATTGATTTAATTGACCGATTTATCACATGTAGATATGACGAAAATAATCCATATATTAAATTTCAAATGCACAAACATAATCATAGTTGTTACAAAGGACAAAAAAATAAGCGGTGTCGATTTCATATCCCTTATCCGGTAATGAGAAGAACGATGATTCTGGAACCATTAAATAAAAATGAAATAGCACCTAAATCCTATAAACTTATTGATGAATTAATAAATGAATTTTATAAGAAAAAAATAGTTATGAGCTATGATGAAATTCTAGAGAAACTGAATATGACTGATGAAGAATACCTATTAGCTATTCGAAGTAGTTTAAAACAAAAACGGGTATTCTTAAAACGAACCAGCCTTGAAGTAAATATTAATGGTTATAATGCAGATATTTTACAATTATTCGAATCGAATATGGATTTACAGTTTGTACTTGACGAATATTCGGCGGTGAGTTATGTAACTAATTACATTAGTAAAATTGAAGGAGGTTTATCAAAATTATTAAGGGAAGCTGCTATTGAATGTGATAATAACAATAAGACTATTAGAGAAAAATTTCGATATATTACCAATGTTTTTTTAAATAGTAATTTAATGTCTTCACAAGAAGCAGCCTATCATGTTTTATCATTACCTTTATCAAAGCAAAGTAGAAAGACAGTATACATTAATACCAATCCGATGTCAGACCGTGTATTAATGTTAAAATCTGAGAATGCTTTAAGAAAATTAAATGAAGTCTCCACTGAAATTTATATGCATGATATATTTGATAATTATAGTAAAAGAGAAATTGATTTACATGATATATGCCTCGCTGATTTTGCGGCGAATTACCAAAAGATCACGAAAATGAAATAAGAGGAAGGTGATGTTGACTATAATGACGAAAATGACGAGGTAAATGATTTCAGATTTCGACGGCAAACAGCTATTATTAGATACAGACGATATAAATTGAAACAAGATCCATCAAATTATTATAGAGAAAGAATATTGTTATTCATGCCTTGGCTTGATGAAACAAGTGAAGTTGAAAATATTGATCATGAAATGGTTTATAAAAATAATATAAATCTTATTGAAACAAATCAAGAAAAATTTTCAATAATTAGTGATGAAGCTATGGATGATGCTTTGGAACAAGTAGAAAATGATAATCGTGAAATAGAGAACCAGAAAGCAGAACAATATGTTGCTGAGGAAAATTCGTGTACTCAACATATTGATATATTCAAACAAGGTGGTGAAAAAAACAATGTTAAAGAAAAAAAAAATATAAAAAAAGATTCTCATAAAAGTAGATACACATGTCCGGCAAGAGTAAACGAAAATGAACTTCATGATATGGTAAAAGAATTAAATTGTAAACAAAAAGAATTTGTAATGCATACATTGAATTGTTTTAAATTGCATAAAGTTCCATTTAAAATTTTTTTAAGTGGTTCAGCTGGTGTAGGAAAAAGTAGAGTGATTAACACACTATATCAATTAATAACTAATTATTTTGATAAATTGCCCGGCGGAGATATGGATAAAATAATAGTATTATTATGTGCTCCTTCCGGCAAGGCTGCTTTTTTAATTAATGGAGTAACAATTCATTCTGCTTTCGCTTTACCAATTAATCAATTTGGAGTTAGTTTACCACAATTGTCAAGCGACTTAGCCAACAATATTCGTGAAAAATTATCAAAAGTACAATTACTCATAATTGATGAAATATCAATGGTAAGTAGTACAATACTAGGCTATATTGATACGCGTTTAAGGCAAATAAATGGTATAAATGAATCATTTGGTGGTCTTTCTGTATTAGCAGTTGGGGATTTAAATCAATTACCACCTGTACGAGATAAACCTGTTTATCAAGTCTCGAGACGAAACGAAATGGCTCCCTTTATTGATATTAATCCACTGTGGAACGAATTTGAATTTTATGAATTAACGGAAGTTATGCGACAAAAAGATGATTTAGCGTTTATAAATGCTCTAAATAATTTAGCTCTTGGAGAAATGTCTGAAGATGATATAAAATTAATTAAATCGAGAGAAATTAAAAATCAAACTGATGTTCCACATACAGCAATACGATTATATGCAACTAATGCTAATGTTACCGCTTACAATAATCGAAAAATATCCCAATGCAAGAGTGAGTTAATCATCTCTACTGCCGAGAATACATTTTCGAAGAATATCGATGAAAGTACAAAAACATTTATATTACAATCTTTAAAAAAACAATCAGTTCAAAACGAATTATTAACTGAGATTAAATTGAAAATTAATATAAAATATATGATAATTAATAACATTGATGTTGAAGACGGATTGGTTAATGGAGCATGCGGAATATTAAAATTTATTACTTTTCAAGAAAATACTAAAATTCCGTCTATATTGTGGTTAGATTTTCAATTGCCCAGAGTGGGAGTGAAAGTAAGAACTCGTTATCGTAATTATATGAAAAATGCAAATATTGATCAAAATTTAACACCAATAATAAAAATATCGAATCAAGTAAATATGTCGAGTGAGGAAAAATATCAAATCACACGCAGTCAATTTCCGGTGGTTCCTGCTGAAGCGATTACGATTCATAAAAGTCAGGGACAAACATACGAGAAAGTATGTTTGGATTTTAAAAAATCAGAAAGACGAACGTTACAAATGTTGTATGTAGCACTGAGCAGAGTTTCAAAATTGAGCGGTTTATATATTTTGGGACAATTTAAATTAACAGTATCGAAAAAAACAAAGATCAATACTGCAAACCCGACTAACGATGAATTGTATCGTTTGCGAAAAAATAAACAATTAAAATTATCATTCAATAATTTGGTCAATGAAAACGGATTAATAATTATATATCAAAATATTGGTACTTTGACAAGTAAATTAATTCATATAAATAAAGATTCATGGTTTCATCGAGGCGATATATTAATTTTTAGTGAAACTTTAACGAAAACCGATGATGAGTTGAATATTTCAAAATATGATATATTATTCCGATCCGACATTGACGAGAACAGCCGCGGATTAATTTGTTATGGAAAAACAGATTTATCAATAGAAAAATTATTTGTTGAACAGGAATTTAGTTCAAATGCGCATGTAGAAATGTTCACTTTTAAAATCAGAAATTATTATATAATAAGTGGTTATAAATCACCAAAAGCTAGTAATTCTATGTTTGGTAGCGTTGTACAACGAATAATGAATAAAATTACAATTGAAAGCGAAAAGATTTTGATAGGTGATTTCAATTACAATATAATAAATTGCAAGGATAATGGCAATAATTATTTGATTAACCTTTTGAACAAGTACAATTTAAAAACTAAATTACCATCCAAAAGTATAACGACCGATTTGAATACGCAAATAGATATCATTTTCTCAAATGCTGATGATATAGATTGCGGTGTGTATGAAACATATTTCAGCTATCATAAGCCAATTTATGCAATCCTCGATAAGAAGGTTGTCAAATATAAAAAATTAGAGAATGTAGAGAAAACAGATGTAATAATTGCAAATCAACAAATGAATCCTGAACTTTATACAATTTTTGATGAATGTTTAATGATCTCGGACCAGCATATCGAGCAAAATAATCATGAATATGCAGTGTCTGCAGACTGTTTCCTCAATGAGGGTTATAACTATGCTTTAGATACAGCCGAATGTAAAGAAGTCATAAAATCTGATTGTTATTTACAAGATAAACATATTAATTTATTTCAAGAAATTATGAACAGAGCTTTTCTGAGCTTTTTTGAGTAATTTACAAGAGATCCCAGAACATGAGACGAATATTCAGATAATATACACTGGTGAAATTGGAAAAAAGGTAGTAGGACATTGGATTTGCACAAGATCAGATGGTAACGGAAATGTACACATTTATGATAGTTTTAATGCTAATCATTTGAACCATGATGTAATAGATTATTTGAATGCCCTTTATAAATATAATAAGAAGTATATATTTCACAGAGTACAATATCAAAACAATGCGTTTGATTGTGGAGCATTTGCGATTTATTTTGCAACATCACTATGCTATAACAGGGAACCAAGCGAGCAACGAGCATACGATGTTGGTTTAATGCGACGCCATATAGCAAACATTTTGATAAGTAGAAAACTATTGAACTTCCCTGAGAATGTATAATCTTCTTAAAACGTTCAATAAATAATGATAATAATATACTGCAACTAACGAATCGGGAAGTTCTTTCTGTGGCTCGTGGAGAGTCACACACAAAATAACATCCGTACCACTAACCCTCTCGCGAGCTCGCAAAGCGAGCGAGCTACAACATCCCTACCCGCGAAGCTCGCGAAGCGAGCGAGCAACAACCCCCCTCTAGTTTATCCATGAATTGTTTACATTACTCAATCCTAACCATTTTACATACACCTTATTTCCTTTTCTGCGCAACACTTTCTCCACTAGGTATACATCTGGATAGGTAACGCGATGCAATTCGTGTTCGTAGAATCCTCCAGCAACGGGGTTTCCACGGGAATCTTGCAGCAGGTAAGTCGCCGGATTAGTTGCTTGTACCTTGACTATTTTGAACACCTCAGTGGTCCAATTTGGTGTGTAACCTTTATCGAAAACGGTTTTAAATTTGCTGACGGTTACAGACTGACCCACACTGAATTTCGCAGGCGCGACAATCTTTATGTTGTTATATACGGTGTGTAAGAGCCTGTTGGAAATGGTAGGGGTGACATCACACGGTCGCATTCCAATAGTTCTGTGCTTTTGCGCATTGTACTTTGCAATTAGTCGCGGTAGCGCATCGACCCATTTATAGGTTCCATTAAGTGTAAACTCTTTCCACATGGTATTCTTCAATGTACGATTGAACCGTTCTACGATGGAAGCCTTCATAACCGAATACGTAGAATCATGCCTAATACCGTGTTTCGTCACGAGTTTTTGCACCTCACTGTTGTAAAATTCCATTCCTTGATCGGTTTGTAAATTTTTTGGACATCGATTGCGAAATATCTTTGTGAACGCTTTAGCTACCTCACCTCCACTTTTAGTCTTGAGTAGCATGCCCCAAGCATATTTGGATAGCACATCGATAACCGTTAATATGTACTTGTCACCACCATTTATACGCGCATGAGGTTGCATATCTACGACATCGGGTTGCCATAGATCGTCATACCCATGCACTAAAACTCGACGTCGTGGAAAAATCCGTCTGGCGGGGGCATGCAGTTCCTCCACTAATTGCGTCTTCTCTTTGCTCATGTTCAGGATTTGAACAAAAGAGATTTAAAATTGTATTAAACAAAATCACGATCCATGAACTGCGATTGGTTTCTCGTGAATGCATTCTCGCTAGAGACTGACATCTTTAAACATATGTAAATATATTTATAACGTCTTAAAAGAAGTTATAATATTTCGCCTGATGTGGTTGTCGAGATTCCCTGACTCCTGTCATTACAAAAAAAAACTGATTACTCAACAAACTTATTTCTTCGTCTTAAAAGAAGTTATAATATTTAACCCGATGTGTTTGCCGAGATTCCAAAGGGGGGTATAACATTACAACAAACTGATTACTCAGCAAAATGTTCGGTTGCAAAATGCGCACGAGATTCCGTGATGTCAAAGGGGCATAACATTACAACAAACTGTTTACTCAGCAAAACGACGTCCCCCACCACCACTGCAGGAAAGACCGGGCGGGGTCTGAGAGGCGTCTGTTCCATCATCCTCGGTTAGATCGTCAAAGTATGAGCACCGACCTCCACGAAAAAAGACCGCGTCTGGGGGTGACCCCCGAAAAAGACCGCCCGGTTAGGTCTGGGAGTGACCCCCGAAAAAACCCCCTCCCCGGAAGGGGAGGGGGGAAAGCCCCCCTCCCCAGAGGGGGAGGGGGGAAAGCTCCCCTCCCCCGGGTTAGGAAAGGTCAATGACCGTGATCCAGAATGAAGATACATACTCTACTCAGACCCACGAAATTCTCGTACGCGTTCTCGATAATTTGGTCAATTCGGTATTATTGGGAATTGACGTGATCGCAAAATTCGGTATCGTAGTCGAATACCATCGAGCCGTGTGGTACTTCGCGTCGCGGCCACGTGTCGAATTTTCCTTCGGCAGAACAATGAGCGAGCAGCCCTGTTGCGGCCTACAGATTTTAACGGTTAACGAATAGGACGAAAAGGACGGTTATGAAAATTTCTAAAACGCGAGATGAAAGATTTTTCGGGAGTACCGGGTGTGACGGCTTTGACCATGCACAAAATTGATGTTGGCGATAATAAGTCAATTAAACAACGTTATTACACGGTTTCGCCGAAAGTTCAAGAAGCGATCTATAAAGAAGTAGATTCGTTACTGGCCAACGGAATTATCAAGCCATCGGAAAGTGAATGGTAATGCCTTATTATTATGGTCAAGAAGCCAAATGGCACCTATCGGTTTTGCTTAGATTTCCGCAAAGTCAATGAAGTTTCGAAAAAAGACGCGTATACGCTACCGATTATGTCGAGCATTCTAGATAAATTACGTGCCGCGCGATATATTTCGACCCTCGATCTCAGCCAGGCGTACTTCCAAATTCCGCTCGAAGAATCGAGCAAGCAGATTACTGCGTTTACCGTTCCGGGGTAGGGGTTGTTTCAATTCAAACGTATGCCGTACGGACTCACGGGAGCCGCGGCTACGTTTCAACTATTATTAGATCGCCTATTAGGACCGGAAATGGAGCCCCATGCGTTGGCGTATTTGTACGATATTATTATCGCGACGACGACGTTCGACAAACATCTCGCGTGGCTTAGCCGGGTTCTAGATAGGGTAAAAACGGCCGGCCTGATAATAAACCCGGATAAATGCGAATTCTGCAGGGAGGAGGTACGGTATTTAGGATTCGTGGTCAGCAGGGAGGGGCTAAAAGTCGACGGAGACAAAGTCGCTCCTGTTCTGCCCTTTCCGGTTCCGAAAAATATAAAACAACTAAGACGATTTCTCGGAATGGCTTCGTGGTATCGAAGATTCATTCCGGATTTCGCAACGGTATCGGAACCGATGAACATTTTGCTCCGGAAGGGACAGACATTGAAGTGGGAAAGCGGACAACAATCCGCTTTCGAAAAAGTAAGGTCTTTGATCGCGACAGCCCCGACCTTGCGTGCCCGCATTAAGAGTTACCGTTCGTCCTCCAAACCGACGCGAGTACCGTTGGTCTGAGCGCAGTACTGGTGCAAGAGATCGAGGAGGTCGAAAGGGTTATCGCATTCGCGAGTCGGCCTTTAAACAATGCCGAACGAAAATATTCCGCGACGGAACTAGAATGTCTCGCTATCGTGTGGGCCGTACAGAAATTCCGACCGTATTTGGAGGGTTACCGTTTTACGGTAATCACGAATCACAATAGTTTACGGTGGTTACGTCAATTACGAAATCCGTCAGGAAGGCTCGCTCGTTGGGCATTACAACTGCTAGAATACGATTTCGAAATCGTCTATCGACAGGGCGCGTTAAACCGAGTGCCGGACGCCCTTTCGCGAATGTTCGAGGAGGGGAAAATGCGTCCCGAAAAGGGGGAAAATGCGGAAGAGACCGTGGCCGCGATCCGATTAGATTGGTATGAGGAAAAACTTCGGGCAGTAGAAAGTTCTCCGGAAAAACACCCTGACTGGTCGAGCCGAGGGAGACAGCTTTTCCATCGCCGTACCGACCGATTAATGGCCGAGATTCTCAGGGGCGACTTAAATGAATGGAAATTAGTCGTACCGGTAGAGGGGAGACCCGAGATTCTAAAAGAATCGCACGACGAAGCGCAAGCGGGTCACCTGGGCGTAGAAAAAACTTACCACCGAGTCGCGACCAGATATTATTGGCCGGGTATGTTTCGTACCGTGGTCGAGTACGTGCGACGCTGCCCCATCTGCCAAATAACGGCGGTGGAACAAACTCTCCCCTCCGGGCTCATGGGAAGGCATCGTATCGAAGCTCCGTGGATTGTCGTCGCCGCGGACATAATGGGCCCGTTTCCGTCGAGTCGTGCAGGGAACTCCTACTTGCTAGTAATGCAAGGTCTTTTTACAAAATGGGTAGTGTGACGTTCGTCACCACAGTCCGTCCTGCTCTTACAAGCCCAGGCCGTTCCTGTGGTATATTTTCGAGGGGCCCGCCCCCTCATTCACACGCCACTATATCAAATCTCATAAGAATAAAGTTTCAAGGGACCGTTTCCCTATCGATACGGTCCGTTCTAGTCTAGTGAACCTACTACGTCACCAGCCCCCACCACAAGTTGAAATCATCGTGACAGCGGATCAAATCGATCATTAGTAGTCGACAGTTCGAACCGACAACACCACTCCTGCAGCTGAATTATTTCACGAAATACGATAAAGGACTTAGTCGCAGAAACATCGATCCACCTCCAGTGATCCGCTACCCCTTCTACTGGAACAACTTGACACGTGATTGGGACTACCCCCTTCCACCAACGTTGGACTATAAGGGAAGCAGCTGGACACCTACGAAGTCAGTTGAAGTCAGAAGTTAGTCGAAGTCAGAAGTCAGTCGAAGTCAGAAGCAGTCCAAGTCAGAAGTCAGTATATACCAGACCTCTGAAGCTAC
Organism: Lasioglossum lativentre; assembly: GCA_916610255.1. Lineage (NCBI taxonomy): Eukaryota > Metazoa > Arthropoda > Insecta > Hymenoptera > Halictidae > Lasioglossum > Lasioglossum lativentre. Next base: position 27,328,024 of record OU744359.1, on the reverse strand, counting down.
AGCTGACAGCCATAGAACTGAATTACTGCACGATTTCAACAACGAACTCAGCCGCAGAAAGCAACTGGATTTCGAGGTCCGCCAACGAATCAAGTCATCACCAGTATTCTTCGGTGCACCATCCCGTGCAACGACTGTTCGCGTTCGCCATCCTCAACCCAAACCTTTTAATCATTTACCTACTTCCATCGTTCTCGATGATGAAGCCGAGGGCATTTTGAACTATTTGTAGTTCTGGCCTTCAAGCTGAGAGGATACACCACCTCCTTCCTAATCCCCTTGTACGTCTATGTTGCTGCGCGCGGACCAGCAAGTGTCTCGAGAACCAAAGTCGTGAGAGGAGTCGCCAACCACTTTTCACCCCTGTCCCATACCTATACGTTGGAACAAGGCGGACTGGGTCTAGCCTTTCGGGCTCCCCCACTACCACAATCTTTACGGACTGGGTCTAGCTGATTGTGCGTCTTTCAATTCTCCTCGAACACGGCGGACTGGGTCTAGCCTTTCGAGTATCCTCACCCACCACAATCTCTGCGGACTGGGTCCAGCTGTTTGTGTAGTCTCTAATTTTCCTCGAACTAGGCGGACTGGGTCTAGCCATTCGGTCTACCGTACTCACTACAATCTTTGCGGACTTGGTCCAGCTGATTGCGCGTGTGTACTCCAATTCACGGCCAGGCGGACTAGGTCTAGCCGACCGGGGATCCAATCCGACATTCTCTCTCTGGCGACGGAGCGACGTAACTCGCCCTACATCGCGACGAACCGTGGACACCTAAAGAAACTCGCCACGCGTAAAAACGTAACGTCTTCGTAGACCCCACGTGAGACGTAACAGTAGAATGCTGCCCCCTCCGCCGGGCAACAGGGGAGAACATTCCCGAAGCCCTCGAAGATTTGATTTTCTCGCGCTGGGGAACCCCAGAAGTATTGTTTACAGATAACGGTACCGAATTTGTTAATAAAGCGATTCACGAGCTCGCGAAAACCTACGTGATAAAAATTACGATAACACCTCCGTATCACCCGCAGACGAATCCGGTAGAACGGGTAAATCGCGTATTAAAAACAATGATAGTCGCGTTTATCGGAAAAGACCATCGCGATTGGCACGCGAACTTATCAAAATTCCGCTTCGCAACTCCCGCATTTTTGAATTTCCGACGAGAACCGAAACCAGCGGCGTGCCATCGAGACGAGCACGGACACCCCCTAGATATCGAGGTAACCCCCAACGAGAAGTGGAAAGAGAGGATGGTGCATTTGGCTATGTTACGGCACTGGGTCGTAGAAAATTTAGATCGCGCTTACGAGACCCAGGCAACATATTATAACCGCAATAAGAAAGACGCGCAGTTCGAGATAGGGGAATGGGTCCTCAAACGAAACCGCGTCCTATCGTGGGCGGCACAGAATATCGCCGCCAAACTTTGCCCGAAATTCAATGGCCCGTTTGAGATCGACGCAAAACTATCCCCCGTAGTGTACCGGTTGGGTACCAAGGAGGGGAAGGACGCGGGAAAGGCCCATATCTCGGACCTAAAAACGTACATCCCACCGGTAGAAAATGCGGGAAAAAACACTACAAAAACAGAATAAAAATTACAGATGCCGAAGCTCAGCCAAGAATTGAACGAGCGCTACGCCGAGATGGTAGCCCAGACCATCATAGCAATGAGAAATTTCGTCCTGGGAGAAGCGGAAGACGAGGACAACACCGGGGATCCACCAGTAGGTGACCTCCAGGGTCCGTTGGAGGAAACAGCAGCCGCAATGCCACTCCAGATAGAGCCGAAGCGAACCATCCCGAAGGAAGTTATGATGAAAAAAGAGGGTCCAGCAGAGCCGTACATCGCCGCGGAAACGGGAGACCTAATCCACCTGGCACGACCCGGACCCGTACGCGAACCATACCGAAGGGAGGGACAAAGGCCTAGAACGACCGCAGAGCCGAAATATTACACCAAGAAGAAGGAGTCAACGATCTCGTGGGCGCAATACGAGAAGCGGGAAAGGGGCGAGAGACAACCAGCACAAGATCCAGATGCATGCTGGAATTGTGGCCAGGGAGGACACCGTCGGACCGAATGCCCCGGGAAGGGGAGGCCACACTGCTACCGCTGCGGAAGGCCCAACCGGTCCGTAACTCACTCCTGAGCATCGGAGTACCCGCCGAAATAAACTGCCCCGTTGTAAAAAAAAATTGTCATATAAGACAACCACTACTAACTTGAAAAGACATTTGAAGGCAGTTCATCCCACCATCTCATTAACATGGAGACAAACAACAAATCAGGTACGCTTAACTAATTATAAGACATAGTAAATATTGTTACCTTCATTTTAACGCTACAATACTAAATATGTTATGAAATAGAACAGTATTTGAGGGACGAATTTCAAAATAGATCTCGCTGTCGCCTCGTCCGGAGGAAAACCTGGCCAGTTTCCGGATAGGCTCGCGTCGATCGCCGCAAGATGAGGCAACCAATCATCGCACGCCGCTGCCGGGGAGCCGAGGTATCGCCGATCGCCAGGGACCGTTGCGCCGGGGCTGGGCCCCGGCCGAAAATCTATTTGCGATAGGTCGAATCGCCCGCGGGGGAAGAGCGCGGAAAGGGGGGGGACGCTCCGCTTCCGCGTTCCCGAGTCATCGCGCCGGAAAATTACTTTTTCGTTGGCTCTACTGTACGACAGTCGCGTTATTGCCGAAGTAGTATTAATTAGTGCGACCAGGTGCCGGAGAGAGGGACGAGCACACCGAACGTTGCCGTTGCCGGGTAAGCTTTCGTCAGATTCGATTTCGATAGAGTGATTGTTCTCGCGTTGGCTCGGTAAGCGTGTCGCGGTCGCGATCGCGTCGCCGAACCCCGAAGCGGTTTCGAGGCTGCCGGTATTCGCGAAACCGTCGGGCAACGAACGCGCGGGGAATATTATTTTGCGGGGGCCGTGCCCTATTTATTGTTTGCGAGGGTCCGCGAGTCGTTGTCGTTTTCACGCGAACCTCGGTTCGTTCCACGGTGCGTCGCCGCCACGTGCACTCGCCGTATTTTCGCGACTTGTTCCGCCGACGAGAAACTAATTGTTACGCGTTTTCCATCTGAGTTCGGGCGTAGAACGCCATTACCGCGTTGCTGCCGGATTCGACGCGTCTCGAAAGGGTCCGAAGAGGGCAATTCGCGCGTGTACCGATCTCCCGTCACGCGCCGGCTAACCTATAAACGCTGCCGGTCGTTGCCGGTAGCGCCATTGTCAACGTGCCAGAATAAAGAGTTGTTAGCAGAAATTCCGAGAGTTCTTATTGCGTGAGAAACCTTCCCGCCTCGGGGAACGCCTCGTGTTCACCCCGCGTAGTACCCTGCGACCGTTCGCGGAAAATCGCGATCTAATATCGGTTGTCCTGCGCCTGCGCGCGTCCGAACGCTTCTCGAAACGCTGGTGGCTATAATAGCTTAGCGTGGCACGGTCCGTGCCTAGCGCCCGAAAATCTAGGCTCAGATTTCGAGAAGTGACGTGCCTGCGAGCAACTTTTGTCCCGGGTGGACCGCGACTCGTGGGGCCGAATGCGGCCCGGCCTCCTGGCTTATAAATACCCGGTGTCGCTGGAGTTTTCGCCCTCCTGGCGACGGCCAAATTCTAGACAACGTGACAATATATATGTATATGTATATATTATTTTGTTCCCCTAGGGGTTACAATCCTTACAACTCCTTCGCTACCTTATCACTATCTTAACCTATTTCGCTTATCTTAACTTAACTTATTTCACTAAACCTTCTCTGTATATTCTTAACCTAAAACGCTCGCCGCCATCCGCTTTCCCCTTTTTCCTATACACACACACATACACACACACCCTTCCCTAACCAAATGGACCCCTCTTCCGGCCACTCCATTCTCATCCCAATCTTTCTCTTTCACTCCTTCTCTTTCACTCCTTCCATTCATTCTCTCTCCACTCCTCCACCTTTCTCATCCACTGCTCCCCTCCCCCCTCATCACCTAACACCTCCCTCACCACCTCCTGCCATCCTCTTTCCTCATCCGTCCTTATACATACTTCCCACACATGCTCCCACGTCTCACTCTCCCAACCACACACTCTACACTTTCTCTCACATTCATCCAGCCAATATTTCCCCCCTTCCATCTCATTCCCCAGCCTAAACCTTGCTACGCTCTGCCATCTTTTCTCTCCCCAACCTTTCCCCAGATATCCTGGGAATCCCTCTCCCTTTACCCTAGCGTACCACTTATTGTATTTCCCTATGCAATTCCTTCTCCCTTTTAACTTCTACTTCTACTCCATCATTTTCTCCACCTCCTCTGCTCGCCACCCCCTCTCCTCAAAGAAACTCCACCTCTCGTTCTCCCACCCTCCCATACTCCCCCCTTCTGTCATTTCTCCTTATCTCTTCCCAACAAACATTACATATTGTTTATATAAGACATAAATATATTTACTAAATTTTTATATTTTTGTTTCTATTTAAATTATACTATTTGTGTTAAGTCTTTATACATCTGTATATCTTTTGTATATACAACGTACTAGAGAACTCAGAGCGCTCGTGGAAGATTGCAGAGCCCAGGGACTTCAGTTGGTTATCGGTTGCGACACAAACTCGCACAACACCCTTTGGGGCAGCTCGGACTGCAACAGGAGGGGCGTAGCCCCCCTTGAATTCCTTTCTGCTCATAATCTGGAGATTATGAACAGAGGAAACAGACCCACGTTTGTGACCTCACGCAGGCAAGAAGTGATTGACATCACTCTCGGTACTGCTAAGGTGTCACAAACAATTAAAAACTGGCGAGTCTCCGATGAGATTACCCTCTCGGACCATAGACTCATTTCCTTCAGGCTCGAGGGCGAGGCATGCGCCGTTCCGACGAGCCCCTACAGGAACCCCAGGGCCTGTGACTGGAGCCTCTACAAAGAGGAGCTAGCCACCAGGCTAGAGGGGCTGTTCGTGCGCCCAAAGACGACCACTGAGACGGAGTGTTCTGTTGCCGACATTCAATCGGCCGTCACCCAATCTTATGAACTCGCCTGTCCGGCTGTCAAGGAAAAGCAGTAAGAAGGTTCCCTGGTGAAGCAATGAGCTCAATAAGACCAGGTCGAGAACGAGGAAGCTGCTTAATAGGGCCATGAAGATCAAGTCTGAGGATGCCTGGAGTACCTACAGGGAATCCCAGGGAGACTTCAAAAGGCTCATAAAATCCTCGAAAAGAGCGGCCTGGAGAAGCTTCTGTGAAGAAACGGAGGGCCTCCCCTTTGTGGCCAGGTTACGCAAGGTCTTTACAAACGGGCCTCTGACCACCTCGATAAACGACATCACCCTCCCAAACAGGAATATTGGTGATGACAATATACCGGTCTTAGAACACCTTTTGGAGGTTCACTTCCCAGGATCTACCCCGTTGGGCCAGGGGCAGCCGACTATTTCGGCTGGTACCAGGAACAATATGGGAGATAGTTGGAGAATTGCCTCAGAGGTGTTCACGAAAGAAAGAGTACTTTGGGCGCTACAATCTTTTGACAGATACAAGAGCCCTGGTCTGCATGAAGACCGAAGCGAACGGCTCGACAGTGTTCGCCCGTGCCGGCAGGGGTTGCCCTCAGGGAGGAGTCCTCTCCCCCCTACTGTGGATCCTGGTGGTCGACGGGCTTCTGAAAGAGCTGGTCGATGAGGGCTTCGTGGTCCAAGGCTATGCTGACGATGTATCCTTCTCAGTCAGGGGGAACCATCCTCTACTGTTAGCCAAAAGAATGCAAACAGCCCTTGCGCTAACCCAAAACTGGTGCCTTAACCACAACTTCGGGGTTATCCCGAGCAAAACGGAAATGGTACTCTTCACGAGGAAGCGACGCTTTAACTTTAAAGCGCCCTCCATTTTCGGCACCGAACTACGAATCTCGGATGAGGTGCGTTATCTAGGTGTCACCCTAGACAAAAATCTTACGTGGAAAAGGCACGTCGCCAGGCTATCCCAGAAGGCTATCAATACCTACTGGGCCTGCAAGTCGATGTTTTCCAGGACCTGGGGCCTGAAACCTCATGTAGTAAAATGGATCTATACTGCGATCATGGTACCAGAGGTGACGTACGCCTCCCTTGTCTGGTGGACCTCCATGAAGAAGGCCACACACAGAAGACTAATGGGAAGGGCCTACCGTCTGGCGCTAATGGGTATTACGGGCGCTTTCCACACCACGCCCACCCTGGCGCTGGGAGTTCTCCTTAATCTCGCACCCTCGCACATAGTGGCGGAGAGCTTAGCAAGAAGTTCCGCCTTAAGACTCCATCTGGAAAACAGATGGATCAAATCAAGGTACGGCCACTCGACCCTACTGGACGCACGTGACCTTCAGTGGATCATGTTGCGTGGGGGGACAGATGTGAGCCGCACTATAATTTTACGGTTAAACACCAAACTCGCCTCCCTAATAGGTGTGATTGGGAGTCAAATGCTCGAGAGCTTCTCTCTCCGCAAGGCCTGGTATGGTTCACAGACGGCGCGAAGAATAGAACCGGAGCAGGTGCAGGTGTCTGCGGTGTCAGCCCAAGAACTAGCTTGTCTCTAGCACTTGGGCAACACGCTTCGGTCTTTCAAGCTGAAGTATGTGCTATCTTAGCCTTTTTTTCTTTCTTTTTGTGGTGAAATGCGTTGCGATGGGACTGCCATCGGGGAGGGGGGCGCCGAAGGTGCACCCGTCCCCGGCGGCTACCCACTAAAACCCCACACCCACCTAAGCTAAATGGGAAGTGCCTGGATCACGCGAGTACTCAACAGGACACTTCCCAGCTATCATACAACCCTGGGGGAGGTGTTAGCCTCCCCCACTACCTACACTATAAGACCCCGGGCGGAGGAACCCACCCGGTGTCCCCATCCCAGGGATCGTCGGAATGGGCTTCCCGAGCCCCCGCTCGGTCCACCCACGGCCCTCGGCATCTTCGCGACCCGCTCGGTCCGGGTGACCCGAGGGTCCCCGCCCCGGCCAGGGCAAGAAGACGCCGTCACCGGTAAGGAAGGGTCGTCGAAGGCGTGAACCACGCGCCCCTGAAAGACCCGGTGGTCTTAAAGGGACGGACCGACTAACTCAAGTCGGCCCATCCCGAAGGGAGCCATGCTCCCCTCTGGGGGCCGGGGTTAGCTCAATCCCCGTGCCCATGTGGTATCGTGGCCTGCGCTGAACTCAACCTCAGCAAAGGTTACAAGAATAAACATGTATATATATGCAGCGACAGCCGCGCGGCAATTAGATCATTGGGCAAAGTTATGACCAGATCTAAGCTCGTCCGTGACTGTGTTACAGCCATAACAGAGCTAGGTGAATGCAATCATGTTAGCCTTCTGTGGGTTCCAGGTCACTCTAGAATCAAAGGAAATGAGGAGGCAAATAGATTAGCGCGTGAAGGCCCCCGATGGCAAAACGCAGCTATCTACAGACCTCTAAAACTGGCACCCAGTGTAATTAAAAACTGGAATAAATAATAGGCGAGAAACCAACTTGCCCATTTATGGAATTCCGAACCAAGCATGCGACACACGAAAGCTCTGGTGGAAGGGCCTAATAAAGACCTCGCCAACAAGTCACCACGGGCCACTGGTACACCGGCAAGCACTTCGCCAAGCTTGGTATCCAGATGGACTCTAACTGCCCAAGATGCGGGGAGGAGGATGAAACCCCTCTCCACGTACTATGGCACTGCAAAGGTACTGAGGCCCTAAAAAGCAAACTCGACGGGCTCTCTAACCAAGGTATCCTTCGTTTTAAGGCAGACGGGGTAGATGCGCTCCTGGATTTCGCCTTATCTGAGTCGGTAGCCCAACTTTCACCGGGCCCGGGTACATTGGTCCCATAGGACTGAGTGCCCGGTTCACCTTCTAATTCAAATTCAATTGAATATATACAACATACCACACAATATAAAACATTTCGCAAGGTTTAAAGTTTGACAAAATTTTAAAATGAACTTTCCTTCACAATTCATAGTCATTAGTTATTACTAATTATTAATTTATTCATTAATTTTCATTGTTTAATATACTTTTTGCCATTATGCGATATAACTTATATTTTTGTTCTTATGTTTTGTTATGTAACATGTCCCGAGAAGACAGACTTCTATTTAGAGTTCGGAGCGACCAAGAACCGTTGTGTTCCTATGCTCTCCACCAATCAGAAGCGATCACGAAAAATCACGAATCACTGTGAAAAATCACCGTGATTTCGAACGAACGTGATTGAATCACGAGTGACTCGGAAGTAGCAGTTTTTCTCATCCCTACCCATGACGCGCCGAGCAGCCGATCGATTCTCGATCTCGTTTTCACTCGCCAACCCGACTAACCGTGTGACGGCGATCCGGGTCGATACTTTGACGCTGTCGACACACGCAGCCAATCCCAGACACACTTACAGGCTGAAAATCATGAAAACTTGCAATTTTCGCCACTTTTGATCGTTTATGCTTGTTTACGCTTGAACCAATTTCAATGAAATTTTCAGAATTTATATAATTTATATGAGATTTATATGAATACAAAACACTTCTTTTAAATTTTCGTTATTGTCCTACATGTGTGTGCGTGCGTGCGTGCGTGCGTGCGTGCGTGCGTGCGTGCGTGTGTGTGTGTGTGTGTGTGTAAAAATATAATGTAAAAATATTTCTTATACATATATTAATTAAATATAAATTTTGCAGAATTTGTATAATGAAATCCTGGACAGTCGTGGAGTTTGTACAAGATGGTACAGTAGAGGCAGTGCCTCTTCCCGGCTGGCAAAGGATTATTGCTATTGGCCCTCAATACCCCAGGGCCGATTAATGAAGGCCATGAAAGCATGTACAGACGTAAATAAGTCTTGGACAAAGCACGCTATTAAATATTTCAGGAATGGCACTTTTGGTGAGTTAAAGATTTTATACAATGAAACGATAATATAATTACATATAATTTAAAAATGCTTTCAGATGATTATGTAAAGGCAATAGCAAAGGCGAAAGTGGCTGAGGACACTTCTGACCTTCAGTCAGAAGTTGAAATCAGTCAATTGAGAAAACTGAAGGTTTTGAAAACCATAAGCGACACCGATGAAGAGTCAGAATCGGTGTTGCCTTCACCTCCAGCGTTCAAACGATGCTACGAGCTAGGTACGTAAATAAAAGATCTTATGTTATTTTATGCTAATTGCTTAATTTCTTTCCATAAATAATTATGGAAAAAATTATATTATTATATATTATTACATTATTATAAACCATGATTATTGTTTTCAGGTGCACCCAGCAGGACTTTAAACCAGATGGAATCGGATCAAGTGGTGCATACGACCGCGCCCCCAGCGTTCAAACGACGCTACGAGCTAGGTACGTAAATAAAAGATCTTATGCTATTTTATCCTAATTCCTTAAGGCGGTACTCTCGCTTCCAGGATTGCAGGGACGCGGGATTCTCATTTCGCGATCATACAAAAATAGGGTTTTTCAATAGTCAAAAACGCTAGATAAAACATCGATCTAGGGCGCTATCGCCCTCAAGAGTCCTATTTTTACGTTTATAAGGCGTAATTTGCATTCTTCGGCAATATGTAACTACGACAATAGCTACTTGCGCAGTTGCATGCTTCCTAATAATGCAAATTATGCATCGAAAACGAAAAATTAGAACTTTTGAGGGAGGTAGCGCCCTAGATCGATATTTTATATAGCGTGTTTAAATACTGAAAAACCCCATTTTTGTATTACCGAGAATTTAGGACGCGAATTCCGCACCCATGCAATGCTGGAAAAAGGAGTCTACTACGTTAATTTTTTTCCATAAATAATTATTATATCGGTGTATAAACCGTGAATTATTGTTTTCAGGAACATGTAGCAGGACAGTGGACGACCAAATCGAATTCGATCAGGTTTCAACTAATTCTATAATTATTGATAAGTCGTTGGAACTACAGTGACTCGGATTAATATTCGGACGAACTAAAAAAAACGATAACTTTTTTAAAATATTATACTATACAATTTGAACTTTTTTGAAAAGTTAAAGCAGTTAGTTTACTACAAGATATGAAAAGAATGTTTTTTAAAAATTGCAATTGATCGGAATTGTAGAAAAAAATACTAAAAGTTACATTTTACAACTTTTTTATGTGAGCCTATATTGAAAATTTTAAAAGTACGTTTTGTATATTTGTGTGAAATAAACATGTTCTGAAAATTTCGTCAAAATCGGTCGACGTTGTAATGAACTACTAACTTTTAAAGATGGTAAAAATTGCAGATTTTCACGATTATTGGCCTCTAAATGCAATAAATCTAAGGATTCTTACATCTTTTAATACCTGTCGTTTTTTTCCGCACCAACCGATTTCAATGAAACTTTCACAGTGCATATAATTCACACAGATCTACAAAACGTATTTTTTTTTAAATTTTCAATATAGACCCACATAAAAAAGTTTTAAAATGCAATTTTTAGTATTTTTTCTACAATTCCGATCAATTGCAATTTTTGAAAAAATTTCTTTTCACATCCTATAGTAAACTAATTGCTCTAGCTTCCCCAAAAAGTTCAAATCGTATAGAACAATATTTAAAAAGTTATCGTCATTTTTAGATCGTCCGAATATTCGATTCACTGTATGTAAACGAATTTAAATATGGAAATACGTATACGTACCTAAAAATCTAAATTTTCAGGAGACGGGCAAACCCACCGCAACCCCAATTACAGTAGGTGTATTTGGGGAACATGTGCATAATCTTTATTTGTATAACAAATTCGTCAGAATGCCAGAAATATTGTCTTTTAAATTTTTCACATGTAACGTGCGTTATTTCAAAATTTAATACAAATATAGATTATGCACACGTTCCCCAAATACACCTACTGTAATTATAAAAAGAAACCAAGTATATAAAGTTCTCTATGAGTCTCGGGTATCGCGATAACTCGCTCGCCCGAACTTGTCCGATTCGTTCCGAACCCGCCCGACGAAGTCGAGTCATTGTCTCGGGCGGCCCGAAAATCTCGGGTAGCCCGAAACCCTCGGGCAACCCGAAACGCTCGGGCTGCCCGATGTGTGTCATGAAGTATCGGGCGCCCGAATCGAGCCCGCACGACGGTCTGCGACCCGACCCGAGCCCGAATATCGGGCGGCCCGCACATGCCTACTGCTAACGGATGTTTTCATGCGAGTAGAACAAATAGAAAAAATCATTGAAGGGAATAGTAGTAAATGGATTTATTTTTCGCCTTTCGGCCTCAAAATGGGGTTACACGTGGTGTGTGTGTAAGTGTATCAGGGAATGCTAACTCGATTCATGTAGTGTCACTATGTCTATTGCCTTCCTCTTGTGTTTCTTTTCTCTTCCTTTTTTCCAGAACCATACGCATCCATTCCGCACCTTCTTCCTCTCCCTTTAAAATACCTCTTCTCGTTGCATTTTCCTTTCTCAACTCCTTACATTCTTGGATCATGTGTCTTAGCGTCTCCCTTGCTACTTTACAAAATGTGCATACCACCTCTTTTTCATCCTTCCAGTACTTGCTTCCCCTCTCTTCATTTCCACATCTAAACCTTGCGATCATGGCTTGGTCTCTTCCTGTGTAGTCTCCGTTTAGGTAATTGGCCCTCTGGTTATCCCTAATTTCTACGTAGTGTACACTGTATCTGCTCTCTCTATTTCTATTTCCTGTATATCAACCATTTTTTCCCTATAATATGTGTCTCTCATTTCCTCCCATTTCGATTTTTTCTCTTTTAGCTTCGCATCTATTTCCCTCCAGCATTCTTGAACTATTTTGTTTTTGTTCAAGCGTTTCGTTTGTTCCTCATACCTTATTGCTCTTTTCCCCGCTTCTATCCTTACTTTGTCCGTCTTTGTTTCTTCCAAAATGAAGTATGCTGGTGTGTTGAAGTACAGGCCTAACGTCCATCTTATGAATTTCTCCTGAATTTTCTCTACTTTTTCTTCTTCCGTCCATCCCCAGATTTCTGACGCGTACAGCAGTATGCTCTTCACTGTGCTTGTGAATATTCTCATCCTTCTTTCGAAGTTGTTTTTGAACATTCTTTGTCCTATACCCCATATCTGCGCCATTGCTATTCTAGCCTTCTTTGTAACTTCCCTTATGTGCATCTCTCTGCCACCGTTTTTCTGGAAATTATACCCTAAATATTTGAATTCCTTAACTTCTTCCAGGCCGGTCCCTTGCCAGCTCTTCCTTTGTGAAAAATTAACACTTTGGATTTCTCCGCGTTCAGTTGCAACCCTTTCCTTTCAAGATATTTTCCAAATCGTCTTACCATGTCCTTAAGGTCCTTTGGCTCATTTGCTAGTAACGCTATATCGTCCGCGTAAGCTAGAGTCCAGATTTTTTCTTTTCCTACTCTAACTCCTCCAGCTTGATTTTTCCTCATAGTTTCCTCCAGATCCGCTATGTAGACTGTAAATAGACTTGGACTCAATGGGCAACCCTGTCTTACCCCTTTTGTTGTCCAGAATCCAGATGTTAATTCACCGTTTACTTTTATCGTGTTTCTTGTTTCCCTGTAAATTTCTCCGATTCTCAGCCTCAGGCGTTTACTTATTTCCATTTTTTCCATAATGTTTTGAAGTTTTACTCTGTCCACTTTGTCGAATGCCGCGCTTAGGTCTACGAAAAAGGTATACAGTTTCCCTCCTTTTTTCTGTATTTCCCTGTTGGATAAATAGTTTAGAATGAAAATGTTGTCTATTGTCGACCTACCGCTCCTGAATCCTGCTTGTGTTTCTGGAATTATGTTGTTCTTTTCCAATTCTCCTTTTAATTTTTTTTCCAGGACCATAGCGTATATTTTGTACGCCGTGTTTAGGATCGTTATTCCCCGGTAATTGCTCACCCTTTCTCTATCTCCTTTCTTAAATATTGGTGAAATCACCCCTTCTCTCCACCTCCCCGGAAATCCTTCTCCCTTCCACACTTTGTTGAAGATTTCTGTGATCCTTTTTACTATTTTCCCGTTGCCATAAATCCAGGCTTCGTTTTCTACTTTGTCTTCCCCCGCAGCTTTTTCCTTTTTTAATTTCCTGATTTGTTCTTTCACTTCTGCTTCTGTTATTTCCTCTTCCACTTCTCCCTCCATGTTGACTGTTTCTTCCAGATCTCCTACTTCTTGTTTGCAGTCTACTCCTTCTAGCAATACTTTGAAATGGTCCTTCCATTCTTTTAGTTCTATTTTATTGCTGATTCCAATTCTTTTCTTTCTTACTTTATTTATATATTCCCATATTTGGTTTTCTCCCTTTAATTGTCTTATCTCCTTCTCTACATTTTCTTGTAATTCTCTTCTCCGTTCTTCGCACACTTTTTTGTATTCCTTTCTTTTCTTCTGGTAGTCTTCTTTGTCTCCTTGTCCCCTTCTCCAATTCCTCAGAGCTTTCCTGGCTTCCCTGACATATCTCGGACATATCTCGGACATAGGGACATGATTCGGACATCCCTGGGACATAGGAAGGTCCGATGCGGACGTACTTTGGACATCCATCGGACATCCGAGTGCTATCTGGGATGCAAACATGTCTAAAAAAATTGGATATCTTCAAAAATTTGAAAAAAATACATATTTTGTATTGAAATTGTAGACATCAGTGTTATAAAAATTCATTAGTTAGATATTATTGAAACAGTTGTTCTTATTATTTTTCATAATTTTTTATATAGTGCATCATCGTTGTTAAAAAAATTTACATCAATTTTTTCAATACCTCTTTACCTTTTTACAGGTGTACTATGCAATAATAAACGTTTTTATGTTGGAAAAATTTTATTTATGTTTTATGTTTTAAGATACATATGAGCATCGCATTTCCAACAGCTACCCTAGTACCACAAAAATATTGGATTATTAGCTTTTTCAAATATTGGAAAAATATTTTTTAAGCCACACTTTTTGATATTGGAAAAATATTGGATCTAAATATTGTACACATGTACAAGAAATGTAACTTGCATGTTTAGAAAATATAAGCTAAATATTTAGAGAATATACACGAGATATTTAAAAAATATAAAGTAAACACATATTTTCAAAATGTGAAACCAATATTTCATTCGTAATATGAAAGGAGTATGTCTTTCATATTCTGGAACAAATATTTTTCCATGATAAACATAAAATATTTCCTGCATATTTAAGGAAAAATATTCCATTTATAATTGTTACGTACACGAAATAAATACAGACATCGATCGAACGATCGGTTCGGCGCGCCGCCAGACGATCCAGCAGCTCGAGTTTCGCAGGTGCGGAGGGAGCAGCGAACTCGGTGGATCGACGCGTCCAGCTGATCGCTCAGTTCGTCTATTGACACTCTGACACCGCATATGACTGCCTTACGTGAAATAACCTGTCCCTATAACGCCTGTAAGAGTTTCATCAGCCCAACCCTGTAGTTTTGAATTACTTTAGAATATCGGTAACGTTTTATTTTGGAAACGCCCGTGATTCTAAAACAAAAAAGATTCATTTCATATATAGAAAAAAATATTTTTCTCGTAACATGAAATAGATATTTCCTGCATATTTGAAAAAAATATTTGTTACTTAATGTAAAATGAATATTGTATGTATATTTGAATATTAAAAACAGATTGAATCTCTTTTTAATTTGACATGAATGTGTATACAATATTTAGTGCTACTATCGGTTGGCTCAATGCGTTAGCCGTTCAACTGTGGACGTGGACCTGCGTCTACTTTTTTTTAATTTGATTAATCCTTTTTTCTTTAATTTCGGACTATATTGATACGACGGCCCTGAATGAAGTTGCCTTCCTCTGCGATATTCTGAACATATCTCAAAGATCTTGAGAAGTTGGCCATCGGATTGATATTGTGGTATCCGGCCAACGGGGTTGTTGTTGACAAGAAGAAAGACGACAGAACCTCTCGAGTCTTTGAAGCGAGAGCACGCGTCCTTATAGCATCCTTACTAAGACATTGTCCGTTGATAAAGAATAAAGAGTTGAGTAGTTGTTAGTAGTGTTCCGTGTTTATTATAGTGATGTGTTCACCGGCGAGACGAAGCCTTCTCAACAATATAATAATCAACGTGCATGTATAGGCAAAATCCAATGTAGTAGTAGTTGGAGTTTTTCGCAAATATCTCAAAAACTAAGGCTGAGCGGCGGCTAAAGTTGTTTATAATGTTGAGTTTTACACATCAAAATCGGTGAGGTGGGACCTTTTATGCACAATTACCAGAACAGCGTATAAGAATGCCTTTGAATTGTGTCAGCGCGCCGCGACTCTGCGCGTCTCTTCCTTTCCCATACGCCATACGCTGACATTCCATGGTTTCAAATCTTTCTTCGTTCATTACACAAGTAAACATATCATCGGAATTATATCATAGTTCCTATCATTTTCATTAGAAAAATGCCACGAATATAAAAGAAGTAAAGAAGTAAAAAAACTAAAATAAAGAAGTTTTGTCATCGGCTTAGTTATGTTTACACTCTTCCGAGCACTTGAGCCGTCACGGGGAACAAGACACGCGGCCGGGCCAAGGAGGCGTAGCCTTCTCAGAAACGGCCGTCTCGAGCTGTTATTTCCGAAGCCAACGGCTCCTGAGCATTCAGTTTGCAGTAGGCACGCGTCAACATTGCATCGATATGCATATAATGGTATGTATTGTTTCTAATAATTAAATTATGTAGAAAAGTACAATTTATGTGTATGCAAATAATCACTGCCCCCGCAGTGGGGATTGATGTCAGATGGAGGGGCGCGGGGGTTTTTCACCCCGCGCCAGCCTGTGCCCCCACGAGGGAGGGCAGAGAGGGAGGTGGCGTGGTGGTGTTCCTCCACCGCGTCGTCGAGTGCCCCCGTGAGGAGGGCGGTGGGTGGTGGAGGCCGGGGCGTCAGCTTACCCCGGCCCCGGAGGGCAGTTTAGCTCCCCTCGGGACGGGCCGACACCCCCGGAAACAGTCTCGGATGCCGGCCGGTTTCCTCTTGACTGAGTCGACCGCGGGTGGGGGAGGGGGAGGGGCGGGGCGTGCCGGAACACGCCTCCGACGACCCTCTCTTACCGTGTGCGGCGACCTCCTGCCCTGGCCGGAGTGGGTCCCCTCTTTGAAGGGGTCACCCGCTCCGAGCGGAGCAGGAGGACGCTGGGGGGCCTAGGGTGGACCGAGCTGGGGCTCGGGAAGCCCGTTGCGACGGCCCCTTGAGGAAGGGGATACCTGGCGGTTCCCATACCGCCCGGTGTCCAATTAGTGTCGGCTAATGGGGGAGGTTAACCCCTCCCCCCGGGTCCTATTGTAAGCGAGGGGGCTCCCTGTTGAATACTCGCGTGATCCAGGCACCCCCTCCATAGCTTAGGGATAGGTGTGACGTTTTAGTGGGTATACCCTCGAGCTGGCGAGCGCTGCGCACGACCCCCCTGGCGGGGAACCGGGGTATGCGTAACGCATTTCCTCACATTAAAAAAAAAAAAAGCAGCAGCAACAGAGGAGAATTGTTGCCCTCCCGCGCGGTAGGGGCCGCGCTAGGCGAAGGGGTAGAGGAAGGAATGGCGGGGTCCCCAAAATTATACATATATATATAAATTTTAAAAAATAAACACTTTAAAAAAGTTTACATTTTTGTTTGTATTCCTCCGAAACCTTAAAAAAAATTGTTTCAGTTATTTTCCTTAGGACTCGGATGCCGACTCAGAGGCATTACTGAAACTTGCTATGCTATTCCAGTATTATTTTTGTTCCTATTTAATAAACTATAAGACACTTACATTGTTTGGGATTGGCTGCGTGGGTCGCGGAAATCCAGAGGATGCTGCCTCTGGCTAAGTGGCGGCATGTCAGAAGTGCGGAGAATCCGGCCGATTGCGCTTCTCGAGGCTTGTCCCCAGCTGAACTTCCCAAGTTCCAGCTGTGGTGGCGAGACTCTCTTCACCAGGTCATCTTCCGACGGCAACCATCGAGGAGGCTAATCACGAGGCGGAGGAACTGGATGTCCATCACGTGACAAAGACACTGGAGAGCCAGCCATGCACATTAATCAAGCGGTTCTCGAATAACGCGCCTAGTTCGAGTCCTGGCATGGTGTCGTCGATGGGTTCCTGGCAAAAGAAGAAAAGAGTCATGCAACACGGCTTCAGAAATGCAGGAAGTCAGACTCACCCTTCTGCGGCTGGAGCAATCGGCGTTCTTCGCAGAGGACATCGACAATCTCCGGAGAGATCAACCAGTTGCCGCCAAGAGCAGACTGGCCAAACTCTGTCCATTTCTGGACAAGGATGGGGTGCTGACAGTCGGAGGTCAAATCCAGGCGGCCAATCTCGAATACGATAGGACGCACCCCGCCATACTACCGGACAAATCCCCTCTGGCTAATTTGTGGGTCGAAGCTGCACACAAACGATGTCTGCACGGAGGGACACAACTCACCCTGGCCACGCTACGCCAGGAGTGCTGGATTCTCAAGGGTTGTCCGTTGGTAAAATCTTGTATCCGTCGCTGCACAGTTTGTATACGCTGGAAAGGGCAAACTGCCCAACCTAAAATGGAAAATCTCCCATTAGCACGAGTAACACCATGTCGTCCTTTTTACAGATCTGGTATCGATTATGCCGGACCAATACACCTTCGATCCAGTCGAGGTCGTGGTCAGTCAACCTCGAAGGGATACATCACTGTTTTCATCTGCCTTGTCACGAAAGCCGTACACCTGGAGGTTGTGTCTGATGGGTCCACGGAAACATTCATTGCTGCACTACGACGATTCATATCACGGAGAGGTCGTTGCTCGGAGTTGTACAGTGATTGTGGCCGAAACTTCGTAGGCGCCAATCATGAGGTGCACTCACTTCTTCCAGCTTCGGTACAACAGGGAGGTGGTTCGTTCGCTGCAGCCTCCAGGGAAGGGATCTCTTGGAAATTCAATCCCCTTTCCGCTCCACACTTTGGAGGTATCTGGGAGGCCGCGGTAAAGTCGGTGAAGCATCACCTACGCAGGATCATCGGAGAACAGCGATTGTCCTTTGAGGG
Organism: Lasioglossum lativentre; assembly: GCA_916610255.1. Taxonomy (NCBI): domain Eukaryota; kingdom Metazoa; phylum Arthropoda; class Insecta; order Hymenoptera; family Halictidae; genus Lasioglossum; species Lasioglossum lativentre. Next base: position 27,309,973 of record OU744359.1, on the reverse strand, counting down.
GCTGACCACGCTCCTGATTGGTGTCGAAGCTTGCTTAAATTCCAGACCGTTACAACCTTTGTCCGACGACCCTGAGGATCCAGCAGCCCTAACGCCGGGGCATTTTCTGATCGGGGAACCTCTCACTGCGATTCCAGAGCCCAACCTCGAGGAGCTGCCAGTATCTCGGTTATCGTGGTGGCAGTTAATCCAGCAACTTCAATAACACTTCTGGAAACGCTGGTCTCGGAAGTACTTGAACACTTTACAAACAAGAGGCAAGTGGCGAAAGCCCAAAATTTTAATAAAGGAAGGGTGCCTCTGCCTTGTTAAAAGCGAGATTTCGCCTCCTACGCAATGGCCTCTTGGTCGCGTTGTCAACGTACACCCGGGACCAGACGGTTCTGTTCGAGTTGCAACGGTTCGAACCTCAACGTCGCAATTTCTGAGACCAGTGCACAAGCTGATCCCTCTGTTGGCACCGGACGACTAGAAGAAGGATACTGGAGGAGCCCACGAGGCTGGACCCGCACACGGTTCTCCCGATCAGTAGCTACATACATAAGCATGTATTATTAATTATTTAAGGTTTTTAAAGTAAAGAATATCTCAGTAAAATTTTCGGTTCCGGAATTATCCGGGAAATAACATTGTTCAAGCGGTTTCTACAGAAATCATTTACTGTGCGGTGTATTTGCATCAAGTCTTATCAAGACCGTTAAAATTCCTTTTTTCCTAGTGAATCCTAATTTTTTTCCTGTGAATCGCTCGTCTCTACCCTTTCTTCTCCGAAACAACATATTACATGAGATGTTAGTCTGATTATGCCACCGAATCATGCTGAAAAGCATTTTTAGACGATCAGCACAATAGCAGAGGAGACGGCAGCAGCGGAGGAGACGACAACATCGCAGCGATGGACGGCGCGAAAGTCAACCAACCATGTTGGTTAACGATGAAGTTTGGTCAACTTCCTGAGGCGAAGAAGCAATACTTTCTCACGATTTTTGTGTAGAAATATTCGTGGTATTATTGCGCATCGCGGTACAGAGCCCTTTTTACCACGTTTTTATTTGCATATTGGCTCTTGAAACTTGTTGAAAGTTGTTCAAACTTCATCGAAAAATCAAGCTGCTTGGTTATCTTTCTGTGGTTGTTTCTCCTGCGAGTGACAGATCTCCCTCTCTCTGTCACAGCCCTGTAGGAGAGACATGGAGCTCTCTATCCTTGTCGTTATTTATTCATAGTTCACCTCAACACCGATACACTTTAGACCGCGGATATAAGAATAGCACGAGACACGACGACAGCGTTGCGGCTGAAAGCGCGATAATGATGCAGCCATGTTGGCATACAAATGGTTCTTTTTTGAAGCGAAGAAGCAATATTTTATATTCTTTGTTCTATTTCGGGTAACCGTACACAGCCCTTTTTTGCATTTTGGCTCTTGAAACTTTATAAAAAATAAAAGTGTACGTCTTTATAGAAGAAATTTTTTTCTGTGCACTTTTTCCAAAAAAGCGTTCTGTACGTTTACCCGAATCATATAAAGAATATTTCAACACAAAAATTATTAAAAAATATTGCTTCTTCGCTTCAAAAAATCCATTTAGCTTCATCGGAACATCAAGCTGCTTGGTTATCTTTCTGTGTTTGTTTCTCCTGCGAGTGACAGATCTCCCTCTCTGTCACAGCCCTATAGGAGAGACTCTCTCTAACCTTGTCCAGGAGCATCTTAGTTTCTCCGCATCTATCGCTGAAGTTAATTCTAAATTGTGCTCTGGTTCCCACGCACCCTTAACATAATAATTAAGCAGTGATGAGCAAGCCGCGGCCCGCGGGCCGCATTTGGCCCGCTAGCAAACTGCCTGCGGCCCGCCTGAATATGGCGCGGCTCGACGCCGTGATTTTGAAAGCGCATTCATGTGTAACAATTGTATAACCTCGTAATTTGCTATGAGCTCGCCTGATAGAAAACGCAAAATTGAAAATGAACATCGGCAGTTCATTGATAGTTGGACATATGATTATTTTTTTTCTTGTGTAAAGGAAAATGCTGTTTGTTTATTATGCAGCGAAAAAATATCTATGTTGAAAAAATATAATATCAAGAGACATTATGACAGTAGACATTCATTAAAATTTAATAATTTGCAAGGACAATTACGTAAGGACATGGCGGATCAATTAAAATCAAATTTAAATTTAAAACCACCAAATTTACTTAAAAGTACTGCATTCACGTTGAGACGACAGTTCGTGCAAGTTACCTTGTTAGTCAAATTTTGGAGAAAAAGATGAAACCCTTTTATGATGGAGAAATAGTGAAAGAATGTTTACTGGCGATAGCAGATGCCGCCTTTCCCAATCAAAAGGATATAATTTCTAAAATTAGTTTGTCGCGATTTACAGTCGCAATGAGTATTGACGAACTTTCAAAAAATATTGAGGAAAGTTTGGAGGAACATATTTCCAAGTTAGAATGGATTTCTCTAGCTGTGGATGAAAGTTGTGACATTAATGATACCGCACAACTTGCCGTATTTTTAAGAGGAACTGATTCTAGTTTCAATATAATGGAAGAATTTGCATATTTAATTCCTATTTTAGGAACTACTACCGGAGACGATATATACAGAGAATTAAAAACTGTTCTGTGGAAAAAATTGTTGGAATATGTACAGATGGAGCTCGAGCCATGTCCAGTATGAATGTTGGTTTGTCGGGATTGTTATCGAAAGATATTAAAACTTTAACAGGACGTGAAATATTTATTTCACACTGCATTTTACATCAAGAAAATTTGGGTGCAAAAGTTCTAAAAATGTCTAATGTTATTCCACCTATTATTAAAATTATAAATTTTATTAGATCTCGTGGACTAAACCATCGTGAGTTTAAAGAATTTTTGAAGGATATGGAAAGCAAATTTGGAGATATTCTTTTAACACCGAAGTTCGGTGGTTAAGTCGTGGTACAATGCTGAAGCGTGTATATGAGCTAAGGAACGAAATTAAACTGTTCTTAGAGATGAAAAACAACCCATTTCCACAATTTGATGATAATGATTGGATGTGTGATTTTGCATTTTGCGTTGATATTACGCAACACTTGAACACATTAAACATAAATCTTCAAGGGAAACACAAACTAATCACTGAAATGTTTGATAAGATAAATGCCTTTGAACAAAAATTAAAAATTTGGAAACGGCAATTAGATTCAAATAACACAGCTCATTTTCCAATTCTTAGAAAAGAAAATCCATCAAATACGAAGAAATATGCGATGGAGATACATAGCTTACAAAACGGATTCAGTTCATGGTTTACAAACTTTCGCGAAAACCAAACAATGTTTGATATTTTCTCCTCACCCTTCAATATAGATGCTGAAAGGATTCCTGAAGAATTTCAAATGGAAGTAATTGATTTACAAAACAACACAGAATAAAAAAATAAATTTCAGAATGTTAGTCTCAGTGAGTTTTATAAGCTTTGCTTTCCAGCTACTAAATTTCCATTGCTAGCTACCCACGCACAGTGGTCCCAAAGGGCGAAAACGTGGCCAAAACCCTAAAAATGAACTTTTAGCTAGGTAAGTTTTAATTATTGGGTTGGTTACTCTAAGAGTGTTTCTAAATGGGTGTAAACAGCAAGAAGGTCGCATTTTTATATCTGACCACCAGTCACAGCCCGAATTTCGAGTTCATTACACCGTACCTTCTTACGCTTGTGAAGCCCATTGCGAATTTTAAGTGCACAGTGTACAAATTTTCTTGAAAGCTATCGATTTTAATTGTGCATTATGGATGCTGTTTGTGGAGGTAAGTTGCATAATTTTTAGTGCCAAATGTTTATTGTTAACTGATAACCATGTATGCAAAAGAGAGAGTAAAAGTGAAGGCATAAATTTTGACGTTTTAGAGTAGAAGTTTTTCAACTCACACCAACCTATGCTAAAACTTGTTGGAGCTTCTACTTTATACTATTATCGTACAATTCCAAAAAAAATTAGCTGCAGTCAAATGCACTTTTGGTCGTACCACTGTTTTCTGTAATGCAGAGTAGGTATTTTATGAGTTTTCGTTGCATTTCTTGTCCAACTGTGAGGGATGTGCATTAAGTCTTTCTGTAAAATTTAAACAGATTTTGAATAGAATGTCAATTTTTTATAAAAAATCATATTTTTCGAAATTTTTTTATATTTTTCGAAATTTTTTTATTGGATCCGTCATTTTGTTTTTCCTAATTTCAAGTTCAGATTCGTCATCAGCGACCCCAAAAACGGCTTAATACCGATTTTCAAGCAAAACCGATAATTTTTTAATGCATATGTCCACCATATTGGATCCGCCATTTTGTTTTTTCTAATTTCAAGTTCAGCTTCGTCATCAGCGACCCGAAAAACGGCTTAATACCAATTTTCAAACAGAACCAATAATTTTTTAATGTATATGTCCTCCATATTGGATCCGCCATTTCGTTTTTTCTAATTTCAAGTTCAGATTCGTGATCAGCGACCCCAAAAACGGCTTAATACCAATTTTCAAGCAGAACCGATAATTTTTTAATACGTTATGAGGTTTTGACCACGTTTTAGCGATTTGGGACCACTGTGCCACGCCAAGCAAATAATGAGCTTGTTTGGCAGTACTTGTACGTGTGAGCAGCTATTTTCGAAAATGAAAATTATAGAAAGTGACCGTTGTAATCGATTAGATGACGAACGACTGAAAAACTGTATTAGAGTAGGGGTTTCGAATATCACACCCAATATTGACAAGCTTGTTAACGAGAAAGAAAGTCAAGTATCGCATTGAGTTTCAAAATTTATTTAGTTTCATTTAATTAGTAAAATTATATGTAAAGCTATATGGCACGATTACGATTTCCGTGGCCCCTCGTTTTCAAGTTATATTTGTGTTCTTGGGGTTATTTGAAGAAAAAAATGTACATATAACATAGTGTCAAATCGGCCTGGTTTAGCCGGTAAAGTAGATTTCCTGTCTTTTATAAACCTGCAAATATCTCGGGAAATATGCGAAATATGGCAAAATATCAAGAGACCTTTTTTGTAGGAAATTAAATTTCCTATAAAAAACGTTAAAATGATGTTAAAATTCCATTTTTCACAAAAAATATACTAAAAATAAAGTAATTCATTTGAAATTACTACTAGACTACCCCTGGATTTTCGTATGCGTGGTCGTCCCGGCTTAACGGCCGGGCCTCTCCGCCCCCTCTCACGATCTAACCATAACTCACTCTGTTCACATAATCTTCCCATTGTAGATATCTGCCACAATTTGATCTTTTCAGAACGGAGCCCTTACGTTCTCCCGACCATTATTTCAGGGGAGAGGCAGTTGTTCTGCAAATTCACCGAAATATAAATATACTCGGAAACTGCGCAGCTGATAGAAAAATGTCATAGGACATAAATTGTATTATGGACATATTTTGCATAGTTACCGAGATATTTGCAGATTTATAAAAAACAAGAAATCTACTTTACCGGCTAAACCAGGCTAATTCGACACCATGTTATATATACATTTTTTTCTTAAAATAACCCCAAGAACACAAATATAACCTCAAAACGAGGGGCCACGGAAATCGTAATCTCCCCAGATATATATATATATATATATATCTATACAGGGTGTCTCAAAATTCCTTCTGCTCCCGGAAATGGGCGGTTCCTTGGGTCATTTGAAGCGACATTTTCCTTTTGCAAAATGTTGTCCGCGGCTTTGTGTAGGAGTTATTAACGAAAAACACGGACCAACCAGAGCACGCCTAGTCGCTCGGTGGCACGGTCAGCGCAGCGAGCCGGGGGGAGGAGAGTGTTGTCGGTACGCCGCGATGTAACAGACAACAGTTTCTCGATTATCTCCGATTTCGATGAGCTTTGGATATGTTGTACAGACCACGATTCTGAACAACATTTCCCTTTAGACTTTTTGCCTCGCGTCTTTAGTTTACGAGATATTTGTAAAAACTTGTAATTGAAAATGCTTCGTAATGTGTGTCACTGTCACTGGGTCATTCGGTGACGAACTGCACAGATGTCTTCAGGTGTACGACAGTACCGAAAGCTAAGGGTTGTACGGTCAGGTCAACGAACTGTACAGCTGATGGTAGATAGCAGGTATACGACAATCACATGTTTCGGTTTTCCTGCAGATTTGTACGCAGAGTCGATGGGTTACTGTTCGAAAAGGTCGTCCGTCCTTTCAGCCAGCAAGAGGTAGAAATGTTAGGTCGGCGTGGCGTTTTAGGGTCCCTATTGTCCTATGCCTCCCTTAAGAAACTTTCTAAAAGAAAGACGGACGACGTTTTCGAATAGTAACCCATCGACTCTGCGTACAAATCTGCAGGAAAACCGAAACATGTGATTGTCGTATACCTGCTATCTATATATATATATATTATATACCTATGTTAATAATAATACTTTATTTCAGCCTTACAGCTAAGAAATTTGACTTGGTTTACAATATCCTATCTTTACATTTCTATCTTATCCACACATTCTTCATTCCTTATCTCTCTCTCTCTCACTCACTCTCTCTCTGTCACACTATTCTTACCCTAAATTATTGCACCCTTTCCCCTTCCCTGACTTTATTTGTTATTTGGTAGGTTTTTGTTTTCTTTTCTCTTTCTTCTCAGCTTCTCCAGCCACGCTTCGACATTTCTATCCTTCCTCCCACTCACTACATCCTCAATCCTGATTCTTTCCTCCATTACCCTGCATTCTCTAGTTAGGTGTTCCAGAGTACCATATCTGTCTCCGCAGAGATCACACCTTCTCGCTTCGTCATCCAGCCAGTATTTACTCCAATTCTCTGCATTTCCGCATGTTACTCGGGCTAGGAGCTTTTGACTGTCCCCTCTACCCTCTTTACTTAGATATTCTGGTAACACTTCCACTCTTGTAAACTTATACCTCTTATTGTATGTTGACCGTTCTATCCTTGTATGTTGTTCTTGCTTTTGTACCTCTATGTCTCTCTCCCTTAACCTCTCTGTTAACTCTATCTCTTGCCTTCTCATTTCATCCACCCCTGCATGGCTCCATCCGTTTCTCTTTAAAAATTCCTCCCTTTCTTTCCCGCTTTCTCCCTGATTCCTTTTCCTTCAGACATTCCTTGACTATCTTCCTCCCTTCGCTATTTCTTACTCCTTCCGTGTATTTCCAGGCCCTAATTCCTGCTTTTACTCTAAGCTTCGTTCTTTTCGTCTCTTCCAGTACCAAGTATCCTGGAGTACGCATGTCCAAACCAAGTGTCCACTTTATATACTTTAGCTGTATCCTTTCTACTTCCTCTCTCTCCTTGAAGCCCCATAATTCTACCCCATATAGCAATACCCCCAATACTAGCATGTCAAACAGGAACATTCTCATTTTAAAATCGCTTTTAAATTTTCTTTCCCCGATTCCCCATACTTGGTTTAGAACTACGTTCGCTCTCTTTATCCTTTCGTTTACATGACCTGCTATCTTTCCGTTACTTTCAAACTTTACTCCTAACTAGCTGAATTCCTTGACTTCTTCCATAGTTTCCCTCTTCCAGTCCCATACCGCTTTTCTCTTTTTTCCTCTCCCTCTCTTAAATATCATTATTTTCGATTTCTCCACATTTAGTACCAATTCCAGCCTCTTCATCATGCATTTCAGCCCTTCCTCCTTGCTTGCCACCGCCACTACGTCGTCTGCATAGGCTAGGGACCAGAATCTTTCTTTTCCCACTCTTATTCCTCCCATCATTCCTTTCCTAAACTCTTCCTCCATGTCTGCTATATATATCGTGAACAGGGTCGGACTGAGCGGACAACCCTGCCTGAGTCCCTCCCCCGTCCAAAATTTCTCTGATTGCCCCTTCCCTGTCCTGACTACATTCATGGTTTCCTCATACACCTCCTTCACTCTTTCAGTTAATCCCATTCTTACTCCGCACTTCTCCATAGTTTCCCACATCTTACTCCTCTTTACTGTGTGGAAGGCCGCTTTCAGATCCACGAACATGGCGTAGACTTTACCTTTCTTTTTCTTAAGCTCCCTCTCCACTACGTGCTGCAGGATGTATGCGTTATCTATTGTGCCCCTTTGCCTCCTATATCCGGCTTGCGTATCTGGAAGAATTCCCTTATCCTCTATGTCCTTTTTCAATCTTTCGTTTAACAGTGAAACATATCCTCTGTAGTTGCTAGGGTTGTTTTCATCTCCTTTTTTGTATAGAGGGGTTATTTCCGCCTTCTTCCAGTCCTCCGGGAAGCCTTCCCCTGCCCATACTTTCCTGATTACCTCTTTTAATTTTGATCTTGTAGCACCCTCACTGTACACCCATGCTTCGTTCGGAATCCTGTCTCCTCCCGCGGCTTTTTCCTTCTTCAGTACTCTTATTTGTTTCTCCAACTCCTCCTCTGACAGGCTCTCTTCGTCTTCTTCCGCAGGTATCTGCACTCTCATGGCCCCTGTTATTTTCCCATCTGAGCCCCCCAACAGTTCCTTGAAATGTTTTCTCCAAGTTTCTATTTTTATCTTGTTTTTGTTCCTCATTTTTCTTTTCCTTTCTTTATTGATATATTTCCAAATTTGTCTCTCCTCCTTTGCCTTGCTAACTTTTTCTTTCTCTTCTTGTTTCCTCATTGCTTCCTTACTTTCGCACAATTTCTTAAAATCCGCTTTTTCCTGCAAGTAATCCTCCTTATTAACTTTACCCTCTTTCCACCTTCTGTAACATCTACCCACTTTCCTTTTCTCTCTTGTACAATCCCTATCCCACCAATATTTGCATCCTATCTTCCATTTCCTCATTCTTACCCTTCTTGATTCCATCGACACCCCCACCGCTGTCTTTAGCTCATCCCAGTCTTCCATCGTCTTTTTATTCTGTCTATATATCTGTTCGCTTGTCTTTTGTTTATATCTCTCTATTGCGCGTCTGTCCCAGCTTATTACAACTTTCTCCCCTTGTTCCTCCTCCTTATACTTTCCTCCTTCTGCTGTCACCTCTACTTCTAGCGGTAGATGGTCGGATTCCGTCCTATTTCCTACCACCAGCTTTTCTATCCTATCCCATCCTTTCCAGTTGGCAACAACATAGTCTACAACCGACACCCCTTTCCTGTCTATATAGGTGAGCTCTCCCTTTTCGTCTCCTCTTTTATTTCCATTCAGAATATGTAACCCTCTTTCCTCTGTCATTCGCAACATTTTTTCTCCTTGTCCGTTTTTCACCTTGTCTTTCGATTTCCTACCTTCCTGTTCATCTTCCCCCTCTTCGTTATATAAGCTTCCTTGTTCTCCTATCCTCGCATTGAAGTCGCCGCCTATAATTACCACTTCTCCCGCTGCTTTGTCCTCTTGTTCCTCCACCGCTTTTGCTATTCTGTCCATCTCCTGATTACTGTACACCGCCCATACGTTCCATATTTCTTCTCCAACTCCTATTTTTCTTCCTACCAGGCCTTCTATTTTATCAATTACCTCCAATGTCTTCCAGTACTCTCTTACTCCAGTTATAATTCCCCTCCGCGCTCTCCCCTTCTTTTTCTCCCTAATTGCCGCTTGACAATTCCACGCATATCCTTTTGGCAGATTTTTCTTGAGTGTTTCCCATTTTCTCTGGTCCACCCAGGTTTCTAATAATCCTACATAGTCGAATCCTTGCACAAATCTCCAGAATCCTCTATCCTTGTTAATTATACCCGCTACGTTCCAGAATAAAATTTTACCCTTGTTATTTTTCTCTGTAACTTTTTCTTCGTTTATCCTATATTCTGTCTCATCTCTCCCTATATCTTGCCCAATTTCTGTTTTGTTTCTGCTTCGTTTGCTCCCCGTCTCCTTGTCCTTTTTTCCCCTCCCTTCTTTTTCTTCCTGTAAGACTATTTTCGAAAAACCTTACTTTCCTCTAGCACCTCCCTCTCCTCGTTCCAGCTGTACCATTTTCCCTGGATGCACATCTTCCTGTAACCTACCTTCGCTTCTTTTCCCTCTGATCTTTCTTTCCTTGCTCTCCCTCTTAGTATACTCTGAACTTTCCTCTCCTCTTCAGTCAGATCATGATCTATGTATATTTTCTTATTTCGTAACTTATTCTTGTTCTTCATTATCTCCTGTTTTATCTCCCAACTTTTCATTTCCACAATCAGTATTTTTGCCTCCTCTTTTCCTCTGGGTTCCACAGTTTTCACACCTCCTTCAATCTGAAATTCCTCTTTTAAATATGTTTCAACCCCTCCCTTTGTATCCTCCTTCGATACTTTTAACCCTCTAATAACTATATTATTTTTCATTGCCCTTCTATCTTGCTCTGACATTTTCCTCTTAATTTTGTTTATTTCTTCCCATGTTGAGGCGTTCTCGCTCTTCGTGTTAATTCCCTCTCCCTCCTTTACCACTTTCTCTATCCTCTCTTCCACTCTCTGTAGGACTTCTTTCTCCCTTTTCTGCCTTTGTTCCCGCTCTTGCTCCTCCCATTTCCTCATCATTTCTTCTATCTTCATACATATTTCCTCTTCCTTATTTTTCCAACGGCATTCCATTGCATCTATTCTGTCAGCCAGACTCTTTATCTCCTTCTTAATTTCTTTCTCCAATCCTTCTCTTCCTTGTATTATTTCATTTTTTAGACTCTCCATTCTTGTCACTATTATATCCACCATTCCTTGTGTTTGTTCTCATGGGCAGAGCCGGCCGTGTCCTTAGAGCCGCGGTGGAGGGGTGGGACCTCTCACTCGCGGCCATGGTCGACTACATGGTCTGGGACGAGAGGTCGTGGAAGGCGGCGGTGTCTTTCTGCGAAGATGTGATCTCGCAGAAGAAGGCCGCCGAACGAGCCCGGGGGAGGGACCCGGGCTCGGCGACGAGGGTCTGGGCGCGGGGCGTCCCCCGCGCCAACGTGTGCCCCCCCTCCACGGAGGAGGGGGGCGGAGTCGGACGGAGACGCGGCGCGTGGGTCGTCCCCGCGCGGCGGGTCGAGCCCTCCCCGGACGGGGAGCATTGCGGGCTCGGGTGCGGCGGGGGGCTCGCCCCCCGCGTCCGCACGTGCCCCCGTCGGTAGGGGGGCGAGTGGGGGGAGGGCGCGGGGAGTTGTCGGTGCGGGGGGTTCGTCCCTCGCGCCGCCGTGTGCCCCACCCCGGGGGGCGGAAGATGATGGGGGCCGGGGTGTGAGCTGACCTTGGCCCCCAGAGAGGGGCATGGCTCCTCTCGGGACGGGCCGGCTGATTTAAAGCCGGCTCGCCCCATCAAGACCAACGGGTCTTTTGGGGTGCGCGGCGGGCTGGGTGGGGAGGGTCGGGGCGTGCCGGATCGCGCCTCCGACGACCCTTCCTTACCGGTGGCGGCGTTTTCTTGCCCTAGCCTGAGGCGGGTACTTTCGGGTCACCCGGACCGGGCGGGGCACTAAGACGCCGGGGGCCGTGGGTGGACCGAGCGGGGGCTCGGGAACCCATTCCGACGGCCCCAGGGATGGGGACACCAGGCGGGTCACTCCGCCCGGGGTCTTATAGAGTAGGTAGTGGGGGACGCTCACCCCTCTCCACGGGATTTTATGATAGCTGGGAAGTGTCCTGTTGAGTACTCGCGTGATCCAGGCACTTCCCATTTAGCTTAGGTGGGTGTGGGGTTTTAGTGGGTAGCCACTAGGGACGGGCGCGCCTTCGGCGCCCCCCTCCCCGGTGGTAGTCCCACATAACCTCGGTTTCCCCCCCGGAGGCCGAGGTATGCGTAATGCATTTGACCACAATAAGAAAAAAAGAGGTTCCGCTCTCACTGCCGGAAGGCGTAGGCGAAATCCCCGACCCATCGGCGCCCCCTGTTGGGCAAATCGCAATCATCCTCGAAGGATACCCTAACGCCCATCTGCATAAGCGTACGGTTAATTTTATACTGAATTTCATTATGGAATGGTCCATTTTGGGGGAAAGGGAGAGGAGGGAGTGGAGGAAGAATGGAAAGGACTGACGGAAAGAGTAGGGGAGGCGACGGAGGTGGTGGGGAGAAATGGAAAAAGAAGGAGGAGATGGTGGGATGAGGAATGTAGGGAAGGGAAAAGGAAAGTGAGAGAGGCATTGAGGGGGTGGAGGAGGATTATGGGGGGGGGTAAGGAATATAAAGAAATAAAGAGGGGTACAATGTGCTATGTGAAGAGAAAAAGAAGATAGGGAGGGAGAAATGGGAAAGGATGGTGGAGGGTTGGAAAAACGAGAGACAGATATGGAAGGTGATGAACATGGAAAGGAGGGAGGGTGCGGCGGTAGATGAAAGGATAAGGATGAATGAATGGGATTATTTTAAAAGTCTGTTAGGAGGAGTAGATGAATGGGAGGGAAAGGAAGGGGCAGGTAGAAGGGGGAGGGATGGGGAGAAAGAAATCGAAAAGTGGGAGGTCAGTAGGGTGATTAGGGGTTTGAAGGAGGGGAAAGCAGCAGGGGGGGCAGGATTGCAAACGAAGTTTGGAAGTATGGAGGGAGTGAGGTAGAAGACTGGCTATGGAGAATCTGTGGCAAAGTCTGGACGGGGGAGGGATGGCCGGAAGAGTGGAAAGAGGGAATAGTAGTGCCGATAGCCAAGAAGGGAGACAGTACTAAGGGGGAAAATACAGGGGGGTGACGCTCACACAAACGGCGTATAAAATCTATGCGGCAGTATTGGCAGAGAGATTGAGAAAGGAGGTTGAGGGAAAAAAGATTTTACCGGATAGCCAAACAGGATTCAGAAAGGGGGTGGGTTGCATCGATAATATATATGTGTTAAATTACCTAATTAACAGACAAGTGAAGAGAAAAAGAAGGAGGATGATAATTATGTTTATAGATTTAAAAGCGGCGTTTGATACAGTGGACAGGGAGACGTTAGTGGGGGCAATGAGGAAAAGAGGGGTGAGGGAAGGATTGGTAGAAAGGTGTGAAAAAATGATAAGAGAAACCAAAAGTAAGGTGAGAGTGGGGAAAGAAGAAGGTAAAAGTTTTTGGACAGAAAGGGGAGTGAGGCAAGGATGCCCGCTAAGCCCACTATTATTTACGCTGCTGTTGGCGGATTTGGATGAGGAGCTGGAGAGGGGAGGATGGGGAGGGTTGAAACTAGGGGGGCGGAAGGTATATACGTTGGCGTACGCTGACGATATAGCGATCTTAGCGGAAGACGAGGAGGGGATGAGAGGGATGATGGGGAAGATGGAGCGATATTTGGAGGGTTAAAAGCTGCAGTTGAATACAGGGAAATCAAAGATGATGAGATGTAGAAACGGTGGGGGGAGATGGAAAAGGGCGAAGTGGAGATGGAAAGGTAAGGAGATTGAGGAAGTGGGAGAATACAAGTACCTGGGGTACGTGATTTCGAGGAACGGTGGGCAGAAAGCGCAGGTGGAGGAAAGAATGAGGAAAGGTGCAGCGTTAATGGGGAAGGTTTGGGGAATAGGAAAAAGGAGGTTTGCAAAGGATTGGGGTAGGAGAATCTGGTTATTTGATAAACTGGTATGGTCGGTGATCAGTTATGGAGTGGAAATTTGGGGAAGGAAGAAGAGGGAAAACATAGAAAGGTTGCAGGAGAGATATTTAAGGTGGGTATTGGGAGTGGGAAGGGTAATACCAGGGTACATGGTGAGGGAGGAACTGCAAAGGGAATTGCTGAGGGGGAAGGCAGGTTTGAGGGCGTGGGGTTACGAAGAGTAACTGGGAGAAGGCAAAGGGGGGAAGTTGGCGCGGTTATGCTGGGAAGAGGTAAGGAAGAGGGATAGCTTGGGAGGGACAAGAGATGGCTGGGAGAAGGAGACATGGGACTTCTTTGAAGAAAGGAGGTGGTCAGCTGGGGAGATTAAGGAATGGTTTGTAGAAAAAAGGGAGAGAGTAAGTGAAGAAATAATTAAAAAGGAAAAGGAGATTCAGAAAACGGAAAGATGGAATAAGATAAAGGAGTCAAAGTCGAACAAGTGGTATGGAATGGTGAAGGGGGAGGGACTGCCAGGGTATTTAAAGAAGGGATGGGGAGAAAATAGGTGGCAAAGGGTGGCAAGATACAGATCAGGGAACGAGATGAGGGGAGAGAGGTATTGGATGAATGAGGATAAGAGATTATGCTGAGTGTGTGGGTGGGCGAATGAAACATGGGAGCATATGTGGGAAGAGTGTATGAGAGTGGATGAGGAAAAAGGGTGGCAGGGGAGGATGTGGGAAGTGTTGGAAGACGAAGGAGGAGGGGAAGAATGGATGAGGAAGGTGGATGAGTGGAGAGAGGAAAGAAAGGAAAAGGAAAAGATTGGAGTGGAAGGGGAGCGACTGGAAGAGGAGGTCCGAGGATAGGGAAAGGGAGTAAAAGGGAGTAAGACAGAGGGTGAAGGAGGGGGGGGGAAGGAGGGGTAGGTTAAGTTAGACAATAAGAGCTTTTGTAAATATATGTTTTCTCTCTCTCTCTCTCTCTCTCTCTCTCTCTCTCTCTCTCTCTCTCTCTCTCTATTTAGGTTAAGTTTAGGTATAAGAAAGTATATAAGTTAGAAATAAGGTTATTATGTAAGAGCGGGAGGAAAAGAATAGGAGTGTGTAAGGTGGAAAGGATTTGTAACCCTAAGGGGAATCAAATAAAGTTATACACATTATAGAATGGTCCCTCGAGACCAACAACAATATCGATATCAGATTTTGGCAATTAAAAAGAGGGGGTGTGCTACTCCAGCCAGTCAAAGACATGCCTGATCTGGTAGAACTCATTAAAACTAAAAAATGGCAAGGTAAATTTTTGCACACGATCGGTCCCGAGAAATTAAAAAAGAAACCGCGACATTCAGCTTGGTGCTCTAACCAATATGCGAGACCGGAGTTGATAAGAAAATTACTGATCCGCGAATATCTGAGAGACGACTTCGGTTCGTGGGGGACCTTAAGTAAGGGGGAGCCGCAGGAGATAGGCGTTGTATTCCGAATCAGCTTGTCTAACAGGTGTCTAAACGCCATAAAGAATAAGGGTATGAAAGCGGCGTTAGGGATCAGAATCGCGGAGATTAAATTCACGGTGAACCGCAACGAAGAGTGACATCCCGCCACATTACACGTATACCAATGTTTTTATAATTAAGCGCGTTAAAATCACCTACAGACATATCTATTTATACTGTGACGTGGCAAGTTTTGCCGACGTCCCTCGATCCCTAAAAAGAGAGGCCGGGCCGCCCTCTGGCAGTACCGATGCGAAACGGCCGTTTGCGAGCGCTCTCCCTGGGCATGCCGATTTGCCAAGGGCGAGTAATCACGCGTTTTGAGCGTCGCGCCACTTGGGCGACGCGAACTTTACAGGACCGAAACCGGGCTCCAGGGGAGCCCGGCCCCTATTTCTCACCATACTGTTATCGGGACTGATTCCGGAAGAATTTCGTGCCGAGACACCGAAGGAAGTACCGAACCCGGATCGACAAACCCGGAGGCACCGGCGAGGGAACGTGGACACGAGACGAACATCTTCTCGGCCCCGTCGCTGCCTCGCTCGGAAAAGACGGTGTCCACGACGGGAGCGGCGAGGACTTTCCTCTTCACGAACAGTCGCCGTTAACACCGGAAAAGCGGCGAACGAGATCGCCAATTTCCGCGAGCCAGGGATCCCGCGCGACAGGATGCGATCCTGCGAGGAAATACCGCGCGATAGGCCCGCGAGTCTCAAACGGGAGAAATAGGGTAGGGAGTAGGGGGACGCCTCGCTTCCGCGTTACCGAGCTTACCGAAAGTGGGCCACTGGGTCGTTGGCCGTTAATAAGCTAAGTCGCGCTTCTCCCTTTAACGACTGCTAAAAGAATCTAAGTGCGTTGCCGGGTAGAGTGACGAAAAGGACGAGAGCGTACTACCTGCCGTCGTCCTCGTTGCCGGAGGTAAGCGCCAGTCAGGCTTCCTTAAGTATTTTTGGAATTACGTGAACTTTTCGTGTTGGCTCGGTAACGTTTTCGCGAGGTCCTTGTTCGCGTCGCGAAACGACGAAGCCGTCTCCTTGCCGCGTGGTCGGCCATATTTTCGAGAAAGTACGAACGGTCGTCGATCGGTTAACGTGCGTGCCGGTTGGTAACGCGAGGTCGCGGACACGCGGGGGGCCGTATCGTTACCGATTTCGTGAATAAAATAACACGCCATCTTCGAGACGTTCCCCGGTGTGACGTTGCAACGGTCCGTATCGTGTCCGACGGCGAATTTCGAACGACCCGCACATTGTACCGCGTATTCCATCGGAATCCGGCCGTTATTCCGCGCCGAAAGCGCCTTGTAACAAAGCAGTAACATCTTGTAAATGGTCGGGTTCGATGCGATCGGGAAAAATAGCGCAAGCGACCGAAGACCTGTCGCGAAATTATCGTGAACGCGCCGGCTTGTAAAGTACCGCTGCCGGCTCTCACCGGCAGCCCTGTCGTGTCCAGCAGACGAATAAATTGTTCAAGCCGATTCTCTCGTTGATTATTTCCGTCGAGAAACCTTTCCGCCGCGGGAAATGCTCCATACTTCGCCCACGTAGAATCCTGAGCCCATCCTAGAGCCATCCAGAATATCGTGCGGTTCTCGCAGTTTCGGAGATTTCGTTCGCGCCTCGTGCCGTTATCGCGCAATTTGCGTGACACTGCCGAGTGTCTGACGCCCGAAAGCAGATTGCAGAAACGGCTCCTTTCGTGAAAAATCCGAATCTGCGAGATACCTTTTGTCCCGGGTGGACCACGTATCGTGCGGCCGAGCGTGGCCCGACGTTTCGCCCGTAAATACCCGGAGTCGCAGGGTTCCGTCCTTCCGACGGATGCGTAAAAATTAGGCGACGTGACAATACATGTGTAACTTTCGTCACCACAGTGCGTCCTGTTCTCACAAGGTCAGGCCGTTCCTGTGGACATTTTCGAGGAGCCCGCTCCCTCATTCATACGGCACTGTATCAGATCTCGTAAGAATAAAGTTTCAAGGGACCGCTTCCCTATCGATACGGTCCGTTCTAGTCTAGTGAACCCACTACGTCACAGTGCCCCCACCAGAAGTCGAAATCATCGAGACAGATCAAATCGATTATTAGTGATAGACAGTTCAAACCGGCAACATCACTCCTGCAGCCGAATTATTTCACGAAATACGATAAAGGACATAGTCTCAGAACTGATTTATTTCACGAAACAAGATAACGGACTTAGTCGCAGGAGCGATTTATTTCACAAAATCGAATAACGGACTTAGTCGCAGGAGCATCGGTCCACCTCCAGTGATCCGGTACCCTTTCTACTGGAACAACTCGACACGTGATTGGGGCTACCTCTTACCACCAACGTTGGACTATGAGGGAAGCAGCCGGACACCAACGGAGTCAGTCCATACCAGATCTCTGAAGCTACAGCTGACAGAAAATTTAGAAACGAATTACTTCACGAATTCAACAACGAACTCAACCGCAGAAGTCAACTGGACTTCGAAGTCCATCTACGAATTAAATCTTCACCAGTATTCATCAGTGCAACGACTGTGCGCGTTCTCCTTCCTCAAACCAAACCCCTTACCAATTAACCTACTTCCATCGTGCTCGATGATAAAGCCGAGGGCATTCTGAACTATTTGTAGTTCTGAAATTCAAACTGAGAGGACACAGCACCTTCTTCCTAATCCCCTCGTACGTCGATATTGCTGCGTGCGGACCAGTAAGGGAATCGGTTCACCTGCGCATGAGGATGTGCGTGTCTCGGGAACCAGAGTCGTGAGAGGAGTCACAAACCACATTTCGCCCCCTGTCCCATACCTATACGCTCGAGCAAGGCAGACTAGGTCCAGCCGCTCGAGCAAGGCAGACTAGGTCCAGCCGCTCGAGTTTCCCCACTACCACAATCTTTGCGGACTGGGTCCAGCTGATTATGCGTCCTTCAATTCACCTCGAACAAGGCGGACTGAGTCTAGCCGGTCGAGTTTCAGCATCGACCACAATCTTTGCGGACTGGGTCCAGCTGATTGTGCAGTCTCTAATTCACCTCGAACAAGGCGGACTGGCTCTAGCCGTTCGGTCTACCGTACTCACCACAATATTTGTGGACTAGGTCCAGCTGATTGCGTGTGTGTACTCCAATTCACGGCCAGGCCGACATTCTCTCTCTGGCAACGGAACGGTGTGACTCACCCTACGTCGCGACGAACCATGGACCCCGAAAAAACCAACGCGTGGCAAACGTACCATTCTTCTTAAACTCCACGTGAGACGTAACACATGTAATCGCAACTCTCATACATCTAGTTCAGCTCCTGCCTCACAGAACGATATCTAAAATCTAAACTCAAGCGCCGCTCGCCGGATACCTGTATACATACATTCAATGCGCTGAAAACACTCAGGTCATATTTACACATTAAAATAACACCACGACACGTCACACCTACTTATAATTAAAATTATATCCATTAATAGATTATCGCTCTAACAACAACACTGTTCCAAAACTAGAATAATTAGAATAAAAAAAATTATAAAATTTTTATAAATAAAAACGCATTAATCAGGAACAATAATACTCCTAATTTACAATCATGCCCTTCTGAGAGGAAGTCAAGGGAGTCTATAAAGTCAAATCACTACCAGATCGGTAACGCGAAACGCGAAAACGCCCAAGAAACAAAGTCTAAATGCAATAAATATAACAACATATAACTTGCACGCAGTACCGAACGTCAAACCACATGCACGACTCTGACATCCGACAACGCGAACAACATCCTTAACAATAAATAAAGAAGAGAGGGAAGCCACTCGGGCAGCCTCACCGCGGTCAGGATAATTCTAAAACTAACACGAACTGCTAAACTTTGCTCGCGAGCCGCGGAACGGCTACCCGAAAGACCCCGGAACTACTACAGTAGAAACTCTAAATTCGCAAAACAACCATAACTGCCGTCGCATCACATGACAATAAGCATTTGCCTCGTACCAATTGCCTCACCCTTGCAGTACTAACTTATCGTCTAAATTCTGTTCTACTCAACCCGCGAATAATCGTCCGCCACAATTCCATCAGTACGCCCACAGTAGATCCACTTTACAATACCGGTCGAGACTCATAGTATGGGGCGGGGAGGAGCACCTACCATCCTCTCAGAAGTCAGGATCATTACAGTCACTTTTCACTTCTCATCTCTTCGCACTGTTTTCATACCTTCTCACTAATTAGCGAGTCACATACGCAGCTACTCACAACAGACCACACATATTCCCGACGCTAGACACGCACGATCACACACACATATTGATAACGGTACCCGGCGGCGCGACGCACAATAGATAAACGCCATCGACCCTCTCGTAAGTTAAAATTACACAGCCCGTCAAATCACGCCTAAGGATAGCCGACCGACGGCGGGAGACGTCAAAATTTCCACTAAAATCATGACAAATAAAACAGTCATTAGACCTGTGCCAAAGTCATAAGACCCCTCGGTCGCTAGCCTACAGGCATAGGTAGCCAGGTGTTACTCTCGCAGCAATGCTACGGACATATAGAGTCTCAAGACGCGTTCAGAAACCGAGCGCGAAAATTCAGCGTCGGAACAGCACAAGAATCACGCGAAATGCAGCTACTCGGAAACAAATAAGATAAAATCCTGTGACGTTACGCACGAACATATATTAAAACGGAAATCCGCTGTCCCAAACACATTGCTACGAGCGAGACAGAACGCCGCCAGATGACGGGAAAAAGTTAAAAACAAGAAAAGAACGAGGGAAAGCGCTCTCACCCGTCCGTTCAATGGTAACCCCTTGGGGCGATCGTAAATTCTCACACTCGCAAACGCCCTTCCTTGCACATCGCTCCCCGTTGCTCTCCTCCGACTCTCGAACACAAGGGTGGGGCTGAACTTTACCTTCCGAACCCAGAGATTTTCGATTATTATATGTCTAATCCTGTTCATTTCGTCGAGCAAACTCCAAATAT
Organism: Lasioglossum lativentre; assembly: GCA_916610255.1. Taxonomy (NCBI): domain Eukaryota; kingdom Metazoa; phylum Arthropoda; class Insecta; order Hymenoptera; family Halictidae; genus Lasioglossum; species Lasioglossum lativentre. Next base: position 27,290,067 of record OU744359.1, on the reverse strand, counting down.
CGATGTCCCAGACCGTGGAGTGCACTCGTTAAAAAGTTATGAGCGTCTAAAGTTGAGTAATTTTCATTGTTTCACCTCAGTTTTGACAAGTATGGGCGCCGCCACATTGGTAAGTAGGGTGCTCCTTGCGTGTAGTGACTCAGTGGCCACGCTAGATGGCAGCATTAGCACGCCACCTGATAGTAGCACGGGCATGTTGAAGGGGGAATTCGAATTTCTAGTTTTAGAGTGCACCAAAATGGCTACCGCACGCGTTAGTGGGGATTTTACGAAATTAGGGGGGATTTCGACTTCTGGAACTCCGATTATAGTGTAAGTAGAGTATAATGAGTTGATCTGAGTTAGTTTTTGGGGGGGTCGGGGGGGGGGGGGGGGCCTAGCCCCCCAGCAACATCACCGAATAAGTTGTTGTAAGTATAGTAATATGTACAAATTTGGTTTTATTTGATTTCACAGATTGACAAAGCAAAATTCGGTAAGAGGAAATATAAATGTATGTTATCGGCATTGCAGAGTTGTGGCGCGATGAGCGGGGCCACGCGCCGCGCGATAAAGTACCCGTAACATTCGCTAATGCTGTCATCTAGCGTGGCCACTGAGTCACTACACGCAAGGAGCTCCCTACTTACCAATATGGCGGCGCCCATACCTGTCAAAACTGAGGTGAAACAATGAAAATAACTCAACTTTAGACGCTCATAACTTTTTAACGAGTGCACTCCGCGGTCTAGGACATCGATATTTGGAGTTTGCTCGACGAAATGAACAGGATTAGACATATAATAATCGAAAATCTCTGGGTTCGGAAGGTAAAGTTTACCCAATTGTGGTCCTAGACGACATAGCAGGGGGCAAGATGGAGTTCTTGAACCAGGGTAAAGGCAGCTGTAACCTGATTGGTCGGGCAGCGACTTCTTTACAGAGGCACGAGCTGCAGACCCGCAGCTCGTGCCTCTGTAAAGAAAGGAAGTGCCCTGTACCAATGTTACAATTCGCCCTGACCGAAATTTCCAGAACAAGCGCGTAGCACATTTTAACGATCCGCAGAACCGACGATCGTAGAAGGACATATCTGCCTACCGACAAGCATACACGAACGCATCACGCGCACTTCCGCGACCGTTTCGTGGCGCTCTTCCCTCCGTAAAAACTCAGATCCCATTGAGTCCAGGCCCCTAGCTAGATGAAAAGAAAAAGCAGTATTTAAGGTCATAGTCGCCATTATTTCAACGATAATGAGCTCCCTACTACGTCGCCGATAGTACAATTCAAACTCACACGACGACTCGCTTCGTATCTCCGGCCCCACACAAGCTTAGCGTACGACCCTCCTTTTCAGTTCTAAAAAAGAAAAATCAATCAAAACATATAGACCATCTCCGGCGACGAACGCGATGAAACGACCGGACAAAAGACGTAACAGGCATGTGAAGGGCAGGCGCGAGACCTTCTGGCTACGTACCTGCAGATCCGGAAGACGCACGAGACGTTAGAAGCCCTCACAGTCGCAGAAATCGAATTCTGGGACTGGCTCCAGGGCATAGGACGCTACGAGCCCGACGCGATCGATTTCGAACCCGCTCTTTCGCCGGCGAGAGAACTCGAGGCGATGGTGCGGGAATCGGAAGCGACGAACCGCACCTTTGACCAACTAGCGGCGGACGCTGCGGAGAGAGCCGGCGTAGTCTGGTTGTCGGGTGATGACGATGCCAGTGTCACGTAATAAACTTCGAAATTATATATATCTATATAATTAGCCAGTCGTTGAACCGTGGCCCAACTGACTATACTTTATTTTACAATAATTACAACAATTACAATAATGCGTTTATGTTTTAAATACCGTAGCGATTCATAGCGAGGTCAAGACTGAAGATTGTGGGTTAGAGGCGGTCTTTTTATATTAATTGGGAAATGCTTAGTCTTACAGAAATGGTCGGAGGAAATTCTAAGAGTGATAAGTCAGCGCTGGGTCATCGAATATTTGGGCCGTTGCAATCTTTCGTGCTAATTGTGAAATGCTTAGTCTTACGGAAGTGGACAGCGGAACGTCTCAGAATGATGAGTCATCACTGGGTCATCGAACCTGTTGAGCTGTGACATTCCCCTCGTTTTAGATTGAACTTGGTCCTCCAAGTTTGTGGCTATTTCTTTTTGAGGATGGATCGGTGAAATTTTACGCTTCTTGGTTCAAAGGCGATGGTTTTGTTGAATGGTTGATAGATCACAGTGTCCTCTGTGGTGTTGCTGTGTCCTGAAGAATGTTGAGGTGTTTCGGTGTAGAGTTTTATTGTTGGTGGGCTCGGTTGGCGTGACGCTTCTATTCGATTTTCTATACTGTTTGACTTTGTGCTGCAGCAAAGTGAATGTGTACATAGTTTGTTGGGTAAATATGCTTTTATACAATTCAAAATTCCTATTTTGTCCAATCCTCATATGATTATTGCGGCTAAGGCTGTGTATCCCATTATCTGTAATATTGATATTCCCCAAGATTTAATATTCGATACTTTGTGTGAGAAATTCAAAGAGTTAGTTTGTTCGGTTATTTGGTCTAAGGGACTTCGATATCCGTTTAGGGTGCTCATGATTTTTGGCGTCTTCTCTAATCGTGTCAAGATCGTATCGAAAGCGGTGTTGTTAGGGGTGGAAATTTCTTTTCGTCGTATTTCGTAAGAGACGTTGTACTTAGTTTTTCCGATTCGCATATGGCTATTGTTATATATCAAATCGCAACTCTTATTAGATCTTAATAGGGTAGGGCCGTGTAAGTAAATGATTTCGTGTTTCGTTCCGCAAATGGTATTAATATCTAGAGGTGTCTCAGGTATGGCTATGAACTGATTTAAACCTTCAAGTGGAATGAAAGTAATCTCTTCGATTTTTAGTATTACAACTTGGCAGATTTTTATATCGTCATCGTAGTTGATGAGTTCCGAAATGCAATCGTGTCGTGTGTGTCTATCGTGAATTGGTTGAGTTTGTTTGCACATAGTTATACCTGCTTTCCTTTTACAATATTGGTTAAGATAATCGTCGTCTACGTTAATGTAACTTAATCCGGCTAAAAAATATAGTTGATGTTCGATAAATGGAATCATGAATACATTGTTTTTCTTACTTGGTATGGGGAATATGCGATCTACATCCCATTCCAAATTTGGAATTATTGGTATCGAAATTTTAAAGAAGATCTTGTTTTGAAGTGTAAATACTTTTAAACTGGCAATGTCTAAGATGAATTGAAAATTTTCCTTTTTTGGTAAAATGGCTGTATTCAAGGTTTCATTTTCTAACGTATTTCTGTACGTTCGCATGAACACGTCTTGATCAATGATCTGTGAACTAATTATTCCTTGTTTTGCTAGAGTGATGGTGTTTAATAATTCATCGTATGAAAAGTGTAAATCATATATGGCTCCTTCTGTTTTTATCATGTATCTTGTTAGTAATTCGTCTTTGTTTATACGTTGAGTGAGGGTTTGTGAATCTATACTGAGTTTGTCGATTTGCTCGAGGCTGTTAGAATTGATAATTTTCCGTATAAGTGCTGTTTGGTTATTGACAATGGTTTTCAATCGATTACTGTTATCAAACAATTTGTCTATGTTAGCGTTTATTGTAGTTAGATCATCGTCGTCTAAGGTTCCGAAAAGTGATTTGGATATCGATCCGATAGCGTTTAGTAATCCTCTCCTGTATCTACTGTGAGTTATGATGCGTAAATGTACGCTAAGGTTTTCTAATTTCTTCATGCGTTCGTCTATAGCTTCTAACTCGTCTTGCAATTTGCAACCGCTTTTACAGTGTTCGTGTAATATGTTTATAAATTTGGTTAAGCTTTCCAATCTTGTAAAAATGTCACTAACATCTAATCCTATATAAATGTCTATTTCGTTATTATATAAATATGCCTTTTCTACTTTCTCGTGAAATATAGAATTCGAGAGGTGCCAGGTACAGGCGATAAAGGTGAACGTCCTGGAAAATAAAGTTTCAATCTATTTCCATGTATCTTTTTAATTTGACCGTCAACTAAAATTTCGTAATACGGTGTATTAACTTTATCTATAACGTATGGTCCTAACCATTCCGTGTCTAATTTATTCGTTTTATGATCATTATGGATCAGTACATTGTCTCCTGTTCTAAATATCGTTTGACTTCGAAGTATCCGTCGTTCTTGGTCGCGTTTACAACGTTGTTTGCTTTTTTGTAAGGTCTCTCGTGCTTTCTGTAAACTACTGTCCCATTCTCTTTTCCTAAACTGTACTTCGTCTGCGTAGGTACGTTGTGAGTTTAAGGATATGGAAGAGGGTAGGTTTGCTTGTTGTCCAAATGTTAACTCGAACGGTGTGAATCCCGTAGATTCGTGTATCATGGTGTTGTAGGCTAAACAGCAGAAATTTAGGATCTCGTCCCATTCTTCATTTTTCTCTTTTTGCGTAGTGCGTAACAAATCTTTTATTACTGCGTGCGTTCTTTCAAGTGATCCGTTACTCTGGGGGTGGAAGCTCGTAGTCTTTATATGTTTTATTTTAAAGGCTTCTTCATATTGTTGCATGAGCTGGCTAATGAAGTTTTGGCCTTGGTCTGTTAGTATTTTCTTTGGTGCTGAGAATATATAAATATAATGATTTAACAAGGCGTTCCATATGCTCTCGGTTTGTTGGGTTTTCAGTGGAACTAGTATTAAGTATTTGGTTAGTTCGTCATGTATAGAAAGTATGTATTGGTTTCCTTGCTTAGTCTTTGGTAGAGGTCCTAATAAATCCATTGCGACCTTTTCGTTAGGCATTGTCGGGGTGTCTGGTATAATTGGTTTTTCCTTGCTTCTAATTCTCGTTAATTTTTCCGTTTGACATATTTTGCATTCTTTGATGTTCTGTTCTACCTTCTCCATTAGCTTAGGGATTTTATACTTTGTTTTGATTCTATCGTACGTCTTTTGTATTCCTGGGTGTCCTATTAAATCGTGATTCTCTGTAAGTATCTGGTCTATTTCTTCTTCTGTTAATGGACATACTGATTCCTTGGCGTACGTAATTTCTTTTAATTGGTCGTTGTAATATATGAGCATTCTGTATATGGTGTTCTTTTCAGTTACGTTAAATTCTTCTGCTACTATGCCAATTTTGTTGTGAGCTTGTACGATTTCTAAAAGTTTTATGAGCCATTTTGTTTTGTCGTAAGGGCCTAGAAGTTCTTTAGTTATTTGAAAGAATGAACTGTGATTGGGTTTGATCGTAAGTTTCTTGGGTAATTTGTCACTCTTTTCCCATTCGTCAAATTTTATTTCGAGACTGATCTGAACTTTACCTTTAAATATTTCATTTCTTGTTATTGCGTGAACTCGTGATAGTGCGTCTGCGGCTGTATTGTCTTTTCCTTTAGTATATTCTATTTCGTATTCGTACTCTTCGAGTCTTAATCTCCATCTCATTAGCCGTGAAGAGGGGTCTTTACAATTATTTAACCATTTTAACAGATACTCTTGTTTCGATGTCGTCCCTGAGGTTAAGTACGTAGATTTTGACTGCTCTTCTGTTCTCTAGATCGATGGCTACTCTTCTCTCGATTGCTTCTTTATGCTCGTACTGAAGTGCGTAGGTTAGTTCGTTTAATGATTTTCTAAATCGTATAGTATAGCTGTGTACGCTTTCTGCAATCCCTTGTCGTACTTGTCGTAATCGGTCTCTTGCACTATCAGCTGTAGTGGGTATACTCACGAATCGTCGCAGGGCGGTGTATAATTCCGCATAACTTTCGATTTCCAGATGTCGAATACTGCGTTCTGCGTCCTCGGTAATGCGTTGTGCAATGATCAAGTCTAATAATTCTGCTTGTTGTTTGCACTTTGTTCTTACTTTGCGTACTTTCTTGATAAACCCCTCGACCCCTATGTCGTCTCGTCCTTTCAGTGTTGGTATGAACTGGACAGAGAGTTTGGCCGTATGTTCTGGCGTTTCGAGATCTTCTTGGGTTTGCCTTTCTTCTTCATCGGATTCGTCGTCAGTGATGGCTCTTGCTAGTTCGGTGCGTGAAGACCCTGGCTGTGCTGCCTTAGGTTTGGGCTTCAAAGTGGTTCTGGCAGTACGTATACCTGAAATCAGAGGTTGCTAGGCTTCCTGCTACTTGTAGGTTGGCTAGACTTTTGCCTAGAGTTTCTATTTCTCTTGCCCGTTTGGAATTCTCTTCGTTGGCCGTTTGCATCATTCGTCTTATTTCCGCCATACTGATCTCGTGGCGTTCGTTCTGTTTCTGCATAGCATCTAACAGAGCTCTCATACTAGGATCGATTGCCGGGCTGGCTGAATCTCCGTCTTTCCTTACATGAGTCATTATAATCGAGCTTGTTGAACTATTGTTGCTCGATGAGTCTTGACCAGAGAAGCTGTTTCTTCTCGCTCTATAAACGACAAATGAATCCAGTATTTACCTGTTTTGATTCTTCGTGGGAAGTGTTCCGTGGAAGGGACTCCGATTCGTGGTAGACACTGCAACTCAAAATTCTTCGCTGGTCGCTCGTAATAGTGTGCTTGTCTTCTGGTGTGTTGCGTAACCCTGAATTTCAATCTTCTCTCGTAGTAAGAATGAAATGTTCAGTTTCCCGAAGAACAATTGACACTATCCTGGCAGGATTGCCAAAATGTCACGTAATAAACTTCGAAATTATATATATCTATATAATTAGCCAGTCGTTGAACCGTGGCCCAACTGACTATACTTTATTTTACAATAATTACAACAATTACAATAATGCGTTTATGTTTTAAATACCGTAGCGATTGATAGCGAGGTCAAGACTGAAGATTGTGGGTTAGAGGCGGTCTTTTTATATTAATTGGGAAATGCTTAGTCTTACAGAAATGGTCGGCGGAAATTCTAAGAGTGATAAGTCAGCGCTGGGTCATCGAATATTTGGGCTGTTGCAATCTTTCGTGCTAATTGTGAAATGCTTAGTCTTACGGAAGTGGACAGCGGAACGTCTAAGAATGATGAGTCATCACTGGGTCATCGAACCTGTTGAGCTGTGACACTAGCGACGATGACAGTAACAATGGCAGCGCCGTTTCGATGATCGGACACGCGGACCCTCTCACGACGTACGACGAACTGCAGATCCTGCGGGATGAGGCCGACGCGTACAGATTAGACACGCGCTTCGATGAACCGTCGTCGCCGGGCGTGCCATCCCCGGATCAACAATCCACACCGGATTATGACTCGGAGGCCGAGACGATCATTATCACGGATGATCGCGCGCTCGACGACGACGTTCACGACGGCGACCTCTATCAACTATAACAAAATAAATAACAAGCAATTAGAACACTCCACCACTGTTGGAGATCGGAAACGAGAATCAGTGGGAGGTCGTGGTTGAATATGAAAGATCTGTAAACTTGTTTCACACACACTTTTAATAAACGTAATCCCAACAAAACACAACAGTAACTGTTGAAGTATACATTTAATTAGCCCGCCTTCCACACACGATGATTATGGCGTAAGTGAGGAAGAGGTACGCTAATAGCACAATAGGTGGAACAAATGTACACATTGTACATTTATGGTTCTTATATGTACATATAATGGTTGTTTGCCTGTCTCTTCCTTCTTCTTTTGTGCGACCTCGCAGAGTAAACACGTGAGTTGTCCGTTGTGGAATCTGTTACGAAATTTGCTAAGATATTGTTGTGTCGACGCGATTTATATCAGTATAAAATTGACTATTATATTAAAGACGAGCTGACGTTGAGTTTAGTGTGATATGTAATATATTCGGCTGGTTATCAAAATATATAGACATTGAACTTCAACAGTAACTTACATTAAAAGATACGCGACAAAACAATGCGGTGTGACGAACGCAGTAACGAACAAACAGAATAGCGGTTAAACAAAAGTGTCTACGAGGCTGCCGTTAACCGAAAAGTGCTCTCGATCAGCAGGTGCGTAACCGAAAATCACGCGTTCGGCGGATCGCCAAGTCGGGGGTCGCGACGTCGGTAAAACGGATCAGCTGAGTGTAGATCGGCCGGAACAACAACCAATCACGATAAACACATACACCTTAAGTATATCATAGCCACTAGTCGAAAACAACATTATAATATAACGTATATGCATTGTTACCGGTACGGGGCAGGGGGAGTGATGTTAAAACAATGCCGAAGGTGCAATAAGACGGCAGGAAACGGGGGGAGGGGTCACTCAGGAGAGCCGCAACGACTTCGCCCGAACTCATATAGGCTCGTGTCGTGACAGAGGGGGGAAGAAAGGGGCTGCCTCTACTAACCCTGGACGCGTTTACCGGAAAACTTTCCGCGCGCGCCCTAATAGACTCAGGATCATCGGTATCGTTCGTGAGCCGTGTCGTGATCGAACGCGCGGAGGATGGTCAAATAAAAATTGAAAAGACGGAAAGACCGTGCTATTTTCTCCTCGCCACGGGAGCGGTGGATCGTGCCGATGAACATGCCCGATTCTCGTTGAGAATAGGCGATACAGAGCGAAAAGTAAAAGCCAGCGTATTAAATAATCTCGTGACTCCTCTCCTATTGGGAACGGATACGATCGCGCTTTTCGGTATCGTGGCAGAATACCATAACGCCAAGTGGTATTTCGCGGCGTGGCCGGATGAGAAGTTTTCCTTCGAAGACATACCCTCCGCCACCACCGTATGCTGCGGGCTACAAATTTTAAACGATGCCGAGAAACAGCAATTGGCGAAATTCCTCGAAATACCGTTTTTGCCTAGATTTTCGAAAAGTAAACGAGATTTCGAGGAAAAACGCTTACCCGCTACCGCTTATGACTCAGATATTAGACAAATTGCGAGCGGCAAAATACATTTCGACCCTCGATCTCAGTCAAGCGTATTTTCAAATTCCGTTGGAACCGGGAAGTCGCGAAATCACGGCGTTCACTGTATCGGGAAAAGGATTATTTCATTTCTAGATCTAGATTTCTGGATCTATTTGAATTATTCGAAGATTGCTATGATTTGACAGAAGATGATCAATTAGATGATATCCTAGAGTGCCAAGACCCAGAATTAGAATCATTAATAGAAAAAGATGCGAAAACAAACGATTTTATTCATAGAGGACAATATACAGGGTGGGGCATTTTAAACAGGTCACCTGAATAACTCGCTTGTTTTTGAAGATAGGAGAAAATGCATTAGACCAAACTTACTTGGTATCGGGGGGCTCATAATCTGGTATTACCAATTTTTCTGTAGGTGGAGGCGTCAAGGTGATATAAAGGTCAACTCTGATTTTTTAAACGGAACAGTATATTTTTTTGCTTACATTCTGATAGAGTGGTTCAAGACGAATACAATGACCTATTATGAAGGTCATTCAAGGTTACCCAAAGTCAACTGAAAGAGAAAACTGATTATCTCAAAGCACACTTCGAATACATGGATACTTTGATACTGCTACTGCAGGTGTTGAAAATGGCGACCTTGAACATGGATACATAGTCTAAATCGTTGCAATACTGATGACACTGCCTGGCAAATTTCATTTGTATCTATTACAGAGCAAGCTCTTCTTATACGTTCTTGCATGTCAAGTTTGGTAGTTGGTTTTTCGCGGTACACTTCTGCCTTTAATTTTCCCCACAAATAAAAATCGAGAGATTGTTACTTCCTGATCGACCTATCCAACAATCTCCAAATTTTCTATTTAGAAATTCTGTAACATTGTGTGCTGAATGAGCAGGACATCCGTCTTGCTGGAATCACATGGATTGTCGTATGTCCAATGAAGTGTCTTCTAACAATTCTGGCAAAACTTCTTCTAAGATTCTCAGGTACTTACTACTATTTAGCGTGCCATCAATAAAATATGGACCAATTATTTTATTATGAAGAAGGCCGCACCAGACGTTTACAGACCATGGTCTCTGTTTGTTGACTTCTCTCAACCATCGTGGATTATCTACTGACCAGTAGTGCATGTTATGACGGTTAACTGCTCCATCGTTTGTAAATGTGGCCTCATCGGTAAATAATATTTTACTCAAGAACATTTCATCGCCTTGTAGTTTTCGTAAGCCCCATTCACAAAATTGTAAACGTTTTGTATAATCATTTTCAGTTAATTGTTGATGAAGTGATATATGGAACGGGTGAAATTTGTTAATGTGTAATATTCGTAAAATACTTCGTCGACTGATCCCACTTTCGCGTTCCAGTTGTCTTGTACTAACATATGGATCTCGTATTACAGTTGCTACAATATTTGTCGAGTTTCCATCATCAGTTGCTCGTTTGGCAAGATTACGTGTTTTGTTATCCACAGTTCCAGTTTCTTGGAACTTTTTTATAATGTTTGTAAAGATAGAAAGTGAAGGTCCATTACGATCGGGAAATCTTTCACCATACACACGTACGAACCATTTGTACTTTCTCTGCTATCGTGTAACGCATTTTAGAAAACTGAACACAGACTCAATAAATATTACGAAGCTGTAGTCTAGTCGGTAGTCAAATTACTAATAACATTTCTGGATACCGGGGTAAGCATACAATGTGATTGTATGTTTATTTACGTTCTGTGATCCTTATCAATACTTACAAGAACGGTATGCCAACAACCAGAGAAGACACAAAAGTATTTGAAGAGTGCTTTCAGACATTTTATTGTCTATTACAGTTGACTTTGGGTGACTTTAAATGACCTTCATAATAGGTCATTGTATTCGTCTTGAAACACTCTATCAGAATGTAAGCAAAAAAATATACTGTTCCGTTTAAAAAATCAGAGTTGACCTTTATATCACCTTGACGCCTCCACCTACAAAAAAATTGATAATACCAGATTATGAGCCCCCCGATACCAAGTAAGTTTGGTCTAATGCATTTTCTCCTATCTTCAAAAACAAGCGAGTTATTCAGGTGACCTGTTTAAAATGCCCCACCCTGTATACAGGGGCATCTAAGTTCTCCTATAATATCGGGCGACATCAATTTCCTTATAGACAACAATGATTTCTTCTGTCTAAGACATAAAAAGTTAAAAAGACACTTATTGGAAAATGACATCACTAAAACAATATATCAAAATTGTCATGATCCTGATTATTGTCTAACAGAGAGCATTACAAAACTTTCACAAAAATCAGAATTGCCAAAACTTTCCAAATTTTTAGATCTTTCTGTTGCCTCTTGGAACATTCATTTACTGGACTTTTTAGATAATTCTCTAAATAATCAAGATACAAGTAAATTTACAGAGAGTGTGAATAATAAAAAGAAAAATTATATAGGATGGTTACCGTTGGAGTTAAACAAGTGGTTCTTGATAATGAAGGCAGTGGAGAGAATTAAAGATTCTATTTGTTATGAAAAGATGAAATTTGGAGACATGCTCAAACATCATGAGTTTTTAGTAGAACAAGATGTTTTTATATTCGATTGTAAAAGTCACGGAAAGTCTCTAGGACCAACCTCTTTATCATTAAGTGCTCTTGATATTTGTCAAAGTAGATTTTCCATTTTGTTATATTGTCATCTAGCAGATAGAGACAGGAAATACCAATATTCAATGTTCCATCAAGTGATATAGATAATTGAATTTCTAGAAAAAAAGAGGTATTTGTTAAAACTGGACTTTTTAAAGTACCTGTCGTATTGGGAAGCTTTGGTAATAAGTAAAGTTATAAGTGGAGAAGATGATTTAGGATTTTTAGAACTTTTTAAGATTACACCAAAAGAAATGCTCGAATTGGATTCTAATAGTAGTGAAGAAGAAATAATGACAGTGTTATGTCCTTTGGAATACTTCCCTAATAGTGAAAAAATGTTAATAGAACTGACAGGGATTTCTAAAAATTTCGGTCATCTCTGCTTAAACTCTTTAGATGGTTTTAACGAAGTTAGAGACCATGGATATTGCAAAATTAATTATTAATTAGGGGTTAGCAAAACAAGCTGCAAGTATTACAAGGAGAGATTTTATTAAAGAGTACCTATCTCAACACAAAAGATGGCCCCCTTTGAAAAATGTTCCACAGAAATTGTTAAAATACTATAGGAACAATCAATACCCTCAAATTAGTGTAGAAAAGGATTATGATTTATGGGGAAAAACAAAATTTGACAAAATATTCGACTTCGATTTCAAACCTGATACAACGGAGCTTTTAAAAGATTCTGAAGGTGCTTACAATATGGAATTATGGTCTCACAATTTGATCCTTGTGCATTCCAAATTTTGTATCAAAAACCAAAACCTCGTCTCTTTTCAAAACCAAGTCCGACTAGAATAATTGTTCAGAGATGGTTAGGTGAAATGAATGGGATTCAGGCGTGGAGGTTCAGTCGATCATCACATTGCACTCAACTTAACAAATCGTATATTTTACAACTCGATAGTCACAGTTAACAACTGAATAACGAAACAGAAGCTTGAAATCGAAAAGAGAGAAACAAAGTGTACAGAGCGTGTGTTCGCGTGCGCGTCTCGTAGCTCACTCGCTCTCAAGACGAGCGTGTCGCTTCTTCCGATCTCACGCGGGGAGGGGAGTTTGCTCGCGATTCCGGAACATTCCGCCCGCCTTCGCCAGTCACTGGGCAACAATTTCGCTCCTTGGGCAGAAGGCTGATCTTGGTGATGGGCCTGGTGAGGGTGGTCGTGGCGGTTCGGAGCTCCACGACGCTAACCGAGCCTTCTGCTCCGGGCTGAACGGCAAGGATCCAAGCAAGAGGCCACTTGCACGGCGACTGGGGATCCACTCTCACGAGACACAAATCACCCACCTTGGGTTGCGATTGTCGCGTCCTCCATTTCGGCCGGTGTTGGAGCTCGTGCAGGTACTCCGACGAATCTCCTCGGGACGGGCCGGCACCCCGGAGATGAGACTCAGATATGGGGTGCCGGTCGGTCCCCTCTTGACAGGGGCGACCACGGGGGGTGGGGTGGGGAGGGTCGGGGCGTGCCAGAACACGCTTCCGACGACCCTCCCTTACCGTGTGCGGCGACCTCCTGCCCTGGCCGGTGTGGGCCCCCTATCCGGAGGGGTCATCCGCTCCGGGCGGGGAGGAGGCCGCTGGGGGTCCCAGGGTGGACCGAGCTGGGGCTCGGGAAGCCCGTTCCGGCGGCCCTTGGGGATGGGGACATCTGGCGGGTCCCATACCGCCCGGTGTCCGACTAGTGTAGGTCAGTGGGGGAGGTTAACCCCTCCCCCCCGGGTTCTATTTTAAGCGACGGGGTTGCCTGTTGAATACTCGCGTGATCCGGGCACCCCCTCCATAGCTTAAGGGTTGGGTGTGAGGGTTTAGTGAGTAAACCACCGGGCTGGCGGGCGCCACATAATAGCGGGGGGTTCCACATAACCCCGGCTCCCCCCCAGGGGGGTCGGGGTGTGCGTAACGCATTTCCTCACATAAAAAAAAAGGTACTCCGACGAATGGCATGGGCCGCAGCGAGAGGTCGTGGAAGGCAGTCGCCTCCTTCTGCAAAGACGTTATCTCGCAGAAGGAGGCGGCGGAGAGGGGCGGAAGGCCGACCCCCTCTCCCGAGGAGATTGGCCTCTAGGGGACGTGCCCCTAGAGGCCGGCGGCCCCCAGTGAGGGGTCGCAGGCGTGATGGCGGTGGTGGGACTAGGTAGTTATACTACTGGGGGGGGGGGGGCTGGCTGGCGGGGGGCTGGGTGCCTGATTGCACCCTGCCCGCTTGCTCAGTCGGCTTCACCCCCTTGTTTAGGGGTGTATTGGGGGGTGGGATTGGGGTTGGGGTGTTTGGGGGAGGGGGCGATCGCTCCCCTCCACACTTCTTCTTCTTCTCTCTCTTTTCTTTAACGCGTGCGGAGACCTCCTCCCTTGGCCGGGTGGGCCCCCTTCGGGCTCGCCCCCTCCGGGCGAAGTAGGGTCTCCGGGGGTCGCGGACGTCCAGAGTTGGGGCTCTGGTCGTCCAGCCGAGCGACCCTTGGGATGGGGGCGCTGTGGGGGTAAGCCGCACAGCGCCCTACTAGAGGTTTAGGTTTGTTGGGGGGAGCTTCCCTCCCCCCGGGATGGGGCATTTATGCCAAGAGATCGGGGTGGTCGGTGGCATTGGTTCACGAGATCCCAACCACCCCCAATTAGCTCAGGGTGGCCACCGAAGGACGTCCGCGGGGTCGGGGGGAGTCCCACATAACGTCGCTTCCCCCAGGGGGGCGGGGTATGCGTAATGCATTTTCTCCACGTAAACAAAAAAAAAAAAAAGGTACTCCGACGACCATCGGTTCCAAAAGTGCTCGTACATTTGCCGAAGTAGTTGCCAGCGATGCGGCCGGCTCAGCGAGGAATCCAACGCGGAGGGCTCCGGCACCGTAAGGGTTGGTTCGCCGATAAGGAAGTGCGCTGGCGTGAGCACGGCCGCGTCGCGACGGTGATATCGTCGTTGAGAGGGCACAGATGTCTCGAGTTGAGGCAGGCCTCAATCTGTGCGAGCAGGGTCGTCATCTCTTCGAAGGTGAGCGCTGTTTCACCGAGCACTCTTCGGAGGTGAAACTTAGTGGACTTTACATCGGCTTCCCAAATGCCGCCAAAATGAGACGCAGCAGGGGGGTTGAACTTCTACGTCGTTCCGTCGTTGGCCAAGAGTTGAGCGATCTCCGTGCTCTGAGCGCCGGCCTGTGCAAAGAGGTTGCGGAGCTCCTTGTCCGCCCCAACGAAGTTGGTTCCGCAGTCGCTGGAGATGCTCGCGCAGATGCCTCGTCGGGCGACAAAGCGTCGGTAGACGTTCAAGAAGTCAGCGGTGGAGTATCCCGAAGCCGCTTCCAGATGGACAGCGCGGGTGGCTAAGCAGACAAAAACAGCGATGTAACCCTTGTAACTGCGAGTACCTCGTCCCTTGGAGAGTCGGAGATTGATCGGGCCGGCGTAGTCGATCCCGGTGTGGAGGAAGGGTCGGTATCGTTGCACTCTTCGCGAAGGCAGATCACCCATGAGCTGCGTGGTGGGGGCTGCACGTTGTCGCCAGCAACGAAGACACTTGAGGATAACCGACTTGCCCAGCTGCCGTCCTCGGACTATCCAAAAGCGCTGTCGGACGTAGGAGAGCGCCAGCTGCGTTCCTCCGTGAAGCATCTTAGCGTGCGCGTTCCGGACGACCAGCTGAGAGAGGTGCGATTCCCGTGGGAGGATGATAGGGTACATCTCGTCGGGGTGCATCAGCGAACGCCGCAAGGGTCCGCCGACTCGCAACAAGCCAAGGTCGTCTATGAATGGTTCCAAACGTATTAGCGAACTTTTGCAGGACAATGACTGAGCCTGGGACAGCAATTGGATCTCATTGGGAAAGTGCGAGGTTTGAGTGTACTCCCCCCAAAACTTGAGGGTGGACTCGAGGTGAGCTGGGTCCAGGCGTGTGAGTTGTCCAGACGTCGCACCCGCCAACCGCTTGGAACTTGGTCGCAGCTTCTGCACAAACTCCAGACACCGTGCCGTGATGTGCAAGAGCTTGGTGAAGCAGCCGAAGTGGAGAAGGACCTCGGACTCTGATGGCTAAGAATTGGCCACCAGACAGGACGGCCCACGTCGTTCTGGGCAGTCCCTTTGCAGTGGATAGTCGGTCGCGCTTTTCCAAGAAGCATCGGCGGAGCGCAGGAACGATGGTCCGGATAGCCAGAGAGAGGAGTCGGCCAACTCTCGCGGGGAAACCCCCGAGAGGCACAGTTAGCTGGATTCTCGTTCCCAGCAACGTGATGTCAGCATGCCTGAGGAAGCGTTGTCTGGATCTCTGAAACGCGATTGGCAACATAAGTTTTCCAGACAGACGGATGTTCGCGGATCCATGACAGAGTGATTGTAGAGTCGGACCACAGATGGCAAGCGACATCCTCGAGGCCGAGGGCATCCTGGATTCTTTTGGTAAGATTGGCCAGTAGCAGAGCTCCAGAGAGCTCCAAGCGGGGCAGGGAGACCTGCTTGAAGGGAGCAACCTTCGATTTAGAGGCCAGCAGCGATGAGTTGACGTTGCCCCGGTCGTCGTCAAAAAATGGTTTGCTTGGCAAAACGAGCAACCGGCCCGAGAGGTTGTTTTTGAACGTGAGGCCGTGTGCACGTTGACCTTGCGCGGATTGGAGGAATGCTTCTTGTCTCCGCTGGTGGCTGCTCGAGTCGGTGGAGGCGCAGCTGGCTGAGGTGTCTCCGTGGGATTGGCTCGCTCCAACGCCTGGATCCGCGACTTCAAGAAACTGTCGAGCTGCGGCCAAGTCAACAATTCGGTGCTGTCGCCTAGTGACAACTCCCAATCCCGTCGAGTGACAGGGTCGCAGCGTTGGAGCGTCAGATGCACCACGAAGTCGTCTACGGTGGAGGCTGGTCGGCCTAGAACCTGAAGCGTTTCAACAGTCTCCGTGGCACCGTCCCGGAGGCGCTTCAGACCCTCAGGAGATTCGATCGTTATCGGCTGCAGCTGTAAAAACGCGTCAATGCACTGTTTCAATAAATTGCGTTTATTGTCATAGTAGGATGTGAACGTTTTCCATGCAGTCGTAGCTGCCGGCCATAACCGGGATGTTTTTGATTAGGTTCGCCGCTTCCCCTTCCAAGGACGCCTTGAGATAATGCAACCTCTCCACGTTGTCGAGGTCTAGATCGTCGGCAACAAGCGTCCTGAAATAATCCCTGAAGGAAGTCCACTCGGAGTATTTTCCAGAGAACGGCGCTATCTCAATAGGAGCCAATTTTCTGCGGATTCTTTTCGGCGCAGACGTCTCGGACGACTTACTACCGCTCGGTTGCGTCACAGCCGGAGGTTCGAGGGCGTGCAACACATCGAGAAATATCGATCGTCATAGAACGCGATAGTTGCCTCGCCGATGAAGTCTGACTTGAAATAATGGATGCCAGCTGTCTTTTCGGTTTTCAACCTCAGGATGGACTCATGAAGCTCCTCGATGACACTCCACTTCATCTCCAGCCCAGCTAGATTAGATTCGATGACCCCTTTCGATGACTGTCCTCCCTTCTTCTTGAGATTAATGAACGCGCGCGACAGAAGATCCTGATCTTGGAGCTGCTTACCGATGAAGTCTTCCATCGTGAACGAAATTGCGGGGCTTTAGGGATCGAGGTTCCCAAAAAATAGATTGCCACAGCAAGAGATATGGAGCGAGCGCAGGAAAGTCGTGAATCGAACGGAACGACCGAGTGCGAGCGAGAGCGTTTACCGTTGACGCGCTCGTGGTATGTTAGCTTCGAGAGCGAGAGAGAAGACGCGTCAACAGCTGACTCGCGATTTGAACGTAAGCAACAAGAGTGAGGGAGAGAGAGTAGGAATACTATGTCGGTTCTGGACCAATGTCATTGACCTTTCGAGGAAGTCCTAACCCGGGGGAAGGGGGGGTTGCCCTCCTTCCCTCGCCCCATTTTTCGGGGGTCACCCCCAGGCCTAACCGGTCGGTCTTTTTCGGGGGTCACCCCCCAGGCGCGGACTACTTCGGGGGTCCGCGGATTTTTTGGGGGTCGCGAATTTTTTTGAGTGACGTCACAAATGATAGGAGTGGAGGCCGGTGGATTTTTTTTGTGACGTCACAAAGGTGACAGCGGTATCCTCTCGCGCACGAACGGCATACTTTAACGATCTAACCGAGAATGATGGAACAGACGCCTCTCAGACCCCGCCCGTTCTTTCCTGCAGTGGTGGGGGAAACTCTTTTAGTCGTTTTGCTGAGTAATCAGTTTGTTGTAATGTTATGCCCCTTTGGCATCAGGGAATCTCGACACGCGGCAAACTGCGCATTTTTTTGCAACCGAGCATTTTGCTGAGTAATCAGTTGTTAGACGAATGTTATATCCCCCCATGGAGTCTCGGCAAACACATCCGGCGAAATATTATAACTTCTTTTAAGACGAAGAAATAAGTTTGCTGAGTAATTAATTTTTTGTAATGATAGGAGTCAGGAACGTACAGGAATCTCGACAAACACATTGGGTTAAATATTATAACTTCTTTTAAGACGTTCGACAGCATTTAAGACGCTATTTGATTAACCCTGACATGTTTTTATGTAATATGATACCCCTAGGAACGAACAGGAATCTCGGCACGTGGCAAACACACCCGGTGAAATATTATAACTTCTTTTAAGACGAAGAAATAAGTTTGCTGAGTAATCAGTTTGTTGTAATGTTATGCCCCTTTGGCATCAGGGAATCTCGGCAAATACATTGGGTTAAATATTATTCCAAAAATTCTTTTAAGACGTTATAAATATGTTTACACATGTTTAAAGATGTCAGTCTCTAGCGAGAATGCATTCACGAGAAACCAATCGCAGTTCATGGATCGTGATTTTGTTTAATACAATTTTAAATCTCTTTTGTTCAAATCCTGAACATGAGCAAAGAGAAGACGCAATTAGTGGAGGAACTGCATGCCCCCGCCAGACGGATTTTTCTACGACGTCGAGTTTTAGTGCATGGGTATGACGATCTATGGCAAGCCGATCTCGTAGATATGCAACCTCATGCGCGTATAAATGGCGGTAACAAGTACATATTAACCGTTATCGATGTGCTATCCAAATATGCTTGGGGCATGCCACTCAAGACCAGAAGTGGGGGTGAGGTAGCTAAAGCGTTCACAAAGATATTTCGCAATCGATGTCCAAAAAATTTGCAAACCGATCATCAAGGAAAGGAATTTTACAACAGTGAGGTGCAAAAACTCTTTACGAAACACGATATTAGGCATTATTCTACGTATTCGGTTACGAAGGCTAGCATCGTAGAACGGTTCAATCGTACATTGAAGAATACCATGTGGAAAGAGTTTACACTTAATGGAACCTATAAATGGGTCGATGCGCTACCGCGACTAGTTGCAAAGTACAATGCGCAAAAGCACAGAACTATTGGAATGCGACCGTGTGATGTCACCCCTACCATTTCCAACAGGCTCTTAGACACCGTATATAACAACATAAAGATTGCCGCGCCTGCGAAATTCAATGTGGGTCAGTCTGTACGCGTCAGCAAATTTAAAACCGTTTTCTATAAAGGTTACACACCAAATTGAACCACTGAGGTGTTCAAGATAGTCAAGGTACAAGCAACTAATCCGGCGACTTATCTGCTGCAAGATTCCCGTGGAAACCCCGTTGCTGGAGGATTCTACGAATATGAGTTGCATCGCGTTGCCAATCCAGATGTATACCTAGTGGAGAAGGTGTTGCGTAGAAAAGGAAATAAGGTGTATGTAAAATGGTTAGGATTGAGTAATGTAAACAATTCATGGATAAATAAAGACAATGTATTATAAACATTTATTATTATTATAAACATTTCTTATAAACAATTTAATCTGTTTAATGAAAAAATATATAAGCGGAACACCTGCAAAAATGTGCTCATCAAGATTTTGCGAAGCAGAATCCTAGCCTGGATGGCATCACGAAGATAGAAGAAATCTGAGAAAGAAAAAGATGCTGACAAAGAACGAAAAAGCATGTACCACTCCCAGGACAAAGGATTGATTCAAATATAAGAGGAGACAGCCTTTCACGGGACAGGCAGTTGATCACCAACCAACATGCTGATACCCAGAGAAACATTCCAAATGCAGGATGCATACCAACTGCATGAAGATTACATCGGCCCCTTTGATGGGGTGCGACCCAGCGATCACCCCGAAACCTACCGCAGACTTTTGCGGATGGCATGTGTATTGGCGCCGTGGGACGGCGCAGTATACACACTGCACAATATCCAGAGGATATGAGGTACGTGCTATCACAACGTGTATGAAGAAGTGGCTTGGCGTTATGAGGAAGGCGGCTGGCACGTGATGTGCCGCACGCCAGCTGCCGCAGCAGCAACAGCGTGCTACTTGTGTGGATCGCAAATAGCGGCGGCGAGGCCGGCAGCGGAATGCACCGAGTGCATCGAACAGAGTTTTAACATCACCCACAATCAGTGGTTGAATAGGGGAATGATTTATGACGTGGTTAGGCAGTGGTGAACCTTTGGGGGCGCATGGAACGTGTTGGAGATCATCGGCCCTTTTCAGGGCCACCAAACTTTAACGTAAAAGCAATTCTATTTCATTTCAATCAGCTCTGATAGCCACCATGGACCCCGGTGGTAGTCCCACATAACCTCGGTTTCCCCAGGGGAGCCGGGGTATGCGTAATGCATTTCCCCACAATAAAAAAAGCGATGGTGATTTGTGTAATGTGAACTGTTCGCAGAGAAACAAGACAATAACTATGTTCAGAACGTAACACTACGAAGGAACTCGATAATGGCCCCACGGCAATGTTTCCGTCGAGTTGGGTATGATATACCGTTTGTCATCGTATGGACTGAGAGCAATTTTTCGCTCTGATATAGTATACACTTTGAGTAATTTCGGTCGTATGCATGTCTATGTATGACTCATAGCAATTTCATCTTGCAAACATCGCATGTAATCGTCGAAGGTTATTGTTGTCCTTACGTTATTCTTTACACCTTTCCCTTTTTTTTCATGGTTCGCCCCAGACCTAACCGGATGGTCAACATTTTTTTCATGGTTCGCCTCAGACCTAACCGGATGGTCAAAATTTTTTTGGGTATGATTCCGAATTTAGGTACAAACGTATGTTTGACAGTTTACAATCGTCGAATTGATTAGCAGTCTTATGCAATTGATTCTTCCTATCATTCTGCAATGCGAATATGATGAAGCGAGGTTTCTCCAGTTGTGTTACAGTCTTGATGGCCCACGTATGCATCGTCGTTGTTTGTAACTGTGGATATTCGTATAGATCTCAAGAGCGAAAACTCATAGGTATCATTTGTCCTCTCTCGAGAATGCGTAGTAACGACAATTTGGTTACTTCTTCAAGACTTATGTGCGGCATTCGCCACTGAACTTTGAATAATTCGATTTTAGGTCTTAAAATACTAGAACCATTCAACGCGTTTAGATCGTTTCGTGATCGAATTAAGACCAACTCTTGACGCACATTAACGGTTATCTTGTTATAATCTTCACCGAAGCCAAAGAGCATATTGAATGGTATAAAGAAATTGAAATCTGCGCCATCCAGTTTACGATACCAGCCAGCGGTGGCCAATGCTTTACTTCTTCCGGGGGAGATGGACACGTGTGTTTTTAATGCAGTCGTTATTCCAGGATTTTTACAGCGATTTATTTCAACGCCATTTAGTTCATATCGAATTTCATCAAACATGAAAGCAGCACAATTGGTATCGAGAGTAACATTGTTGCTTGTTCCTTCAGGTGGAGCCTCTGCTAAAATAACTTTTCCTTCAATGTACAAGAAACTCTCGCACGGTAGCGTATACAGATCTTGCTGCTGTATCGGTATTCTTATTTCATCGCTATTTCCGAGAGTAGTATTTGCATAGGGATTATACGTGTGCACTTCTATCTTGGTTATACGATTATCGGAGGTCGGTGTATTGCCAATGGCCAGAATGTCAGACATTATTGCTTTACAACAAATCCCAACGATTGTAGAAAACGCACGTTCTGCAAGCTCAGCAGGTTCTTTCTCGACGATGGTGTGACACGATAATTTGCCCGACTTACTGTGTCGATGAATGTATTTGTTGCAGCAGTCGGAATTAGAGGTTCGTTCGCTTTGTTATACACAAGCATAATACAACACTTATTCGTAGGAGCGGGGATCTCGCCGTCTTACATGTAGTCTAACAGTGATTTCTTCTCCACGAAAATCGATCAGACGATTATTTTGGTCAAGCAGACGTATTTCTAAATCGTCTATTATCCGCACGACGATAGGAAGGTAAATGACTCGCGGCGGCGTTTCTGAGATCTTATATCCTGGAGGAACCCTAGGTGAAAATTCGTGAATAATGTGTACAGGTTTGTCATTACTGTACGAACCAGCTGTTATGCTGCATTCCACTCTGATCACGTTGATGCTTATGATGTTCACAGGAGCGTTAGACTCTTGCCACATTTTACGTGGGAGAATACGGTTTGCAGAAAATCCAAGTAGCGATCCTATGTTATTAGGTTTCTCAAAATTAATCTTATAGGAGCAGTATATTTCACTCTTCATCGTATTATTGTTAGCACGTATGACGAGAGGGTATTCATCGTTCCCCGAATCATGCCTGTTGGGATATCTTCGCAGTATTTCCCGTTTCAAGTACTTATCGATTGCATCCAGTTCGTAAGATCCTTCGGGAATGACAATTTCTTCGTCATTTTCACCAAAATAAAATTTATTGTTGCGAGCATCGACGTTCGCTATCGTGTTAAACGTTTAAAAATCGCGGGAAAGTATTGGACTGCGAGCATGCTGCTCTTACCCGTTAACGTCAGTGTCAACGACGAGGGCGTCATGTTTATGCGAAAGGGGTAAAGAATGTAATGAAATTGTACTTGTCGGTAATGTACATTTATAATGAGTTTTCCTCGAGAAATTTTACACACAGTTGCCCGCATATGGTTTGATCGAAATTTTGAAAACGTGCATGATTGTAAGTAATTGTTGCGGATGATCCAAAGTATGCAATAAGTTCCACAGGTGGACGTAGATTACCAAAGCTATCAAAATATTTTACGGTACGATTGCGTTTCACGTATGCGACCCAATGTGTTCCCGGACCGATACTATCGTCCAAGATTACTATACCGCTCTCATTTACATTTGCTCTCGCCGGAAGACTATCGCGCATGTATACTCCGCGAAAATATGGTATATTCTTTCTTCCTATATCCTCAAGCTGAACATTTGTCATCGGCTGTGTCCCTAGTTTTTCATGGATTGAACTTTTTTTTTTCCTTAAACCGATACCCTTCTTGTAGGGTGCGAGATAAATTCCGCGACCTTCCATAGCATGGTTATGACGTTGCAATTCCTCCAACTGTTTTCGCGCAGCCTTGGCATCGTTCACAGCATTCGCTACGCCAGCAGCACCGCCCGTCAACGCCCCTATAGCTGACAATGCAGGTAAGAGGAACGGTAGGATACCACCTCGCTTTGCTATCGGTAGAACTCGCGTCTTCTTCTTCTTACCACTGTCCTTTTTTTCTTGAGCCCCATCCCAAGCTTCGACTTAGCTTTCATCGCAGCCCAAACAGCTGTCGCAACAGTCTTCTCGCCTAACGTAGCGTCCTTCGCAGTTATGCGTTGACGTGCTCGATCAGCTAAAATTTGATCTGCCTTGTGACGATTCGTCAAATCTTTGTTTTGAGAGTATGCAATGTCGTGTTCTCTACAGGCCGAGTCTAATGGATTTATGCCACGATCGCCGCGAGCCAAGCGTTCCTGCAAACGTGTGCCGGGTCCACAAAATTGATATCCTGGTATATGTAACTCAAACGGTAATTTATTTATTAGGGTATTTAGAAGTCCTGCTCCCTGCCGCCGTATGCGCGAGTAACGATCCTTTTTCATAGGTGGTCCGTCAATGTGTCGCCAGTACGAAAGTCATTTATGGACTGATTGATATCTCTGGATCGCGTTTGTATAAATATTTCCCATACCCCGCTTATATGTTATTGTTGCAACAGCTGCGATGCGGTTCGTAAGGCAGCCTGTGAAAATTCGAGTGTTTTCAGACAGAAAGTTTGATAATATTATGCATCATGTTCTGAGACATGGACCATTATTACCTAACACTGTACGCGGTATAGTGTGTGGCCCTTCCAATTGTGGGAAAACTAATGTTGTCATTAGCTTGTTGGAAAGCCCTAATGGTATGCGATTCGAAAACATGTATGTATATTCAAAATCGCTGCAACAGCCAAAATACCAATATTTGGAAAAGCTGCTCTCATCCGTAGAGAATGTTGGCTACTTTCCTTTCTCAAACAATAGCGACGTCGTTCCACCTAATGAAGCTCTACCAAATTCTATATTTATATTTGATGATGTGGCGTGCGATAAGCAGGATGTGATTAGAGAGTACTTTTCCATGGGTAGACATTCAAAAGTGGACAGTCTGTATCTATGCCAATCGTATGCAAGAATTCCAAAGCACCTGATTCGCGATAATACCAATCTCTTACTACTATTCAAACAGGACAACATGAATTTACGCCATGTGTATGACGATCACGTAAATACCGATATGACGTTTGGACAATTTAACAAACTGTGTGCAAAATGTTGGCAACAAAACTATGGATTTGTGGTTATAGACAAGGATAGTCCTATGCATAGAGGTCGCTATCGACGAGGATTTAATGACTATGTCATATTATAACTACATCATTCGGCTGCCAACCTGTGACGTGATTGAACGGGTGTCGAACAGTTGTCGAACAACATTGAACGGGTATCAAACGGTTGTCGAACGGTTGTCGAACGGGTGTCGAACGGGTGTAGAACGCGGTGTCGAACGGCATCGAACGGGTGTCGAACAGTTGTCGAACGGCATCGAACGAACATCAAACGGGTGTCGAACGGCATCGAACGGGGTGTAGAACGGGTGTCGAACGGGCATTCAACGGTTGTCGAACGACATTGAACGGGTGTCGAACGGTTGTCGAACGGCAATGAACGGGCATTGAACAGGCATTGAACGGTTGTCGAACGGGGTGTTGAACGTGCACGTACAACGTAGAACGGTTGTCGAACGGGCATTGAACGACATCGAACGGTTGTCGAACGGGCATTGAACGAGATCGAACGGTTGTAGAACAGTGTTAAAACGTTTCTAATCTGTTGAACTAAAGGTCGGAAAAATGGATACCGATGCGGTGTTGGAACATAGCTTGCAACCTGTGATAAGACCCTTGAAAGAATTGATTGAAAACACAAAACCATTTCCCAGCCCAATTCCTGAAGAGACATCTTCAGAGTCGACATCCAAACAGCAATTGCCCGTGATTAACGTTACACCTGAATATCATGGAGAGACCTCTTCAGAGTCCCCATTGCATCAGCCGCCCGTGCTTAACGCTGCACTCCAATATTGCGGATTAAAGCTGCTAAACGCTACGCCTCGGTATCGCGGATTGAAAAGATTACGTGCGGAAACACCTTTAAAACCAACACCTCATCGATTATCGAAACGACTTTGCCCAGATTCCGAACCTCCTGCAGAAGAAGTATGGACAGACGAAGCAGAAACACTTGAACAAAATATTCTCGAAACGACAATGCGTGAGATTGTTGAGAATCCCGAACAGCATGATGAAGCCACTACATATTTGACTCAGAATCTAGGACCGCTGTCGCAGGAATATTTGAACTTATTTATCACGGATAAGAAAAAACAGGTTGACCACGTGTATGGTGTGTACTATGATAAAAATACATTGATGCTTGGGGATAAGAATTTCGACGTAGACATGGAAGATAATATAATCATCGATAATGTCAAATACAGAGGAACGCCTGGCCTTTTCGAACTAATTTTCAAGAGAATGCCCGACGATACGATATACACCGATGCTGACAAACAGAAATATAAGAGTATTCTGCTGACGACAAATGCGCACAGGCGCAACCATAGTGCTGCAAATCCCCCATTGAGTAACAAAGGATACAAGTATAAACATGTAATTGCATCACTGCTTGAAACACGACCTCGCACTGGAAGAGGGTTTGCCCCCAAGTCAACTTTGATGAATACATTACCCGAGAACATGATGGTTACCGATAATGCGATTGATTATGTACATTGGGATGATCCCAACGAGTTAGTGGATAGAATAAGATTGCTTGCGTCATCGCGAGCTGCTGGACATACAGGCCATGATAACGAAATCATGTCAATCATAGAGGAGCTCCGAGAAGCGGGTCTGATTATAAATTAAAGATGGTTTTGAACGTGTTCAACAGTTTCAGATGTCAATCAACAAGTTCGGTGTTACGTTGCGAAACGAGTCAAATAAGGATGATGTAACATGCAAGAATTACGTGAGACGGAGTGCGCTTTGTCTCAATGGCGACGCTTTCGACGCGAGAGACCGAAAGCTTGGAGGTTTGGCATACCCGACGAACGATGCCGATGCAGTGAATAAGACATGCTTGGACAAGGAAATGGCGCATATTCTGAAAACATTAAATCGATTGGAGGAGCGCATCTTCAAGGAAACACGTAAAACAATTTTAAAAATGTCTAATGAAGCAGAAAAAAAATGCGACATCATGTGTTCGAAGCTGCGGCGAGAAATAATGGCTGAAGTCCATAAATTGCAAGGTTACGTCGAATTAAATTTTACTCGGCAGTGATGCGCGCAAGACCCGAACAATTATATCAATATTATTACATGATTATATTGTGCATGGAAATGACAATTAAGATTTTTAATACATAAATGAAAAAATATACAATTTTTTAATTCCAAAAGAAGTTTTTTTACTTTTTTAGCCGGAGTACTTGCGGGTTAAATATTATAACTTCTTTTAAGACGAAGAAATAAGTTTGCTGAGTAATCAGTTTTTGTAATGATAGGAGTCAGGGAATCTCGACACATCCGGCGAAATATTATAACTTCTTTTAAAACAGCATTTAAGACGTTATTTGATTGACCCTGACATTTTTTATGTAATGAAATATATCGTATGCAGATGTGTCGACTGGCACATTATCTCTGCTACCGAAATCTATCCGGACAACAATGTTTGCACTTTTAACAGAGTCGCTGTGGTAGTAATTGTATCGAGTAGGGATGTGAAGTTTGTTATAAATTGCTCTTCGCAGTCCCATGCTAAGTTATATCACCGTCTGCGGATTTATAGTACACTCAATCGTAAGTACAATAAACTTTAAAAAATTTTTTAAAACGAAATCAATGGTTGGAAACATTTTTTTAGATGGCTCATCAAATCACACAAATAATCGATATGGATGGATTCGTTGTCGAAAAGAAATTTTTCCCTAAAGAATTAGCCATTATTAATGTTTGCGACGGCTCATTCGAACTCGCCGAATTTCATCTGGGGAAAAACTTTCATCGTTTAAGCGAGGCGGACAAAAAGTCGGCATGGTATGTCAGCAATTTCGTACATGGGATTCCATTTACGGATTTTGGTTTTGAAAGATATCAACAGGACGACGTAGTCAATGTCATAAAAAATTTTGTGCGCGATCAATCGAACCCCGTCGTAGCGTACAAAGGCGGGTGTTTCGAGAGAGACATTCTTCGAAAATTGGACATAACATCAATAAATTTAGAAAATTTTGGCTGTCCAAAATATGATGTATTAGTTCGCGATCCCGTGTACCAAATTGCTGACATACCGTGTCGACTTCACTGTTACGCAAAACGACACACTACAAAACCACGCCATTGTTGTCTCCGCGAAATCCAAACATTTCGTACATGGTTAATCGATTATTTAAAAGATACATGCTGATCAATATTTCCATCAATGAGGTACACCCGTGTGCGGAAATCGAGGTAAAAAAATTTTTTTAAAGAAAAAATGAATAAAAACGTTTTTGTAATATTTATTAATTGAAAATATTTTTTAAACAGGATAAAAAAGGAGACCGGACCACTGGAAAAAGTATTATTTTAATTTTTTACCAATTGTCTTGTAAAAATAAGTATCAGAACGAAAAATTGCTCTGAGTCCATACGATGACAAACGGTATATCATACCCAACTCGACGGAAACGCTACCATGGGGTCATTATCGGATTCCTTTGTAACTATAAAAATTGTTAATATTCAATGTAAATAGAAGATTGTGTTTTTTATTTGAACAGGCTAAGTTGTTTATAATAAATTGTCTTTGTTTATCCACGAATTGTTCACATTACTCAATCCTAGCCATTTTACATACACCTTATTTCCTTTTCTGCGCAACACATTCTCCACTAAGTATACATCTGGATCGGCAACGCGATGCAGCTCATATTCGTAGAATCCTCCAGCAACGGGGTTTCCACGGGAATCTTGCAGCAGATATGTCGCCGGATTAGTTGCTTGTACCTTGACTATCATGAACACCTCAGTGGTCCAATTTGGTGTGTAACCTTTATCAAAAACGGTTTTAAATTTGCTGACGCGTACAGACTGACCCACACTGAATTTCGCCGGCGCGGCAATCTTTATGTTGTTATATACGGTGTCTAAGAGCCTGTCGGAAATGGCAGGGGTGACATCACACGGTCGCATTCCAATAGTTCTGTGCTTTTGCGCATTGTACTTTGCAACTAGTCGCGGTAGCGCATCGACCCATTTATAGGTTCCATTAAGTGTAAACTCTTTCCACATGGTATTCTTCAATGTACGATTGAACCGTTCTACGATGGAAGCCTTCATAATCGAATACGTAGAATAATGCCTAATACCGTGTTTCGTCAAGAGTTTTTGCACCTCACTGTTATAAAATTCCTTTCCTTGATCGGTTTGCAAATTTTTTGGACAACGATTGCGAAATATCTTTGTGAACGCTTTAGCTACCTCACCTCCACTTTTAGTCTTGAGTGGCATGCCCCAAGCATATTTGGATAGCACATCGATAACCGTTAATATGTACTTGTTACCGCCATTTATACGCGCATGAGGCTGCATATCTACGAGATCGGCTTGCCACAGATCGTCATACCCATGCACTAAAACTCGACGTCGTGGAAAAATCCGTCTGGCGGGGGCATGCAGTTCCTCCACTAATTGCGTCTTCTCTTTGCTCATGTTCAGGATTTGAACAAAAGAGATTTAAAATTGTATTAAACAAAATCACGATCCATGAACTGCGATTGGTTTCTCGTGAATACATTCTCGCTAGAGACTGACATCTTTAAACATATGTAAATATATTTATAACGTCTTAAAAGAAGTTATAATATTTTCAAAAGGATATTTCTCTGACATTTAATGCATGATTTACATTTCCTGTCCCCGAGATTCCTGTTCGTTCCCAAGGGGTATCATATTACATAAAAAATTGTCAGGGTCAATCAAATAGCGTCTTAAAAGAAGTTATAATATTTGGTCGGGTGTGTTTGCCGAGATTTCAAAGGGGGGTATAACATTACAACAAACTGATTACTCAGCAAAGTGCTCGGTTGCAAAAATGCGAGATTCCCTGATGTCAAAGGGGCATAACATTACAACTGATTACTCAGCAAAACGACTTCCCCCACCACCACTGCAGGAAAGAACGGGCGGGGTCTGAGAGGCGTCTGTTCCATCATTCTCGGTTAGATCGCCAAAGTATGCGGTTCGTGCGCGAGAGGATACCGCTGTGACGTCACAAAAATCCACCTACCTCCACTCCTATCCTTTGTGACGTCACTCTCCCGAAAAACATTCGCAAAAAATCAGGACTTGACCCCGAAAAAATTCGCGATCCCCCGTGGACCCCCCGAAAAAAAGACCGCGGGTGACCCCGAAAAAAAAGATGGCGCCTGTGGGTGACCCCCGAAAAAAAGACCGCCCCGGTTAGGTCTGGGGGTGACTCCCGAAAAAGACCGCCCCGGTTAGGTCTGGGGGTGACTCCCGAAAAAGACCGCTCGGTTCGGTCTGGGGGTGACCCCCGAAAAAGACCGCCCGGTTCGGTCTGGGGGTGACCCCCGAAAAACCCCTCCCCAGAGGGAGGGGGAGGGGGGTGGGGGAGGGGGGAGGCCCCCCCCCGGTTTAGGTCTGCCTCGAAAGGTCAATGAACTTGATCCAGAATCCCCACATACTTCCTACTGGGGTTTTTCCTAATCCGAGACGCGCAAGCATCCGAAATCACACCGGCCCGAGTTGCAAACGCAACCGGGACTCCCCGCCGCTCAGCCGCGGAAGTTGCGAGCAGTCACCCACCTAGCCCGCACGTCCGCCGCACAGAATGTCGTGGACGCCTTCGTAAAGTATAATAATAAGCCGTAGACTGATAAGCCGTATAATAATAAACCGTAGACTGATAAGCCGTAGAATAATAAGCCGCCGTATGATAATAAGCCGTCTAAGACAAAGCCGCCGTCACCACCGAGTAGGTTTTAGCTTATAAACCGTATCCGCCACCTGATCCAAAGAAAACCGCGAATCGCAATTAAACCGTTCGCGTCCGAATCCGCCGAACCGGTTACAATCGCATCCCCAACGGGGCCCACGGCCAAATAAAGTTTCTTGTTACCGTACCCAGGCGTATTTATTCATGGTCCAGAAGAACCCTGCACAGCCCGCTGAGTCGGCGATCTCCCAACCGGCAATCGTTACAGCAGTATTACTTCATATTGTAAATATTTATTCCTCTATTCCCATTGCATACGGCGCCAAATTAAAGGAAAACTACGATATTTTTAAAATGATATTCGAAAAAATAAATTATACTAGCTACAATTGGCATGTATGCGCAGATTTAAAAGTGATTGCAATTGTTACGGGACTGCAAGATGGGTATACAAAACATTGCTGCTTCTTGTGTGAATGGGATAGCCGGGCTAGAACGAAGCATTATACGGTCAAAACTTGTCCAGTAAGAAAGACGCATGTTCCAGGCCAGAAAAATATTAAGGGGGGAACCTTATGTAAATGGCCTGTTTTTCAAGAATTTTTTTTAAAGAATGTAATGCATGGATTGATTTGAAATTTCAGGTATCATTTATTCATGTTATAGTATAACAAAAAATATATTTTTTTAAGTTTAATTGTTAATAATAAGCTTGGAATAACGGCTTGAAGTTGGCAATCCGTGTTTGAGCGGGACATTGTACAGGGCACAAAAATGATTTGAAACAAAAAAATCCAAATGGAATCGTTAGTTAATACATAAGCGCTCAGCATGACATTCTTCTTTTTTTATTTGCCAAATTGCAAAAATGCGATGTTATGAAGAAAAAAACGTGTTTTCTGATATAAATAATTGATAATAACTTTATTTTAAATAAAAAATTAAAAAATCGGAGAATGTCATGCTGAGACCAATTGTTTATAGAATTTATGTACCAAGTTTCATAAAGATCGGTTAATTAGTTTAAGCGCTACGTTGTTCCGCGTGCGAAATTTTGCGCTTTGAAAAAAACGCATTTAATGTTTGTGTACCAGAAAAATTGTGAAAAAATCGTAATTCATTTTAACTTACCGCAGTTTTTTGCTAATCTGCGATTCCGGGGCCATAGAACAGATCTTCCTCTTTATCTTTACATCTGCCGACGTAGCTTTTATTTTTTTAGCAGAAGCGCTCGTTCCTTCGCTCATCTCTTCACTTTTCCTTTTCTTTGCAGGAACGAAGCGTTCAAAACAACTTTTCACTTTATTTTGAAAATAACGTACAAGGACATCTCTGATCGCTTTCAAACTTTTTTAGTGTATGCATAAGGAAATTTTCTATCGATTTAATAAAAAACTAGAGGGGGGTTGTTGCTCGCTCGCTTCGCGAGCTTCGCGAGCTTCACGGGTAGGGATGTTGTAGCTCGCTCGCTTTGCGAGCTCGCGAGAGGGTTAGTGGTACGGATGTTATTTTGTGTGTGACTCTCCACGAGCCACAGAAAGAACTTCCCGATTCGTTAGTTGCAGTATATTATTATCATTATTTATTGAACGTTTTAAGAAGATCATACATTCTCAGGGAAGTTCAATAGTTTTCTACTCATCAAAATGTTTGCTATATGGCGTCGCATTAAACCAACATCGTATGCTCGTTGCTCGCTTGGTTCCCTGTTATAGCATAGTAATGTTGCAAAATAAATCGCAAATGCTCCACAATCAAACGCATTGTTTTGATATTGTACTCTGTGAAATATATACTTCTTATTATATTTATAAAGGGCATTCAAATAATCTATTACATCATGGTTCAAATGATTAGCATTAAAACTATCATAAATGTGTACATTTCCGTTACCATCTGATCTTGTGCAAATCCAATGTCCTACTACCTTTTTTCCAATTTCACCAGTGTATATTATCTGAATATTCGTCTCATGTTCTGGGATCTCTTGTAAATTACTCAAAAAAGCTCGAACGTAACCAGTATCTTGAGCAAAGTTGTGTATTCCACGCTCGTTTAGATTTCTGTTCATAATTTCTTGAAATAAATTAATATGTTTATCTTGTAAATAACAATCAGATTTTATGACTTCTTTACATTCGGCTGTATCTAAAGCATAGTTATAACCCTCATTGAGGAAACAGTCTGCAGACACTGCATATTCATGATTATTTTGCTCGATACGCTGGTCCGAGATCATTAAACATTCATCAAAAATTGTATAAAGTTCAGGATTCATTTGTTGATTTGCGATTA
The DNA here is from genome assembly GCA_916610255.1 of Lasioglossum lativentre. Taxonomy (NCBI): domain Eukaryota; kingdom Metazoa; phylum Arthropoda; class Insecta; order Hymenoptera; family Halictidae; genus Lasioglossum; species Lasioglossum lativentre. Next base: position 27,257,937 of record OU744359.1, on the reverse strand, counting down.
TTACATCTGTTTTCTCTACATTCTCTAATTTTTTATATTTGACAACCTTCTTATCGAGGATTGCATAAATTGGCTTATGATAGCTGAAATATGTTTCATAAACACCGCAATCTATATCATCAGCATTTGAGAAAATGATATCTATTTGCGTATTCAAATCGGTCGTTATACTTTTGGATGGTAATTTAGTTTTTAAATTGTACTTGTTCAAAAGGTTAATCAAATAATTATTGCCATTATCCTTGCAATTTAATATATTGTAATTGAAATCACCTATCAAAATCTTTTCGCTTTCAATTGTAATTTTATTCATTATTCGTTGTACAACGCTACCAAACATAGAATTACTAGCTTTTGGTGATTTATAACCACTTATTATATAATAATTTCTGATTTTAAAAGTGAACATTTCTACATGCGCATTTGAACTAAATTCCTGTTCAACAAATAATTTTTCTATTGATAAATCTGTTTTTCCATAACAAATTAATCCGCGGCTGTTCTCGTCAATGTCGGATCGGAATAATATATCATATTTTGAAATATTCAACTCATCATCGGTTTTCGTTAAAGTTTCACTAAAAATTAATATATCGTCTCGATGAAACCATGAATCTTTATTTATATGAATTAATTTACTTGTCAAAGTACCAATATTTTGACTTGGTCTGGAGGGCCCACCGTGGTTGGCAGTATGAATGGGTGTGTGTATCGGACGCACGAATGGGTGTATGAATGGGTGTTTGCCTCGGGCCCTGCGCGCGAGGCCCCCCAGGAAGGTTGAGTGCCGACCGAGCGCGTCTCCAGGTGGCGGATAGGAGAGTCAGCCTGGGCCGCCCGGGGCCCGGACCACGTAGGCCGGTTTTTGCTTCCAGCATTGCCAGGCCTGCGCGGGACGACCCCGTCGGTAGCCCAGGTTAGCAGGTGCCATAGGGATCCCCAGCGGCCTAAAAACCGTAAGTGGGTGAACGAAAGCCCTGCCGCGGACCAACTCCCCCAAGCCAAGGTGGCAGCTATCGTGCCGAGGGCTGAATGGCACCAGGGGTTATTTGGTGTCTTAAACGATGCCCACGGGGTACCGGGCGACCCCCCGTGGTATTCTAGCCTTACCCCCGCAAGTCAGGCTCTGGGGGGGCGGACCCTTATTTCCTGTCTACTCGTGGGACTCTTATGGAACACATTATATCAAAATTAAAAATCGATGAGACGGAGGAGGCGGTGGAAGGACCCCCAGCAGGGGGTACTCCACCAGCCAACATAGACGCTGCGGAAGTGAGACCGGCGGAGGTTACCTCTATGGATATAGAGACAGCCGACGCCGGGCCTGCCGCAGGTATTACGACTACGACTCCCGCCGCGGGGGCAGAGGCGGATACCGGTCCTGGAGCCGGGCAACCCCTGCATACTGCGACGGCGGTCACTTCCAAGTCAAAAAGCAGTGGTGCGGCCAGGAAAAGGGCCCGCAGGGCCAGAATGGCCCTGAAAGGCCCAAACCCTGGCCCGGCACTGACACCAAACGAGGCGAGGGGTGAGATAGCGGCAGAGGGTCGGGGCCTAAAAAGGAACCGGCAGCCTGCGGGCGACACCCCTGAGCAGCCTCCAAAGAAAAGGGGTGGCCTTTTACCGGGCCCCTCCAGTTTCAGCGAGGCAGTCGCGGCCGGTAGAACAGGGGAGCAGAGGAACTTGGTGATCCAGGCCCTAGGGACTCCCCCTGTTCGACGAATGCAGGGCAGTGCAGGGGAACATCTGGATCACCTGCACGAACCCTGAATCAAAGACCTGGCTGGGTACCACGGTGGCCAAGATCAGACCTTGGGAGGGCGCATCCCTATCCCTCAAGGAGAGGGACTGTCTACCAAGGCTGAGGAGGGTTACCACCTTCATACCCGGACCAGCGGTCACGAGTGAGGTCCTTCTGCAAAGAATGGCTCGACAGAACCCGGGACTCCGCACCGGCCTATGGCGGGTATGGGACCGGAGGGATGACGACGGAGGCACACATCTAGTCCTTGGTCTAGACGCGGAGTCTCTCAAGTCTCTTCAGGCCAAGGGCTTCGTGGCCCATGTAGGTATGGTCAGGGCCCTTTTCACAGAGGGAACTGCCCGCCCTGCAGAAGGACTCGGTCCCAAGGCAAGCACCGGCGGGACGGGGTATGCAGGTCCGAGTCGCGAAGACCCGGCCCCCATAGCATGCCCTGCTCCTCAGCCTACTGACGGCAAGGCGAACACCGAGCGGCCGGTGCCGGTTGTCACACAGGACCCCAACTTTAAGGGGGACTGCGTGATGGCCGACCCAGTGCCTAAGGCTGCTGAGCCCTCCACCAGACCAGGAGGCCCCCCCCTGCAAAACCAGCAACAGGGGCAGGCCCTCCAAACATACGGTCACGCAGAGAGCCGGGACCGAGGGGACGAGGAAGGGTACTCAGAAAACTATTCTGAGCTCCCTGAAGACCCCTCTCCAGAAGGGTACTGGGAGCAGGCCCGACGCTAAATCGGGACAGGCTCCCCCCAATCCAGAGGCGAAAGGAGGGAAGCCTTAACCGGCCTCCCCCCTGAAACCCCGATGAGCGATTACGGGACGGCGGAAGCCCAAAAATGGCTCCGGACGGCACCGACTTTTCGCAGATAAACCTGCAGCACTGCAAAGCGGCCACGGACTTACTCCGACGACGCATAACAGTGATGCATACAGATATTATCCTCATACAAGAACCATGGATACACATGGGACATGTAGGAGGACTAAAATCAAACTGGGGCACCATAATACAAGATACCCCAGCGGCCGTGCCCAGGGCCTGTTTATTAATTAATAATAGGCTGAATGCCGTGGGCCTAAGAAGCCACTGCTCAAGGGATCTAGCGGCCGCCCTCATTAAAATAAAGCTTAACGGCCACATGACCAAACTGGTAGTCTGCTCGGCATACCTGCCGTACGACGCTGAGGAACCACCACCAACTAAGGAACTCAGAGCGCTCGTGGAAGACTGTAGAGCTCAGGGACTCCAGCTGGTCATCGGCTGCGACGCAAACTCGCACAACACCCTTTGGGGCAGCTCAGACTGCAACAGGAGGGGCATAGCCCTTCTAGAATTTTTATCTGCTCATAATCTGGAGATTATGAACAAAGGAAACAGGCCCACGTTTGTGACCTCACGCAGGCAAGAAGTGATTGACATCACTCTCGGTACTGCTAAGGTATCACATACTGTCAAAAATTGGCGAGTCTCCGATAAGATCACCCTCTCGGACCATAGACTCATTTCCTTTAGGCTGGAAGGCGAGGCATGCGCCGTTCCGACGGGCCCCTACAGGAACCCCAGAGCCTGTGACTGGAGACTCTATAAAGAGGAGCTAGCCACCAGGCTGGGGGGGCTGTTCGTGCGCCCAAGGACGACCAACGAGACGGAGTGTTCTGTTGCCGACATCCAATCGGCCGTCACCCAATCGTATGAACTCGCCTGTCCGGCTATGTCAAGGAAAACCAGCAATAAGGTCCCTTGGTGGAGCAATGAGCTCAATAAATCCAGGTTGAGAACTAGAAAGCTGTTCAATAGGGCCATGAAGATCAACTCTGAGGACGCCTGGAGTACATACAGGGAATCCCAGAGGGACTTCAAAAGGCTCATAAAGTCCTCTAAAAGAGCGGCCTGGAGAAGCTTCTGTGAAGAAACGGAGGCCCTCCCCTTTGTGGCTAGGCTACGCAAGGTCTTCACAAGCGGGCCACTAACCACCTCGATTAATGACATCACCCTCCCAGATGGGAACATTGGTGATGACAATACTCCGCTCTTAGAACATCTGCTGGAAGTTCACTTCCCGGGATCTACCCCGTTGAGCCAGGGGCAGCCGACTTTTTCGGCTGGTACCAGGAACAACTTGGGAGACCGCTGGAGAGTGGCCTCAGAGGTGTTCACGAAAGAAAGAGTACTTTGGGCTATACAATCTTTCGACAGATACAAAAGCCCTGGCCTAGACGGCATCTTTCCCGCCTTGCTACAAGAAGGCGGGGCTATCCTGTCTGATCGCCTAAGGGAGGTTTTTAAATCCTGCCTCGCCTTAGGTTATACCCCTATCTCCTGGAGAATGGCCAGAGTAGTCTTTATTCCTAAGGCAGGAAAAAGTGACTACAGCTCGGTCAAATCGTTCCGGCCGATAAGCCTCACATCCTTCTTACTCAAGACGATGGAACGGCTTATCGACAGATTCATTAGAGAAACAGCGCTGATCCAAACGCCTGTGCATGCCAATCACCATGCCTACCAAAGTGGCAAATCAGTAGAGACGGCGCTCCACCACCTAGTTGGTTTCATTGAAGGAGCGCTAGCAAACAAAGAATCGGTCCTGAGTGTGTTTATCGACATCGAGGGTGCCTTCGATAACACGTCCTTCGACGTCTTAGAGAAGGCCCTGGACCGTTTCAACATTAGGGAACCCCTGTGCGGATGGATCAGCAGCATGCTCAGGAACCGTACCATGAAGACCGAGGCGAACGGCTCGACAGTGTATGCCCGGGCCGGCAGGGGATGCCCTCAGGGGGGAGTCCTCTCCCCCCTACTGTGGACCCTGGTGGTCGACGGGCTCCTGAAAGAGCTGGTCGATGAGGGCTTCGTGGTGCAAGGCTATGCTGACGACGTATCCTTTTCAGTCAGGGGGAAACATCCTCTATTGTTAGGCAGGAGAATGCAAACAGCTCTTACACTAACCCAAAACTGGTGCCTCAACCACAACCTCAGGGTTAACCCGAGCAAAACGGAAATGGTACTCTTTACGAGGAAGCGACGCTTTAACTTCAAAGCCCCCTCCATTTTCGGCACCGAACTACGAATCTCGGATGAGGTGCGTTATTTAGGTGTCACCCTAGACAAAAGGCTCACGTGGAAAAGGCACGTCGCCAGGCTATCCCAGAAGGCTATTAATACCTACTGGGCCTGTAAGTCGATGTTTGCTAGAACCTGGGGCCTGAAACCCCATGTGGTAAAATGGATCTATACTGCGATCATGGTACCACAGATGACGTACGCCTCCCTTGTCTGGTGGACCTCCATGAAGAAGGCCACACATAGAAGACTATTGGGAAGGGCCTACCGTCTGGCGCTAATGGGCATCACGGGCGCTTTTCACACCACGCTCACCCTGGCGCTGGGAGTTCTCCTTAATCTCGCACCCCCACACATAGTGGCGGAGAGCCTAGCGAGAAGTTCCGCCTTAAGACTCCATCTGGATAACAGATGGAGCAAGTCAAGGTACGGCCACTCGACCCTACTGGACGCACAGGACCTTCAATGGATCAAGCTGCGTGGTGGGGATAGATGTGAGCCGCACTATAACTTTACGGTTAAACACCAAACTCGCCTCCCTAATAGGTGTGACTGGGAGTCAAATGCTGGAGAGCTTCTCTCTCCGCAAGGCCTGGTCTGGTTTACAGACGGCGCAAAGAATAGAACCGGAGCAGGTGCAGGCGTATGCGGTGTCAGCCCAAGGACTAGCTTATCTCTAGCACTTGGGCAACACGCTTCGGTCTTTCAAGCTGAAGTATGTGCTATCTTGGCCTGCGCTGAGCTCAACCTCAGCAAAGGCTACAAGAACAAACACATATATATTTGTAGCGACAGCCGCGCGGCAATTAGATCGCTGGGCAAAGTTATGACCAGATCTAAGCTTGTCCGTGACTGTGTTACAACTTTAACGGAGCTGGCTGATCGTAATCACGTTAGCCTTCTGTGGGTTCCAGGTCACTCTGGAATCAAGGGAAATGAGGAGGCAAATAGACTAGCGCGTGAAGGCACCCGCTGCCAGAACGCAGCTATCTATAGACCTCTAAAACTGGCACCCAGTGTAATTAAAAAATGGAATAAGAAATGGGCGAGAATCCAGCTTGCCCATTTATGGAATTCCGTACCAGGCATGCGACACACTAAAGCTCTGGTGGAAGGGCCTAGTAAAGACCTCGCCAGCAAGCTGTGTCATATGGACCGTCTAAAGGTGCGGCGGCTCGTGGGAATCACCACGGGCCACTGGTACACCGGTAAGCACTTGGCCAGGCTTGGTATCCAGACGGATTCTAACTGCCCAAGATGCGGGGAGGAGGACGAAACCCCTCTCCACGTACTACGGCACTGCAAAGGTACTGAGGCCCTAAGAAATAAACTCTTAGGGCTCTCATACCAAGGTGTCCCTCGTCTTAAGGCCGACGGGGTGGATGCACTCCTGGATTTTGCCAGAGAGGCCGCCCTGCTCGAGCGCCTTATTTAAGTCGGTAGCCCAACTTTCAACGGGCCCGGGTACAATGGTCCCAAAGGACTGAGTGCCCGGTTCACCTGCCAATTCAATTCAATTCAAATACCAATATTTTGATATATAATTATTAATCCGTTTTCATTGACCAAATTATTGAATGATAATTTTAATTGTTTATTTTTTCGCAAACGATACAATTCATCGTTAGCCGGGTTTGCAGTATTGATCTTTGTTTTTTTCGATACTGTTAATTTAAATTGTCCCAAAATATATAAACCGCTCAATTTTGAAACTCTGCTCAGTGCTACATACAACATTTGTAACGTTCGTCTTTCTGATTTTTTTAAATCCAAACATACTTTCTCGTATGTTTGTCCCTGACTTTTATGAATCGTAATCGCTTCAGCAGGAACCACTGGAAATTGACTGCGTGTGACTCACTCGACATATTTACTTGATTCGATATTTTTATTATTGGTGTTAAATTTTGATCAATATTTGCATTTTTCATATAATTACGATAACGAGTTCTTACTTTCACTCCCACTCTGGGCAATTGAAAATCTAACCACAATATAGACGGAATTTTAGTATTTTCTTGAAAAGTAATAAATTTTAATATTCCGCATGCTCCATTAACCAATCCGTCTTCAACATCAATGTTATTAATTATCATATATTTTATATTAATTTTCAATTTAATCTCAGTTAATAATTCGTTTTGAACTGATTGTTTTTTTAAAGATTGTAATATAAATGTTTTTGTACTTTCATCGATCTTCTTCGAAAATGTATTCTCGGCAGTAGAGATGATTAACTCACTCTTGCATTGGGATATTTTTCGATTATTGTAAGCGGTAACATTAGCATTAGTTGCATATAATCGTATTGCTGTATGTGGAACATCAGTTTGATTTTTAATTTCTCTCGATTTAATTAATTTTATATCATCTTCAGACATTTCTCCAAGAGCTAAATTATTTAGAGCATTTATAAACGCTAAATCATCTTTTTGTCGCATAACTTCCGTCAATTCATAAAATTCAAATTCGTTCCACAGTGGATTAATATCAATAAAGGGAGCCATTTCGTTTCGTCTCGAGACTTGATAAACAGGTTTATCTCGTACAGGTGGTAATTGATTTAAATCCCCAACTGCTAATACAGAAAGACCACCAAATGATTCATTTATACCATTTATTTGCCTTAAACGCGTATCAATATAGCCTAGTATTGTACTACTTACCATTGATATTTCATCAATTATGAGTAATTGTACTTTTGATAATTTTTCACGAATATTGTTGGCTAAGTCGCTTGACAATTGTGGTAAACTAACTCCAAATTGATTAATTGGTAAAGCGAAAGCAGAATGAATTGTTACTCCATTAATTAAAAAAGCAGCCTTGCCGGAAGGAGCACATAATAATACTATTATTTTATCCAATCTCCGCCGGGCAATTTATCAAAATAATTAGTTATTAATTGATATAGTGTGTTAATCACTCTACTTTTTCCTACACCAGCTGAACTACTTAAAAAAATTTTAAATGGAACTTTATGCAATTTAAAACAATTCAATGTATGCATTACAAATTCTTTTTGTTTACAATTTAATTCTTTTACCATATCATGAAGTTCATTTTCGTTTACTCTTGCCGGACATGTGTATCTACTTTTATGAGAATCTTTTTTTATATTTTTTTTTTCTTTAACATTGTTTTGTTCACCACCTTGTTTGAATATATCAATATGTTGAGTACACGAATTTTCCTCAGCAACATATTGTTCTGCTTTCTGGATCTCTATTTCACGATTATCATTTTGTACTTGTTCCAAAGCATCATCCATAGCTTCATCAGTAATTATTGAAAATTTTTCTTGATTTGTTTCAATAAGATTTATATTATTTTTATAAACCATTTCATGATCAATATTTTCAACTTCACTTGTTTCATCAAGCCAAGGCATGAATAACAATATTCTTTCTCTATAATAATTTGATGGATCTTGTTTCAATTTATATCGTCTGTATCTAATAATAGCTGTTTGCCGCCGAAATCTGAAATCATTTACCTCGTCATTTTCGTCATTATAGTCAACATCACCTTCCTCTTGTTTCATTTTCGTGATCTTTTGGTAATTCGCCGCAAAATTAGCGAGGCATATATCATGTAAATCAATTTCTCTTTTACTATAATTATCAAATATATCATCCATATAAATTTCGGTGGAGACTTCATTTAATTTTCTTAAAGCATTCTCAGATTTTAACATTAATACACGGTCTGATATCGGATTGGTATTAATGTATACTGTCTTTCTACTTTGCTTTGATAAAGGTAATGATAAAACATGATAGGCTGCTTCTTGTGAAGACATTAAATTACTATTTAAAAAAACATTGGTAATATATCGAAATTTTTCTCTAATAGTCTTATTGTTATTATCACATTCAATAGCAGCTTCCCTTAATAATTTTGATAAACCTCCTTCAATTTTACTAATGTAATTAGTTACATAACTCACCGCCGAATATTCGTCAAGTACAAACTGTAAATCCATATTCGATTCGAATAATTGTAAAATATCTGCATTATAACCATTAATATTTACTTCAAGGCTGGTTCGTTTTAAGAATACCCGTTTTTGTTTTAAACTACTTCGAATAGCTAATAGGTATTCTTCATCAGTCATATTCTTATAAAATTCATTTATTAATTCATCAATAAGTTTATAGGATTTAGGTGCTATTTCATTTTTATTTAATGGTTCCAGAATCATCGTTCTTCTCATTACCGGATAAGGGATATGAAATCGACACCGCTTATTTTTTTGTCCTTTGTAACAACTATGATTATGTTTGTGCATTTGAAATTTAATATATGGATTATTTTCGTCATATCTACATGTGATAAATCGGTCAATTAAATCAATCAATTCTTTGTTACCAACATGATCGTGTCTCTCTTTAACACTATTGTACATAGGTGCTCCATTCAACCACAGAAATATATGTTCATGTGGACTTCCACGTTGCTGAATTTCCACTCGTTCATAACTATCCACAACCTCATATTCTCTGAAAATACTTTGTTTTTGTCTTAATAACCACATAAGCTTATGTGCTTTATGATCGAAATATCGAGCGCACGTAACGGGATCATTTCTAATTAGATCAGTTTTGGTATTGTAATCCAAATTGAATGCGTCTTGTACAGATAATGTTTTACCACCATCGCGATATTTCATCAATGTTTGCAATAACTCAGGCCAGTAACTTTCTGCAGCCGACACTGTCATAAAGAAAGTGGGTTTACCCAATTGACGGATCATTGCTAGTAACTGTTTCTTTTTTTGTTCCCAATATGCTGGCGATGAACGAATATTTTTAAGTAACTTGAATCCGTCATCAAATTCAATCAAATTATTCACAAAATCCGGATTCAAAACATCTGAAGCACGTAAATTCTTATTCGTATTCATTTTTATTCGTCTCAAACAGACATTTATACTAGATAAACATGATATCTCTAAACATTTTTTAGCCATAAATAAAATCCTAGATGGAATGCATGATCGTCGATCATACCGTCTAACTTCGGATCTAATACGATCTGAATATGATACTGATTTAGGCAAATTGAAAGAATATCCAGCAAATATTCTTGGGAAACACAATTCATCCAAGTCATCCATTTTATGCCATGGTAATGGATATTTTCCCTGTCCTGGTGCAATAATATTCACAACGGAAGAATGCCCTTCTGCCACAGCAGCATTATTATCAACAAGTAATACCTCATCATTATTTATTTGATCTAAACAGATTGCATTTTTTATATTTTTTTCCAAATCCATATCGTCAATCATTTCTGTCTCATCTACTTCATCGTTATTGTCAACTATGAAATTAATTTCTTCGCTACCATAACTTGCATAATTTTGAAAATACTTTTCATCTACTTTAATAGCATATTTCACATACAATGGTGTTTTCACTAAATGTTGTAATGCTTTACAAATTACTCCTGGTCTGACTGATTCGAACATATAATCACTTTTATGATCTTTATGACGTTTTAATTTAATTTGAATTGTTTCCATTTCCGAAAATTTTCGAGGCAATACTTCTATCATATCATTCACATCGATTTGAATATTAACAACACTACCTTTGAGGCCTAATTGTGGATTTAAAGCATATGGTTTCAATGCGCGAATTTGCATAAAATTCAAAATCGGTGCTACAATTCTTTCCTCAAGATCAGTCAATTCTTTCACTGATTTTGGAACTGTGGGAAACTTTAGACCATTGCTAGTTGACAACTTATATACTTTGCCTCTATAAGCATAATTTTTACAAGTTCCACAAATTAAACCTGACGGAAAATTATTTATTTGAGATAAAATTGCATCATTTGCTTTATCGATTCTCAATTCATTTAATTTTACAACGGCAGATTTAAAAAATAGACCTTCACAACAGCAACATATGAACGAAGGCGTTTCCATACGACATTTGATAAATTGCCATTTCAATTTCGCTGTAGTATTATCATCTTTTTGATTCAACATACAGTTATATAAATTATCACGAAACTTTAATACATCAATGTCTCTCTTTTCTTGTCGCCATACTGTGTCCTTTAATGATTTTCGATAATTATATCTCAAGCTTTGAACATTATTAAGTTTTTCTTTACATTTGTAGTTTTTATGTTGCCTCATTATTCTCATGTGGTTAATATTTTGTTGTAATTCATTTTTCTTATATACAAGATTCATCCGCAACATCTTATTTCGTGCAATATTTTGAGCAAGTTCTCGGGATTTATATGCATCATTATGCCGTAATATTTTGAGCAAGTTCTCGGGACTTATATGCATCATTATGCCGTAGTATTTTATTTCGTGCAATATTTTGAGCAAGTTCTCGGGACTTATATGCATCATTATGCCGTAGTATTTTATTTCGTGCAATATTTTCAGCTAGTTCTTTGGACTTATATGCATCATTATGCCGTAGTATTTTATTTCTTGCAGAATTGTTGGCAATTTCTTTTGCAATATAATTTATTCTTTGTCTCAATATCTTCATCCTGCTCAGTGTGTTTCTATTTTCCAATTGTTTAAATTCTGGAATTTCTCGTTTACGTTTAATTCGATTTAAATTTGATTCATTCTCTTTGTTACGATAATCGTCATTTTCTCTTGTACGTTTCTTTCGAATTAGCCTTATTTCATTTTCTTTTTTACGAAACTCGGCATTCAGTCGTTTCCGTTGCATTTGTTTGAGAGTATATTCAATTTTTTTTTTCTTCCGATCAATATTATCACGATAGTATTTTCTGTTTCGCATTCGATTTTTCTCATATTCATCAGTTTTATATGTACTTTTAGACCGTAATTTTTGCTTGGCCTGTCTTATTTGTGCATTCCGTTTTTCTTTTTTTTCGTTCTCAGTGACAACATTATTATTAAGGGAGAGATAATCATATTTTCGTTTTTTATTGATGTCTTTTCGTGATTGACGTTTTACCTTCATTTTCGTATTGTCGGAAAATTGTATATTATTTATACAACACTTGGTGTCGCCCCTGGCTGACAAGACAATATTTTATTTAGTACTCTGTGTCGCCTACGGCTGACAAATGTATTTTTTTTTTTTTATTCAAAAATTGGTGTCGCCTTTAGCTGACAAGACAATATTAATTTGTTTTTTCTTAGTACTTTGTGTCGCCTACGGCCGACAAGTGTATTTTATTCAAAAATTGGTGTCGCCCTTGGCTGACAAGACAAAAATTTTTTTTTATTTATTACTTTGTGTCGCCTACGGCTGACAATTGTATTTTATTCTAATATGTGAGTGTCGCCCTTGGCTGACAATACAATATTTATTTATTTATTTGGTACTTTGTGTCGCCTACGGCTGACAATTGTATGTTATTCATAAATGTGTATTATATACAAATATGTAATATAAAAAAGAAAAAAAATTGTATGTATATTATATATAATGTAATTGTATGTATATTATAGACAATATAAATGTATGTATATTATATATAATATAGTCCTATGTCATTATATATATATATATATATATATACCCGACTATAAATTCAGTTAGGCAGGGCGTTAGGTCCTCATTAGGCTAGCCTAACTTCGCGTTAGGCCCTAATGGGGCAGCCCCATTGGGCAGGCATGCGGAATGTAACGTTAATTTCAACGCCTGCCTAATTGGGAAAGCCGTATGCGGCCCGCATTAGGCAACCCGCGTATAGGGCCACATTAGGTTTTCCCAAAGACTATCCAATGCGGCACACCGCATTAGGCCCACATTAGGTTTTCCCAATTACTATCCAATGAGGCAAACCGCATCAGGCGCACATTAGGATATATCTGTTCGGCCCTAATGGGGCAGCCCCATTGGGCAGGCATGCGGAATGTAACGCTCAATTTCAACGCCTGCCTAAATGGGAAAGCCGTATGCGGCCCGCATTAGGCAACCCGCGTATAGGGCCACATTAGGTTTTCCCAATGACTATCCAATGCGGTAAACCGCATTAGGCAACATTAGGATAGCCTTATTAGGCCCTCATTAGGAGACATTAATGAAAATCTCACGAATAGACTGCGCTGGATATTGTATGCATATAAAAATATATTATTGTGCAAGTCTATATATATATATATATATATATATATATATAGATATAAATGCACTTCCTCTTTTAAATAATTTTAATACGTCGAGAATTAAATAATATATAATAATTTCCATTTTATATATATATATATATATATACAAAAATTATGGATTGGTGAAAAACTGAAATTATTATATATTATTTTATTGAGGACTTCCGTTTCCGGTTGTGAGAGTGGCTGAAGTATAGAGAGATTGTGCGAGTTTTTGGTGTGAGAGAGTGGAGAGATAAAGGATTGAGTGGAGAGAAATTGGTGGGGAGGGGTGTGGAGAGGTTTTAGGTGCGAGCAGGTGATAAAGGGAAAGGGCGAGAAGGTGGGAGAGGGTATATAAGGGAAGTGAAAGGAGTGCCTTCGAAAGAGGTTAGGGCAGCGTGGCAGCAGGGAGTGTTACGCGGAAAGAGAGAGTGGTAGGTGGCGTAATCTGGTGGGGCACAAAAGCAGGTGGGAAGGCGGGAAGTTTGAAAAATTGGGCGGGTACGGTGATATAGGTGTGAGTGAGAATGTGTGACGGAGGTGAAGAGGGCAAGGAAGAAGGAAGGGAAGGGGGGGAGGGCGAAGAGAGAAGAGTGGGGAGACCTTCTAATGCGGAAAGGGTGAGAAGGGAAAGTGTAATTAGAAGTAATAGTATGGGGAGTTTAGATATTATGTGGGGAAAAAGGAGAAGAGAGAAGGAGGATGAGGAGGAGGAAGAGGGGGAAGGGGAAAGGGCCGGACTTAAGAGGAGCGCGGTGTCAAAAAGGTCGCCGAAGGAGGGTGGTAAAGGGGAGGGGGAGCTGATGGGGAGGATGATGGAAATGGTGAAGGAGATAAGGGAGATGCAGTTGGAATTGAGGGATGAGATGAAGGAGATGAAGGAAATGAGGGAGGAGTTGAGGAAGGAGAGGGAAGATAGGAGGAGGGTAGAAGAGGAGTGGAAAAAGGAGAGGAGGGAGTGGGAGTTAGAACGTAGAGAGGAAAAGGAGAGGAGGGAAAAATTGGAAAAGAGAGTGGAAAGGGTGGAGGGGATGGTGGAGAAGGTAGAAGGGGTAATAGGGGAGATGGAGGGATGGAAAAAGGATGGAGGGGGTAGGGAAGGCAGAGAATAGAAGGAGAATAAGGAGGATGGAAGTAAGGCAGGATAGAAAGGAAAGGGAAGGGAGGAGGAATAATGTGATAATAAGGGGGGTACAGGTGGAGGGAAAGGATCTGAAAGAGGAGGTAATAAGGATTTGGGAGAAGATGGGATTGAAGGTGGAGGGAGTGAAAGAAATATGTAAGATAGGTAAGGTGGGAAGGGTGGGGACTGGGATGATATTGGTGAAGATGAATGATTGGGAACAGAAAAGGAAAGTGATGGGGGAGAAGAGTAGGTTAAGAGGACAAAAGGAAAGACTGGATGATGATCTTACGGAGGAGGAGAGGAGGACAAGGTGGAAAATAGAAAGGGAAGCGGAGGAGGAGAGATTGAAGGGCAAGAGTGTGCAGGTGGGGTATTTGAAAATGTGGGTAAATGGGAAATTAAGGAGATGGGATGAAGTCGAGGAGAATTGGATGGAGGAGCAGGGAAACGAGTAGGAGGGGGGCGTGGGGGGGGGGGAGGGGAAAAAGAGGACTGTGGAATGCAAGGTAGGATTCTGGAATGTGGCGGGTTTGAGGGGAAAGGATGTGGAGTTCTGGAAAGGGCTGGAGGATTGGGATGTTATGGTGTTGATGGAGACCTGGCTGGAAGAGAAGGGGTGGGGACAGATAAGGAGGAGGTTGCCAAGAGGGTACACTTGGGAGGCGCAATGGGCAAGAAGGGAGGGGAAGATGGGGAGGGCAAAGGGGGGTATGTTAGTGGGGGTAAGGAAAGAGATAGAGATGGAAAGGGGAGGAGTAGGTGGGAGGGAGGGAGTGGTAGCAGTGAAGGTGAGCACAGAGGGGGGATGGTGGAAAGTGATAGGAGTTTATGTCAGGGGGGATTTACAAAGGAAGCTTGAGGAATTGGGGGAATGGATGGAGGGGAGGGAAGATGGTGTAAGGATGATTATAGGGGGGGATTTTAACGCTAGGACAGGAAGGGAAGGGGGGGAAATAGGGGAGGAGGAAGAGGATATGGGGAAGGGGAGGAGGAGTTCTAGGGATACGAAAGTGAATGCGGAGGGGAGGTTGTTATGTGGTTATCTGGGAGAGAGGGGGTGGGGGATACTAAATGGGAATACGAAGGGGGACGAGGCAGGGGAGTGGACGTACGTGGGGGGGAGAGGAAGCTCTGTGATAGATTATGTGCTGGGAGATGCAGAGACGAGAGAGGGTGTGGAGAAGTTGCAGGTGGGGGAAAAGGTAGACTCTGACCACATGCCTTTGACGATATGGCTCAAAGGGGGAAGGGAAGGGTGGGGAAGGAAGGGGCGGGGGGAGACGAGGAGGTTGGTGGGTGACTGGTCGGAGGAGGGAGTGAAGGATTTTAGGGAGAGATTTGGAAAGAGAAGTGAGGGAGGAGAGGGAGTGGAAGAGGATTGGAGAGAACTGAAGGATAGAATAAAGGGGGTGTTAGAGAGGGTGGGGAGAGAGGGAAAGGATAAGAAAGGGCAAAGAAAGGGTTGGTGGGATGAGGAATGTAGGGAAGAAAAGAGGAAGGTGAGGGAAGAGTTGCGGAGATGGAGAAAGAGAGACGGAGAGGGGGGGGGGGGGAATATAGGGACAGGAAGAGGAGGTACAAGGTGCTATGTGAGGGGAAGAAGAATAAGGAGAGGGAAAGATGGGTAAAGGAGGTGGAGGAGATAAGATCGGAGAGACAGGTATGGCAGCTAATAAGGCGAGAAAGGGGAAGGGGTTCGGGAGTAAAGGAAGGGGGGAGGATGGGGAGGGGGAAATAGAAAAGGGAGAGGTATATAGGGTATTAAAGGGTATGAAAGGGGGAAAAGCGGAGGGAGGGGATGGGATTATGAATGAGGTTTGGAAGTACGGAGGGGAAGAGGTGGTTGAGTGGCTAAGGAGGGTTTGTAATAGGGTGTGGAGGGGGGAGGGGTGGCCGGATGACTGGACGGAGGGAATAGTGGTGCCAGTGGCGAAGAAAAAGGGCAGCAGGAAGGTAGGGGACTATAGGGGGGTAACGCTAACGCAAACGGCATACAAGGTGTATGCAGCGGTGTTGGCGGAAAGGTTAAGGGAGGAGGTGGAGGGGAAGGGAATGCTGCCTGCGAGCCAGACGGGTTTTAGAAAGGGTCTGGGGTGTATAGATAATATATATGTTCTTAATTATCTGGTGAACAGGCAGGTGAGGAGGAAGAGTCGAAGGCTGATAGTCATGTTTGTGGACTTGAGAGCGGCCTTCGACTCGGTAAACAGGGAAATCTTGCTGAATGCAATGGAAAAAAGGGGGGTGAGGGAGGGATTGGTGGGTAGGTGCGAGGAAGTGCTAAGGGAAACGAGGAGTAAGGTAAGAGTGGGGGATAAGGAAGGGGAAAGGTTTTGGACAGCGAGAGGGGTGAGGCAGGGTTGCCCGCTAAGCCCACTGTTGTTCACAATGCTGCTGGCGGATTTGGACGAGGTGATGGAGAAGGGGGGATGGGGAGGAGTGAAGGTGGGAGGTAGAAAAATATACACCTTGGCATACGCGGCCGACATAGCGTTGTTGGCGGAAGAGGAGGAAGGGATGAAAGGGATGATAGGGGTGATGGAGCGGTATCTGGAGGAGAAGAAGCTACAACTTAATGTGGAGAAGTCTAAGGTGATGAGATGCAGGAGGGGGGGGAGGGAGGTGGAAGAAGGTGAAATGGTGGTGGAAGGGTAAGATGATAGAAGAGGTGGGGAAATATACGTATCTAGGGTATACGATAAGGAGAGATGGTAGGCAGGAGGCGCAGGTGGAGGAAAGGGTGAGGAAGGGGGCGGCCATAATGGGTCAAGTCTGGGGGATAGGGAAGAGGAGGTTTGGAAGCGACTGGGGTAGGAGAGTGTGGATGTTCGATAGGTTGGTGTGGTCAGTGGTGAGTTACGGAGTAGAGATATGGGGCTGGAAGGAGAGGGAAGGGTTGGAGAGATTGCACGAAAGGTACCTGAGATGGGTACTAGGCGTGGAGAGATGTACGCCGGGGTACATGGTGAGGGAGGAGATGCAGAGGGAGTTGTTGAGAGGGAGAGCGGGTTTAAGGGCATGGGGGTACGAGAAGAAGTTGGAAGAGGGCAAAGGGGGGGAGTTGGCGAGGTTGTGCTGGGAAGAGGTAAGGGAAAGGGTTAGGAGGGGAGGGGTAGTGGATGGGTGGGAGCAGGAGAGATTGGGATTTTTTGAGGAAAGGGGGTGGACAGCAGAGGAGGTGGATAAAATGATGGAGGAAAGGAGGGATAAAATGAGTGAAGAGTTAGTGAGAAGGGAGAAAAAATGTCAGAAGGAGGAGAGATGGGAGAGGATAAGGAATTCCAGGTATAACAAGTGGTACGGGATGGTAAAGGGGGAGGGGCTGCCGGGGTATCTGGGGAAAGGGTGGGGGGAGAGTAGGTGGCAGAGGGTGGCGAGGTTTAGGTTGGGAAATGGGATGAGGGGAAGTAAATACTGGATGGATGAAAATGCGAGAAAATGTAGAGTGTGTGGGTGGGAGAATGAGACTTGGGAACATGTATGGGAGGTGTGTATGAGGTTGGAGGAGGAGAGTGGATGGCAAGAGAGGATGGGGGAAGTGTTGGAAGATGAGGGGGGAGGGGAGGAATGGTTGAGAAGAGTGGAGGAGTGGAGGGAAGGGGAGAGTGAAAGAAGAATGGGTGGGGTTGTGAGTGGGAGGAGTGGGAGGGGGAAGGAAGGGGAAGGTAATGGAGTGAATGGTGAGCGACCGGAAGTGGGGGTCCAAGGGTAGGGTGGGGTAAGAAGTAGTTTTAAGGTATTTTTAAGGTAGTTTTAAGGTTTGCTTTTGTAAATAGGTTTCTCTCTCTCTCTATCTTATGTTTAGTTTGGTGTGTTTGGTATGGTATAAGTTTAATTTTAATTCTTTATGTTTTTAATTTTTTAATTTTAATTTGAGTTTTAAGTTTTAAGTTTTAAGTTTTAAGTTTTAAGTTTTAAGTTTTAAGTTTTAAGTTTTAAGTTTTAAGTTTTAAGTTTTAAGTTTTAAGTTTTAAGTTTTAAGTTTTAAGTTTTAAGTTTTAAGTTTTAAGTTTTAAGTTTTAAGTTTTAAGTTTTAAGTTTTAAGTTTTAAGTTTTAAGTTTTAAGTTTTAAGTTTTAAGTTTTAAGTTTTAAGTTTTAAGTTTTAAGTTTTAAGTTTTAAGTTTTAAGTTTTAAGTTTTAAGTTTTAAGTTTTAAGTTTTAAGTTTTAAGTTTTAAGTTTTAAGTTTTAAGTTTTAAGTTTTAAGTTTTAAGTTTTAAGTTTTAAGTTTTAAGTTTTAAGTTTTAAGTTTTAAGTTTTAAGTTTTAAGTTTTAATTTTTAGTTTTTAGTTTTTAGTTTTTAGTTTTTAGTTTTTAGTTTTTAGTTTTTAGTTTTTAGTTTTAATTTTAATTTTAATTTTAATTTTAATTTTAATTTTAATTTTAATTTTAATTTTAATTTTAATTTTAATTTTAATTTTAATTTTAATTTTAATTTTAATTTTAATTTTAATTTTAATTTTAATTTTAATTTTAGTTTTAGTTTTAATTTTAATTTTTAGTTTTAATTTTAATTTTAATGTCTAATCTTAATTTCAACGATAATTGTAATGTTAAGGTTAATTGTAATTGTAAGTTTAAGTTTAAGTTTAGGTTTAAGTTAAGGTTAGGAGAAGGAAGAAAGGGTTGTGGATAAAGAGGAGGATGTGTAAGCATTGTAACCCCTAGGGGAAATCAATAAAGTTATATATATTATTTTATTCTCGACGTATTAAAAATATTTAAAAGAGGAAGTGAATTTATATCTATATATATAGACTTGCACAATAATATTTTTATTTTACATAAAAATACGCAGTCTTCTCACGAGGAAAATAAAGATCTATGGTAGTCTTGAGTTGGTTAAGAAAGAATTCTTTATTACAATATTTTCGCAATTATACTGCTGGAAAAAATTTAAAAGCAAATTCAATTTAAATTGAATTAATACATTGAAATTAAATTAAGAAATTACATTAAGTATGATTATATTTAAAAGCACTCGGCAGCCGCTCCGGCAACTTTCAATTAACAACAAATGCTTAACCTACTACGCACTTAATCTACAATATGCTTAACCTATACTTACGCGCTTACTCTACAATATGCTTAACCTCTACTACGCGCTTAATCTACAAAATGCTTAACTTATTATTACTATACATTTAATTCTACGACATACAGGTTGTTTATTTTATCTTGAACACCTAAATTATATTTCCGCTACTATTAAAAGTAAGAAAAAATAACAAAATAGTGTGTATATGGTTTTAAGACGCGCATCAGATGGTTATAAAAAAAATCCTTTGAAGGTCATTTTAACAGTTTTTTCAAGGTCAGTGTATTTTTTTGCATATTAACATGTATTTTTCATAATGCAATGTTGTAGTCGGCGTCAAGATGAGTTCAACGACCTACACACCATGACCTTGAAGTGACCTTAAGGCGAAAAAATCAGTTTTAGTTTGCATTTGAAATGCCATTCAGTCATTCACTTCTCGTGGGACTTTCGTTATAAACAGTAGATTTTAAACTTATCTTTAGATTTCTCGTGTACAGTCGTGTCTTGCTGCGGACGGCCAGCATTTTGAGCAACTAATAAAATAAAGAGATATTACCCTTTTCGTTTTATTACTTATTTGTATTCTTCAAACTGAAACTGATTTTTTCGCCTTCAAGGTCATGGTGTGTAGGTCGTTGAACTCATCTTGACGCAGACTACAACACTGCATTATGAAAAATACATGTTAATATGCAAAAAAAATACACTGACCTTGAAAAAACTGTTAAAATGACCTTCCAAGGGTTTTGTTTTATAACCATCTGATGCGCGTCTTAAAACCATATACACCCTATTTAGTTATTTTTTCTTACTTTTAATAGTAGTAGACATCCTGTATACAGTGAGTGTAAAATGTATTCGTACGCCCTTTAAAATGGAATAACTTTTTTATAATTATACCGAACGATCTGATTTTTTATAATCAATTAGAAACATACGTTTACGAAATAATATGCATAAATATTTTCCAAAAATTATAATTTACAAGGTTACATGTAAAAATAAAAAACCCATTTTTAAAACTTTTTTATTTGGGCCCTTAATGAAAATGTAATATATATCTTAGTTATTAATATATTAATCGATATTACTACGAATTATCTAATCTAAGATATATATTACATTTTCATTAAGGGCCCAAATAAAAAAGTTCTAAAAATGGGTTTTTTATTTTTACATGTAACCTTGTAAATTATAATTTTTGGAAAATATTTTTTGCATATCATTTCTTAAAAAAAAATCAGGTCGTTTGGTACAATTATAACAAAGTTATATTCTGTTTTAGACGACGTACGAATACTTTTTACACTCACTGTATAAATGAATTATAATTATAGATTAATTAAAAAAGAAAATTTTCATCTTGAGATTGATGAAGCTCAAGATTTTTATCTTGAGATTGATCAATCTCAACTAGTGGACTATTTGTATCCTCGTTCGTGTTTTCAATATTTACATTTTTTTTCTGTCGTTTAACTCGTCCTCCTTCCCAATCTCTACAGTGGTGTAACACTGTTGCTACGACTTTTATGATGTCGTTGTCCTTTAATGGATTTTCATCATTTGATAAAGCTGACTGCCGTGCAGCTGGAATAAAAAATTAATTTCATCAGATTATTTCGTAATTCAGTTAATACAAATATCTTATAAATGGAAAATGGAAAAATACCTTTAATTACATTATATAGATTCGTATTTCTAAATACGAATAATTTTCCCTCGACCGGTTTCACGGGGTTACACTTCAGAGCAACTTGTCGAGACAAGCAAAATCTCATTATTTCGCCCATATTCCGGACGATTGTTGTTCTCTTGTTCACAATAGAGATTAATTGTTGTGCCTGCAAAAATAAATAAATATGAAAAATAGAACAGTATATATAAAAGCTTACCAATTTTTGACGAAAATCTACCTCTTTTCCTAACCTTTCGTCGAATTTTTGAAATTCTTCTACCGTTTGACATGGAAGATGTTTCCAAATGTCGTCGAACGGTGAAATTACGCCGCAACTGTCGATGTTGTTAGTAGAGGTTGGTTTTTTTAACAGCTCTTTCAGTGCTGCTTTCACGTCAACCAGTTGACTTCCCAGTTGACTTAATTGAACGGATAAAACTTTAGAATTTTTTTCCATTATTTCATTGATGTAACCTGTAATAAATTAAAATTTTATGGTTGTGGAAATGCCTTATAAAGCATTATTGAACGGACGAAACATTTATGTTTTAAATAATTTCGTTATCTAATAGTTTAGCATACTTACTTTTTAATGAATTTATTTCGTCTTTACAAGAGCATGACGGTTGAGTAGCTATGGCTATGGGTTCGTGTGCTGTCTTCAATACTTCGTGCGGCGGCGAATTGCATTTGATGAAATCAAGGTTGCTTTCCGAGCTTCCAGAAACAGTAACTGTTCGTTTCCTTATTTTTTGGCTGTGGATCATTTTGTGCTGTTGCTTTTTTTTTGTTTCACCAATTCTCACCTCGACGTCTTCTATAGTGTCAGAACTTATTTCTGAATCCGTATCTGAAACTTTTAATTCAACTTTTTATATTTTCACGATTTAAGTAATGGCGTTGATTGATACATTGTAATCACTGAATAGCAGAACGAAACATTGGCATTTTCAATTAAAAGAATTGACACTTCTACAAAAAACTGCACAAAATTAATGATGAGAAATTAAAGTATCTTACTTCTTTCGTTATCTGCAATTTTCTTCACATGTTTACGCCAAAGACCTTTCCTTGTCGTTGTTGCCATCCTTGGAAATTGGAAACTCACTGGTAAACTTTAGGACTATAATTAACACAATAACAAAACAAAACGAAGAAAAAACAAACAACAACAATAACAAGAACCTGCAAACACTAACTAATCTCCGCAAAGACGTTAACGCGGCGACGACAACTCTAAATAGAGCGAATGTGTCCTCAACGAGTGTCACGAGTTTTCTGGTCACTGGTAAAAATCCTTTTTGGTGGGAGGATTGGTGACAACTGAAAACCGTTAAAATGAGGAGCGTTAAAATGAGGAGCGTTAAAATGTCGATGGCGCGATGTCATTATTGTTCGTTGGGCTATTCGAATAAATTTTTATTCACTATTCATCTTACTTTACATATGTAGTAGAGGCATTACCAAAATTTTTTCTCTAGCACTGTCACTAAGATTAAATGGAACCATTTTGTTTTTAATATCGGTAATTTTACACGATATAGCGTCCGTATTTATACCGCTGACATTCCATATTTGGAGATGATGCGAATCACAGGGATACGAATAAAGCGCTTTTCTCTTCCTCAATATCTTTCCTGTAATTTCGATGCAATTTACTTCATCGTTTGGAGATATCCACATACTATTTATTTCCACTATTTCATTGCTATTCAATAATACAGTATTGTTCGGAAATTTAGTGGTTAGTAGTGCCTCTTTATACTGAACTCGTGTAATCAGTATTTTATTGTCTACTTCTGTTGATCTCAATTGTCTTTTAATTTCGATTGTAGGTGGAGTATCGACTTTCTCGTTCCAAATATGGGAGATTTCATTAAATCGACGGCATAATTGAGAGAGAGGCTTATGTCCATTTCGAAGAAGTCGTTTCATTTTTCCTAGAGTGTTTTCGAATGGAAAACTGGAAATACTGGCCAGAGAACATTTCATATTATGAACATCATCTGCGAGATGGATCAGATTATGTACATTTCCAATCATAAATTCCTTTCCATATATAAATGGTGCTTTGGCCACAAATTTTTTCAAACATGATCCAGCATATTTACATTTATCCACGGCTATTTCTTTACACGATAATATTCTGCAACCAGTATGTAGGAGTAATAAATGTCTATATATGTCAGTTGGTAAAATTTTTTTGAAGATAATGAATGTTAATGACCTAGTCGTTCGTTGAAATTCAGCAGGTACTTTTATCCTTTGCAGTAAATCTGATAATTGCACCTTAGCACGATCACTCAGCTTCAACTCTTTCACATTTCCATCTATCCAACAGTTTAATAGTTTTTTCATAACTCCCACATATAATAAATGCATGGAGTCCAACAAAAAGTGACTGATCATATCAATTTTCGGATCTATGCGCAGTAATGGAGATATTCCTAAATGATGTTGCGCATTCGTTTGATTTCTAAATGACAAATCACTTCTACTTTCACTATTTGTCAATGGATAAATGATCCGGTTTTTATACCTTTTGCCACGTATCGTACATCTCTCGCAGGAACGTGCAGGTCTGTCACATACGAAAGCTTTGATAGATATCGAAAATGTTCTATTATCTATAGTAATACCATTACGTTGCAGATCGTTAACTTCGTTTATAAATTTCTCCAAATATCGTTCTAAATTGGTTGGCTTTCCATCTCCACAATAAGTGGCAACAGGGAAAGGTTGGTAAACATCCGGATCATGAAAAATTTTACACAGTATTGGCCAAAACTGTTTTTATTTATATAATATAACCGACTAGAAATTCAGTTCAATATATATATATATATATATATATATATATATATACACACAAAATGAAATAAGGAGTAATGTTTAACAAATAAAAAAATTAATTTGTATAGGAACGGACAAAATTCTTACCTGTTTCAATATGAAAAGACAGTCATTAGTTATATTCACTCATATACGAAGTGATCACTATGAGTGTCACAATAGAACTGATAATGAAAATATTTACAGTGAATGTGAGACGAAGGTGAGACGTTCAGGGGTAAGGAAAGAAGTACTGCTACCATAAATGAACGCGTGACACACACATACATATTGAATAAACGTGTATATGATTATAACTGTGACGTGGCAAGTTTTGCCGACGTCCCTCGACCCCGAAAAAGAGAGGCCAGGCCGACCTCTGGCAATGCCGATGCGAAACGGCCGTTTGCGAGCGCTCTCCCTGGGCATGCCGATTTGCCAAGGGCGAGTATTAACGCGTTTTGAGCGTCGCGCCACTTGGGCGACGCGAATTTCACAGGACCGAAACCGGGCTCCAGGGGAGCCCGGCCCCTATTTCTCGCCGTACGAGGCTTTATCGGGACTGGCTCCGGAAGGATTTCGTGCTGAGACATCGGAGGAAGTACCGAGCCCGGGTCGACGAACCTGGAGGCACCGACGAGGGACAGTGGACACGAGACGAACACCTCCTCGACCCTGTCGCTGCCTCGCCCGGAAAAGAAGGTGTCCACGACCGGGGCGGCTAGGACTATACTCTTCACGAGACGTCGCCGCAACAATCAGAAAAGCGGCGAACGCGATAATTAGAGCCCGCGAGCTAGGAATCCCGTGCGACAGGATGCGATCCTGCTAGGAGATACCGCGCGATAGGCCCGCGAGTCTCAAACGGGTGAAATAGGGTAGGGAGTAGGGGGACGCCTCGCTTCCGCGTTACCGAGCCTGCCGAAAGTAGGGCACTGGGTCGTTGGCCGTGTTACCGGGTAGTCGCCAAGTTATCAATCATTATAAAATTTTGTGCGTGCCATACTGAGGGACGAGAAAGGACGAACCGCCGCCCATCTGCTGTCGTCCTCGTTGCCGTTGGTAAGCGCCAGTCAGGCTTCCCTATTATCGTGATTTAACGAACTTTTCGTGTTGGCTCGGTAACGCGGTGCCGCGTGGTCGGCAATATTTGGTGAACGGAAGAACGGTCGTCGATCGGTTAACGTGCGAGCCGGTTGGTAACGCGAGGGTGCGAACTCGCGGGGGGCCGTATCGTTGCCGATTTTCCGGATTAATTATACGCTATCTTCGAGACGTTCCCCGGTGTGACATCGCAACGGTCCGTATCGTGTCCGACGGCGAAGCTCGAGCGATCCAGCAATTATACCGCGTATTCCATCGGAATTCGGCAGTTATTCCGCGCCTAAAGCGCTTTGTAAAATTGCATCTCCATCCTGTACAACTGCCGGGTTCGACGCGATCGAGATAGAAGAGCGCGTGGGACCGAAAATCTGTCGCGTAATTATCGTGAACGCGCTGGCTTGTAAATTTCCGCTGCCGGCTTTCACCGGCAGCTCTGTCGTGTCCATCGGACAAATAAATTATTACAGCCGATTCTATCGTTCCTTATTTCCGTCGAGAAACCTTTTCGCCGCGGGAAATGCTCCGTACTTCGTCCACGTAGAATCCTGTGCCCATTCTAGAGCTATCCAGAATATCGTGTGGTTCTCGCAGTTTCGGATAGGTCGTTCGCGCCTCGTGCCGTTATCTCGCAATTTGCGTGACATTGCCGAGTGTCTGGCGCCCGAAAGTAGATTCCATTAACGGCTTCTTTCGTGACAAATCCGAATCTGCGAGATACCTTTTGTCCCGGGTGGACCACGCATCGTGCGTATAAGGAATGTTAAACAAATTACAATAACTTCCCTACAAATCGGGTAGTCAAAAAAATTAATGAGTTGGATACCACCATGAGTAATTGTACTATATTGCAATACTAATGTAATCAATAATTTGATGAATAACTACAGTATAAATGATTAGATATAATGGTTTGAATCATAGTAATCAGTAGATGTATAATATGAATAAAAATATACATTGATTCGAGCTTCATAGCATCATGATTAATTGAATTTTGTTGCATAATTGCATAATAATCATACTACTACTACTACTACTAATAATAATAATAATAATTACAGTAACTTCCCTATGAATCGGGAAGTTAATAATAATTACAGTAAATTCCATAGGAATCGGGAAGTCAATAAATCGGGAAGTTAATAATAATAATAATAATTCAATTTTATTTAAAAAAAATTTTTTTTTTTAAATTTTTATAATATTTTAAAAGAAAGATTAACTTAAAAAAAATTGTAAGTGACTATTGCGAATAATTATACCCTCTGATTTTTTGAATTCCTACTGTCCACCGTAGTGGAAATGTTGATTTATAATATAGGGACCACGGCCTCTCCCTCCTGACCCACGACCACCTACCCTTCCCCCACGTCTGTAGGCGCCGCGCCGCCACCGCCCACGCGATGATCCGCCATTGGTCCCACGATCTGAAAAAGAACAAACCATTAAGTATTCCCATATTAGTATTTCGGATACAGTTTTTTTAGAAAATATGACCCATATATATTCGGAATTGCAGTAACTTCCCTATGAATCGGGAAGTTAAAAAATATAAGGAAACACTTACTTTTGTTCTGACCTTCCAATGCTTGGAGGATCCGTTGCATTAATGCAACGGGCACCTCCACATTGGGCTCCTGGGCAGCACCTACTCCACCAGCCACCGGATTTGGCGATGGAGGAGGTGCTGGCAGCGTCGGACGTGGTGGTGGTGGCTGCGATTTATGTGGCGGCTCGCAGGAGGGAGGCGCCCCCATCGCCATCACCTCCAATTTTTGTATTAATAAGTCTGGAATGAAAAAAATAAACATATGAAACATCATTGATGTATAAAAACAGTAACTTCCCTATGAATCGGGAAGTTAATAAAAAAAAAATTATTTACATGACTTATATGATGAGTGTTAATATTATATACTTACTCGATAGCTCTTCTTTGGTAACTGGTTCCATTTTCTTTCGCGTATGGTATTTTTTATATCTTCAATCTGGAAATATACACATGCTTGTAACTAACGATAATTTATAATAAAAAAAAAAAAAAAAATTATTAACTTCCCTATAAATCGGGAAGTTAAAAAAAACATATTGAATAAAAATGAAAACCTATAAATCGGGAAGTTAAAAAGAAAAAATTACAATAACTTCCCTATAAATCGGGAAGTTAAAAATAAAGAATTTAGAAATTCAGATTAGTATACCCATGGAGACTTACCTACGAACCGTCCTGCTCGCGAAGCACAAACAAACTGATACCATACGCACACATCTTCTGTGAATTCCCCACTGAGGACAATAATACATACCTCGTTCCATTTATTTTGTTCGATACGACAACCGTGTGTATAACAGCGTTAGCCGCATTCCATCGGCAGATGCGAAATATAACAATATATATAATCTTCTTAAAACGTACACTAAATTACAATAACTTCCCTATAAATCGGGAAGTTAATATTGATAATAATATACTGCAACTAACGAATCGGGAAGTTCTTTGTGTGACTCTTCGAGAGTCAGATACCAAATAACATTCGTACCACTAACCCTCTCGCGAACTCGCAAAGCGAGCTACAACACCCCCACCCGCGAAGCGAGCGAGAAACAATAACCAGCTAGTTAATTTTAATATTCCGCATGCTCCATTAACCAATCCGTCTTCAACATCAATGTTATTGATTATCAAAAAATATTATTTTTTTATATTAACTTTCAATTTCATCTCAGTTAATAATTCGTATTGAACTGCTTGTTTTTTTAAAGATTGTAATATAAATGTTTTTGTACTTTCATCGATATTCTTTGAAAATGTATTCTCGGCAATAGCGATGATTAACTCAATCTTGTATTGAGATATTTTTCGATTAATGTAAGCGGTAACATTAGCATTAGTTGGATAATTAAAAAAAAAATTTTTTTAAACTTTTTTTAAAGTTAAAAAAAAATTTTTTTTAAATAAAAAAAAATAAAAATGAAATATATATAATTGCGTTTGTTTATTCGGTGGAACATTAACATCCTCTCGTATAAATTGCATTGTTGAATGAACTTCTTTCGAAAAAAACTAAAAAAACTAAAAAACTACTTGACCAATATGGACCAAAATCTAATCAGCTCTAAGTTACAGCGGGGCACATCGATTGCATCATTCATCATTCCGATCGCGTAGATACTTTTTCTGAAAACGTTAACGAAAAATTTGATACCATAGAAACGGACATACGCACACACACACACACACACACACACACACACACACACATACCGACATTTTGATAAAAATAGTCTAAAATGACTCCAGTGACCATGAAACGTGAAGATCTGCTAAAAATTCGATTTTCGATTTTCGGGGTAATTACAGTAACTTCCCTATGAATCGGGAAGTTAAAAAATGCTACAAAATTTTTTTTTACATAAGGTTCCCCCCTTAAGTACGAACGTTTAGTCGATCCGAATAAAATATACTTACCTCCATTACATATAAAATTAGGTCTAATAAAAGCATTCGTCAAATTCATAAATAATGACACACCGGCATTTAA
The DNA here is from genome assembly GCA_916610255.1 of Lasioglossum lativentre. Lineage (NCBI taxonomy): Eukaryota > Metazoa > Arthropoda > Insecta > Hymenoptera > Halictidae > Lasioglossum > Lasioglossum lativentre. The sequence continues at coordinate 27,229,691 of OU744359.1, read as the reverse complement.
ATATTTACAGACAAAATTTCCAGAAATATCCGATGCAAAATGAAAGAAGAATCTTCGTAGGACCACAAATAAGAACACTCTTAGACAATCAAGAATTCTTCAACACAATAAGTGAGCCTGAAAAAAGAGCCTGGAGTGCTTTTGAAAATATTTGCAAAAATTTTCTGGGAAAGCATCGCTCACCAAACTACGCACAAGTATTTCGGCTGAAAACCTGGCCAAAAATATTTTCTTGTTTTTCCTACGTGATACAGTTAGTTTATGAATAAAAAAGTCATTTCTAACTACATACTAGTAATAATAAGTATATTTATGGTTGTTCATATGTAAAACTAAAGCGTAGTGCAGCGTCAAGGCCGCCACAATTTATATAGGCAGTTACGAATAAAAAAAAATTTTTTCAATGCAATAGAAAATTGTATTTGTTATAAAAAACCATAAAAACACGAAGAACATATAATAAAAATATACAATTCGTATAAAATTACATTTTATCTACTGTCACGTCGTCTAGAATTTGGCCGTCACCAGGAGGGCGAAAACTCCAGCGACACCGGGTGTTTATAAGCCAGGAGGCCGGGCCGCGTTCGGCCGCACGAGACGCGGTCCACCCGGGACAAAAGTTGCTCGCAGGCACGTCACTTCTCGAAATCTGAGCCTAGATTTTCGGGCGCCAGGCACGGACGGTGTCACGCTAAGCTATTACAGCCACCAGCGTTTCGAGAAGCGTTCGGACGCGCCTGCGACAACCGATATTAGATCGCGATTTTCCGCGAACGGTCGCAGGGTACTACGCGGGGCGAACACGAGGCGTTCCCCGCGGCGGGAAGGTTTCTAACGCAATAAGAACTCTCGGAATTTCGGCTAACAACTCTTTATTCTGGCCCGTTAACAATGGCGCTACCGGCAACGACCGGCAGCGTTTTTAGGTTAGCCGGCGCGTGACGGGAGATCGGTACACGCGCGATTTGCCCTCTTCGGACCCTTTCGAGACGCGTCGAATTCGGCAGCAACGCGATAATGGCGTCGGCGTACGCGATACTCGCGTTCTACCCCCGAACGCAGATGGAAAACGCGTAACAATTAGTTTCTCGTCGGCGGAACAAGTCGCGAAAATACGGCGAGAGCACGGGGCGGCGTCGCACCGTGGAACGAGCCGAGGTTAGCGTAAAAACTACAACGACGCGCGGATCCTCGCTAAATAAGAAATAGGGCACAGCCCCCGCAAAATAATATTCCCCGCGTGTTCGTTGCCCTACGGTTTCGCGAATACCGGCAGCCTCGAAGCTGCTTCGGGGTCTCGGCGACGCGATCGCGAACACGCTTACCGAGCCAACGCGAGAAAATCACTTTATCGAGATGTAATCTGACGAAAGCTTACCTAGGGTAACGATGGCGTTTCCGCGTTCTCGTCCCTCTTTCCGGCAACGGTTCGCACTAATTAAAAGTACTTGGTAACGCTCGACTAAACTCTACTAGAGCCAACGAAGAAGTGATTTTCGCATCACGCTGACTCGGGAACGCGGAAGCGGAGCGTCTCCCCCTGTCCGCGCTCTTCCCTCGCGGACGATTCGACCTATCGCGATTAGATTTTCGGACGGGGCCTCGTCCCGCGCGACGGTCCCTGGCGATCGGAAATTCCTCGGTGGTTGGTCGCTTCTTCCTGCGGCGATCGGCGCGAGCCTATCCGGAAGCCGGATCGGTTTTCCTCCGGATGAGGCGACGGCGAGACACCGGAGGTTCCAGTGACGGCCCTGCGTACCTTCATCGACGCCTCCAGGTTGTCCGTCCTGGGCCGCGTCGATCCCTCCATTTTTAGGGTGCCGGAGTGTTCGCCGGAGCCGATCCCGTTACTCTCCTCCGCGAGGAAAAAGTTCTTCAGGTCCCCGTCGGGACCTGGCTATTGTCCTGCAAACTCGCGTCGCGCAAATTGGCGCGACGCTCAAAAATATTAGTGCTCGCCCACAGGTCTCGCTGGTGCCCAGGGCGAGCGCTCGCCACGGCCCATCTCGCATTTTCCGTTGCCAGAGGGTGATCCGGTCTTCCGATACTCGGTACCGGAGGCGTAGGCAAAACTGCCTCGTCACACTACATATTCTTCGTCACAATCATTTAAATCAGGCCTGGGCGCGGTTGGCTCGCGGAACAGATGTTGCTGCTTCTCCTCTTCGTTTGGTCGGCGAGTCAGTCCCCACCACGGCCACTTCTACTCTTCCCTTAGCCTTAGCCTTAGCCTTAGCCTTAGCACGAGCCCCCCAACGGTGCTGCACCGGCAGGTTACTCACCAATACTACGAAAACATGTATACGCACATAAAACCCCTGCCCGAAGCTGACATCACAAATAATAATTCATGCAAATTAATATTTATATACTTACTTGATTTTTTATTTATTCCTGGAGCATCACATCATTGACCAGTGCATCAATGTTGACAGAAATCTTCGAGGTTACCACTCTCATCAAAGATAACAATGACGAACTTGATAAGCTGGAGCGATGTTTCGATTTTATAAATTTCATCGTTGAAAATGCCGCTTCGCATTTGTACGTTGTTCCAAACATGGAGCATATTCTGAGGCCGAAATCTATTAATTTCGGATATTTCTCCATTGGAAGTAATTTAAAAAATTCTTGGCCATCCTCTCTTCTGCTCATTGCAAATTACACAATTCCAGACGGTATTCTGGTTTCTGGTCCCTGATTTCACATTCTTGCGGATTATTAAACAATCGAAGATCCTGATCCAATGCACTGAACTCTTGACATCTTGATTTGAACTCATTCGATATTGTCTCTAAAATTGGCACTATTTGGTCGAAATTTGCAGTTTCGTGTTCATCAGCAATCTGCTTGCATGCTGGAAAATTGTACAGCTCGGACGACTTAAATTCTGTTACAAATAACAAAATAACAAATAGGACAAAATTAGAAGAAGATATCATCAAAAAATTGGATGATATTGAATTTTTATGCAATTTAGCATTTATTACAGACCAAAGCATCTACATGTACAAAGCATCTACATTGTTTAAACACTAGATTGTAAACACAGACATATATATAAATAATTTATATATATATATATATATATATATATATGTATATATATATATAAACATTTATATATATAAATAATTTAATATATATCAACCAAACATCAAATTTAAAGCGGACTAAAAAGTATAAAATTTTTAATAGCTATTAAAAATTCACAATCACAAATTATCAGGATTATCTGTATGGAGCTAGGAAAAATTATTTTATACTAAATTATTTATAATAAATTTTTTTATTTAAATAATTTGTATTGTCATCCTGTTCTGTGCTATGTTTAAAGTTTCAAGTCTCTGGCTCATCGGGAAGTTAGTTTAAGCGAGTTAATACAAACATGGTAATAAAAAGGGGCTATATTTGGAGCTTTATTTTTTTTTTAATGTGAAAACTTGTGAAAACTTTTTTGCGGTATACTAATTCTACGTATCCTAAAGTTTAATACCATGTAAATTTTATGCCGTAGCAATGAGTAGCAATTGTTTAAAAACACTGATGTGAGCAAAAAAGTCATGAAAATCAAAGAGCTCTTAGTCAGGGTTGTAGATCGGTAAAAACACGTATAAAAAAAATTGCAACATTGAAAAAAATATGATTAATATAACGTACATACCTTCTGTAACAATATCCATCACAAATTTTGCCACAAAGATCACTTCTAACATAAAAATTATAACAGGAAAAAGATGCGTACAAACGGAATGCTGCGATCAAACACGTGTGTATCGAACAAGTGCTATGTTCTAAGCGGAGGCACGGGTGACTGTTTAGGTACACACAGGTGAGGAGTGCACCCTCCGTCAGACGATTCTGCAGAAATTCCCTGGAAGCGAAGATGGTAGACGCCAGGGGACGGCACCCTCCTCCACCTTATACTCCGCGGAAGACGCTTTGCGGGGATCCGGGGTCCGAGATGCTGGAGCGGCTGGTATTTTCCCAAACGCCTGCAATCTACATCCCAGGGTCCAGAGTGCAGTTCTGAAAGGACACGCAGCTGCTGAGAACGTCGTAAAGTAGGATGCTGAATTATGTATGTTCTACGTAAATCCGAAATTTTTCCTCTCTTCATATTATATATATATTGTATAACGTTCGTTTCAAACACACTCGCAATGCCCTTAGTAAGCGTGCGGATAAGGGATCTTAAATTTCCCCTTTTTTCTTTATAGTTCGATAAAGATAGTACGATTAGAATAAGAAGTAGTTTCACCGTTAACATGTATAGTACGCGATGGCTGGTCTAGGGCTATCGGATTTTGCAAGACGGCTCTTGTGCGGCCAACGTGTATGTGCAGTACGGCACTTTTAGGATAATAAGACGGCACTTTTAGAATAACTAGACGGTACTTTTGGAATAACTAGACGGAACTTTTGCGAGAAACCAGGTATAAACCATCCCGAATCATATAGTATCTTCGGTATGGCGACCCGGCGCGACATGGTTCCTATTATTTCCAGCAATCATTCCGTAATTTTAGCTTCTGTATAATTTATTAGTAACATAATTTCCGTAGATTGGTGTTGGCGATCTCCGACTACCGACCTACGTTTTCATATTGCTTCTCTCGATATTTTCGATTTTCTATTTTTGCTTTTTGCGTCCGAGGGAGTGAGATGACTAACGGTCGTGCCTCAGGTTCATCGGACGATATTCTATTTTTGTAATTTTCGGTTAAAGTCTACTGAGGCGTATTATTGGGAACATGATGCGACCTGTGCGATTTCTTGCCCCACCGTGTTAGTATAAAGGTCGACAGCGTAACGGCTGTCGGTATTACTTTCACATTACACATCTGGTGGCGGGGGGGGGGGGGGGGGCGAGTACCCACAGGTCGCAGGCATGTGTACGCATGTGAGAGGACTCGGAGTCGACGCGAAACAAAGAAGCCTCCCCCCCCCCCCCTTCAATCTAGTAGTGGAGAGGGAAGGTACGAGGAGGGGAGCTGTGCTCCCCCTCCCTAGTTCGATACTAACCGGCAGGGCAGTCCGGGTTCTGATTTCTTGGTGTACAGACCTCCTCAGCAAAAATGAAGTCTTGTTATACGTTCTTAGTTTCGGTCTCGTGTTGAGTGCATGGAATCTTCATAGGACATCCTGCGAAGGTTTTATCGTCTCGCGAGTCTGAAAATATTAGAGTTTCTTAATTTTCAGTATCTTTGTAATTAAGTCTAATTTTGAGAATTTATAATTAATTTTGTGCTGCGGTTTTTTGCGTCTGTGCGCCTCTGAGATCGGTGTTCGTGCTGTTTTGTGTCGGTGTCGGGATATTTTCCTAGCCCAGTGTTAGTATTTAGATATTTAGGATTTTTTATAATAGTTTTATGTTAGTGTATTTTGTGTTTTTGAGATTTGTTTAGATTTAAGTTAAAATAGGTGTATTAATTGTAAAAAATTTTGGAGTTTCCAAATTTTAATACTAGCGATTTTTTGCAAGCTTGGCAGTTTCAAATATTCCATCCTGTTTCAGGTAGGAGCTTTTGAAAGTGCCAGCCGCTTTTCGAGTTTTCGGTTAGGGAGTCGAAAAAAGTTTTTAAAAATAGTTCGACCCAGGAACGTCACAAGGTCGTAAACGGTCACTAGGCAGAGGGTACCCCCCTCGGGGTGTTTCCCTGCTGCTGTTTAGAGTGAGGCGGTCGTTCCAGAGGACGAGAAAATTTTTTCCTATTTTGTCACGTAATAACATTTAGTTAAATTATTTAAAAAAAAATTATGTTTTAGTTTTATATTTTTCGTGAAAAATTAGATTGTAGGTTTCGATATTTTAGGCTTGCGAGTGTGCACGTGTTTGTCTGTTTGTGAGTTTTAGTCTCTTAAGATAGCTACATGTAGAAAACTAAGAGTTAAATATAGTATACCCTGTACGATAAAAAAAAGGTGAGGAGTGCACCACGAGATGGCATGTTTATCTATCTATTTTGGGACGTAACCACAACTCTCTATGTAAACATCTACAATTTCGGTTTTTGGCCAGGTTTTCAGCCCAAATACCACTCTGTGGTCGCACGTATTTTGGAGACACGATCGAATATTTCCTCCCTCCAGATAAGTTTGCTGTCCATAATGACACCCAAGTATTTGATTTTACTTTCCCAAGGGATAGACACGTTCTTGATGGTTAGCCGAGGAACTGTATTGAGTTTAGTCCTCGAGGAGAAGAGATTAGCCACAGTTTTAGTTGGATTGACGGTGAGTTTCCAGGGTTCGAAGAAATTGATAACTTTATTTAGGTAGCATTGCAAGTTGAACGTAGCAATGCGGGGAATCTTATGTGGGCTAAAGACCAGAGTATCATCCGCATACATTGCGAGTTGAGAAAAGTCATCCTTGGGGATGTCATTAACGAAGATGTTGAATAGTATCGTACCAAGTTCCTGTCTGACAGGTAGTTTAAAATGAATTTTTGGATAAGCAGGTCGAAGCCCAAATTAAGAAGTTTGAAGATTAACGCCTTGTGCCAGACAGTGTCGAAGGCCTTCGTCAGGTCGAGGAAGACCGCGGGAACCGACCGTCCTACATTTAGTTGGTGAGTGACCAATTGGTAGAATCTCACCAATTGGTGAGTGGTCGAATGCATTGACTGAAAGCCAAATTGTTGGTCAATTATAAGGTTGTTACTCTTGAGGAAATTGAGAAGGAGTTTCTGGATACATTTCTCGAGGAGCTTCCCCAGAATCGGAAACAGGCTAATCGGCGTGTAGTTATCAGGAGATTTATGGTCTTTGCCTGACTTAGGTATAGGTACGACCTTAGCTACCTTCCATTTATCCGGAAAGTACGCAAGGTTTTAGCAAGCAGAGAAGGTGTAGTAGAGTTGCATCACAACTTTACGGCCGGCATTTTTGAGCATCGGGGCTGTTATTTTGTCGCAGCCGGGAGCCTTATTGTTTCTAAATGACTTGATAGCGTCAAATATTTCAGAAGGTGAGGCAAAAGAGCGTGGAAGAAAGGTCTGGAGGTGCGTTCACTATAAATTGATGGTGGTCAGAAATAATTTTATTGAGTGGGGATGATTTATTAAGTGCATAAATGCAGCGAATTTCTCAGCGACCGACCTGCAGAGTCTCAGTTTGGATAATAGGATTTCAGCAGCAGCAAGAATTTTTTCAATGTTGCAAACGGCAGCAATCTCTTTAAAAACTTGCATGGTCTCCCCAATCAAAGAGATAGATACATTTGTTGGTTGTACCTGACGGTCAGGGACAGTGGAGAAAGTATTTATTTGTTTTACAGAAAGCGCGGTTTCTCCGGTGCAAGAGCACTACTACACGACACGTTGGGGCGCAACATAGCGGTTTCAGTTGACCTGTGAGGGCCAGTCGAAAAAGAAATTCGTTGCGAAGAGGCAGGTGGAGGATATAGAAGGGCATTTAGAGTAATTAGCCGTCTGGTCGCCGTTACAGTTCACACATGTTGGTTTCTCAACCGTAGGGGTAGGGCAATCAGATGAAAGGTGGGGACCAGCGCACTTCACGCATTTAGGTTGGTAACCACAGTTAGAAGAGGAGTGGCCGAAAGCCTGGCATTTGAAGCACTGAGAATAGTTAGTTCGAGATAGGAATTTATCCCAGTATACTCGAGTGTAAAACAAGTGGGCAACCTTTCGTATATTGTTAAGGGTAACACCGTTGGGAAAAGTGACTTTATAGACACAGTACAGTGCATTCTTGGAGTGCCTACCTCCGAAGGGGATACAGGAAACCGGATTCAAGTCATGGAGTTTCATCTCCTCAATCAACTCATTGACATCCATGCGCGGAAGGCCCTTCAGTGTAGCTGAGAGGACCTTTTCGGAATTAATAGTGAAAGTGCGGAATGGGAGGTTCGCCTTCTCGAGTTTTCCCTTAAGATCGAGGAAGTGCTCGATGGTGTTCAACCGAACACGAACTCTTGAGCCCAGAAATTTTAGTTTACAGTCGCGTCCATATGATTCGGCTAATGACTTGGTTAAACGTGGCATGTTGCCATCAAAGTTACAGATATAAAGAGGAGGCGGCTTGGAGATAGCTTTCTTAGGTACAGTACTTGGAGAGGTGACGTTATTGGAATTCCCCTGATGTTTTTGAAGTGAAACTTCTTCGCTGAGGGTAACGTATTTGTTATGTTACGGAAGTCGAGAGTGGCGCGAAAATTTAAACGGAGAATAAACAGAGAAAAACAAATTTCTAACCCCGACGGGATTCTAACCCCGGTCTACACCGCTTGGTAGTCCAACTCCTTAGCCGCTTGGACAACCAACGATCTTAGAATATTTGAACACTGGACCATAACATAATTTACCGTGTGTGGAACAGAATAAATATCTAATTAAAAGAAGAGGTATATATATAAATTACAAAATTACATTTAAAAATCTAAAATCAAAATGAATACATATACAGGGTTGTGCAAACGTTACTTGAATGAAAACTTATTTCTTACAAAATAAATCAAGTTACATCAGATGTTGGAACTGCGATCCATTTTTCTACGATACAAAGCTCCACTCTGTGTATTAGATTTCTCGTTGTTGCCATAATTAGAGCGTCTCTTTTTATGCTATTACATGCATTTGTTATGTGATTTCAAAATTCTTGAACATTATTGATTGTTGTGACGTGTACAACGGATTGCAGATATCTCCAAAGATAAATTACCGCCGCTCGATAGTAGGATCAAACGAAAAGGTTAGAAAAACATGGTTATGTTATGACAGTACGTGCAACTACGTTTACATTAATTAAAGTCAATATAATTAAATATATTACAGAGAGAAGAACACTGGACCATAGCACAATTTACATGTCTATGATTTTAAAAACCTACCGTGTGTGGAACAGAATAAAAAACATACGCGTGGAAAACCACGCGCGGCAGAAGTGAAACTACTTGCAGTCTAGTAATGTTTAGAAGTAAATTAAGATTGGAAATGGTAAAAAATAATGAAGCGACAACAAGATCAGGAACAACTAATACAAAAAAAAATCATTAAAAAATCATAGAACAAGTTTCATTTCAAAAATAATGAACGATCAAAATTTGCGACTCAAAGAAGGAGAGCGTATGGGAAATGCTATGGACTGTGCCTCTTTCTTTCCCATACGCTCTCCTTCTTTGAGTCGCAAATTTTGATCGTTCATTATTTTTTAAATGAAACTTTTTCTATGATTTTTTCTATGATTTTTTAATGATTTTTTTTTGTATTAGTTGTTCCTGATCTTGTTTTTTTATATTAGTTGTTCCTTATCTTGTTGTCGCTTCATTATTTTCTACCATTTCCAATCTTAATTTACTTCTAAACATTACTAGACTGCAAGAAGTTTCACTTCTGCCGCGCGTGGTTTTCCACGCGTATGTTTTTTTTTTTAATTCGGAGGGGATGAGCCTCGGAGAGAAGAACCGGCACGGTGTATATTTACGGGCAAGGCAGGAAAGTCGTTTGGGGCTCCGACGAACGAGCAGAACACATCAAATCTGTTTCGAACCGCTACAAAGGGGATAACCTCGAGGTGAGTCACCTCAGACATGTTGACACAAGGCACCGAGCTGTCGTCAGAAGAACTATTGATGATTGTCCTTTGCATTTTAGCTAAAGGTGACAACCTTAGCTGTTTATCCGACGGCACGTCGAAGGTCGACGGCGCGGATACAGTAAACGACGAGCCAAACGAGGCCTCGGCAGAAACGTTCGAATTGAAGTTTAACTTTTTGAGGGCAGGTTTACTCCTATTATTTTTATGAGTCGATCCAGAAGGATCTTCGATTATAGCTAAAGTCCCGAAATCACAGAGGGAAAATTCACCAAGAGCGGTGGGAAAATCTTCACGAACAGAGTTAACCGGAGAGACGGAATCAGGTACTTGAAAAATATCGAGCCGATCGACAGAAGGTTCAGAGAGAGAGCGCACATGAATTGAAAGGTCAATACTAACACTTTGTTCATTTAGGCCTGTAGCTGACCTGGAAGTTTCAAGAGATAGTGCATCCGCATCCTGCGGGAAATTGCTGTTCGTGGCAGTAGGACACGAACCTGAAGAAGAAGCAAGGACCCGACGGGTCACACTCGACACTTATTTCCCTTTGGCCGTGGCCAACGTAACTAGATTCGGCGAAAATTTGCGGACGACTCCGCGGTTTTCCGTCGCAAGTATTTTGAATTCACTAGCTTTGCGCCGCACATTGGGGCGCTTGGTTAAGAATCCGGTGGGGCGGCTGGACGCCACTCACACGGAAAGACGAACGATTTTTGCCCTAGGGAAGGGAAACACTTCGGAGGCGAACCGACGCGTTAACTCAAGTCACAAGTGAAAAACAGAACATGTTTGTACTCACAAGACAGATGAGAAAGAACAGAGATCACATCGATATTCAGAAATGAGGTTAGAAACCAGAATAAACTGAAACGAAACTCAAAGCGCTGCAGAGACACGTCCGGCTAGACGGACGCGAACGACCGAATCATCCGCTCAATCCGCAATTCGGCGCGCCGTATACAGGGTGTCCCAGCTAACTTGACCACCTTGAATATCTCGCTTAGTGTTAGTAATAGAAAAAAACGTTATAGGACAATATTAACCTAACCAAAGGGGCAATATAATGATTCGGAAAAAACTTTTTTCAAGGTCATTTTCTTCTAGATATCAAAGTCATCCATTTTTTTAATGGAACTATATATTTTTTTATCGCGATGTAATAGTAGGGGTGAAGACCTCTTCAATGACATATTATACAATGACCTTCGTGTGACCTTGGGTATGTAGACGCAATCATAAATAAATATAAAACCATGGCTGTTGAACAGGGAAAGAGATTTTACTGTACATCATATGTTCCAATATTAGCAATGAAACTATTAGAAGCGCCAGAGAATCATTTATTTTCCGTATACAACAATGTATTGAAAACAATGGTCATCATTTCGAACATTTATTGAAATAGAGTAGTTCAATCAAACCAATTAGTGTAGTAAATTAATCACTGATAATACCTGTAATGTTTTTTGGATTTTTCATACCCAAGGTCACACGAAAGTCATTGTATAATATGTCATTGCAGAGGTATTCACCTCTACTATTACATCGCGATAAAAAAAATATATAGTTCCATTAAAAAAAATGGATGACTTTGATATCTAGAAGAAAATGACCTTGAAAAAAGTTTTTTCCGCATCATTATGTTGCCCCTTCGGTTAGGTTCATATTGTCCTATAACGTTTTTTTCTATTGCTAACACTAACCGAGATATTCAAGGTGGTCAAGTTAGCTGGTTTTTTTCCATCAGGCAAGCCTGCAATTGAACATGAATGCTAATAAAGATACCCAGAGCCGAGTGCTCTCTACTCTTTAAGACATGAATAATAACTGTTTACCAGCATGAGGCGTTGGTAGAATAACTAACATTAGAATAGGTACAAGAAAAATTTCAAAAAACTTATAAACAGAGTATGCAATAAATTTGCAGCTTTAGCGTTTATGGTCTGTGGTATGTAGTCCGTAGTGTTGTTGATGATTTGACCGTGGGACTCGAGGGGCTCAGAAGACCCTCGGTCAATTCTGCGGCGATGAGGGGGAGGGAGGGGTTCCTCCCCAATTGTTGTCGTCAGGCGTCGTCCAGCTGGTCAGGTATCCCGCAGAGTCCTCCCGGCCTAGGTCGGGCTGCAGTTCCGAGAGCGGCAACGGCAGTGACAGTCAAGTCAGAAGTTGAATCATGTTGAAGCATGTCGAGCGGAAAACGAACCTTCGGAACATAAGGCAGGACCGCTCTTCTGAACATTACAGTTTGTCGGACCAGAGGGTTGGAGTGATCGTCCGGCCTGTAACCTCTCACAAGATTGCAAATAACTTTATCCAGCATTGGCAGATCTGCCATGATGTGAATTTCAGCAGTGGAGTGGTCCATTGGCAGATTCAGGATTACCTTGATCGCTTTGTTTTGGATTCATTGGAGGGTTTTGATGTGTAAAGCGGCAGCAACGTGCCATAGATGAGCTCCATACGTAATAGCAGTACGTAAGCAGGTTTTAAAGACAAGTAATTTGAGGTGGATCCTAAGCTCGGACCTCCTTCCGATCAGTACAGTAGCTGCAGCCAGGGCCGCCATGGCCTTCCTCCTCCTGTCCAAGACAGCGGGTCCCCATCTTAACTGGGAGTCAAGGACAACTCCCAAGTACTTGACCTCCTTACTCCACTCTATCATCTCGCCGCCAACCTTTAGGTTGGGGAGCCCCTTTATTAGATGAATTCTTCTCCTGGTAAATTATATGGCCTGAGTTTTAGAGCAATTCAATCTCAGCTTCCAGTCGTGAAAGAACTTAGACACAAGGTCCAGATGGATCTTTAGCAAATTAAATAGTCGCAGATGACTGAGGGAAGCCGCCATAATGGCTGTGTCATCGGCAAACAGGGCCAGCGATGTGTCTTTTGACTGAGGTATGTCATTAATATAAATGAGAAAGAGAAGAGGCCTCAAAACCGAACCCTGCGGGACGCCGGCCCTGATAGGAGCAGCTGAATATTTTTTATTACCCATCTGGACGAAGAAGGATCTCCCATCTAGATAAAAGTGAAGCAGTTTTATAAGCCTGGGATGAAGCTTTAGGTTAATTAATTTGAAAATGAGACCGTTGATCCAGACGGCATCGAACGCCGTTTTGATATCCAGGAGAACTATGGCAGAAAATCTTTTAATATTCATGTGATGAACATGCAATTGGGAAGTACGGATCAGCTGCTGAGTAGTGGAATGGTGACTACGAAATCCAAATTGGGAGTCAATAAGATGTTATTTTGGAGCAGGTGAGTTCTAATGAATTTAAATAATATTTTTTCGAAGAGCTTGGGCAGGATCGGCAGCAGGCTAATAGGCCGATAGCTTGAAGGGAGCTTACGGTTAAGCCCACGTTTGGGAATAGGTATGACTTTAGCTATTTTCCAGGTCGCAGGGAAGTGGGCCCTCCTGCCCATATTTGATACGTGGTGCAGGAGGCGGGGAAGGTTGACCTTCCGCCTCACGCAGGTGCTCTCCGGCCATGGGTGCTTTGGGGAGTACCTGCATAGGATGGGGCGGGAGCCGACGGCGCAGTGCCACCACTGCGGCGAGGAGGTGGATACGGCGCGGCATACTCTCGAGGAGTGCCCTGCATGGGCAGAGCCGCGCCGTGTCCTTAGAGCCGCGGTGGAGGGGTGGGACCTCTCGCTCGCGGCCATGGTCGACCACATGGTCTCGAGCGAGGGGTCGTGGAAGGCGGCGGTCTCCTTCTGTGAAGATGTGATCTGGCAGAAGGAGGCCGCCGAGCGAGCCCGGGAGAGGGACCCTGGGCGCTGGGGCGTCCCTCGCGCCGACGTGTGCCCCCGTAGGGGGGACGAGTGGGCGGTGGGCGCGGGGAGTGGTCCCCTCTCCGCGCCAATTGATGCCCCCTCCTAACGGGGGGGCGGGTATTTCCTTGGCGGTGCGAGGGGTTCGCTCCTTGCGCCGCCGTGTGCCCCCACCCCGGGGGGCGGAGGAATATGGGGATCGGGGTGTGAGCTGACCCCGGCTCGCCCCGTTTAGACCACCGGGTCGATCGGGGCGCGTGGGGGGTGGGGTGGGGAGGGTCGGGGCGTGCCGGATCACGCCTCCGACGACCCTTCCTTACCGGTGTGACGTTCGTCACCACAGTCCGTCCTGCTCTTGCAAGCCCAGGCCGTTCCTGTGGTATATTTTCAAGGGGCCTGCCCCTCATTCATACGCCACTATTTCAAATCTCACAAGAATAAAGTTTCAAGGGACCGTTAGTGAACCTACTACGTCGCAACCCCCACCACAAGTCGAAATCATCGAGACAGCGGATCAAATCGATCATTAGTAGTCGACAGTTCGAACCGACAACACCATTCCTGCACCTGAATTATTTCACGAAATACGATAAAGGACATAGTCTCAGAACAGAATTATTTCACGAAATACGATAAGGACATAGTCTGAGAACAGAATTATTTCATGAAATACGATAAGGGCATAGTCTCAGAACAGAATTATTTCACAAAATACGATAAAGGACTTAGACGCAGGAACGTCGATCCACCTCCAGTGATCCACTACCCCTTCCACTGGAACAACTTGACATGTGATTGGGACTACCCCCTTCCACCAACGTTGGACTATAAGGGAAGCAGCTGGACACCTACGAAGTCAGTTGAATTCAGGAATCAGTCGAAAGCAGTCGAAGTCAGGAGTCAGTTGAATTCAGGAAGCAGTCGAAGTCAGGAGTCAGTTGAAGTCAGGAGTCAGTTGAAGTCAGGAGTCAGTTGAAGTCAGAAGTCAGTTGAAGTCAGAAGTCAGTCGAAGTCAGTCCAAGTCAGGAGTCAGTCGAAGTCACAAGTCAGCTGAAGTCTGAAGTCAGAATTCTTCGGTGCACCATCCAGTGCAACGACTGTTCGCGTTCACCTTCCTTAATCCAACCTTTTAACCATTTACCTACTTCCATCATTCTCGATGATGAAACCGAGAGCACTTTGAACTATTTGTAGTTCTGGCCTTCAAACTGAGAGGATACACCACCTCCTTCCTAATCCCCTTATACGTCGATATTGCTGCGTGCGGACCAGCAAAGAATAAATTCATTTGCGTGTGCGAACGTGCGTGTATCAAGAACCTTAGTCGTGAGAGGAGTCGCCAACCACTTTTTCACCCCTGTCCTATACCTACACGTTCGAGCACGGCGGACTGGATCTAGCCTCTCGAGCTCCCCCACTACCACATTCCTGGCGGACTGGGTCCAGCCGTTTGTGCGTCCTTCAATTTCCCTCGAACTAGGCGGACTGGGTCTAGCCGTTCGAGTTCCCTCACCTACCACAATCTTGGCGGACTAGGTCCAGCCGATTGTGAAGTCTCCAATTTTCCTCGAACTAGGCGGACTGGGTCCAGCCGTTCGACCTACCGTACCCACCCACAATCTTGACGGACTTGGTCCAGCCGTTTGCGTGTGCGTACTCCAATTCACGGCCCAGGCGGACTAGGTCCAGCCGACCGGGGATCCCATCCCGACATTCTCTCTCTGACGACGGAACGACGTAACTCGCCCTACGTCGCAACGAACCGTAGACATCAAAAGAAATTCGCACGCGTAAAACGTAACGTCTTCGCGGACCCCGCGTGAGACGTAACACCGGTGACGGCGTCTTCTTGCTCTAGCCTGAGGCGGGTGCCTTCGGGTCACCCGGACCGGGCGGGGCACGAAGACGCCGAGGGGCCGTGGGTGGACCGAGCTGGGGCTCGGGAAGCCCATTCCGACGGCCCCAGGGATAGGGATGGGGACACCGGGCGGGTCCCTCGGCCCGGGGTCTTATAGAGTAGGTAGTGGGGGAGGCTAACCCCTCCCCCCGGGATTTCATGATAGCTGGGAAGTGTCCTGTTGAGTACTCGCGTGATCCAGGTACTTCCCATTTAGCTTAGGCGGGTGTGGGGTTTTAGTGGGTAGCCACTGGGGACGGCCGCGCCTTCGGCGCGCCCCTCCCCGGTGGTAGTCCCACATAACCTCGGTTTCCCCCCCGGAGGCCGAGGTATGCGTAATGCATTTCCCCACAATATATAAAAAAAAAAAAAAAGGCCGCAGGGAAGTAGGACTGCTGAATGCACGCACGAAATATGTAGAAGAACTGGACAAAGACGTTACGGGGAGCCCTCCTAATCAAATTAGGGGAAAACCTGTCCCAGCCACAAGCCTTTCTAGGCTTTATACCATTTGCTGCCTCTCGTATGGATCTGGGAGAGATATTGCTGACCAAGTCGGAGCAGGAAGTTGGAGCAAAGTGCTCCCTTAAGTGAAATTCCCTCATACTCTGGTTTACAGTACACTGAAGAGGGGATGAAGTTGTGAAAGCATCATCATAGACCCAGCTGAACTGATCAGCCAACATTTGGGCTTTTTCGCTGTTCAGATCGTGATTCTTCCTCATTATACTTCGGAACACTGGCCAGAAGGTGTGTACATTTTTGGCCTCTTTTACCTGCTCCTGGGTACGACACTTTTTGAGTAGAAAAACCCTATCACGAATACTTGTGCTGAGCGACTTGTAGTACTCTATCTACTGCCATCTTCTCCTAGCGGTGTTTCGCAGCCGAATAAGAAAATTTAATTTTTCGTCTGGGGTGATAAACTTCCCGACTAGAAATTCAGTTAGGCATGCCTAACGATGGATGTGGGCCTAATGCGGAAGGCATGGTGTACGCCTAAATTAGGCATTCCTAACAGTTGCCATACGTGGTCCAAATGGGGATGGTCGAGCGCACGCCTAAGTTAGGCATTCCTAACAGGTGCCGTACGTGGTCCAAATGGGGATGGCCGAGCGCACGCCTAAGTTAGGCATTCCTAACAGGTGCCATACGTGGTCCAAATGGGGATGGCTGAACGCACGCCTAAGTTAGGCATTCCTAACAGTTGGCATACATGGGCCTAATGCGGAAAGAATGGTGTACGCCTAAGTTAGGCATTCCTAATAGTTGCCATACATGGTCCAAATGGGGATGGTCGAGCGCACGCCTAAGTTAGGCATTCCTAACAGTTGCCACACATTGGCCTAATGCGGAAAGAATGGTGTACGCCTAAGTTAGGCATTCCTAACAGGTGCCAAACGTGGTCCAAATGGGGATGGTCGAGCGCACGCCTAAGTTAGGCATTCCTAACAGGTGCCGTACGTGGTCCAAATGGGGATGGCCGAGCGCACGCCTAAGTTAGGCATTCCTAACAGGTGCCATACGTGGTCCAAATGGGGATGGCTGAACGCACGCCTAAGTTAGGCATTCCTAACAGTTGCCATACATGGGCCTAATGCGGAAAGAATGGTGTACGCCTAAGTTAGGCATTCCTAATAGTTGCCATACATGGTCCAAATGGGGATGGTCGAGCGCACGCCTAAGTTAGGCATTCCTAGCAGTTGCCACACATTGGCCTAATGCGGAAAGAATGGTGTACGCCTAAGTTAGGCATTCCTAACAGGTGCCAAACGTGGTCCAAATGGGGATGGCCGAACGCACGCCTAAGTTAGGCATTCCTAACAGTTGCCATACATGGGCCTGATTGGACAGCGATTGTCATCAACGCTGTCCAGAAAACTTATTATTATTATTCCGCTAATGACATGCCCTGCGGAGTTTTCCTTAAAGATCGCGGAAAACGCAGAAGGCAGTATCTCGTACGACGCTTCAAGAGATCGTTCATTTAGAGTCAAAAGTACCTTTAAGCCTCAACCTGTGCTAATTTATTTACTGAATACGTGACAACGTAAGATTCTTCAGGCCGTAATTGTAGGAGTTTTACAATTAATCATCCGCGCGCCATTCGCGAGTGTATACTGAACAGTGAACAGTGAAAGTATATTAACATTCATTGTTTTCCGCTACGATGTCGGATAATATGCAAATTTTGAAAACTCGTGAACTCACACGTCTCAGAGTTGAACGACTTCGTAAGCGGCGTAAATTAGTGAGTGATCAGCAATGCACACAAACTATAAATTCGGAAGCAGATACGACACTAATTTTGGACAATAGCGAATTAAGAATCTATGAAGAACGTGACAGTGTAAATTCAGGTAATGTTAATTATTATTATTATTGTTATTGTTATTATTAATATTATTATTATTACTCTAGTACCAGAAAATATTGTTTAAATATTTTTTTCAGATATTCAATCAATATTTTTTTACCTACACTTTTTAATATGAAATAAATATTAGATTGAAATAATTATATAAACATTTATTTTACATTTAATGTATGTGTATACAATATTTGAATCGAATGTTTGCTTTATATTAAAATGTGTGGCTCAAAAAATATTGGTTTGATGATCGAAAAAATATATTTAACTCACTTTTATATTTGGTTTCATAATTATGGTTCTCTAGATCGGGGTTTAGTGTTTTTTTAATGTAATATTTATTATATATTCTTTTAAACTTCTTTTAAACTTCGATTTCTCACTAACCTAACAGCCAAAGTAATAGGTTTACGTAAAAAATGTATACATCTTTTTCTGTAGAGTTTTTCGGGATCGCGACGGGTACCCGAAAATTTCGATATTCTCGAATTTATCGGGATTCCCGAAAATTCCGAGAACCCAGTAATCATTTATATTCGTTTTAATCAATACATTCATGGTTTCGGATTTTTTATTCCAGATGTTTTCGGCAAATTATGTGATTTTAGTTTTTACTTATTTAATTTAATTATTATTATAAAAGTATACATTTCGGAATTCTGGAAGGTTCTCGACTTTGGAGCCTTCTAGAAAATTCGACAACGGCGCGATTCGTCTGTTCTTCAGGGTGGTGTCGAGGCGCTCCGGCGCCCCTGAGATCATCTCGTTACAAGATTCATTTTATATTTAGAAAAAAATATTTTTCTCGTAACATGGAATTGATATATTTGAAATGTATATTTGAAAAAGAATATTTGTTTCTTAATGTAGAATAAATATTATATGTATACCGGGTGGTTCGCGAGAAACAGGCCACCTAAATAGCTTCGTTAGGATTAGAGATCGAAGAAAATGTTAGAGAGGAAAGTTGTACTCTTATAGTGTACTCTTATAGTGTAAATATTAAAAACAGATTTTAATATTGTTTGAATATGTATACAATATTTTGTGCTACTAGGGTATTATTATTATATTTATATTTATTATGTACGGACCGAAGTGCTTTTATACAAATGTTTATAATAGAAAAAATGTTGTGTCAGATGTTGCAGAAGTTTCGGGAGTGGATAGTAACATACCACAAACAATTAATGACGATATTATAGTGTCGTCGGAGGGAGACGAGACAAGAGAGGATACAGGACATAATCATACAGAAACTTTTATAGATTATGAGAATTCAAGCGATGAGACAACAGATGAAAGTGCACTTCAAGAATGCCATGGCTTCAATGACATACAAGATATACAAGAATGGGCTCTCATGGATCCGCCAATACCACATACTCGACTGGAATTATTGTTGAATATATTAAGGAGACATTCGTATCCTAATTTACCTAAATCAGCAAAAACGTTTCTAGGTACAACATCCAATAATTATACCATCGAAACATTTAATAGCACCAATGAGGAGTTTGTATACTTTGGAATAAGTAATTTTCTTGAGAAATGTGTAAATCCAAAGATCCATCAAAGTAGTGATATACCGCTGATGTTCAACGTTGATGGTTTACCATTATTTAAATCCAGCAAAAAACATCCGGATGTTTACCAACCTTTCCCTGTTGCCACTTATTGTGGAGATGGAAAGCCAACCAATTTAGAACGATATTTGGAGAAATTTATAAACGAAGTTAACGATCTGCAACGTAATGGTATTACTATAGATAATAGAACATTTTCGATATCTATCAAAGCTTTCGTATGTGACAGACCTGCACGTTCGGTTCTGAAATGTAACAAAGGTCACGCAGGACTGCGAGAGATGTACGATACGTGGCAAAAGGTATAAAAACCGGATTGTTCGGGACCCGGGACGAATATTTGAGGAGTGGACTGTATGGGGAAATCGAAAGGATCGGGTGCGGAACACAGAAGGGAGTTCGGATCGGGAAATCGTGTGGGAAGCGTGAGGACACGGCGGTTAAAGAAAGGCGGTTAAAAGACGTTGCACGTTAACGATGGAACCGTGATTTATTAATTTAAATCGCGTAAACGAGATAGGGCGGCGCGATCGAGTCGATGGATATCGATCACGATTGGCAGTACAAAAAAGCGTAAAATAACTGGGCGCGATATAAAGCGTGCAAAGCGTATGGATGTTAGAACGAGTCTGATCGGCGAGGACGTGCGAGCGATTAACGGTCGTTCTTTATTGCTCACGTGATCACGCATCGCGAGCGCGTTACCGGGAATCGCCAAAACCACGGCTCCGCTTACCGCTAATTGGCAGGCGCGACAATCCTTAGTACGGGTAACGCGGGGGGGGGGGGGGGGGGCTAACAAAGGCCGTGTCGCTCGACCTCGACGTCTTAAAATTAACTTAATTTTTACGCTTAATCCTAAACATACCGCCCGCCTTGGATTTCATGAGAAATCCGAAATCAAGGAACCGAACGATACAAAAAACCGTGTTGACGCGGATTTAAAGATCCCCGGCCGCCCGCCGTGCACGGTCGGCGAGGCAACAGGGAATGTTTGTACATAGGTCGTCAAAACACGGGCGTCTCGCGAGTCGCGGGCTAGACAGATGCGTCATTGCTTATATGCTTATATACATTTATTTACCGTTGAACCTCGGAACGGTTCACGAGACGGTATCGACGGATTGCGATGTGCCGCGCAGCGGACAAGGCGGCTCGGTCGGGAGGTCAATCGGCAAAATACAGATTTTGACGATGGGCCGCTTATATTGTGATTGTGCGGTTTTCACCGTCACAACACGCACGATGCCATCATCGCCGGGATGACAATCGACGACGCGGCCGAGCTCCCATTTACACGGGGGGAGATTAGGCTGCCGTAATAAATCTAATTGCCCGACTACAATATTGGGCTTTTTGTTTTGCCACTTAACGCGCTGTTGGAGCCCTTGCATATAATCTTGCGACCATCGTCGCCAAAAACTTTCGCTCATTTGCTGAAATAATTGCCACCGCGAGAGACGTGCTTCTTTCAACTCGAGCAGCGAGGGAGTGGGAACAGCTGTAAGGGCTGACCCAATCAGAAAGTGACCAGGCGTCAGGGCACAATAGTCGTCGAAGTTCTCCGAGACTGCAGCTAGTGGACGCGAATTCAGACAAGCTTCGACCTGGCAAAGCAACGTCGCGAATTCTTCGAATGTTAGCGTGTGTGCTCCAACAACGCGTTTAAGGTGGTACTTCACGCTACGCACTCCGGCTTCCCACAGTCCTCCAAAATGAGGGGCAGACGGGGGAGTGAAGTGCCAAGTGACACGATCGAGCGCTAATCGATTTAGCGTTGTGGGATCACGAGTGGCTGTACGAAACGCGCTCGCGAGTTCGCGATCTGCGCCCCGGAACGTTGTACCGTTATCGGAGTAAAGGGCAGTCGGAATACCGCGTCGCGCACAAAATCGATTATACGCTGCAAGGAACGCAGCAGTCGAGTAATCGCTGACGAGTTCCAAATGAACTGCTTTTACCGTCATACAAATAAACAGAGCGATATAAGATTTGCGAGAACGATGACCGCGGCCGGGCGACGTACGAGTTTGAATCGGACCGGCATAATCGAGACCGCAATGTAAAAACGCTCAAGCCGAACGCGAAACACGACAGTCCGGTAAGGCTCCCATCAATGCACTTTGCGGTGCGGCCTTTTCGCGTGCGCATTTAACGCATTTATGCAAAATATTTCGGACTGTGGGGCGCGCTCGCAAGATCCAATATTCGTGGCGGAGGATGCTCGTCGTAAGCTGCGATCCAGCGTGAAGGGCGCGCAGATGCGCGTGAACAATGATAAGTGTCAAGGTCGGGTGCGATTTTAATATGATCGGATGCTTTTCTTGCTCCGATAACTTGGCGTTTTTCAGGCGCCCGCCGACTCGAATTACTCCGTCTTCGTCTATGTACGGGTTAAGGGAGAGGATCGAGCTGGTTTTGTTGAGCGGACGTTGGTGAAGAAGAGCATGCATCTCTTCCGGAAAAAGATCACGTTGCATTTCTCGGAGCCAAAATGTTTTGGTTGATTGAATTTCCGACGCATCGAGGGCTTGACTTATGAAGTTTGAGGTCACCCCGGGCTGTTTTCGAATGCGTGCAACGAATCGCAAAATGTACGCGCTGACTTTTAATAATTTTGGCCACGACGAGAACCGATCTCTTAATTCCCATGGCGTTCGAGGGTGGAAAATGTTGACCTGAATGGTCGGACGTTCCTCGGCGAGCGCGTCAGCTGGAGAAACGGGAAGATTGGGGGGCCATTGGTCGGTCGACTTTTGCAGCCACGAAGGGCCTGTCCACCAAAGGTCGTGATGCAATAATTGCGACGGTAGCAGGCCGCGAGATGCACAATCGGCGGGATTGTCGTCAGTCGGTACGTGGCGCCAAGTGGCATCGGGCAGCGTGGAGTTGATCTGAGCAACTCGATTCGCGACAAACGTCTTCCATTTTGCCGCGGGTTGCCGCAACCAACAAAGGGTTATGGTCGAGTCCGTCCAACAATAACACGGGATGTTTTCCGGCAACTCGTGCAGTTACTTTCGTACGAAGACGACCAGATGAGTAAGGAGAAGGGCGGCCGAAAGTTCGAGCCGTGGAACCGTCAGCAATTTGACAGGAGCTACTTTAGATTTGGCGGCGAGCAGCGATATCACGATGTGACCAGAGTTGGTCACTATGCGCAGATACACCGCAGCGGCGTACGCCAATGTGGATGCATCGGCGAAGCCGTGTAATTCACATGAGGCGATATCCGGACCTTGAGTCGTCCATCGAGAAATTGAGACGGAATTCAGCATTGGCAACTCGATACGATACTTTTCCCAGCGATCGCGAAGTATCGCGGGAAGTGGGGAGTCCCAGTTGCATTGCTGCACCCATAACTGTTGCATGAGTATTTTTGCGTATACAGTGGTGGGGGTGACCCAGCCTAATGGGTCGAAAAGGCGAGCAATGGTGGACAATATTTCTCGCTTGGTGCACACGGCTTCCGAGGGAAGCGTGACTCTGAATCGGAAGGCATCGACATCGGGATTCCACGCGACACCAAGGACTTTTACCGTGTCACCGACCTGCAAAACTTTCTCCTGGACTAATCCACGATCCTGAGGACTAATATCCGCCAACAAATGCGAAGCATTGCTCGTCCACTTATGCAGGCGGAAATGGGCCTTGCTTAGTAGGGAAATCAATTGATTCCGAGTCTCGATTAATGTCGATTCATCGGACGCGCCAAAGACACAATCATCCACATAAAGGTGGTCTTGGAGAACGCGTGTGGCCAATGGGAATTGGGACCCTTCGTCTTCAATCAATTGTTTTAGGACCCGAAGCGCAAGGAAAGGTGCCGGAGCTGTACCATAGGTCACGGTCAGCAGCTGATATTGTTCGATGGGATTCGACGGGGACGACCGCCACAAGATTCGCTGATAATCAACGTCTTGCGGATCCACCAATATTTGGCGGTACATTTTTGTAATGTCGGACGTTACCAAATACCGATATTGTCGACATCGAAGTACTATAGCTGGGAGGTCCGTTTGTAATTTTGGACCAACCAACAAATGGTCATTTAAGGAGGTGCCATTGCTCGTGCTGGACGCGTTAAATACCACACGAAGGTGTGTGGTAACGCTACTATCGCGTATTACCGCGAGATGCGGGATATACACGGCGTGGGGTTTGTCCGACTCTACCGGAGGGATCTGACGCATATGCCCTAGGTGGAGGTACTCGCGTAAGAAATTATCGTATTCGGCATAGCGTGTCGGTTTTGGTTGCAGTCGAAGTTCCAGTTTGGAGAGCATTCGTTCTGCGATTCGATAGGAATGGCCGATATCGATTGGGGGATTCCGTTTGAATGGTAAACGGACAATGTACCGACCGGACGCATCACGAGTATGCGTGGTGCGAAAATGGTTTTCGCATTCTTGGTCCTCGTCTGTGAAATGCGAGGTAGTCGGGATCTCCTCAATCTCCCAGAAACGACGAAGGTCGAGATCCAGCGGGTCGGACGGGGAGCAGTGAAAACTCGGGACGACTGGACCAGACTTAGACTTGCTCGAGCCGGCGGGTCCGGACAAAAACCATCCGAAAATCGAATTCTGCGCTATTGGCTCGTACATGGATCCAGCGCGGAGTCCTTCCACCAATATAAACCCGTATAGGTCCGCTCCTATAATAAGATCGATGGGATCGGAACTCGTCGGATCTTCGTCAGCGAGATCAAGGTCGCGCGTATGATCCCACGAGATCGATTGATCCGTTCGCTCAGGGACGTAGCGCGTTAATGTGGCCAAAATCAGCGCACTGATTGATAGCGTCGAGCCGTTTCCGCGTTTTGAAGCTATCTCGATTGTAGCTGCATGTCGTGCATTTATCTCGCGGTTTCCTATGCCGGTAATGGCGACGGAGACGCGGCGACGAGGTACGCGTAATCGCTGCGCGAGCGATTCCGTCATCAAGGTGGTGGCGGAACCTTGGTCTAGCAGCGCTCGCACACATTCACCCCGACCGGCGACAGAGGTCACGATGACCCACGCCGTAGCCAGCAATACACGGGGGGTAGCGAACGCGGAGTGCGACGAGACATGCGATGCAACTTGATTACTCGCAGACGGAGGAGAATCATGAGTTGCTGATCGTTCAGTACCGATGGAACCGGAGGGCGGTGAATCAAAATGCAAGAGCGTATGATGTCGGCGGCCGCATTTTTGACAAGCATATTTGCTTGAGCACGAGCTGACGGTATGTTTCTGACTCAAACAATTGAGACAACGGCGCTCACCTTTGAGGAAGTCAAACCGCTGCGATGTTGTTTTGGCTTGGAACCGCGGACACGCGTTTAATAAATGCTCGGTTTTACACAACGAGCATAACAAGGGCGCGTCGCGAGGACGCGACAAACGGTTGGAGGTCGCGACATGCGTTTGAACGAGTCGCTTCGATTGTTTGGGAATCGATTCGAGAGCGCCGAGCGCGCGAATTCGCGTCGCGATGAATCTATCAAGATCGGCATATGTTGGATATTCGGTGGATTCGCCCAACTGTAATTCCCATGCCTTGCGAGATGATCTATCCAATCGCGAGACGAGCAAATAAACGATCATATCGTCCCACGTATCGACAGGGCGTTCCAAGTTCCGTAAAGCTTGAAGCGTTTTGTTTGTTTTATCTTGAAGAGATCTTAGCTCGCTCGCGTCCGAAACGTGCGGAAGAGAATAAAGCGTTCTCAAATGCTCTTGAATTAAATCGCGCTTGTTATCGAAACGCTTAACTAGTGTATCCCATGCGATCTTAAAATTCGAATTTGTAACCGGGAGGTTACAGATAAGGTTTTCCGCGTCGCCTTTCACGCACGAATTAAGGTGATGAAGTCGTTTAACGTCGGACAACGATTCATCGTTAATAATAAGGGACGTGAACTTATCTCGGAAGCTCTCCCATTTGGTGGGTTCTCCAGAGAACGTAGGTAGGCCGATGCGGGGGAGATCGCTACGTGACTGGGCTGCGGCAGGCATGGTTGTCGACGACGAGGCTGGACCGGACAGTTTCAGCTGCTCGATGTGGTCGGCAATGAAATCCGCGGCTTGATGGAACTCGTCCTCGCAAAGGCTGAATTGGTCGTCCTTGAAGTAAGCGACCTTTTGGGCTCCATCGAGTCGTCGGAAGGGTTGGAGGCGCCGATCAATTTCCCGACATTGGGTGAAGGCGTCCTTCAGGAAATCCATCCGTTGTTGGAGTTTAGCCACGGTAAAATTGTTCTGTCCCATCTTTTTTACATTGGAAAGGACACGAGCGAGAGACCTCATGGCGGCTTCCTGCTCCAACATCACGTCTTCGAATTTGGCGGCCATCTTTAATTTCACTACGTGCTCACGTTTCTTTGTTACGAATTTCACTTAAGAATCCGGCTCGAAGGACCAATATGTTCGGGACCCGGGACGAATATTTGAGGAGTGGACTGTATGGGGAAATCGAAAGGATCGGGTGCGGAACACAGAAGGGAGTTCGGATCGGGAAATCGTGTGGGAAGCGTGAGGACACGGCGGTTAAAGAAAGGCGGTTAAAAGACGTTGCACGTTAACGATGGAACCGTGATTTATTAATTTAAATCGCGTAAACGAGATAGGGCGGCGCGATCGAGTCGATGGATATCGATCACGATTGGCAGTACAAAAAAGCGTAAAATAACTGGGCGCGATATAAAGCGTGCAAAGCGTATGGATGTTAGAACGAGTCTGATCGGCGAGGACGTGCGAGCGATTAACGGTCGTTCTTTATTGCTCACGTGATCACGCATCGCGAGCGCGTTACCGGGAATCGCCAAAACCACGGCTCCGCTTACCGCTAATTGGCAGGCGCGACAATCCTTAGTACGGGTAATGCGGGGGGGGGGGGGGGGGGGGGGCTAACAAAGGCCGTGTCGCTCGACCTCGACATCTTAAAATTAACTTAATTTTTACGCTTAATCCTAAACACGGATCATTTATCCATTGACAAATAGTGAAAGTAGAAGTGATTTGTCATTTAGAAATCAAACGAATTGCGCAACATCATTTAGGAATATTTCCATTACTGCGCATAGATCCGAAAATTGATATGATCAGTCACTTTTTGTTGGACTCCATGCATTTATTATATTTGGGAGTTATGAAAAAATTATTAAACTATTGGATAGATGGAAATGTGAAAGAGTTGAAGCTGAGTGATCGTGCTAAGGTGCAATTATCAGATTTACTGCAAAGGATAAAAGTACCTGCTGAATTTCAACGAACGACTAGGTCATTAACAGAATATCATAAATTCAAAGCCACTGAATACCGCTTTTTATTGTTATATGCAGCTCCTGTTATCTTCAAAAAAATTTTACCAACTGACATATATAGACATTTATTACTCCTACATACTGGTTGCAGAATATTATCGTGTAAAGAAATAGCCGTGGATAAATGTAAATATGCTGGATCATGTTTGAAAAAATTTGTGGCCAAAGCACCATTTATATATGGAAAGGAATTTATGATTGGAAATGTACATAATCTGATCCATCTCGCAGATGATGTTCATAATATGAAATGTTCTCTGGCCAGTATTTCCAGTTTTCCATTCGAAAACACTCTAGGAAAAATGAAACGACTTCTTCGAAATGGACATAAGCCTCTCTCTCAATTATGCCGTCGATTTAATGAAATCTCCCATATTTGGAACGAGAAAGTCGATACTCCACCTACAATCGAAATTAAAAGACAATTGAGATCAACAGAAGTAGACAATAAAATACTGATTACACGAGTTCAGTATAAAGAGGCACTACTAACCACTAAATTTCCGAACAATACTGTATTATTGAATAGCAATGAAATAGTGGAAATAAATAGTATGTGGATATCTCCAAACGATGAAGTAAATTGCATCGAAATTACAGGAAAGATATTGAGGAAGAGAAAAGCGCTTTATTCGTATCCCTGTGATTCGCATCATCTCCAAATATGGAATGTCAGCGGTATAAATACGGACGCTATATCGTGTAAAATTACCGATATTAAAAACAAAATGGTTCCATTTAATCTTAGTGACAGTGCTAGAGAAAAAATTTTGGTAATGCCTCTACTGCATATGTAAAGTAAGATCCGATGCAGTCCAAACTCATAAGCGAACCATAACGAATAAAAATTTATTCGAATAGCCCAACGAACAATAATGACATCGCGCCATCGACATCGCACGCGGCACGCACCAGCGACGTGTATGTGTATGAATAAATGTGTTAAATTCCTCCCCTCATTTTAACGCTCCTCATTTTAACGGTTTTCAGTTGTCACCAATCCTCCCACCAAAAAGGATTTTTACCAGTGACCAGAAAACTCGTGACACTCGTTGAGGACGCATTCGCTCTATTTAGAGTTGTCGTCGCCGCGTTAACGTCTTTGCGGAGATTAGTTAGTGTTTGCAGGTTCTTGTTATTGTTGTTGTTTGTTTTTTCTTCGTTTTGTTTTGTTATTGTGTTAATTATAGTCCTAAAGTTTACCAGTGAGTTTCCAATTTCCAAGGATGGCAACAACGACAAGGAAAGGTCTTCGGCGTAAACATGTGAAGAAAATTGCAGATAATGAAAGAAGTAAGATACTTTAATTTCTCATCATTAATTTTGTGCAGTTTTTTGTAGAAGTGTCAATTCTTTTAATTGAAAATGCCAATGTTTCGTTCTGCTATTCAGTGATTACAATGTATCAATCAACGCCATTACTTAAATCGTGAAAATATAAAAAGTTGAATTAAAAGTTTCAGATACGGATTCAGAAATAAGTTCTGACACTATAGAAGACGTCGAGGTGAGAATTGGTGAAACAAAAAAAAAGCAACAGCACAAAATGATCCACAGCCAAAAAATAAGGAAACGAACAGTTACTGTTTCTGGAAGCTCGGAAAGCAACCTTGATTTCATCAAATGCAATTCGCCGCCGCACGAAGTATTGAAGACAGCACACGAACCCATAGCCATAGCTACTCAACCGTCATGCTCTTGTAAAGACGAAATAAATTCATTAAAAAGTAAGTATGCTAAACTATTAGATAACGAAATTATTTAAAACATAAATGTTTCGTCCGTTCAATAATGCTTTATAAGGCATTTCCACAACCATAAAATTTTAATTTATTACAGGTTACATCAATGAAATAATGGAAAAAAATTCTAAAGTTTTATCCGTTCAATTAAGTCAACTGGGAAGTCAACTGGTTGACGTGAAAGCAGCACTGAAATAGCTGTTAAAAAAACCAACCTCTACTAACAACATCGACAGTTGCGACGTAATTTCACCGTTCGACGACATTTGGAAACATCTTCCATGTCAAACGGTAGAAGAATTTCAAAAATTCGACGAAAGGTTAGGAAAAGAGGTAGATTTTCGTCAAAAATTGGTAAGCTTTTATATATACTGTTCTATTTTTCATATTTATTTATTTATTATATGTATGTAAAACGAGAATTAATTCGATCGTTAAATTTTTTGCAGGCACAACAATTAATCTCTATTGTGAACAAGAGAACAACAATCGTCCGGAATATGGGCGAAATAATGAGATTTTGCTTGTCTCGACAAGTTGCTCTGAAGTGTAACCCCGTGAAACCGGTCGAGGGAAAATTATTCGTATTTAGAAATACGAATCTATATAATGTAATTAAAGGTATTTTTCCATTTTCCATTTATAAGATATTTGTATTAACTGAATTACGAAATAATCTGATGAAATTAATTTTTTATTCCAGCTGCACTGCAGTCAGCTTTATCAAATGATGAAAATCCATTAAAGGACAACGACATCATAAAAGTCGTAGCAACAGTGTTAAACGACAGAAAAAAAATGTAAATATTGAAAACACGAACGAGGATACAAATAGTCCACTAGTTGAGATTGATCAATCTCAAGATAAAAATCTTGAGCTTCATCAATCTCAAGATGAAAATTTTCTTTTTTAATTAATATATAATTATAATTCATTTATACAGTGAGTGTAAAAAGTATTCGTACGTCGTCTAAAACAGAATATAACTTTGTTATAATTGTACCAAACGACCTGATTTTTTTTTAAGAAATGATATGCAAAAAATATTTTCCAAAAATTATAATTTACAAGGTTAAATGTAAAAATAAAAAACCCATTTTTAAAACTTTTTTATTTGGGCCCTTAATGAAAATGTAATATATATCTTAGATTAGATAATTCGTAGTAATATCGATTAATATATTAATAACTAAGATATATATTACATTTTCATTAAGGGCCCAAATAAAAAAGTTTTAAAAATAGGTTTTTTATTTTTACATGTAACCTTGTAAATTATAATTTTTGGAAAATATTTATGCATATTATTTCGTAAACGTATGTTTCTAATTGATTATAAAAAATCAGATCGTTCGATCGTACGAATACATTTTACACTCACTGTATACAGGATGTCTACTACTATTAAAAGTAAGAAAAAATAACTAAATAGGGTGTATATGGTTTTAAGACGCGCATCAGATGGTTATAAAACAAAACCCTTGGAAGGTCATTTTAACAGTTTTTTCAAGGTCAGTGTATTTTTTTTGCATATTAACATGTATTTTTCATAATGCAGTGTTGTAGTCTGCGTCAAGATGAGTTCAACGACCTACACACCATGACCTTGAAGGCGAAAAAATCAGTTTCAGTTTGAAGAATACAAATAAGTAATAAAACGAAAAGGGTAATATCTCTTTATTTTATTAGTTGCTCAAAATGCTGGCCGTCCGCAGCAAGACACGACTGTACACGAGAAATCTAAAGATAAGTTTAAAATCTACTGTTTATAACGAAAGTCCCACGAGAAGTGAATGACTGAATGGCATTTCAAATGCAAACTAAAACTGATTTTTTCGCCTTAAGGTCACTTCAAGGTCATGGTGTGTAGGTCGTTGAACTCATCTTGACGCCGACTACAACATTGCATTATGAAAAATACATGTTAATATGCAAAAAAATACACTGACCTTGAAAAAACTGTTAAAATGACCTTCAAAGGATTTTTTTTTATAACCATCTGATGCGCGTCTTAAAACCATATACACACTATTTTGTTATTTTTTCTTACTTTTAATAGTAGCGGAAATATAATTTAGGTGTTCAAGATAAAATAAACAACCTGTATGTCGTAGAATTAAATGTATAGTAATAATAAGTTAAGCATTTTGTAGATTAAGCGCGTAGTAGAGGTTAAGCATATTGTAGAGTAAGCGCGTAAGTATAGGTTAAGCATATTGTAGATTAAGTGCGTAGTAGGTTAAGCATTTGTTGTTAATTGAAAGTTGCCGGAGCGGCTGCCGAGTGCTTTTAAATATAATCATACTTAATGTAATTTCTTAATTTAATTTCAATGTATTAATTCAATTTAAATTGAATTTGCTTTTAAATTTTTTCCAGCAGTATAATTGCGAAAATATTGTAATAAAGAATTCTTTCTTAACCAACTCAAGACTACCATAGATCTTTATTTTCCTCGTGAGAAGACTGCGGATTTTTATGTAAAATAAAAATATTATTGTGCAAGTCTATATATATATATAGATATAAATTCACTTCCTCTTTTAAATATTTTTAATACGTCGAGAATAAAATAATATATAATAATTTCAGTTTTTCACCAATCCATAATTTTTGTATATATATATATATATATAAAATGGAAATTATTATATATTATTTTATTCTCGACGTATTAAAATTATTTAAAAGAGGAAGTGCATTTATATCTATATATATATATATATATATAGACTTGCACAATAATATATTTTTATATGCATACAATATCCAGCGCAGTCTATTCGTGAGATTTTCATTAATGTCTCCTAATGAGGGCCTAATAAGGCTATCCTAATGTTGCCTAATGCGGTTTACCGCATTGGATAGTCATTGGGAAAACCTAATGTGGCCCTATACGCGGGTTGCCTAATGCGGGCCGCATACGGCTTTCCCATTTAGGCAGGCGTTGAAATTGAGCGTTACATTCCGCATGCCTGCCCAATGGGGCTGCCCCATTAGGGCCGAACAGATATATCCTAATGTGCGCCTGATGCGGTTTGCCTCATTGGATAGTAATTGGGAAAACCTAATGTGGGCCTAATGCGGTGTGCCGCATTGGATAGTCTTTGGGAAAACCTAATGTGGCCCTATACGCGGGTTGCCTAATGCGGGCCGCATACGGCTTTCCCAATTAGGCAGGCGTTGAAATTTAGCGTTACATTCCGCATGCCTGCCCAATGGGGCTGCCCCATTAGGGCCTAACGGGAAGTTAGGCTAGCCTAATGAGGACCTAACGCCCTGCCTAACTGAATTTCTAGTCGGGTTATCAGGAGTGTTAACAAAAGAGACCTGTGGAAGCAGGATTTAAGAAATCGTTGAAAGCAGGTAACGCTACGATCAATGTCCCCAGTACAGGGAATACTATGAGTGATTTGAATTTTGTTGGCGAGATCTTGGTAGGTTTCCCAGTTGGTGACCGGGGAAGAGGTCGAGAATGAATGTTTAACGCTAGGCAGCAGCAAAACCGGACGATGGTCAGAGGACAGGTCTTCGGAGACCTCGCACAGAAGGTCAGTATACTAGTCCGACAGAAAGAAGTCCAGGTGTGGATGGAATGCAGTTCGGCCGGAAGTAAGTGTTTGAGGGAGGAAATATCATTGAGTATCGATTGACAGCCATGTGTCCCTCAAGGACTTTGCCATTGTTATTGTTATGTTTGTTATTCCAGGTGGTGTGTTTAGCGTTGAGGTCGACACCTGCAATGAAGGGACAGGGCAGATCTGTAATGGAGCTAAGCGCATCCAGGTCTAGGGACTGATTTGGACAGTATGCCGAGATTATAATTAGATTAGCGTTGTTCAACCTAACAGCTACAGCTTCGAGATCATTAGTTGTGACAAGATGGTAAGGGCGATAATGCAAATTTTTGTGGACAAGGATGGCTACGCCGCCTTCATTCTTTCCATTAGTTCTGTCTTTACGAATTATATTATAATTCTTGAAAAAGAGGTTAGCAGAGGGAGTCAGCCAGGTTTCCTGGATCGTCGCAATTAAAATGTTTTGGGAAAACATCATGAGCTCCAACTCTACAGTTTTGAGAAGAAGGGAACAAGCGTTCCACGTCATGATCGACCCGGGTATTTTGAGGGTGAAGACGACTATGAAAATAATTGCTAAGCAGCATCGAAGATTACTTCAAGTTTATCGAAGATTGAGGAACAGGAAGCAAGTTTTGGGCGGATGGCCTTAACTATTGGCATGGCTTTCTTAATGAATAGAATGGCCTCTTTGAAGAATTCGTTGGTTTCGGTCGAGTCGAAAGAATCGGTAGTGGGGTTAGCGATTGAGGAGGGGGAGTGCCCCCGTACCGCCTCGCTATAGGAGCGGTTATTAGTCGAGGAAGAGCGTGCTCGCATTAGTATGAGGGCGACGAGCTAAGGTGTAACGAGAGGCTCGAGGAGCGGATTTCTTGGTTATGTATGTCAACAGATTTGGGCACTGAGAAAAATTGGCCGTGTGGGCGCCATTACAGTTGGCGCGTTTCGCAGGTAAGTCTTCTGTTTTAACACAATCCTTAGATAGGTGGTCAAGGCCCCATTTAACACACTTCGGAATTTTAAAGCAGTTTGCACTAGCATGGCCGAAGGCCTGGCACCGGTAGCACTACGTATAATTTTTAGTTTTGAGGAAGCGTTCCCAGCAAACACGGCAATGATAAATAAATCCAACGGATTTGATTTGCGACAACTTGGTGCCGGGCGGAAATGTTACCTTGTAAAGGGAGGTACTAGGCGAAGTACGGAAGGACGCTACGCTAACTGGATTTAGATTAAGGAGCTGAAGTTCAGAAATGATGAGGACTGCATCGATCATGGGAAGCTCTTTTAATATAGCAGTGAGTGGTTTCTCGCTGGGAAGGGCGAAGGTGTAAAATTTGAGACCAGCTTTTTGAAAAGCCAATTTGGCTTCAGAGAAAAACCTAATGTCGGTGAATTGGAGTCTTACTTGATCTCCCAGATATTTTAGAAAGAAATTCTTGCCTATTTCGGATTCAAGCTCACTGCTAAATTTTATAACCTCCTTCTCGGCAATTCTGATGTAAATGGGCGGCGGGCGAATCACTGCCGGCGTAGCAGCTGGAGTTTCAATGTTACCGCTTTTGCCGGTGGACTTGGAACTTCCCTCTCCAGGATCATGTCCGGTAGAGACAGAAAAATTTTTGAAGGCATCCGAGGAGAAAGCCTCAAATCTATTCGCCGTCGGAATATTAGGTATGTTGGACCACATGCCGTTGAGGTTATGATGAACTGAGGTGTTGTTTACTTTCTGCCTTTTAGAACCAGGGGCTGACTGCGAATCTTCTGAAGGGGAGTCCACAATGATGTTGTTATTGACTTCGACAGGAAGCTTTGTCTTCAGGCCGACAATACGGCCATGGTGAGGGCTGGGGCCAGGGACCACGGACACGTTTGAACAGTTCACTGATAGTTAGTTAAACGAATGCGTATAAGGAGTCTTCAAAAAAACAGGAACGGGAACGGAACACACGATAACCGTAGCGAGGAAGATCACTGAAGCACGAGAGCACAAGATGTTCACCGCGAGCGCGTCCGCGAACGAATGCTCTTGGGTGGTCAAGTTAGCTGGTTTTTTTTTTGTAGTAACATAAAACAGGTGGCCTGTACGTAGTGGCATAAGTGCCACTTTATCAGGGTGGAAGAAGATTTGTTAATTTATTAAGAGAATGCAAAATTTAAATGTTTTCGGGGCATTGGTTCGATCAATTATTACTAAACACAATTTGCAAATTAACACAATATCGTTTCTCAACGTTTCTCAATTATTTAGAAAATTTTTCTAAATAAATCCTTATGTTAATTTCACTTTATGCATTAATTACCACATACATTAAATTGTATACAATGTGGTCAAACTAATTTGAATGTCAATTTTTTAAAAAATACCACATTACTTGTTGGTATACTGGCAGATGTAGTAAGGTTACATTTCTGTAGTAGGATATCTGTTTGAATTTACCGCCAAATTTGGATTTGGCCAACAGATCGATTGACGATCCGTTACATATATTTCCAAATGTCTCCACGTTTTCTCACTTCCATGTATACTGTCCGAGTAGCAACATGGTAGTCATTAAAATGTTTCTAAATTTTAAGTAAAAATTACCCTGCGACACTAAGCAAGTGAGTAAGGTTTTCTTTAATTTTATTTTTTGGTTATTTTTCCGATGTTGTTTACACAATATATATATTGTACTATTCATTGTTATTTTACAGACGCAATGTTATTGTAATTCTCTTGATAATGATCTAAATGAAGATCGAAACGTTGAGAAACGATATTGTGTTAATTTGCAAATAGTGTTTAGTAATAATTGATCGAACCAATGCGCCGAAAACATTTAAATTTTGCTTTAGCAACTTACGATCGACATTGATGTAACATTTATTAAGAGAATGGTATTACCTTTATAAAGGTAGGCATTGCAATGTTGCAGGCGAAGATAGGTGGGGAATAAAATTTGCAAAATAGTTCCCTAGTTAATTCGCATAGAAAGCGAGAATAAAAGAAGCTGTTGAGTAGCAGGTTCTCAGGAAAACATGTAAAGGTAAGAGCGACATGTCGGAAATATCCCCACGTGTGATAGCATATAGTTCCTTTCGGAGTTTTAACACAAGAGTGTAAAGAGAGGAATAGTATGCGTGGGTAAATAGCGTGAGGCATGCCACATAGAATAAAATTGCAAAAGTGCAGCACGTGCAGTAGTCAACATTCAGAAGGCAAGAAGGTGTCGGGCAGGAAACCCATAAGGCAGAGCAGGCAAGAAATGCCGTCAGAACGACAGGCAGGATAAACTATAGGGAGTATCAAGGTGGACGGTGATGGTGATAATGCAGCGGAAATCTTTTCTTAATACGGTATGGTATTTGATGGGGATTGTATTCTCCAGTGAGACGGACAAGCTGGTTCAGATGCGAATTGACCTCATATCTGTTGATAATATTAGTGCAAAATTCCAGGAGACTCGGAACGTTCAGTATTTCATTTAGGACACAGGTGGGAGTGAGTGTAGGGAAGCCGGAGATAATTTTCAGTATGCGGGTTTGAGCTCGACTCGCAATTTTGAAGTTAGTAGCTGAGGCAGCTATCTATGGGTGCAGGCCATAGGTGAGGACTGAACGCAGGCAGACCTTGTACAATGTTAGTCTCAGACTGCGATTTAAAGGTGAAACTTGGGATATTAATTTATGGATAGCCCCAGCGGCAGCACGTGTTTTTGACACACGGTCGAGGATAGCCTCTCTCCAGGTAAGCCTACTGTCCATGACGACACCCACATATTTAATTTTATTCTCCCACGGTATGGCAACATTGTTGACAGTGAGTTGCGGGATAGCGTTTAGTTTTAAACGTAGGGAAAAAAGGATTGCCTGGGTCTTGGCAGGATTTACAACAAGCTTCCAGGTTTCGAAGAAGCTTATAACTTTATCGAGATAGTCTTGCAGGTTGTTAACCGCAATGTGAGGACTCTTGTGAGGGCAGAAGAGCAAGGTATCATCCGCATACATGGCAAGCTGAGATCTGTCATCCTTAGGGATGTCGTTTACATAAATATTGAATAGGATCGGACCGAGGATAGAACCCTGTGGAACACCAGCATGTATGTTATGTGTTGGAGAATCGAAACCATTAATAGAAACAAAGAGTTTCCTATCCGTAAGATAATTTAGTATGAATTTCTGCAAAAGCAGATCAATGCCTGCGTTACCAAGTTTGTATATTAAAGCTTTGTGCCAGACAGTATCAAAGGCTTTGGTAAGGTCAAGAATGACAGCGGGGACCGATCTGCCGACATTTAGTTGGTGTGTAACCAGCTGAGAAAATCTAACCAGTTGGTGAGTGGTCGAATGCGCTGACCTGAAGCCGAATTGTTGATCAATAATGAGATCCTTGCTTTTTAGAAACTCGAGAAGAAGTCTAAGGATGCATTTCTCGAGTAGCTTTCCCAAAATGGGAAGCAAACTATTCGGTCGATAGTTGCCAGGAGATTTGTGATCTTTACCTGGCTTGGGTATGGGTACGACCTTGGCCAGTTTCCATTTGTCAGGGAAGTAGGCAAACAGTGAAGGTGTAAAATAGTTGTAGAATGGTCCTATGACCGGCGTGCTTAAGCATTGAGGCTGTGATTTTATCACAGCCAGGAGCCTTTTTGCTTTTAAGGGATTTAATGGCGTTGGCAATTTCAGAGGGAGAGGCAAGAATGCGTTTGAGAGAAAGGTCTGGGGGGATACCCGAGACGAGCTGACAATGCTCAGCAATAATGTCATTAAACGGTGAACCCGTACAATCAATTTCGGAGAAAGCGCTGGCAAAGACTGCGGCAAAGGTATTTGCCTTTTCTTTGTCGAGAATAATCGGAGAAGGAGAAGCAGAGGAAGTAAGCGGAGGATACTTATTACGACTACCCGTAAGAATTTTGTAGTTTCGCCAGAAGGTAGGGTCGGCTTTATTGACCTTTGCCAGGTTCCCTCTAAAAACTTCTTGCTTGTATTTACTTGCCCTTTGCTTGATTTCTTTGGTCAGTTGGTTGATGACCGCGAAGAAGTAACTACACCCTGTACGCTGGAGATCACGCCGATGTTTTCTCCTGAGGCGAATGAGGGATGTTAAAAAAGGATCATCAGGGAGATAAGGACGTGAGGATTTCTCCTTATAGATGGAAGATTTCCTAAGACAGGCAGTAAGAAAAGATTCGATGGTTCTTACTGAGATATCAATTTCAGCTTTATTACTGAGATGTCCAGTAATTTTCAGCTTATTAGTAAGAGATTTATACTTCTCCCAATCGTACGTTCTAAGAATATTGGGAGAGCACAAGACAGTTTCTTTCGCATTTAGAACAACCGGACTGTGATCGTATGGTAGCTGTTCGGCTAGCGTGCAATCGAAATCACAAGAAATGTCGACGAGGAACAAATCAAGATTAGACTCGGCGTTCCTACGGCGAAAGGTAGGTAGTTGTGAGGAAAAAATCCAGTAATTGGACTTGGAGCTGTGCTCGTGGAGGCTTCTGCCACTCCGGTTTGAGCGAGGGTCACCCCACGAGGGGTGCTTAGCATTAAAATCTTCGCCGATAATATAGGGGTATCTAAGACGAGAAAGTTGATCCAGAAAGCCCGGAGTCAAGAAGTGTATACTGCCACCAGAGTGAGTGCAGGAGAAGTAAGCCTGATGCATACGATGTTAGTGCCATCGTGTTGAGGAAAATCAATGATATTATAATCAAGAGAATTCTGTACAAGGATTACTACACCTCCTCCACGTCCAAGGATACTATCACAAGGTCGGTCAGAACTTACAGTCTTATATCCAGGTAGATGAAAGTCTTGGTCTGGTCGGAGCCAAATCTCAGTCAGAATAGCAATATTGATATTATTCTGTTGAAGATATACCGTAATGTCTGTTTGTTTGTGTAGAATGGAATTCACATTCCAGAAGAAAACTTTAGGATAAAGCCTGACTATGATGAGGTTGCCGAAACTTGCATGAAAGCAGCGAATTTCTCGGAATCCGTCCTGCACATCTTTAATTTAGACAAAAGAGTTTTGGCAGCAGCGAGAATTTTGTCGACGTTGCAAATAGCAGCTATTTCTTTGAATATTTGCATGGTCTCCTGAATCGAGGAAGCAGGTGGATGTGCGGTTTGTCCCTGGGACTGAGAACTGGTAGAAAAGGTATTCTCATACCTGGCCGAGAGAAAAGATTTTTTTGGGACAAGTACATTATTGTACGATACACTTGGCCGAAGCATAGCAGTTTCTACCGACCTGTGAGGGCCTGCAGCCGATGAGATTTGCTGCGCGAAGACAGGTGAAGGGTGTCGTTTCGCCCGCTTTTCTAAATAATTACCCAGAGCTGGGCATTTCGAGTAATTTGGGGTATGATCGCCGTTACAATTGACGCAAGTTGGTTTAGCAACTGTGGGCATTGGGCAATCGGAAGAGAAATACGGACCAGCACATTTCACACATTTGGGCTTGTAGCCACAGTTTAAAGAAGAGTGACCAAAGGCCTGACACTTGAAACACTGAGAATAGTTTGTGCGGGATAAAAATTTATCCCAGTATACTCGTGTGTAAAACAAGTGTGCGACTTTCCTGACGTTGTTAAGAGTAACTCCGTTGGGGAAAGTAACTTTGTATACGCAGTACAACGACTCCTTGGATCGTCAGCCACATATGGGAGAACAAGAAACGGGATTTAGATTGTGGAGTTTCATCTCCTCAATTAATTCATCGACATCCATACGTGGGAGGCCCTTCAGGGTCGCAGAAAGAACTTTTTCTGTATTTATTGTGAAGGTGTGAAAAGGGAGGTTCGCCTTTTCAAGCTTCCCTTTGAGATCACGGAAATGTTCGAATTTAGCTGGACACGGACTCTTGTGCCAAGAAATTTCAGCTTGAACTCACGCCCATATGACTCGGTAAGAGATTTGGTTAATCGAGGCATATTACCATCAAAGTTGACTATATACAGGGTGTCTCAAAATTCCTTCAGCTCCCGGAAATGGGCGGTTCCTTGGGTCATTTGAAGCGACATTTTCCTTAACAAAAATAGCGTCCGCGGCTTTGTTTAGGAGTTATTAACGAAAAACACGGACCAACCAGAGCGCGCCTAATCGCTCGGTGGCACGGTCAGCACGGCGAGCCGGGGGGAGGAGAGTGTTGTCGGTACGCTGCGATGTCGTAACAACCAACAGTTTCTCGATTATGTCCCGATTTCGATGAGCTTTGGGTATGTTGTAAAGACCACGATTCTGAACAACATTTCCCTTTAGACTTTTTGCCTCGCGTTTTTAGTTTACGAGATATTTGTAAAAACAGTACCGAAAGCTAAGGGTTGTACGGTCAGGTCAACGAACTGTACAGCTGATGGTAGATAGCAGGTATACGACAATCACATGTTTCGGTTTTCCTGCAGATTTGTACGCAAGTCGATGGGTTACTGTTCGAAAAGGTCGTCCGTCCTTTCACCCAGCAAGAGGTAGAAATGCCAGGTCGGCGAGGCGTTTTAGGGTCCCTATTGTCCTATGCCTCCCTTAAGAAACTTTCTAAAAGAAAGACGGAGGACGTTTTCAAACAGTAACCCATCGACTCTGCGTCGATCCAACTTTCGTTGTGAGTTCACCCAGCAGGGTCAGCGACATCAAGGGTGGCCGGTGGCTCCGTAACTGAATTTCCGAAATCAACCAGGGAAAGTTCATCCAGGATGGTGGGCGAATCCCCATGCGCGAAATTAACCGGGGAAACGGGCTCCGGTATTTGAAAAATGTCGAGCGGATCGACGGAGGGTTCGGATAACGAGCGAACGTAAGTTGTCGGATCGACAGTAACGCGATGTTCACTTAGTTCGGTGGCTGACCTGGACGTTTCAAGGGCTGGTGCATCTGCATCCTGCGGTGCAATACTACTGGCGGCAGTAGGGCACGACCCTGAAGCAAAAATAAGGACCCGGCGGGTCACACTCGAAACTTTTTTCCCCTTGGCCGTAGCTGACGCTACTAGGTCCGGCGAGAATTTTCGGACGACTCCGCGGTTTTCCGTCGCGAGAATTTTAAATTCAATGGCTTTGCGCCGCACATGATGGGGCGCTTAGATAAAAATCCGGTGGGGCGGCTGGCCGCCACTTACCCGGAAAGAAGGGCAATTTTGCCCTAGAAGAGGGAAACGCTTCGGGGTAACCGACGCGTTAGCCCGAGAGACAGAAAAGAATAGAAGATGAAGTACTTACAGAAGAGAAGAGAAGAGAAGAGAAGAGAAGAGAAGAGAAGAGAAGAGAAGAGAAGAGAAGAGAAGAGAAGAAAGAACAGTAATTACATCAAACATAAAGAAATAACAGAGACCAGACAGGCTGTGACGAAATCGCAATCAAAACACAGTGGTAGAGGCACGTCCGCATACGACGGACGCTAACAACCGAATGCCACGATGCCCAAGGGTGGTCAAGTTAGCTGGTTTTTTTTTTTTTTAAATTAAGTCTGTAGGCCTGTGCCTGGCAGCTTTATTGTACCGCCTTACCAGGGAACAGAATTTTAGCATGGATTTGGCGTTACCTTTGTAGAGTAGAGGTTGCTTTGTAGCAGAAATAAGGCAGGAGGGGGGAAAAAATTTTCAAAAAACCGAAAATAACGAGGGAGATGGGGGAGATGGGAGACGACGGATGAGGGATAGGAGGGTGGGCTGTCGCTGATCGCGAGGTATAAGGACCCCTGGAAGGGGTTTTTCGGAGAACGGCAGCCTTTGTCTAGCCACGGCCGTAGTAGCATGTACGGCTGCGCACAGATGGCAATTGCGGAGCGCAGTAAGGCAAGTTGTACGCCGGGTTGTCAACCCCATAGGAGGTTTTATACAGTGAAACGCGCTGTGAGAGGTAAGCAGCGGCGCCTCAGGAGGGCAGACAAGGAAAGCCTCAGCACGCACTAGGGTGGTCGGAGATGGTGGTAATGCAAGAGAAATCTCTTCTTTATACGGTAAGGGATTTGATGGAGGTTGAATTCCCCTGTGAGACGAACGAGTGGGTTCGGTGGAGGTGAATCTCATATTTGTTAATGGTATTAATGTAGAATTCCAGTAAGCTCGGCATTTTAGCGATGTCATTGACGAGACTGGTAGGGGTTCCTGTAGGGAGACCCAAAATTATCTTTAGAATGCGAGACTGGGCACGGCTCGCGACCTTAAAATTTTTCACTGCGGCGGCTATCCACAGATGCAGGCCATATGTAAGAACCGATCGTAGACACACCTTGTAGAGGGTGAGTCTTAAACTGCGGTTTAGCGGCGAGTTTTGCGATATCAATTTGTGGATGGCACCTGCGGCCGCACGTGTTTTAGAGACACGATCTATTATCGCCTCCCTCCGTATTAGTTTCCTGTCCATTATGACCCCCAGATATTTAATCTTGTCTTCCCATGGAACAGCCACGTTCGTGATGGTTAGCCGAGGTACTGACTTCAGTTTAACTCTCGAGGTGAAGAGAATGGCCATAGTTTTGGTAGGATTAACAATAAGCTTCCAGAGTTCAAAGAAGTTGATAACTGTATCTAGATA
Source organism: Lasioglossum lativentre (assembly GCA_916610255.1). Lineage (NCBI taxonomy): Eukaryota > Metazoa > Arthropoda > Insecta > Hymenoptera > Halictidae > Lasioglossum > Lasioglossum lativentre. The sequence continues at coordinate 27,188,338 of OU744359.1, read as the reverse complement.
ACCTTGCAATTTTAGCGTAGCAATGCGGGGATTTTTGTGAGGGCAGAAGAGCAGAGTATCGTCCGCATACATTGCCAGTTGGGAAACGTCATCCTTGGGTGTGTCATTGACGAAGATATTAAAGAGAATCGGGCCGAGTATGGAACCCTGTGGCACTCCAGCAAGGACGTTATGACTAAGAGAGTCGGACCCGTTGATTGCCACGTATAATTTTCTATCTGTCAGATAATTTAGAATAAATTTCTGAATAAGCCGGTCGAAGCCCATGTTGTTCAGCTTGAAAATTAACTCCTTGTGCCAGATGGTGTCGAAAGCCTTCGTCAGGTCGAGGAAAACCGCAGGGACAGACTTACCTGTATTTACCTGGTGAGTAACCAGCTGTGAGAATCTCACCAATTGGTGAGTGGTCGAGTGCATAGACCGAAAGCCGAATTGCTGATCGATAATAAGGTTTTTGCTCCTGAGAAAAGATAGGAGGAGCTTCTGGATACATTTCTGAAGGAGCTTTCCCAGAATCGGGAGTAGGCTAATCGGCCTGTAATTATCAGGCGATTTATGGTCTTTGCCTGGCTTAGGAATGGGGACGACCTTGGCGACCTTCCATTTATCGGGGAAGTACGCCAGGTTATAGCAGGAAGAGAAGATGTAATAAAGTTGCGTGACAACTTTACGACCGGCCTTCTTGAGCATCGGGGCCGTGATTTTATCGTAGCCGGGCGCCTTATTGTTATGGAATGTTTTAATGGCGTTAACTATGTCAGATGGCGTGACGAAAGGGCGTCTCGAGGAAAGGTCCGCGGGTGTGTCCATTATGGATTGCGTGTGGTCCGAAATAACTTTATTAAGTGGCGAATTCGTTTAGTCGGCTCCGGAAAAGGAGCTGGCAAAAACAGTTGCAAATGCATCTGTCTTTGTCTTGTCAAGAGTGATAGGAGAGGGGGGAGCAGGAGAGGTAAGTGGTGGGTATTTGGTACGAGTGCCAGTGAGAATCTTGTAGTTCCGCCAGAAGGTGGGGTCAGATTTATTTAATTTTGTAAGATTTTTGGTGAAAAGTTCACGCTTGTATTTGGCCGCCCTGTGCTTGATTTCACTCGTGATATGCTTGATGTTGACGGTACAGAGCCAGCTACTAGTGCGCTGAAGATCGCGGCGGTGCTTTCTCCTGAGCCGAATGAGGGCAGTTAAGAGAGGATCGTCGCAGAGGTGAGGACGTGCAGACTTCTCCTTATATACGGAGGACCTCCTGAGACAGGCGGCAAGGAAGGACTCAATGGTCTTCACTGATGCGTCGATCTCAGTTCTATTACAGGGGTGGCCAGTAATATGGAACTTGTTGGTGAGGTGTGTATACTTTTCCCAGTCGAATGTCCGAAGGATGTGTGGAGGGAACAGTGAGGCCTCCTTGGGACTCAGTAGGACTGGGCTGTGACCTGATGGAAGCAGATCAATTACCGCACAGTCGAAGTCACACGAGATGTCAGTGAGGAAAAGGTCGAGGTAGGATGTGACGTCGTTTCTACGAAACGTGGGTTCTTGGGAGGAAAGGATTCTATATTTGGATCTGGATACGTGGTCTTGTAGGGATCTGCCATTTCGGTTTGAGCGCCTGTCACCCCAATCAGGGTAGTAAAAAGGTCCTAACATGTCGACTATATAGCCATTGGTTGTGCAAACTGTAAAAGGTTTGCACAGTGTCACCTTTTTCTGACCTGAATACGATTTTCTTTGGTACGCGCTGTTTGAGCTTTTCTCATGCCGGATGTACGTACCGTCGAAAATCAGTGCTAACTGGTCTTTAATATTGTATAACTGCTTCGCTACAAGGGATGTTTCATTTTTAATTAAGTGCTCGCGAGAAAAAGCTCTAACACCGAAATGCACAGGTAAAATATCTTTTTCGAATGAGTTTAAAACGGAATTGCAAAAATCTGATACTTGCTGCTGCTCTCGCTCTAATCCGAGAATTGCAGCTATTAAACTATTCGAATTTCCAGTGCGCAATTTGAATAAAAAAACAACAACAGCTTGAGTAATGTCACGTTGCTGTGTATTTCGCATGGAAGTCATCATTTGTCGAAGTTCTATAAGATTTTCCCAAGTTAACCCAGTAAATACCCAGTAAAGGCGTTCTTCTGATAACGTAAAATCACCCACTTTATCTTTAATGCTAGAATCATGAGTAACTGCAAGGTATTCGAAATAATTTTTAAGTTCCTCGGAATCAATTAAACTAGTATTTGAGTAAGCACGCAAGCGTTCGATAATATCTTCGTAAAAAAGATTATTGACTATTATATGATCGAGACAGCACCGATTTCCTTTCGGAACAAATATCTTGCGCATAAGAGACACTTGTTTTCTCGCTTCAGAGGGGACATTATGAATATTTGTTTTGGATCCACATATAAAACAATATGCATGAGTTGCAACAACTCTTGAAAATGGAATTTCAACATATGTAAGGTTTTGTTCTGGGGGATTACTCAAATTCAATGTAAATGATGAATCTCTTAGCGACGAAGATGATGGATCACAAGATGAACAATTTTGAATTGAAGATATATTTTCTAAGCTAGAGGATGACATATCAACTGATGTTACGTCTACGGCGGACGCTTCACTTAGGGATGCTCCGCCGGAAGATCTTTCAATAGAGGGTGATATAAAAGACGCTTCATTTGAGCATAATGATAAAACGGGTGTTGTCGTACGAGGCAATTCGATAGATGATGTTTCAACTGTGGGTGTTACATTAGAAGATGCGCCCATTGGAGATATTTCGACCGAAGCTACAGTTGAAAGGGACACTTCGATGGATGAAGTTCCAGCTATGGGGGTTAAACTAACAGAAGATGTTTCACCACTGGTTTCTTGAAATTCGTCAGATACCCTTGCTTGTCTCCTGTATATAAAAAAGCGGCACTTATTGCAGAGTACGTCACCAACAGTCACCACTTTATCTAAAACTCTAGACCACCTAGTTGCCTCAATAACTGTAGTTAACCGTTTTATTCTACCACCTTTTCTTGCACCCCGAATCAGAATATTACATTTAATGCACCTAACACACCAGGATCTAGTATTAACGAATTCTACACTTTCACTTCACATGCTGATAACACTCGGAAAATAAGTTTACTTGCACAATACCGCTAACTCACTACGCTCTTCACCGTTTGGAGGTCCGTACAAGAATGATCATGATTGCTTGGTGTAAGAATTTTCACAATTCGGAGTGTTCTTTCCTAATTTCCCGGTCTGGAGGGGGTAAGTTCAGTTTTGCGACCGTACCCCTCTCCCACCCAACCCCGGCGGCCGATGGGTGATTAACAGGTAAAAAGTAATATAGCAATTCGTTACCTGGTAGCCGGGACTCGCAGAGTCATAAAGCGAGTAGAGAAACGAAAAGGTAAACGTAAGACGGTCGACAGGTACTTTTATGAATGTACAATAAAAGTTAATGAAACACGGAAAGTTTGTCTCTTTAAATATGCTTTCATGGATTTGTTATTTTACTTTAACAGGTATCGGAACACCTGCTTTCCTCACTCATTGTTAGGGAAGGCAAGTAACGGACCTGAGTGGTTCATACACAACAATTGCTGTTCCGCATAAAAGACGAGGTACCAAAAGGGAATGCCTCAAAAGAACTAAATAACAATGGAGCCATTTCTACAACTTGATAACAAAGTATTTAAAACTAAAAGTATTCTACAAAAGTAGCATTGATTATTACATAGTTAGAAATAAAGAAAAAAGAATTAATCAAAAGAAAAAAAATGTAGGCATATGACGGGGCGCGAACCTAGTATACACAGGTTGAGCTGTTGGAAACAAAGTTAATATTTTCAGATGTTATGCGCTGACGCAGTAGAATACTAATCAAGTTAACTTCATTTTTTAATTATTTCTGTGAAATGTTCAAGGTTTATCAGTGCCTAATAGACTTAGAGAATAAATATAACGTAACAATTTTAAGGTTACCTTAGGTCTTCGCGGAAAAAACGTCGAAAAAATCGGTTTTTATTTTTTTTAACTACCGCGCAGACAGCCGAAAAATATGAAAAAATTCATGAACGATAATTATAACAATATATCGATACCCGTAAAAAGGAAAATGTGGTCACTTTAAAACTTCCATGTGAAATCTGCATTCTTTCGATTTTTTGAGGTTTTTGATTTTTTACAAGCAGGATTTTCAATTTAAAGATCTGAAACGAATTGCAGAGTATGTATTTGGGTGCTCGACATGTGTGAGATTTTTCTCAGAATTTATGAACATCATTAACTAGGGAAAATAGGCCAAAAACTGATTTTTCGATTTTACCCTATAACTACCCTCCCGATCGAGATATAGGGTTGAAACTTTGCGCAGTATCTTTTTTCTTGATGCTCTATCGAATGACCCATTGGCCATAAAATTCGGTTCAAGGGCACTTTTGACCATCTTATCCGGCTATACCCTTTGTTTTTAACCGCTACGGCGCATAGTGGGCAATTCGGACGAAATTGGCGACAAAATCAAAGAACTTTCGATAGAAATGAGATAGAGTGATGAAATTTTTTTTAAATTGAAGCTGAAACTTTGTAGAATATGAGAAAAATAGGGAGATTATGGTAAAAACGTTTTTTAACCTTGATAAAATTCGTTAAACTCGTACAATTTCAAGAAAATTGTGGTTTTTCAATCACCACGCGCGGAAAAAATTTTTTTAATACAGGCTAAACATCATTTCCCGTAGATTTTTTCACGCTGATTTTAAATCTGGTTTCAAAATTTGTCTACGACATCACGATTTGGAAAAAATTTTTTTTTTTGACAAACAACTAATGCAATCATTTTTTCGTAGAAATGATTTAATAACACATTATTTTGCATGTATATCGTATTTTCATATATGGAACGCAATAAAAATAATAATAATTAAGTATTTTAACGTGTTCCGGCATTTCGTAAGCTACCGATCCTTCTCACCGTCGTCGCGTAGCCTCGCGGATGACGTCACGTCATCCGCGCGGCCCCCTCACCTCGTTAGCCACCGAACAGGTGGATTTTCGGCTACCTACCGGCTGATCGGCACTCGTCTTGATACAGTACACGCGTAAACACGTATTACATATATCGAAAACCGCCTCTTGCGTTAAGCGTTCTCACATCGTGAGTTACCTCGTTCGTCCGTCTTCAGTGTTCTCGCCGCGTCTCGTATTGTACTAGTAATCGTTATTTCTGTGGTTATTGTATTTATTAAACGTTTGTTAAACCGTGTACAAAGTTCTTCACTACACCGACGAAATCCCACTGATTCGCTTTTCCGATCTCCAACATTTTTGGTCCTTCGAGCCGGATAGATCGGCGGCTCTCAGCATCTCACTCTGAGATCATAATCAGTGGGAAACGCAGTAGTGAAACGCATCCGGAAACGCGTGTGCAAGTTACAGGCAAATCGCACTGTACATTCAAACTGGTTCGTTAACCGTTGGCAACCGCTCGGGTGTTTGGTGTTTGTGTCGCGCTCGCGTCTCGTGACCTCGCGTTCGTTACCAAGTCGTTCAAAATGACAACGGCCAAAGCGCTCATCGCGTTACAATTTGAACTCCACCAGAGCATCAGCCGAATCATCGTAAACACGAAGAAAAAAGGACTAGCCAACCTCACAGAGGCTTATCTACAGGCACGGTTAGATGCACTCCTGCGCAGTTGGGATGAATTCCGTGCAAACCACGTGCAACTGCGAGAACTATGCAAGGACGAGGTGCAGAAGCACGAGTATTTCACCCGGGATCTGCGAGACGATTGTGAAGAGCTGGTCATCGACACTCAGGCCACCCTCTGCAACATGCTCAAGGATCTATCGCCCCAGGGTTCCGCCTCTAAGGGCAATACCAGCTCCCACGACCCCGCGGCCACCTCATCAGCGAAACTCCGACGAATCGACGTTCCCGAGTTCTCCGGGGAATTCAAAGAGTGGCCATCGTTCCAAGCGGTCTTCACGTCACTGGTGATAAAAAACGCGAGCCTCGACGAAACCGAGAAGTTTCATTATCTGCTCCGGAGCCTTAGCGGCGACGCGCTCGACCTTGTGCGGAGTATACCGGTGGACGGCGCTCAGTTCGAACGCGCGTGGAGACTAATAGTCGGACAATACGACAACAAACGCGTCCTTGTCGACGATCTACTCGATACCCTGTTTTCATTATCCCCGGCGAAATCGGAATCCGCAACGGAACTGAAACGAGTGCGCGGGACGGTTAACCAAATCCTCGGGGCGCTCGAGGTATTGAAATGCCAAGTGCAGCATTGGGACCCGTTCATCATTTTTTGGGTAACGCGACGACTGGATCCTGATACGATGAAAGCGTGGGAACTCCTCATCGCCGATCAAACTGATTATCCAAAATTTGCCGTACTCGACAAATTTTTACAAAATCGCGTACGCGCGCTCGCCACAGTCGACTCCGCCAACGCAGCCGCGACACCCCTGAGATCGCGATCGTACAGCGCGCATTCGCATGCCACCGCCGCCCCTCCGAACCGGTGCATCCTGTGCCCCGCGGAGCACTACCTCGGCAGCTGCCCGAAATTCATGGCCAAGAGCCCGGAGCAGCGCAAGCAGTTCGTGACGCAGCAACGACGCTGTTACAACTGTTTGGGGAATCACCCACGCAAGGTCTGCCGCAGCACCAAACGATGCTTCCACTGCACATCGCGTCACCATACGTCGCTGCACGAAGCCGCCGCGTCATCAGCGTCAGCGTCAGCCGCAATAGGTGAGGATTCATCCGCAACCGTACTTCAGGTTACGCCAGTCTCGCCCAAGGTCTCGCTGCGTCGCCCGATGCTCCTGGCGACCGCACTCGTGGATGTCATCGCCGCCACCGGGGAACGCCTCCAGGCTCGAGTCCTGCTCGACCAAGGATCGGAGGTGTCCTTCATCACCGAGTCCATCTGCCAACGACTGCGCCTTCCACGGCAGCACGCCAGCCTGCCAATCTACGGGATCGGGGCCGGTCACAACGTGACGACCCGGGGCGTATCGACGTTCCTCATGTCTTCGCGTACCGAGACGTTCACCTGCAAGGTAAAGGCGTTTATCTTGCCCAAACTAACTCATTATGCCCCCACCGTAGATGCCCCGCATGCAAGTTGGGCGCATTTACGAGGATTGACCTTGGCCGACCCGACCTACCTGGAGACGCAGCCTATCGACATCGTGATCGGCGTCGATGTGTACAGCCGTATCATTCGACCTGACATCAGGCGAGGAGACGACGACGATCCAGTCGCCCAGCTGACCAAGCTAGGATGGATCATCTCCGGTCCAGCTGCCTCCGGATTGTCCAACGCCGCAACCGTCGGAGTCTCCAGCTTCCAGTGCGGAGTCGACCGAGATCTGTTCGACCTAATCCAGAAATTCTGGGTCCAAGAAGAGCCGAACACGCACCTCGACACGACCCTGACGGACTCCGAGCGGCAATGTGAGAATCACTTCGTCGATACTCATTCCCGCGATGACACCGGACTCCGGCAGCACTCCAAATTTTACGGCGTAACGAAAAGGTTCTCGCGTCGCGGCCGGACTTCAAGTCAAAATACGTCGAGTTCCTCGACGAGTACGAAAAACTCGGTCACATGCGTATTGTATCCGACCGCGACACGAAAACGAAACCCGCGGCGTTCGTACTCCCGCACCACGGCGTCTTCCGCGAATCGAAAATACGCGTTGTATTCAACGGATCGCACCGCTCATCGGCCGGCACATCCCTCAACGACTGCCTGCACATCGGTCCGAAATTGCAGGTGGACCTAGCCGACGTTATTCTCCGCTGGCGGAGATTTCAATTCGCGTTTGCGGCAGACGTTGAGAAGATGTACCGACAAATCCGCGTACATGAAGACGACCAGACCTTCCAGCGAATAGTCTGGCGTTCTGATCCCTCGCATCCGGTTCAGGAATACGCGCTTACCACCGTCACCTACGGCCTCGCGTGCGCCCCGTTTCTCGCGTTACGATGTCTCAAGCAATTGGCCATCGACACGATATCATAACCCGGGAAACGTACGTTGACGACGTGTTATCAGGCGCGAACGGTCTGCCCGAAGCCCAGGAGAAGATACACCAACTTCAGCGTATTCTGGGAGCGGGTGGATTCGCGCTGAAGAAATGGGTCGCGAACTGCGCCGAATTAGTCCCCGCGGAAGAGCGAGGTCCGGAGTCGTGCGAAAGGAAAGCGATGTCCGTCGATGCCCCGCACCGCGCCCTCGGTCTCGCGTGGAACACCGCCTCCGATTCGTTCTCGTTTTCGTTTGAGCCCCCTACGCACGCGCGCAGTTCCAAGCGAGGGGTACTGTCGACCATCTCTCAATTATTCGACCCGCTAGGTTGGCTCACGCCCGTCACTGTGCGGGGAAAAATGCTCATGCAGGAATTATGGACGCAGAAAACGGGATGGGATGACACACTCCCCCTCGACTTCGCGCCCCGATGGGATCGATTCTGCACCGATTTGACGGAGATTCGCGAGTTAACGCTGGATCGGTGGATCGGACCGCTAGACCCCGATCGCGGCGCCGAGATCCACGGATTTGCCGATGCATCCACGCGCGCCATGGGCGTCGTGATATACCTACGGGTCCGAACCGACGACGATACGTTTCGCGTCACACTGCTCTCCGCCAAGTCCAGAGTCGCTCCCATCAAGCCGATGACAATTCCGCGTCTCGAATTGTCGGCCGCTCTCCTACTCGCAAAGCAGGTAGCGCATATTCGGAAAGCGTTGGAACTCGAGCGGATTCCAACGCATATGTGGACGGACTCGGCCGTAGCGCTCGCGTGGATTCGCAGCCCTCCCGCCAAATGGAAGGACTTCGTGCGAAATCGCGTCGCGGACATTCACGAGACTATACCGCAAGCGTATTGGCACCACGTGCCCGGGACGTGCAATCCAGCGGACCTAGCATCCCGCGGTGTCTCACCGCGGTCATTACTCGATTCCATTTGGTGGCAAGGGCCAGCGTGGCTGCGAGACTTCTCTCCGGCATGGTCCGCGGAGACCCTGTCCCCCGATCCCCGCATCGATATGGAAAGGCGACCTGAGAAAAAAGTGTCAACGTTACATGCCGCACCGACACCTTCGTGGAGGTTAATCGAACGTTTCTCTTCACTTCTGACTGAGAGACACCAAATGGCATAGGCACGTCCGCATGCGACGGACGCTAACAACCGAATGAGAAACTGCTGAACTTCAACGCCCAAGCGACGCTGTCCTGAGAACGGAGAATCGAAGGGGTGGTCTTTTTTTTTTTTTTTTTATATCATAAGAAAGGCGGCCTGTACCTAGTGGCATAAGTGCCACTTTACCAGGGTGGAAGAAAATTTGTTAAAGAAAGTGGTGTTACCTTGGTAAGGATATAAGTTGCAGTATAGCAAGCGAAAATAGGTGGGGAGTAAAATTTTCAAAATAGCTCCGAAATGGATTCGCTTTTGAAGAGCGGCAATAAAAGACCTGTTGAGAGACAGGCTCACAAGAGAGTGACAACGGCAGCACGTCGGAAGTATTCCGACGTGTACTAGTAGTATGTGTTTGTATACGACATAATTTACACACAAAGGTGTGGGAAGGAAAATAGTATAGGCGGGTCGATGCCGCTGGGCATGCCACAGAGAGGTAGAAATTTAGAAGCATAGCGCATGCGGTATAAGCATGCAGGTAGGGCAAAAAGGGTCGGGCAGGAGTACCGAAGTGCAGTGTAGGCAGGGATGCCGTCGGGGTAACAAGCAGGATAGATACTTGAGGGTATCAAGGTGGACGGTGATGGTAGTAGTACAGCGGAAATCTTTTCTTGATGCGGTATGGTATCTGGTGAGGACCGTATTCTCCGGTGAGACGAACGAGCTGGTTCAGGTGCAGGTTAACCTCGTATCTGTCAATGATATTAGAGCAGAATTCCAAGAGACTTGGTATGTTCAGAAGTTCGTTTATTACGCAAGTGGGGGTGCGTGTAGGGAAACCAGTGATGATTTTCAAAATGCGAGTTTGGGCACGGCTCGCAATTTTAAAGTTGGAGACCGAAGCGGCTATCCACAAATGCAGGCCATACGTGAGGACTGAGCGTAGGCAGACCTTGTATAAGGTTAGTCTCAGACTACGGTTCAGAGGTGAAGCTTGGGAAATCAATTTATGGATGGCCCCAGCAGCAGAACGAGTTTTCGACACCCGGTCGAGAATAGCCTCCCTCCAGGTGAGTTTGCTATCCATTACGATACCTAGGTATTTAATTTTCTTTTCCCACGGAATGGCAACGTTTTTTACAGAAAGCTGCGGGGTGTCATTTAGCTTTCTCCGCAAGGTAAAGAAGATTGCCTGGGTCTTGGCAGGGTTTACAATTAGCTTCCAGGTTTCGAAGAAGTTTATAATTTTATCAAGATACCTTTGCAGGTTGCTTACAGCAATATGAGGGACCTTGTGAGGACAGAAGAGCAAGGTATCGTCAGCGTACATGGCAAGTTGAGATCTGTCATCGTTGGGTATGTCATTTACATAAATGTTAAAAAGCACTGGGCCGAGGATAGAGCCCTGCGGGACGCCAGCAAATATACCATGTGTTGGAGAGTCATAACCATTGATTGAAACAAATAGTTTCTTATCAGTAAGATAGTTCAATATGAACTTCTGCAGGAGCAGGTCAAGGCCTGCGTTACCCAATTTATAAATTAAAGCCCCATGCCAGACCGTATCGAAAGCTTTAGTGAGATGAAGGAAGACTGCGGGAACCGACCTTCTAACATTTAGTTGATGTGTGACCAGCTGGGAAAATCTGACCAGCTGGTGGGTAGTTGAGTGTGCTGACCTGAACCCAAATTGTTGGTCGATAATAAAGTCCTTACTTCTTAGGAAATCCGAGAGAAGTCAGAGGATACATTTCTCTAGAAGTTTTCCCAGGGTCGGAAGCAAGCTAATCGGGCGATAGTTGTCTGGCGTTTTATGGTCTTTGCCTGGCTTAGATATGGTGACAACCTTGGCCAATTTCCACTTGTCGGGGAAGTAGGCCAGGTTGTAACAGGCAGAGAAGGTGTAATAAAGTTGAATGATTGTTTTATGACCAGCATGCTTAAGCATTTGGGCTGTGATATTATCGTAGCCAGGGGCTTTATTATTTTTAAGTGTTTTAATGGCACCGACAATTTCAGAGGGAGAGGCAAAAGTGCGTCTAAGAGAGAGATCTGTAGGGGAGCTCGAGACAAGCTGGCAATAGTTAGCAATGGTGACATCGAACGGTGAGCCCGTGCAAACAGTTCCCGAGAAGGCACTGGCAAAAACTGCAGCAAAAATATTTGCCTTTTCTCTGTCAAGAAAAATCGGAGAAGGGGAGGCAAAAGAAGTGAGCGGTGGGTACTTAGTACGTGTGCCCGTCAGTAGCTTGTAGCTTCGCCAGAAGGTAGGATCGGTTTTATCTACCTTAGCCAGGTTGCCTCTAAAAATCTCCTGCTTATATTTACTTGCTATTTTTTTGATTTCTTTAGTTAGTTGTTTTATGACAACAGTGAAGAAAGCACAGCCCGTACGTTGGAGATCACGTCGGTGTTTTCTCCTGAGGCGAATGAGGGAGGTTAGTAGAGGATCGTCTGGAAGATAAGGACGCGAGGATTTTTCCTTAAAAATGGAGGACTTCCTAAGACAGGCGGTGAGAAAAGATTGAATGGTTCTGACTAAAGTGTCGATTTCAGCTTGGCTACTGAGGTGACCAGTGATTTTCAGCTTATTTGTAAGAGATTTATACTTTTCCCAGTCGTACGTTCTGAGAGTGCTAGGAGAAAACAGGGCAGCTTCTTTTGGATTCAGAAGAATCGGACTATGGTCAAATGGCAGTTGTTCGGCTAGCGTGCAATCAAAGTCACACGGGACGTCGACAAGAAACAGATCAAGGTAGGAGACAACATTCCCTCGTCGAAAAGTAGGAAGCTGCGGTGAGAAAATTCTGTACTTGGATTTAGTACTGTGCTCGTGGAGGTTTCTACCACTCCGGTTTGTACGAGAGTTTCCCCAGGAGAAGTGCTTAGCATTGAAGTCACCGCCGATAATATAGGGGTATTTGAGACGGGAAAGTCGATCCAGAAGACCCGAAGTTAAGATTGTGCGGGGATGTACGTATGTCGCCACCAGGGTGAGTGCAGGAGAAGTGAGCCTAATGCATACGATGTCAATGCCATCGTGTTGTGGGAAGTCGACGATATTATAGTCGAGAGAACTCTGTACGAGTAATACGACACCTCCTCCTCGCCCAAGGGGACTGTCGCAAGGTCGGTCGGAACGTATGGTCTTGTAACCAGGTAAGTAGAAATTATGGTCTGGCCTAAGCCACGTCTCCGTAATAATTGCAATGTTGATATTGTTTTGTTGTAGGTATAGTGCAATACCAGTCTGTTTAGACAGAATGGAACTCACATTCCAGAGGAAAACTTTGGGATATAACCCGCCTATGAAAAGGTTGCCGATACTTGCATGAAGGCAGCGAATTTTTCAGAATCCGTCCTGCACAACTTTAATTTGGATAGAAGTGTTTTGGCTGCGGCGAGGATTTTCTCAACGTTGCAAATAGCAGCAATTTCCCTGAAGGCTTGCATGGTTTCCTCAATTGGGGAAACCGATGGGTTAGTTGGCTGACCCTGGAGCTCAGGGCTCTTTAAAATAGTATTCTCGTTCCTGGATGGGAAAGAGGATTTTTTCGGTGCAAGGGCACTGCTGCAGTCGAGGAATATTGCTGCGAGTGGGCAGGCGGAGGATATCGCCTTGCCCGTTTTTCTAAATAGTTCCCTAGAGCAGGGCACTTTGAGTAATTGGCGGTATGATCGCCGTTACAATTTGCGCAGGTTGGTTTGGTAACTGTGGGCGTAGGACAGTCGCAAGAGAAGTGTGAGCCAGCGCATTTGACGCATTTGGGCTTATAGCCACAATTTAAGGAGGAATGGCCAAAAGCCTGACATTTGTAGCATTGGGAGTAATTTATTCGGGACGAAAATTTGTCCCAGTATACGCGCGTGTAGAAGAGATGCGCAACTTTCCTAACATTGTTCAGGGTAACTCCGTTAGGGAAAGTTACTTTGTAGACACAGTATAGTGACTCTTTGGTACGCCTGCCACGAATGGGAAAACAGGAGACAGGATTTAAATCATGGAGTTTCATCTCCTCGATTAGCTCATCAGTGTCCATGAGCGGAAGGCCTTTAAGGGTCGCGGAGAGAACTTTCTCTGCATTAATTGTGAAGGTATGGAAGGGGAGGTTCGCCTTCTCCAGTTTTCCTTTGAGATCGTGGAAATGTTCTAGCGAATTCAGCTGGACTCGGACTCGCGTACCAAGAAATTTGAGTTTAAAATCACGCCCATATGACTCGATTAGAGATTTGGTAAGACGGGGCATATTGCCATCAAAGTTGGCAATGTATAGTGGAGGTGGTTTCGAGATAGCCTTCTTAGGCAAGGCTTCAGGAGACGAGACATTCTTAATAGAATTTGTTTTAGATTTCTGCTTGTTCGATGTTGAAGGCGCTGTATCTCGAAGAGAAGGGCCAGCATGTCGAATATTTACGGTAGAAGCGGGTAAATCATTCGAGGTTCCAGTGAACGAGCCAAGGACGTTAAATTTGTTTGCTACCGAAACAGCGGGGATTGACCCGAGGTGAGTCACGTCCTGCATGTTTGGAAGAGAAATTATATTTTCAAAAGACGAGCTGTCTGTGTTAATTCGCTTTTGTTTTTTAGGCAGAGGTGAGAGTCGTGGCTGCGGCTGTTTATGCGACAGCGTGTTGAAGGTCGCCGTTTTGGTTATGGTAGACGGCGAGTCAAACAAGACATGAGGGCTGGATTCAAAATCTATAATTAAATTTTGAGAAGAAGGGCTATTATCAACGATAGAAATCTGGTAGGGAGAGCTATTATCAACGATAGAAAGCCGATGGCCCCGCTACCAAATTTACGGGTTCACCAAGAGAGAAGTCGTCAAGCGCTTGGAGACAATTTCCAAAAGCGGAACTCTGCCGTGAATCGTGCTCCGATATTAAAGGAGTGTTGAACTGAGCAACTGAAGGTTCGGACGTAGAACGAACTAAAACTACAGGGTCAGTACTGGCCCTAGGCACGTTTAGGACCGTCTCCGATTGGGAAATTTCCGGAGGCGGAGCAGCGACATCGCGAAAAGATTTGGCATCCGCTGTGAGCGGGCACGGAAGAACAGAAGAAGGAGAGTGCTTTCGAGGCACGATTGCAACCCTTTCGACTTGGGCCGAGGCCAGAGTAACTACGTTTGGCGAGAACTTACGGATGACTCCACGGTTTTTCGTAGGAGGCCTTTTAAACTCGACTGCCTTGCGCCGCACATTGGGGCGCTAGTCTAAATTAAAAGAAGGGCGATTTTCCGCCACTCACGCAGGAAAGAAGGGGCTTAGGCCCCGGAAAGACACACAGAGCACACCAAGAAACCACTAAAGTCGTACACAGTAGAAGAAGAGTTAGATACCAAAGATAGAGAGAAGACTCATGAAGACTGTAAAGAACAGAAAGACAAGAGCGCGGTAGAGACACGTCCGCTTGCGACGGACGCTAACAACCGAATGAATGTGTTTTTCCTGAATCGAAGGGGTGGTCAAGTTAGCTGGGACACCCTGTATACTTGCGAAACCGGAGCACGGACCATGGAGAGTGCCGCTCGAGTCGCGGTGGACTCGCTCGGCAACCGGTGCCCTGATTGGTGCGTGCACGCGCTCGGCCGTGATTGGCGCGAGACCGTGCATGCACAAGTTTATAAATATGACCCGTGCTCGGTATTTGATGTTATTCGCGACGGGGCTTCGCCACGGAACGCTTCGTCGCATATTCTTAAACCTCCCATGCTCGCACAACGACATAAGAAATATCTCCGCAAGAAGAACAAGGAGTTCTTGAAAAACCAATGGATACAATCAATACCCCAAAAGATCTCAGAAATCAGAACGAATATATTTGAAAACCATCAATGTTTCATAGAAAATCGAAGAAACCAAGCTATTCTTACACGACTGAGAATTGGCCACTGGAAATTAACACACAACAAAATCTCCACTTCAGTCAAACACGTCCTGATTGAGTTCCCCTCTTTACAGGTAGAACGTAGTAGATTTAACATCCCAGGAAGTCTTAGGAGAGCACTGAACAGTGAGAATGAAATTAACGATGTCATACGCTTTGTCACCTACATGAACGTGAGGAGTAGAATATGAATGTACTTATAATCACACGCAATGTAATGTAACGTAACGTAATGTAATGCAATGTAACGCGGTAGCTAATAACCCCAGATGTTCATCCAACCTTAAATAAAACAAATATAAAAAAATTAACACAAAGTCCTGTGGCAGCCTCAAGGACAGTTTGACGAATCTAAAAATGACTAATGACTTGGAGGAACAATAAAAAGAAAAGTACATATTTGATTGATATAAGTTTTTGTGGTTTATTTTAGCACATTATGAAGTACATGAAACAACATTAAAAAAATGCTATTATTTAACTTTCCGACAGTAAATTTCCGGTATCCTTTACATAACTTTTTTTTAAATTGCATATCGGTGTACATGATTCCAGCCGAACAGGATTAGCTGCAACAAAAAATCAAAAAAAGGTTAAAAGTACACAGTATTTTCTACGCATTGACAATCGATTTTTTAAAAATTGTTAACAATTTCGAAAAATATAAACAAAAAAACTTAGAAATTTTTGATATAAATTCGATAGATCAACAAAAAATAGTTGCTATTTTCATAATTTTCACAAAAATGGAAATGTTAGACCGTCAATGCGTAGAGAATATTGTGTACTTTTAACCTTTTTTTGTTTTTTTGTTGCAGCTAATCCTGTTCGGCTGGAATCATGGAAGTTAAATAATAGCATTTTTTTAATGTTGTTTCATGTACTTCATAATGTGCTAAAATAAACCACAAAAACTTATATCAATCAAATATGTACTTTTCTTTTTATTGTTCCTCTAAGTCATTAGTCATTTTTAGACTCGTCAAACTGTCCTGCTCCCTTAAGGTCAACGCATACTTAAGTATCCGGCAACAGGGAGATACCTGATACCGTTTTTCTAGCGCATACATAGTTTTAGGAGCCAGAAGGTCAATAAATAGGGTTTGAGATGCTCAACGACGAAAGGCACAGCGTGACGTCTGCCACCAAAACCCTAGGGGTTCCCAAAATCCGAGATGCCTTGGCTAGAGCCTGACAAGTGCTTAGCAAGTATTCCTCACGACTATTTTTTCTATCCGGCAAGTGGCGGTGTTTATTTTAAATAGCTATTAACTAGAATTTTTTAGAGTTCTTCGTGGTATTAGGTTGGGAATACGGTGTTAAGGAAATTTAGCGTTATAACAAACAAAATAACAATTTTTTACTATGGTAATAAAAAAAAGTGTATCATCTGACAATCTGTGCGGTGAAACAATTTGTCAAACAACTCAACTAAACACGACGAAGGTTGTGAACGTTCTGGTTCTAATTTTGAACCAGAAACTAATTTTTACGCTACCTTCAAATTTAAGAGTTGATCAGCATAGCATCTGGCTCTCCCTGTCATAAAATTTATGGGCTTAAGCTAACGGACGACTGGTACAACACCTTCTACCTTCATTATTGCCGTCCGTACCGTACCTTGCTCAGTGGAAAAAGTACCTGTATAATAATACGGTACTCCCTTTCGGAGTCATCGATTTTGAACAATGTAGGAGATAAATAATTTGTACGTCTTTATGGATAGGAATTCTGAAGTCGAATGTTTTCACTATAAGCTTCTAAAAACTCATTTCCGTTTGCTACATAATGTGAAAAGAAATTTTTTTCAAAAATTGCAATTGGCCGGAATTGTAGAAAAAAAATACTAAGTTTCATTTTAAAACTTTTTTATGTGGGTCAATTATATGCATTGTGAAAGTTTCATCGAAATCGGTTGGTGCGGGAAAAAACAACAGGCATTGAAAGATGTAATTCTTCTCTAGATATTTCGTTTTGATTCTAAAATGGAATTTATTGAACATAAATACACAGCATATTATAAATGTAAATATTTGTAAATACTTTTATTTAAATTCGCAAATTCTGTAAATACCTTTGTTATTAATGAATATATGAAAAAATGTGACAAAAAAAAGTTGTATTGTTGGATGAAGTAAACATAATGCTAAAGAAAAAATTTCGTTTTAAAATTCAATTTTCGAAATATAAGAGTTGCGAATTTCTTTTTTACGATGACCTTGTATTTTATTTGCATATAGTTATAGAGCATGAAAAAACAAATTCAACTATACATATATAAATGTATATTTACGATGTACTATAATGGAGAAAACGAAATTTCAAAAATAAAATATTTTCAAGCTCGATGCTGTACGTTTTCCCTTTGTTCGATCGATCTAAAATTGTGCATAGATTTTTTTAGCCCGTGTCACAATCCGACGGGGTGTCCCGAAAAAATTCGAAAATTTTTGTGGGGGTGTCCCACTTGGACTCCGACCGATTGGACACGTCCCGATTGGACTGTCCCGATTGGACGCGTTCCTTTTCGACTCCGTGCCGATTGGACTCGTGCCGTTTGGACGCCGTGCCGTTTGGACGCCGTGCCGATTGGACGCCGTGGCGGCTGTATTCATGACGTTTGGACGCCGTAAATTTTATAATCATTGCTTTTCGAAGTTTACATACGGTGATATTGTATTGTGAAATATATGGGAACCTATTAAATTTGGATCTGAATTTTAATTTTTATGTGTTTCTTGAGACTCGTGCCTTTTGGACGCCGTGGCGGTTGGATTCATGACGTTTGGACGCCGTAAATTTTATAATCATTGCTTTTCGAAGTCTACATATGGTGATATTGTATTGTGAAATATATTATTAAATATGATTTGGAATCTATTAAATTTGGATCTGAATTTTAATTTTTAAGTGTTTCTTGGGACTCGTGCCATTTGGACGCCGTGCCGATTGGACGCCGTGGCAGTTCGATTCATGACGTTTGGACGCCGTAAATTTTATAATCATTGCTTTTCGAAGTCTACATATGGTGATATTGTATTGTGAAATATATGATTAAATATGATTTGGAATCTATTAAATTTTAAATTATGATTAAGAATCTATTAATGAAAAATAATGATTTACAGCTTCGGAGGGGGGTGATTCCGAAGTCTTACTCCGGAAAGTTTATTTTAAGAGCGAGCGGAAATGACATTAGTCTGGGTTAGGTTTGGCTAGATAACTGAAGTTGTTGTTAATCGGGCGTTGTTAACCATATATTTCACAATACAATATCATCATATGTAGACTTCGAAAAGCAATGATTATAAAATTTACGGCGTCCAAATGTCATGAATCCAACCGCCACGGCGTCCAAAAGGCACGAGTCTGAAGAAACACATAAAAATTAAAATTCAAATCCAAATTTAATAGGTTCCCATATATTTCACAATACAATGTCACCGTATGTACACCATATGTAGACTTCGAGAAGCAATGATTATAAAATTTACGGCGTCCAAACGTTATGAATTCAGCCGCCACGGCGTCCAATCGGCACGGCGCACAGTGCGTCGGCCAAGAGGGCAAAAATAAAAAAATCAATATTTTTTAAATGTATATCTGTTTACATGAATTTATTTTAAAAATACCATTTATTCATGAGTATTCGTCAGAAAAAATAAAAACTTAACATCAATTGAAACAGAACATCAGTTCCTTTCGTCATAATCTGAAATGTCACTTTTTCTTGTGTTATAACCTCAAGTACGCACATAATCGGAAAACGTTATACAACGCATTGTAAAGCGAAAAATTAAATAATTTGCGATGGATCATTTAGTTCAAGGTGTGTACTCGTTATTTTGGCTCCCTAGCGGTTTTTACAATTATTATTTATCGTATATTATTGATTCAAAGTAATCCGTTTGTTAGAACGCGAAATCGAAAATTCTTATAACTTTAACTAAGCTTTTTGCAAAAAAGGTAAAACCAGTCTTGTGATTTTTGCTGGAAAATATTCGTAGGACTATTCTTTATCGGATTCTACAAAAATTTTCTGCCCCGGCTTGCCCCCCTAATTTTAAAAATTATTTAATTAGGAAGACACCCAGAAGCCACGTACGGAGAGATTTTCAATACATGGTATTCAAGTCCACCAAACGACAGAAATCCAACTGTTCTCTGTGTTCTTCAGCAGTCGTACAAATAATAGAATATTACAATCATTTGCCTGTAGGGTTATTATCCGAAGAAGCATTAGAAGCAATGCACAAAGTTTTTCGAAAAACTCGATTAAATCACACACGAAAATTTTGGAGAATAAACACATGCAGGGACCTTATAAACAATATGCTAATTATGTCGGATCCACTATAGACGGTACGCCAACTTTGAATGCTTATATCTTGACAACAGTTTATGCAAAAATAATGTTTTTGTAGTGTTTTGAAAATGTCTTAACCTCACCTATTAGAATACAGAATCAAAAGTATACATTACCGTATGAAATTTTGAAAGTGACCTTCATAGAGCTTCTCAAGGTTACAACAATATCAAATAAATACAATCATCATATACTCTTCCATATACCCTATAACTTTGATTTGAAACATTTTTTTATATCACGTATAGTTTTTAAGATATGGAATTTTGTCCAAAAAACGGGCATTCCGACGCACTGTGCGGCGTCCAAACGGCACGGCGTCCAAACGGCACGAGTCCAATCGGCACGGAGTCGAAAAGGAACGCGTCCAATCGGCACCGTCCAATCGGGACGTGTCCAATCGGTCGGAGTCCAAACGGGCATCACTCATTTTTGTTCGCCAAGAGTAAATAAAGGTTCACCCTAC
Source organism: Lasioglossum lativentre (assembly GCA_916610255.1). Taxonomy (NCBI): domain Eukaryota; kingdom Metazoa; phylum Arthropoda; class Insecta; order Hymenoptera; family Halictidae; genus Lasioglossum; species Lasioglossum lativentre. The sequence continues at coordinate 27,168,446 of OU744359.1, read as the reverse complement.
TACATAGTTATAATCATACTTTTACACGAGTGTAATAACGCAAGTAATGCCACAGAAAAGCTCATGTTTTTAAAAATATACCTTTTGCGATCTGTTTACATACGTTATTGTACTTGTGAAAAAATATATGATGGTAAATATGTAATAAATACACTTTGAAATATTTAGTTTTTTCGACCTGCGACCAAAAAATGGAGACAACTTGTTAGAATTGTGTGAATTACCCTGTCTATGTAATATTCATTTATTGTAGAAACATGTTTCAAATCATTTCTGCGATTTCGTATTTTTTACAAATAATAACCATAGAAAAATGTATTCTTACTCCGATTGTCTACAGTTTGTTTTGGTACGTGGCCAATAACAATAACAAAGAACAAGTAAGGAGTTCGGCAATTCACTTTTTCAGTCGTGTTTTATTTATAAAGGTACATGGGTATACATTTCATTTTATGATTATGGCAGTAATAACTGACTCTGAGTAGCTGTGTATGACATCAACAGTATAAAAGTAGTCTAAACAGCTGCTATTGGAGGCAGTGGCATTGACCGTTCACTCCTCACAACAAAACAGACATAGAAAAAATGGAAGAAAGAACACTAAAGATAAACCTCACGTCTTGCGTATACTCTAACTCTAACTTATCATATCTAAAACACTTTTTTATGCTAATGTGCCTCCTTAACACGTTTGATTTGAAATGATCGAAACGAAGAAAGTCGGATAAGTCCCGAAGAAAAGGCACTATACGTCTATTCAATATAGTATTCGACTCTCGATCGTACAAAGTATTACGGTACAAATCATTGTGTTTTACATCTCCACGTTTCGTTACCCACGTAGTCAAAATTCTCGTAGAGCCGGCTAAAAGAAAAATTTCAGCTCGCCGATAGCGCGCTATATTTCTGGAGGCTCGCACGTTGCAGTCTATAAATTTATAATTATCGCCAACGGTCCGAACTTGATGAATTTAACGCGTTTAATCCCTCTGACACATAGTGAGAACAAGTAATTTAGATCAAACGCAAATCAACTCTAATTGCACCTCTGTGTTGAATAGAATTTAATTGCATCTTCGCGCTAATTGTCGCGAATTTACTATGAGAAACTATATACAAACATTATAAAGTGAAAATCCGCGTGCACAGGATAATACGGAACCAAATAATTTTAACAGTAGTTTACTTTCGTAATTATCCAATTCAAAATTGTTGAAGGATAGATACTTTCGAACAATTGAATGAAATAATGTAATTATCAAAGAAAACAAACCTTGTAGGAACATTTAGCATAAAATATTAATATTTTTCCTGGACATGTGTGGATTGTTGTATAAATTTTAGCGGTCATTATGATGGTCAACCGAAATTCGTATGTACATTTGTTATATTTCATTTAAATAGTATATCTTAATCTATATTTGTACGAAGAAGACAGATATAGAAACATTCTAAAATCAGGATTTCACAAGTTATGCTAGAACAGTTAATAGAAGAAACGAACAAAAGAAAATGTGTACAGAAACATAATAGGTACTTGGATATTATTTTCAATGACGCCATCGTAAAGGTTTTTAGAAAAAATTGCATTCAAAGCAAAGTCCAATGTAAGCATCAATTCGTAGGTTTTGAAGATTGTTTGCGTCTTAAAATCCTAGCTCTTTTGAATCGTTCTCGCGCAAGAAAATGTATGTTTGTGAATTTGATAACAGGTCACGTGTCCCCCAGGAAATCCGTCAGGCTATATAACACATATCGTGTTGCAATTAAAGTTACTATTCTATGGTTAGTGCATAGAACTCGAGGTGCAAGTTTTTGCTCGACGTTCCATCGAGAAGTTAATCATTTAGATACGTATTTAACGTATAACTACGTAAAAAGAGTTTTCGTAATTATGTAAGACAGGCCGGCATTTTCATCTTTCTGTGTTCCTTTTCACGTCGCTGCATCAATTAAACCGCTATAAACAACAGTACAGCTCGTTGCATGAGCACTCGAACGTTTCTCTTTCAAAATTACATGCAAACTTTTCTCTTTTTTATTCCTTTTTCCTTCGCCCCTTCATTTTTCCCTTGTAACAATCGCAACTATTGTCGATTAAATTCTATATTGCACTAGCTATAATTATATAAAATATATATCTAACGGTAGGCTTAGCTTTTTTTTTCTTTTGAAGTATACCCATTTAGGCACAGTTATTCCGGAAATAGTTTGGATTCGAACAGAAGCCGGAAGTGGTGGTGTGTATGTGAGGAAGCAGGAGGCACGGCAGTCCTGTAACAGTCGGTCTCGTACCGACTATTATTTCGTGGTTTTATTTCATAGACGAAAGGAAGCGCTGTAAAAGCGATTTCAATGAAGTCACTGGAAGAAACAGTTTGTTCACAATGCAGGGGTTCTTCTGTGGTCAGACACTTGACAAACGAAGAATATCATTTGACAATACTGCACTCTATCGTTTCGTGTTCAAACAAAGAAAGTGTATGTACAATTATTGTCGCCTAAAATTTGATTAATATTCGACAAAAACGAAAAGAGTTCTTCCTTTTATCTTTCCCTAGGAATCGTGTCATCGCCGATCGAATCTACGACAACTCGTTCGAGAATTATTAGAATTAATCTACACTTCATAACATAGACGGTTTCGGAACACTCGTGCATTATACGTGGTGTATCAACAGAATCTTACACATCCCTGGTTAAGTACATACGGATACTTCAGGTACCAAGAACAACTGTAACAATAAACGAGACTTCGAGTACTGTAACGAAAAACAGTAATTCAAAGTAAGAAAGAAACAAAAGATTCAATTGCCCTAAATTGTTTCGAAATATAAACATTTGCGCTGCATGCATCGGTAATATTTCCAACACTTACACTATACCACAGTGAAAACTACACGTTTGGTACTATAAATTGATAATGCGGCTAATAATATGTTGCCTCCAAAAAGAAAACGTCGAGTTTCACTTAAAGAAAACTAAGCAGAAAAAAGGAAAAAAATCACATGATCGAAATATACTCTTAATTTTAATACGCTTTATATATGTGGCTGGTATAATCATCCAATAATAAATGATTTTAACAATATAAAATATTCGTATACTTCTATTTTAAAGAAACATCTTAGTTGAATAGTGTTTTCAGCAAATAATTTCCTACAACGCAACAATCATTTTAGCATTATTCAAAAGTGGAAACAATTACTTCGAAACATTGAATTCTTCAGACCCTTGGTACAAAGTAATAATAAGTAAAAGAAAAAAAGAAAAAGTATGATGCATTGAGAACAAACCTGTACATAGAATAGCGGATACTGCTAATGATTAAAAATGGCGGGAAGCTAGCTATGTAGGAACGTATACTATTAAGTATAATCACATTTAAATACTGACGCAATAGTGGTGTTCCTTACCATATAATCAATATCGCGTCAATACCTAAATATTTTACGAATAACGTATGCTTAATTCATATACATACATGCGGGACACACAGTAGTACTTCCACGAACAGTCGAGTTTCTTATTTTCCTGATATGTTGCATAATGCGAAAAATATTGTTCTCTGTTCCACTCTAACGGCGATGGCAAACATATATTTGTTCACTGATAACGGGTACGAGGTTCGACACCGAGGAAAAAGAAAGATCTTTATCGACGACTTTCAAATAACTATTTCACTCTCACCGATGTTTGTACAACGAGCATACTACTGTGTATCTCTTCTTAATAAATCAGTACATATTCATTACAATCACAATATGCATGACATTCTATGCAAAAAGTTCTGGTCGAAGTGGGGTGGAGAACTTGTACTATGGTAAGACACGAATCGATGGTACATATTGACAGGGGGGATAATTCTAGCTGCATAATCCCGACGGATCGACAAGTCCGCGGGCAATCAGCTCCGCCGTCGCTGGATCGCCGGCTTGTTTACCACTCGAATGCTGCGGCGGAGTTTGCTGCGCATGAGGTTCGAAATGAGAACGAACGTGAAACATAAATTCAGCCTTATCCGTGAAATCTGTACGGCACATCAGACAGAAATGCCTTTCCGAGGCATACGGTTGCGGCGGCGCCGCGGATCCTGGGAAATACGGCGCCGCGTGTTGTGGTGGAGCCGACGCTTCCAAATGGGATCTATAAAAAAAAGAAAGCATTGCAAACAATTAAACGCGATCAGAGAACAACGAACTATACACGATACATATAGTATACAATCTCGAATCATTCGAAAGAAAAATTACCGAGCATGCTGCATCCATTCTTCTCTCGTAGCCAGTGCTCTACCACACAATTCGCACGCCCAACTGACCGGCTCCTCTTTTAGCTTGTGTATAGTGTCCGGGCGAGTCTGTTGTTGTTGTTGTTGTTGTTGTTGTTGCTGCTGTTGTTGCTGTTGTTGAGCCTGCTGTTGTTGCTGCTGCTGAGCCTGTTGCTGTTGTTGATCCGAATTCGGGACAGTCGGCGTAGAAAGCGGCGCTACCCCTGGCCTGTGTCTAAGTTTGTTCATGTGAATAACTAGCTTATCCCTACGCGCAAACGCTTTTCCTGTAAGCGATAAAAAAATCATAAATCGAACGAAATTTCAACACGCACGCACGCACGCACGCACGCACGCACGCACGCACGCACACACACACACACACACACACACACACACACACACACACACACACAGAGTATAGTAGTTGAAATGTACAATGAAGCAACTTCACCGAATATACATAAGTACTTACCACAAACTTCACAGGAGTAGGGCTTCTCTCCGGTATGGATACGCATATGAATAACAAGTTTGTCTTTGCGGGCCAGTCCTTTGCCGCAAACGGTGCAAGCAAACGCTTTTGTAGCGGGTTCGCCCGTATTAGTAGCTTTAGACGCAAATCCCGGACGAGAAGGTACATTGTTTGTCGTTCTTAACGGCTGGTTTACTGTTGGAGCCCTGCTCCCAAATTGCTGATCCATCGCGCCAGGAAACGGGGCCATTACTCCGCCAGGGCGCATTGCCGCAGAGTAATCTGGAGACCTATTTAAAGTTGATTCGAAGGCGATACCGTTTTCATTATACAAGTTTTAATTACTTCGCGAAAGATTCAATTACTCACCACGTTCCAATCGAACGAAGCACCCTTACACCGTCATCATAGCCAAGGCCATCGTCGGGCAACGTAAACGTGGGATTAGGAGTTTGAGGTGTTGCAGGCGGGCCGGGTCCTGCGAGCCTCGCTTGTGCAGCTTGTTGTGCCATGTGTTGCTGCACTGCAGCATGGGCCACCGCGTGCGCCTCTACATAAGCCGATCGCTGCTGTTGCTGCTGGCTACCATTAGACATCTTGTCTTTGTCCGCGCCCTATTAATCGTTTATTTGCTCTTACATAGTACCGTCTACACCGACGTCTTCGAGTTATAGCTTACAGAGTATAAGTAACTCGGCAAACACTCTCCGAGATGTAGTATTAGAATTATATGTATGCATTCCAGATTACGTTACGTCTGTTATACGGACAAACGTAACATCTCCACCCCTGTTATCTTCATTGCAACTGAATCATTTAAACTTCAAGCCTGCGCCGCCGCCGCCGCATATAACAAGATACAATTAAACAAGAAATATAAGATAACAAAGGTGAACAAGTTACACGGTGAAGTGAAATTTACAGAAATTTTTGTGTTTGTTGACTATTTCAAGTTGTGTTTGTTGACTATTTCACTAAGTCAAGTTTGCAAGTTTTGGTGATTTTACTATTCCGATCTCAAATAGCTTTCAAAGAAGTGCAATTAGCATTTATCCGTAATCAGGGAATACACGCGTCACGGTTAAGGAGATAACGTGTCTTTTCCATACCGTTTCTAAAAACACGAGATCTAAATGTCAATAAACTTTGCGTACGATGGACGTTGAAGATACGAAGAAAAAGAAAAAAAACACAAAACGTAACGACTCTGTTTCATTGGAATTTTTTAGAACTTGGACAGAATCACATTTGTGGTGCAATCGAGTGAAACAAAAATAACAGTCTGAGAACAATAGTAACAGTGTTTGCTACGTATGTAGTACAGCCTCGCTTGTAATGCATCGCTGTTGCTACAAAATCGAACGTAGCCTATACCAGGCGAACAATATTTCGCGATATTTCTATCAACTCACGAACAAAAGCGTAACGGCTTCAAAGCCAATATGGAAAAACGATTAATCACGGGGACAGACGCGCACGGAGGCGCATTCTGCGCCAAATATCTGTTAACGTTAATCGATATTTTGGAAAAACAGAGTATCGCAGATTCACACTCTGCACAAAAACTTGTAAGCTTCCCAAAACTTCTTCTAAACTGTAGCAAGCTGGCCCACAAACATGTTTCGTGCAAAAATTACGCAAATGTAAAATGCTAAGCAACCGCGGTCCTGTACAAAAATCATTTTTTTGCACAACGAAATTATATATATGTATTTACAAGCCCCCGACGATGGTTGTTCGCGAGGTACTGCCGTGATCGAACGACTAAAAAATTGGGGGAAACCTATCAGAAACTTTCCGAAAACGATAAATTCGTCCACGTGACGATCGATCGCTAACGCGACATAGTATCGCCGCATCGAAGATCGTCGGTATCATCGGAAAAAACATCACGGAAGCCTGTATCCCCGGAGACAACGAATACATAAAAGACAAGAACTTTCGAAGAAGCCGAAAAGATCTTTCGAAGCAGACTCCTCCGTCAAGGTCCTCCGGGAGAGAACGATGACCGAAAAGAGAGACAAAGGGAGACAGACAGACAGACTGAGGGGGAGGAGAGAGAGAGAGAGAGAGAGAGAGAGAGAGAGAGAGAGAGAGAGAGAGAGAGACGGGGGTTGAAGGGAAAGGAAGAAGGGTCGGGTGGAGGAACACGGAGATAGAAGGAGCACGGCGTACAAAGCCAGACACGATCGTTCCCACAGAAGACGGGAAAAGTTATCGGGCTATTTTTGCGCTCACATACCTACACTTTGACAGGATGCAGACGAAGAGGAAAAACGCAACCTCCAATTAACAGGGACGGTCGGACGTCCTGGAGGAACGCGCGATATCACTGACGATGTCACAAGCGATTGTACAGCACGTCACTTTGTCCTGGTTCCCATTGCTGTGGTGATCGCCGAACTGGGTGAAAAAAATCGGGACTACAAGGGTCCGGTTCGTCTGGCTGATCCGGTTGGCTCGCGATGCACACCGGGACACCGATCGCGGTCGGCTAGGTCGAACCAGCCTTTGGAGAGGATTATTGGGCGGCACGCGGCGCGGCGCGGCGTTCTTTCTTTTCGCGACGCAACGAAAGAATCTCGCGTTTTACGGGGCAACCGGAGTGTGTCCCGTGGAGCTAGCCGCTGATTCCCAGCGCGGGAGGATGCAAGGACAAAGAGACGAAAAAACCGCCTGGCGGGCAAGCAGAGGGGATAGCCGCGCGAGAGAGAGAGAGAGAGAGAGAGAGAGAGAGAGAGAGAGAGAGAGAGAGAGAGAGGGAGGGAGGGAGGGAGGGAGGGAGGGAGAGAGAGGGAGGGAGGGAGAGAGAGGGAGGGAGGGAGACACAAGGATGGAAGGAGAGCAGAGAGCAGGGGTACGTCTGAGAGAGCAAGAGAGAGGGTACACAAGGGAAGAACAGAGCTAGCTAATCACGGGAATGGGGGAGAAGAAGACACGGCTAAGAAAGCAGAGACGGAAAGAGACGAAATAGCCGGTGACACACGAATGCAGCGCGGCGTAACGATATCGAGTGGAGGTCCCCGCGGAATGCACCGTGGTGGCGGCGCATCCAGGCCTTCGATGCGAGGGAAAAACAGTGATACGCGGGGTAACACCAATCTAGACAGAAATTTGAACCAAAATCAGGAAGAAGGAACGTACTTGTTGGCAACAGCTATATGGTATAGAGAAATCGTCGCGTAATCGTTCGACGAATACGGGCGACGCGATAGTGTGCGTACGTCCACTGACAATAAATGCCACTGAACCGAAAAGGAAAAAAGAATAAAGGATCAGGAGAAGCGATACGGTGGACGAGACAGCGCGGTGCAACGATAGGGAATGGTGATTCCCGCTGAACGTATCGTGGCCAGCGCGACGTCGAGAGCGAGAGGGAGAAAGGGGAACGGAGGATAAAGGGTGGATCGGCAGGAGGGTGGGAGGAAGAAAGGGAAGGAAGGAATGAAAGATAGAGAAGCCCTAGAGAGACAGGTATGCGCGTGAAGAGACCGTGTATACCTTGCGTCTCGTGTACACAGACTACCGTGTGACTCGGCTGGCGGATACACACAATCACGGAAGAGAGCAGCGTAACAGTAGTCGACGGCGGCGTCGGCGGCGGTGGCGGCGGTGGCGACGCTCTGCAGTGCGTCGGCCCGCTGACCTTGACACTGACATTGACTGAGCGAGCGAGAGAGACGAACCACAGGCACGTGCATATCGTCCGACGATACGCGCAATGAAGCGAAACTAAACGCGAGACGATACATAGGACATCTCGTCGGGAGTCCCGTGGAACGGCTAGGGACGAGACAGTCGAAAAGAAAGAGGAAGAAGGAAAGAGAGAGAGAGAAAGTAAGAGTACCAACTTCCTCAAGTCTCTTTGCTCGATCTGGCCTCTCGTCGCGTCGGATTGAACGCCGGATCAACGATGAACCGGGTAACGAGAGACTTCGTCGAGACCGTTCACGACGTTTATTCGAAAGTCTAGAAACAGGTTTTCAGAGATGCAGACCTGTGGTTCGGTTCCTCGTTGCACCTGTGCCCGGGACAAGGAGATGCAAGGGGTCAAACAGAAGGAGTAGGGATCGAACGATCTCGGATTGGGGAGCGACGAGACACTTGTAGCGAGAGAGTAAAATGGGAATGCTCCGAGAAGGAGGGAACAGTTTGAAAGGTGAGAGGGGAGGTGAGTAGCGAGCAGCGAGAAGAAGAGAGAAAGATGGAGAGAGAGAGAGAGAGAGAGAGAGAGAGAGAGAGAGAGAGAGAGAGAGAGAGAGAGAGAGAGAGAGAGAGGAAACGCAGTGGTATTGAAGGAAAGGGAAAGAAAGAGGGGACTAGACCAGACGTCGAAGAAAAGGAGAACTGACTTTCGCTTTCTGTGCGCGGCGCAGCCTAGCCGCGAAGCGTCGATCAATAGCGCCGCGACGGTTGCACATACATACGTACGTGCATACACGGATGTAAACCTACACTCTCTCTCTCTCTCTCTCTCTCTCTCTCTCTCTATCTCGCTCGCCCTATCTACTCATCTGGGATCACGCTTCGTTGGACAACGCTAAGGGGTAGAGAGCGAAAGAAAGAGAGAGAGAACCAAGGACCTCCAGCTAGCTACCGATCAGTAACGCCCCTCGTCCGTTCTGTCCTTGTTGCTCTATTTCGCGCGCCTATCTATTTCTTGCCCTCGTCTTCATCGCTTATCGAGAGCACCTACTACGAACGGGATCAACGCGAGAAGGAAGGTAGAGAGAACGGAAAGGCATAGGTGGTACACGACACGGAGCGCGTGTCGCGTAAAGGGCTTTTTACGCGGGACTCGAAATGTGGAACTCGTGTCGGTCACCCATTCGACGCATAAACTCACTTTAACGCGTCGTGTCGGAAATTGCCGCGCGAGTTTATGAGCTTGCAAAGAGTCACCGGTACTTCCTAGAATACATACGAGCAACTCGGATAACTTGGTTCCTTGGCTATACGTGTCCGGCTTGTATGATGATAAATTCCTCCTCTGCCACCCACCTCCATCACCACTCCGTCCGCCGAAACCAAAAAAATTTAGCAACCTCACCGTATCACGATACGCGCGCAGCTTTATGTCAGAACTTTTAATGCACCTTTATTAAGCGCGTTTTCGCACTTGCTCCCAGTTGTAAAGCACGTGGCTTCGTCGAGTTTAAACGTGTCCGATGTCTCGTGAAATCAATTAGAAGCAAATAAACTGGTACCCGTAAACAGTTCGCGCTATGAATTGCACCGCCGCCACCACTATATTTAACGGCACGGTTATGAATAATTTCGCTGTCCCTTGGTTATCGAATGTTTCATTCGTATTATTCATGTGGAATATTGTATACATACTGTACATATATACATATATACTCTCTCTGAATAATTGGCGAATTTACATTCAGTGCTGCGCGCATAATTGGATTCCTGAGGTGTGTTATCCAAACAAGAAATATTGGAAAATTGAATCACCTTCACACGCACATCTTTTATTTGCTTCGTCGCACATTGCACATTACACATTATATTCAATTTTTCAATCTCGCCAACGCCACTGGTCAGTTTTATTCGTGTACGAGTTTCAATACAAAATGTTTATCTGTTATGCTATTTTCACCAGACGTAAAACAATTTTATATTTGCCGCCTATTCAACAAATTTTACTCTTTGTCAGTTATAGTTCTTAGAAAAAAATAGTAAATACTCTATTTTTTAGTAAGTAAATTCCCATATTATGGGGGAAAGTAATAACTTAGAGATATTTGATTTAAGAGCATATTTAGAAATTTGTATTTAACACATCGATAAAAATGATGCTGTGCAGATATTTTTAAACACTGGATACAGCATAAACAAGACAATATATGATAAAATAATGACCGTATTAAAAGAATTTAACTATTTTAACAAAACCATTTTTCTTAGGCAGTAAGTACATGAAATAATTTAATATTTTGTGCACTAAAATGCATGATAATGTCCCTATAAACCAAATATGAATACATTTTTTAAAATTTAATGTAATTTAATTAAAATACGCTACATTGTTCGAACAGTTTTTGGTACTCCGAATCGAGATAGCAATAGAAAATAAAAACGAAGTGATACGGAACGTGCTATAATGGATCAAACTACTAATTATTTGATAAAAATTAAATATATATTGTTTATTTAATAGGTCCACTGGGACGAACTACTATATCTAATGCTCCATCGCAGTGGTTCTTGCCCGGTGTTCCCCGGAATTAGAGAAAGTGTTCCGCCAAAATTTGAAAATCAGTGAAAAATTAAAACGGTTAAAATTTTATTACTTTTTTTCAACATTAACGAATATTAAGACTAAGAAACGTGGAAAGCTGACAAATATAGAGGGGGAAAGGAGAGTAGCTATTTCACACATAAAACCAGATATTTAAAACATTTGTAAAAGTCAGCAGGCCCAAATATCCCATTAAAAAATGTGACAATTTTCTTTTTTTTTAATTTCATTTACTGATTGATATGTACGTGACTTTTATTTATTATGCAATATAAAAAATACATGTACTGTTTCATTTTAAATTCTTGTACCATTGTAAGTGTTCAATGATTATGAAAAGGTTAACAACTACTGCTCTATCGGCTAAACTATCATTGTTACGCAACATGGTATACCAGTAACAATTTGTTGGTATTCCTCCTTTTTATTTTTGCTCATTTATGCAATACGATTTATGCGATACAATCACGAATACCCTATTATTATTGGATCACTCAACCCGAAATCGGGCACTTTTCAGGCTATATTGTAGTCTTTAGTGACATATGAACGTATCTCAAAGAAATTTTCGAAATTTTCAAAATTGTTGGTTTTACAGATTTTTATGAACTAAAAAAAAATTTTTTTTTAAATAAAACCGACTTCGAAAAAAAACGGAATGAAAAAAACAAAAATGCACTAATAAAAAAAGGTATGAAAAAAACGAAAATGCACTAAAAAGTATGAAATAATTTTCATTTCATTTATGTGAATACACTGATTTCATTGGAATATGGTGGACTTGGAAATCAGTAGGTGGGAAAAGAAGACACATTATTATGTGAAAGCATGCAGAAGAATTTGAGGAATTTCTTCCTCCGATACAGACATAATTCCATTTTATTCCAGAATGCCTGTGTGGGAAATTTTCCAAATGACAGATGTTGCTGATTATAATTTCATTGGAATATGGTGTACTTGGAAATCAGTAGGTGGGAAGAGAAGATACATTAATATGGAGGAAAGCATGTAGAAGAATTTAAGAATTTTCGTAATGTCCAGTGTCGAAAATTTTCGATTTTGCGTCGCCTCCGAAAAGATTTATTGTATTTAATGTGGTATTTAATATTTTATTTTAATCAATATTATTTTAATTAATTTTATCAACAGTTGGTGTGTATTCACATAAATGAAATGAAAATTATTTCATACTTTTTAGTGCATTTTCGTTTTTTTCATACCTTTTTTTATTAGTGCATTTTTGTTTTTTTCATTCCGTTTTTTCTCGAAGTCAGTTTTCTTTAAAAAAAAAAAAATTTTTTTTATTTCACACTTTTTAGTGGAACGAGCAGAATTTGTAGAACACGGTAGGTTGGGTTTTCGTTCTTATTGGTTTGGTAATATACAAATAATATACAAATTAGGTTAATAATACGGTTAATAATACAAAAACAACTAAATAGAACATATAATTTTTATTATTATATATCACTATCTACTTCATTTAAGCAAGAAGTTTCACTTCTGTCGCGCATGGACTCCACGCACACGATTTTTGCTATAACAATAGTTATTAACAATAACAAATTCCATACATTTTTGCAAGTGGGATCATCGCCGAAAGATCGGTACATTCTTTGCAGAGTAACACCAACGAATAGGTTTTTTGCTATAACAATAGTTATTAACAATAACAAATTCCATAAACTTTTGCAAGTGGGATCATCGCGGAAATATCTCCTACTAAATGTGAAAGGTTTCATCGCGATCGGTACATTCTTTGCAGAATAACACCAACGAATAGGTTTTTTTGCGATAACAATAGTTATTAACAATAACAAATTCTATAAATTTTTGCAACTGGGATCATCGCGCCAGTATCTCCTACTAAATGTGAAAGGTTTCATCGCAATCGGTACATTCCTTGCTGAGCAAACGCCGAAGAAGTCGGTTAAATAGAATACAATATATGAAGCATTACGTTTTTTGCAATAAAAGTCGTTAGGAATGGAAAAATGCAAAAATTTTTATAACGGGACCACCCCGGGGACATACTCTACAAGATGCAAAAGGTTTCGTACCGATTGGTCCATCCATCTCGGCGTAATCGGTGAACATACATAAAAAAAAAGCACATACAGGTCGAATTGAGTAACCTCCACCTTTTTCGAAGTCGGTTAAAAATGAAGTCTTAACCTTTTTTTCATTAAATTATAACGGCTGAACTAACAAATCGATGAAAATGAGTTTTTAGATGATTCTAGTGGGATAAAAGAATAAGAGAATCTAATAAAAATTATTTCAGTTAAAAAAGATTTTTTTTCATCATTTATTGTACAATTGTTTTAAACAAATGTAATGATTTCATAGAAGAGGAAATTTGAAAAATTTGAAGAAAATTAGGATATAGCCCCAAGTGTCCCCTTTACGGACCTGTTTTTGAAAATGCAAACATTTTAAAATTGACGAAATGAAAATGATATGAAGCGAACACTGCACTGGGATATACGAGCAGCGCAGCGACCGGTGGCTATACTATGTATGCGACCGCTACAGCATTTAATACCGTTATAAATTATTGTGAAAACTCACTCTTTATCGATAATAACTGCCCAGTCGACATCTCGAGAAAGTGGTGAATAGGTTCCATTTTTAAAATCATGCGATAGAGTGTGAAGGAAGTGTAGATTAAAGTGTAGATAATTTAAAATTTTATTTAAAAATTCGGTGGAATGGTGTAGACGGCTCTTCCAAACGACTTGCAGCTTGAGCCAGTTTGCGCAGACTTCTAGACAGCCAAATAAGAATAATAAAGAAATTGGTTAATTATAACATTAAAAACATTAATTTTCAATTTAGTTCAATAACCGAAGGTAATGAATAATCAAAAATTTTATCAGGGTAACACGTGTTAGCTAAAACGATGGTTCACGAAATTTTTCATTAGTTTATAGTTTATACTAAAGGACATCAAATCCCACTCAACTGCTAAAGTGTACTCGGACAGTGAAAAATCCTACAAATTGTATTAATTATGAGTCAAGTAATCATGTTATTGTAGATCTGCGTTATTTAATTATTGACCATAACACATTGTACACCAAAACATCAAGTCTTTGATCTACATTTCCTTCACACTCTATCCCATCATATCACAATGGAACGTATTCACCACTTTCTCGTGATGTTCATTGAACAGTGATAATAAATTTGTCCAACAATTAATATGATTGGCGAAGAGTAAATTTTTCCAATAATTTATAACGATATGCTCGTACCAAGCGTCGGCCGTCCGAGACGGTATATCGTAGTGCAGCGTTCACTGAAAATAATTTTGATTTCACCAATTTTATAGTGTACGAATTTTAAAAAACGGGTCCGTAAAGGGGATCTTTATTGTATTTGTAGGTATATCCTAAGTATTCAAACATTTTAACCAAATATTTCAAACTTTTCAATTCTCCCCTGCTATGAAAACGTTGAATTTGTTTAAAACAATTGCAAAATATATGGTGGAAAAAATATCTTAACAACTGAAATAATTTTCAAAAAATTCTCTTATGTTTTCACTAGTAGCACCTAAAAGCTCATTTTCATCGATTTGTTAGTTTAGCTGTTATAATTTAATGAAAAAAAGGTTAAGACTTTATTTTACAAGTCTGTAAAACGAACAACAATTTTTAAGATTTCGAAAATTCCTTTGAGGTACTTTCATACGTCACTCAAGACTATAACATATGAACTCTGAAAAGTGTACGATTTCACGTGAAATGACCCTATTAAATACGATATTTCAGAAGATTTAATAACATTTTATAAAAAAATTCGACTAAAGAGTACAAAATCGTTTTTACGAACGTAAATTTGCATAATAATTTGTATCCGCACTATGCATTAGAGTTAGTGCTAATGAAAATATATAAAATGAATACAAATTATTGTGCTAGTTATAAAAATATAGCAGAAAATAAATGCCTACTTACCTGGTTCACCGATGCAGCAAGGTGCTTCAAACTATCCGCATAATTTTTTAACACCGTGTCTGTAGTCATGCAGCTCACACGAAACTCATAAAACATATCCAGTTTATACACGCATCTCTGGCAGATATATTTTGGTAGTCCATCCTCTTTAGTTATCTGTAATTGATTAACTGTCTCAGTGTGTTGCTCGTAAAAAAAAAGGCAAATATCATTTTGGTCCTATTTATCATATACTTGTTAGCGCGTTATTTTTAATCGATTATCATTTCTCCAATTTATCATCAACTGTTACTACATTATTTTATTTTTAGTTATGCGTTATTTTATTCATCGTTTAAAACTTAAAAATACTTTTACATTGACAAGTGGAACATGTATATTAATAAATAGTTTGCATCATAGATATTTATCGCACAAGGGCCCTCTCTTTGACACAGATGAATGGGAAAACAAGAATTACTCCAAAGTGTTCAGAAATGTAAATACATAAAATACAATATTTTCGTTAGGTAATTTTATGGGAAACATTAATTAAAAATCTTATTTGTGTAAATTCATTGCAATAAACTCCGAGAACTATTAACACCAAAATGTAATATTTTTAAACCTATCCTAAAGCAAAATGATATATATTTAGAAAAACAAATAGAAATTTTGAATCGTGAGATAAAAATGATATGTGACTATTTCATTTTCCTAGTTTTCCATATTTAGTACAGCAACTTGACGTATATCGACTCAAGAAAATAATTCATATCCTCATGAACTCAAATCCAACTTTTATGTGTGGAAGTATCGAACAATGAACTATGAACAACTTGTCCAAAACAGTGAAACAGATTGCATAATACAAAAATACATTAAGCGTTTATACGAAACTAGGTGAATATTAATTTGCCAGACAGTTAAATAACAATTTTATTCAATTAAAAGCCGAAATCTTATATGGGCACACAATACAAATAACTCAATAAGTTTTATATAATGTTAACGTCTAAGGGTTTAAATTTAAATGCCAGTCAATACACCTTTATAGTAAGTCTATACTATACTCAAAGTTTCAGATCATTTCATTAAAACTTTAATACATTATAGAACGAAACATTTCACTAATCCTTGAACAGTTGCATTTATAGCAATATAAGGTATATGTATTTACATTTCTGTAACTAATAATATTGGCGAAAATATTGGTGCTGCGAAAGATAGATTTCTGTATTGATTCTATAAATGTATAATATAGTTTATTAGAATTGAAATTGAATAGAAAGATTGTTAGGAGCATCAGAATGAAAGTATTTGACTCACCACAGTAGGTATACAGGAACGTATTTTGAATAGTAACTGCCGCTGCTCGCCTTCTTTATCGAAGATTTGGAGTTGGTGATTGCTCTTCAGTGAACAAAGTCTACACAACTCGGCGAAATTGAAATCTTCGTTCATAGCCATTATTTCAAATCGCGGTTAAACACAAGCGTTCAATGATTGGATAGGTTATGTCGACCGTGACCGTACTTCTTCCCGTAATTCTTTTCCGTATTATAGGTCACCGTCGTCGCAACACAAACTTACTATTGGCTGGAATATGTTAGCAAACAAAAATTTATTCAGTGCCGAACAATTTGAACAAATACGAATCCTTAACAAAACTAAACTAAGAGTCATTTGATCAAGACATTTGGAGCCTTCCCTGTCGGTACTGTTGTCCAGCATGAACGATGCCTGGCTCCACATTGCGCGACATACAACCATCTACAAGGGGGCGAATGAATTAATGAGCCCACCTATCTGTCGGTAAAACGTGTGGGCAACTGGGTACCCATTTCTATGTTTCCGAATAATTGGTAATGTTCCTGAAAAAATATTGCAACACCGTTCTGGATCCCCATTCTTTGTACAATTTTAAGTCGATTAACGTTTCGTGAAAAAAAATTTGTGTAAAATATTTTGAGTAACTAAGCTACAAACTTGTATGTACGCTTGTTGTATAACCGGAATACCCGGGTAGTACTACCTATACATGTACGAAAAATCATACTTGGACGCATTTGAATGGAAGTTTTGGAAAGAAATTATACAGATAACAAAATTATTGATGCTACTTGTTCATTAACATAAAATATTAAATTATAATAATTAATTAATTACATATTTAACTTTTACATATGTATAGCACTTGTGTTTGCGTGTTCATCGCAAACTTGGTTGTAAGCACTTTTGGCAACTTTTTCTGGTTTTTCTGCGTCTCTTATTGTTAGTAGATTCTGCGTGACATGTATGGGGCATGACCCTATAATTTTTTTTCTACTTGCATCTTACAACAATGGCGCAGGTTGTGCAGAACTAATCGATGGAATGTTTATCGAGTATATGGTGTCACTTGTATGCTGTCTATAGCTAATTTCGTTGAAAAATTTTGCATTATTTGGATATTTGAGGCTCGATTTTGAATAGTTAGAATATAAAGTTCTTTCCCTAATTGACGTATAATTAAGGTGTTTTTTATGTGTATACACTCAAAGACTTCACATTAATTACACTAACATTTTATTCTCCGTGTGCGAAAGTCAAATTGACGTGCATTAAACGCGAATTAGTTGTGCGGGATTTCGGTACACATATCGCATATGTGCATTTTTGTGAATACTTGTACTTGTGAGGATTCCATTCAACATTTATGGACACAATGGATACCTCCTTACAGTGATCTCGAGTAAATTACTTAGGCGAGACAAGAAAGTGAAAGGGCATTGATCCCATCTGCTCAATAATTCCATAGGGCGGATATTAGAAACGCCCTTGTGGATTTTAACGAGTAGGCAGGTTCAATGTCGTGCATCGATCAATTTGTTAAACATTTTCACCTCGCTGGGGGCCCAAATGAGAACCAAGGTAAGCATGTATTTGTCACTTGATACGTCACTGTCGCGCGCCTCTGTGACGTCCGCGGCGTGTACCTTTGTTGGTCGGGTTGCCGCATTTTAGGCGGATTTTGAATTGTTAATAACTAAATAACGAAGCCGAAATAGCAATTTTTTTATTCTTCATTTTCGACTTATATTGACATGGAGAACCAGCCCTTAAATTTTCTCCTGTAGTCGAACACCCTGTATAATAGAAGGCAAGAGCGGCAATATCAACTATGTTATAAAAGAATGCTAGTGGCCATCTGATAATTCATCTTTTTGTAATATATCTTCCCAGCATTTGATACATTGTGTCTACGCCAGATTTTGTTTAATTATAGAAATCAACAGTTTCGAGTTTCCTGTTTTGATTTTGTTCTTCAAGAATGAAATTGCACACGCAAATTTCTTCATAGTAGACACTTTATTCCTTCAAGAAACTGATTCAAATTGATTTAGTTCTTCGGTTTGTTCTCTAGTTCGACTCGTGGGTTCCTATACTTGTTTATATAAACGAGATAAGAGATCTTTCATTGCCGCCTCAAAAACAGTCGTCGACGCGAGTCTGAAATATTTGGCAATACCGGATAGTTCCGAACGGTGTTTTTCAACTTCCGGAAATATTGTAATGCGAAAAAGAATGCGTTTAATACCAGAAAATGTAAACATGTTAGTCTCTTTATATCAAAATAGAAAATTGATCGATTAAATTTTATTACGTAAAACTGTGTTAATTATTTTTTGTTACCTGTAACCCAAAAATTTGTTTATCAAAATGAGTGTTAGCTCGGAACACTCGTTGTTCACGCTCACGCCTCTAGTAACGCAGGCGTTACTCAAATATGTTCTCTGTTTATATTTTCGCGTCACCATAGCTGCCGTCTTTAAATGCATGCTTATGTCCATCTATGTAATCCTTTCTTTTTCTTTGGATTGTTCTCTTTTACGCCATTATCGCTCTCTATTTCTCAATAAACGCATCGCTCTTCTAACTCTAACACTTGTTTTAATTTATTCAGTATCTCTTTCTTTCTGCACTATCGGTTTCCAGAATCAAATCTAATATAGGTCCGTCCTTCACGTGCAATAAACGAATCCGAATTTTAATCCACGTAATACTAATTACACGGGTACCCGTGAATTTTAATTTCACAAATATTCGTGTGTTTATTTTACATGCGCATTTTAATATACGGTGATTACCCGCTAACAATTTACCGCGACTTCATTATTGTCTCACTTCTAATTAAGTTCTAACAGCAACAGTCGAAAACGGAACGTGCCGAACGGATCCGTGTTCGCATATCCGTCTACACGGATTCGTATTTGCAGATCCGTGTACTCGGATCCGTATTCACGTGTTCGTATTCACGGATTCGTATTCACGGATTCGTATTCACGTGTTCGTACTACACGGTTCACGTACCACGTGTACACATGTATTTTGATACACGTCCAAAACCGCGATCTCTAAGTGCTTACTACTGCTTACCCCGGATACCCAACAACAGTGAAATTCTGGTTGCCCACACAAGGGTTAAATACACTGTTCGTCACTGTTTATCGCGTTATCATTTCACGCGAAATCGGATGTTTCTCAGAGCATTCATTTTGACATCGTAAAAATTGTTGGTTTTACTGACGTCTAAAAATAAAGTGTCAACCTTTTTAATGAAATTATAACAGTTGATCTAACAAACCGATAATGATGAGTTCGTGGGTGCATAAGAGGGTGGACCTTATTTAATCTTGCCGAATAAAAAATTTTCGAATTTTATTCGGGACTCCTCCTAGGATTGTGACACCAGCTAAAAAAAATCTATGCAAAATTTTAGATCAATCGAACAACGGTATAATGTGCCCGCATCGAGCTTGAAAATATTTTATTTTTTAAACTTGGTTTTCTCCATTATAGTACATTCTAAATATACATTTCTATATATTGTTGAATTTGTTTTTCTATGCTCTATAACTATATGGTAATAAAATACAAGGTCACCGTAAAAAGAAAATTCGCTACTTTGAAATTTTGAAAATTGGACATCAAACAAAAAATTTTTCTTTAGCATTATATTTGCTTTGTCGAACAACACAACTTTTGTTTGACACATTTTTTCATATATTTGTTAATAATACAGATATTTACAAATACATTTACAATATTTACAAAGATATTTACAATTATTTACGTTTACAATATACTATATATTTATGTTCAAAAAATTCTGTTTTAGAATCGAAAAGAAATATTTAGAGAAGAAAAAAATGAAAGCATTGTAGCGGCCAGCTGCATACAGTAAAATTAACATCTGCTGTGCAAATGCTGGAGAGATTTTAGGACTCACGCGACAATAGAAGCTATTTTTGAAGAAACTGTCAGGTAGTTTCATTAAGGCATCTGCTAGGGTTGCCACTATGTTTATTAGCGACAGTCTCAATAGCTCTCGCAAAAAGTCATGAAACGCGAATTTCTAAAGGCCCAAGTTGATGGTACGGGACTCCGCTAAGATAGAAAAGACCCGTTACCTGAAGACGCACGAAGCACACTGAGGGTGTAGGGCCCGTGGAAATTCCGCTACAGGGTCGAATTCGCGACACGTCACTCTCGTGAATTTCCTACTCCTTAAAGAAGTGTTCACAAGAGTGGGGGTGCAAAGTAAACCCACCTGTCGGCAACAAAAATGTATTTTGCGCCTTGCGTTTTTGGTAATGTTAGGAGACTTCAGTCTTGTCCTAACTAGCCAAGCGAGTTGACCTTTAAAATAAACAGTGTGACGTGGCATTTTTGCCAGCGTCCCTCCGAACCGGGAATCGGAAGACCGGGTCGCCTTCTGGCAGCGAGATACGATTGAGACCGGTGCGAGCGCTCTCCCTGGGCACGTGCGAGACCCAGGGAACGCAAAACTCATATTTTTGAGCGTCGCGCCCAATTGCGCGACGCGATCTTGCAGGACCGTAATCGGGTTCTAGGGGGACCCGATACTCTCTTCCCGCCAGGAAGGACGCAGACTCCTACAAGAAAATACCGAGAGGACTGGTTCCGGAACACGACGAGGAAAAGAACCGGGATGAGGGATGAGGACGACTCCAGGAACATCGACCTTACCCGGTCGTCGCATCGTCCGGAAGAACGCCTGGCCAGCGGCCGGATTGGCCGACGCCGATCGTCGATGCGGGAAGCAGCCCATCATCGGAGGCCGCTATCGACGAACCCGCGAATCACCGGAGGCCAGGGCCTGTCGCGTAGCGTCCGAAACTTAGCTAGCGATAGGCCGATGCGTCACCCGAGAGAGAAAAATAGGAAAGCGGGGGACGCCTCGCTTCCGCGTTACCGAGCCACCGCACGGGTAGCCATTGCTTCGATATCGTTAAAGTCAACCGGACGACATTGTAATCGCGGTAATAAATAGTCTTTTGCGACCGCTGCCGGGTACAAGGGAAGAAGCCATTCAGAAAAAGCTGCCGTAGAGCTGCCGCTTCTCCGCTGCTGTCGTTGGTAAGCGCCGATCAGGCTTATCTATCGAATCTATGAATTTTGCGTGTGTGGCTCGTGTAGCGTTTTGGCGGGTCCGCGTTCGCGTCGTGAGGGTTGACGACTTGGGATCAGGGCTGCCGTGAATCGCGGAAAACTAGTGTCGCGAGGGGCCCGATTCCTCTGGGCAACGGAAACGATTCTTTAGCGAATTCGCATCCCACGTGGGATCCGAATAAAATACCGGGTGTCGTCGTCAACCCTGACCAACCTCGTTCCGTTCCACGGTGGGACGCTGCGACGTGCTCGATTCGTATTCCGTAAATTCGACCGACGAACGAAGCTTGAGTAGGATCGCGTATTAGATCGGAATTCGGCACCGTAAATTGCCCGCGTAGGGTACGAGCGCGTTAAAATCAAGTGCTGCCGAATTCGACGCGGAAGAAGGAGGAAAGTTCCCGGAGGACAAAGCGCGTGCGAAGAACATCCGTCGCGAAATCACCTGTGACGCGCTGGCAATCATCTTTACGTGCTGCCGAGCTTCTCGGCAAATCTGTTAGAACACCGCGTTGAATAAACGATTTGCATTGCCGAAACTCTCGACTTCAATTATTGCGAGAAACCTTCCTGCCGCAAGGAATGCCTCCTGTCTCCCGTGTCGATCCTGGACCCTCGTAGAGCTATCTCCGGCCGATCGCGGTCATCTTAGACTCGTAGTTTCGCGGCGTAGAATCAATTCGCAACATTCGAAATTTCCTACGACACGTGGAAGTGTCTGGCGCCCGATAATTCGCATCAGTGGTCGGAAACCGCGAGTCTACGATCGCCTTTTTGTCCCGGGTGGACCACGCGTCGTACGGCCGAGCGTGGCCCGGCTTCTCGCCTGTAAATACCCGGTGTCGCAACGTGTTTCGCCCCTCTGGCGACATACGGCTGCCGAGCGACGTGACAACAGATAGTTCGTCCTATACAAGCTTTCCTTCTCTGAACTTTAACACTTCCTACAGCATCTTTTTTCAGGAATCAGAGCCGAAATTGGGAATGTTATCAGGGCATCTTGATCAATCGTTGCGTACCTGTTACATCTCCCAAAAATCCGGCCGTCGATCACAAACCAATTAGCGCGCTTGATCATCGGCTCGCTACCGACTCCCGAATTGCGGATCGCGTATGTGCCTCCTTCGGTGTACAACCGTCATTGCGACAAGACCGCGACACACTTCACTCTCTTTTTCGTTTGTTCGTAAGAACCGACAACGTGCGACGGATTACCACGCGGCATGCAACGTTAACCATTACGCGCCGTGCTACCAAGGTAATCACCGATATCAGCGATAACGGGCACGCAGTGCGAGATCGCGAGTATTAGTCACAAAAATAAAGGCCGTTACGTCTTGAAAACGTCTTGAATGTCCCACGAACGTCTTCCGAACGGCCTCCGAACGTCTTCAGAACGGCTGATGGTACAAAACTGTACGTCTTAATGACGTCTTTTACATGACTTTTCGACGACTTTAGGACGTCTTTTAGGCAACTTTAAAGCGACTTTTAGACGACTTTCAGACAATTTTTAGTCGACTTTAAGACAAATTTTAGACAACTTTTAGGGGACTTTAAGACAACTTTTAGACGACTTTTAGGCGACTTTGAGACAAATTTTAGACAACTTTTAGACAACTTTTAGACGACTTTAAGACGACTTTTAGGCGACTGTTAGACGACTTTAAGGAGACTTTAAGACGACTTTTTGGCGACTTTTAGGCGACTTTTAGACGACTTTTAGGCGATTTATAGACGACTTTTAGACATATTAAAGACGTATTAAAAACTACTTTTTTAAGACGTTATACTGAAGATTGTAGGATATGAATCAATTCGCAAAATATTTATATATTAATAAACAATTATGGTTTATTAAAAATGAAAATTTTTATTATTTATTATAAGAATATATATATATAATAACAAAAATAACAATAAAAAGAAGAATAATAACAAAAATAACAATAAAAAGAAGAACAACAAGAATAACAATAACAATGTAAGTGTAACACTAACAAGAAGAAATTTTTTTTATGTGCTGGCCATTCGATCCCCCGCCCTCTTCAGCCACATCTGTATAGCGGTCTCCGCCTCCCGTTTGGTGGTGGCGATTTTTGCCATTTCTGCAGCACCTGGAATATATAAAAATTTCTTTTTGTGTTAATTTGTACATAAGTGATAATTATTATAAGAACACTAAAATGAGGTCGATACTTACATATTGCGAGGTTCGTAATTTTTAATTTATGGAAGGGTTTCTTCCCCTTCCTGCCCATCCAGCTGTACTGCAATGCCAACTCATTACTCATCAGCGTGGTCATAATGCGTTTGATAAGCTGGTAGGCGTCCTAGCCGCAGCTTTTTGCAATTCCTGAACCTAAAATAAAAAGTTCTATTAAAATATTAAAATATATTCTATATAAAATAGAAAGATCAATTTCAGTTATTTTAAATTAATTTATTACATCAATAAATTTTACTTACGCCATCTTGGAAATCCTCGCCGCTGTTTAATATATGTTCAAAAAGAATAATATCGTCTTCGGTCTTCATCGGGAATTCCAGCGGCGGAAATCTGTTGAAGAACGGGATCTGACGATCTCCACCGTCTTTCTTCTTCCCCTCTTCCTTCAATTGCCGTACCTCTTCTCTTAGGTCTCGTACCTCCTGAAGAACGTCAGTGAGGAGAGCTCTGAAGACATGACCCTGCTGTTCAATGTTTTTCATAGTCAGCAGGAATGTCTCCAGGCTCTCCATGCTGTGTCCATCGTGGTTTCCTATTGATTATTGTTAGGCTCAGTATTACGTACTGCAACTGGTACAGCTAACTGTAGCGGCGACTCGTCATTGTCTACGTACGAATTATGTGCGTCTGACAATAAAATATATTTTAATTAAAAAGACATACTAATTACAGTAAAAGAATGATGTATGAATGTAATACAGGGGGTGTACAAAGTATTCGTACACCTTTTAAAGATGAATAACTTTTTTTTTTAAATTTGACACAACAGCTTGAATTTTTTTGAGACGTTAGAAGGATTAGTTTACAAGCTAATGTGTAAATAATTTTTTTTTAATTGTAATTGGTCGCAATTGAGAAGGAAAAAGTAAACGTCACGATTTTTAAATTTTTTATCTGTGCCTGTAATTAAAATTTAAAACATGTACTTTGTAAATATAAGTAGAAATCGGTTGACGCATAAAAAAGCTATGGGCATTGTAACATGTAAAAATCTTTGAATTCAGGGTTTGCGAATCATTTAAATCACGGATTCTTACAATTTTTGGTGTTTTCAATCATTTATATTTCATAACAACATTGATCGAGTTCGATGAAACTTTGTACATGTATACATAACTTACTTATACCTATCAAATGCACCTTATAAATTTTCATTATAGGCACAGATAAAAAATTTAAAAATCGTCACCTTTACTTTTTCCTTCACAATTGCGACCAATAACAATTTAAAATAAAATTTATTTACATGTTGCACCGACCCTTTACCTTTCCAAGGAGTCGGGAACTATAAATGCTGGATTTGTTTGAGGAAAAGGACTCGAGGATCCGGTCGGAATCCGGTGGTAAAAAATCGTTCTAACTCCCTTTTTTTTTGCTTCAAAACCGGGTTTCTGCGGCTTCACTGTCAATTTACTGTTCAACAAAATACACAATGTTAACCGAATGCGTGCGTACCAAGCGTCACAGGATAACTTGCACTGTGGCGAGATACACTTGTTATACTAAATAAACTATTGAAAAACTGTACGTGGTATTGTTTCTCTCAGAGGAGACTATAGACCCGCACTGGTCTCTCGCAGGGGAGCTGACCGCAGTTCAACAAAGAATCACAATTATATTACTGAAAAACACTCTGAGATATCGCGTATGCTCGCAGAGGAGATTAACGGAAATCGGCTTATAGCCCAGCAGGGGGGCCTATTTACGTGCGTGGAGAGATGCCCCACCACGTACACATACGGGAGCTCGCTTCGTGGCGTCTTCTCGTCTTCGCGCCTTCTCGAAAAGACCGTTTTGAACGCGTCTAACAAACCGCCCGCCTTGCGCGATCGCGCAACCGAAACGAATTAGACGTTACATTATTTCAGCGAGCTCCCCACACACATACACACCATACGTCGCATTCCATTCACACATAAACTTATTACTAGGGAACACCAGTGGCCGACGGTCGGCCGCGACTGTCGCGTCAATTGTTCACGGGTAGTCGGCAGATGCGGGTGATGGGTCGTCGATAAGTCGAGGATGGAGTTTTTACCTCCACCACTCTTACATGCCCATCTTTCCCTGGAAAGGTTTTTATTACCCTCCCGAGTTCTCATTTGTTGGGGGGGGAGTAGGGGGTTGTCCAAGAGGACGACGTCTCCTACTTGCGTGTCAATTTGGACCGTCTGCCATTTATAGCGAGACTGCAGTTCCTGCAGGTACTCGCGGGACCATACTCGCCACAACAATTCGTGGAATTTCTGGACCTTTTGCCACCTGGTCAAATGAGCGATCGGCTCGTCATCTACCGGAGGAATCGGACGGGAGATCAGAGGACCACCGGTCAGGAAATGGCCTGGCGTCAGTATCTCTAAGCACTCCGGGTCGTCTCGCACGCGAGTGATCGGGCGTGAATTCAACGTCGCCTCGACCTTACACAAGAGCGTGTCATCTCTTCCGTAGTGGGTGCAAACGATCCCATTATTCGACGAAGATGATGCTTCGTCGACCTAACCGCAGCTTCCTGCATCCCTCCGTGGTGAGGGGCACCAGGGGGGTAGAAGTTCCACCGAATTCGAAAATTCGAGCATCGACCTTGAATTTCCGGCGAATTGGTGATCTCTACAAATTGTCGAGCAAGCTCGCGTGACGCACCGACGAAGTTCGTCCCGTTGTCGCTGGTTACCGA
Source organism: Lasioglossum lativentre (assembly GCA_916610255.1). Classification (NCBI taxonomy): domain Eukaryota; kingdom Metazoa; phylum Arthropoda; class Insecta; order Hymenoptera; family Halictidae; genus Lasioglossum; species Lasioglossum lativentre. The sequence goes on along the minus strand of OU744359.1, from coordinate 27,142,153 downwards.
TTGGGGAACGCCACGTCTGGAAATAAACCTGTCGAACGCTGCGAGGAACGCGGCCGTGGAGCAGTCATCCACCAGTTCGAGATGGCTCGCGTGAGTAGCCATACAAATAAACACCGCGATGTACTGTCCGTCCACCACAAGAAGTCTCTTGGTAGGAGTTTCACATCAAATGGACAACAAACCGTCCGATTGGTCTGAGCGGCAGGGGCTCGAGTCGCGTCACACGCATTATCGGTTCTAGCGAGCTATTGGCTGCAGCGCTCACACACACTAATCGGATCGTGTGACGAAGAGAGTGAATAGACTCTTCCAAACCGAGTGAGATAATGCGAAGCGAGCGATCCAGTAGCGTAAGGACAGAATCAAATGTATCCTACGACGTTAAACATCCCCGCGCTGAGCCACTCTCAGCATCCAAGAGGAACGTGACTTCACGCATATTCTGTATTAGAAACTTCTAACTCGTTGTCAGTTAAAATTTTAATTTAACGCTACAGATCAGAACAAATGAGAAATATTTTCGAACTACAGCTTTCAATTTTGTCCAATATGTATATGTTCCCTAATACTAAAATTATTAATTTCTTGAAAATGAATAAGTAACGATCATTCGTTTAACACATTTCTATCATACGGAACAGTAAAAAATAGATCGATTGTAGCTGTTCTGCAGATTCATCCTATTTTTAATGGTAATTAAAGTTTAATTTTCGCGGTAGATACAGGTACAAAAACCGCTGCAATACTGATCAAACAGACTGCTTTAGCAATTTCGACCAATTTATAACATTTGTAGAAGTTATATGAATTTTATCTAATTTTTGTTGTAACTTATTGAAAGACGTGTCAATCGTGAATTATGTGTTACATTAAATATAAATATAACATTAAATGTAATTTAAATGAATTATTGCATTTTTAAAGTACATGTTGAAGTCCACTTAAACGTTAAATATCGACGATAGGTCAGGAAACTTGAATCTCGAAAATAAACAAGTCCTACTACTGTGTAGCGTGTGACGTCAGGAGCTCGGAGGTCGTGAATACGGGGGTGGAAATAGTGGGGAGGGGTGGAGCAAGCGAAAGACCCCCCCGGACCCCTCAGCCGTCTCGAGGGACTTCTTGTGGTGGACGGACAGTACTTTTTATGTGTACGCTTTCCGCGGCCGGCGGCTTCCCGCACTTGGTATGGGCCGGCGTAGTCCACCCCAATGTTGAAGAAGGGAGGGGACGGACGGCAACGCGACGTCACGAGGTCCTGCATTAATTGCGTGGCTGTCTCTGCCCGCCAACGCGCGCATTTGACGCATTGGTGGATTACGCGTCGAACCGAATTGCGCAGCCCCAGGATCACCGTGCAACGAGAGGAGATGCGATTCCCGGATTATTAAATCGGAAACGTAGTGTTTCGGTAAGATCGCGGGGTGCTTTGTTTCCCAGGGCAGGAAGGAGTGTCTGAGCCTCCCTCCTACTCGCACGACTCCATATTGGTCCACGAAGGGGTGGAGCGGCAAAAGCGGCGATCGCTTCGGCAACGGTTCCGCGTTCGCGAGCGCGAGGATTTCGGTCGAAAAACAGGCTCGCTGGATTAAACGCAGCAGAGTTCGTTCCGCGTCACGCAGCTCAGGTGCGGTGAGGAAGGGGGGGGGGGGGCGCGAGACACGTGAATGTGTTCGCGCCGTGTTTACGAATCGACGCACGAGACCGAATACGCGGATCAAGCGTTGCCAGCTGGAGAAGCGAGACAGAACGTCCCAATCCTCGACGTTTGTTGTATTGTGGACGGTAATCTTGCTTCTCTCTTCTTCCGTCTCGTATGTCCGCTGCGCAGGCCATTCCTCTTCCGTCCCATTCAGCCGTTACACCGCGCGAATTCAGATCCGCCGGATTGCATTGCGTGGGCACGTGCCTCCAGACGGCATTCGGCAGCGTGGTGTGTATCTTGGACGTCCGATTCGCCACCGCGGTCTTCCAAGCAGCGGGGTGTTTCCGCAACCAGGCGAGGACGATCGTGGAATCGGTCCAGCAAACGATACGACTGACGGGGATCTCGATCGACTGAATTACGTGAGCGGTCAGCTCCGTCAACATCACGGCGCCGTTCAGCTCTAAGACCGGGATGGACATTGTTTTTATGGGGGCTACTCGCGACTTGGCGGTGAGCAGCGTGGTGTGCGTTTCCCCGGATAGCGACGTCACACGTGCGTAGACCGCACACGAGTAGGCGGCATGAGACGCATCGCTGAATCCGTGCAATTGGATTTCAAGCGAGTCAGGGGCGTACTGAATCCACCGCGGTACCCTCAGTGCATTTAAGGCGCGCCAGTCTGTGCAGAAGATGTTCCACGTGTCCCGTGTGGTGTCCGATACGCTGTCGTCCCAGGTTAATTTTTCCAGCCATTGTTGCTGCATCAATATTTTTGCGCAAACTATAATGGGGGACAACCAACCCAGGGGATCGAACAGGGTTGCGATTTCAGCCAATAATTCGCGTTTGCTCAACGTACCCTGCCTAACCGCGAATTGTTTTAGGTCAAAGTAGAACGCGTCGTCCGAGGGGATCCACCTTATACCGAGGACTTTCAACTCCGAATCGTTGAAGATTCGCAGATCCACGGCGTGAGAATGTATAGTCTCTGGAATAGTTCGCAGCGTTTGTGCATCATTGCCTGCCCACTTTCGAAGATGGAATCCACCTCGAGCAAGCAGCTGACAAACCTGCACTCTGGTCTGCTCGAGCAGCTGTTTGTCCGGCGCTCCCATAAACACGTCATCGACATAAACGCTGTTTCTGAGGATCGGGGAGGCGAGGGGTTAATCCGAGCCTTCAAGCGTGTTTACCTCTTGGAGCACGCGCATCGAGAGGTACGGGGCGCAGACGGTTCCATATGTTACCGTGTTGAGCTCGAACGCTTCCAAATTACCGGTTGTTTCGTTCTTCCACAGGATGCCCTGGTATTTGCGATCTTGGGGATGGACAAGAATCTGCCGAAACATCTTCTCGATGTCTGCGACGAGGACGTACTTGTGGAGACGCCACGCGAGCAGGATTCTGGAGATATCCAACTGCAGCTTAGGACCGGTGTGGAGGATATCGTTCAGAGAATACCCGCTTGACGTTTGGCTCGATGCGTTGAAGACAACTCGCAGTTTTGTCGTCAAACTTTCTTCGCAGAGGACTGCGCGATGTGGAATGTAGGTCCTCGAGCGATCGATGGAGCTGAGGCGCGTCATGTGTCCCAGCGATTCATATTCGCGAATAAATTTAGTATATTCGCGGTTGACCGCGTCGTTTTCGCGCAGCTTGAGGGCCAAACGTTTAAGGGACGCGGTGGCTCCTCGGAGGGAATCTCCGAGAAAGTCTTCAGGGACCGCTTTGAGGAACGGCAGCCTCACAACGAATCGGCCGGTATCGTCCCGTGAGTAAGTGGACGCGAAATGCCGCTCGCATTCGTCCTCTAGGGGGGTAAGAGCACGCGTTTCGGGGACCGCTTCCGTTTCCCAAAACCGAGTTAGAACTCGCTCCAGCGGGTCCATCGTTGTACCGTGATGGGTAGCGATCGTGAGGCGAGGGAATTCCGCTGTGTGGGTGCGCCCTGACAGAATCCACCCGAATATCGTGTTTTGGGCTATCGGCCCATATTCTTCGGAACATCGGATACCGGGCTGGATAATGTGGGCGTAAATGTCCGCGCCTAAAAGCACCTCGATGCGCTGCTTTGACGAAGGACTGGGGTCAGCGAGCGTGAGGGTTGCGAAGGCGCGGTAATCGTCCACCTTGATAGGCGGCGGCACATACTGCGATATATTGTTTACAATAAACGCGCGTGTCGAGATCGCGGGCGAAGTATGCGTGGAACCTCCTACGCTCAGGTGCACGCTAAAATCTATATTGTTTGTGTGCTCGCCGCCGAGCCCTGTCACGGAAATCGGAGACCGGACTTTCGGCAAGCGTAATTGTTGCACGAGATTAGCGGACACGAAAGAGGATTGAGATCCCTGATCAAGGAGCGCACGGGCTACTCGTGACTGGCCGTTCGGGGCAAACACGGTCACCATCGCGGTCGCGAGTAAGACGGTTTTCCCGCTATTTGGACCGGCTTCGGCAAAATGAGGCGCGACGCTATTGACACTCTCTTCCGCATTCGAGGGCCGCGTTGTATTTTGGGCCGACGAAGGTGTCGACTGTTCCTGCTCAGGGGCAGGCGGTCGCGAGCTCGGCGACTTGGAGAACGCGGCCGGTTTTCTTTGGTAGCTGCTCGGGTTCGGCTTGCGGGGGGGCCCGATATTCCCCTCAGTGTAACAACGTGTGGTGTTTCTCCCCACAATGCCGACAAACATTCGTGCTCGTGCAAGTCGACACGGTATGACTTGCACCGAGACAGTTGATGCACACATGTCGATCTTTTAATGTCTCAAACCGTGCAAGCGGAGACAGCCTACGGAACGTGCCACAATCGCGGGGTGAATGCGCGTCTTTGCATATGAAGCAAGTCAAAGTAGCGGTAACCTCTTCGACCACGTGCGTGGTCGATTTTTGCCGCGAGATTTTGGAAGGGTCCGCGGGAGAGGAAAGCTGTTGCGTCGTTTGACACGACATCTTGATCGCCGCGGTCTGTTCCAAAATGAACTTTTCGAGAGTCGCGTATGACGGATAGGTTCGCGCATCGCCGAGGGATTTGTTCCATTCCGCTTCCATTTCGCGATCGAATTTAGTCGAGACGAAATAGACGAGGTGATCCTCTTTTGTGCCCCGACCTAATCCGTGCAACGCCTCGAGGGTGTTACGATAATGAATCGAGAATTGATTCAGCGAGTCAAGCTGCGTTAGTTTGATCGTATTTAACGAATAGAGCTTATCCATCAACGCGTGGACGATGACTCGCTCATTATCGTAAACCTCCTTGAGACAGTTCCAGCCGATCTGGAAATTCTCGTCGGTTACTTCGAGATGCTGTACTACCGCGTATGCTTCGCCCGACAGAGTGCTCAGCAGATACTGCAACTTGTCCGCGTCCGCCAGCGCGTCATTCTTTGTTACCGCGGAGTTAAATCGCGATACGAATGATTTCCAACGTGTATAATCACCGTCGAATTTCGGAAGCTCGAGTCGCGGTAATTTCACGTGCCCGGGACGGTTTACCGGAGTTGCTGGGTACGCCATGGACGAATTTGCCGCAGGGGGTGAGATCGGTGGGCGTAGATGCGAGATCTGCTCCCGCAGATAGGACCAGCCCTCTAGGTACGCATCCTCCATCCTGTCCATGGTATTGGCCTTGAAGTATGGAAGGTCATCCTTCGTCCTGTCCGTCTTCCGATACGCCTGGAGGTAGCCGTTGAGGAGGGAGATTTGGGACCAAGTCTCCTGGTACATGGTCAACCTTGAGTCCAGGTACTCCACCATGTAGTTGGCTGCCCCCTTCTTCTTCGTGTTCGTCAATATTTTTGACAGCTGGATGAACGCCTGTGTTTGGTGCTCAAGGACTGCCTCGAATGTTTCCGTCACGCTTGTGTTCATTTTCGAACCTGTTGTTCACTGCAAAGTCACGGAACTCGACACACTCCCGTTTGAAATCGACGGTTTGTTAACGGCCACACAACCGATTCCGAATGTCCAATGTCTTTTTCCCTATCCGGCTCGAAGGACCAAACTGTTGCACCGACCCTTTACCTTTCCAAGGAGTCGGGAACTATAAATGCTGGATTTGTTTGAGGAAAAGGACTCGAGGATCCGGTCGGAATCCGGTGGTAAAAAATCGTTCTAACTCCCTTTTTTTTGCTTCAAAACCGGGTTTCTGCGGCTTCACTGTCAATTTACTGTTCAACAAAATACACAATGTTAACCGAATGCGTGCGTACCAAGCGTCACAGGATAACTTGCACTGTGGCGAGATACACTTGTTATACTAAATAAACTATTGAAAAACTGTACGTGGTATTGTTTCTCTCAGAGGAGACTATAGACCCGCACTGGTCTCTCGCAGGGGAGCTGACCGCAGTTCAACAAAGAATCACAATTATATTACTGAAAAACACTCTGAGATATCGCGTATGCTCGCAGAGGAGATTAACGGAAATCGGCTTATAGCCCGGTAGGGGGGCCTATTTACGTGCGTGGAGAGATGCCCCACCACGTACACATACGGGAGCTCGCTTCGTGGCGTCTTCTCGGGTCGAGACGACGAGGAGGGTGTTCATGTTGCTCGGCATTCGAAAAGACCGTTTTGAACGCGTCTAACATACACATTAGCTAGTAAACTAATCCTTCTAACGTCTCAAAAAAAATTCAAGCTGTTGGATCGAATTTTGAAAAAGTTATTTGTTTTTAAAAGGTGTACGAATATTTTATACACCCACTGTATATAATGTTTCATAGAGTACTTCCTTTTGGATTTACATACGCATGTTCCTACTAATATCCATTAAACGTCTAAAAAACGTTTTCTAGACGTTTAATGGAGATTCTTGGGACGTTTTTAAAACGTACGGTTTTATAACACAAGCCGTTGAGAAAACTTTCGTAGGACGTTTGGAATACGTTTATAGATGTCTCATGGACATTCTTGGTATGTTTTTAAAACGTACGGTTTTGTAACACAAGCCGTTGAGAAAACTTTCGTAGGCCGTTTGGAATACGTTCGTAGGACATTCAAGATGTCTTGCAGGTCCAAAAATGTTAATTAAATATACAGGGTGTCCCATAAGTACTTCAACTCAACAGCACACACAAGAGATGTAAATCCAACCGTGCAACCTCCACGTGGTACATCTCGGTTAACGCTAATGCCGGCGGTATTGTACCTTTGAAGCCTTATAACTCGAAAAATAATTAATGAAAAACATTTTATTATAGTGTTTTTGAAAGCTCTTGAGATCAGCTACAAGAATATGTAATAAAAAATAGGGGGTGCCATTTAAAAAAATTGAGGTGACCTTCACGTGACCTTCAAATGACTCTTCAAGGTCAAACCAATGGCACCACCTAATAGTTCTTGCGAAACCATAAATACATGTCTGAACCATTTTTCTCTAAAATGCTTTTTTTTAGATATTCGACCGTTGCCAGACTTTTCTAACACCCTGTACATATAAATATATAGGAAATTTAACTACAGGAAATATACACCTTGAATAAAAATTTCTTATTTTGTTAATTTGTACATGAATCACTTTTATAATAACATTAAAATAAGGGCGATAGTTACCTATTACGAGGTTGGCGGTATTTAATGTATTGAAGGGCTTCTTGCCCTTCCTGCCCAACCAACTATATGACAACGCCAAATTGTTTGTAATGAGCGTGGTGTTGCACCGACCCGTTACTTTTTGGAGGAGTCGGGAACTAGAAATGCCGGGATTTGGTGGAGGAAAATGACGATCGGATATGACCGGAATTAGGGTTTAATTAAACTGTTCGAATGCACCTTGCTTTCACAAAACCGGGTTTCTGCGGCTTTCACGATTGACTTTAATAGGTTGCAACGTACAATTTTTAAAAAACGCGTGCGTATCGAACGGCACTGGACACGTTCGCACCGAAGTCGAGATTGTCCGATCGAAGATGTATATGTATAATAAACAAACAACAATAAACTATTGAAAACTATGTGGCAGTTACTTTTCTCCCAGAGGAGACTGCAATCACCCGCACATGCGTGGATGGATGCCCCACCACGTTTATACACGGGAGCTCGCTTCGTGGCGTCTTCACGGGTAGAGACGACGAGGGGGGTGTTCACGGTGCTCGGCATTCGAATAGACCGTTTGAACGCGTCTAACAGTGGACAAAACCCTCTTCACAAACTGGTAGGTGTTCTCGCCGCCTATTTTGTGTAATTCCTGAACCTAAAATAAGAAGTTATTAATATTGCATTCTGTTAACTATATCACAATGAAAGATCAATTTCAGGTATTTTGAGTTAATTTATTACATCAATAAATTTTACTTACGCCATTTTGAAATTGTTCGCCGTTATTTAGGATATTCTCAAAAGTAGAGAACTCCTCGTCCGTGCTGAGTGGAAACTTCAGCGGCAAAAATCTCTGTAAAAACGGGACCCTATGGTCTTCTCCAACGGCTTTCTTGTTCCCCGCTGTTACGTCCCGGAAGTCAAATCGCGTGAATTTATTGTTTCGCGACACGTTACTTTCGGTAGACGCTCAAATACGACACAACCTTTTGTCCACGCGGCACGTACGTCCGACGTCTGACGGGGAACCACGACGTTTGCGTACACGAATCTACTATCTAGCACTTACGGATACAGCGAACTCGATAGGGCGATGAAGGAGATTGTGCGGCTAGTCTGAACGACGAGATTCCTTGAGTGGAACGCCGGTAGTACTCTCGGACAGTAGAATGAGCCGTCAATGTATACGGCAGGCCTCCTTCAGGCGGTCTGCTCACGCTGGTCGTCAACGGCTGCTGCAGGATCAGGCTGGGTCGTCTCAGGGGCGACGATCCTCACTCGACCTTGGAAGACCACGTCGCTGATGATCCTGGGTTCTCGTGTGATACCCAGCAGTTGTTGTCCACCGTTTTCACTCGCGGAGATACGCGCGAGTTTACGTAATTGGTACCCACGACCAGCGCGACGCGGCATGTGATATTCGTACAGAATAAGTCAAAGAGGCTTCTGCGTTTCCCGTTGGAGCCAGAGGTACGCACTGAGCAACTGGCTAGGCTCAGACGTGCGAGGTGGAAATGCAGAAGCAGGTAAAATCTGAATTGAAAAGGAGAGTATCACAAGCGCGAGGTGTAGGGGCAGGAATTAAGCGAGACTCACTTATTGCTTTAATAACTGGGAATATATATTTGTATCGACGCGACGTACGAAATAAAGTACAATGCTCACGAACTAAAACTAGAGTTACAATGAGGCTGGAGTTAGAATCACGCGAGAACGATGAGACCGCACGAGGGCGGATGGACGCAAGAAATAATAGGACTGTTCGCTTCGAAGTCGGAACTAGAACTGCTACTGCTTGGCCCTCCTCGGACCACTTCGACATGTCGATCCCATCGTTGTTATTACAAAAGAGAGATATTAGCGGCTACGGGGAATTGATTAAAATATTGAGATTAAGAGCTACGGCGAATACGGTGTATGGTTACGGCTGCTGTTACGGGATGTGTACAGTAAGATATGGTTGGTTATGAGGCGAGATTACAAAAGTATAATGTGACATGATTACGAAGAACTATGGCGAGGCATGACTACTGCGAATTATGGTGGGTGTGAGATTCGGAGTGTGGGAACTTATATCTAGCGAATACGATTCTTACTAACTATGCTTACGGCTATGGCAATACGTCGGCAGACGTGACACCTCACCCCTTGGGGAAATAATTTTCGGTACGAAAAGTATTTCTCGTCGTCGGAGTCGAACAAGGATTTCTTATATCTACGGCAACTCTTAGATGCTACGGGTTCGGGCGTTTGAGGATTTCTGTTGGAAGCAGTCTTTGTGGGGTGATCAGCGTGCACCGGGTTAATGGGGAATAGTTTTTCTGAGGTCACGCACTGTAGGGGAACACTGGTTTGGGGAGGGCACTCGCGCACTTCACAGTCGTCTTTCTATTCTTTTGTCTTTAGATAGAGGCAGAAATGAGTTAACGCGCTCCAATCTGCGGCTAGGAGTTGAATGCTCCATCCGTATGCGGCGTGGAGAGCGATTCCGTTCAAAACCATGTTCACGCACAATTTCACTAGCCGTAGAGCGATGTGCACACCCATTAGTCCTGCTACCACAGAGCCGAAGTCCGTGAAGCCTTTCCAGATCTTCTTCCCCGTGCTATCGACTATCCTTTCCAGGGTCTTTTCGTCAAGGAGGTTGAACATCGAAACAGAGTTCTCCGCATATGAGTGGCCTGCTGCCCCCTGACCTATTGAATTTACCACTGCTGCTTTTTCGACAGGGAACATAATCCTTTCATTCAATTTAGAGATGTCTTCGGATGAGTATATGCCTCCGCTGGCTAGATTCTTGGGGTCGAAATATTTCCACGTTGCTTTGGTAAGTGGCTGCAACGGTGGTGGTGGCATGCTTTCCACCGGTCGTGGTAGCATTTTGTACCATGTTCCCTGAAGTTTGTATGTAGGCGGAATCAGTTCGTTGAAGCTTCGTTTCGTCCCCGCTTTTACCAGGATGAGATTTCTCGGTGTGAGGAAGTAAGACGAGTTCCTGTATGAAACTGGAAGTTCATCGTAACAATCTTCGATCTTCCTAATTATGCATTCTACCGGGACACATTTAATAATGTGGATCACCTCTCCGGCTTGAATGGCCGTGTGTCCCAGCTCCTTTGTGAGTGCTGTTGCGACCTCGGCTGGTTCATTGTGAATCATTGTGAGTGCATTTTGCAATATTTGTCGTTCCATGAGCCATTTCTGTCGTATCACGTCGCGGTACATTGACAGGATTTGGTTCTTGATATGCTTTTCTAGGTACACGAATTTGGTGTTCGTGTACGTGAAGATATCTAGATTATTGACCTGTACTTCTTCCTGATTTTTAAATTTACCTTCCGTCCTTGTTTCCAAGATCAAGAGCTTCGGGTGCTCCGTTTTGGTGAGGGTGTAGCCATAGATGGAAGTCCTGCACGTGGAGGTGAGCGCAAACGCTGTGTCTCCCGAAGTTACCGTGTAAATAATTGTTGTGTGTGGTTCTTCTGTCCGCGTCTTGATTGCTCTTCCGTCGTACAAGACATTATATCTGCTAAATTTGCAGTGATCCACGGGCAAGCTCGTCCAGAATGTAAAACCGTCCTCTGAATCTAAGCAGTTCTCTCTCTCTCTCTCTCTGTAGTTTGCAGCGTTGTCCTGATGGCAAATATATTTCATTTGTGGAGAGTTTGACAGCTGCTTGGGCGGTCTTTAATGTTATCTTCACGATTCCCTGATCGACTACATTCGACCATGTGTCGAATGGGTCGCTGTAAGTCGCTCCGTTGTACGTCCCATCTTGCTGGATTTCGCCCGCCAATGAGATGCTGCGAGTTGTACTGGTGTTTTGTTCCAGTCCGGCGATTCGAGTTATCGGCGGGAGAAACAGGGTTCCGAAATCGTGCATCTGGCGGCAGATATCTTTTGGGATGCTAAGTATGTACTGTTGGCCTCCGTTTTGCACGATAGACACGTGGGAGTGCATTCCGCAATGGTATATCGTCCTGTCCACCTCAACGCGGCACTGAGCGATCGGCGTGTCCTTGAAGTCGGCGAACTGGAGTAATTGTACCTCTGTCTCTTCGTTGATCGGAATGGCGTCGGTTGTATCGCACGGCGGGTCATCGACTGTAGAAAATGTCGTGACGTTGAGGGTAGATCCCCCACAGTCATAGCCAATGAGGCCAGATGTCAGGTGGATGGAAAAGACGAAAAACGTTGCCGCGTGCATGGTGTCTTTCGGCAGAGTGTCGCTTGACTGTCGGGATTGGAGCACTCGCGCGGGTTTATACCGTTCGTTATCGTTCGTGTTATGGCTATCACTACCCGTTATGTTATCGGTGTCGGGATTGTTTGTAGCTTGAACACTGATATGACACGTATTTTCGTTGATGGGAGGGGTGGGACGACGCGTCATCGTCCTTACCGAGAATATTCGTTATTTTGTCTCCCTGGTCTTAAACGCATCCGGTCCTACTGGCGTTGGGTTTATAATAGGTGTGTTGGATTTCGCGGGTATCGCTTTTAACGTACATCGTGGTTATCGCAACCGATCTTGTTTCTTTTGCGTGTTTAATCTTGTTGGTGTGAACTATGCGCGTGCTATTTTTATAACGCAATTTTACATTTGAGTTCCCCAGACATTCCAAAATTTCGTATGGCCCTAGGTATTCGTCGTCGAACTTTCCTTTGCGCGGTGCTTTTAACAAAAATACTCGATCTCCAACGGCGAAGGTCTGAGTGTTGAGTTTCCGGTCGTAGTATGTTTTGGACTTTGCTTTCGCAGATTTCAGGTTGTCCCGAGCTTTATCTATTGTCTCGGAAATTTTGATTTGTAGGTCGCTGAGGTAGTTCGAGTAGGATTCGTTCGAGGAGTCATGTTGTCGGACATCTGCTGAAGGCGTTCGTGCCAACGAACCGAATACTAATTCGTGCGGCGTGAATAAAGTGCCCTCATGGACGCTTGTATTATAGCTAAAGGTGGCAAATGCTAGCCATTCGTCCCAGTTATCTTTGTTTATGAATTATTTAAGGTATACCGTTAATACATGGTGCGAGCGTTCGAGTGAGCCATTACTTTGAGGTCGGAATGCTGTGGTCCGGAATTGTGTGATCTTGAATTTCTTGGCAACATTCTTCATCAAGGAACTTAGAAAATTGGTACCCTGATCAGTGAGAATTGCCTTAGGTGCGCCGAATCGGCAAATCCAATTCTGTACGAATGTGTCGGCCACATTTATGGCGCTCGTGGATTCTAGGGGAATTGCGGCGGAGAATTTTGTTAGTAGGTCCTGGATGGTTAGTATATTTGTGAATCTGTTAGGGGAGGTAGGTAGAGGTCCGACTTTGTCTAAGGAAATTTTTTCAAATGATTTACCAGGAGTATCTGTCAGGGTCATTGGTTGTCGCGTTTTGACTCTAACTAGCCTTTTATTCTGACAGGATATACATGCGTTTACGTACTCTTGGACGTCCTTTTTAAGGGACGGCCAGAAATATTTTTCGCGGATTCGTTTGTATGTTTTGGTTATACCTTTGTGTCCTGCGAAGGCGGAAACGTGATTTTCGATGATAATGTCTGGCCGTCTTTCTGGGGTGGTATTTGGACTTCGTGGGAACAGGCGCAAATCTGTGTGTTAGTGGGGGAGAATAGGTCCATGAGAAGTTATCGGATTGTTGGCCAGGAGTTGTCGTCTACTGCCGACTTAGAAATACTGAATGATTCTAATTGGAGCTCGTTCACAACATCTAGCAGAGAACGAAGGCATTCCATGAGGTCTTCATAGGAGGTGAGGTGGAGGACTGATTCTTTCGCTGGGAGAAATATAACATTCCTTGAGCCGAAAGGTAGTACTTTAGCGCGATGGAGTGTAAGGTCCTGGAGTGTGGGTAATTTGTTCGTCAGTGCGAGGTCCGTCGTACCAGTATCAATGGGTTGTCCGTCGCGGGTAATGAACCCTACCAAATGGTCAGGACGCATGATCAATCTGTCGCTGGTGTGAATCAACGTCCGTCGGTTTGTGTCGGACGCGGGAATATCAGGGGGGTCAGAGGTTAGACTTCTACCGTCGTCGTCGTCGTCATTATCATTGTCGCTATCGTCGTTGTCATTGTCGTTATTGTCGTTAGGTGCGATGTCGGAAGAGCGCGTCATTGCTCGTGTCACGTAATAAACTTCGAAATTATATATATATATATATATAATTAGCCAGTAGTTGAACCGTAGCCCAACGGATTATACTTTATTTTATAATATAAGAATAATTACAACAATTACAATAATGCGTTTATGTTTAAATACCGTAGTGATTGATAGCGAGGTCAAGACTGAAGACTGTGGGTTAGAGGCGGTCGTTTTATATTAATTGGGAAATGCTTAGTATTACAGAAATGGTCGGCGGAAATTCTAAGAGTGATAAGTCAGCGCTGGGTCATCGAATATTTGGGCTGTTGCAATCTTTCGTGCTAATTGTGAAATGCTTAGTCTTACGGAAGTGGACAGCGGAACGTCTAAGAATGATGAGTCAACAATGGGTCATCGAACCTGTTGAGCTGTGACATTCCCCTCGTTTTAGATTGAACTTGGTCCTCCAAGTTTTTGGCTATTTCTTTTTGAGGATGGATCGGTGAAATTTTACGCTTCTTGGTTCAAAGGCGATGGTTTTGTTGAATGGTTGATAGATCACAGTGTCCTCTGTGGTGTTGCTGTGTCCTGAAGAATGTTGAGGTGTTTCGGTGTAGAGGTTTATTGTTGGTGGGCTCGGTTGGCGTGACGCTTCTATTCGATTTTCTATACTGTTTGACTTTCTGCTGCAGCAAAGTGAATGTGTACATAGTTTGTTGGGTAAATATGCTTTTATATAATTCAAAATTCCTATTTTATCTAATCCCCATATGATTATTGCGGCTAAGGCTGTGTATCCCAGTATCTGTAATATTGATATTCCCCAAGATTTAATATTCGATATTCTGTGTGAGAAATTCAAAGAGTTAGTTTGTTCGGTTATTTCGTCTAAGGTACTTCGATATCCGTTTAGGGTGCTCATGATTTTTGGCGTCTTCTCTAATCGTGTCAAGATCGTATCGAAAGCGGTGTTGTTAGGGGTGGAAATTTCTTTTCGTTGTATTTCGTATGAGACGTTGTACTTAGTTTTTCCGATTCGCATATGGCTATTGTTATATATCAAATCGCAACTCTTATTAGATCTTAATAGGGTAGGGCCGTGTAAGTGAATGATTTCGTGTTTCGTTCCGCAAATAGTGTTAATATCTAAAGGTGTCTCAGGTATGGCTATGAACTGATTTAAACCTTCAAGTGGAATGAAAGTAATCTCTTCAATTTTTAGTATTACAACTTGGCAGATTTTTATATTGTCATCGTAGTTGATGAGTTCCGAAATGCAATCATGTCGTGTGTGTCTATCGTGAATTGGTTGAGTTTGTTTGCACATAGTTATACCTGCTTTCCTTTTACAATATTGGTTAAGATAATCGTCGTCTACGTTAATGTAACTTAATCCGGCCAAAAAATATAGTTGATGTTCGATAAATGGAATCATGAATACATTGTTTTTCTTACTTGGTATGGGGTATATGCGATCTACGTCCCATTCCAAGTTTGGAATTATTGGTATCGAAATTTTAAAGAAGATCTTGTTTGGAAGTGTAAATACTTTTAAATTGGCAATGTCTAAGATGAATTGAAAATTTTCCTTTTTTGGTAAAATGGCTGTATTCAAGGTTTCATTTTCTAACGTATTTTTGTATGTTCGCATGAAAACGTCTTGATCAATGATCTGTGAACTAATTATTCCTTGTTTTGCTAGAGTGATGGTGTTTAATAATTCATCGTATGAAAAGTGTAAATCATATATGGCTCCTTCTGTTTTTATCATGTATCTTGTTAGTAATTCGTCTTTGTTTATACGTTGGGTGAGGGTTTGTGAATCTATACTGAGTTTGTCGATTTGCTCGAGGCTGTTAGAATTGATAATTTTCCGTATAAGTGCTGTTTGGTTATTGACAATGGTTTTCATTCGATTACTGTTATCAAACAATTTGTCTATGTTAGCGTTTATTGTAGTTAGATCATCGTCGTCTAAGGTTCCGAAAAGTGATTTGGATATCGATCCGATAGCGTTTAGTAATCCTCTCCTGTATCTACTGTGAGTTATGATGCGTAAATGTACGCTAAGGTTTTCTAATTTCTTCATGCGTTCGTCTATAGCTTCTAACTCGTCTTGCAATTTGCAACCGCTTTTACAGTGTTCGTGTAATATGTTTATAAATTTGGTTAAGCTTTCCAATCTTGTAAAAATGTCACTAACATCTAATCCTATATAAATGTCTATTTCGTTATTATATAAATATGCCTTTTCTACCTTCTCGTGAAATATAGAATTTTCTTTTAATGGTACCATCTCTAGTCCATTCGAGAGGTGCCAGGTACAGGCGATAAAGGTGAACGTCCTGGAAAATAAAGTTTCAATCTATTTCCATGTATCTTTTTAATTTGTCCGTCAACTAAAATTTCGTAATACGGTGTATTAACTTTATCTATAACGTATGGTCCTAACCATTCCGTGTCTAATTTATTCGTTTTATGATCATTATGGATCAGTACATTGTCTCCTGTTCTAAATATCGTTTGACTTCGAACTATCCGTCGTTCTTGGTCGCGTTTATAACGTTGTTTGCTTTTTTGTAAAGTCTCTCGTGCTTTCTGTAAATTACTGTCCCATTCTCTTTTCCTAAACTGTACTTCGTCTGCGTAGGTACGTTGTGAATTTAAGGATATGGAAGAGGGTAGGTTTGCTTGTTGTCCAAATGTTAACTCGAACGGTGTGAATCCCGTAGATTCGTGTACCATGGTGTTGTAGGCTAAACAGCAGAAATTTAGGATCTCGTCCCATTCTTCATTTTTCTCTTTTTGCGTAGTGCGTAACATATCTTTTATTACTGCGTGCGTTCTTTCAAGTGATCCGTTACTCTGGGGGTGGAAACTCGTAGTCTTTATATGTTTTATTTTAAAGGCTTCTTCATATTGTTGCATGAGCTGACTAATGAAGTTTTGGCCTTGGTCTGTTAGTATTTTCTTTGGTGCTGAGAATATATAAATATAATGATTTAACAAGGCGTTCCATATGCTCTCGGTTTGTTGGGTTTTCAGTGGAACTAGTATTAAGTATTTGGTTAGTTCGTCATGTATAGAAAGTATGTATTGGTTTCCTTGCTTAGTCTTTGGTAGAGGTCCTAATAAATCCATTGCGACCTTTTCGTTAGGCATTGTCGGGGTGTCTGGTATGATTGGTTTTTCCTTGCTTCTAATTCTCGTTAATTTTTCCGTTTGACATATTTTGCATTCTTTGATTTTCTGTTCTACCTTCTCTATTAGCTTAGGGATTTTATACTTTGTTTTGATTCTGTCGTACGTCTTTTGTATTCCTGGGTGTCCTATTAAATCGTGATTCTCTGTAAGTATCTGGTCTATTTCTTCTTCCGTTAATGGACATACTGATTCCTTGGCGTACGTAATTTCTTTTACTTGGTCGTTGTAATACATGAGCATTCTGTATATGGTGTTCTTTTCAGTTACGTTAAATTCTTCTGCTACTATGCCAATTTTGTTGTGAGCTTGTACGATTTCTAAAAGTTTTATGAGCCATTTTGTTTTGTCGTAAGGGCCTAGAAGTTCTTTAGTTATTTGAAAGAATGAACTGTGATTGGGTTTGATCGTAAGTTTCTTGGGTAATTTGTCACTCTTTTCCCATTCGTCAAATTTTATTTCGTGGCTGATCTGAACTTTACCTTTAAATACTTCATTTCTTGTTATTGCGTGAACTCGTGATAGTGCGTCTGCGGCTGTATTGTCTTTTCCTTTAGTATATTCTATTTCGTACTCGTACTCTTCGAGTCTTAATCTCCATCTCATTAGTCGTGAAGAGGGGTCTTTACAATTATTTAACCATTTTAAAGCTTGATGGTCTGTTCTAATAAGGAATTTTCTCCCGAGTAAATATTGTCTTAAACGTTTGATTGCCCATACTATTGCCAGTAATTCTTTCTCTGTGGTGGAATAATTCTTTTCAGGTGGATTTAAGGTTCTCGAGATATAACAGCATGGATGTCCGTCTTGCGACAGGACTGCTCCTAATCCTTCGTTACTCGCGTCGGTAGTCAGCGTAAATTGTTTGTTAAAATTTGGATATTTCAGTACCGGTGATTCGCATAATTTGTTCTTTAATGTATCAAAGCTATTCTGTTGTTTTTCTGTCCAATGGAAACTCGTGTCTTTCTTTGTTAGTTCGGTCAGTGGTTTTGCTATTTTAGAGAAGTTTCTTATAAATTTTCTGTAATATCCTGCTAGTCCTAAAAATGATCTTACGTCCGTGGGGTTCTTTGGCAATCTAAAGTTCTTTACTGCTTCTATTTTCTTTGGGTTTGGTTTTACTCCTTCGGCTGTGACTATATGTCCTAAGTATTCAAGTTCTGGTTTTAAGAATTCACATTTGTCTGGTTGTATTTTTAGTCCCAGTTCTCTTAGTCTCTGTAATACGATGGCTAAATTCTTATTATGTTGTTCGATTGATTGTCCAAAAATTATAATGTCATCAAGGTATACGAAACAGTGATTGTTAATTAGTCCCCTTAATGCTGTGTCCATCATTCTTTGGAATGTAGCCGGAGCATTTTTTAATCCAAATGGCATTCTGTTATAGTGGAAGTGTCCCTGAGGCGTGGAAAAGGCAGTATATTTCTTTGAATTGGGATCCATAGGGATTTGATGGAATCCAGAGGATAGGTCTAAGGCTGAGAAATATTTGGAATTTCCTAATTGTGAAAGGATATCGTCGATTTCTGGAAGTGGGTATGCGTCTTGGTCTGTAAGTTCGTTTAGTCGTCTAAAGTCTATAACTATTCTCCATTTTTGTTTTCCTGATGCGTCGGTTTTCTTGGGTACGACCCATACTGGTGAGTTGTAAGGTGATTCTGATTCTTCAATAATATTTTTATCTAACATTTCTTTCATTTGACGATCGATCTCATGCTTATGGCATTCGGGAGGTCTGTATGACTTTGTGTTAATGATTTTGTCTTCTTTTAAAGTTATAGTGTGTTTTGTCAAGTTAGTACATGGTAACAAGTCGGTTTCTAAATTGAAAACGTCAAGGTAATGTAATAGAATTTTTTCAATTGGTTCTCTAAGTTCTTTTTCTATATGTGATGTACGTACTAATTCTCTAAATTTTGAAGTTTGTTCGAAGTCTTTTGTGTTGGAAATATCGTTAGTTATCACGTAATCTTGCTTACCAGAGTTGATAAAACATACTCGCGTTGGCTTTCCTTCAAGGTATATGGTATGGGTTTTCGTTTCGCCGGGTGAGATGATCGGTTTCTCCTGTAAACGAATTATGTTCCCATCTAATGTTAATGTTTTGTTAGTGAGTTGGTAATCGTAATTTTCAAGAAATGGTAAACCTAATATACCGTCTTGTATTAAAGGGAAATTCTCATTAACAATGTAAAATGTGTTAGTCTTATCATGCAATTTGATATTTAAACACTCGTTAGCCTCGTATCTGTCTGTTCCCATAAAAAATGTTTTAGTTTCGCATTGTCGTCCTACAGTATGTGGCTTTCGTTTTACTAAATTTATTCCTGATCCTGAGTCAATGAGAAATGATTCTCGTTCTCCGTTTGCTCGTACGATGAGCATGGTAGGTAGTCGTCCGGTTGTGGTGTTGACTCGTATTCGTTCATCTCTTCCGTGTGGCAATCTTGAGGTGGGCCGTCGGGAATGTAGTTCGCTCGTATTCGCGGTGGAAGATTTTGTTGGCTGGGTACGCGAAAATTTGCGCATTGGTTAGCCAGATGTCCTAGTTGATTACACTTGAAACATTTCATCGTGCGGCGTTCTATTGGCGGTTTCTGTTCGTGTTGTTGGAACGTCGAACTTGGTCTGCTCACTGGAACTCTCGTTCTTTCAATGATTCTTGGTGGGGCAGCTGGTAACGTTCGTATTTGTGACGTGCGTAGACGTTTCTTCTCACTGATGGTGGTTTCTGCTTGGAATGCTGCTTCTTGTGCTTCGACCAGGTCTTTGGGTGATGAGGCAGATACTCTTGTTTCGATGTCGTCCCTGAGGTTAAGTACGTAGATTTTGACTGCTCTTCTGCTCTCTAGATCGATGGCTATTCTTCTTTCGATTGCTTCTTTATGCTCGTACTGAAGTGCGTAGGTTAGTTCGTTTAACGATTTTCTAAATCGTATAGTATAGCTGTGTACGCTTTCTGCTATCCCTTGTCGTACTTGTCGTAATCGGTCTCTTGCACTATCAGCTGTAGTGGGTATACTCACGAATTGTCGCAGGGCGGTGTATAATTCCGCGTAACTTTCGATTTCCAGATGTCGAATACTGCGTTCTGCGTCTTCGGTAATGCGTTGTGCAATGATCAAGTCTAATAATTCTGCTTGTTGTTTGCACTTTGTTCTTACTTTGCGTACTTTCTTGATAAACCCCTCGACCCCTATGTCGTCTCGTCCTTTCAGTGTTGGTATGAACTGGACAGAGAGTTTGGCCGTATGTTGTGGCGTTTCAAGATCTTCTTGGGTCTGCCTTTCTTCTTCATCGGATTCGTCGTCAGTGATGGCTCTTACTGGTTCGGTGCGTGAAGACCCTGGCTGTGCTGCCTTAGGTCTGGGCCTCAAAGTGGTTCTGGCAGTACGTATACTGTCGTCTACCGTCTCAACTGAGCTGAAATCAGAGGTTGCTAGGCTTCCTGCTACTTGTAGGTTGGCTAAACTTTTCCCTAGAGTTTCTATTTCTCTTGCTCGTTTGGAATTCTCTTCGTTGGCCGTTTGCATCATTCGTCTTATTTCCGCCATACTGATCTCGTGGCGTTCGTTCTGTTTCTGCATGGCATCTAACAGAGTTCTCATACTAGGATCGACTGCCGGGCTGGCTGAATCTCCGTCTTTCCTTACATGAGTCATTATAATCGAGCTTGTTGAACTATTGTTGCTCGATGAGTCTTGACCGGAGAAGCTGTTTCTTCTCGCTCTATAAACGACAAATGAATCCAGTATTTACCTGTTTTGATTCTTCGTAGGAAGTGTTCCGTGGAAGGGACTCCGAATCGTGGTAGACACTGCAACTCAAAATTCTTCGCTGGTCGCTCGTAATAGTGTGCTCGTCTTCTGGTGTGGTGCGTAACCCTGAATTTCAATCTTCTCTCGTAGTAAGAATGAAATGTTCAGTTTCCCGAAGAACAATTGACACTATCCTGGCAGGATCGCCAAAATGTCACGTAATAAACTTCGAAATTATATATATATATATATATAATTAGCCAGTAGTTGAACCGTAGCCCAACGGATTATACTTTATTTTATAATATAAGAATAATTACAACAATTACAATAATGCGTTTATGTTTAAATACCGTAGTGATTGATAGCGAGGTCAAGACTGAAGACTGTGGGTTAGAGGCGGTCGTTTTATATTAATTGGGAAATGCTTAGTATTACAGAAATGGTCGGCGGAAATTCTAAGAGTGATAAGTCAGCGCTGGGTCATCGAATATTTGGGCTGTTGCAATCTTTCGTGCTAATTGTGAAATGCTTAGTCTTACGGAAGTGGACAGCGGAACGTCTAAGAATGATGAGTCAACAATGGGTCATCGAACCTGTTGAGCTGTGACACTCGCGTCAGTGGTCGGTGAGTAACGTCGGAGGTGTTGGAGTCTGAGGAATCGAGTTCCGCGGATAGGGGTAGGATGGTGACCGGGTTACGTGACAGGGCGTCGGCATTCGAATTGGTTTTGCCACAGTTTTATACGTCACCCTGTAATCATATTCGGCGAGCTTTAATCGCCAACGCAAAAGACACGAGGTAGGGTCTTTTACGGAGTTAACCCACACGTGGGGTTGGTGGTCCGTGATCAGGTTGAACTTGTGTCTGTATACGTAGGGGCCGAAGTATTGCACACAATATATGATTGCCAGGCATTCCTTCTCAATCGTGGAGTAATTTAGTTCTGCACCATGTAATAACCTTGACGCGTACGCGATTGGCAGATCTTTGCCGGGGTCGCCCTGGCTGAGGATTCCGCCGATCGCGTAACCGGACGCGTCAGTTGTAATATTGAATTCCCGCGTGAAGTCGGGGTATTGCAGGAGCGGTTCTGTCGGTAAGATCTTACGTAAGTTGTCGAACGATGACTCCTGGTCGGGACCCCACTCGAACTTCTTATCCTTTTTTAGTAAAATGGTAAGAGGCTTGGAAATATGCGAGAACTTGTCTATGAAAGGGCGGTAATAGCCAGCAAGACCCAAGAATTCGCGTACACCCTTTACATTTTTCGGACGCGGAAACTCTGATACGGCCACGATTATTTTAGGGCACGGTTTGACGCCGTCTTCGCCGATGACGTGGCCAAGGTATGCGACTTCTCGGTGTAGGAGCCCGCATTTGGAGGGCTGTAATTTTAGATTGGCGCGTTGCACCCTGTCAGCGAGTTTTTCGAACTTATTATTGTGCTCGGAGAGACTTCGAGCGTAGAGGACGATGTCGTCCAGGTACATGAAGAGTTCGGTACCCTGGAGACCAGATAAAATGCTATCCATTAGTCGCTGAAAGGTCGTGGGTGCGTTACGGAGGCCGAAAGGCATGCGGTTGAATTCGTAGTGCCCGTATGGGGTAGAGAAAGCGGTTTTGGCCACGTCGTCGGGTTCCATGCCGATCTGGTGGAAGCCGCTCGCGAGATCGAAAACGCTGAAATATTTCGCGCTTCCCAGCTGATCCAAGATTTCGAGGATACTTGGCAGGGGGTACGCGTCGGGAATTGATTTTTCGTTCAGCGCTCTGAAATCGATCACCATGCGCCATCGTTTGTTGCTGTGTTCATCCGGCTTCTTGGGCATGATCCACAGAGGGCTATTATACGGTGACTCGGAGGGAGTGACCACATCGCTCTCGAGGAGTTCTTTCATTTGTTTGTTTATCTCCTCTCTGTAAATCGGCGGATATCTATATTGTTTAACATGAATCGGAGCTGGGTCCGTTGTAAGAATTCTGTGGCGCACGGCGTTGGTTTTTCCCAGGCGGTCCCCCGGGAGATGGAAAAGATCGTGGAGATCGGAAATGAGGTTCCCGACGTAACGTTTCTCGTCCCCATTGAGGTGGTCGGTGTTTATCAACCCCCTTATTTCCTTGATGCGCGACGCAGATGAACGCGGTTGAGATATAGAAGATACAGTGAGTTTGTCGCCGGTTTGTGCGGCTGATTTCGAGACAGAAGATTCAGTGGAATTGGAACGCGACTTTGACGACTTAGGAGAATTAGAATGCTGCGATTTAGAATATGACTCCGCAGTTTCCACGATCTGTTCCACCCCCTCCAGCTCCATGATCGGCATGGGGAAGTTGACGCTGACATCTGTGGTGTTCACAACCTTTATGAAGGTTTTACCGTCGCACAGAGTGATATTTGGGCTGAAAACCTGGCCAAAATCCGAAATTGTAAATGTTTACATAGAGAGTTGTGGTTACGTCCCAAAATAGATAGATAAACATGCCATCTCGTGGTGCACTGCTCACCTGTGTTTACCGAAACAGTCACCCGTGCCTCCGCTTAGAACATAGCACTTGTTCGATACACACGTGTTTGATCGCAGCATTCCGTTTGTACGCATCTTTTTCCTGTTATACTTTTTATGTTAGAAGTGATCTTTGTGGCAAAATTTGTGATAGATATTGTTACAGAAGGTATGTACATTATATTAATCATATTTTTTTCAATGTTAAAATTTTTTTTATACGTGTTTTTACTGATCTACCACCCTGGCTAAGAGCTCTTTGATTTTCATGACTTTTTTGCACACATCAGTGTTTTTAAACATGTGCTACTCATTGCTACGGCATAAAATTTAGATGGTATTAAACTTTAGGTTATGTAGAATTAGTATACCGCAAAAAAGTTTTCACAAGTTTTCACATTAAAAAAAAATAAAGCTCCAAATATAGCCCCTTTTTATTACCATGTTTGTATTAACTCGCTTAAACTAACTTCCCGATGAGCCAGAAACTTGAAACTTTAAACATAGCACAGAACAGGATGACAATACAAATTATTTAAATAAACAAATTTATTATAAATAATTTAGTATAAAATAATTTTTCCTAGCTCCATACAGATAATCCTGATAATTTGTGATTGTGAATTTTTAATAGCTATTCAAAATTTTATACTTTTTAGTCCGTCTTAAATTTGATGTTTGGTTGATATATATTAAATTATTTATATATACAGGGTGGGGCATTTTAAACAGGTCACCTGAATAACTCGCTTGTTTTTGAAGATAGGAGAAAATGCATTAGACCAAACTTACTTGGTATCGGGGGGCTCATAATCTGGTATTACCAATTTTTCTGTAGGTGGAGGCGTCAAGGTTATATAAAGGTCAACTCTGTTTTTTTAAACGGAACAGTATATTTTTTTGCTTACATTCTGATAGAGTGTTTCAAGACGAATACAATGACCTATTATGAAGGACATTCAAGGTCACCCAAAGTCAACTGCAATAGAAAATAAAATGTCTGAAAGCACTCTTCAAATACTTTTGTGTCTTCTCTGGTTGTTGGCATACCGTTCTTGTAAGTATTGATAAGGATCACAGAACGTAAATAAACATACAATCACATTGTATGCTTACCCCGGTATCCAGAAATGTTATTAGTAGTTTGACTACCGACTAGACTACAGCTTCGTAATATTTATTGAGTCTGTGTTCAGTTTTCTAAAATGCGTTAGACTGACGATAGCAGAGAAAGTAGAAATGGTTCTTATTTATGGTGAATGTCATAGAATTATGAGGGAAGCAGTACGTGCATAATAACATTCGTTGATATAAACAAGCTTACATGGTGAATGAATGTTTGTTTATGTTCTGTGACCCTTATTAGTAATTACAAGAGCGATATGCGAACAACTACGGAAGATACAAAAGTGTTCGAAGTGTGCTTTGAGATAATCAGTTTTCTCTTGCAGTTGACCTTGAGTGACCTTGAATGACCTTAATAATAGGTCATTGTATTCGTCTTGAAACACTCTATCAGAATGTAAGCAAAAAAATATACTGTTCCGTTTAAAAAATCAGAGTTGACCTTTATATCACCTTGACGCCTCCACCTACAGAAAAATTGGTAATACCAGATTATGAGCCCCCCGATACCAAGTAAGTTTGGTCTAATGCATTTTCTCCTATCTTCAAAAACAAGCGAGTTATTCAGGTGACCTGTTTAAAATGCCCCACCCTGTATATATACATATATATATATATATATAAATGTTTATACATATATATAAATTATTTATATGTGCCTAATTATTTATATATTGTCACGTCGCCTAAATTTTTACGTGTCCGTCGGAAGGACGGAACCCTGCGACTCCGGGTATTTACGGGCGAAACGCCGGGCCACGCTCGGCCGCACGATACGTGGTCCACCCGGGACAAAAGGTATCTCGCAGATTCGGATTTTTCACGAAAGGAGCCGTTTATGGAATCTGCTTTCGGGCGCCAGACACTCCGCAGTGACACGCAAATTGCGCAATAACGGCACGAGGCGCGAACGAATTCTCCGAAGCTGCGAGAACCGCACGATATTCTGGATGGCTCTAGGATGGGCTCAGGATTCTACGTGGGCGAAGTACGGAGCATTTCCCGCGGCGCAAAGGTTTCTCTACGGAAATAATTAACGAAAGAATCGGCTTGCACAATTTATTTGTCCGATGGACACGACATGGCTGCCGGTGAGAGCCGGCAGCGGTAATTTACAAGCCGGCGCGAGAATCTACGACGGATTTTCGATCGCTCGCGCTTTCTTCATTCGCTCGCGTCGAACCCGGTAATTCACTAGATTTTCGCCGTGTTACAATCCGCTTTCGGCGCGGAACAATTACCGGATTCCGATGGAATACGCGTTACAATAGCTGGGTCGCTCGAAAGTCGCCGTCGGACACGATATGGACCGTCGCGTCGTCACACCGGGGAACGTCTCGAAGATGGCGTATAATTTATCCACGAAATCGGTAACGATACGGCCCCCCGCGAGTCCGCGACCTCGCGTTACCCACCGGCACGCACGTTAACCGATCGACGACCGTTCGTCCTTTCACGAAAAGCTAGCCGAACACGCGGCAAGGAGACGGTTTCGTCGTTTCGCGACGCGAACAAGGACCTCGCGAAAACGTTACCGAGCCAACACGAAATGATTCCTTAATTACAATAATTAAGAGAAGCCTGACTGGCGCTTACCAACGGCAACGAAGAACGGTAGCGGGTGGGCGGCGGTTCGTCCTTTCTCGTCCCTCTAGGCAGCACGCACTTATTAATGATACTGTTCTACTCAATGCTACTTGGCGATACTACGGGCAACGACCCAGTGGCCCACTTTCGGTAAGCTCGGTAACGCGGAAGCGAGGCGTCCCGCTACTCTCTACTCTATTTCCCCCGTTTGAGACTCGCGGGCCTATCGCGCGGTATCTCCTCGCAGGATCGCATCCTGTCGCGCGGGATCCGTGGCTCGCGGAATTTGGTGCTCGCGTTCGCCGCTTTTCCGATGGTAACGGCGACGGCTCGTGAAGAGGAATGTCCTCGCCGCTCCGGTCGTGGACACCTTCTTTTCCGGGCGAGGCAGCGACGGGGTCGAGAAGATGTTCGTCTCGTGTCCACGTTTCCTCGCCGGTGCCTCCGGGTTCGTTGACCCGGGCTCGGTACTTCCTGCGGTGTCTCGACACGAAATCCTTCCGGAGCCAGTCCCGATAAAGCCTCGCACGGTGAGAAATAGGGGCCGGGCTCCCCTGGAGCCCGGTTTCGGTCCTGTAAAGTTCGCGTCGCCCAAGTGGCGCGACGCTCAAAACGCGTGTTACTCGCCCTCGGCAAATCGGCAAGCCCAGGGAGAGCGCTCGCAAACGGCCGTTTCGCATCGGCACTGCCAGAGGGCAGCCGGGCCTCTCTTTTTCGGGATCGAGGGACGTCGGCAAAACTTATAAATTATTTATATATATCTAATTTGATGATTTAAATGATTGTGACGAAGAATATGTAGATAAAATGTAATTTTATACGAATTGTATATTTTTATTATATGTTCTTCGCGTTTTTATGGTTTTTTTTATAATAAATACAATTTTCTATTGCATTGAAAAAGTTTTTTTTATTCGTAGCTGCCTATATAAATTGTGGCGGCCTTGACGCTGCACTACGCCTTAGTTTTACATATGAACAACCATAAATATACTTATTATTACTAGTATGTAGTTAGAAATGACTTTTTTATTCATAAACTAACTGTATCACGTAGGAAAAACAAGGAAATATTTTTGGCCAGGTTTTCAGCCCAAATACTACTCTGTGCGTCGGAGATGCGAGCGAGACAGTGCGGCACCAGTACGCCAGGCTTTAGCTCATGTCTTGGTACGTTGCCGGTTTCGGGGCCAGTGGCGTAGGCCGCAATGTACGCAGAGGTTCGCGGTTCGACGTGACACGTCGGGAAGTTGGAAAAAGGGGTGTCTTTTCCCCTCCATGAGATGCAGTGCCGGACGTACGAGATTTCAACGCCCTTAGCGAGGAACGCGGAGCCCAATATACCATCGGTTGATATCGAAAACGTCTCCGGCACTACATGAAATTGGACGGTCGTTCCGTCGATCGTGATACCGGTGGACCCTAAGGTTGTAACGTGCCCGTCAGTGATGCCAGTGATGTTAACGGAATTCGTGGTGTCAACTAATACGTCCGGGTCGAGTAACGAAACTTTGATAATGTTTGGTTTGGCTCCGGTGTCCATCATGAGGTTCGCGTTGCGTATAAACTCCGGGCAGGTGACATTGACGTGCGGCACGGTGGTATCGGGTTTTAGCGTGACTCGCGAGATTCGAATTTCCGGTCCTGTTCGGCTTCTTGGGAGACCGCGCGGACCCTTTGTGGCTCGCAGAGAGTCGTTTCCTCCCGTTGGGCGGGCGACCCGGACGAGAGGTTCCTTCCGTTTCCTGAATTCTGTTCGCGAATACGGTTGTTGTACTCTCGGTTCCGGCATTCATGTATGTCGTGTCCGGGATTTTTGCAGTAGTTGCAGTGTCGTATCAGAGTGCATAAAAGTGCAGTGCATAAAATTAGTTGCATATTATGCACCGTCTGATACCATTCAACTTTTACTTATAACATCTTCTATTCCCAACAAGTTAGGCGGTACAGCATGTTCCAGTTGCGTGGAACACCCTGTATACGTAAAAAACGCGGGTGACCTCGAAAAAACAATTAAAAAATTACAATTATAAAAAACGATTTTTCCATCTGATTCGTCTTTTGAAACCATTTAGATTACGTCACAAACATTTTTTGTATTTTCAGAGATAGAAGAGATATTTAGGTGGACACTTTTAGACGAAACACCCTGTATATAAAATAGATACAGTGAGTGCATTCGTACACTTTTTAAAAACGAATTACTTTTTTAAAATTCTACCAAACAGCTTGAATTTTTTTGAGACGTTAGAAGGATTAGTTTACTAGCTAATGTGTAAATAATTTTTTTAAACAATTATTATTAGTCGCAATTACAAAGACAAAGTGAAGGTCACGATTTTTAAGTAAGTTATATACATGTACAAAGTTTCATTGAAATCGGTTGATGCATAAAAAAAGCTGTGGGCATTGTAATGTGTAAAAATCTTTGAATTTGGGGTTTGCGAATCATTTAAATCGCGAATCCTCACCATTTTTGCTATTTTCAATCATTTATATTTCATAACAACCTTAATCGATTTCGATAAAACTTTGTACCTACCAAAGACACCTTATAAATTTTCATTACAGGCACTGTGGCGTTTTTAGAATTAAAATACCGCGCGTAAAACGCACAAGCGTCTTGCGATAACGGACAAGGGTTGCTGTGACGACGCACGTAAACCACAGCGCCGCGGAGCGCGGAAGACACAAAAGAATTGAACCACAACGAGACAAACGCGGATAGTTTTTTGTTTGATAAAGGAGACTTGCATCAACCATCTAACGACACACTTATTTTCTCTCCGAACCCTTCACCACTTCCCTTTATCCCGTTTATTACAATTTTCAGTAATGGAACGGACACAGATAAAAAATTTAAAATCGTGATCTTTACTTTTCCAAAAACAAATTATTTGCACATTAGCTAGTAACGTAATCCTTCTAACGTCTCAAAAAAACTCAAGCTGTTGGGTCGAATTTTGAAAAAGTTATTCGGTTTTAAAGGGTATACGAATACTTTGTACACCCACTGTATAAACACTGCATATACCTACGCAACTTCGGCCCACAGCAACAGCAGCAGCGGCAGCAATCGCAAAGCAATATCTTCAGCAACAGCAACAGCTACCAGCAGCAACCGGAGAAATTGTATCCTTAAAAAAATGTACGAAAATTAATGAAAGTTTTAGTAGAGATCACGGTTTTGAACGTGTACTAAAATACACGTGTACACGTGATACGTGAACCGTGTAGTACGAATTTAAGGATCCGTGTACACGGATCCGTGAAAACGTGTACACGGATCCTTAAATGCGTACTACACGGTTCACGTACCACGTGTATTTATATACAGGTGAAATGGGGATCTCTAAGTTTTTTCAATGAAACAAACGTAGTAGAAGGGCATAAGCAAAAACACTAACTCGAACAAATAACACCAATGCTAATACTCACTGTTACATTATGGGTATATAAGTAAAAACCACACTGTTTAAAACGATTACTGGAGAACACTGGAGTCACGTCTTTATACTTTGAAAGAAACGTACGTCGCGAATGACGAACGCTCAGATCAGAAACAGAAGAGCAACAGTCCTATGAACAACTGATGATCGAGGGTCCCATGATGCCGCGGAAAATATACGTTATACGTGCTGTTGCTCCTCTGTTTTTGATCTGAGCGTTCGCCATTCGCGCGTTTCTTTCAAAGTATAAAGACGCACCTCCAGTGTTCTCCAGTAATCGTTTTAAACAGTGTGGTTTTTACTTATATGCCCATAATCTAACAGTGAGTATTAACATTGGTGTTATTTGTCGAATTAGTGTTTTTGCTTATGTCCTTCCACTACGTTTGTTTCATTGATAAAACTTAGAGATCCCCATTTCACCTGTATATAAATACACGTGGTACGTGAACCGTGTAGTACGAATTTAAAGATCCGTGCAGGCGGATCCGTATTCACGGATTCGTATTCACGGATTCGTATTCACGGATCCTTAAATTCGTACTACACGGTTCACGTACCACGTGTACACGTGTATTTTAGTACACATTCAAAACCGCGATCTCTACTAAAACTTTCATTAATTTTTGTACATTTTTTAAAGGATACAATTTCTCCGGTTGCTGCTGGAATCTGTTGTTGCTGCTGAAGATATTGCTTTGCGATTGCTGCCGCTGTTGCTGCCGCTGTTGCTGTTGCTGTGGGCCAAAGTTGCATAAGTTTTTATTTCATCACAATATTATTGTTAAAATGACAGTAAAACGAAAAATGCATAAATATTATATGCGTGCTAAGAGGTTGACACTTAAACCGGACAGATCTTTACATCAGGGAACCAATACGTCAACCAATATAAAATCTCCATGTAGAGATATGAATAATTTTCCGGACAATCCCCATTCTAATTTCGTTTCTTCAGATTTTGTAGATAATATGAAAGTTTTAATGATTTGCTAGCAGGGTGGGCTTTAAAACACAATGTTTCGCACTGTGTTGTTAACGATTTGCTTTCTCTTTTAAAAAATCGAGTTTCAAGTGATTTACCTTCAGACGCTAGAACTCTTTTAAGAACGCGTAGAAAAGTAGTAACAAAACAGGTTGAACCGGGACATTACTATCACTTTGGTTTGAAAAATACTGTTTTGAATTTAATTAAAAATATAGACATTTCTTCTCTCTCGATTAATAGCAATACTATTCCAGTAAATATTAACGTAGATGGTTTACCATTATCAAAAAGCTTAATAAAAATGTTGATATGGTTGGTATCTATCATGGCTATGTAAAGCCTAAAGATATCAACCATTTTTCACATGATTTTGTCCAGGAGACAATACAAGTAGTCAATAACGGATTTTTAATTAACGGGACATTATATTACATAGAAATTAAAAGTTTCATATGCGATGCCCCTGCCAAGGCACTAATTAAATACACGAAAGGTCATACGGGATACCATTCGTGCACTAAGTGCCATTTTGAAGGAGATTTTATAGAAAGTAGAGTGTGTTTCTCTGATGTAAAGAACATCCACTTAAGAACAGACACTGAGTTTTAGATTACAAACTCAAGAAGACCATCATATTGGATCTTCAGTTT
Organism: Lasioglossum lativentre; assembly: GCA_916610255.1. NCBI lineage: Eukaryota > Metazoa > Arthropoda > Insecta > Hymenoptera > Halictidae > Lasioglossum > Lasioglossum lativentre. The sequence goes on along the minus strand of OU744359.1, from coordinate 27,111,591 downwards.
TAATGAATATCCCGGGAATCAACATGATCGACTCTTTTACCTTAGACTACATGCATCTTGTTTGTTTGGGTATTGTAAAAAAATTACTGGTCAATTTGTGGTGTTGCGGCAAACCTTCGACTAAAATTTCAAATTTAGAAATTTCAAATATTTCAAATTCGCTTCTTAATCAGATTAAAAATATTCCGGCAGAATTTAACAGAAAACCACGCACCTTGGGCGAATTGAAAAGATGGAAAGCCACAGAATTTCGTCAATTTCTATTTTACACTGGTCCAATAGTTTGATTACACAATTTAAGTAAAACTAGATATTTAAATTTTCTCACTTTGCATTTAGCAATGACAATTTTATCAACTCCCAGACATTTAAATCTCATTGATTACGCGTCGGAATTAATGGAATATTTTGTTACTAGTTTTAAAAAATTGTACGGTCCACACCATGTAACGCACAATGTCCACAATCTTTTGCATAACACGCAGGATGTTAGGATTCATGGACCGGTTGATAATTTTAGTGCTTTCCCTTTTGAGAATTTTTTGCAAAAGATATTAACCTATATTAGAAAACCCGACAAACCTTTGCAACAGATAATTAAACGGGACACAGAATATGGCAATCTTGCTGCAGGAGAAGTAGAACATATTAAATATCCTATTTTTAAGAAACAGCATTTAGAAGGACCATTAGTAAGAGATTTTCAAGTCTTTATAGCAAAAAAGAGTATATATATATATATATATATATATATATATATATATATCCAGAATTTGATCTAGCAATGGAAATATCATCCAAATAGAGTGAGTTGTGGTGTGGTTAGGATTGGGTTAGGTTAGTCTTAATTACTAGATCGAATTCTAGATGACAGTTACAATACAAAAATTGTGCGAATAGAATGAGTTGTGGTTAAGTTTGTGGAGGGGGCGGAGAGGGTCGGCCGTCAGGCCGCGGCCGGCCCGACCACGCATACGAAAATCCAGCAGTAGTATCTCACTCTCGTTATACAGGGTGTCCCAAAACGACTGCGAAAGCGGGAAATGGGAGGTTCCTTGGGTCATTTGAAGCGACATTGTCCTTAGCAAAAATGGCGTCCGCGGCTTTGTTTAGGAGTTATTAACGAAAATATAAATATGTTTAAAAAACGGACTAAAAATTATAAAATAATTTTTCCTAGCCACGTACAGGTTCCTAACAGATTATTGCATTACAAATGACATGAACTGTTGTGTGTGTTTTCTCAACGGCAGCTACTCTCTACACTCCTTACTATTATCTTGCGCCCCACGTTTTTCGTTTTAAATCTTACAAGTATTTTCATAGCTATTAAAAATTCACAATCGCAAATTTTCAGGACTATCTGTTAGGAACCTGTACGTGGCTAGGAAAAATTATTTTATAATTTTTAGTCCGTTTTTTAAACATATTTATATTTAAATTATTTTATACTTTTTAGTCCGTTTTAAAAACGTGGTATTTTTTAAAAAATTTATTTTTATTTAAATAATTATTTTCAGCTTTTTAGTCTTGTGTGTGTGAAATTTTTCTATCGATTAAAAGGGTAAACTTTCTCTTTGGAACCCAGAAATTTTCGATTATTATATGTCTTATCTTGTTCATTTCGGCGAGAAAACTCCTATATCGAAGTCCCAGACCACGGAAACCACTCGTTAAAAAGTTATGAGCATGTAAAGTTGAGTAATTTTATAGTAATTTTCATTGTTTCACTTCAGAAAGTGACAGATATGGGCGCCGCCATATTGGTGTATACCATTATTCAATAAAGGTTCGACGAAGAATCTCGGTGTAACTGTTCTTTCGCTTGGTAAACAAATAATACGTACTGTCCGCACTGTCCACAAGAAGTACCTCGGGACGGCTGAGGGGCAAAGGGGGTCCTTGCTCGCAGCCAATGGTTATCTTTGACGTCGCACACTTTATCCAATAATTCGGCTACAACCGGAAGTTCGTGTGGAATGACCCAATCTGACGGTTTGTTGTCGAATTCCTGCCAGGAGAGTTCTTGTGGCGTACGAACAGTAGTAACTTTGTAAACACCGCACGGAGCTCGAACGCACACTGATGCACACTGAGCCGACTGAGCTCCTTCGGTGCGAAACGGGTCAGTGGAGTGGGGATGAGTCAGAGTGGGGGAACACGTAGTAGAGTGGGGACGTACAGGTAGTGCGATGGGGCATAACGGTTAGATTTATTAATAATAATTTATATATCCTAAACGCATAGGCTTTTTTAAAAATTTTTTTTTAAATATTGCATTGTCATCCAGTTCTGAGCTATGTTTAAAATTTCAAGTCTCTAGCTCATCAGGAAGTTAGTTTAAAATCAATTGCAAGATTTGTACCGAACAGACAGACAGACAGACAGACGTACAGACAGACAAGAAACCGAGCTAATAAAAACGTGGTAAAAACACGGACCAACCAGAGCGCGCCTAGTCGCTCGGTGGCACGGTCAGCGCGGCGAGCCGGGGAGAGGAGAGTGTTGTCGGTACGCCGCGATGTAACAGACAACAGTTTCTCGATTATGTCCCGATTTCGATGAGCTTTGGATATGTTGTAAAGACCGCGATTCTGAACAACATTTCCCTTTAGATTTTTTGCCTCGCGTCTTTTTATACGACAATCACATGTTTCGGTTTTCCTGCAGATTTTTACGCAGAGTCGATGGGTTACTGTTCGAAAAGGTCGTCCGTCCTTTCACCCAGCAAGAGGTAGAAATGTCAGGTCGGCGTGGCGTTTTAGGGTCCCTATTGTCCTATGCCTCCCTTAAGAAACTTTCTAAAAGAAAGACGGACCACGTTTTCGAACAGTAACTCATGGACTCTGCGTACAAATCTGCAGGAAAACCGAAACATGTGATTGTCGAATACCTGCTATCTACCATCAGCTGTACAGTTCGTTGACCTGACCGTACAACCCTTAGCTTTCGGTACTGTCGTACACCTGAAGACATCTGTGCATTTCGTCACCGAATGACCCAGTGACACACATTTCGAAGCATTTTCAATTACAAGTTTTTACAAATATCTCGTAAACTAAAGACGCGAGGCAAAAAGTCTAAAGGGAAATGTTGTTCAGAATCGTGGTCTTTACAACATATCCAAAGCTCATCGAAATCGGGACATAATCGAGAAACTGTTGTCTGTTACATCGCGGCGTACCGACAACACTCTCCTCTCCCCGGCTCGCCGCGCTGACCGTGCCACCGAGCGACTAGGCGCGCACTGGTTGGTCCGTGTTTTTCGTTAATAACTCCTAAACAAAGCCGCGGACGCCATTTTTGCTAAGGAAAATGTCGCTTCAAATGACCCAAGGAACCTCCCATTTCCCGCTTACGCCGTCGTTTTGGGACACCCTGTACATATATCAAAATTTAACAAAGCTTTTTCGTAATTATCTCGGAAACTAAGTCCGAGCGATGGATAGTTATATTGACAAAACTTGTTTAGAATGTTGTCTTTGATAACATATGTGAAGGTCAAAGTGATCTGAGGTGGGTACCCTCATAGCTATATTTACCAAAAATATATCAAAAAGAGAACGACTGAATAACACAATTATTTTTTGTCGAAAGAAAAGATAGAGGGGATACTTCGATCCAAGAAAGTATGGAAGAAGATCATAGGAGTGAAAGAGCCAGAAAAGCCATTGGAAGGTGTTGTAGAATATGATATAAAATTGATATGATGAAATCATGTTAAATACTATGACGGAAGCCCAATTATTAAAATACAGCCACGAAAGAAATGCGGTAAGACTATGGAATTTGATAAAATTAAATATAGCGGCAGAAACGGAAAATGAAGAAGGATGAGAACGTGGATGATTACGTGAACAGGCAGAGGGACTAAAAAAACAAATGTCAGCAACTAGGTAAGAACCTTGAAGACTATGAATTGAAAATGTTGATTTTAAGAGGACTTAGGACAGAATTTGAGGCAAACGTAAGAATATTAGAGAGCCAAAACAACGTTACATTAAATCTCATTAGATGAGATACGCATTAAAACAAGAAGAATCGAGAAAAGAAAAAGTGTATGTGGAAAGAGACCATGAAAATGTGCGAAAGGTAAGAGAAGGTGCAAGCCACCAGGTGAACTGCTTTAAATGTGGGAAGAGAGGGCATTTTGCAGATCAATGTCGTGCAAAACAGAGATGTTTCAATTGCAATGGAATGGATCACATTGCTGCAGAATGTAACAAGCAGAGATAGTTCACAAGTACGAGGGGAAGAGGAAACAATTATCCTGGCATCACAAGAGGAAGAGGACACCGTGGTCAAAGAAGAGGGGAGAGAATGATACGAACAATGGATGAGAGTGTGATGAGCGTAATTGAAAGTGTACATAAATGTGATACGAAAGAAGACAGTGACAGAAATACAGCCAATAATGACAGTATGCGTTCTGTTTGGCTTTTAGATTCTGGCTCGACAAGCAACATGTCAAGTGATATAGACAATTTTGAAAAGGTAGAAAGCGATAATAGATAAATAACATTAGCTGAAAGAGGGTAGAAAAATTGCTTCAAGCGGGATAGGAGAAATTGTAATGAAACAACAGAATGTAAATAATAAGGTTAGGTTAAGCAAAGTGTTACACATTCCAGAACTTAAGGGTGTAGACCAATATTTGACCTCGAAATTAGTTTGAGCTCCGTCCAGTAGGGGAGCTGGGTACAGTTTTTACAGAATGGTTCAGAGGCACAGCAGGCGCACGTACCTACACGCTTCCCGAGCGGTGAGCTGTGCCACACACTCTCACTCGAGCACACCAACGAGCATCCACGTAGTGACGTCACGTGTGCGTGTGAGCCTAACTTACCGGCAACACTTGTCATCCTCCGTTTTACCGATACAATGATGGAATTGCCGGGTGACCGAATGCTAAGAACCGACATCAGCGCTCGTAGCGGAAAAATGCCGGAGCTGTAGTTTCAGAGGACCGTCCCTTCCGAGATATGCTTCAGTTCTAGACGTGCCATTTTTTTAAATTAATTTATTTTATCATAAAAACGTAGCATTGACATGCTATTTTTCCCCCGCATTGCGCGAGCTATCGATCGTTTCTATAAAAATCCCACTTCTCTCGATATTTAAGGAAATGTGTGTCTCTTGACAGTGGCAGCACTATCGCGCTGCTCGATGCTTCTCGTGACTCCGCTAAATTGTGTGGAATAATGTAAATTACGCCTCGAAAACGCAAAAGTAGGCCATTTGGGTGAGCTCGCGCAATGGAGAAATCTTTCATCTAGCGATTGTGCGACGTAGGGGTCCCAAATGTGCATTGGAGAGAAATGGCACGTCTAGAACTGGACCCCTTGCAATCTCGTGTACGTATACAGTTTCTAGCGGTGTGTGAGTTCGAGTGTGTGAGTAAGGTCTATACCCTTAACACAAATTTGTTATCCGTACCCAAATTCACAGATAATGGGTATAAAGTGCGGTTTGATAGAAAGGGTGCGGTTGTATACAGAGATGAAAATAGAGTAGAAATGAGGGCTGTAAAGGAGGGAAATGGGTACTACGTAAAACGACGGCCGATTCTCGAAGGCTACGCCCCTCGACCCGACCGCGCGTCTCGCCCCCCCCCCTGTGACGGTCCTAGTATTCGGAGCCGCTCAGCCGCGTACCATAGCGTAGGCGCTATTCGTGGCGCTTCAGGTCTACACGCGTGTCAATAGGTTTCCGCATTACCATCGAGGTACTATTGCCAATGCGTTTTTTTTTTTGTTAGTGGTATCCCCTGTTGGCCTACTCCACTATATCGCACAATAATTTCCGACAACAGCTGTAGAAAATTAATTGGCCCACTGATGCCAGAATCGTGGAACCGAGGAACTTTCCCCTCCGGCGGCTCGGCCGGTTGGGCCCCCCACTCCGACGTACCATTGTCGCCTTATGTTGCTCCTACTGCGCACGCGCTACATGCACGTGCCTCTACTCTGCCCGTGTGAGTGCCTTTCCGTTTGCACGCGCGCTACACACACAAGAGTCACACTCTGTTCGTGTGAGCTGCCTATCCAACTCGACGCGTTCTTCCGAAATTCACGTTTTACCGAAGTTTCGGACGCATGAGTCGCGCAATCTGGAGGGAGCGCATTCGCGGTACGGCGCACAGTGTTGCAAAATGGCCAAAAAGCGGCAAAAAATCCGTAAAAACGAATCTATCCAACGGATTTGATTGAAATTTTGTGGAAAGATTGTCACAAGTACAACACTTACTTGGCAAAAAATTTTTCTAAAAAAGTTGTTAAACATTAAGTAATATGGGCTAATCGGAAATCCCTGTTTTCCGCTCATTTTTTATTTATGGAAGCATATCTAAAATCTGTTAAGCAGAGTCGGTCTGGCACTAATCGTTTTAGCAAGGTATAATGTTCACCTAACTTTGTGTAAAAAATCTCGGCATACTTCGAACCACTTTGGCCGCAATTTAAGTTTAAATATCAACTTTTAGAATTTCCAAGAATGAATTCTTGCGATGGTTACGGCGTATATGATGTTTTAGGTGAATTGTTTTAGGAATATTTCTAAATAATAAAGAAAAATGTGAAATGCATATGATTTATCAATCCTTTATGTATAAAAAAATATTTAATAACAATTTTTTTAATGTTACATAAATTATTTTTATAGCAGTCACTGTTAGAAAAATGCCAGTTGAATTTTTGCGACAGTGGTTCAGTGAACGAAAATTTTTGTTTAATTAACATAAAAAAATTTTTATTAAATATTTTTTATAAATATGAATTTCATATTTTTCTTTATTATTTAAGATATATCCCTTCAAAATTTCACCTAGAATGTAAATGTGCAACCTCCTCGTGGTGTACCTTGGGTTATTCTAATGCCGGCGGTACACTTTCCATTTAATGTACGATAAAACGGTAACAAATTTGTTGGGTAGTTCCATTTTTACGGATTGTTTGCCACCTTTTGACCAAAAACAGTGACCTAACGCACGAAAACTTGGTTTATTTAACATAAAAAAAATTATTATTAAATTTTTTTATTTAAACAATTGATTCTAACTAACTATTTCACATTTCGCTTTATTATTTATGATATATCCTTAAAAATTTTCACTCCAAACATCAAATAAAAGTAACATCCGCGCAATTCATTCTTGGAAATTCTAAAAGTTGATTTTTAAACTTAAATTGCGGCCAAAGTGGTTCGAAGTAGGCCGAGATTTTTTACACAAAGTTAGTTCAACATTACACCTCGCCAAAACGATTAGTGCCAGACCGACTGTGCGTAACAGATTTTAGTTATGCTTCCATAAATAAAAAATGAGCGCAACGCAAAGAGGCTTCCGGTTAATCCATATTCCTTAATGTTAAACAACTTTATCGAAAAATTTTTTGTGCCAGTTTATAGTTTAAACTATGCGTAATAACCCATATAATTTGTAGAGCCCTAAGTATTCAATTGTAGGCGGAATAATTACATAACTATGGCACTGAAAACTGATGAATTCGCAGGGTAGAAGAAAAGGTTATTTCCGATGCCTATATCTGCGTAAGAAAATTTTTTTTTAAAAACGGACTTTGCCACATTATTCATTGACTCTTTGGCAATACGAAAGTAATTCTTTTTTTTTTTAAAATCGAAAATTCATAGAATTGATTTTTTGCCGCCGATGCAACACTGTGCGGCGCGGCGCGACACACACTTTACTATAACTTTTGATCTAACAAAGATATCGAAGCGAAATTTGGACTAAAATTTTGTGTAAAATTCGGATTAGATGGTGTATGCTGAAATATGTCTTGTATTTTCTAAATAACTTGTTTTTGTCGATTTTCAATAGTATAACCGCATAGAATGGCCAAAGGTGTTCCCAAACTATATTTACTTTTAGTCATACCATGCTCAACGAAAAATTATGAAAAAATTCATGAATATTCTACCTGATAACATGCACGATTTTTAAAAAATTCCGGGAGCATAAAATTACCAATTTTATATTGTAGTTTTCAGAGTACGGCGTCTGTACTATTGTGTTAGTTGTGTCCCATGATAATTATAATAATAATAATATATTTTATTCCCATTGCGGGGTACAAACGCGGACCTCCGCTCCGCTTACAAACTCCACTCATTCAACGCTTCGAGCTTTGCTATCAAGAGAGAGAGAGAGCGCACACCATTCATTCATTCCTCACACATTCATTCCCTGGACCTCCGCTTCCGCTGCTCCTCTTTTCTCTCATCTCTTCCACTTTCTTCATCCATACCTCCCCCTCTCCTTCCTCTCCCAACACCTCTGCCACCACTTCCTGCCCCCCTTTATCTCTCCCCCATTCCGTGCATTCCTCCCATATATGTTCCCACGACTCTACCCCCTTCCCACATATCCTACAACTCTTTCTATCTTCCTCCTCCCAGTACCTTCCCCCCTTCATTTTACTCCCCAATCTATAACCCGCCACCAATTGCCACCTCTTTTCCTCCCAATTCTTCTTCAGGTACCCTGGTACACCTTCTCCTTTCACCGCCTTATACCACCTATTGTACCTTGACTCCCCTATCCTTCTCCACCTTTCCTCCCTTTGAATCCGTTTCTCCCTTCTTATGAGATCTTCCCCCCTCAGCCGACCTTCATCCCTCAACTCCTCTACTTCCTTTATACTCCACCCCTTCCTCTCGTAAAACGTTCTCCTCCCCTCCTCCCATCCCTCCAATGCCCTACCACTCCTTGCTCTTTCTCTTACCTCCATCCAACATTTCCTCGCCAAATACCCCCCTTTTCCTTCACTCAGCTTCCTCTCATATGCCCACGCCCTCATACCCGCCCTTCCTGCCAGTAATTCCCTTTGTAATTCTTCTCTTACCATATACCCTGGCACACTTCTTTCCACTCCCAACACCCATCTCAGATAACTCTCTTGTAATCTCTCCACTTTTTCCCTCTCCATCCATCCCCATATTTCCACCCCGTAACCCATTACTGCCCATCCTAATCTATCAAACAGCCATATTCTTCTACCCCAGTCCCTTGCAAACCTCCTTTTTCCTATTCCCCACACTTGCCTCATCGCCACCGCCCCTTTCCTCACCCTCTCATCCACATGTTCCTCTTGCCTCCCATTCGCCGTCATCACGTATCCCAGGTACCTAAACTTCTTCACCTCCTCTATTTCTTCACCCTTCCACCACCATTTCGTCCTCCTTCTCCTCCCACCTCCCTTTTTACATCTCATCATCTTTGTTTTTCCCACATTCACCTCCAGCTTTTTCTCATCCACGTATCTTTCCAGTCTCGCCATTAACCCCTTCATCCCATCCTCATCTTCCGCCAACACTGCCACATCATCCGCGTACGCCAGTGTGTATATTTTTTCCCCTCCCACCTTCACTCCCCCCCATCTTCCTTTCTTCAACTCCTCCTCCATATCCGCTAACAGCACCGTGAACAAAATGGGGCTCAATGGACAACCCTGCCTTACCCCTTTAACCGTCTAGAAGCTCTTCCCTTCTTTCTTCCCCACCTTCACTTTACTTTTTGTTTCCCTCAAAACCTCCACACATCTTTTTACTAACCCTTCTCTTACCCCTGCTTTCCTCATCGACCCTGCCAATACCTCTCTATCCACCGAATCGAATGCTGCCTTCATATCGATAAACAGAGCTAGCATACTCCCTCCCTTCCTAGCTATCTGCCTGTTTATAACGTAGTTAAGAACATAAATGTTGTCCATTGTCCCTACCCCCTTCCTGAACCCCGTCTGGTTTGGAGGGAGTGCCCCCTTTTCCTCTATCTCCTTCCTCAGTCTCTCCGCTAAGACCGCCGCATATATTTTATATGCAGTCTGCATTAGCGTCACCCCTCTATACTCCTCCACTTTTTCTCCTTTCCCTTTTTTGACTATGGGCACTGCCACCCCCTCCGACCAGTCCTCTGGCCATCCCTCCCCTCTCCACACCATATTACATATCGCCCATACTCTCTCTCTCTCTTACTACTTCTCCTCCATGTTTCCACACTTCATTTGGGATCCCGTCCCCTCCAGTCGCTTTCCCCTCCTTCAGTTTCGCTATTACCGCCCCCACTTCTTCTCTACTTAAATCCTCCTCTTCCTCCTCCCCCCTCTCTCTTCCTTCTTCCCCTCTAACCCTCCATCCAACTCCCCCTAACATACCTCTGAAATAATTGTCCCATACTTCTATCTCAATTTCCTCATTCACCCTCATCTTACTCTTTCTTCCTCTGTTGACTATCTTCCATTCCTCCCTCTCTGTTCTTACTCCCTCTATCTCTTTATCCCACCTCTCTTTTTACCATCTCTTTTTCTCTTTACACATTGCGCCTAGACTATTTCTTGCCCTCCTATATTCTTCCCCACCTCCCCCTTCACTTCTGCATCTTTTCAATTCCTCTTCGACCTCTTTCTTTTTCTCCCTACACTCCTCGTCCCACCAACCTTTTCTTTCCTTTCTCTCCTTCTTCTTCTCCATCTCTTCCAACACTCCTATTACTTTTCTTTTTAGCTCTCCCCATTCTTCATCTATTTCCTTTCCCTTACCTTCACCAACCCCAAACTTTTCCTCAAATTCCTCTCTTCTTTCTACCGTCCACCACCCTTTCTTCCCTCCTCCCCCTCTTCTCTTCACCCTATTTTTCTTCTTTTCCCCTCTTCCTCCTTCTATCCATACTACAACTGGTTGATGATCCGACTCAACTCTCCCCTCTATCACCATCCTTTCAACTTTTTCCCTAGTCTCCCCATTGCCTATTATATAATCTATCACCGATTCCCCATTTCCTACATACGTAAATTCTCCCTCTTCATCTCCTTTCGTATCCCCATTCATTATCTCCCACCCCAACTCTCCCAAAAACTCACATAACCTTTTCCCCTCTCTATTTACTTTCTTATCCTTCGATCTTCTACTACCCTCTTCTTCCCTTTCCTCCTCTTCTTGTATTCTTCCACCCTGTGTACCCGTCCTGGCATTAAAGTCTCCCCCCACCATAACCCTCACCCCTCTTTCCGTTTCTTCCATCCACTCCCTCAGCTTTTCCACCTTCTTCTCCAGGTCTTTATTCACGTACACTCCTATTACTTTCCATTCATCCCTCCCCAACCATATTTTCCGAGCTACTATTCCCTCTTCCTCCCCCACCTTTTCATCTTTCTCCATTCTTATTCCTTCCCTCACTCCTATCATCATCCCACCCATCGCTCTCCCCTTCCTTCCTCGCCTCTCTGCATATTGCACTTCCCAAATGTACCCTTTTGTCGCCTTTCGTCTCACCCCCTCCCATTCCTTTCGGCCCGCCCAAGTTTCACTCATTATTACTACATCCCAATCCTTGATTCCCTCCCAAAAATCCTCATCTTTGTTCTTCACCCCTGCCACATTCCAAAATGCCACCTTGTACAGCTTCCTGTCCTCTCCCATCCTTCCTTCCACTTTTCTTTCTGCATGTTCCACCGCTTCTCCTACTTGTGTTGCACCCCTCTTTACTCGTTTCCCTGTTCCCCAATCCATTTCTCTTCTTTTTCATCCCATCTTCTCACTCTATTGTTCACCCACATCCTCATGTACCCTATTTGTACACTCTTTTCCTCCCTTCTCTCCCTCTCAGCTTCCCTCTCTATCTTCCATTTTGCCCTTCTCTCTTCCTCAGTCATGTCATCTTCTATTCTTTCACGTCTTCCTTTTAATTCCCTCTTCGCCATCATTACTTTCCTCTTTCCCTCCAATCCCTCCATCTTCACCAGCATCATACATCTCCCCTTTCTATCCTCCCTTCCCATCCTTTTTACTTGCTCTACTTTTTCCTTAACACCAATCCTCGTCCATATCTCTTCTATCACTTCTTTATCCTCCCTTCCTTCCACCTTTACTCCATTTATTATAATATTCCTTCTCCTCTCTCCTCTCTCCCTTCTATCTACTCTTATTACTAATTCTCTCATTTTCCTCTCCATCTCTTTTTTCCCCTCCTAACTTCCCGCTGTTCCTCCCTCTTTCTCCCTTACCTTCAACTTTTCTACCTTCTTTTCTATTATCTCTATCCTTCCCAGTAATTCTGCCCTTTCTCTTTCCCAACTATCTCTCATCTCACTCAGCTGTCTTACCAGTTCTTCTCTCCCTTCCTCTATTTCCTTCCCTAGTCTCTTTATATCTCCCCCAATATCCTTTCTCATGCCTTCTCTCATCTCCCTTAACATTCTCTACAATTCCCCCCTCCCTATTTCCAGCTTTTCTGGAGTCCTCACCGTTTTTCTACCCCTTTTAAAAATCTCTTCCTCCTCCCTTACGTCTGTCTCCTCTTCCCCACATCTCTCCTTTCGTTTTCCCATGCCCAACATTTCTTCTATATTCCCATAACTTCCCATCCTCTCCCTACCCCACCCCTCCTTCCTCGTCTGTCTCCCTCCTCTTTTCCCCTCCTCCCCTTTTGTCCCCCCGGTTTCTTCCTGCCCTGCCCTACCTGCCCCCATTATTTCCCTCTCCATCTTCCTACTTTTCCTCTCTTACGTTTAAACCTTTGCGCGCTCTACTTCAATTCACCACTCCCCTCCAGATGTCGCCACTGTCGCCTCTTCCTGCGCCACCTATTTTCCCCACGCACGTGCCCACTCCTAACCTCAACCTTCTTTCTCTTCCACTCAATTCCCTCCCTCACTCACTCACTCCTTTCCCTACCCTCTCTATTCCTCAAACAGCCCCTTGCTCACTCTATCCACCACTCTCCCTCACCACTTTCTCACTTCAATTTTTCTCCTATCACTCGCTATCAACTTCTGCACACCTTTCACACTGTCCACACATACAGTCACCGGAAACGGAAGTTATTCCCATGGTAATTATTAATTTATATTTTTTTCAGATTTTTCAGATTATGCAAAAATACGTAAATTAATTGGAAATCTCTAAAAATTCGCAGAAAATGCTTATTTCGTATGGAAGTTTGGGAGATACCAATTATATAAAAAATTCACTAACGAGATATTATTGAAACCATTGTTCCCAATTTTTTCAGAATTTTTTTATAAATTTTATCGTGGTTAAAAAAATTAAAAATCCATTTTCTCGATATGTCTTTATTTTTTTATAGGTGATAATGAACACTTTTATGACAAGGAAATATAATGTACAGATTTAAAAGCGCAATATAATACATATAATTTACGTTATATTTCAATGTATAAATAATATGAATATAGGTGTCCGGCTGCGAGTCTTTAGGCTTCGAATTGAATCCCTCAACTAATGGTTTCCTTTGTTTTCTGTAATTACAGAAAAAACGGCAGAAGTTTAGTATAGTGACAACGCCGGAGGTGGTGGGTGTTAGGGGCGTATGGTGAGGGGTGAGGAGGGTAATACGAAACCGAAAGAATTTTTTTGAGGAAATGAACGGTTACCGAGATATTCGCAAAAAAACTACTACTGCTACTTACGTAAATATTTTAGAAAATATTGATTTTAGAGATAAAAGTTTCAAACAAAAAATGAGACTCAGAAAAAACTCTACAGAAAAAGATGTGGGTAAACTTTTCCTCCCGAACCCACAGATTTTCGATTGTTACATATCTTTTATTGTACATTTCGTCGAGAAAATACTAAATACGATGTCCCAGACCGCGGACCGCACTCGTTTTGGAGTTATGAGCACGTAAAGTTGACTAATTTAACATTACTTTTCATTGTTTCACCTCAGAAAGTGACAGGTATGGGCGCCGCCATATTGGTAAGTAGAGAGCTCTCCCGTGTAGTGACTCAGTGGCGCCCCCATATCGCACACGTTACGGGTACATTATCGCGTAGCACGTAGCACGTAGCACCGCACTTCGCGCCACAACGCTGCAATGCCGATAACATACATATACACACAATCAAGATATCTAAATTTTTCATGCTTACAATTATAAAACCGATACAAAATCTAACCAGAACTAACCCAGACCTAACCCAGACACAATCTCAAACAACTACAACTAAAAGTACTCTCTTTCCCAATTCTATAAAATTGTGCTGCCATCTAGCGTCGCCACTGAGTCACTACAAATAAGGAGCTCCCTACTTACCAATATGGTGGCGCCCATACCTGTCACTTTCCGACGTGAAACAATGAAAATTAATGTTAAATTACTCAACTTTACGTGCTCATAACTCAAAAACGAGTGGTGTCCGCGGTCTTAGACATCGTATTTAGTATTTTCTCGACGAAATGTACAGCATAAGATATGTAACAATCGAAAATCTGTGGGTTCGGGAGGAAAAGTTCAGCCAAAGATTATATACATTTTTTACGTAAACCTATTATTTTAGCTGTTATTATTTTTCTCTAAATTATCCTTTACGTCCGTGGTTATTGTTATTTCGCGTTGCCCTAAAATTCCGCTGCAGCTGGCACACGCGCGATTTTGCATGGTCTTCTGCCTTTCTATAACATAAAAAAAAAACAAACACGTAGTTAAAGTCATGATTACAAAGTACAGAATAAGATATTAATGTACCTAACACTTATATTTTCCTTTAAGTTATTTTTTAATCTGTTAGCAGTGATTTTTCGTTGTCCAAACATTCCGCTGCAGCTGGCACGGCGATTTTGACAGCTACCGTTCTTTCGCACGCCATCATAAAAAAAACACTAATAAATTAACTGAGCAATAACTATTATACACTATGAAATTCACTAGCTTTCGATCACATGTCTGTTGAAAACTCTAGCTTTAAAGGTGAAGGTGAAAGAAAGGTGGTACAGTGGTTAGCTAAATAATCTATATTATTCAGAAAATTCAGCTCCGTGGAGCTGAGCGGACGCGATGCCTCGAGATGCACAGTCTGCTGGATTGTCCCTGGTGCCCACGTGATGCAGGTGAATATCTGGAACAGCGGTCTGAAATTCCGACACTCGATTGGCGACGTACGTGTTCCAACGAGACGGTTCGTCACGGAGCCAGACTAGAGCTACGGTGGAGTCCGACCATAGGTGCGAGGCGTCGACTGATACTCGCAGCACGCGACGAATGCGGACGAGCAGTCGTGCACCTAGTAAGGCTGCACAAAGTTCGAGACGGGGAAGGGAGACGACCTTCAACGGTGCAATCTTTGATTTGACCACGAGCAGCGATACCTGGCCCGTTCCCTCAGATCCGCTGATGCGGATGTATGCAACTGCTGCGAAGGCCCTCTCACTAGCGTCAACGAACACGTGAAGTTGTGTTGCTGACTGGACAGTGGTCAGTCCGATCCACCGTGGAATGCGGATAGTCGCTAAGGTGGCCATCTCGGCAATCAGGTCCCTTCACTGCTCCTCTTCAAAGCGGGGAAGTGCATCGTCCCACTCTAGTTTCTGTTTCCACAGATGTTGCATGAAGATTTTGCTTCGGATAATGAAGGGCGCCAGCCAGCCGAGTGGATCGAACAGCTTCGCGATCTGAGACAGAACGTTACGTTTTGTAGGTTTCGAAGGGAAGGAGAAGGAGTGCCTGAGTGAGAAGGACAGGTCGTCCTTGTCGGGATGCCACGTCAGTCCTAAGGCGCTGCATCCTAATTCAGGATGCCAGGGAATGGCAGAGGATGTTGCCAAAAAATCAGATGGGAGTCTGGAGAGCAGATCGGAATGGTTGGAGTTCCATTTTTTGAGTGTGAACCCGCCCGCTCTGCAGATTCCAATTAGGTCATCTTGACTGCGAAGCGCTTCTTCTATGGTGTCCGCGCCTGACAGAATGTCATCAACATATGCGGCATCTTGAAGAATGGCAGCTCCGTGCGAAAACTGCGGTCCTTCGTCCTCTGCCAGTTGCAACAACGTGCGGATGGCGAGGTATGGAGCACACGTCAAGCCGTACGTGACGGTGGTGAGGTGGTGTGGCGTGATCGGCTGATCAGGGCTGTCTCTCCACAGAATCCGCTGAAAGTCCCAGTCGTCGCGATGCACATTGATTTGCCGGTACATCTTCTCGATGTCAGCGATGAATGCAATCCGGTGTCGCCTCCAGCGTAGCAGAACATCCATCAGGTCACGCTGTAATTTCGGTCCGGCTGAGAGATGCGCGTTTAGCGAGGTGCCGGCAGACGACGTTTTTGACCCATTAAAAACAACCCTCAATTTGAAGGAGGAGTCGGTTGCCTTCGTGACCTCGTGATGAGGGAGGTAAAAGTGAGGACGCGAGGTGACCCAGTCCTCTTCAGCGACCGACTGCATGTGACCGAGGAGACGATATTCCTTCATGAAGACCAGGTACGCCACCTGTAACTCGGGGTTGCCTTGAAATCTGCGCTCGTTGGAGAGCAGGATTCTCCGGGCGATGCAGTGACTTTGTCCCAGATTCTGCGGCTGTTGGCTAAAACAAAGCCGAACAACGTACCTGCCGTCCGCCTCTCGAGTGTGGGTGTTAGCGAACAGGGTTTCGCATTCTTCCTCCTCACGGGTCAGGGTCTTGGACGGCGCTGACACGTCTTCCTGTTCCCAGAAGCGAAGAACAAGGGATGCCAAGTCTTCCGTGGTGCAGGCGTGACTGAAGGAGGTTGTGTTGGATGAGGTGGACTTGGCGGTAGGACCCGACAGAATCCACCCGAAGATTGTCTCCTGAGCCACTGGAGCGCGACGTCCGCAGCGACGAATCCCGTCAAGGAGGATCGTAGGATACACGTCTGCTCCCAGCAATAGGTCGATCGGATGAGACGATGTTATGTCTGGATCTGCAAGATTGAGACTGGAAATATGTGACCACGTGAGGACGTCTGGACGACCTCGTGGTTTGTAAGTGGTGAGTCGGGGAAGGATGAGCGCCTCCACGACGCGGGAAACGTTCGGTTGGTTTCGAGGAGCAATGGTCAGCATGACCTTGCCCCGGGCTGTTGCTGTCGGCGTGGCGCCTGCTCCCACGACCACATGCGAGCAGGAAATTCTCGGAGCTCGCAGCGACTGCACCAATGCCTCGCTGACTAAGGTCACCTCTGAGCACGGATCAATCAGAGCCCGAGCGGTGCGAGTCATTCCGTGGGATGAGACGGAGACGAGAGCGGTGGCGAGAAGGACAGCAGCCGAGTCGTCCGTCCTTACTTGGCCCTTGGATGTGACCATGGTGTTGACCGCGGTGGTGCCGGCGACTCCTCGGATTGCGTCGTGAAGGTATGTGTGGTGACGTTGAACACACTGCTGACACGTCTTCGTGGTCCGACATGGGGTGGATCCGTGCCGGCAGAGACAATTCTGACACAATCCTGCTGACCTTACCCACTGCAGTCGGTCCTGTGGAGATTTGGCCTGGAACGCCTGACAGAAGTAGATTGAGTGGCCACCCTGACACAGCGAACAACCTGGTCGTCGCTGCACGGCGGTCGTCTCGGTGGAGGTATGGAGACTCTTGACCCATGTCCCTGAGTCGCGAGGTATAGAGCGTCGGGAGCTCTTACGCATCTCGATCGCCTCCAGGGTTCGAATGGTCTTCTCCATGAACTCCAGTAGTACGGAAAATACTGGAGGGTCAGTTCGGACGCCTAGCGACCGCTCCCAATGCTTCAAAGTTTGATCGTCCAGGCGTCGGACAATGTACTGGACCATCCAGAACGATGAGTCGTCGACGGGGATGTTCAGGGTATTTAGTGCAGAGGCCACGTTGCACATGTCGTTCAGTACCCGCTTGAGCTCCCCTGCATTGTGACTGCGGCAGTCATGCATATCGTACAACGTTTCGAATTGAGCATCGACCAGAAGACGTCGATTCTCAAATCGATGAACCAGCAGCTCCCATGCTCGAGGAATATTGGCAGCAGTGACTGGAATGCGTCGAATGAGCTGAGCGGCTTCTCCGCTGAGGCTGGCGGCCAGATAATGGAACCTTTCGGCGTTGCTCCATGATGGATCGTCCAGCACCAGACTCGTGAACAGGTCCCTGTAACGAATCCAATCGGTATACGTACCAGGGAAGGTCGGTAGGTCGACCTTGGGAAGAACGGATTGGGATACGTGCACTGAGATTGGCGGGACGGCGTGCCGCGGCGGTTGGAGAGGCGCTGGGTCGCACACCGTCGGCTCGTCTGGTCTCAGGGGGCTGGCCGTCGGTATGCGGATCATCGCTGACCACCGATCTCCTGGTGGAATCGAGGTCCTCGACCCACTCCATGAGCTCGCCTCTCTGTAGGCAGAATGCATCTTCTCCTTCGCTGAAGACGTCCAGGGTGAAGTAGTCGCCCTTACGGCCATCCTCAGTGGACGCATGTCTGATGCTCGCGTCGTTGTCCTGGAACTGTTGCCACCGTGCGTCCAGATTGCGAAGATGGATCTCGATGACTGCCTTCGTGATCTTGGCTTTGCCAATCTTCCTTACGTTGTCGCAGGCACGCGACAGACGTCCCAGCAGGATATGTTGATCCGAAATCAGCGTGTCCATGATGCGACGGACGAGGTGTTAAACAGACGAATTGCACGAACTTTGAACGCAACGTAGTCGACGAACTGGATGGAGTCGAGGATACGTTATGCGAGACTGAACGTAGGAAATGAACGGATGGAATCGAAAAGAACTGATGCGAGAATGAGTGTAGGAATTGAATGGAGGATTTCGAAATGAAATCCGGCTCGAAGGACCAAAATGTTGAAAACTCCAGCTTTAAAGGTGAAGGTGAAAGGAAGGTAGTACAGTGGTTAACTAAATAATCTATATTATTCAGAAAATGATACAGAATGGTGTATGAACGACAAAATGGTGAATGATCACGGTCAGAGAGAATGCGCATGGATGGCGGATCGGTCGCTGGGCGTGATACGGAAATTTGGATTAGCTGGTCTGAGAGAGGACGAGAGCGATGCGATCGCTCTATTTATATGATAGTGGGCCAGTGAGTTGGAAAAGATCGGGGAGTAGGAGATTTGAAAATTTGAGGACAGGCGACACCGAATAATCGTTAGCACACCTTGACGACGTCCTAACGATCGGTGCCGCCAGGGAAAGAAAGAAAGGAAAACAGGGTAACGGATTTGACATGAGGAAGATTTGAAGGATGGCCCACGCGGTAAACGCAATGCTCGACGGCACAGTTCGGTGGCCACGGTGTTCACGTTGGTCGTCAGCTGAGTTTAATAATACGCACGCAAGAAGTGTACACTCGATACTTCTTACGATCAGGCATTGTTCCTGGACACGGTTTGACGAGCACGCGCGATAATTGGATTAAATCTTGCAACGGTAATCCTCCGGTGTCTAAAATTAGCTCAGCTATGAAACATTTTGAACAATGTCACTTTCACGAAACTAACACTTCGCTCTCGACACTGTTGACGTTCCGGGATCGCGCGGAATGATGTTTACGCGCATCATCAATACGCAACCTATTCGTTTGTTTTCTGACGTACATAAGAATACCTGTTCTACGCAAATGCGTAGAAAAACGCGGGATAAATAGGATAGATTCTTGGCGCATATAGTCGTGCATTTTATCACGCATCTATTCGTGCACCATATCTGTCGATGACAGATGACTTTATTTACAAAATAAAGATTAATAATATATTAATTAATAATATACATATACGATACCATAGCGTCATGCCAGCTCGTGATGTAATCTTAAAAGAATTTCATGGAAGCAATGAAACTTTTCGAGATATTGACGATTAAACTACTGAGCGTCCGCCCCTATGTAGGCGGATACACTTTTCAATAAACAGCCACAGTTTTATCGCTATTCGGTTTTTTTATGGCGCTTTCAACATTTTATATGGCATTTATTTTGCTTAAGAATTAATCCCATCGATATAACAGATAAGTATACGTTAATACCTATGTTATATCTTACATTAATACAATTAGAATTACAATTTTAATTATGTTTATTTCTTCTTCGAATATAAGAACGAAGAACATTCAAAATCGCGCGTGTGCCAGTTGCAGCGAAATTTTGGGGCAGCGCGAAATAACAATAACCACGGGCGTAAAGGATAATTTAGAGAAAAAGATAAGTTTACAATTGCATTTATATTTTACTATGTGCTTTGTAGTCACCACTTTAACAATATGTTTGTTTTCTCCGTAATTATAGAAAACAAAGGAAACCATTAGTTGCGGGATTCAATTCGGAGCCTAAAAACTCGCAGCCGGACACCTATATTCATATTATTTATACATTGAAATATAACGTAAATTATATGTATTATATTGCGCTTTTAAATCTGTACATTATATTTCCTTGTCATAAAAGTGTTCATTATCACCTATAAAAAAATAAAGACATATCGAGAAAATGGATTTTTAATTTTTTTAACCACGATAAAATTTATAAAAAAATTCTGAAAAAATTGGGAACAATGGTTTCAATAATATCTCGTTAGTGAATTTTTATATAATTGGTATCTCCCAAACTTCCATACGAAATAAGCATTTTCTGCGAATTTTTAGAGATTTCCAATTCATTTACGTATTTTTGCATAATCTGAAAAATCTGAAAAAATATAAATTAATAATTACCATGGGACACAACTAACACAATAATATAGACGCCGTACTCTCAAAACTTCAATATAAAATTGGTAATTTTATGCTCCCGGAATTTTTTAAAAATCGTGCATGTTATCAGGTAGAATATTCATGCATTTTTTCATAATTTTTCGTTGAGCATGGTATGACTAAAAGTCTCAATCAATAGTTTGGGAACACCTTTGGCCATTCTATGCGGTTATACTATTGAAAATCGACAAAAACAAGTTATTTAGAAAATACAAGACATATTTCAGCATACACCATCTAATCCGAATTTTACACAAAATTTTAGTCCAAATTTCGCTTCGATATCTTTGTTAGATCAAAAGTTATAGTAAAATGTGTGCCGCGCCGCGCCGTACCGCGAATGCGCTCCCTCCAGATTGCGCGACTCATGCGTCCGAAACTTCGGTAAAACGTGAATTTCGGAAGAACGCGTCGAGTTGGATAGGCAGCTCACACGAACAGAGTAGAGGTACTCTTGTGTGTGTAGCGCGCGTGCAAACGGAAAGGCACTCACACGGGCAGAGTAGAGGCACGTGCATGTAGCGCGTGCGCAGTAGGAGCAACATAAGGCGACAATGGTACGTCGGAGGGGGGAGGGGGGCCAACCGGCCGAGCCGCCGGAGGGGAAAGTTCCTCGGTTCCACGATTCTGGCATCACTGGCTGTCCGACTGCGAGTCTTTAGGCTCCGAATTGAATCCCGCAACTATTGGTTTCCTTTGTTTAAAGTGGTGACTACAAAGCACATAGTAAAATATAAATGCAATTGCAAACTTATCTTTTTCTCTAAATTATCCTTTACGCCCGTGGTTATTATTATATCGCGCTGCCCCAAAATTCCGCTGCAGCTGGCACACGCGCGATTTTGAATGTTCTTCGTTCTTATATTCGAAGAAGAAATAAACATAATTAAAATTGTAATTCTAATTGTATTAATGTAAGATATATCATAGTGTTTGGAATTCTGAAAGAAATCCGACGTAAGGGCGGACGACGGTCCCCTTGCCACGGCAATCTGCTGTACTTGCATGACATGTTGACGCATGTCGCGCGGTTTACATCCGATTGTCGGTAATTACCATAGGTTGTCTATGTACGCGCGTGGTGTCGTGCACCGTCTTCCGCCCCCCACTCTATTAATTACTATACTGAGAAGTACTGCTCTGTACGAGAGCTTCCTTCTTCTTGCACGGACTCTTGTTCCACACGGTCGAGTTTGTCGCGATCCGCTCTTCTCGTTAAAAACGGACTATTTTTGTATCTAGTACGACGCTGCTGAGTGGTTCCGCGCTTTCCGTAAAAAATCGAACAAATTTAACGACGATAAACATTGCTGCTTTCGATTAGAAGTCGCGCTTATTTGAAAGTGTCCAATTCCGTTCCCAGTCGGCATAGAACGGAGAGAGCTGCTCTCACTCCACTCTCTCCTTTTGTTGTATTTACTAAGGCAATTACTATTAATACGCAACACATAGGTATTAACGTATACTTATCTGTTTTATCGATGGGATTAATTCTTAAGCAAAATAAATGCCATATAAAATGTTGAAAGCGCCATAAAAAAAACGAATAGCGATAAAACTGTGGCTGTTTATTGAAAAGTGTACCCGCCTGAATAGGGGCAGACGCTCAGTAGTTTAATCGTCAATATCTCGAAAAGTTTCATTGCTTCCATGACGTGCTGGGTAATATTGTATTAGATGATACAGCTACGGCAGAACAGAAAAGACTACATAAAGCTAGTGATGATAGGGCCGTTGCTTCAATAGGGCTAAATATTGAGCCAAATCAACAAGTGCACATAGAGGATTGTGTCACTTCTCACGAAGCATGGTTGGCATTAGAACAAGTTCACCAACCAAAATCGAGAGTCAGGATAATGCAACTTAAAAAACAACTTTATCAATCAAAAATGAAAGAAGATGAAACCATGTCAGCATATGTATCTAAAATAAAAGTATTGGCTAATAATTTAAGGGAAGCTGGTTCAGAGCCAAGAGATGAAGATCTTGCGAACATTATATTAGCAGGACTCCCAGATTCATACGAGAATCTGAATATGTCACTCGCAGGGTTAGCAGATGACAGGCGTAAAACCAGAAACGCAGAAGAGGATGTGGATCGCAAAGAGGCATTACATTCAAGAAGAGTCAAACAGGTACCATATAGAAATACAACAACGTTCAATAGACCAAAAACTTCATTCTGCTCACATTGCAAGAAACAAGGGCATGACGTAGAGAATTGCCGGCTGAAAAATAAAGGTAAGAACCACAGTTATCCACCTAACCCAAATTAAAAGACAAGATATAGCAACAATGAAGGATTCCTAGTCTCGCTAAACAATATTGACATGAAAGACACTTGGTTATTAGACAGCGGATGTACGCACCATGTCTGCAAACATAGAGATTGGTTTCACACATTTAAAGAGATTCATCCTGAACCAATCAACACTGCTGCAGAAACTGGTGAAGGAAAAGCTATACTAAAAGCCAAAGGGATTGGAAATATCGTAATCAAAACCTGTGTTGGAAACCAAACGCAATCCATAACATTATATAACGTTTAGTTTGTTCCTCAGATTAGGACAAATTTAATGTCTGTGTCACAGATAGAGAGAAGAGCCAAAGAAATAATAATCAGAAATGGCAGAGCTGAAATTCGTGACATGAAAAATGGACAGACCATGTGCTTAGCAGACAGGAAAAATGACTTATATATTGTTCGAGCCAGAACAATCGTAAGCGCACAAGAACAACCGGAATCAAACAATGTGACTGTAAAGGACAGTGCTCTGTGGCATCGCAGATTTTTCCACATTAATAGCAAAACAATTCAGAAAACAGCTGAGTCGAACCAAGTCTATGGATTTGAAAACGTAAAAATAGACGAAAATATATGTGAAGACTGCTGCATTGGTAAATCCACGAAAGCTCCCTGCCGAAAATTGAAAGATCGTCATTCACGAGAGGTTTGTGAGCTTATCCATTCAGACGTTTGTGGACCCATGCAGATAGGTTCATTGAGTGAGAAACGATATTTTATCACATTCGTCGATGACTTCTCAAGACACACAACTGTAGCATTTATAATGTAGAACGTAGAACTACAAGCAGGAAGAAAAATTAGAAGGTTTCGAACCGATAACGGAACCGAGTACTGCAATAAGGATTTAAAGGCTTATTTTGAAGAAAAGGGAATAAAGCACGAGAAATCAAATGTGGAGACCCCACAAATGAACGGAATAGCAGAACGAACGAATAGAACCTTGCTCGATCTGGCAAGATCAATGATAAAATCAGCGCAGTTACCTCAAAAATTTTGGGCAGAAGCAATAGCAACAGCTGCCTATGTAAGAACTCGTGTCTGTCACTCCTCATTAAAAGATCAGGTTCCTCTAGCTATCTGGGCAAACAAGACACTGAGCATTCGTCACCTAAAGGCATATGGATCACTCGCCTATGCACATCTAGTCAGGCAAGGACAGAAGAAACTAGACGACAGAGCTGTTCCTTATGTGATGGTCGGATACGCAAATCAAACTAAAGGTTATCGACTATGGTGTCCGATGAAACAAGACGTAATCGTCACAAAACATGTGCGTTTCTTAGAAGAAAAAATGGGCTACGAATGGTTACGTAACGAACATGATAATAGCAGATATCTGGATAATAACCACAATCAGACGTACATCGATATTGAGTCAGATGAGTAAGACGAAATCAGTGTAGGGGTATGAATGTTTAGAGTGATTGTGGACGCGACATCGTGGCGCCGGCGTGTTTGGGTCTTGCGTGAAAGGAAGTCTGTTTGGACCGAGGTGTGAAAGAAGAGTGTTTGGGTCCTAGTGACAAGCGTCAAGTGGCGAGGGGTGCTGAACGCAGAGCGTACGGGAGCGATTGGGTTTTTCGAATGGATGTGAGACTGATAGAGAGAGAATGAGAGTGTGAAAGAGAATGAATGGAAATGAATAAAAGGAACGAACGCAAGGGCTGTGTCGTCAGAAGTGTGAGGAGTCACTCAAGGTGTAGGAGTTCCATAAAGTATTCCTACATCAGTTTAGAACATTCGGATGGAAGAACACATGCAGTTCCAACCAACGAGATAGTGGGGGTAGAAGATGCTCAACCTAGGAGAAAACCTAATAGACCCAAAAAGAGTCAAAAACCCGTATGGTAGAATAGGAAAACCAAGGGCGATCGTTGTAGAAGAAGAAGAAGAGGAGGAAGAACCCGAAGAAGATGAAGAAAATGGATCGAGCGTAGAATTAAACTTTATGGAAATTATTGAACCAGACACACTAGAAGAGGCCATGTCTTCGCCACAGGCTCAAGAATGGGAACAAGCCATACATGAAGAAATGACAAGTCTGAAGCAACGTGGAACATGGGAAACCGTAAGTCATGTACCACCGGGACGAAAAAGCATTGGTAGCAAGTGGGTTTTTAAATTAAAGCGAGATTGCGAAGGTAAGGTGCTAAGGTATAAAGCTCGATTAGTAGCACAGGGTTTTTCTCAGCAGAAGGGAATCGACTATAATGAAACCTACTCACCTGTCGCAAATTTTTCAATAATAAGATTGTTAATTGCTATCTCAGTCATTTTCAGATGGTTTACTAGACATATGGATATCAAGTGTGCATACCTTTATGGACACCTAGAAGAGGAGAATTATATGAGGCTGACTCCAGTACACAAAGACGGTAAAGAGGCTATAGCAAGGCTAAGACGATCGATTTACGGACTGATACAATCCGGAAGAAACTGGAACGCCGAACTGAACAACTTTTTAAAAAAATACGGATTCGAAAGATTGCGGTCATCTAATTGTATTTAGAGAAAAGGTTATTGGATGATAGCTATAATATATGTAGATGACATTTTTCTATTCGCGAGCAATTTAGAATATATTAATGATTTCGTTAAATCTATAAGCAAAAAGTACGAGGCGAAAGATTTAGGCGAGATAAGCAATGTATTAGGCGTCAAGGTAGAAAGGCATGACAAAATGGTATGTTTAAACCAGAAATCATACATAGAATCTTTGACACGGAAATATAATATACATGAATGTAGAGGTGCGACGACACCATTGGAACCAGGGTTGAAATTGTCTAAAGACATAGAATCAGACTTATTAAATGAAGATAGGAAAAGTTTATATCGAGAAATTATCGGTTCTTTAATGTTTGTCGCGCTGCGTACAAGACCAGATATATTGTTTGGAGTAACAAAGTTATCCCAATATAATTCGAGTCCGAAAGAGGTACATTGGATACAGGCTAAACAATTGTACGATATTTAAGTAAAACCAAAGATTATAGCATAGTTTACAAGCCAAAGCAGATGCCAAAGATAGAGATTTTTTGTGACGCAGATTGGGCCGGAGATGTCGATGATAGACATTTGTTCAGCGGATTAGTTGGAATGGTAGGCTCAAATGTTGTGCAATGGGTATCGTACAAACAGAGAGGAATATCCACCTCGACAATGGAGGCTGAATATATCGCTCTGTCATATGGCATAAAAGAGGCCATATGGTTACGGATGTTGTTAACGGAATTAGATTTATACGAATTTTTCTCAAGAAATTGTAACATGTATTGCGACAACAGAGCAGCGATAGATTTTTCAAAGAGTAGAGTAGAAAATTCTCGTTCTAAGCATATTGACATTGCGTACCACGTTGTTACAGAGGAAATAGAAAACAAATTGGTAAATTTGTCATATGTAGCGTCAAACGAAAATATAGCGGATGTAATGACGAAATCGTTAAAGACTATAGCTCAGCAGAAATGTATTAGCAACATGATAATGGAACTCGCAAAAGTGGCGTATTGAAAGGGTTTACTCGTCCCCACTCCAGCGCCATCTGTGTGTGCCGCGCGTTTGAGACCGTGTCGTCCTGTTGACTCTCGCGTCGTTGCACGGCTGTACCGGTGCCCTCATCATATATTTTAGTTTTGTAAGCCAGTAGGCTATATATATCTATAAGTTGTTTATTCTAAATATACATATTATATCATGTGTGTGAGAAAGTATCATCAGTTTTACCACCAACACCTTCATATTAAAAATTTCTAAAGGCCCCAAGTTACATGGTTCTACTAAGAAAATACCAAATTCCGATGATCTGCACGGCCTCTCATAAAAATCTTTTAAAATGGAAAATTTCCTAGCAACTACTTCATAAACATCATTCGCGATGAGGAAATTATGTACGAGGATGATACTACCGTCATTAAAGCAACAGCAGTTGTCAGGCTAAATAGTTTTTAAAATGAAATTACTATAATGCACAATTTTATATTGCCCGGAGACTTCAAAATCTCCTATTCACGGGCCGTCAAAATGTGGTTTTTTAAAAATGATATTTAATATATAAGTACTTTTATTGTTCCCCTTAGGGTTACAAATCCATTTATCTTTACTATACAAAGTCTTCTCGCCGCTCTTACATCTATCCTTATTACATTTATATTAAAAGTTCTTAATTTGTATCTTAATCCTACCCCTCTTTTCCCCCTTCCCTTCACCCTCTGCCTTACTCCCTTTTACTCCCGTTCCCTACCCTACCTGCGGACCTCCTCTTCCGGTCGCTCCCCTTCCAATTCACTCTCTTCCTTTCTTCCCTCTCTCCACTCATCCACCTTCCTCATCCATTCCTCCCCTCTTTCTTCGTCTTCCAACACTCCCACATCCTCTCCTGCCACCCTTTTATCCTCATCCACTCTCATACACTCTTCCCACACATGCTCCCAAGTCTCATTCGCCCATCCACACACTCTGCATAATCTCTGATCCTCATTCATCCAATACCTCTCTCCCCTCATCTCATTCCCTAGTCTATATTTAGCCACCCTTTGCCACCTAATTTCTCCCCATCCCTTCTTTAGATACCCAGACAGTCCCTTGTTTGGGACTATCTATATCACTTGTTTGACCTTGACTCCTCTATCTTATTCCATCTTTCCTTTATCTGAATTTCCTTTTCCCTTTTAATTATTTCTTCACTAACTCTCTCCCTTTTTTCTTCAAACCATTCATTTATCTCCCCAGCTGGCCACCCCCTTTCTTCAAAAAAGTCCCACCTCTCCTTCTCGCATCCATCTCTTGTCCCTCTTAACCTATCCCTCTTCCTTACCTCTTCCCAGCATAACCGCGCCAACTCCCCTCCTTTGCCTTCTCCCAATTTCTTCTCGTAACTCCACGCCCTCATCCCTGCCTTCCCCCTCAACAACTCCCTTTGAAATTCCTCCCTCACCATATATCCTGGTATTACCCTTCCCACTCCCAAGACCCACTTTAAATATCCCTCATGTAGTCTTTCCATTTCTTCCCTCTCCTTCCATCCCCAAGTTTCCACTCCATAACTGATCACCGACCAAACCAACTTATCGAACAACCAAATTCTCCTACCCCAATCCTTCGCAAACCTCCTTTTTCCTATCTCCCAAACCTTCCCCATTATCACTGCTCCTTTCCTCACTCTATCTTCCACCTGCGCTTTTTGGCCACCATTTCTCGATATCACGTACCCCAAGTACTTGTATTCCCCCACTTCCTCAATCTCCTTATCCTTCCATCTCCACTTCACCCTTTTCCATCTCCCCCCACCCTTCCTACATTTCATCACCTTTGATTTTTCTGCATTCAACTGCATCTTTTTCCCCTCCAAATAACGCTCCATCTTCCCCATCATCCCTCACATCCCCTCCTCATCTTCCGCTAACATCGCTATATCGTCAGCGTACGCCAACGTATATATCTTCCTTCCCCCTAGTTTTACCCCTCCCCATCCTCCCCTCTCCAGTTCCTCATCCATATCCGCCATCAACAAAGTAAAGAGTAGTGGGCTTAGCGGGCATCCTTGCCTCACTCCCCTTTCCGTCCAGAAACTTTTCCCTTCTTCTTCCCCTACTCTCACCTTACTTTTAGTTTCCCATAACATTTCCGCACATCTTACTACTAAACCTTCCATCACCCCTACTTTCCTCATTGCCCTCACCAACGTCTCCCTGTCCACTGTGTCAAACGCCGCTTTTGAATCAATGAACATTATTATCATCCTCCTTCTTTTCCTCCTCACTTGCCTGTTAATTAGGTAGTTTAGGACATAAATGTTGTCAATGCAACCCACCCCCTTTCTAAATCCAGTTTGACTGTCCGGTAAAATCTTTTTCCCCTCCACCTCCTCTCTTAGTCTCTCTGCTAGTACTGCCGCATATATTTTATATGCCGTTTGAGTTAGTGTCACCCCCCTGTAGTTTTCTACCTTACTACTGTCCCCCTTCTTTCCTATTGGCACTACTATTCCCTCTTTCCAATCTTCCGGCCATCCCTCCCCCTCCAGACTTTGCCACAAATTCTCCAAATCCAATCCTCAACTTCACTCCCTCCATACTTCCACACTTCATTTGGAACCCCGTCCCCCCCCCTGCTGCTTTCCCCTACTTCAACCCCCTAATCACCCTACCTACCTCCCACTTTTCTATTTCTTTCTCCCCATCCCTCTCCCTTCTACCTGCCCCTTCCTTTCCCTCCCACTCATCTACTCCTCCTAGCAGCTTTTTAAAATAATCATCCCATTCATTCATCCTTATCCTTTCATCTACCGTCGCACCCCCCTTCCTTCGCACGTTCACCACCTTCCATATCTGACTCTCGTTCTTCAAACTCTCCACCATCTTTTCCCATTTCTCCCTCTCTATCTTCTTTTTCTCCTCACATAACACATTATACCCTCTCTTTATTTCTTTATATTCCTTATCCTCCCCTCCCATCCTCCTCCACCCTCTCAAAGCCTCTCTCACTTTCCTTTTCCATTCTCTACATTCCTCATCCCACCATCCCCTCCTCCCTCTTTTATCTTTTTTTGTCCCACCACCTCCATCGCCTCCCCTACTCTTTCCAACAGTCCCTTCCATTCCTCCTCCACTTCCTCCTCTCCCTTCCCCCCACCCCAAATCTTTCTCTGAATTTCTTTACCTCTTCTTCTGACGATCCTCCTCCATTCTTCCCCCTCCCCCTTCCTCTTTCGTGCTTTTTACTACCCCCTCTCCTCTCCCCCTTAATCCATACCGTCAGTGGAAGGTGGTCTGAATCAATCCTTTCCACTATTTCCATCCTTTCCACCCCTTCCCTTGTCTGTTCATTCCCTAATATATAATCTATAACCGAGTTCCCTCTCCCTCCTATATATGTCAATTCTCCTTCCTCGTCTCCTTTCGTGTTGCCATTTAAAATCCTCCACCCTCTCTCTCCTAAATACTTGCACAGTTTTCTCCCCTCTGTGTTTACTTTTTCATCTTTCGACCTTCTGCTCCTCTTCCCTCTCTCCCCCTCATCCTCCTCTCCCACTACTTCCCCCCTTCTCTCCCCGTCCTCGCATTAAAATCTCCCCCTATAATTACTCTTTCGTTATACCCTCTCTCCTCTGTCCATTCCCCCAATCTTTCTAACTTCCTTTCCAAATCCCCATTGATATATACCCCCACCACCCTCCACCATCCTTCATCTATCTTTACCCTACAATTCATCAGACCCTCCTCACCTCCTTTTTCCCCTCTTTCCCTCTCTATCTCTTTCTTTACCCTGTTAACATACCCCCTTGCCCTTCCCCTTTTTTCCACTCTCCTGGCCCACTGCGCCCCCCACACATACCCCCTTGGCAGCTTTCTCCTTATCCCATTCCATCTGCTCTCCTCCAACCACGTTTCCATTAGCACTATTATGTCCCATTCCTCCAGCCCTTTCCAAAATTCCGCGTCCTTATTTCTCAGTCCCGCCACATTCCAAAAATCTATCTTATAACCTGCGTTCTTCCTCTTTCCCCCTCCCCTCCCTCTTTGCCCCCTCCATTCCCCCCACTCCCGTTTCCCTGTTTCTCATACCAATCTTCCTCTATTTCGTTCCATCTCTTCATCCTTCCATTCACCCACATTTTCATATATCCCACCTGTACGCTCTTTCCTTTCTCTCTTTCCTTCTCCGCTTCCCTTTCTATTTTCCATCTGGCCCTCCTTTCTTCCTCGGTTAGATCATCATCTAACCACTTTTTCTTTCCTCTTAGATTTCTCCTTCTTTTCATTACTTTCCTTTTTTGCTCCAAATTCACCATTTTAACCCTTACCATCCCACTCCCATCCTTTCCTACTTTCCCTATCTTCCCTATCTCCTCTATACCCTCTTCTTTCACACCCACCAACTCCCACACCTTTCTTACTTCCTCTTTCATATCTTTACCCTCTATCTGAATCCTCTTTATTATTATGTTTTTCCTCCTCTCCTCTCTTTCCCTCCTATCCTGCAGTACCACTTATTCTCCTTCTATTGTCCTCCACCACTTCCCCCCTCATCCCTCCTTTTTCACCTTCCTTCCCCTTTTCTTCCGCCCCTTTCCCCCTTCCTCTATCCTTTCTTCTATTTTTACAATCCTTCCTTCCATGCTTTCTAGCCACTTCTCTATCTTTTCCCTTCTTATCCCCTCTTGCTTCCTCTCCTCCTTCCAGCTCTCCCTTTCATTCCTCCACTCCTCTATCAACCTTTTCCTTTCCTTCCTCTCATCCTTTAACTCCTCCCTCATCCTCTGCAACTCCCCTAATAACCCCCTCATCATTTCCTCCATCCCTCCCAGTTCTACTCCCTCCTCACCTTTTCTTTTCTCCGGCGACCTTTTTGTTTTGTCACTCTTTTTAAACACTCCACCACCACCTTCCACCCAACCCTCTTCCTCCTCTCTTCCCCTTTTCTTCCCCAGGTTTTCCCCACTTTCCAGACTTTCCGCGCTTAACCAGCACTCTAAAGTATCCTCTCTCATAATCTTCCCTACTCTTCCTTTTCCTGCATCCCCCTCTACCATTCCCACCCCCTTGACTTCACCACCTTTCTCATCCATTTCCCGCCTCCTTACACTATCTTTCTCCCGCTAGATCGCGCCACCTTCCACTCCTTCCAGCAGTAATCCCGCGCGCTCTCTACCTTCACGCGAACCTAACCTTCAATCTCCTCTCCCTTTAACCTTCCCCCAATGCTCTCTGTCTTACTTCCTCGTCCTTAGCCCTTCCTCTAGCACCTCCCCGTATCCTCACTCACCCCTCACCTCACACTCTCACCCTTCTCACTTCCTAAGCTCCTCACTTTCACTCAGAATTGTCGCACACACTAAATCGCACCTCTCTCTCTCTCATACGACCGGAAACGGAAGTCCAAAAATGATATTTAATATTATGTATTTTTCCTGCAGCAAGATTACGATGTTCCGAGTAGCGTTTAATTATTTGTTGCAAGAGTTTGTCATTTTTCCTTATGGATTTTAAAATTGTTTGTAAAAAATTTTCGAAGGGAAATGCACTGAAATTATCAACCGGTCCATGAATTCAGACGTCCTGCGTTATGTGTAATTGATTGTGAACATTGTGCGTTATATGTTCTGGACCGTACAGCATTTTAAAACTATTTACAAAATATTTCATCAATTCCGACGCGTAATCAATGAGATTTAAATATTTAGAATTTGATAAAATAATCATTGTTGCATGTAAAGTTAGAAAATTTAAATATCTATGTAAAGAAAATATATTTTCTTTAAGGGGCTGTGCTCAACCAAATACCATCAACCACCCTACCACTCCCGCATCGCTAGATCCGCATATACATATACGCAAATGCAAGGGTTTACGGCCAAAGAAACTTACGCCTCAATATTGCAATGAGAAGTTCAGACCTGGTCGATTATGTTTCCTAAGAGTCCTGGCCAGGATGGCCCAGAGCCCAAGTTTCATATTTTTACGTTGTTGAAGAGTAATTTGCAATAATCGGCAGCATACTCGCTTCCGAAACAAGTGAAATGTCACAAGATGGCCGCGACAAAGTCCACCTTGCAGTTCCGAAATTTTCCACTACTAGCGTTAATGTCTCTGTCCCTTGCATTTGCGTATACGCGACTCGAGAAGCCGCGCCGCGCTCTCTTCGGACGCCTCGTGGCAGGCAGTTTGCTGCCGATTATTACAAGTTACTCCCCGACAACGTAAAAATATGGGTTTTGGTCTCTGGAGCACCCTAGATTGGACTTTCAGGAAACATAATGAACCAGTACTGAACTTCTCATTGCAATATTGAGGCGTCAGTTTGTTTTCCCGGGAACCCTTGCATTTGCGTATACGTGACTCGTGACGTTACGTATTTAAAATTGTTTACTTGTTACTTATTTAGTACTTTTGCACATAATTTAAATCACCGATGTTTCTGGCTATGAAGTCTTTATTTCTTGAAATATTCATGAAATGAAGGATAAATGTCAAGAAATATAAGGAAATTTATGACCAAAGACATCGGTCATTTAAATTGTCTACATAAATACTAAACAAGTAACAAGTAAACAACTTTAAATATTATTTTAAGACAATAAAATTTAAACAATCAATTAAAAAATTATTGCAAAAATATATATTTATTACAATCATTATCAGTACATAGAAATAATTTTTTAATCAATTTTAGAGCCAATTTCATCCCCGTATGTTTTACGGTTCAAGAGTTCTAGTAAAAGATCACCTTTCTCGATCCAGCCCGCCGTGTGCGCAGAGTTGGGCAAAATGTTTATCTAAATAAAAATTGCGAATAACGAATGAAAGATAAAATAATTTTGATTCGTTATACGGAGGTTCGAATACAAAATGTATCTTTAGTCGACGAGTATCGAATAAATGGTTTTATTCGGCGAGATCCGTCGGATAAAGATAATTTTTTTATTCAAAGGCTTCGAATAACTCTAATGATAAAACCACTAGATACAGTCCAAATTATATCGTGTTTAGTGTCATTGTAATCGGAAAAACCTCAGGAATCAGCAGGTGCAACTTCTATAAGAAGATTATGAAAAATAAAGAAGTTTTGCAACTGAATTAGCAATGGTTTCACACCCATATACCTGACGCGGAGTCGGTTTACCCTGCTGTGTTTATTGTACTACTCGGCGACCGAAGCAACTCGCGCTACTAGGTCTAGGCAGTCGGTGCTCGTGGTCATTTCTTTGAGCTGGCAGAAAATTGTTCAAAGCCTACGAATAGCCACACGGATAAAACCACTAGATACATTCCGAAGTGTCCTCTTTACGGACCTTTTTTTAAAAGATGAACACTTTAAAATTGACGAAATTAAAATTATTCGAAGTAACCGTGTGACCGTGTGGCCACATATTGATATCTCGTGCGACGCGAGTATCAATATCGATCCCCACCACGATAGCTCGCTGCGTCACGCGTGATCCTTGTCTTAGAAAAGGATCACAGGATCTATCCATTTGTGGGATGCGCGCGCATCGGTCCCCTCTCGATCGCGATCGAAGGAGGTCGATGCGAGCAGCAGATAGATCACTCTGTGGCTGAGTTCGGTTTGGTTATTCAGAGAGTGCAGACGCGTAATATAGAGTGCTTTAGTTTCGAGTTGGATATTCAAATTGAGTTTAATTTAGGGCAGATTTAGTGTTCGTAAGGTGCCTGTGGGATTTTATTCCGGTCATATCGGTTTTAAAATCAATGCAAGTACAGACCACACTAATTTGCAATTTGAAGTAGAACAATTTCATACCACCTGGTGTAGTTTGCAATTTCACTCAGGACATCTACATACCACCCTTGCTAATTGAAATTTTTTAAAATAGTTTCACGTTTTCGCGAATAGTTTACTTATTATTAACACTAGCCGTGTTTCGTGTTAATAAAAGTTGCAGTTCGACCATTCCCGGACAATAAACCATCACCTCAGGTGTTGTCGGTTGAACCGTTTGGGATTTCCAGTGGCAAACGTATTTGCAAGTTCATACATTTTGCCCTTGCGGCTAGGGCAAAATTTATGAAACGGCAAACGACGGCATTCTTGTAGATTTTTATTGTTTTTGTTTAAATTCGGTGTAGGTTTCGTGTTTTAGGATTAGTATTTACAGTTATTATTGATTTTTCGAGTGTTTTAGGATTAGTGTTAGTTTGATTTTTGCGGTTAGTTGTTTAAGTGTTTTCATGTTTTTGTGAGCAGTACAAGGATTGTTTAATAAAGTGGGAAATTATTCGAAAAAAAAAGATCACTCTGTGGCTGGACACGATCCTGTTAAGACGCAGCAGTCACCGCGGTAAATTCGTTTTCAGCGCAATATGCGTAAGCCCAGAGAGGCTCTTATTCAATATTATAACTTGCCGAATGCAAGCCTTTTTCTAGTTTACAGACAAGTCTGTGTAGCCCAGGAGTGGCTGCCTTTATAAAATTGAAACTCGCGTGTCGCGAGTAAATTTTGAATATACAGGGTGGGGCATTTTAAACAGGTCACCTGAATAACTCGCTTGTTTTTGAAGATAGGAGAAAATGCATTAGACCAAACTTACTTGGTATCGGGGGGCTCATAATCTGGTATTACCAATTTTTCTGTAGGTGGAGACGTCAAGGTGATATAAAGGTTAACTCTGATTTTTTAAACGGAACAGTATATTTTTTTGCTTACATTCTGATAGAGTGTTTTAAGACGAATACAATGACCTATTATGAAGGTCATTCAAAGTCACTCAAGGTCAACTGCAAGAGAAAACTGATTATCTCAAAGCACACTTCGAACACTTTTGTATCTTCCGTAGTTGTTGGCATATCGCTCTTGTAATTACTAATAAGGGTCACAAACATAAACAAACATTCAATCACCATGTAAGCTTGTTTATATCAACGAATGTTATTAGTAGTTTGACTACCGCCTAGAATACAGTTTCGTAATATCCAATCTTAGTGTTCACCATATACACGTACTGCTTCCCTTATAATTCTATGACATTTACCATAAATCAGAACCATTTCCACTTTCTCTGCTATCTTATAACGCATTTTTGAAAATTGAACACTAAGATTGGATATTACGAAACTGTATTCTAGGCGGTAGTAAAACTACTAATAACATTCGTTGATATAAACAAGCTTACATGGTGATTGAATGTTTGTTTATGTTCTGTGACCCTTATTAGTAATTACAAGAGCGATATGCCAACAACTACGGAAGATACAAAAGTGTTCGAAGTGTGCTTTGAGATAATCAGTTTTCTCTTGCAGTTGACCTTGAGTGACCTTGAATGACCTTCATAATAGGTCATTATATTCGTCTTGAAACACTCTATCAGAATGTAAGCAAAAAAATATACTGTTCCGTTTAAAAAAACAGAGTTGACCTTTATATCACCTTGACGCCTCCACCTACAGAAAAATTGGTAATACCAGATTATGAGCCCCCCGATACCAAGTAAGTTTGGTCTAATGCATTTTCTCCTATCTTCAAAAACAAGCGAGTTATTCAGGTGACCTGTTTAAAATGCCCCACCCTGTATATATATACATATATATATTGAAGTTTAAATAGTGAACGAAGTTGTACAAGTAATAAAGTGAATCACGAGGTTCTCGTAATTGTGACAAGTGAGAAACCTTGTATCTTGCGCCGTGTGTTAGGCAACCTGGTTAGCCACGAAACCCGACGGGACGTCGGTGTCGGTTTCGTGCACCATAATAAAATAAAGTTAAATTCAATATTGCCCTCACAGAAACGTTTGGAGATTGTGGAGTCGCCCAGGCCACATACCTGCCGACAATTCGTTATCTGCCAACCACGTTTTTGTGAGCGACCAACTTGGTTGGTAGAGCCGTAGGCGCGATTGAGTGATAATCGCATAGGGCCCACAAATCGTTAGGAGATTGAGGAGTCGCCAAGGCCACGTACCTGCTGACAATTCGTTATCTGCCAAATACGTTTTTGTGGAACATCTAACGGATAGGTGCCGCTCACCCCTCCCGATAATCGGCAGGGCTGTTCGTTGCATTCTGTTTACGTTAGCGCTCTCGAAAGAACACAATTGGGTCTCGTACAATTGTGAAAAGCTCACTGGAACGTCCGGAGATTGAGGAGTCGCCCAGGCCACGTACCTGCCGACAATTCGTTATCTGCCGTGTACGATTTCAGTGAGGTTCCTAACGTGTGGACCTCGATCGGTTCTCCTGTATTTTATACGGCGGATCCGATTGGCGCTTCCACATCGTTAGCGCGTTAGAACCGCGGAACACACATACCATACGATTTATATATATTATACGTGCACGAGGCCGACGTCGACGGATCCGCGTTACGGATAGAGCCGATACGCGAGCAAGCGAGCGTTGGAAGTTTCATTTCTTGCACGCATTCCGTGCGTGCCAACTTATTGTTCTACGCGCTGGGTCGTCGCGTTATTCACGCGTCGTGTTGACAATAGTGCTCCTATTGAAATCGTGTACACAACACCGGATTAAAACACAGAATATACCTTACTTATACCAGTCAATACATTCTCCAATTAATTGATAATCGCCTAAACCTTTCCGCTTTCCAGTGCCTGGAGGCACGAACCTCGCTCGTTTATTACGAGAAATAGTGGTTACATCGGATATAGTAACCGATCCGGTGTAGGTCGGAAATAATAAAAAGAAGGTAACAATAGTTAGGTTACAACCGTTGTACCACGATCCACAGCCGTATTGGACGGCTGCGCAGAGTTGAGCTCTATTTAGGTAAACAATTATTTAAATAACGATTCCAAAGTTCGAATAAAAAAAGGATCTTTATTCGATGAGTATCGAATAAAAAATTTTATTCGACGAGAATTTATCGGAAGAATAAAGATAATTTTTCTTCGAAGCGGATTTATTTTAAGATTCGATTAATTTTTTCAACCTTCATCTTTATCTTTCCTTCTAAGGCTTAGAATAACTCGTCCAATAACTTTTGCCAGAGTAGGTATTATATGTCGATTCTGGATCACGGTCATTGACCTTTCCTAACCCGGGGGAGGGGGGGCTTGCCCCCCTCCCCTCCCCTTCCGGGGAGGGGGTTTTTTCGGGAGTCACCCCCAGACCTAACCGGACGGTCTTTTTTCGGCGGTCACCCCCAGACCCGGTCTTTTTCGGGGGTCACCCTCAGACGCGGTCTTTTTCGGGGGTCATCCCCCAGACCTAACCGGGCGGTATCTCAGCAAACTGCACATTTTTGCAACCGAACACTTTGCTGAGTAATTTTTTTTTAACGGAGAAAAACATTTCTAACCCCGACGGGATTCGAACCCCGGTCTACCGCTTAGTAGACCATCTCATTAACCGCTTGACCAACTAACAATCTTATAAACAGAGCGAAGATTTTGGTATATATAGCAAAGAATAACTACCGCAGCTGTTGGACAACAGGCACGCGCATGCATAAACATGTGCACGTCCGTTCTTTCCTGTAGTGGTGGTGGGGGGAACAGGTCGTTTTGCTGAGTAATCAGTTTGTTGTAACGTTATGCCCCTTTGACATCAGGGAATCTCGTGCGCATTTTGCAACCGAAAACTTTGCTGAGTAATCAGTTGTTAGACGTTGTAATGTTATACCCCCCCCCCCCCCTTGGAATCCGGCGAAATATTATAACTTCTTTTAAGACGTTATAAATATATTTACATATGTTTAATGATGTCAGTCTCTAGTGAGAATGCATTCACGAGAAACCAATCGCAGTTCATGGATCGTGATTTTGTTTAATACAATTTTAAATCTCTTTTGTTCAAATCCTGAACATGAGCAAAGAGAAGACGCAATTAGTCGAGGAACTGCATGTCCCCGCCAGACGGATTTTTCCACGACGTCGAGTTTTAGTGCATGGGTATGACGATCTATGGCAAGCCGATCTTGTAGATATGCAACCTCATGCGCGTATAAATGGTGGTAACAAGTACATATTAACGGTTATCGATGTGCTATCCAAATATGCTTGGGGCATGCCACTCAAGACTAAAAGTGGAGGTGAGCAGGACTGTTAACGATCTAAGCCTACGACCGAATACCGCCGAACGTAACCGAACAAGACCGAGCCGCGTCACCGGTCCGGCGCGGCGCGGTTCAATACACCACCCCGCGACCCCTCGTCTACGAACACATTTGGCGGGAACCGGATGCGTATTTTCCGCAGAATTGGCGGGAACCGAAAAGCATACGTCACACACTTACCTCACCGTACCACTACCCCTCGCCACCAACCGAGAACTATATAAGGCGCGACAGATTCGGCATAGCTCTCTGATTCCTCGACTGGACTTCCCACCAGTCAGTTCCATCTCCCGATATTCCTGACTCGTAAGTATTTTCCCGCTAAATACCTAATCCACCTTGACAACGAGTTTTACCGCCGCGCGGAACACTCCGAGTCAATTCTCGTCTTCTCGGTGAGCACCGCGTGCCACTGAAGTCCAGTGTTTTACACCGGCAAAATGTGCGACACGCTGTCCACAGAACTCCGACCGCGTTGGAGTCGTTTAAACGTGCAGGGTTCGCCCTCCACCACGTTAAACGTAGAACCACCACGGGAGGCCTCGAGGTCGGCACGCTGTCGACGCTGAGGATCCGACGAACCAGACCCGTGGCAGGGGAGATCGTGGCACCCACCACGATCGGAAATCACTTCCTGCACTCCTTGACCCTCCGTATGACTCATCGCGACGCGAACGCGCACACCGGCACCGCGAATCGCGACGTCCGCGAAAGACCGAGCGACGAACACGGAACATTTGCCGTATAAACACGTGTCTTTATTTCACACCCGTACCTCGATTCCCGACGCACGCGATTAATCCGTCCTCTCGCCGACTATCACCCTGGCACGACGAGCTCTCCGGGTACGAGAGGATTCCGCCGCGAACACGAGGAAACCGGACTCGTTACAAGGTAACTAAAGCGTTCACAAAGATATTTCGCAATCAATGTCCAAAAAATTTGCAAACCGATCAAGGAAAGGAATTTTACAACAGTGAGGTGCAAAAACTCTTGACGAAACACGGTATTAGGCATTATTCTACGTATTCGGTTATGAAGGCATCCATCGTAGAACGGTTCAATCGTACATTGAAGAATACCATGTGGAAAGAGTTTACACTTAATGGAACCTATAAATGGGTCGATGCGCTACCGCGACTAGTTGCAAAGTACAATGCGCAAAAGCACAGAACTATTTGAATGCGACCGTGTGATGTCACCCCTACCATTTCCAACAGGCTCTTAGATACCGTATGTAACAACATAAAGATTGCCGCGCCTGCGAAATTCAGTGTGGGTTAGTCTGTACGCGTCAGCAAATTTAAAACCGTTTTCGATACAGGTTACACACCAAATTGGACCACTGAGGTGTGCAAGATAGTCAAAGTACAAGCAACTAATCCGGCTACTTATCTGCTGCAATATTCCCGTGGAAACCCCGTTGCTGGAGGATTCTACGAACACGAATTGCATCGCGTTAACAATCCAGATGTATACCTAGTGGAGAAAGTATTGCGCAGAAAAGGAAATAAGGTGTATGTAAAATGGATAGGATTGAGTAATGTAAACAATTCATGGATAAATAAAGACAATGTATTATAAACATTTATTGTGAACATTTATTATTATTATAAACATTTATTATGAACATTTATTATTATGATAAACATTTATTATAAACAATTTAACCTGTTTAATGAAAAAATATATAAACGGAACACCTGCAAAAATGTGCTCATCAAGATTTTGCGAAGCAGAATCGAGCCTAGCTTACAAACTATGTACATGTCACGTGTGAGAAACGGAACACCCGCAAAAATGTGCTCATCAAGATTTTGCGAAGCAGAACCCTAGCACCTGCAAAAATGTGCTCATCAAGATTTTGCGAAGCAGAAATCCTAGCCTGGATGGCATCACGAAGATAGAAGAAGCCTGAGAAAAGAAAAAGATGCTGACAAAGAACGAAAAAGCACGTACCACTCCAAATATAAGAGGAGACAACCTTTCACGGGACAGTCAGTCGTCAACATGCCGATACCAAACCAACGTCAACAAGATGCATACCAACTGGAGGAGGGCTACGTCGGGCCCTTTTATGGGGTGAGGCCCAGCGACCACCCCGAGATATACCATCAACTATTGCGGATGGCGTGTGTATTGGCACCGTGGGACGGCGCAATATATACACATCCCAATAATCAGAGGATTTGTGATACATGCTATCGTAACGCTAGCGAAGAAGTGGCATGGTATTATGGCGAAGACGGTTGGCACGTGATGTGTCACACGCCAGCCGCCGACGCAGCAATACTATGTCATTTGTGTGGATCACAAATAGCGGAGGCGAGGCCTGCGGCGGATTGCGCCGAGTGCATCGAGCAGAGTTTCGACATCATCCCCAATCAGTGGTGGTGGTTGAATCATGGAAAGATTTATGACGTGGTGGTTAGGCAGTGGTGAGCCACTGTGGAGCAATCGGCCCTTTTCAAGGCCACCAAACTTTAACGTTGAAATACGACAATTTAGCAATCGGCCCTTTTCAGGGCCACCAACCAATCTATATTATTTATTTATTCTCAACTCACAGACAATACAAACAATCTTCAATCACAACAAAGGAATTCGATAATGGCCCCACGGCAATGTTTCCGTCGAGTTGGGTATGATATACCGCTTGTCATCGTATGGACTCAGAGCAATTTTTCGCTCTGAACAGTATACACTTCATGTAATTTCGATCTTATGCATGCCTGAGTACGACTCATCACAATTTCGTTTTGTAGACACTGCAAGTAATCATCGAACGTTATTGTTGTTCTTACAACATTATTTTTTACACCTTTCGCTTTTTTGTGTACTTTTTCCCGTCTACACGCAATGTATACATTTTTGCTCTCAGCCCGACAAAGTCCGTCATTATCATCCCATTGTTCTCGTCTTTCATCAAGCCGGGAACCTTTTTATTTACAACTGGGATATTATACTTATTCTCTATCGGATAATCGCTTGTGTCGAAACGGCTAATATCGCGTCTCATGGTTTCATAAATGTCCTCACACGTAATATGATAAATTAAACTATCTGTGTCTGTGTACACTATTTTATAATTTTGACCATATTAAGGAAACATGTACTCATGATGAAATTCATACAAGCAAGTTTTAGATATATCTAATATGCACATACCCACATAGATGGGTTTGTTGAATTTCACCGTGAGTTTGCGCAATTCCACAGCCACAAAATTTTCGGAAATTAGGAAAGGCTGTGGAAATTTGGTTTCGCGATCATTGCCTCTGCGCCATATCTTCCATCCCAATGAGTTATGAGTTTTACGTCTACATGATTCCGAACATTTTCCATAGTTTTATCGAATACCGCGTTGTTCATCAATTTGTACAAATCCTTTTCAAAATCGTTTGTCGCACGTGTTCTAAAGAGCGTATTTAATTCTATGTATTCGCGGAGCCATGGCGACTGTGTGAATTGGAGGATGCGATGAATCTTTGTAATACGAAGACCGTGGCGCAGGCATTGCTGCAGGTTATAATAGTGGATAACATATCGCTGCTTATCATGTAACATTGCAAGCAACTTGACCTCTCTTTTACCAGGTGGATTGACACGCGTCGGACAGAACGGCAGGTCGGCGTGAACATCGTGTAGACGTTGCGGATATTCTAGATCCACCTCGAGAATGTAGCCTATGGGTGAATCAGCGGCAATCAAAGCTATGTCAAAATTTTCAATGTCGTTAACCCATTGAAATTCGGCATATGGCAAAGGTTGACACATTGCCCATCCGTTCAAATTGTTTACATCAAAATACATCAAGTTCGATGATGGTTTCGATGGATCGTACGACTGCATGTACTTGTTATTGGCTTCTGCATGTCTGCCGGAACATTGACTCAAACCGCCGCGTATACCACGTTCAATAAACATCACCATATCGATATCAGTTAATAATTCAAATCTAATTTTTGTATGCTTTAGCATAGCATCCCACGTGAATCCGGGTAATGTGTAATAATATGCTGGATCTAAACCGTAGCTCTTAATGCAGCTATCACGAAAATTTTCAAAAACATCAGCCAATAACAAAACATCAGTTTTCAAATACAGATCGCTGGATTCACCCAAGGTTTTTATGTTGAATCGCTTCCACACATTCTCGGCATGTGCTGTCACGTCGTCCAGGATTTGGCCGTCACCAGGAAGGCGAAAATCCTAACGACACCGGGTATTTACAAGCCCGGAGGCCGGGCCGCGTTCGGCCGCACGAGACGCGGTCCACCCGGGACAAAAGTTGTTCGCAGGCACGTCACTTCTCGAAATTTGCCTAGATTTTCGGGCGCCAGGCACGGAAGGTGCCACGCTAAGCGATTACCGCCACTAACGTGGTCGCAGGGTACTACGCGGGGCGAACACGAGGCGTTCCCCGCGGCGGGAAGGTTTCTCACGTAATAATACTCTCGGAATTTCGGCTAACAAATCTTTATTGGTGCAATAAAGGGTTCCCCCGCAGCGGCGTTCGATGATTGGTTGCTTCATCGTGCGGCGATCGACGCGGGCCTATCCGGAAACTGGCCAGGTTTTCCTCCGGACGAGGTGCTAGTGAGGCAGCGGAGATTCCGTCTTCGGCACCGCATGTCCTCCTCTGCATCTCCAGGTTGTTTCTCCTGGGCCGCGTTGATCCCTCGAATTCCGGTACCGGAGTTTTCGCCGAAGCCGACCGCGTTCCTCTCCTTCGGGGAAAACTTTCTGTCAGGTCCTCGCCGGGACCTGACTACGGTCCTGCGAACTCGCGTCGCGCAAATTGGCGCGACGCTCAAAAATATGAGTACTCGCCCATGGGTCTCGCTCGTGCCCAGGGCGAGCGCTCGCTACGGCCCATCTCGCATTTATACTGACAGAGGGTGACCCGGTCTTCCGATATCCGATCTCGGAGGGCGTTGACAAAACTGCCACGTCACAGTGCATAATCGCGTTCGGATACGGTTTCGCTTGTCAGCGAACTGACTCGAGCGGCGGCAAACATTTATCGTCTAATTTATCTACGCAATCGAGGTATTCGTATGGAAAGACACCCTTTCGTGTCAACAACTTGAAATTTTCAACGGAAAGATTTTGAAATTCGGAATGTAAAATTGTCAATTTGTCTGTATCGAGGAAAGATTAGCTATTTCTTCGATAATAAAATGCGAATCGTAGCCGGATAAATTCTGGAAAACTATGGGAATACAAAACGAAATTTTATAATTTAGATTGCAGTCTTGATGTGCTGGACCTCTATAACGCCCCGTTAGATGGCAATGATCGCGCACCCGTATATCGTTTTCCTCA
Source organism: Lasioglossum lativentre (assembly GCA_916610255.1). Lineage (NCBI taxonomy): Eukaryota > Metazoa > Arthropoda > Insecta > Hymenoptera > Halictidae > Lasioglossum > Lasioglossum lativentre. The sequence continues at coordinate 27,067,925 of OU744359.1, read as the reverse complement.
AATGGTTTTTCGCAAATGTGGCAATGTGTTGCGCCGATAAATGCATCAGACTGTTCATTCGATAACTGTTTCATATGTATATTACTGGATAGAGTGGATTTAACACGATGCGCCAAATTTTCTAATTCTTCAACGAACCATGAGACGCAATTCGCATCGCGGCGACATCGATACACCGATAGAGATGCATCATGTGCACAATGCACTGTCACGTCGTCCAGAATTTGACCGTCGCTAGGAGGGCGAAATTCCCGACGACACCGGGTATTTACAAGCCCGAAGGCCGGGCCGCGTTCGGCCGCACGAGACGCGGTCCACCCGGGACAAAAGTTGTTCGCAGGCCCGTCACTTATCGAACCCTTGCCTAGATGTTCGGGCGCCAGGCACGGAAGGTGCCACGCTAAGCGATTACCGCAACCAAAGTGTTCGAGAAGCGTTCGGACGCGCCTGCGACAACCGATATTTAATCACGATTTTACGCGAACGGTCGCAGGGTACTACGCGGGGCGAACACGAGGCGTTCCCCGCGGCGGGAAGGTTTCTCACGTAATAAGACACTCGGAATTTCGGCTAACAAGTCTTTATTATTTGTCGGTTCACAATGGCCGTGCCGGCAGCGACCGGCAGCGTTTCTAGGTTAGCCGGCGCGTGACGGAAGATCGGTACACGCGCGATTTGCCCTCTTCGGACCCCTTCGAGACGCGTCGAATCCGGCAGCAACGCGGTGGTAGCGTCGGCGTACGCGATACTCGCGTTCTACGCCCGAATTCAGATGGAAAACGCGGTACAATTAGTTTCTCGTCGGCGTAACAAGTCGCGAAAATACGGCGAGAGCACGTGGCGGCGTCGCACCGTGGAACGAGCCGAGGTTGGCGTGAAAACTACAACGACGCGCGGATCCTCACTAACGAAATAAATAGGGCACGGCCCTCACCAAATAATATGGTCCCCGCGCGTTCGTTGCCCTACGGTTAGCGCAAATACCGGCAGCCTCGTGGCTGCTTATGGGTTTCGGCGACGCGATCACGAACACGCGTACCGAGCCAACGCGAGGAAAATCACTAAAACAAGAGGCAATCTGACGAAAGCTTACCCGGCAACGGCAACGCTCGCTAAGCTCGTCCCTCTGGCTCCGGCAGCAGATCGCACTAATTACTATTGCCTTAATATACGCGCGACTATATGATAGTAGAGCCAACGACGAAGTGATTTTCCCTGCGCGATGACTCGGGAACGCGGAAGCGGAGCGTCCCCCCCTTTCCGCGCTCTTTCCCCGCAGGCGATCCGACCTATCGCGAATAGATTTTCGGCCGGGGCCTAGCCTCGGCGCGACGGTCCCTGGCGATCGGCGATCCTCGGTTCCCCGGCAGCGGCGTTCGATGATTGGTTGTTTCATCGTGCGGCGATCGACGCGGGCCTATCCGGAAACTGGCCAGGTTTTCCTCCGGACGAGTTGACAGCGAGGCATCAGCGATTCCGTATACGGCACCGCATGTCCTCCTCTGCCTCTCTAGGGTGTTCCTCCTGGGCCGCGTTGATCCCTCGAATTCCGGTGCCGGAGTTTCCGTCGGGGCTGACCGCGTTCCTCTCCTTCGGGGAATCTTTGTTTCAGGTCCTCGCCGGGACCTGACTACGGTCCTGCGAAATCGCGTCGCGCAAATTGGCGCGACGCTCAAAAACATGAGTACTCGCCCATGGGTCTCGCTCGTGCCCAGGGCGAGCGCTCGCTACGGCCCATCTCGCATTTATTCTGCCAGAGGGTGACCCGGTCTTCCGATATCCGGTCTCGGAAGACGTTGGCAAAACTGCCACGTCACAGCACATAGTATGCAATGCTAAATACTTTATGGTGTTGGTATGCGTGTGATTTCTCCTCTTCGCAATTTTCCATCTTCTCGAGAGTGCATTCGAGATCAGCGTACACGACAAATGGAAGCGGTTCTTTCCTGATATAGTTGTCGAAAGAGAGCCATTTATCGTCCTCGCTAGGTAGCACGATAGCGCAGTCATTCATTTTTGCACAGTCTCTTTCATGGATGTGCAATCTTTCGTTGGAATAAAAGTAATGCATGCACCTGCAAAAACATAATTTTTTACACGTTTTTTATGATATACAATGATACTTTGTAAAATGTTGTACCTACCGATCACAGATGAATTTCTTGCGCTCGTTTTTGCTCAATTGTGCACCAACGAGTCGGGACAAGTTGTTAATACACACATAATGCCCCATACTGCCAGCCGGGTCTTGTATGTACAGCAAGTTGACGTGTCGGTCCCTCTTCTGATAAGTGAGGCGAAGTGGAAAAAATACGATGGATTTTGCCCTATTTTTCTTCTCCCGGATGTCTTCAAAACCGTACACATTGATCGAAATATCCTTCAACTTTTCGAACCGTGTAATTTGATTCAGCAGCAAGGGAAACTCGATGTTTTCAAAGTTTAATATAGTTGTGTAATGCGGGTACGAATTTTGGCGGTTTACGTTAGTTGTCGCTGGATACAGAGCAGCAATCACTGACCACGCAAAGCACGCATTGCCTGTGGATTGCACATTAATTGTGGCATGCTTCAACGCTATTTCTCTCGGTATGTTTATCTGGCACCCCGCGTGCAATGGGTTATACTTGTTGATGCACACTGTAAGATTGAGTATTCGTGACAATGCCCATCCGCATTTTTGTGCTCATGCTTTTGCGCGAACGTTGATCACCCGTCACAAATTCACCATTAAACACAGCGTTCACTTTTAAAAATCTATGTTTTTCCAATGCGTTTCGTATTTTTTCAAGCACAATTTCTCTCGCGTCCTGGCGGAAGCTGCAAGGTTCAATGTAGTTGGAATTTATAACAGCACCAGTTAATATGCGACACTTGAAAGCCGAGTCTATTTCACGCCACAAGAGTTCTGTACTTGCATGTCCTGCACCTTCACGTACGAAACGTCTTCGCAAAGAATATTTTAAACTCTCAAGACCGGCGATACGCGCGATCAATGATTGTTGAATACCGATCGATAATCGAGGACGTTTCAATCGACTGTATTCTTCAAGCAACTTGAGGCACTCGTTACATCTTTCCTCCCAGGCAAGGTATTCATCTTGCAATCTTAAGCGATCGGACTGATCCCACAACTGACGTTCAGTTTTCTGAATTTCCTCCATGGCTGTGTCGTTTTGTTATTTGCGCGAACAATGATTGAGAAACACTAATTAAGGGCGGCGCATTTATAGCCTCCCGAAACAGTTGACTTAGCAAAATTCATAACGCGGTCTAGAACGCAGCATTTTCAAACACTGCTAAGTGTCACATGACTCCAATCCAAAGCGATATTTGAAACGGGGCATGAAATCCCCACAGCAAAATGCATAACGCAACCGGATACCGTGCCGCCTCCTATTAAAAAACTTCATTGTTCTTCCCATCCATGGCACAGGGCATATACAATAAAAAATCTCATATGTACATAGTTTGTAAGAGGGTTTTGGAATAAAAAAATGGTATATTTTTCAAATTATTTATTAAAAATCTTAATTGTCATTTCTCATCCATGCACAATATAATCATGTAAAAATATTCACATAATTGTTCGGGTCTTGCGCGCGTCACTGCCGAGTAATATTTAATTCGACGTAACCTTGCAATTTAAAGACTTCGGCCATCATTTCTCGCCGCAGCTTCGAACACATGACGTCACATTTTTTTTCTGCTTCATTAGACATTTTTAAAATTGTTTTACGTGTTTCCTTGAAGATGCGCTCCTCCAATTGATTTAATGTTTTCTGAATATGCGCCATTTCCTTGTCCAAGCATGCCCTATTCACTGTATCGGCATCGTTCGTCGGGTATGCCAAACCTCCAAGCTTTCGGTCTCTCGCGTCGAAAGCGTCGCCATTGAGACAAAGCGCACTCCGTCTCACGTAATTCTTGCATGTTGCATCATCCTTATTTGACTCGTTTCGCAACGTAACACCGAACTTGTTGATTGACATCGTGAAACTGTTGAACACGTTCAAAACCATCTTTAATTTATAATCAGACCCGCTTCTCGGGCTCTTCTATGATTGACATGATTTCGTTATCATGGCCTGCAGGTCCAGCAGCTCGCGATGACACAAGCAATCTTATTCTATCCACTAACTCGTTGGGATCATCCCAATGTACATAATCAATCGCATTATCGGTAACTATCATGTTCTCCGGTAATGTATTCATCAAAATTGACTTGGGGGCAAACCCTCTTCCAGTGCGAGGTCGTATTTCAAGCAGTGATGCAATTATATGTTTATACTTGTATCCTCTGTTACTCAATGGGGGATTTGCTGCATTATGGTTGCGTCTGTGCGCATTTGTCGTCAGCAGAATACTCTTATATTTCTGTTTATCAGCATCGGTGTATATCGTATCGTCGGGCATTCTCTTGAAAATTAGTTCGAAAAGGCCAGGCGTTCCTCTGTATTTTACATTATCGATGATTATATTATCATCCATGTCTACGTCGAAATTCTTATCCCCAAGCATCATTGTATTTTTATCATAGTACACACCATACACGTGGTCAACCTGTTTTTTCTTATCCGTGAAAAATAAGTTCAAATATTCCTGCGACAGCGGTCCTAAATTCTGAGTCAAATATGTAGTGGCTTCATCATGCTGTTCGGGATTCTCAGCAATCTCACGCATTGTCGTTTCGAGAATATTTTGTTCAAGTGTTTCTGCTTCGTCTGTCCATACTTCTTCTGCAGGAGGTTCGGAATCTGGACAAAGTAGTTTCGATAATCGATGAGGTGTTGGTTTTAAAGGTGTTTCCGCACGTACTCTTTTCAATCCGCGATACCGAGGCGTAGCGTTTAGCACAGACGGCTTCAATCCGCAATATTGGAGTGCAGCGTTAAGCACGGGTGGCTGATGCAATGGGGACTCTGAAGAGGTCTCTCCATGATATTCAGGTGTAGCGTTAAACACGGGCAATTGCTGTTGGGATGATGCTGACTCTGAAGATGTCTCTTCAGGAATTGGGCTGGGAAATGGTTTTGTGTTTTCAATCAATTCTTTCAAGGGTCTTATCACAGGTTGCAAGCTATGTTCCAACACCGCATCGGTATCCATTTTTCCGATCTTTAGTGCTAAGTATTTTTTTCGTATAGCTTCGCTCGTCTTGGCAATCTCTTTTGTTAACATTTCTTTTTCCCTCTTTTGTTCAACAGAATTTCGACCCATGCTCGATTAGAAACGTTTTAACACTGTTCTACAACCGTTCGATGCCGTTCGATGCCGTTCTACACCCGTTCGATGCCGTTCAATGCCTGTTCAATGCCCGTTCAATGCCGTTCGACAACCGTTCGACAACCGTTCGATGCTGTTCGACACCCGTTTGATACCGGTTCGATGCCGTTCGACAACCGTTCGACACCCGTTCAATGCCCGTTCAATGTCCGTTCAATGCCGTTCGACAACCGTTCAATGCCGTTCAACACCCGTTCGACACCCGTTCAATCACGTCACAGGTTGGCAGCCGAATGATGTAGTTATAATATGACATAGCAATTAAATCCTCGTCGATAGCAACCTCTATGCATAGGACTATCCTTGTCTATAACCACAAATCCATAGTTTTGTTGCCAACATTTTGCACACAGTTGCCATACACATGGCGTAAATTCATGTTGTCCTGTTTGAATAGTAGTAAGAGATTGGTATTATCGCGAATCAGGTGCTTTGGAATTCTTGCATACGATTGGCATAGATACAGACTGTCCACTTTTGAATGTCTACCCATGGAAAAGTACTCTCTAATCACATCCTGCTTATCGCATGCCACATCATCAAATATAAATATAGAATTTGTTGGAGCTTCGTTAGGTGGAACGACATCGGTATTGTTTGAAAAAGGAAAGTAGCCAACATTTTCTACGGATGAGAGCAGCTTTTCCGAATATTGGTATTTTGGCTGTTGCAGCGACTTTGAATATACATACACGTTCTCGAATCGCATACCATTGGGGCTTTCCAACAAGCTAATGACAACATTAGTTTTCCCACAATTGGAAGGGCCACACACTATACCGCGTACAGTGTTAGGTAATAATGGTCCATGTCTCAGAACATGATGCATAATATTATCAAACTTTCTGTCTGAGAACACTCGAATTTTCACAGGTTTCCTTACGAACCGCATCGCAGCTGTTGCAACAATAACATATAAGTGGGGTATGGGGAATATTTATACAAACGCGATCCAGAGATATCAATCAGTCCAGAAATGACTTTCGTACTAACGACACATTGCCGGACCACCTATGAAAAAGGATCGTTACTCACGCATACGGCGGCAGGGAGCAGGACTTCTAAATACCCTAATAAAGAAATTGCCGTTTGAGTTACATATACCAGGATATCAATTTTGTGGACCCGGCACACGTTTGCAGGAACGCTTGGCTCGCGGCGATCGTGGCATAAATCCATTAGACTCGGCCTGTAGGGAACACGACATTGCATACTCGCAAAACGAAGATTTGACGAATCGTCACAAGGCAGATCACATTTTAGCTGATCGAGCACGTCAGCGCATACCTGCGAAGGACGCTACGTTAGGCGAGAAGACTGTTGCGACAGCTGTTTGGGCCGCAATGAAAGCTAAGACGAAGCTTGGGATGGGGCTCAAGAAAAAAAAGAACAGTGGTAAGAAGAAGAAGACGCGAGTTCTACCGATGGCAAAGCAAGGTGGTTTATGATTACCGTTCCTCTTACCTGCATTGTCGGCTATAGGGGCGTTGACGGGCGGTACCGCTGGCGTAGCGAAGGCTGTGAACGATGCCAAGGCTGCGCGAAAACAGTTGGAGGAATTACAACGTCATAACCATGCTATGGAAGGTCGCGGAATTTATCTCGCACCCTATAAGAAGGTTGCCGGTTTAAGGAAAAAAAAAAAGTTCAATCCATGAAAAACTAGGGACACTGCCGATGAGAAATGTTCAGCTTGAGGATATTGGAAGAAAGAATATACCACATTTTTGCGGAGTATACACGCGCGATAGTCTTCCGGCGAGAGCAAATGTAAATGAGAGCGGTATAGTAAACTTGGACGATAGTATCGGTCCGGGCACACATTGAATCGCATACGTGAAACGCAATCGTACCGTAAAATATTTTGATAGCTTTGGTAATCTACGCCCACCTGTGGAACTTATTGCATACTTTGGATCATCCGCAAAAATTTCTTACAATCATGCACGTTTTCAAAATTTCGATCAAACCATATGCGGGCAACTGTGTGTAAACTTTCACGAGGAAAACTCATTATAAATGCACATTACCGACGAGTACAATTTCATTACATTCTTTACACCTTTCGCATAAACATGACGCCCTCGTCGTTGACACTGACGTTAACGGGTAAGAGCAGCATGCTCGTAGTCCAATACTTTCCTGCGATAGATTTGAGTGGTTATGAATACGAACTAGGTCTCGTGGATTTTGAAACGTTTAACACGATAGCGAACGTTGATGCCCGCAACAATAAATTTTATTTTGGTGAAAATGACGAAGAAATTGTCATTCCCGAAGGATCTTACGAACTGGATGCAATCGATAAGTACTTGAAACGGGAAATACTGCGAAGATATCCCAACAGGCATGATTCGGGGAACGATGAATACCCTCTCGTCATACGTGCTAACAATAATACGATGAAGACTGAAATATACTGCTCCTATAAGATTAATTTTGAGAAACCTAATAACATAGGATCGCTACTTGGATTTTCTGCGAACCGTATTCTCCCACCTAAAATGTGGCATGAGTCTAACGCTCCTGTGAACATCATAAGCATCAACGTGATCAGAGTGGAATGCAGCATAACAGCTGGTTCGTACAGTAATGACAAACCTGTACACATCATTCACGAATTTTCACCTAGGGTTCCTCCAGGATATAAGATCTCAGAAACGCCGCCGCGAGTCATTTACTTTCCGATCGTCGTGCGGATAATAGACGATTTAGAAATACGTCTGCTTGATCAAAATAATCGTCTGATCGATTTTCGTGGAGAAGAAATCACGGTTAGACTACATGTAAGACGGCGAGATCCCCGCTCCTACGAATAAGTGTTGTATTATGCTTGTGTATAACAAAGCGAACGAACCTCTAATTCCGACTGCTGCAACAAATACATTCATCGACACAGTAAGTCGAGGAAATTATCGTGCCATACCATCGTCGAGGAAGAACCTCCTGAGCTTGCAGTACGTGCGTTTTCTACAATCGTTGGGATTTGTTGTAAAGCAATAATTTCTGACATTTTAGCCATTGGCAATACGCCGACCTCCGATAATACGGTCCAACAAATTTCAACTTTTTTTTGGGGTTTCAATTCTCACTATGAAATTCTTATAGAGTTTTTTGCGCTGATTCCGAATCTGTCCTTAATTTTTTTTCCTAGACGCACAGTTTTTGAGAAATTTGAGTTTGAAAAAAAGACATATTTTTAGACTTTAAACAAATATTGTGATGTTATTATAAAAGATATGGAATTGATCTTTACAGCAAAAGATTCCTTAGACTTTCCCGAATGCAGTGATATCTAATATTAATACATTATCATTGTTTAAACATGTTTAAACGATCATTAAAGACGGAGACACACCACTTCCACGTCCAGCGGAAAATCGAAATATACCACGCGATAGAGCAGACTTTTATCTTGAGAAACCCCCCTTTGAAGTTTGAAACCTCGACGTTTTTACCGAACCAGAAAGCAAAATATTTTCGCCCGACATGAGCTGCCGCCAGTGGTGCTCTTCCACTAGCGCGGTCGTTCGACGGAATACAGCATGGCGCGGCGCCGCGCCAGCGTAACGGCGATGCAGGCGTGCAATTATGTTAGCTTATTTATATGTTTATTTATTATTGTGATTTATTATTTTTATTACTCTATTCCCATTCTATTAACATATTTATTCTTTATTTATTATTTTATAGTAAAAATAGGAATTTACGAGATAGGAAATATACCTAAAACTTCTTTCTTCTTGACTGACGTTTATAACATGTTTCCGCTTGTGTTATTAAATTCCAACAATAGTCTGCAAGCATGGTTGTACTATCTTTTCCCAAGTATCTTGTCTCCATAACCAAAATGTCTTTATGGAACCTTTCAACGTGTTATGTTTTTATATTTTATTTTTTTCCGTTATATTTCGTTGCGTTTTCTTAGCAATTATTTCACCACACACGTAACAAAACGAATTTGGGTTGTTTAGCCGTCTTTAAAATGTATGGGTTAACTGAATGATTTCTATTGGTGAGTGGATGGTTCATTTTGGTCGCAGGAGAAGGGGCGCTTTGGTAAAACTATGTTTAGGCTATGCAATCAATTGGGTGCGAAAGACATTGGAAAACGATACGGAAACTATAATATTTGCTGGTATAAGATCGCCCTGTCAATGGGTTCGCACACGAGGAAGTCTCGAAGTGGTGTCCGATGATACCCAAATCATTCTGGGATCGTTGCGTCGCGTCGAGTTTCTCAAGCTATTGTAGCCAACTGTGTCTAATATATCTAAATTTCACGTTCGTTCTGCTCGAGTCCGAGAACGATTAAAATATTTATACTAAACACACACAAATTGACACAGTCGGCTGCAATAGCTCGAGACACTCGACGCGACGGGACGGTCCCAGAATGATTTGGGTGTCATCGGACACCACTTCGAGACCTTCTCGTGAGCGAACCCATTGACAGGGCGATCTTATACAAACAAATATTTTAGTTTCCGTATCGTTTTCCCATGTCTTTCGCACTCAATTGATTGCATAGCTTAAACATAGTTTTAAACAAAGCACCCCTACTCCTGCGACCAAAATGCACCACCCACTCACCAATAGAAATCATTTAGTTAACCGATACATTTTAAAGACAGCCAATAAGAAAAGATCCGAGTTGACATTATACACGACGCGACACCGAAAATCAGATCTGGAAAATGACTTGACACAGATTTCAATTTCTGCATACCATTCAATATGCTCTTTGGCTTCGGTGAAGATTATAACAAGATAACCGTTAACGTGCGTCAAGAGTTGGTCTTAATTCGATCACGAAACGACCTAAACCGCGTTGATTGGCCCTGAAACTTTAACACCTAAAATCGAATTATTCAAAGTTCAGCGGCGTATGCCGCACATAAGTCTTGAAGAAGTAACCAAATTGTCGTTACTACGCATTCTCGAGAGAGGACAAATGATACCTATGAGTTTTCGCTCTTGGGATCTATACGAATATCCACATTTACAAACAACTACGATGCATACGTGGGCCACCAAGACTGTAACACAACTGGAGAAACCTCGCTTCATCATATTCGCATTGCAGAATAATAGGAAGAATCAATTGCATAAGAGTGCTAATCGATTCAACGATTGTAAACTGTCAAACATACAGTTGTACCTAAATTCGTTATCATACCCATACGATGACCTAAACTTGGACTTTGAAAAAAATAAGTATGCGGTACTTTACGATATGTATGCAAAATTTCAAAACTCGTATTATGGTGATCGATACAGTGAGCCGCTATTGGACGAATTAGAGTTCTTATCGTGTGGTCCATTTGTGGTCATTGACTGCTCTCGTCAAAACGAGTCTGTTAAAAGTGCTACAATTGATGTCCGCATAGATTTCGAATGCAGAGATAATGTGCCAGTCAACACAGCTGCATACTGCTTGATTATACATGATCGTATAGTCGAGTACAGCCCGTTGACCAACGTAGTGCGCAGAATACTTTAACAAGCGGCGATGGTTCATCTAATGTTTGTCGATCTACAAGGCTTCAAGATCGGGTCAAACGAATTCATTGTAAAAGAAGCGGCCATTTTACGGGATGGAAATAAACTATTGCACTGGATATTCGAGCCACCATTTGGGTTCCACCGATTGACTGCTGCCGAAGGTCGTCAGGTTCGATGGCTAACGAGAAAACATCATGGAATCGGTTTGATGGACGGATATGTTCCATACAAAGAACCTGGAAGCTGTTTGAAACTAGCCCTGGAAAATACGCAGCAGATCGTTGTCAAGGGATTGGAAAAGAAAAAATGGCTATGGAAATTAACTGGAATCGAGGCTCTTGATGTGGATCTAGAGGATGTTCCAAGATTGTCGATGTTGCAAAAGGGGCTGCATAGATGTGCATTCCATACTGGCGTATGTGCCGTCGAAAATGTATTTAAACTGTGTAAAATATATAATGATCAACAAGAATCATATTTTGAATAAAGTATATTATTCAACAACGTTTTTTCCGTATTTCTTAAAATGGTATAATATTTCACCCAATGTATTTGCGATGTTGCCGGCAAAATGCGCAGTTTGTGGTATAATATTACAAAAAATTATTACTCGGCAAACTTATTTCTAAGAATTTTTGGTGTAATATTTCACCAGATGTGTTTGCCGAGATTCCTGTTCGTTCCTGACTCCAAAGGGGTATAACATTACAAAAAAAATTGATTACTCAGCAAACTTATTTCTAAGAATTTTTGGTATCATATTTCATGGGATTTGTTTGCCGAGACTCCTGTTCGTTCCTGACTCCAAATGGGTATAACATTACAAAAAAAATTGAATACTCAGCAAACTTATTTCTAAGAATTTTTGGTATCATATTTCATGGTATGTGTTTGCCGAGATTTCTTGCTGTGTTTGCACTTTTCAAAATGGGAAGAAGGGGAGTCTGAGAGGCTATATAAAACGCCATTGTTGGTTAGAACGACAAAGTATCAACTATGTGGTCTGCAACCGTCAACTCTCGCGCAACTCTGCAGAGTAATGTGTTCAATCCTCCGCAATTACACACACAGTAAGTACTCCGGCAACCGCTAAAAATGCTATTCAGTATTGTTTCTTTGCAACTGAAAAAAAAATGTCTTTCCTAATTGCTTCTTTTCTTATCAGCGCTGATAATTCAGAACAGAGGATCGTGCGCGCGATGCGTATATTGGACAGGAGATATCCCTTGACGAATAGATTCTACAAATACCTTGACATTGTAGTCCGAATTGGTGGTTGCTGTCACGTCGAGTTGGCTATAGGAGACAATCACGGCAATGAAATTCAACTGTCTATGGCTACCTGGAAAGATCTTCTACAAAAGAAAGAAGACATTCTGCGGAACATTACCTGCTCAGGGGATGCGGTGCATGTTGGTGATATAACTGTGGAGTTCTGTCAGTTAAACGGCGATCTAAAACTTGCAAAATTATCAAATTCTACTAAGTGCATACAGATTGCCCAGAAAACGATGCGAAAAGTGTTGGCTATCTGAGAACCTATATTCCGTACAAACAAAATATTGTAAGTTTATGCAAATAATATCTAGTGTTACCGATGATTTTGCAAAAGCCATTGCAGAACATGACGATTTTGACCGCAATTCATTAATAGACACCGAATTGTTAGCTTTAGGCTTAGATGTAATGCTAATAAAATAAAATCAAAGGGATATTCCGACATTTATTGCATGATTTACATTTCCGGTCCCGAGATTCCTATTCGTTCCCAAGGGGTATCATATTACATAAAAAATGTCAGGGTCAATCAAATAGCGTCTTAAATGCTGTCTTAAAAGAAGTTATAATATTTCGCCGGATGTGTATGTCGAGATTCCCTGATTCCTATCATTACAAAAAGAAACTGATTACTCAGCAAACTTATTTCTTCGTCTTAAAAGAAGTTATAATATTTAACCCGATGTGTTTGCCGAGATTCCAAAGGGGGGTATAACATTACAACGTCTAACAACTGATTACTCAGCAAAGTGTTCGGTTGCAAAATGCGCACGAGATTCCCTGATGTCAAAGGGGCATAACATTACAACAAACTGATTACTCAGCAAAACGACCTGTTCCCTCCACCACCACTGCAGGAAAGAACGGGCGGGGTCTGAGAGGCGTCTGTTCCATCATCCTCGGTTAGATTGTCAAAGTATGCGGTTCGTGCGCGAGAGGATACCGCTGTGACGTCACAAAAATCCACCGACCTCCACTCCTACTGGCGTGCACGTGTTTATGCATGCGCGTGCCTGTTGTCCAAAAGCTGCGATAGTTATTCTTTGCTATATATACCAAAATCTTCGCTGTGTTTATAAGATTGTCGGTTGGTCAAGCGGTTAATGAGATGGTCTACCAAGCGGTAGACCGGGGTTCGAATCCCGTCGGGGTTAGAAATGTTTTTCTCCGTTAAAAAAAAATTACTCAGCAAAGTGTTCGGTTGCAAAAATGTGCAGTTTGCTGAGATACCGCCCGGTTAGGTTTGGAGGTGCCCCGAAAAAGACCGCCCGGTTAGGTCTGAGTCTACCTCGACCGCGTCTGGGGGTGACCCCCGAAAAAGGAGTAAGATATCATCCCGAAGAGAAATGCTGGTTCAAAATAAAAGAAAGTGAGACAGATAAAAATAAAACGGGTGTAATAGGAAGTAACACAGTGCTAGAAGTAGATTTGAATACGGAAGCAAAAAACGAGTGATCACACCATTAATCAAAGTGAAGATGCTGCTAGCAAATAAATTAGAAATAAAGGGAACATACGATTCAGGATCCCAGATCTCTCTCATAAATGCAAAATTGGTTAAAATAATAAAAAAGAGAGAAGACGTAAACGAAATATTCATAAAAACGATTAATGGTGTAAAAAGTACGGATGGCCTAATAACAATAAAAGTAAGAATTTTTGATATCGAAGAAGAGGTGGACGTATTCATTGTAGAAAGAGACGACTTCGAAGAATTTTTAATAGGATGGGATATGATAAAAAAATTCAAGTTAATTCAAGATGAAAACATAAATATATCACAAAAGAAAGAAACAAAAGAGAAAAAATAGAACAGATAGACAATATCGAGAATATAAAAGAAGTACAAGTAAATTTTAATGAACATGTGAAAGAAGAGGAATTCAAGATTAAGCTGGATAACCTAGACAACTCAAAGAAGATTAACATAGAGAGACTAATAGAAAAATATAATAAGGTTTTTGCCAAAGATAAGTATGATATAGGAATGATAAAAGATTACGAAGCTAGGATAGACTTATTAATAGATAAGTATTGTAGCAAGAGGCCGTACAGATGCACTATAGAGGACAAGAAAGAGATAGAGCACCAAGTAGCAAAATTGTTAGAGAAAAACTTAATTGAGGAATCATACAGCCACTTTGCTGCACCAGTAACACTAGCATACAAGAGAGACGAAAAAAAGAGATCTGGACTGTGTATTGATTTTAGAGATCTAAACAAAATAGTAATACCACAATCACAGCCATTCCCTCTGATAGATGATTTAATAATAAAAGCTAGAAATTGTGAATACTTTACAACATTAGACATTAATTCAGCTTTTTGGCCGATCCCTTTACGTATAGAAGATAGAAAAAAACTGGTTTTGTAACACAAGATGGTCACTACCAATGGACGTGCCTCCCATTTGGTTTGAAAACATCCCCAGCAATATTTCAAAGAATATTGAGTAATATACTAAGAAAACACAACCTCAAAAACTTCTCAGAAAACTACATAGATGATATTTTAATTTATTCAAAAACATTTGAAGAACATATCAAACACATAGAAGAGGTTTTAAAAGCAATAATAAAGAAAGGTTTCAGATTGAAATTCACAAAATGCACATTCGCTTCAAAGGCAGTAAAATATCTGGGACATATAATTGAGAACAACCCAGTCAGCAAAAATGCTTGATTCTGGCCAGGTCACAAAAGATTGTGCGGGCTCGTAGTCTTCCCTCGACACCATCCCGGCACAAGTCGTTCTCGCCACAATCCGGGCCGATCGGGCCGTTTTAAGAGGGCAGCACAGTCGCACTAATGTGGCGAATGCCTTTAATTATACAGGGCACTCTCTTCCTTTTTACTTATTTTGTACACATGCAAGGAGGGAAAACGAAATAATAAACCTCATTAAATGATAGATTTTTTTTATTGTAGTATTTGTAGTAGTTTTCCTAGACTGCGGATCTTTATGCAAAATAAAAAATTCTCGTCATAAAAGGGAAAAGAAAATTTATATTTCTTGAATGCGACTACATTTATGTTAATGCTCATATAAATATTGATTAGAAACGAATCAAATTTTATTTCATTTAAAAAGAAAGGCGTAACAATCTTATTTGTTAGAGTTAAAATCTTTAGAAAAAGTCTGACTCGTTAAAATACAAAAATTTTGAATTTCATCTACTCAATTTAAGGGTGCGCTGGAGCCAATGTGGGGGCATTTGGTGCCTCTATCGGCGTAGAGGTGAACTAAAAATAAACTAGGACAAGGATAGAGATATCTTTGTCTCTCCTACAGAGCTGTGACAGAGAGGGAGTCTGTCACTTGCAGGAGAGACAAAGACAGAGTAACCTGGAGTAACCGCACGGCTTGATTTTTCGATGAAGCCCATCCAATTTCCTGAAGTGAAGAAGCAATATTTCTTAATAATTTTCAAGTGGAAATATTCGGAATATTATTTCAGGTAACCGTACAGAGCCCTTTTTTGGAAAAAGTGTACAGAAAAAAATTTCTTCTATAAAAACGTACACTTTTATTATTTATAAAGTTTCAAGAGCCGAATTGCAAAAAAGGGCTCTGTAAGGTTACCCGAAATAGAACAAAGAATATTTGAAAAAAAGAAACGTGAGAAAATATTGCTTCTTCGCTTCAAAAAATTGGTTGGGCTTCATCGAAAAATCAAGCCTCGCGGTTAGTCTGTCTTTGTCTCTCCTGTGAGTGACATATCTCCCTCTCTGTCTCAGCTTTGTAGGAGAGACAAGGATGTCGCACAAAGTTATGAAGTACATAGAATGACAACCTCTACGCCGATAGAGTCACCAGACTGGCTCCAGCGCACCCTTAATTAAATTAAATGTTAGAAAATCGTGAACGTTGTTAGAAATCGTAAACTGGCAAAACGTTGTCAGCTTGATGGTTCTGGGGTAAGTGCCAAGCTGTTCCACTCAGTCCTCTTACCGGGAAGGCACCCTCGCCTTCCCCCACTCCGTGGCCAGATCCTTGAGGCACACAGTCCCAATTTTTATAAGCTTACTAGTTTTTCCACATCTGTTTACAACAACATCCCCTCGATGGTCAGCGGCGAGAAGACCCAACGTGGTCATCCGTCGTCCCCCATCGATGGCCATATTTATTGTACTCATCCCCGTTCAGGGCCTTGAGTGGGCTTGATTTGAACAGTTTTTCGTAATGTCTTCAATTCTCTCGCACCACGCACTCGCGTCCTCACTAGTCTCATTTCCATCAAACTCCGGTACAGCCTCTATCGAAGAGGAAAAAGACGTACCCGGTGCCGTTGAAGCCACCGCCGAGTTCGCGGAAACACTTTCGCTGATTTTTAAAAGAACATGACGAACAAGTTCCTCAAGGACAGATGACGGTGCCGTCGGTGTAGCCATTGTTGCCGATTCCATTACGAAATTTTCAACTACACACCTTTCAAAATCGACTAACTGAGAACGTAGTGTTCCTATCCCACTTCTGATATCGTAGGGCGACGATCCATCGGGCACGACAAGCAAATCTATCTCTACTGCCACGTTCTCGGCTTGTATCACCGCTGTCGTACGACCAACAGTGGTTACATTGGAACCTCCAAAACCGCGTACTGACGCACTGTGAGAGTCGATCCTGCAGTTTGCCCTCTTTGCAACATGTTCCTGGACGAGTGAGCATTTAATTAAATTGAGTAGATGAAATTCAAAATTTTTGTATTTTAACGAGTCAGACTCTTTCTAAAGATTTTAACTCTAACAAATAAGATTGTTACGCCTTTCTTTTTAAATGAAATAAAATTTGATTCGTTTCTAATCAATATTTATATGAGCATTAACATAAATGTAGCCGCATTCAAGAAATATAAATTTTCTTTTCCCTTTTATGACGAGAATTTTTTATTTTGCATAAAGATCCGCAGTCTAGGAAAACTACTACAAATACTACAATAAATAAAATCTATCATTTAATGAGGTTTATTATTTCGTTTTCCCTCCTTGCATGCGTACAAAATAAGTAAAAAGGAAGAGAGTGCCCTGTATAACTAACGGCATTCGCCACATTAGTGCGACTGTGCTGCCCTCTTAAAATGACCCGATCGGCCAGGATTGTGGCGAGAACGACTTGTGCCGGGATGGTGTCGAGGGAAGACTACGAGCCCGCACAATCTTTTATGGCGTGGCCATAATCTAGTCATCGTGTGCTTAGATTAGCTTCGAGCGACGTTCGGCCACTGTAATGCCCATTATGTGGCCTCCGCCCGCTGGGCTCGAGATGTGGCCCTCGACACGCCTCACAGTGGTCCCAAATCGCCAAAAGCTGGCCAAAACTCAAAAAATGAATTATGACTTAGGACCGATTTACCCATTGGGTTGGGTACTCTAATAATGACTCCGTAGTGGGGTAAACGTGAAAATGCTTGCATCTTTTTACCTGAGTCGCAGTCGTAGTCGAAACTTTGCGTTCGTTAGACAGGCATTTTTCACGAGTTTGTGCGTAGGTACAAAGTGTAAGTGTAAAGTGTGCAAGTTATATTGGAAGATAATGATTTTTATACAACATAATGGATGCAGTTTGTGGAGTTAAGTTCAATCGTTTTTAGTGCTGAATTGTTAATTGTTTGGGATTGGTTGCGCGTGGCGTCAGATCGTGACGCACGATCTACCTCGCGCGCGGTGATTGGCTTTGGTTCGCGGTGTCTCTGGATCGAGGATCGATCGACTACGCGCCGCGCTATAGGCGGTCGTCGTCGGATCGAGAGTCGACCTAGCACCAAGCCATTCTATTGATCGAGCTGACTATAATCGAAATAATCGTTCCGACGAGAGAGATAATGTGCTCTGTTCGTCGATCGTAATCCAATCTAAGATTACCATCGATCGAAGAAACGTCGCGCGTCGTGGGACCGGTTTCTATCGATATAGTCAGATTCGAGAATCAATTAATTATCACCGCTACATTTATTCAACATCCAACGTTCAAACTCTCTCTTTATTTCGTTTACTGGCTCTAGCCAACTTACAGAAGGCAGAACCGTGTACATAGTGTAAAGTTCGATTGTGACGAATCGCAAGGCGATAAAAAAGTGCTCGTGCAAAATCAAAGCTTTTTATTAGTCGCCTAATCCTAAACATTAATGTTAACCGCTAAATAGTTATACGGAAGTAGAACGTAAAATTTGATGCATACATTTTAAAGATTTAGAGATAAGTTAAAACCCAAGATACATCCTGTCAAAAAAATTTTACAGGTCTTAGTTTATACTATTATCTCGTAATATCCACAAAAATCACCTGCCGAATGTTGCCGATTCACACGTACCGCCATTTTTTATGAGAGGCCTTCTTTTGCGCACAGACGATTGCGCACAATGATATGGCACACAGTTCTTTTGGACACGGTATGATTGGACACACGGCTCTTTTGGACACGGTAAGATTGGACACAGTGGATGTTTGCGCACGCAAGGATTGCCCACATGGTGAAACACGCACGCTAAGTTACGCACAGGTAGAAATTGACACATGATTGATTGCGCACAGAAAGAATTCAAGCTGTTGTTTACCATCGTGAGTTGTGCTGTGTGATTAGTTTATGGTTATATATTTTCTATGCATGAGTTGTGCTGTGTGATTGGTTTATGGTTATATATTTTCTATGCATAGTGTCTACTTAGTCCTGTCTACTTTCAGAAAATGCAAAAAATAAAAAATCAATTTTTTTAGTGGTGTAGACTAGAATACCCTCTTAATAATAACTGTATCTAAAAATATGATAAAATCGGAGGTAGTGTTGATGACAATATCTCATTATTAAATTAATAATATTCAAGATGGTCGCATTTAAGCCACGATATGAAATCTGTATTTCTTCGAATTCTTCCGGGTTTTTTATTTTTTACAACTAGAGTTTGCAACTAAAAGATTGGAAAAAATTAAAATTCTATCATTATAATTAATGTTATATTTAATTTATATTAATTAGAGATTTGTATACTAGATCTATATCTTAGTTACATATTGTATATAAAACGATATAAACTTTTCGTTCTGATCAAGGCCAAAGATGATGTAGGTTCTTGTCCGGACTGAGTGTGGACACCGACGAGATATAGAATAGACCTATCATCTTATGGGGCTTCGTGTCTCATGTTCTGAAATACCGACTGTTCAAAAAACCAGAGGATTTGGTATGCCCTCTACGATTTAGAGTGGTGAGTTTAGGAATTATACCGACTTTCAGATATCGAATGCGCAGTTGCCAAATCACATCCGAAAATATTTGTCGCATGGTTGCCAATTTACTGTTACTGCCGTGTAATGCACAGCGCGTATTTCTGCTATTTTCCAGGCTACAGTCACAATTCTGGAAAAGTAAACGAAACGAGTCGAGTCAGTCAATACATGATTAATTCCACCTGAATATTTCATCTCTGTTTAAATATAATGCTTTCTATTTCTATAATCATTTTAAAGCTGAATAAATGCTTTTTCGATTTATATAAATAAACTGTTATTTATTGATAGCAAACAAAATAATTATTGTTGTTGAAAATTGAATACCTATTTAACGCTACTTTTTTCTTAAAATTTATTCATATAAACTGTTGTTGGTTTCTTTAAACCTTCTGCTATAAAATACATAATTTTCAAAAGGACGGAACAATATTCAGAAGATCAGTTAACAAAAAATTTTAAGGACAAGTTGTTACCGTTAAGTTGGTTTCGTTACAAGTTGCAGCGTGTCTCTTATTATATGCGTTAATATGAAATATACAATTAATTATTAGTCCTTTTTCAAATATTTTCATAAGTTATGCAAGAATTTACATTAATTATAAACAATAATTAAATGTGTAATAAATATGTATAAAATTCTGTCTATTATTGATCTGACTTGACATTATATCGCAAAAGCACACAGGAGTTCAGATTTATATAGTTGATCTTTTACCATTATTTTTATCAGTTTTGAAACAATAATGACTGTATTATTTTATGAAACTAGCAATTACATTTTTATTAGTTGTCTGCAATTAAAAGATAATATGAGATAATACCTAATATGAAACAGGGGATGAAATAAATAGTACCATTTTATGTATTAAATATATATTTATTAGATAAAGTAAATATATGTAGGATTCAGAAAGTAGAGACAGTACGAAGGAAAGAAATAATATATTGATACATACTATTTATCTACATATATGTATACATACTCTTGTAAAAAATTATTGTCAAAATTTCTTTTATATGGCATCCCACAGAGTTATTCCAAATAATTAAAACAAAATCTGTGCAAAGTTCGAGCTTGATCGAATTATAAAGAGAACTGCGTTTAGAAAAAAATTAACTACTAACTATTTAGTCGTTGCCGTTTGCTTATATACTTTTCACACACATAATGCATATGTTCACTCATTCCAACTCGCGCCACATTTACACTTCACATCATATTAGCAAAGGCTATTGCCGGGTTTGGTGGTGAAATTCGCCCCCGACGAGTTTTTAATCGCGCTTTGGCTATTCGATAGCCTACCCAAAAAGACCCCGATCTGCCAAGTTACAGCCCCATATCTCATCTGTAAGGGTAGTTATTGAGGAAAATCGAAAAATCAGTTTTTGGCCCATTTTCCCCATTTAATGACAATTCAAAATTCTGAAAAAATTCTGACACATTGCGGATACCAAGCCACATGTTAGGTATCATTTTCAGATTTTTCCGTTGCAAACTCTGGTTGTGAAACTCGAAAAACACGAAAAAACACGAAAAAATTGAAAAAATGCAGATTTCGTAGAGAAATCGAAAGAGCACACCTACAGATTTAATTTAGCAATGAGATATTATCATAAATATCATGCTCTATTTTTTTCAAATCCCTGAGTGTGGTGCGTCATAGTTGAAAAAAATAAAAACCAGCGTTTTCGGCGTTTTTTCTAAGTTATACCCATCTTCTCTGAATTTAAAAAATATATTATGTAATATTAAACATTCCTACGTTCAGAGAAATATTTTGCAGACTTTAAAACTTGTGCAATACAAAAACAAAATAATACTATGTATGGTATATTCAAATATTTCGAAGACTGTTTCAACGGCGCCGGTTGGTGCAGCGGCTATGGTGTTCGACTGCGGAACCGTTGATGACTTTTTGTACCAGGTTCGAATCCCGTCTGGGTCAATTTTTTTTTCGTGAATCAGATGTTTTTTCGCTTTCTAACCATCCGATTGTTGCTAAATCATTGTAAAAACATTTTTTAACTATGTTTAAATTATTTTTAAACAATTTTTCGGAAAAATATTTTTGGAGGACTTTCGGCCTCTTAGTCATTTACGGACTGTATTACTGTTATACTTAACATTTTTTACATGGAATTGTGCATCGACTTGTCTATAAAGTCTTTTATTTTTTCTAGGTCCTCTGCGTGATCTGTTAATTATGGGATTGATTATTTTTGTGAGAGGAAATATATACATGAAGTATTATTAGGAATACTTATCTTTAATAATTGTAGATGGGTTAGTGTGCGGTGGAATCATGTGTGCTTTCAATCTTCGTCACTATCTTCGTCAATTATCGGTAATATTTGTGTTCGGGATTGGCTGGGTGTGTCGACAGCGTCAGCGTAACGATTAAGTACAGCCATGCGCTATTGGCTAATCGCACTGGAACTACGAGATCTGGAATCGATCGACGGCTCGCTAAGTCATTGGCCGCCACCGTCGAGATCGACTTAATCGATTATCGACCGCGGAGCGCTACGCTGATTGACGGATCGCGCTTGCGACCCGCCAATCAGGCGCTCGACGGTGGCGGCTAACGGCCAGCTGAGCGATCGATTACCAGTTCTCTATAGATCTCCAGCGAACAAACAGCGATCCAAGTTTCTCTATCTCTTGCGAATTCAAGTACAAGCGTCGGTTGACCGGTCACTTGAATTACACTATTCTTCTACGTCCGCGGAGCTTTCCGGGAAAAGAAGGAACTATTAACAATTCTAAAATCTCCTGTTTTATTGTAAAGTAAACTCACACGCTCGTGTTGAGTTTACAGTTTAATTGTATAAGTTTAGAGTCGACGAGTTCCCACTAAGGGATTAATAAATTGACTTTTCTTTGACTCGACTCGTCTCTATCATCCCGGTCTCAAACAATTTGTTTAGTGTCAAAAATCTTTGTGAGAATCTCTGCTGGCCGAACTATGTCTGTATCGTATCGAGCATAAGATAAATAATAAATAATAGCAGCAACATGTGAGCAACCAGGGCCGCCGCGTGCGGTTGTGCAGGTTGTGCGCCGCACACGGGCGCATCGCCCAGGGGGCGCCGAGGTATCAAAATAAAAATTTTTTGAACTGAAATTAACTAAAAAAAAAGGTCATTTATTGTCTTTGTCGCCGATAGGGCGCCGAAGTATCAAAATAAAAATTTTTTGAACTGAAATTAATTAAAAAAAAAAGGTCATTTATTGTGCTCCTGGGAAAGGGGGGCGCCAGATTTCTCCTCGCACACGGGCGCCTCTTACCCACGCGGCGGCCCTGTGAGCAACATCCAAGTTATCTGGATTTATTACTGAATAAGGAACCTAGTAAAAATAAAAGACTTTATAGTCAAGTCGATGCACAATTCCATGTAAAAAATATTAAGTATAGCAGTAATACAGTCCGTAAATGACTAAGAGGCCGAAAGTCCTCCAAAAATATTTTTCCGAAAAATTGTTTAAAAATAATTTAAACATAGTTAAAAAATGTTTTTACAATGATTTAGCAACAATCGGATGGTTAGAAAGCGAAAAAACATCTGATTCACGAAAAAAAAAATTGACCCAGACGGGATTCGAACCTGGTACAAAAAGTCATCAACGGTTCCGCAGTCGAACACCATAGCCGCTGCACCAACCGGCGCCGTTGAAACAGTATTCGAAATATTTGAATATACCATACATAGTATTATTTTGTTTTTGTATTGCACAAGTTTTAAAGTCTGCAAAATATTTCTCTGAACGTAGGAATGTTTAATATTACATAATATATTTTTTAAATTCAGAGAAGATGGGTATAACTTAGAAAAAACGCCGAAAAAAGTGGTTTTTATTTTTTTCAACTATGACGCACCACACTCAGGGATTTGAAAAAAATAGAGCATGATATTTATGATAATATCTCATTGCTAAATTAAATCTGTAGGTGTGCTCTTTCGATTTCTCTACGAAATCTGCATTTTTTCAATTTTTTCGTGTTTTTCGCGTTTTACAACCAGAGTTTGCAACGAAAAAATCTGAAAATGTGTACCTAATATGTGGCTTAGTATCCAAAATGTGTCAGAATTTTTTCAGAATTTTTAACTATCAATAAATGGGGAAAATGGGCCAAAAACTGGTTTTTTGACTTTCCTCAATAACTACCCTTACAGATGAGATATGGGGCTGTACCTTGGCAGAGCGGGGTCTTTTTGGGTAGGCTATCGAATGGCCAAAGTTCGATTAAAAACTCGTCGGGGGCGAATTTCACCACGAAACCCGGGTACATATATGTACCCATAGCCTTTGAAAATTGAAATATGGTTTTATTATCTTTTATCAATTAACATTATCGACAAATGTGTTCTTTTTAACTTGCGGAACTTACTTTTTTTTAATTGCAGATTTTTTTGCTGAAGATTCTATATATATATTATATATTTTTTTAAAAGTCTTAATTTTTGAGTTCCACTGTCTTAAGGGTCAAGGTCTTATAAAGAGAACTGCGTTTAGAAAAAAATTAACTACTAACTATATACATATAGTCGTTGCCATTCGCATTTATACTTTTCACACACATAATGCATATGTACACTGTTGTACACTTATTTATAATTTTCTTTACTTATTTTACTTTTATTTAGTGTTTTAAATTAGTTATAATATTTAAAAGTTGGTTATTATTACAAAAAAAGAGGGGTTCTACAAACTCTCAGATGGACGCGTACCCTAAGAAAGCTGTCAGCACAAACGAGATATAGGAATCCTATTCGTATATCTCGTTTGTGCTGTCAGCCTATTTTAGTTCCAGCAATACCGACGAGACCCTGCCTGGGGCCCCAAAACCGGTTCGCAAATGGGGTACGTAACCCCAGCAATGATGGCCGCCAAAATACATTGGATGATAGGTCTATTCTATACCTAGTCGGTGGTGTGGAGAATGGTTCTTGTCCGGACTGAGTGTGGAGAATGGTTATTGTCCGGACTGAGTGTGGAGAATGGAGCTGATCCAGGCTAAGCACTCGAGTAGGGGGCAGCACTATAATGGGCACGGCCAAAACCCGGGCGTGAGCACTCTCATTACTCTCTGGTTATATATTTTCTATGCATAGTGTGTCTATATTTAGTATCAAAATTTGTCAGTGGTATTAATCTTATAGGTGATTAAAAAAAAATGTGAGTAAATGCTACGGTTTTAAGGGGGAAGTGTACCCTCGAGACTCCCTAGAATTCCCCTAGAATACTCTAGAAATCTGGCCGAAACTTGGGTTTGCCAAATTACGTTTTTCGTCCTTATACGAGCATATTTTGGGCTGGGTGAGGGCTCAATCGAAAGAGGAAGGTTCAGCGCATGGTGCGCTGGTCATGACGTAACGAGATTATGTTGATATCTAACAATATGAGTGTCCAAAGTAGGGAAAAAAGTCGAGAAATCACCCGCAGAATCCCAATGTATTTTTCTGTTACAAAAAGAGTTTTTGACTGCTGTCATAACCAGCGCACCATGCGCTGAACCTTCCTCTTTCGATTGAGCCCTCACCCAGCCCAAAATATGCTCGTATAAGGACGAAAAACGTAATTTGGCAAACCCAAGTTTCGGCCAGATTTCTAGGGTATTCTAGGGAAATTCTAGGGACAAATCCTGAAAAGTCACGTGACTACCCTTCCCTCTTAAGTCAAGAGGATTGAGAATACATAAGTAAGATAAATATTTCTACCTATAAAAAAGGTTCGGATGGAATAAACCAGGTATACTGTTGTTATGTCTCTTTTGTATAACTTTTTATTATATCACGTTTTTATAATTACTGTGGGACTGTTCTACTATACACGTGTGCTCTTGAATCGTTCGCTTTGTTCTCTGTGCGGTTCGACGCATGCGCATCGCCTTTCTCTCCGCTTACTTCATTTCATTCGCTCATACCAACTCTCACTCGATTATACATTCACACTAGTCAGTCATACCACACTATTTACACTCCGCTACATCACTCCCCTTTCAGTAACTCAGTTACGATACCAGTTACTTTACATTTAACGAGATCTTAACATATTTTTTACATTTGTTTGTTTCTATTGCGTTACAGTCTTTTCCGCGTGACTCTATACTTAGGACTAGTTTCGGCGACTATGTATAAAATATAGGAACTCGGATGCTTATCTTTCTCTAATTACAGTCTTTTTTTCTTTTGTACTTATATTGCACTTTCAGTCTCGAAATCTCACAGGCAGTTTTATTTTTCTTTTTTCGCGCGTTGGTGCGGTGGTTTCTGCTCTGTCATTGGTACTGCTTGGTGTTGGTATGGCGTTGTCATTCGTGCTGCTTGGTATTGGTATGGCGTTGTCATTCGTGCTGCTTGGTATTGGTGCAGTCGGTTGTAATATGTACGCTGGCTTCAGACGGTCTATTGATATATTTACTTCCTTCCCTTTTATTACAATGGTGTAGTATTTGTCGTGCCTCTGCACCACTGGAAACGGTCCATCGTACGCTGGTTCTAGTGGTTTCCGTATCCTGCCTACCCTTAAGAATACATGAGAACAAACTTTTAAGTCTTTATGTATAAATACCTTTTGTTTTCTACTGTTTCTGCTGTTGGTGGTAGGTTTTAGTAAATCCATGTGACTCTGAAGTTTCGTTACGAATGACTCGGGTTCCTCCTCGAATTTTGATTTGTCAAAAAATTTCCCTGGAAGTCGTATGTTCGTTCCGTATACCATTTGCGCCACTGAATGATTGGTATCCTCCCTCAGCGCTGCTCTCAATCCCAGCAGTACTGTGGGCAGGGTTTCCGTCCATTTATTCTTGCCTTGCGTCTTTATTGCTGTTTTAAGCGTCCTATGGAAACGCTCGACTTTCCCATTGCATTGTGGATGGTACGGGGTCGTATGTAGAACTTTCGCTCCACACATTGCCATAAGATTTCTGAATAGCCGCGATTCAAATTGTCTACCTTGGTCTGTTACTATGCTGCTTGGTACGCCAAATCTGCTCACCCAGTTCTCGTAGAATGCCTTGCTTACCGTTTCGGCTGTAATATCTTGCAGTGGGATTACTTCCATCCAGCACGTGAACCGGTCAATGCACGTCAAGCATTATATATTTCCCTCTGAAGGTGGTAGTGGGCCGATAATATCGATGTGCACTACCCTAAAGCGTGCATCTGGCTCTTGAAATTTTCCGAATTCCGATTTTGTGTGCTGTGACGTGGCAGTTTTGCCAACGTCTTCCGAGACCGGATATCGGAAGACCGGGTCACCCTCTGGCAGAATAAATGCGAGATGGGCCGTAGCGAGCGCTCGCCCTGGGCACGAGCGAGACCCATGGGCGAGTACTCATGTTTTTGAGCGTCGCGCCAATTTGCGCGACGCGATTTCGCAGGACCGTAGTCAGGTCCCGGCGAGGACCTGAAACAAAGATTCCCCGAAGGAGAGGAACGCGGTCAGCTCCGACGGAAACTCCGGCACCGGAATTCGAGGGATCAACGCGGCCCAGGAGGAACACCCTGGAGAGGCAGAGGAGGACATGCGGTGCCGTATACGGAATCGCTGATGCCTCGCTGTCACCTCGTCCGGAGGAAAACCTGGCCAGTTTCCGGATAGGCCCGCGTCGATCGCCGCACGATGAAACAACCAATCATCGAACGCCGCTGCCGGGGAACCGAGGAATCGCCGATCGCCAGGGACCGTCGCGCCGAGGCTAGGCCCCGGCCGAAAATCTATTCGCGATAGGTCGAATCGCCTGCGGGGAAAGAGCGCGGAAAGGGGGGGACGCTCCGCTTCCGCGTTCCCGAGTCATCGCGCAGGGAAAATCACTTCGTCGTTGGCTCTACTATCATATAGTCGCGCGTATATTAAGACAATTGTAATTAGTGCGATCTGCTGCCGGAGCCAGAGGGACGAGCTTAGCGAGCGTTGCCGTTGCCGGGTAAGCTTTCGTCAGATTGCCTCTTGTTTCAGTGATTTTTCCTCGCGTTGGCTCGGTACGCGTGTTCGTGATCGCGTCGCCGAAACCCAGAAGCAGCCACGAGGCTGCCGGTATTTGCGCTAACCGTAGGGCAACGAACGCGCGGGGACCATATTATTTGGTGAGGGCCGTGCCCTATTTATTTCGTTAGTGAGGATCCGCGCGTCGTTGTAGTTTTCACGCCAACCTCGACTCGTTCCACGGTGCGACGCCGCCACGTGCTCTCGCCGTATCTTCGCGACTTGTTACGCCGACGAGAAACTAACTGTAACGCGTTTTCCATCGGAATTCGGGCGTAGAACGCGAGTATCGCGTACGCCGACGCTATCACCGCGTGGCTGCCGGATTCGACGCGTCTCGAAGGGGTCCGAAAAGGGCAAATCGCGCGTGTACCGCTCTTCCGTCACGCGCCGGCTAACCTAGAAACGCTGCCGGTCGTGGCCGGCACGGCCATTGTGAACCGGCAAATAATAAAGACTTGTTAGCCGAAATTCCGAGTGTCTTATTACGTGAGAAACCTTCCCGCCGCGGGGAACGCCTCGTGTTCGCCCCGCGTAGTACCCTGCGACCGTTCGCGGAAAATCGTGATTAAATATCGGTTGTCGCAGGCGCGTCCGAACGCTTCTCGAACACTTTGGTGGCGGTAATCGCTTAGCGTGGCACCTTCCGTGCCTGGCGCCCGAACATCTAGGCAAGGGTTCGAGAAGTGACGTACCTGCGAACAACTTTTGTCCCGGGTGGACCGCGTCTCGTGCGGCCGAACGCGGCCCGGCCTTCAGGCTTGTAAATACCCGGTGTCGTCGGGAATTTCGCCCTCCTAGCGACGGTCAAATTCTGGACGACGTGACAAATTTGGCGCCCGAACAGGGACTTCTCATTGAAAGAGCAGGTCTTTTTCTAAAAAGAGATACGCGAAACGACGCGAGGCTCTCATGTAATTTCTAAATTTTCTCGTCGAACGTACAAGAATCGAACGCGAGCGTGGCCGTCGCGGCGTCGAAAACACAAACACCCGAAACGACCGTGACATTCCTACGTCGTACAAAGAGCCAACGAAGCGAGCCAGTTCTTATACGACCGTCCTTTGATGGAATTTATTTGAATTGTTGTGGCCGTGACTGGAAGGAATTTCGGATACGAATTTCCGAAATTACTTTCACAACCACGCTGCCGGTAATTTGGATATTTCTGCTGTTTCATTCTAATGTTATTATGATGTTTTTATGAATTGATTTATCTGCATTTTTTTTTGGTACTGCATTATTGATCTATTAATGAATTGTTCGATGCATTATTTATTTATTGTGTATGGAGATCCCATCGAACGGAGAGCGGTGAGAAACGTGATTCGAGGTCTCAGGTACGATTCGGTCAACAGAGGATATTACGCTATTCTCTGGGAGGCTGAATCGGACCGGTAGCTTCGGTGAAATGTATTTCGCCTGCTGCATGATGTTCGATATGGAGCTCACTTGGAAAAATTTCGACGTCAGTTTATTATGTGCCATTTTGATCGAGACGGTCTTCCCGGTGCTGTTCATCTATTTGTCATTCGATTTTCTATTCAATTTTGATATTTATTTTTCGGTATTAATTCTATTTATTTATTTATTCTGGTTGTCGTCCGTATTTATTACTGTAAATTTTTGTCGTGTGTTCGCGTATCAATTGTACATAATCTAAATTGTAAATATCTTTTTTTTTGTTTGGATTTTGGGAGAGAATAGCGCCCGCACCTCTTGTCTTTTCTTTCTGCTGCTTCTTTCTCTTATCTGATCTTTCTCTCTTTTCTTCTCCACTCTCGTTATTCTCTTTCACATTTTCCTCTCTTCTCGCTATTCTCCCTAGTAGAATCTAGTTTTTTTTTGTTATCGCTGTAATATAAAATTCTTCTCTCTTCGTGGTATTTATTTATTTTTTTTATTTATTTATTTTCTCGCGGTTGTTATTAATTTATTAAAATCCTTTTTTTTTACTATTCTCTGTGGTTCCGACGCGTTCGAGCCCCAGCACTGGCACCGGGGACACCCACCATTTCTTATGTAATTCTATTTTTATGCAACTGTTTTTTTGTATATTTTTTGATAAATGTGGTGATGGACGGGGCGTGTTAAGAGCTGTGCCGTAGTAGAGAGTGACGTCACGTGTTGTTTACTTGTTTATTGCGAGAATATTACGCTCACTTAGGAAAAATTTGGGTACCTTTTGTGATCACCGGTTAGGTGAAATATTTAATTGCGGAACGACCTTGCTGCCGGTTTAGAGAAAGTTGCCGGGCAGAGCCGTTCAATTGCGATATCGGTTATTAATTTGGATTTTATTGGGGAATTAGTTATCGGGAAAATAGAAATTTGTACGGTCTTGTGAGGATTGCTGGGAGGTAAGCAAGCCGAACTACGGGAAGATTCGCGCCGCCGGGATAGGAATTTTTTTTTCTCGGTCATTGGATAGCTGGCTCAAGAATTCGGAAATTTTTTTTTTTTGTTTTTTTTTTTTTGTTTGCCTTCCGCAGACGACTGGAGGGTATAGGAACGCGATCGAGATCGGGTTCCCTTTGTTCGCGTGTAGGGAAGCGAGGCCCGGGTACGACTGGCCAAACAAACAGGCGGTGTTTATTGCCGGGTTGGGTTGAGGCGGTAGTAGAGTGTCGCACGGTTTAGAAATCGCACGCTGCCGGTAAACATGTTACGGCCAGATATTGATGGGGAGGATGAGTGGGATTATCATTCGGCATACGACGATGGCACGGACGGAAGTGATAATCCGGACGCGATGACCTCGGATGAGGAACCGTACGGGGGGAGGAGATCGCCTCCACGCGACCTTTTCCTACCCGTACCGGGACTGGAACGGAAAGTATACCTCCCACCGTCTTCCCCTCAATGGAGATCCAAGAAAGAGCTGCCGGAAGATGGCCCCGGTACCTCGGGGCAACCCTCGCCGAGTACCAGTACCGAAATGTACCAGAGGGGAACATCAATAGCGGACATAATGAGACGATGGCGGACGAAATTTTCCGGGGAGCCCGAGGAAGATTCAGAAGCCTTCCTCGAACGCCTCGCAAAACATCGGAGACACTCGAACATCTCCGACCGATGCTTGCTCCGCTGCATGTCGGTCTGCTTAGAGGGTACAGCAGAGTACTGGTACGAGGGGAGGGAAGCCCAGATAGAGACCTGGGAGGATTTCGTGCGCGAGTTTCGGAAATACTTCGGCGACCCAGACTATAACGACACTCTACTCCGTAACATAAAGGATCGGTATCAGGGGGAAAGCGAATCGGTTCGCCGCTACCTGAGTTGTATGAGGGGGATGTTCGACCGATTAGATCCACCGTGGCCGGAGAGTAAAAAGATTAAACGGACCTATTGGGGGGCGAAACCGCTAACTAGGAGCGCGACGGTGTTGTCGTCGCTCACAGAATTTAGCCAGTTGGAGGAGGCGTTAATAGACGCCGAACGTGAAGCCACGGTAGACCGGGTAACACGAAATCCGAAGCCGTCGGAGATGGCCCATCCGCGATTTGCCTATGACCCCAATCACAAATCCTCTAACAAACAACCGGGGAAGGGGAGGACCACGCGCGTAGAGTATGCGAACGCGATAGCTGCCGGGGGTAGCAGAGAGGGCGATCGAACCCCCAATTCCGTAGACATAGAATCCCGGTTCGGGCTGAGACCACGAGACTCCTTAGCGCCGTGCGCGAAAAGTTTTTCAGCTGCCGGGCGAGGGGAATCGGGTTCTCGGGCCGAGCCGAGAGAACGGTCAGATGCACGCCCACCGCGTAAACCGGAGGAAACCGCGAACGTCGATCGGCGAACGGAGCCGTCGCGCGCCAAACCACGCGCGTCGGGGAGTTCGTCGTTCGAATGTTGGAACTGCCGGAAAAACGGGCATAGGGCGCGGGATTGCCGGGAAGCACCACGGTTACACTGCTACGGGTGCGGGGCGCAGGGCGTAACGGTCAACAACTGCCGGAGATGCCAAAGACCGTCGGGAAATGGGGGGAGGAGTCACTCGACGGGGCCGGAGGGACTTCGCCGGAATTAATATCGGCCCAAGTAGTCACATTGGGTAAGAAAAAGCGACCGCCTCTATTAACGGTCGAAGCATGGGTGGGAACGCTGCCGGTTCGCGCCCTAGTAGATTCGGGTTCGTCCATCACGTTCGTTAGTCGCGACGTGTTAGAGCGGGTTGGCGACGGGGTCGCATTAGTCGAAAACACAGAAAAACCCTGCTATTTTCTCCTGGCCACGGGGACGATCGATCGAGCGGTAGAGCGGGCCCAATTGCCGGTAAGAATAGGAAAAAGGGAACACCGAGTCTCGGCACGCGTATTAGATCAGCTCGTGACCCCTCTCCTATTGGGGACCGATTCGATTGCACTCTTCGGGATTGTGGCGGAATACCACAAGGCTATCTGGTATTTTGCGTCTCGCCCGAGTGAGAGATTCCCTTTCGATGACGCTCTGCCAGCTACCGTGTGCTGCGGATTACAACTACTGCGTGATACCGAGAAAGACCGTTTGGCGAAATTCCTCGAGACCGAGCTGCCGGAATTCAAAACAATGAAGGGATTAACTGACTTGATCAGCCACCGGATAGACGTGGGCGATCATCCACCCATTAAGCAACGCTATTATGCCGTCTCTCCCAAAATACAGGAGGCCATTTATGCGGAGGTTGACACTTTGTTGGCCGACGGCATAATAGAGCCGTCGCAAAGTGGCTGGTCAAGTCCGATAGTGATGGTCAAAAAGGCCAACGGTAAATATCGATTTTGTTTGGATTTTAGGAAAGTTAACGAGGTCTCGAGAAAAGACGCGTACCCGTTACCGCTCATGACCCAGATCCTAGACAAATTACGAGCCGCAAAATACATTTCAACCCTCGATCTCAGTCAGGCCTACTTTCAGATTCCGCTGGAATCAAAAAGCCGGGAAATAACAGCATTCACGGTGCCGGGGAAGGGACTTTTTCACTTTTGTCGGATGCCATATGGGCTAACGGGAGCCCCGGCTACATTCCAGCGATTGTTAGACCGTCTGATTGGGCCAGAGATGGAGCCCCACGCGTTTGCTTATCTAGACGATATAATTATCGTCACGAAAACATTCGAAGAACACCTGGAATGGTTAAAACGCGTGTTAGATAAAGTAAAAGCTGCCGGTCTAATAATTAACCCGGACAAATGTGAATTTTGTCGCGCGGAAGTCCGTTATTTGGGGTTTGTGGTCAGTAGAGAAGGGTTAACAGTAGACCCAGAGAAGATCCGGCCGATAGTGTCCTATCCAACACCGAAGAACGTGAAGCAAGTGCGGCGTTTCTTAGGGATGGCTTCCTGGTATCGGAGGTTCATCCCGGGATTCGCTACGCTTGCGGAACCGTTAAACGAACTCCTTCGGAAGGACCGCGAGTGGGTTTGGAAGGACGAACAACAATCCGCCTTCGAAGCCCTCCGCGACATGATCACCACCGCGCCTACGCTATCGTGTCCTGACTTCAAAATACCATTTACGGTACAAACCGACGCGAGTACCGTCGGAGTAGGGGCTGTTTTGACACAAGAGATCGAGGGTATTGAAAAAGTAATTGCATTCGCGAGTCGCGCGCTCACGCTGCCGGAACGGAAGTACTCGGCGACGGAGCTGGAATGTCTAGCTATAGTCTGGGCGGTACAGAAATTTAGACCGTATTTGGAGGGGTACAAATTCACGGTAGTCACGGATCATAACAGCTTACGGTGGCTGCGCAAATTACAAAATCCATCGGGACGTTTGGCGCGTTGGGCTTTGCAGCTCCTCGAGTACGACTTCGAGGTCGTATATCGACAGGGGGCCCTAAACCGAGTGCCGGATGCGCTCTCGCGCGCGTATGAGGGAGGAGAGGCCATCGAAGGGGAAATCGAGATAGCAGCTGCCGTGCGTGCGAGGTGGTACGAGAGCAAATTCGCGGAGGTAGAGGGAAACCCCCAAAAATTTAAGGACTGGTCGATTCGGAATGGGGAACTGTTTTGCCGGAGAACCGATCCCTTGATCGCGGAGACCTTAGGTCAGGATGGGGACGAATGGAAGTTAGTGGTCCCCGAGGAACGCAGGACCGAGATCCTGCAGGAGGCACATGATGGTCCGCAGGCAGGGCATTTGGGTATCGAGAAGACATACCACCGCGTCGCGACTCGATACTACTGGCCGGGCATGTACAGAACAACAGTAGAATACGTGAGACGCTGTACCACTTGCCAGCTGACGAAGGTGGAGCAGACGCTCCCTCCAGGGCTGATGGGTCGGCGCCGTATCGACATGCCCTGGTCAGTAGTCGCCGCCGACATTATGGGTCCATTTCCTCCTAGCAGGTCCGGTCATGCGTACCTCCTCGTAATGCAGGACCTTTTTACGAAGTGGATCGAGTGCGCCCCACTCCGACGAGCGACCGGTCCGAAGATTGCGGAGGCCCTCGAAAACCTCATTTTTTCGCGGTGGGGAACACCGGATGTGCTCCTCACGGATAATGGTACGGAGTTTTCCAATAAATGCCTACATGAACTGGCAAACGAGTATGGCATCCGTATCAGTACAACCCCTCCGTACCACCCGCAAGCAAACCCGGTGGAAAGGGTCAATCGAATCCTGAAGACCATGATGGTCGCTTACATAGGGAGGGATCACCGAGATTGGGACGCGAACCTAGCGAAGTTTAGATTCGCGTATAATACGGCGCATCATTCGGTCTTGCAAACTTCCCCAGCATTCTTAAATTTCGGGCGAGAACCGCGACCAGCTAAATGCGTGCGGGCGAGCAGCGAGCCGCCGTTAGAATTAGAACTAGCGCCGACAAAAACGTGGAAAGGTAGGGTTGCCCAGCTGCAGACGTTGCGCAGCTGGGTGGTAGAAAATTTGGAAGACGCGTATAATCGCCAAGCGCGATATTATAACGAGCATCATAGGGATGTCGAATTTGAGGTCGGGGATCGCGTAATGAAGCGACACAGAGTTCTCTCCTCTGCGGCACAGCACATTGCGGCGAAATTGGCTCCCAAATATACCGGTCCAGTCGTGATAACGCGGAAGTTGTCACCAGTAGTATATGGGCTAGCGACCGAAGACGGCAAAGATCTAGGGAAATCGCACATAAGCGATCTTAAAGCGTACCGTCCATCATACGCACCCGAAGATAATAGCTAAATGTTCGAGCATGCTCTACAGAATTAAGAAAGGAGAGCTGCCGGAGGAAGCTGGAACCTACCACTTGCCGGAGTAGCCAGACGATGTCAGGCCGACAGGAAGACACCCGAGTGGAGGAGCTGTGGGAGGCAGTGAGAAAGATCCACAACACCGTGGGAACGAGGGGGTTGCGACAACTAGTGCGGCTATTCCTCGCCACGGAAAGAGACGAGGATCAGAGGGAGGTAGAAGACCGGAAGCGCCGGATTATTAAAAAGGCGAGTGCTGCCGGTAAAAAGAAACGAGGCAGAGAGCTCTGTTCTTTCGACCCCCGAACCCCCTGCGAATATAGCCATGCGAGGCTAGCGCGTAAATTTTCAGTTGGCTGCCGGTAGGATAGGAGGTCTCGCCCGAGACACTGTACAAGTGAGCGTAAGTATTCGTTTGTTTTTGTCAGAGCGTATTATGGGGAAAACGGTATCGGAGGGTTGTTTGTGAAAGTCCCGAGGAACGACCGAGGTCGAGCGTTCGCTA
The DNA here is from genome assembly GCA_916610255.1 of Lasioglossum lativentre. NCBI lineage: Eukaryota > Metazoa > Arthropoda > Insecta > Hymenoptera > Halictidae > Lasioglossum > Lasioglossum lativentre. The sequence continues at coordinate 27,032,963 of OU744359.1, read as the reverse complement.
CCGAGCCTGCAAGGAGTCTGACGAAGGTTTGCTGCGGGTATGACCCGGTCTCCCCTGGGGGGGGAGGAGTTGTGACGTGGCAGTTTTGCCAACGTCTTCCGAGACCGGATATCGGAAGACCGGGTCACCCTCTGGCAGAATAAATGCGAGATGGGCCGTAGCGAGCGCTCGCCCTGGGCACGAGCGAGACCCATGGGCGAGTACTCATGTTTTTGAGCGTCGCGCCAATTTGCGCGACGCGATTTCGCAGGACCGTAGTCAGGTCCCGGCGAGGACCTGAAACAAAGATTCCCCGAAGGAGAGGAACGCGGTCAGCTCCGACGGAAACTCCGGCACCGGAATTCGAGGGATCCACGCGGCCCAGGAGGAACACCCTGGAGAGGCAGAGGAGGACATGCGGTGCCGTATACGGAATCGCTGATGCCTCGCTGTCACCTCGTCCGGAGGAAAACCTGGCCAGTTTCCGGATAGGCCCGCGTCGATCGCCGCACGATGAAACAACCAATCATCGAACGCCGCTGCCGGGGAACCGAGGAATCGCCGATCGCCAGGGACCGTCGCGCCGAGGCTAGGCCCCGGCCGAAAATCTATTCGCGATAGGTCGAATCGCCTGCGGGGAAAGAGCGCGGAAAGGGGGGGACGCTCCGCTTCCGCGTTCCCGAGTCATCGCGCAGGGAAAATCACTTCGTCGTTGGCTCTACTATCATATAGTCGCGCGTATATTAAGACAATTGTAATTAGTGCGATCTGCTGCCGGAGCCAGAGGGACGAGCTTAGCGAGCGTTGCCGTTGCCGGGTAAGCTTTCGTCAGATTGCCTCTTGTTTCAGTGATTTTTCCTCGCGTTGGCTCGGTACGCGTGTTCGTGATCGCGTCGCCGAAACCCAGAAGCAGCCACGAGGCTGCCGGTATTTGCGCTAACCGTAGGGCAACGAACGCGCGGGGACCATATTATTTGGTGAGGGCCGTGCCCTATTTATTTCGTTAGTGAGGATCCGCGCGTCGTTGTAGTTTTCACGCCAACCTCGACTCGTTCCACGGTGCGACGCCGCCACGTGCTCTCGCCGTATCTTCGCGACTTGTTACGCCGACGAGAAACTAACTGTAACGCGTTTTCCATCGGAATTCGGGCGTAGAACGCGAGTATCGCGTACGCCGACGCTATCACCGCGTGGCTGCCGGATTCGACGCGTCTCGAAGGGGTCCGAAAAGGGCAAATCGCGCGTGTACCGCTCTTCCGTCACGCGCCGGCTAACCTAGAAACGCTGCCGGTCGTGGCCGGCACGGCCATTGTGAACCGGCAAATAATAAAGACTTGTTAGCCGAAATTCCGAGTGTCTTATTACGTGAGAAACCTTCCCGCCGCGGGGAACGCCTCGTGTTCGCCCCGCGTAGTACCCTGCGACCGTTCGCGGAAAATCGTGATTAAATATCGGTTGTCGCAGGCGCGTCCGAACGCTTCTCGAACACTTTGGTGGCGGTAATCGCTTAGCGTGGCACCTTCCGTGCCTGGCGCCCGAACATCTAGGCAAGGGTTCGAGAAGTGACGTACCTGCGAACAACTTTTGTCCCGGGTGGACCGCGTCTCGTGCGGCCGAACGCGGCCCGGCCTTCAGGCTTGTAAATACCCGGTGTCGTCGGGAATTTCGCCCTCCTAGCGACGGTCAAATTCTGGACGACGTGACAGTGCTTATGTACTTTTGTCTTTTGGCAGCTTATACATGTTCGTGTCCACTCCTGCACATGTTTCCTTATCCCTGACCAAATGAATCGGTTGGTCATCTGCTTTACTGTTGTTTTAATGCCTTGGTGTGCCAGTCCATGGATTTGGTTGAATATTTCCTTACGGAATCTTTTAGGTATATATGGCCTTACTGTATTCTGCGATATATCACACCATAAAGATTTTCCTGATGGGAGTACGTACTGCTTGAATATTAATAACGTGGAGCTTTCCTTTAATTCTTTTAGTTCGACATCTTCTTGCTGCTCTTCGGCTATTTGTTTATAGTCAATTTGGGTGACTTCTTCCACTCTTGATAGCGTATCCGCTACTATATTTTCCTTTCCACTTATATGTCGGATGTCCGTGGTAAACTGCGAAATATATTGAAGTTGGCGCTGTTGCCTAGGGGATGCTTTTTCATTCTTTTGCTTGAATGCAAATATTATAGGTTTGTGGTCTGTAAATACTACAAATTCTCTCCCTTCCAGCATATATTTAAATTGTTTAATAGACATATATATACTCAACAATTCGCGGTCATACGTACTATACGCTCTCTGCGTGTCATTTAGTTTTTTTGAGTAAAACGCTATAGGTTTCCAACTTCCTTCCTCGTACTGTTGGAGTACTGCTCCTATAGCCCAGTCTGAGGCATCCGTGCACACAGATAATGGCATTTCCGGTTTTGGAAAAGATAGGAGGGTGGCGTTCGCTAGATCGGTTTTGCACTTTTCGAATTTTTCTATTGATTCCTCCGTCCATGGTACTTTCCTTAGATCTTTTTTCTTCGCCCCTCGCAGCATCTCGTGCAGAACAGCTTGTGTTTGTGCTGCGTCCTTTAAATATCTTCTGTAGAAATTGATCATTCCTAAGAAGGTGCGTAGATCCTGAATAGTATTAGGCAATTTGTAGTTTAATATTGCAAGCACCTTTCCTGGGAGAGGACGAGAACCCTCGGCAGTTATTAAGTATCCCAAAAATTCTATTTGTTCTACCCCGAACACCGACTTTGCCAAGTTAATGTGGAGACCGAATCTTTGCAGTCTATCGAAAACCAGTTTTAAGTGTTCTCGGTGTTCTGTCTCCGACGCGGAAGCTATCAACACGTCGTCTATATAGGGAAACACGACATCTATGCCTCGGAACACTTCGTTTATGAACCGTTGGAACGTCGAGGGTGCATTTCGTAACCCGAAACTCATAACGTTGAATTCGTATAATCCGAACGGTGTAATAATGGCTGTTTTCCGTTTGTCCTCCTCCGCGATCGGTATCTGATAATATGCCTTGACTAAGTCCAATTTCGAAAATACCGTTTCATTCTGGAGGATTGTGTGAAAGTCCTCAATTCGGGGTATTGGGTAGCGATCTGGGGTCGTCAGTGCATTTAATCGTCTATAATCTCCACAAGGCCTCAACGTACCGTCCTTTTTCTTCGCCAGGTGTAGTGGACTTGCCCATTCCGACTTCGAGGGTCTGATCACTCCGTTGTCCAGCATATATTTGAATTCTTGTTTCGCCAGTTCCATTCTTTCAGGGTTCAATGGTCGTGCTTTTGAGTACACTGGTTGGCCCTGAGTGGTTATATGGTGCTGAACTTCATGCTCACTCGTCCTTGTCACTATCCCTGGCTTCGTTATTCCCGGATACAGCAGAAGAAGGTCTGAAAACTTTGTTGAATACTTTACTGTACTAATTTTATTGTCCCCGTCTATTGACGTTACTTCACTTTTTATGGACAATTTGGTAGTGTCATCAATCAGTCGCCTCCTATGTATATCCACCAATATCCGAAACAGATTCAAGAAATCGGCACCCAGTATTCCTTTACTGATTTTCGCCACCACGAAAGGCCACTGAAATGAGCGTCTTAGTCCTAAGTCCATGGTAAGAATTCTTATACCGTACGTTGGGATTTCCGTTCCATTGGCTGCGTATAATTTGTACTCGCTTGGGTTCCTTGCTTCGGCACCTGCAGGAATTAGCGAGATATCTACTCCGCTGTCCACCAAGAATCGCATCCCAGTATTTTTGTCCCTTACAAACAATCTGTATTTGCGGCAATCCTTTCCTGGATGTGCAGCAGACCTTGCCGCTCCATCTACTGCTGGTTGGAGTTTTCCTGGTTGTGGTTATTCCAACTGCACGGTTGTTTGCACTTCTCCGGATTGCACCTCCTTCCGAATCTATAGTGGAAATAACAAAACTTTCCATACTCCTTGATCGTGGTCTTCGTGAAACCTTTATTTCCGCGATCTGCTGCTCTAGAGCCGTAATTTTTGCTAGCAGCTCGTTCCACGGTGCGTCCTTACCGACATTGGCAATTTCTGTGTTCACTGTAGTTTCTACCATTTTATCCGCCATTTCCGCCACCTTTTCTAGCGATTCGTCGCTAACGACGAGCACGTTTCTCACGTTGCTTGGCATTTTTTCGAGCCACAGAGTTCTCAGAACTTTTTCTGAAATATCGTCTGTGCCCTGGAGTGTCTTCATCCTGCGAAGTAATTGCGTGGGCTTCATATCTCCCAATTCCATTCCTGTAATGAGCCTTTTTATTCTTTTATTCTCACTTTCTTTAAAGGTATTTAGTAGCCTTTGCTTTGCCGACGTGTACTTATCATTTCGGTTGTCTCTAATGATGTTCCATAAATTTTCAATGAATTTTGGTTCTAATTGTGCTACTAGATAATTGAATTTGATATCTTCTTGCGTGATATTGCAGATTTGGAATTGGGCTTCTACTTGGTAAAACCATATTTCGGGTTTGTCTATCCAAAAAGGCGGGATCTTTATACTAACCTTACTGATCTCATATCCGTTACTATTCGGATCGTTTTCCACTTTACTTGGACCAGGTTCCACATTTATTAACTTATACGGGGTCACCAGTTGTTATGTCTCTTTTGTATAACTTTTTATTATATCACGTTTTTATAATTACTGTGGGACTGTTCTACTATACACGTGTGCTCTTGAATCGTTCGCTTTGTTCTCTGTGCGGTTCGACGCATGCGCATCGCCTTTCTCTCCGCTTACTTCATTTCATTCGCTCATACCAACTCTCACTCGATTATACATTCACACTAGTCAGTCATACCACACTATTTACACTCCGCTACACTGTTTATGCGACTTATTTTTTTTTTTTTTACTGATGATATAGTGAATGGCAAACAAGATTACGTAAAAATGCATGTATTAACCCGTTGCGGTTCTATTTATGTCGATTTAGTCTAGAAATTGATTTTTCAACCATTACTGGCGTATTTTACATATTCATATTTCATTCATGAATAATACCATAATTACTTGTTATGTAAAAGCAATTCTAGTTTTCACTTGTTACGTTATTTTTGGGTTTCTTTAATTCGCGAGGAGAGGAGAGGTTTTCCTTGGAAGGAGAAAAAATGTGAGAGGCGTTTTTTAAATTTGGTAAAAGAAAAAAATATAATATAAAATTAGTTTACAATAAATAAATATATATATGTGTTTATTACATTGTGTGTGTGTTAGTGTACTTGTCTGTGTTTCGTATAAATGTATTTTTAATTTTTGGAGTTGGTACCTCCGCCCTGCTCGCCTAACTCTTTTTTTTATCTTGGACATGGGTATCTACCTACCTATAAAAATTTATCCCGTGACATCTTCCATGCACCGGGATAAATACTACTGTTGCTAGACCGTGACAGATGATACGCACCGATCTAGTTTTCACAGTGCTGAGGTCCGCACCTGTGAAGGGGAGTTTTGCTTCTGAAAAATCAATATGGATCCTCGCCTTATATACCCATATTTGGAGTTTTTTATAAATCTACTAGCTTTCCCCCGCCACGCTTTGCTGTGGCTCAGTATTTTTTAAAAGCATGTTTTTACCTGTCACAGATGTGACATTTATATGCTTTCCCAAAACAGGGCGAAGAAGTTATCTTTGATCACTAATGGCGTCACAACTTTTGAACCAATGGACTTTTTCGAATGCGGTTTGCTCTAAAACCTTCCCAAAAAAAACCTGTGTCTAATGGCTCAAACCTGAGCTTTCTACGTTCAGCCGTTACGGAGATGTTCGACTACAAAAAAACGGACATTTACATTTTTATTTTTTGGTTCTGTTTGCTGTCAAAGTATATCGATTATTCTACATCAATGTTTTCGATAACGCGCCACATTCACACAACTTGAAGTAAGCAGTTAGCGTTGTAGCCGGTGGAAAAAGTCGTGAAAACTCTTGAACGAATGGACTTTTTCGAAAGCGGATTGTCCTAAAACCTTCCCGAAACAACGCTGCGTCTAATGGCTCAAACCTGAGCTTTCTACGTTCAGCTGTTACGGAGATGTTCGACTACAAAGAAACGGACATTTACATTTTTATTTATATAGATTTCTAGCTTTTCGCGGAAATTCTTAGCTTCGAGGGGGGTTACCGTGGTAACCGCTCGTCTTCGGTCGCGGGTCCGATCGCAGGTGTTCTCGCGGTTTTTTAGTGGGGAGGGGGGGGGGGAGCTCCGCTAAATAAAGGTCGATTTATACTATCAGCACAGACACGTAGCGTGTCCGATCAGACAAATATTCTTCAATGCATTTGAGTACAAGTGTTTATACTATCCGTATCGGAACGGCACAGACACGTGCCGGCACCGGTCCGACAGTCCATTTATACTATCAGCACAGACACGGAGCGTGTCCGATCAGACAAATATTCTTCAATGCATTTGGGTGCAACTGTTTATACTATCCGTATCGGCAAGGCACAGACACGTGCCGGCACCGGTCTGACCGTCCAACATTCTCGCAAAGAATACTTTAGTGGTTGGTGCCGGTGCGAATAGTATGCATGTGTTCCGATTCGGTTCAGACTAGGCTGAAAATCATGAGTCCAATTTTTGTAGCTTATTGCAACATTGACCAATGTAGGAAATAGTATGGCGGCACTCTTATCTGTCAAAAACATTGTTAATCGCTCAACTTTAAATAGTCATAACTTTTGAACCACCGATCTCCTAGGACTAAAACTTGGATTTTTGCATTTTCTCGCCAAAATCTACAGGATTACATGAGAAAAAGGCAAAAATTTCTGATTACGTAAGGTACAGTGCAGCCTAAGATAATACTCGGAAAAAGGATTGCTGATGCGAGGGTTGAATTAAAACCAGTATTGAGGTGAAGCCGTCCGCCAACGAGTGCGATTTAATATAAAACCAAGCCGTCATATAGTAAACTAATTGTTCTAACATCTCAAAAAAAAAAATCCAGGTCTCATGTTCCAATATTAAATAAGTTATCGTAGCGGATAACATAAGAATGATAAAATAATAGATTAAGTATTATAGATTTTAACCCTTTCGCTACCCCGGACGAGATATCTCGGTCCCCGATAGTTCCCGATAAACACCTTTTGCGAGGCCACTGGTGCTAGGTGGCGAGATATCTCGTCAAAAGCGTTTATCGGGAAGTATCGGGGCGCGAGATATCTCGTCAAAAGCGTTTATCGGGAAGTATCGGGGCGCGAGATATCTCGTCAAAAGTGTTTATCGGGAAGTATCCGGGAGCGAGATATCTCGCAAAAGGTGTTTATCGGGAACTATCGGGGACCGAGATATCTCGTCCGGGGTAGCGAAAGGGTTAAGTAATATGCTCATAAGCTTTATTAATCTGAAACTCTAAAAATACGGATATAATATTTTTACCATACACAATAGATTTTAGACTACTTTATTCCAACTCGTTGCTAACCCTATCAACAACGCGTTACTAGGGGTCTAGAAGGTTCTCGATCGCGCGGTCTTCTCGAAGTTTTGGCAACGGCGTGATTCTTTTGTCGTACCGATATTTGTGTGGTGCCGACATTCTGTAAACTATTCACGATCAACGAAACCACGGAAAGCATAATATTTTGCAATGAATACAGAAAAATTAATAGAATTCGTAAGAAACTACAGCTTCTTGTACGACCAAGAGGATCCACGATACAGTGACACTGCAAAGAAGGAAACTGCATGGGCAGAAATTGGGGAAAAACTCGGATGTTCTGGTAAATATATGTTTATTGTATTATACTGTAAAAACTAAAAAGTTATTTAAACAATGGCATATGTTCGGTTTCGCGATATAGAATTTTAGACATCTGCCATTCCTTTTATGATTATAACCGTCACGCCTGGCTCTCACGACTTTATCATCCTCAAAGTCCGTGAGGGTCCAAGGTACGTATTTACACCCCCTTGGGCCATCTGTTTTCGGACAAAACGCGCTGTTTCATCAGTTATTTTCGAAGGTACCGTACGCGAGGTACCGAGCCATAGAAGTATACAACATGTGCAGGCCACTTGGGCCTTTTTCGTCGCGCAGCACCGGGGTCCCATTATTCTATGTTTTTCCCGAAATTTCCGCGATTGACCTGAGGAAGGAACTTCCTCCTCCACCGGTGAGGGTTGTCCGGAAGATCCTCCTCCCTCAAGTCAATCAACAAATGGGGATGATTCTCCTGACGAATCGGGCCTATCCCCTCGAAGAATTTAACACCAACTCGTCCTGCCAACATTTTTTGCAACATGGTTATCACGTTTTTAATCTTCCCATCAACGGCTGACTATACACGCTCCCATTCCACTGATATCGTTTGTGTTCTGCAATACACAAACTTCAAATTGTACAAAGTGAAGAAACGCAAGTATTTAACCAGAGTACAATTCTTTTACAATTCACGAAAAAACAGCATATTTGTTACATTTTTCGGCATTCTAAGGATTCTGTAACCATTCAAGTCTTCCATGTTCACTATTTAAGTACCTTGAGAAAGTATCTCTGACATGAAATGCAGAATTACTGGCAGACCCACCTTGTCTTGGAAGATTCTCTACATGTAATCCAAATGATTCTGCAGGTGGATCGAATCTATGAAAACTAATGATATAATTATGCAGAATGCATGTAGTTAATATAATTTTATCCACGTGTTTTGGATGTAGCTGTAATCGTCTATTATATATTCTAAATTTTTGTGCCAGAATTCCAAACGCGTTCTCGGATACCCTTCTTGCACGCGAGTGCCGATAATTATAATGAATTTTTGCATTATCATTAACTTGGGCTTTAGCATATGGTCTTAATAAATAATTTTTCAGTGGAAAAGCCTCATCGCCAAGTATAACATGTGGCATTGCAACATTCGTCCTTGGTAATGGCTTGTCTTCTGGGAGGTTCAATTTTCCGAGTGCGAGATATTTGCCTAGTTTGGAATTAGCAAAAATTCCTCCGTCACTATTTTTGCCATATGCTCCGATATCTACGGCTATAAATCTATATCGTGCATCAACTAGTGCCATTAGCACAACGGAAAATGTCTTCTTGTAATTGAAAAACATTGATCCACTATTTGGTGGTGCTGTAATTGTGACGTGTTTGCCGTCAATTGCACCCACACAGTTTGGAAAATTCCAAGTCGACCAAAAATCAGACGATTATATTACTAATGAAGTATTATTATATTATTATTATATTACTAATATAATCAGCAGACGATTATATTACTAATGAAAATGTCTCCGAATCTCCAATGCCGTCTTCGACACGGAGGACCAAAAAACGGGAGAAACAAAATTCTACTGGCGTTTTGATGGAGTACATTCTAAATAAACGCGACGATGAGCTGCGGGAGAACCGTCAGTCGCAAGACGACGTCGAATTATTTTTTAGCAGCATTGCTGCTACAGTTAAAAAATTTAATCCACGCGATAGGGCAACAGCAAAAGCTAAAGTTTTTGAAATTATTTCAAAAATGGAGCTGGAAAATATAGCATTAGACAGTAACTCCCAAAATATAGAACCGCTATACAGTAATAATACCCCTGCCACTGTTACATCAAGTATTTTTTACGAACATTTATGATTATAAATCTTGTATATTAGAATAAAAAATTTATATTAACCTTAAACATACTGCTAATTTTTCTTTTGGAGAAATTGCTTCCTTCAAGTGTGTGCTTTTCTTAATTAACGCATTTTCAATTTTTCCCAAAAGAGTATTAAAGCTATTTTGAGACATTCTAAAATATTGGAAGAATTTTTCTTCGTCGTCTATTAAACTTTTGTAAAGTGTCCAAAATTCACCTTCAATTTTTCTTTTTTTGAAATAGTCGTGCACTCCAAAACGGCGACACCTCTTTCTTTCCTTAGCTTCGTCTTCATCTAATAATATAGCCATTACAGCCAAATCCTTTATATTTAAGTGGGAAAACATTTTCACTCTCTTCGAACGTCTTTACTAGTTGCTTTCTGTTGCCTGGCTGATCGAATGCAAAATGTAACAAATAGTACTCTTCTGAATGACAGAAGAATCGTGCCGTTGCCGAATTTTCTAGAAGACCTCGGAGTCGAGAACCTTCCAAATCCCTAGTAACGCGTTGTTGATAGGGTTAGCAACGAGTATCGCGAAGCGGGCACTTTCGTTGCGCCTGTGGAAGAGGACGAGGTAATACCAGGGGCGCCCATACGTTGGGAGAGTACGAAGCAATGCTATCGGACGCCCAGCAGCCCAGGAGAGGACAGGGGTTGCACCTGGACGCCTCTCTGGATACATGGGAGAGGACGGCCATGAAGGCCGGCCGCTCGCCGAGAGGAGAGTACAGGGTAGCTTCCTGGCCGCCTGATAGTAGGATCACCCGGGGCCTTTGAACGTTTCGGAGAGGACGGCCATGAAGGCCGGCCGCCGAACGGACAGGAGAATTCGGAAATTCTGAGTCTTCGCCGATTCCCCAGAAGGAGAGTACGGTTGAAACAAACCGGACGCCTGATGGTGGAATCGTGTAATATTTAAATTTTAGAGTCATTATATTATTTCGTTACTAACCTTCGTCCAAATTAATCTTTGTACAAAGAACAAACTACCTAATGCCTGTTAATCAATTTTGAAAATATATCCTGTGTTCTCAGATATCCTTGTTATTCCAATTTTATCAAGGTTAAAAAACGTTTGTACCATAATCTCCCTATTTTTCCCATATTCTACAAAATCTAGCCGTAAGGATGCCTTGTTGCCAGCGTGTTCGCTGACTGGTTTTGGTGCACCCCTATGGGTTTTCGCCTGGAAGGGTACGCGTCGCGCTGTTGAGTCGCACACTGTCCACTCTCAACGTTCCTTCATTCGATATTTCTTTCAAAATTTCTTGTCCACGTCATATAGTAAACTAATTGTTCTAACTTCTCAAAAAAAAATCCAGGTCTCATGTTCCAATATTAAAACAGTTATCATGGCAGATAACATAAGAATGATAAAATAATAGATTAAGTATTATAGATTTTAAGTAATATGGTCATAAGCTTTATTAATCTTAACTCTAAAAATACGGATCTAATATTTTTACCATACACAATAGATTTTAGTATACACTTGTAGGATTTGCCTAATTGTAGTATATTTTTTATACGTGTAGAAGGTTCAAAACATATAGCTATTTGCTGTGCTTCTTTCGGAACGGTGCCGAAACGGACACGTTCCGTGTCTGTGCGGATAGTATAAATACTACTGTCTTCGCGGGAACGGTGCCGAAACGGACACGTTCCGTATCTGTGCGGATAGTATATATACTACTGTCTTCGTCGGAACGGTGCCGATACGGACACGTTCCGTGTCTGTGCTGATAGTATAAAGTATAAATCGACCTTTACGCGTGAGCCGGGCGCGTCGCGGGACGTGACACACTGTTCTAAATATATTGGTAAAATGCATGTGTGTGCGATTAAAGCTAAATTGTATGATTGCGTACAGTAATTTTGGACAGTGATGAAAATGCGGCCAAGTCGTGATTCATTTCGGGTTATGTGCGTTTGATGTGAACATGTGAAGTGTCAAATCCATGTTTAGTTTAGTATGATGATGGATCTGTAAAATGTACCTAAACTAATTAATATTGTTTTTAGAGTCTAAAATGAAGGTTAGGATATAATGATTTTACTCGTAATATTTTTTCGATAATGTCTGTATTGAAATATAAAGTTTATGAAAGAAGAGTACAATAATTAAATGTAAATATAATACATCCAACGAAATGCATGCATAATTAAATTTTTGAAATTAATCTGATTGTGAATTAAAATAGTGACAACGAAGAGTGAAGTACTGCAAAATTATACAAATGTGTAGAATTGCTTTCACGGCTCCTGAATAATTCTGTGTAAAAATGATAATTTAGATAAGTATATTCTGCCTATGAAATATAATCATTTTTGAAAGGAATGAATACGATACTTTGTGATTTTTCAAATTTATCTGTTACAGGTGGTGTACGAAGCAGAACTATTAGCTGAACTATTTTCATTTGAACTTGGTCAGATCCTGATTATTGCGAGCAAATGTTTTAACGGTGATTGACATGTAACTTGTGATCATGAAAAGTATTATATTCTCAGATAAAAAGCATTAATAAACCTGTAAGTACAAGGTGTTTTATCTAATTTATTTTAGAAATCCTTAGGTCATTTACTGTTACTTACAACATTAAAAGTAAATAATGCTTTCTTGTTTCACGTATTTCTTAACATTTTACTAATTTTTATTTTTGGAACTAGTCCAATGTATTTGATATATATTGTAAAATAATTATATTGTTATATTGAACTTTCTTTATATACATAAAATAATAATTACGTATATTAATTCTTGAAAAATTGTTTTAGGTCATCATGTTGCCACAAAGATATGCTGCAGTATTCCTTCCGCCACTTTTGTGGAATACTTACTGTTACGAGAAAAGCGCTGGTGCGGTCTAGTCCAAGCCATACATATATATCGGCAATATGTGGGAGACAATTTAATGGGCGATTCTTCAAGACAGTACGAGACGAAAATCAAGAATAAAACATGGTAATGTTCATTTTGAATTTATTAGTGGTTACACATCTTCCAGATTCGCCAATCCGTATATCTATTTTGTATATCTATCTCTAACGCTATTTCATTTATTAGCGTACTCTGTATTGCTGTTAAGCATTTTGTGAATATATTTTGATCAATACTTATCGTTTTTGCTCTCGTAAGTCTGTTATTTATACTTATCTATACGGATCTATCAGTTAATAAGTAATATGGCATAACATCACCTGCACAGTGTAATAAAATCACACGTCTTTACATAATTTTATTTTCTAAAGTTATTGGTTTCTTGAACTTTTAAGTTGCATTGTTTAATGTTACAGGTAAAAAATGACTCCAAGATTTAAGTACAAAAAGGTAATAATATTTGGTCTAAGAGCCGCTTTTGAAAAGATTCGACATTCATACAGAATGCTTCAGGGTGTAATGAATATATATATGTAATTTGGGAGGTATTTAAGAATATCAATCTAATTTCAAGCGGTATACTCTGTACATTTATGGTGGAATCCGAATATATATCAATTGGATGCTAAAATCTGACTAAAATATTTGAGATAAGTAAATTCTGTCTATAAATAGTTAGTTCAAAAGCAATGAACATGATACTTTGTGATTTATTTAATTATATTTTACAGACGATGCAATCTGTGCCAAATAAAATTCTCTGAGGACTCCCAAGGATTTGAGAACCTGTTATTGAGATACTGAAGAAAAAATTCTCCGCTTCCGTGTATTGAGAAGAAAATTTTCAAGATTTTTAGATTATAGTGGCGCAAAGTAGGCTGAAAATCATGTATGTGCCCAAAACGTATATGAAGTTTGTTGTGTACGCGTTTTCTATCTCGAAAGATGGTTAAACTCGCACTTCGCACGCCGAATTAACCTTATGCGAATATTTAATTTTCGATAATAGTGGACTGTATTTTGGTTAATGGAGTAACTCGAGTTTGTATTGTATTATACTCTATACTTTATTCAATAATGAACGTCTATGTTCGTGGTGTTTCGAGTAATGATGATCGTCTGCCGTTCTGTCTTACTATTTGTACCTTACGCTAAGGGCGTTTACAAAAATAAGGAAGAACGCTGATTCGCTGATCGGAAAGGAGGAGTTTACAAAAAGACGGTGTCTAAAACTAGCGGAGTGGGAAATAGTTATAAGGAAATGTTTCTTGTTGACTTGGGACCGTAATAAATGAATCGGGGGTGCAGGCCTTCAGCTGTGTTTTATGACTGCGAGGTTCTTGGGCCTTAATTTGATTAGTGAATAACCGTTAACCGGGATTAAGTTTTACGGAAATCTGGTAACTGCAAGGATGCAATAAAACCTTGGGCTGCGTCCCAGATGGTCACCAAACAGCTAGGGTAGTTTAATTATGTCTCAGTCCTAAACTTAGGTACGACGGTGGACCTTCGGTCCCGCTATTCTTTCGCCAAGGCGTACGGTTCCTTGTAAAGAATGATTCCCGGTGACTCGTCATAAAAAAAAACCGGTACGCGGGCAATTCTTAATGCTGAGATTCTTTGAATCCTATGACCGATGTTTCGCTACGCGACATACCGCCCCCCTTGAACGGCCACGTTCAATAGATGTAGACGCCGAACGTGCGATCAAGTACAAAATGAAATTCCCTTAAAAAAAAATAACCTTACAATATATATGCAAAAGGAACGCTGTCTTAAACTCAAGTGTACAATGGAGTAGATTAATATGTTCTATAGTCTAAATTTACTCATAATAACGACTCATGTGTATGAATTTGGGTTCTCACTACATGCATTCCAGCGGTAATGGCGCCAATTTCTTAATACTTCGCTTATAGGTCACTAATGGCGTTTTCACAGACACTACACGAATAACTTTGTCTTCTCCTGGGTGTAGCTCCATGATTCTGCCTAGTTTCCACTGTAACGGGCCTAGATTGTCCTCTCGTATTAGGACCAACATACCGTCCTTGATGTGGGTAGTATCGCCAACGTGCCACTTGCATCTAGTATGTAGTTCCTGGAGGTATTCTTTGTGCCATCTGCTCCAAAAGTGCTGTTTAATTTTTTGTGTGTGCTGCCACAGCGACAGCCTATTTGTTCGTATGTCTGTTAACTCGTATTCGGGCAGAGTTTGCAACGAACCACCAATTAGGAAGTGAGCGGGTGTTAGGGCAATACAATCGTTTGGATCTGAGGATAAGGGTATTAGTGGACGCGAATTTAAAATCGCTTCGATCTCGATTATGATACTATTAAATTGTTCATAAGTAAATATCGCTTCTCCAATAGTTGTTTTTAAATGCTTCTTGAAAGATTTAACTGCGGCTTCCCACAGGCCTCCGAAATGAGGTGAACGAGGGGGAGAAAACGACCAATTGACCTGCTCATTTGTCAAATATCTATTTAAATTTCCCTTGTATTCGTCAGAATTTATAAATGCTTGAATTTCGAGGAATTCGTTCTTTGCACCAATAAAATTACTACCGTTGTCGGAATATAATTTTCGAGATTTTCCCCTTCTTGCGAAAAAACGTTTGATCGCGGCTATACAAGCTTCTGTAGTCAAGTCTGTGACGAGTTCCAGATGAGTGGCCTTTGTAGCAAAACACACAAATACGACGACATAACCTTTAATCTTTTTCAAATTCCTATGTTTTTTCTCCTTTAGTAGAAATGGTCCACAATAATCAATGCCTGTATTTTCGAATGGACGCGCTTGGGTCACTCGATCCTTTGGTAAATTTCCCATAATATGCTCTGGTACCTTGGGATTAGCTTTGAAACAGTTAATACAATGATGTATTAGCCTACGAGTAAGATTTTTCCCATCTATTGGCCAATACCTATGTCTCACAGCGTTCAGTGTGGCTTGTATACCTGCATGCCAATGTTTCAAGTGTTCGTTTCTAATTATTAATTCCGTAATGTGATGCTTACGTGGTAATAAAATTGGGTGTTTGCGTGAATAACTGATAGGTGCATGTTTTAATCGACCACCTACTCTGATTAAACCGTTTTCATCGATAAATGGTGCTAAGTTCAGCAATTTGCTTGTGCAAACGTATGCAATTGAACTAATTTTAATATATGTGTGTGGGCCCTCGAGATTTCTGTGGTGGTTAATACACCAGTAGTCTTGCCCTTGCCCTTGCAATTATTATAAAAACGTAATACATATGCTAATACTCTATTAAGTCTTTCTATCGACGAAAATCTATCCACGAAATCTGATGTCTCAATACTTGCTAATAAAACCTTAAAATTACGTTTTTCCGGTATATCTATAGCGGGTAGCTCAATGAAAGGCCACCTTTCTTCGGTCTGTGAAAGCCACTGCGGGCCCTTTAACCACAATTGGTTGTTAAGGATCTGCATTGGTGTTAATCCTCTGGATATAAAGTCGGCTGGGTTTTCCGAACTAGAAATATGTTTCCAGACTTGACTGTCTGTTTGCTGCTGAATTTCGCTAACCCGATTCGCGATAAATGTTTTTAATAAATGAGGTGAAGTCTTGATCCAATGTAAAGTAATTGTTGAATCCGACCATAATGTAACCCTTTCAATCTGAAGATGATTCAACGCGCTGATAGTTTCGGTAAGTAAGTTAGCTAATAGTTTGGCTGCACATAATTCCAAGCGAGGTAATGAAATAGTTTTTACTGGTGCAACACGTGATTTTGCGCACAATAAACTAACCTTACAACTGCCTTGTTTGTTAACTGAACGTACGTAGATGCACGCACCATACGCTGCTTCGCTGGCATCAGCAAAACCATGCAATTGTATTGTTACCGGATCGTCGATAATTGTTTTCCTTGACATTGAAAACCTACTTAGATGCGGTAATTCTTTCCTAAATTCTAGCCACATTGTTAAAATTGATGGTGGAACAGACTCATCCCAACTTATGTTTGCCTTCCATAATTGTTGCATTATTATTTTTGCGCGAACTATTACCGGTCCTAGTAATCCTAACGGATCGAATAATTGCGCTATTTGTGACAGTATCGTACGTTTAGTTGGTCGAGAATTGGCTTCTGTGGCCTTTATGGTGTAAAGAATTTCGTCTGTTCTTGGGTTCCAACCAATACCTAATGCCTTTCTAGTCTCGTCTATGTCTAACGAAAGAGTGCGTTCATGATTACCTAATTCTAAACCTTGAAGTAACTCTACATCATTTGATGTCCACTGCCTTAAGTTAAAACCGCCTAATTTTGCTAATGATATGGCTTCGTCCCGTATTTTTAATGCTAATTGGCGAGTGGAAGCTCCAGTGAGCAAATCATCCATATAAAAATCCCTTTTAAATATTGCTGCTGCTACAGGAAATTTATCCTGTTCGTCGTTGGCTAATTGTTGTAAGCAACGTACTGCTAAAAATGGAGCTGATGCTGTTCCGTATGTGACAGTGTTTAATTGATACGTTTTGACAGGTTGATCTCGCGACTCGCGCCATAGTATCTGTTGGTAAATCCTGTCCTCAGGATGTACGTTAATTTGCCTAAACATCTTTTCTATGTCTGCTGTTAAAACATATGAATACGAACGAAATCTAAGTAATAATTTGTATAAGGTATCCTGTAGAATAGGTCCGTTTAATAGTGTATCGTTTAATGAGATCCCTGTAGACGTCTTTGCGGACGCGTCGAATACTACGCGTACCTTTGTTGTTTCGCTGGACTCCTTTACTACTGCATGGTGCGGCAGGTAGAAACCTCCTGTTACTTTATTTACGTTGACCTGCGTCATATGGCCTAATTGTTCGTATTCTCTTAAAAATGCACTATAACTCTTGAGTAGCCCTTGATCTGAATGTAATTTACGTTCTAACGAATAAAATCTCTTTTGTGCTATTTCTCTAGAATTACCTAAAAGCTGTTTTTGTTCATTGAATAGCAGTCTCACACAATATCGACCGTCTGATTCTCGAACGGTGCTTTGTTTAAATAACTCTTCCGCGACACTTTCATCTGCTGATAAATACGTTTGTCTACAATTTCTTCTATCTCCCAAAATCTACTCAATGCTTTATCTAAAGATGTTGTTATATGGAAAGATTTTACGAATGTGGATGTTTTACGTGTAGTTTGTAAATTTGATTCGCCAGTGACTATCCAGCCTAATAATGTTTTTTGCAGAATTACCGCGCTATCCTTCAATCTAATTTGCCCAGTACTTAATAATTCGAAGAACAATGTGTTACCTAACAATACATCTATTTTTCCTGGTTTGTGGAATTCAGGATCAGCCAATTGAATGTTTCGCGGTAATTGCAGAGTTGAACGGTCAACTTGTCTTGAAGGTAGCATTCCGGTAATAAAGGGTAAAGTTATGAACGATACCTGAGTTGAAAATGAACTATACCGTGTCTTGACTACGGTTTTTACCAAGTGTTGTGCCTTGGTTGCTTGTTGACCCAAGCCTGATAATGTGAAACTAACATTCTGCTTTTCTAATTGTAATTTTTCCGCTAATTCGTTTGTCATAAAATGAGTTTGTGACCCTCCGTCTAATAATACACGACAATCATGCTCCTTATTAAATCTGTCTAATATTTTAATCTGAGCTGTACCCAATAAAACTTCCGAACCGCATGTAACCGTTAATGCAGTCGCATTCGTTCCAGAAACTTCTGCTTGATTTCCTGTCTGTGTAACATTATTACTGAAATTTACTCTACCATCATTATTGAAATGTAGCAAAGTATTATGTTTCTGGTTGCATTTCTTGCAACCACTAGCTTGACAATTACTAACTAAATGATTGGATCGAAAACAATTGATACATAATTTGCTTCTTTTTATAATATCTAAACGGTCACGAACTGCTGCTTGTAGAAATTGTCTGCATTGATATATTTCATGATTCTCTTTACACATTACGCATTTATTAGTGTTTGCCATAGCTACATACGAATGACCCTTGGTATTGATTTTCTTTTGTTGATAACGATCCTGATATGTATTCCGCCTAGGTGGAGTAGAGACTTCTTGTTCAACTTCTTCACCGCGCGCTTGCTTATATATAAATTTCAATAATTGATCGAATGTTGGCATCTCGTCGTTTTCTAAAGTGCGCTCCCATCCGCGACGTGTTCTTTGATCTAATTTCTTACTTATCAAATAAACTAGTATTGCATCCCATTGTGCTGTGGATTGACCTAATGTCGCAAGTGCATTCACGTGCATTTGGGCTTGTTCCGCTAAAGCTCTTAAATTCGCAGGCGCATCACGCGTTACCTCTGTCAATTCAAATAACACCTTCAAATGTGACTGAACTATCTGCCGCGGTTTATTACACCGTTTTTGTAGCAAATCCCAAGCTACCAAGTAATTGGGTTCTGATGCATTTAAAGTGGAGATTACCGATGCGACTTCTCCACGTAACGCGTTTTTCAATAAATGAAATTTCTGTACTGATGGTAGGTCCTGATTATCATGGACCAATGTTTTAAATGTATCGTGAAAACTATACCACTCAATTGGACTACCGTCATATGGCTTGATCTCTATTTTTGGTAAAAGAGTGTTCTCTTGTTTTATCATTACGGTATTTGGCGAATCTGTGTTTCTATCTGAATTCATTGCTATATGCGAAGATCGAATTCCCTCAATCCGTCTGCTCATCGTGGTCATTACCTTAAAATAATTCCGTTCAAACTGTTCCCTTTCAAAATCATGATCTGAAACCTCGTCTTCTAATTCTATGCTAAGCTGTACTCCGTCGAATGCCCTGCTTAACTCTATTGCCTTTTCCTTACGAATTCCTAATTCGTGTACATCAAAATGTTCTCCCTCGTTCAAATATGTTTCTATACGCGTTATCTATCCCTTTATTGAAGCCCGTTGTCTCCTAAGACCTTTCAATTGAACTGACTCTTGTGAATTCGCCATGTTACAATGATAAATGTTCTAATTAACGAAATCAAGATCGACGCAATTTACACGAAAGGAATGTATGTAAAGGAATGGTGATTCGTAGACTCACCCTACAGACGTTCAAACTTCTGGAACGGTTGTGATGCTGTTGCAATTCTTCAATGCTGTTGCGATGCCTCGATGATGCTACCACGATGTCTCGATGATACCACGATGTCTCGATGATACTCCTGAATTATCCGTAGTCCGTCGGCTGCTTCCCTGGTTAAGGTGTCCGTTACGGCTGCTTCTGGATGTCAGTAAACCGGCGACGTATGGTCCTACGGTGTTACTGTTGATCTGCCTTCTTTGCACAGAAGCTAAGATCGAATGTGAACGTTGGAGTTCTTGTTGTAATCCAACTGCACTACACTAACTTCCCTTGTCACCGTTATCCGGCTCGAAGGACCAAAATGTTGTGTACGCGTTTTCTATCTCGAAAGATGGTTAAACTCGCACTTCGCACGCCGAATTAACCTTATGCGAATATTTAATTTTCGATAATAGTGGACTGTATTTTGGTTAATGGAGTAACTCGAGTTTGTATTGTATTATACTCTATACTTTATTCAATAATGAACGTCTATGTTCGTGGTGTTTCGAGTAATGATGATCGTCTGCCGTTCTGTCTTACTATTTGTACCTTACGCTAAGGGCGTTTACAAAAATAAGGAAGAACGCTGATTCGCTGATCGGAAAGGAGGAGTTTACAAAAAGACGGTGTCTAAAACTAGCGGAGTGGGAAATAGTTATAAGGAAATGTTTCTTGTTGACTTGGGACCGTAATAAATGAATCGGGGGTGCAGGCCTTCAGCTGTGTTTTATGACTGCGAGGTTCTTGGGCCTTAATTTGATTAGTGAATAACCGTTAACCGGGATTAAGTTTTACGGAAATCTGGTAACTGCAAGGATGCAATAAAACCTTGGGCTGCGTCCCAGATGGTCACCAAACAGCTAGGGTAGTTTAATTATGTCTCAGTCCTAAACTTAGGTACGACGGTGGACCTTCGGTCCCGCTATTCTTTCGCCAAGGCGTACGGTTCCTTGTAAAGAATGATTCCCGGTGACTCGTCATAAAAAAAAACCGGTACGCGGGCAATTCTTAATGCTGAGATTCTTTGAATCCTATGACCGATGTTTCGCTACGCGACAAAGTTACTACAGATATAGAGAGTACGTATATACTGTTTATTATTTACACCTTATTAATGCTAGAATGATGTTATAAAAGATAATTTAATTTTAAAGACGTTGCATTTTCTACATTTCCATTTATTGTAGATAAGAAGAGGCAGAAACCTGTTTCTAGAAAAGAAACTCTTGGGAGCAACATAAGCCAGCAAGTTGTTCTGGAAAAAATCCTTATACAAAAACAACGGTGTAAATCTACACGACAAACAACTTCCTGTTTTTCCGAATAAATGAATTGCCTTTCTGGGAGCAGATACATTAATTTCTCTTCGATTTTTTCTTGCACAGAAGGAAAATTTAAAAAGCATCTTTTGTAGACACCACTGCTCTGTTCTTCACTGTACACCTCTGCTCCGCTGTTTTTTCTGTAAAATAAAGATGTCCATCGTGAGAATCTACGGAGAGAAAGGAAAATGATTGATTCTTTCGGTTTTTACTGTTTTAATTGCGTCATTCATTCAACAAATTATCTTCCATGATAAGGATCTTCTCCAGTTAAAAAATTGAAAAATATTCGCGATTCCCGTTAAAAAGTGTTATATATTGATATATAGAATTTTACAACTTTAATTTGAAATAAAAAATTTAATACCTCTTTAATCTTGAACATATTTCCAGATCTATCTTGCGACAAAGTAAGTGCGTCTCTATATTCAATATTTTTGCCATTTGTCCTAGTATTTCAATGGAAACTGTACGTTTTCTCTATGTCCTGTTACTCCAGTTTTGTTGAAACATTAAAATTACTATTAAAGCATATAATTACATAGAAGAATGTTTAATCAGTATAAGTATAACTACTGTATCATTACAACTACTGTATCATTACAATTACAATAATGTACTCCGCAAGAAAATACATTATTAGATATTGTGAAACTTTTCAACATATAGAAAAAACTGAAGTGGGAACAACGATTTGCATTGAAGAGGCATAACACCAATTAAAGCATGTAATAACTAAAGGATCTCATTCAATGCTAGCTATTAATATAGTTCAAAGTGTGAAATTGTTTTTTTTTGTAAATCGCCGTTAGACTCTGGCTGATCATCAGCAACATATCGCAGGACTCAAGTAATGGGAACTTCAAACATAAAATCCCACTAAAAAAAGTTCCGCGTCATGTTCACTGATCTGATTTACTGTCTTCTTAATCTTCCTTGAAAAATCGAAAATTTTCTCCTTGATTATTATCCAATTTCCGCCTTATGTACATTGATACTTACATCCAAATTAATATTTAAAATGTATATAGGGTGGGGCATTTTAAACAGGTCACCTGAATATCTCGCTTGTTTTTGAAGATAGGAGAAAATGCATTAGACCAAACTGACTTGGTATCGGGGGGCTCATAATCTGGTATTACCAATTTTTCTGTAGGTGGAGGCGTCAAGGTGTTATAAAGGTCAACTCTGATTTTTTAAACGGAACAGTATATTTTTTTGCTTACATTCTGATAGAGTGTTTCAAGACGAATACAATGACCTATTATTAAGGTCATTCAAGGTCACTCAAGGTCAACTGCAAGAGAAAACTGATTATCTCAAAGCACACTTCGAACACTTTTGTATCTTCCGTAGTTGTTCGCATATCGCTCTTGTAATTACTAATAAGGGTCACAGAACATAAACAAACATTCATTCACCATGTAAGCTTGTTTATATCAACGAATGTTATTATGCACGTACTGCTTCCCTCATAATTCTATGACATTCACCATAAATAAGAACCATTTCTACTTTCTCTGCTATCGTCTAACGCTAACGCATTTTAGAAAACTGAACACAGACTCAATAAATATTACGAAGCTGTAGTCTAGTCGGTAGTCAAACTACTAATAACATTTCTGGATACCGGGGTAAGCATACAATGTGATTGTATGTTTATTTACGTTCTGTGATCCTTATCAATACTTACAAGAACGGTATGCCAACAACCAGAGAAGACACAAAAGTATTTGAAGAGTGCTTTCAGACATTTTATTTTCTATTGCAGTTGACTTTGGGTGACCTTGAATGACCTTCATAATAGGTCATTGTATTCGTCTTGAAACACTCTATCAGAATGTAAGCAAAAAAATATACTGTTCCGTTTAAAAAAACAGAGTTGACCTTTATATAACCTTGACGCCTCCACCTACAGAAAAATTGGCAATACCAGATTATGAGCCCCCCGATACCAAGTAAGTTTGGTCTAATGCATTTTCTCCTATCTTCAAAAACAAGCGAGTTATTCAGGTGACCTGTTTAAAATGCCCCACCCTGTATATATAACTTTATTGATTTCCCCTAGGGGTTACAATGCTTACACATCCTCCTCCTTATCCACAACCCTTTCTTCCTTCTCCTAACCTTAACTTAAACTTAAACTTACAATTAACCTTAACATTACAATTATAGTTAAAATTAAGATTTAAAATTAAAATTAAAGCTCAAATTAAAATTAAAATAAAAAAAAACAAAAAAAAATTAAAATTAAACTTATATCATAACATACACACCAAATTAAACATAAGATAAGAGAGAGAAACCTATTTACAAAAGCAAACCTTAAAACTACCTTAAAAATACCTTAGAACTACTTCTTACCCCACCCTACCCTTGGACCCCCACTTCCGGTCGCTCACCATTCACTCCATTACCTTCCCCTTCCTTCCCCCTCCCACTCCTCCCACTCACAACCCCACCCATTCTTCTTTCACTCTCCCCTTCCCTCCACTCCTCCAATCTTCTCATCCATTCCTCCCCTCCCCCTCGTCTTCCAACACTTCCCCCATCCTCTCTTGCCATCCACTCTCCTCCTCCAACCTCGTACACACCTCCCATACATGTTCCCAAGTCTCATTCTCCCACCCACACACTCTACACTTTCTCGCATCTTCATCCATCCATTACTTACCTCCCCTCATCCCATTTCCCAACCTAAACCTCGCCACCCTCTGCCATCTACTCTCCCCCCCACCCTTTCCCCAGATAACCCCGGCAGCCCCTCTCCCTTTACCATCCCGTACCACTTGTTATACCTGGAATTCCTTATCCTCTCCCATCTCTCCTCCTTCTGACATTTCTTCTCCCTTCTCACTAACTCCTCACTCATTTTCCGACTTCCGTTTCCGGTTGTGAGAGTGGCTGAAGTATAGAAAGATTGTGCGAGTTTTTGGTGTGAGAGCGTGGAGAGATAAAGGATTGAGTGGAGAGAAATTGGTGGGGAGGGGTGTGGAGAGGTTTTAGGTGCGAGCAGGTGATAAAGGGAAAGGACGAGAAGGTGGGAGAGGGTATATAAGGGAAGTGAAAGGAGTGCCTTCGAAAGAGGTTAGGACAGCGTGGCAGCAGGGAGTGTTACGCGGGAAGAGAGAGTGGTAGGTGGTGTAATCTGGTGGGAGACAAAAGCAGGTGGGAAGGCGGGAAGTTTGAAAAATTGGGCGGGTACGGTGAGATAGGTGTGAGAGAGAATGTGTGACGGAGGTGAAGAGGGCAAGGAAGAAGGAAGGGAAGGGCGAAGAGAGAAGAGTGGGGAGACCTTCTAATGCGGAAAGGGTGAGAAGGGAAAGTGTAATTAGAAGCAATAGTATGGGGAGTTTGGATATTCTGTGGGGAAAAAGGAGAAGAGAGAAGGAGGATGAGGAGGAGGAGGAAGGGGAAAGGGCCGGACTTAAGAGGAGCGCGATGTCAAAAAGGTCGCCGAAGGAGGGTGGTAAAGGGGAGGGGGAGCTGATTTGGAGGATGATGGAAATGGTGAAGGAGACAAGGGAGATAAAGTTGGAATTGATGGATGAGATGAAGGAGATAAAGGAAATGAGGGAGGAGTTGAGGAAGGAAAGGGAAGATAGGAGGAGGGTAGAAGAGGAGTGGAGAAAGGAGAGGAGGGAGTGGGAGTTAGAACGTAGGGAGGAAAAGGAGAGGAGGGAAAAATTGGAAAAGAGAGTGGAAAGGGTGGAGGGGGTGGTGGAGAAGGTAGAAGGAGTAATAGGGGAGATGGAGGGATGGAAAAAGGATGAAGGGGGTAGGGAAGGCAGGGTGCGAGAGGGAGAAATTGAGGAGAATAGAAGGAGAATAAGGAGGATGGAAGTAAGGCAGGATAGAAAGGAAAGGGAAGGGAGAAGGAATAATGTGATAATAAGGGGGGTACAGGTGGAGGGAAAGGATCTGAAAGAGGAGGTAATAAGGGTTTGAGAGAAGATGGGATTGAAGGTGGAGGGAGTGAAAGCAATATTTAAGATAGGTAAGGTGGGAAGGGTGGGGACTGGTATGATACTGGTGAAGATGAATGATTGGGAACAGAAAAGGAAAGTGATGGGGGAGAAGAGTAGGTTAAGAGGACAAAAGGAAAGACTGGATGATGATCTTACGGAGGAGGAGAGGAGGACAAGGTGGAAAATAGAAAGGGAAGCGGAGGAGGAGAGGTTGAAGGGCAAGAGTGTGCAGGTGGGGTATTTGAAAATGTGGGTAAATGGGAAATTAAGGAGATGGGATGAAGTCGAGGAGAATTGGATGGAGGAGCAGGGAAACGAGTAGGAGGGGGGCGTGGGGGGAGGGAAAAAAGAGGAGTGTGGAATGCAAGGTGGGATTCTGGAATGTGGCGGGTTTGAGGGGGAAGGATGTGGAGTTCTGGAAAGGGCTGGAGGATTGGGATGTTATGGTGTTGATGGAGACCTGGCTGGAAGAGAAGGGGTGGGGACAGATAAGGAGGAGGTTGCCAAGATGGGAGGTCGCCACTTGGGATGCGCAATGGGCAAGAAGGGAGGGGAAAATGGGGAGGGCAAAGGGGGGTATGTTAGTGGGGGTAAGGAAAGAGATAGAGATGGAAAGAGGAGGAGTAGGTGGGAGGGAGGGAGTCGTAACAGTGAAGGTGAGGACAGAGGGGGGATGGTGGAAAGTGATAGGAGTTTATGTCAGGGGGGATTTACAAAGGAAGCTTGAGGAATTGGGGAAATGGATGGAGGGGAGGGAAGATGGTGTAAGGATGATTATACGGGGGGATTTTAACGCTAGGACAGGAAGGGAAGGGGGGGAAATAGGGGAGAAGGAAGAGGATATGGGGAAGGGGAGGAGGAGTTCTAGGGATACGAAAGTGAATGCGGAGGGGAGGTTGTTATGTGGTTATCTGGGAGAGAGGGGGTGGGGGATACTAAATGGGAATACGAAGGGGGACGAGGCAGGGGAGTGGACGTACGTAGGAGGCAGAGGAAACTCTGTGATAGATTATGTGCTGGGAGATGCAGAGACAAGAGAGGGTGTGGAGAAATTGCAGGTGGGGGAAAAGGTAGACTCTGACCACATGCCTTTGACGATATGGCTCAAAGGGGGAAGGGAAGGGTGGAGAAGGAAGGGGGGGGGAGAGAAGAGGAGGTTGGTGGGTGACTGGTCGGAGGAGGGAGTGAAGAATTTTAGGGAGAGATTTGGAAAGAGAAGTGAGGGAGGAGAGGGAGTGGAAGAGGATTGGAGAGAACTGAAGGATAGAATAAAGGGGGTGTTAGAGAGGGTGGGGAGAGAGGGAAAGGATAAGAAAGGGCAGAGAAAGGTTTGGTGGGATGAGGAGTGTAGGGAAGAAAAGAGGAAGGTGAGGGAAGAGTTGCGGAGATGGAGAAAGAGAGACGGAGTGGGGGGAGGAATATAAGGAGAGGAAGAGGAGGTACAAGGTGCTATGTGAGGGGAAGAAGAATAAGGAGAGGGAAAGATGGGTAAAGGAGGTGGAGGAGATAAGATCGGAGAGACAGGTATGGCAGCTAATAAGGCGAGAAAGGGGAAGGGGTTCGGGAGTAGATGAAAATATAAAGAGGGAAGAGTGGGATGCGTATTTTAAGGTGGTATTAGGGGGAGTAGAGTGGAGGGTAAGAAAGGGTGGTGTAAAAGGAAGGGGGGAGGATGAGGAGGGGGAAATAGAAAAGGGAGAGGTATATAGGGTATTAAAGGGTATGAAAGGGGGAAAAGCGGCGGGCGGGGATGGGATTATGAATGAGGTTTGGAAGTACGGAGGGGAAGAGGTGGTTGAGTGGCTAAGGAGGGTATGTAATAGGGTGTGGAGGGGGGAGGGGTGGCCGCATGACTGGACGGAGGGAATAGTGGTGCCAGTGGCGAAGAAAAAGGGCAGCAGGAAGGTAGGGGACTATAGGGGGGTAACGCTAACGCAAACGGCATACAAGGTATATGCAGCGGTGTTGGCGGAAAGGTTAAGGGAGGAGGTGGAGGGGAAGGGCCTGCGAGCCAGACGGGTTTTAGAAAGGGTCTGGTGTGTATAGATAATATTTATGTTCTTAATTATCTGGTGAACAGGCAGGTGAGGAGGAAGAGTCGAAGGCTGATAGTCATGTTCGTGGACTTGAGAGCGGCCTTCGACTCAGTAAACAGGGAAATCTTACTAAGTGCAATGGAAAAAAGGGGGGTGAGGGAGGGACTGGTGGGTAGGTGCGAGGAAGTGCTAAGGGAAACGAGGAGTAAGGTAAGAGTGGGGAATGAGGAAGGGGTTGCCCGCTAAGCCCATTGTTGTTCACGATGCTGCTGGCGGATTTGGATGAGGTGATGGAGAAGGGGGGCTGGGGGGGAGTGAAGGTGGGAGGTAAAAAGATATACACCTTGGCATACGCGGACGACATAGCGTTGTTGGCGGAAGAGGAGGAAGGGATGAAAGGGATGATAGGGGTGATGGAGCGGTATCTGGAGGAGAAGAAGCTACAACTTAATGTGGAGAATATTTAAAATGTATAATACACAATATTAATATAAAAATTATTATGTAAAATATTCATTACTTTCAGCGAAGTTTCAAATATAAAGACTGAAAGCAAAAAAGCATACAATTATAATTTTCATACAAACTTTAAATACAGATCACTTAATTCTTGTCTAGGTCTTGGTATTTTAACTGGCCAATTTTAATAACTAGTTTCCAGATATTCTTCATTTTAACCTACACCTGTCAAACGTTTTCCTATTCCCTGTAATACTTGCATGATTCTTCTTGTGGCATTTTAATAATTACTACCAGGCATCCTTCACTCATATAAAATATTACAATTTCACAGCGACAGCATCTATACATGGAATGCACCAAAATACTTTTGC
This sequence comes from Lasioglossum lativentre, assembly GCA_916610255.1. Taxonomy (NCBI): domain Eukaryota; kingdom Metazoa; phylum Arthropoda; class Insecta; order Hymenoptera; family Halictidae; genus Lasioglossum; species Lasioglossum lativentre. The sequence goes on along the minus strand of OU744359.1, from coordinate 27,005,211 downwards.
TTCATGAAATAAATTATTTGCTTCATGAAACAAGCAATTTATCCCTTCGTTTACGTACTCTCTATATCTGTAGTAACTTCATATACGTTTTGGGCACATACATGATTTTCAGCCTACTTTGCGCCACTATAATCTAAAAATCTTGAAAATTTTCTTCTCAATACACGGAGACGGAGAATTTTTTCTTCAGTATCTCAATAACAGGTTCTCAAATCCTTGGGAGTCCTCAGAGAATTTTATTTGGTACAGATTGCATCGTCTGTAAAATATAATTAAATAAATCACAAAGTATCATGTTCATTGCTTTTGAACTAACTATTTATAGACAGAATTTACTTATCTCAAATATTTTAGTCAGATTTTAGCATCCAATTGATATATATTCGGATTCTACCGTAAATGTACAGAGTATACCGCTTGAAATTACATATATATATTCATTACACCCTGAAGCATTCTGTACGAATGTCGAATCTTTTCAAAAGCGGCTCTTAGACCAAATATTATTACCTTTTTGTACTTAAATCTTGGAGTCATTTTTTACCTGTAACATTAAACAATGCAACTTAAAAGTTCAAGAAACCAATAGCTTTAGAAAATAAAATTATGTAAAGACGTGTGATTTTATTACACTGTGCAGGTGATGTTATGCCATATTACTTATTAACTGATAGATCCGTATAGATAAGTATAAATAACAGACTTACGAGAGCAAAAATGATAAGTATTGATCAAAATATATTCACAAAATGCTTAACAGCAATACAGAGTACGCTAATAAATGAAATAGCGTTAGAGATAGATATACAAAATAGATACACGGATTGGCGAATCTGGAAGATGTGTAACCACTAATAAATTCAAAATGAACATTACCATGTTTTCTTCTTGATTTTCGTCTCGTACTGTCTTGAAGAATCGCCCATTAAATTGTCTCCCACATATTGCCGATATATATGTATGGCTTGGACTAGACCGCACCAGCGCTTTTCTCGTAACAGTAAGTATTCCACAAAAGTGGCGGAAGGAATACTGCAGCATATCTTTGTGGCAACATGATGACCTAAAACAATTTTTCAAGAATTAATATACGTAATTATTATTTTATGTATATAAAGAAAGTTCAATATAACAATATAATTATTTTACAATATATATCAAATACATTGGACTAGTTCCAAAAATAAAAATTAGTAAAATGTTAAGAAATACGTGAAACAAGAAAGCATTATTTACTTTTAATGTTGTAAGTAACAGTAAATGACCTAAGGATTTCTAAAATAAATTAGATAAAACACCTTGTACTTACAGGTTTATTAATGCTTTTTATCTGAGAATATAATACTTTTCATGATCACAAGTTACATGTCAATCACCGTTAAAACATTTGCTCGCAATAATCAGGATCTGACCAAGTTCAAATGAAAATAGTTCAGCTAATAGTTCTGCTTCGTACACCACCTGTAACAAATAAATTTGAAAAATCACAAAGTATCGTATTCATTGCTTACAAAAATGATTATATTTCATAGGCAGAATATACTTATCTAAATTATCATTTTTACACAGAATTATTCAGGAGCCGTGAAAGCAATTCTACACATTTGTATAATTTTGCAGTACTTCACTCTTCGTTGTCACTATTTTAATTCACAATCAGATTAATTTCAAAAATTTAATTATGCATGCATTTCGTTGGATGTATTATATTTACATTTAATTATTGTACTCTTCTTTCATAAACTTTATATTTCAATACAGACATTATCGAAAAAATATTACGAGTAACATAATTATATCCTAACCTTTATTTTAGACTCTCAAAACTATTCATTTTAACACTTCAAATATTAATTAGTTTAGGTACATTTTACAGATCCATCATCATACTAAACATGGATTTGACACTTCACATCAAACGCACATAACCCGAAATTAATCACGACTTGGCCGCATTTTCATCACTGTCCAAAATTACTGTTTACTGTACGCAATCATACAATTTAGCTTTAGCTTTAATCGCACACACATGCATTTTACCAATATATTTAGAACAGTGAAAACTAGAATTGCTTTTACATAACAAGTAATTATGGTATTATTCATGAATGAAATATGAATATGTAAAATACGCCAGTAATGGTTGAAAAATCAATTTCTGGACTAAATCGACATAAATAGAACCGCAACGGGTTAATACATGCATTTTTACGTAATCTTGTTTGCCATTCACCATCAGTAAAAAAAAAATAAAATAAGTCACATAAACAGTACCTGGTTTATTCCATCCGAACCTTTTTTATAGGTAGAAATATTTATCTTACTCATGTATTCTCAATCCTCTTGACTTAAAACCGTAGCATTTACTCACATTTTTTTTAATTACCTATAAAATTAAGGGTGCGCTGGAGCCAGACCAGAATTTAGAATTGACTTCAGCGACAGATGCGGAGAAACTAAGAAGCTCCTGGACAAGGATAGAGAGATCCTTGTCTCTCCTACAGAGCTGTGACAGAGAGGGAGTCCGTCACTCGCAGGAGAGACAAAGAAACCGAGAAGACAGAATTTACCGCGCGGCTTGATTGTTTGATGAAAAAGATGAAACCCGTTCCAATTTATTTCAGCGAAGAAGCAATATTTCTTAATAATTTTTAAGTGGAAATATTCGGAATATTATTTTGGGTAACCGTACAGAGCCCTTTTTTGGAAAAAGTGTACAGAAAACAATATCTTCTATAAAAACGTACACTTTTATTTTTCATAAAGTTCCAAGAGCCAAATTGAAAAAAAGGGCTCTGTACGGTTACCCGAAATTGAACAAAGAATGTTTTAAAAAAAGAAACGTGAGAAAACATTGCTTCTTCGCTGAAATAAATTGGAACGGGTTTCATTGTTATGAAAGAACCATTTGGATTTCAAGATGGCTGCTTCATTTCCGCGCTCTCAGCCGCAACGCAGTCGTCGTGTCTCAGAGAGAGGGAGATCTGTCACTCGTAGGAGAGACAAAGACAGATACATAACCCAATAATCTGATGTTCCGATGAAGCTAAACCAATATTTTGAAGCGAAGAAGCAATATTTTATAATAATTTTTTGTTGAAATATTCTTTATACTATTTCGGGTAACCGTACAGAGCGTTTTTTTGGAAAAAGTGTACAGAAAAAAATATCTTCTATAAAAACGTACACTTTTATTTTTTATAAAGTTGCAAGATCCAAATTGAAAAAAAGGGCTCTGTACGGTTACCCGAAATAGAACAAAGAATGTTTTAAAAAAAGAAACGTGAGAAAACATTGCTTCTTCGCTGAAATAAATTGGAACGGGTTTCATTGTTATGAAAGAACCATTTGGATTTCAAGATGGCTGCTTCATTATCGCGCTCTCAGCCGCAACGCTGTCATCGTGTCTCAGAGAGAGGGAGATCTGTCACTCGCAGGAGAGACAAAGACAGAAAGATAATCCATCAGCCTGATGTTCCGATGAAGCTAAACCAATTTTTTGGAGCTAAGAAGCAATATTTTAAAATAATTTTTGTGTTGAAATATTCTTTATATTATTTCGGGTTTATATTATATCTTCTATAAACACGTACACTTTTATTTTTTATAAAGTTTCAAGAGCCAAATTGAAAAAAGGGCTCTGTACGGTTACCCGAAATAGAACAAAGAATGTTTTAAAAAAAGAAACGTGAGAAAACATTGCTTCTTCGCATCAATAAATTGGATGGGGTTTCATTGTTATGAAAGAACCATTTGTATTTCAAGATGGCTGCTTCATTATCGCGCTCTCAGCCGCAACGCTGTCATCGTGTCTCAGAGAGAGGGAGATCTGTCACTCGCAGGAGAGACAAAGACAGAAAGATAATCCATCAGCCTGATGTTCCGATGAAGCTAAACCAATTTTTTGGAGCTAAGAAGCAATATTTTAAAATAATTTTTGTGTTGAAATATTCTTTATATTATTTCGGGTTTATATTATATCTTCTATAAACACGTACACTTTTATTTTTTATAAAGTTTCAAGAGCCAAATTGAAAAAAGGGCTCTGTACGGTTACCCGAAATAGAACAAAGAATGTTTTAAAAAAAGAAACGTGAGAAAACATTGCTTCTTCGCATCAATAAATTGGATGGGGTTTCATTGTTATGAAAGAACCATTTGGATTTCAAGATGGCTGCTTCATTATCGCGCTCTCAGCCGCAACGCTGTCATCGTGTCTCAGAGAGAGGGAGATCTGTCACTCGCAGGAGAGACAAAGACAGAAAGATAATCCATCAGCCTGATGTTCCGATGAAGCTAAACCAATTTTTTGGAGCTAAGAAGCAATATTTTAAAATAATTTTTGTGTTGAAATATTCTTTATATTATTTCGGGTTTATATTATATCTTCTATAAACACGTACACTTTTATTTTTTATAAAGTTTCAAGAGCCAAATTGAAAAAAGGGCTCTGTACGGTTACCCGAAATAGTATAAAGAATATTTCAACAAAAAATTATTATAAAATATTGCTTTTTCGCTTCAAAATATTGGTTTAGCTTCATCGGAACATCAGGTTATTGGGTTATGTATCTGTCTTTGTCTCTCCTACAAGTGACAGATCTCCCTCTCTCTGAGACACGACGACTGCGTTGCGGCTGAGAGCGCGGAAATGAAGCAGCCATCTTGAAATCCAAATGGTTCTTTCATAACAATGAAACCCGTTCCAATTTATTTCAGCGAAGAAGCAATGTTTTCTCACGTTTCTTTTTTTAAAACATTCTTTGTTCAATTTCGGGTAACCGTACAGAGCCCTTTTTTTCAATTTGGCTCTTGGAACTTTATGAAAAATAAAAGTGTACGTTTTTATAGAAGATATTTTTTTCTGTACACTTTTTCCAAAAAAGGGCTCTGTACGGTTACCCGAAATAATATTCCGAATATTTCCACTTAAAAATTATTAAGAAATATTGCTTCTTCGCTGAAATAAATTGGAACGGGTTTCATCTTTTTCATCAAACAATCAAGCCGCGCGGTAAATTCTGTCTTCTCGGTTTCTTTGTCTCTCCTGCGAGTGACGGACTCCCTCTCTGTCACAGCTCTGTAGGAGAGACAAGGATCTCTCTATCCTTGTCCAGGAGCTTCTTAGTTTCTCCGCATCTGTCGCTGAAGTCAATTCTAAATTCTGGTCTGGCTCCAGCGCACCCTTAATACCACTGACAAATTTTGATACTAAATATAGACACACTATGCATAGAAAATATATAACCAGAGAGTAATGAGAGTGCTCACGCCCGGGTTTTGGCCGTGCTGTAGGGATATTGGCGCCACTAGCGCAAATTCCCTAGACCCGCGTCTAGTGTTAGCTCCGACGAGGTTGGTACCTCCGACCTCTGAGGATGAAAGCCGAGAGGGAACGGAATTCCCTCTCTCGACTGCCAACCACCGATCGAGTAGGACGCGTTCGTCTTGTACGCTCGATCGGCCATTTTAAAAACGTTATTAAATATACAGTGTTACGGTTACACCCACGTGTACCATTATTAAGGGGGAAGGGTACCCTCGAGACTCCCTAGAATTCCCCTAGAATACCCTAGAAATCTGGCCGAAACTTGGGTTTGCCAAATTACGTTTTTCGTCCTTATACGAGCATATTTTGGGCTGGATGAGGGCTCAATCGAAAGAGGAAAGTTCAGCGCATGGTGAGCTGGTCATGACGTAACGAGATTATGTTGATATCTAATAATATGAGTGTCCAAAGTAGGGAAAAAAGTCGAGAAATCACCCGCAGAATCCCAATGTATTTTTCTGTTACAAAAAGAGTTTTTGACTGCTGTCATAACCAGCGCACCATGCGCTGAACCTTCCTCTTTCGATTGAGCCCTCACCCAGCCCAAAATATGCTCGTATAAGGACGAAAAACGTAATTTGGCAAACCCAAGTTTCGGCCAAATTTCTAGGGTATTCTAGGGAAATTCTAGGGACAAATCCTGAAAAGTCACGTGACTACCCTTCCCTCTTAACTTCCTTTCCTAAAACGTGAAGCAGAGTAGGCTGCCATTAGTACCGCGTTTGTACGCGACTTAGAATCCTACAATTGGTGGCCCCGACGTGATCACTTCGTCACGTTCTTTTCTCCTGGAAGGAAGGAAGGAAGTTCACGTTCCTGGGCAGAATCGATCCAGATTCGGTGACTCTGCCGAGGACGTTGCTGCTGTAGCCGCTAGTACGTGGTATCATCACCCCGTGCACGCCCGCGTCCTGCCGACCACGAGGGTCCTTGCCGCCAAGCCGCCATCGTGGACGCCGCCTGCGTCCTTTCCTGTTTAGCCGCCATCCTACATTGCAGTTTCTGCCGTGCGAAGGGCGGAATTCAACGGCGTAGCACACGTTGTGCGAAATTCAGTAAGTGCGAGCGTCCATTCCCTATCACGTACCGTGCGAGCCGGTTATCGAGAGTCCCTCGCGCATCAATCGTCTCTTCCCCGTGCGCGCTGTTCGCCACGTGACGAAATTTGAAAAGCGGTACCGTACCGCTCGCGCGTGCGCCGTCCGAGATCATCGCCGTGTTCGAAACGCGCGTGGGAATCTGTAACTGGGGTAAAGTGTGTTTTCAAATTTGATATTACGCGCTTCCGTGTGCAATTATGACTGCGCCGAGGTCGTCGCCCGGTGAGGCGGACCCTCTCCGTTCGTTGGTCGAGCAGCGCATAGATTCTTACCGTATTCCGAAGATTCCTACATTCTTCCGCGAGGATCCTGCATTATGGTTTTTTCACGTAGAGTCTTCGCTTGCAGTGTCTCGGATCACGACACAAAAGACGATGGCCGACATCGTTGTGTCCGCGCTAACGTTCGAGGAGATCGCCACGATTAGGGATATTTTATCTGTGTCCCCTCACCCCGAAGATCTCTATGATCAAATAAAAGCGCGAATCATTTCTAGCTATTCCACGTCGGCTGAAGCTCGTTTGCGCCGTTTATTGAAGGGTGAGGTCGTTATCGATGGGAAGCCATCCCACATCCTTACACGTTTACGGAATCTGAACGACGGGACGTGTAACGATGAGGTGATCCGTGCGATTTTCATGGAGCAGCTTCCAACTCAGGTTCGCGCTGTTTTGGTAATGTCGAAGATCACCGACCTTCAAGAATTTGCCGAAATGGCTGATAAAACCGTGGAGGCGTCGGGCGCTCCCGCGCCCGCGATTTCTGCGATTTCAGCTCGTAATCCGTCTTCAGCAACACCTGCTGCTTACCGAGCTCCTTCCAATCGCGAACTCGAGGAAAAGGTTGAGCGCTTAACTAAGCAAGTCGCCGAATTGCGCGCGAACGTCGATTTTCGAGGCCGTAGTTTCCGTCGTGGGCCCCCACCCCGCAGAAATTCACAAAACCGCTCAAAATCGCGCGGAGATCGCGTATGCCGCTTACACCGTAAGTACGGGAAAGACGCGCGTCATTGCATTAGTCCGTGTTCATGGGTTCCGGAAAACTAATCCGTGCCGGCCGCGTGGAGGCGAGCGCGTTTAGCACGGAATCTCATCGTCTCCTTGTCCGTGACCGCGACCTTGGTATAACATTCTTGATCGACACTGGCGCAGATATTTCTTTGTTGCCGGTTATTAAGGCTGCCAAGGGTCGCGCGACTGGTTTTAAGCTCTATGCAGCCAACGACTCAGCCATTGAAACATTTGGCGAGAAGCGTCTGGCAATTAATCTCGGCCTTCGCCGTGTTTTCACCTGGAATTTTTGCATCGCCGCGGTGCCGTATCCCATCATTGGCGCAGATTTTCTCACGCATTTCGGCCTCGTGGTCGATCTGCGAAATCGAAAAATAATCGATCCGTTGACGCAGATTTTTGCCGTCGGTGCGGTCAAGTCTTCACCAATTGTCAACGTGAAATCAATGAACCCCGCGTCTCCCTTCTCAGGAATTCTCGCGGAATTTCCAGGCGTTCTGGGGCTTGCTCAAAATAATTGCAACTCGCCGCGCGATGTATTGCATCATATAGTCACCGAGGGCCCCCCCGTCGCCGAACGCGCGCGGCGATTAACGAGTGATAAACTCGCAGTGGCAAAGACAGAATTCCAACGGCTCGTCGCCGAAGGAATTTGTCGTCCCTCTAGTAGCCCCTGGGCCAGCCCCATCCACCTTGTTCCCAAGAAGGATGGGGGTTGGAGGGTGTGTGGCGACTACCGTCGTCTGAATTCAGCCACAATTCCGGACATGTACCCAGTGCCGCATTTGCACGATTATTCGATAAATCTCCACGGGAAATCGGTTTTCTCCAAACTAGATTTACATAGAGCATACCAACAGATCCCCGTCGCGCCGTCCCATGTCGCCAAAACGGCCGTTATTACCCCTTTCGGGTTGTTTGAATACCTGGCAATGCCTTTCGGTCTCAGAAATGCCGGACAAACATTCCAGCGCTACATCCACCGTGCCCTCGGTGACCTCGAGTTTGTGTTCGCGTATATCGATGACATTCTCATCGCTTCCTCGAACATCAAGGAGCATGAGAGTCATCTTCGCATTGTTATGCAAAGGTTGCAAGATCATTCACTTCGTTTGAATATGACCAAATGTGAGTTCGGCCGACCTTCACTCGAGTTTTTAGGACACGTGATCGACCAGAATGGTTCCTCGCCGATCCCCGAAAGGGTGAAAAGCATTCTTGATTTTCCCAAGCCTCAGACCGTGTCTGATCTCCGCAGATTCTTGGGAATGGTGAATTTTTACCGCCGTGGCATTCGTCGTGCCGCCGACGTGCAGGCGCCCCTGCACGAATACCTTCGAGACTCGAAAAAGAACGATAAACGCGAAATCGTTTGGAATTCGTCTGCCGAGGAAGCGTTTGCAAGAGTCAAAACTGACCTCGCAAACGCAACCTTACTTAATCACCCGTCTCCCGATGCGGTAACGCGCCTCGTTACGGATGCATCCGATTTCGGAATGGGCGCGTCATTAGAGCAGCAATTGCGAGAGGCATGGAAGCCATTGGCATTTTTCTCCCGCAAATTCACACCATCACAACGCAATTACAGTGCGTATGATCGCGAATTGACAGCCGTATACGAATCATTGAAGCATTTCAGACATTTTCTCGAGGGTCGCGATTTTCACATATTAACGGATCACAAACCCCTCACGTACGCATTTAAACAACGTGCCGATAAGGCATCACCCCGCCAACTTCGGCAATTATCCTTCATATCCCAATTTTCTACTCGAATCGAGCACCTGCCAGGCAGCGAAAACGTCGTCGCGGATTCGCTATCGCGCATCGATTCCTTACACCTCGCGGCAGATATCTCTTTAGAGGAGCTCGCGACAATGCAGGAATCGGACGATGAATTGAAGGATCTTTTGTCCTCTACTGACCACTCGCTAGTTTTACGGCGAATTCGGTGGGGACCTACTAATATACCGATTGTATGCGATCAGATGGGCGAAACCTTGCGCCCGTATATTCCAGCTCCAGCGCGCAAGGCTGTATTTGATAAATTTCACGCGCCCGCACACCCGAGTGCAAAAATTATGGATCGCGTTATCCGCAAGCGATATGTTTGGCCGCGAATGCATCGTGATATCGCGAATTGGTCAAACGAATGCGTAGAATGTCAGTCATCAAAAATAACGCGTCATAATCATGTGAAACCGGCTGAGTTCGTCGCACCTGACGAGCGTTTCAAGCATGTTCATATGGACATCGTCGGTCCGTTACCGGCGTCCGAAGGTTACCGTTACTGCCTAACTATCATTGATAGATTTTCGAGATGGCCAGAGGCAATTCCTCTCGCGAACATTGAAGCCTCCACCGTATGTAGAGCGTTTGTTGACCAGTGGATCTCGCGGTACGGCACCCCGGAGACTCTTACGTCTGATCAGGGTAGTCAATTCGAATCAAAGCTTTTTACCGCGCTTCTGCAATTGTCCGGATGCCGCCGCATTCGGACCACCGCGTTCCATCCAGCCTCGAATGGCATGATCGAGCGATGGCATCGTTGCCTGAAGGCCTCGATCATGTGCCACGCGAACCCTTTGTGGTCGCGTGTATTGTCCACTGTGTTACTTGGTCTTCGGAACAATGTCTTGGATACCGGTTCGTCACCCGCGGAGTATTTGTACGGAACGTCGCTGCGCATTCCGGGAGAATTTGTACTTCCCGACGACGGTCCCGCGGATCCGCAGATATTCATTGAGGAGTTCCGCGAACACATGCGCGCCGTAAAGCCCGTTCCTGTTGGGCAACACCACAAGAAACGCGTGTTCACGTTCAAAAATATGGAAACGTGTACACATGTATTCTTACGCGCCGCACCAAACAAGAAAGCGCTTGAAAGGCCATACTCGGGGCCGCATAAGGTTTTGAGCCGTCCATCTGACCGCATATTACAGATTATGGTGAATGGAAAAGCACGCTCTGTCTCGGTCGAAAACGTGAAACCTGCGTATCACATCCGCGATGACCTGAATACAGTATCCAGCGGTACCGCAGGCACATCCTTTTGTAACGCTCCGCGAACGTATGCGCGAACAAAAACCGTGCGCATTAACTCGCCGACGTAGGATTAATTTGATCAATAGTATATGCACATAGATATATAAGTTAGTTTTAAGATTTATGTATCGTAGTGTAGTTGCGTACCTATTGTAAAGTACCATTAAGGTAATAAAAATCGTGTTTGCGACAAGCACCGCGTTGCCGTACACACTCGGGAGGGAGTGTGTAGGGATATTGGCGCCACTAGCGCAAATTCCCTAGACCCGCGTCTAGTGTTAGCTCCGACGAGGTTGGTACCTCCGACCTCTGAGGATGAAAGCCGAGAGGGAACGGAATTCCCTCTCTCGACTGCCAACCACCGATCGAGTAGGACGCGTTCGTCTTGTACGCTCGATCGGCCATTTTAAAAACGTTATTAAATATACAGTGTTACGGTTACACCCACGTGTACCATTATTAACTTCCTTTCCTAAAACGTGAAGCAGAGTAGGCTGCCATTAGTACCGCGTTTGTACGCGACTTAGAATCCTACAGTGCCCATTATAGTGCTGCCCCCTACTCGAGTGCTTAGCCTGGATCAGCTCCATTCTCCACACTCAGTCCGGACAATAACCATTCTCCACGGGGGTGTCCCACTTGGACTCCGACCGATTGGACACGTCCCGATTGGACTGTCCCGATTGGACGCGTTCCTTTTCGACTCCGTGCCGATTGGACTCGTGCCGTTTGGACGCCGTGCCGATTGGACGCCGTGGCGGCTGTATTCATGACGTTTGGACGCCGTAAATTTTATAATCATTGCTTTTCGAAGTCTACATACGGTGATATTGTATTGTGAAATATATGGGAACCTATTAAATTTGGATCTGAATTTTAATTTTTATGTGTTTCTTGAGACTCGTGCCTTTTGGACGTGTGGCGGATGTAGATAATGTAGATTCTTGATGTAAATATGAAGATAATGAAGATTTCTGTTAATGTTAATTTTATCGATTAATTTGTTAACATTTATTTTGTTTTTGGTTTCCTACCAACGAATTTATTGAAATAACAAAATTATAACAGATTCAAATAAATATTCAAAGAAGTAACACGTCATTTTATTTAGAGGACTATATTACAATATTACACCTCTACAGACGCCGCACAGTGCGGCCACCTGTGGACAAAAGTCGAAAATGCAACTATCCTCCACACCTTGTTTGGCTTTTCTAATCCCTTCAGAGATGTCTCTAGTATATGAAACAAATGGTGGGAATCTAAAATTAGCACAACAAACGTCAAGAATCACGTTTGCATAAGTGGCAGAGAGCTCGTTAGACAGCTCATCGGAAAAATCACGCGAGACCTGGCCCAATCAATTACTGACTTTTGTAATTAAGAACGTTGTTTTGTGTCCTTTCCTTAAATTTTGAATATGGAAGGTATCGAAGAAGGTGAATAATATCCACTTTTCCTGTTTCATTAACCATAATAATAGTTTCGTAGCAATAAACAAGACACTAAGTTAGAAGCAAGTTTTAATGACGTTAGTATCTTCAGATAAGCTTTTCTCAATTACGGGTCAAAACATCCTGGGGTTTTGATATATTTCGATTTCGCAACTATTATACTTCACAAATATGTAAACATTTCTTGCTTCAAACTGCTTTGAAGGGCTCTGTGCTCTTCTTTACCACGCGTATGCGTCAAATCTTGTAATCGAATTTTAAGCCTCTTCCCATAAACCAATCTTACTGAAATTTTATATACACACTTGCTTCCTATGACAATAAAAGTAGAAAATAAAATATATAAAAAACTTTTTAAGAAGTTTTTTGTATATAATTTTTTTTTCTGTTTAGAAAACAATACGAACCTCAGAAATGCAGATTTGCTCGAATTTTGGATTAAATCATAGAAGCTCAATAAAATTTCTGCATTACACTCCATTATCCAAGGCCTTTTAAAAATATCGATACCTTCCGATACAACACACGGAATTATAAGGAAAACTGTTGAGAGATATGACTTGGAATTAAGAAAAAAGTGGAAGAAATGTGCGCGTCAGCGGGCCAATTTACAACGTCACCATAGTGTTTGGTTGAACAATTATCTGTTTAAGCCGGACGATCTACTTTCTATATCTCGAGAGCACCCACCACTCTCCACCATCCATCCCACTGAAAACCCTTCTTCAAGCCTGGAAAGGCCACAAGTTGATTTCGAGGTAGCATCGCGAAAAACTAAAATCCGAAAAATTCAAGATCTACTTTCAAGATCATCCGTCTCAAAATAAGTCAATCGCGATTGATTGTCAGGCAAAGGTTGCATCATACGAAATAATTTCATTGATCCTAGATTTGGATTTATCCGAACGTAAATATATAATTCTCCGATCATTTCATTCAGTAACCAACATACTTCCAAGTGTCAAGGCTGTTAGGCAAATGAAAAAATCGTTTTTGTCGGTTGTGTCTGCAACAGAAACTTCTGCAGAAGTAAAATTACAAGATTTGCTGAGTAAGACATGCGATAGTATTCTAAGAATGATCAACGTTTATGACTATACCGACTTGAAATTAGTTTGCAAATGGGGATTTGATGGCAGTTCTAGCCACAGCACCTACAAACTTCCATATAGTGAAAACGGTCTAGCCACCGACGAATTTTTGTTTGTAATAGCTTTTGTGCCCCTTAAAGTGGTACATGGGAATAGAGATTTGTGGGTAAATACTCATCCTTCCTCCACCCTTTTTTGTAGGCCTATCAAACTTATCTTTCTAAAAGAGAGTGAGGCCCTAATTAGGGAACAGGAGTCACAGATATTAGCGGAAATACAAAACCTCTCCCCATACCGATTTAATTCAAGTGGTACCGAAGCGACTATCACTTTTCAGTTTCACTTCACTATGATAGATGATAAGGTGGCTAACATTCTATCAGAAACGAATTCCAGTGCAAAGTGCTACATATGCAAAGCCACTCTGAAGGAGATGAATACAGAGAAGGTGTATGATAAAATTCCTAACGCAGAGCAGTACCGTTTTGGCTTGTCCACACTGCATTGATGGATTCTTTTTTTTGAATGTCTATTAAATATTTCATATAGACTTCCGTTCAATGTCAAAATTTTTCTTCGGTTCAAAAATGTCAGTTAACGGGTGACGCTCTGAAAGTAATATTTGACAATAACAAGAAACGTATCCAACAGCTCTTCAAATCTCGTTTATCACTTACTGTGGCCAAGCCAAAACAAGGATTCGGATCTTCGAATGATGGCAACACAGCCAGAAAATTTTTTGCCAATTCACAGATCAGCTCTGAAATAACTGGCTTGAATGAAGAGTTAATAATCAACTTTCATCTGATTTTGAGAATTTTGTCTTCTGATGCGCGAGTCAATGTTGATACATTTGGAGGTCTCTTGAATAGCTGGGAAGTGTCCTGTTGAGTACTCGCGTGATCCAGGCACTTCCCATTTAGCTTAGGCGGGTGTGGGGTTTTAGTGGGTAGCCACTGGGGACGGGCGCGCCTTCGGCGTCCCCCTCCCCGGTGGTAGTCCCACATAACCTCGGTTTCCCCCTCGGGGGCCGAGGTATGCGTAATGCATTTCCCCACAAAAAAAGGTCTCTTGAAACATACTTTGAAATTATATTTAGACAACTATGCTTGGTACTATATGCCGTGTACTGTACACAAAGTGCTATTTCATAGTTGTGAAATTATAATTGTGTTCGATCTCCAGATTGGAGTGCTCTCCGAGGAGGCTCTGGAGGCCACCCATAAAATAATTAGAAGAAATAGATTAAATCACACTAGGAAGAATAGTAGGGTAAATTCAAATACCGATCTTTTAAATTCACTTTTAATCTCTTCGGATCCTTTAATTTCTGCAAGCAGGCAGACCAATCACACGAAGTCGAGGCTTCCTTTGGAAGATATAGAACAATACTTATTGCTTATTGACAATGACACTTCAATCAATTCACTCCGATTTGACATAGAGAACGGGACAATATCATCCGATGACAATTATGGTATAGAACTATCTACTAACAGTGATAGCGATCAATGATACTGCGGTGTCGCATGTCGTGTCGATCCCGAAATTGGTCAATCGTATCACGACTAGGTTAACGGCGAAATGAATGTAAAATCAAAACTCCGGAGAACTGGTATTTATTAAATGAGTGCAAGGCTTGGCTTGCTGTCTCCAAGTCAGACTCGGCTGCGCTTGGAGTTGTTAATGGTTCGATAGTCGAAACAGTTCTGACTTCACAGAGTTCGCATCAAATTAGGGAAAGCTCGGAAGTAGGTGTGGTCTTGGAAAATTTTATGTGATTGGTTGAAGGGTGTATTTTGGAAAGTGGTGAAAGTGGTGGAAAATTAGGAAGAGTAGGAGTAGAGATAGATTTGGGTATAGGCGGCTACGGCTGTCACCTGGCTTTTTCGGGTTTTTCGCATTTACGGTCGTTATTGTCTCGAGTAGGTATTCCAGCTAACTGACCTTCAAGATAACGCGCTTGTCCCTTCGCAGAGGATTTTAAGACGGAACAGATACTCATACCATTTTCTTTCTCTATATACGTCAAAAACAATTATTTATTTTATATATTAATTTCCTTACAGAGAAAAACGAATTTATTTCCATAAGTTTATAAATGCTGTGCATTGCAATGTTTTTTTATTTTTCAAAAGTAAAAATTTATTATTTATATTTATTTATTACAGATATAATTAGTGACTTTATGTATATATTCATATATATATATATATATATATATATATATATATATATATATATAATTAGTGATATTATAAATATCTACTTCATAGGTATAGTCTATGGCCTATATTATGTAAATAGGCATACCTTTATTATTGTGAAGTTACTTATATATTCTGTCCATTATTATTGTTATAATGTTTATAAAATATTATTTGAAATTCAATTTTGAATAAAATTCAATTTAATTTTCGTTCATGTTTCCTCATTTTTGTAAATGATGCATTGAAGAGCACTTTTTCTTAACTGACCCCTGTTTCCATCGCTTGGAATATACAGGGTGTCCCACTGTATCGAGATTTTGTTATAAAAAAAGTGTTCCTACAAAAGTTGTTTGGTATGACGGGCTACGTTACGTGGTATTATTTGTTTTGTTGTGGGTTGAGTGGTGGATGACATTTCAAGGTCACCTTGATTTTTTTAAATGGAATAGTATATTTTTTTCTTTAGAAAATAATAGCGGGTAGTGAGACGAATCCAACGATATGGTACACCATATTATTCTGATTTGTTGAAGGTAAATTATTAGCATGTGTTTACATACTGCATCGGTCGACGGCCAACAGCCAGCAGCCGCTGCTATGTGACGTCGAATGCGTCGGTATTAAATTAGTGAAATTATGATATTATAAAAAGAGATTGAGGATTATTGTCGATGGCATAAATAATCAATTATAATTGTTACTTACTTGTTACATATTGTTTCGTCCTTCTACGTGTCCACCATCGTTGAAAATACACATTTGTAATCTTTTTATGAATTGTAACTGGCTAAATAATCATTTCGAAGATAAATGGATTGGACGCGGCGGACCAATTACATGGCCTCCAAGGTCGCCAGATCTTTCTTCCTGTGATTTTTTTCTGTGGGGCTATTTAAAACAAATAGTCTTTCAGACACCTGTAGAAAATGTAAATGATTTACGAACGCGAATTACGACCGCATGCAGATCAATATCGGAGGATGTACTAAAAAGTGTTGAGAAACAATTCATAAAAGATTACAAATGTGTATTTTCAACGATGGTGGACATGTAGAAGGACGAAACAATATGTAACAAGTAAGTAACAATTATAATTGATTATTTATGCCATCGACAATAATCCTCAATCTCTTTTTATAATATCATAATTTCACTAATTTAATACCGACGCATTCGACGTCACATAGCAGCGGCTGCTGGCTGTTGGCCGTCGACCGATGCAGTATGTAAACACATGCTAATAATTTACCTTCAACAAATCAGAATAATATGGTGTACCATATCGTTGGATTCGTCTCACTACCCGCTATTATTTTCTAAAGAAACAAATATACTATTCCATTTAAAAAAATCAAGGTGACCTTGAAATGTCATCCACCACTCCATCCACAACAAAACAAATAATACCACGTAACGTAGCCCGTCATACCAAACAACTTTTGTAGGAACACTTTTTTGATAACGATACCGTCTTCCGAGATATCCTGCTGATCTCGATACAGTGGGACACCCTGTACAGTGTGATCCCAAACGAAAGAAAGATACTTTGAGGTCTTATACGAAATTTCACACTGATCACGAATATACCATGTATTAAGGGTCACTTAATGGAGTTTAACCGTTTTTTCACGCAAAAACACTTGAAAAACTTCGAAAAAAATGGTATTTTGCGGTAAAAACTTAACCTCTATTCAGGGACCCTTAATATATGGCATATTCGTGACCAGCGTGAAATTTCCTATAAGAATCCGTCAAGAACAGACTTTTGTCCAGTCCGCCCATAAGAACGCCGCACTGTGCGCTGTGCCGATTGGAAGCCGTGGCGGTTGGATTCATGACGTTTGGACGCCGTAAATTTTATAATCATTGCTTTTCGAAGTCTACATATGGTGATATTGTATTGTGAAAAATATTATTAAATATGATTTGGAATCTATTAAATTTGGATCTGAATTTTAATTTTTATGTGTTTCTTGGGACTCGTGCCGTTTGGACGCCGTGCCGATTGGACGCCGTGGCAGTTCGATTCATGACGTTTGGACGCCGTAAATTTTATAATCATTGCTTTTCGAAGTGTACATACGGTGATATTGTATTGTGAAATATATGGGAACCTATTAAATTTGGATCTGAATTTTAATTTTTATGTGTTTCTTGAGACTCGTGCCTTTTGGACGCCGTGCCGATTGGACGCCGTGGCGGTTGGATTCATGACGTTTGGACGCCGTAAATTTTATAATCATTGCTTTTCGAAGTCTACATATGGTGATATTGTATTGTGAAAAATATTATTAAATATGATTTGGAATCTATTAAATTTGGATCTGAATTTTAATTTTTATGTGTTTCTTGGGACTCGTGCCGTTTGGACGCCGTGCCGATTGGACGCCGTGGCAGTTCGATTCATGACGTTTGGACGCCGTAAATTTTATAATCATTGCTTTTCGAAGTCTACATATGGTGATATTGTATTGTGAAATATATGTCACGAGTCAATTTGTGAAAAACAACGTTATTTTTTTTTTAATATTCTTATAGCTGGTATTCAGACATTTTCAAAACACTATAATAACATTGGTTTTAGTCAATTTGTTACCGAGATATAAAGTCTCAATAAGAGAGCTAGAGAAAACGACCTTTAAGGGACAGAAACTTGGCCTGGAGGGCCCACCGTGTCTTGGCAGTATGAATGTGTGAGTGTATCTGACGCACGAATGGATGAATGAAAGGGTGTATGCCTCGGGCCCTGTGCGCGAGGCCCCCCAGGACGGTTGGGTGCCAACCGAGCGCGTTTCCAGGTGGCGGATAGGAGAGTCAGCCTGGGCGACCCAGGGCCTGGACCACGTAGGCCGGTTTTTGCTTTCAGCACAACCAGGCCTGCGGGGGACGACCCGGCGACAGCCCAGGTTAGTAGGTGCTATAGGAATCCCCAGCGGCCTAAAAACCGTAAGTGGGTGAACGAAAGCCCTGCCGCGGACCAACTCCCCCAAGCCAAGGTGGGAGCTATCGTGCCGAGGGCTGAATGGCACCAGGGGTTATATGGTGTCTTAAACGATGCCCACGGGGTACCGGGCGACCCCCCGTGGTATTCTAGCCTTACCCCCGCAAGTCAGGCTCTGGGGGGGCGGACCCTAATTTCCTGTCTACTCGTGGGACTCTTATGGACTATATCATTTCAAAATTAAAAATCGATGAGACGGAGGAGGCGGTGGAAGGACCCCCAGCAGGGGGTACTCCACCAGCCAACACAGACGCTGCGGAAGTGAGACCGGCGGAGGTTACCTCTATGGATATAGAGACAGCCGACGCCGGGCCTGCCGCAGGTACTACGACTACGACTTCCGCCGCGGGGGCAGAGGCGGATACCGGTCCTGGAGCCGGGCAACCCCTGCATACTGCGACGGCGGTCACAACCAAGTCAAAAAGCAGTGGTGTGGCCAGGAAAAGGGCCCGCAGGGCCAGAATGGCTCTGAAAGGCCCAAACCCTGGCCCGGCACTGATACCAAAAGAGGCGAAGGGTGAGATCGCGGCAGAGGGTCGGGGCCTAAAAAGGAACCGGCAACCTGCGGGCGACACTGCTGAGCAGCCTCCAAAGAAAAGGGGTGGCCTTTTACCGGGCCCCTCCAGTTTCAGCGAGGCAGTCGCGGCCGGTAGAAGGGTAGCCATTACGCTGCCCGGCTACCCGGACGAACTGCTGTCGGCGGAGCAGGGGAACTTGGTGATCCAGGCCCTAGGGACGGAGATTGACGCCGTACCCGAGGGCCAGCCACTCCCCCTGTTCGACGAATGCAGGGCAGTGCAGGGGATCATCTGGATCACCTGCACGAACCCTGAATCAAAGACCTGGCTGGGTACCACGGTGGCCAAGATCAGACCTTGGGAGGGCGCATCCCTATCCCTCAAGGAGAGGGACTGTCTACCAAGGCTGAAGAGGGTCATCTTCATACCCGGACCAGAGGTCCTTCTGCAAAGAATGGCTCGACAGAACCCGGGACTCCGCACCGGCCTATGGCGGGTATGGGACCGGAGGGATGACGACGGAGGCACACATCTAGTCCTTGGTCTAGATGCGGAGTCCCTCAAGTTTCTTCAGGCCAAGGGCTTCGTGGCCCATGTAGGTATGGTCAGGGCCCTTTTCAGAGAGGGAACTGCTCGCCCTGCAGAAGGACACGGGCCCAAAGCAAGCACCAGCGGGACGGGGTATGCAGGTCCGAGTTGCGAAGACCCGGCCCCCAAAGCATGCCCTGCTCCTCAGCCTACTGACGGCAAGGCGAACACCGAGCGGCCGGTGCCGGTTATCACACAGGACCCCAACTCTAAGGGGGACTGTGTGATGGCCGACCCAGTGCCTAAGGCTGCTGAGCCCCCTACCAGACCAGGAGGTCCCCCCTGCAAAACCAGCAACAGGGGCAGGCCCTCCAAACAAACGGTCACGCTGAGAGCCGGGACCGAGGGGACGAGGAAGGGAACTCAGAAAACTATTCTGAGCTCCCTGAAGACCCCTCTCCAGAAGGGTACTGGGAGCAGGCCCGACGCTAAATCGGGACAGGCTCCCCTCAATCCAGGGGCGAAAGGAGGGAAGCCTTAACCGGCCTCCCCCCTGAAACCCCGATGAGCGATTGCGGGACGGCGGAAGCCCAAAAATGGCTTCGGACGGCACCGACTTTTCGCAGATAAACCTGCAGCACTGCAAAGCGGCCACGGACTTACTCCGACGACGCATAACAGTTATCCTCATACAAGAACCATGGATACACATGGGACATGTAGGAGGACTAAAATCAAACTGGGGCACCGTGATACAAGATACCACAGCGGCCGGGCCCAGGGCTTGCTTATTAATTAATAATAGGCTGAATGCCGTGGGCCTAAGTAGCCACTGCTCAAGGGATCTAGCGGCCGCCCTCATTAAAATACAGCTTAACGGCCACATGACCAAACTGGTAGTCTGCTCGGCATACCTGCCGTACGACGCTGAGGAACCACCACCAACTAAGGAACTCAGAGCGCTCGTGGAAGACTGTAGAGCTCAGGGACTCCAGCTGGTCATCGGCTGCGACGCAAACTCGCACAACACCCTTTGCGGCAGCTCAGACTGCAACAGGAGGGGCATAGCCCTTCTAGAATTTCTATCTGCTCATAATCTGGAGATTATGAACAAAGGAAACAGGCCCACGTTTGTGACCTCACGCAGGCAAGAAGTGATTGACATCACTCTCGGTACTGCTAAGGTATCACATACTGTCAAAAATTGGCGAGTCTCCGATGAGATCACCCTCTCGGACCATAGACTCATTTCCTTTAGGCTGGAGGGCGAGGCATGCGCCGTTCCGACGGGCCCCTACAGGAACCCCAGAGCCTGTGACTGGAGCCTCTATAAAGAGGAGCTAGCCACCAGGCTGGGGGGGCTGTTCGTGCGCCCAAGGACGACCAACGAGACGGAGTGTTCTGTTGCCGACATCCAATCGGCCGTCACCCAATCGTATGAACTCGCCTGCCCGGCTAAGTCAAGGAAAACCAGCAAAAAGGTCCCTTGGTGGAGCAATGAGCTCAATAAATCCAGGTTGAGAACTAGAAAGCTGTTCAATAGGGCCATGAAGATCAACTCTGAGGACGTCTGGAGTACCTACAGGGAATCCCAGAGGGACTTCAAAAGGCTCATAAAGTCCTCTAAAAGAGCGGCCTGGAGAAGCTTCTGTGAAGAAACGGAGGCCCTCCCCTTTGTGGCTAGGCTACGCAAGGTCTTCACAAGCGGGCCACTAACCACCTCGATTAATGACATCACCCTCCCAGATGGGAACATTGGTGATGACAATACACCGCTCTTAGAACATCTGCTGGAGGTTCACTTCCCGGGATCTACCCCGTTGAGCCAGGGGCAGCCGACTTTTTCGGCTGGTACCAGGAACAACTTGGGAGATCGCTGGAGAGTTGCCTCAGAGGTGTTCACGAAAGAAAGAGTACTTTGGGCTATACAATCTTTCGATAGATACAAAAGCCCTGGCCTGGACGGCATCTTTCCCGCCTTGCTACAAGAAGGCGGGGCTATCCTGTCTGATCGCCTAAGGGAGGTTTTTAAATCCTGCCTCGCCTTAGGTTATATCCCTATCTCCTGGAGAATGGCCAGAGTAGTCTTTATTCCTAAGGCAGGAAAAAGTGACTACAGCTCGGCCAAATCGTTCCGGCCGATAAGCCTCACATCCTTCTTACTCAAGACGATGGAACGGCTTATCGACAGATTTATTAGAGAAACAGCGCTGATCCAAACGCCTGTGCATGCCAATCAGCATGCCTACCAAAGTGGCAAATCAGTAGAGACGGCGCTCCACCACCTAGTTGGTTTCATTGAAGGAGCGCTAGCAAACAAAGAATCGGTCCTGAGTGTGTTTATCGACATCGAGGGTGCCTTCGATAACTCGTCCTTCGACGTCTTAGAGAAGGCCCTGGACCGTTTCAACATTAGGGAACCCCTGAGCGGATGGATCAGCAGCATGCTCAGGAACCGTACCATGAAGACCGAGGCGAACGGCTCGACAGTGTATGCCCGGGCCGGCAGGGGATGCCCTCAGGGGGGAGTCCTCTCCCCCCTACTGTGGACCCTGGTGGTCGACGGGCTCCTGAAAGAGCTGGTCGATGAGGGCTTCGTGGTCCAAGGCTATGCTGACGATGTATCCTTTTCAGTCAGGGGGAAACATCCTCTATTGTTAGGCAGGAGAATGCAAACAGCTCTTACGCTAACCCAAAACTGGTGCCTCAACCACAACCTCAGGGTTAACCCGAGCAAAACGGAAATGGTACTCTTCACGAGAAAGCGACGCTTTAACTTCAAAGCCCCCTCCATTTTCGGCACCGAACTACGAATCTCGGATGAGGTGCGTTACTTAGGTGTCACCCTAGACAAAAGGCTCACGTGGAAAAGGCACGTCGCCAGGCTATCCCAGAAGGCTATTAATACCTACTGGGCCTGTAAGTCGATGTTTGCTAGGACCTGGGGCCTGAAACCCCATGTGGTAAAATGGATCTATACTGCGATCATGGTACCACAGATGACGTACGCCTCCCTTGTCTGGTGGACCTCCATGAAGAAGGCCACACACAGAAGACTATTGGGAAGGGCCTACCGTCTGGCGCTAATGGGTATCACGGGCGCTTTTCACATCACGCCCACCCTGGCGCTGGGAGTTCTCCTTAATCTCGCACCCCCACACATAGTGGCGGAGAGCCTAGCGAGAAGTTCCGCCTTAAGACTCCATCTGGATAACAGATGGATCAAGTCAAGGTACGGCCACTCGACCCTACTGGACGCACAGGACCTTCAATGGATCATGTTGCGTGGTGGGGATAGATGTGAGCCGCACTATAACTTTACGGTTAAACACCAAACTCGCCTCCCTAATAGGTGTGACTGGGAGTCAAATGCTGGAGAGCTTCTCTCTCCGCAAGGCCTGGTCTGGTTTACAGACGGCGCAAAGAATAGAACCGGAGCAGGTGCAGGCGTCTGCGGTGTCAGCCCAAGGACTAGCTTATCTCTAGCACTTGGGCAACACGCTTCGGTCTTTCAAGCTGAAGTATGTGCTATCTTGGCCTGCGCTGAGCTCAACCTCAGCAAAGGCTACAAGAACAAACACATATATATTTGTAGCGACAGCCGCGCGGCAATTAGATCGCTGGGCAAAGTTATGACCAGATCTAAGCTTGTCCGTGACTGTGTTACAACCATAACGGAGCTGGCTGATCGTAATCACGTTAGCCTTCTGTGGGTTCCAGGTCACTCTGGAATCAAGGGAAATGAAGAGGCAAATAGACTAGCGCGTGAAGGCACCCGCTGCCAGAACGCAGCTATCTACAGACCTCTAAAACTGGCACCCAGTGTAATTAAAAACTGGAATAAGGAATGGGCGAGGAACCAGCTTGCCCATTTATGGAATTCCGAACCAGGCATGCGACACACTAAAGCTCTGGTGGAAGGGCCTAGTAAAGACCTCGCCATCAAGCTGTGTCATATGGACCGTCTAAAGGTGCGGCGGCTCGTGGGAATCACCACGGGCCACTGGTACACCGGTAAGCACTTGGCCAGGCTTGGTATCCAGATGGATTCTAACTGCCCAAGATGCGGGGAGGAGGACGAAACCCCTCTCCACGTACTATGGCACTGCAAAGGTACTGAGGCCCTAAGAAGTAAACTCTTAGGGCTTTCAAACCAAGGTGTCCTTTGTCTTAAGGCCGACGGGGTGGATGCACTCCTGGATTTTGCCAGAGAGGCCGCCCTGCTCGAGCGCCTTATTTAAGTCGGTAGCCCAACTTTCAACGGGCCCGGGTACAATGGTCCCATAGGACTGAGTGCCCGGTTCACCTTCCAATTCCAATTCCAATTCCAAGGGACAGAAAGGTAAAATAAATTAATTCTTAGAATTAAATAATTAATTATTAATTTTTTAATTATTTATTAATTTTTTAATTTTTTAATTATTTATTAATTTTTAAATTAATTAGGTAATATTTTTTAAATATTTATTTCGATTACTTTCAGGTTCTCGTGATAGCGAAATCCGATTTACGAGGAAACAGATTTTCCTCCTTATTAAAGGATATTTGAATAACACTACCAGTGTAATATCTGAACGCCTTCAGAATCAGATATTCGAACACCACGGGAGTTTAATTCAACTAAATAATAAAACAAGCATAATGCCGTTGGCGGGTAATTAGTTATCGTGCTTGGCGGTCACGATACGTACAATACACCTCGGAATCCGCCATTTTGTTTTTTCAAATTTTGAGTTCAGATTTGTAATCAGCAACCCTGAAAACCATAGAATACTAATTTTTGAACAGAACTAACAATTTTTTAACGTACGCGTTCGCCATATTGAATCCGCCATTTTGTTTTTTCAAAATTTGAGTTCAGATTTGTAATCAGCGACCCCGAAAACCATAAAATACTAATTTTTCAACGGAACTAACAATTTTTTAACGTACGCGTTCGCCATATTGAATCCGCCATTTTGTTTTTTCAAATTTTGAGTTCAGATTTGTAATCAGCAACCCCGAAAACCATAGAATACTCATTTTTGAACAGGACTAACAATTTTTTCACGTACGCGTTCACCGTATGAATCCGCCATTTTGTTTTTTTTCAAATTTTGAGTTCAGATTTGTAATCGGTGACCCCGAAAACCATAGAATACTAATTTTTGGCTTAATTGAAGTACGTTTAGGGGTTTTGGCCAGCTTTTCGAGATTTGGGACCACTGTGCGCCTGGTTGACTCGGAACACAGTAAGACCAGTAAAGGATAATCTAACATCAATCGGAAATTTTCCGAGACCAAAGACACAAAAGAATGTCAGACAGTTCCTAGGAAAAATTAATTTCTACCATGAGTATATACCAGGAAGTGCAATAATGTTGGATCCACTGCATAAATTACTCAGGAAAAATGAAAGATTTGTGTGGACAGAAGACTGTGAAAGATCATTCAACAAAATAAAAAAGCTACTATGTTCGAAACCTATATTAGAAATATTCGATAACAACTTGTCAACAAAAATCTTTACAGATGCATCAATGGAGGGTATTGGTGCAATACTGAAACAAGAACAACCAGATGGAAGAGATAGGCTAGTGGCATATTTTTCAAAAAAGTTAAATGAAAGCCAAAAAAAGAAGAAGGCTATATACCTAGAATGCCTAGCAATAAAAGAGGCCGTAAAATATTGGCAACATTGGCTAATTGGAAAGAGATTTACAATATATTCCGACCACAAACCCCTAGAGAACCTGAACATTAGAGCTAGAACGGATGAAGAAGTTGGTGAGCTGACATACTATTTATCACAATATGATTTTCAGATAAAATATGTTGCGGGAACAGACAATGCCGATGCGGATTGTCTAAGTCGAAATCCGGTCCTAGAACCAATCGAAAACATTGAAGAAGTATTAAAAATAGTTAATTTAATTAAAGTAGATGAAATAAAGATAGATCAAACAAGTAATAAGATGATACAGGAAAGGAAAGAAAGATTGATAGAAAAAGATGGAGTATTCTACAGAAAAGTAAAAAAGAAAGAAGAAATAATTTTATCAGAGGACTATAGCAGAAAAATTATAAAAGAGATACATAGAGAATGGTGCCACATCGGAATAAAACAAATGCAAAGGAAGATTAGTCCATACTATACAGCTAGAAACCTAATAGAAAACATACAGAAAGAATGTAAGAATTACCAGATATGCATAAGAAATAAAGCTAGAGGTCAAACAAAATATGGCTTGATGTCCCATCTGGGTCCAGCGACTAAACCGTTCGAGATAATGTCGATAGACACAATCGGCGGTTTCGGTGGAACGAGATCTAAAAGAAAATATCTACACCTTTTAGTGGACCATTTCATAAGATATGCGTTCATCTTAACATCACAAACACAAAGCGCACACGATTTTATAAAGCTAGTAAAAATGGTACTAGAAACAGACAAAATTGAATTAATCCTCACAGACCAATACCCGGGTATTAATTCAAAAGAGTTCAAAGAATATCTAAGAATGAAAAATGTAAAATTAATTCTCACAGTAGCAAACGCACCATTTTCGAACGGCTTGAACGAGAGATTGAACCAAACGCTAGTTAACAAAATAAGGTGTAAAATAAATGAAAATGAAAAGAAAAAGGCTTGGACGACAATTGCTAGAAAATGCTTAGAAAAGTATAATGAAACTGAACATACAGTAACCGGTTTCGCACCAACATACATTGCAACATTATAGACATTACAACCAACATTGTTAGACGGAAAAGATGTATAAATCAGAGGAAAATCTTCATGCTATCGGCGCAAAGGTTCGATCAATTAAACATATTAAAGCAATTGTGCAAGTTAATTTAGACTTTGATTTTGACAACGTTAAAGTTATTGACAAAGAAGTTAATTTGAGGAATAGGATAATAATGGAAACAATTCATATGATTAAACATCCTAGTGTAAATCTTAGGTATGAAAAACCTACGATTCAAGATTATTACACAACACTACTGAACCGGTAGTGTTTTATGATGAATTCTCTTTCCTATAAACATCTTATATCCTAATATCTGTCAATTGAATTAACGGCTTCATCTTATCGGTCTCCATTAATGTTGTTTTAATTTCACATTGTACGCTTTTTGGTGTATATAATTTTCAATGGCTATATAGTGAAATGATTTACGGGTTTTTGAATTTGCCGCCAAATATCGATTAGTTTCGGCTTCGATCTATTGACTTCTATTGGTTTCGATTCTCGCTGGTTCTTGTTGCTGTCAATCTCACGTCTGTGCCAGTGTAGCTCTTTCTACCGGCATAGACACAACATGTGTCGTGCACGTTTAAAATCTAAGTGCTAAATTTTCATAAAGCAAGTGAGTAAACCAATTTTTTATGTTTTAAACATATATTCAATTCTGTTATCGTTACAACACAATTAATATTTTCAGACGCAGTTTTCTTCTTTCTTGAAAATGACCCACATGAGGGTCGAAACGTTGAAAGTCTAAATTAACTTGCACAATTGCTTTAATATGTTTAATTGATCGAACCTTTGCGCCGATAGCATGAAGATTTTCCTCTGATTTAAACAAATTACGATCGATAACTGTAACAATATTGGAAAAGATGTATGTTCAGAATTGAATTTCGCACCGACCAGCGTCTTTCTCAACCAAGTGACGCCGCGAGTCGTTTAGCTAATCGGCGTTAAAGGTGTTGTTCTTCGCTAATGAGCGTGCGACAATTCCAGCGGTCCAATAATAAGACCGGTGATCCCCCCTTTTTTGTACCGAGCGACACGAAAGTCGGATCGTTCCGAGCACCTGCGCTGTTCATCTTCGTCTTGTGTACTGTTGAGTGCTGACAAGAAGGTCCCCGGGGGGGCACAGAGGCAAGAGGGGTCTCCAGCTAGCTCCGCCCATCCCCACCAATGACGCTTCGGTAGTCGCCGCGTGATCACGCCGTTTCGACTGCTTACGTCACACGACGCATAATAGTAGGATTTCCGTATTTACTCGAGTAGTGTGTGTGACTGCTTCGGCCAATAGAACGCTCTAGCCGAAATTGCGTGTGAGCCTAGCCGCGCCCCTTCCAAGCCAACCAATCGGGTATGCATTATTGCCTACGTCACCGCATTCCTGCCAGGGACCTTCTTGTCAGCACTCAACAGTACCTGACCCTGTGTCGGGTTACCCGGCCGTGTTTATTGCACTACTCTGCGACCGAGGCAGCTCGTGCTACTGAGCCTAAGCAGTCGGTGCTCGTCGCAGTTTTTTCGATCTGGCAGAAAATGTCGGAATGTTTAATAATACATAATATATTTTTAAGGTTCCGGAAAGATAAATATAACATGGGAAAAACGCCGGAAAGAGTGGGTTTCATTTTTTCCAACAATAACAAGTATTTCTATCTACTGACAATTATCGTAATAAATATATATTTTTTGTAATCATTTTTTAATTAATTAAAATAAAATTTGAAATTGTTTATTTCTTACTCATTCAGTACTTTTCCAGATAATTCAAATCACAGATGGCTTTGATTATAACTTTCTCTGTATTTATTTGTCATATCCTGAATATTTCAAGAAATACTCCGTTTTCGACTAACAAAGTATGCGAAGAAATGCAGGTCTGTTTCTCATTATTGGACTAGTTTAAATCACCGAAGTGCCGAGCTCGGCGCTTCAACATCAACACCGAAATTTCAGATTTCATTCTATCGTTTCAATCAATTGCCAATTTTGACAAATTTATTACATTGTCCTGCTAATGTTCTCAAGAATTGAAGAGCTTTAGTCTACTGTTTCAATTATCGCACGCTACCCTATATGAACAAAGTTCATGCCGGTTCCTCTATAGGCGACAATAGATGAGCGAATGATCAGGTAATAAAATAAATTACATTTTACCTTTTTACCTGTACAATGACCGCGATGAATGTTTTCAAAGATTTTATTGCCTAGAGTCAATTACGACGACACTGATTGTTTTATTGGTAGCCGAAGGGTGACGCGGCGCTCATCGACGCCGTGCTGCATGGGTATTGTCTTTTATGTTTATTTCCATAGCCAATATGCTTGGGGATTTCCGAGATCGTTGGGCCTGTGGTAAAAATATTTTTAGTACAATAATGGGAAGCACACCAGCATTTCTTCGTTTAGCCGAAGACCGAGTATTTCTTGATATATTCAGGATGTGAAGAATAAATACAGAGAAAGTTATAATCAAAGCCATCTGTGATTTGAATTATCTGGAAAACTACTGAATGAGTAACAAATAAACAATTTCAAATTTTATTTTAATTAATTAAAAAATGATTACAAAAAATATATATTTATTACGATAATTGTCAGTAGATAGGAATATTGGTCAACCTTACGTTTAGGGGAGGCAGCTCCGATGACCTTGATCTTCACATATGTTGTCAAAGACAACATTCTGAACAACTTTTGTCATTACAACTACCCGGTGCTCGGTCTTAGTTTTCGAGATATTTGCGAAAAACTATTGCTAATACTGTATTGCATTTTACGCATTCTTCCAAGCTCCGCGACAACGTGAGCCTGTTCCCCGGGCGGCATCTGTTTATTTTCTATTTGTAAACACATTGTGGGGATCAGAACAGAGTGTCACTCTATATAATAAAAATTCTTATAGTAAATTTAATTCAGTATAATTTAAAATAATTATTTTTTATAGGGTGAGCTTTCAATTTTGAAAGACTACTTCTGGATTTTCCGCATACGTGGTCGGGCCGGCCTAGCGGCCGGCCCTCTGCGCCCCCCCCCACTAACTAACCCTAACTAATTCTGATCGCATAATTTTTGATAATCAGAATTAGTTAGGGTTAGCTGGTGGGGGGCGGAGAGGGCCGGCCGTCAGGCCGGCCCGACCACGCATGCGAAATTGTGAATATTTCAAAATGAGAATTTTATTCAGCATTTAAATAATAGTTTTTCGCAAATATCTCGAAAACTAAGACCGAGCACCGGGTAGTTATAATAACAAAAGTTGTTCAGAATGTTGTTCCCGACAACATATGTGAAGATCAAGGTCATCGGAGCTGCCTCCCCTAAACGTAAGGTTTACCGGAATATTTGTTATTGTTGGAAAAAATTAAAAACCACTTTTTCCAGCGTTTTTCCTAAGTTATACTTATCTTTTCGGAACCTTAAAAATATATTATGTAATATTAAACATTCCGATATTCAGAGAAATATTTTCCAGACTCTAAAACTTGCGTAATACAAAAGCGAAATAATAGTATGTATGGTACAGTATTTTATCGATAAATGTCCCAAATGTCTGGCACATAATTGTCTCTGAACTATCCCCACTCCTGCGGGGTATACCCCGTGAGGGGCCAAGAAGCTCGAGCGGCCTCGGTCGCTGAGAAGTGTAACATGAATGTAACGGGTCGAGTATATCGGTGTGAGACAGGAGACCACTACTAATCCAATGACAAAACTTCTTTATTTTCAATTGTTTTTTTATAAGACCTACATCAACTAATTCGTGGAATTATCATGATCAAAATAACACCAAACACGATATAATTTGGACTGTATCTAGTGGTTTTATCCGCGGGCTACTCGTAACCTTTGAACAATTTTCTGCCAAATCGAAGAAACGGTGACGAGCACCGACTGCCTAGGCCCAGTAGCACGAGTTGCTTCGGTCGCCGAGTGGTGCAATAAACACAGCAGGGTAACCCGACAACGGGTCAGGTACGTGGATGTGAATCCACTACCAATCCACTTCCAAAACTTCTTTATTTTCAATTGTTTTTTTATAAGACCTACATCAACTAATTCGTGGAATTATCATGATCAAAATGACACCAAACACGATATAATTTGGACTGTATCTAGTGGTTTTATCCGCGGGCTACTCGTAACCTTTGAAAAATTTTCTGCCAAATCGAAGAAACGGTGACGAGCACCGACTGCCTAGGCCCAGTAGCACGAGTTACTTCGGTCGCCGAGTGGTGCAATAAACACAGCAGGGTAACCCGACAACGGGTCAGGTACGTGGATGTGAATCCACTACCAATCCACTTCCAAAACTTCTTTATTTTCAATTGTTTTTTTATAAGACCTACATCAACTAATTCGTGGAATTATCATGATCGAAATGACACCAAACACGATATAATTTGGACTGTATCTAGTGGTTTTATCCGCGGGCTACTCGTAACCTTTGAACAATTTTCTGCCAAATCGAAGAAACGGTGACGAGCACCGACTGCCTAGGCCCAGTACCACGAGTTGCGTCGGTCGCCGAGTGGTGCAATAAACACAGCAGGGTAACCCGACGACGGGTCAGGTATATCGGTGTGAATTCACCACCATTCAATTCCAAAACTTCTGTATTTTCCATGGGAATTGCATCAACTAATTCGTGGCATTCTCCTTATTAAAATGACACTAAACACGATATATTATTGGTATGTATCTAAACGTTTTATCTGTGGGGCTATTCGGTAGTGTAGCATCGAAGCCTTTTAATAAATCCGTTTCGAATAAAAAAATTATCCTTATACGTCGGATAAATATCTTGTCGAATAAAATTATTTATCCGACACTCGTCGAATAAAGAAACTTTTCTTATTCTAACCTTCGAATAACGAATAAAGATAAGGTATCTTTTATTCGAATCGCTATTTAAATAATTTTCTATTTTAATAATGCCCAAACCTGATTTTGGGGATGGAGAACGGAAGGGTGGTAAAAAAACTGCAAAATACATACTAAAAACATAAGACGTCTGAAGCAAGCGAGCCGCGGCTTGATGGGTCGCGTATACTCAAATGCAAGGGTTTACGAGAAAAGAAACTGACGTCTCAATATTGCAATGAGAAGTTCAGAATTGATTGATTATGATTCCTAAGAGTCCTGCGCAGCGTCGTCCAGAGCCCAAATTTCATATTTTTACATTGTTGAAGAGTAATTTGCAATAATCGGCAGCAAACTGCCTGCCACGAGGCGCCTGAAGAATGCGCGGCGCGGCTTCTCGAGTCGCGAATACGCAAATGCAAGGGTTTACGAGAAAAGAAACTGACGCCTCAATATTGCAATGAGGAGTTCAGAATTGGTTGATTATGATTCCTAAGAGTCCTGCGCAGCGTCGTCCAGAGCCCAAATTTCATATTTTTACGTTGTTGAAGAGTAATTTTCAATAATCGGCAGAATACTGCTTGTCTCGAGTCGCGTATACTCAAATGCAAGGGTTTACGAGAAAAGAAACTGACGCCTCAATATTGCAATGAGAAGTTCAGAATTGGTTGATTATGATTCGTAAGAGTCCTGCGCAGCGTCGTCCAGAGCTCAAATTTCATATTTTTACGTTGTTAAAGAGTAATTTGCAATAATCGGCAGAATACTGCTTGTCACGTAGCGGCTTCTGAAAAATCCTACCTAATTGTAGCTCGTCACAGAAAATTAGACCCACACCACCTATCGGGCGAAATTCTTACTAATCAGCTTCGTCTATCCCATCTATCGGTCGAAAATCGTACTACTCAGCTTCGTGTAATCTCCGTTCGTACAAGTTTGGCGTGACGATCAACTCCGTCGAGGTCAAAATCTGGGCGCACCCCCTTAAGTAGATGGCCATTGGTGTTTCTGAATCTTTCTTCATTCTGTACAGTTGTTTGTATAATGTTGCTTTCCGAACTGGTCCTTTCGATTCGTATATTCTTTCTAATTCTGTCCACGCCGCGTGCGATGTTTCAGCATTCTTTATATGATTTAATTGACCTCGTGTCATGCTTAGCATTATCATAGCCAGCGCTTTTTGATCTTTTTTATTTCATGCGACGCGGTTTTCTTCCGTTTTTACTTCGTCGCCGTTTGCAAATGACCATAATTCATTACAGATGAGTACACTCCTCATTTGCAATTTCCATGTCTCGTAGTTATCATCGTTTAATTTATCGATGTTCTGCGCGCCGTGCAGAGCTGCCATGTTTTCCTATAGATCGATGACCACGTTTTTCTTTTAGGTTATCTTACGTGAATTTTAACGTTTTCCGTTTATGCGTAAACTGGACCCATAACCTGTCATTTTATTATTCGGATGAGGTATAAATAAACTATTCACACACTTTACTATAATGGAAATATATATATGTGTATTTAATATAACTAAACTCGTATATCATTGCTAACGCGTGAACACGCTTCGCTCGAGATCGGTAACGCAACTACACACACGATAGGTGTCGCTGCTCGGTACAAGTCGGTATCGATATAAATCCTAACATAGAACAAAGATATTTCTAATATATGTATTTTCATTGAGACATTACATTTGCGAATAAAATGATAGATTATTTAAGAAGAATTATATGTATAATTTACGTTAATACATATCAAGGATGTGTGATGCTATTTCACCAAGTGGCAGGAAGGTTTCCTATTTCCATTATGTTGTATATTGTATGTCATGCTGTTTTGAATCTTGGGCGCCCACGGGGCTATCCAGCAAGTTTTCTTATCGATACTTGGTCTTAGTAGGGTCCGAGTTTTCGGCTCAAATTTCGACACGGCTTTTCGAGGGCTGGTCGAGACTGTCGAGAGTCCCTGCTGTGCATGGCACAAAAAAAGGTTGCAGGAGGAAGCTCCACAGCTCCTTACGTAAACTATCGTTATCTCTCTTCTACAACATCATGGAGATAGAAAATTATTATACATATAAAATTCTTCTTAAATAATTTATCATTTCATACGCAAATGTAATTTCTTAGTGAGTTTAACCACTGGTTCAAGTGTGAAAAAATTAAAAAAAAATATGGTCGTATTCTACGATTTCTTCCTCTATGAAATTCCGTTTTTTAATTCACGCAACCTCAAAAATTTAAAATATTGGGTACTTGGAACTGTTTTAAAAATATTGTATGATATAAAAAATTATTTCAGATACAGTGACTCCGGACACTCTTTCAATATTCGGACACTCTTAAAAAGACCATAACTTTTTAAATATTGGACCATACGATTTGATCTTGTTTGAGAAATTAGAGTAATTATATGTAGTTTACTACATAATGTGAAAAGAAATTTTTTCAAAAATTGCAGTTTGTCGGAATTGTAGAGAAAATACTAAATACAACCTTTTATGTGGGCTTGTATTGAAAATGTAGAAAACACGTTTCGTAGATCTGTATCAATTTAACATATTCTGAAAATTTCATCAAAATCGGTCAACGCAAAGTTGAGTTCAGCACGGCAAAGAACCAGAACGTTCAGAACCTTCGCCGTGTTTAGTTGAGTTGTTTGACAAATTGTTTCACCGCACAGAATGTCAGATGATATTTTTTTTTTCGTTACTATAGTAATAAATTATTATTTTGTTTGTTATAAAGTTTACATTTCTTAACACCGTATTCCCCACCTATTACCACGACGAACTCTAAAAAGTTATAGTTAAAAGCTATTTAAAATAAACAACGCCACTTGCCGGACAGAAAAACTAGTCGTGAAGAATACTTGCTTAGCACTTGTCAGGCTTTAGCAAAGACATCTCAGATTTTGGTAACCCCTAGGGTTTGGATAGCAGACGTCACGCTGTGCCTTTTTTCGTCGAGCATCTCGAACCCTTTTAATTGACCTTCCGACTCCAAAAACTGTGTGTGCGCTATCAAAACGGTGTCAGATATCTCCGGCTTGCCGGAGACTCCAGTGTGCGCAGTCCTTTAACCGCTGCGCCGCGCCAACTGGTGATGTTATAAGCGTTGCGAACAGTCAGGTATATATCGCACAAAATACAATTTTTTTTCTATAAAACACATTTTTTACGTCAAAAAATTGCTTGTGTCAATGCAATAACGTTAACAATTACTTAATATATACCCGCGGTAAAACCAACACGTGTAACTGTCCTCCTAACAGCAGAAACATCGAAGAAATTCGGTTTTTCTTGTTTTTGACAATGATGTCCACAACAAAAAATCTGAAAAAATGGAGGACACTGCCTGTTATCGTAATATATCAGGGTACTAAACAGCAAAATAGCATGTTTTCATATTTTTGAAAAACCTGCATTTTTCCGATTTTTTGGAGGTTTTTCATTTGTTACGGCCACAGTTTGCAACAAAAAAATCTGAAAAAATTCCATAAAATCCGTCTTGGGATCCAAAATATGCCACATTTTTCAGAATTTTAGAAAGCATCAGAGAGCGGAAAATGAGTGGAAAAGTGCTAAATCTAATTTACCCTGTAACTATACCCTCATTAGGGTGGACCTTAGCAATACTTGATGAAAATTATTTTGTAAAATTTTTTCCAAGGCGCCCCCCAGAATTGTGACAACTGTTGAGAAAATGATCTGGAAAAAATTTGAGGCCGATTGGATCATGGGAAACCGGCGCGCAACGAATTTGAAATTTTTTTTTTTTTTAATCTTGACATAAATATACTTTGTAATATATCGTTGAATTTGTCTTTTTTTTCTCTGCAAGAATCCATATATAGCATAATCAGTTGTTAATAGAAAAAACATTCGTGACCTTGAAAACTTAAAAAAATGACCTTGAAAAAATATTTTTTTCCCTGATGCTATATGCACGTCCTTATACAGGGTGTTCGACTACAGGTGGGAGAAAATTTAAGGGGTGGTTCTCCATAACAATATAAGTCGAAAATGAAGAATAAAAAAATTGCTATTTCGACTTCGTTATTTAGTTATTAACAATTCAAAATCCGCCTAAAATGCGGCAATCCGACCAACAAAGGTACACGCCGCGGACGTCATAGAGGCGCGCGACAGTGACGTATCAAGTGACAAATACATGCTTACCTTGGTTCTCATTTGGGCCCCCAGCGAGGTGAAAATGTTTAACAAATTGATGAACAGGTTTAACAAATTGATCGATGCACGACATTGAACCTGCCTACTCGTTAAAATCCACAAGGACCATTTCTAATATCCGCCCTATGGAATTATCGAGCAAAAGGGATCAATGCCCGTTCACTTTCTTGTCTCACCTAAGAAATTTACTCGAGATCACTGTAAGGTAGTATCCATTGTGTCCATAAATGTTGAATGGAATCCTCACAAGTACAGGTATTCACAAAAATGCACATATGCGATATGTGTACCGGAATCCCGCACAACTAATTCGCGTTTAATGCACGTCAATTTGACTTTCGTACACGGAGAATAAAATGTTAGTGTAATTAATGTGAAGTCTTTGAGTGTACACACATAAAAAACACCTTAATTCAATGTTTATTAAGAAAATGTGTTTGTGCAAGAGGAATCGTCCCTCCAAGTTTGTGTTCGTATGCACACTGATTCAAGACAGCTGATGTGGTCAATGCCTGATCGATAAAACAAATGAAGATCTATAGCAAACTCCCGCCCGAACATCGCGCGTTGCTATACCAATACATTGTCTATCCTGTTTTCAAGAATTTCGCGAATCAGTGTGCATACGAACGCAAACGTGTACGGACGATTCTTCTTGCCAAATACATTTTCTTAAAGCGTTGAATTATGGTGTTTTTAATGTGGGTGCACTCGAACGCTTCACACTAATTAGACAAATATTTTATTCTCCGTGTGCGAAATTCAAATTGACGTGCCTCAAAGGTGAATTAGTTGCGCGATTCCGGTACGCATGTGCATTTTTGTGGATACTTGCATTTGTGAAGATGTTATTCAACATTTATGGACCCAATGGATTCCATTTTATAGTGATCACGAGTAAATTACTCATGTGAGAACAATTAAAAAGTGAAAGGGCATTGATCCCTTCTGCTCGATAATTCCATAGGGCGGATATTAGAAATGCCCTTGTGGATTTTAACGAGTAGGCCGGTTCAATGTCGTGCAACGATCAATTTGTTAATCCTTTTCATCAATTTGTTAAATATTTCACCTCGCTGGGGGCCCCAACGAGAACCAAGGTAAGCATGTATTTGTCACTTGATACGTGACTGTCGCGCGCCTCTGTGACGTCAGCGGCGTATACCTTTGCTGGTCGGGTTGCCACATTTTAGGCGGATTTTTAATTGATAATAACTAAATAAAGAAGACGAAATCGCAATTTTTTTATTCTACATTTTCGACTTATATTGTCATGAAGAACCACCCCTTAAATTTTCTCCCACCTGTAGTCGAACACCCTGTATACTACAACTTTAGTTTGAAGAGTTTTTTCATATATACATAACTGACAGAGATATAATAGAGTTTATTATAGACGTTCGTTAATAATCTTGTAGAAGAAAGACGAACCAAAGTACTCAGGTGTTTAAGGTACATATTAAATTTTATCTGAAATATATTTTTTGGAATTTTAATTTTGAATGCCTTCCAAGTGTAACTGTTCGGTCGTAAAGAACCGTAGTCCTTCACAAAGTTCGTATATCCTTCGTAAGGAATAGCAGCACGGAGATTTGCCTTTCGCACCATTTTATGATCCTCGGTCGAACCTTTATTTTATGACTAGCTCGCGACTAAGGACCTTCTCGAAGATTAAGCAAACCAGCTATTTGGTTACCATCCTAGATGTGACCCAAACATTTTATTTTTATGTATCTTGTAAACTTGCAACGCGCCCTAAACTTGGTCCCCGTTAACGACTATCCTCGGCCATTAAAATACGGTCTTAAAAACACCCGCTCCTGGTAAGTACGGTTTCAACGTACCGAGACGCTTCATTATTACTCGAGTTACGTATCGGCCCACTCTTCCCTCAGGCTAACTCTCCCTTAGAATCATCGGTAGAAGACTTGAACAATTAAAGGTATCCTGATTGGAGAATCCTAAGTCCAGCATACCAATCAGGGAATCTTCTTGCTTATGACAATCGGCAAAAAGCCGCCCTCTCAATCCATAGAGGAGCCTCGAAAGTCAAGTTCAGGTTCAGTTCAGTCCAAGTCCTCTAACAAATTCGTGAGCCGACGCGTCCGCGAGCAAACAGTTAAGAGAACAGTACGTTCTGGTTCTGAGTCTTCGGCGTGGTGACATTCAAATACGTGGTGAAAGTGAATTTCAAATGGAAGGTACGAGGAAAAAATTATTTTTACTCGGGCACGAAGAATCCCAAATTATAGGTGCAAAATTGCTATCCAACGGGCAAGTTTTAAGAGTGTTATTTCACAATTTGCGCAATGTGAAATTGAGTATTCGCGGTAGTGCTCTCTTAGTTATCCAGGAAGTTCAAGTGTGTTGGCAGAAAGCCAGAATTCCCATGAAGCAATTTCAGCGTTGCATCGAAAAATTGGAATTATTGTATAAAGAATGGGTGAGCTTGCATAAAATGGTGCGAAAGGCAAATCTCCGTGCTGCTATTCTTTACGAAGGATATACGAACTTTGTGAAGGACTACGGTTCTTTACGACCGAACAGTTACACTTGGAAGGCATTCAAAACTAAAATTCCAAAAAATATACGAATTAACTATTTAAGAAACTGCAGTATTATCAGAAATACAACTATTATATATTTCAGATAAAATTTAAAATGTACCTTAAACGCCTGAGTACTTTGGTTCGTCTTTCTTCTACAAGATTATTAACGAACGTTTATAATAAACTCTATTATATCTCTGTCAGTTATGTATATATGAAAAAACTCTTCACACAAAAGTTGTAGTATATAAGGAGATGAATATAGCATCAGAGAAAAAAAATTTTTTCAAGGTCATTTTTTGAAGTTTTGAAGGTCACGAATGTTTTTTCTATTAACAACTTATGATTATGATTAAGATTATGCTATATATGGATTCTTGCAGAAAAAAAAGACAAATTCAACGATATTTTACAACGTATATTTATGTCAAGATTTAAAAAAAAAAATTTTCAAATTCGTTGCGCGTCGGTTTCCCATGATCCAATCGGCCTCAAATTTTTTCCAGATCATTTTTTCAACAGTTGTCACAATTCTGGGGGGCGCCTTGGAAAAAATTCTTTGGTCAAAAAATAAGGTCCACCCTAACCCTCACGGGCAAGTTAGGGGGCTGAAATTTTGGTTACAGGGGTGTTTCTTCGTGAGCTTTCGAATGGTTCGATAGCCATTGAAAAAGCTCTAAGGGCAGTTTTGACCATCTTATTCGTGTCACGTCCCGCGACGCGCCCGGCTCACGCGTAACGCGTTTAGCGGAGTCCCCCCGCCCCACTGAAAAAAACCGCGAGAACACCTGCGACCGGACCCGCGATCGAAGACGAACGGTTACCACGGTAACCCCCCTCGAAGCTAGGAGTTTCCGCGAAATCCTAGAAATAGATTCATAAAAAACTCCAAATATGGGTATATAAGGCGAAGATCAAGATCGATTTTTCAGAAGCAAATTTCCCCTTCGCAGGTGCGGACCTCTCAGCACTGTGAAACTGGACCGGTGCGTATCCACTGACACGGTCCAGCAACATTAGATATTTATCTCGGTGCATGTAAGATGACACGAGATAAATTTTGTTATAGGTACTGTTGAGTGCTGACAAGAAGGTCCCCGGGGGGGGGGGCACAGAGGCAAGAGGGGTCTCCAGCTAGCTCCGCCCATCCCCACCAATGACGCTCCGGTAGTCGCCGCGTGATCACGCCGTTTCGACTGCTTACGTCACACGACGCATAATAGTAGGATTTCCGTATTTACTCGAGTAGTGTGTGTGACTGCTTCGGCCAATAGAACGCTCTAGCCGAAATTGCGTGTGAGCCTAGCCGCGCCCCTTCCAAGCCAACCAATCGGGTATGCATTCTTGCCTACGTCACCGCATTCCTGCCAGGGACCTTCTTGTCAGCACTCAACAGTAGATACCCATGTTTGAAAATAAAAAGAAAAGAGTTAGGCGAGCAGGGCGGAGATACCAGCTCCAGAAGTTGAAGTTAAATCTATACGGAGAAAACCGCGAGGCTCCTGAAGAATTCCACTATCCCGAATTAAAGGAGACAGAGTACGTGCACGAGCCGGATGATTACTTTACACCAAAGATTATCCCTTGGAAGTTACAGAAGATCCTGTTCCCCCCCACTAAATTTCCCCAATTAGACACGTCTCTTGTAAACGACCCCCGTCTTGTACATTATTTATGTAAGGAATACACCATCCCCGCGCCAATAACACCGTTTTAAGCACACAAACAAATACACTAGCACTCACACACAATGTAATAAACACATACACACACTCATTTGTAAATTTATCTTATATTATATATTTTTCTCTTTTAAACACGCCTCTCACATTTTTCTCCTTCCAAGAAAAACCTCTCCTCTCCTTGCGAATTAAAGACACCCAAAATTAACGTAACAGAAATTGGTGACAGCGGTGGGATTTCGCAATACGTGGAGCGGAGAATTTTTTTTTTGGATTTAGAAAAACATTCAAAATGCCACTTACACGGCAACAAACACTTTCTCAGGCAGAAATTGAAATCTTGATGGAGCAACTCCGAAATAAAGAACAGCTACTAGCTGAGCAACAAAAACAATTTACAGAAACACAGAGGAATCTTGAGGAATTTTTAGAGAGTGAAAGAAAGAAAATTCAATCTATAGAGGAAGAAAAAAGTAAAGATTTAATACAAACTATTTCGGAACTGCAAAATCAAATTTCTAAAGAAACTAAAAACAATACTCCTCAGATACTACAAACACAAACACACTCTTCACCATTAAGAATTCGAGACATAGTACAGGATATACCCATATTTTCGGGAAATAATATCCCAATCGATAGATTCTTTCAAGCCTGTCGACGAGGACGGGATGCACTCTCACCTAGTCAAGAGCCAGACCTAGTTAAAGCAATTAGAACAAAAATTTTTGGTAGAGCTTATTGCATCATAGAAGATGAAGAATTCCTTTCAGTTAATGACCTAATAGACCTTCTTCGCGTCAGGTTACTTCCGCAGAAATCATCGTATTTCTTCCGTGGCCTACTATCAGATATTTTCAAGGGCCCCCGCGAGCATATTATAGATTACATTCAAAGAGTTAAAAATTTAAAAACTACGATCGTAGCCTCGGAGCGACAAGAGGGTCGCCCAGCAGATCCCAAAATCGACGATTTCGTTTTGGAATATTTTGTTAAGGGCCTTCCGTCCAATATCCAAATTTTATTAAAATTTAAAAATTATAAAAATCTTACCGAAGCATATAATCATTCAATAGACATTTGCAATGATTTAGAACAAGAGCAAAA
This sequence comes from Lasioglossum lativentre, assembly GCA_916610255.1. NCBI lineage: Eukaryota > Metazoa > Arthropoda > Insecta > Hymenoptera > Halictidae > Lasioglossum > Lasioglossum lativentre. Next base: position 26,964,795 of record OU744359.1, on the reverse strand, counting down.
TAGACAGAGGCCAACAAATTTAAATTCAACGGCACCTTCTTTTACGCCGCAAAGACCTTATAATAATAATAATAATAATAATAATAATAATAATAATAATTGTAATAATAATCAATATAATAATAATAGTAGAAATTCACAAAAAAATTGCAGTTATTGCAAACGGCTCGGGCACACTCACACCGAGTGTTTCAAAAATCCCCAAAACCACTCCTCAGCATCGGGAAACGAAAACAACTCCTCGCTGACGGACGACCAGCGACGGAGAACAAACGAGCGTCCTACCTTTCCGATCGGGTCAGAACCTTTCATATCAGAGGAACATTCGACTCCGTTATTGAACTAGATCTCCCATACCCCATAGGACCCACGAAATTTTTAATAGACACGGGAGCAGAACCAAATTTAATAAAGGAAAGCCAAGTAGCTAATCTTCCCTTAAACAGAACCGCGATCTTGAGACTAAGTGGTATCACGTCACAGATAGTAAAAACCCTCGGGTCTCTAAAAATCCCAATTTTTAATAAAACTCATGAATTTCATGTCGTTCCTAGCAACTTCCCCATACCATACTCTGCAATCCTAGGATCGGAGTTTCTAAAGAAAGCTAGTGCCACTATCTCATACCAAGATCATTGCCTCTCCTTCGGTTCAACAAAAATTCCCTTCTCTGACCCTCCTAAACATTTAATTCCCCCACGTAGCGTCACTACGATCCCCGTTTTTATAAAAAATCCACACCTAGACACAGGTTTTCTTCCTCGGTTGCATATTGGCCCAGGCATTTTCGCAGGAGAATGTGCAGTAAAAAATAATAATGGACAAGCATTTATTAAAGTATTTAACACGACAGATCAGGAGTTCGATGTAAAGGTACCTTGGTTGAATCTCGAGGAAATTGAAGAGATAAAGAAATTCCCCAAAAATAAAATTAATAAAGAAACGCCCCAAAAAGTATTACGAATCAGTACCTCGAGATCAGCAGAAATTTTTTCTCAAATTGAAACGAACCACCTGAACACCGAAGAGAAAGAACATGTCGAAAAAATAATCTCGGAAAATAATGATATTTTCTACTGCGAAGGTGACCAACTAACTGCAACGCAATTAACCACACATCAAATCCATACTACTGATAATATTCCAGTAAACCAAAAACAATACAGATTCCCCCCTATCCACAGAGAAGAAATAAGTAAACAAATAACAGAATTATTAGATAAAAAAATAATTGAACCATCATATTCCCCATATAATTCACCTCTGTGGATAGTCCCTAAAAAACCAGACTCCGCTGGCAACAAAAGGTGGCGAATGGTCATTGATTTTCGCCAATTAAATGAAAAGACGGTCGGAAACGCATACCCCCTCCCCAATATTACTGAAATATTGGATCAACTAGGAGGAGCTAAATATTTTAGCGTACTAGATTTGGCTTCCGGCTTCCACCAGATACCAATGGATAAGAATGATACACAGAAAACCGCCTTTTCATCTCCACATGGCCATTATCAATTCCTCCGTATGCCATTCGGTCTTAAAAATGCACCAGCAACCTTTCAAAAATTAATGGACACAGTTCTAACCGGGTTACAAGGAACTGAAATGTTTGTCTATATGGATGATATAGTTCTTTATTCAAGTTCTCTACAAGAACATTCAATAAAATTTAATAAATTAGCTAAACGCATACGATTTGCCAATCTTCACCTTCAACCTGAAAAATGCAAATTCTTATGCAAGGAAGTGCATTATTTAGGACATATCATTTCCGAGAAAGGAATTAAGCCTGATCCAGATAAAATAACCGCCATTCAAAATTTTCCAACTCCTCGAACACCGCGAAACATAAAACAATTTCTTGGTCTCAGCGGTTATTACCGCCGGTTTATCCCCAATTTCTCTGGTCTAACTAAGCCATTGACCTTATTATTAAAAAAGCAGACAAAATTTAAGTGGCAAAATGAGCAGGAACAATCATTTAAAGATCTTAAACAAGCTCTTTGTAGCCAACCGGTATTACAATATCCGGATTTTAAACAAACATTTTTAGTTACTACCGACGCATCTAACCATGCTATCGGTGGAGTTTTAAGCCAGGGTCAAATTGGTCAAGACCTTCCCATCGCGTTCGCTTCCCGATCTTTAAACCCTGCCGAAATCAATTATTCAACTATTGAAAAAGAACTTCTTGCAATAGTTTACTGCACTCAGCACTTTCGCCCCTACCTTTACGGAAAAAAATTTACTTTGATCACTGATCATCAACCCTTGGTCTGGCTCCACAAGGTTAAGGACCCTACATCCCGACTCGTCCGCTGGCGATTAAAACTCGCCGAATTTGAATACGAAATCAAATACAAACCAGGTAGAATTAATCATAACGCCGATGCGCTTTCGCGAAATCCCCCTTCACAACACTTCGAAGAATCCCCAGAAGACCCCCAAAACCCTCCGTCGTCATCCTTAGGGCCTTGGCAACCAACGGAGACCCCCCAAAACCCCGAAGAGGAACCTCACCATTCCAAAAAATCCCCAGAAGACCCCCAAAACCCTCCGTCGTCATCCTTAGGGCCTTGGCAACCAACGGAGACCCCCCAAAACCCCGAAGAGGAACCTCACCATTCCAAAAAATCCCCAGAAGACCCCCAAAACCCTCCGTCGTCATCCTTAGGGCCTTGGCAACCAACGGAGACCCCCCAAAACCCCGAAGAGGAACCTCACCATTCCAAAGAACCCCCAGAAAACCCCCAAAACCCTCCGTCGTCATCCTTAGGGCCTTGACAACCAACAGAGATCCCCCAAAACCCCGAAGAGGAACCTCAACACCTCGAAGAACCCCCAGAAGACCCCCAAGACCCCCCGTCGCCATCCTTAGGACTTTGGCAGATCACGGAAACCCCCCAAACCCCTGAAGAAGAATCTCAGGATCATGAAGAAAACCCTCCAGATATTCCCCAACCATCTTTGGAAGAAATTCCCGACGACTCCTCCGAAGAATCCGGAGAGGAAGAAGAGACACTGTCTTTGGGAGACGAAGAGCACGAAAACACCCCTTCCAATATAAAAGAAACACGGGATTGTCTTCACATGAGGAAAGACAATCTAGTTTACCTGATCACTACTTCTGGAGAACCATTCGACGAAGGAGCTCGCCAACTACAAGACATAGCAAAATTTCCCCTGCATAACAACCTAACCCTCGGAGAACCTGACGTTCGTATATGCAACGGAAAGAAATATATAGGACTCCCAATCACGAAGAGACCCCAAGACCAAATGAGTAAGAGAATGTTAGGAAAATGCTTCGAAAAACTACAACAAATAGTTTATGAAGAAACAATTGGTTCGTTTTCAATTAGTAAACCAGCGAAAACAGACCAAATTAGTTGGCAATCAATTTTGGAGCAACTAGAAGACAAAATCTTACATCTCACAATACAGATAACGGTCTGCCAAAATCTCGTAAAGATACCACCAATATCGAAAAGAAATCAAATATTGGAAAGATTTCACGCTTCAATACCATCTGGTCACAAAGGAGTAACCAAAACATATGCGAGAATCAGAGATCATTTTTTCTGGAAGAATATGAAAGAGGATATTTCCACGTATATACAAAATTGCTTAAATTGCCAATTACGAAAATTAGTACGAGTAAAGAATAAACAACCAATGACCTTGACAGACACACCTGGGAAGGCATTTAACAAAGTCTCAATAGACATGGTCGGACCACTACCAGTTACTCGGAAAGGAAATAAATATCTTTTCACTATTCAAGATTTGTTAACAAAGTACTCTCTGGCTATCCCATTATCAACTGGACTCTCAAATTCCATCAGCAACGCATTCTTAAAACACTTCATATATAAATTTGGAAGCCCAAAATGCCTACTAACAGATCAAGGTAAAAATTTAACAAGCAACACGATGAAAAATCTATTAAAGAGATTTAAAATAACGCATGTACAAACGTCAGCATATCATCCACAAAGCAATGGATCACTGGAAAGAGCTCATCACGTCCTAAAAGAATATCTAAAACAATATATCACTAACAAAAACCAATGGGATGACTGTATCGAAGCCGCGGTATTTTCATATAATACCAGTGTCCACGAGGGAACACAATTTTCCCCTCACCATTTAGTATTCGGAAACAAGGCAAGATTACCGTTTACACAAGATTTAATAGACGAAGATCCTGAAGAAACGTATGAAGATTATCTCGTCAACCATATTCAAAATTTGAGGGAATTACAAACACGAGCAAGAAACAACCTGATAGCAGCAAAAGAAAAATCGAAATATTATTACGATAGGAAAATTAAACCCCAAGAATTAAAGACTGGAGACAGCGTCTTTATACTTCTCCACAATAAAACGAAATTAGCATATCAATATTCCGGACCGCATCTCGTATTAGAAGTCCTACCCAGGAACAATATTAAAACACGTATCAAAGGAAAACTTAAGATAATCCACATGGATAGATGTCGCATCTCCAAGATTCAAGCCAAATAGAGGATGTATCAAAAAATGAGATTATATCTCATTTTTTTTTCGTAGGGGGGAGGTGTCACGTCCCGCGACGCGCCCGGCTCACGCGTAACGCGTTTAGCGGAGTCCCCCCCCCCCCCCCCACTAAAAAAAACCGCGAGAACACCTGCGACCGGACCCGCGACCGAAGACGAACGGTTACCACGGTAACCCCCCTCGAAGCTAGGAGTTTCCGCGAAATCCTAGAAATAGATTCATAGAAAACTCCAAATATGGGTATATAAGGCGAAGATCAAGATCGATTTTTCAGAAGCAAATTTCCCCTTCGCAGGTGCGGACCTCTCAGCACTGACAAACTGGACCGGTGCATATCCACTGACACGGTCCAGCAACATTAGATATTTATCTCGGTGCATGTAAGATGACACGAGATAAATTTTGTTATAGGTAGATACCCATGTTTGAAAATAAAAAGAAAAGAGTTAGGCGAGCAGGGCGGAGATACCAGCTCCAGAAGTTGAAGTTAAATCTATACGGAGAAAACCGCGAGGCTCCTGAAGAATTCCACTATCCCGAATTAAAGGAGACAGAGTACGTGCACGAGCCGGATGATTACTTTACACCAAAGATTATCCCTTGGAAGTTACAGAAGATCCTGTTCCCCCCCACTAAATTTCCCCAATTAGACACGTCTCTTGTAAACGACCCCCGTCTTGTACATTATTTATGTAAGGAATACACCATCCCCGCGCCAATAACACCGTTTTAAGCACACAAACAAATACACTAGCACTCACACACAATGTAATAAACACATACACACACTCATTTGTAAATTTAAACACGCCTCTCACATTTTTCTCCTTCCAAGAAAAACCTCTCCTCTCCTTGCGAATTAAAGACACCCAAAATTAACGTAACATTCGGCTAGGCCCTTAATTAATTTTATAGTAAAATTTAATATTATTGAGGGATGATATTGAATTTGTATGAAGAAATTAATTTTACTTTCGTCAGTGAATATGACTCTTCGCCAAAACTCGATAGGCTTATTAATATTATCTTTCGCGAAATCAAGTCTCTTATTCTTTCTATTTGCGGTATTTACGAAATACTCCTTGTATTTCATTATTTCGTAAACAATTACGAATAGTGCTGGCACATGCACTTACTCGAGCGTTGCTTGCAAGCTCAGCAGCGATGTTAGGGGCACTAATTATGGATTTGTTTTTATTTCACGCACTATAAAACGTTCATCGCGTGAACTAAGTTTTCGAGGGCGACCAGATCTCGCTTTATTTTTATTGATTTTTCGTTCACCATATCGATCTATAATTCCTTGTATAGTGCTATGTGGCCTATTAATTTTTTTTGCTGTTTCTCGCAATGATTTGCACTGATTATGCAGTTGTATAATAAATTTTTCTTTCAGTCTCACTTGTTTCCTTACCTTTACGACCCATTTTACCGAATGTTACAAAAATTGACTGGTTTTGCAGAAGGTTGTCACTAGACTGTGCCTCAAAGAGCCTGTCTGATTATTTGTCGGGTCCAGCTAAACCATAATATAAACAATCGGACGCCTTTCAAGTACATATATTCTAGTACCTGTACGAATACTTTTTGCGCGCCAATTTAGAGACACTTCTCATATTTTCTAATTTTTCTCGTTAACGTTAAACTTTTTCAAGTATATTTATATGACAGTATATAGTTAGAATATATAACAATTACAATTATGTTTCGTTTTATAAACATGTGTGCAATTACAGCCAACCGCCTCATAGTGGGCCGGATTGAATATTCACGCGACATTTTGCGAAAACATCGACTTTCTAATTTTGATATTTTTTCAAGTGATATTGATTTCTAAATGTCCACAAACCATGAAAATGAAAAAAATAATCAAATACAATAGCAGTTCTAGTTGTAATACACGCTTGAAGTTAGACATTTTAGGAACATCGATTTGCCCTACATAATTTGGCTGTTCTTTCTTAAAGTGTCCTGATAACTGTGATCAACTTCTTGCCCTGAATTTTTTTCTACATCTAAATGCACACTTTATTGATGAGAAATCATACTTTTCATTGACAATTATGATACATAACATATTTTAAAAAAATACTGAACAAAATCAAAATAATCGTAAAAATTTTTTATCTTTGACAGTCGCTATCTTTTAGACTCCGCGAAGTTTTGCTTTCTAACAAGTAAGGATCTTTTCAGTGAACCTTCCTCTATGTAATGTGACAAAAATTGCTTCCCCCTCGATCCCACCCCGGAAGATATTATTGTTTGAAGATATCCGCGTCGCGTTATCCTGCACGCGCTTGGACCCGCTGCGCGCTGAATTCGTCATGTACGCAGCCTCTGAAAGAACTGACAGAACTGTTTCGAATAGACTTTCGATACTTGATATGTTTACATTATGCAGTAAATAAGTCAGGCTTTCATTTTTCATCTTTTGACTGCGTTGAGTTTGACGAATTCTTTTCGACACTGCATAACGATTCCAAAGACGTTTTTCTTATATTAATCTTAATCATAGTTTATTCACATATTTAAGTCTTATTTATGGAGTGTTCTTCGTGTTTATCGTAGATATTAATACGTAGCACATAATTATTTTCTCATTTTGTTAAGCTATATGTTCCGTCGCGGAAGAATGACGGTTTCAACAAGTCCATCGAAAATAGCTTTATGGTACGGTTCTCGTACCTGCGAGGGTTAATGTAATCATGCGTAAATCCCGGACCTTCTAAATGACTTTACTACTAATCACTACCAATCATGATACATTTTACAGACTTCTTTTGACTTCGGATCTATACATGTCTAGTTTAAGATTGCAATCAACAGACAAAACACGGAAAAAATTTGATCCAGAAGCCATGTTATTATTGTCTAATTAACTAAGAGAAATATAGTTTCATGACACGTAAGTTACATCACATATTTCTACTTTTAACACTTTATTCTTTTATGCTTTATGCAATAACTAATTTAATTTTTTTTTATTTACAGCATTTTATTAAAGCAACATTTTATTTAGACCAATTTTTAATTTTTTAAAGTGAAAATAAATTTTATTCTCTCTATTTTTATATTTAACTTCCCGATTCATAGGGAAGTTACTGTAATTACCCCGAAAATCGAAAATCGAATTTTTAGCAGATCTTCACGTTTCATGGTTATTGGAGTCATTTTAGACTATTTTTATCAAAATGTCGGTATGTGTGTGTGTGTGTGTGTGTGTGCGTATGTCCGTTTCTATGGTATCAAATTTTTCGTTAACGTTTTCAGAAAAAGTAACTACGCGATCGGAATGATGAATGATGCAATCGATGTGCCCCGCTGTAATTTAGAGCTGATTAGATTTTGGTCCATATTGGTCAAGTAGTTTTTTAGTTTTTTTAGTTTTTTTCGAAAGAAGTTCATTCAACAATGCAATTTATACGAGAGGATGGAAATGTTCCACCGAATAAACAAACGCAATTATATATATTTCATTTTTATTTTTTTTTATTTAAAAAAAATTTTTTTTTAACTTTTAAAATTTTTTTTTAACTTTAAAAAAAAATTTAAAAAAATTTTTTTTTAATTATCCAACTAATGCTAATGTTACCGCTTACATTAATCGAAAAATATCTCAATACAAGATTGAGTTAATCATCGCTATTGCCGAGAATACATTTTCAAAGAATATCGATGAAAGTACAAAAACATTTATATTACAATCTTTAAAAAAACAAGCAGTTCAATACGAATTATTAACTGAGATGAAATTGAAAGTTAATATAAAAAAATAATATTTTTTGATAATCAGTAACATTGATGTTGAAGACGGATTGGTTAATGGAGCATGCGGAATATTAAAATTAACTAGCTGGTTATTGTTGCTCGCTCGCTTCGCGGGTGGGGGTGTTGTAGCTCGCTTTGTGAGTTCGCGAGAGTGTTAGTGGTACGGATGTTATTTGGTATCTGACTCTCGAAGAGTCACACAAAGAACTTCCCGATTCGTTAGTTGCAGTATATTATTATCAATATTAACTTCCCGATTTATAGGGAAGTTATTGTAATTTAGTGTACGTTTTAAGAAGATTATATATATTGTTATATTTCGCATCTGCCGATGGAATGCGGCTAACGCTGTTGTACACACGGTTGTCGTATCGAACAAAATAAATGGAACGAGGTATGTATTATTGTCCTCAGTGGGGAATTCACAGAAGATGTGTGCGTATGGTATCAGTTTGTTTGTGCTTCGCGAGCAGGACGGTTCGTAGGTAAGTCTCCATGGGTATACTAATCTGAATTTCTAAATTCTTTATCTTTAACTTCCCGATTTATAGGGAAGTTATTGTTTTCATTTTTATTCAATATGTTTTTTTTTAACTTCCCGATTTATAGGGAAGTTACTGTTTTTATACATCAATGATGTTTCATATGTTTCTTTTTTTCATTCCAGACTTATTAATACAAAAATTGGAGGTGATGGCGATGGGGGCGCCTCCCTCCTGCGAGCCGCCACATAAATCGCAGCCACCACCACCACGTCCGACGCTGCCAGCACCTCCTCCATCGCCAAATCCGGTGGCTGGTGGAGTAGGTGCTGCCCAGGAGCCCAATGTGGAGGTGCCCGTTGCATTAATGCAACGGATCCTCCAAGCATTGGAAGGTCAGAACAAAAGTAAGTGTTTCCTTATATTTTTTAACTTCCCGATTCATAGGGAAGTTACTGTAATTCCGAATATATATGGGTCATATTTTCTAAAAAAACTAGATCCGAAATACTAATATGGAAATACTTAATGGTTTGTTCTTTTTCAGATCGTGGAACCAATGGCGGATCATCGCGTGGGCGGTGGCGGCGCGGCGCCTACAGACGTGGGGGAAGGGTAGGTGGTCGTGGGTCAGGAGGGAGAGGCCGTGGTCCCTATATTATAAATCAACATTTCCACTACGGTGGACAGTAGGAATTCAAAAAATCAGAGGGTATAATTATTCGCAATAGTCACTTACAATTTTTTTTTAAGTTAATCTTTCTTTTAAAATATAATAAAAATTTAAAAAAAAATTTTTTTTTTAAATAAAATTGAATTATTATTATTATTATTAACTTCCCGATTTATTGACTGTTAGGATTGAGCACTCACATTAATTATGAATGAATTGTGACGTGGCAAGTTTTGCCGACGTCCCTCGATCCCTAAAAAGAGAGGCCGGGCCGCCCTCTGGCAATGCCGATGCGAAACGGCCGTTTGCGAGCGCTCTCCCTGGGCATGCCGATTTGCCAAGGGCGAGTATTAACGCGTTTTGAGCGTCGCGCCACTTGGGCGACGCGAATTTCACAGGACCGAAACCGGGCTCCAGGGGAGCCCGGCCCCTATTTCTCGCCGTACGAGGCTTTATCGGAACTGGCTCCGGAAGAAATTCGTGCCGAAACATCGGAGGAAGTACCGAGCCCGGGTCGACGAACCTGGAGGCACCGACGAGGGACAGTGGACACGAGACGAACACCTCCTCGACCCCGCCGCTGCCTCGCCCGGAAAAGAAGGTGTCCACGACCGGAGCGGCTAGGACTCTACTCTTCACGGGCCGTCGCCGTGACAATCGGAAAAGCGGCGAATGTGATTAGAGAAATCCGCGAGCCAGGGATCCCGCGCGACAGGATGCGATCCTGCTAGGAAATACCGCGCGATAGGTCCGCGAGTCTCAAACGGGAGAAATAGGGTAGGGAGTAGGGGGACGCCTCGCTTCCGCGTTACCGAGTCTGCCGAAAGTGGGCCACTGGGTCGTTGGCCGTAATTTGAAGCAGTCGCGCTTCCCGCATTTAAAATACTGCCTAAAATAGAGTAATAATTTGTGCGTGCCGAGACGAGGGACGACGAACGAGAGCGTGCCGTTCAGCTGCCGCCACCGCATCGTTGCCGTTGGTAAGCGCCAGTCAGGCTTCCTTAATTATTTACCGAAGTAAGTGAACTTTTCGTGTTGGCTCGGTAACGTTTCGCGAGGTCCTTATTCGCGTCGCGAAATTACGACGCCGTTTCCGTATCGAGTGGTCGACCATACTTTGTGAACGGGAAAACGGTCGTCGATCGGTTAACGTGCGAGCCGGTTGGTAACGCGAAGGCGCGAATTCGCGGGGGGCCGTATCGTTACCGATATTTCGAATTAATAATACGCTATCTTCGAGACGTTCCCCGGTGTGACGTAGCAACGGTCCGTATCGTGTCCGACGGCGAAGCGCGAGCGATCCAGCAATTATACCGCGTACTCCATCGGAATTCGGCAGTTCTTCCGCGCCAAAAGCGCTTTGTAAAATTACTTCTCCATCCTGTAAAACTGCCGGGTTCGACGCGATCGAAGGAGAAGAGCGCGTGCGACCGAAAACCTGTCGCGTAATTCTCGTGAACGCGCCGGCTTGTAATTTCCGCTGCCGGCTCTCACCGGCAGCTCTGTCGTGTCCATCGGACAAATAAATCATTATAGCCGATTCTCTCGTTACTTATTTCCTTCGAGAAACCTTTCCGCCGCGGGAAATGCTCCGTACTTCGTCCACGTAGAATCCTGTGCCCATCCACGAGCTATTCAGAATATCGTGTGGTTCTCGCAGTTTCGGATAGGTCGTTTGCGCCTCGTGCCGTTATCTCGCAATTTGCGTGACACTGCCGAGTGTCTGGCGCCCGAAAGTAGATTCCATTAACGGCTTCTTTCGTGACAAATCCGAATCTGCGAGATACCTTTTGTCCCGGGTGGACCACGCATCGTGCGGCCGAGCGTGGCCCGGCGTTTCGCCTGTAAAATCCCGGAGTCGCAGACGTTCCGTCCTTCCGACGGGTACGCGAAATTTGGGCGACGTGACAAATTGGCGACTTTGACCCCAGACCGGTACCTCTCACTAGAAAGGTGACCTGTCTAAGGGCTTTTCTTTACCGGAGGTGCGTGAAGAGTGCGGAGCTCTCGGGGAAATAAGAAAATTGCTATCTGATCGCTCGAGCGGAGTCGCGGACGCGATCGGAGCCGTCGCGCCGTACCAAGACCGACACCCTTCGTTTTAGAATTACGGGTTTTAAAATACCCCTTTTTCGACGAGCCAACGCCCCGGGATATTTTATAGTTGTTTTATGGTATTTTATGTTATTTTTTTTGTTTTTTTTTGTCATTTTATGCTATTTATTGGATGTGATAATTATGAAATGTTATTTATTATATTGAATATTGTTGCCGGTACCTTGGTTGCTCACAGTCTTTGAATCACCCGTTCCGAAAAAGGTCACCGGCCTTTTTCTCTATTCACTATCGCACGACAGTGCGAGCAATAGTTTAAATTATTATGGCCAAAAGTAAATTTCAAAAATAGAGTAGAATATTCGAGTCATTCTCGCCGTTACGGCGAATCATAGATCCCTGGTTCACCTTGTATTGTTATTGCTCCTGTTTTTGCCGAACCATAGACATTCCAATAGGGAATAATACACCTTGGAACGGAACGGTCATGGCTGAACAGATGTGAGGAATCATAGGCCACTATTTATACTATGCAAAATTTATTTCTGAAATTGATTGACGAACATTTTCGAATGTGAGATTTTGAAATTGTATATATTTTTTTTTGCATTATATTTGAAAATTGTATAATATTGTGTACCGTCGGGTGTTGGAGGATATGTTTTGAGGCTGTGTCGTTTTCGGGATTACGGTCGCGTGATTGTTGGTATTTTTGTTTATTTTTTTTTGTCATTTGCGAACGGCGAACATTGCCGTGCGAAGAAAATTCTTCGCGAATTACGTGCCGCGACCCGGTATAAATACGGTACCGTGCAAATAGCACGTTTTGTTAGTTAAGATTTTGTAAGAAAAGCTGGGGAAAGCCATGCGGAAAATCTCGTGTAGACGCGAGAATACTTTCGTGTAAACGCGAGAATACTTTCGTGGAAACGCAATAATACTTTCGTGTACACGCGAATAATTAGAGTCGCGTCAACCGCCCGGTTGACTCACATATTAGAATAAAATACAATTGTCAGCCGTAGGCGACACAAAGTAATAAATAAAAAAAAATTTTTGTCTTGTCAGCCAAGGGCGACACCAATTTTTGAATAAAATACACTTGTCGGCCGTAGGCGACACAAAGTACTAAGAAAAACCAAATTAATATTGTCTTGTCAGCTAAAGGCGACACCAATTTTTAAATAAAAAAAAAATACATTTGTCAGCCGTAGGCGACACAGAGTACTAAATAAAATATTGTCTTGTCAGCCAGGGGCGACACCAAGTGTTGTATAAATAATATACAATTTTCCGACAATACGAAAATGAAGGTAAAACGTCAATCACGAAAAGACATCAATAAAAAACGAAAATATGATTATCTCTCCCTTAATAATAATGTTGTCACTGAGAACGAAAAAAAAGAAAAACGGAATGCACAAATAAGACAGGCCAAGCAAAAATTACGGTCTAAAAGTACATATAAAACTGATGAATATGAGAAAAATCGAATGCGAAACAGAAAATACTATCGTGATAATATTGATCGGAAGAAAAAAAAAATTGAATATACTCTCAAACAAATGCAACGGAAACGACTGAATGCCGAGTTTCGTAAAAAAGAAAATGAAATAAGGCTAATTCGAAAGAAACGTACAAGAGAAAATGACGATTATCGTAACAAAGAGAATGAATCAAATTTAAATCGAATTAAACGTAAACGAGAAATTCCAGAATTTAAACAATTGGAAAATAGAAACACACTGAGCAGGATGAAGATATTGAGACAAAGAATAAATTATATTGCAAAAGAAATTGCCAACAATTCTGCAAGAAATAAAATACTACGGCATAATGATGCATATAAGTCCAGAGAACTAGCTGAAAATATTGCACGAAATAAAATATTACGGCATAATGATGCATATAAATCCCGAGAACTTGCTCAAAATATTGCACGAAATAAGATGTTGCGGATGAATCTTGTATATAAGAAAAATGAATTACAACAAAATATTAACCACATGAGAATAATGAGGCAACATAAAAACTACAAATGTAAAGAAAAACTTAATAATGTTCAAAGAATACGAAAATTACGGCAAAGCTTGAGATATAATTATCGAAAATCATTAAAGGACACAGTATGGCGACAAGAAAAGAGAGACATTGATGTATTAAAGTTTCGTGATAATTTATATAACTGTATGTTGCATCAAAAAGATGATAATACTACAGCGAAATTGAAATGGCAATTTATCAAATGTCGTATGGAAACGCCTTCGTTCATATGTTGCTGTTGTGAAGGTCTATTTTTTAAATCTGCCGTTGTAAAATTAAATGAATTGAGAATCGATAACGCAAATGATGCAATTTTATCTCAAATAAATAATTTTCCGTCAGGTTTAATTTGTGGAACTTGTAAAAATTATGCTTATAGAGGCAAAGTATATAAGTTGTCAACTAGCAATGGTCTAAAGTTTCCCACAGTTCCAAAATCAGTGAAAGAATTGACTGATCTTGAGGAAAGAATGGTAGCACCGATTTTGAATTTTATGCAAATTCGCGCATTGAAACCATATGCTTTAAATCCACAATTAGATATGATAGAAGTATTGCCTCGAAAATTTTCGGAAATGGAAACAATTCAAATTAAATTAAAACGTCATAAAGATCATAAAAGTGATTATATGTTCGAATCAGTCAGACCAGGAGTAATTTGTAAAGCATTACAACATTTAGTGAAAACACCATTGTATGTGAAATATGCTATTAAAGTAGATGAAAAGTATTTTCAAAATTATGCAAGTTATGGTAGCGAAGAAATTAATTTCATAGTTGACAATAACGATGAAGTAGATGAGACAGAAATGATTGACAATATGGATTTGGAAAAAAATATAAAAAATGCAATCTGTTTAGATCAAATAAATAATGATGAGGTATTACTTGTTGATAATAATGCTGCTGTGGCAGAAGGGCATTCTTCCGTTGTGAATATTATTGCACCAGGACAGGGAAAATATCCATTACCATGGCATAAAATGGATGACTTGGATGAATTGTGTTTCCCAAGAATATTTGCTGGATATTCTTTCAATTTTCCTAAATCAGTATCATATTCAGATCGTATTAGATCCGAAGTTAGACGGTATGATCGACGATCATGCATTCCTTCTAGGATTTTATTTATGGCTAAAAAATGTTTAGAGATATCATGTTTATCTAGTATAAATGTCTGTTTGAGACGAATAAAAATGAATACGAATAAGAATTTACGTGCTTCAGATGTTTTGAATCCGGATTTTGTGAATAATTTGATTGAATTTGATGACGGATTCAAGTTACTTAAAAATATTCGTTCATCGCCAGCATATTGGGAACAAAAAAAGAAACAGTTACTAGCAATGATCCGTCAATTGGGTAAACCCACTTTCTTTATGACAGTGTCGGCTGCAGAAAGTTACTGGCCTGAGTTATTGCAAACATTGATGAAATATCGCGATGGTGGTAAAACATTATCTGTACAAGACGCATTCAATTTGGATTACAATACCAAAACTGATCTAATTAGAAATGATCCCGTTACGTTCGCTCGATATTTCGATCATAAAGCACATAAGCTTATGTGGTTATTAAGACAAAAACAAAGTATTTTCAGAGAATATGAGGTTGTGGATAGTTATGAACGAGTGGAAATTCAGCAACGTGGAAGTCCACATGAACATATATTTCTGTGGTTGAAAGGAGCACCTATGTACAATAGTGTTAAAGATAGACACGATCATGTTGGTAACAAAGAATTGATTGATTTAATTGACCGATTTATCACATGTAGATATGACGAAAATAATCCATATATTAAATTTCAAATGCACAAACATAATCATAGTTGTTACAAAGGACAAAAAAATAAGCGGTGTCGATTTCATATCCCTTATCCGGTAATGAGAAGAACGATGATTCTGGAACCATTAAATAAAAATGAAATAGCACCTAAATCCTATAAACTTATTGATGAATTAATAAATGAATTTTATAAGAAAAAAATAGTTATGAGCTATGATGAAATTCTAGAGAAACTGAATATGACTGATGAAGAATACCTATTAGCTATTCGAAGTAGTTTAAAACAAAAACGGGTATTCTTAAAACGAACCAGCCTTGAAGTAAATATTAATGGTTATAATGCAGATATTTTACAATTATTCGAATCGAATATGGATTTACAGTTTGTACTTGACGAATATTCGGCGGTGAGTTATGTAACTAATTACATTAGTAAAATTGAAGGAGGTTTATCAAAATTATTAAGGGAAGCTGCTATTGAATGTGATAATAACAATAAGACTATTAGAGAAAAATTTCGATATATTACCATTGTTTTTTTAAATAGTAATTTAATGTCTTCACAAGAAGCAGCCTATCATGTTTTATCATTACCTTTATCAAAGCAAAGTAGAAAGACCGTGTATTAATGTTAAAATCTGAGAATGCTTTAAGAAAATTAAATGAAGTCACCACGGAAATTTATATGCATGATATATTTGATAATTATAGTAAAAGAGAAATTGATTTACATGATATATGCCTCGCTGATTTTGCGGCGAATTACCAAAAGATCACGAAAATGAAATAAGAGGAAGGTGATGTTGACTATAATGACGAAAATGACGAGGTAAATGATTTCAGATTTCGACGGCAAACAGCTATTATTAGATACAGACGATATAAATTGAAACAAGATCCATCAAATTATTATAGAGAAAGAATATTGTTATTCATGCCTTGGCTTGATGAAACAAGTGAAGTTGAAAATATTGATCATGAAATGGTTTATAAAAATAATATAAATCTTATTGAAACAAATCAAGAAAAATTTTCAATAATTAGTGATGAAGCTATGGATGATGCTTTGGAACAAGTAGAAAATGATAATCGTGAAATAGAGAACCAGAAAGCAGAACAATATGTTGCTGAGGAAAATTCGTGTACTCAACATATTGATATATTCAAACAAGGTGGTGAAAAAAACAATGTTAAAGAAAAAAAAAATATAAAAAAAGATTCTCATAAAAGTAGATACACATGTCCGGCAAGAGTAAACGAAAATGAACTTCATGATATGGTAAAAGAATTAAATTGTAAACAAAAAGAATTTGTAATGCATACATTGAATTGTTTTAAATTGCATAAAGTTCCATTTAAAATTTTTTTAAGTGGTTCAGCTGGTGTAGGAAAAAGTAGAGTGATTAACACACTATATCAATTAATAACTAATTATTTTGATAAATTGCCCGGCGGAGATATGGATAAAATAATAGTATTATTATGTGCTCCTTCCGGCAAGGCTGCTTTTTTAATTAATGGAGTAACAATTCATTCTGCTTTCGCTTTACCAATTAATCAATTTGGAGTTAGTTTACCACAATTGTCAAGCGACTTAGACAACAATATTCGTGAAAAATTATCAAAAGTACAATTACTCATAATTGATGAAATATCAATGGTAAGTAGTACAATACTAGGCTATATTGATACGCGTTTAAGGCAAATAAATGGTATAAATGAATCATTTGGTGGTCTTTCTGTATTAGCAGTTGGGGATTTAAATCAATTACCACCTGTACGAGATAAACCTGTTTATCAAGTCTCGAGACGAAACGAAATGGCTCCCTTTATTGATATTAATCCACTGTGGAACGAATTTGAATTTTATGAATTGACGGAAGTTATGCGACAAAAAGATGATTTAGCGTTTATAAATGCTCTAAATAATTTAGCTCTTGGAGAAATGTCTGAAGATGATATAAAATTAATTAAATCGAGAGAAATTAAAAATCAAACTGATGTTCCACATACAGCAATACGATTATATGCAACTAATGCTAATGTTACCGCTTACAATAATCGAAAAATATCCCAATGCAAGAGTGAGTTAATCATCTCTACTGCCGAGAATACATTTTCGAAGAATATCGATGAAAGTACAAAAACATTTATATTACAATCTTTAAAAAAACAATCAGTTCAAAACGAATTATTAACTGAGATTAAATTGAAAATTAATATAAAATATATGATAATTAATAACATTGATGTTGAAGACGGATTGGTTAATGGAGCATGCGGAATATTAAAATTTATTACTTTTCAAGAAAATACTAAAATTCCGTCTATATTGTGGTTAGATTTTCAATTGCCCAGAGTGGGAGTGAAAGTAAGAACTCGTTATCGTAATTATATGAAAAATGCAAATATTGATCAAAATTTAACACCAATAATAAAAATATCGAATCAAGTAAATATGTCGAGTGAGGAAAAATATCAAATCACACGCAGTCAATTTCCAGTGGTTCCTGCTGAAGCGATTACGATTCATAAAAGTCAGGGACAAACATACGAGAAAGTATGTTTGGATTTTAAAAAATCAGAAAGACGAACGTTACAAATGTTGTATGTAGCACTGAGCAGAGTTTCAAAATTGAGCGGTTTATATATTTTGGGACAATTTAAATTAACAGTATCGAAAAAAACAAAGATCAATACTGCAAACCCGACTAACGATGAATTGTATCGTTTGCGAAAAAATAAACAATTAAAATTATCATTCAATAATTTGGTCAATGAAAACGGATTAATAATTATATATCAAAATATTGGTACTTTGACAAGTAAATTAATTCATATAAATAAAGATTCATGGTTTCATCGAGGCGATATATTAATTTTTAGTGAAACTTTAACGAAAACCGATGATGAGTTGAATATTTCAAAATATGATATATTATTCCGATCCGACATTGACGAGAACAGCCGCGGATTAATTTGTTATGGAAAAACAGATTTATCAATAGAAAAATTATTTGTTGAACAGGAATTTAGTTCAAATGCGCATGTAGAAATGTTCACTTTTAAAATCAGAAATTATTATATAATAAGTGGTTATAAATCACCAAAAGCTAGTAATTCTATGTTTGGTAGCGTTGTACAACGAATAATGAATAAAATTACAATTGAAAGCGAAAAGATTTTGATAGGTGATTTCAATTACAATATATTAAATTGCAAGGATAATGGCAATAATTATTTGATTAACCTTTTGAACAAGTACAATTTAAAAACTAAATTACCATCCAAAAGTATAACGACCGATTTGAATACGCAAATAGATATCATTTTCTCAAATGCTGATGATATAGATTGCGGTGTGTATGAAACATATTTCAGCTATCATAAGCCAATTTATGCAATCCTCGATAAGAAGGTTGTCAAATATAAAAAATTAGAGAATGTAGAGAAAACAGATGTAATAATTGCAAATCAACAAATGAATCCTGAACTTTATACAATTTTTGATGAATGTTTAATGATCTCGGACCAGCATATCGAGCAAAATAATCATGAATATGCAGTGTCTGCAGACTGTTTCCTCAATGAGGGTTATAACTATGCTTTAGATACAGCCGAATGTAAAGAAGTCATAAAATCTGATTGTTATTTACAAGATAAACATATTAATTTATTTCAAGAAATTATGAACAGAAATCTAAACGAGCGTGGAATACACAACTTTGCTCAAAATACTGGTTACGTTCGAGCTTTTTTGAGTAATTTACAAGAGATCCCAGAACATGAGACGAATATTCAGATAATATACACTGGTGAAATTGGAAAAAAGGTAGTAGGACATTGGATTTGCACAAGATCAGATGGTAACGGAAATGTACACATTTATGATAGTTTTAATGCTAATCATTTGAACCATGATGTAATAGATTATTTGAATGCCCTTTATAAATATAATAAGAAGTATATATTTCACAGAGTACAATATCAAAACAATGCGTTTGATTGTGGAGCATTTGCGATTTATTTTGCAACATCCCTATGCTATAACAGGGAACCAAGCGAGCAACGAGCATACGATGTTGGTTTAATGCGACGCCATATAGCAAACATTTTGATAAGTAGAAAACTATTGAACTTCCCTGAGAATGTATAATCTTCTTAAAACGTTCAATAAATAATGATAATAATATACTGCAACTAACGAATCGGGAAGTTCTTTCTGTGGCTCGTGGAGAGTCACACACAAAATAACATCCGTACCACTAACCCTCTCGCGAGCTCGCAAAGCGAGCGAGCTACAACATCCCTACCCGCGAAGCTCGCGAAGCGAGCGAGCAACAACCCCCCTCTAGTTTATTTTTATTCTTATACTTATGTATGTTTTATATAGTTTATTATTAAATATATTTAGGACTTCCTTTTCCGGTTGGTAGTGAGGCAGAAGTGTATAGAGAGCTGTGAGATTTTCAGAGTGAGATAGTAGAGAGTGAAAGGTGTGAGAGGAGCGTGAGTGGTGGATAAAGGGGTGCGTGAGGTGTAGGTGTAGGCGGAAGCTAAGGGAATAGGGCGAGAGAGAGAGGGAGTGGAGAGTAAGGAAACAGGTTAGGTTGGCGAGGAGCGGAGTGTAGTAGGCGGGAAGAGTGAGAAGGAGTAGCAGGTGGCGCAACCTAGTGGGGGTTAGTGTTAGGTGGTCAGGCGGGAATATTTGAAAGAAGCAAGAGGGGCAATAGGAAAGAAGATAAGGCGAGAGATATGGAGAGCGTGGAGGAGGGCATGGGGAGGGGGAGGGGAGTTGGAATGACAGGGAAGGGCAGAGTGGGGGTGGTGGGGAGAGAGGACAAACTTGAAAGGTGGTTCAGTTCGGAGAGTGTGGAGAATTTGGGGAAGAAAAGAGGAATAGAGGAGGTAGAGGAAGGGGAGAAGGGGGAAAGCGTTCTCTTCAAAAGGAGCGATATGACGAAAAGGTCGCCAAAAGAGGATAGGAAGGAGGAGGGAGGAGGCAGTATGAGAATGGAGGAAATGATCAAAGGATTTATAGGGGAAATACGGGAGTTGAGGGAAGAGATGAGAAGGGAAAGGGAGGAAAGGAAGAGGTGGATAGAGGAGTGGAGGGTGGAAAGGGAGAAGTGGAGGGAAGAGAGGAGGGAGGAGGAGAGGAAAAGGGAAAAGTTAGAGAATTGGTTGGAGAATTTAGAAGGAAGGGTAAGGGGGGTAGAGGGGAAGTTAGAAGAAGTGACGAGGGAGAAGATGGAGGGAGGGAAAGAAGGCAGGGATGGAGGGACAGGAGGAGAGCTAATCGAGGAAAACAGGAGGAGGTTAAGGAGATTAGAGGTCACGCAGGATAAGAGAGAAAGAGAGGAGAAAAGGAATAATATTATTATAAGAAGGATTCAGGTAGAGGGAAAGGAGCTAAGACAGGAGGTAAGGAAGATATGGGAGGCTTTGGGGGTGAAGGAGGAGGGGATAAAAGAGGTAGAGAAGATAGGGAAGGTAGGTACGGGCGGGAGGGGGATGGTCCTGGTGAAAATGTGGAATAGGGAAGAGAAAAGGAAAGTGATGGAAAGGAAAAGAACCCTAACTGGAAGGAGGGAAAGATTGGATGATGACCTAACGGAGGAGGAAAGGAGGACGAGATGGAAGATTGAAAGGGAGGCGGAAAAAGAGAGAAGGGAAGGGAAGAAAGTACAGGTAGGGTACATGAAGATGTGGGTGAATGGAAAGATGAGAAGATGGGACGAGATAGAGGAAGATTGGTGCAGGGTGCAGGGAAACGAGGAGAGGAGAAAGGGAGAAGAGCTGGAGAGAGGGGGGGAAAGGGGAGGAAGTCAGGGTACAACTTAATGTATTGGAACGTCGCAGGTCTGGGGAATAAGGATGAGGAGTTCTGGAAAGGGCTGGAAGAGTGGGATGTAATAGCCTTGATGGAGACTTGGGTGGAAGAGAAGGGATGGAGCAGGATAAGAGAAAAATTGCCGGGGGGGTACATATGGGAAACACAATGGGCAAGGAGGGAGGGTAAGAAAGGCAGGGCGATAGGGGGTATGGTCATGGGAGTGAGAAGAGAGATAGAGACTATAACTGAAAGTAGAGGAGCAGGAGGGAAAGAGGGGATTATAACGACGAGGATGAAGTTAGGCGAAGGGTGGTGGAGGGTGGTAGGGTTATATGTAAATAGGGACTGGGATAAGAAATTCGAGGAGCTAGGGGACTGGATAGAGGGGAGGGAGGATGGAACAAAGGTGATAAAAGGGGGGACTTCAACGCAAGAACGGGAAGGGAGGGGAGAGTAGTGGTGGAGGAGGAAGAGGAGGGAGGGGGAAGGGGGAGCAGGAATTCAAAAGATGGGAAAGTTAATGGGGAAGGGAGGAGGCTTTGTAGGTTCTTGGGAGAGAGGGGGTGGAGTATTTTGAATGGAAACGTGAAGGGGGATGAGGAGGGGGAGTGGACGTACGCGGGGGGAAGAGGGACTTCGGTAATAGATTACATATTAGGAAACGAGGAAACAAGAGAGGAGGTAGAAAAAATGGAGGTTGGGGAAAGAGTAGACTCCGACCACGCGCCACTATGGGTATGGATAAAGGGGGTAGGGTGCGGTAGAGGAAGAAAGGATGGCAGATGTAAGGGGATGGGGGTAGGTAATTGGTCAGAGAATGGGGTAAAGGAATTTGGAGAGAAGTTTGGGAGGAGGAAAAGCGGGGACGAGGGAGTGGAGGAGGACTGGAAAGGGTTGAAGGACAGGATAAGGGAGGTGTTAGGGGGGAGGGGGAAGAAGGTAGAGAGGAGGAGGAGAGGGTGGTGGGACGAGGAGTGCAAAGTTGAAAAGAGGAAAGTGAGAGAAGAAATGAGGAAATGGAGAAGGTGGGGAGGGGAGGGAGAGGTGTACAGGGAAAAGAAGAGGGCATACAAAGTACTGTGCGAAGGGAAGAAGAAGGAAGAGAGGGAAGTATGGGTAAGGGAGCTTGAGGGGGTGAAAACGGAGAAGCAGGTGTAGAAGGTGGTGAACAGGGAAAGGAGAAAGAGAGTCAGAGTAGATGAAAGAATAAGAATGGAAGAGTGGGATGAATATTTCAGAGGGCTATTGGGGGGAGTAGAGGGGAGGGTTCGGAGGGGTGTGGAGAGCAGAAGGAGGGAGGATGAGGAGAAAGAAATTGAGATGTGGGAGGTGTTAAAGGTGGTCAAGGGATTGAAGGAAAAGAAGGCAGCGGGGAGGGGGGGGACGAGATTAAGAACGAGGTGTGGAAGTATGGAGGGCACGAGGTGGAGGAATGGTTGGGGAGAGTGTGTAACAGGGTATGGAGAGGAGAGGGGTGGGTGGAGGATTGGACGGAGGGGGTAGTGATACCAATCGCAAAGAAAGGGGACAGCAGGAGAGTAGAAAATTACAGAGGGGTAACGTTGTTGCAGACGGCGTACAAAGTATACGCAGCGATTTTGGCGGAGAGGATAAGAGAGGAAGTGGAGGAAAAAGGGTTACTGCCAGCAAGTCAGACGGGATTTAGGAAAGGGATGGGGTGCATGGATAATATATACGTCTTAAACTATCTGATAAATAGACAGGTGAGGAAAAAGAACAGGAGGATGATAGTGTTTTTCGTGGACCTTAAGGCGGCGTTCGACTCGGTGGACAGAGAGGTGTTGATAAAGGCAATGAGGAAGAGGGGGGTAAGGGAAGGGCTAGTGGAGAGATGTAGAGAATTGTTAGGAGAAACGAGATGTAAGGTGAGAGTAGGGGACGAGGAGGGGAATAGTTTTTGGACGGTAAGGGGGGTGAGACAGGGGTGTCCGCTAAGTCCGCTGCTATTCACACTGATGATGGCGGATCTGGATGAAGTTCTGGAGAAGAGTGGGTGGGGAGGTGTCAGGGTGGGGGGAAAGAAAATAGTGGCGTTAGCGTACGCGGATGATGTGGTCCTGATGGCGGAGGAGGAAGAAGGAATGAGGGGGATGATAGAAAGGTATCTGGAGGAGAGAAAATTGTGCCTGAACGTGGATAAGTCGAAGGTGATGAGGTGCAGAAGGGGTGGAGGGAGGTGGAAAAGGATGAAGTGGAGGTGGAAGGGAAAGGTGTTAGAGGAGGTGAAAGAATACAGGTACCTAGGATATGTAGTAACGAGGGACGGGGGACAGAAAAGACAGGTGGAGGACAGGATGAGGAAGGGGGCGGCGGTAATGAGGCAGGTGTGTGGGATAGGGAAAAGGAAATTCGGGAATGATTGGGGAAAGAGGATCTGGCTATTTGATAGGTTGGTATGGACGGTAGTGAGTTACGGGGTGGAAATTTGGGGCTGGAAGGAGAGGGAAGAGATTGAAAGGATGCAGGAAAGGTATCTGAGGTGGGTGCTGGGGGTGGAGAGGTGTACGCCGGGGTACATGGTGAGGGAAGAGTTACAGAGGGAGCTTCTGAGGGGGAGAGCGGGACTGAGGGCGTGGGGGTTTGAGAAGAAATTGAGAGAGGGCAAGGGGGGGGGGAGTGGGCAAGATTATGCTGGGAGGAGGTTAGGGCGAGGGGGGAAAGAGGGGGAAAGGTGGATGGTTGGGAGAAGGAAAGAAGGGACTTTTGGGAGGCGAGGGGATGGACATCGGAGGAAGTGGAACAATTGTTGGAGGAGAGGAGAAGGTTATAGAAAAACATAGGCTTCCATTTAAAAAAAAAAGTGCAGTTGCATTTTTCTGATGCACAAAGTACATAAAATTAGTTGCACATTATGCACCGTCTGATACCATTCAACTTTTACTTATAACATCTTCTATTCCCAACAAGTTAGGAGGTACAGCATGTTCCAGTTGCGTGGGGCATCCTGTATACGTAAAAAACACGGGTGACCTTGAAAAAACGATTAAAAAATTACAATTATAAAATACGATTCTTCCATCTGATTCGTCTTTTGAAACCATTTAGATTACGTCACAAACATTTTTTGTATTTTCAGAGTTAGAAGAGATATTTAGGTGGACAGTTTTAGACGAAACACCCTGTATATAAAACAGATACAGTGAGTGTATAAAGTATTCGTACACTTTTTAAAAACGAATTACTTTTTTCAAATTCTACCCAACAGCTTCAATTTTTTTGAGACGTTAGAAGGATTAGTTTACTAACTAATGTGTAAATAATTTTTTTAAACAATTGTTATTAGTCGCAATTACGAAGAAAAAGTAAAGGTCACGATTTTTCAATTTTTTGCCTGTGCCTGTAATGAAAATTTAAAACATGTATTTTGTAAATCTAAGTAAGTTATATACATGTACAAAGTTTCATTGAAATCGGTTGATGCATAAAAAAGCTGTGGGCATTGTAATATGTAAAAATCCTTGAATTTGGGGTTTGCGAATCATTTAAATCGCGAATCCTTACCATTTTTGCTATTTTCAATCATTTATATTTCATAACAACCTTAATCGATTTCGATAAAACTTTGTACCTACCAAAGACAGACACCTTATAAATTATCATTACAGGCACTGTGGCGTTTTTAGAATTAAAATACCGCGCGTAAAACGCATAAGCGTCTTGCGACAACGGACAAGCGTTGCTGTGACGACGCACGTAAACCACCGCGCCGCGGAGCGCGGAAGACACAAAAGAATTGAACCACAACGAGACAAACGCGGATAGTTTTTTGTTTGAAAAAAGAGTCTTGCATCTACCATCTAACGACATGTATTTTCTCTCCGAACCTTTCACCACTTCCCTTTATCCTGTTTATTCCAATTTTCGGTAATGGAACAGACACAGATAAAACATTAAAAATCGTGATCTTTACTTTTCCAAAAACGAATTATTTGCACATTAGCTACTAACGTAATCCTTCTAACGTCTCAAAAAAACTCAAGCTGTTGGGTCGAATTTTGAAAAAGTTATTCGGTTTTAAAAGGTATACGAATACTTTGTACACCCAGTGTATAAACACTGCATAAACACTGCATATACCTACGCAACTTCGGCCCACAGCAACAGCAGCAGCGGCAGCAATCGCAAAACAATATCTTCAGCAACAGCAACAGCTACCAGCAGCAACCGGAGAAATTGTATCCTTAAAAAAATGTACGAAAATTAATGAAAGTTTTAGTAGAGATCACGGTTTTGAACGTGTACTAAAATACACGTGTACACGTGGTACGTGAACCGTGTAGTACGAATTTAAGGATCCGTGAATACGAATCCGTGAATACGGATCCGCGTACACGGATCCGCGAACACGTGAATTCGGATCCGTGAAAACGTGTACACGGATCCTTAAATCCGTACTACACGCTTCACGTACCACGTGTATTTATATACAGGTGAAATGGGGATCTCTAAGTTTTATCAATGAAACAAACGTAGTGGAAGGACATAAGCAAAAACACTAATTCGACAAATAACACCAATGTTAATACTCACTGTTAGATTGTGGGTATATAAGTAAAAACCACACTGTTTAAAACGATTACTGGAGAACACTGGAGGTGCGTCTTTATACCTTGAAAGAAACGCGCGAATGACGAACGCTCAGATCAGAAACAGAAGAGCAACAGTCCTATGAACAACTGATGATCGAGGGTCCCATGATGCCGCGGAAAATATACGTTATACGTGCTGTTGCTCTTCTGTTTTTGATCTGAGCGTTCGCCATTCGCGCATTTCTTTCAAAGTATAAAGACGCACCTCCAGTGTTCTCCAGTAATCGTTTTAAACAGTGTGGTTTTTACTTATATACCCATAATCTAACAGTGAGTATTAACATTGGTGTTATTTGTCGAATTAGTGTTTTTGCTTATGTCCTTCCACTACGTTTGTTTCATTGATAAAACTTAGAGATCCCCATTTCACCTGTATATAAATACACGTGGTACGTGAACCGTGTAAATAGTACGATCCTTAAATTCGTACTACACGGTTCACGTACCACGTGTACACGTGTATTTTAGTACACGTTCAAAACCGCGATCTCTACTAAAACTATTATTAATTTTCGTACATTTTTTTAAGGATACAATTTCTCCGGTTGCTGCTGGAATCTGTTGCTGTTGCTGAAGATATTGCTTTGCGATTGCTGCCGCTGTTTCTGCCGCTGTTGCTGTTGCTGAAGATATTGCTTTGCGATTGCTGCCGCTGTTGCTGTTGCTGTTGCTGTGGGCCAAAGTTGCATAAGTTTTTATTTCATCACAATATTATTGTTAAAATGACAGTGAAACGAAAAATTCATAAACATTATATGCGTGCTAAAAGGTTGACACTTGATCCGGACAGATATTTATATCAGGGAACCTCTACGTCAACCAATATAAAATCTCCATGTAGAGATATGAATCATTTTCCGGACAATCCCCATTCTAATTTCGTTTCTTCAGATTTTGTAGATAATATTGATACCGACATTTTCGTAGAAAACATTCAGGCTGAAATACCAAATTCTAGTAGTCATTCCGCAGAAAGCGTTGCATATGAAAGTTTTAATCATTTGCTAGCAGGGTGGGCTGTAAAACACAACGTTTCGCACTGTGCAGTTAACGATTTGCTTGCTCTTTTAAAAAATCGAGTTTCAAGTGATTTACCTTCAGACGCTAGAACTCTTTTAAGAACGCGTAGAAAAGTAGTAACAAAACAGGTTGAACCGGGACATTACTATCACTTTGGCTTGAAAAATACTGTTTTGAATTTAATTAAAAATATAGACATTTCTTCTCTCTCAATTAATAGCAATACTATTTCAGTAAATATTAACGTAGATGGTTTACCATTATCAAAAAGCTCTGGCAGTCAGGTCTATCCCATTCTTTGCAGCATTGCGGGTGATAAAAATGTTGATATGGTTGGTATCTATCATGGCTATGTAACGCCTAAAGATATCAACCATTTTTTACACGATTTTGTCCAGGAGACAATAGAATTAGTCAATAACGGATTTTTAATTAACGGGACATTATATTACATAGAAATTAAAAGTTTCATATGCGATGCCCCTGCCAAAGCACTAATTAAATACACGAAAGGTCATACGGGATACCATTCGTGCACTAAGTGCCATTCCGAAGGAGATTTTATAGAAAGTAGAGTGTGTTTCCCTGATGTAAAGAACATCCACTTAAGAACAGACACTGAGTTTAGATTACAAACTCAAGAAGATCATCATATTGGATCATCAGTTTTAATGAATATTCCGGGAATCAACATGATCGACTCTTTTCCCTTAGACTACATGCACCTTGTTTGTTTGGGTGTTGTAAAAAAATTACTGGTCAATTTGTGGTGTTGCGGTAAACCTTTGACTAAAATTTCAAATTTAGAAATTTCCAATATTTCAAATTCGCTTCTTAATCAGATTAAAAATATTCCGGCAGAATTTAACAGAAAACCGTGCACCTTGGGCGAATTGAAAAGATGGAAAGCCACAGAATTTCGTCAATTTTTATTTTACACTGGTCCAATAGTTTTATTAAACAATTTAAGTAAAAATAGATATTTAAATTTTCTCACTTTGCATGTAGCAATGACAATTTTATCAACTCCCAGACATTTAAATCTCATTGATTACGCGTCGGAATTAATGGAATATTTTGTTACTAGTTTTAAAAAATTGTACGGTCCACAACATGTAACACACAATGTCCACAATCTTTTGCATATCACGCAGGATGTTAGGATTCATGGACCGGTAGATAATTTTAGTGTTTTCCCTTTTGAGAATTTTTTGCAAAAGATATTAACCTATATTAGAAAACCCGACAAACCTTTGCAACAGATAATTAAACGGCACACAGAATATCGCAATCTTGCTGCAGGGGAAGTAGAACATATTAAATATCCTATTTTTAAGAAACAGCATTTAGAAGGACCATTAGTAGGAGATTTTCAAGTCTCTAAACAATATAAAATCATTCTTTATAGCAATTTTATTTTGAAAACTAACGAGCTTGATAACTGTTGTCGCCTTAACGACGGCAGTATCATCCTCTTACAAAATTTCTTAATCGCCGATAATATCTGTCAAGCAGTTGCTAGAAAATTTTCCATTTTGCAAGATTTTTACAAGAGGCCATGTAGATCTTCAGAGTTAGGTATTTTCGTAGTTGAACCGCGTAACTTAGGGCATTTTCAACTTTTTAATATAACTGATATAATGTACAAATGTGTCAAATTAGAAATTGACGACAAATTTGTAGTTTTTCCATTAATTCATTCGGAATACTACTCTAAATTCTAAATTTATTTCATTCATTTCATCGGAGTAGTTTCAGTACCCTTTTAGCATGCATACACATATACAGGGTGGGGCATTTTAAACAGGTCACCTGAATAACTCGCTTGCTTTTGAAGATAAAAAAAAAGGATCAGACCAAACTTACTTGATATCGAGGGGCTCGTAATCTGATGTCATTAATTTTTTTATAGGTGGAGACGTCAAGGAGATATGAAGGTCAACTCTGTTTTTTTAAATGGAACGGTGGTTTTTTATTTACATTCTGATAGTGTATTTCAAGACGAATACAATGACCTAATATGAAGGTCATTCAAGGTCACGCAAGGTCAACTGCAATAGAAAATAAAATGTTTCAAAGCACTCTTCAAATACTTTTGTGTCTTCTCTGGTTGTTGGCTTACTGCTCTTCTAAGTATTGGTAAGGGTCGCAGAACATAAATAAACATAATGTTGTTAAGGTTATCGATCGTAATTTGTCAAAATCATTTGTCAGCATCAACTTTTTCTCTGATAAATAAACATACCATCACATTGTATGCTTACCTGTATCCAGAAATGTTATTAGTAGTTTGACTACCGACTAGAGTACGGCTTCGAAATATTCAATCTGAGTGTTCAATTTTCAAGAATGCGTTACACAATAGCAGAGAAAGTGGAAATGGTTATCATTTATGGTGAATGTCATAGAATTATGAGGAAAGCGGTACGCGTGTATGGCGAAAGAAATACCGCGAAAAACCAACAACCACAGTTGATATGCAAGAACGTATAAAAAGAGCTTGCTCTGTAATAGATACAACTGAAATTTGTCAGGCAGTATCATCAGTATTGCAACGTTTTAGATTATGTCTCAGTGTTCAAGGTCGACATTTTGAACACTTGAAGTAGCAGTGAATACGTACATAACATGTTACATGTAAATCGTCGTAGTGTTCGAAGAGTGCTTTGAAACATTTTATTTTCTACTGCAGTTGACCTTGCGTGACCTTGAATGACCTTCATAATAGGTCATTGTATTCGTCTTGAAATACACTATCAGAATGTAAATAAAAAACCATACCGTTCCATTTAAAAAAACAGAGTTGACCTTCATATCTCCTTGACGTCTCCACCTATAAAAAAATTAATGACATCAGATTACGAGCCCCTCGATATCCAGTAAGTTTGGTCTGATCCTTTTTTTTCTATCTTCAAAAGCAAGCGAGTTTTCAGGTGACCTGTCTAAAATGCCCCACCCTGTATATATGTATATATTCTACATATGTTGATATTATTTATGTTCATATTTATTTATATATTATATTATGTATATACACTATAAATGTAATAATGGAGACGGTGGTTCATTTCATGGAAGATGGTACAATGGAAGCTGTGCCAACAAATTGGATCGACGGCAACGTGTGCTATTGGCCACCGCTGCAAGGAAGTCGACTAATGACAGCAATTAAGAGAGCAGCACCTCGTGGTCGCAGCACATAATAAGAATTTTTGAAAACAGTACTTTCGGTAGGTTACAATTATTATTCATCATAAATGTACAACTAAAATAACAACTATTTAATGCTTCTAGACGATTACAAGAAGACTAGGGGTAAGGCCCGAACTGCAGAAGACACCAGTGATCTGCAGTCGGAGGTCGAACAGCATCGACGGATGATTAGCCAAACCACGTTGTCCTCGAGCACGGACTTTAACTCGTACGACGATGAGTCCATCATGGGGACTCTTCCACAAATACAAAGGAGACAGTTGGGGAACATGGGTATGTAAATCCAAAACGAAGCATCGTATAAAACATTGTATGTATATTACATATATTACATATACATATACAATAGTTATACATGATTCTTTTTCTGTAATTAGTAATTCTTTTTAATTAAAATATATTTTATTTTCAGACTCGCATTATTCACGTGACGACAGCGAAGAGTCGCTGCATATGACGGAGCAGTCTATTGTTGGTAAATTAAGGAAAATGTTTTAGAGATAATAAGTAAATTTACTTCAACAAAGATAATTCCTAATAAACAATCAATAGGAAACCAAGAAGCTGGACATAGTAAGGAGAGCCTGGAGACATTACTTCAAACTATGAAGAATATAGAACAACAAGGTCATGTCTTCAGATCTCTCCTCACCGATGTACTTCAAGAGGTAAATAACTTAAAAGAAGAAGTGCATCAATTAAAAGAAGCGGGGAACAAGGAAGCCGTTGGAGAAGACCATAGGGTCCCGTTTTTCCAGAGATTTTCGCCGCTGAAGTTTCCACTCAACACGGATGTTCCGTCCCGGAATGAGACTTCTCCGGTTTTTATTACCGGCAAATAGCCACGCAAAACCCTCCGTGCAACTCAGGTACATAAGCTAAACCAGATGTCAGGGAAGGGCAATAAACCACCGAAACAATCGCGCCCTCGCTTGCAAAATGTGCACCAGTCTCCGCCAATAGTGTGCGACCACCAGCAAGAAGCGATGTGATTGGTTCGCTAAGCGTACCCAAAATAGGTATAAGTACCAAGAGTTTTTCATAGAAGAACCAGTGACGGAAAAACCATCGATCGAGCGCATTACCAATCTATCTATACACTGCCCGAGTGCAGAGAACCGTCATTCGCCTATTCATTACCTGTTTAGTTTTAGATCATAGTGTTACTTTAAATAAAGTGATTTGTTTAAACTAAAACAGTAGTCATACGTTTCCATCAATTCCATTACTCAAGTAATCCGCGGCATTTAAGTTAGCGGACTTGACGCAACAACGGACGAGGAGTTCTCTACTTTTGAGAATATCCTAAATAGCGGCGAACAATTTCAAGATGGCGTAAGTAAAATTTATTGATGTAATAAATTAACTTAAAATACCTGAAATTGATCTTTCATTTTGATATAGTTAACAGAATGTAATATTAATAACTTCTTATTTTAGGTTCAGGAATTACACAAAATAGGCGGCGAGAACACTTACCAGTTTGTGAAGAGGGTTTTGTCCACGCTTATTACAAACAATTTGGCGTTGTCGTATAGTTGGTTGGGCAGGAAGGGCAAGAAGCCCTTCAATACATTAAATACCGCCAACCTCGTAATAGGTAACTATCACCCTTATTTTAATGTTATTATAAAAGTGATTCATGTACAAATTAACAAAATAAGAAATTTTTATTCAAGGTGCTGCAGAAAAGGGACGCGTCGTGACGAGACGAGACACCGAAATTACAATACAAATGTGGCTTAAAAGGGCGGCGGAAAGAATTTCGGCCGGAATAAATAAAAAATTGTAGTTTTTATTGCTATTTTTTTACTTGTAATTTTCCTTTTTATAAAGTTTTTTTGCGATTTTAATAGACCGATTATGCGAGTTGATTCAGTGCATATATCATGTTGTCCTAGTTGTTCTTGTTCTTATTTTTATAATAAATAATATATAAATGAAAAGCGTGCGTTAAGATATGAATTATTTCTCCCATTCACTTATTATGTGGATTATTCCTCCGTTTAATAAAGCTATTTCGTTTTTAATAAACCACATATATTGTGCGAGTTGATTCATATATATATATATATATACTTAATTAACATTTTTGGACCTGTAATACTCCCCGAAAAAGTTGTCTTTAAAACGTTTTATGTCAGACGTTAAACCAGCGTCCCGAAAAAAACGTTTTCAAAATGTTTTATTTTGGACGTAAAACGAACGTTCCGGAAAAGACGTTTTCAAAATGTTTTATTTTGGTCGTAAAACGAACGTTCCGAAAAAGACGTTTTCAAAATGTTTTATTTTGGACGTAAGACGAACGTTCCGAAAAAGACGTTTTCAAAATGTCTGATTGTGGACGTAAAACGAACGCTCCGAAAAAGACGTTTTCAAAATGTCTTATTTTGGACGTAAAACGAACGTTCCGAAAAAGACGTTTTCAAAATGTCTTATTTTGGACGTAAAACGAACGTTCCGAAAAAGACTTTTTCAAAATGTTTTATTTTGGACGTAAAACGAACGTTCCGAAAAAGACGTTTTCAAAATGTCTTATTGTGGACGTAAAACGAACGCTCCGAAAAAGACGTTTTCAAAATGTCTTATTTTGGACGTAAAATGAACGTCCCGAAAGAGATATTTTCAAGACGTTTTTAACACGTCCTTCCAGGACGTAGGACGTTCAGACCTGAAATGGACATAAAATGGACATCTTCAGAACGTCCTGTGCTATCTGGGGGTACATATACATTTATGTTTATATATGTATATGAGGGGGGGTATGTATGTATACGTATACAGGGTGTCCCAAAACGACTGCGTAAGCGGGAAATGGGAGGTTCCTTGGGTCATTTGAAGCGACATTTTCCTTAGCAAAAATGGCGTCCGCGGCTTTGTTTAGGAGTTATTAACGAAAAACACGGACCAACCAGAGCGCGCCTAGTCGCTCGGTGGCACGGTCAGCGCGGCGAGCCGGGGGGAGCAGAGTGTTGTCGGTACGCCGCGATGTAACAGAACAGTTTCTCGATTATGTCCCGATTTCGATGAGCTTTGGATATGTTGTAAAGACCACGATTCTGAACAACATTTCCCTTTAGACTTTTTGCCTCGCGTCTTTAGTTTACGAGATAGTTTGCTCAAGGCAAGAGTGACAATGCACGCAGATTCTTACTTTCTATGTCTGCAAAACACGTGTTGTGTTTTGAACTTTTCCTCCAGCTCAGTTTTGCTTCGTGGTGGGGTTATTTGGGGGTGGTCGAAGCATCTTCCGAAAACTGCAGTCAGTCTTCAACATCATTCTTTGTGGAGTGTGCCCCTTGGATTTTTCTGCGATCGCGTACCTACCACCAATCACCAGTGCTGCAATTCCCGGCCTGACCACAGGACTAATTTATGGACAACGAACGGGAGGGACAACACCGTATACCCGCTATGCGCACCTGGATTTCTACCTGTTTCTGGGGAAAAGGACATTTATTGTGATTTGTGCTGCAATGCAAAAGATATTGCAAATATTATTAGTGCATAGTGCATAGTTATGTGTTGACAAATGTGAACAGTGATCGTGAGTGTGTAAAAATTTCGTGGCATCTGTGTGAAACATACGATTTATTTATCGTTTATAAAGTGAAAGTGAAAGCCAGGATCGTTTACTTGACCGCGCATCCCTTCGGTTGTCGTTTCACCACCAGCTGTGCAGTTCGTTGACCTGACCGTACGGCCCTTAGCTTTCGGTACTGTCGTACACCTGAAGACATCTGTGCAGTTCGTCACCGAATGACCCAGTGATACACATTTCGAAGCAGCAAATGGATTTACGGCTGAATAAGTGAGTTTTTAATTTAATCAGTTTCTGCTTCTTCTCTCGTTCGGGTAAAGTTGCCATAAGTCGGGTAAAGATTATGTGGATCCTCACCGATTTCAATGACCTTCAAATAAGTTTGATATGGTTATACAACAATGGTTATTCAATCGTGGTCTTGACAACATATCCAAAGCTCATCGAAATCGGAGAGGAGATAGTAGTATGAACATCGATCGATTTTCAATTACAAGTTTTTACAAATATCTCGAAAACTAAAGCCTCGAGGCAAAAAGTCTAAAGGGAAATGTTGTTCAGAATCATTGTCTTAACAACATATCCAAAGCTCATCGAAATCGGAGAGGAGATAGTAGTATGAACATCGATCGATTTTCAATTACAAGTTTTTACAAATATCTCGTAAACTAAAGCCTCGAGGCAAAAAGTCTAAAGGGAAATGTTGTTCAGAATCATTGTCTTAACAACATATCCAAAGCTCATCGAAATCGGGACATAATCGAGAAACTGCTACTTCTTACTACATCGCGCCGTACCGACAACACTATCTTCCCCCCGGCTCGCCGCGCTGACCGTGCCATCGAGCGACAGGGAGCGCTCCCATTGGTCCGTGTTTTTCGTTAATAACTCCCAAACGAAGCCTCGGACAACATTTTTCAAAAGGAAAATGGCGCTTGAAATGACCTCACGAACCTCCCATTTCGAGATTCTTAAGACATTTTGGGACACCCTGTATATATATATATAGGGTCTCTCTCTTTCTCTCTAACTTAGAGTAGATATGGTATAGTTGGTCGCGGTCATAGGTTAGGTTAGGTTAAGTCTAGGTATAAGATAGTATATAAGTTAGAAGTAAGATTTAAGGTGTATAGGCGGCGTGTTGAAAAGAGGAGTTGTGTATGAAATTGTAACCTCAAGGGGAACAAATAAAGTTATATATATATATTAAATATATTTAATTATTATATAGTTTAGGATTCATATATTACATAATGTTCATTATATTTTATTTTATGATTGATTTATTATATAATGTATATTAAAATGGTATATAACATTAATAAAAAAGTGATTACACAAACAAAAAACGTATCATATTGTATATCATTGATAAGGAATTATATTAATAAGTATGCATGTCAAATTTCATTGCGATATCTCTTACGAGTCAAAAGTTATTCATAAATGTCGCGGAAATTTTCAATCCGGCCCACTGTGCGCCTGCCGGCTCGCCGCGCTGTACGTGCCAACGAGCGTCTAGGTCGCGCTTTGATTGGTCCGTGTTTTTCGTTAATAACTCCTAAACAAAGCCACGGGCGCCATTTTTGTTAAGGAAAATGTCGCTTTAAATGCCCCAAGGAACCTCCCATTTCCCGCTTACGCAGTCGTTTTGGGACACCCTGTATTATAATTCAACTGTATTGTATATATGTGATTTGTCATGCGAAAAGGGAATGGGACCCTTCCACGCACTCTTATTTTCTCAAGAACAATCACATATGTATATTTATTTAACATTTCTGGACCCGTAAAACTGTATGAACGTTCCAAAACGGCTGAAATAAGACGTATTTACAACGTTCCGTAAAATATATTTTTAAGTCGTCTAAAATAAGACATCTTTAAAACGTTCCGTAAAATACGTCTTTAAGTCGTCTAAAATAAGACGTCTTATTTCAGACGTTAAAAGGACGTCCCGAGAAAGACGTCTTTAGGACGTCTTAAAGACGTATTTTTAGGACGTAAGACATGCAGACCTAAAATGGACGTCTTTAAGACGTCGTGTGCTTAAGTGTCCTCCCACGGTTCTGTTTTTAAAAATAAGGGCACTAAAACTAGCGATATGGAAATTATTGAAAGCGAACGCTGCGCAGTGTTCGATCCTATAGGATAGGGAATTTCGGGATAAAATTAATAACTCCGAACTGATTTATTTTCGATCTTAGTCCGTTTTTAATGAGTATGCGAAGATCTATTAATTGAATACAGAAAATTAAGTTTATTTACAAAGTTTCAATGATCTTAAGTTTTAATAAATGAAAAGTTTACGACACATTTTTGTATTGCAATTTGTGTTGTTGGCAAATATGATAAATATTCGCACACGATATATTCTCTAGCACGCGGTCACTGAAAGCCTGTACATTCGACTGACGTCGGCATACTTCGGCCGTCGTCGCTCTCATTCGCACATAAACACCCTCATACCTCACACGCATACATTGTAACGAATCACATTCTCACAAATATTTTATATGAAAAATCATAAAAATATATTGATATTCTCCTAAAATTGTTTACTCGTTTTAAAGGTTCTGTTGCGAAGGCAACACCGAAGGCCAGACGTACCTCACCGTTCCTCCAGGAGATTAACCGACACACCTAGAAAGGATGTTTTAATCTTTTCACCTCGGATCGGCTACGAACTGACCGAATATATTAGTTTATAACAACCGTAATCCGACAATTTCGACACCGACAGATGAACAGCACATGCGACCGACCCACCGAAACGACGAGCGGACCTACCACAATAAATCACGCCATTGACGACTAAAGACAATACCAAGGAGTTTCCTGACAGTTTTCCCACTCCTCAACTTAAAACTCCTCCCAATGCACCCACGTCCAATTACAAAACGCAATCACGAAAAAACTGAAGTGGCGATGGACAGGACACGACGCGCGACGAGACAGGACTACACGAAATCGAAAACGCAAACAGACTAGACGAACTACCCAATCTAACCAGAGTTATCTTGAAATCGCGAAGTGTAACAAATCGTAATAAAGCGCATATACACAACAGACTCTCAATTATTACACACCTAAGGTGCTCAGTATCATCATCACATATTGAGAGAAGGCAATAGTACTGAATTCAACTTATAAAAATCAGATTAAAGAAAGATTTAATCTGCCAATGGTACGTGATTGGAAAAAATGCATTGATTTTCTGCATTGAACTTTGTTTAGGATTGGGCGAGCGGATCGGCAGCGTCAGATGGACGACAGCGAGACGGGCGAACGCTCGTCGTCGTAGAAGTACATAGTACATAGGAGGCCATCTACCACCGAAGTTACATATTTCGGTGTATAACGTCACCATAATCGGCGGTTCCTCTACGGCGGCGGGCCGTTGCCTCGCTCTCGCTCTGTCTGTTGACCTGCAATCGTCACCGTGCTTGGTCACGTATATCTGTCTTGCTTACGCGCTCGTAACCGATCTCGGTACGGCAATATCCTATGTCCTATATCGCCTTTTCACGAGACCGCGCTCGGTCCGAATAAACTCTCGCGATCTCGCGTTAAATAGTTTATTTAGTGGATAAGGGTAGGATTAATTGTACCTAGCCGTTAGTTAGTAAGTTAGTCATAAAGCGTTTATTTGTTCGCGTGTGTACGTCGACCGTTGACATGGCGGAGGTCGACTGTAACGGCTACGTTTTGAATAAACGCTTGTGAATAGCAAAACCGGAATACTGCGTGCTCGCGTATCCCGGATTACATGTTTGCTTAAACAAACATCAACTTTATATTTCAACAATAAATTGGTATATTCAGCAAAAACTGTTAGTAGCTTTAGAAACTATATTTCGTCATTAATATTTCGTGATTCAAGACTTTTTACGTCTTACACTTCGAATTTTTAAATGTTGTTATGCTGCGCTGCAAAGAAATAGGTGTATGTAGAGGGCATATAAAAAGTAATGTTCATCCGCACTAGTGGTGAATCTACACCTCTGGATGGGTGCACATTTGTACAAGGAGCTAGCCGCAAAATTGTTTATGTCAAAGAAAACAATTATTGTTAAAGTTGATTTTAACATCAATACCTACTCATCGAAAAGAGAAAAAGTTTGAAAGGAACCTTACGTCGCAAACAAGTAATTATTGAGATATAAGCTGTTAAAATTTTTGCAAAATTTGATAGAGTGGAGTTAGACGTATAAACAGACGTAGACTACTACTAATGTCCACCTGACCATGTCGATGAGACAGAACATAATCGTGTGCGCGCCTCGAGACGAACGGAAGGGTATAGCCGGATAAGATCCTGAAAAGTACCCCCAAAATTAGTAAAATAAAATTCTGGATAAAATAGGATAACTTGATCATTCTACAAAATTTTTAAAAATTGTTATGATTAGATGGTGAAAAATGAATGTATAACATGTGTATATTCTATAACTCGTAGGATACTCGTGTCGCGTCTCTCGTCCTGGAGTCTCTTCCCTAATAGCATGCGACCTCTTAGAGACGTATTTTTTACGGCTTTTTTAGGTCTGAACGTCTTACGTCCTGAAAAGGTGTCTTTTTCAGACGTTTTAAAGATGTCTAATTTCGGACGTCTTTAAGACGTCTCTGTACTATCTGGATTTGTGCGGAACAGATTGTTTTCCTCATAATAGAGATACGCTACTGTTTTAGGTGCGCATGCCAGGCCTATTTATATATGAGTAGACTGCGGATGTTTATGCAATTTTTAATTTTTTAGACCAATTTTAAGGGCATGGAATCACATGAAATCTTATTTTCAACGGGAATAGCCTTTATAGATACAAAATACATGAAAATCGTTCTAAATTGTATCGAATTTTATATTTCCGGAGTTCTTATACAGGGTGACCCAAAATCATTTCAACTCCCGGAAATGGGCGGTTCCTGAGGTCATTTGAAGAGCCATTTTCCTTTTGCAAAATGTCCTCCGTGGCATGGTTTGGGAGCTAT
Organism: Lasioglossum lativentre; assembly: GCA_916610255.1. Lineage (NCBI taxonomy): Eukaryota > Metazoa > Arthropoda > Insecta > Hymenoptera > Halictidae > Lasioglossum > Lasioglossum lativentre. The sequence goes on along the minus strand of OU744359.1, from coordinate 26,926,235 downwards.
TAACGAAAAAGACGGACCAATCAGAGCGCGGACTAGACCCACGATGGCTGATTTGGTGTGACGCGCCAGGAGTTTCTACTGGTACGATAGTTAGCGGTGCGCGGCGCCGCGACGAGGCATCGAGCAAGAGAAGGAGTAGAAATTGAACGTATGGAATTAAAAACTCACTTATTCAGCCGTAAATCCACTTGCTGCTTCGAAATGTGTGTCACTGGGCCACTCGGTGATGAACTGCATAGCTGGCTTCAGGTATACGGCATTGTCCCGAACGATAAGGGACGTACGGTCAGGTCAACGAACTGCACAGCTGGTGGTAAAACGACAACCTAAGGGATGTGCTGTCAAGTAAACGGTCCGGGCTTTCACCTTCACTTTCCAAACGATAAATAAATCGTATGTTTGTTTCATACAGATGCCATGAAATTTTTCCACACTCACGATCACATGTTCACATTTGTCAACACATAGCTATGCACTAATAACAATTGCAATATCACTTGTATTGCAGCACAAATCACAGTAATGAGGTAATGCGATCAGTAGACTGCGGATTTCATGCATTTGTAGCAAAAATGAGTAAGTGCATTTTCAAACAGTAGAAAGATTAAAATAATTTAAAAACATGGTAAACCTTACGTTTAGGGGAGGCAACTCCGATGAGTTTGACCTTCACATATGTTATCGAGGACAACATTCTGAACAACTTTTGTCATTACAACTACCCGGTGCTCGGTCTTAGTTTTCGAGATATTTGCGAAAAACGATTGCAAATACTGTATTGAATTTTACGTATTCTTGAATGCTCCGTGGCAACGTAAGCCTGTTCCGGGCGGCATCTGTTTATTTTCTGTTTGTAAACACGTTGTGGGGATCAGAACAGAGTGTCACTCTATATAGGGTGAGCTTTCAATTTTGAAAGACTACTTCTGGATTTTCACATGCGTGGTCGGGCCGGCCTGGCGCGGCGGCCGGCCTTCTCCGCTCCCCACCAACTAACCCTAACTAATTCTGATCGCATAATTTTTGCATTCTATATAGCCTTCATACAGAATTTGAACTAGTAATGGAAAAATCATGCAATCAGAATTAGTTAGGGTTAGATCTGGGTTAGGTGGCTGCCATACGTTGCCACGGAGCGTGGAAGAATACGTAAAATTCAATACACTATTAGCAATAGTTTTTCGCAAATATCTCGAAAACTAAGACCGAGCACCGGGTAGTTGTAATGACAAAAGTTGTTCAGAATGTTGTCCTCGACAACATATGTCAAGGTCAAGGTCATCGGAGCTGTCTCGCCTAAACGTAAGTTTTACCAAAAACATCAATGTATTATTTTTAACATGATCAAATGATTAAACTAAAAATCAAATATCCGTCTGGCTCCTGTCCCTTGCCATAGCAGCAGCTAACTTTCATTTTGCATAAAATTTACTCAAAATTTTTCTGAAAATTTTAGGGAGGACATTATCTCATTGTCAGTATAGGAAAAAAAAGGTCCGAGAGGGACCGATGTAAGACTAAAATTTGTGGCAATTATAATACATGTTTCGGTATTCCTGCAGATTGATCCGCAGAGTCGCTGGGTAATTGTTCAAAAATGTCGTACAGGGGTCATTTGCGACCTTTTCGTTCCTTTTGTAAAGTTGATCCTCGCGACAAGTAGAATACGAAGCAATAACCAATTTCAATTTTTGACATTGATTGTTCAAGGTCCAGTCCAATTTTATGGTGGTTGTGACATATAATTTTGTGATAGCTGAAATACACAAATTTCGCAATATTAAAATCTACAATTTAAATTGTTATTAAGGAATAGCATTATTTATTTTACGATTTTATTTCTTTTTTGTTATTAATACCATAAAATAAACCAATCTTATACTGTAGAGAAATATCATAGTTATAGATCTTGCCATTAATTATTAATATGTGTCACTGTAGTATTCAAATTTTAGTTTATATCGACTGCGCATTTTTAGAATTAATTTTATATATAATTTGTTTATTATTGGTTAATATTATACAGATAAGTAATTCCACTTTTGTTTAAGTGGATTATAAAACGTGAATAGAAATATAGGATTTCGAATATAATAATATGTTAATATGTAAAATATTGATCGCATAAAAGTAATAATAGCCGAGAAACGATTTCCATCTTTATGGTATCAGATTTATTTGAATGATATAATCAAAGTTATAAAGAATTAATATGATCGTGTATGCTAATACGTCAATCTACAGGGCTGCATGAAAATATTATAAGTATCGTTAGCTGCACGATTGAAAACCCACATGCTGTAGTGCAAGCGCAGTATACTGGTACGTTTGTGTATCGCGATTATTAAAACGGAGAAAACAGTTACGATAATGTACGTAGAATTAACAACCCATAATTCGCGTTAAACAAATTACTAATGGTTAATAGCCGACTTTGACTATTTCGAAACAAATAATTAATGACAAATATTACTAATTTCTTTGCGATAACCATAATCAAAGAATGATTCTCGTCAATGTATTTGGAGTCATACTAATTATATGTGGTGTAATTCTTTCTATCGAACAATACATAACGTTGTCTTTAATCTTCAAAATACGACAAGTAAGTATCGTTCATATCTCATGTGTATATACAGGGTGGGGCGCCACATTTTGCCATCTAGATTTACGTCATTATTATTACGCATAACAAACAATGTTTCAGATGAAGTTGAATGGTTTTGAGAGGGGCACATTCTGATGGTACATTTTTTTTGGTAGGTGGACGTGTAAAGGACATATGAAGGTCATTAATGTTTTTTTAAATGGAATCAAATATGTTTTATTGCATCAGCCGATGCTCCTTCATATTCTTTACAAAAAGGTATTAATCTATTTGTGTAAAAAAATCATTAGTTTATTGCAACAGCCGATGCTCCTTCATATTCTTTACAAAAAAGTATTAATCTATTTGTGTAAAAAAATCATTAGTTTAGGAGATATTTTAATTCTAATTTGTTAGGAAATCTCGACTTTCCCGTCAATATTATGAATTCAATGTTATAATGTAGTAGGAGAGCAAGAATTATCAGTGTAAATATTTACATTTTCAATTACCAACACAAAAAATGTAAATATTTACATTGAGAATTCTTGCTCTCCCACTACATTATCACATTGAATTCATATTATTGACCAGAGAGTCAAGATTTCCTAACAAATTATAATTAAAATATCTCCTAAACTAATGATTTTTTTACACAAATAGATTAATACTTTTTTTGTAAAGAATATGAAGGAGCATCGGCTGATGCAATAAAAAATATATGAATCCATTAAAAAAAACATTAATGACCTTCATATGTCCTTTACACGTCCACCTACCAAAAAAAATGTACCATCAGAATGTGCCCCTCCCAAAACCATTCAACTTCATCTGAAACATTGTTTGCTATGCGTAATAATAATGACGTAAATCGAGATGGCAAAATGTGGCGCCCCACCCTGTGTAATTGCTACGTAAACATCATTTAATACGAATCGTTAAAATACAATTTGCAGTATCTGCCGCTTGTAGAAGGGAGAACCGGTTACGTAGCATATACAACACTTGTACGTTTAAGCTTCACATGTTATTTATTTAATGTTACCAATCCCGATGAAGTGATGCGTGGAGAATATCCGAATTTAGTTGAACATGGCCCCTATGTATATGAGTAAGAACAAAATATGTTCTATTTTTTCTATTCCAAAAATGAGGTTACCATTTCAATAAAAATGTACGTTTTCTCTACAAAAAGCGAGAATATTCAGAGATACGTTCAAGACATTAACGAAGAAATGGACGAAATCACATATATAAAAAGAACAATGTACACTTTCAACAGGCGTAGAAGTGTGAACGTTTCGAGTCGTGAAAAAGTCACGATACTAAATCCAGCATACGTAGGCACCATAATGACGGTGAGTTAAACATTGGATTGCCAACAATGTTCAGTTTCCAGGTTTGCTGGTAATTTCTCCATACATGTTAGGTTTCTATATTTATACATATATGGTATCTTTATGTATTATTAAACATACATAAAATGTATTTTAAATCAAGGCGGAGAAGAATGCGATGCCTTTTTTTTATTGAATTATTTAGGTCATACATGCCCCTTCTCAAGTTAGTAGTGACCACATTGTATTTTCATTTCAATGATGATGGTTCAATGTGGTGGTTTTAAATTAGATGATAAAGTCTGAAGTTTTAGCACAAAAATTTTCATCTTATAGCGTTTTTTCCAAGTTAACTATTCCATACTGTATTCTTTTATCTTGATATTCGTGACATTGGAATAAAAAATGTTCGATGGAGATTTCTATGTTACATGCATCACAAATCGTTGTGCTTAATTTCGTGATCACAAAAGAATGGGTTAGGTTGATGTGATCTGTTCGCAGTTTAGTCACTATATTGTTTGAACTCTGATATTATCGCGAATTTTATGCAATGTGGTAGGTCTAGAATTTCTCCAGTCTTGATTCCATAGGTTTGTTAAGACTTGAAAAAGATATTTTTGGAGGACTTCGTAAAATATAGGATAGGTATAGTTTGTGTTTCGGTTGTGCTAGTGCTTGCTTGTTTTGTTGCTGAATCTGTTTTTTCGTTACCCCTGATGCCTGTATGAGATGGAATCCAACAATATAAGATTTTTTTACCTACATTGCTCAGCACATACTATATTTTTTCGCCGATATCCTGGATGAATATGTTGAAAGTTTCTAATGTTTGTGATGCAGATAGTGCACTTTTAGCGTCAGTAAATATAATGAATTTATAATTTACTGATATCTCTCCATATACAGGGTGAGGCACCTAAGACTCCCACCGAAAATATCTCCGCTGTTTTTAGTAATACGAAAAAATGTTTCGTTCAGTAGGGCAATTATTGTGACGGAGAAGTTTTTTTCCTCTAGGTCATATGTTCCGATATTTCAAGGTTATCGACGTTTTTTTAAACGGAACGATGTATTTCGATTAGTATAACATTATAGCTAATGAAAAGACAAATGCACCCATATATAATATGTTGACCTTCAAATGACCTTCGAAGGAGTTATTCTTCAAAAAGCATAACTTAATGTACGAAGACCATGTTCATGTGTACCGTACTCTACTAGCCTTCAAGACGTCTTATACCAGGAAGGTCTTCCGAACGGCTTCCGAACTTTTTCTGAACGTCTTATGCTACAAAACTGAACGTCTTAAAGACGTCTAAAGGTACTGTTGAGTGCTGACAAGAAGATCCCTGGCAGGAATGCGGTGACGTAGGCAAGAATGCACACCCGATTGGTTGGCTTGGAAGGGGCGCGGCTAGGCTCACACGCAATTTCGGCTAGAGCGTTCTATTGGCCGAAGCAGTCACACACACTACTCGAGTAAATACGGAAATCCTACTATTATGCGTCGTGTGACGTAAGCAGTCGAAACGGCGTGATCACGCGGCGACTACCGGAGCGTCAGAGGTGGGGATGGGCGGAGCTAGCTGGAGACCCCTCTTGCCTCTGTGACCCCCCCACCCCCCTCCCCGGGGACCTTCTTGTCAGCACTCAACAGTACATTCATACTCAAGTTTTGTCTGCTAGACGAAAATCTCGGTTACCCTGGTTTTGTATCTTATATTCATACATGTCTTACGTCTTGCAGTTCCCTTGGCAAGTTTCGACTCGTGTATGTCGGGCCATATATCTTGAATCTTTCGAGACAGTTCCCTGCGCGTTGACAGTTCCCTGCTGTGCATGGCACAAAAAACGGTTTGGGTTAGAGGCTCCACAGCTCCTTAGGTAAACTATCGGTATATCTCCTCTACAACATCATGAGGGGCGCGCAGTGGCTCAGTGGATGAGACTCGCGACTACGAACACGTAGTCCCGGGTTCGAATCCCGCCGTCACCTCTGAGATTTTTCTCAAGTGATTCATACTGTAGCCGCCCAGGTGGTTCGGAACCCACCTTAATAAACTGTAGGTCCCATAGCTATAAGTTAGTTATAGATTATAGTTATAAGTTATAGTTATAAGCTATAGTTATAAGCTATATATAAGTCGTCGCTAATGACCAAAGTTGTCGATGCGACGTAAAAACACAATATAACTAACTCTACAACATCATGAACCACCGGTTCAAGCGTGAAAAAAAAAGTATGACACAAAGGAAAATAATAAAATGTACATTTTAGGGGAACCAATAATGTCATTTCGCCGACTACAATACTTTGCAACCTGATTACCTCTGTACACACCGTATAAAAATTTCATACGGTATACATCGGGTGTGAAACATCCCAATAACTACAAACGGCTGTCAGATTTGAACTATTTATTACTTGGAGTCCATGAAATTGTTGAATATTCTCTTTAGAGTCTAAAGTAGACATATTCTGAAATAAGAGTCGACTGCACCTGTCCTAAAATTACAACTTACGCGTAGGAAAAAGAGAAAGGACGCAAGATGTCATTTATTTCACCTACACTGTTGTTGGGGTGTCGTACGCTCCAAGTGTACAAGAAAGGTTAATACTATCCATAATACAATGGGCATTGGTTTTTCCAAGCCTGCCGGTGAATAGCGGTCGATCATTCGGTGTCTTACGATTAGCTGAATCGTTGGACCCCACGTCCTTTTACGGCCTTACCTGACCGTAACTTTTGAAGCTCCCAAAATTAAGAATATTCTGACAGGTAAAGCCAGATGCTGGTCAACTCTAAAATTGAAGATAGCGTAAAAATTAGTTTCTGTAACGAGTGAATTACTTTATGATCACCGTCCCACGAAAAGACGAAGGAAAACACACCATGATATTCGTAGTCTCTTAGCAGCAATTTCCCTGAAAGTAGTTCCTCGGATTTATCTCTTTCCTTGTAATAATTATCGAGAGGAATATCGAGAAGAATACATACATATAGTAGAGTATTTCTTGATTGCACATTTTTTACAACGCGTGATTTAACCTATGTACCTAAGTGCATTTAACGTAATCTCAATATAATCTGCTGTCGATTGTTGTCACAGTCCGTCAGCCAATAACCACAGTAAGTACGTGTGATGGATGCATGCAGCGTTGCCCGAAAAGGTATGGTGTGCTGCCCGCCGATTTGTTTATGTCCGGAGTAGTCCAATACACTGCCCGTACAAGCGATAGCTGAACAGCAGTGGGCTAGGATATTATAAACCGTTACCGCTCACTACTACGCGATTGTAGGGGGTGGCAAGACGCCATTTCGTATGGGTCCGAAGTGGTGACATTGTATTGATGCGAAGCTGAGAAGAAGGATCCCTGGCAGGACTGCGCTGACGTATCTAGATACGAATGCGCGGCCGATTGGATCAGAGTGGAAGAGGCAGGCCTCGTTTCACACGCATTTTCGGCAGTAGACGAAGTATTAGCTATTGGCTATCAGCGATCACACGTACTTATTGTATGTAGCGGGTGACGTCGAAGTCAAAACATTGGGACTGCGAGCGCGGCTGAGGTGGGGATAACAGAAATAACGATAGATTCGATTTGTTTAGGTGCCGTCGTGAGGGGTGTAAAATGACTGCGGAGTACATGCTAAGATAAGGGTCACCGATACACCTGCGCGCTGGTGCTTCCAGAGCGCGATTTCTGCCGTAAATAAACGCATTAAATTATAATTAAAAAAGTTAAATTAAAATTCAAAGAACACATTGAATCGACGGCCGTTGCTACTCGTCCAGATTCTCTGTTGCTTGACAGCCCAATCTGTTCGTGGTCACTGGATTTCGCGGAAATATACAGGGTGTCCCAAAATGTCTTCAAATCCCGGAAATGGGCGGTTCCTGAGGTCATTTGAAGCGCCATTTTCCTTTTGCAAAATGTTGTCTGAGGCTTCGTTTGGGAGTTATTAACGAAAAACACGGACCAATCAGAGCGCGAGCTAGACCCGCGATGGCTGGCTTCGTGTGGCGCGCCAGGAGTCTCTACTTGGAGGAACGTAGCGGTGCGCCGCGACGATGAATCGAACAAGAGAAGGAGTAGAAATTGAACGTATGGAATTAAAAACTCACCTATTCAGCCGTAAATCCACTTGCTGCTTCGAAATGTGTGTCACTGGGCCACTCGGTGACGAACTGCATAGCTGGCTTCAGGTATACGGCATTGTCCCGAACGGTAAGGGATGTACGGTCAGGTCAACGAACTGCACAGCTGGTTGTAAAACGACAGCCTAAGGGATGTGCGGTCAAGTAAACGATCCGGACTTTCACTTTATGTTTGTTTCATGCCGGATGCCATGAAATTTTACCGCACTCACGATCACTGTTCACATTTGTCAACACATAGCTATGCACTAATAACAATTGCAAATCACTTGTATTGCAGCACAAATCACGTTAAGGGTGTAGACCAATATTTGACCTCGAAATTAGTTTGAGCTCCGTCCAGTAGGGGAGCTGGGTACAGTTTTTACAGAATGGTTCAGAGGCACAGCAGGCGCACGTACCTACACGCTTCCCGAGCGGTGAGCTGTGCCACACACTCTCACTCGAGCACACCAACGAGCATCAACGTAGTGACGTCACGTGTGCGTGTGTGCCTAACTTACCGGCAACACTCGTCATCCTCCGTTTTACCGATACAATGATGGAATTGCCGGGTGACCGAATGCTAAGAACCGACATCAGCGCTCGTAGCGGAAAAATGCCGGAGCTGTAGTTTCAGAGGACCGTCCCTTCTGAGATATGCTTCAGTTCTAGACGTGCCATTTTTTTAAATTAATTTATTTTATCATAATAACGTTGCATTGACATTGTATGTGTCCCCCGCATTGCGCGAGCTATCGATCGTTTCTATAAAAATCCCACTTCTCTCGATATTTAAGAAAATGTGTGTCTCTTGACAGTGGCAGCACTGTCGCGCTGCTCGATGCTTCTCGTGGCTCCGCTAAATGTCGTGGAATAATGTAAATTACGCCTCGAAAACGCAAAAGTAGGCCATCTGGGTGAACTCGCGCAATGGAGAAATCTTTCATCAAGCGATTGTGACTACGTAGGGGTCCCAAATGTGCATTAGCGAGAAATGGCACGTCCAGAACTGGACCCCTTGCAATCTCGTGTACGTATACAGTTTCTAGCAGTGTGTGAGTTCGAGTGTGTGAGTAAGGTCTATATCCTTAATGAGGTAATGCGATCAGTAGACTGCGGATTTCATGCATTTGTAGCAAAAATGAACAGGTGCATTTTAAAACAGTAAAGAGAGTAAAATAATTTAAAAACACCAATGTATTATTTTCAATTTGATGAAATGATTACAGTAAAAATCAAAAATCCGTCTGGCTTCTGTCACTTGCAATAGCAGCAGCCAACTTTAATTTTGCATAAAAATCCGCAGTCTAGTGATTAGTTTAAATATAACTACTAAAAACACACATTTTAGCAACCGTGAACTTAGAATTGACACGTCTTTGGAGGTGATCTCTCTACCGCGGCTCGAACGACACTGATTGTACCCAAGATTTTTCTGAAAAGTTTAGGAAGGACATTATGCGTGTCGAAAATGCACTCTGTAGCGCGCTTACGAAAACTAGTAAGACTACAATTTATGGCAATCACATGTTTCGGTTTTCCTGCTTTTGGTACGCAGAGACGATGGGTAACTGTTTGAAAACGTCATCCGTCCTTTTACCCAGCAAGAGGTAGAAATGTCAGGTCCGCGTGGCGTTTTAGGGCCGATTCATACTGGAGAGTCCGCGGACAAACTGTCCGCGGATATTTCCCATAAATTTTGTGCGGGTTGACAAGGTACCGCCGCACAGTGTTGCATCGGCGGCAAAAAATCAATTTTATGAATTTTCGATTTTTAAAAAAAAATTACTTTCGTATTGCCAAAGAGTCAATGAATAATGTGGCAAAGTCCGTTTTTAAAAAAAAATTTTCTTACGCAGATATAGGCATCGGAAATAACCTTTTCTTCTATCCTGCGAATTCATCAGTTTTCAGTGCCATAGTTATGTAATTATTCCGCCTACAATTGAATACTTAGGGCTCTACAAATTATATGGATTATTACGCATAGTTTAAACTATAAACTGGCACAAAAAATTTTTCGATAAAGTTGTTTAACATTAAGGAATATGGATTAACCGGAAGCCTCTTTGCGTTGCGCTCATATTTTATTTATGGAAGCATAACTAAAATCTTTTACGCACAGTCGGTCTGGCACTAATCGTTTTGGCGAGGTGTAATGTTGAACTAACTTTGTGTAAAAAATCTCGGCCTACTTCGAACCACTTTGGCCGCAATTTAAGTTTAAAAATCAACTTTTAGAATTTCCAAGAATGAATTGCGCGGATGTTATTTTTATTTGATGTTTCGAGTGAAAATTTTTAAGGATATATCATAAATAATAAAGCGAAATGTGAAATAGTTAGTTAGAATCAATTGTTTAAATAAAAAAAATTTAATAATAATTGTTTTTATGTTAAATAAACCAAGTTTTCGTGCGTTAGGTCACTGTTTTTGGCCAAAAGGTGGCAAACAATCCGTAAAAATGGAACTACCCAACAAATTTGTTACCGTTTTATCGTACATTAAACGGAAAGTGTACCGCCGGCATTAGAATAACCCAAGGTACACCACGAGGAGGTTGCACATTTACATTCTAGGTGAAATTTTGAAGGGATATATCTTAAATAATAAAGAAAAATATGAAATTCATATTTATAAAAAATATTTAATAAAAATTTTTTTATGTTAAATAAACAAAAATTTTCGTTCACTGAACCACTGTCGCAAAAATTCAACTGGCATTTTTCTAACAGTGACTGCTATAAAAATAATTTATGTAACATTAAAAAAATTGTTATTAAATATTTTTTTATACATAAAGGGTTGATAAATCATATGCATTTCACATTTTTCTTTATTATTTAGAAATATTCCTAAAACAATTCACCTAAAACATCAAATACGCCGTAACCATCGCAAGAATTCATTCTTGGAAATTCTAAAAGTTGATATTTAAACTTAAATTGCGGCCAAAGTGGTTCGAAGTAGGCCGAGATTTTTTACACAAAGTTAGGTCAACATTAGGGGAGAGTCGTGCAGTACCGACCGGCATACTGTACCGACCAAAATTAGTTATATGTTTCGTTGCTATATTGCTCATTCGATTGTTTTCGCAGTTTTGACACATTTAGCGTGGGCGTTGATATTTCGAGTGTTAAAAGTTATTTTCTAGATCTGATAATTTATTTCTCAGGTAAGTAAACGACTTTGTTGAATTATGTATATTATATATAGTCTATTAAGAGTCTATTAAGGCCCTGTGTTGGAATTTTCTTTGCCAATCCAACTGTCGTGCAGTACCGACCAATCAACCGTCGACCAGTATAAGCCACACTTTTCTTATCTGTAAGTTCAATCTGTTAGCATTTGAAATGAAGTTAGAACATGTTTATTTAATCTTTCTTCTACCTTTTCCCACAGAAAAATGTCCGAAATTCGAAAGCACAAAAAAGGAAAATGGACGGTTGAAAATATGAATACGGCTTTGAAGCTACTCCTCGAGTCTAAAATGACCCAAAGAGAGGCCGCTGAAGCTTTTAATATCCCAAAAACCACATTGGGAGATCGATTCCGAGCAATTCAAGCCGGAGAATGTGTAAATTTAACTCCTCAAATGGGTAAATTTAAAAAAACATTTAATACAGAATTAGAAAAACAATTGGTTTCGTACGTGAAAGACCAAGATTGTAAATTCATGCCGTTCAGCAGAATGGAGTTTTTAAAATTCGTCTATGACTTAGCTGAGCATTTAAAATTGTCCCATCAGTTTGACAAGGAAAAGAAAACTGCTGGGAAGCAATTTTACTATGATTTTATGGCACGTCATCCAGATCTTTCTCTAAGGACTCCACAATCTACAAGCATACAAAGAGCGTTAGGATTTAGCAGGCATCAAGTCGACAGATTTTTTAACAAATATGCTGAGCTTCTTGCGAAATACAATTTCTCGGCAAGCAGAATTCACAACTGTGATGAAACAGGCGTGTCTATTGTTCACGACAACAATATTAAAGTTATTTCTGAAAGAGGGAAAAAACAAGTCAGCAAACTCACAACAGCAGAGAGAGGGAGGAATGTAACAATTTTATTAAGTATAAATGCTGCTGGGGATATTTTTGTTCCACCGCTATTTGTGTTTCCGAATAAAAAACGTATTGATATCATTTTAAAAAAAGACTGTCCTCCCGGAAGCATTTTTGTACCAGAAGAAAATGGCTGGATAACCGGCAACTCTTTTCTGAAGTGGCTGGAGGTATTTGTGGAGAGGACTAGTCCATCTGAAAAGGAACCCGTCCTTCTGGTACTAGATGGGCATGCTAGCCATAAGGACCTCAATGTGATCACGTTTGCAAAAAAAAACCACGTGCATATGATAAGCCTGCCTCCACACACTACTCATAAGATGCAGCCGTTAGATCGGGTTATAATGCGGCCCTTGAAAGCCGCCTACAACAATGCTTGCAGTGCATGGATGGGGAGGTACCAACCACTCAAAATTTCTCAAAAAGATGTTGCTGGATTAGTCAATACTGCGTACAATACCATTTGTCGAATGGATTTGGCACAGTCCGGTTTCCAATGCACAGGGCTGTGGCCGTTAAATCGTTCTGTGTTTACTGACTTGATTTTTATTCCCTCTGAACAATATCAAGAGAGAGAGTCAGAGCCTGAACCTACATCATCTGTCCTTTCAATAGAACCTCCTGAACCATCATCACCGCTCACTTCAAATATTAACAATAATATTTCATTAACTTCGTTACATGGTGTAACTTCAAATTTTATAGAAATTGTGAAATCAATCTCTCCTAGAAACGACAAATTAGAGTTGCAAACAAAAAAGAGAAGACAAAGGATGCAACAATCCGAAATCTTAACTTCGACCGATTTTATAAACGAAGTTCAGAAAAAAAAGAACCTGGCTGAAGAAAAAAAGATAAATGCGGAGAGAAGAAAGGCTGCAAGAATTGAAAAAGCCAAAGAAGTAGAAAAACGAAAGGCTGCAAGAATTGAAAAAGCCAAAGAAGTAGAAAAACGAAAAGCTGCAAGAATTGAAAAAGCCAAAGAAGCAGAAAAAAAAGCTGCAAAAAACGAGAAATCCAAAGAAGCAGGAAAAAGAAAAGCTGAAAGGAAATAAGAAAAGATGTAAAAACTAAAGTAAAAAATTACATAATATATAAAAATATATAATTATTTTATTATTTGTACAAATAAAATTTGAATAAAAATGCGTATTTTAACATCTAAATATCTTTTTTTAACATTATTAATGATTTAGACTGAAAAATCTACTAAATACGTAATTGGTCGGTACTGGACGACAATTCTTTGTTTCCTTCAAATTCTACTGTTTTTATTGTTACAAATAATGAATACTAATTATTAAATTTTACAGAATTAATTTCTCGCCTTTTATTAAGTTCCCTTAGTGTTACAAATTCCTTTTTTTAATTTTAATTTTTACCGATTCTAGTCCACCTAATAACCAGAAAACTTAGAGCGGTCGGTACTGCACGACTCTCCCCTATACCTTGCCAAAACGATTAGTGCCAGACCGACTCTGCTTAACAGATTTTAGATATGCTTCCAAAAATAAAAAATGAGCGGAAAACAGAGATTTCCGATTAGCCCATATTACTTAATGTTTAACAATTTTTTTAGAAAAATTTTTTTGCCAAATAAGTGTTGTACTTGTGACAATCTTTCCACAAAATTTCAATCAAATCCGTTGGATAGATTCGTTTTTACGGATTTTTTGCCGCTTTTTGGCCATTTTGCAACACTGTGCGCCGTGCCCCTGCTAAGCGTGGCAAAAAAAAAGGTTTCTATGGACTCCACAACTCCTTTAGGTAAACTACCGAGGAAATAGGAACGGTTCCTAACCCCAGACCTTTTTTTCTGCCACGCTTAGCGGAGGCTCCACCTCCGCTCGAAAATGGGAAATAGCCGCGGACAAGCCGTTCGCGAAAGAGACTGTCACGCCACGGACACTCCAGTAGCGACAGAACTTTTCTTCCAACCTCATATATGTGGTATCAAAAATTATTTCGGATACACCGGAAAATAATGAAATGTTCATTTTAGGGAACCAATAGTGTAATTTCGCCCACACCGATACTTTGCAACTGTACGCACCATGTAAAAATTTCATACGTCACACAGTGGACGAAATTTGGACGAAATCTGTGTCAAAATCAAAGCACTTTCGATAGAAATGGGATATAGAGCGATGATTTTTTTTCCAAATCGAAGCTGAAACTTTGCAGAATATGGGAAACACTACCAAGGATATACGAACCGTTCCTGCCACTTGGTGACCTTTTTTTTCTACCACGCTTAGCAGGGGCACAGCGCGACTCCTCAATCCGCACAAAATTTATGGGAAATAGCCGCGGAAAGTCTGTCCACGGACTCCCCGTGTGAATCGACCTTAAGGCCGGATTCATACTGGGGTTTCCGAGGACGAGTTGGCCGTGGACGTTTCCCATAAATTTCGTGCGGGTTGACAAGTCCCGCCGTGCCCCTGCTAAGCGTGGCAGAAAAAAGGTCTCTATGGGCTCCACAACTCCTTTAGGTAAACTACCGAGGAAATAGGAACCGTTCCTGCCACTTGGTGACCTTTTTCTTCTGCCACGCTTAGCAGGGGCACAGCGGGACTTGTCAACCCGCACGAAATTTATGGGAAACGTCCACGGCCAACTCGTCCTCGGAAACCCCAGTATGAATCCGGCCTAAAACGCCACGCGGACCTGACATTTCTACCTCTTGCTGGGTAAAAGGACGGAAGACGTTTTCAAACAGTTACCCATCGTCTCTGCGTACCAATCTGCAGGAAAACCGAAACATGTGATTGCCATAAATTGTAGTCTTACTAGTTTTCGTAAGCGCGCTACAGAGTGCATTTTCGACACGCATTATGTCCTCCCTAAACTTTTCAGAAAAATCTTGGGTACAATCAGTATCGTTCGAGCCGCGGTAGAGAGATCACCTCCAAAGACGTGTCAATTCTAAGTTCACGGTTGCTAAAATGTGTGTTTTTAGTAGTTATATTTAAACTAATCACTAGACTGCGGATTTTTATGCAAAATTAAAGTTGGCTGCTGCTATTGCAAGTGACAGAAGCCAGACGGATTTTTGATTTTTACTGTAATCATTTCATCAAATTGAAAATAATACATTGGTGTTTTTAAATTATTTTACTCTCTTTACTGTTTTAAAATGCACCTGTTCATTTTTGCTACAAATGCATGAAATCCGCAGTCTACTGATCGCATTACCTCATTAACGTGATTTGTGCTGCAATACAAGCGATTTGCAATTGTTATTAGTGCATAGCTATGTGTTGACAAATGTCAACAGTGATCGTGAGTGTGGAAAAATTTCATGGCATCTGTATAAAACAAACATACGATTTATTTATCGTTTGGAAAGTGAAGGTGACAGCCCGGATCGTTTACTTGACTGCACATCCCTTAGATTGTCGTTTTACCACCAGCTGTGCAGTTCGTTGACCTGACCGTACGTCCCTTACCGTTCGGGACAATGCCGTATACCTGATGCTAGCTGTGCGGTTCGTCATCGAGTGGCCCAGTGACATACATTTCGAAGCAGCAAGTGGATTTACGGCTAAATAAACGAGTTTTTAATTCCATACGTTTAATTTCTACTCCTGCTCTTGCTCGATGCCTCGTCGCGGCGCGGCGCCGCGCCGCGCACCGCTTACTCTCGTACCAGTAGGAACTCCTGGCGCGTCACACCAAGCCAGTCATCGTGGGTCTAGTAGTAGTAGTAACGGTACGCCGGGGAAGAGCGAATCGGTTACTCCTCGCTTCCTTAAGGCACACCGGATCTTTTATCACCAGTTTCACGATTGGCGCTACCAGCACTCGGCCCATTCGGGTTGCGTTTATCCTTCATTTTTCCAACTCGTTTCTGTTTTATTTGGCCCGGGCCGCTTTCAGAAACGTCGACGTACTAGACGGGCCAGTCGTCATTCATGAGATGGCCATGCTACCTAGTTTTTAGTGTTTTTGAGCTGTTTTACAGCTCGGTGTGGACGTCGGACCATCTCATCTTCGGACCTGCAGGGTGTCTCGTTTGCCCTTTTAGACTCCCCCACTTCACCATATTTCCATGTTGAAAGCGTCAAGTTTTATTTTCCCGTCCCTACTCTATTTCCAGATACTTCAAATTTGCCCTCTCCCTTCCCCTGACACTTCTGGGTTAGATGCCTGACCTATTCTATGATTCTATAGGGGGTTGAAAGAGCAGGGGACCGCGAGTTATATTGGTCATTGGGAAGAAGTTAGCCAGCAACTTCAGATCCGTTCCAACTTCATCGAAATCTCGGCTGTGCCGAGATATCAATTCCATGCGGTTTTCACCTGCCGAGACCTAAAACGCGTTGGGGTTAAGAGGGCCCGTGCGTCGATTTCACCGAAATTTGTCTCCTAAAGGTGGGATTTTCTAGGTACGTTTTGACGCTGCGTTTTGCGATATCAGCGCCTCTTATACTCCATTCTTCATACTTCATCAGAACGCGAGCGGCTGCGTCTAGTCATTTTTTTCACTTTAGAAGAAAGAGGCAAGAGCATCGACCAAACTCAAACACGTGCATCGATCGATTTTCTGTAGGTGTTCGACGCACACGTTTGGGTTTGTTTCTTCGCTTCGAGATCTCTAAATGTTGCACCAGATGCAGACGCACGTAATTTTTGACCCACGATGCCACATTTGGTATACTTTTGCACTACAAAATTACATTTCCATGCTAATTCATAAATTATTTTTAAAAAATAGTCTTTCACGATGATGATTCAAAAAACAAAAATGTTTCTATGCTTAACAATAACCATAATTGAAATTGTTTTGTAAAGGTAGTTTTAGTAAAATTCATTTTCATCGGTTTTTTAGTTCAGCCATTATAATTTAATGTAAAAAATGTTGACAATTTATTTTACACGTTTGTAAAACCAACAATTTTTAAGATTTCGAAAAATTATATATGACATTACACATTACAACATATTTTAATTTAAACAAAATCCGAAACAGTTGTCCGAAAATTACGCAGTGGTTCAAAAAACGCCTGGCTCTGCGTCTCGACTGCTTCGGAAGCAGTGGGTCAAAAATCGCGTGCATCTGCATCTGGTACAACATTCAAAGATCTCGAAGCGAAGAAACAAACCCAAACATGTGCGTCGAACAGCTACAGAAAATCGACCGATGCATGTATTTAAGTTTGGTCGATGCTCTTGCCTCTTTTTTCTGAAGTGAAAAACAAGGAAAGATATACCAAATCGCATCATAGCAACGCATACTTGTGCGTCCAAGGGAGTTACGACGAATGGAGTATGGATCGCAAAACGCATCTAGGAAATCCCACCTTAAGAGATCTAATATCGATTGTGTCGGGTTCTCCCTCTTATGGTGGGCTTGACGCATTCTAGTAAGTATGGCTGGATAGATGGATGTGACCACCATCCTCGGTTATCAGTCGACGTTCAACCATTATTTCCGTCAGCCAGACCTACCCCTTAAAGGTTTCTTTCCGTTTCTGTTGGCGTTGCTACAGACCTTTTTTTCTGAGAGATGGTTGCTAATTTATAACCTTTAAACTGTCTCTTATTCTGTAGTATCTTTGCTTGCCCCTAGTAGAAAGCTTGTCAGTAATTAGCCAGGTTAGCTTGTTAGGTTATTCTTTCTTTCCTTTGTGTCTTTCTATATATGATTTACCTACAGTAGTTATATTGTCGTCGTTTCTTTTTTCCATATGGAGTAGTCCACCGAGTCTAATCCCATAGACTAGTGATCTACATTTATACTAGGAAGACTTTCCTTTATTTTAATTATTTCATTATTTCTTTTTTCTTTTATTGTGTGTATGTTCCTCTTTTACAGTTATTAATTGTGTTCTGGTTGTTTTATGCTACTTCCTTGCAGTCTCAAAACTACAATAGTGTATTCTGTTTTTATTTTAATGTTATTGTGGCAAGGCACGGCCATTTTATTTTTCGAAATTTTAAGTTCAGAATCGTATTCAGAGATCCCGAAAACATCGTATTACCAATTTTTATAGAAATCGAATCATTTTTTCAAATACCCGTCCGCCATTTTGGATCGGCCATTTTGTTTTTCGAAATTTTAAGTTCAGAATCGTAATCAGAGATCCAGAAAACATCGTATTACCAATTTTTATAGAAATCGAATCATTTTTTCAAATACCCGTCCGCCATATTGGATCGGCCATTTTGTTTTTCGAAATTTTAAGTTCAGAATCGTAATCAGAGATCACGAAAACATCGTATTACCAATTTTTATAGTAATCGAATCATTTTTTCAAATACCCGTCCGCCATATTGGATCGGCCATTTTATTTTTCGAAATTCCAAGTTCAGATTCGTAATCAGCGACCTTGAAAACATTACATCACAAATTTTCAATTTAATCCAGGAACGTCTTGAGGTTTTGGCCACGTTTTCGGGCTTTGGGACCATTGTGCGCCCCTCTTTTAATTTATGTATTCCTCAGTGCCTTTTATTTATCTTATAATTTATTGATGTAGGTATTGTTATATGCAGCATTGTTATTGCATCTTTTTAGGATGATTAGCTTGCGCTCTGATTGGTCCGTGTTTTTCGTTAATAACTCCCAAACGAAGCCACGGAGCACATTTTGCAAAAGGAAAATGGCGCTTCAAATGACCTCAGGAACCGCACATTTCCGGGAGTTGAAGACATTTTGGGACTCCCTGTATGTATGTATTAACATTCAACCTACCAAACATTGAAAGTATATGAAAAATGTCGCCTTATAATAATGACGACATTAATTTTCATTATAATAATTCCACAAATGAATTTTTATAATTTCAATAATTGCGAAATATAAAACCGGTCATTCCACCGTTGCAAGTTTATAGTTAAATACATGTGTATCGACTAAATGGTCTTATAGACTAAATTCTATAACAAATAATAAGTTTCAACATCAGATCGCTACAAATACTTGCACAAATGATTGATGCGACGTTGAATAATTAATTAAAAAGAATATTTTATGTCATGAAGAAGCAGGATACAATTAAATTTATGGTTATCAACAGGATTATTAATGGACGATGTAAAACAAGGAAAAAAGTTTTTTTGGCAGGATATTTTCTCCGCGTACACCGTGAACGTTTTTCAGGACGGCAAAGAACCAGAACGTTCAGAACATCCACCGTGTTTGGTTGAGTTGTTTGACGAATTGTTTCACCATACAGATTGTCAGATGTATATTCTTTTTTTTTCGTTATCATAGTAGTAATAAATTGTTATTTTCTTTTTTATAATGTTTATAAATTCCTTAACAACGTATTCCCCACCTATTTTACCGCGACGAACTCCAAAAAGTTCTAGTTAATAGCTTTTTAATAAATAATATAGTCAATGTCTTACGCTGTCTCACAAACTGGGGTCGCCTCCAGAAGACACACAGACGTTTAGAAATGTCTTGCAGGCTCTAGCATGGGCATCTCCTGCGGTGTAGAGGGGCGTAGATGGTTCTAGGGACTCCTGAGAGTAGGGGAGCAGACGTCACGCTGTGCCTTTCTTCCGACCCCTCTAAAGTAGCCAAAGACGCCCAAAAACGTGTATGAACACAAAAATTCGGTCACAAACGTCTGTGTCTAGCGTCTTATGTCTAGCAGCGCAGTATGAATACAGGGTGTCCCAAAAGTACTTCAACATCGGGAAATGGGAGGTTCCTGAGGTCATTTCAAGCGTCATTTTGCTTTTGCAAAATGTTGTCCGCGGCTTTGTTTAGGAGTTATTAACGAAAAACATGGACCAATCAGAGCGCGAGCTCGACGCTCGTTGGCATGTTCAGCCAACCGCCTGCCGGCTCGCCGCACTGAACGTGCCAGCGAGCGCCGAACTCGCACTCTCATTAGTCCGTGTTTTTCGTTAATAACTCCTAAACGAAGCCTCGGACAACATTTTGCAAAAGGAAAATGACGCTTGAAATGACCTCAGGAACCTCCCATTTCCCGATGTTGAAGTACTTTTGGGACACCCTGTATACCTTAACAGACCTCTTTAAGACGTCTTTAAAATGACTTTTAGACATCTCGAAGACATATCGAAGACGTCTTGGAGACGTCTGTTTGACGTCTAAAAAAGTCTTTTAACAGAAAAAAGTAGACGTATGCCGGGTGCGAACCTAGTATGTATAAGCATGTCCACAGTGGAAAACCGAAGGGCCGATTCATGCTAGAGTGACCGTACAGTCACTGTCCGTACGGTCGTTTCCCATAAATTTCGAGCGGGTTGACACGTCCCGCTGTGCCCCTGCTAAGCGTGGCAGAAAAAAAGGTCTCTATGGGCTCCACAGCTCCTTTAGGTAAACAACTACCGATAGCTTTCCTTTAAGACATCATGGAAATAGGGAACGTTCCTGCCACTTGGTGTGAATTGTTCTTAAATAATAATTTAAAATAATTGTTAGAAAATATATTAGGCACATCTTTGTTCTGCAAATTTTTCCACCGATTCAAGTGTGTGAACAATTTTTTAAAAATACGATTCTTCCTCTTTGAAATTCCGTTTTTCCGCATTATTTGTAACAACTTGTTGCCATCTTTCAGGTAACCTGTCAATTCCCGTATCCCAATGACTCCTAGCAATATGTGTTTTCGATGTACAAGCAAAATCACTTGCTTATCTAAAATGCGACAGAACTTTTCTTCCAAAGAGGAACAATCGTATTTTAAAAACTTTTTCACACACTTGAACCGGTGGAAACAAAGATGTGTCTAATATATTTTCTAACAATTATTTTAAATTATTATTTAAGAACAATGCACACCAAATGGCAGAAACGTTCCCTATTTCCATGATGTCTTAAAGGAAAGCTATCGGTAGTTGTTTACCTAAGGAGCTATGGAGCCCATAGAGACCTTTTTTTCTGCCACGCTTAGCAGGGGCACAGCGGGACGCGTCAACCCGCCCGAAAATGGGAAACGACCGTACGGACAGTGACCGTACGGTCACACTAGTATGAATCGGCCCTTATGCGCTTATCGAACGGGGCTGTTGAAAACATGGTTAATACTTTCAGATGTAATGCGCTGACGCAGTAGAAATACTGATCAAGTTGATTTAATTTTTTAATTTTTGCTGTGAAATATTCAAGGTTTATTAGTGCCTAAAAGACTTAAAGAAAAAATAAAACGTAACAATTTCAAGGTGAACTTAGTTTTTCGCACAGAAAACATCGGAAAAATCAGTTTTTATTTTTTATAACTATGACGCCGCGGACTTAGAAATCTGAAAACAATTGTATAAACAATGGCCAAAAAATTGTTTTGAAAAATTGGAATTAGTTGAACTGACAAGAAGAATAACTCACATTTCTTAACTTTTTAATCTGAGCCTAGTCTTTTTTTTGTCACTCCAAACAATTGCAATCTAGAAAAACAAACTGCAGTTATTGGTCGTAAGTGCCAGAAATTGTGAAAAAGACGCGATTTTTGCGATCTTTAATTGTTGGTAACTCATAATAACGTCAATGAAGATTTCGATGAAATTTTATAAATAAGCTCTGATGAGAACGTTTAAAAAGTGAGTTTTTATTTTTTTTTATTCTTCCAAGTAATAGCAAAATTACAAAAGTATTTTAGTGATTGTACAATAAACTAACATCTCATAACATCTACAAAGAATTCAAGTCATTTAGTCTTATTTTAGACGTTAAAACAACGACCCGAAAAAGACGCCTTCTTAGGACGTAAGACTTTCAGAATTAAAATGGACGCTGATATAAACACTGAAACATTGTCGAAAAACCATCTCCTGTTTAGAAACTGCTGTACTACTGTCTAGCATTTTGAAGAATGTGTTCAAAATGGTATACATCAGCATTCAAACTAGAGATCCCCATTTCACGTGTACCTGAAATACACGTGTCCACGTGTAGTTCGGATGTTCGTGTTGAAATCCGTGTATTGTGACACACGGGTACAAGAGTATTTAGATACACGGTACACGTGTATTCTGATACACGGACACATGTACAGTGACTCCCATTAATATTCGGACACTCTTAAAAAAACGATAACTTTTTTGATATTGGATCATATTATTTGAACTTTTGTGAGAAGTTAGAGCAATTAGTTTACTACATGATGTGCAAAGAAATTTTTTTTAAAAATTGCAATTGGTTGGAATTGTAGATAAAATACTCAAAGTTGCATTTTACAACTTTTTTATGTGGGTCTAAATTGAAAATTGAAAAATATGTTTTGTAGTTCTGTGTCAAATATTTGCATTGTAAAAGTTTCATCGAAATCGGTTGATGTAGGAAAAAACGACAGGCATTGAAAGATGTATGAATCCTTAGATTTATTGCAGTTAGAGGCCGAAAATCGTGAAAAATGGCAATTTTTACTATCTTTAAACCTTTGTAGCTCATTGCAACGTTGGCCGATTTTAATGAAATTTTCAGAATATGTTTAATTGATACAGATCTACGAAACGTGTTTTCTATATTTTCAATACGATCCCACATAAAAAAGTTGTAAAATATAACTTTTAGTATTTTATCTGCAATTCCGAACAATTGCAATTAAAAAAAAAATTCTTTTCACTTTACGTAACAAACCCGATTGTTCTAACTTCTCAAAAAAATCCAAGTTGTATGGTCGAATATTAAAACAGTTATCGTCTTTTTAAGAGTGTTCGAATATTAGTGGGAGTCACTGTATATCAAAATTAGAGTTTCTAATTTCGAACGTTTATTGAAAATGCGTGTTTTAATCCGCGTACCCGGTACACGGGTATTGAAATACACGGATCGTAATATCTGTACAGGGTGTTTCACAATTATATGTTACACCTATTGTAGTAATATTTCGCGGCTTCTAATAGTAATATTGTAAAAGAGGGCGCGTGCACCCCTGGAGCGACAGTGTAGTGGCACACTCACACATCGCTAGATCCGCATATTTGTATACGCAAATGCAAGGGTAAAAAGTGTTCTAAACTGACGCTTCAATATCGCAATGAGGAGTTCACAAGTGGTCAATTGTGCTTCCGAAAAGTCCAAACTATGTCTGTCCAGAGCTCAAAATGCATATTTTTACCTTATCGAGGAGTAATTTGTAATATTCAGCAGCATACTGCCTTTCACAGAGTTTCGAAGCTAGTGTGACATCACAAGATGGCCGCCGCTGACAGATTTACGTAAACATTGATAGATTTAACGTTCATATCGAAAAAATCGCTCTGCATCGACATAGCCAGGACATGTACAAAGACGGTGGTGTGTATTTTTAGTTCATTAATATGTTATTTAAACACGAAAAATTAGTAGGAAAAAAGCACCTCACGAGGTTCCACAATTTTTCACTACTAGCTCCACTGTCTTTTTCCCATCAAAAACTGCTCTTCCAATAGAGTACGGCCGATAATGCAGGTCGATAATACAGGTCACCTATGTATCGGTAGCATAAGACTTCAATTAAAGTTTAAAATATTTCGAATTATGTCTTAATTAAAGAAATCTGTCGTTGAGAAAAGGTACGTTGTCCAATACAAACGTTATATCGTCGTGTAATATATAGTTCGTC
Source organism: Lasioglossum lativentre (assembly GCA_916610255.1). Taxonomy (NCBI): domain Eukaryota; kingdom Metazoa; phylum Arthropoda; class Insecta; order Hymenoptera; family Halictidae; genus Lasioglossum; species Lasioglossum lativentre. Next base: position 26,902,576 of record OU744359.1, on the reverse strand, counting down.
ACAAGAAATTAGACCCACACCACCAATCGGTCGAAAATCTTGGGTTACCATGGGTACGTCGACAACTCATTTCTAGGGCTGTGCGAGTACTCGCAAACTGCGAGTCGAGCTTAGCTCGACTCGAGTGTGCGAGTCGGGTCGAGTACCCGCACGAAGCGAGCGGCTCGATCGATGCGAGCTACTCGCATCGTTGCGAGCCGCTCGCACCGCTGCGAGCCGTTCGCATCGTTCGAGCCGCTCGCACAGAAGCGAAAGGCTCGCGCTGAAGCGAACACAAACAAATTGATAACGACTTGTGTCTGTTATGACTACGGACGAGGTACAATGACGGTGCATATATATATATATATATATATATATATATATATATATATATATATATATATAAATCTTGAACGTAGATACATAAGTTTACTCCATACGTATGAGTCCGCAATAATTGCGAATTCGAAAAGCAGTTATAGTTATAGCGGCATGATATTATCAAACATTTCAGTATACACCTAATTCTGTTTTTACACGATAGATACGTTCCCGAAGAATACGTGTAAAACAATATATTGCATCTATGGAAAAATAGAAGATTGGTTCCAGTCCTAAGAAATCAGCAAAAATAAGCTGAAATCAGCAGAAAGCTGTCAGTATCTATTGCTTAAATCACCTAAATTAAAGTTTACAGAATATGCTCACCAAATTAAATTGTTAGAAACGGAATTCGATCGAAGATTTTCTGATTTTAAAAGCTGTGAATTACAATTTCGTCTTTTTACTTCACTTCTGTCTATCGATATTGAAATTGTTGTTGAAAACTTACAAATGGAATTAATTAAAATCCAATGTGATTCTTTGCTGAAGCAAAAATGTGTGGAAGTTGGAATTCCAGATTTTTATACATATTTATCTGTAGATCGGTTTCCTAAAATGTTATCGTTTGTTACGCGTATACTGGCTATGTTCGGAAGCACTTATTTATGCGAGCAACTATTTTCTTTAATGAAAAATAACAAAAATTCAGAAAGGTCAAGATTAACCGATCAACATTTATCATCAATTTTAAAAATTGCATCAGCTCAGTATATTCAACCAAATTTTGATGACTTGCTTTGTGAAAAACGATGTCAAATATCTTCTAAAAAGTAATATTAAACTGTGATTTTGTTTATTTCTTATTATAACTTTTATTTTTTATAAAAAATATAAAATATTTATAGTATAAGTTTAAAAAATAACATGAAATATGAAATGTCTATGTATGTATTGTATATTGTATAATATACAATAAAATGTAAAATATTTTTAGTTTAAAAAATGACATGAAAAATAAAACGACTATGTACATATGTATGTATAATATACAATACATTGAGCTTGACATTGAGGCTAATAAATACATAATACATAATATAATCATTCTAAAAATCGTATTTTATTAATTTGTTGAACATTGAAAACATGCGGCCCTCAACTTAATACAAAATAGATCATGTGGCCCGTAATATCATATGAGTTTGACATGCCTGATATAATGACAAATGGTTATATTAATAGTAATTAAAGTAATAACATGGAAATAGATAATGATAATAACAGTAATAGTACTAATAATGATGATAACAATAATAATAGTGTTTTAGATAATTAGAAATTTTTAAGAATACAAATAATAATTATACGTATGGAGTAAACTTATGTATCTACGTACAAGATTTATATATAATATATATACAGAGTGTCTCAGACCACCCGTATCACCCATTTATAATCTAGAAAATAGATTATTTTCAAAAAGTCAAAGCGTTTCTTTTATAAATCAGGTGCGCTCTATCAAATGGTGATATTTTTAACTTCCGGTTTCGGCTGGAAGTAGGTGATTTAGACCGGAAGTTACATTTTTCAAATGGAACATGGTATTTTTTATTACGGATTCGGATTCTATGAGAAAAAACAAGAAACTTTTATCTGAAACATTTTTTCGTAAAATGTCATTTTATGTCCTTTAAGTAACCTTTAAAATGAGTCTTGGCGAAATAATGTTTTTACACTATCTGCTCTTGGCATAACCCAGGATCTACGACGAGGACGTGGCAGATATCAAATCCCGTGATTAGATCATTGTGATTCGGTTGAATAATACCTTTATTGTTAATTCGTTTAGCTAAACGAGAAAAAACATTGTATGAATGAGGAGTACGATCTGGGTATCGTTTTCGCCACAACCTTGAAGCTGCTCTAAATTGACCACCGCATTCACCTAAAATGAGCATCATATCTGAAGCTTCTGCGTTTGAATACGGCATAGCAGATCTATGAGAATTCTGTTACACTTAATGTGTTGACAACGTTGATCTCCAGGATCGAATCGTCTGTCCGCTAAATGTTGTCAGATCAATGTTGTCAAAACATTGGTCGTCATCTCTACGGTGAACACACACACACACACGGGATCTGATATCTGCCACGTCCTCGTCGTAGATCCTGGGTTATGCCAAGAGCAGATAGTGTAAAAATATTATTTCGCCAAGACTCATTTTAAAGGTTACTTAAAGGACATAAAATGACATTTTACGAAAAAATGTTTCAGACGAAAGTTTCTTGTTTTTTCGCATAGAATCCGAATCCGTAATAAAAAATACCATGTTCCATTTGAAAAATGTAACTTCCGGTCTAAATCACGTATTTCCAGCCGCAACCGGAAGTTAAAAATATCACCATTTGATAGAGCGCACCTGATTTATAAAAGAAACGCTTCGACTTTTTTAAAATAACCTATTTTATAGATTATAAATGGGTGATACGGGTGGTCTGAGACACCCTGTATATATATATATACTCTCTGCATAGAGTCATAATCGTCTGTGTCATAGCACCGTCATTGTACCTCGTCCGTAGTCATAACAGACACAAGTCGTTATCAATTAGTTTTTGTTCGCTTCAGCGCGAGCCTTTCGCTTCTGTGCGAGCGGCTCGAACGATGCGAATACGGCTCGCAGCGGTGCGAGCGGCTCGCATCGATGCGGGTAGCTCGCACCGGTGCGAGTAGCTCGCATCGATCGAGCCGCTCGCTTCGTGCGAGTACTCGACTCGACTCGAAATGCGAGTCCCGACTCGACTCGATTCGAACTCGGCTCGCATATGCGAGCTTGTTTGCAGGCCTACTCATTTCGCCGACACTGTTTTCATCGAAACGATTTGACCGACAGTAACTTTCTTCGACACTATGTTTTCATCGACATGGTCAAATTCGAGATATTTACAATTTCGCCTGCGTGGTCGGGCCAGTCTCGCGGCCGGCCCTCTCCGCCCCTCCACGACCTTACCCAGACCTCACTTTGTTCGCATTATTTTTCCAGTACTATTTCAAATTCTGGATGACAATTATAATGGAAAGATCATGCGAACAGAGTGAGGTCTGGGTTAGGTCGTGGAGGGGGCGCAGAGGGCCGGCCGGCAGGCCGGCCCGACCATGCTGACGAAATTGTAAAAATCCATCCATCCCAATGAAACCTACTCCAATCACTCTATTTTCGCGAAACACAACAATCACGTACCAAAGCAGGAACTGTACTGACACATAGCAGCATCACAAATCTGGGTGTATAATATAACAACAATTTTTTATGTAGCTATTAGTTCGTGGAAACGATTGAACTCATACTGTCCGTCCACCACAAGAAGTCTCTTGGTAGGAGTTTCACATCAAAGGGACAACAAACCGTCCGATTGGTCTGAGCGGCAGGTGCTCGAGTCGCGTCACACGCATTATCGGTTCTAACGAGCTATTGGCTACAGCGCTCACACACACTAATCGGATCGTGTGACGAAGAGAGTGAATAGACTCTTCCAAACCGAGTGAGATAATGCGAAGCGAGCGATCCAGTAGCGTAAGGACAGAATCAAATGTATCCTACGACGTTAAACATCCCCGCGCTGAGCCACTCTCAGCATCCAAGAGGAACGTCACTTCACGCATATTCTGTATTAGAAACTTCTAACTCGTTGTCAGTTACAATTTTAATTTAACGCTACAGATCAGAACAAATGAGAAATATTTTCGAACTACAGCTTTCAATTTTGTCCAATATGTATATGTTCCCTAATACTAAAATTATTAATTTCTTGAAAATGAATAAGTAACGATCATTCGTTTAACACATTTCTATCATACGGAAGAGAGTAAAAACTAAATTGTAGCTGTTCTGCAGATTCATCCTATTTTTAATGGTAATTAAAGTTTAATTTTCGCGGTAGATACAGATACAAAAACCGCTGCAATACTGATCAAACAGACTGCTTTAGCAATTTCGACCAATTTATAACATTTGTAGAAGTTATATGAATTTTATCTAATTTTTGTTGTAACTTATTGAAAGACGTGTCAATCGTGAATTATGTGTTACATTAAATATAAATATAACATTAAATGTAATTTAAATGAATTATTGCATTTTTAAAGTACATTTTGAAGTCCACTTAAACGTTAAATATCGACGATAGGTCAGGAAACTTGTATCTCGAAAATAAACAAGTCCTACTACTGTGTAGCGTGTGACGTCAGGATCTTGGAGGTCGTGAATACGGGAGTGGAAATAGTGGGGAGGGGTGGAGCAAGCGAGAGATCCCCCCGGACCCCTCAGCCGTCTCGAGGGACTTCTTGTGGTGGACGGACAGTACCTGTTGCTAAACACGGATTGTCGATGAAAACATATGTCGACAATTTGACCGTGTCGATGAAAACATAGTGTCGGTCAAAACATCTGTCGACGATTTCACAATGTCGGTGAAAACGTAGTGTCGACGAAATTTACTGTCGGTCACATCGTGTCGATGAAAACAGTGTCGGTGAAATGAGTTGTGGACGATCCCAGGGTAACCCGAAAATCTTACTAATCAGCTTCGTCTACTCTCCGTTCGCACGATTATAGCGTGACCAAGTAAGTACAATATTCTTGCGATAAATGTCCCACATGTTTGGACGATAATTGTCCCTGAACTATCCCCACTCCTGCGGGGTATACCCTGTGAGGGGCCATAAAACTCAAGAGGCCTCGGCCGCCGCGAAGTGTAACATGATATGGGTCGGGTGTATCGGTGTGAGACAATGAAATGATGACAATGAAAGAAAAAATAAGTTTTTTCATCAAAATTTTTTTTGGAACTTTCACCAACATATTCCTGGCATTTTTCTAATGAAAATAATACCAAATATGATATAATTCCGTTGATATTTACGTGTGTAATGGACGATGAAATTTTCGTGCGCATGGAAGGACAGCGTATGGAAAAGAAAGAGACGCGGAGAGTCGCAGTCGCCGGCACAGTTCAAAGGCGTTCTTGACGGATTCTTATAGGAAATTTCACGCTGATCAGGAATATACCATACATTAAGGGTCCCTGAATAGAGGTTACGTTTTTACAGCAAAATACCGTTTTTTTCGAAGTTTTTCAAGTGTCTTTGCGTGAAAAAACGGTTAAACTCCATTAAGTGACCCTTAATACATGGTATATTCGTGATCAGTGTGAAATTTCCTATAAGACCTCAAACTATCTTTCTTTCGTTTGGGATCACACTGTATATTCCAAGTGATGGAAACAGGGGTCAGTTAAGAAAAAGTGCTCTTCAATTTCAATGCATCATCTACAAAAATGAGGAAACATGACCAAAAATTAAATTGAATTTTATTCAAAATTGAATTTCAAATAATATTTTATAAACATTATAATAATAATAAGGGTCAGAATATATAAGTAACTTCACAATAATAAAGGTATGCCTATTTACATAATATAGGCCATAGACTATACCTATGAAGTAATTAGATATTTATAAAATCACTAATTATGAATATGAATATATACATAAAGTCACTAATTATGTCTGTAATAAATAAATATAAATAATAACTTTTTACTCTTAAAAAATAAAAAAACATTGCAATGCACAGCATTTATAAATTTATGGAAATAAATTCGTTTTTCTCTGTAACGAAATTAATATATAAAATAAATAATTATTTTTGACGTGTATGGAGACAGAATATGGTATGAGTATCTGTTCCGTCTTAAAATCCTCTGCGAAGGGACAAGCGCGTTACCTTGAAGGTCAGTTATGTAGCTGGAATACCTACTCGAGACAATAACGACCGTAAATGCGAAAAACCCGAAAAAGCCAGCTGACAAACACACTTTGAACTGTCATTCCGTTAGCCTACCGAGTTTTATAGTTTTACAGCCCTAGCTGCCTATGCCCAAATCTATCTCTACTCCTACTCTTCCTAATTTTCCACCACTTTCACCACTTTCCAAAATACACCCTTCAACAAATCACATACAATTTTCCAAGACCACACCTACTTCCGAGCTTTCCCTAATTTGTTGCGAACTCTGTGAAGTCAGAACTGTTTCGACTATCGAACCATTAACAACTCCAAGCGCAGCCGAGTCTGACTTGGAGACACCAAGTCTTGCACTTAATTAATAAATACCAGTTCTCCGGAGTTTTGATTTTACATTCATTTCGCCGTTAACCTAGGCGTGATACGATTGACCAATTTCGGGAACGACACGACATGCGACACCACAGTATCATTGATCGCTATCACTGTTAGTAGACAGTTCTATACCATAATTGTCATCGGATGATATTCTCGCGTTCTCTATGTCAAATCGGAGTGAATTGATTGAAGTGTCATTGCCAATAAGCAATAAGTATTGTTCTATATCTTCCAAAGGAAGCCTCGACTTCGTGTGATTGGTCTGCCTGCTTGCAGAAATTAAAGGATCCGAAGAGATTAAAAGTGAATTTAAAAGATCGGTATTTGAATTTACCCTACTATTCTTCCTAGTGTGATTTAATCTATTTCTTCTAATTATTTTATGGGTGGCCTCCAGAGCCTCCTCGGAGAGCACTCCAATCTGGAGATCGAACGCAATTATAATTTCACAACTATGAAATAGCACTTTGTGTACAGTACACGGCATATAGTACTGTTACGAGCCAGGGCCGTGAAGTAGCACGAGTGGCCGGTGAGGTGTTATTACTCTTGGATTAAGGTTTTAAGAGTGCAGACGAACCTGATGCGTAACCAGGGTGCTGCTAGGTAGCGGACGAACCTGATGCGATAATCAGGGAGCCGCCAAGGATAGTTAAGAGTGCAGACGAACCTGATGCGTAACCAGGGTGCTGCTAAGGTGACGGACGAACCTGACGCGATAATCAGGGAGCCGCCAAGGATAGTGGCTGATTCTTGTATTGAATAAGAGTGCAGACGAACCTGATGCGTAACCAGGGTGCTGCTAGGTAGCGGACGAACCTGATGCGATAATCAGGGAGCCGCAAAGGATAGTTAGTGGGCCTCGTAACTAGTATAATTTAATTGATACAATCCGAGCGGTAAGATTGTATCGTGTGGGAACGTTCAATTACTAGATTAGGATTTTGGTCAATAATTAAGGGTTTAAGAAAGTTGCACGATTTACCGAACAACACAAATATATTCTAATAAAGAATGTGTATGTACAATTGTGGTGTCGCGACTGAATTGAAGTAGTAGTGTATGTTTAATATTATTACCTAAGATGCTCGGTTTTGACGCACTGGCAATGCGGGGGTCTCGAAGTCAACTTAAGAAGAGCCTAATAGATTTAATACCGGACTAGCGGAATCTATACGGTTATATTTGATCGAAGGGGAACTTTAGCCCGATCTCACTGGAAGTGACTTTACGAGATGCAGCACGACGTGACACGGTTTGAGTCTACGAGAGTACTAGCCCCCGAGAGTAAAGACGCAAGGGTTTATATATCCCTAGAATGAATGGAACACATTGTTCATTATCTGTATCACTTAGGGCCAGACTCTCGTTTTTTGTCACTTTCAATTAAATCGGGTCCGAACTCGGTCTTCGTTAAAAGGGGTTAACTATGATATGAAAAGGTTATCTAGGGCGCTTCCTTCCAGAGACGATCCTGAACAGATTCCTATGAGGAATGCAATAGGGAACTGTTCTCTATCCGTCACAGTACCAAGCATAGATGTCTAAATATAATTTCAAAGTATGCTTCAAGAGACCTCCAAATGTATCAACATTGACTCGCGCATCAGAAGACAAAATTCTCAAAATCAGATGAAAGTTGATTATTAACTCTTCATTCAAGCCAGTTATTTCAGAGCTGATCTGTGAATTGGCAAAAAATTTTCTGACTGTGTTGCCATCATTCGAAGATCCGAATCCTTGTTTTGGCTTGTCCACAGTAAGTGATAAACGAGATTTGAAGAGCTGTTGGATACGTTTCTTGTTATTGTCAAATATTACTTTGAGAGCGTCACCCTTTACCTGCCATTTTTTGAACGGAAGCCTATATGAAATATTTAATAGACATTCAAAAAAACGAATCCAACAATGCCGTGTGGACAAGCCAAAACGGTACTGCTCTGCGTCAGGAATTTTATCATACAGCTTCTCTGTATTCATCTCCTTCGGAGTGGCTTTCCATATGTAGCACTTTGCACTGGAATTCGTTTCTGATAGAATGTTAGCCACCTTACCATCTATCATAGTGAAGTGAAACTGAAAAGCGATAGTCGCTTCAGTATCACTTGAATTAAATCGGTATGGGGCGAGGTTTTGTATTTCCGCTAATATCTGTGATTCCTGTTCCCTAATTAGGGTCTCACTCTCTTTTAGAAAGATAAGTTTGATAGGCCTACAAAAAAGGGTGGAGGAAGGATGAGTATTTACCCACAAATGTCTATTCCCATGTACCACTTTAAGGGGCACAAAAGCTATTACAAACAAAAATTCGTCGGTGGCTAGACCGTTTTCACTATATGGAAGTTTGTAGGTGCTGTGGCTAGAACTGCCATCAAATCCCCATTTGCAAACTAATTTCAAGTCGGTATAGTCATACACGTTGATCATTCTTAGAATACTATCGCATGTCTTACTCAGCAAATCTTGTAATTTTACTTCTGCAGAAGTTTCTGTTGCAGACACAACTGACAAAAACGATTTTTTCATTTGCCTAACAGCCTTGACACTTGGAAGTATGTTGGTCACTGAATGAAATGATCGGAGAATTATACATATATTTACGTTCGGATAAATTCAAATCTAGGATCAATGAAATTATTTCGTGTGGTGCAACCTTTGCCTGACAATCAACCGCGATTGACTTATTTTAGATCTTATGTAGATCTTGAATTTTTCGCATTTTAGTTTTTCGCGATGCTACCTCGAAATCAACTTGTGGCCTTCCCAGGCTTGAAGAAGGGTTTTCAGTGGGATGGATGGAGGAGAGTGGTGGGTGCTCTCGAGATATAGAAAGTAGATCGTGCGGCTTAAACAGATAATTGTTCAACCAAACACTATGATGACGTTGTAAATTGGCCCGCTGACGCGCACATTTTTTCCACTTTTTTCTTTATTCCAAGTCATATCTCTCAACAGTTTTCCTTATAATTCCGTGTGTTGTATCGGAAGGTATCGATATTTTTAAAAGGCCTTGGATAATGGAGTATAATGCAGATTTAATCCAAAATTCGAGCAAATCTGCATTTCTGAAGTTCGTATTGTTTTCTAAACAGAAAAAAAAATTATATAAAAAAACTTTTTAAAAAGTTTTTTATATATTTTATTTTCTACTTTTATTGTAATAGGAAGCAAGTGTGTATATAAAATTTCAGTAAGATTGGTGTATGGGAAGAGGCTTAAAATTCGATTACAAGATTTGACGCATACGCGTGGTAAAGAAGAGCACAGAGCCGTTCAAAGCAGTTTGAAGCAAGAAATGTTTACATATTTGTGAAGTATAATAGTTGCGAAATCGAAATATATCAAAACCCCAGGATATTTTGACCCGTAATTGAAAAAAGCTTATCTGAAGATATTAACGTCAATAAAACTTGCTTCTAACTTAGTGTCTTGTTTATTGCTACGAAACCATTATTATGGTTAATGAAACAGGAAAAGTGGATAGTTTTCTCCTTCTTCGATACCTTCCATATTCAAAATTTAAGGAAAGGACACAAAGAACGTTCTTAATAATTGATTGGGCCAGGTCTCGCGTGATTTTTCCGATGAGCTGTCTAACGAGCTCTCTGCCACTTATGGAAACGTGATTCTTGACGTTTGTTGTGCTAATTTTAGATTCCAACCATTTGTTTCATATACTAGAGACATCTCTGAAGGGATTAGAAAAGCCAAACAAGGTGTGGAGGATAGTTGCATTTCAGACTTTTGTCCAGAGGTGGCCGCACTGTGCGCCGGGTCCTCACAATGTAATCCCAATAAAAAACTTTTTTATGAGACTTTCACCGATATATTTGTGACATTTTTCTGATTAAAATGATACTAAACACGATATAATTCGCATCATATTTACATAAACTGCCGTTCATATAATTTTGTAACGAGCTCGAAAGTTGGCTGCTCGTTGCAACGGGATCTTGGTGTGCCGGAGTAGGCTCGCCGTGCCAGGGTTCGCGGTCGTGTGCGGAAATCGGTCGGCGGCCCAGGGTGGACGAGTTGACGGTGGTTGAAATAAGTCTGTACCGTTGTAATTTAATGCTTGTCGTTCGCACGCTCGCGGAGATGCGAAATCACGGCGGTTTCGGGGCGCGTATATACCGGGTACCGGACTTTCGGCAACGGTGGCGATGTATCGGGGGTTATACGCGCCGGTTATGCCACGGGAATGCGACGTGGGGCTCGAGATCGCGGTCACGATGTGTTCGAGGGTACGGGAACGTCGTACGTGCTCGTCGTCGCAACGAGGCGCTGATGCGGAGCTCGAGGCCGCCGTCACGACGAAGTCGAAGGTACGGGACCGTCGGTGGAGCCCGTTGTCACAACGAGGCGCCGACGCGGCGGGTCGAAATCGCCGTCACGACGAGGTCGAGGGTACGGGGCCGTCGCTGGGTCTCGCTGTGACAACGAGCCGCCGACGCGGAGACGGGACACCGCCGTCACGATGAAATCGCGGGGACAAGATCGCTGGAGCGGTCTCGTTGTCACAACGAGGCGCTGAAGCGCGGGTATGACTTCGCCGTCACGACGAAGCCGCGGATGCGGGATAGCCAAACGGTCACGTTGTCACAACGAGGCGTTGACTCGGGAATCGAAGTCGCCGTCACGACGAAGTCGAAGCAGGAGGAACAACAGACTGGGAATGGTACTTACAGGATAGCTGGTGCGGCTGACTCGGCGTTCATGCGCTTTGTCGGTCGGGTAATCGCGTACTGTATCGATTTTACTATAGAACTCGTTATAGAAATCGTACTCTCCAATCGTTGCGTCAGTCGGTCGCTATATTCCCGCGGCCGGACAATTTCGCCAGCGGGAATCGGTAGTCGCGGCGTTGGCCATCTAGCGGCCGATTCCCGAAGGTGTGCTGTGCATACTTTCACTTGCGGGAATTGTAGCCTCCTAGCGGCCGATTCCCGAAGGTGTGCCGCGTACACTTTCATTTGCGGGCATTGTAGCCACCTGGCGGGCGATTTATGATACTGGCGTTTGGTCGGCGTTGTTCGTGTTTCTCAGCGGAACGCGGTTAACTAGTAACAGGCCTGCCATATTGCAGGTCTGTTACAATTTTAATGAGAAGTTACGTGGTGAATATGTTGGTGAGAGATCCATAAAAAAATAATGAAAAATAAAGTAGTTTTGTCATCGGATTAATAGTGGTCTCACACCGATATACCCGACACGTATTATGTTTACATTTCTCGGCGACCGAGGCCTCTCGAGCTTCCCAGTCCATTTCTACGTTCGGCACAAGTCAAAGAATAGTTTCCCTGGACGATAATTGTCCCTGGCCGGACCCGTGGTTGGGACAATTATCGAGATAATACTGTAGTACCACAGCCTACTCTAGTACTAGCCGTGCTGAAGGTAAAAATGGCAACACCGCGCGAGTCTGGCTGTCATATATACAGGGTGAATTCGATAAAGCAGGACACCTAAATATCTCCGTTACTTTTCGTTGTACAAAAAACCTTCGTAGGACAAAGTTACACTGTTTGAAGGGCCACATATAACGGTGTAAGGGAAAAAAAAATTTCAAGGTCATTTTTATGAGATTTCAAGGTTATCGATGATTTTTAAATGGAATGATATATTTTCGTTAACGTAATGTTGTAGCTGACAAAATAACGAATTCATGCATGTAACACAATATGACCTTCAAATGACCATCAACCCAGAAAAATGGTATAAATAAAATTCAACGTGTAAGATTCATTTGATGTATTTCTGTTACGCCAAATGTTCAAAAATATTCCCTTGAGCTGCTCCTATTCCTATATCTCGTCGGTGGAAATACAACGGTTAGCTAGTGAACTACATGACGTTACAACACGAAAGGTGTGTGTCTGAGATGCTAGATTTTACAGCATTGTCAGCTTTAAAAGTGCAATGTTGCCGCATTATATTGATACAATAACCATCGATTCGAGCGGTTTCTTTCTTGCTGTCCGACGCTGTTAAAAATCAGAGGAATATTGCTTCTTAATTTAAGTTATAGAATTTTTCATCGTAAATAATTTTCTTAAACGATCATCTGAATATTCGTTGAATTGTTAAACAATCATTTTTAATTTTTTTAATTGTTTATACAATTATAAAATTGCTAAATGTTTTGAAATTTTTTTAATGAATACGTGGATACATTTATATATATATATATATATATATATATATATATATATATATTATATTATGTTATATATTATTATTTATATTATATATATAAATCTAAAAGTTCAACCAAGTATTATGATATAAAGATCACATGTACGCTTTTAAAATTTTTTGTTTTTTACATTTTTATTAATAACAAATGTTAACATAACAACGTAATTAATTTGAATTTTAATACGAAGGGTGTATTATTTTCCGACACAAAATATTCAGGAAGATGTAAATTATCACGGCATTATAATTGTTTCAATGTACATATGTATAAATATGTGTACGCCGATATTTGTAGGTATATTAAAAATTATGCAGATTTGAATACGTCGACGAATACCACAAATAAAATTCGTTGATGCGCTTCGAAGGAAACGTTTCAATACTGACACCGTCTAACTTATCTGATTTGTAACGTGTTTAGACTTGTTTTCATCAGCAAACTATCTGCAATCGATTGATAATGTTTCCATGACAGAATTATGAATTGTAACAAACATTTTATTTTTATTAATAAATGATAGTGAAATGCTTACATTGTTGTTTCCAGGAAGGCACATGACACGACGCGCGATGTTCGATATGGTCGTCGTGATTCAGCATCAGAGGCGACATTGTAACGCATAGCGTATTGGCATTTATTAACGTTCGCTGTTGCAATGTATTTGCCTCATTATCTGTAAAAAATGAAATAATAAGTTTTCAAATGAAATAACATCTAAATCTGATAGTGTGTCGCGTAGGGATATTATTATATTGAGGTTGGTACAAAGTACCATATAGGGTATGTCTGCGTGACTAGGTTATGCGTGCGCAGAGCGGTAACGTTCGTCTTCTATTGTAACGTTTAGAGCGTCAGTCGCAGTCAATTGTTGTCCATGTTCGCATCAGAGAGTTTTGTTACGTTTATATATATATATTTCATCACATGGTTATAATAAATATCAGTAATAGTCCTAACAGTCTATTCATTTATTTTACGTGTAATAACGTAAAGCGCAGACCCGTAACAACAATTTGGTAGCAGAGCGTGGTTTGCGCTACATGCGGTTGAAAACGTGGTCGAGAGAAAGCGTAGCTTGATTCAAACGAATTCGAAGCACGTGTTGCAAAAAAGGAAAACGAATTAAATATGACGGAATCTATGTCGTTCGCTATGTCAAGAATAGAACAATTAGCGAGTAACAATTATGCGCTATGGAGCATGCGGTTAGCGACGTTGATCAAGTCGAAGCACTTGTATCAGGAAATCATAGTACAGCATGAGGCGGTCAAAAACGAGGCCGTAGCAGCATCTGTTACAGCATGGAACAACTGGTCCAAGAAAAACGATGAGGTATGTGCAATGATAATTCTAATACTGTCTGCAGAACAGGCGATTGCATGCAGAAACATAACGAATGCAAAAGTTTTGTGGGAAACGCTAAAAAGACAGCATGAAGGAGCCGAGCGACAAAGGAAAACGCAGTTAAGAATAAAGCTAGCCCGCATTGGGAAGCTAGAAAAGGAAACTGTCGACGAATACCTGACAAGGGTTCAATCCTTGGCAACGGAGATCGCAGAATTAGGTACAGTTATAGAAGAAAACGAACTGATATATTTTATTATTGAAGGTCTACCTAATAAGTATAGCGAAGCCACCACAGCAATATCATCGAATCCAGACATATCGTATGAGGTAGCGAGGGAAACGCTGCTGAGGTTCGAGAGGAAATATGACAAAGCAAAAGTTGGAACAGAAACCAAAGCGTTTAAGGTTATGGAACAAAAGAAAAGCGGCTGCTACAACTGCGGAAGGATGGGCCACTTCGCAAGGGACTGCAGAAGCAAACCGAAAATTCAAACAGAGAGAACCGGTAATGCTAGTAACGAAAGCGGTTACAAGGGACATCATGCCAGTTACAAATGGAACCGACAAGGAACTCGAGGTAAAAGCAATTATAGAGACAAATCAGTTCATGAACACCGCGACGAACATGCCATGAGGGTGAGAGAAAACTTTGGCGTAAGTAATAATACATCGGAAAGTGAACAGATTACGTGGGTGCTAGATTCAGCGTGCACTTCGCACATGAGCTTTCAGAAACACGTCGTTTCTGATCAAAGACCGGAAAAGGTGGAGATCAACACTGCTGAGAACGGACGGTGCGTTGTATCGGAGAGTCGTGGTACAGTGTATGGACAGAGCGACAGGAAGGGGCTCGGAGGAGCACGAATAAGAATGGAGGATACACTATATGTCCCGGATCTCAACTGCAACCTTATGTCCGTACCTAGTCTGGTGAAGAGAGGTAATAAAATTATTCTCGATGAAAATGGAGCCGAAGTCTACAACAGGAAGACAGGTGAGCTTATTGCGGAAGGACGTTTTGAAAGTGACGCATTTATGATGCAGATTGACATAGAAGGAGGGAGAACTAAACTCGATTCCGAATTATGTCTGAGTACAGTGGAAGTGTGCTATGAATTGTGGCATAAGAGGTTAGGGCACCTCAACAACAGATATCTACAGAAGATGGCTAACGAAGAACTGGTAGATGGATTACCCAAGTTCAGAGGCGAAGGCGAAACATGTGAGTCATGCATCAAGGGTAAGATGTGCCGGTTACCTTTTCCAGAAATTGAAATAGAGAAAAGCCAACGGATATTAGAGAGGCTGCACGTGGACTTGTGTGGTCCCATGCCCAAAACATCACCTTGGTGGAAGCAGATATATGCTAGTGATAGTAGATGAATACAGTAGAAGGTATTTTGTAGAATTCCTGAGATCAAAGGACGAAACAGCAAGCAGACTGCAAGACTTTATTGAGAGACGTGAAAACGAGAAGGAACAAAGAGTAAAGTATATTAGATCAGATAATGGAACAGAATTCGTTAATGAACCATTGTTAAAGTATTATAGAGAAAAGGGAATTAAAAGCGAAAGAACAACAGTGCATACACCGCAGAGCAACGGATTGGCGGAGAGAGCCAATATAACTTTAATAGATATTGCAAGGACATTATTATTGGACGCCGGTTTGCCGCAAGAGTTCTGGGCAGAGGCGGTGTGGACTGCATCGTATATTCATAATGTCATTCCTACAAAGAAGAGAACAATAGTGCCATTAGGAATATGGATGGGCAGAAAACCATCCGTCAAACACTTAAAAGTCTTTGGATGCAAAGCGTACTATCGGAATGCAGACGTATCCAGAAAGAAATTTGATGAGAGATCGAGATTAGCAGTCTTCATCGGATACGCGAGAGACAGGAAGGCCTACAGACTGTTTGACGTCAAGGACAATAAAATAATAGAAAGTAGATACGTAAAGTTCATAGAAACAGAAAAGGGATATCGGAAGAGCACAGATACAGATACTGAAACGCTAGACATCGTCATTCATTATCATAATAGTGAAGAAGATGTCAATAATGAAGATCGAATCGACTTTAATAGATCAAAGTCAGGATGGTGAAACGAATAATTTAGAAAACATTAACAATGAAGAAGAAGTTCCAGAAGATCAGAATAGAGAAATACCTGCCACAGAATCTGGGTCAAGAGGCAGACGAATAGGAGACACCAATGAAGTTTTACAGGAAAGGAAACTACGGATGAGAGAAGAGAATGAACGAGAACTACGAGATCAAGGTGCAAGAAGATCAACGAGAGAAAGAAAACCAAGTAGTAAATGCATAGCAAACATGAGCAGAGAAGATACATCAAAGATCTACGACGACGTCATGCAATCGGTGGAAAGAGACAAATGGTTGGAAGCCATAGCGAAGGAGTTAAAAACATTAAGGAGTTATGAAGTATGGAGAGAGGTCGAGGAACCAAAGAACGAGAGAGTGATAAGGAGCAGATGGGTGTTCACCAAGAAAGAAAATAATGATGTAATAAAATACAAGGCACGTTTAGTTGCAGATGGGTCGAGACAACAGGTGAAATTCATAGACGTTGAAACTGCGTACTTAAACGCTAAACTGAAGACATGAGAGCTCCTCAAGGCGTCGATATCAAAGGAGGGAGAGTATTATTGGTTGAGAAAAGTCTGTATGGGTTGCCAGAAGCAGGAAGGTGCTGGTACGACAAATTAACTGTATGTATATGTTTATTCTTTCCCTTTTACGGGTTACAAAGGACCTCCCGTTCCTTTTACAAATCTTTAACTTTTTACTTAAACCTATTTACTTACACTAAAACTCTAATATTTAAAACTACATTCAATCGCATCTTAATACACTATGTTCATATTTATATATATATTAAAAAAAAATGTTAACTATTTCTTTTCCTTTTTTCTCACTCATCATTCATCTCTTCCCTTCTTGTTTAATTCCCTTTTCTCCCAATTCTCTCTCCCCTCTTCGTTCTTTCCCATCTGTATCCCCTCTCTCTCCTTATTTAATTCTCCCATCCATTTCTCTCCTCTCCCGTCCTCTGCCAATATTTCCTTCACCTTATCCTGTATCCCTACATCCCTTCCTTCTTCTCCTCTGCATCTTTCTAGCACGTGCTCCCACGTCTCTTCTTCGTATCCGCACATCCTGCACCGTTTTTCTTCATCCTCCTCCCAGTACCTCCCCTCTCTCATTTCATTTCCTAGCCTGTACCTTGCTATGCTTCTCCATTTCTCTTCCTTCCTTCCCGTTTCTAGGTATTCCGGTGTTCCTTCCACTCTTATCTCTTTGTACCATTTATTGTACCTCGATTCCCTCACCATTTTCCAGTTCTCCTCTTCCTCTATTCCTTTCTCTCTTCTTTCTATCCTCTCCCATTCCTCTTCTCTCCTTTCCCTTCTTTCCTCCTCCAACTCTCCTCTCTTCCCCCTTTCTTCTATATATTTCTTTCTTCCTTCTTCCCACTTTGAAAGCTTTTTTCCTCCTCTTGCTCTTTCTTCTATCTCCTTCAGACACTGCCTTGCCCATTCACTTCCTCTTCCTCCTCTCAACCTTCCCTCAAACTTCCAAGCTCTCTTTGCACCTCTCGCTCTCATTTTTTCCCTTTTTGTCTCCTCCCTTACCATATACCCTGGTGTCACCCAATCCAAACCCAACACCCACCTTATAAACCTTTCGTGCATTGCCTCTATTTTTTTCCTCTCTTCCCACCCCCATATTTCAACCCCGTACGCTATCACCGGCCACACCAGCGTATCGAAGAACCATATCCTTCTCTTGTATTTATTCTTGAAATACCTTTTTCCTAACCCCCACACTTTCCTCATTACTCCTCCTCCCTTCCTCGTTCTGTCCTCTATCTGCCTCTCCTGTCCTCCATTCTTCTTAAAAATATAACCTAGGTACTGTATTTCTCCTACTTCTTCCACAGCACCATCTCCCCATCTCCATGTCATTTCCTTCTGTCTTCTTCTCTCAAACCTTATCATCTTCGTTTTTTCTTTCTTCACCTCTAACCCTTTCTCTCTTATGTAGTCCCTAAATTCTTCTATCATCATTTTCATTCCCCTCTCCTCCTTCGCTAGTAGCACCAAGTCATCAGCATACTGCAATGTGTATAGCATTCTCCCTTTTACCTCGACTCCTCCTTTCCCCTTCTTCCTCATTCTTTCTTCGAGATCCGCCATCAGTAAAATGAACAATTTCGAGCTTAACGGACACCCTTGTCTTACCCCCCTCCCCACCCAGAATCTTTCTCCTATCTCTCCTCCGACTTTTACTCTCGCTGCTGTTTCACTGTACACTTCTTCAATTCTTTCCCTTAATTTATCACTTACTCCTCTCTCTCCTAGTGCTTTCCATAAGTTTTTCCTATTCACGCTGTCAAATGCTGCCTTTGAATCTACGAAACAACCTATTAGCTTTCCCTTTTTTTTATTATTTCTCTATTTATTAAATAATTTAGCACGTATATATTGTCCATTGTTCCCTTCTCTTTTCTGAAACCCGTTTGGTTCTCCGGCACCATCTTCTTCTCCTCTACCTCTCTCTCCAGCCTCTCCTCTAATAAAATCGCGTATATTTTATACATCGTATTCATTAACGTCACTCCTCTATAGCACTGTACTGTTGCTCCATCCCTTTTCTTTCTTATTGGAATTACTACCCCCGTCTTCCACTCTTCCGGCCATCCTTCTCCGTTCCACACCCTACTGCATATACTCCATACCTCCTTCCTTATCTTCTCTCCTCCATGTATCCATATCTCATTTTCCAATCCGTCTTCTCCTGCCGCTTTCCTTCCTTTTAATTTCTTTATTACTCTTTCTATCTCTTCCATTCTTATCCCTTCCTCCTTCCCTTCACACTTTTTCCTCTTTCCCCCTCCTACAACTTTCGCTTATACTCCCCCTAGTAGCCCCATAAAATACTCTTCCCATTCTTCCATTTTAATCTCATTCTTCACTCCTTTTCCTTTCCCGCCTTCCATCCTTCTTAGAAAGTCCCATACCTTTCCTACAGTATTCGCTTCCCCTGCCTCCTTTAAAATCTTCTCCCTTTCCTTCTCTTTTTTCTCCTCACATATCCTCTTGTACTCGTTTTTCATTCTCCTATACACCTCTCCCTCTTCTTTTTCTCGATTCCATCTCCTCAACGTCCTCCTCAATTCCCTCTTTTTCTCCATGCACTCCTTGTCCCACCAGCCTCTCCTTCTCCTTTCCTTCTTGCCTTCATTCTCTCTTATTTCTTCGACTACCCCCTTAATCTTTCTTTCTGACTCTCCTATTCTTTCTCCTTTACCTTCCTCTGTTATTATTATTCTCTCTGTTTTTGCTCTGAATTCCTCCTTTATTTCTCCTTCCCATTCTATTTTTTGTGCGCCCTTCCTTTTCTTTCCTTTCTCATCTCCTTCCACTCTCTTCCCTCCCTTCTTCATTGTCACCACTAGTGGTAAGTGATCCGATTCAACTCTTTCCTCTACCTTCATGCTTTCCACCCCTTCCCTCGTTCTTTCGTCACCTATTACGTAATCGATTACTGTTCTTCCCTTCTGTCCTATATATGTATACTCTCCCCTCTCATCTCCGTCTATCCCTCCATTCATTGTCTCCAGTCCCAGTTCTCCTAACGTTCTTAGTAGTTTCCTCCCTTCTCCGTTTACTTTCTCATCCCTTGATTCCCTGCTTCTTTCCCCCTCGTCCTCCTCTTGTCTTATTTTCCCTCCTTCCACTCCCGTTCTCGCATTAAAATCACCTCCGACTATTATATTTTCTTCACTTCCGTTATCCCACCTAATTTTTAACTCTTTCATTTTCCTGTCCATGTCCTTGTTCACATATATTCCCATAATCTTCCACTCGTCCTCTTCTATCCTTACACTTCCCTCTATTATCCCTTCCACTTCCTTTGCTTCGCTTCTCTTCTTCATTTTACTTATCATTTCTTTCCTCACTCCCATCAGCATTCCACCCTTTGCTCTCTCTACTTTACTGTCCCTGCACGCCCACTGTTTTTTCCACTCATACCCTTTCGGCAATCTTCTCTCCAGTTTCTCCCACATCTTTTCTTCCACCCATGTCTCTATCATCACTATCACATCCCATCTTTCTAAGTCTCTCCAAAACTCTTCGTCTTTTCCTGACAATCCAGCTACGTTCCAAAAGCCGATTCTCGTTTTTGCCCCCTCTCCTCCTTTTCCTTTTTTCTGCTCTGCTGTCTTCATTCCCTTTCCTCCCTTTCTCCTTACCTCCTTCTCCCTTCCTCCCTCTCTCTCCATTCGTTTCCCTCTCCGTCCTTCAGTACTTCCTCATACTCATCCCACTTCCACAACTTCCCTTCGATCCACATTTTCATGTACCCCACTTTTTTACCCTCTTTCCTTTCCCCCTCTCTTCTCCCATTATTTGTCTTAACCTCCACTGTACACTTCTTTCCTCCCACGTCAGGTCATCCTCGATTCTTTCCTTCCTCCCTGCTAACCTCCTTTTTTCTGCCATTAGTCTTTTCTTCTGCTCTAATGTCGCAATTTTGACTACTGCCCATTCCTTCTTTTCTATATCTTTCCTCCCCCCTGTTTTTATCTCTTCGATTTCGACCTTTTCTCCTATTGCTTCTATCACTTTTTTGACTTCTTCCTTTCCGTCCGCACCATCCGTCACCTCAATGCCTTTTATTATTATATTCCTTCTCCTTGTTTCTCTTTCCTTTCTTTCCCACTTCATCTCAACCTCCCTCATCCTCCTTTCCACTCCTCTGCTTTCCATTTTGCTCCCTTCTTCTCCTCTCCTCTTCTCTAATATTTCCACCCTTTTCTCCAATTCAGTCTCCTTTCTCCCTTTTATTTCTATTTTTCCTATTCTTTCTTCCATTTCCCTCCACTCTTTCTTGTCCCTTTCCTTTTTCTCCTCCCACTCTTCCCGCAATTCTTTCAACTCCCTCATCATCTCTCTCATCTCTTTCAGACCTTCCGCCACCTCCCTCATATCTCTTATCGCCTCCTTCATCTCCCTCCATTCTTCCCTTTTCGCCTCTTTTAATCCCTCCTTTATCTCCTCCCTGATGACGTCTCTAATTGCTTTCTCCGTCCATATTCCTTCCTCTCTATCCTTTTTTTCCGGTGATTTTTCTGTCCTCTGACTTTTCTTGAATATTTCCTTTTCTTTCTCTTCTCTCTCCTCACTCTCTCTCTCTCCTTTCTCTTCTCAGCTAGCCATTGCGCTAAACCTTCCGTTTTCGGTAGGCTATTGTTCCTTACTCTCCCCTGTTCTCCTATTTTCATTATCTTCCGTGCCTCTCCCCTTCCCTTTCTTTCCTGTTCATTTCCTTCCTCTCATTCCATTCTTCTCCTTTCTTACAGGTAACTTCTTTACCGACCAACCTGTCTTTCCCCCTTTACTTCTTTCTCTCGCCCCCCGATGTCGCTCTCTTCTCCACTGCCGTTCCCTTCTCTCTCCACTCCCACCTTTTTCTCTGTATCGCCCTAACCTCCTTTCTTCACCTTATCTCTCTCTTCCTTCTTCTCGCTCCTTTCACTCCACTCCTTCCTACTGCAGCCGATCTTCTATTCCTCCTCCACTCACACAACCCTCACTCAACCTCTCCTTCACTTTCTTCACTATATACGCCTTTATCAAAACTCTCTCACACTCGATACACCTATTCTCTCACAATCGCACAAATTAACTGAGATTCTTACAGAGACAGGTTTGAAATCGACGAGAGCTGATCCGTGCGTATTTACTTCGGGAAAATGTAACGATTTCATAGCTATAGGGTTTTATGTAGATGATTGTATAATTGTCGGTAAAAATTAGAGATCCCCATTTCACGTGTATGTAAATACACGTGGTACGTGAAACGTGTAGTACGAATTTAAGGATCCGTGAATACGGATCCGTGTACACGGATCCACGAACACGTGTATACGGATCCGTGTAGACGGATATGCGAACACGGATCCGTTCGGCACGTTCCTTTCCGACAACTAAGGCGTTTTTGTTTTTCGATCGAATTCTGTTCGACTGTTGATGTTAGAACTTAGAAGTGAGACAATAATAAAGTCGCGGTAAATTGTTCGACGTTAAATCACCGTACATCAAATGCACATGTAAAATAAATACGCGAATATTTGTGAAATTAATATACACGGGTAGCCGTATACTTAGTATTACGTGGATTAAAATTCGGATTCGTTTATTGCACGTGAAGTCCGGACCTATAGTAGATTTTTTTCTGGAAACGGGTAGCGCAGAAGGAAACAGATACTGAATAAATTAGAACAGGTGTTAGAGTTAGAAGAGCGATGCGTTTATTGCGAAATAGAGAGCGATAATGACGTGAAAGAGAACAATCCAAAGAAAAAGAAAGGATTACATAGATGGACATAAGCATGCATTTAGAGACGGCAGCAATGGTGACGCATAAATATAAACAGAGAACCTATTTGAGTAACGCTTGCGTTACTTGAGGCGTTAGCGTGAACAACGAGTGTCCTGAGCTAACACTCATTTTGATAAACAAATTTTTGGGTTACAGGTAACAAAAAATAATTAACACAATTTCACGTAATAAAATTTAATCGATCAATTTTCTATTTTGATATAAAAAGACTAAAATGTTTACATTTTCTGGTAGTAAACGCATTCTTTTTCGCGTTACAATATTTCCGGCAGTTGAAAAACACCGTTCGTAACTATCCGATGTTGCCGGTATCGCCAAATATTTCATTGCAAGTTTTGCAATTGTCGGATATTACAAAAGTTATCGTTCTTCTAATAATAAGAGTTTCCGAATCGTACTACGTACGTATTACGACATGGCAACGCCGGATCAAAATCTCAGTTATTTGAAATCAAATAAAAATAACGAATAAAGATACATGTGATTTTTATCTATTCGAAATACTCGTCACAAATAAAAGCGTCAAATAAATGGTGAGGCTAAATAGAGCCTCAAATAACGGATAAAGATAACAGATAAATCTCGTGCGACATCTGGAGTCAAATAACCCAACAAGGTTACGAATCTATTTCTTCCAATAAAATCTGACGGATACTCTACGACCAAGTAACGACAGATACAACCGCAAGATACATCGTGGCGCTGTATTCGACCGTCAAATAAAAGTTGAAGATAACTAGAAAATTCTCGGAGAGACAGACGAATAAACTCTCCAAACCAAACAATTGAAATATACAAGATACGGATAAATTCTCGCGCTTCATCTGACTTCAAACAAATATAGGAATAAAAACAAAAAGAAACAGAGTATTTTATCTAGAACTTATTTGAATAATTGTTTGTTTAGATAATGCCATATCTGCTCTCCAGCTTGCAATCAAGAGAGCACTTATGGAAGAAAATAGTTGGGCATTTCAAAAATTCTAACGTTGCAAAAAAGGCCCCAGAAGTTAAACAAATGCAACTTGGGATATCGTAAACGACATGGTTACAATGTTGTTCTACAACAAACTGCTTTGCAATTTTTGTATAATGAACCGCAATTACGTTTTGATTTATGTCCATATTGTGATGGTAAATTGAGGAGTTTCCGACTCAGTCGTTCATTATATCCCCGCGGCCGGATATTTTGGCTAGCGGGAATCGGCGATCGCGGCGTTGGCCACCTAGGTGCCGATCGCCGCAACCGACCCGTGCGTGCCTACCACCGCGCAGAGATGGGTATTATCTAAATAAAAAATTATTCAAATAAGTTCTAGATAAAATGCACTGTATCTTTTTGTTTTTATTCGAAGTCAGATGAAGCGCGGGTGTTCGGGAACCCAGGACGATAATTTTGGTGAGTGGACTGTATTGGGAAATAGGATCGGGTACGAACACAGTAGGGGAGTCGGAAGTTCGAAAGAGTGAACAGTGTGATGAAGGAAGGAACGGGGGGTAACGGCCGATAGAGCGAAGGAAGATCAGAAAGATTCACTTCTCACGTGTTGAACGATATATACAACGTTTATTGCAGCACTCGCGGAAAGTACAATAATATGGACCATCAACTTGGCTAGACGCAACGGAGATGAGCGTAAAGTCGGACGCCGATAGGCAGAAACGAAAATGATAAAGACCACAGGTGGGCGCGAGTGTGCTGGATAAACACGTGTTGAGCACGAGACAGAGCGAGACAATGACGGTTACGGCAAGAACGCGATCACCGGTGATTCCCATCGATCACGTGATCGCATATCGGTTGCGCACGATTCCGAGAAACGCCGAAAACAAAGGCGTCGCGCACAGGTGATTCGCAGGATCGAGACGACATGGTATACGGGGCGCGGGGCGCTCCCCACGGCCGTATTTGTGTTCTCGAACAGACTTATAAATTCGCTTATTTCTACGCTTAAACCTAAACAGCGGGAATTTATCCGTATCTTGTATCTTTCAACTGTTTGGTTTGTTGAGTTTATTTGTCTCTCTCGCCAAATATTTCATTGCAAGTTTTGCAATTGTCGGATATTTGTTTATCCACGATTTCCACTACTCATATGGGCATAGATCAAAACGTAATTGCGGTTCCGCAATATACTTCTCATATTCTACATTTATATCCGACATGTCATCAATGTCGTCATTATACAAAAATTGCAAAGCAGTTTGTTGCAATGATTTTTCTATCGAATTCCTATTTACTGATTGATGGGGCAAAATTTCTAATTTGTTTTTTATTATACTACGAATTTTAGTTCTCGTGTGAGGAGATTCGTGCTCTAAATCTTTATATCGGGGGTCGAGGAAGGAAGAAATTTGAGTCAATGTTATAGTAGTATTGCTATCTTCATTAAAATTGAACTGAAATCGTTTCGTTATTTCGGAAAGTACCGTTTCTTTAAATATACGAATAACGTCATTATCCGTTTCTTGAGTATTTAAATGATTTTCTACTAATTTTTTAAGCAGTGGTCTAACCATTGACAATGATGCATTTTTTCTCCACAAAACAGCGTGTTTACAATTTGAAACGATTTCAAAACGTTTAATAAATATTCTATTGTTTCCCATTCACATTCTGTTACTTCTAAATTACTTGCCGTGGTTAAATTTGTTATTGTTCTGTCTGCAATTACATTGGTTATACAGCATCTATTTAAATAAATATGTCCTAACATAAGAAAGGTGGAATCTGGAATCCGACGAAGAAACTGATTCGAAAATAAAAGAAGCGCTACAGCGCAGCGTTAGTCAACTGAAAACAGTTGAAGTTGCATACAACGGTTCTCACTTTTATGTTTGAATCAGTTTCTTCGTTGATGTTCGCTTCGCAAGTCACAAGAAACTTATTCATCCAGTATTCGCTTCCACGTTATCGTATAGTAATTTTTCGGATTAGTATTCATTAATTTTATATTACTTTAATAATTAGTTTATTAGAATTACTATTATATTTATCTATTCGATTAATTTATTAGAATTATTATTATATTTATCTTATATTATCTATATCTTATATTTATTAGATTAGTTTATTAGTTTATCATTTCTATTCGTTTTACTTTATATATATTTTTCTGTGTTTGTGTTTACTAGTGTGTTTACTAATTTAGTTAATTTACTATACGAATATACATATATATAAATAGTACAAAATGTATAAAGGAAAAAGTTGGGTGTGGCAATATGCAACTCGTGTGGGGGAAAAGGCTATTTGCAATATGTGCGACGATGAAAACAATAATGAATTTTCATGTGCTGGTGGATCAACAGGTTTAATAATTAGACATTTACAATTAATTCACAATTTAAAGCCCACAAATCACGAAGCACAAGATTCATTACCGAGTACCAGCAGTGGAAGTCATAGCATCGAAAGTGACATGACAATCATTATGGAAGAAAATAGAGAAAATTCAGGTATTTATTCAAGTTTGTCATCCTCAACGATTTCAATAATCTTGAAATATGTTTTGTCAAGGCCATCGTTCGGAATAACTTTTCCTTATACAGTGACCCGAACTAATATTCGGACGCTCTAAAAAAGACGATAACTTATTTAATGTTGTACTATACGATTTGAACTTTTCTGGCAAGCTACAGTAATTAGTTTACTACAGGATGTGAAAAGAAATTTTTTTTAAAAATGCAAGTGTTCGGAATTGTAGAAAAAAATAGTAAAAATTGTTTTTTACAACTTTTTTTATGTCGGCCTATATTGAAAATTCAAAAATACGTTTTGTAGATCTGTGTAAATTATATGCACTGTGAAAGTTTCATCGAAATCTATTGATGTAGGCAAAAACGACAGGCATTGGAAGATGTAAGAATCCTTAGATTTATTGCAGTTAGAGGCCGAAAATCGTGAAAATCTGCAATTTTTACCATCTTTAAACGTTGTGGCTCATTGCAACGTCACTCGATTTTGACGAAATTTTCAGTATATATTTAATTGACACAGATCTAAAAACAGATTTTTTAAATTTTCAATATAGACCCACATAAAAAGTTGTAAAATGCAACTTCTAGTATTTTTTCTACATTGCCGATCTATTGCAATTTTTGAAAAAATTTCTTTTCAGATCCTGTAGTAAACTAATTGTTGAATAACTTTTGCTTATAACTTAATCGGCGGCCATTGTTTATGAAAAATTTATTAGAAAAAGAAGCATTAAATAAATGGAATCAAAGGATCCCCGGAATACCTGAGTTTATAACATTTGAAGTATAACTGTGTAAATTTAATCATTTAAAATCGAATACATATGTAATATGTACATACCAAAAATACAGTAATTATACATTACACGGTCCATCAAATTTCAACTCTGTTTGACGTTTCGATTCTCACTATGCGATTATTATAGAGTTTTTCGCGCTAATTCCGAATCTGTCATTGATTTTTCTACTAGATGCACAGTTTTCGAGAAAGGGTATAGCCGGATAAGGTAGTAAAAAATGCCCTTGAACCGAATTATATCGACGATGGGTCATTCGATAGGGCACCCAGAAAAAACATACTGTGCAAAGTTTCAACCCTGTATCTCGATCCGGAGGGTAGTTATGGGGTAAAATCGAAAAATCAGTTTTTGGCCTATTTTCCCTAGTTAATGATATTTAGAAATTCTGAAAAAAATCTGACACATGTCAAGAACCCAATTACATACTTTGCAATTGGTTTCAGATTTTTAAAGTGAAAATCCTGCTTGTAAAAAATCAAAAACCTCAAAAAAATCGAAAAACTGCAGATTTCACATGGAAATTCTGGAGCGTCCAGATTTATATTTTTACAGTAGCAATATATTGTTATGGGTATTGTTCATGAATTTTTTCAGATTTTTTGGTTTGGTGCGCCGTTGTTAAAAAAAATAAAAACCGATTTTTTCGACGTTTTCTCCGCGAAGAACTAAGCTAACCTTAAAATTGTTACGTTCTATTTATTCTGTAACTCTACAAGGCACTGATGAACCTTGAACACTTGTCAAAAATAATTAAACAATGAAATCAGCTTCATTAGTATTTTTACTATGTCAGCGTATTACATCTGAAAGTATTAACCACATTCCCAACAGCTCGGTTGGCTCAGCGCGTCAGGCGTTCGACTGTTGACCTGCTTATACTAGGTTCGCGCCCGGCATACGTATAATTTTTTTTTTACTTGATTATTTCTTTTTTTTATGTCTAACTATATAATAATCAATGGTATTTTTGTACATTTCTTTTAGAATCAATATTTAAATATTTAAAAAATATTTTAAGCTAAAATGCGCAAAAAAAATTTTTGAGTAATTGTTATTATCATCAATTTTTATGTATGCATCTTCTTAATTCTGGTAGTATTAAATATTTTCTGCAGTAAATCTATACGTGCTTCGAGTTTTAAATACTCCGTTATAGAGAAAATAATCCATTGTAATACTACTCTTTTCAAGCATTCGTTTTTGGTACCTCGTCCTTCGTGCGGAACAGCAATTATTGTGTATGAACCGGCGTTTTGTAAAAGCGGACGGACAAAGTGTCCGTGTTTTATTATTTTATACCCTTAGCCTGCCCATTTACCTGTACCTTTACCTTTACCTCTACGTTTATATTCACCTTTCCCTTTCTCTACTCGCTTTATGACTCTGTCGATCATCACTACCAGGACTGCAGAAAATATTTAATACTACCAGAATTAAGAAGATGCATACATAAAAATTGATGATAATAACAATTACTCCAAAATTTTTTTTGCGCATTTTAGCTTAAAATATTTTTTAAATATTTAAATATTGATTCTAAAAGAAATCTACAAAAATACCATTGATTATTATATAGTTAGACATAAAAAAAAGAAATAATCAAGTAAAAAAAAAATTATACGTATGCCGGGCGCGAACCTAGTATAAGCAGGTCAACAGTCGAACGCCTGACGCGTTGAGCCAACCGAGCTGTTGGGAATGTGGTTAATACTTTCAGATGTAATACGCTGACATAGTAAAAATACTAATGAAGCTGATTTCATTGTTTAATTATTTTTGACAAGTGTTCAAGGTTCATCAGTGCCTGGTAGAGTTACAGAATAAATAGAACGTAACAATTTTAAGGTTAGCTTAGTTCTTCGCGGAGAAAACGTCGAAAAAATCGGTTTTTATTTTTTTTAACAACGGCGCACCAAACCAAAAAATCTGAAAAAATTCATGAACAATACCCATAACAATATATTGCTACTGTAAAAATATAAATCTGGACGCTCCAGAATTTCCATGTGAAATCTGCATTTTTTCGATTTTTTTGAGGTTTTTGATTTTTTACAAGCAGGATTTTCACTTTAAAAATCTGAAACCAATTGCAAAGTATGTAATTGGGTTCTTGACATGTGTCAGATTTTTTTCAGAATTTCTAAATATCATTAACTAGGGAAAATAGGCCAAAAACTGATTTTTCGATTTTACCCCATAACTACCCTCCGGATCGAGATACAGGGTTGAAACTTTGCACAGTATGTTTTTTCTGGGTGCCCTATCGAATGACCCATCGTCGATATAATTCGGTTCAAGGGCATTTTTTACTACCTTATCCGGCTATACCCTTTGAGTTCGAAAAAACTACATATTTTCAGACTTTTAACAAATATTGTAGTGTTATTTTAAAAGATATTGAATTGATCTTGACAGAAAAAGATTCCTTAGACTTTCCCGAATGCAGTGATATCCAATATTAATACATTATGATTGTTTAAACATGTTTAAACGATCATTAAAGATGGAGAGACACCACTTTTGCCCCAATTTTTGACGATATTTTTGAATTTATCTGAAAAAATAAGGATCCGGCGGAAAATCGAACTATACCACGCGATAGACCAGACTTTTATCTTGAGAAACCACCCTTTCTGGTTCGACAAAAACGTTGACGTTGCAAACTTGGAAGGGTGGTTTCTCAAGATCAAAGTCTGCTCTATCGCGTGGTATAGTTCGATTTTCCGCTGGACCCTTATTTTTTCAGATAAATTAAAAATTATCGTCAAAAATTGGGGTAAAAGTGGTGTCTCTCCGTCGGGATCTGAAAGAGTGGACAACATACTCTAACAAGAGATGCTGGGAAGCATAGGGTATCTAGTCACAGAAACGAGACCGGATCTTGCGTTTACATATAGTAAATTGTCGCAATATGCGAAAGATCCGCGTGAGATACACTTTCAGGCGTTAAAAAGGGTATTAAGATATCTTCAGGGGACTCGTACACTAAAATTAAAAATAGGTTCTGAGAGTGGCAAGCTAACGATTAGCTCAGATGCTAGTTGGTGTACAACGAGCGATTCTAAGTAATTTTCGGGGTATGTAGTAAAGATAGGAAATTCTACAATCGGATGGAAAAGCCGAAAACAGAAAATTGTCACACTGTCCGCAATGGAGTCGGAACTGATTGATCTGTGTGATGCAATAAGCGAAGGAAAGTGGATGATTGGATTATTGGAGGAATTAAACCAATCTGATTTGATAATGAAGCCAGTGCAGATAAACACCGATAGCCAAGCTGTGATAGATTGGATAGCAAACCCTAGAGTAAACAACAGGAATAAGCATATCCATCGAAAATACCATTACATAAGAGACGAAAAGTATACGGGCGAAATAACACTGCACCATATCAGATCATCAGAACTTGAGTCAGATGCGATGACCAAAGATTTAAGCGTTGACATAATGTTGAAGCACTCGAAGAGCTTAGGTTTAGTAAGCGTTTAAAATTCCCACGTGAAAGGAGGGATTTGATAGTGTGATGTCGGCCTATCGAAACCAGCGCCATCCTAGTTATTATTATAGTTGCGTTACCGCGCGTATTTGAATGCCGGAATAAGTAGTAACCCGTTTAATTGTAATCTCGTAGATAGGTAACTAGAGAATATTGCGATATAGTTAAAAGGTCACTCGAGTAGGAAAAATAACAGAAAGGACGAGCCATCTGCAACCCATAAAAGAACGGAAACAGTTTTTTGGGATTAAGACCCCTTAAATGAGGGACAGCGAGGAAAGCGGACCCGAGGACAACTTCCCAGCTCTCTTCAAGGACTTTGGATCATAAATTTGCCTTCTTAAAGCGGACCCGAGGACAACTTTCCTTCTAAATAAATTTGCCTTCTAAACAAAGGACCTTTTAGGAAGGAACGAGCAGCGATGGTCAAGTACGCGACATGCTGAGTACACGTGTACACTCTTGGACAGTTTTCCTTTGGGCCACCCCTGCGAGGCCTTACGCATCGAGCGTGGGAGATTGGGACGCCCACGACCTCTTCCCCCTCCACCAGACTGCTACGCGACCTCGACTTAGGGGAGAAGACTACCCTTCTGATTGGACCTCACGGCGCCCCACCAAAGACGCACCCCGGAACCAGAGGGCTGATGGAAGAAGCAAAGGAACAGCGAAGTCACTCTCTAATTTTCCCTGATTGACTTGAGTCGAATCTTATTGAAACGCTTACAGTTAAATACAGAGAAAGTATTATTTTCACACAAACAGTTTTGTGTTAACTTATTTTTCACCTTTTACCTATCCCAGTCAGGCCGCGTTCGGGAGTTAATACTTTAGTATTTAAAGGCGTTTGAATCCTTGCCGCGAAATATAGCAGAAAATATCTGCTCGGGCCATCTGGAGGCAAGTCTCCGAAATTCTAAATTGAGTAGAATATCACAGTAGTGACAGCGGTGGGATACGCCAACTTTCGAGTGCGCGCTTTATTTCAAACATTCGTGACTTTAATTCGAATTGAAGCAGGTGAACAAAAGGTGCAGGTTAACGTTGAACTTTAAACTGGACTCAATTGACAATCGTGCCACTCTTCCCTGGAAGAGGTGATTATCAGCGGCCACGGAAGCTATATAGTCTAAAGCAACCCTGATATCACTGGCGAAGGACGAATACTACTTACACCTGTCATCTTGATCGCTGGCACCTTCACACCAATTCGAAGAAGAGGGCAACGCATAAGCGGACCTACTAACCCGGAACTCATCAACAGTGGACATCGTCAACTCTTCACCTCAACCGTAAGAAGTTTAGCGTTCTACATTTTTATCTCGAGTGACCAGTTAGGATTAGTCAAGTTGTCATATTTAGTGTAGGCAAGATGAGTAATTGTAGCCGATCGACTAGCTCGTGGATTGTCGCGTGTCCAGAGGGAACTTCGCGTTCCGATAGCTCCTCCGATTTTTCCCTCGATTTCAACCCTTCTCATGACTCGCAGATTATGCCATTCGAAATCGATAGACCATTCGTTCGACCACCGGGATATCAACCTTCGTCAATTTTACCTGAGCGGTACGGAAACTCAAGTATAGACGAGTCACCTTCAACCTCCGTTGCCTCCAACGCCGAACTCGACGTTGGGTGCCAAATCCCCTTAAAATTAGTTTCAGAGATCTTACCTAAATTCGATGGGAAATCTATACCGGTTTGGGAATTCACAAAATTATGTCGAAATGTCAGTAAGGCGGTAAAGCCGAATGAACGCCAATTTCTTATTCATATAATAGAGCAGAAAATAATTAAAGACGCGAAAAGCCACGTCCGACGACGACGAGACACACATAACCTGGAGGAGTTGTTAAAATCTTTAGAGCGCGCATTTACCCCGAGGCACACACTAGACACCCTTCAAACGCGTATGTCTAACATGCACCAAGAACACGGGGAATCCGCACTCCAGTACGGGAATCGAGTCAGCGAGTTATTAGATGACATACTTGACGCGATTGAGAGGGAAAAAAGGCCAGATATCGAGTATGGGGTACGGACTAGGGCCGTGGATAATGCGTGCAGTTGCTATATTACGGGATTAAATAGCGCGACTGAGACACAAGTTCGTCAAGGAAAACCCGCGACTCTTCAAGCAGCCATCGATCTGGCAATGGACGAAGAGGAACACCAGAAAAATAGAGCTCGTGTTCGTGGAGAAAAAACCGTGCGAAACGACCGTCGGGAACGTGGACAGGATCGTAGATTTGAGACACGACGTTTTCGCGATAACGTAGAGACAGTTCGAGTAAATGAAATCCGGGCAACACGACGCAATGAAGATCGTCGCCCGCCTCTCTATTGTCTTTCTTGTCGGAAACCAGGTCATTCGTCGGACAACTGCGGCAGGTTTAACCAGCGAGGGGTTCTTGAATGTAATTATTGTAAACGGAGAGGCCATAACGAATCTAAATGTTTCACCAAACGCGATCGAGAACAGCGTAACAACCACACTGCATCATATACAGCATCTAGGCGTGATTTAAATTCCGGTCTCGCTCTTCGAGACGCCGCGACGAAGAGCGTAGCCATAAAAGCGCGACCCGACTCCGCCAGGTTAGCTACACTCTCAGTCGGGACCGAGCAACACAACTCCCCGTCATAATCTTGGACCACCATTTTTTCTACAATAGTCATGGGTATTTTCTCATTGATACCGGTTCGCAATTGAATCTACTCAAAGAAAACGCGATTTCTGTAGACGCTCACGTTGATACTAACATCGTTTACCATTTGAGTGGCATTGGGAAGGGAACTCACCGAACTTATGGTGAAATCACCCTTAACATGTTAGACGTTGAAATAAAATTTCAAGTAGTGGATCATAGTTTTCCCATTGAACAGGCCGGAATTATTGGAATGGCATTCCTCACCAAGCAACAAGCCCTTCTAGCTTTTCGAGAAAAATTGCCGAGCTCAATAATCTTAGGAAATAAAGAAATCCCGTTTTGCAATCACCCTTCGTTTGATTTACCGCCGCGAACCAAGACATTAATAAAAATTGCCACTAGAACGCGAGATCTAAAAGAGGGCTATGTTAGGCAAATAGACTGCGGGCCGGGAGTTTTTATTGGGGAAGCAATTGTCTCGCAGGACCAGGGCCATGTCAAATTGTTCGCCATCAATAGTACTTGCGATCAGGTAAATATTACTTTACCGCCGGTCGAATTGGAAGGTTTTGAAACGCAACCCTCGTTAGCTCGTTCAGCTCGGACCGGTAACCCAGGTACAAACGGCCAACGCTCTTCTGCCGAGAGACTTGCAAAACTCGTTAACCTTCTTAAATTGAACGATTTAAATGAGGAAGAGAGGATTAGCATCTTGTCGAGTATTTCAACTTATGCATTTCAATTTTATTTGCCCGGAGATAAATTAGAGTTTACCACCACCGTGAAACACAAAATAATTACCACTGATGAAAGCCCGCTTAACACCAAACAATACAGATATCCACAAATTCATAGGGAAGAAATTCAAAATCAAGTCCAAGATCTCCTTGACGATGAAATCATCAAACCCTCAGATTCCCCGTACAATTCGCCCGTTTGGATTGTGCCGAAGAAGCCGGGTCCGACGGGAAAACCTCGGTGGCGAATGGTCATCGATTATCGTAGGCTTAATGAAAAAACAGTTAGCGACGCATACCCCCTACCTAATATTACAGACATCCTTGACCAATTAGGAGGGGCTAAATATTTTAGTACACTTGATCTAGCTTCGGGGTTTCACCAGGTACCCATGGACTCTTCTTCTAAAGCGAAAACTGCATTTTCTACCCCGTTTGGACATTACGAATTTAATAGAATGCCGTTTGGACTTTGTAACGCACCAGCCACCTTCCAAAGACTTATGGACCGTATCCTCGTTGGCCTACAAGGCATTGAATTATTTGTATACATGGACGATATTGTCATTTATGCTAGTTCGTTAGAGGAACATTCAAAAAAATTAAACACCTTATTAGCTCGATTACAAAACGCCGGGCTGGCACTCCAGCCGGAGAAGTGCATATTTCTTCGTAAGGAAATTGCCTATTTAGGACACCTTATTACTAATGAAGGAGTAAGACCAGATCCCGCAAAAGTCAAAGCTGTTAGATCATTCCGCGTCCCCTCAGATAGGAAAACAATTAAATCGTTTTTGGGATTAATTGGGTACTACCGCAGATTCATTAAAGATTTTGCGAAACTCGCAAAACCCATGACCCGATTATTGAAAAAGGGAACTCCATTTCTCTGGGACCATGCCGCGCAAGAAGCATTTAAAATTCTAAGGGATACGATCTGCCGGGAACCCCTCTTACAATACCCAGATTTTAGTAGGCCATTTATAGTCACCACAGATGCCTCTAACTATGCCCTCGGTGCTGTCCTCAGTCAGGGTAATATAGGCAAGGACCCCCCTGTCGCCTACTCGTCAAGGACACTGACCGACACCGAAATAAATTACTCTACTACCGAAAGAGAATTACTTGCCATAATATTTGCCGTCAACCATTTTCGTCCCTACCTTTATGGCCGTAAATTTACCCTCGTTACAGACCACCGACCTCTGGTCTGGCTCCATAACGCAAAAGATCCAACTTCTAAATTGATGCGATGGAGAATTAAACTAAACGAATATGATTATAATATAGTATACAAACCGGGACGCATAAACTCTAACGCGGATGCTCTCTCCCGTAATATTCCTGAAGAGGCTTTGCAACAAACTAGAGACAAAGTAGAGCACGAAAAGGATTGTCACTCGAGACGTCAGGAAAAGGTGTTTGTCTGCGCAAACAAATCATCGGTTACTGATTTCAAAGTGAGCGGCAATCCTGGTAAAATAATTCCATGTTCTAAATGTGAAGCTTCGGTAGCCGCCTGTTTCTTTGCTAGCGAGAAACCGGCGGATAAGAAAGGAAACCTATCTCAGTCGAACAATAATCCTACATCTTACATCCAAACACTTACTGGAAGCACCTCAAAATCCTACAATACTGGCATGACCACCAAACAAAACTATCCTTCTGATTGTAAATCGTGTCCCGGGGAGTTAAGTGAAGACCCTTTCCCTGCAACGTTGGGAAATTTGCCTGCATGCTATGTCGGTAGTTCTGGTTCTGCGGGCAGCGGTCGAGACCATCTCCAAGGACAAGCTGTAGTGCAACGAGAAGCGATGATAAAACCCGTACTCGCAACGAGGGAAATCTCGCCTGTATGCCATGTCGGAGTTCCGGTATGCGGGCAGCGGCCGGTACCGACTCCATGGACAGGCTGCAGTGCACGCATCGAGGGAAATTATTTATGGGACACGATTAACCCCGGACGTAACCTAACAGACGCTAATTCTTATTCGAAAAAACATGATAAACACAACCAAGATCCACAGATCCCTGACAAAGACTTCAACACCAACAAATTGTATATTTTAGCTTCCTCATGTTTCGTCTATAGCAAAGATTTCCTGTCTTTAAGGAGGGACCACATAATTCATTTCATTCCGGCTAACTACGAGTTAACTTCTGCGGTCAGTAATGACTTAATTGAACAAGAGAGATTCTCCATCCAAGAATTACGCAATACTGACGCCAATGTAGGTGAGGCCATTGCTATTCGATGCGGTCGATCTTTTACCTTTCATTTAGTTACCCAAGAAACCCCTGACTCGCCTTGTACCATTGAGAACATCAAACTATGTGTTCGTAGTTTAAAACACCTAATGGAAGGACTTGGCCTCTTCACTTGTAGTGTGTCCAAAAATCGCAATAATTTAGATCAAATCTCGTGGGTCACTATAGAACAGATATTCAAGGCAGTTTTCTCGACGGAAGGTTACACCATCACCGTATGTTCAAACGACGTAAAATTCCCTTCAAAACCCGATCAAGGTCGCATCCTCAAAGAGTACCACGAATCTGCGGTAGGCGGTCATAAAGGAATTGCCAAATTATACAACCGTATTCGCGAAGATTTCTATTGGAAGGGGATGAAAAAGGATATCATGAACCTTGTTAGTACTTGCCCCAGTTGTCAAAAATTTAAATTAGTGAGGAAAGGGGTTAAGCAACCACTTCGTATTACGGATACCCCTCAACAGGCATTCGATAAAGTGCAGATGGACATTGTCGGGCCCTTGCCAATAACTGAATCCGGATATAGATACCTTCTCACACTCCAAGACAACCTCACAAAATATTCAGACGCTATTCCCCTTCGTACAATCGATGCAGTCTCCGTCGCTTCCGCACTTGCAGAGCAGTTCATTTCACGTTTCGGATGTCCAAAAACCATCCATACCGATCAAGGTAGCAACTTTATGAGCCGAATAATGCAATGCTTTTGTCGTATTTTCAAAATCCAACAGATCAAATCTACAGCGTATCACCCCCAATCGTTAGGTTCGCTCGAACGTGCACACCATGTCTTTATAGAGTATTTGAAGCATTATTGCACCAAGAGGGATTGGGATAAATGGGTAAGATTCTGTATGTTTTCCTACAACACCTCAGTGCACGAGTCTACGGGATTCACTCCCCATGAACTCATTTTTGGCAGAAAGGCCCGTATCCCCTCAGAATTTGCCGATGAACAAGTATCCCGAACGTTCACTCAGTATTTTGATGACCTTTTCTCCACAATTACAAACATACAAACCACTGCCGCTCATACCCTAGAGAAGGCCAAGGCTAATTGTAAAAGGCTTTATGATAGGAACGTCAATCCGCACAAGTTCGAGATCGACGACTACGTGTACCTACTTCGCGAACCTCGAACTTCTAAGTTTGACCCTCAATGGGACGGACCATACAAAATAACCCGGTTGTTCGATGACCTCAATGCTGAAATCGCGATTAACCAATCCCATATGAAAATAGTCCATACTAATAAATTAAAGTTAGCCCATATTAGACCGGAACCAATACCTGATCCACAACGTGACCCGTGAGCTATTTAAGATATTAATTCAATGCGCCCAGCAAAAGTCCTTGTGTAGGCACCTTCGGAAGTATATATAATTTATGCGATACGTAGGCGGATAAGTGTAATTATACTTAGATTATGTCGTTAGTGTAATCAATTTTCATATTTAGCGTTACGATGATTCTTTTGCGACTATATTCACCATAACCGAAGTTATTACTAAGCCGTCACTCTATTTTTATTAGATATACACATATATGTACTTCATTTAGTTATCATGCATTATGATTATATTATTATTTACGGTGTTTACTTTCCTTATTAGTTCATATATATTTATGTTAGATACTATACTAGTATTTTCGTGCGTAGTAAGAATCGTTATAAACATTTCCTATAATAATAGCATTATTATCGTTGTCATTATTATTATTAATCCACAAATTATAGTGATCGATATTTTATTATTCTATACTAACCATTAGTTGCTATTGTAAGACTTTATCATATATTCTAGTTGTATGTTAACGGTATGTTATGCGAAATGTCTGCAAAAATTTGTTACTTTATATAAGTAACATCCTTTTTTTTAAGGGGGGAGGTGTGATGTCGGCCTATCGAAACCAGCGCCATCCTAGTTATTATTATAGTTGCGTTACCGCGCGTATTTGAATGCCGGAATAAGTAGTAACCCGTTTAATTGTAATCTCGTAGATAGGTAACTAGAGATTATTGCGATATAGTTAAAACAGAAAGGACGAGCCATCTGCAACCCATAAAAGAACGGAAACAGTTTTTTGGGATTAAGACCCCTTAAATGAGGGACAGCGAGGAAAGCGGACCCGAGGACAACTTCCCAGCTCTCTTCAAGGACTTTGGATCATAAATTTGCCTTCTTAAAGCGGACCCGAGGACAACTTTCCAGCTCTCTTCAAGGACTTTGGATCATAAATTTGCCTTCTAAACAAAGGACCTTTTAGGAAGGAACGAGCAGCGATGGTCAAGTACGCGACATGCTGAGTCACGTGTACACTCTTGGACAGTTTTCCTTTGGGCCACCCCTGCGAGGCCTTACGCATCGAGCGTGGGAGATTGGGACGCCCACGACCTCTTCCCCCTCCACCAGACTGCTACGCGACCTCGACTTAGGGGAGAAGACTACCCTTCTGATTGGACCTCACGGCGCCCCACCAAAGACGCACCCCGGAACCAGAGGGCTGATGGAAGAAGCAAAGGAACAGCGAAGTCACTCTCTAATTTTCCCTGATTGACTTGAGTCGAATCTTATTGAAACGCTTACAGTTAAATAAATACCAGTCACCTGAATAACTCGCTTGTTTTTGAAGATAGGAGAAAATGCATTAGACCAAACTTGCTTGGTATCGGGGGGCTCATAATCTGGTATTACCAATTTTTCTGTAGGTGGAGGCGTCAAGGTGATATAAAGGTCAACTCTGTTTTTTTAAACGGAACAGTATATTTTTTTGCTTACATTCTGATAGAGTGTTTCAAGACGAATACAATGACCTATTATGAAGGTCTTTAAATAAATGTAAATAATCAAAAATATAAAAAATTTTGTGGCCATTTCTACGAAAATAGGGTACTTTTACCGATACTCTTTCTTCAGATATGCTTAGGAAATTTGTTCCTTGATCAGAAACCATCGCCCGTACTTTTAAACCTATTGAATGTAGAGCATCTAAGATATTATCCAATATTGGCGACAATTGCGCTCTTTTTGTAATATCTCCCGAAACAAAATACGGAAACGGTTGTTTCCAATTACGGAACAATCCTCTAACCATGAATACGAGTACCTGTGTACCCACGGTTGGTGATCGGCCAAAAGTACCTAAATCTTCGAAACCTTCAATCACTTGTTTCGTATTGTGGAAATTGAAACATTTTTGATTTGACATTTCATCAAATGAAAGAACACAATTTCTATCTCTACTTTCCATATTCGATACTTTTAAAGCTAAATTATCACATAATTGCTTATTAATCCCAGGCCAAATATCTATTTAATTGACAAAACTACTTACACGCATCAAAATAAAATAAACATACGTAAGGATATTTATGCTCGTGAATCTATTAATCTATGTTACTGCCAAACTGTACTTCGTAAGTATTTTATTACATACTTAATTTCCAACGGTCAAATACACGCGCCATATACATTTGTAGCCTCCAAATCGTATTAAACACCCGTAGTAAAAATGAAGTATACCGAATATTCAGTTTTTACTAACACGCGAACATCGGTAATATTGAGCACGAGCCGTTCGCATCGTTCGAGCCGCTCGCACAGAAGCGAAAGGCTCGCGCTGAAGCGAACAAAAACAAATTGATAACGACTTGTGTCTGTTATGACTACGGACGAGGTACAATGACGGTGCTATGACACAGACGATTATGACTCTATGCAGAGAGTATATATATATACAGGGTGTCCCAAAAGTACTTCAACATCGGGAAATGGGAGGTTCCTGGGGTCATTTGAAGCGACATTTTCCTTAACAAAAATGGCGTCCGCGGCTTTGTTTAGGAGTTATTCACGAAAAACACAGACCAACCAGAGCGCGCCTAGTCGCTCGGTGGCACGGTCAGCGCGGCGAGCCGGGGGGAGGAGAGTGTTGTCTTGCCGCGATGTCGTAACAACCAACAGGTTCTCGATTATGTCCCGATTTCGATGAGCTTTGGATATGTTGTAAAGACCACGATTCTGAACAACATTTCCCTTTAGACTTTTTGCCTCGCGTCTTTAGTTTACGAGATATTTGTAAAAACAGTACCGAAAGCTAAGGGTTGTACGGTCAAGTCAACGAACTGTACAGCTGATGGTAGATAGCAGGTATACGACAATCACATGTTTCGGTTTTCCTGCAGATTTGTACGCAGAGTCGATGGGTTACTGTTCGAAAAGGTCGTCCGTCCTTTCACCCAGCAAGAGGTAGAAATGTCAGGTCGGCGTGGTGTTTTAGGGTCCCTATTGTCCTATGCCTCCCTTAAGAAACTTTCTAAAAGAAAGACGGACGACGTTTTCGAACAGTAACCCATCGACTCTGCGTACAAATCTGCAGGAAAACCGAAACATGTGATTGTCGTATACCTGCTATCTACCATCAGCTGTACAGTTCGTTGACCTGACCGTACAACCCTTAGCTTTCGGTACTGTCGTACACCTGAAGACATCTGTGCAGTTCGTCACTGGGTCACCGAATGACCCAGTGACAGTGACACACATTTCGAAGCAGCAAATGGATTTAAGTTTTTACAAATATCTCGTAAACTAAAGACGCGAGGCAAAAAGTCTAAAGGGAAATGTTGTTCAGAATCATGGTATTTACAACATATCCAAAGCTCATCGAAATCGGGGACATAATCAAATAACTGCTGTTTACTACGACATCGTGGCGTACCGACAACACTCTCCTCCCCCCGGCTCGCCGCGCTCACCGTGCCACCGAGCGACTAGGCGCGCTCTGGTTGGTCCGTGTTTTTCGTGAATAACTCCTAAACAAAGCCGCGGACGCCATTTTTGTTAAGGAAAATGTCGCTTCAAATGACCCCAGGAACCTCCCATTTCCCGATGTTGAAGTACTTTTGGGACACCCTGTATATAAATATTGAACGTAGATACATAAGTTTACTCCATACGTATAATTATTATTTGTATTCTTAAAAATTTCTAATTATCTAAAACACTATTATTATTGTTATCATCATTATTAGTACTATCACTGTTATTATCA
Source organism: Lasioglossum lativentre (assembly GCA_916610255.1). Taxonomy (NCBI): domain Eukaryota; kingdom Metazoa; phylum Arthropoda; class Insecta; order Hymenoptera; family Halictidae; genus Lasioglossum; species Lasioglossum lativentre. The sequence goes on along the minus strand of OU744359.1, from coordinate 26,861,623 downwards.
TTATCTATTTCCATGTTATTACTTTAATTACTATTAATATAACCATTTGTCATTATATCAGGCATGTCAAACTCATATGATATTACGGGCCACATGATCTATTTTGTATTAAGTTGAGGGCCGCATGTTTTCAATGTTCAACAAATTAATAAAATACGATTTTTAGAATGATTATATTATGTATTATGTATTTATTAGCCTCAATGTCAAGCTCAATGTATTGTATATTATACATACATATGTACATAGCCGTTTTATTTTTCATGTCATTTTTGAAACTAAAAATATTTTGCATTTTATTGTATGTTATACAATATACAATACATACATAGACATTTTATATTTCATGTTATTTTTTAAACTTATACTATAAATATTTTTTATTTTTTATAAAAAATAAAAGTTATAATAAGAAATAAACAAAATCACAGTTTAATATTACTTTTTAGAAGATATTTGACATCGTTTTTCACAAAGCAAGTCATCAAAATTTAGTTGAATATACTGAGCTGATGCAATTTTTAAAATTGATGATAAATGTTGATTGGTTAATCTTGACCTTTCTGAATTTTTGTTATTTTTCATTAAAGAAAATAGTTGCTCGCATAAATAAGTGCTTCCGAACATAGCCAGTATACGCGTAACAAACGATAACATTTTAGGAAACCGATCTACAGATAAATATGTATAAAAATCTGGAATTCCAACTTCCACACATTTTTGCTTCAGCAATTAATCACATTGGATTTCAATTAATTCCATTTGTAAGTTTTCATCAACAATTTCAATATCGATAGACAGAGGTGAAGTAAAAAGACGAAATTGTAATTCACTGCTTTTAAAATCAGAAAATCTTCGATCGAATTCCGTTTCTAACAATTTAATTTGGTGAGCATATTCTGTAAATTTTAATTTAGGTGGTTTAAGCAATAGATATTGACAGCTTTCTGCTGATTTCAGCTTATTTTTGCTGATTTCTTAGGACTGGAACCAATCTTCTATTTTTCCATAGATGCAATATATTGTTTTACACGTATTCTTCGGGAACGTATCTATCGTGTAAAAACAGAATTAGGTGTATACTGAAATGTTTGATAATATCATGCCGCTATAACTATAACTGCTTTTCGAATTCGCAATTATTGCGGACTCCACATATGCAATTAGAAATTTTTAAGAATACAAATAATAATTATACGTATGGAGTAAACTTATGTATCTACGTTCAAGATTTATATATATATATATATATATATATATATATATATATATATATACTCTCTGCATAGCACCGTCATTGTACCTCGTCTGTAGTCATAACAGACACAAGTCGTTATCAATTTGTTTTTGTTTGCTTCAGCGAGAGCCTTTCGCTTCTTTGCGAGCGGCTCGAACGATGCGAATGGCTCGCATCGATCGAGCCGCTCGCTTCGTGCGGGTACTCGACCCGACTCGCACACTCGAGTCGAGCTAAGCTCGACTCGCACTATGTGAGTACTCGCACAGCCCTACCACTGACGAGTTACTATTAAAGACCGCCAGCCCATCTGCTACGGCGCGGCGCAAAAAGTGGGCACAGATGGGCGCGGGGATAAGTGGAACTTGCAGTGATCTGAAATACCACATCGCTAAAAGTTCCACAACCGACAAGATACTCGTCAGTGGTTCCGCGTTCTCTACCTAAATAGAACATTTTTTCGTGAACCACGTAAAACTACGTTAGTGTACCGCAGGTAATAAATAAACGTAGAATGCTGACATTACCCATTCTGTAATTACTTGGAAAATAATTACTTTTTCCTTATCGTTCACCATTTTAATCATTGTTTTATAATCGATAGGTTATAGATGTAGGAAAAATGAAAGTAATTACTACCAGTTACTACGTAATATTGTAAAAAACTATCAAAATTTAAAATTAATTTGAAAATTATTGCGATATTTATAAAATGATATAATTATAGAATAAAAAAAAGAATAAACACAATCTACATGGAATAACAAAATCAATCGTTATTGAGATCGTTAATAGGAAACAGAAAATTAATTTTTCACTTATTTATCCAATACTTCTAATGCTCGACAGCATTAACTACATTTATTAAAGTAGAGTTGTAACGAGATAAAAGTATTAACTAATTAAACTAACTTTCGACGTCTCGTATCCATATAATGCTATTTGGAGGCAGCGCGTATGCTGTACACATATGAAGTATATTTCGTACAAAGTCGTTTAAAAAAAATAATTCTATATGATTTTATATGAAAATTTCTTGCAACATGATGCTATTTAAAAAGTGCGTGTAACATGATTTTATTTCATTCTGAACCACTGCCTGAAACATCATTCGCTTATCAGCGCACTGTACAACGAGGCGACGACCGAGCAGTCGAAGTCGAAAGACTCTCCGCGTATCTTTCTCTGCCCGACGCTATCCTTCTTTGCGTCCGAAACATCCGTCGTTCATTACATTTTCATTAAAAAAATACATCGAATATGTTAGTGAAAGTCCTATGAAAAATAATGCAAAATAAACAAGTTTTGTTTTTTGATTAGTAGTGGTCTCACACCGATATACCCGACCCGAACTGTATGCTCCTCGGAGACCGTGGCCCTCAATGTGAACAGAATAACTTCAAAGACGCAGAGCCGAATTCGCTTCCACTATCCCGACGACAGTGTTTAATCCGAATTCGCTTCGACTACCTATTTCGAGAGTGATCATTGAATAAGACATTGTAATTTCTTCAATTTTAGTTCTATCTGTACCAAACTTTTATCAACAGATTTGTGAGAATTTTCTGGTTAAAAGGAGACCAAACTCGATAGAGTCTTAATCATATGTATTGTCACGTCGCCTAAATTTCACGTGTCCGTCGGAAGGACGGAACGCCTGCGACTCCGGGTATTTACGGGCGAAACACCGGGCCACGCTCGGCCGCGCGATACGTAGTCCATCCGGGACAAAAGGTATCTCGCAGATTCGGATTTTTCACGAAAGGAGCCGTTTATGGAATCTGCTTTCGGGCGCCAGACACTCGGCAGTGTCACGCGAATTGCGCGATAACGGCACGAGGCGTGAACGAACTCTCCGAAACTGCGAGAACCGCACGATATTCTGGATGGCTCTTGGACGGGCTCAGGATTCTACGCGGGCAAAGTACGGAGCATCACCCGCGGCGGAAAGGTTTCTCAACGGAAATGATTAACGAAAGAATCGGCTTGAACAATTTATTTGTCCGATGGACACGACATGGCTTCCGGTGAGAGCCGGCAGCGGTAATTTACAAGCCGGTGCGAGAATCTACGACGGATTTTCGGTCGCTTGCGCTTTCTTTGGTCTCTCGCGTCGAACCCGGCAATTCACGAAATTTTCGCCGTGTTCCAATCCGCTCTCGGTGCGGAACAATTACCGGATTCCGATGGAATACGCGTTACAATAGCTGGATCGCTCGAAGTTTGCCGTCGGACACGATACGGACCGCTGCGACGTCACACTGGGGAACGTCTCGAAGATGTCGTATAATTTATTCGCGAAATCGGCAACGATACGGCCCCCCGCGAGTCCGCGACCTCGTGTTACCAACCGGCACGCACGTTAACCGATCGACGACCGTTCGTCCTTTCACGAAAAGATGGCCGACCACGCGGCAAGGAGACGGTTTCGTCGTTTCGCGACGCGAACAAAAGTTCGTTAATTCACGATATATTAGAAGCCTGACTGGCGCTTACCAACGGCAACGAGGACGACGGCAGGTGGGCGGCTGGCTGTTCGTCCTTTCTCGTCCCTTCTTTCTCGGCAACGCACTGATTAAATCAATTTTCGGTTCTGACGGAAACAACTGGGGAGTACTACGGCCAACGACCCAGTGGCCAACTTTCGGCAGGCTCGGTAACGCGGAAGCGAGGCGTCCCCCTACTCCCTACCCTATTTCTCCCGTTCGCGACTTTCGGGCCTATCACGCGGTATCGCTTCGTAGGATCGCATCCTGCCGCGCTGAATCCCTGGCTCGCGGAAAATCGCCTTTTCGTTCGCCGCTTTTCAGGTGGTGGCGGCGACGGCTCGTGTAGAGGAGGGTCCTGGCCGCTCTGGTTGTAGACACCTTCTTGCCGGGCGAGGCAGCAACGCGGTCGAGAAGATGCTCGTCTCATGTCCACGTTCCCTCGTCGGTGCCTCCGGGTTCGTTGACCCGGGCTCGGTTCTTCCTCAGGTGTCTCGGCACGAATTTCCTTCCGGAGCCAGTTCCGATAGAGTCTCGTGCAGAGAGAAATAGTGGCCGGGCTCCCCTGGACCCCGGTTTCGGTCCTGTAAAGTTCGCGTCGCCCAAGTGGCGCGACGCTCAAAACGCGTGATTACTCGCCCCTGGAAAGTCGGCATGTCCAGGGAGAGCGTTCGCAAACGGCCGTTTCGCATCGACACTGCCAGAGGGCGGCCCGGCCTCTCTTTTTCGGGATCGAGGGACGTCGGCAAAACTTGCCACGTCACAGTATTTACTATTTACATACTTATATTTATATCATAGCGAGTTACGATCACTCATTGAACAAGTAAATATGGTCGAAATAGTGCCGTGTTTAGAGTCATTTTAATCAGAATTCCTATTTGCATTGACATTGTAATCGATACCCAGCCTTTTAAACTGTGCCGGCTGCCTCGGTCTTCAGTCCCTCTTTTGTCGCCTATGCGCTGTCGTTTTCTATATATGTACCTACACGTTCACGTTCATTGATGCTCCAGAGTCCAGAGTCCCAAAGTTTTATCACTCTCAGACTCTTAGAGTAAATAAAACTTTCGAACAACGAATAAAAGATATAAAAATTTTAATTCGTTATTGAAATGTTCGAATAAAAACAGTATCTTTATTCGACGAGTATCGAATAAAAAATTTTTTTCGACGAGACTTTATCCGACGAATAAAGATAATTTTTTTTATTCAAAGCGTATTTATTCAAACTTCGAATAATTTATTCATCTTTTATCTTTCATCTTTTATTCGAAGGCTTCGAATAAATCTTCCAATAATTTTTGTCAGCTCGAATAAACGGTGACGAGGCCCGACAATCGCTGAACTTGAAAGACCAGCGACAGCGACCGACCAACAGCATATGTACATACATTGTAAGCACCTGGGGAATCAAGGTATATTGACAATTTAAACTTTTATATGTTTATAATACGAATGAGTTGTAGAGATCATCCCGATGAAAATGAGTCGAAACACGACATGATTTGTACTACCTTTAATAAGATTATAATTTTTATCGTAACATTACATATCAATAAAAATTGTTCGATTACATCCGAATTTGAACTCATTTTGATCAGGAAAGCCACCTCAATTCACTCATAATAATTTTAAGAAGGTATATTGAAAAATCTAAAAGTTTAAACTTTCATTCGTGCGTGCTTCCCCATCTGCTAACATTGTATGCCGTTTGTCAGTCGCTGGATCTTCGACGTTTGGAGCTCGACGTTCGTAGCTCGACGCTCGCCGCAGAGATTGGTAAAATTTTCATCTATATAAAAATTTCGGATAACGAATAAAAAATAAAAAAATTTTTATTCATTATTCGATGGTTCGAATATAAAAAGTATCTTTATTCGACGAGCTTCGAATAAATAATTATATTCGACGAGAATTTTTCCGACGAATAAAGATTGTTTTTATACCAAGTGGCTTTATTCAAACTTCGAATAATTTTTTCATCGTTTATCTGTATCTTTTATTCGGAGGCTTCGAATAAATCTTTCTACAACTACTGCCAACTCTAATAAACGCGAACTATCGAATAATGAATAAAAATTTTCGTTATTCGAAATTTTTATTTAGATGAAAATTTTGCCCAATTATGCGGCGAGCGTTGATCTCCGAACGTCGAGCTCCGAACGTCGAGTTCCGACTGTCCAAGACCCAACGACAGCGACTAACAAACGGCATACAATGTAAGCATATGGGGAATCACACACGAATGAAAGTTTAATCTTTTAGATTTTTCCATATTCCTTCATAAAATTATTACTATTATATTGAGGTGTTTTTGCTGATGAAAATGAGTTCAAAGTCGATTGTAATCGAACAATTTTTATTGATGCGTAATGTTATGTCATATTTGGACTCATTTTCATCGGGCTGATCTCTGCAACTTATTCGTATATAAAATATAAAAGTTTGAATTGTCTATAATGTTTGATTCCCCATCTCTTTAAATTGTACGCTCCGCTGTTGGTCCGTCGTTGTCGCTGGTTTTTCAAGTTGGGTGCTCGTCAGGCATCGTCACTGTTTATTCGAGTTAGCAAAAGTTATGGGAAGATTTATTCGAAGCTTTCAAATATAAGATACAGATAAAAGATGAAAAAATTATTTGAAGTTCGAATTAATCCGCTTCGAATAAAAAAAATTTAATCGATACTCTTTGAACAAAGATACCTTTTTAATTCGAACCTTCGAATAACGAGTAAAGATAAAGTATGTTTTATTCGAATCGTAATTAAATAATTTTTTATCTAAATAGTACCCAACTCTGGTCTATTTCAATAAAAATTTGCCCATCTCTGCTCCTACAATTATATTATTGTATTAATTCATCCACGTGATTCTCTCTCGAACTGTTTATTATTCGGAATAATATATGTTTTTCAACATATTTTTGTTCCCACAGATCGATTTTTGGAACAATTATGTATAAAAACAAGTGAAGGAAATAATGCTCGTTTATGAAATATTGTTATATTAAAAATTGAAGTATCTTATATGAAATTTGAAGTATTACGTACAATATTTCTTGGAATTTTTTGTCCTTGATATTAGTTTTGATTTTAATATTTTAGAAATCAACGCCAAAATATTGTCTGCAATATTTGAATACGTTCGTCGGAGAATGTAACATTTCATGATAACCGATATGGTTCCGTAATGATTCATCTTTTCACCGACAAGAATCTCCTCAGTGGTCTTCTACACCGACGAGATGACGTCGGTGGCTTTCTGTTTCTTACTCCGGCGACAATATATTATAGAGGGCGTAAGCAAACGGCAAAATTCGTTTGACGACACGATGTCCCGTAAGGCTGGCAGTCTTTAACAGTATCTCGTCGGTGTCTTAAGTCTGTGTATACATTTATACAATAGAAGTTCACTTTACCGCCATAATAATCTACATGATCGACATCTGCCACATTAGTACGACCGACCTGCCCTCTATAACGACAACATGTGCCGGCACACCCTGCCGTCAGAAAATATTACTAATGCGGAAATAGAAGTATACGGTTCTGACGGCAGATGTGCTGTCCAAATCAGAGCAGAATCAGAGCTTTTTGCTTACTGGGTAATTATCCAACCTCTTCCCAATGTTTGACTACGTAAAAATAATTTTGTCTATTTCAGGTTTCTATTAACTTATATATGCCTTCATTAATTTTGAGATGTTGCATTATAAAATTCAAAGTTGATTTTATTTAGCTTCATACTTATATTTTCTTAAAACCACTTAAAATCACTTCTACTTACCATATAAGATGTGTTTGATGTTATAATATTTATTTATTGTTTATACATAATTAATAGAGAATTGTGTATTTTAATATAATAATATAATAATAATAATATTTTATTCCCTTTGCGGGGTACAAACGCGGACCTCAGCTCCGCTTACAAACTCCACTTTTCTTATCTTATAACTCTTCCATCGAGAGAGAGAGAGCGCACACCATTCACTCATTCATCACACATTTATTCTCTTGACCCCCGATTCCACTGCTCATCCTTTCTCTCATCACTTCCACTCTCTTCATCCATACTTCCCCCTTTCCTTCCTCCCCTAACACCTCTGCCACCACTTCTTGCCACCCTTTATCTCTACCCCAAACCGTACATTCCTCCCATACATGCTTCCACGACTCTACCCCCCTCCCACACACCCTACAACTCTTTCTGTCTTCCTCCTCCCAATACCTTCCCCCTCTCATTTTACTCCCTAATCTATATCCCGCCACCAATTGCCACCTTTTTTCCTCCCAATTCTTCTTCAGGTACCCTGGTACACCTTCTCCTTTTACCACCTGGTACCACCTATTATACCTCGACTCCCTTATCCTTCTCCACCTTTCCTCTCTTTGAATACTTTTCTCCTTTCTTATCAATTCTTCCCTTCAACCGACCTTCATCCCTCAACTCCTCTACTTCCTCTATATTCCACCCCTTCCTCTCATAAAACCTTCTCCTCTTCTCCTCCCATCCCTCCAACGCCCTACCTCTCCTTGCTCTTTCTCTTACATCCAACCAGCATTTCCTTGCTAAATACCCCCCTTTTCCTTCACTCAGCTTCCTCTCATATTCCCACGCCCTCATACCAGCTCTTCCTGCCAGTAACTCCCTCTGTAATTCCTCTCTTATCATATACCCTGGCACACTTCTTTCTACTCCCAATACCCATCTCAAATACCTCTCTTGTATCCTCTCAATTTTTTCCCTCTCCTTCCATCCCCATATTTCCACCCCGTAACCCATTACTGCCCACACTAGTCTATCAAACAGCCATATTCTTCTACCCCAGTCCCTTGCAAACCTCCTTTTTCATATCCCCACACTTGCCTCATAGCTACCGCTCCTTTGCTCATTCTCTCATCTACTTGTTCTTCTTGCCTCCCATTCTTTGCCTATTCATGTCTATAAACAGCACTAACATCCTCCCTCCCTTCTTCGCTATCTGCCTGTTTATTACATAGTTTAGTACATATATGTTGTCCATTATCCCTACCCCCTTCCTGAACCCCGTCTGATTTGGAGGGAGTACCCCTTTCTCCTCTATCTCTTTCCTTAGCCTTTCTGCTAATACCGCCGCATATATTTTATATGGTGTCTGCATCAGCGTCACCCCTCTGTATTCCTCCACCTTTTCTCCTTTCCCTCTCTTAAGTATGGGCACCACCACCCCCTCCGACCAGTCCTCTGGCCAACCCTCCCCTCTCCAAACCCTATTGCACATCTCCCATACTCTCTCTCTTATCACTTCCCCTCCATGTTTCCACACTTCATTTGGGATCCCGTCGCTTTCCACTCTTTCAACCTTGCTATTACTGCCCCTACGTCTTCTCTACTTAGTTCCTCCTCTTCCTCCTCCCCTCTCTCTCTTCCTTCTTGCCCTCTGACCCTCCAGCTAACTCCCCCTAACACACCTCTGAAGTGAATGTCCCATACCTCTATCTCAATTTCCTCATTCACTCTCTTCCTACGCTTTCTTCCTCTATTTACGATCCTCCATACATCTCTCTCTGTTCTCACCCCCTCAATCTCTTTTTCCCTTTTTTTTTCTCTTTACACAACGCGCCTAGCTTATTTCTCTCCCTCCTATAACCTTCCCCACTTCCCCCTTCTCTTCTCCATCTTTTCAGTTCCTCTTCAACCTCTTTCTTTTTCTCCCTACACTCCTTATCCCACCAACTTCCCTTTTTCTCCTTCTTCTTCTGCATCTTTTCTAGCACCCCTACTACTTTGCTTTTTAACTATCCCCATTCTTCATCTATTTCCTTTCCCTTACCTTCACTATCCCCAAACTTTTCCGCAAACTCCTCCCTTCTTTCTTCCGTCCACCACCCTTTTCTCCTTCCTCCCCCTATTGCCTTCACCCTATTTTTCTTCTCTTCCCATCTTCGTCCTTCTATCCATACTACCACTGGCTGATGATCCGAATCAACTTTCCCCTCTACCACCATCCTTTCAACTTTTTCCCTGGTCTCCCCATTACCTATTATGTAATCTATCACCGATTCCCCATTTCCTATATATGTAAATTCTCCTTCTTCATCGCCTTTCGTATCCCCATTCATTATCTCCCACCCCAATTCTCCCAAGAACTCACACAATCTTCTTCCCTCTCTAATTACTTTCTTATCCTTCGATCTTCTAGCCTCTTCTTCATTTTCTCCCTCTTCTTGTATTCTCCCTCCTTGTGTACCCGTCCTAGCATTAAAATCTCCCCCAAACATGACCCTCACCCCTCTTTCCTTTTCCTCCATCCACTCCCTCAGCCTTTTCACCTTCTTCTCCAAGTCTTTATTCACATATACTCCTATCACTTTCCATTCATCCCTTCCCTAACCATATTTTCCGTGCTACTATTCCCTCTTCCTCCCCCTCCTTTTCATCTTTCTCCAATCTTATTCCTTCCCTTACCCCTATTATCATCCCTCCCATCGCTGTCCCTTTCCTTCTTCGCCTCTCTGCATATTGAGCTTCGCAGAAATACCCTTTCGTCGCCTTTCGTCTCATTCCCTCCCATTCCTTTCTGCCTACCCAAGTTTCACTCATTATCACTACATCCCATTCCTTGATTCCCTCCCAAAAATCCCTATCTTTATTCTTCACACCCGCCACATTCCAAAATGCCACCTTGTACAATTTCCTATTCTCTCCTATCCTTCCTTCTACTTTTCTTTCTGCATGTTTCTCCTCCATGTTTTGTACCCCTCTTTATTCGTTTCCCTGTTCCCCAATCTACTTTTCTTCTATTTCATCCCATGTTCTCATTCTATTGTTTACCCACATCCTCATGTATCTTATTTGGACTCTCTTTCCCTCCCTTCTCTCCCTTTCAGCTTCTCTCTCTATCTTCCATCTTGCCCTTCTCTCTTCCTGAATCAAGTCGTCTTCTATTCTTTCATTTCTCCCTTTTAATTCCCGCTTCGCCATCATTACTCTCCTCATTCCCTCCATCTTCACCAGCATCACACTTCTCTCCTCTCTATCCTCCTTTCCCACCCTTCTTACTTCTTCTACTTTTTCCTTAACCCCTATTCTCGTCCATATCTCTTCTATCACTTTTTTATCCTCCCTTTCTTCCACCTTTACCCCTATTACTATAATACTCCTTCCCCTCTCTTCTCTCTCCCTTCTGTCCATTCTTATTACTAATTCTCTCATTTTCCTCTCCATCTCTTTTCTCCCCTCCTCCTTTCCCCCTGTTCCTTCTCTCTTTTTCTCCTTTCCCTCCAACGTTTCTACCTTCTTTTCTAGCACCTCTATCCTCCCCAGTAATTCTGCCCTTTCTCTTTCCCAACTATCTTTCATCTCACTCAACTGTCTTGTCAATTCTTCTCTCCCTTCCTCCATCTCCTTCCCTAGTCTTTTTATATCTTTTCTCACCCCCAGTCTCATCTCTCTTAACATACTCTCTAACTCCCTTTTACCTATTCCCAACTTTTCTGGGGTTCTCTCCACTTTTCTACCTCTGTTAAAAATGTCCTCTTCTTCCCCTACCTCTGTCTCCTCTTCCCCACCTCTCTCCTTTCTTTTTCCCATGCACAACATTTCTTCTATATTACCATAACTCCCCTTCCTCTCCCTACCCAACCCCTCCTTCCTCGTCTGTTTCCCTCCTCTTTTCCCCTCCTCCACGTTTGTCCCGCCGGTTTCTTCCTTCCCTACCCTACCTGCCACCATTATTTCTCTCTCCATATTCTTACCCCCCTGATGAAACTTTCCCCACCTACCCTTCGCCCCTCTTATGATTCTCTCCTACTTTTAATTTTCGCGCGCCCTATACACTTTCTACGCTCCCCGCCAGACGTTACCACTGTCGCTTAAAACTATACCTGTGCCACCTATTCTCCCTCAGCAAGTGCTCACTCCTAACCTTAACCTTATTTATCTTCCACTCAGTTGTCTTCTTCACCTACTCACTCCCTTCCCTACCCTCTCTACTCACTCCACAGCCCGTTGCTCACTCTACCCACTACGCTCCCTCACTACTTTCTCACTTCCAGTTTTCTCCCACCAATCGCTATAAACTTTTGCACACCTTTCACACAGTCCATGCACACAGTCACCGGAAACGGAAGTCTTGTGTATTTTAATATAATTTTCTATGAAAAAAAGCGTTAATTATAATCCCAAATAGAAGACTCCCATTATTGAAAATAGGACTCCCGATCCCCACGCAAGCGGTGTTGCCACGTTGTTCAGCACGGCTACTACTACAGTAGGCTTTGGTAGTACATATATCTAGTGGAAATTATAGGTAAAAATTTTCTACCTATAATTAACTCAATCAAATCTATAAATATATATTTACCGATAATTTGAAATACGCTTTCCAAATGGCAAAATGCAGAAGATGGGTACAGGATTATGCAAGCCGTGTTGGCGATAAAGCCTTCTGTAATCTGTGTGATGAAGAAACTACTAATGAAATTTCGTGTCCGGGTGGGACAACAAGTCCATTGGTAGGCACTTCAGGTTGATTCATAATTTGGAACCTACCAGCACTAATATTAATGGTAGCAACAAATACGTAATTCATATATACAGAACGTGAAACGATTATAAGCATGGAACACGATATCGAAAAGTTGCGTGTGTAAAGAATTCTGGGTGTTCTAAGTAATTGTTCCGGAGTGAGTTTTTTAACTATTTATTGAACAAACTTAATAACACGATCACCCGCCGAATTAATCTTGGGTGATTGATTAAATAATGGAGCAGTTGACTTAGTGGTATTTATAGGGAAAACGGCGCGTATTATAAGTATTTTGAGTATTCAATTAAACTCTGGTTTTTCTCGGCGCGACTGTTTGCGTGTGCGTTTTACTCGGTTTGATTCGATCGTGTCCGTTACTTGAGATGTTCTTTCCGATCGTGTGCGTTGTTTGAGATGTTCTGCCTTGTCGCTCGAAATTAACTTAACTAGCCACCTCGGTGGTGGCGTGGAAAACGCGGACCCAGGGCCCGTTATTGGGGGAAAAATCATCCCTATTCGCTGGTTTGACTTGAGGTAGGATCTTCCGATACAGCCCTCTCCGGTGGAAGAGGAAGTCCCCACCTCAAGTCAAACCGAGGGAAATTCCCAGAATTTTGCGAACGTTTTAAACACGTGCGGTACAAAGTTTATGACCTTGTCCGCCGCTTCAAGGGACCATAAGGCCCGCTGTGTCCGAATCCGGGACCCTCACGTACCTCGCGAACGGTACACGGAGTGAAGGTCGCACGGATTTATTTAGGGCCGCTTTTCCGATGCCCTCAGCTCGAACCCTCGAGTGCCTTAAGTACGGCAACTCGAGGATTAGCGTTCTTCTAAAAACTCGAAGGAGGCCTAAAAACGGAAAAGGGGCTCTGGAGAACAATGTTCCCTTGGTTATGTTCCTCGCAGATGTTTTCCGCACGGAAACCAATTTCGAAGAGAATACTAAATACGGAGAACCTTTATATGGAATCGAATAGTGTGGAACAAAATACAGTTCCTAAAAAATTCGCAACCGCCAAAAAAACGTCACAGATTGTCTATTTTAAACTGCCAGACTTCCAACAATCGTTTATGTAATCCTGTGAAAATGGAAAAAATTCACCAGGCAGTAGCAAAATTAATTGCCAAAAACCACTTACCTATTTCTTTTTGTTCATCCGACGGTTTTCAAGTCTGTAGTGCAACCGAATTATAACATATGCAAAGATGAAGCAATGAAAAGTGGGTCTAGACAGTATGGTCGTGGCAAAGATAAGAGAACATTTAATCGGTGTTTAAAGCGTAGCATGTACTTCCGATTGCTGGTCATGGTTAGCACAAGATTCGTACAGGGTGTAAAGAAATGTTTGGTCTTGGCAAGCATAGGCGTATTCTACATCTTCGGATCGATGGAGATCTGTAAAAAAAAGTTTCCGCAAAATTGTCCTTGACCTTGAATTTCAAGGTCAAATTTTTTTTTATTGTATTGTATTCTACGCATCATGAGGATAAAAAGTGACAAAGGAACTATGGGTCAAAATTCGACCGTTTCGCCAAACATTGATGCGGAAGTTTTGTCGGCTGTAAGATAAATTTTATTCGTAGAAGTTGGAGATTTCAAATGGAAATGCTAGTTGTTGACATAGACACAGTCTTAGCGAGAATGTAAACACACCGCCACAGTCCGTCCGCTAGATACGAGAACATGGTTGTAGAAACTCTGTCGGTAAAGAGGGAAGAGTTTCTACAACCCTGTCCGATGGATCTTGGTTCTTTGGCTTAGAAGAAGAAATGGAAGATGAACATCTTTCAAGACTTGGAAGGTAATATTGATTATGATCGATTACATTAGATATCCGATAAACAGCAGATAAACATACAATACAAACTACTTGCTTTATTAGAAATAACTCTGCTATTATTTTTTATGAGAACGGTTGAGTTTTGACCCATAGTTCCTTTGACACTTTTTATCCTCATGATGCGTAGAATACAATACAATAAAAAAATTTGACCTTGAAATTCAAGTTCAAGGACAATTTTTCGGAAATTTTTTTTATAGATCTCCATCGATCCGAAGATGTAGAATACGCCTATGCTTGTCAAGACCAAACATTTCTTAACACCTTGTACATAAGCACTCACTTTATTTTCAACCTTTCACCGACTTTCAATGCATTCGGGAATTCCAGCCAGTTACGTGTCACTTGTCCTTCTGCATCAGATTCAATGTGAACCAATGTCCCCATTTGTCCATTTGCTAATCCATCAACAACATCTACGTTCGTCGTCAGCATGTAAGATTTATTAAGAACCAAAATAATTTCATAGGGGAGACCACCTGTGTCGATTACTGACATTTTGTGTAATTTTTGTCGGCAGCCTATCTCTTGTTCTGCATTTTGACAGCCAACAAAGATATCCTTAGCGACAGAGATGATTTTATTTTCAACCGAGTTAAGAATGGATAAATTGTACTCATTTACCTTGTAAATGACTTGTTTGTTAGGAATAACCTGATTCCGTCAGGGCATAACCTATTAGCTTCTTCTTTGGTGAAAAATCGTGACTTGCTTAATTGTAATTCATTTGCTTCCAACCGCAAACCATTACCAATTGTTGTCAATACCTCGGAAAACATTCGATTAGATTGTCTCATCACTTCATTTAATTCAAAAAATTTCAACTCGCGCCATAGAGTTGGTCCTGTAATTGTTTGTTTTGTCACGTCGTTTCCTTTCTCGATAACGAGGAAGGAACCGCACATGGGAAATTACGGCTTGGAGACCGGGCCACGCTCGGTCGCGCGACACGTGGTCCTCCCGGGACAAACAATCGTTCGCGGAATCGAATCGGTGTGACTGCGACGATGGACAATACGAAATTCGGGCGCCAGACACGGTAGAGTGTCACGCGAAAAGTTCACGAGGCGCGAATTCGACAAGACGATTTCGATTCCGCGAGGACTGCGCGATAACCTGGAATAGCCGCGAACACGGTCAGGATTCCACGTGAGAGGAAGGAACGGGACATTCCCCGCGACAGGAACGTTTCTCTTAGCAAGAATAATTTACGCCGAATTCGGCAATAACAATCGTTTATTAACGAGATGACAAGATAGCGGCCGCCGGTGAGCGCCGGCGGCAACGTAAATTTGCCGGCGCGAAGACAATACTTTTCGGCAGGTGTTCGACCGGTCACGCGTAATTTACTCTTTCGCGTTGAGCTTGGCAGTCACAGGACTTCGCGTGATGAACAAGCCTTTACGGCACGAATTCTGCCGAGCTCCGATGACAGACGCGTATTTTCTACGTGGACTGGGCTAAGGTCACGGCAAAGTCGCGAGACGAACGAAATCGACACGCGTCGCGTCGTCCCACCGTGGAACGTTTCGAGATAGGCTATTCTACATTCGTCGAAAATCGTACGCCCCGAATATTCCGTTTCGCGGACAATCGGCGGCGATACAACCGACGGCATCGCGTTCCTGTCAGGAGGGCGACTCCTGGTCCTCGGAAACGCCGGCGGACCCGTGGTGCGCGACACCATACGCCAACACGAATTAGTTACACCATTATTATTCGCAAAACAAGCCGGATCGGCACTTACCAAACGGCAACGGGGCTACCCCTAGAACGGCACTTTGTAATAATTTACTTTTGGTGTTTCGCGATTTTAGTGACGGCACGACTGATCGATTTCTGATCCTTTGACCCAGTGACCCAATTCGAGCCGGCTTGGGAACGCTGAAGCAAGGCGTCCCCCTACTCCCTCAACTATCTACTCCTAGGCGACGCTCGGGCCTATCGCGTGGTTCCTCGCAGCAGGGACGAACTTCATGTCCTCGGGCCCGCGCCTTCGGTAATTTGTCGATTTCCCGGGGCGACGAGGTACGCGGCTGCGAGGATTGCCCAAGTGGGGCGAGCCATTCAAGGGTGTTCTCCGGGCATCTCCTGAACGAGAGTCGACGAGGTTGGGCAGCTGTACGTCCCGTATTTTCCGTATCCTCGTCGGCATCTCCGGGTTGGTGAATCTGGGCTCGATCCCGACTCGCTCGCCTTGCTCGCAATTGACGCGCTGCGATAGGTGCTCCGAGCGTCTCTTCACGAGACTCTGCGCCAATCAGTGGCAGGCGATAGGTACCGGGTTCCTTACTGACTCCGGCTATCCCTGAAACTTCGTGTCGCGCCCAGCGGCGCGACATTCAAACGCGATAAATCTATTCCGCTGGAACTCGCACGTCCAGGAAGATCGATCGCACAGCCGATTTCGTCTCAATACCGACCCGGTCCTTCGTTGAGGGTTCGGAAAGACGTAGGCAAAATCTGCCACGTCACAGTTTTATTTGGCTGAAAATTGGCATTGCTACTGGTGGCAATTGTCTCAGATTGCCAATCAAAATCACGTCAAGTCCTCCAAAATTCGTTTCATATTTTGCTGTTATTTGCTTCAAGCGAGCATCGATATGAGATAAGAGTTCAGCGCTAATCATACTTATTTCATCAATAATGAGGACTTTGACGTACTTGAATAAAGCTCTAAATTGTTGTACAACTTCAATTGATAGTGGTAACAATTTTGAGAGTGATATTTTCAAAGCTGTGTGAACTGTGGTACCGTCGATGGCGACAACAGCTTTTCCCGTTGATGCGCTGTGACGTGGCAGATTTGCCAATGTCCTCCGAAACCGTATATCGAAAGACCGGGTCACCCTCTGGCAATATTAATGCGAGATGGGCCGTGGCGAGCGCTCGCCCTGGGCACGAGCGAGACCCATGGGCGAGTACTCATACTTTTGAGCGTCGCGCCAATTTGCGCGACGCGATTTCGCAGGACCGTAGTCAGGTCCCGGTGGGGACCTGAAAGGCTGTTTCCCCCGAAGGAGAGGAGCGAGGTCGGCTCCGGCGAAAACTCCGGCACCGGAAATCGAGGGATCAACGCGGCCCAGGATGGACAACCTGGAGGCGCCGATGAGGGCATGCGGTGCCGAAACCGGAATCACCGCTGTCTCGCCGTCGCCTCGTCCGGAGGAAAACCTGGCCAGTTTCCGGATAGCCTCGCGTCGATCGCCGCAAGATGAAGCGACCAATCATCGTACGCCGCTGCCGGGGAGCCGAGGAATCGCCGATCGCCAGGACCGTCGCGCGGGGCTAGCCCCCGGCCGAAAATCTATTCGCGATAGGTCGAATCGCCCGCGGGGAAAAGAGCGCAGAAAGGGGAGGACGCCCCGCTTCCGCGTTCCCGAGTCATCGCGACGAAGGATCACTTCTTCGTTGGCTCTACAGTAAGACAGTCGCGTTTATTGCCTAAGTAACATTAATTAGTGCGACCAGCTGCCGGAGAGAGGGACGAGCACATCGTACGTTGCCGTTGCCGGGTAAGCTTTCGTCAGATTCAATTCTGATAGAGTGGTTTTTCTTGCGTTGGCTCGGTAAGCGTGTTCGCGATCGCGTCGCCGAAACCCCGAAGCGGTTTCGAGGCTGCCGGTATTCGCGAAACCGTAGGGCAACGAACGCGCGGGGAACATTATTTTGCGGGGGCAGTGCCCCATTTTCTTATTTTGCGAGGATCCGCGCGTCGTTGTTGTTTTCACGCTAACCTCGGCTCGTTCCACGGTGCGAGGCCGCCACGTACTTTCGCCGTATTTTCGCGACTTGTTCCGCCGACGAGAAGCTAATTGTTACGCGTTTTCCGTTTAATTGTGTCGCGTACGCCAACGCCATCATCGCGTTGCTGCCGGATTCGACGCGTCTCGAAAGGGTCCGAAAAGGGCAAATCGCGCGTGTACCGATCTCTTGTCACGCGCCGGCTAACCTAAAAACGCTGCCGGTCGCTGCCGGCAGTGCAGCTGTCAACGAGCACGAATAAAGATTTGTTAACCGAAATTCTGAGAGTTCTTATTCTGTGAGAAACCTTCCCGCCGCGGGGAACGCCTCGTGTTCGCCCCGCGTAGTACCCTGCGCCCGTCCGCGGAAAATCGCGATTTAATATCGGTTGTCACAGGCGCGTCCGAACGCTTCTCGAAATGCTGGTGTCTGTAACCGTTTAGCGTGGAACCGTCCGTGCCTGGCGCCCGAATATCTAGGCTCAGATTTGGAGAAGTGACGTATCTGCGAACAACTTTTGTCCCGGGTGGATCGCGTTTCGTGCGGCCGAAGGCGGCCCGGCCTCCTGGCTTGTAAATATCCGGTGCCGCTAGAATTTTCGCCCTCCTGGCGACGGCCAAATTCTAGACGACGTGACAGCGCATGTAATATACGCATTACAATAATTATCCGTAGGTGAATATCGATTATAAATTTCCATCAACAGGCGAATCACGAAAGTTTTTCCACAATCTGCAGTACCAGTAAGGAAAATTTGAAATGGTGCCGCAGAGTCAGAGAGAATATTATGAATAACGTGCATTAGCAGATCATTCTGTCTTTCATTAGACATCCTCATCAGATCATAATAGCGATCGTTTGGCATCAGATTCTCTCGTTTTTTGCGATTGCACCGAGTTTTTGCAACGTTGCAAGGTGAAAATCGCGATTAACTTCTCGATTCTGAATTTCACGCAACGGATCAGACTCTGGTTGTCTGCCTACCAACTCCACCAATGGTATCACATTATTTGCCTCATTCTCTTCCCGGCATAATTCTTTACAAATTTGTTATGTTACGGAAGTGACGTTACGGTAGTCAAGAGTGGCGCGAAAATTTAAACGGAGAATAAACAGAGAAAAACAAATTTCTAACCCCGACGGGATTCGAACCCCGGTCTACTGCTTGGAACTCCAACTCCTTAACCGCTTGGACAACTAACGATCTTTGAATATTTGAACACTGGACCATAACGTAATTTACCGTGTGTGGAACAGAATAAATATCTAATTAAAAGAAGAGGTATATATATAAATTACAAAATTACATTTAAAAATCTAAAATCAAAATGAATACATATACAGGGTTGTGCAAACGTAACTTTAATGAAAACTTATTTCTTACAAAATAAATCAAGTTACATCAGATGTTGGAACTGCGATCCATTTTTCTACGACACAAAGCTCCATTCTTTGTATTAGATTTCTGGTTGTTGCCATAATTAGAGCGTCTCTTTTTATGCTATTACATGCATTTGTTATGTGATTCCAAAGTTCTTGAACATTATTGATTGTTGTGTCCTGTACAACGGATTGCAGATATCTCTAAAGATAAATTACCGCCGCTCGATAGTAGGATCAAACGAAAAGGTTAGAAAAAAAACATACGCGTGGAAAACCACGCGCGGCAGAAGTGAAACTTCTTGCAGTCTAGTAATGTTTAGAAGTAAATTAAGATTGGAAATGGTAAAAAATAATGAACCGACAACCAGATCAGGAACACCTAATACAAAAAATAATGAAGCGACAACAAGATCAGGAACAATTAATACAAAAAAAAATAATGAAGCGAGAACAAGATCACGAACAACTAATACAAAAAAAAATCATTAAAAGATCATAGAAAAAGTTTCATTTCAAAAATAATGAACGATCAAAATTTGCGACTCAAAGAAGGAGAGCGTATGGGAAATGCTATGAACTATGTATGTCTCTTTCTTTCCCATACGCTCTCCTTCTTTGAGTCGCAAATTTTGATCGTTCATTATTTTTGAAATGAAACTTTTTCTATGATTTTTTAATGATTTTTTTTGTATTAGTTGTTCCTGATCTTGTTCTCGCTTCATTATTTTTTTTTGTATTAGTTGTTCCTGATCTTGTTGTCGCTTCATTATTTTTTGTATTAGTTGTTCCTGATCTGGTTGTCGCTTTTTGAATGTCTAAGTCTGACTCAAATTCTTGCCGTCGACTGAGAATTAATTCTTCATTTTTATCATAAATTTTAATAAATTTTAATTCACTTAAAATTTCATTTTCCTCTTTACGAAAAGGAATATGCAACGTGAACATCTCACGCTTGTACTCGACCCCATGTCATAATTCCTATACCGTATAACACGTGATTCTTTCCGTCTCGTGTATTTCTCACCAGAAATAATATAATTTCCAACGAATTGTGCCAGAGTACACTCCTCAAGATTGTCGGGTCTTCTTTGGTATTTTTCAAAACAATTCTCCTTCCAAACGTCTGTCGATTCGTCTTCCAAGCCCATTTTCTCCATTTCTTCTCGAGTCTTACGCACTCGTTCACGCTCCACAGGCCACATTGTAGGAATGAATACAATAACAGATGAACTTTTGGACATGGGCTCACAAAGCAGAAACCACGCTGCCTCTTGGCTTGTAATTTCTACACCATTTAGCATATCCACTCCCATTTTTCTAGTGATTTTTCATTACTTGAAGTATTTGACGCTGTAAGTTACTGATACCTCTATTTGTTTTATTCACATACTCAACTACATACGCAGCACAAGAATATTCATCCAGAATAAATTGAATGTCTGTATTCGAATGTAAAACATTAAAAATGAATGGATTGAATGCATTGTGCCACTTTTCGCTAGGCTGACGTTGCGAGAAGACTCTGGGTCGTGTTATTCCAGCACGAAGAATACTTGCATAATGTTCATTTGAGGTAATATTGTTTTGCTCGTAAAACGCGTCCACGTCCGAATAGTTTTGATTATCCAAATTCTCCCTTATTTTTCCATAGTGTTGACGAAGTTGTTGGAAATTGTTCTCTGTCTCCTTCATCGGAATCAGTATAGTCGTATTTTTGCATGGCATGAATGGAGCCTCGAACTGACATTTTTGCGGTCTATTTGCAACTATTCTCTTGTAACACGTAAAAGTGTGCTTATGCGTTTGAAGATTTATATTTTCAGATGTATCTGTAACTGAAACTGAAGTTAATTTATCAATCATTGCAATAGAATCACCTCTGTTGACCTGAAGTGCATCAACTGGATCATTATCAATCAACAGCAAAATGTGAGCATGAGGGCTCCCACGGTGTTGGAATTCAATCCTTTTAAAGTAATGAATCACTCGATATTCGCCGAAGGGATTTTGTTTTTTTGTTTTTGATGTAAGCAAATTCATAATGACATTTACTAGTTTATTGAAGTAAATAGCACACGTTACAGCGTCTTCATTCATTAATGTGCATTTATGAATATAGCTCATTTGTTCTAGTAATTCGTCTGAGAGATCGTTACCATTGTTTTTCAGTTTATACAATAATTTCATTAAGTTAACCCAACCGGTTTCATTAGCACTCTATGTCAGAAACATAGTTGGCTTACCATATTGCCTGATCATAGAGAACAAGCCTTTTTTTCTAGTAGCCCAGTAGTATGTAGAATTTGGTATACATTTCAATATGTAAGGAATAAGCCGTATTTATTAATAAATTTGACAGACGTGTTTATCGCGAGCGCGTTCGTTTCAATCTGATCTGCCTTCTTTTTTAAATCGTTGTCAATTGTAAATTTATAATTCATCTGTTATTTGCTTTATGTATGTACACACGTACATACATACGATACACACATATCATTAACCCTATAGTTATACACACATACATTAACCCTATAGTTCGGCCATCCTGACGATTAATCGTCCCGATTAATCATACAACTAAATGAAATACAATACAGGTTTTAACATAAACAAGAATTACAATTTGTCCTTAAATTAACAGAAAAACATGAATTGAATTAAATTAAATCAAGATTTAAATATCTATACGAATACAACATAACGGAAACAATGATCGAATTTTTAATTTAACCCGGTGTCCATGGCCGCATATTAGATGCCTCCCATGTCCCTCGATAAGGAGTTCTGGACAATTGAAATCCATCAATGTCTTTTAAGGAATATCGATCATTTCTAAGAATACGATCTATTTCATAAGGTCCTTTAAATTTTGGTATCATTTTTGTTGAAACACCCGATGAAGAATCGAAATTCCTTATCATAACTTTGTCTCCGATTTTGTAGTTTTCGTTCGCTTAGTTCTAACGCATCTCGTAACTCATCAATTACTCTTCCGCGCTGCCGTACGCCAAACAGTAACACGCTAGGACACTCGTCTGTTGTCTTTGATATCGTATTATTACATGCAAACTCGACGTCTTTTAAAACACTAGGCCAAGAAGAATTAGTTTCGTCCGATAATTTGGCAATCATCGGCAATATTGTCCGATTTACTCTTTCTACTTGACCATTGGCTTGCGGAGAAGCTGTAGCTATCTTTATATGTTGTACATTATATTCATTTACAAAATCTTCAAATTCTTTAGACGTAAAGCATGTTCCACGATCAGACACAATTCGTAGTGGACGACTATATTGTTCAAAATATGTTTTTAGATATTTTATGGCTTCCGACGAATTAGTTGTTTTGGTCGCGTACAGTTTTACAAATTTAGAAAATGCATCTACAATTACATAAATGTGACGGTTTTTTCCGGAAGATGATCTAGATGCTGGGGTTAAATGATCTATATGTAATGTATCAAACGGTACATTGCCTTTCGGTATATTATACAAAGATCTTTCCGATTTCCCCGTGTTTGGTGAAAATGCGATACATTTTAAACAACTTTTTATGTGTTTATCCACTTTGCTTTCCATTTCCGGGAACCAATAGCTATTTAGTATGTTTCGCATAGTCTTTTCCATTCCAACATGACACATTTCATTATGATATTTGTGCATTATACTCGTTTCCAATGCCGTAGGAATATAAAACAAAGCTTGACTTTTGTGTTTCCTATAAACTAAACCATTCTTCATTTCAAATAATTTATTCTCTGCCCGTTCTAGCTCGGTATGAATTTTCATTATTATTGGATCGTCTTTTTGGCATAATGCGAGGTTACGATCAAAAGAATTGTCCTCTATTACGAGTACTTGCCTACTTAAAGCATCGACGTGTGGCATTCGAGCTCCTGATCTATGCTCCAACGTATAATCGTAATTTTCTAATTCTAAAACCCAACGTGCGATCCGTGGGTTTGTTTCTTTTTTATTCAATGTGAGGCTTAGAGCTTGACAATCCGTGATTATTTTGAATTTAACACCAAGTAAATATGTACGAAAACGACGTAACGCATAAATTATTGCTAGAGTTTCTAATTCGAAGCTATGGTACTTCGATTCAGTCTCTGTCGTCCTTTTCGAGAAATAAAATACTGGGTGTAACTTTTTATCTATCTTTTTTTGTAGTAAAATCGCTCCAAACCCCGTTGTGCTCGCATCGCAGTGTAATTGAGTTTCATCTCGTGGTGAATATATACTCAAAATCGGTGCTGGAAGTAAACGCTCTTTAAGTGACTCGAACGTTTGTTTCTCTATTTCCGTAAATCTAAATTTCACGTTTTTCTTTACTAAATCATAAAGAGGTTTCGCGATAATCGAAAATCCCTCAACAAATTTTCTGAAATACGAACATAATCCCAGAAATCCTTGAACATCTCGTAGGTTACGAGGATACGGGAAATTCGCTACCGCTTCCAGACCTCGTTCCGTCGGACGAATTCCTTCGTCACTAATTGTATAGCCCAGATAATCTAATTTCGTTTGAAAAAAATTACACTTGTCAAGTCGTAATTTGAGTTTGTTAGCTACGAGTAGTTTGAAAACGTGCTCCAGCATTTGCAAGTGATGTTCCATCGTTTCTGTCATAATTAAAAAATCGTCTAGATATACCGATATTTCTCCTCTATCAATTTCTTTCCTAAAAATTTGTGTCACAAACCGTTGGAATTTCAGAGGGGCTCCCTTTAACCCAAAAGGCATTCTCGTATACTCGTATTGGCCCAAAGGCGTGACAAATGAAGTATATTTTATCGATTCCTCGTGCATTTTGATGTGAAAGAAACCGTCTTTAAGATCTAAACTTGTGAAATATTTTTTCCCTCTCAGTAGATCAAGTTGATCTTCTATTAATGGAAGTGGAAAATTATCGCGTGTTGTAATTTTATTCAAGGTTCTAAAATCCACGCATAACCTTGTTTCGCCGTTCTTTTTCTTAGTTAGGACTATCGGAGAAGCATATTCAGAGGTACTTTCTCTAATGACACCCTTAGCAAGTAATCCGTCTAAAATAATTCGTAATTTATTTTTCTCGTCAAAAGATAGTCTACGTGGAGTGTACGAGAATGGTCTATCGTCCACGAGTGTTAATTTCAAAACGTTGTCTACCGCAGGTTCCGATGGTCTTTGAACGTTAACGTAATGTGTCTCAAATAATTCGCGCAATTGCATTTGAACTTTAGTAGGAATACTTGGATTAATTTTCATATCCTGCGAAGTCGTTGTACTGTCACTGTCGTGCTTATCTATTTCTATATTCATGATCTCGGCCACTTCCTCTTTATTAGTCAACGACAATCTCGCCAGCTTCAAGAAGTCACGACCCAAAATCATTGGACTTTGCATTGTCCGATCCGGTACAACCCGTAAAACTACATCGTACTTTGTGTTTTCTGAAATAACCGCCGCCTCGGTGTAACCTAAAACACTTAAATTACTGCCATTAATACCACAAAACCGATTCCCATCTAAACCGGTTGTCACGCAATCCCTAGGAACATAACGTTCTTTAATAAAACATATGGGACTTCCTGAATCAATCAACGCATTAACAGAAATACTAAAAATACCGTCCTTGTTTTTAATACGCAGTTCCACCCGACGTCGGAAGTCGTCATCGTCACCTCTTTGTTCTCCCACGTAATTGACGTTTGATGATGGACTGCACTGGTTTGCCTGATGATCAAATTTTCCACATTTGAAGCAGGAACCTCTTTCCCTCTTCGGCTTCGGGCAGTCGTACGCGATGTGTCCACCCTCGTGACAGTTGTAACACCTTCGCGTACCGGGCTCCATCGGCTTTTTTGGCTTCGGGCAGTTGTAAGCGACGTGTCCATCCTCGTTACAATTATAACATTTCCGCGTACCGGGCTCCGACTGTTTCTGCGTCTGCTGATCTACCTGCTGCTCCCTGCTTGGCTGCATCATTCTTTCCCGTTGTGTAAACGGTCGTCGTAACGTCTCCCTTGGTGCTGGTACGTTTGCGAATGCCTCTTGCAAAGCCTCGATGGATTCGTAACGCTGTATCTTTGATTGCGTACGTAACGCCTCGTTCTGTATACCTTCGATGACATAGGAAATCATCTCAGTTTCCGTTACAGGCACGCGATTACCCAACGTTACTTTATCGTGTAGGTAATCTGAGAAAGTTTCGCCAGTTCTCCAGATCCTTTTCTCAAATTCTCGTCGTAGTAACAGTGGATCGAGGCGTAAACCATACATTTTCCTCATTTCTCGCAACAAGTCATCACAGTTTAAATCGACACAATCAATTCTAGAGTGATACCATCTCAACACTTTGCCGACGAGTCTGCTACACAGCAATGCCTTCTTCTCGTGTTGATCGAGTTCGTACGAGGAGAGCAATTTCTTCACTTGTCTCTCCCACTTGTCGTAATCTAAATTATTTCCGTCAAATTCCGCAGCCAAAACTTTAAGTTCCTGCCATTTCCTCACCCTGATTCGGACAGGACGATCAGAACCTTGACGATCAGAACGATCTTCTTCCAACCGCTGCGTCGTCCTTAATAAATCGAGTTCTCGTCGTAGCAATTCCGCTTCGCGAGCCGCTAAATTTCTTTCTGCTCGTAATATCTCGATCTCGCGAAACTGGTGTGACACGTCTGGTTCCTCGCGGATGTCACTCGTGGTAGCCTGCATCTCGGGTATAGGCGATGTTTCGACCGGGGTCGGTATCGAAATCGGAATCGGAATCGGAATCGGAATCGGAATCCCCGCATCCATCAACCGCTTGACCAATTCGTTCTTCATCCCCGTAGTGGACAAGCCATTTACTTTCAGAATTTCTTTAAGCTCGGACACCATAACCATATTTGCGAGATAATTCTTACGTGAGATGTCACAACTTAAATCAAATCACTGCACAAAAAGTCCGTAACATAAACCGAATACTCTACATAAACCGATACGAACCGATACGTTCAATCCCACTTCTGATATTTGTAAGGAATAAGCCGTATTTATTAATAAATTTGACAGACGTGTTTATCGCGAGCGCGTTCGTTTCAATCTGATCTGCCTTCTTTTTTAAATCGTTGTCAATTGTAAATTTATAATTCATCTGTTATTTGCTTTATGTATGTACACACGTACATACATACGATACACACATATCATTAACCCTATAGTTATACACACATACATTAACCCTATAAATATGTTTAAATGGTATTGTCAAGGAATTACGAACTCTTTGTCGCATGATTTTCATAGCAACATAAAGCAGGTGATGAGGAGTGACCCCACGATGATCGGCACGCCTCAGTTCACTGGTAGCCATCATGAATGACGTAGCATGTATTTCTTCTTTAAGAACCCTGAAATGTCCGAGATATATTGCTGGAAATGACAATTCTTCTGCGTGTTCATCAAAGAGCAAACTGTGAGGTACGTTTTTTTCGGCCGGAGAAATTCTTAAATACTTCTCTTCATTCCACATGAATGTTTGTTGCTGGGCAGTGAGACAGTCTTCATTAGGGATATCTTCACTAATTTCATTAACTGAAATTTGTTCATTCGTGTCGTTGGAAGAAAAACTTTCATTAATTTTTATCTTGTGGAATTTGTATAGTGGAGTATCGCAGAGATACTGCAGCCAGACTTTTATATTTTTTTTGTTCACAAAACCAGTTAAATAGCTTGATTTGTGTATCATTTTACGTTTGATATGCACGTTAATGCAGTAATCATCGCTAACGTCCCTTGGTAGTGTATTTACCATGAGATTGGTAGTGTATTTACCAAAATGCCATACTGACCGCTCATGTGTCGCAGTCTTCTTATTTGCATGAAGAGAATTTTCGGTGAAATAAGTCGTTCCGATATTAAATCCAACTCTGGTAAATGTGCTGGTTTATCTGGATATTTAAATTCCTTTGACGTAGCATATGTTGGAATTCTGTTTTTGTCTAATGCAGAAATATAAGACTGACATGCCTTGAAATTCATAATGTCAATCAGTGGAAAATCGCTTTGTAGCAATTCGTGATAACGTTCTTGTACGATTTTCAAATCGTTCTTCAACTATAATCTGTTGCAAATATTGCACACATGGCCGAAACTATTCTCTTCAAATTTTCTCTGAAATTCTTTCCGTACGCTTTCGTGGGCGTCAAAATCCCTGTAAGGCAAAAATGTGTGTTGTTGTGGTGACGCGACAGTCGTTATGTCACAAATCTCTGTTGAGGCACTCGCATTTACTGCATTCAATAATGCCTTTTTCCGCACCCTGTACTCTCGCATCCGCTGGAGGGAATTTTTGCATGATGTTTAATGACTATCTCCAGATGAATAAAAAAATACTTGTAAGATTTAAAACGAAAACGTGGGATTCTTATTAGATTTTGGTAAACACACATTATTATAATAAAATATAATAACACTTTGTAAACACCACACTGAGCTCCTTCGGTGCGACTAATTTTTTCTTGAAATGAAAAATTATTTCTTACAATATAAATTAAGTTACATCAGATGTTGGAACTGCGATCCATTTTCTACGATACAGAGCTCCGCTCTTTGTACGATACTTTTTGTTGTCGCCATAAGTAGGGCATTTGGTTAATGTTTACTACCGTCGCTTCCCATATTAAGCTTGTATTTATCACGTACACTTCAGAATCATACGTTCAGGAACGTATGGTTCAATTCGTTGGCCACTGTGTTCTCCGGATCTGTCTCCGTTGGATTTTTATCTTTGGAGATATCTGCAATCCGTTGTACAGGACACAACAATCAATAATGTTCAAGAACTTTGGAATCACATAACAAATGCATGTAATAGCATAAAAAGAGACGCTCTAATTATGGCAACAACCAGAAATCTAATACAAAGAGCGGAGCTCTGTATCGTAGAAAAATGGATCGCAGTTCCAACTTCTGATGTAACTTGATTTATTTTGTAAGAAATAAGTTTTCATTAAAGTTACGTTTGCACAACCCTGTATATGTATTCATTTTGATTTTAGATTTTTAAATGTAATTTTATAATTTATATATATACCTCTTCTTTTACTGACACATTTATTCTGTTCCACACACGGTAGGTTTTGAAAATCATAGATATGTAAATTATGCTATGGTCCAGTGTTGAGTCAGTTTTGAGCAACGAACTGATACGATGGCGGAAACATCAGATTTGAGAATCATTTCGAAGTTCAACGGGCAGAACTATCAGCTCTGGAAGTTGCAGATGCGGACTCTCTTCAGCGCCCACGACCTCCTCGACATTGTGGAAGGAAGAGAAGTAAAACCTAACCCGAATACGGCCGAAAACCTTTTGACGAGGAACATGTGGATCAAAAGAGACGCGAGAGCCATGTTCTTTCTATCTGCGTCTATGGAATTCAGCCAGCTCGAGTATCTTGTGACGTGTTTGAGTGCAAATGAAATGTGGGACAAACTTTCGAGCATACACGAACGAAAAAGTGCTTCGAATAAGTTGGCGCTCACCACGAAATTTCACGAGTTCCGCGTTGCACCTGGAGATACAATACCACAACACATAGCCAAGGTGGAAAATTTCGCCCGACAACTGAAGGACATCGAGGAGCCAGTTTTGGACATAATGAATAATCGTGAGGCCGGTAAATAATTAATGTTCGATAAACAATAATAAGCGATTTATTTTAACACTTAAATTATTTACACAGCCGATCGACCGCCGAATTAACCTTAGCCGATTAGTTTGTTTGGAACAGTGACAGTAGCGGTAAGCTTAGTGACGACGATAATGTCTTCGAAAATGTCTACTCTATTGCCGATAGCTGGAGAGAAACGACAACTGTATATTGACTGCGGTTCGATTTCTACGAGTTGAACGAAAAAGTGATTCTGACTCGCTGCTGCGGGGTGAGTTTCGTCGTCACCTCGCGTATGCCTCGATAAGGCCCCGTTTGGGGGAAAACGCAACCCCATTCGCTGGTTGACTTGAGGGAGGAGGAACTTCCCGGACATCTCTCCTCGGCGGAGTAAGAAGACCCCACCCTCAAGTCAACATCGGAAAATTACCGAAATTCCCGGGTGACGTCACCTCCGAGCAGCGTAACGACTTGGGCCTGAGTGGACCACCGCGGGTTTATGGCCCTTGGCCTGCGGACGGACGGTCGGCCAAGGGTACGTACGAATTCTCGGAGCTCGCGGTCCAAGGGTGCCTCGAGAAAGCAACTATAAAAAAATAAACCCAAGTGGTTGCACGTGCGGTGCAAGGGATGCGAGACCTTGTCCGCTGTCGCTGAAGTTAAACAGCAGGCCCACAAGTGTCCGAATCCGGGACCCTCGTATTCTAAGAGCGGATCTACGGATTGACTTTATTGCCACTTTTTCAATGCTGTCAGCTCGAACCTTCGAGTGTCGTGTACGACACGTCGAGGGTTAGCATTCTTCTAAATTAACGAAGGACAGCATGAAATCGGAAAAGGGCATAATTTATGACGTCGAGTTTGAGGAGGACCTTCGCGCATTCCTTCTCACGGGATCGAACACATAATGGTCATGGCAAAAATATTCAGCACATTGCCGGCCAAATACAACGCTTTCGTCTTGGCGTGGGAGAGCGCCCCCCCAACCGAGTAAATGCTGGCGAACCTACGGGCAAGATTGCTGCGAGAAGAAATCCGAATGACGGCCATGGACAGCATAGACAGCGCTCTCGCTGCCGTTAGCATCTCCAAGGAACGGAGGAACAATCATCGGTTCGGCGGCAATAATGCGGATAAGCGTAAAAAACCCATGACGTGTAATTTTTTTAAAAAACCGGGTCATATTGAGCGTTTTTGTTTTTCTAAAAAACGATCGAAAGGCGCAATTCGAAATTCGAATAACGACGAAAAGAGTCAGTCGAGCCTAGAAAATCACGCGAATTTCAGCGCGTTTGTAGTCTCCGAAAATTGTAAAATCTCCGCAGACATCGACGCGAAGTAGGTATTGCGTGTCGATTCTGGATCAATGCCAATGACCTTTCAAGGCAGACCTAACCCGGGGGGAGGGTGGGGGGGCTTGCCCGTACTAGCCCTATGGTACGCAGCAGTACATACGTATGGTTCAAGCAGAATATGCGATACATGTGACTACACTTTGGACGAGGAAGAAGCATGGAAATACATAGAAGAGGGGTGCCACATACTATGTGTGGCGCGTGTTGCTAGAGCAGCAACGTTTAACGTAGAACGGGGCGTTGAACGTACGCGTTTAACGTAGAACGGGTGTAGAACGGGGTGTTGAACGTACGCGTTTAACGTAGAACGGGTGTAGAACGGGGTGTTGAACGTACACGTTTAACGTAGAACTGGTGTAGAACGGGGTGTCGAACGACATCGAACGGATATCGAACGGGCATCTGACGGAAATCGAACGGGTGTTGAACGTACAATTTCAACGTCAAACGGGCATCGAACGTACACGTTCGACGTCGAACGGGGATCGAACGGGTGTCGAACGGATATCGAACGGGTGTAGAACAGTGTTAAAAGAGGGAAAAAGAAATGTTAACAAAAGAGATTGCCAAGACGAGTGAAGTTATACGAAGAGCCTCCTGCAGATGAAGTATGGACAGACGATTGAAATACAGAAACACCCGAACAAAATATTCTAGAAACGACAATGCGGGAGATTACTGAGAATCCTGAACAGCACACAGACGCCACTACTTATTTGAATCAGAATCTCGGACCGCTGTCACAGGAATATTTGACATTCTTTTTCACGCATAAGAAAAAACAGGCCGACCACGTGTATGGCGTGTACTATGATAAAAATGCTATGATGCTTGGGGATAAGAATTTCGACGTAGACATGGAAGATAATATAATTATTGATAATGTAAAGTACAAAGGAACACCAGGTCTTTTCGAACTAATTTTCAAGAGAATTCCCGACGATACAATATACACTGATGTTGACAAAGAAAAATATAAAAGTATACTCCTGGCAACAAATGCACACAGACGCAACCATAATGCTGCAAATCCGCCATTGAGTAACAGAGGATACAAGTATAAACATATAATTGCCACGCTACTTGAAATGCGACCACGCAGTGGAAGAGGGGTTCCCCCGAGCCTAATACATTGCCGGAACACATGATGGTTACCGATAATGCGATTGATTATGTACATTGGGGTGACCCAAACGAGTTAGTGGATAGAATATGTTTGTTGGTGTTATCGCGAGCTGCTGGGCATACAGGCCATGATAACGAAATCGTATAAATCATAGAGGAGCTCCGAGAAGCGGGTCTGATTATAAATTAAAGATGGTTTTGATCATGTTCAACAGTTTCACGATATCAATCAACAAGTTCGGTGTTACGTTGCAAAACCAGTCAAATAGGGATGGTTCAACATTAAAGAATTACGTGCGACGGAGTGCGCTTTAGCATACCCGACGAACGATGCCGATGCAGTGAATAAGGCATGCTTGGACAAGGAAATGGCGCATATTCTGAAAACATTAAATCAATTGGAGGAGCGCATCTTCAAGGAAACACGTAAAGCAATTTTAAAAATGTCTAATGAAGCAGAAAAAAAATGTGACGTCATGTGTTCGAAGCTGCGGCGAGAAATAATGGCCGAAGTCTATAAATTGCAAGGTTACGTCGAATTAAATTTTACTCGACTGTGACGCGCGAGACCCGAACAATTATATCAATATTTTTACATGATTATATTGTACAAGGAGGAGAAAGGACAATTAAGATTTTTAAAAAATAAATGAAAAAAATATTATACCATTTTTTTATTCCAAAACCCTCTTACAAACTACGTACATACGAGATTTTGTTTTATTCCATAGTTTTCCACAATTTATCCGGGTACAATTCGCATTTTATTATCGAAGAAATAGCTAATGCGTTTGAAGGTCATGTCAATGTATTACCCATAACGAAAGAAAAGTACATTTCATTTACAAAAAAACGTTGAAGACCGGCAATCAGAGTCACGTAATTGTATTAAATTACGATTCATCGATTCGTACAAAATTTTTGAATACTAGTCTCGACAAATTGGCATCTTTCCTCGATACAGACAAATTGACAATTTTACGTTCTGAATTTAAACATCTTTCCGTTGAAAATTTCAAGTTGTTGACACGAAAGGGTGTCTTTCCATACGAATACCTCGATTGCATAGATAAATTAGACGACGAATGTTTACCACCGCTCGAATCATTTTACAGTGCGTTGACAGGCGAAACAGCATCCGAACGCGATTATACACACGCTGAGAACGTGTGGAATTGTTTCAATATAAAAACCTTGGGTGAATACATCGATCTGTATTTGAATACGGATGTACTGTTATTAGCTGATGTTTTTGAAAATTTTCGCGATAGCTGCATTAAGAGCTATGGTTTAGATTTGGCATATTATTACACATTACCCGGATTCACGTGGGATGCTATGCTAAAACATACAAAAGTTAAGTTTGAATTATTAACTGATATCGATATGGTAATCTTTACCGAACGTGGAATACGCGGCGGTTTAAGTCAATGTTCCAACAGATATGCAGAAGCCAATAACAAGTACATGCAGTCGTATGATCCATCGAAACCATCATCGTACTTGATGTATTTTGACGTAAATAATTTGTATGGATGGGCAATGTGTTAGCCTTTGCCATATGCCGAATTTCAATGGGTTAACAGCATTGAAAATTTTGACATATCTTTGATTACCGCTAATTCACCCATAGGCTACATTCTCGAGGTGGATCTAGAATATCCGCAACGTCTGCACGATGTTCACGCTGATCTACCATTCTGTCCGATGCGTGCCGAACCACCTGGCAAAAGAGAGGCCAAGTTGCTTGCAACGCTATACGATAAGCAGCGCTGGATTTCAATTTCTGCATACCATTCAATATGCTATTTGGCTTCGGTGAAGATTATAACAAGATTACCGTTAACGTGCGTCAAGAGCTGGTTTTAATTCGATCGCGAAACGACCTAAACGCTTTGATTGGTCCTGATACTTTAACACCTAAACTCGAATTATTCAAAGTTCAGTGGCGAATGCCGCACATAAGTCTGGAAGAAGTAAGCAAATTGTTGTTATTACGCATTCTCGAGAGAGGGCAACTGATACCTATGAGTTTTCGCTCTTGGGATCTATACGAATATCTGCATTTACAAACAACTACGACGCATACGTGGGCCATCAAGACTGTAACACAACTGGAGAACCTCGCTTCATCATATTCGCATTGCAGAATGATAGGAAGAATAAATTGCATAAGACTGCTAATCGATTCGACGATTGTAAACTGTCGAACATACGGTTGTACCTAAATTCGGAATCATACCCATACGATGACCTAAACTTGGATTTTGAAAAAAATAAGTATGCGGTACTTTACGATTTGTATGCAAAATTTCAAAACTCCTATTATGGTGATCGATAGTGAGCCACTATTGGACGAATTAGAGTTCTTATCACGTGGCCCATTTGTGGTCATAGACTGCTCTCGTCAAAACGAGTCTGTTAAAAGTGCTACCATTGATGTCCGCATAGATTTTAGATAGAGTTCAGAGATAATGTGCCAGTCAACACAGCTTCATACTGCTTGATTATACATGATCGTATAGTCGAGTACAGCCCGTTGACCAACGTAGTGCGCAGAATACTTTAACAAGCGGCGATGGCTCATTTAACATTTGTCGATCTACAAGGCTTCAAGATCGAGTCAAACGAATTGGTTGTAAAAGAAGCGGCCATTTTACGAGATGGAAATAAACTATTGCACTGGATATTCGAGCCGCCATTTGGGTTCCACCGACTCGCTGCTACTGAAGCACGTCAGG
Organism: Lasioglossum lativentre; assembly: GCA_916610255.1. Taxonomy (NCBI): domain Eukaryota; kingdom Metazoa; phylum Arthropoda; class Insecta; order Hymenoptera; family Halictidae; genus Lasioglossum; species Lasioglossum lativentre. The sequence continues at coordinate 26,827,552 of OU744359.1, read as the reverse complement.
TTCGATGGCTAACGAGAAAACATCATGGAATCGGTTGGATGGACGGATATGTTCCATACAAAAAAGCTGGAAGCTGTTTGAAACTAGCTCTGGAAAATACACAGCAGATCATTGTCAAGGGATTGAAAAAGGAAAAATGGCCATGGAAATTAACTGGAATCGAGGCTCTTGATATGGATCTAGAGGATGTTACAAGATTGTCGATGTTGCAAAAGGGATTGCATAGATGCGCATTCCATACCGGTGTATGTGCCGTCGAAAATGTATTTAAACTGCGTAAATTATATAATGATCATTGAATAAAGAATATTATTTTCCAAAGTTTTTTACTAGCTTATTTCTTATAACGTCTTAAAAGAATTAGATTTTTTATATAACATATTTATATAAGAGTCTTAATATTATTATTTAAGATTATATTAAAGTAGGATGGGTTATCAGGAAGAAACGGGGAAAAGATTGAAGACACGACATTGTACTAGAAGATATGTTTATTCAGAATTTCTGAAACATTTGTGAAACGTTGGACAAGATTTTTTAATAAATAATTTTGAAAAAATATACCATTTTTAATTCCAAAACCCTCTTACAAACTATGAACATATATAATGAGACCATTTTTTATTCCAAAATCCTCTTACAAACTACATACTGTAACCGTTTCTTTTGTATTTATCCTATATTTAATTTTTATAGAAAATAATGATCAAAGTAGTGAGTTCGTGCCTCCAGGCACTGGAAGACGGAGAGGTTAGGATTATCTGATAAATAAGTTGACAGCCAGTTAGAAGGTATAAGTAGGGTGTATTATACCAATTTCTTTTACATGCCGCAAACGTTGCAGCTCAGTACTCCCGGATTTATCGCATTACTTCACGTAGTTCGCACAATCGAATTGTATTGTGTCCTTCGCTCTGATCTGAGTTGGCAACGAATTCGCCTACTCTGTTCTAAGTGATTAGCCGATCCTACGACCCGGAATACGTTCGCGGAGATGTCACATAAAGTTAAACAAAACTTGCATATAAGCAAGGTATACAAATTTTACCGAAAACTCCTCATTCAAATACGGTCGCCAACGCGATACTTCTATTACACGTCGAGATACCCCTTTGAGACACTACGTCCAGATTCGATTTAAATGTTCGTTAGCGCTTCGGATTTGGATATTATGGCGTTCACGCCTGACGTACTCGACCGTTATAACATGCGCGTACTCTGCCGACTTCTCGGAGAAGCATCGCCCATGATAACCCATACAACTCTCATTACCCTCGCCTTCCCAAAAGAGTGCACCCTTCGGCACCGAAGGGTGAGTCAGGCTGCACTCCGGTTCTGGGGAAGGTAACTCGTATTATACTTAATCGACCCGTCTATCTGGTGTGACGCTCCGAATGTCTAGTGATCGTCGTAATACCCAAGTACTCTGCCAATTTCTTGGAGGAGTGCCCTGTGTACCGACACGTACTAGCGTCTCTTAATGTGCAACACCGAAAGAGTGTACTCTTCTGCGCCGTGTGGCGAGCCGGAATACACTCCGGTTCTAGAACAGTAAGGCGACCCTGTACATAATCACGTTCGTTGTTAATACGCGTGAACCCGGACAGATGGGGACCGTCGTAGTATACAGGTACGCCAATTTCTTAGAGAAGCACACTGTATAACGACACGTATAAAACCCTTTCCTGCTGTGCCACACTGAAAGAGCGTATCCTTGTGCGTCGTGAGACGAGCCAGGATGTACTCCAGTTCTAAAATATCAAGTCAAGGACATACATAGTCTTTCTGTCATAATTTCTAACAATCACACGACTCTATATCTCGGCCCTCCTTTCGATTGCCGTCTTCTCGTGCGAAGTCTGTGTCTTTGAGTCTACCCGGACACGTTCAATTACAATTATTGATACTATTAAACACGGCAGTGCCACAATGCGGTTTGCATTTGCGACTCCTCGGTTTGAGGCGCGCACGAGACGAAGGCAATCTAGGCGGTTTGACTAGACTTGCGAAGTCGGTTTGACTTCTCGAACTCGTACCGGGTTTCGCCGGAGCTATTAGATTCGCGTGTTGTTAGAACCGATTCCAGACGTAGAGTGACGTTGCGCGCGCATCCTAATTAGCGGGGATGATCTGCGGTCTTTTATTCCGACAAGGATCGCAGATCCTGTCGCGGTTCGCTGTGGTGGGGATTCGCGGCTGTCTCTCGCGCTCTTACATGGTATGTAACTGGTACGGTTACAATACATATGACATTTTTAGGAAGAAACGGGGAAAAGATTGAAGACACGTCATTGTACTAAAAAACATGTTTATTCAGAATTTGTGAAACATGCTTCAATCCTAGCCATTGCTAGTACGCAGCAACCAAATTATCCATATGCACAACGCAATTGCTAGTACGCAGCAACCAAATGCTCCATATGCACAACGCAGGAATGTCTAGAATGCATAGAGGAGCATTTATACCTCTCACCAAATGATAGGTGGTTTTGATCATGTTCATCAGTATCTTCTTTCAACGTTAAACGGGATACCCCGGTTAATCCTCCGCGTGTCATTTGGCGTGAAGTCTAAATGCTCCTCTATGCATTCTAGACATTCCTCAGCAGGTTTCAGTTCAGCTATCACCGTTATACATAGTGACCATTTTATTGCTGCTCTAGCAACACGCGCCACACATAGTATGTGGCACCCCTCTTCTATGTATTTCCACGCCTTTTCCTCGTCAAAAGTGTAGTAACATGTATCGCATATTCTGCTCGAACCGTACGTATGTACTACCATGGTATGGCCATGGTATGGCCATACGTCCCATGGGGCTAGTACGCAGCATAGCTGTAATATGATGGGATATGCCGGTGGGTGATCGCGTGGTCTTACCCCATCAATTGGTCCTTGTGTAAGACTATCCATATACTGAGGTTCATCACAACTTTGTTTTGGAATCGGCATTTTCGATCTATTAAAAATATAATTACATGGTTATATAAATAAACAGAAAAATTTCTAAAAACAATTAAAAAAATTTTTATTGTACTTACGATTGAATAGTGCGGAGTAAAATTCACACGAATCGCAGACGGTGGTATAACTTAGCATGTGGCATGGTGGTGGTACAACTTAGCGAAGAGCATTTTATAACAAACTTCACATCCCTACCCGATACAATTACTACTATTGCTACAGGGACTCTGTTAAAAGTGCAAACATTGTTGCCCGGATAGATTTCGGTAGCAGATATAAAGTGTCAGTCAGCACATCTGCATACGAAGTATCATTGCAGTTTGTCGCGTGTCGAGATCCCCTGTTCGTGCCATACTATATTTCATTACATTCGATCCTGCCTTCCGTAGTCGTGAAGATCGTTAAGGGGATATAATATTTAAAACTAATTACTCCGCAAACTTATTTAGTCTTAAAAAAAATGTATAATATTTAACCCGATGTATTTACCACGTGCCGAGATTCCCTGACTCCAAAGGGGTATATCATTACCAAACGAAATTGATTACTCAGCAAACTTATTTCTTCGTCTTAAAAGAATTTTTGGTATCATATTTCACCGGATGTGTTTGCTGTGCTCGGTTGCAAAAAATGTGCAGTTTGCCACGTGCCGAGATTCCCTGATGCCAAAGGGGTATAACATTACAACAAACTAATTACTCAGCAAAACGACTAAAAGAGTTTCCCCCACCACTGCAGGAAAGAACGGGCGGGGTCTGAGAGGCGTCTGATCCATCATTCTCGGTTAGATCGTTGAAGTATGTGGTTCGCGCGCGAAAGGATACCGTTGTGACGTCACAAAAATCCACCGGTCTCCAATCCTATCCTTTGTGACGTTACTCCCGAAAAAAACATTTGCAAAAAAATCATGCCAGATAGGCCTTGACCCTCAAAAAAATTCGCGATCCCCGAAAAATCCGCGGGACCCCCGAAATAGTCCTCGCCTGGGGGGATCCCCCGAAAAAGACCGCCCCGGTTAGGTCTGGGGGGTGACCCCTAAAAAAAGACCGCCTGGTTAGCTCTAGGGGTGACCCCCGAAAAAACCCCCTCCCCATGGGGAGGGGGTGGGGGTTGTGGGGAGGGGGAATCCCTCAAGGGGGAAGGGTGGCAAGCCCCCCCTCCCCCGGGTTAGGTCTGCCTCGAAAGGTCATTGACATTGATCCAGAATCGACATACAATACAGTATTCTCGCGATAAATGTCCCAAATGTCTGGACGATAATTGTCCCTGAACTATCCCCACTCCTGCGGGGTATACCCCGTGAGGGGCCGTACAATTCGAAGGGCTCGGCCGCCGAGAAGTGTAACATGGTACGGGTCGAGTATACCGGTGTGACACCAGGAGACCACTAACAATCCGATGATAAAACTTCTTTATTTTTCATTATTTTTTATGGAACTTCCACCAACATATTCCTGGAATTTTTCTAATGAAAATGATGCCAAATATGATATAATTCCGATGATATTTACGTGTGTAATAAAAGGCCCGCCGAGTCCTCACAATGTAATCCCAATAAAAAACTTTTTTATTATTACTAATTTTCTTATGAGACCTTCACCGATATATTTGTGACATTTTTCTGGTTAAAATGATACTAAACACGATATAATTCGCATCATATTTACATTAATTGCCATTCCGCGGGGTCGTCATTTATCGCGAGAATACTGTACCTACTACGCGAATATTTTAGAATCGGAGCAAAATCTCAATTGTTTGCGCGAAACAGATAACAGGGAGTTCTGGATATTAGACAGTGGCGCACCGCGCCACCTCTCGCGCCGTCGCGGCGCGGCCCTGTCCATGCTGGACACTCCTCAAGAGTATGCCGCGCCGCGCCGTGTGCACATCTTCGCCGCAGTGGTGACACTGCGCCGTCGGCTCCCGCCCCACCCTGTGCAGGTACTCCCCGAAGCAACCATGGCCGGAGAGCACCTGCGTGAGACGGAAGGTCAACCTTCCCCGCCTCCCGCACCATATATCGAATATGGGCAGGAGGGCCCGGACGATTGGACGTTCCGAGGAGGCGGCTCTCATCTGCCGCCTCCATCGGGCATAGTGTCCGTCCTGACCTAGAGTTGCCTGCTTCTCCCACCAACCTCGTCGACTATGGAAGGATGTATGAGGGGGGAAACGAAGGCACTGGAAGGCACGAGGCAGAGCTGCGTAGCGAAGGTGCGCTCTGCACGAAAGAGTGGTTGGTGGGGGAAGCTCCACGAATCCTTCTTGACTGCGGCAGTAAAAAATGCCCATCACTGAGAAAAAAAACTTCTCCGTCACAATAATTGCCCCACTGAAGGAAACATTTTTTCGTATTACTTGTTGCGTATGCAGACGCTTGCGCAGGAGCCAAAGTGGTGCCTCTACCAGCGTAGAGGTGAACTAAAAATAAACTAGGACAAGGATAGAGATCCTTGTCTCTCCTACAGAGCTGTGACAGAGAGGGAGATTTGTCACTCGCAGGAGAGGAAAAAGATAGAGAGTAACCGAGCGGCTTGATTTTTCAATGTAGTTAGAACAATTTTTGGTACGATTACGATTTCCGTGGCCCCTCGTTTTGAAGTTATATTTGTGTTATTGGGGTTATTTCAAGAAAAAAATGTATATATAACATGGTGTCAAATCGGCCTGTTTTAGCCGGTAAAGTAGATTTCCTGTTTTTATAAACCTGCAAATATCTCGGAAACTATGAGAAATATGGCAAAATATCAAGAGACCTTTTTTGTAGGAAATTGAATTTCCAATAAAAAACTTTAAAATGATGTTAAAATTCCATTTTTCACGAAAAATATACTAAAAATAAAATAATGGTAAATATTACGTTTAGGGGTGGCAGCTCCGATGACCTTGATCTTGACATATGTTGTCACGGACAACATTCTGAACAACTTTTTTCATTACAACTACCCGGTGCTCGGTCTTAGTTTTCGAGATATTCACGCTGGCCTCTCCGCCCCCTCCACGACCTAACCCAGACCTCATTCTGTTCACATAATCTTCCCATTGTAGATGTCTTCCAGAATTTGATCTTTTCAGAACGGAGTCTTTACGTTCCCCCGACCATTATTTCGGGGGAGAGGCAGTTGTTCTGCAAATTCATCGAAATATAAATATACTCGGAAACTGCGCGCTGATAGAAAAATGTCATATAACTTTATTTGTTCCCCTTGGGGTTACAAATCCATACACAACTCCTCTTTTCATCTCGCCGCTCTTACAAATTTAATCTTAATTCTATCTTAAAAACTATCTTAATCCAAAACTTGACCTATACTTAACCTATGACTATCTATATATATATATAGAGAGAGAGAAAATAGATACACATACATATATACATATTGTCACGTCGCCTAAATTTTACGTTTCCGTCGGACGGACGGAACGCGTGCGACACCGGGAATTTACGGGCAAAACGCCGGGCCACGCTCGGCCGCGCGATACGTGGTCCACCCGGGACAAAAGGTATCTCGCAGATTCAGATATTCACGAAAGGATTCGATTTTACTATCAAGTTTTGGGCGCCAGACACTCGGAGGTGTCACGCGAATAGCGCGATATTAACGCGAAGCGCGAATGAATGCTCCGAAGCTGCGAGAACCTCGCGATGTTCTAGATGGCTCTAGGACGGGCTCAGGATTCTACGCGGGCGAAATACGGAGCATTTCCCGCGGCGGAAAGGTTTCTCGACGGAAATAATCAACGAGAGAATCGGCTTGAACAATTTATTAGTCCGATGGACACGACAGGGCTGCCGGTGAGAGCCGGCAGCGGTACTTTACAAGCCGGCGCGTTCACGATACTTTCGCGACAGGTTTTCGGTCGCTCGCGCTATTTTTCTCGGTCGCGTCCAACCCGACCGTTTGCTAGATTTTAATTCGCTTTTACAAGGCGCTTTCGGCGCGGTAGAACGGCCGGATTCCGATGGAATACGCGATACAATGTTTGGGTCGTTCGAAATTCGCCGTCGGACACGATACGGACCGTTGCGACGTCACACCGGGGAACGTCTCGAAGATGTCGTATAATTTACTCGCAAAATCGGCAACGATACGGGCCCCCGCGAGTCCGCGACCTCGCGTTACCAACCGGCACGCATGTTAACCGATCGACGACCGTTCGTCCTTTCACGAAAAGATGGCCGACCACGCGGCAAGGAGACGGTTTCGTCGTTTTGCGACGCGAACAAGGACCTCGCGAAAACGTTACCGAGCCAATACGAAAAGTTCACTTAATTCCAAAAATACTTAAGGAAGCCTGACTGGCCCATAGTTTTCTACTTTCCTGCTGTCCCCTTTCTTTGCTATTAGTATCACTACCCCCTCCGTCCAATCCTCCACCCCCCCCCCCTCTCCATACCCTATTACACACCCTTCCCAACCATTCCTCCACCTTGCGCCCTCCATACTTCCACACCTCGTTCTTAATCTCGCCCCCCCCCCCGCTGCCTCCTTCTCCTTCAACCATATGTTTCCTTGATTTTGTTTTTAAAGTCCACAAGGTAGGGTTGGTTGGGATGGGCTTGGGAGGAATTCTTCGTGCAGCCACCTTCAAAGGGCTCCACACAAACTGGACGGATTATTCGCACAGCGCGGCGTTTATAGCATTAATGACACAATGTTATCATTTCGTTTTTCGAAAATTTAATCGTAATCACCTTCTACTATTTATGAATGGATTTAGCCATTAAATGCTCCAGAATTTTTGACTTTACAAAAACTTAAAAATTTGCGAAAGTGACGAGTGGGGAGGGGGGGGGGGTGTTGTTAACAAATTTGACATTTAAAAAAAAATGAATCCATTGTTGCAAAGAATATAAATTGCTATAAAACTTTTGTACGAAACATTTTTTCATATACCTCATATACCAGGGGTAGTTTCGACCTTTAAACTTCGAAATAAGCCGATAATAAAAAATACGGTTCTAATAGTTTTTTATGCTCCATAAAATATCCAAAGCCTATCGAATTCGGTTGAGAATATCCTCGATCATTCACTTATAAGTCACTTTATACCGTTTCACTAAATTTTCGAAAATTTAAGGCTCTTGCTGGAACAGAAGATATCAATTCACAGGGCTCAACTTTTGCACAGTTCATATTGACCCCAAGACACAACTTTCCGGCACTAGGGCCGAACGCCACACTTACTTTGGTGTTTTTCGGCCCGGCCTACCGTGTAATAGAAAATTTCTGGGTTCCGAAGAGAAAGTTTAGCCTTTTAATCGATAGAAAAATTTCACGCACACAAGACTAAAAAGCTGAAAATAATTATTTAAATAAAAATTAATTTTTCTTTAAATACCACGTTTTTAAAACGAAATAAAAAGTATAAAATAATTTAAATAAAAATATGTTTAAAAACCGGACTAAAAGTATAAAATAATTTTTCCTAGCCACGTACAGATTCCTAACCCCATACAGATTTCTAACCCCATGCCCCATACAGATAGTCCTGAAAATTTGTGATTGTGAATTTTTAATAGCTATGAAAATACTTGTAAGATTTAAAACGAAAAACGTGGGGTGCATGCAATAAATAGATAATTGATACATGAATTGTTCACTTAAGTCACTAACAATTTTATTGCATTACAAATGACATGAACGTTGTGTGTGTTTTCTCCAACGGCAGCTACTCTCTACACTCCTTACTATTATCTTGCGCCCCACGTTTTTCGTTTTAAATCTTACAAGTATTTTCATAGCTATTAAAAATTCACAATCACAAATTTTCAGGACTATCTGTATGGGGCATGGGATTAAGAATCTGTATGGAGTTAGGAACCTGTACGTGGCTAGGAAAAATTATTTTATACTTTTTAGTCCGTTTTTTTTATAAAGTTTCAAGAGGCAAATTGAAAAAAGGGCTCTGTACGATTACGCGGAATAGAACAAAGAATATTTTTTAAAAAGAAACGTGAGAAAATATTGCTTTTTCGCTTCAAAAAATTGTTCTAGCTTCATCGAAAAATCAAGCCGAATTGCAGAGAACTAGTGCTCTTCTGACGATGCAGTGAGTTGCTTAAGTTACAAGAATTCAAATCTATTCAGAAGAATTCTAATCGAACGATTCAGTTTTGTTGGTTAATGTTCGGTTTAGGGGACCAAAATTTTGGACTTTTTTTAATATAATCCCGTAGATTTTTACGAGAAAACGCCAAAATGCAAGTTTTAATACTAGGGTTCCAGTAGTTCAAAAATTATGCGTGCTTGAAGTTCAGCGATTTTCACCGGTTTAACAGGTAAGGGCGCCACACTAGGTGGTACCACAAGCAAGCGCTGATATTGATAACGTAGATTTGGAAGTGCAGTCGGGCCATCCTGACTGCCGGACCTCTCCGCCTCCTCATCGACCTATCAACTTGGACTATACCTTTTGTTTGATATTCTGTATATGATTGTGAGCCGCTATATACCTCCGGAAACCAGAAATTGTTGCCTATTTCTTACGTAATCCTGTAGATTTTAGCAAGAAAAGGCCAAAAATCCAAGTTTTAATGTTAGCAATTCACTGTTCAAAAGTTATACGCGTTTTAAGATCAGCGATTTCAAGCGTGTTTGACAGGTACGGGCGCCGTCATATTGGCACGTACTCAGACATCGTCCAATGAGCGATGCCGCGAGAAGGTTGATCATGGTTAGGTCCGCGTGATGGGTGGAGAAGGCCGGCAGGGCGGCTGGGCCTGACTACGCTTGCGAATCTACGTTATCGACATCACCGCGTGCTTGTGCCACCATCTAGCGGCACCGCTCGTTAGACGACGTCCGACGCTGAGTACATAGTAATATGGCGGCGCCCTTACCTGTCAAAAACACTTACAATTGCTCAATTTTAAACGCGCATAACTTTTGAACCAGTGAATTCCTAACAATAAAATTTCGATTTTTGGCATTTTCTCACGAAGATCTACAGGTTTATATAAAAACAGTTCAAAATTTCTGTGTTGCTAAGATTTTATTTCAGCTTTCTTAAATTTTGTGAAAGAAACATTTTCAATTTTTAAAATTTTATTCATTTGTAACCGTTCCACGAATTATAGGTCATTCGTAACGTTAAGAATTTTTACATGTTTTCCATTAGCTAGAAGTAGTTTCTTTCGTAGATATATTTATATGTGACGGTTACATGTTGTTAATATAAAAAGATTAATTTCTTATTATCAGCAAGATAATTATATCCAGTATTTCTTCCCAGTTATCAACTCTACCTGCTAATTTTATGGCAAAATACGGAAACCACATACCAAAATTATTTTCAAATAGCAGCAGCATTTTTCTGAAAGCTCGCCCTACGGATATACTTTTTAATGGAGTTAAAATTACATGCAATACAAAGAAGTTTCCTGAATTGGCTCTCATATGTAAGACGATGGAAAGTAAACGGCCACCCGTCCTAAGAGAAACTGATAAAGAAGGGGTCTATCTGCTGAGTATGTTCCAAAAGGTAAAATATAAGAGAAACAGTGAGTAAAAGCATAAGTAATAAATTTCTACAGGGCGTTATGAACAGTTTTGTTTTGGCTATTATACATGAATTTACGAAGTGTCCGTGGCCCGACTCACTCTTGCCTCAGTTGTATCGTCGTCATCAAGACGACGCTGCAATGAAGACCACTCGCCGCGGCGTATCGATATCGCGAGATATCGAGAATCGCAACAATATGTCTATGGATATTGTACCTAGCGTCAGCGGAAATCTGTTGGAAAACAGTTGCTACAAAATTGTCCTTAAGCATCATTTTCAAGGTTATTTATGTTCTATTCGATAGAGTCCATCTAGAGTAGTTACAACAATACATTTTTATAACACTCTGTCCGTTAATACTAGTATATCCCACAATTTTTTAATCATGCCACATCACAACAACTTAACATTTCCAAATTCTGAATGAGTACATGTTTTAAATAAGTATTGGTTTGTTTAGAAAGTTCGTAGCGATTTCTAAAGTACATTTAAATGTGAAAATTTTTATTTATCAATAAGTTTGTTCAATAATATTACCCTTCACAAACAGTTTTTGATCGCACACTATAGTACAAAGCTACCTGGAAACACAAAAATTTGATTATACGTAAAATACTGCGTCATAAATGCAGAATTCATGGTAACGTTAAATTGATCTGATTAAAGAAAAATTCTGAAATTTTTCGATTATTATTCAACAGAAAATAGTAGACATAAGTCCGAAATTATGGAAAAAGGTATTCGATATAATAAATTTCCAAAGAGAGATTTAGTTAATATTCAGGTTTCCTAACATTTTAATCGCGTTCCCGTATGCACGTGTAACTGTTGTTACGCACGTTAGGATTGATTGTGTGAGATTATAGTAAATTCGTTCTGGTTGCGTCAATTTGTATAGTGGGTTTAATAATTTTACTGATTTTAAGGGAACAATTTTCATTATAAATGAAAATTATTCGAATTCTTAAACCAACATTCTATACCCTGTATCAGAAAACATTCTAAAACATGAGTCATAGGCTGCACTTTACCTTGGGTAACTACAGATCTTTGCCTTTTTCGTATGCGTAATCCTGTAGATTTTATTGAGAAAATGCTAAAAATCGAAGTTTCAATCCGCGGAGATCAGTGGTTCAAAAGTTACGAGTATTTTAAGTTTAGCGATTTTCAGTGTTTTTGACAGCTAAGAGTGCCACCATGTTGGTAAGTAGTGACCATCGCGCGCAACTTACCGAGCGGAGCCGCTAGATGGCAGCACAAGGGCACGGTGATGTCGATAATGTAGAGCGGTATCTTTGAGATGTACACTGTTTCTGGGATAAGCTGTCATCGAACAGTAAATACAATGTACAGAATCATATACAGCAGTGGTCCCCATGCAGTGGTACCGGTACCGGTGAGTGGACCAAATGGTACCGAGCCGCCCAAGGAACTGTGACGTTCGTCACCACAGTCCGTCCTGCTCTTGCAAGCCCAGGCCGTTCCTGTGGTATATTTTCGAGGGGCCCGCCCCTCATTCACACGCCACTATATCAAATCTCATAAGAATAAAGTTTCAAGAGACCGTTTCCCTATTGATACGGTCCGTTCTAGTCTAGTGAACCTACTACGTCACCAGCCCCCACCAGAAGTCGAAATCATCGAGACAGCGGATCAAATCGATTATTAGTAGTCCACAGTTCGAACCGACAACACCACTCCTGCAGCTGAATTATCTTACGAAATACGATAAGGACATAGTCTCAGAACAGAATTATTTCACAAAATACGATAAAGGACTTAGACGCAGGAACATCGATCCACCTCCAGTGATCCGCTACCCCTTCTACTGGAACAACTTGACATGTGATTGGGACTACCCCCTTCCACCAACGTTGGACTATAAAGGAAGCAGCTGGACACCTACGAAGTTAGTTGAAGTCAGGAGTCAGTCGAAGTCAGTTGAAGTCAGGAGTCAGTCGAAGGCAGTTGAAGTCAGGAGTCAGTCGAAGGCAGTTGAAGTCAGGAGTCAGTCGAAGGCAGTCGAAGACAGAACCATAGTCGAAGTCAGTCCAAGTCAGGAGTCAGTTGAAGTCTGCAGTCAGAATTCTTCGGTGCACCATCCAGTGCAACGACTGTTCGCGTTCACCTTCCTCAATCCAAACCTTTTAACCATTTACCTACTTCCATCGTTCTCGATGATGAAACGGAGACCACTTTGAACTATTTGTAGTTCTGGCCTTCAAACTGAGTGGATACACCACCTCCTTCATAATGCCCTTATACGTCGATATTGCTGCGTGCGGACCAGCAAAGAATAAATTCATTTGCGTGTGCGGATGTGCGTGTCTCAAGAACCTTAGTCGTGAGAGGAGTCGCCAACCACTTTTCACCCCTGTCCTATACCTACACGTTCGAGCAAGGCGGACTGGATCTAGCCTCTCGAGCTCTCCCACTAACACAATCATTGCAGACTAGGTCCAGCTGATTGTGCGTCCTTCAATTTTTCCTCGAACTAGGCGGACTGGGTCTAGCCGTTCGAGTTCCCTCACCTACCACAATCTCTGCGGACTGGGTCTAGCTGATTGTGAAGTCTCCAATTTTCCTCGAACTAGGCGGACTGGGTCTAGCCGTTCGGTCTACCATATTCACCACAATCTTTGCGGACTTGGTCCAGCTGATTGCGTGTGTGTACTCCAATTCACGGCCAGGCGGACTAGGTCCAGCCGACCGGGGATCCCATCCCGACATTCTCTCTCTGACGACGGAACGACGTAACTCGCCCTACGTCGCAACGAACCGTGGACATCAAAAGAAATTCGCACGCGTAAAAACGTAACGTCTTCGCAGACCCCGCGTGAGACGTAACAGAACATTAAATTATTTCCATTTTATGACCGAGACTATAAATAAATGGTGAAAAAACATTTTTTTTCAAATAACAACATTTTGAGTGGATACTCTTATGTTTTCATTATAAGCTCCTAAAACTCATTTTTCTCGGTTTACTAGTTCTGCTATTATAATAGTATTCTGAAGCAGTGGGTCAACAAAACGCATGGCTGAGCGTCTGGACTGTCTCGGAAGCAGTGGGTCAAAAATCACGTACGTTTGGGTCTAGCGCAACATTCAGAGGTCTCGAAGCGAAAAGACAAACGCAAACGTGTGCGCCGAACACATATCATAAATCGATCGACGCACGTGTTCGAGTTTGGGCGATGCTCTTTCGTTTTTCTTCGCAAGTGAAAAATAAGGTTCTTCGGCAGTGGCGTTGTAGCTTTGGTAAAGAGAAGGTGTGTATCGCTCTTCTTTCTGTTCACCGGTACTTTCTCATGTTTAACAGTGCTTGGTGTACGTGTATATTGTGATTGCTCAAATTTAACCCACAAATTAGCAAAATGAGTACGAAACAGACGTCGTTAGAAAGTTTCTTTGGGAAAAAGAAAAGGCCCAGTGAAGAAACAGAAGAAGAGCCTTCAACATCAACGAAACATGTAACTTTTAATAGACAATACCATGAGTCCTACTTGAAATATGGATTTATCGGGACAGGTGATTCCCACATACCAAAACCGATCTGCATATTTTGCGGCGACCAGCTCTCTAATGAGGCAATGAAACCTTCAAAACTGCTTCGCCACTTGAACGCCAAGCACCCTGGATTAAAAGACAAGCCCCTGGAGTATTTAGAAAGAAAAAAACGGGAACACGAAGGACAGAAGAAATTTATGAGGGCCACTACATCAATAAAGGAGAATGCACTGAGAGCATCATATTTGGTGGCTAACCGTATTGCTAAGACTAAAAAGCCATTCACTGTCGGTGAAGAATTGATCTTGCCCTCCACTAAAGACATTTGCCGTGAACTTCTAGGAGAGGCTGTTGTGGAAAAGATAGCACGTATGCCTTTGTCGGCTAGCACTGTGACTAGGCGCATTGAGGAAATAGCCGAAGACATTGAAACACATTTGTTGGAGAGGATCAATACATCACCGTGGTACGCACTCCAGGTTGACGAATCTACTGTCCGTCCACCACAAGAAGTCTCTTGGTAGGAGTTTCACATCAAAGGGACAACAAACCGTCCGATTGGTCTGAGCGGCAAAGCCTCGAGTCGCGTCACACGGATTATCGATTCTAGCGAGCTATTGGCTACAGCGCTCACACACACTAATCGGATCGTGTGACGAAGAGAGTGAATAGACTCTTCCAAACCAAGTGAGATAATGCGAAGCGAGCGATACAGTAGCGTAAGGACAGAATCGAATGTATCCTACGACGTTAAACATCCTCGCGCCGAGCCACTCTCAGCATCCAAGAGGACCGTGACTTCACCCATATTTTGTATTAGGAACTTCTAGCTCGTTGTGAGTTAAACTTTTAAATTAATGCTACAGATCAGAACAAATGAGAAATATTTTCGAACTACAGCTTTCAATTTTGTCCAATATGTACATGTTCCCTAGTATCAAAATCATTAATTTCTTGAAAATGAATAAGTAACGATCATTCGTTTAACACATTTCTATCATACGGAAGAGTAAAAAATAGATAGATTGTAGCTGTTCTGTAAATTCATCCTATTTTTAAAGGTAATTAAAGTTTAATTTTCGCGGTAGATACAGATACAAAAACCGCTGCAATACTGATCAAACAGACTGCTTTAGCAATTTCGACTATGGATATATGTATTTAATATATGACACGATATTTGTTTGTAAGATATGGAATATATTTCCCAAAAGACTTTCTACAGGAGAAAATTAACTCGGTACACGGAAGACTCTTGGCTAAGAACTGGCCCCGAGTCCTCATTGTCCCGTCTACTTAACCTATTCCTTCTGTCCTTCTCTTTCCAATGGAAGGTAGAAAAATCCCTTCCAAAACGCTGTTTTCCTCCAGACCTTACGCACGTGGGGTTTTTCCGGACGCGGACGACCGCTGCCCTCTCGTCGAAGGTCCTTCGGCACTCCACGATTTATGGTACCCGTATGCCGCTATTGAGACTGTGACTAACGAAAACTAAAATCATGCTAGGTTCTGAAACTAAACAGTTCTCTCAAAAATAGCTTTGTCTAGTCACGTACACCATAAATCGCGTTCAGCTGTTTCGCACACTTAGGACTTCGAGTTTCCTCGACTGGTCCCTACATCGACCAATTTATAACATTTGTAGAAGTTATATGAATTCTATCTAATTTTTGTTGTAACTTATTGAAAGACGTGTCAAGCATGAATTATGTGTTACATTAAATATAAATATAACATTAAATGTAATTTAAATGAATTATTGCATTTTTAAAGTACATTTTGAAGTCCACTTAAACGTTAAATATCGACGATAGGTCAGGAAACTTGTATCTCGTAAATAAACAAGTCCTACTACTGTGTAGCGTGTGACGTCAGGAGCTTGGAGGTCGTGAATACGGGAGTGGAAATAGTGGGGAGGGGTGGAGTAAGCGAGAGAGACGCCCCCCCCCCGAACCCCTTAGCCGTCTCGAGGGACTTCTTGTGGTGGACGGACAGTACAGATATCGACAACAAGGCAATACTACTTGTTTATGTGCGATATCTATATCAGCAGGATGTGCATGAGGATTTGTTATGTGCACTATCTTTGCCAACCAACACCACAGGAGCAGGACTGTTCAAGTCTCTGGATGGTTATATATCAGGACAACTAAAATGGTCCTTTTGTGTCGACATATGCATAAATGGAGCTGCTGCCATGACCGGACGACTGTCTGGTTTAACTGCTCGGATTAAGGAGGTTGCACCTGAGAGTGAATCTATGCATTGTCTCATTCACAGGGAAATGCTGGCAAGCCGAAAAATGTCACCGGAATTTAACAGCGTATTAATTGATGTCGTTAAAGTTATGAACCACATCAAAGCACACGCCCTTAACTCGCGCCTGTTTGAGCAGCTTTGTGAGGAGATGGACGCAGAGTACAGATGCCTTCTCTTATACACAGAAATAAGATGGTTATCCAGAGGAAAATCGCTAATCAGAGTATTTGAATTACGAGAGCCATTGCAAAGACTTCTCTCAGAAAAGAAGTCACCGCTAGCAGCACATTTCAGTGACAAGGTATAGGTCGCAAAACTGGTTTACCTGTTTACCGGGAAATATTCAGCCTGCTCAATGAACTCAATCTGTGCCTTCAGGGGAAAATGACAGCTGTTTTCAAGTTGACAGACAAAGTAGCTGCATTTAAAGCCAAACTGGAGTTGTGGGGACGGCGCGTGAACAGAGGCATTTTAGACATGTTTCAGACATTAGCGGGGATTTTAGACGAGACTGAGCTTGAACATTCATTCTCCCAGTTGGTGCACGATCGCCTGTCTTTGCTTTTAAAAGAGTTCGAGCGCTACTTCCCAACCACAAAAGACCCACGAACTGGTAAGGAATGGATCCGCAACCCATTTGTCAACAAATCAGGCGAATCTAGCATGTCCGTACAAGAAGAAGATCAACTGCTGGAGATTACAAATGACGGCGGCCTTAAAACTGCGTTCGAGACAACAACTCTGCCAGTGTTCTGGATTAAAGTCATAGCGGAATACCCTGAGATTGCCACCACAGCACTTAAATCTCTATTACCATTTCCGACAACCTATCTGTGTGAAGCGGGGTTTTCTGCAGTGACAGCAACCAAAACAAAAGAACGGAATAAACTGGACATAAGCAACACACTTCGGGTGTCATTGTCTCCTAGTATCCCCAGATGGAACCGTCTCGTTGCAAAGAAACAAGCTCAGGGTTCTCATTGATTTAGCGTTCTAGTGAGTTAAAATGTTAAATTACTTTATATTCAATTTTTGGTGTAACTGTATTTTATTTTGAAGGCATGTTTAAATACAATTAAATTAAAATTATTAAATCAAAACAATCTAAAATATAAACAATCAACGCCCCCCCCCCCCCCTAGCGGGCCGCGGTAAAATTATCAAACGTTGACCGGTCCGCGGCAATAGAAAGGTTGGAGAACACTGGTATACAGGATTTCGAAGAGAGGGTGTAGTCCAAGTTGGTTGGCGGTTAGGCTCGTGGGGGCGGAGATGGGACTAGGCTTGGAACTCTATGTCAGGGCTCAGAATTAATGACTCGCGACGGCCGATTCTCGAAGGCTACACCCCCTCCATCCGGCCGCGCTTCTCGTTCCCCGTGGCGGCCGTAGTTCTCGAGGGAGCTCAGGCGCGTACCATAGACTGTTACAACCCAGGAAGTAAAATGCTCTGATTCTGCTTCGAATTGGACAGCACATCTGCCGGCAGAACCGTATACTTCTATTTCCGCATAAGTAATATCACCGACGAGATACTATTAAAGACTGCCAGCCCCTGTGCTATTGAGCGGCGCCAAAAGTGGGCACAGGTGGGCGCGGGGATAAGTGGAACTTACAGTGATCTGAAATACCACTTCGCTAAAAGTTCCACAAGCTCTACCTAAATAGAACATTTGGTCGTGAACCACGTAAAACTGCGTTAGTGTACCGCATGTAATAAATAAATGTAGAATGCTGACATTACCCATTCTGTAATTGCTTGGAAAATAATTACTGTTTCTTTATTGTTCACCATTGTAATCATTGATGTAGGAAAAATGAAAGTAATTATTTATTCTGTTATAATTATAGAATAAAACAAAAGAATAAACACAATCTACATAGAATGACAAAATTCAATCGTTCTGTGATCGTTATTGAGATCGTTAATAGGAAATAGAAAATTAATTTTTTTACTTATTTATCCGATAATACCACTTCTTATGCTTAACAGCATTGACTACATTGATTAAAGTAAAGGTAGTAACGAGATAAAAGTATTAACTAATCAAACTAACTTTCGACGTTTCCTATCCATTGTGACGTGGCAAGTTTTGCCGACGTCCCTTGATCCCTAAAAAGAGAGGCCGGGCCGCCCTCTGGCAGTGCCGATGCGTACGGCCGTTTGCGAGCGCTCTCCCTGGGCATGCCGATTTGCCAAGGGCGAGTATTAACGCGTTTTGAGCGTCGCGCCACTTGGGCGACGCGAATTTCACAGGACCGAAACCGGGCTCCAGGGGAGCCCGGCCCCTATTTCTCGCCGTACGAGGCTTTATCGGAACTGGCTCCGGAAGGATTTCGTGCCGAAACATCGGAGGAAGTACCGAGCCCGGGTCGACGAACCTGGAGGCACCGACGAGGGACAGTGGACACGGGACGAACACCTCCTCGACCCCGTCGCTGCCTCGCCCGGAAAAGAAGGTGTCCACAACCGGAGCGGCTAGGACTCTACTCTTCACGAGCCGTCGCCGTGACCATCGGAAAAGCGGCGAAAGCGAGTAGCAAAATCCGCGAGCCAGGGATCCCGCGCGACAGGATGCGATCCTGCGAGGAAATACCGCGCGATAGGTCCGCGAGTCTCAAACGGGAGAAATAGGGTAGGGAGTAGGGGGACGCCTCGCTTCCGCGTTACCGAGCCTACCGAAAGTAGGCCACTGGGTCGTTGGCCGTAATACCGAACAGTCGCGAAATTCTCATTGAAAAATAAGAAACAGATTATACAGTGTGCGTGCCAGTAAGAGGGACGAAGCGAAGGACGAACTTCCGACCACCTGCCGTCGTCCTCGTTGCCGTTGGTAAGCGCCAGTCAGGCTTCCGCTTTATCGTACTTTAACGATTATTTCGTGTTGGCTCGGTAACGTTTTCGCGAGGTCCTTTTTCGCGTCGCGAAATTACGACGCCGTTTCCGTATCGAGTGGTCGACCATACTTTGTGAACAGGAAAACGGTCGTCGATCGGTTAACGTGCGAGCCGGTTGGTAACTCGAGGGCGCGAACTCGCGGGGGGCCGTATCGTTGCCGATATTTCGAATTAATTGTACGCTATCTTCGAGACGTTCCCCGGTGTGACGTAGCAACGGTCCGTATCGTGTCCGACGGCGAAGCGCGAGCGATCCAGCAATTATACCGCGTATTCCATCGGAATTCGGCAGTTCTTCCGCGCCAAAAGCGCTTTGTAAAAGTACTTCTCCATCCTGTAAAACTGCCGGGTTCGACGCGATCGAAGGAGAAGAGCGCGTGCGACCGAAAACCGGTCGCATAATTATCGTGAACGCGCCGGCGTGTAAATTTCCGCTGCCGGCTCTCACCGGCAGCTCTGTCGTGTCCATCGGACAAATAAATTATTACAGCCGATTCTCTCGTTACTTATTTCCTTCGAGAAACCTTTCCGCCGCGGGAAATGCTCCGTACTCCGTCCACGTAGAATCCTGTGCCCATCCGAGAGCTATTCAGAATATCGTGTGGTTCTCGCAGTTCGGATAGGTCGTTTGCGCCTCGTGCCGTTACCTCGCAATTTGCGTGACACTGCCGAGTGTCTGGCGCCCGAAAGTAGATTCCATTAACGGCTTCTTTCGTGACAAATCCGAATCTGCGAGATACCTTTTGTCCCGGGTGGACCACGCATCGTGCGGCCGAGCGTGGCCCGGCGTTTCGCCTGTAAAATCCCGGAGTCGCAGACGTTCCGTCCTTCCGACGGGTACGCGAAATTTGGGCGACGTGACACCATATAATGCTATTTGGAGGCAGCGTATACTGTATACAACGTATATTTCGTACAAAGTCATTTAAAAAAAATAATTCTATATGACTCTACAGGGTGTCCCAAAAGTACTTCAACTCCGGGAAATGGGAGGTTCCTGAGGTCATTTCAAGCGCCATTTTCCTTTTGCAAAATGTTGTCCGCGGCTTTGTTTAGGAGTTATTAACGAAAAACACGGACCAATCAGAGCGCGAGCTCGACGCTCGCTGGCACGTTCAGCGCGGCGAGCCGGCAGGCGGTTGCCTCAGGAACCTCCCATTTCCCGGAGTTGAAGTACTTTTGGGACACCCTGTATATGAACATTTCTTGCAACATGATGCTATTTAAAAAGTGCGTATAACATGATTTTATTTCATTTTGAATGTTCAAGATTGGCGCCGGCACATGCCATCTTGAATTGACGTCACTCTGCGATCACGCCAAAGATCGCCGCGATCCTGCGTAGCGCTCAACCAATTAGCAGCGTACGGAAATTGCGTAGACACGCTAGCTCTAGCCATGCCTCTTTCTGTAGTCTCTCTCGCACACGATCAGCTGTAGCACGCGTTTCTTAAAGTAATTTCTATAATCTCTCAGTATCATTTTCTCCGACATTCTTGTATTTAGTTATCATTTAGTTTACTGTAAATCATTGTACATTCAGTTATTATACAGTATTTATTGTTAAATCCGGATATTTGTTCCTTATATTACGTTCACTCATTCCATTTCAAATTCATCCGTTACATCCATATCATACATTCATTCCTTCCACTCATTCCAATTAAAACCATATTCTTCGGTCGATCAAGACCGCTTCCGTTACACTGAACCACTGCCTGAAATATGATCGAAATAGTACCGTGTTTAAACTCATTTTAATCAGAAAAATCAAACTGTTTGGGATTGGCTGCGCGTGTCGTAAGATCGTGACGCACGATCCACCACGCCGCGCGCTCATTGGCGGTGTCTCGCGGTGTCGCTGGATCGATGATCGATCTGCTGCGCTCCGCGCTATAGGCTGTCGCCGCCAGATCGATTATCGATCTAGAAATTAGACCGCCGATTGGTCTAGCGGTTAGGATCGAAAATTATCGTTCCGACGAGAGAGAGAGAACGGTTCTCTGCTCGCCTATCGTTTAATCGCCGATTAGCATCGATTACGAAAACGTCGCGCGTCGTGGTACCGGTTTTCTAGATCAGTCGGAATTCAAATCCTACAAGGTTCATAAGCGGTTTTCATATTCATTCAAGCAATAATTTATTTTGTGTTCATTAGTTTTGCTCAGCCAAACGTGTAGTAGGTACTGAGTCGTGTACATAGTTGTATAAAGTACAGTTTTCGACAACTCGTGATACGGGGAAATAAAGTGTTCTCGCCCCAATACGCAGAGTCCCCTTTTTTCGCCCGTCTAATCCTAAACATTTTGGTCCTTCGAGCCGGATTCAGTGCTGCAGTTCACTGAAAAATCAGGAAAGTTAATTCATCTTAACCGTTGAGTTTGAAATCGTGAAGGAAACAATGGCTGACCTTATCAGCAATCAACAACTCATCGGTCAACGGATTTCCAGAATTGTGGTAAATCTTAAAAAACGAGGAAAGGCCAACCTTTCTCTGGGATTACTGCAATCTGGTCTTATCACTCTCCAAGAGCTATGGGCCGATTACCGAAAGGGAGATGCTGCCGTTAGAGCCGCCGCGGAAACGGACCTGAAAGTGAGAGAAAGTGCATACATCAAGGCAGACGAATATGAAGATGTTCAATTGGCCTTTATGGAACAGTCCGAAATGCTGCGAGATATGATCTCTGAGCTCAAAGCCTCTGCCACCGTTAAAGAATCCTCGAATTCGAACGCAACGGTCGCCGAGACGGGCACTCAAAGGTCGCGCGCCGTGTTGCCGAAGATGTCCCTTCCAACGTTCGACGGTCTCTATAAAAACTGGCCTTCCTTTCGCGATCTATTTACCTCGCTGATCGTCAAGGACACCACACTTTCGCCTGTAGAACGCCTAAATTATTTAAATTCTTAATTTACTTCTAAACATTACTAGACTGCAAGAAGTTTCACTTCTGCCGCGCGTGGTTTTCACCAACTTTCACCAACATATTTGTGACATTTTTCTGATTAAAATGATACCAAACACGATATAATTTCAACTGTATTTAGTGGTTTAATTTTTTAATTTATATATGTACATACCTCTTCTTTTAATTAGATATTTATTCTGTTCCACACACGGTAGGTTTTGAAATCTTAGAGATGTAAATTATGTTATGGTCCAGTGTGCAAGTATTCTAAGATCGTTGGTTATCCAAGCGGTTAAGGAGTTGGACTACCTAGCATCTTCACCTATTACAGACCGTGGAAACTAAAAGTGTTCAGGACTACAACGTTCAAAATTGCCGGTAATTGGGCGCGAGTTTACATATCGATCACGCGCCTCGATCGATAGCGCCGCGTTACGATTACAAACGTTCCTGCCGTTGTCCTTCGTCTTCTTGATCCAGACAGCGAACGATCAACACGTACATTGTATTCGCGCCTATCGCAGTCTTGTAACCGTCTCGCGCAAAACCTTCCGGATTCGACGCTTATCGCTACCGTGCCTATCACGGGATTATCGTCTCCGGAGTGAACGTCTGTTAATTACAAATAAAACAAAAGGGTTCTTTTCGTGACCGAACAAGTGAAATTCTTTAAATCCCGTATACCGCTGTATATCCTTGACAGGATAGTTCCGCTATCACAATCAACCTCGCTACACGAGAAAACATTAGTCCTTCGAGCCGGATTGCAGTGAGTTTGGTGAAGAAAGAACATTTGTGAGGTGAAAAGATCTCGTTCGGCAATTTGACGACGGTTGAGTGATCCGTTGGACATTCAAAGTTGAAGAACAAAAGGACTAGTCGGTCCATAACAGTTCACAATGGGTGACCTCAAGACGCTTCTTCAACAACAAATCGATGCCGCTCGTATTGTCGAACGTACCCTTGAAAATTTCAAGAAGATTGGCAAAGCAAAATTAACGGTAGCCACCGTTAAGAATCGAATCGCACGACTGAGCGAATCCTTTGCCGAGTGCCAAAATCTGCACAAGCAGCTCTCTGCCGTTGCAACGGACGCGGAGCGTTCCACCGTGGGTTACTTTACCGAGAATCGATTCATGGACTTGCACGAGATCTACGTGGAGACATCGGACTACATGGCAGAAACTCTTTCCCGTCTCGCAGCTGCCGACTCATCTGGTACTGACTCGACGCCGTCGCCAGCAGGACCTGTCTCGCAACCTGATGACGACAAGAGTCGAATGCCAACGCTCAACCTGCCGAAATTCACTGGAGCCTTCAGTGAGTGGGAAACCTTCCGCGATCGCTTTACAGCGATGGTCATCTCTCGCAAAGGTCTGTCAAATGTATCTCGTTTCGAATATTTGTTAGCGTGTTTGCAAGGCGCGGCTAGTGATCTCGTCGAGAACATCGCGATAACCGATGCGGGCTTCGCGATCGCGTGGGACCTCCTGGTAGAGTGTTTCGAAAACAAGCGGCTGTTAGTGACAACGCATTTACAAACTCTGTACGACCTTCCACAAGTTCGTTCCGATTCTGCCGATCAGCTGCGAAGCCTTCGCGACAAAGCCAACAAGGCAATGAAAGCCTTGAAAAATCTCGACCGTCCCGTGGAATATTGGGACGACTTACTCGTTTTTTTCGTCACAATAAAATTAGATTCCGAGTCGCGGAAGGCTTGGGAGTTGGAACTCGGCGATAATACAAATTGTCCGACATTCGAAGCGCTTAATACATTTTTAAAATCGCGAATACGCGCGTTACAAACAATTCAGCCGTCTCCGTCGGGGTCGGCCTCTCGGATCGCGGACTCGGCAGCAACCAAATCGAGTCGTGTTCGGGCGACTTCGTTACACGGTGCCGCTGCCGTCAAGATCCCGTGCGAGTTATGCAAAGCGAATCATGTACTCGGACAATGCGCGTCATTCAAAAGTAAATCTGTCGAACAACGGATCGAGTTCGCGAAAGGGACAAACCGGTGCATGAACTGTTTGAGTCCGTACCATTCGACGAAAAAATGTACGAGTTCATATAACTGTTCCATTTGTAAAAGGCGTCATCACACCTTGTTACATATCAACAACGCGACTGCGTCATCAACCGGTACCGCGTCATCGACTAACTCTACGTTGCCGACCGAGAATGTCACATCGCCGCTCACGTCTTGTTCTGTTCCGCGCGTGACTGCCACACAGCAAGTCTTGCTCGCGACTGCATGGGTCGAACTGCGGTCACCGTCTGGCCGTTCAGAGAAAATTCGCGCGTTACTCGATCAAGGCTCGGTCATTTCTATAATTGCCGAGAATTTAACACAACGACTCCGACTACCGCGTTCTCGCGTTTCAGTCAGCATTACCGGAATCGGTAATAACGCGGTTGCTTGTCGCTCATCGACAACATTTACCGTAGCCTCGTGTAAAACCGAGTCCGTATACTCCATGAGCGCTTACGTATTACGCTCATTGTCGAACTATCTGCCACATCAATTGTCTACCGACGTCAGGCTCTCTCATATTCGCGATCTGGAATTGGCGGACGACAACCCCTTTGACTCGGCTCCGATAGAACTCATTATCGGTGCGGATCAGTACGGGTTGCTTCTTTTAGAAGGTTTGCGAAAGGGCCCGGTGAACGAGCCGACGGCTCAAAACACCACGTTAGGCTGGATCCTTTCCGGTCCCGTTCCATCTTCCGCGTCCAATGCTCCTACTTCCGTTGCAAGCTTCCACTGCAACGTTTCGGGGAATCTCGATGCCGAACTTCGGCGATTTTGGGAAGTCGAGGAATTACCGTTCGTCACGCGTCTCTCTCCCGCTGAACAAAAGTGCGAGGAACATTTTCAACGCACGCACACTCGGGCTCCGAATGGACAGTACATCGTTCGCTTGCCGTTTATTGAAGGACCTCCTATCGACATTGGGCCTTCACTCTCCGCGGCGAACACCATGTTCCTAAGACAGGAAAATCGGTTGCAACGACACGCGGAGCATTCAGCGGAATATACTCAGTTCCTACGCGAGTACGAGGCCCTCGGTCACATGGTCGAAGTCACCGGTTCGCAAACGGTTCCGTCACTTCAAACCGTGTACATACCGCATCACGCGGTTACTCGGGAACACAGCGCTACAACACGGCTTCGGGTAGTTTTCAACGCATCCTCGAAAACGGGGAACGGGAAGTCACTCAACGATCACTTATTGATCGGTCCCAAATTACAAACGGACTTAGCCGCTGTAATTCTTCGATGGCGCCGCTATCGATACGCCTTTATCGCCGACATTGCTAAAATGTACCGGCAGATCCTTGTCGACCACAAGGACGTTGACTATCAACGGATTTTGTGGCGACCTTCTCCCTCAGAACCATTGCGACATTATCGGCTCTTGACCGTTACGTACGGTACCGGTCCAGCTCCGTATCTTGCTTTACGGGTCCTCCAACAACTCGCTAAGGACGAAGGGTCGAAATATCCTCTCGCGCAGCTGGTTCTTCGCGACCAAATCTATGTGGACGACTGCGTGTTCGGCGCGGACGATCCACGGCTCGCACGTCAAACACGTGACCACGTTACTGCCCTGTTGCAAGAGGGTGGCTTTAAATTGCGCAAATGGGCTAGTAACTGCCCTGCATTAATTGCCGATATCGATCCCTCAGATCATGGTCTTGCTGCCAGCAAACCATTGTTACCAGATGATAATTTAAAGGTCCTTGGTATCAACTGGAATCCCGGGAACGACTCATTTCGTTTCGATATCGGGATTCAAAACGTCATTCCGGCAACAAAACGGGAAATTCTTTCGACAATCGCTCGATTTTACGACCCGCTGGGATGGGCTGCTCCCGTTGTTATCGTGGCAAAAATTCTGATGCAACGTCTCTGGTTGCAGAAGTGTAGTTGGGATGAGACCATCCCGACCGAGTTCAGCGAAACGTGGACCACGTATTGCACGCAACTTCCCATGCTCAGATCTATCGTTCTACCTCGGTGGACAGGACACGGGTTGAACGTTTTGAAAACAGAACTGCATGGCTTCGCCGACGCCTCGCAAAACGCCTATGCCGCAGTTGTTTACTCTCGCGTTACAACTAACAACGGCGAAATTCTAATCTCTCTTCTCGCTGCGAAGTCTAAAGTGGCTCCGCTAAAATCCTTCACGATTCCGCGCCTTGAGCTATGCGGAGTTGTGCTACTTTCTCGTCTAATGTCATTCATAAAGACTTCGTTCGGGGACTCTGCGTGCGAGATGCACGGCTGGACCGATTCCACAATTACTCTCGCATGGATAAGTCAACCCGCGTCTCGTTGGAAAACGTTTGTCGCGAATCGAGTCGCAAACGTTCAGGAACTAGTGCCAAAATGTCAGTGGCACCATGTTCTATCGGAAGACAATCCCGCCGACTGCGCCTCTCGCGGAATAAACGTCCCTCAGTTTGTGAACCATAGCCTATGGTGGCACGGCCCGAGGTGGCTCAAATCGCCATCTACCTCGTGGCACTGCGAGACACCTCCGCTCAAGTCGACGACGTCCTTGGAGGAGCGGGTACCGGTCGCTCTTCACGCAGTCACTTTGCCAGAACCGTGGGATCTAGCTACGCGATTCTCGAGTTGGCCCAAGCTTCTCCGCGTGACTGCATATATTTTGCGCTTCATCGCAAAACTGCAGTTACACCGTAACCGTTCCGAATCGTCGATCTCGGCCACGGAAGATCACTCGGAAAGGCGTCCAAATCCAAGCGTTCTGTTTCCGATAGAAATTCGACAAGCGCGCACGTATTGGCTGAAACATATTCAACAAACGGTACTTCCGGTTGAATTTCAGCGGTTGTACGATAAGCTTCCACTCCCGCGACAAAGTCCATTGCTCTCTTTAAACCCGTATCTCGATTCCGAGGGACTGATTCGCGTTGGCGGGCGGCTTCGGAATTCGGCATTACCCGAGGAAACCAAACATCCGATTATCCTTTCCTCGCATCCTCTCGTTTCGCTTCTCATCAGCCACATGCACCGTAGCTTGCTACACGCAGGCCCTCAACTAACGCTAGCGAAATTGCGACAAGAATTTTGGCTCCTACGGGCACGTCCTACGGTTCGCCAAGTTTTATATAAGTGCGTAATCTGCGCGCGACAGCGTGCGACAATTCCGTCCGAATTGATGGGAGAGCTTCCGTCGGTGCGCGTTACCCGCTCAGAAAGAGCGTTCTTACACTGCGGCGTGGACTATGCGGGCCCTATAGCAGTCCGAACGACTCCTGGTCGCGGACATAAATCGACAAAGGCGTATATCGCGCTTTTTATATGTATGACGACTCGTGCCGTACACATCGAATTGGTAGGGTCATATACCACGGATGCATTTCTCGCGTGCTACGATCGGTTCACCTCGCGTCGCGGTTTACCGGTCGCCATGTACAGCGATAATGGAACGACGTTCCAGGGTGCCGATAAAGAAGTGACCACGGCGTTTCGAGCCGCCACGCGCGACCCGAATCTCCTTAACAAACTCGCGAGCGATCAGGTATCATGGCACTTCATCCCTCCCTCAGCTCCGCACTTCGGCGGACTGTGGGAAGCCGGAATTCGAAGCATGAAGCATCATCTTAAACGAGTCATCGGTTCGCACACTCTAACGTTCGAAGAGATGACTACCGTATTATGTCAGATTGAAGCTTGCATGAACTCCCGTCCGATTGCTCCGAGTTCGGAAAATATCGACGATTATACAGCGCTAACCCCGGGTCACTTTCTTATCGGCACGGCGATCACTACCATTCCTACCGTAACTCTGCTCGATGTAAACGATTCGCGCTTGACTCGTTGGCAGCTCTTAAAGAAATTGTACGAAAGTGTTTGGAAAGCGTGGTCGAATGACTATATTCACTCGTTGCAACAACGCACGAAATGGCGCACCGCGAGTCACCTCGCAAAGGTTGGTCGCATCGTCCTTCTCCGAAACGCCCTTGCACCTCCGTGTAAGTGGGAACTTGCGCGGATAATCAAATGTCATCCCGGAGAGGATAATATTACCCGCGTCGTAACGATTAAGACTGCCAACTCAGAGTACAAACGGCCGATCGTCAAGTTGTGTTTCCTCCCCGTTGATATCCACGAAACTGAAGCCCTCGATGCGAAAAACGCGGACGAGACACAGCTCCAAAACAACTAATCGCTCCGTCACGGCGGGCGGTCATAAACTTTATACATAGGCTAAGACCAACGTAAAGTCTAATTCTCGAGCGAACGCATTTCGCAACGAGTTTCAGCGAAACCGTTTCGTTGTACCTCCCTCCTTTTGTAATCGGATACAAATATCCGAGGCGGGCGGTATGTTCAGGACTACAACGTTCAAAATTGCCGGTAATTGGGCGCGAGTTTACATATCGATCACGCGCCTCGATCGATAGCGCCGCGTTACGATTACAAACGTTCCTGCCGTTGTCCTTCGTCTTCTTGATCCAGACAGCGAACGATCAACACGTACATTGTATTCGCGCCTATCGCAGTCTTGTAACCGTCTCGCGCAAAACCTTCCGGATTCGACGCTTATCGCTACCGTGCCTATCACGGGATTATCGTCTCCGGAGTGAACGTCTGTTAATTACAAATAAAACAAAAGGGTTCTTTTCGTGACCGAACAAGTGAAATTCTTTAAATCCCGTATACCGCTGTATATCCTTGACAGGATAGTTCCGCTATCACAATCAACCTCGCTACACGAGAAAACAAAAAGTAAACACAGGAAAATGCGAAACCGTACTGTTCAGACCCACCCTCAAAGCAGGAAAGAGCTACCAGCTCAAAAATTTCAAATCCTTCCACCTAATTGGCGCGCTGGATTCCAGCTTCAAAATTCCACATAAGGACTCGGTTAAATATTTAGGATTAACATTAGACAGTAGATTCTTATTAAATATTCACCCCCAAGTACAGCTACAAAAAGCAAGAAAAGCTTTCGGCGCATGCGCACGTCTTTTTCACTTCCGCGCTCTCAGCCGAAAAGCAAAATTAATCTGCTACCAACTGCTCATTAGGCCCATTCTAACTTACGGTTGTGAAATATGGTACAATATCAGTGCTTCCATAATGGAAACAATACGAGTTTTCTCAGAGCTTTCCTTGGCTCATACAGATCAGCTCACTAAAATTACAAAAGATATATAAATAATGAAACAATATACAACAAAGCCAACATCAGCAGAATCGATAATTTTATAATTAAAATAATACGAAACTACTTTGCGAACATAACTTCCATAACAGACAATAGCCTAATTTTCCCAATAGCATATTCAGATGATAATTACATATGAAAAACACTAACAACCGGCTTTATCCCACCCGAGGCATTTATATTCCTAGACAAACACGGATACGTCCAGAACAAAAACGCAATCCCGATATTGTATCATATCCCACGCCACAGAGCAAGAAAACGCATACTCTCCATCCTCCGGGAGCCTGATCAACTAGTGTACCGATACAGCACTGCGATCCCACGAAGGGACTTCCTAGAAATCCGTGATTTAGATTATTAAAAATACTGGTGGTTAGCCGATAGATTTAAGCCGCCGTAACATTTAGAATTCAGCGAAATAGGATTAGTATTAAAATAACTTCCTGTAGACTAAATAGATGTAAGAGACTCGAGATCGTAATCTCAGATGACTATCGTGCAATTACGCAGCGCCGTGCAATGAACAAATTAGCCTCACCTCCCCCAACCCACCTCACCCGCTCACATCATTCCCATATCCCCTCCCTCATTTGTAAATAACATTTCATCACTCCTTTTCTTCCCCGCCGCCATGTATATATGTACAAATTGCGAATTTAGATTTTAGGACTTAGAATTAAGGATAAAAATAACAACGCGATCTCCTGTTTTGTTAAGAGCGTTTTTCGGGAGAAAGAATCCAAAGACCAAATATTTGCGGCTGTGAACTGCACACACGTATTGCGTGCAATACGATCAAAAATTTCGAGGAATAGGTTGACACCACCCCTCAGACCAAAGACAATAATTTTATAATTCTAATGTTTCTATATACCTGTAGAAATAAGTATCTTCGTTAAGAAAAACTTTTTTTTTGTTTATTTTTATAGTTATTGTAAGAACCGTTAATATTGTTGTAGCTCTCTAAATAAACAATTTAAAAAAAAAGGAGTTGGACTACCAAGCGGTAGACCGAGGTTCGAATCCCGTCGGAGTTAGAACTTGTTTTTCTCCGTTTTTTCTCGACTTCCCTAACGTCACATCCGTAACATAACAAATACGTTACCCTCAGCACAGAAGTTTCACTTAAAAAAAAAAATTGTGACGCAAAGAAGGAGAGCGTATGGGAAATGCTATGAACTATGTCTCTTTCTTTCCCATACGCTCTCATTCCTTGCGACGTAAATTTTTTAATGAATCTTATTGAAGACAGTCAAAATGATGTCGTTGTTTGGACTCATTTTCATCGGGATGATCTCTACAACTTATTCGTATACAAAATATAAAAGTTCGAATTGTCTGTAATGCTTGATTCTCCATTACTTTAAATTGTACGCTCCGTTGTTGGTCCGTCGCTGTCGCTGGTTTTTCAAGTTCGGTGCTCGTCAGGCCTCGTCGCTGTTTATTCGAGTTGGCAAAAGTTATGGGAAGATTTATTCGAAGCTTTCAAATATAAGATACAGATAAAAGATGAAAAAATTATTTGAAGTTCGAATTAATCCGCTTCGAATAAAAAAAATTATCTTTAATCGATACTCTTTGAATAAAGATACCTTTTTAATTCGAACCTTCGAATAACGAGTAAAGATAAAGTATGTTTTATTCGAATCGTAATTAAATAATTTTTTATCTAAATAATACCCAACTCTGGTCTATTTCAATAAAAATTTGCCCATCTCTGCTCCTACAATTATATTATTGTATTAATTCATCCACGTGATTCTCTCTCGAACTGTTTATTATTCGGAAAAATATATGTTTTTCAACATATTTTTGTTCCCACAGATCGATTTTTGGAACAATTATGTATAAAAACAAGTGAAGGAAATAATGCTCGTTTATGAAATATTGTTATATTAAAAATTGAAGTATCTTATATGAAATTTTAAATATTACATACAATATTTCTTGGAATTTTTTGTCGTTGATATTAGTTTTGATTTTAATATTTTAGAAATCAACGCCAAAATATTGTCTGAAATATTTGAATACGTTCGTCGGAGAATGTAACATTTCATGATAACCGATATGGTTCCGTGATGATTCATCTTTTCACCGACAAGAATCTCCTCAGTGGTTTTCTACACCAACGAGATGACGTCGGTGGCTTTCTGTTTCTTACTCCGGCGACAATATATCCTAGAGGGCGTAAGCAAACGGCAAAATTTGTTTGACGACACGATGTCCCGTAAGGCTGACAGTCTTTAACAGTATTTTCTACAATTAGAAAAAAATGATGGCTACATAATTCTATTTTATTTTAACTCCACCGTGCAGTACAGTTTTCGACATTTATGAAGATGCAATGGTCTGATATTTACATAAATCTAGAAAATAGTTGTTATTGCATAAATATCTTCAATAAAAAGGTTACACAAATTCTGAATTTTCATTACTCAACATTATGTCCATTTCACTATCAAAATATATAATAAAACATCCCAAATATTTAGCATTCTCAATATACTAAAATAATTGATAATATCGATGTGGCAACCTTCCCGCTATAACTCGCATCATGTCATATTACGCTTCAATTTATTGCGAGGCGACTCCATCATGCAAGCCGTTCGTTTCGTACGAATCGCACGCTCGGTGCGAGCCGAGCTAAGCTCGACTGGATTGATCGAGCCGAGTCGAGTACTCGCATCGATGCAAGTAACTTGCACCGATGCGAGCGGCCCGCAACTGATGCCAGCCGATGACATAGGTGCGAGTAGCTCGCTTCGTGCGAGTACTCGACTCGGCTCGACCAAGCGAGTCCCAGCTCTACTCGGACTCGGCTCGCATTTTTGAGCTCGCCTGCAGCCCTACTAACCACCAACCAAGTTGGACTATACCTTCTCTTTGAGATGCTATATGCGATTATGTATTTTTTAATTCCTGTTCAATGACAGCATATCCCACGATAAAGTGTACATGTCAAAGATAGTCGCTCTACATTATCGACGTCACCGCGTGCTTGTGGTGCCACCTAGCGGCTGCGTTCGTTAGACGACACGCGACGCTGACTGCATATCAAGGCGGCGCCCTTACCTGTCAAAAACACTGAACTTGGACTTCCGGTTTTCGATCGTGTGAGAAAAGGTGTGTTGAGTGTGAGACAGTTTTGAAAAAGGCGTATATAGTGAAGAAAGTGAAGGAGAGGTGGAGTGAGGGCTGTGTGGGTGGACGAAGAGTAGAAGAGCAGCTGAAGTAAGAAGGAGTGGAGTGAGAGCAGTGAAAAGAAGGAAGAGAGAGATAAAGAGAAGAAAGGAGGTTAGGGCGATAAAGAGAAAAGGCGGGAGAGGAGAGAGAAGGCAACGGCAGAGAGTAGAGAGCGCCATCGGGGGGCGAGAGAAGAAAGTAAAGTGGGGAAAGACAGGTAGGTGGATAAGGAAGTTACCTGTAAGAAAGGAGAAGAATGGAAAGAGAAGAAGGAAGTGAACAGGAACGGAAAGGAAGGGGAGCGGCAAGGAAGTTAATGATGATAGGAGAACAGGGGAGAGCAAGAAGCAATAGCCTACCAAAAATGGAGTGTTTAGGGCAATGGCTGGATAAGAAGAGAAAGGAGAGAGAAGAGAAAGGAAAGGAGATATTCAAGAAAAGTCAGAAGACATTAGAGAGTCAACAAAGCAATTAGAGACATCATCAGGGAAGAGATAAAGGAGGGAATAAAAGAGGCGAAAAGAGAAGAATGGAGGGAGATAAAAGATACGATAAGAGATATGAGGGAGATGGCAGAAGGTCTGAAAGAGATAAGAGAGATGGTGAGGGAGATGAAGGAAATGAGGGAAGAATGGGAGAAGAAAAAGGAAAGGGACAAGAAAGAGTGGAGAGAAATGGAAGAAAGAATAGGAAAAATAGAAATAAAGGGGAAGAAGGAGATTGAAATAGAGAAAAGGGTGGAAGTACTAAAGACGAGGAGAGGAGAAGAAGAGGGAAAAAAGGGAAGCGGAGAAGTAGAAAGGAGGATGAGGGAGTTAGAGATGAAGTGGGAAAGAAAGGAAAGAGAAGCAAGGAGAAGGAATATAGTAATAAAAGGCATTGAGATGAAAGATGATGCGGACGGAAAGGAAGAAGTGAAGAAAGTTATCGAAGCAATAGGGGAAAAGGTTGAAATCGAAGAGATAAAAACAGGGGGTAGGAAGGATGTAGGAAAGAAGGAATAGGCAGTAGTAAAAATAGCGACATTAGAGCAGAAGAAAAGATTAATGGCAGGAAAAAAGAGGTTAGAAGGGAAGAAGGAAAGGATCGAGGATGACGTCACGTGGGTGGAAAGAAGTGTACAGTGGAGGTTGAGACAAATAATGGGAGATGAGAGGGGGAAAGGAAAAATGGCAAAAGTGGGGTATATGAAAATATGGATTGAAGGGAAGTTGTGGAAGTGGGATGAGTATGAGACAATACTGAAGGACGGAGAGGGAAATGAAGGACGAGAGAGAGAGGAGGGGAGAAGGAAGTAAGGAGAAAGGGGGGAAAGGGAATAAAGACAGCAGAGCAGAAGAAAGGAAAAGGAAGAGAAGGGGCAAAAACGAAAATCGGCTTTTGGAACGTAGCAGGGTTGTTAGGAAAAGACGATGGGTTTTGGAAAAATCTAAAAAGATGGGATGTTGTGGTGATGATGGAGATGTGGGAGAAACTGGAGAGAAAATTGCCGAAAGGATATGACTGGATGCAACAATGGGCGACCAGGGACAGTAAAGTAGGGAGAGCAAAGGGTGGAATGCTGATGGGAATGAAGAAAGAAATTATAAGCAAAACGAAGAAGAGAAGTGAATCAAAGGAAGTGGAGGGGATAATAGAGGGAAGTGTAAAGATAGAAGAGGATGAATGGAATATTATAGGAGTATATGTAAACAAGGACATGGACAGGAAAATGAAAGAATTAAAAAACAGGTGGGATAAAGGAAGTGAGGAAAAAATAATAGTCGGAGGTGATTTTAATGCGAGAACAGGAGTGGAAGGTGGGAAAATAAGACAAGAGGAGGACGAGTAGGAAAGCAGCAGGGAATCAAGGGATGGGAAAGTAAACGGAGAAGGGAGGAAACTGCTAAGATCATTAGGAGAACTAGGATTGGAAATAATGAATGGAGGGATAGAAGGAGATGAGAGGGGAGAGTTTACATATATAGGACAGAAGGGAAGAACGGTAATTGATTACGTGATAGGGGACGAAAGAACGAGGGAAGGGGTTGAAAGTATGGAGGTGGAAGAAAGAGTGGACTCAGACCACTTACCTTTAGTGGTGACAATGAAGAAAGGAAGGAAGAGAGTGGAAGGAGAAGAGAGAGAAAAGAAAAATAAGGGCGTACACAAAATAGAATGACAGGGAGAAATAAAGCAGAAATTCAAAACAAGAACGGAGGGAATAGTAATAACAGAGGAAGGGATAGGGGAAAGAATAGGAGAGCTAGAAAGAAATTAAAGGGGTAGTGGAAGAGATAAGAGATAATGAAGGCAAGAAGGAAAGGAGAAGGAGAGGCTGGTAGGACAAGGAGTGCATGGAGAAGAAGAGGGAATTAAGAAGGACACTGAGGAGGTGGAAACGGGAGGAAGAAGAGGGAGAGGTGTATAGGAGAGTGAAAAGCGAGTACAAAAGAATATGTGAGGAGAAAAAAGAGAAGGAAAGGGAGAGGATTTTAAAGGAGGCAGGAGAAGCGAACACTAGTAGGGAAAGTATGGGATTTTCTAAGAAGGATGGAAGGCGGGAAGGGGAAAGGAATGAAGAATGAGATAAAAATGGAGGAATGGAAGGAGTATTTTATGGGATTACTAGGAGGAGTAGAAACGAAAGTTGTAGGAGGGGGAAAGAGGAAAAAGTGTGAAGAGAGTGAGGAAGGGATAAGAATGGAAGAGATAGAGAGGGTAATAAAGAAACTAAAAGGAGGGAAAGCGGCAGGAGAAGACGGGATGGAAAATGAGATATGG
Source organism: Lasioglossum lativentre (assembly GCA_916610255.1). NCBI lineage: Eukaryota > Metazoa > Arthropoda > Insecta > Hymenoptera > Halictidae > Lasioglossum > Lasioglossum lativentre. The sequence goes on along the minus strand of OU744359.1, from coordinate 26,792,344 downwards.
ATATATGGAGGAGAGAAGATAAGGAAGGAGGTATGGAATATATGCAGCAGGGTGTGGAACGGAGAAGGATGGCCGGAAGAGTGGAAGACAGGGGTAGTAATCCCAATAAAAAAGACGGGAGATGGTGCCACAGTAGATTGCTATAGAGGAGTAACGTTAATGAACACAATGTATAAAATATACGCGATTTTATTAGAGGAGAGGCTGGAGAGAGAGGTAGAGGAGAAGAAGATGGTGCCTGAAAATCAAACAGGTTTCAGAAAAGAGAAGGGGACAATGGACAATGTATATGTGCTGAATTATCTGATAAATAGGGAAATAACGAAAAAGAAGGGAAAGTAGATAGGTTGCTTCGTAGATCTGAAGGCAGCATTTGATAGTGTTAATAGGGAGATTTTATGGAAAGCACTAGGAGAGAGAGGAGTGAGTGACAAAATAAGGGAAAGAATTCAAGAAGTATACGGAGAAACAACAGCGAAAGTAAAGGTCGGAGGAGAGATAGGAGAAAGATTCTGGGTAGGGAGGGGGGTAAGACAGGGGTGCCCACTAAGCTCGAAACTGTTTATATTACTGATGGCGGACCTCGAAGAAAGGATGAGGAAGAGGGGGAAAGGAGGAGTTGAGATTAAGGGAAGAATGCTATACACATTGCAATATGCCGATGATTTGGTACTACTGGCGAAAGAGGAGAGGGGAATGAAAATGATGATAGAGGAATTTAGGGACTACATAAGAGAGAAAGGGTTGGAGGTAAACAAGGAAAAAACGAAGATAATAAGGTTCGAGAGAAGAAGACAGAAGGAAATGACATGGAGATGGGGAGAGGGTGCTGTGGAAGAAGTGGACGAAATAAAATATTTAGGATATATTTTTAAGAAGAATGGAGGACAGGAAAGGCAGATAGAGGAGAGAATGAGGAAGGGAGGAGGAGTAATGAGGAAAGTGTGGGGGTTAGGAAAAAGATATTTTAAGAATAAATACAAGAGAAGGATCTGGTTTTTTGATACGCTGGTATGGTCGGTGATATCGTACGGTGTGGAAATATGTTGATGGGAAGAGAGGAAAAAAATAGAGGCAATGAATGAAAGGTTTATTAGGTGGGTGTTAGGTTTGGATTGGGTGACGCCAGGGTACATGGTAAGGGAAGAGACAAAAGAGGAGGACTTGGAAGTTTGAGGAAAGGCTGAGAGGTGGAAGAGGAAGTGAGTGGGCAAGGCAGTGTCTGAAGGAGATAGAAGAGCGAGCAAAAGGAGGAAAGAAGTTATCGAAGTGGGAGGAAGGAAGAAAGAAATATATAGAGGAAAGGGGGAAGAGAGGAGAGTTGGAGGAGGAAGGAAGGGAAAGGAGAGAAGAGGAGTGGGAAAGGATAGAAAGAAGAGAGAAAGGAATAGAGGAAGAGGAGAATTGGAAAATGGTGAGGGAATCGAGGTACAATAAATGGTACAAGGGGATAGGAGTGAAAGGAACACCGGAGTACCTGGAAAAGGGAATGAAGGAAGAGAAATGGAGAAGGATAGCAAGGAACAGGCTAGGAAATGAAATGAGAGGAGGGAGGTACTGGGAGGAGGAGGAAGAAAATCGGTGCAGGAAGTGCGGAAGCGAAGAAGAGACGTGGGAACACGTGCTAGAAAGATGCAGAGGAGAAGAAGGAAGGGATGTAGGGATACAGGATAAGGTGAAGGAAATATTGGCAGAAGACGGGAGGGGAGAGAAATGGATGGGAGAATTAGATAAGGAAAGAAAAGCGATACAGAAGGGAAAGAATGAAGAAGAGAGAGAGAATTGAGAGAACAGAGAACTAAGAAGGAAGGAAGAGATTAAGGAGGAGGAGAGAAAAAGGAAAAGAAAATAGTGAAAATTGTTGTACGTTAATGTAAACGCAATGTAAGCGTAATGTAAATAAAAATGAAAATGTAAATAAAGATGTAAATATTAGTAGTTTATAAGTTGTTAAGCATTTGTAAAAGGAACGGGAGTTCTTTTGTAACCCGTAGAAGGGAACAAATAAACATATACATACATACATACATACAACACTGAACTTAAAACACGCATAACTTTCGAACCAGTGAATTCCTAACATTAAAACTTGGAATTTTGACATATCCTCGTCAAAGTCTACAGGATTATATACGAAGAGTTAAATATTTATGGTTTTCTTAGGTGAAGTATAACCACAACTCGTCTCTACAACTTCTTACATTTTACAATATTAATTTCTGTGATACACTTAGCGCACCCAAATTTCAAGTAGAAACCTGTAGCGGTTTTGATGTGAAACACCTTCTTCATATACCGTATTATATGTAGACACAATACCCTGTATAATAAATATACTGATACTAGGTTTCTGTAACAATTAGGTAAACGACACCCCTCTTGGACCATACTCTGTTAACAGAGGCTTGAAAAATCTAAGTTTACTAGGCGACACAACTTCTTACATGGGAGAAAGAGTACTAACACTTTGGAATTCTGAATCATGCAATACAATAAGAGGGTCAGATACCATCACTTGGCCGCCATTGTTGAAACCAGAATCTTTCATGTCAACGTTTTCACCGGAGTATTGCAGGTTGGTAGACTATTGTTTCTTCATACGCTAAGATGAAGCTTCTCAACGTCACGTCGCGTCGCACAGTGGGGTATTTGGCCCGAAAAGCTGGACAAAACTATAGCGTCGTTATTTCTAGTCTCAAGGTCATAATATTATATATCGTTGAATTCATCTTAAGATCAGCTACAACATTATGAAATAAAAAATACATTTTATTAATTAAAAAATCAAAGTGACCTTGATTATTTGTTGCAAAAAAAATATTTTCAAAATTCTATATATCGAAATTTGTAGATGTCTGAACACTGTTTAACTTTTGTTTGAAACATTTTTTTGTATAACATTATTTTATTTGTTTTTATTAGGCTAAAAGTACTTATGAATGATATAATGCCATTAATTTCTGCAATTTAAAAAAAATGCGTAGAATAAAAAATTTGCAAATGAATTTATAATTGTATATAAATGGACAACTCAGAATACAGAATTTCACGTAGAAATGACGATCGCCCTGCAGCCTACAATGTATCCAGCGTTGCATCAGAAAAACCGTCTGGAAATTCTTATAGGCACGAATCGGCAGCTTTTTGTTTTTATATTATAAACTAGAAACCTTGGCGCGTCGAATGACACAAAAACAAGCATCTTGAAAAAAAATTCTATATGAATTGTTTGAATTGTAATGTATTTCACTGGATTATTGGTCATTTTCACGTCACTAATCACAAAAACACAAGTAATAAAGAGTATAATATTTAACAGAAAGTAAACTACATACTTACCTAAAAAACATCTGTAAAGGAAAAAGTTGGTATCATTTCTTTACGATATAGAAAAATCATTAATGAGTGAACAGTAATTCAGAGACTAGTTGAGAGAAACAGTATTACGAAAACTCTTCAACTTCAATAAAGCATAACACTTCATGAGTGAATAAAATAAAAGAAACGGTATTGGAATATCATTATCTATATATTCAACTATCTCAAAAAGCAAAAATTTTATATTTTAGACAAAATTTTTTAATCGACTTTTGGCCAGCTTTTGCGACCAAATATTCCAATGTGCGCCGTGAAATAAAGATGAGATTTATTTTATACCAGTGTGCATTTATTAACACCCATTTCCAATAAGGAATAAGCATCTCAAGTGTCATTTGTTTCTAAACAGTTGCATTGAAAAATTTCGTAGTACCTAACGGAGGCACAATGTCCTAGTGCAGGCACAATAGGACGCAGCATCTCTGGAATGTCATTTTGACTTAAATTAGCTATAAAATTTCAAACCGGACGAATCCGGAACCTATTCCTTTTGCACTGTAATCACAAACCTTTACCAAATGTAACGAGACGAGAAAAAACATCGGGACTTATCCGGAAGTATAACAAAACCGTTAACGAAGTATTATAGGCGAAAATAATGTTCCCAAATTATTGGTTATTTTCAAATATTAGTAACTATAGTAATTTAGATAATGAAATACTGAAACCTGTTCGAAAATGCTGTACATACCTAGCAGAAATATTTCTACAACGAAAACATTTACACGATTTCCCTAAAACACCTGATAATCAGTAATAAGCGAACGATGTTTCAGAGAATGGTTAAGACCGAAAAATGTGCTATAAAATCTCTTAACTCTCGATGAAATATGCTGCTTCATGCATTTTAAAATTTGAAGAAAATGCTGATACATTGTTCCTCAGACATTCAACTATCTCGAACAACAAAATTTGTACAGCTTGCGCAAAATTTTTGAAATCAACTTTTGTCCAGCTTTTTCGTGCAAATACCCCACTGTGCGTCGTTTGTAAAAATTATTCTAGCGAGGAAACATGCCAAATTATCAATTACCGATTCAGATGAAACTGAGATATAATGTATGAACCATTTATGTATGTACTGATTGTCCATCAGGAGATGGCAATAAGAAACTTGTAGCGACCACATAATACCCCTACTCCGCGCTACACGTCTTCTGCAATTGGCCGAATCGCTTGACGAAGACAACAAATGCACATAGGGTAAATGTACCTATTACTGCGGGTGTACGTTTTACTGCGGTATTTTTTCCCAATGAGATTAAAATACGTAAAAATTAATATTTTGTCGTGAATAAAGTAGAATTCAATGAGATTGTATACTTGTTGGCGTGGCAAACAAAAATGTCAATCATTCTCATATTTTTATAATCTTAGGATTCAAAAACCATTCTTCATAAAAGGTAAAAATAAAACCATTTTTCTTCTAACTCGATCATCAAAGGACTGTTGTTCACATGATTGTACATTCTTTAAATTTCCTTAAATTGCATAGGGGAAAGTTTTATTATTATTTAGATACCTTCCTCGATACAATAAAAATATAAAACGAAAATTCTCTTGCCTTTTTAATAAAAAAATTAAGCCCTCGCCATTACGTACATTAAAGCGTGAAGGAGGAGCTCATTACTACGACAAAAAAAATAACTAGGAATGTCCCTAATACTGCGGTGTGAATTGCAATTACGATGAGAAACGAGGTTCTCTTTAGCCTAACGTTTCACGTTAGGTACATATGCGATACACGTATGTAGGTGGGTAATAAATATTAGATAATAAATATTACTCAAATATTTGTTAAAAGAATGTATTTAGTTATTTATGTGATATACTACGGTGTCAAAATTAATGAAACGTTTATTCATTTAAAATGTAATAATTACAAAAATTATTTGTCAGTGTACTCACGATTTATTTAAATCAATGCCTACATACGTAGTTTGTTGCCCACGCTCGTATATTTCGAATTCTAATCCGCGGTAATAGGTACCCAGTAGTTGGTACTCTTTTTCGTCCGCAGTGATACGTACAAAATGTTCCCAGATTGCACAAAGACATCTGTTGTTGGACATTCAAAACGAATTTTAGACGTCCTTAAGACGTCTCTTAGATGACTTTTAGACGTCTTTAAGACGTCTTAGAGACGTCTGTTTGACGACTAAAAATGTCTTTTAACATAAAAAAAGTAGACGTATGCCCGGCGCGAACCTAGTATAAGCACGTTCACAGTCGAAACCTTATTTTTTGTGTTTAAACATGTTTATTGATTAAATTAATACAATCTTATGAGTAGGTATCAATAAACACTTAAAAAACTACCAAACAATATTGCATCGGATACCGATATGCTCGCTCGCATGCGAGTCACATATGTCTACATATCTTTGGACGGTGTTAAGATAACATAGAAACTTTGATAACTATAGGTTAAAAATAGGTAAGAATATATATCTTAAAAATATTTGCTGAGGTAGCGCGTGGGGAAAAAAAGGAGTAGTAATTTTTATTAAGAAAAACCCCTGCATCAGTCTTTGGTTGAGGTATATGACTTATTGTAACTTAGTGACTAACTTACATCTAGGCTTAGGAATAAATGTATTTACATATTTACAAGGAGAATAAAGTAAGAATAATGGGCAGTAGTGCGTTACTGGCTAGCTGGCGTATCACAGTTTTTTTGGCTGAACTTTCTCTTGGGAACCCTGAAATTTTCGATTATTATGTCTTATCTTGTTGATATCTGCGAGAAAACTCCTATATGGAAGTCCCAGACTTGCGTCACTACACGCAAGGAGCTCCCTACGTCCCTCCCCTCATAAATTAAAAACGAATGGTTTCCGCGGTCCAGGACTTCCATATAGGAGTTTTCTCGCCGAAATGAACAAGATACAATTCTTATAGAGTTTTTTGCGCTGATTAGGAATCTGTGCTTAATTTTTCTCCTAGACACACAGTTTTTGAGAAATTTGAGTTTGAAAAAAGACATATTTTTAGACTTGAAACAAATATTGTGATGTTATTATAAAAGATATTGAATTGATCTTTACGGCAAAAGATTCCTTAGACTTTCCCGAATGCAGAGATATCCAATATTAATACATTATGATTGTTTAAACATGTTTAAACGATCATTAAAGACGGAGAGACACCACTTTTGCACCAATTTTTGACGATATCTACTATTTATGAATGGATTTAGCATGAAATGCTCCAGAATTTTTGTCTTTACAAAAACTTAAAAATTTGCGAAAGTGACGAGTGGGGAGGGGGGGGGGGGTGTTGTTAACAAATTTGACATTTAAAAAAAAATGAGTACATTGTTGCAAAGAATATAAATTGCTATAAAACTTTTGTACGAAACATTTTTTCATATACCTCATATACCAGGGGTAGTTTCAACCTTTAAACTTCGAGATAACCCGATAATAAAAAATACGGGTGTAATAGTTTTTTATGGTCCATAAAATATCCAAAGCCTATCGAATTCGGTTGAGAATATCCTCGATCATTTACTTATAAGTCACTTTATACCGTTTCACTAAATTTTCGAAAATTCAAGGCTCTTGCCGGAACAGAAGATATCAACTCACAGGGCCCAACTTTTGCACAGTTCATATTACCCCAAGACACAACTTTCCGGCACTAGGGCCGAACGCCACACTTACTTTGGTGTTTTTCGGCTCGGCCTACCGTGTAATCGAAAATTTCTGGGTTCCGAAGAGAAAGTTTACCCTTTTAATCGATAGAAAAATTTCACACACACACGACTAAAAAGCTGAAAATAATTATTTAAATAAAAATTAATTTTTTTTAAAATACCACGATTTTAAAACGGACTAAAAAGTATAAAAATATGTTTAAAAAACGGACTAAAAAGTATAAAATAATTTTTCCTAGCCACGTACAGGTTCCTAACTCCATACAGATTTCTAACCCCATGCCCCATACAGATAGTCCTGAAAATTTGTGATAGTGAATTTTTAATAGCTATGAAAATACTTGTAAGATTTAAAACGAAAAACGTGGAGCGCATGCAATACATAGATAATTGATACATGAATTGTTCACCTAAGTCACTAACAATTTTATTGCATTACAAATGACATGAACTGTTGTGTGTGTTTTCGCAACCGCAGCTACTCTCTACACTCCTTAATATTATCTTGCGCCCCACGTTTTTCGTTTTAAATCTTACAAGTATTTTCATAGCTATTAAAAATTCACAATCACAAATTTTCAGGACTATCTGTATGGGGCATGGGGTTAGGAATCTGTATGGTGTTAGGAAACTACGTACGTGGCTAGGTATGTACGTGGCTAGGAAAAATTATTGTATACTTTTTAGTTCGTTTTTTAAACATATTTTTATTGAAATTATTTTATACTTTTTAGTCCGTTTTAAAAACGTGGTATTTTTAAAAAATTAATTTTTATTTAAGTAATTATTATTTTTTACCATTTCCAATCTTAATTTAGTTCTAAACATTACTAGACTGCAAGAAGTTTTACTTCTGCCGCGCCTGGTTTTCCAGGCGTATGTTTTTTTTTTAAATTTTTCCTGTGAAATGTTCAAGGTTCATAAGTGCCTAATGGATTTATAGAATAAATAAAACGTAACAATTACAAGCTTAGCTTAGTCTTTCGCGCAGAAAACGTCGAAAAAAAATCGGTTTTTATTTTTCTTAACTACGACGCCGCGGAGTTAATAATCTACAAAAATTCTATAAACAATGGCTAAAGAATTGTTTTAAAAATTCTTAACTTTTTAATCTGAGCCCAGTCTTTTTTTGTCACTCCAAACAATTGCAATTTTTGAAAACAAACTGCAGTTACCGGTCGAAAGTCTCAGAAATCGTGAAAAAGCTGCGATTTTCGCGATCTTTAATTGTTTGTAACTCATAACAACGTCAATGCTCATTTCGATGAAATTTTGTAAATAAGCTAATGTGAGAAAGTTAAAAAGATGAGTTTTTTAATTTCTTTTTGTCATTCCAAGTAATAACAAAATTACAAAAGTATTTTTGTGATTGTACAAGAAAACTAACATCTCATAACATCTCCAAAAAATTCAAGTCGTTTAGTCTTATTTCAGACGTTACAACGACGTTTCGAGAAAGTTGTCATTAAGACGTCGTGTGATATCTGGGTTGTATTAGGTTTTGAGGGCCACCAATTTTTTTTGTATTCAACACATCATTCTTCTGTAAAATGCTTATAAAGTACTTAAATAAAGTACAATCGAAGCATAATACCGCAGTAATCGGTACAGTTACCCTTTTAGTGAAAAAGTCGGGCGGTCTCGGACGGGCGTCCGTAACAAACGAACGCTCGGGTAGTTCGATACTGTCGCACGGTCCGATACTGTCGCACGATCCGATATTGTCGGGCAGTTCGATACAATTGCGATTTCGGACCCAGACCGACAATTTCGGGCAGTTTAACACCTTCAAACATTTTTTATATAAATTTAAATTTAATTAATTGTTTGTATAGTACTACCAAGCGTTTAGTACTATAGATAATGTAAATGCGTAAGGGAAACTAATTTCTATGTACAAAGAGAGAAACACAAAAAGTTTTAGATATTGTTATACATTTTTATATTACATTGGCATGTAGAAAACACAACTCCTGTACATTTTCAGGCAACGAAAACAATCGCTCACTTGTCAGTTGGGTTGCAGGTATTGTTCCGTCACGGAACCATGGCGGCTTCGATAAGTCCGTCGAAAAATAACTTTATGTTACGGACAACCATCTGCGAGTTTTTCATTTTCTCAATCTGTGCATTTCGTTTAACATCGAGCCATTATATTTTCTTTAGCAGACCGGTCTGCACCCAACATGCGGCAGTTAGTAGTAAAGTCATGTAGAAGGTCCGGGATTTACGCATGATTACATTAACCCTCGCAGGTATGAGAACCATACCATAAAGTTCCAAGGTTTAAAAAACACTTGGTGACCAGCTGCATCACTCCTGCCACGGACCCAGCGCGCTTCGGGCGCATTGGAAGAAGTGGTGACACGGGATTGGTCAATTTTACAATTAAGCTAATATTAGGAAACGCCTTACGAGGACCCACGCTTGGGAATGGTGTACGAAATTCGCCAAGAGTGGGGACTCAAGTCAATGAGGGTGGAAAATGCAGTTCAGCGAGTTAGAACATAATTTTCCATCAAACCGAAAACATTTCTGTCAAGCCGCGAGTCTATCAACCTTCTCGTCAAGATTATCGTCCGCGTACTCCACCACCGAATTACAATCAACGACGACAAACATTTATCACGAATGCGGTCGAAGATCAATTTAAAACTATTCGCACGCCACCGTCATACCCCTCATCACGAAGGCGACAGGTCCATTTTCAAAAATACTCGCCTCCAGCATCACCGCGCTTCGAAAGACGGAACTGGTATTGCCAGATAATATTTTGCAACTAAACTCAGTATCGCAAATCTTGTCGCATTATCTTTCCATCAATCTAAAATATTAATTTTTCGTGATACTACGCCTTCCGAAAAATAGCTCTGTATTTCTTGATTTTTGCGTGTATCGAAATTGCACGTTTCAATTTCCGGGTTACCTAACGTCTTATTAAAAAAGTCTCGTAATTTATTTAATGGTGTCCGTAATTGGTATAAACTTTTCAGCATTGCGTATGTGGAATTCCATCTTGTATCAACTTCCTGAACGAATTGCAATGCAGTGGTGACACGGGGTTCGTCAAGTACTTGATCGAAAAAAGAAAGTAACTATTGTTCTGCACTTTTTACGGAGTTGTTCATATTCAAAATTTTTCATAGCCGTTTTAATCGTTAATTGCAAACAGTGTGCAAAACACGGTATTCTGCTCCAACTATTGTAAGTGTTTACGGCTTTAACAATATTGCGTCCATTGTCGGTTGTAAAGAAGGCGGGTTTTTGTAAATCTAAATTCCACTCACTTCGACAATTTAACAATATGTTTTGTATATTCTTCTACGTGCGTCTCTCCTGAACATGATGTAAATCCAACATATAATAAACTAACCGAAAATCTTTTGTTGCATAATGAACTGTTAAAGATATGTAACTTTGAACTGCTCTGGATGTCCATCCGTCTGTCGTATATGCTAATATGTTACATCCTGTTAATAATGATATATGCATTATAATGAAACATATAAACTATAAACTTTACGAAATATTGTATAACATTCGTAAAGGAAAGAAAACATAATTCATAAAAATATAATTAACCTTCTTCTATGTCCGCAGATATTTTACTTCTTATTTGCGACTTCAAATTTTTATACATGTTTGGAATTAGTTCCCGTGAGAATGTTGTTCGACTAGGTATTTGATATCGTGGTTCCGCGATATGTAATAGCGACCGAAATCCAGAATCGTTCACGATACTACATGGTTGTAGATCCACTGCGATCATATTGGCTATTCCGTTTGTTAATTCCTTAGACCTAACTGAATTTTTGTCTAAGTATATAATATTTGTTTCTCTGTTACTACTCCTAGATAGCACAAAGCCGGCTGAAATGCGTCTTTCAGCCGCCTGCCGCAAGCTGTAAGTACGTCTTAAAGACGTACGTAAAGACTTTTTCTCGTCTTTCATTCGTCTTTAATTGGTCTTTGACACGTCTTTGTTACAAATGTTACGTCTTACATACCGCTTTTATACGACTTCTGCGCGACTTACAGACGCCTTTTTGTTTGTTAAAAAAGTCGTCTGAAAGATGTAGCTTTAAGACCTCTTTTTGCCATCTTTTTGTGTATCTTTTATACGCCTTTTTGGGGATCTTTCAGACAGCTTTTCAGGGGTCTTTCAGACAGCTTTTCAGCATCTTTCGGGGATTTATGTTATGTATCTTTTACACGTCTTTTTAGAGGTCTTTCAGGCATCTTTTAAGCGTCTTTCGGAGCATTTTTTAGACGTCTTTTTAGGGGCCTTTTGGGCTTCTTTTATGCATCTTTTACACGTCTTGTTACAGGTCTTTCAGGCATCTTCTAGAGCATTGATTATTACATAGTTAGGAATAAAAAAAAAAGTACAACGTTAATATTTTCTGTGATGTTATGCGCTGACACAGTAGAATACTAATAAAGTTTTTTTTTTATTCAGAGGGCTTTTTGAAACCTGTTGGTTTATTTCGGCTTGGACTTACAGTTTATTAAGGTGGGTTCCGAGAACCGCCCGAGCGACTACAGTTTTGTATCACTTGAGAAAAATCTCAGAGGTGACGGGGGGATTCGAACCCGGGACCACGAGATCGTAGCCGCGGGCCTCATCCACTTGAGCCACTGTGACTAATCAAGTTAACTTCATTTTCTAATTATTTCTGTGAAATGTTCAAGGTTTATCAGTGTCTAATAGGCTTACAGAATAAATAAAATATAACAATTTGAAGATCCACTTAGCTTTTCACGGGAAAAACGTAAAAAAAATCGGTTTTTATTTTTTTAACAACGGCGCACCTCTCTTAAAAATCTGAAAAAATTCATGAACGACACTTATAATAATATATCGGTACTGTAAAAATATAGAGGGCGTCAATTTCAAACTTCCATGTGAAATCTGTATTTTTTCGGTTTTTTGGAGGTTTTTGTTAAAGAACTGTTCGTGCTGACAGTTCAGTTTCGAGTAGATCGAAGTTTTATTATGGCTCGAATATTCGAGCCGTTCGACTCATTGATGACGTAAAAATGACGTCTGCAAAGATGCGACTTTTACACGTCCTTAAAGGCATCTTTTCTCAGACGTCATTTTGACGGCAGAAATGAGACGCATAAAAAGCACCTTTCTTCAACCGTCAAAACGACGTCTTTAAGGATGTCTTTAAGGACGTGTAAAAGACGCCACTTTGGCGACCGTCGTTTTTACGTCAGAAATGAGACGCAAAAAAGCCGTCTCCCCTCAGCCGTAAAAACGACGCCTCCAAAAAGACGCCTCCAAAAAGACGACTTTACAGATGTGTAAAAGGCGTCTTTTTGAGACGAAAGACGTAAAGACGTAAAAAAGACGAGAGAACGACGACTTAAAGTCGTACTGTGCTATCTGGGCTATTACTTGGCCCTACTTCTGTATTTTCTGTTGAAGTAACTATTCCACAATGCACAGTTTTTAAGTGACGCGTAAGCGAGGATGTGCAACTCTATTTTACTTTAAATTCCTTTAAACAATATAAAAATATATTACTATATCTAAAACTTTTTGTGCATAGAAATTAGTTTCCCTTACGCATTTACATTATTTATAGTACTAAACGCTTGGTAGTACTATACAAACAATTAATTAAATTTAAATTTATATAAAAAACGACAGATGTCGCCCGCACGCTACCTACTTTTAGGATTTCTATATCCCTACACTTTATTTAAATATTTTACATTCTTCCCCTTTGAAATAAAGAAAAAAAATGTAACGCAATGAACCAAACCCTAGGATTCGATCCCCAATCCCCTCACACATCTATCGTGCTTCGCACGCGGCAACGCTTTAGTCAGTATGTCGGCTAACATATGCTCCGACATCAAATACTCAATAACAATATCGCCATTTTGAATGGCCTCGCGAACAAAGTGGTGTCTTAAATCAATATGCTCCGTTCTTTGGTGATACATGGGATTTTCGGCTAACCTTTATGCACCAAAGTTGTCATTATACAGGGTGTCCCGAAATATCTTCAATTCCCGGAAATGGGAGGTTCCTGAGGTCATTTCAAGCGCCATTCTCCTTTTGCGAAATGTTGTCCGAGGCTTCGTTTGGGAGTTATTAACGAAAAACACGGACCAATCAGAGCGCGAGCTAGACCCGTGATGGCTGGCTTCGTGTGGCGCGCCAGGGGTTTCTACTTGGAGGAGCGTAGCGGTGCGCCGCGACGATGCATCGATCAAGAGAAGGAGTAGAAATTAAAACTCACCTATTCAGCCGTAAATCTACTTGCTGCTTCGAAATGTGGTTCACTGGGCCACTCGGTGACGAACTGCATAGCTGGCTTCAGGTATACGGCATTGTCCCGAACGGTAAAGGACGTACGGTCAGGTCAATGAACTGCACAGCTGGTGGTAAAACGACAAAATAAGGGATGTGCGGTCAAGTAAACTATCCGGGGTTCCACCTTCACTTTCCAAACGATAAATAAATCGTATGATTGTTTCATACTGATGCCATGAAATTTTTCCACACTCACGATCACTGTTCACATTTGTCAACACATAGCTATGCACTAATAACAATTGCAATATCACTTGTATTGCAGCACAAATCACAGTAATGAGGTATGCGATCAATAGACTTTTTTTGTGGGGAAATGCATTACGCATACCTCGGCCCCTGGGGGGAAAACCGAGGTTATGTGGTACTACCACAGGGAAGGGGGGCGCCGAAGGCGCGCCCGTCCCCAGTGGCTACCTACTAAAACCCCACACCCGCCTAAGCTAAATGGGAAGTGCCTGGATCACGCGAGTACTCAACAGGACACTTCCAAGCTATCACAAAATCCCGGGGGGCAGGGGTTAGCCTCCCCCACTACCTACTCCATAAGACCCCGGGCGGAGGGACCCGCCCGGTGTCCTCATCCCTGGGGCCGTCGAAATGGGCTTCCCGAGCCTCCGCTCGGTCCACCTACGGCCCCCGGTGTCTCCGTGCCCCGCCCGGTCTGGGTGACCCAAAGGTCCCCGCCCCGGCCAGGGCAGGAAGACGCCGACATCGGTAGGGAAGGGTCGTCGAAGGCGCGATCCGGCACGCCCCGACCCTCCCCACCCCAACCATCCCACAACCCCCAGAGATAATTGCTCGTCGAGGGAGACGGGCCAGCATCCCCAGCACCGGGATACCTCGGGGATGTCGACCGATCCCGGAGGGGAAACTAAATTCCCCCCCCCCCGGGGGAACCGGGGTCATCTCACCCCCCGACCCCCCCCCCCCTCTCTGCCCGCGTTCCGGGCAACAGACACCGCGAGGGGACACTCCGCAACGGACCCCTCTCATCTATTTCCCATTCCGAGGAGGGGTGGCTACCCCGTCGCGAGGAATTCCCCCGGAAGTCGCGCGGCGACCCCAACGCCGCCCCCCTCGTGGGGGCACAAGTTGGCTCGGGGACGCCCCCCGCACCCTCCCGTCCACAACTGCGCCTCTCCTGCGCCATACAGGAGGGGTTCTTCGGCGTGAAGGTCGTCCCCGCGGCCACTCCCTTCTCCCCGATCCCGGGTCCCTTTCCCGAGCTCTCTCCGCGGCCTCCTTCTCCGAGATAACATTCTCGGAGCAGGAGACCACCGCCTTCCACGACCTCTCGCTGGCGAGCAGGTGATCGAACATGACCGCCAGCGAGAGGTCCCACCCCCCACTGCAGCTCTCAGGACACGGCGCGGACTTGCCCACGCAGGGCATTCCTCTATGGTATGCCGCGCCGTGTCCTCCTCCTCGCCGCAGTGGTGAGACTGCGCAGTTGGCTCCCGCCAAATCCGGTGCGGGAACTCACCAAAGCAACCATGCCCGGTGAGCACCTGCGTGAGGCGGAAGGTCCAGATGAACCGACCCCTGCACCATCTTTCAAAGATGGGCAGGAGTGCCCGAACTACTGGGCGCGGTGAAGAGGCAAGCAACTGCCTCCACCGCGCCAAGGTGTTCATCCGGGCCAGGCGCCTTGCAGTACCGACCTCCTCCATCTCCCTGGCCGAGAGTTCCTCCCCTGGTGGACGACGGAAGCACTCCTCCGCCTCCAAATGGAAGGGAGGAATCCCGGCCAGGAGTCCCGCCACCTCACCGGAGATGGTGCGGTACCCCCGTATGGTCCGGAGTGCCAGCCGACGCCGCACTCTCTCAAGGAGAACTTGGCTGTGCCGGCTGGCCTCGAGCGACCGGAACTATACGGGGGCCCCATATAGGGCTATAGACCGCACCACCCCCGTATAGAGGCGGCGCACTCTCGTCTGAGGCCCGCCGATGTTGGGCAGCAGCCGCCCTAATGCGGCCGCTGTCTTCTCCAATCGGGGGGCCAGGAGGTCGAAATGCCTGTCAAAGCGCAAGCGGCTGTCAACATTTAGGCCCAAGTATTTAATACTGGGCCCAATGTCGACCGTTGCCTCAGCGACACGGATCCGCAGGTCCTGACCGAATGGAGGCCGCCGCCACCGAAGCGGTCCATACAACCATATTGCCTCGGTCTTTGCGGCGGCCACGGTCAGGCCCATTTCTCGGATCCGTCCAACAACACAGTCCAGGGCGGACTCCACGAGGTGTCTGGTTCACCTCCAGTCCTCCCCCTCTGCGAATACCAGAGGCAGGGGGAAGGACTTCCCGCAGTACAGCATCATATCCTAGGTTCCACAGAAGTGGCCCTAAGACCGACCCCTGTGGAACCCCGCGGTACGTCTGCCTCTGATGTACAACATCACACCGGCCGGTGAACACCACCTCCCTCCCGCGGAGATAGTCCCGAACGACTTCCCGGAGATAGAGGCGGAAAGGGAAATATACCAGTGCCCCCTCCATCTCCTTCCTGGGCAGAGTGTTGAAGGCGTTGGTGATGCCCAACGACACAGCGATCAACACCCTGCCCCGAGCGACAGCCGACTCCCGGAGGAGGCGCAGGCGCTCCAGCGCATCTAGCGTGGAGCGACCCCTCCGGAAACCAAACTGGCTGTCGCTGAGGTCGGAAACACCCCGCGACAGGTGCTCGAGGAGGCGGGCAGCTACTATTCTTTCGAATAGCTTGCCCGCCTCGTCGATCAAACACACCGGCCGGTAAGCAGAGGGAGACTCTGCGGGCTTACCCTCCTTGCGGAGGAGAACCAGACACGCTCTTTTCCATTCTATGGGGAAGGTACCCCGGCTCAGGTGCGCATCTATTACGCACCTGAAGGCCGAGCTGAGGACCGCCAAGGCAGAGGCCATTATACGGCCGGGGACTCCATCAGGGCCGGGGGCTTTTTTGCCGCCTTCCCGGAGTCTCCGAATGGCCTCAGACAGCTCCCACTCAGAGACCCGGAGTTCGTCCGACCAGCCTAAGTCGGCCAGACGTGGGGCGCTTACCACCCCCTCATCCCCCTCATCGGCGAGAGGGAAGAGGGTGTCCATAATGCGCCCCAGAAACTCCGGGTCAACCCTCTCCGTGATCGGGGACGCCCAAGGGCGGAGCTTCCCAAGTACCGCCTTATATTGGCGCCCCCACGGATCAACCCTGAGGGTGAGCAGGAGCTCGTCCCACGCCTTCGCCTTGGCTGCGGCTATCGCACGCTTGAGGGCCTTAGCCGCCGACCTGTACACTACGTACAGATCTGCGACCCTCGACTCCGGATCACCGCCCAAGAAATGGCGACGTCGAGCGCGGGTGTATTGACGACGGGCGTGGCTGGCCACCACGCGTAACTCCGCCAGCTTGCTCGGCCACCAATACACTGCCTTCCTAAGGGGGCCGCCATGGTTCCGGGGCATCGCAACGTGACAAATCATTTGTAACGTTTCCCGGAACCAAGCGACCGCCTCCTCACCGCGCTCCCTGGCCTCAGAGAATAACGGCCCTCATCAGGTCCCCGTTTAGTCGCGACAGGGCCCATCTGGGCGCTGTACGGGTGCCACGGCGGAGGTGTCCTGGCGGGTCTATGGCCACTGCCACGTCCATCAGAACGTAGCAGTGGTCCGAGAGGGTCTCCCTCTCCCAGACCCGCCAATTGGACACACAGCGCGAGGCGGAGGCCGTCGCGAACGAAACGTCCACAATCGAACAGCCATTCCACCTCACGCAGGTTGGGACGGAGCCCCGGTTTAACAACCGGAGCTCCATCCTCTCCGCCCAGTCCACCAGGGCTCGTCCACGGGCGTTGGCCCCCGGGTTATCCCACAACGCCGACCTGGCATTGAGGTCTCCCAGGACCAATACCGGACTGCGGCGGTAGGGGGACAACATGTCCCCCAACCGGTCCTGGTATCGCCCAAATTCATCGGAGCTACTATTCGATGAACTGTAGCACCCAGCGACTAAGCACCTTCCCCATTTAACTAACACTACCCCCCTGTCCCGGTCGACCCCGGTGCAGGGGGGGGGGCGCCTTGTCACGGCGGCTAACAATCGCCACGGAGCCCTCCAAGTCCCCAAACCAGTGCGGCTGCCCAGGGACATCGTAGGGTTCCGTGGCCACCCCCAGGCCAACCTCCCACTTCGCCAGGCACTGGACCATTAGGTCCTGCGCCCGGCGGCAGTTGTTGAGGTTGGCCTGGAGCACCAACCAGGAGGACCTATGGGCCATTATTGGTGCCCACAGATCCTCCCGTCTCAGCCGCCTGTGGCGTTGGGGCAGTGGGGGAAACAGTATCCCCCACATCCGCCGCAGACGGCTCAACCTCCATCATTGTGGAGGGGGAGGGGGTGGGGGGCTGGGCATTCTTACCTCTTCACCGCCAGCAACTCCCCCCGCAAGGCATCTAGGGACTCCTGGAGCCTCTCCATTCGCCGGAGGAGGACGGCGTTCTCCGCCCGTAGCTCCCGGTTCTCCGCCTGCACCTTGTCCCACAAGGCAACAGGCGGACCCCCATAGTTAACTGCGGCGGCGCCGTCTCGTACAGGCTGCAGGAGGGACACGGTCGGGGAGGGGTAGAACCCCCTCCTCTCCAGCTCCCTTACAGCCGCCTCAACCTCCCGGGCCGAATCCCGGAGATCCCGGATCGCCGTCCCTGACAGATTGCCAGTCTTTCTGGCCGTCTCATCCACGATCCTACTGGCCTCAACGGCCAGGCTGGCAATCTGTCCGGGGAGCAAACCTCGCATCTCCTGTTGCCTCTCGGCAACTAAAGGTGCTTTGCCGCGAAATTTGCGTTTCTGACCCCCAGTGTCCTCGGGCAGAATCGGCGAAGCTGGACGCTTCCGCGACGCCCGGGAGGCCAAGGAGGCCACCGACCTCGCATCCTCCTCCTGCCCCATCGTGTTGGGGTCGGGAGCGACGAGCCGCGCCAGAGAGACTTTGCTGAGTCGGCTGTCCCTCGAGGACTCTCGAGAGACAGCACGCGAACCCAGCCGCGTTCTCGGGCGAGCTCGTACCGCCTCCACCTCGCTGGGTTCAGGTGTCCCTAAACGAGGCACCTGAACCCTGCTGCCTAACTCAACTAACGCTTCCGGGCACGGCACCCCGCTCCGAGACTTTTCGTCGCTGAACATTTCATTATCATCGCGGACTTGGTTACTACCCCCCCCCCCCCCCCCATTTCTGGGGGCCCTCACTCATCACCCAATGTCAAAACTACCGATAACGGGTGCTCCTCCGCCGGTATCGGAGTCCCGACGGAGGGCCTACTACACTCCCGGGGGCGGCAGGTACCGGGAGGTCGTCAAACGCTACCGACGGATGCATCCATCCGCCCACCCCCGGCGCTTACTCCGGGGGTGCCCCTCTGGCCCCGTTGCGTATAGCACAGAGGTTAGAGACTTTTTTATAGAGGTTTATCCTCCTCGAGGGCCGGCCGGTTGAGGCAAGCCCCCGTTCTGGCGAAACATGACCACCAGTTTATGGTATGCGGCCCTGGACAGACAACTTGCTGCCCAGGACACGTGTGCGGCGGTTTTCACTCCTACTCCGTGTGAGCCTTTCCGGCAAGGGAAGCCCTGCCAGCATCACAGAAGCTACTTCCCGCCGCTCTCGGGTGGACACTGCCTTGCTGCGCAGAAGGCGCAGTACAAAGCGAACAGCAGTGCCCTGAATGCGATTGCCATAAATTGTAGTCTTCCAGCGATCCCTCTCGTATCCTTTTTTTTCGTCTGTCCACCCCGTCGTTTTCGTATGCATGCTACAGCGTGCATTTTCAGTGTCGTTCGAGTCGCGGTATAGAGAACATCTCCAAAGACTAGTCAATTCTAAGTTCACTGTTGCTACAATGTGTGTTTCTAGTAGTCATATTTATACTAATCACTAGACTGCGGATTTTTATGCAAAATGAAAGTTGGTTTCTGCTATTGCAAGGGACGGGAGCCAGACGGATAGTTGATTTTTACTTTGATCATTTGATCTTGTAGAAAATAATACTTTGATGTTTTTAAATTATTTTAATCTTTCTACTGTTTTAAAATGCACTTACTCATTTTTGACCGCATATCCGTTAGGTTGTCGTTTTACCACCAGCTGTGTAGTTCGTTGACCTGACCGTACGTCCCTTACCGTTCGGGACAATGCCGTATACCTAAAGCCAGCTATGCAGTTCGTCACCGAGTGGCCCAGTGACACACATTTCGAAGCAGCAAGTAGATTTATGGCTGAATAGGTGAGTTTTTATTTTCTACTCCTTCTCTTGATCGATGCATCGTCGCGGCGCACCGCTACGCTCCTCCAAGTAGAAACCCCTGGCGCGCCACACGAAGCCAGCCATCGCGGGTCTAGCTCGCGCTGTGATTGGTCCATGTTTTTCGTTAATAACTCCCAAACGAAGCCTCGGACAACATTTTTCAAACGGAAAATGGCGCTTGAAATGACCTCAGGAACATCCCATTTCCGGGAGTTGAAGACATTTTGGGACACCCTGTATATAGTTATTTGTTCCATTTCTTTTAACCCAATTTCCGAAAGAAAATTCTTTACATAAATCCCATCCTTGGTAGCGTCCGCTAAACCCAAATATTCCGCCTCAGTCGAAGATAATGCTACTGTTCTTTGCTTTCGCGATTCCCAAGCAATCGGTGCTGCACATAATACAAAAACGAACCCTGTGTAGGAATGCCTATCACTCACACAATTGGCCCAATCCGCGGCTACATATCCCTTCATATGTTCCGTATCACTCTTAAAAACTAACCGATATTGGATGGTTCTCTTGAGGTAGCGTAACACTCCTCTTGCCGCGTTTCAAAGGACATAACTGTATCTATTATTAAATTGACTTAAGTGACTTATTGCAAATACCGGTCGAGTCGTCACAGCCAAGTACATTAAGCATCCTAAAAATTCTCTATAAGGTTGTGTTTCACATTCTCTCGATACATTACATTTACTTAACAAACCAGGATTTCGAACCAGTTTCGCATCGCTCATGTTGTACTTTACTATCAGTCTTTCGATATATTTACTTTGGCTAATAATGTAATTATCTCCATCTTTGGTAAAATTTATACTTATACAATACTTTACTAAACGTAACTCTCTTAACTCCATACTGGACGATAATTTTTCTTTAACTTCAACAATAGCCTTAACATTATCGGATATAACTAAAATATCACCTACATATAGAACTAGTAATAATATACTTTTCTTTTCCTTTTTATAATATTTACAGTAGGGTGGACCTTATTTTTCGACTATCGAATTTTTTGTGGGAAATCCCGCAGAATGGTGCCACTGGACGAAAAAATAATCTGTGTGAAATTTGAAATTGATCAAATAACGGGAAATGGTGCCGCATTGACTTTGAAAATTTTTTAATTTTGTAACTCGCTTTTCTCCACTGCTGCATATTATAAGTATATATATTTATATATCGTTGAATTTGTCATTTTACGCACTATAACAATATAGAAACAAAATGTAATATTTATTTAAAAAAAAATTCGTGACGTTGAAATTTCAAAAATTGAAATTTAAAAAATTTCTTTTTCTTTTGCATTATATTTAATTTATTAAACAGTACAACTTTTGTCTAAAAATTTTTTTTATATTTTTACAAGTAGCTAAGATATATATATATATATTGTTTAGAGAATAGTAGTAAATAGATTTATTTTTCGCCTTTCGGCCTCAAAATGGGGTTACATGTGGTGTGTGTAAGTGTATCAGGGTCTGTTAACTCAATTCATGTAGTTTCACTATATCTTTTG
This sequence comes from Lasioglossum lativentre, assembly GCA_916610255.1. Lineage (NCBI taxonomy): Eukaryota > Metazoa > Arthropoda > Insecta > Hymenoptera > Halictidae > Lasioglossum > Lasioglossum lativentre. The sequence goes on along the minus strand of OU744359.1, from coordinate 26,771,176 downwards.
CCTTCCTCTTGTGTTTCTTTTCTCCTCCTTTTTTCCAGAACCATACGCATCCATTCCGCTCCTTCTTCCTCTCCCTTTAAAATACCTCTTATCGTTGCATTTTCCTTTCTCAACTTCTTACATTCTTGGATCATGTGTCTTAGCGTCTCCCTTGCTCCTTTACAAAATCTGCATACCACCTCTTTTTCATCCTTCCAGTACTTGCTTCCCCTCTCTTCAATTTCCACATCTAAACCTTGCGATCATGGCTTGATCTCTTCCTGTGTAGTCTCCGTTTAGGTAATTGGCCCTCTGGTTATCCCTAATTTCTGCGTAGTGTACATTGTATCTGCTTCCTATTACTCTGTCGTATTGCCATTGAACCTGCTCTGCTCTATCTCTTTGTGCTAGTTCCACGTCAAACTCTTTTCCTCTCCCTCTCTCTATTTCTATTTCCTGTATGTCAGCCATTTTTTCCCTATAATGTGTGTCTCTCCTTTCCTCCCATTTCGATTTTTTCTCTTTTAGCTTCGCATCTATTTCCCTCCAGCATTCTTGAACTATTTTGTTTTTGTTCAAGCGTTTCGTTTTTTCCTCATACCTTATTGCTCTTTTCCCCGCTTCTATCCTTACTTTGTCCGTCTTTGTTTCTTCCAAAATTAAGTATGCTGGTGTGTTGAAGTCCAGGCTTAACGTCCATCTTATGAATTTCTCCTGAATTTTCTCTACTTTTTCTTCTTCCGTCCATCCCCAGATTTCTGACGCGTACAGCAGTATGCTCTTCACTGTGCTTGTGAATATTCTCATCCTTCTTTCAAAGTTGTTCTTGAACATTCTTTATCCTATACCCCATATCTGCGCCATTGCTATTCTAGCCTTCTTTGTAACTTCCTTTATGTGCATCTCTCTGCCACCGTTTTTCTGGAAATTATACCCTAAGTATTTGAATTCCTTAACTTCTTCCAGGCTGGTCCCTTGCCAGCTCCATTCTTCTTTCTTTTTCTTTCCTCTTCCTTTATGAAAAATTAACACTTTGGATTTCTCCGCGTTCAGTTGCAACCCTTTCCTTTCAAGATATTTTCCAAATCGTCTTACCATGTCCTTAAAGTCCTTTGGCTCATTTGCTAGTAACGCTATATCGTCCGCGTAAGCTAGAGTCCAGATTTTTTCTTTTCCTACTGTAACTCCTCCAGCTTGATTTTTCCTCATAGTTTCCTCCAGATCCACTATGTAGATTGTAAATAGAGTTGGACTCAATGGGCAACCCTGTCTTACCCCTTTTGTTGTCCAGAATCCAGATGTTATTTCTTCGTTTACTTTTATCGTGTTTCTTGTTTAGCTATAAATTTCTCCGATTCTCAGCCTCAGGCGTTTACTTATTGCCATTTTTTCCATTATGTTTTGGAGTTTTAGTCTATCCACTTTGTCGAATGCCGCGCTTAGGTCTGCGAAAAAGGTATACAGCTTCCCTCCTTTTTTCTGTATTTCCCTGTTGGATATATAGTTCAGAATGAAGATGTTGTCTATTGTCGACCTACCGCTCCTGAATCCTGCTTGTGTTTCTGGAATTATGTTGTTCTTCTCCAATTCTCCTTTTAATTTTTTTTCCAGGACCATAGCATATATCTTGTACGCCGTGTGTAGGATCGTTATTCCCCGGTAATTGCTCACCCTTTCTCTATCTCCTTTCTTAAATATTGGTGAAATCACCCCTTCTCTCCACCTCCCCGGAAATCCTTCTCCCTTCCACACTTTGTTGAAGATTTCTGTGATCCTTTTTACTATTTTCCAGTTACCGTAAATCCAAGCTTCGTTTTCTACTTTGTCTTCCCCCGCTGCTTTTTTCTTTTTTAATTTCCTGATTTGTTCTTTCACGTCTGCTTCTGTTATTTCTGTTGTTTCTTCCAGTTCTCCTACTTCTTGTTTGCAGTCTACGCCTTCTAGCAATATTTTGAAATGGTCCTTCCATTCTTTTAATTCTATTTTATTACTGATTCCAATTCTTTTCTTTCTTACTTTATTTATATATTCCCATATTTGGTTTTCTCCCTTTAATTGTCTTATCTCCTTCTTTACATTTTCTTGTAATTCTCTTCTCCGTTCTTCGCACACTTTTTTGTATTCCCTTATTTTCTTCTGGTAGTCTTCTTTGTCTCCTTGTCCCCTTCTCCAATTCCTCAGAGCTTTCCTAGCTTCCCTTTTCTTTTTTGTACAATTCGAGTTCCACCACTTAGAGCTACCCAATTTCCATTTCTTGATTTTTACTTCCTCTTTCCGTACTGCATTATTTATTTTTTCAACCATTTCTTCTACCATTTCATTTACCTCCCTCCTATTAAAGTTTATTTCCACCTCCCACCTTTCCACCTCCCCTCCTGATCTCCTTCTCTCTCTCTCTTTATATTTCCTCTATATATTTCAACAACCAGCGGCATATGGTCTGACTCTACTCTTTCTTCCACTGTAAATTTCTTTATGTCTTCTTTCGCCTCTACATTTGTCATTATATAGTCGATTACCGTGCTTCCTCTCGGTCCTGTATATGTATACTCTCCTTTTTCATCTCCCTCCATGTTTCCGTTCAGAATATTCCATCCTCTTTCCTCGACTGTCTCTAATAATAACTTTCCCTCCGTGTTTTTAACTTCGTCTTTTGATCTCCTTCCCTCATGTTTTTCTTCTAATCTAAAATCGCCTCCTTCTTGTCCACTTCTTGCATTAAAGTCTCCTCCGATTATCAATTTCTCTTCTTCCTCCTCCTTTATTATCTGAAACAGTTCTTCTTTCGTCTTCTTCATATCTCTGTTGTATACTGTAATTATTCTCCATTTTTCATTTTGTATCTTTATTCTTCTCTCTTCTATATTTTCCGTTCCCTCGGTCGCTTTATCCTCATCTATTCCTTTTTTTACACTGTACTGCCTTTTGCCGTGCTTTCGTTGTTCTTAAACGCTCTGCGGGCCTCCAATGATTTTGAGGTTCCCCGTGCTCGGCCGGTTCCAAAAATTCACTTCTTTCAGCCCACCATCCTCTTTCCACATAAATGTCTTCTCATTGATTTTCACTTTCCTGTACCCTACCTTAACCTTTGCCCCTTTCTCCCTTTCTGTCTTGGCAAGCTCTTTAATGTTTCTTTGTATGTCTCTTTCCGTTTTCGTCAGATCATTATCGATGAACAGCCTCTTATCTTTCAGAGTATTCTTATTATTCATTACTGCTCTTTTTTGTTGGAAGTTACTTAGCTTAGCTATCAGTCTCCTACTTTTCTCTCCCCTTCCTACCCAATATGCTTCCCCGATCTCTGCCACTACCTGTAATTCGTTCCTTAACACATATTCCGCCGTTTCCTTCGGTGTTTCTTTGCGCGGAAGGTCTTCCCCCCATAGAGTGATATTATTTCTTCTCTCTCTTTTTTCTCTGCCCTCCTCCTTCCTTTCAAGTCCTTCCAGTCTTCCTGTCATCCTCTCTGCCAGATCCTTCTTTGCCTCCAGTACTTCTATCCTTCCTCTCATTTCCTTTCTTTCCCTTTCCCATATCTCATCCCTTCTCTTCCATTCTTCCCTCAGATCCTGCATTCCCTGCCTCAACTCTTTATTATCCTGCCTCAGATCTCTATTATCTTTTCTCAGTTCTTCCATGTCTTTCTTAACTGCTAGCATTACTTCCATCAATTTGTCTAACTTTGCCTCTTCCATATCTGTTAGCTGCTTTGTCTTCTGGCTGTCCGCTATTTCCTCAGTTCCTTCCTCAGCCTCCGATTCCCTTCTCCCCTCCCTTTTAAGGATTCTTCTTCTATTTCCTTTTCGGCCACCAACCTTGCCTTCTCCAACACGTTCTCCCTTTTTCTCTTGAAAGAGTTCAAAATCGAGCCTTCGCTGTTCGCTCTTCTTCTTCCCAGCTGTTCTGCCAACGATGGTCTGCCCCTTCCTCTCGCTTCCTTTTTCTCTTCCTCGCCTGTGCCTGCCTTGCTCATTAGGATCTCCGCTCTTCTTTACCTACTGCTGTCTCCGCTTTTTCTTCTAACTTCTCCCGCTCCCACTAGGTGTCACTTATGCTTGCCACGTGTCTGACTTCGTGCACTCGTGTCGCACTTTCACTTCACTTCTGCACCTTCTTTCTCACCCTTCGAACCTTTATTGCTGTCGGCTAAACAGCTCACCGGAAGCTTGATTGCATATCTCTCTTTCCACCTAGCCTCGTATTTTTCTGCGCACTTTTACCACACTTTTCACCTACTTTTCGCCTATATGCTCAACACACTTTCTGCTGCCAACACACGTCACGTGGTTCCCCCTATTGTTTAGAGAATATTGTTAACATATATATAACAATGGCCCGCCAAACTAATCTTAGGATCTGTAGGTAGAGTTTAGTGGTGCGCGTGATTTGGTTTTCGGGAACTCGATCGTTATTTGTAAAACTAACTAACGCGACGAAGTTGTAATTGGTATTGATCTTTTCGTTGCGATGGAAAATTATGTTCTGACTCGCTGAACTGAATTTTCCGCCCTCATCGACTTAAGTCCCCACTCTTGGCGAATTTCGCAGATCATTCCCAAGCGTGGGCCCTCGTAGGGCAGTTTCTAATATTTAGCCTAATTGGAAAATTGATCAACCCTGTGTCACCACTCCTTCCAATACGCCCGAAGCGCGCTCGGTCCGTGGCAGGGGTGATGGAGCTGGTCACCAAGTGTTCTTTAAACCTTGGAACTTTATGGTACGGACAACCATCGGCGAGTGTTTAATTTTCTCAATCTTTCCATTTCGTTTAACATCGAGCCATTATATTTTCTTTAGCAGACCGGCCTGCACCCAACATGCGGCAGTTAGTAGTAAAATCATTTAGAAGGTCCGGAATTTACGCATGATTACATTAACCCTCGCAGGTACGAGAACCGTACCATAACGAGACCGTAACTTTTGAAGCTCCCCAAATTAAAAATTTTATGACAGGCAAAGCCAGATGCTGGTCAACTCTAAAATTAAAGCTAGCATAAAAATTAGTTTCTCTAACGAGTAAATTACGTTACGACCACTGCCCGACGAAAACACGCGGGGAAAGACACGGTCAACGCGTGTTTGAAGGAACTTCCTCATACTAAATCATAATATCGCACCTTGATGCAGCCCAGAAGTCACTACATACTGTGACGTTGCAAGTTTGCAGCGTCCCTTCCCTACCCCAAGAATAGCGAAAAGAAAAACCGAGTTACGTATGGACCGGGCCGATCCTGTCTCGAACCACGAATCCGCACGCGGAAAAGCGAGCGTTCCCCGAGGAAACAAAAATACCGAAATTCCAGCTGACGCCCGATACGTTTGCCGAGTACGGCTAAGTTGCAGGGGCGTATCATCAGGGCGACGAGACCGCCGAAAACTCCCGAAGCAGGAAACCAAGGCAAGGAGCGCCCGAAATCTGAGAAAGGCCGAACAACAATAGTCCGTGCACGGGCGAATATAAAAGGAGTCAAAACACACGGGCCAATCAACCCGGAGGCGCCGACGTGGGACCAGAACCCCTACCGAACATCGTTCTTTTCGCGATCCCGTCGTCGCCTCACCCCGCTTAAAATGGGGTTCTAGCGTGGGTGGTGGACGAGACACCTGAGAGGGAACATCCTCACCGGTCGTTTATCGCAACCGGTAATTTCGCGAGTAATTCTCGGGCTCCTAGGTTCCGTTAGGACACGGCCCTGCGTAGCGCTAGATCGCCAGCGTGAAGTACGCCACTAGGGAATTTCGGCTAGGTCGCTAGAGTGGGGGGAACCAGAATCGATACGCGCCGTGGCGAGAATCGAAGGAATCACTGTCGTACCGGCTCGCATCGCGAGAGTGCCGCTCTGTTTTGATACCGAAAGATCTCGTACGTTAGATTCCGCGTGCGGAGAGTGCCGGTGTCGAGAATCCCGACTATCGAGGGAAGGAAACACAGCCGTCCTATTACTTCCGAAGGACACCGATTCCGAGTCACGGTAAGTCGACAGTGATTCCGTAAACTCGTCTACGAGCGAGCTCGTTAATTTCGCGGGGGGCACGAGCCGATCGCCGACTCTGTCCCCGATATTCGCGTGTGCCGAGGCGCTTCCCGCCTCGTGCCCAGGGCTCGTACCGATCCGACGGTACTTTGAGCCGATTCAAGAGGTTCCCTTCCGTTAGCATATCGGAAGTTTTCCTCGGGAGAACCGACAGCGTCGTGAGATAGCTCCGTTTCGCGGACATTACAGTACGCGTTTCGCGAAGGTAGGAATCGCCATTTCGCGGGAATTAGATATCGCTTAGATCGCGCGAGCCGTTACCATCTCGTTCGCGGAAACTTTCGAATTTCCCGAGAACGATTGCGACAGTCGCGACCCGTGCGACGAACGTCTTCGCACGTCGACAACCGCGCGCTGCGAACCTCCACCTTATCGCAATCCTGTACAAGGAGCGCGGGCTCCCGGTTGCGGCCACGTGGCCGCGCGCCTGTAATTATTGACGACTAATTAAATGACTGAGAGCGAAAATCGAATTCGTTAATTTCGCCTGTGAGATCCGCCCTGCCGTGAGGGCTGTCCCCGCTATTCCCGTGTCCGAACTTCCGACTCCTCGCGCCTCCCTCTCGACCTCGCGCTTCTCGATATTCGGCCTTCGCGTCAGCTGACCCGCGAGCAAACCGAGAGAACGTTTCGTGCGGTACCCTTCCGGTACCTGGCGCCCGAACTTGTCGAATCACGTCAATCTTGATCGAATTTCGAGAGGTGCGTTTGTCCCGGGTGGACCGCGTCCGCACGGCCGCGCGCGGCCCGGCCTCAGCGCCTATAAAATCCCGGAAGTTGCCGTTCTTCCCCGTACTCGGTCCGACGGAAAAAGGGCAACGTGACAAATTGGCGCCCGAACAGGGACCTCTCTCTTGTAAGGGTTTTTCCGAGAACAGAGAGAGGCACGGTAATAGCTAGGGACTCTCACAGAAAGGTCGCGGTCAGTTTTCGGGAATCGCGTATTCGACGAAATACAAAGGACTATCTCTCCGACGCTGTGCTCGGAGACCACGCTCAACCACGTTTCGTAACGTCTAGCGTTTTCTCCGTGCGTACCTCTCGACGGAGGAAAATTTACAACGAGCCAGCTCGACAGTATTATTGTAAAATAAATTGTATAATTTGGAAAATTTTGTAAATTTGTAAATTATGTAAGGGTGTGTACGTTTTTCGGTGTTGGGGCAAATATCGTGGCCCTTTCCAAAATTCCCATCCGAGAAACCGTTAACGTTTGTAATTGTTAGTGACATTGTCGTGTACCGCGTATTGTCGTACGGGAGATTCCTGTAGCATTAGAGTTGTTATTGCTCCAATAATAGGCGTTGTCGATAGCGCTATGTGGTACGCGTTCGGAAAACACGCGTAAGAGAATTCGTGTAGGTCGAAGAAATCGGGTTTCGTGTTACGGGTAACAGAGAACAACGGTTCCGTGCGAACTAAGGTGTCCGGACAAGTCGCGTAAACATCGCGCTGTATAGTTCGCGTTAAAAGGCCTTGAGTCAAGGGGGACCTGGTATTAACCGTGACGCGAAGAAAAACAAACTTCGCAGTTTCGAACGACATACCGGGTGACGGAAAGATGTACACCAGCTCGAAGGTTTGGAAGGATGACGATCGGTCGGAATATAGCGAGTGCGACGGAGAGGGGTACACCGGGCCGACTGTAAAAAGCGACCCGGTGGACCTCAGCCCGCACCGAACTGTAACGACCCTGCAAATACCGACTCCGCGGCGTCGTCCGACCCAAGGTTTCGAAACCGGTGTTTCCGTGCCCCCGAGTACCAAGGAAGAGCCGAGCCCCGTAGTAAAGAGAGAGAAACCGCTAACGGCCTACGAGGTGGTACGAAAATGGCAGCTCAAATTCTCCGGAGAGGCGGGGGAAGATTCAGAAATGTTCTTCACCCGACTCACGGATTTGCGAAGGGTTTCGAACCTTCAAGACGAGGACCTCCTACGCTGTTTGCCGGTTTGTCTCTCGGGCGTTGCAGCGCTCTGGTACTCCACCTGCCCCGTAATGACCACGTGGGACGAATTTACCGAAGAATGGCGTCTAAATTTCCGCGATCCGGATTACCAAGAACTTCTCGAGCACGATCTCCGCGTGCGGAAACAGGGTCCGGACGAACCTGTACGCGATTACCTCACGTACATGAAGGTTATGATGCAGCGATTGCAGAAACCGTGGCCGGAAGAAAAGAAAATGAAATTAATCTATTGGGGCGCGCGAGATGAATTGCGGGCAGTAATACCGCTCGCGTCGTTAAATACGGTACGCGAATTAGAAATAAACATGCGAGAAGCCGCGCGGCATCTCTCTCCCGGAACCGTTGACGTTTATCGCTCTCCGTTCCTCGCGAATAAAGAATTTGATTACGATCCGCGGAGATACACGAAGAAAACGAAAAACCTAGGTCGGGAAAAAGCCCATTGGACGTCGAAATATGAGACCGTAAATCGTATCGCCGCAGCCGAGAGTACCGACAGCGAGGAAGAGAGATACCGCGCCGGCCCCTCTCGTTCCCGCGGAGCCCCTACCACCGAACGCTCGACCAACCGACCGCGCCCGAAACCGGCGCGTATGACGCGCGGCGAGAACAGCTGGGAAGGCCCGACGGTTGCAGGTACCGGTCGCGCCGTCAAGTCGCCGGACAACCAACCGACGGCTGACGACACGTGCTGGAACTGTCAAAAGCCGGGCCATCGATCGCGAAATTGTCGTGAAAGACCGCGAATCCATTGCTACCGATGCGGCGAACAGGGGGTAACCTCGAAGCAATGCCGTCGGTGCAATCGGAACGCGGGAAACGAACGAGGGAGCCGCTCGTAAGAGCCCGATCGGCTTCGCCAAAATTATTAACGGCTCCGGAAAAACATCTGTCGGCGTCGCGAGAATTATTACCTCTCTCGGACGAAAAATTATCGGTACCGTATGTTTTGATTTCGGCGCGCGTAAGCGAACAAAGTGTCGAGCGCGACCGCGCGCCTCGACCGTCGCTTCTCGTAATCGACGCGCGTATCGGAAAACATGTCGTAAAAGCCCTAATTGATTCCGGTTCTTCGATATCGTTCGTAAGTCGCGCCGTTTTAAATTTAATCGGAGATGCAGCCCAGATATCAGCAGCTGAGCGACCGTGTTATTTTCTTTTGGCCACGGGGGCAGTCGATCGCGCGACCGTACAGGCACGTTTTAAATTGCGAATCGGAGACCAGACCCACGAAATTCTCGTACGCGTTCTCGATAATTTAGTCAATTCCGTATTATTGGGAATTGACGTAATCGCAAAATTCGGTATCGTAGTCGAATACCATCGAGCCGTGTGGTACTTCGCGTCGCGACCACGTGTCGAATTTCCCTTCGGCAGAACAATGAGCGAGCCGCTCTGTTGTGGCCTACAGATTTTAACGGTCAACGAAAAGGAGCGGCTACGGAAATTTTTAAAACGCGAAATGAAAGATTTTGCGGGAGTACCGGGCGTAACGGACTTGACCATGCACAAAATTGATGTTGGCGATAATAAGCCAATTAAACAACGTTATTACACGGTTTCACCGAAAGTTCAGGAAGCGATCTATAAAGAAGTAGATTCGTTACTGGCCACCGGAATTATCGAGCCGTCAGAAAGTGAATGGTCAAGCCCTATCGTCATGGTCAAGAAGCCAAATGGTACCTATCGGTTTTGTTTAGATTTTCGCAAGGTCAATGAAGTCTCGAAAAAAGACGCGTATCCGCTACCGATTATGACGAGCATTCTAGATAAATTACGGGCCGCGCGATATATCTCGACCCTCGATCTCAGCCAGGCGTACTTCCAAATACCGCTCGAAGAATCGAGCAAGCAGATTACCGCGTTTACCGTTCCGGGGAAGGGGTTGTTTCAATTCAAACGTATGCCGTACGGACTCACGGGAGCCCCGGCTACGTTTCAACGCTTATTAGATCGCCTAATAGGACCGGAAATGGAGCCCCATGCGTTCGCGTATTTGGACGATATTATTATCGCGACGACGACGTTCGACCAACATCTCGAGTGGCTCAGCCGGGTTCTAAATAGAGTAAAAACGGCCGGCCTGATAATAAACCCGGATAAATGCGAATTCTGCAGGGAGGAGGTACGGTATTTGGGATTCGTGGTCAGCAGGGAGGGGCTAAAAGTCGACGGAGACAAAGTCGCGCCTGTTCTGTCCTTTCCGGTTCCGAGAAATATTAAACAACTTAGACGATTTCTCGGAATGGCTTCGTGGTATCGAAGATTCATTCCGGATTTCGCAACGGTATCGGAACCGATGAACATTTTGCTTCGGAAGGGACAAACATGGAAGTGGGAAAGCGGACAACAATCCGCTTTCGAAAAAGTAAGATCTTTGATCGCGACAGCCCCGACCCTTGCATGCCCACATTTCGAGTTACCGTTCGTTCTCCAAACCGACGCGAGTACCGTTGGTCTGGGCGCAGTACTGGTGCAGGAGATCGAGGAAGTCGAAAGGGTTATCGCATTCGCGAGTCGGTCTTTAAACAACGCCGAACGAAAATATTCCGCGACGGAACTAGAATGTCTCGCTATCGTGTGGGCCGTACAGAAATTCCGACCGTATTTGGAGGGTTACCGTTTTACGGTAATCACGGATCACAATAGTTTACGGTGGTTACGACAATTACGAAATCCATCAGGAAGGCTCGCTCGTTGGGCATTACAACTGCTAGAATACGATTTCGAAATCGTTTATCGACAGGGCGCATTAAACCGCGTACCGGACGCCCTTTCGCGAATGTTTGAAAATACCGAAAAGGGGGAAAACGCGGAAGAGACCGTGGCCGCGATACGACTAGATTGGTATGAGGAAAAATTTCGGGCAGTAGAAAGTTCCCCGGAAAAACACCCTGACTGGTCGAGCCGAGGGGGGCAGCTTTTCCATCGCCGTACCGACCCATTAATGGCCGAGATTCTCGGGGGCGACTTAAATGAATGGAAGTTAGTCGTACCAGTAGAGGGGAGACCCGAGATTCTAAAAGAATCGCACGACGAAGCGCAAGCGGGTCATCTTGGCGTAGAAAAAACTTACCACCGAGTCGCGACCAGATATTATTGGCCGGGTATGTTTCGAACCGTGGTCGAGTACGTGCGACGCTGCCCCATTTGCCAAGTAACGAAGGTGGAACAAACTCTCCCCTCCGGGCTCATGGGAAGGCGTCGTATCGAAGCTCCGTGGATTGTCGTCGCCGCGGACATAATGGGCCCGTTTCCGTCGAGTCGTGCAGGGTACTCCTACTTGCTAGTAATGCAAGATCTTTTTACAAAATGGGTAGAATGCTGTCCCCTCCGCCGGGCAACAGGGGTAAAAATTTCCGAAGCCCTGGAAGATTTAATTTTCTCGCGCTGGGGAACCCCAGAAGTATTACTAACCGATAACGGTACCGAATTTGTTAATAAAGCGATTCACGAGCTAGCGAAAACCTACGGGATAAAAATTACGACAACACCTCCGTATCACCCGCAGGCGAATCCGGTAGAACGGGTTAATCGCGTATTAAAAACCATGATAGTTGCGTTTATCGGAAAAGACCATCGCGATTGGGACGCGAATTTATCGAAATTCCGCTTCGCGTATAATACCGCATACCACACAGTACTACAGGCATCTCCCGCATTTTTGAATTTCGGACGAGAACCGAAACCTGCATCGTGCCATCGGGACGAGCACGGAAACCCCCTAGATATCGAGGTAACCCCGAACGAGAAATGGAAAGAGAGGATGGGGCATTTAGCTACGTTACGGCATTGGATAGTAGAAAATTTAGATCGCGCTTACGAAACCCAAGCAAAGTATTATAACCGCAATAAAAAAGACGCACAGTTCGAGATAGGGGAATGGGTCCTCAAACGAAACCGCGTCCTATCGTCGGCGGCACAGAATATCGCCGCCAAACTTTGCCCAAAATTTAGCGGTCCGTTTAAAATCGACGCGAAATTATCCCCCGTAGTGTACCGATTGAGTACCAAGGAGGGGAAGGACGCGGGAAAGGCCCATATCTCGGACCTAAAAACGTACACACCACCGGTAGAAAATGCGGGAAAGAACACAACAACAACGAAATAACAATTACAGATGCCGAAGCTCAATGAGGTAAATGAGCGCTACGCCGATGCCGCCAAAAATCTGGAGATGGTGGCGCAGACGATAATCGCGATGAGGAATTTCGTCCTCGGAGAGGCAGAGGACGTGGAGAGAGTCGTCTGCGCAGTTCCCGTGGGCGACCTGCTAGGCCCATTGGACGAGGCAGCAGCGGCGATAACGCCGCCAATAGAGCCGAACCGACCCCTCCCGGAGGCGAAGAAGGAAGTCGGATTAGTGGTACTTCCTCCAGAACATCACCTCCCGGAGGAGGAGAAGGGCAAAAAAGGGCCATATGTCCCAGGCGAAAAAGGGGACCTCATTTGCCTGGAGACGAAATTACCGCAGGCCGAACCACCCCGAAAGGGAGAGGGAGAAGAGGAGGAATTTACCGCGGGAAAGATGCAACAGCCGTCCCGACTCACCAAAACATCTAAGTACTGCACCCCGAAGAATGAAGCGACGGCCTCCTGGGCGCAGTACGAGAGGAGGGAAAGGGGCGAGAAGCAGGCAGCCCGGGACCCGGACGCCTGCTGGAACTGCGGGAAATATGGACACCGCCGTACCGAATGTCCAAGGAGGTCACGCCCGCACTGCTACCGCTGCGGAAGGCCCGACCGGTCGGTAAGGACGTGCGAGTCCTGTGGACCGAATTGGGTTTTCGTGGGGCCCCCTCAACCCCAGAAAGAACAGTGGCGGGACATCAAGGGCAGAAAATAGGCCCCGTGTCGTTCCGGTTATTTCCGCCCGCGTCTATCGAGCCAGCCGAGCTGCTACCGTTTCCGCTATCGTTTTTTGTGTGTCTTCTCGGTTACATTCCGCACATTCCGGTTCCGCTACCGTTTTTTTTGTTTGTGTGTCTTCTCGGTTACATTCCGCACATTCCGGTTCCGCTATCGTTTTGTGTTTTTTCTCGTTAGAAAAGGTCGCTCCAGTTATCGGAGGGCCCCAAGATCGGGGGTACCGGCTCCGCATTTGATTTTTTTTTGTGGAGTCCCGTAAAATCCCGGGACCGACCTAAAATTTTTTTTTCTCTCAGTTTCGTTACCGTTCCGGTGGTTGGTTAGGAACCACGTTTCTCGTTATTTCTAGTCAGTAAATACAGTACCAGCGATTATAAGAACGACTGAAAATTAAATATTTTTATAAAACAAAAAGGAAAGAAAGCTACAAACTTATTTCATACCCGCCACAAAGTAGGTTAAGGTTTCGCGAGGAATCTCGTCCGAATCACGTAATAAAGACAAGTAGTCGAATAAGAAAAATTGCATGGGGAGCGTGTGTCTGTCCGAGGTTGCAGGTTTTCAGGTGTGAGGGGAAAACTTCCGAAGGGAACGCTCTTTCGACAACGAGCTCGGAATCACAGGTTCGACGAACCGTTGTCGGTCCGGTCCATTTTAAGGGGGGGGGAGTTGTGACGTTGCAAGTTTGCAGCGTCCCTTCCCTACCCCAAGAATAGCGAAAAGAAAAACCGAGTTACGTATGGACCGGGCCGATCCTGTCTCGAACCACGAATCCGCACGCGGAAAAGCGAGCGTTCCCCGAGGAAACAAAAATACCGAAATTCCAGCTGACGCCCGATACGTTTGCCGAGTACGGCTAAGTTGCAGGGGCGTATCATCAGGGCGACGAGACCGCCGAAAACTCCCGAAGCAGGAAACCAAGGCAAGGAGCGCCCGAAATCTGAGAAAGGCCGAACAACAATAGTCCGTGCACGGGCGAATATAAAAGGAGTCAAAACACACGGGCCAATCAACCCGGAGGCGCCGACGTGGGACCAGAACCCCTACCGAACATCGTTCTTTTCGCGATCCCGTCGTCGCCTCACCCCGCTTAAAATGGGGTTCTAGCGTGGGTGGTGGACGAGACACCTGAGAGGGAACATCCTCACCGGTCGTTTATCGCAACCGGTAATTTCGCGAGTAATTCTCGGGCTCCTAGGTTCCGTTAGGACACGGCCCTGCGTAGCGCTAGATCGCCAGCGTGAAGTACGCCACTAGGGAATTTCGGCTAGGTCGCTAGAGTGGGGGGAACCAGAATCGATACGCGCCGTGGCGAGAATCGAAGGAATCACTGTCGTACCGGCTCGCATCGCGAGAGTGCCGCTCTGTTTTGATACCGAAAGATCTCGTACGTTAGATTCCGCGTGCGGAGAGTGCCGGTGTCGAGAATCCCGACTATCGAGGGAAGGAAACACAGCCGTCCTATTACTTCCGAAGGACACCGATTCCGAGTCACGGTAAGTCGACAGTGATTCCGTAAACTCGTCTACGAGCGAGCTCGTTAATTTCGCGGGGGGCACGAGCCGATCGCCGACTCTGTCCCCGATATTCGCGTGTGCCGAGGCGCTTCCCGCCTCGTGCCCAGGGCTCGTACCGATCCGACGGTACTTTGAGCCGATTCAAGAGGTTCCCTTCCGTTAGCATATCGGAAGTTTTCCTCGGGAGAACCGACAGCGTCGTGAGATAGCTCCGTTTCGCGGACATTACAGTACGCGTTTCGCGAAGGTAGGAATCGCCATTTCGCGGGAATTAGATATCGCTTAGATCGCGCGAGCCGTTACCATCTCGTTCGCGGAAACTTTCGAATTTCCCGAGAACGATTGCGACAGTCGCGACCCGTGCGACGAACGTCTTCGCACGTCGACAACCGCGCGCTGCGAACCTCCACCTTATCGCAATCCTGTACAAGGAGCGCGGGCTCCCGGTTGCGGCCACGTGGCCGCGCGCCTGTAATTATTGACGACTAATTAAATGACTGAGAGCGAAAATCGAATTCGTTAATTTCGCCTGTGAGATCCGCCCTGCCGTGAGGGCTGTCCCCGCTATTCCCGTGTCCGAACTTCCGACTCCTCGCGCCTCCCTCTCGACCTCGCGCTTCTCGATATTCGGCCTTCGCGTCAGCTGACCCGCGAGCAAACCGAGAGAACGTTTCGTGCGGTACCCTTCCGGTACCTGGCGCCCGAACTTGTCGAATCACGTCAATCTTGATCGAATTTCGAGAGGTGCGTTTGTCCCGGGTGGACCGCGTCCGCACGGCCGCGCGCGGCCCGGCCTCAGCGCCTATAAAATCCCGGAAGTTGCCGTTCTTCCCCGTACTCGGTCCGACGGAAAAAGGGCAACGTGACAATACATAACATGAATATAGAGATTTGGATGTCAACATTTGGAGCATATAACCCAGATAGCATGCTGCGTCTTAGAGGCGTCTTTGTTACGTCTCTTTAAACGTCTGTACGTCTTACGTCCTGAATAGATGTCTTTAAGACGTCTTCCTGGAGACGTCGTGTGAGCGTTTGAAGTAAGACGACTTAAAGACGTATGTTGCAAGGCGTCTCAAAGATCTCTTACCCTAGACGTCTTAAAGGCGTATGTTTCGAGCGGTTCTAAAGACGTCTCAGTTCAGGCGTCTTAGAGACGTCTCAAAGACGTATTTTAGAGACGTCGTTTGATCGTGTGAAGTAAGACGACTTAAAGACGTATGTTGCGAGGCGTCTCAATGACGTCTTACACTAGACGGCTTAAAGACATATGTTTCGAGCCGTTTTAAAGACGTCTCAGTTCAGGCGTCTCAGAGACATCGTAAAGACGTATTTTTAGAAACTAAATTGTAATGGACGCGGTCTTGGTTGACCAGAAAGGGTGGAATTGAAATGGATTGAATGAATGGAACAATGGTGGAATTTAACGGAAAATGGAGTGGACTGTATGACTGAGAAATTGAGCACGGATGACTGCATGTGTGAATAAATTACTGTATTTCACCTTTAACAATGATTGTCCAACAAATGTATCGCAGTTTTGAATAAAATATTTAGCTTTGAATAGAAGACCTTTAAATCGCGTTAGCACGTGGAACAGCTGTTCGATTTAGACAAGGAGAGAGCTCGTCGACGGTTGTCTCCGTCTTTTTGTTACCTCGATCCTTCTGGAAATTCGTCACGCACCGGTGATTCCGGTTGGGCGTTCGAGAATATTCCAGAAGGATCGAGGTTGGGTTTGACCAATCGCGCGCCTGGGAAAGTGCCCGCGCAAACCTCGCTGGCATACGCCTAGCGTTCGCGATCGCGTGGGTCTTGGCGGGAATCGTATCGGTCTTGGCGTGATCGCGTCGTACGGCGAGACAACATGGCGCTCGCGCGCGCCAGTCTCAAACATAAATAACATGACTTTTTTGGAGATGTTATAATAGGGACTAGTTAACTGTATGTACAATGGCTAAAATATACTGGTTTTTAATTTAGCTATTTCTTGGAATGATAAAAAAATTAATTTTCAAAACATTATATATTTATATTTAAAATGAATCTTTATTTAATATTAGAAATGGAATATTTATTTCCTAATATACAGATAATATTTATTTCATATTATGCAAAAAATATTTTTTTCGCATTGTAAAATGAATCTTTATTTAATATTGTAACTAGTGTTTCTTCTTGAGAATTCTTTCTTGAGAAATTCTCGAGATAAGCCAAATATTTAAATTTTACACTTGTTAACAAATACACTGATTCGTTATATCGTATGTTTATTGCTCGGTTGTGGCCGGTTAGCACAGTACGGATTACAATGTCGATTTGCGTTACTTGTTCGCGCCGAACGTGTCTCTCGTGATCCTCGTGAACGTCTGCCGCGGCTCGCGGCCCCAAACCTACGCGAAAGGAGAGGGGGTCCCGCGGATCCCCCAAATTCGTCGCAGAACTGACAATGTCCCCCTTGCACGTAGGTTCTACGATTTGTAACATTCCGCCCACCTCTCTTCGCAGAAGAGAACTGCTCGCAGACACGAAACGCAACGGACTCATCTTACTCTATATGGGGCGTCTACCTAAACTATGCTACATATAACTTAGTATTACTAAATACTAACGCACGCGTTTATATTCAAAACCAAGATTTAAGTCTGTAGTTCTTCACTGCACCTCAGAAGCATCAATTTTGTGATTGGCCGCTTTAACGTCGTCGATGCGGTACGTAACAATGCTACCCTGGGTAATCCATCGACACCCTTATGTACTTCGGTGACTCTCGCTAGCGGCCATTGAGAAGGTGGTAAAGTTTCATTTCGGATTAGAACCGGATCCCCAGGGGTAATAGGTCGGCTAGACAACTTCCATTTGTTTCGTTGCGGTAGGGATTGTAGATATTCCTGTGACCACCGTTGCCAATAGCCTTGCAGCATCTGTTGTACAATTTGCCAACGTCTAAGTAATGGGATTTTTTCCGTTAGGCAATCAGGTTCCGGAACAATATAAGATGATGACATAATCAAAAAATGAGCAGGTGTAAGTGAGGTTAAGTCTGCCGGGTCATCGGACATGGCCAGGAGCGGTCGTGAGTTGAGGCAGGCCTCAATTTGGGTTATCAAAGTATAGAATTCTTCAAAAGTCAACTTCGCCTCGCCAATAACTCGACGTAGGTGGTGTTTCGTTGCCTTAACAGCTGCTTCCCAAACCCCTCCAAAGTGTGGGGCTGCCGGGGGGTTGAATTTCCACGTAGTTCCTTGTTCTGCTAGAGCTTTCGACAATTGGGCAACATGCTGACTTGATTTTTGAAAGAGTTGGTTAAGCTCGGTGGCAGCTCGAACAAAATTCGTGGCCTGGTCGCTAATAAGTGTACTGCAGTGACCACGACGAGCACAGAATCTTCGAAATGCAGCCAGGAATCCTTCGGTAGTATAATCGGAGACTGCTTCCAAATGAACAGCTCTTGTAGTCAAACAAATGAACAAACAAATGTAGCCCTTGTAGGCTACACGCCCGCGACCGGCGGCAGCTCGCATAGAGAATGGACCTGCGTAGTCCACACCTGCCACACTGAATGGCCTAGCTGGCCTCACTCTTGTCGAAGGCAGACTTGCCATTTGTTGGTAACTTGGTGATGCCCTATAACGAATGCAAGGGTGGTATTGGTAAATAATTGACTTTTCCCTTTGACGGCCCTTGAGCAACCAATATTTGTTACGCAATGTGGACAAGAGTAGGTAGGTTATGTTCATTCTGGACCAAAATGACCTTGGGGAGGGGGCTTGCTCCCCTCCCCCCTCCCCTCCCCCTGGGGAGGGGTTTTTTCGGGGGTCACCCCCAGACCGAACCGAGCGGTCTTTTTCGGGAGTCACCTCCAGACCTAACCAGGCCATCTTTTTTCGGGGTCACCCCCAGACCTAACCAGGCCATCTTTTTTCGGGGTCACCCCCCAGACCTAACCGGTTTTCGGGGTCACTCCCCAGGCGCCATCTTTTTTCGGGGTCACCCCCAGGCGCCATCTTTTTTCGGGGGTCCGCGGATTGTCGAGTGGTTGCGAATTTTTTCGCGGTCACCCCCCAGACCTAACCTAATCTCGGCAAACTTTGCAACCGAACATTTTGCTGAGTCATTTTTTTTTTCAACTGAGAAAAACATTTCTAGCTCCGACGGGATTCGAACCCCGGTCTACCGCTTGGTAGACCATCTCATTAACCGCTTGACCAACCAACAATCTTATAAACACAGCGTTGACTTTGATATATATGAAGCAAAGAATCGCACGACGACGCGCATGCATAAACACGTGCACACCAGTAGAAGTGGAGAACGGCGGATTTTTGTGATGTCACAGCGGCGGTGATACAGATCGTTTTGCTGAGTAATCAGTTTGTATGTCACCTTTGACATCAGGGAATCTCGCATTTTGCAACTGAACACTTTGCTGAGTAATCAGTTTGTTATACCCACCTTTGGAATCTCGACACACCCGGCCAAATATTATAACTTCTTTTAAGACGAAGAAATAAGTTTGCTGAGTACAGAATCCTAGCCTGGATGGCATCACGAAGAAGCCTGAGAAAAGAAAAAGATGCTGACAAAGAACGAAAAAGCACGTACCACTCCAAATATAAGAGGAGACAACCTTTCACGAGACAGTCAGTCATCAACATGCCAATCCCGAGAGCATCGTACGACCTGCAGGAAGCCTACCAACTGGAGGAGGACTACGTCGGGCCCTTTGATGGGGTGAGGCCCAACGACCACCCTGAGACATATCACCAACTGTTGCAGATGTCCTGTGTGTTGATACCGTGGGACGGCGCAATATACACACATAATGCCCGAAGGATTTGTGATCCATGCTATCGTGCAGTTAGCGATGAAGTGGCATGGTATTATGTCGAAGGCGGTTGGCATGTGATGTGTCACACGCCAACAGCCGGCGCGGTAATACTGTGTCATTTGTGTGGATCACAAATCGCGGAGGCGAGGCCTGCGGTGGAATGTGCAGAGTGCATCGAACAGAGTCTCGACTTCACCCCCGGTCAGTGGTGGCTGCTAACACATGGCACGATTTTTGATATAACAGTCAGGCAGTGGTGAGGGCACTGCGGAGCAATCGGCCCTTTTCAGGGCCACCAAATTTTAACGTGGAAACATGCCAATTCGAGCATCTCCTGAAAATTATAGCAATCCAATTAACACTTACATAGTTTGATTGAGGGTTATGAATCTAAGATTACAGTTGTTAGGTTGTTGTACTAATTTCATAAAAATCTTTATTTATTTTCAACTCACAAACGATACATCTTCAATCACAATAAAGGAATTCGATAATGACCCCACGGCAATGTTTCCGTCGAGTTGGGTATGATATACCGTTTGTCATCGTATGGACTCAGAGCAATTTTTCGTTCTGATACAGTATACACTTCATGTAATTTCGATCTTATGCATGCCTGAGTACGACTCATAACAATTTCGTTTTGTAGACACTGCAAGTAATCATCGAACGTTATTGTTGTCCTCACAACATTATTTTTTACACCTTTCGCTTTCTTTGTATCTTGTTTCCCATCTACACGCAATGTATACATTTTTGCTCTCAGCCCGACAAAGTCCGTCATTATCATCCCATTGTTCTCGTCTTTCATCAAGCCGGGAACCTTTTTATTTACAAGTGGGATATTATACTTATTCTCTATCGGATAATCGCTCGTGTCGAAACGGCTAATGTCGCGCCTCATGGTTTCATAAATATCCTCACACGTAATATGATAAATTAAACTATCTGTGTCTGTGTACATTATTTTACAATTTTGACCATATTGAGGAAACATGTACTCATGATGAAATTCATACAAGCAAGTTTTAGATATATCTAATATACACATACCCACATAGATGGGCTTGTCGAATTTCACCCTGAGTTTGCGCAATTCCACAGCCACAAAATTTTCAGAAAATACGCAACAACTGTGGAAATTTGGTTTCGCAATCATTGCCTCTGCACCATATCTTCCATCCCAATGTGTTACGAGTTTTACGTCTACATGATTCCGAACATTTTCCATAGTTTTACCGAATACCGCGTTGTTCATCAATTTGTACAAATTCTTTTCAAAATTGTTTGTCGCACGTGTTCTAAAGAGCGTATTTAATTCTATGTATTTGCGGAGCCATGGAGATTGTGCGAATTGGAGGATGCGATGAATCTTTGTAATACGAAGACCGTGGCGCAGGCATTGCTGCAGGTTATAATAGTGGATAACATATCGCTGCTTATCATGTAACGTTGCAAGCAACTTGACCTCTCTTTTGCCAGGCGGTTTGGCACGCGTCGGACAGAACGGCAAGTCGGCGTGAATATCGTGCAGACGTTGCGGATATTCTAGATCAACCTCGAGAATGTAGCCTATGGGTGAATCAGCGGCAATCAAAGCTATGTTAAAATTTTCAATGTCGTTAACCCATTGAAATTCGGCATATGGCAAAGGTTGGCACATTGCCCATCCGTACAAATTGTTTACATCAAAATATATCAAGTATGATGATGGTTTCGATGGATCGTACGACTGCATGTACTTGTTATTGGCTTCTGCATGTCTGCCGGAACATTGACTCAAACCGCCGCGTATACCACGTTCAATAAACATCACCATATCGATATCAGTTAATAATTCAAATCTAATTTTTGTATGCTTTAGCATAGCATCCCACGTGAATCCAGGTAATGTGTAATAATATGCTGGATCTAAACCGTAGCTCTTAATGCAGCTATCACGAAAATTTTCAAAAACATCAGCCAATAACAGTACATCAGTTTTCAAATACAGATCGCTGTATTCACCCAAGGTTTTTATGTTGAATCGCTTCCACACATTCTCGGCATGTGCATAATCGCGATCGGATACGGTTTCGCCTGTCAGCGAACTGTAAAATGACTCGAGCGACGGCAAACATTTATCGTCTAATTTATCTACGCAATCGAGGTATTCGTATGGAAAGACACCCTTTCGTGTCAACAACTTGAAATTTTCAACGGAAAGATTTTGAAATTCGGAATGTAAAATTGTTAATTTGTCTGTATCGAGGAAAGATGCCAATTTGTCGAGACTGGTATTCAAAAATTTGTACGAATCGATGAATCGTAATTTAATACAATTTCGTGTCTCTGATTGCCGGTCTTCAACATTTTTTGTAAATGAAATGTACCTTTCCTTCGTTATGGGTAATACGTCGACATGCCCTTCAAACGCATTAGCTATTTCTTCGATAATAAAATGCGCATCGTACCCGGATAAATTGTGGAAAACTATGGGAATACAAAACGAAATTTTGTAATTTAGATTGCAGTCTTGATGTGCTGGACCTCTATAGCGCCCCGTTAGATGGCAATGATCGCGCACCCGTATATCGTTTTCCTCAAATGGTTTTTCGCAAATGTGGCAATGTGTTGCACCGATAAATGCATCAGACTGTTCATTCGATAACTGCGTCATATGTATATTACTGGATAGAGTGGATTTAACACGATGTGCCAAATTTTCTAATTCTTCAACGAACCATGAGACGCAATTCACATCGCGGCGACATCGATACACCGATAGAGATGCATCGTGTGCGCAATGCACATAGTATGCAATGCTAAATACTTTATGATGTTGGTATGCGTGTGATGTCTCCTCTCCGCAATCTTCCATCTTCTCGAGAGTGCATTCGAGATCGGCGTAAACGACAAATGGAAGCGGTTCTTTCCTGATATAGTTGTCGAAAGAGGTTGTCCTCGCTAGGTAGCACGATAGCGCAGTCATTCATTTTTGCACAGTCTCGTTCATGGATGTGCAATCTTTCGTTGGAATGAAAGTAATGCATGCACCTGCAAAAACATAATTTTTTACACGTTTTTATGATATACAATGATACTTTTGTAAAAATGTTGTACCTACCGATCGCAGATGAATTTCTTGCTGTGGTTCTTGCTCAATTGTGCACCAACGAGTCGGGACAGGTCCTTAATACACACATAATGTCCCATACTGCCAGCAGGGTCTTGTATGTACAGCAAGTTGACGTGTCGGTCCCTCTTCTGATTAGTGAGGCGAAGTGGAAAAAATACGATGGATTTTGCCCTATTCTTCTGCTCCCGGATGTCTTCAAAACCATACACATTGATCGAAATATTGTTCAACTTTTCGAACCATGTAATTTGATTCAGCAGCATGGGAAACTCGATGTCATGGAATTTTAATACAGTTGTGTAATGCGGGTACGAATTTTGGCGGTTTACGTGAGTTGTCGCTGGATACAGAGCAGCAATCACTGACCATGCAAAGCACGCATTGCCTGTGGATTGCACATTAATTGTGGCATGCTTCAACGCTATTTCTCTCGGTATGTTGATCTGGCACCCTGCGTGCAATGGGTTATACTTGTTGATGCACACTGTAAGATTGAGTATTCGTGACAATGCCCATCCGCTATCCCGTTCCTGAAATTCTTCCAACGACGCTAGGATCGGCTCCACGAAGCACCGCTCGTACAACTCTTCGAGATCGGATGTGTAAAAGATTTCACAGTTCTTTGTGCTCATGCTTTTGCACGAGCGTTGATCACCCGTCACAAATTCACCATTAAACACAATGTTCACTTTTAAAGATCTATGTTTTTCCAATGCGTTCCGTATTTTTTCAAGCACCATTTCCCTCGCGTCCTGGAGGAAGCTGCGTGGTTCAATGTAATTGGAATTTATGGCAGCACCAGTTAATATGCGGCTCTTGAAAGCCGAGTCTATTTCACGCCACAAGAGTTCAGTGCTTGCATGTCCTGCACCTTCACGTACGAAACGTCTTCGCAAAGAATGTTTCAAACTCTCAAGACCGGCGATACGCGCGATCAATGATTGTTGAATACCGATCGATAATCGAGGACGTTTCACTCGACTGTGTTCTTCAAGCAATTCGAGGCATTCGTTGCACCTTTCCTCCCAGGCAAGGTATTCTTCCTGCGATCTCAAGCGATCAGACTGATCCCACAACTGACGTTCAGTTTCCTGAATTTCCTCCATGGCTGTGTCGTTTTGTTATTTGCGCGAACAATGATTAAGCGAGACTAATTAAGGGCAGCGCATTTATAGCCTCCCGAAACAGTTGACTCAGCAAAATTCATAATGCGGTCTAAAACACATCATTTTCAAACATTGCTAAGTATCACATTACTCCAGTCCAAAACGATATTTGAAACGATGCATGAAATCCCCACCGAACCGTGTACGTTCGATACCCGTTCGATAGTCGTTCGATGCCCGTTCGACGTCGAACGTGTACGTTCGATACCCCGTTCTACACCCGTTCCACGTTGAACGTATACGTTCAACACCTCGTTCTACACCCGTTCCACGTTGAACGTATACGTTCAACACCTCGTTCGATGCCCGTTCGACGTCGAACGTGTACGTTCGATACCCCGTTCTACACCCGTTCCACGTTGAACGTATACGTTCAACACCTCGTTCTACACCCGTTCCACGTTGAACGTATACGTTCAACACCTCGTTCGATGCCCGTTCGACGTCGAACGTGTACGTTCGATACCCCGTTCTACACCCGTTCCACGTTGAACGTATACGTTCAACACCTCGTTCTACACCCGTTCTATGTTAAACATGTACGTTCGATACCCGTTCGATAGTTGTTCAAACCACGAACAAAATTTTAACTATCCGGTTAGGTCTGCGGCGAACCACGAACAAAATTTTAACTATCCGGTTAGGTCTGCGGCGAACCACGAACAAAATTTTAACTATCCGGTTAGGTCTGCGGCGAACCACGAACAAAAATTTTAACTATCCGGTTAGGTCTGCGGCGAACAACAAAAAATTTGCCCCGAGAGGGAGGAGTAGGGACTCCTCCCTCTCGGGGCAAATTTTTTGTTGTTCGCCGCAGACCTAACCGGATAGTTAAAATTTTGTTCGTGGTTTGAACAACTATCGAACGGGTATCGAACGTACATGTTTAACATAGAACGGGTGTAGAACGAGGTGTTGAACGTATACGTTCAACGTGGAACGGGTGTAGAACGGGGTATCGAACGTACACGTTCGACGTCGAACGGGCATCGAACGAGGTGTTGAACGTATACGTTCAACGTGGAACGGGTGTAGAACGAGGTGTTGAACGTATACGTTCAACGTGGAACGGGTGTAGAACGGGGTATCGAACGTACACGTTCGACGTCGAACGGGCATCGAACGAGGTGTTGAACGTATACGTTCAACGTGGAACGGGTGTAGAACGAGGTGTTGAACGTATACGTTCAACGTGGAACGGGTGTAGAACGGGGTATCGAACGTACACGTTCGACGTCGAACGGGCATCGAACGACTATCGAACGGGTATCGAACGTACACGGTTCGGTGGGGATTTCATGCATCGTTTCAAATATCGTTTTGGACTGGAGTAATGTGATACTTAGCAATGTTTGAAAATGATGTGTTTTAGACCGCATTATGAATTTTGCTGAGTCAACTGTTTCGGGAGGCTATAAATGCGCTGCCCTTAATTAGTCTCGCTTAATCATTGTTCGCGCAAATAACAAAACGACACAGCCATGGAGGAAATTCAGGAAACTGAACGTCAGTTGTGGGATCAGTCTGATCGCTTGAGATCGCAGGAAGAATACCTTGCCTGGGAGGAAAGGTGCAACGAATGCCTCGAATTGCTTGAAGAACACAGTCGAGTGAAACGTCCTCGATTATCGATCGGTATTCAACAATCATTGATCGCGCGTATCGCCGGTCTTGAGAGTTTGAAACATTCTTTGCGAAGACGTTTCGTACGTGAAGGTGCAGGACATGCAAGCACTGAACTCTTGTGGCGTGAAATAGACTCGGCTTTCAAGAGCCGCATATTAACTGGTGCTGCCATAAATTCCAATTACATTGAACCACGCAGCTTCCTCCAGGACGCGAGGGAAATGGTGCTTGAAAAAATACGGAACGCATTGGAAAAACATAGATCTTTAAAAGTGAACATTGTGTTTAATGGTGAATTTGTGACGGGTGATCAACGCTCGTGCAAAAGCATGAGCACAAAGAACTGTGAAATCTTTTACACATCCGATCTCGAAGAGTTGTACGAGCGGTGCTTCGTGGAGCCGATCCTAGCGTCGTTGGAAGAATTTCAGGAACGGGATAGCGGATGGGCATTGTCACGAATACTCAATCTTACAGTGTGCATCAACAAGTATAACCCATTGCACGCAGGGTGCCAGATCAACATACCGAGAGAAATAGCGTTGAAGCATGCCACAATTAATGTGCAATCCACAGGCAATGCGTGCTTTGCATGGTCAGTGATTGCTGCTCTGTATCCAGCGACAACTCACGTAAACCGCCAAAATTCGTACCCGCATTACACAACTGTATTAAAATTCCATGACATCGAGTTTCCCATGCTGCTGAATCAAATTACATGGTTCGAAAAGTTGAACAATATTTCGATCAATGTGTATGGTTTTGAAGACATCCGGGAGCAGAAGAATAGGGCAAAATCCATCGTATTTTTTCCACTTCGCCTCACTAATCAGAAGAGGGACCGACACGTCAACTTGCTGTACATACAAGACCCTGCTGGCAGTATGGGACATTATGTGTGTATTAAGGACCTGTCCCGACTCGTTGGTGCACAATTGAGCAAGAACCACAGCAAGAAATTCATCTGCGATCGGTAGGTACAACATTTTTACAAAAGTATCATTGTATATCATAAAAACGTGTAAAAAATTATGTTTTTGCAGGTGCATGCATTACTTTCATTCCAACGAAAGATTGCACATCCATGAACGAGACTGTGCAAAAATGAATGACTGCGCTATCGTGCTACCTAGCGAGGACAACCTCTTTCGACAACTATATCAGGAAAGAACCGCTTCCATTTGTCGTTTACGCCGATCTCGAATGCACTCTCGAGAAGATGGAAGATTGCGGAGAGGAGACATCACACGCATACCAACATCATAAAGTATTTAGCATTGCATACTATGTGCATTGCGCACACGATGCATCTCTATCGGTGTATCGATGTCGCCGCGATGTGAATTGCGTCTCATGGTTCGTTGAAGAATTAGAAAATTTGGCACATCGTGTTAAATCCACTCTATCCAGTAATATACATATGACGCAGTTATCGAATGAACAGTCTGATGCATTTATCGGTGCAACACATTGCCACATTTGCGAAAAACCATTTGAGGAAAACGATATACGGGTGCGCGATCATTGCCATCTAACGGGGCGCTATAGAGGTCCAGCACATCAAGACTGCAATCTAAATTACAAAATTTCGTTTTGTATTCCCATAGTTTTCCACAATTTATCCGGGTACGATGCGCATTTTATTATCGAAGAAATAGCTAATGCGTTTGAAGGGCATGTCGACGTATTACCCATAACGAAGGAAAGGTACATTTCATTTACAAAAAATGTTGAAGACCGGCAATCAGAGACACGAAATTGTATTAAATTACGATTCATCGATTCGTACAAATTTTTGAATACCAGTCTCGACAAATTGGCATCTTTCCTCGATACAGACAAATTAACAATTTTACATTCCGAATTTCAAAATCTTTCCGTTGAAAATTTCAAGTTGTTGACACGAAAGGGTGTCTTTCCATACGAATACCTCGATTGCGTAGATAAATTAGACGATAAATGTTTGCCGTCGCTCGAGTCATTTTACAGTTCGCTGACAGGCGAAACCGTATCCGATCGCGATTATGCACATGCCGAGAATGTGTGGAAGCGATTCAACATAAAAACCTTGGGTGAATACAGCGATCTGTATTTGAAAACTGATGTACTGTTATTGGCTGATGTTTTTGAAAATTTTCGTGATAGCTGCATTAAGAGCTACGGTTTAGATCCAGCATATTATTACACATTACCTGGATTCACGTGGGATGCTATGCTAAAGCATACAAAAATTAGATTTGAATTATTAACTGATATCGATATGGTGATGTTTATTGAACGTGGTATACGCGGCGGTTTGAGTCAATGTTCCGGCAGACATGCAGAAGCCAATAACAAGTACATGCAGTCGTACGATCCATCGAAACCATCATCATACTTGATATATTTTGATGTAAACAATTTGTACGGATGGGCAATGTGCCAACCTTTGCCATATGCCGAATTTCAATGGGTTAACGACATTGAAAATTTTAACATAGCTTTGATTGCCGCTGATTCACCCATAGGCTACATTCTCGAGGTTGATCTAGAATATCCGCAACGTCTGCACGATATTCACGCCGACTTGCCGTTCTGTCCGACGCGTGCCAAACCGCCTGGCAAAAGAGAGGTCAAGTTGCTTGCAACGTTACATGATAAGCAGCGATATGTTATCCACTATTATAACCTGCAGCAATGCCTGCGCCACGGTCTTCGTATTACAAAGATTCATCGCATCCTCCAATTCGCACAATCTCCATGGCTCCGCAAATACATAGAATTAAATACGCTCTTTAGAACACGTGCGACAAACAATTTTGAAAAGAATTTGTACAAATTGATGAACAACGCGGTATTCGGTAAAACTATGGAAAATGTTCGGAATCATGTAGACGTAAAACTCGTAACACATTGGGATGGAAGATATGGTGCAGAGGCAATGATTGCGAAACCAAATTTCCACAGTTGTTGCGTATTTTCTGAAAATTTTGTGGCTGTGGAATTGCGCAAACTCAGGGTGAAATTCGACAAGCCCATCTATGTGGGTATGTGTATATTAGATATATCTAAAACTTGCTTGTATGAATTTCATCATGAGTACATGTTTCCTCAATATGGTCAAAATTGTAAAATAATGTACACAGACACAGATAGTTTAATTTATCATATTACGTGTGAGGATATTTATGAAACCATGAGGCGCGACATTAGCCGTTTCGACACGAGCGATTATCCGATAGAGAATAAGTATAATATCCCACTTGTAAATAAAAAGGTTCCCGGCTTGATGAAAGACGAGAACAATGGGATGATAATGACGGACTTTGTCGGGCTGAGAGCAAAAATGTATACATTGCGTGTAGATGGGAAACAAGATACAAAGAAAGCGAAAGGTGTAAAAAATAATGTTGTGAGGACAACAATAACGTTCGATGATTACTTGCAGTGTCTACAAAACGAAATTGTTATGAGTCGTACTCAGGCATGCATAAGATCGAAATTACATGAAGTGTATACTGTATCAGAACGAAAAATTGCTCTGAGTCCATACGATGACAAACGGTATATCATACCCAACTCGACGGAAACATTGCCGTGGGGTCATTATCGAATTCCTTTATTGTGATTGAAGATGTATCGTTTGTGAGTTGAAAATAAATAAAGATTTTTATGAAATTAGTACAACAACCTAACAACTGTAATCTTAGATTCATAACCCTCAATCAAACTATGTAAGTGTTAATTGGATTGCTATAATTTTCAGGAGATGCTCGAATTGGCATGTTTCCACGTTAAAATTTGGTGGCCCTGAAAAGGGCCGATTGCTCCGCAGTGCCCTCACCACTGCCTGACTGTTATATCAAAAATCGTGCCATGTGTTAGCAGCCACCACTGACCGGGGGTGAAGTCGAGACTCTGTTCGATGCACTCTGCACATTCCACCGCAGGCCTCGCCTCCGCGATTTGTGATCCACACAAATGACACAGTATTACCGCGCCGGCTGTTGGCGTGTGACACATCACATGCCAACCGCCTTCGACATAATACCATGCCACTTCATCGCTAACTGCACGATAGCATGGATCACAAATCCTTCGGGCATTATGTGTGTATATTGCGCCGTCCCACGGTATCAACACACAGGACATCTGCAACAGTTGGTGATATGTCTCAGGGTGGTCGTTGGGCCTCACCCCATCAAAGGGCCCGACGTAGTCCTCCTCCAGTTGGTAGGCTTCCTGCAGGTCGTACGATGCTCTCGGGATTGGCATGTTGATGACTGACTGTCTCGTGAAAGGTTGTCTCCTCTTATATTTGGAGTGGTACGTGCTTTTTCGTTCTTTGTCAGCATCTTTTTCTTTTCTCAGGCTTCTTCGTGATGCCATCCAGGCTAGGATTCTGTACTCAGCAAACTTATTTCTTCGTCTTAAAAGAAGTTATAATATTTGGCCGGGTGTGTCGAGATTCCAAAGGTGGGTATAACAAACTGATTACTCAGCAAAGTGTTCAGTTGCAAAATGCGAGATTCCCTGATGTCAAAGGTGACATACAAACTGATTACTCAGCAAAACGATCTGTATCACCGCCGCTGTGACATCACAAAAATCCGCCGTTCTCCACTTCTACTGGTGTGCACGTGTTTATGCATGCGCGTCGTCGTGCGATTCTTTGCTTCATATATATCAAAGTCAACGCTGTGTTTATAAGATTGTTGGTTGGTCAAGCGGTTAATGAGATGGTCTACCAAGCGGTAGACCGGGGTTCGAATCCCGTCGGAGCTAGAAATGTTTTTCTCAGTTGAAAAAAAAAATGACTCAGCAAAATGTTCGGTTGCAAAGTTTGCCGAGATTAGGTTAGGTCTGGGGGGTGACCGCGAAAAAATTCGCAACCACTCGACAATCCGCGGACCCCCGAAAAAAGATGGCGCCTGGGGGTGACCCCGAAAAAAGATGGCGCCTGGGGAGTGACCCCGAAAACCGGTTAGGTCTGGGGGGTGACCCCGAAAAAAGATGGCCTGGTTAGGTCTGGGGGTGACCCCGAAAAAAGATGGCCTGGTTAGGTCTGGAGGTGACTCCCGAAAAAGACCGCTCGGTTCGGTCTGGGGGTGACCCCCGAAAAAACCCCTCCCCAGGGGGAGGGGAGGGGGGAGGGGAGCAAGCCCCCTCCCCAAGGTCATTTTGGTCCAGAATGAACATAACCTACCTACTGACAAGGTTAATTGGGTTCCGGAAGATAATCGGATGTTTTTTCGGAAGCTAAGTGATTACCTTTCTTTACAGTCTGACCTTTCCTCAGCAACTGCAGTTCGTGAGCAAAATATGTTTGTTGAACAATATGGATCCATACTAAACGAGCTCTATCAATTTCCCAAACCAACAACTCTTTGGTGGGAGTAGGTCTGTCGCTATGGACCCAATTCTGCAAGAAGAGCGAAGACGTTGCATGCCAGTTTCTCGAGATCATTATCTCCTTGAATCTAGTAACAAAGCGTAGCATATAGGCTGTGATTCGCAAAAGTCGTTGAAAGTTTGAGCACCTTTCGTTTAACAAGTACCAAAATGCAACGTTCTCTATGTTCGCTTCTATTCCTTTGGATTGTTTTTTGTATCTGCTAAAGTGTTAGCAGCTCTAACTGTATGGCAAGAGACACCTTCAGCTAGTTTAACCTCTAATAGTGTTGGAGGCCACAAATTTTGGTTTTCTGAGAGCCATGTAGGTCCTGCCCACCAAAGCCGAAGAGAACCCAATTCTGAAGGCTTTATACCTCGCGACACCGGATCGGCAGGATTACTTTCTGACCTGACGTTCTTCCACGATGCCCTCGGTACCAAATTATGAATGTCAGCGCAACGATTGGCAACAAATGTAGGCCATTTCGATGGGTGCTCCCTAAGCCAATGTAACGTGTTCAAGGAGTCAGTCCATAAGTATGTGTCAATTGTGCGCTAATTTTGCAAGTAAATGAGCTGCGGAAAGCTCTAATCTAGGTATGCTCAGTGTCTTAACAGGAGCGACTTTAGATTTGGCCTGAACCAATTGTGTGGATATCGAAGATTGCGTTTCTGTTCGCAAATGCAACACTGCACCATATGCAAACTTTGACGAATCAGCAAACCCATGTAATTGCAAAGAGACGAAGGTTTGTCTGTAACCTAGCCAACGGGGAATTTCAATTTGAGACAACGAGGGTAATTCCTGATACCAATCCTTCCAATCGGCTGCTTCTACAGTAGGCAATGGATCGTTCCACTGTAATTTCAATAACTATAGCTTCTGCATGAAGATTTTTGCTGTTATGGTCGCTGGGGCTAACAAGCCAAGTGGATCAAACAATTTCGCCACTTTTGACAAGACTAGCCTTTTTGTCCAAGCGGTCGTTCAGAACCCCATGTCAGTTTTGTATTGGAAGCGATCTCGCTGAGGCAACCATTGAAGGCCGAGCACCCCGTAGGAAGAGTTATCCTGCAGCAGTGTCTCATTTTCCACAGCTATGGAATCCCTGGGCAACCACTCTAACAACGATTGTTCATCAGATAGCCATTTTCGCAGTGCGAGGCCGCCCACCTTGCACAATTCTAACACTAGTTTTTGTTTCACTCTAGCCGCCTCTAAAGAATGACCACCCGATAAGACGTCATCCATGTAAATTTCCTTGTGTAAGACACTAGCTCCTAAAGGAAAGTGTTCCCTTTCATCGATGGCTAGCTGTTTGACAACCCTGTTAGCTAAAAATGGGCTGGATGCTAACCCATAAGTCACCGTATTGAATTTGTAAATTTGGATCGGATCTGATGAATCGAACCTCCACAATATCAACTGGTATCTCCTGTCTTCCTCTGACAGTAGTATTTGTCTAAACATTTGCTTAACGTCTGCGACGAACGCATATTTATATTTACGCCAACTAATCACAAGGTGAGATAAGTCGGGCAATAAATATGCTCTAACATGGAGACAATCATTCAAACTAACACCAGCTCCCGTTTTCATGGAACCGTTGAAGACTGTACGTAATGTAGTAGTAGAGCTACTTTCTTTGAGAACCCCATGATGAGGCAAGAAGCAACAATTAGTCAAATCCATGTGAGATTTGGTGGAAAGTATTGACATATGTTCAGTTGAAATATAGTCTTGCATGAACTCGCAATAAGCCTGTTTGAAAACTGGATCTCTATCAAAGCGTCTTTCCATATTAGCAAACATTTTCTGTGCAGACCTGTGAGTGTCATGGAAGGAGGGTAGTTCACTAATACAAAAAGGCAATCTAACAATATATCGCCGATCCGATGTCCTTGAGTGCGTCTCAAGAAAGTGCTGTTCGCATGTCTGCTGATCGGAAGTTTCAAGCCGCACAGGAGGAAGCTCCTCTTGCAACCAGAACTTTTGCAAGAGTTCATTGACATCCTCCTCTGCTGTGCAGTGGAGCACAGCTGTTCTGACCAGTTGATTTCCACCGATGCAGTGGGTTCATGGCTTTTACCTTTGATCACCCGACCTTCCACAACCTCTGCATGTACATCTGCCCCCAGTAACATGTCTATTGACCCGGTCTCCTTGAAACGCGGATCTGCTAATTCCAGTTCTCTCAAATGTTTCCAATCATAGCCACTTGCTGAGACAACAGGTGTATAACCGCTAACCTTCCCTACTACGTAAGCATTGACTCGGCAGCTGAAAGTAGATGAAAAATGACGCTTGATGTTGAAAGCAGTCTTGCTTTTACAGGTAGTTAGAGAGCTATTACATAATCCCGTTATAGGTAATCTGCAAGCGGTCCTATTTAACCGCAATCTCTGACACAGAGATGTTGTAATGAATGAAGATTGAGAACATTGATCTATGATTGCCCGCGCGAGGCATTCTTCTCCTTGATTGTTTACTACATACACATAAGCTGTAGCGATAAGGACGGAATCAATAATACCGGAATGGCTTTTAGCCATATGTGCAACTGTACCAGATCCAGAAGTCGAACCTTCAGGATTCCCCGGATCCCTGGATCCTTCGCTTGACGTGA
This sequence comes from Lasioglossum lativentre, assembly GCA_916610255.1. Lineage (NCBI taxonomy): Eukaryota > Metazoa > Arthropoda > Insecta > Hymenoptera > Halictidae > Lasioglossum > Lasioglossum lativentre. Next base: position 26,738,068 of record OU744359.1, on the reverse strand, counting down.
GATTCTGATTTAATTCGTAATTATTACTTGCGGACCCTGCATTCCGATTGAGATGCAAGGTAGTATGATGCTTACCATTGCATTCCTTACAACGGTTTTTCGAAAAGCAAGCTTCTACCAAGTGGTTCCCCAAACAATTATAATAAATCCTTTTCGTTTTTACATGGGCGTGTCTTTGAGGAATTGTTTGTGCTCGGAAAATGTCACACTGTAAAAGGAAATGAGGTTTCGAACACAGAGAACATTTTTGGTTGAACCGTTCGTTCCTTGAATTTTTAAATGACTTCTTGGCAACATGAAATGTCTTGGCTGCATCCAGCTTATTTGTTTGTTGTTTTGGACGATTACGTGACCCGTCATTCTTTGAGGCAGAAGCAACCGCCGTGATTTTAGCTTTTGCTTCACTTTCAATAGCCTCTAGTGAGATAATTTGAGATGTAAGGAAGCTCTCGAGTTCAGCAAAGGAAGGAGGCTCAAGGGAGTCACCTAGAGATAACTCCCACTGCTTTCTTGTCTGTGTATCTAATCTACTAGCAATCAAAAACACAATTATATCATCCCACGTCTCAGTCGAACGACCAAGCGCCTTTAATGAAGCCAAAGGTCCCGTAATCCCCAGCAGAACTCTTCTCAGCTCGGCCGATGTTTCCGAAGACATATCCGTTACTGACAACAGTTCCGCTAACGTCAAATGGACTAGACGTCGTTTATTCTGAAAGTATTTCACCACCCTTTGCCAAGCAATTGCAAAATTTTCTTCAACTACTGGAAGGTTTTTAATTTCGTCATATGCAGCGCCCTCCACACATGACTGCAAGTAATGAAGCTTAGAAACGCCAGACAGTTTTGATCTATCCTTTACAAGAGAGGTAAATAAATTTTTGAATGAGGGCCACCCCGCATAATTGCCTGAAAATTTAGGTAACTCGATTTTGGGCAAACGCGCCTCACTCTCATCATGTATCACAGAAGTGCTAAGTGTGTCGTCAACTTTGACGCGTCAGTAGGTGCTAGCTAGGTCATTCAAATGTTCCTGAAACTCTCCACGTCTCTCAAAGTACAAGTCTTCCATTACATCAAAGCTTTTAGATTTAAAATACGCATGATCCCGTTGGATCCCGGAAAGTTTTCCTGACAATGTCCCCCTTGCAGGTAGGTTCTACGATTTGTAACAGCACTTCTCGAGAAATTAGTGTTATTTTTCGAGAATGGAATTCAGTAGATATATTTGAAACAGGTGGTGAGAAAACTAAAAATATGCTACAACAATTTGGTGCATTGTCTACAATTAAACCGACCTACACACAAAATGAGCGCAATTTTCCAATGTCAATGATTTTGTTACAAAGAAAAAATCTCGACTGGCAGACGCAACGCTAGATGCTTTGTGTTTTTTAAAAAACTATTTCAAATCACAGCTAAAAATAAAACATTAAAATTTTTTTACTTTAAATGTTACTGTTACATGGTTTATATGAGAAAATTAACATTTTTTTTATCTTACAAGTTAAAAATGTTCTGTACAAATGTTTTTTTTTAGAAAGTTCTGTCAAAGATATATATTTCAATTATTCAATAATAATTTTTTGAATATCAATATATTTTATTTCTTAACTACTAAATGTATAGAATTTATATACATACATTACAATACGTTGTGTGTGTATAAAATTAGGATAGTTAATAAACAATAAAAATTCAATTGAGCTTATAATCTTATATACTATAAACGTGTTTGGATCTCGACTGTACGACCTTTCCTCGCTGAGCATGTTTGCTCTAATAAACAGGTAACGCGTGAGGTAGTAATGTGTTGCTATGAGCTAATAATACAGACGCTTCTGTGTACAATTCATAGATGTCATAACTTAAATGTCTTACAGTTACTTTCTTAACACTACCTCTTAACTGTGAGTTTTTATATCGAGCCTAAAAGATTACTTCTTAGTTGTTTAAATTTTTCAGCACATAGAGGTTTGGTTAGAATATCTGCTATTTGTTGATCTGTCGGACAATATTCTATTTCTAACAGACCTTCAGTATACTTTTCACTTATGAAGTGGAACCTAACGTCTATGTGCTTACTTCTACGGTGTACTATTCCGTTTTTTATTAGACTCATCGCGCTCTGGTTATCTATTAACAGTTTTACCCTAACTTTCTTATTTGTTAAACTTTCTAATATGTTTTTCAAATACAAAAATTTCTTGCAGCTTTCCGCCGCTGCTATGTATTCGGCTTCAGTTGTAGAGAGTGAGACTATAGGTTTGTTCCGTGAGCACCAGCTGATTGGATCTCCACCATACATGATTGTATATCCGGTGGTGCTCTTTCGTGTACTTATGTCTCCTGCAAAATGTGAGTCACAGTATCCAATAATTTCATCGTCTCGTACAGTATCGTTCCAGAAATAATTGACTCCTAGATTTTTGGTACCCTGTAAGTATCTTAGAATTCGTTTCGTATTAGTTACATCTTGGTCTGTAGGTTTTTCCATTGATCTACTGACATAGTTTACCGCGAATGATATGTCAACACGTGTCTTTGTTGTGGGATATTGCAAACTGCCTGTTAATTCTCTGTAAGGAAATTTCTTATCTGATTTTACTATTGTTTCTTTGGTATTTGCTTCCTGACTTGTTATTGGTATAGCAACTGCTTTTAAATTTTCCATGTTATAATCATTTAATAATTGCTCAATATAGTTGGATTGATTTAACTCTATTTTATTTCTTACTTTCTTTATATTAATTCCTAGGAAACTTTCGATATAACTTTCATTATAAATTTTTACTTTGAATTCACTACTTAATTATTACAGTATATATTTTATTGCTTTTGTATTATTACTTACTAACATGCCGTCGTCTACATATATTGCTAATATTGTAAAGTCTTTCTGTGATTTAAAAATACATTGTTCTGAAGGAATTGGTTCAAAGCCAGTTTGTGTTAAAAATGTCTTAACCCGCTGATTCCAGTTTGCAGATTTCATTTTCTTCTAAGGAGTCTTTTTCTTCTTGTATTGCTTCTTTCCATTTTTGTGAATCTGTTCCATTGATGGCTTCTTTGTATGTTAGATGAGCGTAGTGGTTTCCGTATCTGTTTGGAATATTTCTGTTTCGCGTACTTCTTCTTGGAGTTTCTTCAGTACTGGTTTGTTTTTCCTCCTCTGTTTCTTGTAACTTTTCTTCTTCTTTCGTTTTTTTCTTGTTCATTGTAATTTTTTCGTTTTCGGTACTCTCTGTTATTTGTTCTTCATTGTCTTCGATTGAGGTGATTGGTAGTCACACCACTTTTTGTTCTTCGTTTCCGTCTTTATGCGTGTCTCCAAATATTACATCTCTGGCGTTTATTATTTTCCTTCTTTGTTTGTCCCACAGCCGATAGCCACAGGTTGAGTAGCCAACGAATGTATACTTTTTGCTTCTGTCATCTAATTTCTTCGTCTGTCTTAAATCTTTGGCATATGCGTCACACCCCAACACTTGCAGATTTGTTAGATCTGGTGTTTTTTTCAGCCAGTTTTCTGCTGGGGTTTTATTACTTGTTTCTGTAGGGCTTCTGTTTGTTAGATACACTGCAGTTCGTACTGCTTCACCCCACATGTTTTTGTTTAGTTCGGAATCTATTAAAAAGACTCTTGATTTTTCCATGATTGTCCGATTCAGTCTTTCCGCCTTACCATTTAACTGAGGGGTATAGGGGATTGTGAAATCTAAAATAATTCCGTTTTCCTGGCACCAGTTCTGTAACTTTCTATTTGCGTACTCTTTTCCATTGTCGCACCTCAATTTGAATACTTTCAAATTCCACATTGCTTCACACTGTTTTAGGTACAATTCATAGATGTCATTACTTAAATGTCTTACAGTTACTTTCTTAACAATAAATATACGGTATCAGTGGCGTTTACGTACCCTTGCTCCTTTGTTTCGCGTTTCCCGGCGTTCTGGTTTGTCGGATCCGCTCCGATGACTCGTCGTTGTCGGACTAGGATAGTGACTCGTCGTCACTGGGACTAGAATAGTGACTCGCCGTCACCACACGGGAAGAGTGGCTCGCCGTCACTTGGAGGTGATGAGAACGCGGTTCTCACCCGTGGGGATTCAGGGTGCTCGTCGACTCGTCCTCTAGAGCGTGGGGACGGACTAGGTATCGTGGGAACTGGTAATGTATCGTAGGGAATACTTACGGGGAGTGTAACGGAATGAAGTGCTCTTGGCGGAATCCCAGAAGGAACAGGAAATCGAGCCGTATTCGCCGAGTCTTTTATAGCTCGTGATTGGTGGCGAGGGGCGGTGGCGCGGTGCGGTGTTGTGTGTCTGTTTCCCGCCAAAAGTGCGGAAAGTGACATCCGGTTCGCGCCAGAATTATGTCGCATCGACGTCCGGTTCCCGCGAAATACGCGAGAGATACGGTTGTGGGAGTGGGGTGCGCAGTGTTCCGGCGGTACGCGGTGGATCAGCGGTGCGGCACTCGGCCTCGTTCGGATTCGGTCGGTCGTGCTCGGTGCTCGGAGTTGTCAAGGTCATCGATGTTTTTTGGTACATATCGACATTTTTTTTTATTGCATCGTGTAACAGATGGAAAAATACATTCAGATATGTATAATAACATGACCTTGAAATGACCGTGATCCTCGAAAATAAAAGTTTTACCTAGAACTGATGTCTATTGAGATCGTAAGCTTTGACCAAGACTCTACATCAAGAGCGTGAATGTAAATAAACATGTTTACTGTGACAATACTGATGATACCTAACGATTTGATATTCCGATCCGTTTCAATTTATCTATCCGTGTATCGACGTGCTGTTTGAAATGAATTACTCAATGCAAGAGAAAGTTGATATGGTCTTCATTTACGGTAAAGCTGATCATTGTTTAAGGCAAGCAGTTAGAATGTATAAAGATAAATTTCCAGACCGTAATTGTCCATCACTATCTACTTATAAAAAGTTGATCAGTCATTTTCGTGAAACGGGTACTGTTGTCAAAAAGCGTGTAAGAATCAGAACTGTTACGAACGAAAGAAACAAAATAATTATTGTCGATAAAGTTAACGAAACTCCACAAGTGAGTTTAAGACAACACGAGCGTGAAACTGGCATTTCTAAAACAAGCATAATACGGATATTGAAAGAAGAAAAATTTCATCCCTATCATCTATCGTTACATCAGGACCTTCACGGAACAGATTTTGTAAATCGTATGAATTTTTCTCGGTGGGGTTTGCAGCAATACGAAAATGACGAATCATTTTTTAAAAGAGTCCTATTTACTGATGAAGCATCTTTCACCAACCATGGACAGCTAAATCTAAGAAACATGCATTATTGGTCAACTGACAATCCACACTGGCTAAGATTAGTGGATAAACAAAGACCGTGGAGTGTAAATGTCTGGTGTGGCATATTAAATAATCAAATAATTGGTCCTTATTTCATAAACGGTACTTTAAATGGAGAAAAGTATGCAACGTTCTTGCAAAATGAGCTACAAATGCTTGTTCATGATGTACCAATAGATATCCGTTTAAGAATGTGGTATCAGCATGGCGGTTGTCCGGCTCATTCTACACGCCTTGTCAAACAAATTTTGGATTTAAAATTTCCAAATCGATGGATTGGTCGTACCGGAGTTCTAGGATGGCCATCGCGTTCACCAGACCTCACACCAATGGACTTTTTTTTTGTGGATAAAATTGAAAAAAACAGTTTATAATGAAGGACCAACTACACCAGAGGATATGAAGAACCGAACAATTAGAGCTTGTGCTGATATTAATTCCGAAATAATTGAAAGATCTGTACAGTCTGTCATTGCACGTTTCAGAAAATGTATCAACGTAGAAGGACACCATTTTGAACATCTCTGATGATAACTTAAGAGAACGTGAGTGTTGTTTTAACAGTTAACACATACACACATCTGTTGATCGATATTCTTAGTGTAATAAAAAATATTTTCTTCGCATTCGTAGGTTCAGGAGTCGCGGCCGAAGATATTCGACATCAGTTCTAGGTATAATTTTAATTTTCGAGGATCACGGTCATTTCAAGGTCATGTTATTATACATATCTGAATGTATTTTTCCATCAATTACACGATGCAATAAAAAAAATGTAGTTATGTACCAAAAGATCGATGACCTTGACAACTCCGAAAAAAATGACCCTCGGAAAAAAATATTCGTGCCAAATATTTGGTCCATTGACACCATGCACATTACGTAACAAATAATTTTTGCATCACAATAACCTGAAGAGATATTTAGGTGTTCTTATTTAAACGGACCACCCTGTATATGTGTTTGTTCTTGTAGCCTTTGCTGAGGTTGAGTTCAGCGCAGGCCAAGATAGCATATACTTCAGCTTGAACGACCGAAGCGTGTTGCCCAAGTGCTAGAGACAAGCTAATCTTTGGGCTGACACCGCAGACACCTGCTTCTGCTCCGGTTCTATTCTTAGAGCCGTCTGTAAACCAGACCAGGCCATGCGGAAAGAGAAGCTCTCCAGCATTTGACTCCCAGTCACACCTATTAGGGAGGCGAGTTTGGTGTTTAACCGTAAAATTATAGTGCTGCTCACATCTGCCCCCCCCCCCCCCCACGCAACATGATCCATTGAAGGTCCTGTGCGTCCAGTAGGGTCGAGTGGCCGTACCATGATTTGATCCATCTGTTCTCCAGATGGAGTCTCCCAGCGCCAGGGTGGGCGTGGTGTGGAAAGCGCCCGTAATACCCATTAGCGCCAGACGGTAGGCCCTTTCCATTAGTCTTCTGTGTGTGGCCTCTTTATGGAGGTCCACCAAACAAGGGTGGCGTACGTCATCTGTGGTACCATGATCGCAGTGTAGATCCATTTAACCACATGAGGTTTCAGGCCCCAGGTAATGGCAAACATCGACTTGCAGGCCCAGTAGGTATTGATAGCCTTCTGGGATAGCCTGGCGACGTGCCTTTTCCACGTGAGCCTCTTGTCTAGGATGACACCTAGATAACGCACCTCATCAGAGATTCACAGTTCTGTGCCAAAAATGGAGGGGGCTCTAAAGTTAAAGCGTCGCTTCCTCGTGAAGAGTACCATTTCCGTTTTGCTCGGGTTAACCCTGGACCACGTAGCCCTCATCGACCAGCTCTTTCAGAAGCCCGTCGACCACCAGGGTCCACTGTAAGGGAGAGAGGACTCCTCCCTGAGGGCAGCCTCTGCCGGCCCGGGCAAACACTGTCGAGCCGTTCGCTTCGGTCCTCATGGTTCGGTTACTGAGCATGCTGCTGATCCATCCGCTCAGGGGTTCCCTAATGTTGAATCGGTCCAGGGCCTTCTCTAAGACGTGAAGGACGTATTGTCGATGGCACCCTCGATGTCGATGAAAACGCTGAGGACCGATTCTTTATTTATTATTTGCCACTTTGGTAGGCATGCTGATTGGCATGCACAGGTGTTTGAATCAGCGTTGTTTCTCTGATGTACTTGTCGATAAGCCGTTCCATCGTCTTCAGTAAGAAGGATGTGAGGCTTATAGGACGGAACGATTTGGCCGAGCTGTAGTCACTTTTTCCTGCTTTAGGAATAAAGACTACTCTGGCCATTCTCCAGGAGATGGGGGTGTAACCTAAGGCGAGGCAAGATTTGAAAACCTCCTTTAGGCGACCAGACAGGATAGACCCGCCATCTTGTAGCATGGCGGGAAAAATGCCGTCCAGGCCAGGGCTTTAGTATCTATCAAAAGATTGTAGCGCCCAAAGTACTCTTTCTTTCGTGAACACCTTTGAGGCAGTTCTCCAGCGATCTCCCATATTGTTCCTGGTACCAGCCGAAACAGTCGGCTACCCCTGGCCCAACGGGGTAGATCCTGGGAAGTGAACCTCCAAAAGATGCTCTAAGAGCGGTGTATTGTCATCACCAATGTTCCGATTTGGGAGGGTGATGTCGTTAATCGAGGTGGTCAGGGGCTGTTTGTAAAGACCTTGCGTAACCTGGCCACAAAGGAGAGGGCCTCCGTTTCTTCACAGAAGCTTCTCCAGGCCACTCTTTTAGAGGATTTTATGAGCCTTTTGTAGTCTCTCTGGGATTCCCTGTATGTACTCCAGGCATCCTCAGAGTTGACCTTCATGGTCCTATTAAGCAGCTTTCTGGTTCTGGACATGGTCTTACTGATCTCATTGCTCCACCAGGGCACCTTCTTGCTGTGTTTCCTTGACTTGGCCGGACAGGCGAGTTCATATGATTGGATGACAGCCGATTGAATGTCGGCAACTGGACACTCCGTCTCATTGGTCGTCCTTGGGCACAAGAACAGCCCCCCCAACCTGGTGGCTAACTCCTCTTTGTAGAGGTTCCAGTCACAGGCCCATTTTTTTTTTAATGTGGGGAAATGCATTATGCATACACCGGCCCCCGGGGGGGGAGCCAAGGTTACGTGGGACTACCATCGGGGTGGGGGGGCGCCGAAGGCGCGCCCGTCTCCCAAGGCTACCTACTTAAACCCCACACCCGCCTAAGCTAAATGGGAAGTGCCTGGATCACGGGAGTACTCAACAGGACACTTCCCAGCTATTATACAACCCGGGGCGAGGTTTTAGCCTCCCCCACTACCTACACTATAAGACCCCGGGCGGAGGGACCCATCTGGTGTCCCCATCTTGGGGCCGTCGAAATGGGCTTCTCGAGCCCCCGCTCGGTCCACCCATGGCCCCCGATATCTCCGTGCCCCGCCCGGTCCGGGTGACCCGATGGTCCCCACCCCACCCATCCCAAGACCCCCCCCCCAGTGCTCGTTGCTCGTCAAGGGGGACGGGCCGACATCCCCCGCACCGAGTTACCTCGAGGATGTCGACCCATCCCGGTGGGAACCGGGGTCAGCTCACCCCCGATCCCCCCCTCTCCGCCCGCCTTCCAGGCAACAGACGCCGCGAGTGGACACTCCGCAACGAACTCCTTTCTTCTATTTCCCCCTCCGGGGAGGGGGCGCTACCTCGTCGCGGGGAATCCCCCGGCGGCGACCCCAACGCCGCCCCCCTTCGTGGAGGCAGCCAGTCACAGGCCCTGGGGTTCCTGTAGGGGCCCGTCGGTACGGCGCATGCCTCAGTCTCCAGCCTGAAGGAAATGAGTGTATGATCCGAGAGGGTAATCTCTTCGGAGATCCGCCAGTTTTTAATTGTTTGTGACACCTTAGCAGTACCGAGATTGATGTTGATCACCTCTTGCCTGCGTGAGGACACAAACGTGAGTTTGTCTCTTCTGTTCATAATCTCCAGATTATGAGCAGATAGAAATTCTAGAAGGGCTGTGCCTCTCCTGTTGCAGTCCGAGCTGCCCCAAAGGGTGTTGTGCCAATTTGCATCGCAGCCAATAACCAGCTGATGTCCCTGAGCTCTGCAATCGTCCACGAGCGTTCTGGGTTCCCTAGTAGGTGGTGTTTCCGCAGCGTCGTACGGCAGATATGCAGAGCAGACTACCAGTTTGGTCATGTGGCCATTAAGCTTTATTTTTATGATGGCGGCCGCTAGATCCCTTGAGCAGTGGCTTCTTAGGCCCACGGCATTCCGCTTTTTTCAAAATTAATAAGCATGCCCTGGGCTCGGCCGCTGTGGTATTTTGTATCACGGTGCCCCAGTTTGACTTTAGTCCTCCTACATGCCTCATGTGTATCCATGGTTCTTCTATGAGGATAATATCTGTGTGCATCACTGTTATGCGGCGTCGGAGTAGGTCCGTAGCCGCTTTACAATGTTGCAAGTTGATCTACGAAAATACGGTTCCGTCGGAAGTCATAGGGGCTTCCGACGTGTGCCTTTTCGCGTGGTTGGGGTTACGAGGAAGCTCCGTGAAGGCGCTTAATCTCCTAACCCCTGCTTTGGGGGAGCCCGTCCCGGATTTTCTCCGGGCCTGCTCCCTGTGCCCTTAGTTTGATGGATTCCGAGGGAGACCAGCAGGGTTTTCTGTTTACCCCTCCGAGTCTCCTCGGTCTCCATTCTCTGAGTGAGGGTAGCCCCGGTAGGTCCACCCCTGCTGATGCCTCTGTTGGAGGGCCCCCGTGTTTTGATGCCCCCTCCCCCCGTCCTTTGGGCACTGGGCCAGTCTCTGCGCGGTCCCCCTCTCCAACAGATGGGTTCCGCGTGGTGTCTGGCGCCGGCCGTTCTGTGAGGCTGGCATTAGTTACCTCTGCAGCGGTGGCTTCAGAGGAGACAACGGTTGTCGTTGCAGTAACAGCGGGCCTGGAGGGCGGGGTCGACTTAATATCCACCTCGTAAATCCTGGTTGCCACAGCAGCGGTTGTGTCCACTGCTGGTTGATTCAGGGTTGTGGCCTTCCCGGAAGCGGGTAGTTCCTTCTTTAAAGAGGGCCCTTACCATACCCACGTGGGCCACGTAACCCCTAGAGCTGAGGACCTTCAGGGAGTCCGCCTCAATGCCCATGACAAGGTGCGTCTCCCAGTCCGCGTCTCCCCGTCCGCGCCCCTCCGGTCCCACACCCTCCAGAGGTTGGTGCGGAGGCCCGGATTTTGTTTGGCCAGCCTTTGTAGCAGGACCTCACTCTTTGTAGTGGGGCCTGGTACAAAGGTGCTGACCTTTTTAGGTCTAGGGAGGCACTCCCTTTCCTTAAGGGTCCGGGATGCGTCTTCCCAAGGCATAATTTTATCGAGCGTGGTTGTAAGCCACGCTTTCGAGTCAGGGTTAGTGCAGGTTATCCAAATGATGCCCTGCACCGCGTCAATCTCCGCCCCCAGACCCCGGATGACTCCTTGACCCTGCACAGGTGATAGCAGTTCCTCCGGGTAGCCAGGCAGCGTAATAGCTACCCTTCTACCCGAAGCCACTGCCTCACTGAAGCTGGAGGGGCCTGGTAGGAGGCCCCTTTTTTTCTTATGAGGCTGTTCGGGGGTGTCGCCTGCGGGTTGTCGGTTCCTTTTTAGGCCCCGACGCACCTCCGCGTCCCCACCTAAAGCAGCCTCAGTGACCTTGGATGGGCCAGGTATTTGGTCCCCCAGAGCCAATTTGGCTCTGCATGCCCTTTTCCTGGCCGCGCCGCTAGCCTTAGACTTAGTGACGGCCACTTCAGCGGGCGGGAGCTGCCCGGTACCAGGACCGGTATCTGCCCCCACATCCGCAGTGGACACCACATCGGCAGTGTCGACAGCGCGCCTGGCTTCGTGCGGCTCTACTGTCGTAGATGCCTCCTCAGCCAGGCGCGCAACTGTGACGTCTGAGTCGGTTGTCGATGTCCCCTTCTCTGAGGGTGTCGTCGCTTCTCCGACCTCGTTGTTGATATTTAGTTTGTTAATAATAAGATCTATATCCATGTAAATCCCACGAGTAGTCTAGGAATAATACGGTCCGCCCCCACAGAGCCTGACATGTGGGGGTAAGGCTAGAGAACCACGGAGGATCGCCCAGTACCCTGTGGGCATCGTTTAAGACACCATGTAACCCCTGGTGCCATGCAGCCCTCGGCACGATAGCTCCCACCTTGGCTTGGGGGAGTTGGTCCACGGCAGGGCCCACTTACGGTTTTTAGGCCGCTGGAGGTCCCTATGGCACCTGCTAACCTGGGCTACCCCCAGGGTCGTCCCACGCAGGCCTGGTGTCGCTGGAAGCAAAACTGGCCTACGCAGTCCAGGCCCTGGGCCGCCCAGGCTGACTCTCCTATCCGCCACCTGGAGACGCGCTCGGTTGGCACTCGACCCTCCTGGGGGGCCTCGCTCGCAGGGCTCGAGGCATACACCCTTTCATACGTCCATTCATGCATCTGATGCACTCATACAGTCATACTGCCTCGACACGGTAGGCCCTCTAGACCAAGTAATATACAGATAATATTTATTTATTTATTTAGCTCTTATTTATTGTTATTTCGTATTATGAAAAAAATATTTTTTTCTCATTATATGTTTAGGATTGGGCGAGCGGATCGGCAGCGTCAGATGGACGACAGCGAGACGGGCGAACGCTCGTCTCCGTAAAGGTATAGCGTAGGCTATCACCGAAATTACCTATTTCGGTGCGTGACGTCACGCCGAATCGGCGGTTCCTCTGCGGCGACGGGCCGTTGCTTTGCGCTCGCTCGCACTTGTTCTGATCTATCGTCACCCCGCTCGGTCACGCATCTACGAACTGTGTCTCTCTCGCGCTCGTTACCGTGCTCGGTACGACCGTTTCAGTCAAGCTTTTTCACGAGACCGCGCTCGGTCTAAAGATAAACTCGCAATCTCGCGCAAGACTAGACCGGCGGACTAGTCTTATAGTTTATTTAGTGATTAAAGATAATTAAGTGTACATAGCCGTTAGTTCATAAGTTAGTATTAGGTCGTTTATTTTGTTCGCGTTGTACATAACGTCGACATTTCGGAGGTCGCCGCAACGGACACGTTTTGAATAAAACGATCGTAACAGAAACGGAATACTGCGTGCTCGCGTATCCCGAATCAATTGTTTGCTTAAACATTATAAAATGAATCTTTATTTAATATTAGAAATAGAATATTTTTTTTTAAATATGCAGGAAATACTTTGTTTATCATGGAAAAATATTTGTTCCAGAATATGGAAGACATACAATTTTCATACTACGAATGAAATGTTAAAACAATGTCTATCGTAAGTTGCTAAAGCAGAATTTAAATGTTTTCGGCGCATTGGTTCGATCAATTATTACTAAACTCTATTTGCAAATTAACACAATATCGTTTCTCAACGTTTCGATCTTCATTTAGATCATTTTCAAGAGAATCACAAAAACATTGCGCCTGTAAGACAACAATGAATAATACAATATATACATTGTGAAAACAACATCGGAAAAATAACCAAAAAAGAAAATTAAAGAAAACCTTACTCACTTGCTTAGTGTCGCAGGGTAATTTTTACTTAAAATTTAAAAACATTTTAATGACCACCATGTTGCTACTTGGACAGTATACATGGGAGTGAGAAAACGTGGAGACATTTGGAAATATATGTAACGGATTGTCGATCGATCTATTGGCCAAATCCAAATTTGGCGGTAAATTCAAACAGATATCCTACTACAGATTTATAACCTTACTTTATCTGCCAGTATACCAACAAATAATGTGGTATTTTTTTAAATTAAAATTCAAATTAGTTTGACCACATTGTATACAATTTAATGTATGTGAAAATTAATGCATAAAGTGAAATTAACATAAGGATTTATTTATAAAAATCATCATATAACATTACTGGTTCAGTAATGTTGCGTAGTATTCATGTATCTTAGGGGTTTCATAACTAAGGTTTACGCTACGGTGTTTAATCATATGAATTGTTTCTAACAATATCCTTTGGTGCAAATTTTTTTCCCGATCAACAACTTTAGCAATATCAAAATCAAAAGGGTGGTCAAATTCTAATGAATGTTTCGTCATGGCAGTGTGTTGAGTAGGCGGTTTGAAAATGTTATGTTTGTGTTCTTTTATTCTTGTTTCCAAATGTCTGGACGTTTTTCCAATATATACCTGGTTACATCCCTTACAAGGAATTGAGTAAACTATATTGTGACTCTTTGATAACGGCAATTTATCTTTTATACTCGGAAACCAGTTTTTTAAATAATGTGGAATTTTAAAAATGGTGTGTATTCCTGATTTTCTGAAAATTCTTTTAATATCATTGGAAATACCTTCAACATAAGGAACCACAACCGTGTTTTTCCGATTTATCGGTCCTGTCCTTTGAAATCTTTCCTCTTTACGTTCTTGGACGTAAAGGGGGTGATAAATGTCAAAAGTGCGTTCTTTAATAATGTTAGATACAAAATTATCTGGGTATCCATTTTGTTGGAGAGTATTTCTAATTAATAATAAATTGTTTGCTCTAAATTTACGATCTGATAATAATACTGCACGATCAATAAGACCTTTGACTAAACCGATTTTGTGTTGTATGGGATGAGACAAGTAAAAATTGATATACCTGCCCGACCAACTTTTCTTGTGGTACCAATTTGTTATAAATTGTTACCTGATCTAACTATGTTGACATCTAGAAAACTTAAACTTGAATCTTTTTCAAGTTCAAAAGTAAATTTTAATCTTTCATGAAAAAGTCCAACAATCTAATGATATCTTCAAAAGAAATTAAAGAATTAAAACAGTTCCTTAAAACTAACAATAATTTCTTGATACTAAAATCAGACAAAGGTAATACTACGGTTCTAGTCGACAAGGAGAAGTACAATTCAGAAGTGTTAAATATGTTGAGTGACACTAATACATATAAAGTCAGTAAATTCGAGTACACTAGCAGTTTTGAGATGAAGGCCAATTCTATCATTTCTAATTAAATAAAAAAAAAGCAAATCAATGAAGACTTGCGAAAGAGATTAAAAACCCATAACTCAGTAATACGTAGAGCTTACGCTCTATCAAAGACACATAAGGAAAATCTATCATGGAGAATCATTGTCTCATCGATAGATGGTCCTACATATAAACTGTCCAAGTTTTTCGCTCAGATTATATAAAAAATGATAGGTAAATCCCCCTACCATACTTTAGATAGCTGGCAGTTAGTCAAGGAAATTAGAAATATTGAAGTTACAGACGAGTCATTATCATTGGTCTCTTTAGATGTCACAGATCTTTTCACCAATGTTCCTATAGATCTAGGTCTACAGGTTGTGGACAGCAGGTGGGATGATATTAAAGAACATACTTCCATAGAACGGGATGAATTTCTCCAAGCTGTTAAATTCATACTTGAATCCAATGTCTTTCTTTTCAACGAAACGTACTACAAACAGGTATTTGGCACAGCCATGGGATCTCCTATTTCTCCTGTCATCGCTAACTTCGTAATGGAAAAATTAGAAGAGGTTTCTATCTCAAAATTGCCTTTTGAATTGGTCTTTTACAAAAGGTTCGTAGATGATATCATTACATGTATTAAACCTGAGCAATTACAAGTTGTGTTAGATACATTTAACAGTTTTCACGAAAGATTAAAATTTACTTACTTAAAGATAAATAAAACTTACTTAAGTTTTCTGGATGTCAACATAGTTAGATCAGGTAACAAATTTATAACAAATTGGTACCACAAGAAAAGTTGGTCGGGCAGGTATATCAATTTTTACTCGTCT
The DNA here is from genome assembly GCA_916610255.1 of Lasioglossum lativentre. Taxonomy (NCBI): domain Eukaryota; kingdom Metazoa; phylum Arthropoda; class Insecta; order Hymenoptera; family Halictidae; genus Lasioglossum; species Lasioglossum lativentre. Next base: position 26,722,958 of record OU744359.1, on the reverse strand, counting down.
CATCCCATACGACACAAAATCGGTTTAGTCAAAGGTCTTATTGATCGTGCAATGTTATTATCAGATCCTAAATTTAGAGCAAACAATTTATTATTAATTAGAAATACTCTCCAACAAAATGGATACCCAGATAATTTTGTATCTAACATTATTAAAGAACGCACTTTTGACATTTATCACCCCCTTTACGTCCAAGAACGTAAAGAGGAAAGATTTCAAAGGACAGGACCGATAAATCGGAAAAACACGGTTGTGGTTCCTTATGTTGAAGGTGTTTCCAATGATATTAAAAGAATTTTCAGAAAATCAGGAATACACACCATTTTTAAAATTCCACATTATTTAAAAAACTGGTTTCCGAGTATAAAAGATAAATTGCCGTTATCAAAGAGTCACAATATAGTTTACTCAATTCCTTGTAAGGGATGTAACCAGATATATATTGGAAAAACGTCCAGACATTTGGAAACAAGAATAAAAGAACACAAACATAACATTTTCAAACCGCCTACTCAACACACTGCCATGATTAAACATTCATTAGAATTTGACCACCCTTTTGATTTTGATAATGCTAAAGTTGTTGATCGGGAAAAAAATTTGCACCAAAGGATATTGTTAGAAACAATTCATATGATTAAACACCGTAGCATAAACCTTAGGTATGAAACCCCTAAGATACATGAATACTACGCAACATTACTGAACCAGTAATGTTATATGATGATTTTTATAAATAAATCCTTATGTTAATTTCAGTTTATGCATTAATTTTCACATACATTAAATTGTATACAATGTGGTCAAACTAATTTGAATTTTAAGTTTAAAAAATACCACATTATTTGTTGGTATACTGGCAGATAAAGTAAGGTTATAAATCTGTAGTAGGATATCTGTTTGAATTTACCGCCAAATTTGGATTTGGCCAATAGATCGATCGACAATCCGTTACATATATTTCCAAATGTTTTCTCACTCCCAGGTATACTGTCCGAGTAGCAACATGGTGGTCATTAATATGTTTTTAAATTTTAAGTAAAAATTACCCTGCGACACTAAGCAAGTGAGTAAGGTTTTCTTTAATTTTCTTTTTTGGTTATTTTTCCGATGTTGTTTTCACAATGTACATATTGTATTATTCATTGTTATTTTACAGACGCAATGTTTTTGTGATTCTCTTGAAAATGATCTAAATGAAGATCGAAACGTTGAGAAACGATATTGTGTTAATTTGCAAATAGTGTTTAGTAATAATTGATCGAACCAATGCGCCGAAAATATTTAAATTCTGCTTTACGAATGAAATATTGGTTTCAAATATAAAATAAATCTTTATTCAATACTGGAAGTAAAATGTTTACTTTTAATTTACTTTGAATTCGTGCGTGTCATTTAATTTTTTAATAGAAGTTTATCTCTTCTAATTATATGATTTAATATGATTTGAACCTGTATAAGAATAAAAAGTAATAAACGTAACAATAGGTTCGCATGGCTCAGCGAGGAAGCACAGCATCAAGTAAACGGTAAGTCCCGAGTTCGAATCCCGCCCAACAGCATACAAGTTTCTGAATTGTAATAAGGTCCTTTCGAAGACAAATTGTATATGGATAGTTCCTAATTTTTGTTATAAATTTTTTTAAATTCGAAGATTTTATAGAATTGTTACGTTCCGAACAGATTATTTATATTTAATCTCTTTTTTCCATCGGCTGTGCTGCGGCTTGATAATGCATTAGCATTGTGGGAATTCCCTAATCAAACGCAGGACGGTCTTTGATGTGATAACACTAAAATCATTCTTTTCTACGCCATCGCGATTGTTACACCTTATATAACGCATACCTTCCTTGAAATCAACATCGTCCCAAAATACGGGAAATCGGTAATTTCAAAGTCAGTACCGGGTATTGTTAAGAACCACGAAGACACGCCAGTCTATAACCATGTATGCAAAAACCATATGTACCGATCATCAAGGTAAGCACAAGGTCCGTTGAAATGTTGTTGTGCGGGGCGCGAGAGCAACGCTTAACGTTGTGGGGTGACCCTAGCTATATGTACCGTACATCGTACAGGACTTGTACTTTCCTCGACAACCGAAAACCGACATGTGGCCGTGTAAATAAGGACATACCAAAGTCGCGCCGTATGAAGCGGATAGATACATAGAAAAACCGTAGACTATGGTAAGAGACAAAGAGAGCACACGCCGCGACAAGGAGAACATGCTCGCGCTCCAATTTGACTATCTGACTGGTTAGCGCGCACCGCACAGCGGGGATGGCTCTCGGGACCGGTAAGCACGTCTGCCGAAAAATCGCGAATTGCGATCACTCTTCGACGTATAATCGCGAGGTGCGTGTCGGGGTAGTCCGTAAGGCTATCAAAGCGGGAGTTGTTGCGAATATTCAGTACTTAGTATTGTGTTCAGGCAAAGGTCTTGGCCTTTCGTTAATCAATTCCATCTTTCCATTTTTCTTACCTCTTAAGTTATTCATATTTCTTCTCCTCGAAATGTTCAAATTCTTAAACTCAATATTCGTGTTAACCTCACGCAATTGTCGGTTTATACATTATTTTATCGTGCGTGTGCCTCTTTCTTTCTACAGGTACAGATATCAAATTTACACATTGTATATTAAAGCCAGCTACAAATATTAATCTATCTTGAATAGAATTGAATAGAGATAATATCTCCTGGGTGAGTTGTTTTCTAGTTATTCTTCTCGAACATTTCAGATGCTGTATATAATTTCATTGTTGCGACTGAATATTGTCCAATAGCTTATCGCAGGCTGTGGGACTTCCCTTATTGGATATTATTCCGCGAATAGTATTAATTGCTACTTGTTTATCAATATATATACGTATATATTTATACGGGTATACCTACAACTAATCGTTTGTGCGTAACATTCGAGCATATATTATATTTAACTCGACAGGGCATAGCCCATTCTTTCTTTTCTTCCTTTGTTAACATCTGAATATTGTTCATATTCTGGCATTAAGAATATATTTATTTTTATTATTATTAGATACTCTAACATATATTGTTTCAACGAATCAATCGCGCTCTATAAGAATTCCTTCCAATATTTATTTCGTTCCGTCTGTGGAATCCACCCGTAACTCAAGGGCGTAACTTTTCTTTAACGTTACGCGGTAGGCGCGTAACAGAATGTTATTTAAATATTGAATTTATATTTCTCGAATATTGGTTTCACATTTTTTAAATATTTAGATTATATTTTTTAAATATCTTGTTTATATATATGAAAAAAGTGTGGCTTAAAAAATATTTTTTCAATATTTTTCAATATTATATCTCTATTGTTGGATATGCCTCCAAGACGTCTCCGTACGTCTCCCGTACGGCTCCCGAAGGTCTCCGGTATGTCTTTTTTGAGGAAACAGTACGTCTTTAAGACGTCTCTAAGACGTACTTTAGACGTATAGAATACGTCTTTTAGACGTCTAAAGTACGTGTTAGAAACGTCTTAAAGACGCACCGTTTCCTCACAAACGCCGTACCGGAGAACTTCGAGAGCCGTACGAGAGACGTACGGAGACGCCTCCAAGACGTCTCCGTATCCAACAACAGGCGTCTTTAAGACGTCTGAAGCGTCCCGAATATCGCAAGTCCGATATACCGAACTTCGCGGAGTCGTAAATTCCGCTCGCTTGCTCGCGACGATAATTAGGTGCTTTTTGACGAGGTTAAAACTTAACAACGTCTATTTGAAATGAAACTCGATTATTGTTTGAAATCAACACTTAAATATATTTCTAAACTTAACAACGTAGTGACAATGTTTTTACGTTTAAGGTTGACGAGATGTTACGATGTACGAGAGTTAGTTGTAATCGGTTCGAGAGTTACTTTTGATCTGTTCGATCGTATCGTGTCACGTATTACGTCGGCTCGGATCTTTTTCCTATTGGCTGGTTGTAAACTGCATGGGGGTGACTAAATGGTGTCTAATTGGTGGATGTGTTGGTTTTATAATGAGATAACCTCAATATTTCGTGCGCAGTTTCTTTATTATAAAGGTTTGTACGTGTACACAGCTAAGGTTGCGAAGCGACTGACTAGCGCACGCGAGAAAAACAAAAGTGGTATACAATAGATGGCATCGTTGCCCTGTATGTATGTTATTTCCTACAATTATATAATAGATGGCGTCGTTGCCCTGTATATATATTTTATTTCCTACAGGATGGATAGTTTATTTAGGTCGTCGGAGTAGGGATATGCAAAAGTGATCTGTATTTTTGTTAGAATAAATTAAGTGTGAAAGATATGGGAAACTACAAGAGATGTTTTAAGTGTGAAAGATAAGGGAAACTCTAAGAGATGTTTTGGTTTCAATCGCCCTATCAATGGGTTCGTTGACGTAGGTCTCGAAGTGGTGTCCGATGACACCCAAAACACTTCTAAGACCGTCGCGTCGCGTCGAGTGTCTCGAAACCTCACGTTCGGTCTGATTGTGACCGAACAACGTCTTTAAGACGTCTTTGTGCTATCTGGGTATCTAGGTAATGCAAGGTCTGATTTCGAATGTTCAATATTCAGGGAATTATACATATTTAAATAACGTCACCGAATCTTAGCAATTTCCCCGAAAGTAGTTCCTGGGGTTTATCTGCATCAATGTAATAATTGTCGAGAGGAATAAAGAGAAGAATATAGTGTAGTATTTCTTGATTGTACATTTTCCACATCGCGCGATTTAACCTATCTACCTAAGTGCATTTAGCCTAATCTCGATATGATCTGCTGTCGATCGCTGTCACAGTCCTTCAGCCAATAACGACAGTTCGTGTAATGGATACATGCAACGTTGCCCGAAAAGGCGTGGTGTGTTTCCCGCTGATTTGTTTATGTTTGGAGTAGTCCCCAATACACTGCCCATACAAGCGAAGCTGAACTGCAGTGGGCTAAGGCTAAGGCGTTCAACCGTTATCGTTCACTACTAAATACGCGATTGTAGGGAGAGGTACGGCGCCATTTTGTATGGATCCAAAGTGGTGACACAGTACTATGCATTGATGCGAGGCTGAGAAGGAGGTTCCCTGGCAGGACCAGATTGGATCAGAGTGGAAGAGGCAGGCTACGTTTCACATGCATTTTCGGTTGTAGTCACACTTGGGCCTACGGGCGCAGCTGAGGTGGGGATTAGACCTATGGGGCAGACCTAACGATAGACTCCCCTTGCTCATGTGCCGTCTGTCGGCTCTTCCGTGTAGAGAGGTTTATGGCAGGTTCTTGCTATTGACCTGGAGGCCAGGGCATTCGGACAGTACGTGTTTAGTGTAATGTATTTACTGGGTACCCATTACTGCGGATTAGAATTCAAAATATACGAGCGTACGGAAACAAACTACGTAACTAAGCGTTAATTAAAATAAATCCTGAGTAGAGTAACAAATAATTATTCTATTCATTACATTTTAAATGAACAAACCTTTCATTAATTTTAACACCGTAATATAATATCATATAAATAACTAAATACATTAATTCAACAAATATTTGAGAAATATTTATTATCTTTAGTTTAAAGCTGTTTAAAATTAAGAGCATTGTGAAGTGTACAACATTTCACAATTGAATTTACAATATAAATTCTTTTGTCTTTCTCAATTCTTCTTCCTTTTTATTTCTTCAAATTTCCATTCTTTCTTTGTTTCTTAAGTTTGCAGTTTCATAAGTAGATCTTTTCGTGCACTTCACTTTACTTTGTTTTTTATTTTTGTTACTGTTTTTTTCGTTACTTTTCGATTCAATTTTTTCCATATCTTCTTATTTTATCTACATATAATAGTCTTTATCTAGAATCGTACCTTTATCCAGAATAGGTACCTATAACTCAAAACGTTAGGCTGAAGTGAACCCCGTTCCTCATCGTAGTTGCAACTCACACTGCAGCTTGTAGCTTGGAAGACATTTGATCAGTCATAAGTGTCCGCTATACGCAAGCAAAGACGCGTCGCGCAGTAAGACTGACGTCTTTGAACTATAATACAATAATATCCGCGGTGGGCCGAGGGGAAAATGATTCTTGCACAATTACGTAGGGGAAACCATGCTGAAATATGTTAGAAAACTTGGACTCTTTAAGATGTAAAAGATATTCCTTGCCAACTGTAAAAAATTTTGCCACATTCTTTATGTTTCGGATCACGCGAGATCCGCGGCGGCACGCGAGTCAAGATGGGCAAGGGGAGAGAGAGGCGACGGGATTGCCAAAACCATAATAAGGACTCGAGACAACAGCTGCTCCCGTCACCTCTCCCCCCTTTCGCTCTAACACCTTCGGCACCGTCGATTACCACTTAAGAGTCAGTTACTGTTTAAACTCCAGCTCCGCTTGAGCACATTAACGCTTCGCTTTTAACAGTAATTCTCCAAGCCAACTGCGCTTCAGTGGCTTGTGCTTAATTGTACACTTTTTACTTGTTTTTTGCTTATTATTCTTAATTCAAAGTTTGGTGTCGGGTTTTTTAGTGTTTTGTTATAGACTTAAGTTTTAAATAAAGTTGACCTTGCGACTTATTGTGACTATCTAAAACACCGTGTCAGTGTCGTAATTTTTGAACTCCTTCCACGATTCAACCTAGTTTCCTTAACACTTTACTTCATTGAATATTAATTTTTTAACAGATTGTGAACAATAACTTCTGGTGTCGGTGTTAATTTTTAACACAAAAGTGTGGACTTTATTGTAAGCAAAATAAATTAGAAAAATTAATCACATTCATTTTTTCATTTTCGATCTTAATGGACATTCAGAAAGCAGTACGAAATTAGAACTCGATAAGTTGACTTTTTAGCTAAATGTCAATGAATTTCTCCACCCAGCCCGTGGGCACGATGGTGCCGCTGACACGAAAAGTCGTCTACAATTTTTTTCAGTTCCCCGGAGGGTTCTAACATAGGCATCTCCTGAGGTTGGGGGGGGGGGGTAGAAGCGGTTCTGGAACCCCTGGAGTTCTGGTAGTAGACGACATGCTGTGCCCTTGTTCCGAGCGTCTCGAACCCTCGCAAGTAGCCTTCCGGGCCCTAAGATTCAGTATAACATACGAGAACGTGCAAAATCCCGGTTCCAGGGCCTCTGCAGCCGGTATAAGGGTCGGGTTATACTGGCTCCGGAGGCTCAGGATCCGGGATTTTGCACGTTTTCGTAGGTTATACTGAATCTTAGGGCCCGGAAGGCTACTCGCGAGGGTTCGAGACGCTCGGAACAAGGGCACAGCATGTCGTTTACTACCAGAACCACAGAGGTTCCAGAACCACTTCTACTCCCCCCCAACCTCAGGAGATGCCTATGCTAGGAACCCTCCGGGAAACTGAAAACATTGTAGACTACTTTTCGTGTCCGGGGCACCACCGTGCCTACTATATTATAGCTGACTATTATGAAATGTTTCATTAAGTATCGAATAATTTTAACTTAAAAAGGAAAAGAAATAATTTTAAAGTTTGATGTTAACAAAATAACTTTCATTTGTTAAGTTGCTATTACTAACCCAACTTAACTTTGAGTATTGAAGATGCCCAATATTTCACAGCCGCGTTCTCAAAAATGGTGACACTTCCAAAATGACAAAATTAAAATTAATTCAAGTGGATCGGTGTACCGCGATATTACCTTCTCGGACGGCCGACGAGCGTTTGCTAGAAATAATGTTAATTTTGCCATTTTGAAAGTGTCACAATTTTTTGGATCACGGCTGTCAAAGGGAGACTTGGGACTACGTCCTCATTCTTTTTTCAAATTCCTCAATACTTCTCGGCTGGGAAAAACACCTCATTTGTTTAAAACAATTGCCAGACTAGTGGCGAAAGAAACATTTTTTTTCAACTGGAACCATTTTTATTGGATACCTTCATCTCTTCGCTGTAAACTCCGCAAATATCGTCTTTATTGATTTGTTAGACGACACCGAACGTGCTCTTTTGAAACTAATTTTTATGCTGACTTCAATTAAATTCAACTAACGAGTTGACCAGCATCTGGCTTTGCCTGTCATAAAATTCTTAGTTTGGGGAACTTCAAAAGTTACGGTCAGGCAAGGCCGGCAAAGGACGCGGTGTCCAGCGAGTCAGCTAATTCTAAGCGCACCGAATGATCGACCGCTATTCACCGGCTGGCTTTGCAAAACCAATGTCCATTGTACTATGGGTGCCCCATAATGGACACCCCAACAATAGTTTAGGTAAAATAAACGTCATCTCGCGTCCCTTTTCTTTTTTCTACGCGAAAGTTGTAATTTTAGGGCTGACGCTTGTCGACCCTTATTTCAGAATGTCTGAAGAATATTCAACAATTTTATGGACCCCAAATAATAAATAGTTCAAATCCGACAGCCGTTTGTAGTTGTTGAGATGTGTCACTCCCCATGTGTACCGTATGAAAGTAGACACTCTGTACAGTAAAAGTTACATATGAAGTTGCAAAGTATTGTAGTCGCTGATATGACACTATAATTGGTTTCCCTAAAATTAACATTTGATTATTTTCCTGTTTATCTGAAATCATTGCGATATCATTTATATTTTTATAACAGTTCTAAGTGCCGAATATATGCTATTTTTGAGGCTCCGCGAATTAAAAAATTATTTTTTCAAATTTTTTCATTTTTGAACCAGTGCACAGTGGAGTATTTGGCCCGAAAAGCTGGACAAAACTATAGCATCGTTATTTATAGTCTCAAGGTCATAATATTATATATCGTTGAATTCGTCTTAAGGTGGACGACGCACTAATACCATCATCACTCACACATCGCTAGATCCGCATATACGTATACGCAAATGCAATGGATCACGGGGACCAAAACTGACGCTTCAATATTTCAATCAGCAGTTCGTAACTGGTAAATTGTGTTTCCTAAAAGTCCAATCTCGGGGGAGCAGAGCCCAAAATGCATATTTGTACGCTATCGTGGAGTTATTTGTAATATTCGGCACCTATATGCCTTTTGATGCAAGTGTGACGTCACAAGATGGCCGCCATTGTCATATTTTCTTAAATAGCGAGAGATTTAGCGTTCTTATCGCAAAAATCGCTCTGCTCCCCCTAGAAAAAACATTTCCAAAGACGGTGGTATTCATATTTAATTGATTACTATTTTTTTTAAACACAAAAAACCAGTCCTCCTAAAACGGGATTTCGACCTCCTGAAACACCATCTCGACCTTACGACATTTATCACTACGAGTGCCACTGTCTCTTTCCCAGCAAAATTGAACGTGATGATAAATTAAGGGGGACGGGACACTAATACCATCACCACTCACACATCGCTAGATCCCCATATACGTATACGAAAATGCAAGGGTTTACGGGGGCCCAAATTCACGCCTCAATATTGCAATGAGCAGTTCGCAAGCGGTCAATTGTGCTTCCTAAAAGTCCAATCTAGGATTATGCAGAGCCCAAATTTTCAATTTCTACGCTATCGTGGAGTTATTTGTAATATTCGGCGATTTCATGCCGTTCGAAGCAAGTGTGACGTCACAAGATGGCCGCCATTGACAGATTTTCTTAAATATCAAGAGATTTAGCTTTCGTATCGAAAAAAACGCTCTGCATAATCCTAGAAAAAAAAATTACGAAGACGGTGGTATGCATTATCAGCTGATTACTTATTTGTTTAAACACGAAAAACGAGCCCTCCTAAAAACGACATTTAGGCCTCCTGAAACAGCATCTCGAACTTACGATATTTATCACTACGAGCGCCACTGTCGCTTTCCCAGCAAAACTGTATGTGACGATAAAGTAAGGTCGATAATGCAGGTCGACAATTCAGGTTTCTGTATGTATCATTTGTATTAGACTTGGAATTATGCTTTAATTAAAGAAGTCTGTGGTTGAGAGAAGGTGCATTGTTCAATGCGAACGTAAATTTATTCATCAGAAACTCTGGCAACAGGCAGCTATCTCGAAACGTCACGGTTGCTTCGGATGCCTCGTGACAGACAGTATGCTGCCGAATAGTACAAATAACTTCAGGACAGCGTAAAAATATGAATTTTGGGCTCTGCACAATCCTAGATTGGACTTTTAGGAAACATAATCGATCAGTTCTGAACTCGTTATTGCCATATTCAGCCGTGAATTTGGGCCCCCGTGAAACCTTGCAAGTTCGCGTACGAATCTCGTGGCAGACTGTATGCTGCCGAATGTTACAAATAACTTTACGACAACGTAAAAATATGAATTTTGGGCTCTGCACAGTCCTAGATTTGACTTTTAGGAAACATAATCGACCAGTTCTGAACTCGTTATTACAATATTCAGCCGTGAATTTGGGCCCCCGTGAAACCTTGCAAGTTCGCGTACGAATCTCGTGGCAGACAGTATGCTGCCGAATGTTACAAGTAACTTTACAACAACGTAAAAATATGAATTTTGGGCTCTGCACAATCCTAGATTGGACTTTTAGGAAACATAATCGACCAGTTTTGAACTTGTTATTGCAATATTCAGCCGTGAATTTGAGCCCCCGTGAAACCTTGCAAGTTCGCGTACGAATCTCGTGGCAGACTGTATGCTGCCGAATGTTACAAATAACTTTACGACAACGTAAAAATATGAATTTTGGGCTCTGCACAGTCCTAGATTTGACTTTTAGGAAACATAATCGACCAGTTCTGAACTCGTTATTACAATATTCAGCCGTGAATTTGGGCCCCCGTGAAACCTTGCAAGTTCGCGTACGAATCTCGTGGCAGACAGTATGCTGCCGAATGTTACAAATAACTTTACGACAACGTAAAAATATGAATTTTGGGCTCTGCACAGTCCTAGATTTGACTTTTAGGAAACATAATCGACCAGTTCTGAACTCGTTATTGCAATATTCAGCCGTGAATTTGGGCCCCCATGAAACCTTGCAAGTTCGCGTACGAATCTCGTGGCAGACAGTATGCTGCCGAATGTTACAAGTAACTTTACAACAACGTAAAAATATGAATTTTGGGCTCTGCACAATCCTAGATTGGACTTTTAGGAAACATAATCGACCAGTTTTGAACTTGTTATTGCAATATTCAGCCGTGAATTTGGGCCCCCGTGAAACCTTGCAAGTTCGCGTACGAATCTCGTGGCAGACTGTATGCTGCCGAATGTTACAAATAACTTTACGACAACGTAAAAATATGAATTTTGGGCTCTGCACAGTCCTAGATTTGACTTTTAGGAAACATAATCGACCAGTTCTGAACTCGTTATTGCAATATTCAGCCGTGAATTTGGGCCCCCGTGAAACCTTGCAAGTTCGCGTACGAATCTCGTGGCAGACAGTATGCTGCCGAATGTTACAAGTAACTTTACAACAACGTAAAAATATGAATTTTGGGCTCTGCACAATCCTAGATTGGACTTTTAGGAAACATAATCGACCAGTTTTGAACTTGTTATTGCAATATTCAGCCGTGAATTTGGGCCCCCGTGAAACCTTGCAAGTTCGCGTACGAATCTCGTGGCAGACTGTATGCTGCCGAATGTTACAAATAACTTTACGACAACGTAAAAATATGAATTTTGGGCTCTGCACAGTCCTAGATTTGACTTTTAGGAAACATAATCGACCAGTTCTGAACTCGTTATTACAATATTCAGCCGTGAATTTGGGCCCCCGTGAAACCTTGCAAGTTCGCGTACGAATCTCGTGGCAGACTGTATGCTGCCGAATGTTACAAATAACTTTACGACAACGTAAAAATATGAATTTTGGGCTCTGCACAGTCCTAGATTTGACTATTAGGAAACATAATCGACCAGTTCTGAACTCGTTATTACAATATTCAGCCGTGAATTTGGGCCCCCGTGAAACCTTGCAAGTTCGCGTACGAATCTCGTGGCAGACAGTATGCTGCCGAATGTTACAAGTAACTTTACAACAACGTAAAAATATGAATTTTGGGCTCTGCACAATCCTAGATTGGACTTTTAGGAAACATAATCGACCAGTTTTGAACTTGTTATTGCAATATTCAGCCGTGAATTTGGGCCCCCGTGATACCTTGCAAGTTCGCGTACGAATCTCGTGGCAGACTGTATGCTGCCGAATGTTACAAATAACTTTACGACAACGTAAAAATATGAATTTTGGGCTCTGCACAGTCCTAGATTTGACTTTTAGGAAACATAATCGACCAGTTCTGAACTCGTTATTGCAATATTCAGCCGTGAATTTGGGCCCCCGTGAAACCTTGCAAGTCCGCGTATGAATCTCGTGGCAGACAGTATGCTGCCGAATGTTACAAACAACTTCACGACAACGTAAAAATATGAATTTTGGGCTCTGCACAGTCCTAGATTGGACTATTAGGATACATAATCGACCAGTTCTGAACTTGTCATTGAAATATTGCGATGTCAGTTTGGGCTCCCGTAAACCCTTGCATTTGTGTATACGCGAATCGCGAAACTGCACTTGCTGCGGACGCCTCGTCACAAGCACTACGCTGCCGATTATTACAAATTACTCCTCGACAATGTAGAAATATAAATTTTGGGCTCTGCTCCCCCCTAGATTGGACTTTCAAGAAGCATAAGCGACAAGTTCTGAACTTCGCATTGCAATATTGACACGTCAGTTTGGGTTCCCGTGAAGCCTTGTATCTTTTGTATACGTATCACCTGACGTCACGTATTGAAAATTGTTTAGTTGTTACTTTTTTATTTAGTATTTTTGCACATAAGTTAAAGCACCGATGTCTTTGGTTATAAATTTCTCTGTACATATTACTTTAAATATTCATGATATGAAAAATAAATGTCAAGAAATACAGGGAAATTTATAACTAAAAACATCGGTGATTTAAATTATCTACAAACATACTAAATAAGTTTCAACTTAACAATTTTAAATATTATTTTAGGACAATAAAATATAAACAATCAATTAAAAAATCATTAGAAATATATATATTTATTACGATAATTATCAGTAGATAGAAATAATTTTTTTGATAATTTGATAATTTTTTCATCCCCCATATTTCTTATGGTTCTAGAGTTCTAGTATAATATGGCCTTTCTCGATCTAAGCCACTGTGTGCGCAGAGTTGGGCAATATATCTATCTGAATAAAAATTTTGAATAACATAAATTATTCGTTATTCGAGGGTTCGAATAAAAAATGTATCTTTATTTGACGAGTATCTAATAAATAAATTTATTCGACGAGATATTTGAGCGACGAATACATAGATAATTGTTTTATTCGAAGTGGGTTTATTCGAAGGCTTCGAATAACTCTGCGAATAAAACCACTAGATACAGTCCAAATTATATCGTGTTTAGTGTCATTTTAATCATGAGAATTCCACGAAATAGTTGATGGAGTTCTCATAAAAAACAATTGAAAATAAAAAGGTTTTGGAATTGGATTGGTAGTTGATTCACACCCATATACCTGACCCAGTGTCGGGTTACCCTGCTGTGTTTATTGCACCACTCGGCGACTGAAGCAACTCGTGCTAGTGGGCCTCGGCAGTCGGTGCTCGTCGCCGTTTCTTCGATCAGCCAGAAAATTGTTCAAAGTCTACGAATAGCCCCACGGATAAAACCACTAGATACAGTCCAAATTATATCGTGTTTAGTGTCATTTTAACCAGGAGAATGATACGAATTAGTTAATGTAGGTCCCATAAAAAAACAATGGAAAATAAAGAAGTTTTGGAATTGATTTTGTGGTGGATTCACACCCATATACCTGACCCGGTGTCGGGTTACCCGGTCGTGTTTATTGCACTACTCTGCGACCGATGCAACTCGTGGTACTGGGCCTAGGCAGTCGGTGCTCGCCGCCGTTTCTTCGAGCAGGCAGAAAACTGAGCAATGCCTACGAATAGCCCCACGGATAACACCACTAGATACAGTCCAAATTATATCGAGTTTAGTGTCATTTTAATCATGAGAATTCCACGAATTAGTTGATGTAGGTCCCATAAAAAAACAATGGAAAATAAAGAAGTTTTGGAATTGATTTTGTGGTGGATTCACACCGATATACCTGACCCAGTGTCGGGTAACCCTGCTGTGTTTATTGCACCACTCGGCGAGCTGCCTCGGGCGCAGAGTAGTGCAATAAACACAGCAGGGTAACCCGACACTGAGTCAGGTATATCGGTGTGAATCCACTACCAATCCCATTGCAAAACTTCTTTTGTTTCCATTGTTTTTTTATGGGACTTGCATCAACTAATTCGTTGCATTCTCCTGATTAAAATGACACTAAACTCGATATAATTTGAACTGTATCTAGTGGTGTTATCCGTGGGGCTATTCGTAGGCTTTGCTCAGTTTTCTGTCTGCTCGAAGAAACGGCGGCGAGCACCGACTGCCTAGGGCCTAGGCCCAGTAGCACGAGCTATCTCGGTCGCAGAGTAGTGCAATAAACACGGCCGGGTAACCCGACACCGGGTCAGGTATATGGGTGTGAATCCACCACAAAATCAATTCCAAAACTTCTTTATTTTCCATTGTTTTTTTATGGGACCTACATTAACTAATTCGTATCATTCTCCTGGTTAAAATGACACTAAACACGATATAATTTGGACTGTATCTAGTGGTTTTATCCGTGGGGCTATTCGTAGACTTTGAACAATTTTCTGGCTGATCGAAGAAACGGCGACGAGCACCGACTGCCGAGGCCCACTAGCACGAGTTGCTTCAGTCGCCGAGTGGTGCAATAAACACAGCAGGGTAACCCGACACTGGGTCAGGTATATGGGTGTGAATCAACTACCAATCCAATTCCAAAACCTTTTTATTTTCAATTGTTTTTTATGAGAACTCCATCAACTATTTCGTGGAATTCTCATGATTAAAATGACACTAAACACGATATAATTTGGACTGTATCTAGTGGTTTTATTCGCAGAGTTATTCGAAGCCTTCAAATAAACCCACTTCGAATAAAACAATTATCTGTATTCGTCGCTCAAATATCTCGTCGAATAAATTTATTTATTAGATACTCGTCAAATAAAGATACATTTTTTATTCGAACCCTCGAATAACGAATAATTTATGTTATTCAAAATTTTTATTCAGATAGACATATTGCCCAACTCTGCGCACACAGTGGCTTAGATCGAGAAAGGCGATATTTTACTAGAACTCTAGAACCATAAGAAATATGGGGGATGAAAAAATTATCAAATTATCAAAAAAATTATTTCTATCTACTGATAATTATCGTAATAAATATATATATTTCTAATAATTTTTTAATTGATTGTTTATATTTTATTGTCCTAAAATAATATTTAAAATTGTTAAGTTGTAACATATTTAGTATGTTTGTAGATCATTTAAATCACCGATGTCTTTGGTTATTTTCCTTGTATTTCTTGACATTTATTTTTCATCTTGAAATTTATAAATTTATAATCAGAGAAATTTATAATCAAAGACATCGGTGCTTTAACTTATATACAAAAATACTAAATAAAAAAGTAACAATTAAACAATTTTAAATACGTGACGTCAGGAGATACGTATACAAAAGATACAAGGCTTCATGGGAACCCAAACTGACGTCTCAATATTGCAATGCGAAGTTCAGAACTTGTCGTTTATGCTTCTTGAAAGTCCAATCTAGGGGGGAGCAGAGCCCAAAATTCATATTTTTAACATTGTCGAGGAGTTATTTGTAATAATCGGCAGCGTAGTGCTTGTGACGAGGCGTCCGTAGCAAGCGCAGTTTCGCGAGTCGCGTTTACACAAATGCATGGGTTTACGGGAGCCCAAACTGACGTCTCAATATTACAATAAGAAGTTCCGAACTTGTCGATTATGTTTCCTAAAAGTCCAATCTAGGACTGTACAGAGCCCAAAATGCATATTTTTACGTTGTCGTGAAGTTATTTGTAATATTCGGCAGCATACTGTCAGCCACGAGATTCGTACGCGAACTTGCAAGGGTTTACGGGGGCTCAAATTCACGCCTGAATATTGCAATGAGAAGTGCCGAACTTGTCGATTACGTTTCCTAAAAGTCCAATCTAGGACTGTGCAGAGCCCAAAATGCATATTTTTACATTGTCGAAGAGTAATTTGTAATATCCGTCAGCATACTGCATGTCTCGTGGAGGCTTGTGAAAAAGGCTACCTAAGTGTACTTCGTCCAAGAAAATTAGAACCACACCACCTATCGGTCGAAAATCTTACTAATCAGCTTCGTCTACTCTCCGTTCGCAAGACTATAGCGTGACGATCGATTCCTCAAGGTCAAACTTTGGACCGTCCCCCTTAAGGTCGATAATGTAGGACGATAATACAGGTTTCTACCTCGTGGGAAGCAGTACGCTGTCGAATATTACAAATAACTCCTCGACAACGTAAAAATATGAATTTTGGGCTCTGCTCCCCCCTAGATTGGACTTTCAAGAAGCATAATCGACAAGTTCTGAACTTCTCATTGCAATATGTAGGCGTGAATTTGAGTCCCCGTAAACCCTTGCAAGTTCGCGTACGAATCTCGTGACGTCACGCTTGCTTCGGATGCCTCGTTGCAGACAGTATGCTGCCGAATATTACAAATAACTTTACGACAACGTAAAAATATGAATTTTGGGCTCTGCTCCCCCCCCCCCCCCCCAGATTGGACTTTCAGGAAACATAATCCACAAGTTCTGAACTTCTCATTCTAATATTGAGACGTCAGTTTGGGCTCCCGTAAACCCTTGCATTTGTGTATACGCGACTCGCTACACCGCGCTTGCTAGGATACTGCAAAGGTTTCGGGTCACAGATTTAGTTGAGACTTTACAGAGTTATAGATCTTGTTTCCCTGATTACGAATATACCCCATTATAGGGGCAGACACTCAATAGTTTTCGATATATTTGCAATGAAAGTTTTATAGCCGTGAAATCCCAGTTTAGTTAAATTTCATATCAAGCAATGGCGTGGCGCAGCGGTGGCCAGTTGAATTTCTACGCCGTGGGCCTGGGTTCGAATCCCGCCGTGGAAACATGTTTTTATTTTTTTTATATTCTATATGGAAAAATGCATTTTCGAAAAAAAATATTTTTATTCGCCAAAGATTGAAAATGATACTTAGTATTTTATAGAAGAAACACTAGATCTATTATTACATTCATAAATAACGATTCGAATAAAAGATACTTTATCTTTATTCGTTATTCGAAGATTCGAATAAAATAAAAAAATATATAAAAAAACTTTTTAAAAACCAGGGCTTCGGAGTCGGAGTCGGAGTTTGGGAGTAATTACTGTTCATTGGAGTCGGAGCCGGAGTAAGAAAAAGCAATATATCGACTCCTGGCTCCAAGTTTGGCTCTTTTGTATATAAATCATTAATAAATTTCTCAAATTGATACGCATTTCCTAACTATTTCCTGAAAGTGAGAAAGTAACAGTCGTGTTGCGTTGTATCAGTTATCTGTTCCATATAGTTAGACTTTAATACAATATTTCTACTATCTATTCAGTTTTATTAGAACTTTTAATTATTTTGAGTAAATATTTTTTCAATTTGGAGAGTCGGAGTCGGAATCGGAGTCGAAATCGGTATAAACTATAAACTGTATATCTCATATATATCCCCCTCCCCTTTTACTAATCATTGTAATCATTCAATTAAAACAATCAATCAATGTCAATAAATGAACTTTAACGCTGTAGGTTCGGGACCTTTTTCTAGATCTATCACTACATACACAAAAGACCCAAATAGCACGCGACGTCTTGAAGACGTCTTTTTTACGGCTATTTTACGTCTGAACGTCTTACGACCTGAATAGACGTCTTTAAGATGTCTTTCTGGAGACGTCGTTTGAACGTATCACATGAAACGTCTTAAAGACGTCATTTTCTGACGTTTTAGAGACGTCTAATTTTAGACGTCTTTAAGACATCTTTAAGACGTCTTTTTGGAGACGTCGTGTGAACGTCTGAAGTGAGACGTCATAAAGACGTCTTTTTCGATACGTCTCAGGGACGTCATAAAGACGTCGTTTGAACTTCTGGAATGAGACGTCTTAAAGACGTGTTTTTGAAGGCTAATAACTGACTTGAATCTTTTGGAGATGTTATGAAAGAGACTACTTTGCTGTGCAATGACTAAACTAGTTCTTCTAAGTTTTGCTATTATTTGGAATGACAAAAAATTAATTTCAAAAGGGTATAGCCGGATAAGATAGTCAATAATGCCCTTGAGCCGACTAGTATCGGAGATGGGCCATTCGATAAGGCATAAAAAAAACATACTCTGTAAAATTTTAACACTCTATCTCGAACGGCAGGGTAGTTATGGGGTAAAATTGAAAAATCAGTTTTTGGTCTATTTTTCCTAGTTATCGATGTTTAGAAATTCTGAAAAAAATCTGACACATGTCAAGCACCCAAATACATACTCTGCAATTCGTTTCAGATTTTTAAATTGAAGTTTTTAATTGACCACCTCTATATTTTTACAGTACCGATATATTATTATAAGTGTCGTTTATGAATTTTTTCAGATTTTTAAGAGACGTGCGCCGTTGTTAAAAAAAATCAAAACCAATTTTTTCGACGTTTTTTCCGTGAAAAGCTAAGTTAATCTTCAAATTGTTATATTTTATGTATTCTGTAAGCCTATTAGACACTGATAAATCTTGAACATTTCACAGAAATAATTAGAAAATGAAGTTGACTTGATTAATATTCTACTGCGTCAGCGCATAACATCAGAAAATATTAATGTTATTTCCAACAGCCCAGTTGGGTCAGCGCGAGAGGCGCTCGTCTATCAACCTGCATGTACTAGGTTCGCGCCCCGTCATATACCTACTTTTTTTTTTATTAATTCTTTTTTTTTATTCCTAGCTATGTAATAATCAATGCTACTTTTGTAGAATACTTTTAAAACCAACATTAAATATTTAAAATATCTTGGAGACGTCTTTGGATACGTCTTAGAGACATCTTGGATACGTCTTGGAATCGTCTTGGAGACGTCTTAAAGACATCTTCTAGAGACGTCTTAAAGACGTACCGTTTTGTAACAGAAGACGTTCAGGCGACGTTTGGAAGCCGTTCCGAAGCCGTTCGGAGACGTCTCCAAGACGTCTCAACGTGCAACAACAGACATCTTTAAGACGTCTTTCAGACGTCTCAACGTGCAACAACAGACATCTTTAAGACGTCTTTCAGACGTCTCTGTGCTATCTGGGGATAATTATTATAAAACAATAATAATATTACAATAATACATAATAAACAATATGTAATAGTATTCAAAGTGGTTGATGTGCCATCATTTTTGTTGCCATCACTCTTCCTGGAGTTTGTATAATATCAATCACATCTGAATGCAAAGGAAGTATTGTAATATGAAATATATACGTTACGTAGAATAAAAAAATATATATGTGGAATATAATATTTACAATTTTTGTTATATGCAACAATGGCACTTATCGTAAAAGCAAGAAAAAAATTATGTGCAAAAACATTTTGACGAACATTTACTTCTTCGTAGATTTATTATACATATAATGTTTCAATATTTTCTTTTTTTTATCCTAGGTTAGGATTGCCCGAATAAATGAACTAAATTTGTTTCTCTGTAAATAAGAGTTTTATATTATATTATAGTTGATATTATTATTTACAATATATACAAAATCTACAAGATACCTGTAAATAAGAGAAACGACAATTAAAGTCAATTATTCGTATCTCCTTTACCAGTGACACTTTTAACCTAACTCGTTAGAGACTCTCTTTCTAAACATCTAACGGTTGTCATAGAAGCGCGCGCGGACCATACTAAGCGCGCTAAATTTAAAGAGAGTATATTCTCTTTACATACATAACGTAGATTTTTTATATTATATTACTTACTTTGCATTGAGATATGATTGATATTAGACAAACTCCAGGAAGAATAATGATGGCAACAAAAATTATGGCACATCAACCGCTTTGATTACTATTTTCATTGTACTATTTATTATGTATTATTTATTAATATCATTATTGTTTTATAATTATTATCTTTTGTGTATGAAATGATAGATCCAGTATTTATTCTGTAAAAAAATAAGTAGCATTTTCAATGAATCATGCAGTATACTTGAATCGGGCTCATGAGGCAGGAATCGGTTTCACGAAAATAAGCTTCTACACAAAACCGTGACATGGCAACAATGAGGCGAAGAGTGAAATGTGACAGCCATGTCTAGTAACTAGTCTTCTCTCTCGCATTTCGTTTCTCTCTTCAGCTACTGTTCAATTTTCTTACCTTCATCTGTCGACATTTCATATATTTCTTTTTACCGATACGTCATGTGCGATATGGCTCGTGATAGAAAATTAGAACCACACCACCTATCGGTCGAAAATCTTACTAATCAGCTTCGTCTACCCTCCGTTCGCAAGACTATAGCGTGACGATCAACTCCGTCAAGGTCAAACTTTCGTCCGTCCCCCTTAAGATCAGTTTTAACATTATGAAATAAAAAATACATTTTAACAATTAAAAAATCAAAGTGACCTTGATTATTTATTGCAAAATTCTATATATCGAAGCTTGTAGATGTCTGAACACTGTTTAACTTTTGTTCGAAACATTTTTTTGTATATTATTTTATTGTATAAATGGACAACTAACAGAATACAGAACTTAACGTAGAAATGACGATCGCCCTGCAGCCTACAATGTATCGAGCGTTGCATCAGACAAACCGTTTGGAAATTCTTATAGGCGCAAACCGGCAGCTTTTTTTTTATATTATAAATTAGAAACCTTGGCGCGTCGAATGACACCAAAACAAGCATCGGGACTCACTCGGAAGCATAATAAAATTCTATATGAATTGTTTGAATTGTAATGTACTTCACTGGATTATTGGTCATTTTTAACGTCACTAATCACAAAAACACAAGTAATAAAGAGTGTAATATTTAACAGAAAGTAAAATACATACTTACCTAAAAAACATCTCTAAAGGAAAAAGTTGGCATCATTTCTTTACGATATAGACTATAGACAAATCATTAATGAGTGAACAGTAATTCAGAGACTAGTTGAGAGAAACAGTATTACGAAAACTCTTCAACTTCAATAAAACATAACACTTCATGAGTGAATAAAATAAAAGAAAAGGTATTGGAATATCATTTGCTATAAATTCAACTATTTCAAAAAGCAAAAATTTTATATTTTAGACAAAATTGTTTAATTGACTTTTGGCCAGTTTTTGCGGCCAAATACTCCACCGTGCAGTGGTAAAATTTGCAGAACAAAGATATTTCTAATATATTTTCATTAAGACATTTCATTTGTGAATAAAATGATAAATTATTTAAGAAGAATTATATGTATAATTTATGTATTATACATATAAGGATGTGTGATGCTATTTCACCAAGTGGCAGGAACGTTTCCTATTTCCATCATGTTGTAGAGGAGAGATACCGATAGTTTACCTAAGGAGCTGTAGAGTCCCCTAAAACCTTTTTTTTCGCCATGCACAGCAGGGAACTGTCAACGCGCTCTCGAAAGGCTATTTGGAAATGGTTAGGCGTTCAAGATAAATGGCACGGACGGGCCATTAAGAAGTATTGCCACGAACCTTTCTTCGATCAGCCGGACGGTTCTTGTACAAGTGCTAGATACAAAACCAGGGTAGCCAAACTTCGCCCGGATCCGGAGTCCCACCGTGTTTTCTCCAGTATAACCCGACCTTAACTCGACCTTTAGACCGTAAATAGCTTTCTTTAAAAAAACGTACATGATCTCCGGTTCTTAAATGACTTAACATTTTACGTGCTTTACTTGTTATTTCAGCAGATTCTTTCCAATGTCTCCAGTTCACTGTTTAAATACGCTGTTGTTACGACCAACTGATGAATTTCCATACTGAAACGTGTAGCTAAAACAACAAGTAAGCGGATTGATCCTAATCGGGCTACTGGAGAAAAGGTTTCATTATAATCGAAACCCGGTCGCTGGCTAAAACCACGGGCATACGTGCCTTTCGCCTACCTATTGTAGACTATTTGCTCGACGTAATGGTCTGCATTGCCCCGCAGACATCCGTATAGATTAATTCCAGTATTTTCTTCGCCCTTATTGGGAAACTTTGCCTCTGCACCTTCCCCTTGATGCATACCTCACATGTGATTTTCATGCCACACTCCTTGATCCGTATATTATCTACCAGGTTGTTGGCTGCCATTTCCTTCATTGCCTGCAGATCTCTGTGGTCTAATTTTCTATGCCACGTATGTATACAATCTTTATTATGTTTACACGTGGCAAGTAATGCCTGGTTAACTACTTCAGTTTATATAGGTTACCTATTGTACTTACCTATTGTACTACAACCTTCTTACCCTTTTTTATGTAGCACTCTTTATCACAGAAATTTACCTCTATTCCTTTTTCTGTTAATTTCCTTACCGACAAGAGACTTCTCCCTGCTCAGGAACGAACAATACATCCTTGACTTGCACTGGGGATACATGTCCATCTGTACCTTCACATAACAATGTGCTTTCGCCGATACCTTTTACTTTTGCATATTGCTGGTTTGTGACACGTACATCTGCCAATGCTTTTTTCTCCAGGACACTGAAGAAACTTTTGTCGTTTGTCATATGACTCGTGGCACCAGAGTCGACAAACCAGGCTCTCCTCATATTACTCTTGGTAATTCCTGTTCTGGTACTGAAACAAAATTCTGATTCTTTTTTACTTCTTGTCTCACTGACCTGATTTTCCCCTTTTTCGTTGCCTTCCATTTTTGGTACTTGTAACAATCCTTTTCCATGTGTCCTTCTTTATTGCAAAAATAACAAGTCGTTGCCTGTACCTTGGATTGAGCTGTAGCTAGCTTGCTACTTCTTTGGTGCCGGGCTTTAAGGGCCATATTATCCTTCTCCCCAGTCTGCGAATGTCAATTTCATCGTCTAAAATCCTCATCGATCAGCTTTCCTTTAACCAATTGTAATATTAATTCATCTTTGGATCTAGTTTCCAAAGCCGTAATCAGTGTTCCATACGAGTCCGGCAAGCTGTTGAACACCATCGCTATAACTAATTTATCTTTTACTTCTTCACCCAGTGCTGCTAATTGATCCACGATGGATAACATGGTATTCAGATGCTCCTCCATATTACCATTTTCCGGTAGTTTTGCATTGCACAGTTTCTTTAGTAGATAGATCTTATTAGATAATGTAGCTTTTTCATGATACCTTCTTAGGGATTCCCATGCTTCTTTTGCAGTTGTTGTATCTTTAATATGTCTTATTTGGTCGTCTTTTAATAATAACCCCATTGTGGCCCTTGCCTGCATATCCGCCTTTATCCATTTTTGATCAATTTGTTCTGGTCTTTCTTCCTTCACCGTATGCCTATCTTTTTTTATTAATAAAAGTTCGACTATATAATAAAGCAAAGAATAGATAAGAATCGAATGGTAAGACGCTATATGGACTGTTTAACCCGAGAACAAACCTAGGACTGAGTGGACGAGGCCCTGTTCCTTGCCTTATTTATACCGCGAGCGCGGACCATCGAAATTCGACAACACGTGTAGTTAGTCGCGTAGGTCACGACTGCTTCTTCGCATTTTGTTTTAGAATCCCGGGAATGTCAAGAATGAAATTTTACCAAGTTTCTAATGTAAGAGAACTTTATGTATGCGTCGACGAACCGCTTACGAGAAATAAACATACGTGTGAGAATCAAAGGTAGAGCGTTGTCGTTTAGTGTCAAAGACGAACTGATCGATCAGCTGAGCGCGTCGATCCACCGCGTCTGCTCCCCTCGCCGCGCCCGCGAGGCTCGAGCTGCTCGATCCACCCTAGGCGCTCATGGGGGCAAGGGGTACGGAGCGGGGACGACCGCGCGCCGAACTGATCGATACATCGATGTCATTTATTTGTGTTATACAGGCTGTTTAGCGACAGGTGGGAGAAAATTTAAGGGATGGTTCTCGACGATAATATAAGACGAAAATGAAGAATAAAAAAATTTCGATTTCGACCTCGTTATTTAGTTATTAACAATTAAAAATCCGCCTAAAATGCTGCAACACTTCTGACAAAAGTATACGTTGCGTACGTCACACAGTCGCGTGACAGTCTCGTATCAAGTGACAAACGCATGCATACCTTGGTTCTCATTTGGGGCCCCAGCGAGGTGAAAATGTTTAATAGATTGTTGGACGACATTGAACCTATCTACTCGTTAAAATCCACAAGGGCATTTCTAATATCCGCCCTATGGAATTATCGAGTAGAAGGGGTCAATGCCCTTTCACTTTTATTACTGAGGGGAATGAGGAGAATGTAAAGACCTGGTAATCCTTTAATGTTGAAACACTGCACTTTATTAAACTTGACCGGACGGAACGGACATCTTGAAGTCGTGTGATTTCTGCCATCGGATCGCGACGGAGATCTTGAGCGGAGCCTGACCGGGCGCCGCACAGTGGGCTAAACCGACGAAATCTGTGTCAAAATCAAAGAACTTTCGATAGAAATGAGATAGAGCGATGAATTTTTTTTTAAATGAAAGCTGAAACTTTGCAGAATATGGAATAATTATGGAGATTGTGGTACGCACGTTTTTTAACCTTCAAAGAATTCGTTAAACTTGCACAATTGCAAGAAAATTGTGGTTTTTTCAATACCAAGCGCGGAAAAAATTTTTTTTTAACATGCGACATATCATTTCCCGTAGATTTTTTCACGCTGATTTCAAATCTGGTTTCAAACTTTGTATACGACATCACGATTTTGAAAAAATTTTTTTTTTTGACAAACAACTAATGCCATCATTTTTTCGTAGAAATGATTTAATAACACATTAGTTTGCAGATATATCGTATTTTCATATATGGAACACAATAAAAATAATAATAATTAATTTCTTCATGTTTCGTAAGTAACTCAAAACGTTAAAATACTTAACTATTATTATTTTTATTGTGTTCCATATATGAAAATACGATATATCTGCAAACTAATGTGTTATTAAATCATTTCTACGAAAAAATGATGGCATTAGTTGTTTGTCAAAAAAAAAATTTTTCAAAATCGTGATGTCGTAGACAAAGTTTGAAACCAGATTTGAAATCAGCGTGAAAAAATCTACGGGAAATGATATGTCGCATGTGAAAAAAAAATTTTTTTCCGCGCGTGGCATTGAAAAAACCACAATTTTCTTGCAATTGTGCAAGTTTAACGAATTCTTTCACGGTTAAAAAACGTTCGTACCACAATCTCCATAATTATTCCATATTCTGCAAAGTTTCAGCTTTCATTAAAAAAAAAATTCATCGCTCTATCTCATTTCTATCGAAAGTTCTTTGATTTTGACACAGATTTCGTCGGTTTAGCCCACTGTGCGCCGCCGCGAACGGAAATCTTCGACGCGTACGACGGAGATCTTGCCGCGGGCAGAGGCACGACACGCGACGCGAACACAGCATAAGCTGTAAATCGGCGAGCGTTTGCTGCTGTAGATCGGCATTTGTTTTATCGATCGGGCTCAGGCATTGACCTCATCAGCTGTCTTGAATCAGTGTGCGGATGCTGGCTTGTACGGACGATTCTTCCCGCACGCGTCGGAGATTTCCGTTCGCAGAAATCGTATGTCCTCAAAGATGTGAATGAAAATGGTGGTCACATTGAAAACCATTTGTAATTGCAAAGGATTGTAAAATCGTCGACTCGTTTATGCTCTGTTCGCGTCGCGTGTCGTGCCTCTGCCCGCGGCAAGATGTCCGTTGCACGCGTTGAAGATTTTCGTTCGCGACGGCGGCGCCCGGTCAGGTTCCGGTGAAGATCTCCGTCGCGATCCGACGGCAGAAATCACACAACCTCAAGATGTCCATTTCGTCTGGGAGCGAGTCTCCCGACGTAAATCAAGTTCAATAAAGTGCAGTGTTTCAACATTAAAGGATTACCAGTTCTTTACATTCTCCTCATTCCCCTCAGTAATAAAAGTGAAAAGTCATTGACCCCTTCTACTCGATAATTCCATAGGGCGGATATTAGAAATGCCCTTGTGGATTTTAACGAGTAGGTAGGTTCAATATCGTCCAACAATCTATTAAACATTTTCATCTCGCTGGGGCCCCAAATGAGAACCAAGGTATGCATGCGTTTGTCACTTGATACGAGACTGTCACGCGACTGTGTGACGTACGCAACGTATACTTTTGTCAGAAGTGTTGCAGCATTTTAGGCGGATTTTTAATTGTTAATAACTAAATAACGAGGCCGAAATCGAAATTTTTTTATTCTTCATTTTCGTCTTATATTGTCGTCGAGAACCATCCCTTAAATTTTCTCCCACCTGTAGCTAAACACCCTGTATACATAGAAGTTATTACGGAGAATCTTCAACACATTTTTTGGACAATGTCAAATGCTCATTGTTTAGATGGGAGCGGCGTGCAGGCCTGTTGCTATGTCGAAGTACGCTTGTACCGGTGGCCATCGCTTGTTACGGCTCTCGCGATATACATATATATACACGTAGGCTGACGGTGGGTGCCGAATGTGCGCTCGTGTATACGTGCGTGGGTACGCGCGGGAGGATTCGAATTCAATCGAGACGTCGGTACGACGTCACAGTGGGAACACAGGATATATTTTCGAAATGGATTAACAGACATTAGGTAGTTTGTTCTGTATACAAAGTTTAGTTTGGACGAAGGTTAGCAACGAAATACTGGAATGACTCTAAATTCTAAATATTACTCGATCCCACCATGAGGCGTCCGGTTTGATTCAACCGTACTCTTCTTCTGGGGAAACGGCGACAACTCAGATTTACCCGAATTCTCCTGTCCGTTCGGCGGCCGGCCTTCATGGCCGTCCTCTCCGAAACGTACAGAGGAACCAGGGTCCCTACTCTCAGGCGGCCAGGGAGTTACCCTTAAGGCCGTCGCACACTAGGACGCACCAGCACCGCCTCAGCACCGGCACGGCATCGCGCGCCGGCCACGTTTTGGTGCTGTTAGCCGCACACTAGGACGCACCAGCACCGCCTCAGCACTGCGCGCCGCACAATATACCGTCAATTAAACCACTAAATACAGTTGCAATTGTACCGTGTTTAGTGTCATTTTAATCGGAAAAATGCCACCAATAAATTGGCGAAAGTCTCAATAAAAAATAATGAAAAATAAATAAGTTTTGTAATTCGATTAGTAGTGGTTCACATCGATATACCCAATCCGGCCGTGTTTATTGCACTACCCGGCAACCGCGGCAGCTCGAGGCTCGAGCTTCTTGGCACCCCGCGGGGTAAGTCACCCGGGGATGGGGATAGGGGAACGGTCTAACAAGGGAGGTTAGTAATAATAATCGTAACTCGCCAATTTTAATGAAATTTTGGTACGATATAGAACTCAAAAAAATATTTCACGCGTATTTTTTTTATAGTTGTCGACATTCATATTAAGGGGATGGAAGTAGGCCTCAAAGTTGGGTGGAAAAATCCATTTTATTCAATATCTCCGAAAGTATTAGGCCTAGACGAAAATTTCAAAATCCAATTTGTGCGTCTTTGAATGGCGAATCTCTTCGTCTAAACTGATTAAAAAAATAAATAACTTGTTTAAAAAATATATTACAATCATTCCCCGGAACAAAGGGCGCTGATTCGACGAATTGCATCAGTTGCAGATAATCATTATCAATGATAGACATTATTTTTGCTGGCAAATAACCATTGTAAATGACGACAATTCTTCTTGGTCATAAGGAACCGTTATCGACGATGGAAATAATTTTTAGCTGTTAGCGACCATTGTCGAGGACAGAAATTTTTTTTGTCTACTAATAACCATTATCAATTTATGCGCGAGTCAGAATAGATCGAAATCGAAATTATGTTTGTGGATATATCCGCAGTAGCACGTTAATATGGAAAACAAAAGAAACGGCACGGATGCCTCGAAAATTTTCTTTTCGTCCGACTTGTAAGATCTTTTTTCTTTTCGTCCCTTTCTTAAAATAATAAACGATTGTAAGAAGCGTTAAAGCTCGCCGCTCGAAACTAACTGTGCCCAAACCCCGGTAATCCGCAATAATCAAATTACGACAGCGTGCCAATTATCGACATAGGACTCTGAAGAAGTCAACGAAGTCACCCCGTCATAAAGCAATAAAAACTCGACCGGACGTATCAACCAGCAGTCCGGAATAATTTTACATCCCCTTATTACCCAAAATTATTCGTCCCAAATGTCTCGCACATAAATGTCCCTGAACTATCCCCACTCCTGCGGGGTATACCCCGTGAGGGGCCATAAAACTCGAGAGGCCGATGCCGCCGAGAATTGTAACATGATACGGGTCGGGTATATCGGTGTGAGACTAGGAGACCACTACTAATCCGATGACAAAACTTCTTTATTTTTCATTATTTTTTTATGGAACTTTCGCCAAAATATTCTTGATATTTTTCTAATGAAATTGATACCAAAAATGATATAATTCCGATGATATTTACGTGTGTAATGGACGATAGGAGGCTCGTGCACAAGGAAACACAGCGTATGGGAAAGAAAGAGCCGCGGAGAGTCGCAGTCGCCGGCACAGTTGAAAGGCCCGCGGCGTCCTCACAATGTAATCCCAATAAAAAACTTTTTTATTATTACTTATTTTTGTATGAGACTTTCACCAATATATTTGTGGCACTTTTCTGATTAAAATGATACTAAACACGATATAATTCGGATCATATAAAGGTATGTATATGGACATTTACAAGTCGAGTACATCGGTGAGGCAACTTGTCCCGTCAACTCCCATCGTCCATTCCACACGTAAATATCATCGAAATTATATCATATTTGGTATCAATTTCATTAGAAAAATATCAAGAATATTTTGGCGAAAGTTCCATAAAAAAATAATGAAAAATAAAGAAGTTTTGTCATCGGATTAGTAGTGGTCTCACACCGATATACCCGACCCGTATCATGTTTACATTTCTCGGCGACCGAGGCCCCTCGATGTTCTCATTCCATTTCTACGTTCGGCACACGTCAAAGAATAGTTTCCCTCGCACATAATTGTCCCTGGCCGGACCCGTGGTTTGGACAATTATCGATGAAATACTGTACCTACAAAATATCCTAGTAGAACTAATTTTATATTTCAGCTTATACAGAAGGATGGTCCACCAGATGTTACCACCTCGATTTTCGTCATTATTATTAATTGTAGCGAAGATATGCATCTCTCAAAACCATGCAACCTTATATAAACATTCGTCGAAACGAATAATAACAATGACGAAAATCGAGGTGGTAATGTCTGGTGAACCACCCTGCATTTACAGTCCGTCGCACGCTCAGAACTTTTCAGAGCAGATCTGGAAAAAATTTCGAGAAAAAACATTTAAAATACTATGTTTAATAGTATACTTTAATGTGGTTAAAATAAAATACTACTTCAAGTAGAACGAAAAATTGCGGCAAATAAAATATTTTTATTTCGATAACCAGATACATAACATAAAATATTTTAATGTTGTATTTCAAATGCAGTGACTCCCATTAATATTCGGACGCAATTAAAGAAACGATAGAGGGGATGGTAGGGAAGGGTGCCGCGCCTTGAAGAAGACAGAAACGTTTGGTCTGGATATAACAATTGAAATATATTTACATAAAACAAGACAATGTTTTACATAAAAACTTAAATTAAAAAACGCAAAACTATACAACAATTGCAATCTAAGCGCTTACATTCGAAAACGCCACATAATATACATACTTTTTTTTTTTTTTTTTTTTCTTTTTAATTTTTTTATAAAGGAGAGGGAAAATGCATTTACGCACTAACCCCCCCGGCCTATCGCCGGGGGGAGTGTGGGACTCGACCGGTCTGAAGGACCGGCAATACCCACTAAAACCCCTCCCTTACTACTCACATTCTTGGCATTCCACATAATATACATACAATTAGCTAAATTCTACAACAACTACATAATCTAAGCACAAACACTCGAAAACCTCACACAACATACATACAATTTGCTAAATTCTACAACTACAATCTAACAATAAGCACTAACACTCGAAAAAGTCACATAATACACATACTGTATGTTAAACTGCACAATAACTATAATCAAAGCACTCACTTCACACAACTTAAAAAATCACGAAATATAAATGAAAACACAGAATGTTATGTTATAAGCACTAATCACACGTTGCGTTGCCATTCCACGGCGCCAGGAGCTGACATAAAATAGTTCTTAAAATGGTCCCGCACTGCGAACGCGGAGTTCGGCGCGCCTCCTCCCTGGCGCTGGAGAGGGCTGAGCCCACCACTCGCTCCTTCGCGTTCTTCCTGACGATTTGATTGTCCAGCGTTGGAGGCCGCTGTGGTCCTAATAAAATTGTGGAGCACGCATGTGCTCAGCACAATTAAATTGGCAAAATCTGGATTGACATTCAGTCGCCTGTCGTAAATTCGGAATTTCTGCGACAGGATCCCGAATGCGTTCTCCACGACTCTCCTTGCCCGTGATAGCCGGTAATTGAAAATCCGTTTGTCCTGGTTGTCCCCCAATGCGCCTGGAAACGGCCTAAGGAGGTACTCCTTCAGCGGGAACGCCTCGTCCGCAACAACGACGTACGGCATTTTCAGCTCCGTACCAGGCAGCGGTGTTTCATCGGGAACATTGATCCTGGATGTAGCCAGGGCTCTCCCTAGGGTTGAGTTAGCGAAGATACCGCCGTCGCTGTTTTTCCCATATGCGCCAACATCCACAGCAATAAAATTATAATTTGCGTCGACCAAGGCCAGCAGCACTACAGAAAAAGTTTTTTTGTAGTTAAAATAGAGAGAGCCGCTGTTTCGTGGAGCCTTGATCGTCACATGCTTTCCGTCCAGTGCCCCCAGACAATTGGGAAAATTCCAATTCTGCCAGAAATCGGCAGCAATCGTCTCCCATTCGTCCCTCGTCGGAATCGGCATAAGCTGCTTCATCATCTCGTCGACTATGCTGCGGCAGACATCATTCACGACGCCTCTGACTGTCGACTCTCCCAGCCGATAGCTGAAGCCAATCGTCCGGAAGCTATCTCCAGTCGATAAAAATCTGCAAAAAAATCAATGTAATTAATAAATTACTGCTACTTATTGTTTATCCGGACTTGGAATCTAAGAAAATTATGCAAGGCGTACATATTTACGAACCTTAAACAAACTGCTAATTTCTCGTTTGGCGTGATGGCCTCCCGAAATGTTGTGTTTTGCTTTGTCAAACTGTCCTGGATCCTCCCCAGTAAATTGTGGTATTGTACTGACGACATCCTGAAGTACTGTTGGAATTTTTCCTCATCCCTCATGAGTTGGCCAAATAAAGTATGGAACTCGCCCATCGTTGATCGACACCGCAAAGTTTGGTGTACCCAATATCTCCTCGTGCTGTTGCTCGTAGTTTGCTCGTCCTCGTCCAGAAGCAGGGCGATTGCAGCCAGTTCAGCGTTGCTGAAGTTATTCCTCCTGTCGGTCATCTTGTTGCTGGTAATCAAAGGTTATGAAAGGTCAGGTTGCTGAAAGCAAAAGGTTTCAGAAACAACTGACTGCTGATGAGTGACGTCGGGAAAAGGTAAGCTCGGTATGGGCGGTAGTTTGACCGTTGGACAAGCTGATTCGTCCATTTGAATTAGCGGGAACTGGTGGGGGGCCGGTGGCTAACGGTAACCGGTTGAATTGCGGTATGGAAAGGGAAAACAAACCAAACTATGATTACTCGCAGGGGATGGTAGTGGAGGGCGCCGCGCCTTGAAAAAAGCAGAAAAGCTTGGTCTTGGTATAACAATTAAAATATATTTACATAAAACAAGACAATGTTTTACATAAAAACTTAAATTAAAAAACGGAACGAGATATATAAACTACATGCTAAACTATACAATAACTACAATCTAAGAACTTACAAACGAAAACGCAAATACAATATACATACTATCAACTAAATTATGCTATAACTATTACCTATACGCTGAAGGAGATTGCTCAGTGTGTTCGCCGCTGGGCAACTCGCCTCTGTCCCGCATCTCCCTCAGCTCCATATCGGTGATCATAGAAAATATCTCCCTCTTCATCAGTGTGATGTGGTATGGTGTGAATTTTTTCATCGAGCTTGCGACGCTCTGGCAGAAATGATCCACATGATCCAATTCCTGGTTCTCCCTCGTATCCAACAAATAGTTCATAACAGAGGCGGCAGCGCTCTGCTTGTCCGTCGTTTTCCTTTTCTTCGCCGGCACTGGGTTATCGGTTGGGAGATCTTCTGCTACTTCTGCTACATCATCCGACATTGTACATTGACTATTATTAATCATTGTGGTGGGTGTTGCTGCGTCCACCCTCTCGGCTGCCCATTCGCTACTTCTGTCTGCGCTCAGACTGCTCAGTCCAGACTCCAGCACCACATCTACACTTGTCAAAGTTGGCCGTTCTTTGTAGAACCGGCTCAAAAATGACATTTGACTTTCGTATCTCCATTTCCGCTGCGTTTCGGCAGCCTGGCCGCTTTTTGTATTAGTCCTTTTCAGCGATCGCCTGTACGCCTCCCGCAAGTTCGTCCACGACTTCTTGAGAACGGCTTCTAACAAGAAATAAAAAAGATTAATTTAATAAATTAATTTTTGTACGGTTATTTAGGGATAGGAGACAACTTTCACGACAATTGCTTGTAGTTATCGATTGGGTGAATCTACAGTGAGAAGCAGTGCAATAGATGTATGTAATAGTATGTTATAGTTACCTGGTTCTTTCATTTTCTCGGCTATTTCACGCCAAGCTCTAGCTTTTGCCTTCGCATCGCTGTATTGGTGGTGGCTGAGGTCGTACAGGAGCGGCTGCTGCTGTACCAACTCGATCAATTTCTCGGCGTCCATTATCGTCGTCTTTCAATATTTGATCTTCGAGGTTTCTAGAACGACTGATTTTCCACTCTTCCGTCCGGACTATAAGTACTCGAAATTTGAAAAAGACAAGCAATAGCCAAGCAATATAATCGAAAACTGTGTAGGGAAGGAATGTGGGGGTTAGCAGATGTTGGATACGGCGAAAAGAACTGTATTTGCTTTTAACGTAGTATCTTTTAAGAAATTCGCAAGCGCGATTTTTACGGTTTAAGCCGACGGGTTATTGGCGCTGCAGAAAAATAATTGAGCCCCCAAAATAACCTATTGGAACAAACGTCTCATAAACGCTTTCAGTCCAGAACCAGGTACTAGCCACCGTTAAAATTTTCGGTCATTACAACAAACAAGCCTGCACCGAAACAGGAATAAAGACCGGTACTTTTTCGGTTTTTCCAATCTAAAGAATGCTCCAAATGAAAAGAATGCGAATGCCACTTAACTTAACGCCGTCAAGCAGCACAGTCACCTAAATTAGTTTAGTATGAACAGTATACGTTTGCTCCGTCGTCAACCGGTCAATCCGTCATAAAAGTTCCTCGCTTGGCTGTTCCTTCGCATTTTCCTCTGTCACATTAATAAAATTTTATGCCGTCCTGATGATGTGCCGACGCGAAGGAACAGCCAAGCGAGGAACTTTTATGACGGATTGACCGGTTGACGACGGAGCAAACGTATACTGTTCATACTAAACTAATTTAGGTGACTGTGCTGCTTGACGGCGTTAAGTTAAGTGGCATTCGCATTCTTTTCATTTGGAGCATTCTTTAGATTGGAAAAACCGAAAAAGTACCGGTCTTTATTCCTGTTTCGGTGCAGGCTTGTTTGTTGTAATGACCGAAAATTTTAACGGTGGCTAGTACCTGGTTCTGGACTGAAAGCGTTTATGAGACGTTTGTTCCAATAGGTTATTTTGGGGGCTCAATTATTTTTCTGCAGCGCCAATAACCCGTCGGCTTAAACCGTAAAAATCGCGCTTGCGAATTTCTTAAAAGATACTACGTTAAAAGCAAATACAGTTCTTTTCGCCGT
Source organism: Lasioglossum lativentre (assembly GCA_916610255.1). Lineage (NCBI taxonomy): Eukaryota > Metazoa > Arthropoda > Insecta > Hymenoptera > Halictidae > Lasioglossum > Lasioglossum lativentre. The sequence goes on along the minus strand of OU744359.1, from coordinate 26,688,955 downwards.
ATCCAACATCTGCTAACCCCCACATTCCTTCCCTACACAGTTTTCGATTATATTGCTTGGCTATTGCTTGTCTTTTTCAAATTTCGAGTACTTATAGTCCGGACGGAAGAGTGGAAAATCAGTCGTTCTAGAAACCTCGAAGATCAAATATTGAAAGACGACGATAATGGACGCCGAGAAATTGATCGAGTTGGTACAGCAGCAGCCGCTCCTGTACGACCTCAGCCACCACCAATACAGCGATGCGAAGGCAAAAGCTAGAGCTTGGCGTGAAATAGCCGAGAAAATGAAAGAACCAGGTAACTATAACATACTATTACATACATCTATTGCACTGCTTCTCACTGTAGATTCACCCAATCGATAACTACAAGCAATTGTCGTGAAAGTTGTCTCCTATCCCTAAATAACCGTACAAAAATTAATTTATTAAATTAATCTTTTTTATTTCTTGTTAGAAGCCGTTCTCAAGAAGTCGTGGACGAACTTGCGGGAGGCGTACAGGCGATCGCTGAAAAGGACTAATACAAAAAGCGGCCAGGCTGCCGAAACGCAGCGGAAATGGAGATACGAAAGTCAAATGTCATTTTTGAGCCGGTTCTACAAAGAACGGCCAACTTTGACAAGTGTAGATGTGGTGCTGGAGTCTGGACTGAGCAGTCTGAGCGCAGACAGAAGTAGCGAATGGGCAGCCGAGAGGGTGGACGCAGCAACACCCACCACAATGATTAATAATAGTCAATGTACAATGTCGGATGATGTAGCAGAAGTAGCAGAAGATCTCCCAACCGATAACCCAGTGCCGGCGAAGAAAAGGAAAACGACGGACAAGCAGAGCGCTGCCGCCTCTGTTATGAACTATTTGTTGGATACGAGGGAGAACCAGGAATTGGATCATGTGGATCATTTCTGCCAGAGCGTCGCAAGTTCGATGAAAAAATTCACACCATACCACATCACACTGATGAAGAGGGAGATATTTTCTATGATCACCGATATGGAGCTGAGGGAGATGCGGGACAGAGGCGAGTTGCCCAGCGGCGAACACACTGAGCAATCTCCTTCAGCGTATAGGTAATAGTTATAGCATAATTTAGTTGATAGTATGTATATTGTATTTGCGTTTTCGTTTGTAAGTTCTTAGATTGTAGTTATTGTATAGTTTAGCATGTAGTTTATATATCTCGTTCCGTTTTTTAATTTAAGTTTTTATGTAAAACATTGTCTTGTTTTATGTAAATATATTTTAATTGTTATACCAAGACCAAGCTTTTCTGCTTTTTTCAAGGCGCGGCGCCCTCCACTACCATCCCCTGCGAGTAATCATAGTTTGGTTTGTTTTCCCTTTCCATACCGCAATTCAACCGGTTACCGTTAGCCACCGGCCCCCCACCAGTTCCCGCTAATTCAAATGGACGAATCAGCTTGTCCAACGGTCAAACTACCGCCCATACCGAGCTTACCTTTTCCCGACGTCACTCATCAGCAGTCAGTTGTTTCTGAAACCTTTTGCTTTCAGCAACCTGACCTTTCATAACCTTTGATTACCAGCAACAAGATGACCGACAGGAGGAATAACTTCAGCAACGCTGAACTGGCTGCAATCGCCCTGCTTCTGGACGAGGACGAGCAAACTACGAGCAACAGCACGAGGAGATATTGGGTACACCAAACTTTGCGGTGTCGATCAACGATGGGCGAGTTCCATACTTTATTTGGCCAACTCATGAGGGATGAGGAAAAATTCCAACAGTACTTCAGGATGTCGTCAGTACAATACCACAATTTACTGGGGAGGATCCAGGACAGTTTGACAAAGCAAAACACAACATTTCGGGAGGCCATCACGCCAAACGAGAAATTAGCAGTTTGTTTAAGGTTCGTAAATATGTACGCCTTGCATAATTTTCTTAGATTCCAAGTCCGGATAAACAATAAGTAGCAGTAATTTATTAATTACATTGATTTTTTTGCAGATTTTTATCGACTGGAGATAGCTTCCGGACGATTGGCTTCAGCTATCGGCTGGGAGAGTCGACAGTCAGAGGCGTCGTGAATGATGTCTGCCGCAGCATAGTCGACGAGATGATGAAGCAGCTTATGCCGATTCCGACGAGGGACGAATGGGAGACGATTGCTGCCGATTTCTGGCAGAATTGGAATTTTCCCAATTGTCTGGGGGCACTGGACGGAAAGCATGTGACGATCAAGGCTCCACGAAACAGCGGCTCTCTCTATTTTAACTACAAAAAAACTTTTTCTGTAGTGCTGCTGGCCTTGGTCGACGCAAATTATAATTTTATTGCTGTGGATGTTGGCGCATATGGGAAAAACAGCGACGGCGGTATCTTCGCTAACTCAACCCTAGGGAGAGCCCTGGCTACATCCAGGATCAATGTTCCCGATGAAACACCGCTGCCTGGTACGGAGCTGAAAATGCCGTACGTCGTTGTTGCGGACGAGGCGTTCCCGCTGAAGGAGTACCTCCTTAGGCCGTTTCCAGGCGCATTGGGGGACAACCAGGACAAACGGATTTTCAATTACCGGCTATCACGGGCAAGGAGAGTCGTGGAGAACGCATTCGGGATCCTGTCGCAGAAATTCCGAATTTACGACAGGCGACTGAATGTCAATCCAGATTTTGCCAATTTAATTGTGCTGAGCACATGCGTGCTCCACAATTTTATTAGGACCACAGCGGCCTCCAACGCTGGACAATCAAATCGTCAGGAAGAACGCGAAGGAGCGAGTGGTGGGCTCAGCCCTCTCCAGCGCCAGGGAGGAGGCGCGCCGAACTCCGCGTTCGCAGTGCGGGACCATTTTAAGAACTATTTTATGTCAGCTCCTGGCGCCGTGGAATGGCAACGCAACGTGTGATTAGTGCTTATAACATAACATTCTGTGTTTTCATTTATATTTCGTGATTTTTTAAGTTGTGTGAAGTGAGTGCTTTGATTATAGTTATTGTGCAGTTTAACATACAGTATGTGTATTATGTGACTTTTTCGAGTGTTAGTGCTTATTGTTAGATTGTAGTTGTAGAATTTAGCAAATTGTATGTATGTTGTGTGAGGTTTTCGAGTGTTTGTGCTTAGATTATGTAGTTGTTGTAGAATTTAGCTAATTGTATGTATATTATGTGGAATGCCAAGAATGTGAGTAGTAAGGGAGGGGTTTTAGTGGGTATTGCCGGTCCTTCAGACCGGTCGAGTCCCACACTCCCCCCGGCGATAGGCCGGGGGGGTTAGTGCGTAAATGCATTTTCCCTCTCCTTTATAAAAAAATTAAAAAGAAAAAAAAAAAAAAAAAAAAGTATGTATATTATGTGGCGTTTTCGAATGTAAGCGCTTAGATTGCAATTGTTGTATAGTTTTGCGTTTTTTAATTTAAGTTTTTATGTAAAACATTGTCTTGTTTTATGTAAATATATTTCAATTGTTATATCCAGACCAAACGTTTCTGTCTTCTTCAAGGCGCGGCACCCTTCCCTACCATCCCCTCTATCGTTTCTTTAATTGCGTCCGAATATTAATGGGAGTCACTGCATTTGAAATACAACATTAAAATATTTTATGTTATGTATCTGGTTATCGAAATAAAAATATTTTATTTGCCGCAATTTTTCGTTCTACTTGAAGTAGTATTTTATTTTAACCACATTAAAGTATACTATTAAACATAGTATTTTAAATGTTTTTTCTCGAAATTTTTTCCAGATCTGCTCTGAAAAGTTCTGAGCGTGCGACGGACTGTAAATGCAGGGTGGTTCACCAGACATTACCACCTCGATTTTCGTCATTGTTATTATTCGTTTCGACGAATGTTTATATAAGGTTGCATGGTTTTGAGAGATGCATATCTTCGCTACAATTAATAATAATGACGAAAATCGAGGTGGTAACATCTGGTGGACCATCCTTCTGTATAAGCTGAAATATAAAATTAGTTCTACTAGGATATTTTGTAGGTACAGTATTTCATCGATAATTGTCCAAACCACGGGTCCGGCCAGGGACAATTATGTGCGAGGGAAACTATTCTTTGACGTGTGCCGAACGTAGAAATGGAATGAGAACATCGAGGGGCCTCGGTCGCCGAGAAATGTAAACATGATACGGGTCGGGTATATCGGTGTGAGACCACTACTAATCCGATGACAAAACTTCTTTATTTTTCATTATTTTTTTATGGAACTTTCGCCAAAATATTCTTGATATTTTTCTAATGAAATTGATACCAAATATGATATAATTTCGATGATATTTACGTGTGGAATGGACGATGGGAGTTGACGGGACAAGTTGCCTCACCGATGTACTCGACTTGTAAATGTCCATATACATACCTTTATATGATCCGAATTATATCGTGTTTAGTATCATTTTAATCAGAAAAGTGCCACAAATATATTGGTGAAAGTCTCATACAAAAATAAGTAATAATAAAAAAGTTTTTTATTGGGATTACATTGTGAGGACGCCGCGGGCCTTTCAACTGTGCCGGCGACTGCGACTCTCCGCGGCTCTTTCTTTCCCATACGCTGTGTTTCCTTGTGCACGAGCCTCCTATCGTCCATTACACACGTAAATATCATCGGAATTATATCATTTTTGGTATCAATTTCATTAGAAAAATATCAAGAATATTTTGGCGAAAGTTCCATAAAAAAATAATGAAAAATAAAGAAGTTTTGTCATCGGATTAGTAGTGGTCTCCTAGTCTCACACCGATATACCCGACCCGTATCATGTTACAATTCTCGGCGGCATCGGCCTCTCGAGTTTTATGGCCCCTCACGGGGTATACCCCGCAGGAGTGGGGATAGTTCAGGGACATTTATGTGCGAGACATTTGGGACGAATAATTTTGGGTAATAAGGGGATGTAAAATTATTCCGGACTGCTGGTTGATACGTCCGGTCGAGTTTTTATTGCTTTATGACGGGGTGACTTCGTTGACTTCTTCAGAGTCCTATGTCGATAATTGGCACGCTGTCGTAATTTGATTATTGCAGATTACCGGGGTTTGGGCACAGTTAGTTTCGAGCGGCGAGCTTTAACGCTTCTTACAATCGTTTATTATTTTAAGAAAGGGACGAAAAGAAAAAAGATCTTACAAGTCGGACGAAAAGAAAATTTTCGAGGCATCCGTGCCGTTTCTTTTGTTTTCCATATTAACGTGCTACTGCGGATATATCCACAAACATAATTTCGATTTCGATCTATTCTGATTCGCGCATAAATTGATAATGGTCATTAGTAGACAAAAAAAAATTTCTGTCCTCGACAATGGTCGCTAACAGCTAAAAATTATTTCCATCGTCGATAACGGTTCCTTATGACCTTATGAACCTTAGGACCTTATGAAGAATTGTCGTCATTTACAATAGTTATTTGCCAGCAAAAATAATGTCTATCATCGATAGTGATTATCTGCAACTGATGCAATTCATCGAATTGTCAATCAGCGCCCTTTGTTCCGGGGAATGATTGTCTTTAACATTCGCGCATGACACTTCCGTTTTCTTCATCGGAGTTAATAATTATTATATTTTGTTTTACACTTCTGTCTGAACGTTCGTCGCGATAATACGCGCATTTGACATATTGCGTATCATTAATTTCTGTTATTGCGTATTATTAGTTTGCCGACTTCCAGTCCCACCTTGTTCTCTCAGTAATCAGAAAACATACAAATTAATATTTTAGAAAAACTAGATTTTCTGAATAACTTCTGTGAAATTGAACGATTACTGCCTTCTCTAGCATGAAATATGAACTTTTGATAAATGATTATTTTTATTAAATTTTTATAAAAACTTATTTATGATCTTTTTATAACACCTATCGAAAAATTGGCAGTCTGTTCAAGTTATGTACATATAATTTTTTTTATAAATATTTAAAACTTAAAAATTAGTATAATTAATATTGTCATTTTTTGACGAATATACGAAATTGACGAACCAATTCAATTTCTATGCGAGGATACGACTTGTTACGATCATCTATCGAAAACTGTACGAACAGCACATCTAGCACCGGCAAAACATTCTCGCCGAGCATGTCCCTTCTGTCGAGTCGATTCGGAGGCGTGCTGGTGCTGTGCTGTGGCTACACAGTGTGCGCACTCCCATTGAAATACACAGGAGAAAGGCAAACCGTCGGTTGGTACGGTGCTTGTCAGGCGATGGTGCGTCCTAGTGTGCGCACATTTTGCCGAGTCGATACGGAGGCGTGCTGGTGCCGTGCTGCGTCTACTAAGTGTGCGCACTCCCATTGAAATACACAGGAGAAAGGCAAAACGCTGCCGCTGGTGCGGTGCTGGTGCGTCCTAGTGTGCGACGGCCTTTACTCTCCTCTCGGCGGGCGGCCGGCCTTCGTGGCCGTCCTCTCCCATGTATCCAGAGAGGCGTCCAGGTGCAACCCCTGTCCTCTCCTGGGCTGCTGAGCGCCCCGATAGCATTGCTTCGTACTCTCCCAACCTATAGGCGGCCGTGGTCTTACCTCGTCCTCTTCCACAGGCGCAGCGAAAGTGCCCGCACCGCGATAGTCTACCGGTATTTATACTACTTCGTTACTAACCCTATCAACAACGCGTTACTAGGGATTTGGAATGTTCTCGACTGCGGGGTCTTCTAAAAAATTCGGACACGGAATGGCATTTTTTTGCAACGGGCTCATTTTGAAGGGGAAACTTCAGGGAAAGTAACCATATTTTTTCCAAAATTTAAATCATTCTACCCCCTCATCGAAAAAAAACGTGAAAAAAGAATTTGTTTAGCCCAATCGTTTCCGAATAAAACAAAAAAAATGTAGCTCAATCGTGTAGGCGCAAGAATCTAATAATTAAGGTGTACCGTAAGTACTAATTAGTTCGAGAAGCTTTATTTAATAGTATTATTTACAGAGGTGCGTGTCGAGGCAAAGCCAAAAGCAATGAGACAAAACAAGAACAGCGCAAACAAACAAAACTAACACGCCGCGCCGCACAGTGTTGCATTGGCGGCAAGAAATCAATTTTATGAATTTTCGATTTTTAAAAAAAAAATTACTTTCGTATTGCCAAATAGTAAATCAATAATTTGCCAAAGTCCGATTTTTTAAAAAAAATTTTCTGACGGAGATATAGGCATCGAAAATAACCTTTTCTTTTATCCTGCGAATTCATCAGTTTTCAGTGCCATCGTTATATAATTATTCCGCCTACAATTCAATACATAGGGGTCTACAAATTATATGGGTTATTACGGATAGTTTAAACTATAAACTGGCACAAATAATTTTTCGATAAAGTTGTTTAACATTAAGGAATATGGATTAACCGGAAGTCTCTTTGCGTTGCGCTCATTTTTTATTTATGGAAGCATATCTAAAATCTGTTACGCACAGTCGGTCTGGCACTAATCGTTTTGGCAAGGTGTAATGTTGAACTAACTTTGTGTAAAAAATCTCGGCCTACTTCGAACCACTTTGGCCGCAATTTAAGTTTAAAAATCAACTTTTAGAATTTCCAAGAATGAATTGCGCGGAAGTTACATTTATTTGATGTTTAGAGTGAAAATTTTTAAGGATATATCATAAATAATAAAGCGAAATGTGAAATAGTTAGTTAGAATCAATTGTTTAAATAAAAAAAAATTTTATAATAATTTTTTTTATGTTAAATAAACCAAGTTTTCGTGCATTAGTTCACTGTTTTTGGCCAAAAGGTGGCAAACAATCCGTAAAAATGGAACTATCCAACAAATTTGTTACCGTTTTATCGTACATTAAATAGAACGTGTACCGCCGGCATTAGAATAACCCAAGGTACACCACGAGGAGGTTGCACATTTACATTCTAGGTGAAATGAAGGGATATATCTTAAATAATAAAGAAAAAATATGAAATTCATATTTATAAAAAAATATTTAATAAAAATTTTTTTATGTTGAATAAACAAAAATTTTCGTTCACTGAACCACTGTCGCAAAAATAAAAATAATTTATGTAACATTAAAACAATTGTTTTTAAATATTTTTTTATACATAAAGGATTGATAAATCATATGCATTTCACATTTTTCTTTATTATTTAGAAATATTCCTAAAACAATTGTGAGATGAATACATGGATGCGGGTGCGAGAGAGAGGAAGGACAAATGACTCTATGCCGAATGTTTAGGCGTAGCGGGCAATGCCCCGCACATCACCGCCGCGTGGCGTCTCGCGGGTCAGCTGAGCGCGCGGCAAAACAATACAAAAGAAGTGTGATGTTTTGCCGATCGTGGGGAAAAACGCGAGGACGAATCGCACCTAGGGCAAGCGGCCGTTGGCCCGAACATTTTCAGACAAAGAAACAGGGCAATATAAAAGAGGACAAACGAGCGGCGCGGTATCATATTAGACAGTAAATTCGGTAGAGTCGAACAGGTCGAGGCGAATTATAAAACAGTCGAGATAATCGTTACGGTGTTAGTCGTTAGTCGTAAAATAGTCGTCGTTGTATTTGACATCCGTGTAATTCAGTGTATCGTATCGTCTTTTGTACAATAATCGTGAATAAAAAAACCGTGCACGTAACTAGCTGTGATCACTATCCCACACAATTCACCTAAAACATCAAATACACCGTAACCATCATAAGAATTCTTTCTTGGAAATTCTAAAAGTTGATATTTAAACTTAAATTGCGGCCAAAGTGGTTCGAAGTAGGCCGAGATTTTTTATACAAAGTTAGTTCAACACTATACCTTGCCAAAACGATTAGTGCCAGACCGACTCTGCTTAACAGATTTTAGATATGCTTCCAAAAATAAAAAATGAGCGGAAAACAGAGATTTCCGATTAGCCCATATTACTTAATGTTTAACAACTTTTTTAGAAAATTATTTTTCCCAAATAAGCGTTGTACTTGTGACAATCTTTCCACAAAATTTCAATCAAATCCGTTGGATAGATTCGTTTTTACGGATTTTTTGCCGCATTTTGGCCATTTTGCAACACTGTGCGCCGTAGCGAACAAGACACAACCAACTCAACACATGCGCGTTAACATAATGTCCAACTTACATATTTCGTGAAGGATTGAACACGTATAAATAGGGTTACTCACAACACGTTCCTCTCAATCCAAGCGCATAAAGCAAAATCGAAGCACATTAGCCCGGACGCATACCCAACGATTCTATACAATAATGATGCTTTGTCCTTGGCAAAGACTTCGTAAACACATCAGCTAACATTCTAAGCTAACAACTTTGACTGCGTGGCGGACCAAATGATGACGAACATCGATATGTTTAGCCCTGGAGTGAATCACACTCCGCGATCATCGCAATCAAGAATTACGGCAGCAAGCTCTTTGAATCCAAGCTCCAACAGCAGCGAACGCAGATACTTCGCCTCCTTGGCCGTCTCGGCAAGGGCCATATACTCAGCTTCTGTCGAGGATAGCGCCACAGTGCGCTGCTTTTGAGCTTTCCAGGAGACAGACCTTGATCTGCCCCTCGGAGTTCTTCACTCTTGCACCATTTCTGTGAAATGCAACTTCATATCCCTGATCAGTAATCCGGGCTACAGACATCAAGTTCATCCTCAAGTCAGGGACTATCAAAGTTTCATCATGTTTCGAATGCCATTATTTGTTACTAACTGAACCGTTCCCTTGGCCTCAATGTTGGTTCACGATTGACTTGCCAGTTTTCAGCCATTTTCCCTTTGTGGTGCTTTTATTATTATTATTACGATTATCCTTATTACCTTCAGACATAACCTTTGGTATTGGCTTTTGTTTCCGCCAACCTGCCATTGCTTCCGACTCGCCACTAGAACGATTTTGTTTACGAGCTTCATCTTCTTCCAAAATCTTTATCTTCAAAACCTCTGGTGTAGGTAATACATCTCGAGATTCTATGGCACAACGAAAATTTTCAAAATTCTGTGGGAGACTATATAATAGCATAATTCATAGCTGATCTTGAATGATATCCACTCCCATTGTGGCCAGTTTGTCGACTGCATCAAAAAATTTATCCATGTGATGTCGCACATTTTCTCCTTCCTGTAATCGCTGCAGTGTTAACTGTTTAAACAAGGTGGCCTTACGTGCAGGCCTCTTAGAAGCATAAATATTTTGCAACTTAACCCATATGCCTCACGACGTTGCGCATCCACGAACTTATTATAGTTCACTTGGACTTATAGATAATATAAGATCAGACCGTTGATCTTAGATCACAGTGTTGTTCTTAGTCATCAGAGCTTCCTCCTGCATGCTCCAGGAGTCATAATATTCCTTATTACGTAACTCATTCCTCATCGGATGCGACATTTCCATTCAACTAGCAACACGGAGATTGACGAACACGTATATAACCCCAAAACACGCGGGCAACTTCCGCATAAAGTCTTTATGTTTGAGATTGGCGCGTGGGAGCGCCATGTTAGCATGACGAAACTGCACGCTCCCCGCCAATCGTCACCGCGATTCCGCCAAGCGAGCGACGCTAGCATCGCGATCGACCAACCAATAAGCCACGTCCGGAAATTGCGTGGCACGCGATCGACCACGCAATTGGTCAAGGCCCATTCTCGATCTGTCTGGAATGATCGCGAATGTTCCAGAAGGATAGAGAGAATAAAAGAGAGAGAACGCGAAGGGGTGCTCTCTTCTTGTTCAACCACGCGTTACGATCAGCTGTTAGCAAAAGTCATCAAATTTCTTCAAAGTTCTCATATATTTCGTTACAATCACACTGTTCATTTTCACATCGTTTCATCGTTTTGTTTGACAATTTTGTATATTTCATAGTGCAAATACAATTAAATTATTGTAAATCCGGATTTATCAACCATCATACATTGCAAATTCAAATTCACCGTTACATCCATACATTCATTCTGTTCACCGTTGGTTCCATCGATCCAGCGATCCAATCTCGCATTCATTCGATTTCTCAAACATCCAGTGATCCAATTCGGTCAAACCAGACCGCTTTCCTTAAGGGGGTGCGCCCAGATTTGACCTTGACGGAGTTGATCGTCACGCTAAATTTGTACGAACGGAGATTAGACGAAGCTGAGTAGTACTATTTTCGACCGATAGATGGGATAGACGAAGCTGATTAGTAAGAATTTCGCCCGATAGGTGGTGTGGGTCTAATTTTCTGTGACGAGCTACAATTAGGTAGGATTTTTCAGAAGCCGCTACGTGACAAGCAGTATTCTGCCGATTATTGCAAATTACTCTTCAACAACGTAAAAATTTGAAATTTGGGCTCTGGACGACGCTGCGCAGGACTCTTAGGAATCATAATCGACCGGGTCTGAACTTCTCATTGCAATATTGAGGCGTCAGTTTCTTTTGAAAACAACTGTTCCCTTAATCGCCTTGGCACATAACCTGTAGGCGCAAGAAACTAATAATTAAGGTGTACAGTAAGTACTAAACAGTTCGAGAAGTTTTATTTAATTTACAGACGTGCGTGCCCACGATGTAAGCCAAAAGCAATGGGACAAAACAAGAACAGCACAAACAAACAAAACTAACACGCCGTAGCGAACAAGATACAGACAACTCAACGCATGCGCGTTAACATAATGTCCAACTTACATACCCCGTGAAGGATTGAACACGTATAAATAGGGTTAATCACAACAAATCGGACAAACAGTTCCTGAGATAAAAATTCGTAAATGAGGCTCGTTTTCGCCAAAATGGGCGAAAATTGCAAAATTCGAAGGTCTGTAATTTCTAAAAGAAATTCAAAACCGGCAAAATAATAACTTAACTCCTCCCCTCCTAATTTCACATGGACTACAACATATCTCACATAGAACAAAATCGACGATGGTGGCGTAAAAGAAGTCATCGATTCGGCATGGAATGATGACCCTCATATGACCAACATATTTTGGAATTTATTATAACGTTTTACGAGTTCGACACGGTAGGTGGGGGGAATAGGATAATCGCGGTTAGTGGGAAATGATGGTGTGTATTATTATTACAAAATTACACACCTTGAGTTTTTAATTTCTCTTGTTCACGTCTTATTATACTTATTGTGCTACAACCAGAAAAATTATTCAAAATTCCAATAAATACGCTTCGAATAAAAAATATGTTTATTCGTTGGGAAAATTCTCGTCGAATAAAATTATTTATTCGAACCTCATAAAGATACTTTTTTTAATTCGAACCTTGGAACAACGAATAAAAATTTTTTTATTTTTTATTCTTTATTCAAAATTTTTATTTAGATAAACATTTTGCCCAACTCTGGCTACAACCATGGCAGAACAACGAAGAAACACATGTAATATCTTCCGTACAAAATACAAAAGATTATTACTAACAATTTGAAGATTTCTTACACTTTAACTTGATTTACGCATAATAGTACCTACTATAGATCCAATCAAACTGTATTGAATAATATTCAGTGTTATCAATTAATGAAAGATGAAGATGAAATCAGAAACAAATAATGAAACAACTTACAAAAAAATTACGGTGGAAGGGAGAATATCTAAAAAATTATGTCTGTCTCCGAATGATGATAGCGAAATGGACAAAATGGAAAATAAATGCAATATTTGCTACCAATTTGGTCACGACAATGAATTGTGGTTTCGATGTACCTTTTGTGGTCTTTGGGTCCATTTGCAATGCTCTCTTAGGTGCGATTCACTTGAAGAATATACATACGTATGTACCTACTTACAGGGTGTATAAAAATGATATGTCCTGAGTACCAAATCGGAATCATATACCACTGGATTGGTGGTGATGTCTTAAAAAAATGGACTGCAAAATTGACCTTCAACCTTTTTTTTCAAGGTCAAATTGTTTTTCTATTGCATCGTATAGTACTCACCGTGAAGAACAAAAGTGTAAAAGGAACTATGGGTCTCAAGTCAACCGTTCTCTTAAAAAGTGACTTTAATGTTTCGTAAACTAATTTATTCCATATGGCTACTGGGTGTCCCAAAATGGTATAAACGTGGAGGGGACGATTCTATATGAAAAAATATATCGAAAATATAGAATAAATTTTTTGCATTTGACATTTCGTTTTCGAGAAAATTGGCTTTAAAAATCCGTCAAGATCGCGTGCCTAGCATTTCTAAGAAGTAGAATTAGTAGGTCATAAACAGACGTGTCAGATGATTCCTATTCAAAAGCACGCGTGTGAACTGAATTTTCAAACTCTAATTTCTTGAAATCGAGGTGTCATATGAAAAGAATTTATTGCATATATTCAATTTATTTTCTCATGTAGAATCGTCCCCTCCACGTTTACACCATTTTGGTACAGCCTGTAGACATGTTGAATAAATTAGTTTATGAAACTTCAAAGTCGTTTTTTAAGAGAATGGTTGACTTTAGCCCCATTGTTCCTGTGAGACTTTTGTTCCTTGCAATAAAAATTTTTTACCTTGAAGGAAAGAGTCAAGGTCAATTTTACCAGAATGTTTTTAACAGATCTCCACCGATGCACAGGTATAGAATCCCACCATGGTATTCGTGACATATACTTTTTATACACCCTGTACATGCTTCGAGGAAAAATTGCAAGATTTTTAACTGCAAAAGAGAATAACTTTAACAATAGAGTATTTTTTAACAATCCACACAAACACATTTAGTGGTTAATCATACACGATTACCTTCAGCTTACATTACGTGATATTCTATATTAGCTACATTTAGCCTACATCTAACGCGCATTTCTAACGTTCGTATTATTGAAACGGCAGGACCCTGGAAACTGATTACGATAGCGAAGTTTTCATACATGGTATAAAAGGATCGAAATTTAGTATGCAAGAACGCGTATGGTTTCTAAACAACACACAGTGTTACTGCCCGGTAACAGATACTAAAGTAGACTGTCTTCAACAGGGCTTACACGATGCATCTGAATGCCAGGTACTTAATTTTATAATTTATTTTCATTACATATTAATCAACTTATGAAATGTAAATTTATGAATTTTCTGTGACTTCACCTGAGGAAACCAAAAATTTGTAACGGTTTTTCATACAGCCCTGTAGATTTTGACGAAAAAATACCAAAAATCCAAGTTTTAATGTTAGGAATTCATTGGTTCAAAAGTTATGCGTGTTTAAAGTTGAGCGATTTTGTTGAGAGGTTTGAACGTCCCGCTTCGACAGACAATCGTAGCGCCATCCAAGAGGCGGCCTCTTTGTGATCGGTACTTGTACGGGCGCCTTCTTCCGTTTTGTATCAACACTTCGCGTCGTATAGCACTAACGGACAGACGTCTTTAACACGCGCGATCGGCGTCGTTTAGGTTAACCGCGAACACGCTTCCGTTCTAGAGTAACGCGATCTTGTACAGTAATTTTATTAGTTCAACAGACTTCCACCGTTTTTGACAGGTAAGGGCGCCGCTATGTTGGTATGTAGTGACACCCACAAGATACTATTAAAGACTGCCAGCCCCTGTGCTATTGAGCGGCGCAAAAAGTGGGCACTGGTGGGCGCGGGGATAAGTGGAACTTACAGTGATCTGAAATACCACAACGCTAAAAGTTCCCTTATCGACGAGATACTCGTCGGTGGTTCCACGCTCTCTACATAAATAGAACATTTGCTCGTGAACCACGTAAAACTGCGTCAGTGTATCGTAGGTAATAAATAAATGTAGAATGCTGACATTACCCATTCTGTAATTACTTGGAAAATAATTACTTTTTCCTTATTGTTCACCAACGAGATGCCATCGGTGGCTTTCTGTTTCTTACTCCAGCGACAATATATCCTAGAGGGCGTAAGAAAACGGCAAAATTTCTGTGACGACACGATGTCCCGTAACGTAGATTTCCAAGCGTAGTCGGGCCGGCTTGTCGACCCCCCTCCCCAAACCTAACCACCTAACAACTTGGACTACATCTTCTCTTGGAGATCCTGTATACGATTCTGTATATTTTAGTTACTGTTCGGTGACAGCTTGTCCTGGAACAAAGTGTACATCTCAAAGATAGCCTCTCTACATTATCGACAGAACCGCGTGGGAAATATTCTCAAATAAATTGTTTAAACCTATAATAATATCTATCTTTACACTTATAGCTCCGTTAAAATCAATTATTTCACTATTATGAATTGGAATAATTTGTACGAAACGATGAACAAATGAATGAATATTTAGCGTGTCCAAAACTATTTAACAAAATTTAGAATTAGTCAATATCACAGACTTACGATAAGTACCACAGACTTAAGGCACAGACTTAAGATAAGTACAGACATTGCATGCAATGCATTTTTCTGTCTACGGTTCTGAATTACCGACTCAGTAGAAAATGCTCTGGTACGACAGCGGACTCTATCGAAATAGAACGGTCAGCTAGTGAACTACATGACGTTGCAACACAAAAGGTTTGTGTCCGAGGACGCTAGATTTTACAGCGTTGTCAGCTTCAAAAATGCAATGTTGAGGCGTTATACAGGGTGAATTCGATAAAGCAAGACACCTAAATATCTCCGTTACTTTTCGTTGTACAAAAAACCTTCGTAGGACAAAGTTACACTGTTTGAAGGGCCACATATAACGGTGTAAGGGAAAAAAAAATTTCAAGGTCATTTTTATGAGATTTCAAGGTTATCGATGTTTTTTAAATGGACTGATATATTTTCGTTAACGTAATGTTGTAGCTAACAAAATAACGAATTCATGCATGTAACACAATATGACCTTCAAATGACCTTCAACCCAGAAAAATGGTATAAATAAAATTCAACGTGTAAGATTCATTTGATGTATTTCTGTTACGCCAAATGTTCAAAAATATTCCCTTGAGCTGCTATACATTCAAATGTATCGCAATACACAACATAATAACAGATTCGGTGTTGACAGGAGGACAATTATGATATACCTTCACCTATACGTTCGTACAGAATCGTGTTTATCCACTACTAATTACTCAGAAGACCTTCTTGCTATCAGATTTCCACAGTTTCTAAGATTTCTCGATCAGTTTATCGATGAATGTTTCACAATGCGTTACTCGAAGGAAGATAAGATTGATATGATTTTCATTTATGGAGAAAGTCGACAGTGTTTAAGAGAAGCCGTGCAGTTGTACAAGGACTGATTTCCTAATCGTAATTGTCCATCAGTTTCCGTTTACTCCAATTTGTTAAATAAATTCCGTGAAACTGGTAGTGTCGAAAATAAAAAACGTACAAAGGTGAGGACTGTAAGAAATGAAGCAAACACAATTAATATTCTGGCAGCAGTGAATACAAACCCTCATGCTAGTACGAGGCAAATCGCACGAGGAAGTGGCATTAGTCAAAAATGTGTAGTGCAAATACTCCAGGAACAGAAATTTCACCCCTTTCACCTATCAATTCATCAAGAACATCATGGTAGAGACTTTGTAAATCGTGTAAACTTTTGCCAGTGGGGATTGAGACAATTGATAAACGATGGAGCATTTTTTAATAATGTATTATTTACCGAAGTAGCTTCGTTTACAAATCACGGGCAAATAAATTTAAAAAACCTGCATTATTGGTCATCTGAAAATCTGCGGCGGTTACGGACAGTCGACAAACAAAGACCATGGTCCGTCAATGTTTGGTGCGGAATTTTAGATAACCAAATAATTGGGCCTCACTTTATTACCGGAACATTAAATGCAGAAAAATACATTGCATTTTTACGAGAATCGTTACCAATTCTCCTGGAAAATACACCCTTGAACATTCGTGAAAATATGTGGTATCAACATGACGGATGTCCGGCCCATTCTTCCCGTGTCGTAACACAATTCTTAAATAACAAGTTTCCAAATCGTTGGATTGGACGTAACGGACCCGTATTATGGCCAGCTTACCAGACCTTACACAGAAAGACGATGTTTATAGTGAACCACCATCGACTATAGACAACATGAAAGAAAGAATCGTCCAGGCTTGTGCGTCGATTTCCTCAGAAATGAATTACGCAGCAGTACGTTCTGTAACTTCACGGCTGAATGAATGTATAGCAGCTCAAGGGAATATTTTTGATCATTTGAAGGTCATATTGTGTTACATGCATGAATTCGTTATTTTGTCAGCTACAACATTACGTTAACGAAAACATATCATTCCATTTAAAAAACCATCGATAACCTTGAAATCTCATAAAAATGACCTTGAAATTTTTTTTTCCCTTACACCGTTATATGTGGCCCTTCAAACAGTGTAACTTTGTCCTACGAAGGTTTTTTGTACTGTTATGCCGCGGCCTTGCAGGTGAGAGGATGGTCCGGGATCCGGATCGGAAGCTCGGAAGGTTACGGACAAAGATCGAGACTTTCGTGCGGATGCGTGTATTTGTTCTCTTACAATTAATGTATAAGACGACTTGACTCGACAAAGAAGACACTCAGTCGTGGTCGTGTGATGTTTATATATCATGATTTTGACAGTGCGTGGGGTACTGAATTCCATGAGTCATGGAATTCCGCATTGGTCAATAATGGGTTATTGGGCCATTGCGCCACCGATGACTGATCCAGCAGTTGTAGTACTGATGAGCCAGCGATGTGCAGTCCAGGGCCGCACGTAACACCTCCTTCCTTGGAAAAGATTTTTCTTCACCAGAAAAATCTTAAGGTATTGGCAGCCTTGGTGGAAACTGAAGCAGCGATATGTTCTTGCTCAGGGCGACCTTGACTGTCTCGGGTGTTGGGGTGGTCGGCATGTCTCTGACGGCTGTCTGGCAGAAGCTGGATTCGGCGAATGATGGCGAGGTGGCCGGTATTTTTGGTGGAGTTATTGAGATGCGCTTTCGTCGGATTACGTTCTTGATGAGGCCGAAAAGGCCTACCTTGTTACAAATGTACATGATAGCAAAAATAACCAATAGGGTTGTTATTGATCCAATAGTTGTCCAAAGACTTTGATCGCGTGCGGTTGCTCGTGTATGAGTTTCAATTTCTTGTGACTCTCGTTTTATGTCGGCTAACTCACGTGAATATTGATGAAGTTCATCTACGTTAATTAATGAATGCGGTATGGTTGGTAGGTGTGCAAGTAGTGTTTTCGTTTCGTTTGCAATTGGTAGAATTTTTAGACCTAACGTGATCTGTATTTCATGTTTCGTTTTGTCCTGGTTGCTAGATCTCAGTGTGGTTGTGATTGTCTGTCCTACGCATCCTGGTTCTAATGTAATTTTATTGACTCCGATGAATATGCGGGTGTACGTAATGTGATTGTTCGGACATGTCACATGTATACTTTCTATGTCGCTAGTGATCGAGATCCATGCTTGATTCGAGTGTAATTGAATGAATATTGGATTTTTGAATTTTGCAATTTTGAGTGGGCACTCCTTTATCGTTGCAGGTAATACATGTAGTGCTTTAGTCAGGCATGGGTCTTGTTGTGGTGTGTTCCTTTCGCAAATATTAATATTGTAATGGTCTTTGCAGCGTCTTTTTTCGTAAACAGCCGGATAAGTGTAACTTCTGGTTTGTGCGTCTAGGTAAATAAACTGTTCTGGGACCGGTATAAAAATTAAATTATCTTTTTCAATCTTCGGTATGGGTATGATTTGGAGGAAACTATATATACTGTCTTCTAGAATAGGGATTTTAATTTCGAAGCAAAGTTTGTTAGTTTGTAACGTAAATATGTTGACGTCTGCAAATTGCATTATTTTATACACATTTGCCGCATTCACAGGATATAAAAGTCGGTTAGATCCATATTTTGATTCGATGTCCCTCAGGTATTGTAACAAAGTTTGTAATGGTAGTATCCACGGGTCTATTAATCCTAGTTTTGCGCTGTTTAATGCTATGTGTATTGTTTCTAAAGCTTCGTCATAATCTGACAGATAGTTTGAGATAGAAATTTCGGATTCCAATTGGGTTTCAAGATTGATTAACATTTTTAGTAAGTCCTGTTGTTGTTCCATCGTCGCTTTTATGTTTGATGACAATTTGTCCAAGTTAACAATTAGTCCCTGGGCAATTGTCGTTTCGTTATTAACGAGGTTGGTCAACCTTTTGTTATCTGCGTAAAGTTTATCAATCTCCTGGTTATAGTATTCTGCGTCTTTTTGACTAAGTGTACCGAAAAGTAAATTTGCCAAATCGCCAATTGGGTTTAACCATCCTCATTTAAAACGGCTATTAGCGTGATTCGTTAATCCTAAGGAGACGATTGGTAATTGTTTCGCTGCGATTGGAACTCTTAATTAACTTACCGAGTAGTATTTCGGTGTTGTAAAGGGAATTCAAATCGTACCAGACCAATGTTGTCCAGGATTGGTGATATAAGCGCGTCGTTCCAAGCGCATCGAAAAAGAGGTTGGGTTGTGTCGGTAGTGGGGTTATTTTTATTGGTTCCCCTCCTGCGAATCCGAGGGTGGTGTACCTAAAACGGATGACATGTTAGCGTATTTCAGGCGATTAAGGTGGACTAGCTGTTCTTTCTTGTTCATTGATATTAGTGCGTTTACTTCTCCAAGAAGTTGTATAACCTGAAAGGACCCACAAATGGTTTCGTCAACCCTTGGAGTCTGTCTACTCCTTGATTCTTTACCCAAACCCAATCACCTGGTTCGAGTGTTAGTGGTCTGCTTAGCTTGTCTGTCTTGCTCTTAACATTAAACTTACTATTAACGAGGTTATTATATGCTCTCTTACTGGTTCTGTTAACTAACGATTTGATTGATTCTACCAGGTCGGAGTATGTAACGTTTTCGTCTCCGTCCGTAATCTTGCACACGTCCGGGGGGTCTCGTCCGAAAGCTAGAGCGTATGGTTTTTCCCCTACTGATGAATGAACGGTGGTGTTGTACAAGTAGACTGCTGCTTGAAGCGTGAAGCTCCATGGTGTCGGTTCTTCCGTAATTTCTAACTGAGCTCTAAGGAAATCCTTCAAAACTGCGTGTGCTCTTTCTAAACTACCGTTTGATTCTGGATGGAAGGCAGTTGTGTGCTTTAAATCAAATCGTAACAGATTACTGAGTTCTCTAAAGATGTTACTCGTGAAATTTGTTCCCCGATCTGTCAAGATTGTTGCAGGTGTTCCGTATCGTAGAATCCAGGTATTTAGAAACGTTGTTGCTATAGTTTTCGCGGATTGGTCTTTAATTGGAATTGCTTCTAAGTATTTTGACAATTGGTCTTGCATGGTCAAGACATATTTATAGCCGTTAACGTCTTCTGTCAGAGGTCCGACTATATCCATCGCCACTTTGTCGTTAAAAGACATTGGTGTGTCTGTAATTTGTATGGGCATCCTAGTCGGCTTTCTATTGATTTTGACTTCCTGGCACACTAGGCAGCCGTTAATATACTCGCTAACATCTTTATGCAAACCTGCCCACGTATAATGTTCTCTGATTCGGGAAATCGTTTTTCTAATGCCTGTATGCCCTCCAATGAGCGTATCGTGGGAACGTCTGATTATCTCTTTTTTCTCGGCTTCTGTTTCGGGTGTTCTAAGGTCTTTTGTGAATAAGGTAATGTGAAGATTAGGGTCAGTTAGTATTCCTAATATCAGTTTCTGCAGCCTGGTTTCCGGTATACAAGCTAACGAGGTCAAATACGCGTAATTAATCGTGAACCTTTCTACTTCGTTTCCTATTACCAAATTTCTAATGGTCTCAAATATTTCCTGTAAAACTTCCTGGTTATATTCAGGGTACTCGAAGGTCAGGTGTTTGTCTTCTATTTCGAACCCCTTTCTTTCGCCGCATGTAAAATCTATAAACCATTCGTCGCTGTTTAACGTTTCACTAAAGATTACATTCTTTCGTAGCCTTGGTCTTTCCTTTCGCAGTACTCGTACTGGGTTTCGACTCAACGCATCTGCATTTGTGTTTAATTTTCCTTTCTTGTAGATTATTTCATAGTCATACTCCATTAGCATTACTCTCCATCGTTCTTGCATTGCGGTAGGATTTCTGCTTTTGTCGATGTATGGTATGGGTTGGTGGTCGGTGAAAATTTTGAAGTGCCGTCCGTATAAGTATGGTCTGAAATGCTTTACACTCCATACTATCGCTAGTGTTTCCTTATCTTTCGTAGAATATTTCTTTTCGGCGTCGTTCAAATTTCTGCTTGCGTAACCTATCGGCCGTTCGCTGCCGTCGTCATTCTTTTGAGCGAGCACTGACCCTATACCGGTACCGCTTGCGTCAACCATCAGAATGAATTCTTTGCTGAAGTCAGGACATACCAAAACGTTGTCACTTGTCAGTTCTCGTTTCAAGATGTCAAATGACTTCTGTTGGTCTTCCGTCCACACAAACGCAGCGTTTTTTCGTAACAGTTGATTCAGCGGTTTCGCTTTCTGTGCGAAGTCCTTTATGAAGCGTTCGTAATAGTTTGCTAACCCTAAAAACTCTCTTATGTTCCTTGCGTTCCGTGGTCTCGGAAATTCTGCTACGTCATTAATCTTATCTGGATTTGGCTTCACTCCCTCAGGCGTGACCACATGTCCTAGATACTTTAATTCCGAACTCAAATATTCGCATTTATCTGGTTGTAAGCGGAGGCCGACTTCCCGCAGGCGTTGGAATAATATCCGTAATCGGTCTCGATGCTCTTCTTTCGTCTTTCCCCAGACGATGATGTCATCCAGATAAAGCAGGCAAATCTTTCCTCTCAGTCCTTTTAGCGCGTTATTCATCATTCTCTGGAAGGTGGCCGGGGCATTCTTTAAACCGAACGGCATGCGGTTGTACTCGTAGTGGCTCTTCCGTGGAGAACGCGGTTTTTTCCTTACTCTTTTCGCTCATGGACATCTGGTGGAAACCGCTTGCCAAGTCGAAGGCGCTAAAGAATCGAGCTTCTCCGAGTTGATCGAAAATGTCAGACGGGTTCGGCAGAGGATATGCATCGTGTATAGTTTTATCGTTTAATTTCCTAAAGTCTATTACGATGCGCCATTTCTTTTTGCCGCTCGCATCGGATTTCCGCGGAACTATCCAAAGCGGGCTGTTGTAGGGAGAATCAGAGTCCCTGATGATCCCTTTCTTCAACATGTCGTTAACTTGATTCGCGATCTCTCCTTTATGTATGTGTGGGTACCTATACTGTTTTACATTCACTGGCATTTCGTCTGTCGTGAAAATATTGTGGCTAGCGAGTTGCGAGGCGGGTAACTCGTCTCCTGGTAGGGCGAATATATCGTGATATTCTTCTATCAGCGACTGTAGCTTTTCTTGCTCTAAACTATCAGTAATGTGGCTCAAGCGCGTGTTTTCTCTGAGTAATTGAACCCTGTCTCGCGGGATATCGAGTCTCAATAGGCGATGCACCGTATCTGTAACGCGTAGCGTTTTCTTCCTGAAGTTTATTGACGCTCCTTCGCGTTCGAGGAAAGGTATCCCCAGAATACCGTCTTCCGCGATTGGAAACGTATCAGGCACCATTATTAGAATATGCTGTCTGTTTCCTACTTCGATCATAGCTTCTCGTTCTGAAATAATGCTACCGTTGGTGATTCCCGTTATTACATTACGTTTTTTCCTCGCCTTCAAGCCACACGCGTAAGCTACCGATGTTTTTATTACGTTAACTCCTGCTCCAGTGTCGATGATGAATTGCTGTTGCCTATGTCTGGTTCGGTCAGCGTTTCCCACTCGGAGCGATACGCGGAGAGTTCCGGATGTGTCTCGATTTCCTCGGGCTGTGTATACCGAATGTTTGGTTTGCGATCGCTTGAGGTTACTTGAAAATTTTTGCAATCCCGCGCAAAATGTCCTTCTGTATTACACGAAAAGCAAGTAGCTTGTGGAGGCGTTAAGGCTGGTCGCGGGAAGACTGGTCGCGGCCAGGGTGGTCTCGGTGAATTTTGCGGACCGTTCCGTTGTTCTATGTTTTGTCGCGGTTGCCCGAAATTTCGTTGAATTGGTTTAGGCTGGTTATATGACTGTTGTCTCAGGTCTCGCGGATGGTTTGACGGAATCAATTTCCTAGTAAGTTCTTCTTCCCTACTTACTTCATATGCCATGTCTTGTGCCTCTTTCAACGTTTGAGGTTTACTCTGCCAGACATTCTCTTCTTCTATCTTATATATAGTTTTTTGTTCTGCCGTTTTGTAGCGTTTATTATTGCTTATTACCCTAATTATGTCTTGTTGGATTAGGTTGAACTTCGTTATGTATGTTCGAATGTCGTCTGTTCCCTGTCGCAAATTCGTTCTTTCATGTGTGAGCAAATCTCTGCTCTTTGACAACCCGAATTCTTGCTCTGTCGCCTCCTCGAGTTCTTTAAATTCTGTTATGTATTTATTATTTAAGATCCTCTGGGCGTCGCCACTCGTGCGATTGACTAAAGCAAGGGCTAGGAACATGCGGGTGTCGGATATAGTACTCATTCCTAATTTTATTTGGTAGAGCCATTTCTCTGTAGCGATATTGTAACCGTCAAATGAACTAACAAAATCCAATGCGGCTTTGCATTGTTTATGTAATTTAAATCTATCTTCCGGCGTTGGTTGCGTTGAATTTTCGTTTGGCATTTTAGAAGGTGTCCTAGACTGTTCTACGTATACGTCCGTTATTTTTGTTTCCCTATTGCTCATTGTAGTCGTGCTAGGTTAGGCTATATTCCCTCACTATTCTTTTGATTATAATGCGGCTCTACTCACAGTAGAATGGAGATGGTAAGCATGGTCTCTCGTCAGTGGTCGAAGTTTCTTCACAGCGTCGCAGTCCTCGAAGTTCTACGTTGTTGTCTCGTGGTTGTATAGTTGAGCTTGTCACGGATCCTGGCAGGATCGCCAATAAAACTCTGCCTGTTATGCCGCGGCCTTGCAGGTGAGAGGATGGTCCGGGATCCGGATCAGAAGCTCGGAAGGTTACGGACAAAGATCGAGACTTTCGTGCGGATGCGTGTATTTGTTCTCTTACAATTAATGTATAAGACGACTTGACTCGACAAAGAAGACACTCAGTCGTGGTCGTGTGATGTTTATATATCATGATTTTGACAGTGCGTGGGGTACTGAATTCCATGAGTCATGGAATTCCGCATTGGTCAATAATGGGTTATTGGGCCATTGCGCCACCGATGACTGATCCAGCAGTTGTAGTACTGATGAGCCAGCGATGTGCAGTCCAGGGCCGCACGTAACAGTACAACGAAAAGTAACGAAGATATTTAGGTGTCCTGCTTTATCGAATTCACCCTGTATTCATACAAAAACCGTCGATGCTCGCATCAAAAGTGATCGAGCGATTTCTTTCCTGTTTTCTGAAGCTGTCGAAATTCAGAGACGTATTGCTTCTTAATTTAAAGTATAGAATTTTCAATTGTAAATAATTTTATTAAACGATCATCTGAATATTCGTTGACGTGTTCAAAAATCTTTTTAATTTTTTTGATTGTTTATGCAAATATAAAATTGCTAAATGCTTTCAAATTTTTAATTTGTGGATTTTTTAATACTTGCATATACATGTAAGTATACATATATATATATAAAACTTGAACCAAGTAATCTGAAGATCATACGTATAATTTAAAAAAATTCTGTTTAGTAGCTATTAATAACAAATGTTAATATAACAACGTAATTAAGGGTATAAAATAAACTTGGAATAATAATATTGGCGCGCTGGACCGATCAAATTCTACCCTACATATATACAGCTAATTTGTTGTAAACTCAAACGTTTCGATTCGGATATGAATCTGTGCGTCATAAGACCACATTTGCTATAGAATCGTTTTCTATTCGAGGAAAAGGAAGGTGGTGTTTCGTCCTGGACCCGCTAGAGGACTCATCAGTAAGGCTATCTAGCGGGCCCTGCCTTAGACACAAGTGTCGGAAGGAACGTTGTTAATATACTAATTGGTGACAATTTAGTAACTAGCGAGAAAGTTATTTATTCGACGATTTGTCCATCTTGTGGACGGGGTCGAAACTAAGCCTTCTCGAACTCTGTAAATTTTTTCGCCTTTTAATGATAATTTGTTTTATATATAGGGTAGGTTTTTATATATAGGCTATATACAGGGTGTCCCAAAAGTACTTCAACATCGGGAAATGGGAGGTTCCTGGGGTCATTTAAAGCGACATTTTCCTTAACAAAAATGGCGTCCGCGGCTTTGTTTAGGAGTTATTCACGAAAAACACAGACCAACCAGAGCGCGCCTAGTCGCTCGGTGGCACGGTGAGCGCGGCGAGCCGGGGGGAGGAGAGTGTTGTCTTGCCGCGATGTCGTAACAACCAACAGGTTCTCGATTATGTCCCGATTTCGATGAACTTTGGATATGTTGTAAAGACCACGATTCTGAACAACATTTCCCTTTAGACTTTTTGCCTCGCGTCTTTAGTTTACGAGATATTTGTAAAAACAGTACCGAAAGCTAAGGGTTGTACGGTCAAGTCAACGAACTGTACAGCTGATGGTAGATAGCAGGTATACGACAATCACATGTTTCGGTTTTCCTGCAGATTTGTACGCAGAGTCGATAGGTTACTGTTCGAAAAGGTCGTCCGTCCTTTCACCCAGCAAGAGGTAGAAATGTCAGGTCGGCGTGGTGTTTTAGGGTCCCTATTGTCCTATGCCTCCCTTAAGAAACTTTCTAAAAGAAAGACGGACGACGTTTTCGAACAGTAACCCATCGACTCTGCGTACAAATCTGCAGGAAAACCGAAACATGTGATTGTCGTATACCTGCTATCTACCATCAGCTGTACAGTTCGTTGACCTGACCGTACAACCCTTAGCTTTCGGTACTGTCGTACACCTGAAGACATCTGTGCAGTTCGTCACTGGGTCACCGAATGACCCAGTGACAGTGACACACATTTCGAAGCAGCAAATGGATTTAAGTTTTTACAAATATCTCGTAAACTAAAGACGCGAGGCAAAAAGTCTAAAGGGAAATGTTGTTCAGAATAATGGTATTTACAACATATCCAAAGCTCATCGAAATCGGGGACATAATCAAATAACTGCTGTTTACTACGACATCGCGGCGTACCGACAACACTCTCCTCCCCCCGGCTCGCCGCGCTCACCGTGCCACCGAGCGACTAGGCGCGCTCTGGTTGGTCTGTGTTTTCCGTGAATAACTCCTAAACAAAGCCGCGGACGACATTTTTGTTAAGGAAAATGTCGCTTCAAATGACCCCAAGAACCTCCCATTTCCCGATGTTGAAGTACTTTTGGGACACCCTGTATATGGTAGAATTTGATCGATCCAGCGCGCCAATATTATTATTCCAAGTTTATTTTAAACACTGTGCGATCAACAAAAAATAAAAACAAATTGTAATTAAGGGTAGTTAAAATAAATAGTCGCCTGTCCACCCAACCAATTAATATCAACATTAATTGTTGCAATCTACACATGTATGTGTACGCTGATATTTGTATATTAAAAATTACGCAGATTTGAATAAGTCGTCGAAACCCACAAATAAAGATTACTGATGAACTTCGAAGGAAATTTTTCAATACTGGAACCGTCTAACTTAACTGATTTGTGGCGTGTTTAGATTTGTTTTCATCAGCAAACCATTTACAATCGATTGATAATGTTACCATGGCAAAATTATGAATTTTAACAAACATTTTATTGCTATTAATAAGTGATGGTGAAACGCTTACATTGTTGTCTGGTCGGAATTCATCAGAGGCAACATTGTAACGCATAGCATATTGGCATTTACTAACTAAATCCAATAGCATTTATTATTAACGTTATCACAGTAATATCATCACCTATCGATTGAAAATGTTTCCCCGATCAAAATGAGCCCAAACACGGCATAAATTGGATAATAATACAGCCAGGTTGTACTGGAAAGTATCATGCGATATATTTCCGGCGACAAAATCTGTATATGGGACCCGACGAATCTGAAAAGTCTCGAGCTCGATGAATGTGGAAGTACTTGTACGTGACAACTGTTGCTTGCGGCATTTGTTTTAGCACACATCATCGTAGCTAAATATACCAGTAGATTCCTAAGAATAAAACTTGAATTTTTGGCAATTTCACGTCAAAATCTACGGGATTATATAAAAATGAAGTAAAAATTTCTGGTTCCCTCAGGTGAAGTTCAACCTTATCTGTGAACTGATATAATTTTCAATTTTTTAATTTTATTTCTTATACTTTCCAGCAAGCTCCTATAATAGTTTCAGAACCACATTTTCTTCACGGTGATCCAAGTCTTCTGACATTTGCTCACGGTTTGAAACCGAATGTAAAACTTCATTCGACGTATATTGTCATCGAACCGACCACTGGATTTCCGCTCTCGGGACGAAAGAACTCTCAATTAAACGTAAAGCTGTCCAAACAACCAGTGAATCTTCTCTCAAACGTCAGCGAAGGCATTTTTCCTTTATTGTGGTGTTCGAGTGTAAGGAGTTTTGACAAGATATACACCCATATATTATTTGCTCACATTTCGTAAATTCAAAAATAGGTGTCTAATTAAATATTAGGCCCTTTGATAAAATGACGTTTCTGCGCATTGACTTTATCATTTCTTTGTGTTTACAGCTTTCTACGATTTGTTGCTTTTTAAAAATCCACTTACATATTATTATTGTATATCCAGTAAGAAATTTGTTCTTGATATGCTATGAATTTGCCACCAAAACTTGCCTACAAATTCGGATTAGACTCGGTATTTGAGTGCAAAGTTTGCAGACGAAA
Source organism: Lasioglossum lativentre (assembly GCA_916610255.1). Classification (NCBI taxonomy): domain Eukaryota; kingdom Metazoa; phylum Arthropoda; class Insecta; order Hymenoptera; family Halictidae; genus Lasioglossum; species Lasioglossum lativentre. The sequence goes on along the minus strand of OU744359.1, from coordinate 26,661,296 downwards.
TTCCATGCCAAATCAAGACCAAACCTTGGCCTCGTTATTAGAGCTAGAACCTTTACTCGGGTATATGAGATACCCGGGTACCCGAGAACCCATGAGTACCCGGGTATCTCACGAAATAGCCGAGCATCCGGGTACCCGAGTATCTCATAAGACAGCCGTGTCCTCGGGTACCCGAGTATCTAATGAGGTTTCACAACTAGTTACAAGAGCTATTATTACCGGAGCCACCGCGTCGTATGCTTTATTTGAGTATTCGTTTAGTTCATATTTGTGTATACAATAATAAATATGAAATAATTAATTATATAGAAATTAAATATTTTTATTTTCGTAGAAAAACCAATAAATTAGCATTTCGAAGCAAAGGACTACGTTTAGTAATAACAGTATTTCACGCCATAGAAAATGCACGTTCTAATTCCGAGCTTGCAAACGTCGTCGCAGATATGCACACATACATTTCAACATTTTTTATGATTTTATGCATTTATGGCAAAAATGAATTGGTGCAATTTAAAACAAAAAAGAAATTAAAAGAATTCTAGAACGTTGATATATTAATTTTAATTTTTTTTAATCGTTCTTCTGCTTCTTGCAATTGATGCAAACAATTTTTATTTTACATAAAGAGCCGCAGTCTATTTATAAGATACCCGGGTACTCGGGTAATTTTTGTTTACCCGAATATCCGGGTAATTTTTGTTTACCCAAATACCCGTGTAATTTTTGTTTACCCAAATACCCGGATAATTTTTGTTTACCCGAATATTTCACGGGTAACCTGGGTATCTCATAAGTAACAGCTCTACTCGTTATAGAGAGCAGGTCGGTCGCTCTATGAGCGGACCTAACCTTGCTTACGAAGTAAATATCGGGTAAAATCGTAATTGTCATTATTGTAGGATTTGTAAACATTTAAATTATTGAAAATGCATGAAACTTAAAATTATATAATTTAGAAAATTCAATAAAATTTTCTCTCCTACTCTTAGTATTTACATATAGATATTTACTCTTAGAGCAAGATTTGACATGGTTTTGACATGGATTTGACTTGGATTTGCATTCAAATTCCGAACCATCTGTGACACTAAAATGACCGCCTTTTGCTCGCGTAGTACGATTACAAACATTGATCAAAATTTGCTCGAAGCAGGGCTTGACTGACTGGATATATTGTATTACTGTTCATGAATCATGCTAATATTTGACATGCGAATATAATAGCACATAGATTAACTGATGACAATTCAGTTATCATTTTATGATTTATGGAATCATATTTCTTCGATAAAAATACAAAACTTATTCTTTGTATGGACGTTAGTTATTTTAATATTTTCTAATTATTCGCTATTTCGTATAGAGTACATTTTATTTCGTGGCTTGTTATATACCAAAAATCAACCATAATATTATAAAATATATATAAATATATTTGCAATTATGTTATGATCAAAATTTTACTTTCAAAAATCATATATTCGGATTACCGAAAAAATATGAAAAAGAAATTGTAACAAGTTCGAAACCAGAACGGAATTGTGAAAATAAAAATGATAATTATAATTGACTATTAATCAAGATCGAAACTGTGCTCTATGTCGCAAATCCACATGTCAACATACCACGAACTTTTCGGATTATCTAACAGATACATTTTTCCGATTTTATATACAGGGAGTCCCAAAATTCCTTCGTCTCCCTGAATTGGCGGTTCCTGAAGTCATTTGAAGCGCCATTTTCCTTTTGCAAAATGTACATCGGGGCTTCGTTTGGGAGTTATTAACGAAAACCACGGACCAATCAGAGCGCGACCTAGACCCGTGTTGGCTGCCTTCGTCTGAGGCGCCAGGAGTTTCTACTGCTACGAGCGTGGCGGTGCGTCGCGACGAGGCATCGAACAAGAGAAGGGGCAGAAATTGAATGGATCGAATTAAAAACTCACTTTTTCAGCTGTAAATGCACTTGCTGTTTCGAAATGTGTGACACTGGGCCACTCGGTGACGAACTACACAGCTGGCTTCAGGTATACGGCAGTGTCCCGAACGGTAACGGACGTACGGCCAAGTCAACGAACTGCACAGCTGGTGGTACAATGACAACCTACGCGATGTGCGGTCAAGTAAACGAACCGGGTTTTCACCTTCACTTTCCAAATGATAAATAAATTGTATTTTTGTTTCATACAGATGCCATGAAATTTTTCCACACTCACGATCGCTGTTCACATTTGGCAACACATAGCTATGCACTAATAACAATTGCAATATCACTTGTATTGCAGCACAAATTACAGGAATGAGGTAATGCGATCAGTAGATTCCGGATGTCATGCATTTGTAGCAAAAATGACTAAATGCATTTTAAAACAGTAGAAAGATTAAAATAATTTAAAAACATCAATGTATTATTTTAAACTTGATGAAATGATTAAAGTAAGAATCAAATATCCGTCTGGCTCCTGTCCCTTGCAATAGCAGTAGCCAACTTTCATTTTGGCTGAACATTCTTTTCCCAACCCAGAGATTTTCGATTATTATATGTCTAATCCTGTTCATTTCGTCGCGAAAACTCCAAATATCGAAGTCCCAGACCGCGGAGTGCACTCGTTAAAAAGTTGAGTAATTTTCATTGTTTGACCTCAGTTTTTGACAGGTATGGGCGCCTCCATATTGGTAAGTAGTTGGTCTGAGTTAGTTTTTTTGGGGGTCTGGGGGGCGTAGCCCTCCAGCAATATTACCGAACAAGGTGTTGTAAGTATAGTAATATGTACAAATTGACAATTTTACAGATTGACAATGCAAAATTCGGCAAGAGGAAATATAAATGTATGTTATGGCATTGCAGAGTGTGGTGCTATGTGCGGTGCCACGCGCCGTGCGATAAAGTACCCGCAACATGCGCGATATGGCGGCGCGCTAGTGCTGCCACGTAGTGTCGCCATTGAGTCACTAGACGGAAGAGCTTCCTACTAACCAACATGGCGGCGCCTATTACTGTCAAAAACAGAGCTAAAACAATGAACGCGTTAATGAGTGCATTCCGCGGTCTGGGACATCGATATTTGGAGTTTTCTCGACGAAATGAACACGATTAGACATATAATAATCGGAAATCTCTGGTTTCAGAAGAGAAAGTTTATCCTTCCTTTTGCATAAAAATTCGCAGTCTAGTGATTACTTTAAACATGACTACTAAAAACACATATTTTAGCAACCGTGAGATTTCAATTCACAAATCTTTGGAGATGTTCTCTCTACCGCGGCTCGAACGACACTGATTTTACCCAAGATTTTTCGGAAAAGTTTTGGGAGAACATCCCAGTCAACCAGATCTGCTTCGAGCCGATAGCGAGCATAGCCTGCAATCGTACGATGCGAACAGATGGCGGGCATTATGAACGACACTCGAAGCCGAGTATGCCCTCTATCTGCTCTGAATTGGACAGCACACCGTGCCAGCAGAAACTATGACTAATGTGGAAGTAGAAGTATATGCTTCTGACAACAGTTTGTGCCCGCCAATACCTGAGGGTAGAATGCGGGCAGATGGAAGGCACACCGTGCCTTCGTTATAGAGGGCAGGTCGGTAGCACTAATGTGGTGGATATCCATCATATAGATTATTATGTCGGCAATGTGCATTTCTATTGTATAAATGTATATCACTTGTCCTTTTTACCGACAAAATTATTATTAACTTTTTGACACATGGCAAATATTCAAAGATTACTTTTGTAAAACAGTGCCAAGTAAAACCTTCGAAGAAGTAACACAACTTGTGTAGAACACCAAATGTTGTATTTGTAAATACATAAATTATCTGAATTCATTACGAAGTTATAATTGTGGAAATAAGAATCATTTATATTATATAATTACATAATTTATTTGGGACACCGATGGTGTTGAAACTTCGCACCGTTCTCCTTGTTTACGACTATGTATATACCATTATAGGTGTAGAAACTCAATAGTTTTCGAGATATGTATTGACAATTAAAGTTTCATTGCTTCCATGGAATAAAATATTTTTTCAAGACTATAACAAGAACCGGTGTGGCGTGATGGTAGCGTGTTAAGTTCTCACGCGGAAGTTCAGTGTTCAAATCCTGTCGACAGACTAAGTTTTTTTTTTAAATTTTATTATGTTTTTTTATGAATCATTTGTCCTGATGTATATCAGTGATGGGCACGGTAGGGGCCCCTGAATTGCCTTTTTTTTTTGTTTGATTGTGGGGAAATGCGTTACGCATACCTCGGCTTCCGGAGGGAAACCAAGGTTATGTGGGACTGCCACCGGGGAGGGAGGCGCCGAAGGCACCCAGCCCCGGTGGCTACCCACTAAAACCCCACACCCGCCTAAGCTAAATGGGAAGTGCCTGGATCACGCGAGTACTCAACAGGACACTTCCCAGCTATCATACAACCCTGGGGAGGTGTTAGCCTCCCCCACTACCTACACTATAAGACCCCGGGCGGAGGGACCCACCCGGTGTCCCCATCCCAGGGGCCGTCGGAATGGGCTTCCCGAGTCCCGCTTGGTCCACCCACGGCCCCTGGGCCCCTGAGTTGCCTGCTTCTCCCAACAACCTAGTCGGCTATGGAGGGACGTAAGAGGGGGAAAACGAAGGCACTGGAAGGTACGAGGCACCGCTGCGCAGCGAATGTGCGCGCTGCACGAAAGAGTGGTTGGTGGGGGAAGCTCCGCGGATCCTTCTTGACTGCGACTGTCAAAAATGCCCATCACTGATGTATATGTATATTACGATTAGATTTCACGCATAAAATTAATAACCGAATGAATATTTGCAATGTGTCCAAAAGTCAATAGTAATTTTGTCGGTAAAAAGGAGAACTGATATACATTTGTACAATAGAAATTCACTTTACCGACATAATAATCTACATGATCGATATCCACCACATTAGTGCGACCGATCTGCCCTCTATTACGAAGCCACGGTGTGCCTTCCATCTGCCCTCATGTTGTGCCGGCACATCCTGCCGTCAGAAACTATTACTAATGCGGCAGTAGAAGTATACGCTTCTGACGGCAGATGCGCTGTCCAAATCAGAGCAGAATCAGAGAATTTTGCTTACTGGGATTATGCGTGTCGAAAATGCACGCTGTAGCACGCTTACGAAAACGACGGCGTGGACAGACGAAAAAAAAGGATACGAGAGGAACCGCTGTGAGACTCGAATTTATGGCAATTACATGTTTCGGTTTTCCTGGAGATTGGTACGCAGTGTCGATGGGTAACTGTTCGAAAACGTCGTCTATCCTTCTTTTAGAAAGTTTCTTAAGGAAGGTATAGGACAATAGGGATCCTAAAACGCCACGCGGACCTCACATTTCTACCTCTTGCTGGGTAAAAGGACGGACGACGATGATTGGTCCCTGTTTTTCGTTAATAACTCCAAAACGAAGCCCCGACGGACATTTTGCAAAAGGAAAATGGCGCTTCAAATGAACTCAGGAACCGCCCATTTCAGGGAGTCGAAGGAATTTTGGGACACCCCGTATACATATTCTCTTTATCAGTTTGAATCACAGAGATACGTAACTCTGGAAATTGTATGTAGTTTTGAAGTCGATGTGTTCTTATATAGAAGAATTTTTACATTTTTTAACAATTGTAATTAATCTGTTATTGACATTTTCAAATCTACAGGGTGTCCCAAAAGTACTTCAACTCCGGGAAATGGGAGGTTCCTGAGGTCATTTCAAGCGCCATTTTCCTTTTGCAAAATGTTGTCCGCGGCTTTGTTTAGGAGTTATTAACGAAAAAGACGGACCAATCAGAGCGCGAGCTCGACGCTCGCTGACACATTCAGCGCGGCGAGCCGGCAGGCGGTTGGCTGAAGATGCCAACGAGCGTCGAGCTCGCGCTCTGATTGGTCCGTCTTTTTCGTTAATAACTCCTAAACAAAGCCGCGGACAACATTTTGCAAAAGGAAAATGGCGCTTGAAATGACCTCAGGAACCTCCCATTTCCCGGAGTTGAAGTACTTTTGGGACACCCTGTATATTCCAATGAAAAAATAAAAAGCAAATTAAGATCTTTAAAATATTTTATTTTTCTTAAATTATTTCTTGTTTTTAATTATCTTTGATAATAATAATTTATCAAAGAATATTTACACATGTCCAAGTTCAACATTTTTTGTCCTATTACAATATAAATTACGCTAAAGTCACTGCTGAAACATACATCCTTTATATATTTTTCAAAACTGCATGAAGGTACTCACTTAATGAATATTTTTACAGGGAACCACATCTACACTCGAGGTAGCAACATTCCCGTATCAAATGATACGGCTGATACAATTTGCTACGTTTTTACAACAACTGCCTTTAGTAGTTGGAATCTATATGGTCCTCGTCGGTCTATTCTTATATAACGGGACGCAACATAAAGTAGAACCAAAGCAGGCTACGGCCGAATCAATATTAATATCGTCAAACTTACAATTGTACAACGGATCGCGTAGGCCACCGCGACGGCCCGTACACGTGTTCGAATGATTTCAACGCGTGTACCCTACTACTTAAAATGGAAGACATCAAAATGGCAATGACAAGAAACCCATAAGTCACCGTTCATCACTTTTTCTCTTATCGATTACACTGTCCAACACTCACTTTGCGTTTCGATAACCGGTAGGCGATTCTTAAACATTTTTATGCGTCCAATACCACGAATCATGAAGTCGTTTTTATCCATCGTTCTCAATTTTGACAAAATTTCGTTCCAAACAAAATTAAATTTTCAACTTCAGCGATTTGTTCTGCTCTAACGAATGAACAATTCTTACCTGGAACAACTTTGTAGTCTCTTAATTTTTCTTTATAACACTATAAGCATTTGAACATATTTAAAAAATGCTCGCTACAAGTTTGCATCAGTTTTCTTCGAGATTTACCAATTTATTTCGAAAATTAAGCCGTCAAGAAAATTCTTCGATCAACAAAATAAAATTCCGTAATTGGTAATTGTGTCACCCTCTACAGTTTTAATGGGAAAGAGCTCAACAAATTTTCTATGAATGCTATGATGAAAATGATATTATTCGATTGCACTCTATCTGCACCATCCGAGTTCTGTTAAATTAAAATACAGCATTCTCTCAAAACTTCGGGTCCGCCGAGACATAGTTCTAGAAGAGGTACTACATTTTTTGTAATGTGCCGCGAATATAGAGAAGAATAGCGATTGAAAAAGGAAGGGGGACAAGACGTTCGACGCTTCGACTCCCTGCCTCTCTTTCTTTTTCATTCGCCGTCTTCTTTCACGCCTTAAACAATAATCGCTTATTACAAGAGAACTTAAAATTGTAATTATATCGTGTTGGATGTCATTTTAATCAGAAAATAGAGACGAATATGATGGTAAAAGTTTCGTAAAAAAATTCGAAAATTAGAAAAGTTGCAATCTTTTGCTTCGCTTGCATTAGTGTGTGTCCTACCGTTACTAGACACTTGGCTAGGCGCAGTCTAGCGTAATTAACGCTTGATTGGTTCCAAGGGGGATCTCCCAGTGATGGGGATACACTTTTAACAGTTACGGTAAAGATCTTTTTCACAGTTGCGGAGAGAATACCGTAGTATACCCTGTATTTTCGAGGACTGACATATGATCGTGTAATTCTCACCATCGATTAGCAATATTTTTGTGATAAAAAATATAACATCTGCTGCTACATAAACACGTAGCCAAATCATTCGTGTATAACTTACATACATCTTACATTATATGTTAGGGGACATCAGTGAACGAACGCTTCCTAGTGAGTAAACATTGCTCGTATAAATAAGAAAAATTAGCACCAAATCAAGTTGCTATTTATGCATTAATTTATACTAATTCTTATTTTTATCTATGTATAATCTGTACGGCATGACATTTCGTTCCCATTAATCAAAGGTTGTTCTTATAAGATTACCTTTCATTATATTGTAATGTTACAATGATATTGTTTAGATGTTTCGTTAAAAAAAAAAATACAGCACGAATAACAGAATTTTAAGAGTTTCTCGATTTTTTAAACGTAGACATTCCTTCCTTCACAAAGATTTTAACATTATTTTGTTCTAAAAATCATAGTTCACTGAGCAAGTCTTTGTAGATGTTTCACCAATGAATGAACAACAAAATTTCTTGTGTTTTCCTCATAACCTGCCCTCCACTGATTTCGACAGTTGCGTGATTGAAAAAAACATAAATGAATGTATTGAAAATCATGTTTCTTTAACAAATATTATTCTATTCGTTCATTGGTGTACCTCCTTTCATCCGTTGGAAATTTATGTTGGTTAGTCTTTTGACCTATTGTTCACTTAATCCTATACCGCACTTTTCATAAAGGCGATCTAATTCTATCACGCATTCACTGGATAGGTCGCCCTATGTTACCCTATAAAATTTTACATATTTCAAATAGCACTTTTTTACAAGTTTAAGTAAATTAACGATAAATATTTCTCCTATTACTTATGCTTATAATAACGTTCTTACACTTTCTCAGACATTCCCACGAAGTTCATGTGACGTTCATGGGAAAAGAATACTGAGCGATGCTCGAATTAATTTAGTAATAATAATAATCGAACTAGCTATAACATTACACGTAAGTAAGTATTTGCGAAAAAAACGCCTAAGTAGACAGTAAAAATAAATAGAAAATGTACATGGAAGACTTCCCCAAAGTAAATACTCCACGTCTCTGGTCGACTCATGACGATAGTAAGCACAATGTCACGTTTGCTGTACGAATGTTACGCAATCGTTTAACGAATTCCGATCTCGCTGATTCCCTCGTTGGATGGAAGCCACAATGTTCAACGCAAATCTTTCTACGCGTGGACAAATACGTTTCGGCCCTCACTCGCGATAAAGATCTATTATGTCCACTATGGAAATCCACGAGCCGAATACTAACGCGAACAGCGAGAACACCAGAAGAATGGAGTTTTTCCAGAGCCTCCATTTGTACGCACCCAAGTGGCCCTCCCAGCAAGAAATTGTTTCTACGACCGCTGGAATGCTGATACCGAGCACGGAGAAAAATATTGCACCGACCAAAGAAATGAAGGGCTCCAGTTTCGGGACCAGTAGTGCCACGACCACTGTAACGAGAAAGAACACAATTTGACTGAACTTTACTTTCCTAAAACTCCTATATGGAAGTCCCAGACCGCAGAAACCACTCGTTTTTAAGTTATGAGCATGTAAAGTTGACTAATTTAACACTAATTTTCATTGTTTCACCTCAGAAAGTGACAGGTATGGGCGCCGCCATATTGGTATGTAGGGAGCTCCTTGCGTGTAGTGACTCAGTGGCGACGCTAGATGGCAGCACTAGCGCGCAACCTGATAGTAGCCTGGGCATGTGAAGTGGGAATTCTAATTTCTAGTTTTACAGTGTACCAAAATTGCTATCGCAGAGTTTAATTTTTGTTCAGAGTTAGTACTGGGTTAGTTTTGTGTTACAAACCTTAAGGGGAAGGTCTAGCGGACGGAACTACTATCTGAACGCCGACTGACAACCAAGGATGATGGTTACATCCTACTTGAGCAGCCGTATTTACTAGATTGCGTCGAGCCCACCACAAGAGGGAGAACCCGATGGAACCGATATTTAAATCTCTCAGGAGACAAATTTCGGCGAAATTGGCGAATGATCCCTCTTAACCCCAACGCGTTGTAGGTTTCGGCAGGTGAAGACCGTATGGCATTGATATCTTGGGTCAGTCAAGATTTCGATAAAGTCGGATTGGATCGGAAGATTTGCTTTTAACTTCTTCCCAATGTATAACTCTTCGCGATCCCTTGCTTAAATGCCCCTGTAGAATCACAGATTAGGATTGGAATCTATTTCAAGGGTGGGAAAGGGTAAATTTCTGGAATATCCGGAAATAGTGTAGGGAAAGGAATAATTAACTTGATGCTTTCAATATGTAATTATGGTGAAGTAGGGGGAGTCTTAAAAGTGAAGGTGAGATGGCCCAACGTTCACTCCGAGCCCTAACAAGCTCAAAAACTCAAAAATGTAGGTAGTATGGCCGTCTCATTAATGATGACCATCCCGTTTAGTAAGTCGACGACTCTGAAAGTGGCTCGGGCCATATAAAACAGAGACGCGGCGGAAAAACGAAGGATAATTGCAACCCGACACTTTTTGTTAACAAGAAGGGCCGAGAGCCGGCAGCGCCAATTGTGAAACCGATGATGAAAGAACGGTGTGCCTTACGGAAGCGAGGGGCGGCACGGCCGCCCTTCCCCGGCGATTGCATTACTACTACTACTAGTTTTGTGTTAGTTCTGGGTTAGTTCCGGTGAGGTTGTATTTTGATTTTGTAATTGTAATTCTAAAAAATTTTGATATCTTGGTTGTGAGTTGTGAATGTTAGAGCTTCGAAATTTTTGTGAATAAAAAGTAGTTGTAATTAATTTTATAGAATTTTGAAAGAGAGTAGTTGTAGTTGTAGTTGTTTGAGATTGTGTCTGGGTTAGGTCTGGGTTAGTTTTGGTTAGATTGTGTATCGGTTTTGTAATTGTAAGCATGAAAAATTTAGATGTCTTGATTGTGTGTAAATGTATGTTATCGGCATTGCAGAGTTGTGGCGCGAAGTGCGGTGCCACGTGCTACGTGCTACGCGATAATGTACCCGTAACGTGTGCGAAGTGGGGGCGCCACTGAGTCACTACACGGGATAGCTCCCTACTAACCAATATGGCGGCGCCCATGCCTGTCACTTTCTGAAGTGAAATAATGAAAATTAGTGTTAAATTAGTCAACTTTACATGCTCATAATTTAAAACGAGTGTTTTCCGCGGTCTGGGACATCGAATTTGCTGTTTTCTCGACGAAATGTACAGGATTAGATATATAATAATCGAAAATCTGTGGGTTCGGAAAGTAAAGTTTACCCCACAATTTTTATTTAAAAATCCCAAGATTGTTCTAGTTAGTATTTTTTTTCTTGTCGACTGGGGCAAAACTACATACATATAACCGAATTAAAACATTAGACGTTTCTCAAGCTGAAATAATTGTAAACTCATTTATTTCTCGAGCTTTTTGTGACCTTAATAAATGTGTAAACTGTGATTTTGCAATAAAATTATTTCACTGGTACAATTTACTCCTCACTGTTGTTCTGACATTATACGTAATATAATAATATAAATAATGCAATCTAGATCTATTTAGTATTTCAGAAAATACTATAACTATGAACACTTTTACTGTTAATTTTAAATAACTGAAATATAAAATAGTTAATGCTAACACGTTCACTATCATTACATAGAACTAGAATATAGAATTTTTTCATACATACAATCAGAAAAATCGAACCGATATTTCTTTTACAGGAAGAAAGATTTTCTACATATTGATGATGTTTTCTTACATTTGTTTACCTAAACACATGAATAAATTGAAAACCCAAAATCACGAAACTTACTATACAGCCAAGACAGGAATATATACAGGGTGTCCCAAAACGACTGTGTTCAAAATTTTTCTCATATAGCAAATTTAATTTTAGACCAACCGTAGGATTACCATTGCAATAATATCTTAATCCAATTATCGCGTGCTCGTAACCGTGTCGGTGCTCGTCAGACCGTGTCACAGAACAATGCCTGGTCGCAAGAAACTCTCGAATTTAGATTTCTTCTGCTTATTGTCACACTCAGCTGTCTAGCTTGGTGTCGCAACGTCAACATCGTGGCCACCGAACTGTGCCGTCGAGCATCGCGTTTACCGCGTGGGCCATCGTTCAAATCTTCCTCATGTCAAATCGGTTACCCTGTTTTCCTTTCTTTCTTTCCCTAGTGGCACCGATCGTTAGGACGTCGTCAAGGTGCGCTAAGGATTATTCGGTGTCGCCTGTCCTCGCAAATTTTCAAATCTCCTACTCCCCGATCCTTTCCAACTCACTTGCCTACTACCATATAAATAGAGCGATCGTATCGCTCTCTCCCTCAGACCAGACTCCGAACAGTCGACAATTCCAAATCCAAAGCCAAATTTCCTTATCACGCCCAGCGACCGATCCGCCATCCGTGCGCATTATCACTGACCGTGATCATTCATCTTCGTTGTATTTCATACACCATCATCTCGCATATTGTACTATTCTCTGCACAATATATGTTATTTTCGTTACCTCTGTACCACATTTCTTTTACCTTCTCCTGTAAAGCTAGAGTTTTTAACAGACTGCGTAAGTGGGAAATGGGCGGTTCCTGAGGTCATTTGAAGCGCCATTTTCCATTTGCAATATGTTGTCCGAGGCTTCGTTTGGGAGTTATTAACGAAAAACACGGACCAATCAGAGCGCGAGCTAGACCCCCGATGGCTGGCTTGGTGTGACGGGCCAGGAGTATTTATTCGGACCAGCGTAGCGGTGCGCCGCAACGAATCGTCGAACAAGAGAAGGAGTAGAAATTGAACGTATGGAATCACTCACTTATTCAGACGTAAATCCGCTTGCTGCTTTGAAATGTGTGTCACTGGTCCACTCGGTGACGAACTGCACAGCTACCTCCAGGTATACGGCATTGTCCCGATCGGTAAGGGACGTAGGGTCAGGTCAACGAACTGCACAGCTGGTGGTACAATGACAACCTACGCGATGTGCGGTCAAGTAAACGAACCGGGTTTTCACCTTCACTTTCCAAATGATAAATAAATTGTATTTTTGTTTTATACAGATGCCATGAAATTTTTCCACATCCACGATCACAGTTCACATTTATCAACACATAGCTATGCACTAATAACAATTACAATATCACTTGTATTGCAGCACAAATCACAGTAATGAAGTAATGCGATCAGTAGACTGCGGATTTCATGCATTTGTACCAAAAATGAATAGGTGCATTTTAAAACAGTAAAGAGATTAAAATAATTTAAAATCACCAATGTATTATTTTCAATTTGTTCAAATTATTATAGTGAAAATCAAATACCCGTCTGGCTCCTGTCCCTTGCAATAGCAGCAGCCAACTTTCAGTTTGCATAAAAATACGCAGTCTGGTGATTAGTTTAAATAGGACTACTAAAAACACACGTTTCAGCAAGCGTGAACTTAGAATTGACAAGTCTTTGGGGTTGTTCCCTCTACCGCGGCTCGAACGACTGATTTTACCCAAGACATTTCTGAAAAGTTTAGGGAGGACATGGAAAGATTAGGGAGGAAATGCATGAAATCCGCAGTGATTTGTGCTGCAATACAAGTGATATTGCAATTGTTATTAGTGCATAGCTATGTGTTCACGAATGTGAACAGTGATCGTGAGTGTGGATAAATTTCATGGCATCTGTATGAAACAAACATACGATTTATTTTTCGTTTGGAAAGTCAAGGTAAAAGCCCGGATCGTTTACTTGACCGCACATCCCTTAGGTTGTCGTATACCTACTATTTACCACCAGCTGTGCAGTTCGTTGACCTCACCGTACGTCCCTTACCGTTCGGGACAATGCCGTATACCTGAAGGTAGCTGTGCAGTTCGTTACCGAGTGGCCCAGTGACACATTTCGAAGCAGCAAGTTGATTTACGGCTGAATAAGTGAGTTTTTAATTCCATTCGTTCAATTTCTACTCCTTCTCTTGTTCGATGCATCGTCGCGGGACACCGTTATCGCTGTCCGAGTAGATACTCCTGGCGCGTCACACCAATCCAGCCATCGCGGGTCTAGCTCGCGCTCTGATTGGTCCGTGTTTTTCGTTGATATCTCCTAAACAAAGCCGCGGCCGCCATTTTTGTTAAGGAAAATGTCGCTTCAAATGACCCAAGGAACCTCCCATTTCCCGCTTACGCAGTCGTTTTGGGACACCCTGTGTACATATGTTGGTTAAAAATTCATAACAGTTATGATCATTATCTTAAGTGAAATCAAAATTTTTATGAGGGAATGCAGGCGGAGTCCCTCCCCTCGTGTCCCACGTAACTGTCGCTACGATTTTTCAATATATATGAGTGTACTATGACCTTGACCCGACATTAACAGTAATGCCTTAACAGTAATGTCTTAACTGTAATGCCTTAACAGTAATGCAGGCTTGAGTTGTTGATATTTCTTTCGAGAGATCAATATCTTGACCAATATCAACAACTCAAGTCTGACTTACTGTCCGTCCACCACAAGATGTCTCTCGAGACGGCTGAGGGGTCCGGGGGGTCTCTCGCTTTATCCATCCCTCCCCACTATTTCTACTCCCGTATTCACGACCTCCAAGCTCCGACGTCACACGCTACACAGTAGTAGGACTTGTTTATTTTCGAGATAAAAATGCAATAATTCAAATAAATTACATTTAATGTTATATTTATATTTAATGTAACATATTATTCATGATTGACACGTCTTTCAATAAGTTACAACAAAAATTAGATAGAATTCATATAACTTCTACAAATGTTATAAATTGGTCGAAATTGCTAAAGCAGTCTGTTTGATCAGTATTGCAGCGGTTTTTGTATCTGTATCTACCGCGAAAATTAAACTTTAATTACCATTAAAAATAGGATGAATCTGCAGAACAGCTACAATCTATCTATTTTGTACTCTTCTGTATGATAGAAATGTGTTACTTATTCATTTTCAAGAAATTAATAATTTTGGTACTAGGGAACATATACATATTGAACACAATTGAAAGCTGTAGTTCGATAATATTTCTCATTTGTTCTGATCTGTAGCATCAATTTAAAATTTTAACTGACAACGAGTTAGAAGTTCCTAATACAGAATATGCGTGAAGTCACGTTCCTCTTGTATGCTGAGAGTGGCTCGGCGCGAGGATGTTTAACGTCGTAGGATACATTTGATTCTGCCCTTACGCTACTGGATCGCTCGCTTCGCATTATCTCACTCGGTTTGGAAGAGTCTATTCACTCTCTTTGTCACACGATCCGATTAGTGTGTGTGAGCGCTGTAGCCAATAGCTCGCTAGAACCGATAGTGCGTGTGACGCGACTTGAGCCCCTGCCGCTCAGACCAATCGGACGGTTTGTTGTCCCTTTAATATGAAACTCCTACCAAGAGACTTCTTGTAGTGGACGGACAGTACTCTAAGACAGTGTTTCTCAACCTTTTTTGTTTGACGGCCCACTAAAAATATCTGGAATTATTTGCGGTACACCCGAATATATATAAAAAATGTAAAAGTTGTATGATACAAAAAAAATAAATTATTTACTTACAAAATTTATTCTATGAGACGGCTAAGAAACACTGCTTTAAGACCTTACTGTCAAGGTCACGTCAAGGTCATAGTGTACTATGATGCCGTTGAACTCGTCTTGACATAAGCAATCAAATTATGTACTAAAAAACATGTAGTGCCATTTAAAAAAATGAAAGTAACCTTCTTTCTTCGCGAACAAATTTCTTTTTTGAATTTGTATGTATTGCACGTTGTAGCCGACTAAAAACTAATTAATTTTGTCGCAAAGATATTTTGATTATTTACTGCTTATTGCCTGCTAGAAGCTTATACAGCTTATTGACTGCTAGAAGTGCCCAAAAAATCTTGGCAGCAGTTACGTGGGACACCCTGTATACCGAGTGATTCACCAGGAACAAATAGAAGATAGAAGATAGAAGAAAATGTTAAAGAGAAATGTTGTACTGTTAAAGAAGGCAAACGGTGATGTTCCGTCTTAAAACCCTCTGCGAAGGAACAAGCGCGTTACCTTGAAGGTCAGCTAGCTAGAATACCTACTCGAGGCAATAACGACCATAAATGCAAAACTCCCGAAAAAGCCAGCTGACAAACACATGTTGAACCGTCATTCCGTTAGCCTACTGAGTTTTATAGTTTTACAGCCGTAGCCGCCTATACCCAAATCTATTTCTACTCTTACTCTTCCTAATTTTCCACCACTTCACCACTTTCCAAAATACACCCTTCAACCAATCATATACAATTTTCCAAGACCACACCTACTTCCGAGCTTTCCCTAATTTGTTGCGAACTCTGTGAATTCAGAACTGTTTTGACTACCGAACCACTAACAACTCCGAGCACAGCCGAGTCTGACTTGAAGACAGCAAGCCAAGTCTTGCGGTTTATTAATAAAGACCAGTTCTCCGGAGTCTTGATCTTACACTCATTTCGCCGTTAATCTAGCCGAGATACGATTGCCCAATTTCGGGATCGACTCGACACCACAGGTGATATAAAAAAATGTCCTGATTGTGGTCGTTTTCAAGGTCTTTTGAAGGTCATCGATGATTTTTAAATGGTACCAGATATTTTTAACTTCATAGGGTTGTAGCTGATGTCAAGACGGGTTCAATGATGTGGTACACTATGACCTTGTAATGACCTTGAATTAGAAAATTTAAGATAAAGCAATGATAACTTCAAAATGTGCAATCATTTTATTTGCATTAAATTAAATGTTCGGAAATTTTGACCTTGTTTTGCAAGGCAATCAATTGCACTTTCAACTGTTTCTCTTGAAATTGATCTACAAGATTTAATTAATCTTTCTTGCATGTTCTCTGGTGTAGTCGGTTGATCGCGATATGCATTATCTTTGAGTGTTCCCCACAAAAAAAATCAAGAGGAGTTAGATAAGGTGAACGAGCTGGCCATAGTATGTGTCCATTACGTCCTATCCAGCGATTTGGAAATTTATTATTCAGCCATCGTGTTGGTACCACGAACGAATGTCTAAAGGAATATCTTTTAAAAATATCGGCAATGTTTCTTCTAAAACGTAAGTTTGTTGATAATCTTGTTTGTGTACGCTTAGAGATCACCTTCCGTTAACGGTGTACGTGTTATGAAAGCTAATGGCATAAGAAATTAAATTTCCGTTGATCAAACAGAGTAGTCAAACTATACCTATTTATGAGTCCAAGGTCATTTCAAGGTCATAGTGTACCACATCATTGAACTCGTCTTGGCATCAGCTACAACACAACCCAGTTAGCACACGACGTCTTAAAGGCGTCCATTTTAGGTCCATTTTAGGTCTGAAAGTGTTACGTTCTAAAAAGACGTCTTTTTCAATACGTCACTTTAACGTCAGAAAAAGACGTCTTTTTCGATACGTCGTTTTAACGTCAGAAAAAGACGTCTTTTTCTGAACATTTTAAAGACGTCTTGTTTGAGACGTCGTTTTAATGTCTGAAATAAGACTAAGTGATTTGAATTTTTTGGAACCGCTATGAGATGTTAGTTTATTGTACAATCGCTAAAATACTTTTGTAATTTTGCTATTACTTGGAATGACAAAAATAAATAAAAAAATCACTTTTTTTACTTTCTCATCTTTTAAAACATCTTTTTAAAACTATTTTTTAGCCATTGTTTATAGATTTTTTTCAGATTTTTAAGTCCGTAGCGGCATAGTTATAAAAAAATAAAATCCGATTTTTTCGACGTTTTCTGCACGAAAAACTAAGCTAATCTTGAAATTGTTACGTTTTATATATTCTATAAGTCTATCAGGCACTGATAAACCTTGAACATTTCACAGGATAAATTAAAATATGAAATCAACTTGATTAGTATTTCTACTGCGTCAGCGCATTACATCTGAAAGTGTTAACCATATGTTTCCAACAGCCCGGTTGGGTCAGCACGTTAGACGTCTTAAAGACGTACAGTTTTGTAACATAAGACGTTCGTAGGACATACAAGACGTATGAAGACGTCTTTGTGCTATCTGACGTGCCATAGGGTGCCCTTTAAAATCATTGATGACCTTCAAAAGTCCTTGAAAACGACAACAAGCAGATATTTTTTTATATCACCACATTTGCCTCCTTTAACAGTACAACTTTTCTCTCTAACATTTTCTTCTATCTTCAAGCCTAACTGAGCTATTTAAATGTTATGTTTTTCGTGAATCACCCGGTACATAAATATAGTTTAATATTAGTTTGTTCAGCAGAATCCATAGAATATGTACTGCTGTACAAATTAGAACTGTATTATGATTACTGTTAAATCGTAAGATGTCTTCAAAGTTAAAAATTTTAGTTTTCCTTTTGATTTCTTTTACCGATTCGTATTTACTTCGTAGAAATCTATTATAAATATTTACTCAAAATTAAAAAGTTGAAAAATATTAAATTTACACATACGCCCTCAACTACTACGACTGTTGTCCATATTCTGACATTTTTAAGGGTTTCTTATAATTTTGACGACTATTGTACCTATGTTATACTCAAATTCAATTCCGTACATTGTATTGGCGTTTTTAAATGTTATTTCTTGGATTTTGTTAGTTCGTAAGTTAGTTTGTAAGTTATACTAGTTCAATTCAATGTGTAATATTAATTTTCCAAATCGAGTCGTCCATGCACGGAATATATTTCTTCTGCCAGTAATAATGAATGAAATTAAATATTACAACATTTCTGAGATAACAGGACGCAATTATTCTTCTTGCTATGACCGGTCTAGGATCAGTGTTCCAGACAGGTATGTTGATTGCCTAAGAGAGATAGAGAGGCCAACGCGTTGTACCAGAATGGTAGCGGCAGTGTGTCAGGAAAATGCCTGTTACACATGTATCTATGTACTGTCTACATGGTAAGTAAATGCATAGTTCTCTAACCGTATGACTTGTCGTTCGGTGACTCGTGCTTGGTCGGCTCATTGAGAATCTACGGCTTAATATTTATATAACTGCTGTTTTGACATTCCAACGTGTTGGCTATCTATACCTTTTATTTATGGCACATATAAAATCGCTGTTTTTTTCCGATAACTCGGACACAGTTCGCCGCAGACTCTCCGGTTGAAGAGTCTATGGGGAGGCGTAAATTCCTCAATCGACGGATCGATGACGTTACTATGTGCGACCTTACGATCCCTTCGAGCCATAAGGATGGTAATATACAGGGTGATTTTTATAAAGTGACCGATTGAGTTTCCGTCGAAATGGATAGACATACGAAAAATGTTCTGTTCCGAGAGGGACATCTTCTGATGTATACGTCGACGTTCTAGGTGGAGGGGCCTAGGTGACCTCAAGGTCAATTTAACTTTTTAAAAGGAACCCTATATTTTTTGCTTTGTAGTCTGATAGTGTCTTATGTGACGAGTTCGTTAACCACGGCACAAGGTTATCCAAGGTCATGCTAGGTCACGCGGACCAAAAGCTTGAACTACTATGCTTACGGAAAATTACTGCCCCCCGCTTGTCTGCAAAGATCACTACTGTTCAAGAAACTGTCTACAGTTCTCATGTCACAATGTCATGTGACTAATCCTGTTCTGGCAGAGAGTGGATAACTTTTTCCCCTCGATTCGTGCTCCCTCCCATTAGCTAGCAACACTGTTCTGCACCGATTTAATTTAAGTGAAAAGAAATGACTTGCCTGTGAACAGAACCATGAATGCCCTCAATAGTGTTTCACACAAGCCATGGTACTTGTGACTGCATTTATCCTTTATCGAAGTCCACATGATCTCCATCGGAACAAAGTACTGGAGACCATAGGTGAATAGAACAGCCACAGCGATGAGTATTTTGACGGTTTGCCCTAAACTGTAAAATGTCCTTTATTAAAACATCTTCATTACCATGAAACGATAATTATGTAAAAATTGGAAAAGTCAGGAGACTATGCGAGTGAAGTACTGAATTCATACTGATAGAAATTGTATAATTAACTGGAAAATATGTTGTTCATTCTTTGTCGTAACAATAAATGTAACAAAATAATTGATGGTAAAAGAATTTTTCTTGTATCAAGGTGGAAGGCTTTCCTTTTATTTTGAACTTACATTTCATTTGTTGGTAAACTTAGCGTGATGCTTGCCTTTACGTCTTTACCGTACGCTAAATAACCGAATATACCCAATATAGCATAGAGAGCTACCACTATCGACATCGTTATATTAAGAACACTCGGACATCCAAGGAAGTGTTCGGGATTCCGCATGCTATTCTCCACAGGCATCACCTGTGCAAAATTAATTTCATTACATATGAATAAATTACATATAATGTCTTGATCATAAAAGTAGTTGTTGTGTAAAGTAATTAAATACAATTAAAAAATGAGTAACCTCATTGTCAGTAATGTTTAACTGTTCTTAATTTATGGGCTCGAACACACATCCTTTCGACAAATACTATAATTAGAGCTAGCCAATGTTTAGTGCAATTTATTATTAACTGTTGCGATGGCTAACCATTAAAATTCTCGGCTGAACTTTTCCTTCCGAACCCACAGATTTTCGATTATTACATATCTAATCCTGTACATTTCGTCGAGAAAACACCAAATTCGATGTCCCAGACCGCGGAAACCACTCGTTTTAAGTTATGAGCATGTAAAGTTGACTAATTTAACACTAATTTTCATTGTTCCACCTCAGAAAGTGACAGGTATGGGCGCCGCCATATTCGTAAGTAGGGAGCTCCTTGCGTGTAGTGACTCAGTGGCGACGCTAGATGGCAGCACTAACGCGCAACCTGATAGTAGCCAGGGCAAGTGAAGAGGGAATTCTAATTTCTAGTTTTACAGTGTACCAAAATGGATACCGCAGAGTTTAATTTTTGTTCAGAGTTAGTACTGGGTTAGTTTTGTGTTAGTTCTGGGTTAGTTCCGGTTAGGTTGTATTTTGATTTTATAATTGTAATTCTAAAAAATTTCGATATCTTGGTTGTGTGAGTTGTGAATGTTAGAGCTTTGAAATTTTTGTGAATAAAAAGTAGTTGTAATTAATTTTATAGAATTGGGAAAGAGAGTAGTTGTAGTTGTAGTTGTTTGAGATTGTGTTTGGGTTAGGTCTGGGTTAGTTCTGGTTAGATTGTGTATCGGTTTTGTAATTGTAAGCATGAAAAATTTAGATATCTTGATTGGGTGTAAATGTATGTTATCGGCATTGCAGAGTTGTGGCGCGAAGTGCGGTGCTACGTGCTACGCGATAATGTACCCGTAACGTGTGCGATATGGGGCGCCACTGAGTCACTACACGGGATAGCTCCCTACTAACCAATATGGCGGCGCCCATGCCTGTCACTTTCTGAAGTGAAACAATGAAAATTAGTGTTAAATTAGTCAACTTTACATGCTCATAATTTTAAAACGAGTGGTTTCCGCGGTCTGGGACATCGAATTTGGTGTTTTCTCGACGAAATGTACAGGATTAGATATGTAATAATCGAAAATCTGTGGGTTCGGAAGGAAAAGTTTACCCAAATTCTCTTTAACGTGAAATATATGCGTATTTGCAACAGTGTCAAAGATGGTAAGTTACACGTGTGTTCATATACTTTCTAACTAACAATAAATTGTGAAATTGCTTATTTGACATTTATTTATTTATCTCGATCACTTTATGTTTTAAAATCCTTTTATTAACGAATTTTATAGACATAAAATTTGGAATTGTCTATGTAATTTAAACAAATGTAGCAATTTCGTGTGAAAATAATATGGGTCATAATATGGTAATATGGGTTAACAACAAGTATGTTTCAATTCCTATACTCTTCTTGACTCTTTTGTTGTTCTCTTATTACAATAATGAAAGTATAAAAAATAATTCTGTCGTGTACAATGCACCAGAGCCGTACATCAAATAAAATATTAATTTCATTGCGTTAAAAAATTGACCGTTAATGATTAACGATTAGTGTATTTAATCAACGATTGACGTTCAACAGTTAGTTATATTAAAAATTTGAATCGATTAATGCTCAACTCCGGCTACAGTACAGTGAAGTCTTGATCTAAGAAAAATCCTCGGGTCCGTGCTGATTCTTAGATACTGTGGTTCTACTATTTCTTTGTGACCTCGCTGACTGCGCCGAACGTAGAAACGTAAGGAATAAATACAGTTCAAATTATATCGTGTTTAGTGTCATTTTAATCAGAAAAATGCCACAAAGAAGTTGGTGAAAGTGCCGTAAGAAATAATAAAAAATAAAGAAGTTTTGTAATTGGATTAGTAGTGTCACACGTTTACGCTTTACACTGCTCGGCGACCGAAGCAGCTAGAGCTTCTTGGCCTCTTGCAGTGAAGGGAATATTCGTTTTTCGTAGATCCTACAGTTTTGAGTCGAGTTTTACAACTATAATCTCCGGAAATAATTGAAATTCAAGAGGACGTCAACTTTCTAAATAATTATCTTAAAATTGCCGAAAGTTGGACTAACTTTGTTGCTCTCTCAGATTCGCGTGATGCCAAAATAAAATATAAAACATCCTACGGGTAGTATCAGCTGCATATTCAGGATGTAACATATTGTAGTAACATCAGCCATGGGAATTTCGGCCGCTCGAACGATAGTTTATATATATATTTTTTATTTTTATATCCTTCGGACCTGCTTAATGCAAAAGCTCTCTACCAATATCAATCCTATATCCCAGCGAAACTAGCAGCGGAGGAGATCCGACTTTCGTACATGAACTTCTTTGTTAATAACCTTTTGGGTTCCTCGAGAGTGTGTTCTTGACAACATATGTATGTCAAGATCTCAAGAGCATTGGAGAAAATCAGAGCATCCTTTCCTAAACATAAGTTTTACCAAAAATATACCCAGATAGCAAAAGACGTTTTAAAGACGTCTTGAATGTCCTACCAACGTCTTCCGAACGGCCTCCGAACGTCTTCTGAATGTCTTATGTTACAAAACTGTACGTCTTTTGGACGTCCTTAAGAAGTTTGTTTTTCGTCTAGAAGACGTCTTTTATCAAATAAAAAAGAAGTAGACGTATGCCGGGTGCGAACCTAGTATAAGCACGACCACACTCGAATACCTAAAGCGCTGACACAACCGGGGTGTTGGAAACATGGTTAATACTTTCATATTGTGTACTAAAAAATCTGAACATTTTTTGTACAAAATTGCAATTAGTTGGAGTGACAAAAAAAGAAAAAAAATTACGTTTCATGACTTTTTAATCTGAGCCGAGTTTTTTTTTACTCCAAACTATTGAAATATTTGAAAACAAACTGCAGTTATCGGTTGAAAGTGTCAGATTTTCGCGATTTTTAATTGTTTGTAACTCATAATAACGTCAATGCTGATTTCGATGAAATTTTATAAATAAGCTCAGATGAGAAAGTTAAAACAGTGAATTTTTTATTTCTTTTTGTCATTCCAAGTAATAGCAAAATTACAAAAGTATTTTAGTGATAAACTAACATCTCATAACATCTCCAACAAATGCTAGTACTTATTTTGATTTCAGACGTTACCAGTGGGTTGTCAAATCATTTCAACGAAAAAATTATGATTCCATTAGTTTTTTCTCAAAAACCGGTTTTTTTCATAGTCCTGAGGTAGTAGACAAATTTTTCGACCGTATTTGGAATCAGCGTGACAAAATATACGGTAATAAATTCTTGTAATTCTGCAAGTTTAACAAATATTTTCAAGGTTAATAAACGTTCGTACCATAATTATTATATTTTTTCCATATTCTGCAATGTTTCACCTTTAATTTAAAAAAAAATCATAGCTCTATCTCATTTCTATCAAAAGTTCTTTGATTTCGGAACAGAATTGATCGGTTTGTCTCACTGTGTGACGTCTTGAAAAAGACGTCTGAAATAAAACGTTTGAAATAAGACGCCTGAAATATGACGTCTTTAAAAATTCCTGAAAAAGACGTCTTTAAGACATCTTATTTCAGACGTTAAACAACGTCTCATAAAAGACGTCTTTTTAGGACATAAGGCTTTCAGCACTAAAATGGATGTAATATGGACGTCTCTCAGACGTCGGTTGCTATCTGGTAATAGGGTAAATGTACCTATTACTGCGGGTGTACATTTTACTACGGTATTTTATTCCAATGAGATTAAAATGCATAAATATAAATATTTTTCCCTGAATAAAGTACAATTCAATAAGAAAGTATCTTCGTTGGCGAGGCTAACAAAACTGTCATTCACGTATTTTAATAATCGCAGGATTTAAAAAATTATTCTTCATAAAAGGTAAAAATTATACCATTTTTCTGCTATCTCGATCACCAAAGGACTGTTGTTCACGTGATGGTACATTCTTTATAATACTTTAATTTGCATAGGAATAAATTTTGTTATTATTTAGATTATTACTTCACCAATTTACGTCCATTTTAGGTTAGGTACCAATAACTAACGTTTTAGGTTAGGTACCTATTCGATACACGTTAGTAGGTAGGGCACGGTTCTACATAAAGAGTATTATAAATAAAAAATAAGCAGATATGGCAAAAATGTAATCGAAAAGTAATGAAAAAAACAGTAACAAAAATAAAAAACAAAGTAACATGAAGTGCACGAAAAGATCTACTTATGGAACTGAAAACTTAAGAAACAGAGAAAGAATGGATATTTTAAGAAATAAAAAGCAAGAGGAATTGAGAAATACAATCATTGTAAATGCAATTGTGAAATGTTGTAAACTTCACGATGCTCTTAATTTAAAACAGCTTCAAACTAAAGATAATAAATATTACACAAATATTTGTTAAAGGAATGTATTTAGTTATTTATATGATATTATACTACGGTATTAAACTGTACTCGGGATTTATTTAAATTAATACCTAGATACGTAGTTTGTTTCCGTACGCTTGTATATTTCGAATTCTAATCCGCAGTAATGGGTACGCAATAATTGGTACATGGCTCTTTTTCGTCCGCAGTAATACGTATAAAATGTTACCGATTTTATTTTTTAATATTTTCGTATGGAGTATTAGCTTTTGAGGGCTACCAATTTTTTTTTTGTATTCAGAACACATCATTCTTCCATAAAATGCTTACACATATTATTATTGCATGATAAATTCGGGATGATATTAAAATAAAGTACGATCGAAGCATGATACCGCAGCAATCGGTACAGTTAGCCTAGATCGTACATAAGAGGGTACTTACAACGCCGATACCTTCAATCGCAAATATTACTGTGGCGAAAAACGTCGGTAACTGCGTGGCCGATGAGATCAGTTTAACGTGCGATGTCAGTTCAATGTCTCTGAAAATGTAGTACAGGGTTATCGCAAAGCCGACCATCATGCAGACATTGGCAACCATGGAAATTGGCACCATGTATTTTAGATTTCGTATCTGGCCTAGGAGCAACACCGCTGGTAACAATGCGAGTATATAGTAGCGGGATGATATTTCCATGCCACTGTTATAGTTCGCTACCTGAAACAAATTTAGTAATAAACGTTAATCGCTATATTATCGACGCACGAACATTCTAATACATCTTCATCCACATTATGACAACATAACCAAGTTGTTGAAAGATTGTTAAACCAATGGAAAATCAAAATAAACCTCGGCAAAAGAAAACATATCGCCTTCGCTCTAATGAAAGACACTCCACTACGCTATTTTCTGAATAGAAAATCTTAAAGAGTACAGATAAAACAAAAGAAAGAATCACTAAATATCATATTTGATGAAAAAAGATAGTCCATATTGACTAATGTTCGTATTTTTAAACAATATAGACATTCTGAAAATTAATCATATCACATTTTTAAAAATACATATTTACAAAACAAAATTAGTTGTGTCCTATCAGATCGCTATAATGAATTACACTATGTGCGACGTGTGGCATAAATATTTAATTGTGATTAAAGAGAAAAAGGAGAGGATGTACATGTAACTATGAATAAATCATCTTAATCTGCCTACACCTATAACTTGTAAACTGTAGGTACATATGAGATTAAGACCTGTTTCAAACTTTCAAAAGATCATAAAAATTTCCAAGTAAATGTAATACTAAGGGTGCCCTCCATATCCAGATAAAACAGTAAACTACCAAGAAACGAATTAGGTATTGCATCATATATATATGTCCCTATTGCATGATACCATACATTTCTTTATTTAAAACATTTATTCATGTAATACATGAATAGTTCACAAATAATTTACTATGGTGACAGAGTTAGGTGACTCATCCCTTCTACATATAGACAGAAGTAACAGCGAAGTAATTTATTCGGAGGTCAAGCAATGATGGTAAAAATGAAATATGTACAGGGTGTAACAAAATGTATTGTCATGGCTTCTTCAGGTGATTCTACACATTTGGATCGGTGGAGATATGTCAAAAAAGGGGCGCAAAATTGACCTTGAGCATAACTATCAAAGTAAAAATGTTGTTCTTTCGCATCTTTTAGTACTCGCCACGAGGAACGAAAGTGTCAACGGAACCATGGGACGGAAATCAACCGTTCTCTTCAAAAGCCACTTTAAACTTTCGTAAACTAATTTATTCCATATGTCTATAGAGTGTCCCAGTATTGGGTACAACCATGGCGGGGGCGAAAATCCGTCAGTTGTAAGAAGTAGAACCGATAAGTCAAGACCTGACGCATGAGCCGATATCTACATAGATACATACATATTCAATAAGACATTGCACGCGTGTTTGTCGAATTTTCAAACTCGATTTTCTCCTATATTTCAAATCCCATATTTTCAATGTATAGTTCAGTTTTTCTCATGTAGAATCACCCCTACGCAGTTGTACCCAATATTGGACACCCTGAAGATATATGGCATAAAATAGCTTAGAGCGACGTAGAAGGGGAAGGGTGGAGTGGCAGACAAGTGTTAATCTGGCAACTCTGGGCTGGGCCATGATTTTCATCGTTCAGGGTTGTCATATACATGTATTCTTGTGCAGGAAACTTCCTTTTAAACCGACAAAGCAAACATACCGCTGTGTCAATTCTGCGTCTTTTGATTTCTCCATTTGATTCACGAGGGACCGAACGACCAAGCTTTTGAATTTCACACAAGACGATACTTTTAAAGCTGAAGATCGGCACTTTTAAACGCCACCAAGAACGGCAAGAAAGTATAATTTAAAGTAAAATTATGATTGATTGAATGAAAAGGTACCGAACTTATTTGCACGCTTAATTAAATTACTTTAATTAAATTTAAAAATATTTTTGAAATTTAATTAAATTACTTTAATTAAATTTAAAAATATTTTTGAAATTTAATTAAATTACTTTAATTAAATTTAAAAATATTTTTGAAATTTAATTAAATTACTTTAATTAAATTTAAAAATATTTTTGAAATTTAATTAAATTACTTTAATTAAATTTAAAAATATTTTTGAAATTTAATTAAATTACTTTAATTAAATTTAAAAATATTTTTGAAATAATTTCTATCATTTACGTCCCCGTTATCCAATTCATCAGTAACTACAACGTGAATTGTTAAAACGAGTAATAATGAAAACAATTTATAAATTAAATGAATTATCAAGTAATATATACAGGACGGCCTGCATTTTGAGCATCTAATAAAATAAACTTATATTACTCTTTTCGTTTTATTACTTTTGCATTTTTCAAACTGAAATTGATTTTTTTGCCTTCAAGGTCATTTCAAGGTCATGGTGTGTAGCTCGTTGCACTCATCACGACGCCGACTACCACGTCGCGTTATACAAAATACATGTTAATATGCAAAATAATGCGATTACCTTGAAAAAGCCTTTAAAATCACCTTCACAGGATTTTGTTTATCACCATCAGATGCACGCCTTAAAACCATGTAAATCCTATTTTATCTTACTTTCAATAGCAGCGGAAATAATTGAGGTGCTCGAGAGTTAAATTGCACACCCTGTATAATAAGAATAACGTTGAAACCCATACGGAAATCAGAAATATACATGTACAAATACGATGCGTAACGTAAACGGTTCAACTTGATCACCTTGATTATTTCCAACGTTCCTGAATCGATTACGATTCGTTTTTGCTTTATTCATTCCAGGAATATGCGATTTCAAACTGACCAACTACCGCGTCCGATTTATAATTGTCTTGAAATCATGGTATTTCAGTTTTACTGATCACTTATCGAGCAAAACGACAAATTTAAAATGAGCTAAAAAATACACTTTCAATCTCAGAATCAAAGATAAAATGTCTCTTTTTTCTCAGCATACGTGAGCACCAATTTTCTTTTTAGTCAATTATCGCAAGATGAATGCCTCGTTTCACGGTCGGATTATTATTAGTATTCGGTTGCACAGGGTGTCACAAAATGATATGTCGCGGACACCATAGCGCGATTCTACACCCCCGATTTAGTCGAAAATGACATAAGGAACCCTCCGCATTATTGACCTTGAAGAATCGCGGAATGGTGTCCGCGACATATAATTTTGTTCTATAAAGTTATTGAAAAAGGATGGGGCACTTGTGAGATTAAAATCTGACAAGTATTATTCGCGTCGTTATAGAATGATTAATTTGCGTAAATTCTTTTTTCATCACATCATTATACGTGTTTTCAACTCCTTTCCATCAATTGCATGACTCTTTTTTTTTTATTGATCGCCAATGTGATCGATCGGTCGCATGACGTGTGATAATGAGGACCGATCGGCCCTGGATTTCTTTACTATGTACAAGGTGTCCCAAAAATGTTGTACTTCCTTTAAAGGGGCGATTCCTGAGGTCATTTCAAGCAACTTTTTCCTTTTCGAAAATGTTCTCTGTAGCTTTGTTAACGAGTTATTAACGAAAAACGTGGACCAATCAGGACGCGGCAAAAGCGGACGAATTCCGGCAAGACGACAGGTCCCGCTGAACGTGGCGTTATCATTGGCCGAGCCGGAATCTGTCCGCTGTTGCCGCACCCTGATTGGTCCACGTTTTTCGTTAATAACTTCTTAACAAAGCCACGGAGACCATTTTCGCTGAGGAGAAAGTTACTTGAAATGATCTCAGGTATCACCTCTTGAAGGTAAACCTCCTGTACAACACTTGAAATTGAAGTGAATTAGCAGTTAGTATTCAACTAAAAAGGCGTTTGTACCAAACATGCATCCAGCCAGTCATGCAACGATTTGATTTATGTTAAAAATATCTGTGTATCTTTCATGAATAATTAAACTAGCATGAAACAATGATTAAGTGTAAATTATATTATATACGAGAGCGAAAGCTACGTGAAAGAATTTATTAATCACAAACAATAAAATACAAATAAACATGTTACTAAAATAAGCTCATAAAGGGTAAAAAATGCCCCCGAACCAAATTGATTTTTGGTCACACCATTCGATAGGGCTCCCAAAGAAAACCCCCTGTGACAAGTTTCAAGTCGGTACCCTTATGTGAGTGATAACGGTTTAATGAATTAAGCTCTATTACTTTTGTTCTGCTCAACAATAAATTACGAAAAAATTCATGAACATTCTATCTAGGCGTACACATGACAGTGAATTATTTCAGAATTTTTGGTTACAAAAATTGCCGATTTTATATCAAAGTTTTCGGAGTACCACGTTTATATTATTATATTAGTTGTGTCTCATCGTGATTATTAATGCGTATTTTTTCAAATTTTTCGATTTTTGCGAACATGTTTAAAAAAATTGGAAATCTACAAAAATTCGAAACAAATGCATGTTTTGTATTAAAGTTTTGGAGATACCAGTTTTATAAAAATTCTGTAATGTGATATTGTTCTGATACTGTTCTGATGCCTCTTTGCCTTTATTAATTACGTTTCGAAAATTCTCATTCGTAACTTTTATCAACGCTAGACTATTTGTTCACTCACCTACATGTCTAGTGTTTTGAGCACACTAAACATATCCGTAGAAATTGGCGCATTTTTGTTCTTTCGATTTTAATCGTTCTTTAAACACGTTTTCAAATTCATAATGCAGTATTAAATCATATTGCTTTGTTCAAGAGAGCTCATAAAATTGGATTGTATAACTATTAACTATTACTGCCAAAGCGCAAAACGATTATAGAGTTAAAGATTCGCGTTTCTTGAAAACTGATTTTTTTAAAATCTACTTTAAATAAATTTATAATAAATTAGATTAAATATAAAGAAATCTGTTGAATATTTTCTCACTAATGCACCTTTACAATCTTACAATTAGTAATCGTAAGTGAAAAAATTTAGAACCTAGTTCTACCAAGCGTTAATCGAAAACATAAATTTTCGTGGAATGAATATTATACGCATGTATAGTGAAATATGTATAAGTTTGTCATTGACAACGACAAGTTAAGCGACTGATTTTGTACAATCGAAGGTTGAATTGGTGCGATGCGAAACACGTCACACTCAAGGAGAACAAAGAGGATGTAGTATCGAGCAAGGAGATCATACCTGCTCAATTGAGGTCGCGATGAAGACCACGTAAACGCATGCACCACCTACGTAAGTAGCACACAATGCGGTTTTTACAAATATTCGACTGATGTTCGCCAAAGGTCTGACTGGTTTCGGTCCATAAAGGAATGCGGCTTCAGCTGTCTCGGCGTACGTCATCTGAGGTGTTTTCGTCCTCTTGCAGAGCACGTGGGACGAACGAACCAGTATGTGGACACAATGAGCGCATATGAACCCAATTATTACTGTCCCGATACCACCGAACAAAAGGCCGCCATTTCGAATCGCGTTCGGCATTGCGAGAATTCCTGTGCCCAGGGAGGATTTTAGTAAATGTGCCAGTGCCCCAATGTCGCTGTAACATAATCATATTTCTCATGTACATATTATTATATTAAATAAATACAATCCGATACATCACCGATCAATCTTGATATCTTTTAATCTGTTGTCGGGACTATAATCTCAAGTATCATAGTATTAGATATATTTTTCTCTATGGAAAAGTTGTCAACAAAAACAATTCTTCCAAACAGTTTACTCAATTGTATTTATTCCTCTGGTCACTGGATAGGGTAGGCAGAGTGGGGCCAAACGTCCGACGGATAAGTCCCGAATTGAATATCTTTGTTTATGATCGATTAAAGTTTGCCATATACCGTAGTTTGAAAGAAACCATAACAACGTCAGTTGTTTTGAAGAATTCGTTTGAATCGCACAAAACACTTGTGCTTTTCCATACAATGAAGTAAAAAGAATATATCGTTTAGTTTTTCTTCTTTGTCTTAAACCACTTTGTAAACGAATGTATCAGGTAAGTATACCACGATTGTATGGCCCTTCAGAAATCTGTACATGCTTTGGTTTCTTTCTACATGATAATTATTTCAATGCATATTCATTGATAGAACTATGAAAGTACAGTTGGGGCAAAAAGTCCTTTGGGACTTATTAGCCCGTTTAAAGACTTATTGTCTCATCGCTTGTGAGATACGAGGAAAGTCAAAATGACTCTTCTTTTGGATATGCAATATGAAAATACTTTGAATATGAATATGTTCAGTGTTTTCTCCACAAATGTCCAAAACACGGGACCAGCCAGGGACATTTGTAGGGAAGGAAATACTATTCTTTGATCCACTGCCGAACGTATGCAGAAATGGACAGCGAAGCTCGAGGACCTCGATCACTGAGGAGTGTAACATAACACGAGTCGGTATATCGATGTGAACCACAACTAATCCAATAACAAAACTTCTTTCTTTTTCATTATTTTTTGATGGGACATTCACCAACATATTAGTGGCATTTTTCTTATGAAAATTATACCAAACATGATATCGCACTCCGGCAGGAACAGTGACACAACTCAAAAAATAACGATTTTGAAGTTGGAAGTTTTTTTTTTCCTTTCGGGCCTGGCTCCGCCAGCTTGGCATCTTTCTCAGGCTTGGACCTACTCTTTTATTAAGGTGGGTTCCGAACCACCCGGGCGGCCACAGTTTTGTATCACTTGAGAAAAACCTCAGAGGTGACGGCGGGATTCGAACCCAGGACCACGAGATCGTAGCCACGGCCTCATCCACTTAAGCCACTGCGCGCCATAGCCAGGGTTCATGACAGACTCCACCTGTTCATAACAGACACTAACCGTTCATGATAGATTCCATACGCTCATATCAGGGGTACATAAACCCCTGCATTTTTACTCTGTTTGGTTAGTACTTGTCCAGACACGAGTAGTGTCACGTCGTGCAGCATTCGTTAGAGTCCACGCCTAATGAAATCGGGCTAAAGTTCCCCTTCGATCAAAGTTAACCTTACAGACACCGCGAGTCGAGTATAAAGTCTATTTGGCATTTCAAGTACTATCAGACAGATAATAATATATTCAATTCTATACTAAATCCTCACAAGTTCAGTCGCGACACCACCATCTGTACACACACATCTTTTATCAGAATATATCATTGTGTTTTTTGGTAACTTGTGCAATTCTTAAACCCTTAATTATTGATCAAAATCCTAATCTAGTAATTGAGCATTCCCACAAGATACAATCTTACCACTCAGATTGTATCAAATAAATTATACTTGTTACGAGGCCTACTAACAATCCAAGTGACTCCCTGATTTCGCATCAGGTTCGTTCACGACATACCAATAGTCCAACCAGAGATTTATCCAACTTACAATTAGTGGCTCCCCACTTTCGTACTGGGTTCGCCCACGAAAACTATACCACCTATATACCACCTAGCGGGTCCCTGGTTACGCAGCAGGTTCATTTGCATCCTAGGAGTTATTCGATTTCGAGGTTCACCTGCGCTTCACTCCATTCCTAACTAAAGAAATTGTAACTATATTTCAAGGGTAACAACCCTTCGCCAGCCACACGCGCTGCTCGCGGCCCTGGTTCATAACAAGTTACAAACAATTAAAGATCGCGAAAATTGCAGCTTTTTCGCGATTTTTGACACTTTCAACCGATAACTGCAGTTTGTTTTCAAAAATTGCAATTGTTTGGTGTGCAAAAAAGACTCGGCTCAGATTAAAAAATCAAGAAACGTGAGTTTTTTCTTTTTTTGTCACTACAACTAATTGCATTTTTTAAAAACAATTTTTTCAGATTTGTAAGTCCGTGGCGGCGAAGTTAAAAAAAATAAAAACTGATTTTTTCGACGTTTTCTGCACGAAAAACTAAGCTAACCGTGAAATTGTTACATTTTATTTATTCTATAAGTCTATTAGGCACTGATAAACCTTGAATATTTCACATGAAAATTTAAAAAATGAAATCAACTTGATTAGTATTTCTACTGCGTCAGCGCATTACATCTGAAAGTATTAACCATATGTTTCCTACAGCCCGGTTGTGTCAGCGCTTTAGGTATACGACTAGGGAGTCTGGCCTGGGCGCTTGATCGAGTAAGGTCGTCCTCCGCTTCACCCGACAGTGTACGACAATTTTCAGTTTCCTTTTACACACCCTAACGACAAAGTGTTCTAGTCACCGTATGTGAAATATGTGATACAGTGAAACAACCAGTGCCTAAATCAACAAATCTACAGATCAATAGTGGTGTTAATAGAGTGCATTAACCCGGCACCGACATATTGCGGGAATCCCCCGCTAGCTTCTCTGGCCCAATGGCGGCAACGCCGGGCTCCAGCGCCAAACGATACTTCTCACCCGATCAAGAGAACATCGAAAACACTCCGCCAGACGCAAACCAAAGGCTAAGACATGCAAAATCTTCCAAATGGACAACTCGCTTTAGATGGACATAATGTACAAAATGTTCTTAAAAGACAACAACGTTCGTCCAGCCGCCATGTTGAGCTAGACGAGGCCCAACCTCAGCACGGCCTGAAAACCGGCCAGCGCAGCGACCCTCGCATCAACGACGCAAAACACGCCAACGGGCGTGCCCCATTCAAACCATCCAGCAACACAGAACGACGAATGGGTAAGCCCCAAAAGATCCGCAAAATCTAAAACGCCGTCCAACAAACCCTCAACGGACTCCCTGACTTACAACCGATTCCAACCATTAGGAGATGACTTAGAACCCAGCGATCTTAACTCCGGCGAAACCCACCATACGTCTTACAAAACCACCACCCATATACGCAAAAGAATTCTCCATACATAGAATCATTGAATTGATTATATCCCTAAGCATCCAAAAAAGGACTTCCTAACAAAGGAAGACAACCGCAACAACCACACCACATACACCAGCAGCACAGACCACCACGCCAACATATGTGCCAAACTCAAAGAAGCAGGGATCCAGTATTTTACCTACACACCCAAACACCTCAAGCCAAGATCCATAATCCTCAAAGGCATAAAAGGATCATTCAGCCCTGATGACATCAAACAGAAGACAAACGACCTTTTACCCAACATCGAGATAATCAACCTATTGAAGTTCCTCTACGAGAACACTCAAACGGAGAAACATCATTTCCTTCTCCAACTTTCGAACAGCAGCAAACCTGCCGAGCTATTTAAAGTTAAGGCATTACCTTACCAAAAAATACGCTGAGAACATCTGAGGAAGCATTTCTAAACTTCACGATGCTCTTAATTTATAAATCAGCTTCAAACTAAAGATTATAAATGTTGGTAATAATTATAGTGAGGCAGTTGACACAAGAGAGAGAGAGAAGGTTGAATGTTAGTATGAGTGTGGTAAAAGTTTTGAGCGTGCGGAATAAGGTTGGTATGGGTGTGCGGCATGATTGGAAAGCGGGAAACGAATGAATCGCGGTGTGCCGGTGAGGTTGAATGAAGTGTGGAGCGTGAACAGTATTGTGTGGTTAAAGGTTGCCGCACACTAGACCGGCCCGACCCGTACCGGCATCGTACGAGCCATACACGGATGGTGCTGTTTGCCGCACACTATTAAATCTTTAATGGTGTGGCCATTGATTTACATTGGAGAATGACAAAACAACCGCGCTGGAACGGTGCCGGTACGGGTCGGGCCGGTCTAGTGTGCGACAACCTTTAGGATAGCATTATTGTTTGTTAAGGACAGCATTGTTAAAGCTGTATTCAATAAATTATAGTACACATTGTTTAAATAAATGATTAAATAGTTATCAACAGATATATATCAATAATAAATATTACTCAAATATTTGTTAAAAGAATGTCTTTAGTTATTTATGTGATATTATACTACGGTGTTAAAATTTATAAAAGGTTTATTCATTTATAATGGAATAAATAAAGAAACTATTTGTTACTGTACTCAGGATTAATTTAAATTAATGCCTAGATACGTAGTTTGTTTCCATACGCTCGTATATTTCGAATTCTTATTCGCAGTGTAACAGACCTGTTACCACAGGCCTGTCACTAACGCGTCGCGATCAAGTATCAGAAACCGGCCGCTAGGTGGCTACGATACCCGCAAGTAAAAGTGTGCGCGCCACACCTTCGGGAATCGGCCGCTAGATGGCCAACGCCGCGACTACCGATTATCGCTGACAGAAGTATACGGTCACGGGGATATAGCGACTGAACGACGCAACAGACGATACCGGAGTAC
Organism: Lasioglossum lativentre; assembly: GCA_916610255.1. NCBI lineage: Eukaryota > Metazoa > Arthropoda > Insecta > Hymenoptera > Halictidae > Lasioglossum > Lasioglossum lativentre. Next base: position 26,626,068 of record OU744359.1, on the reverse strand, counting down.
CACCGTCGAGCCGACACGTACCGACCGACCGACCAAGTACACGTTACAAGTCTGACTCCAGCGATCTTTTTCCGAAACCCTATCACCGAAGGTAAGCATCCCCCCCACCGCCTTTCGACCGTTGAGCCGACGATCTTTGCTCGCTCTCCTCTCTCTGCCAAACCTGTGACCGTTGAGCCGACGATCGTACTTCTCCCAGCGTACGATCGTTGTGCTGACGATTTGTCCGTCCCATCTTATCTCTCTCTCCCTCTCTCTCTTTCTCTTTCCCTGTCTCTCTCGACCTTCCCCGTTCCTCTTCTCCCGCGGTCGATTGTTGCGCTGACAATCTCCGCCCGTCTGTAGCCGATTGTCGTGCCAACAATCCGCCACCCTCCGCCAGCCGATCGCCGTACCAGCGACCGGCACACCATCCCGACTACACACCGCGAATGCGATCGCCTGTCCTGACCGTCATCGCAGCCATCGACAACCCAGGAACCTCTCCGCGGCAAAACTCACCTGTATCGTAATACTGTGTTTCATTTCTCCACGCACCACGTCCTCTCCGACCGATCGCTTCCTCACCGGTAACGCGAACCCCGGCGCGACGAGCTATCTCCCGCAAGGAAGCGCCAGGGTAACACAACTGTTACAGCAGTAATGGGTACGCAGTAATTGGTACATGGCTCTTTCTCGTCCGCAGTAATACGTACAAAATGTTATCGTTTGTATTTTTTAATATTTTTGTATGTTTTATTAGGTTTTGAGGGCCACCAATTTCTTTTGTATTAAGAACACATCATTCTTCCATAAAATGCTTAGACATATTATTACTTCATGATAAATTAGGAATAATATTAAAATGAAGTACAATCGAAACATGATACCGCAGAAATCGATACAGTTACCCTATTTCTAACTCCCAATTGAACCGTTAGAGGGCAGTTATGTCAGTTTTCTTTTTGAGCTAGTTCATATTTGTAACAAGACAAGAACATGACAAGAACAGTGTCACTTTAGAGTTGATGGAGACATCAATATCATTTTAGAGCCTAATCGAATTAACTTCCAAAAATATTTTTCTGAAAGGTTAAAGATGTCTGTACTATTTCGATGGAAATATTATAATTCTCATAAAATCGTTATTGTGAGAATACTGAATTTCTTAGTTATGTCACTATTCTTGCTGGGGTGCGATATAATTCCGATGATATTTACTTATGTAATGAACGATAAAAGTTTCGGATGCGCAGAAGGACAGCGTATGGGGAAGAAAGAGATGCAGACGCTAGAACTTTTATCGTTCATGACACTTGTAAATATCACCGGCATTATATTAGATGCGGTATCATTTTCATTAGAACAATGCCACGAATATATTGGTGACAGTCCCATAAAAAATTAATGATGAATAAAGAAGTATTGTTATTGGATTGGTAGTGGTCTCACATCGACATGCCCGACCTGTACTACATATATTTACACTCGGCGCCGTGAGGGGTATGAAAAAAGAGTCCCACAAGTTAAAAAAAATGTATACATGTTTCGTTAATGTTTATCGATGAAAGATAATGAAAACACACTTCCGTTTTCAAATTTCCAAAAAAAATTTTTTGATTTTGTTCTGACTTTTTCAATTTTTTTGAAAACCTTTTGTTTTTACGAAAAAAGGTAATACGACATAAAATCTGTCTACAGGTTTTGTCGAACATATTTTTCGATACAGTCAATTTGGAAGATAATCGAGAAAAACGAATTTATGAGCATTTAATTAATTCATTTATTGTTTAAGGGTCTATTCTTTGTACAGATTATTTTTTATTATTCGGAAGAATCTTGGGGGGGGGGTGCCGTAAAAAAATTCAAAAGTCGAAAGTAAGAGCCACCGTAATGGATATTTTAGAGGGAATAGAATGTTTTCATACGAGACTATCTTTTCGAGAATACCGTATTTGAATTGGTATGACGCACGCGTGCTTTGAACTATTGAATAGGTATCGTCATGTCTCATCGCGTCAGTATATTCTGTATATACTAATATGTGAACTATATATGAACAAATTTTTTTCTACAGGTGCAAAATATTGCTGAAACATGGTGCAGGGTAGAAGTAATATTATTAAATTAGCGCAGCGTTTTGATGTTTTTACGAATAACACCAGTATGATACAGTTCAATTTAAAAAGTGAAGAAATAACAACTTACGAATTGGCGTTTTTCTTATTACGATGCTCGAAAGGATTATACAATTCATCTTTCTCGTTGAATGTGCCAATCTCAACAGAGGCTATCTTGGTACTGAAAACAAAAGAAACAATTTGTTACTGCTTATATGTATCGATCTCGAAATGTTTGTAACGCTTCAAGGGATGATAAGCGGCGTTAATGTAAAAGAATATTAAACTCTATGGAATGTGGTCTCGCATTCCGCTTTTTAAATTGGAAATTCGTATCACAAAAAAATTACTAACCAGTTACAATAAAGACCGAATCGCCATCTAAAATGCCATTTATGCTTTATACAATTTCATTTACATAATTTATTATTGAACGACTAATCTTTGTAGTACAAAATCATAATTGTTTGCATCAATAATTGCAAGACTAATTTTTTCTAAAGTAATTTTAAAAAGATGAAAATAATATGCCGATATGCTTACATTCTTTTAATCTTTCTTCTATCTGAGCTTCTATTTAAGTTCTAAATTTCTCTTACTCATTTTACTTTATTAAGGTCATGGTACTGTAAGGAATAAGCCGTATTTATTAGTAAATTTGACAAGTAATTTGAAAGTAATTTTAAAAAGATGAAAATAATATGCCGATATGCTTACATTCTTTTAATCTTTCTTCTATCTGAGCTTCTATTTAAGTTCTAAATTTCTCTTACTCATTTTACTTTATTAAGGTCATGGTACTGTAAGGAATAAGCCGTATTTATTAGTAAATTTGACAGACGTGTTTATCGCGGGCGCGTTCGTTTCGATCTGCCTTCTTTTTCAAATCGTTGGCAATTGTAAATTTATAATTCATCTATTATTTGCGTTATTTATGTACACACGTACATATATACGATACACACACACATCATTAACCCTATAGTTATACACACATACATCATTAACCCTATAGTACTAAAAAATATGTAGTGCCATTTACAAAAATGAAGGTGACCTTCATTTTTCATGAACAAATTTCTTCTTTGAATTTTTTTCTATTCCATTTTGTAGCCGACTAAAAACTAATTAATTTTCTTCCAAACATTTTTGTATCGGTTTAGAGGAAGTACCCGAAAAATCGTGGCGACAGTTACGTGTGACACCCTGTATATCAAGGTGGACCTTATTGACTCATTAAAAAAATAATTTATGTAAAATTTTAAATCCACCGAACAACGAGAAAACGTGCCGCATCGAGCTTGAAAATTTTTTATTTTTGAAACTTGGTTTTCTCCATTATAGTACATCGTGAATACATACAGGGTGGTCCGTTTAAATAAGAACACCTAAATATCTCTTCAGGTTATTGTGATGCAAAGATTATTTGTTACCTAATGTGCATGGTGTCAATGGACCAAATATTTGGCACGAATATTTTTTTCCGAGGGTCATTTTTTTCGGAGTTGTCAAGGTCATCGATGTTTTTTGGTACATAACTACATTTTTTTTTATTGCATCGTGTAACTGATGGAAAAATACATTCAGATATGTATAATAACATGACCGTGATCCTCGAAAATTAAAGTTTTACCTAGAACTGTACTATTTACTGATGAAGCGTCTTTCACCAACCATGGACAGCTAAATCTAAGAAACATGCATTATTGGCTAAGATTAGTGGATAAACAAAGACCGTGGAGTGTAAATGTCTGGTGTGGCATATTAAATAATCAAATAATTGGTCCTTATTTCATAAACGATACTTTAAATGGAGAAAAGTATGCAACATTCTTGCAAAATGAGCTACAAATGCTTGTTCATGATGTACCACTAGATATCCGTTTAAGAATGTGGCATCAGCATGACGGTAGTCCCGCTCATTCTACACGCCTTGTCAAACAAATTTTGGATTTAAAATTTCCAAATCGATGGATTGATCGTACCGGAGTTCTAGGATGGCTACCGCGGTCACCAGACCTCACACCAATGGACTTTTTTTTGTGGGAAAAATTGAAACAAACAGTTTATAATGAACGACCAACTACACCAGAGGATATGAAGAACCGAATAATTAGAGCTTGTGCTGATATTAATTCCGAAACAATTGAAAGATCTGTACAGTCGGTCATTGCACGTTTCAGAAAATGTATCAAGGTAGAAGGACACCATTTTGAACATCTCTGATGATAACTTAAGAGAACGTGAGTGTTGTTTTAACAGTTAACACATACACACATCTGTTGATCGATATTCTTAGTGTGATAAAAAATATTTTTTTCGCATTCGTAGGTTCAGGAGTCGTGGCCGAAGATATTCGACATCAGTTCTAGGTATAACGTTAATTTTCACAACTCCGAAAAAATGACCCTCGGAAAAAATATTCGTGCCAAATATTTGGTCCATTGACACCATGCACATTACGTAACAAATAATTTTTGCATCACAATAACCTGAAGAGATATTTAGGTGTTCTTATTTAAACGGACCACCCTGTACATGTATATTTCTATGGTAAATATTTACTTTAGAGGAGGCATCTCCGATGACCTTGACCTTGACATATGTTGTCAAGTACAACTTTCTGAACAACTTTTGTCATTACAACTACCCGGCGTTCGGTCTTAGTTTTCGAGATATTCGCGAAAATAGAATGATTGGAGTAGGTTTCATTGGGATGGATGGAATCTCACAATTTGTTATTCAGAATTTGAAATAGTACTGGAAAAGTAATGCGAACAGAGTAAGGTCTAGGTTAGGTCGTGGAGGGGGTCCTATAAGGTCCAGGGTCTTATTCCCTGGTGCGCCAACCCCTCCTCCACGTGGTAGGACCTGGACACCTTTGGGTGACTAACGAGGCTCTGGTAGAGAGTGCTCTTACGTGAGTGATCGCTTTGCGATTACCGTGGCACGTGCAAAAATGGAATAATAAAATAAAAATATAAGCCAAATAAAGGAAAAACCCCTTAAAATGGAACACAAAGGAAAGTCATGTTAACCGACAACAAAGCAAAACATCAACAACAGTTTTCGAAGGGCTGTGAACCTAGTTCGTGCTTGAGGAACTGTAACAATCATTGCTAATAATGACGGTCTTCTCAGGCTCGACCGTAGGCTGACCACCCCGATGAGGAAACTGCAGCAAACACATCCGTCTTAATAAAAGAGACAATCGAAGAGACTAAAAGGAAAAAGAGATAGCAACTAATTATGTAAATAATTATGCATCTTGCCGGACAAGGCATCAAACTACGAAATAACGGGGTCTCCCGAACTATAGTAACGGAAAATTGGAACATTTTTCAAAATAAAAATCTTAATCCGAAAAAGGAAAACTTTTCAAACCAAAAAGGAATAAAAAGGGGGTCATAAAAGACCAGAAAAACAAGGTATTAATCAAACAGTTTTCGAACGGCTGCGAATCTAGTTCGAGCATGAAAAACTGAAAGTGAAAGACTAGGCATCAAATTAGAACTAAGAAAAAATGGGATCTTTCAGTACTATAGTTATCGAAAACTAATCAGCAAGAATAATGAAAAACTGGAACATTCTCTCAAAATAAAAATCTAAACTCAAGAGGAAAACTTCTTTTCAAACCAAAAAGAAATAAATAAGGGAGTTATAAAGACTAAAGAAAAATAAGGCATTAATAAACAATTTTCGAAGGGCTGCGAATCTAGTTCGAGCTTGAAAAACCACAATAATCATTATTAATAATGACGGTCTTTTCAGGCTCTACCGTAGACTGACCACCCTCACGAGGAAATTGAAATAAAATAATAGGCCTTAAATGAGAGGCAACCGAAAAGACTACGGAAAAAGAGACAGCCAAAGATTATAAACTTAATCATGCATCTCTACGGAAACTGATATCCGAAAGTAAAAAGCAATGCTACTAATCTAACAGTCGTTACAGGAATTAGACACAGGAAACACAGGTGTTTCCTCAATTTCTGCGACTGACAAAGACAAAGTAGTACAAACCTGAGGGAAACCTGTTCTCAAAAAACTAGAAAACTGGAAAATCAATACTCGATAACAGCATATCGAAATGGTAAAACATGAAACAAAAACAGAACCACCAAATAAAAAAGATTTTCAACAACAGTTTCCGAAGGGCTGTGAAACTAGTTGGTACTTGGGAAAGCTAGACCGGTACAGAACCGCGATCATAGCTGAAACAGTACGACCGTAGGATTGATCAAACCGATGTGGAAACTGCAGCCCAAGTATTATGCCTTCTATGAGGGGCAAACGAAGAGACCACAGAAAAAGAGACAGCCAAAGATTATAAAACATAATCATGCATCTCTAAGAATTCCGATATCCGGAGGAAAAAAACGATACTACTATTCTGTCAGACGACACAGAAAGAAGAAGTAGGACACACTAATGTTTCCTCGATTTCTGTGACTGTCAAAGATGAAATAGTACAAACCTGGGGGAAACCAGTTCTCAAAATCCAGAAAACTGGAAGCTGAAACTTCGATAACAGTATATCGAAATGGAAAAACTTGAAACAAAAAGATAAAGCTATTAGTTAACAGAGACTCTTCAACAACAGTTTCCAAGGGCTGAGAAGCTAGTTCGTACATGGGTAAGCTAGACCGGCGTAAAAACCGTGATCTTAGCCGAAACAGTACGACCGTAGAATTGACGAGGAAACTGCAATGTAAGGAAAATGCCCTCTATGAGGGGCCAACGAAGAGATCATGGAAACAGAGACAGCTTAAGAGGTTACATAGATAACCGTTCATCTCTACGATGACGGTCTGCATCCACTGTGCAGCGATAAAGACGGACACGGAAACAAACCTTCAAGGGAAAGGTCTGGCGGACGGAACCACTGGTTGAACGCCAACTGATAACTGAGGATGATGGTTACATCCTATTTTATCAGCCATAATTTACTAGACTGCGTCGAGCCCACCACAAGGGGGAGAACCCGATGTAGCCGATAATTAAACCTCTCAGGAGACAAATTTCGGCGAAATTGGCGAACGATCCCTCTTTACCACAGCGCGATGTAGGTCTCGGCAGGTGAAGGCCGTATGGCATTGATATCTTGGCTCAGTCAAGATTTCGATAAAGTCGGATTGGATCGGAAGATTTGCTTTTAACTTCTTCTCAATGTATAACTCTTCGCGATCCCTTGCTTGACTGCCCCTGTAGAATCACAGATCAGGATTGGAATCTATTCCAAGGGTGGGAAAGGGTAAATTTCTGGAATACTCGGAAATAGTGTAGGGAAAGGAATAATTAACTTGACGCTTTCAATATGTAATTATGGTGAAGTGGGGGGAGTCTTAAAGGGCAGGCGAGATACCCTGCAGGTCTGATGGTGAGATGGCCCAACGTTCACTCCGAGCCCTAACAAGCTCAAAAACTCAAAAATTTAGGTAGTATGGCCGTCTCATAGATGATGACCATCCCGTTTAGTAAGTCGATGAATCTGAAAGCGGCCCGGGCCATATAAAACAGAGACACGGCGAAAAAACGAAGGATAATTACAACCCGACAATTGTTATTAACAAGAAGGGCCGAGAGCCGGTAGCGCCAATTGTGAAACCGATGATTAAAGAACGGTGTGCCTTACGGAAGCGAGGGGCGCCACGGCCACCCCTCCCCGGCGATTGCATTACTACTACTACTACTATTAGGTCGTGGAGGGGGCGGAGTGGGTCGGCAGTCAGGTCGGCCCGACCACGCAGACGATATTGTGAATATCTCGAAAATTAAAAGCGACCTCCCTATATTGGAAAAGGAAAAATTTGTTCAAAATTTCGAAATCTATAACATATTTAAATTTGTTAAATATCTATTTGAAAATATATCATTGAAAATCCGGAAAATTCTAACGAAGTTTTTTGCAATTATCTCGAAAACTAAGACCGAGCGCCGGGTAGTTATAATGACAAAAGTTGTTCAGAATGTTGTCCATGACAACATATGTCAAGGTCAAGGTCATCGGAGATGCCTTCCCTAAAGTAAATATTTACCCTTTTTTTAGCTAGTGTCACAATCCTAGGGGGTGTCTCGGAAAAAATTCGAAGGTCGAAAAGTAAGGTCCACCCTACTGTATATCTAATTAATTTGTTGTTTCTCGATCGTAAATGTTTAATAAACTGAAAAATGCTCTCGGCGCACGGTTTCGATCAATAATATTATTATTATATTATATTATTATATGAAGAAGATGTCTCTCACACTTTTCAACACTTATGCGTGTTTCTGTGTACATTTCAATCTCAATAAAAATAACATTGTATTTCACATTTAAAAGGATATACAGTAGACTGAAAAATGCTCTCGGCGCACGGTTTCGATCAATAATAATATTATTGATATCCATCTACTGTATATCCTTTTAAATGTGAAATACAATGTTATTTTGATTGAGATTGAAATGTACACAGAAACACGGCATAAGTGTTGAAAAGTGTGAGAGACATCTTCTTCATATACCAATTAATTGTCACTTCACCTGTATCAATCAAGCACGTCCATCAAAGATAAATTGACAGATTCTTGATGAAAGATGATAGAATAAAAATGATGGGCCGCCCGATAATGGTACATTGGCGTCTAAATTTTTTTGGCTGCGTTTTGTCAGGTTCCAACAATCATGTCTGATAAAAGAAATAAAGATTTCCGCAGATGAATTGGGGACTTGGTTCGTAAAACACTTGACTTGAATTTTTTTCCGAAGCAGTATGAGGTCTATTGATATGATTCTCGACACGCTTGATAAGTAAAACTGTGTGCACCGTGCGCGTATGTATACTGGATGACGTGGCTTTAGGTATCGAACAGAGTACTTTGAAATATATGTGACGTAAATCATTTCAGGGAAGCAGACCTAAATTGATAGAAGGAAAAAACCCATTTTTTTCGTTTCCCTGCATAAATAGATAATTTTCCATTCCGAAAATATGTTCACGCAACTCTAAATATTGAAGTTTCAAAAAATAACAATGTTAGAACTGTACAGGGTGTCCCAAAAATGTTGTAGGTCTTAATGCTAAGGTCATTCGAAGTAACTTTTTCCTTTGCGAAAATGTTCTCCGCAGCTTTATTGACGAATTATTATCGATTCCGGCTCGACCAATGCCAACACCACGCTCAACGCGATCTGTCGCCAAGTTATACTATAGCCGCCCTCTGATTGGTGGGTGTTTTTCGTTGAGAACTCGTTAATAAAGCTGCGGAGAACATTTTCGCCAAGGAAAAAGTGACTTCAAATGATCTTAGGAATCACCCCTTTCTAGGAAATGCAACATTTTTGGGACACTTCGTATATACAGTCATATTGGTTTCCACAAGGGCCTATCTTGTAGGTTTTGGGGACGGACGGAAAGAAAGGTACACTCCCGATCAAAACGATAGTCTACCTGTGATATCATTAGATTTTCAGAGATAGATTCGAAACTCTTATAGACTGCGGATTTTATGCATTTATGACATAAATGAGTAGGTGTAATTTAAAATCGCAAAATATTAGAAAAATTTGGGGGAAGGAAATAAATTTCTATTTCAATCCACTTGCTTGCAAGTTAGGTAAGAAATTTTTATTTTGCATGAAGATCCGCAGTTTAGTTATGAATGATATAGAAAAATTTAGCAATCAAATATCTTATTAAGTGGTAAAGATTTTTATTGTAGGTTTATATATTATTCAAGGAAACATGCGAAATAGGACGACCTTTCAACACCTTTTATTATTTAGTAACGTGTGAGTTTTACTATCGATACTGATTTGTACAACAAATCGTGTTGCACATTTATGGATCGCAGTACTATTGAAATGTTTACATGTGGAATAAATATTTGGATAATGGAGAATTCCGATATCATTGGCTCGGATAATCGAACTTCTACTGAATTGTCAATCGGACAAGTAAATATATGCTCAGCATTATATCATGTTTGGCCTCATTTCAATCAGAAAAATGTCAGATATGTGTTCGTAAACGTTTCATATAAAAGTACTTAAAAGCCAAATAATTTTGTACTTGAAAAAACAAAACAATCGAATTCAAAACGGTACATACTTTTAAATGACGGTCGGTCAATGCAAGGGAAAAAATAAAATAAAGCAACTAGCCGTCATGACGTAATATTATATATATAATGATAATGGAAATACCTGCTACTGAATTCCTGCATCGGATTTTCTATGGCCGCTTGTTCCTTCTTTCCTTTCCCCATGATGGATCTAGAAACAAGGTAGACATACATATACAGGGTGTCCCAAAATGTCTTCAACTCCCCGAAATGTGCAGTTCTTCAGGTCATTTGAAGCGCCATTTTCCTATTACAAAATGTTGCCCGAGACTTCGTTTGGGAGTGATTAACGAAAAACACGGATCAATCAGAGCGCGAGCTAGACCCACGACGGCTGGCTTGGTGTGACGCGCCAGGAGTATCTACTCGCAAGAGAGTTAGCGGTGCGCCGCGACGAGGCATCGAACAAGAGAAGGCGTACAAATTGAACGTATGGAATTAAAAACTCACTTATTCAGCCGTAAATCCACTTGCTGCTTCGAAATGTGTGTCACTGGGCCACTCGGTGACGAACTGCATAGCTGGCTTCAGGCATAAGGCATTGTCCCGAACGGTAAGGGACGTACGGTCAGGTCAACGAACTGCACAGCTGGTGGTAAAACGACAACCTAAGGGATGTGCGGTCAAGTAAACGATCAGGGCTTTCACCTTCACTTTCCAAACGATAAATAAATCGTATGTTTGTTTCATACAGATGCCATTAAATTTTTCCACACTCACGATCACTGTTCACATTTAGTGCAGCACAAATCACAGTAATGAGTTAATGCGATCAGTAGACTGCGGATTTCATGCATTTGGAGAAAAAATGAATAGGTAAAGAGATTAAAATAATTTAAAAACATCAATGTATTATTTTCAATTTGATCAAATGATTAAACTAAAAATTAAATATCCGTCTGGCTCCTGTCCCTTGCAATAGCAGCAGCCAACTTTCATTTTGCATAAAAATCCACAGTCTAGTGATTAGTTTAAATAGGACTACTAAAAACACACATTTTAGCAACCGTAAACTTAGAATTGACAAGTCTTTGGAGATGTTCTCACTACCGCGGCTCGAACGACACTGTTTTTACGCAAGATTTTTCTGAAAAGTTATGCGTGCGAAACAAACATACGATTTCTTTATCGTTTGGAAAGTGAAGGTGAAAGCCCAGATCGTTTACTTGACCGCACATTCCTTAGGTTGTCGTTTTACCACCAGCTGTGCAGTTCGTTGACCTGACCGTACGTCCCTTACCGTTCGGGACAATGCCTTATGCCTGAAGCCAGCTATGCAGTTCGTCACCGAGTGGCCCAGTGACACACATTTCGAAGCAGCAAGTGGATTTACGGCTGAATAAGTGAGTTTTTAATTCCATACGTTCAATTTGTACGCCTTCTCTTGTTCGTTGCCTCGTCGCGGCGCATCGCTATCTCTCTTGCGAGTAGATACTCCTGCCGCGTCACACCAAGCCAGCCGTCGTGGGTCTTGCTCGCGCTCTGATTGGTCCGTGTTTTTTGTTAATAACTCCCAAGCGAAGTCTCGGACAACATTTTGCAAAAGGAAAATGGCGCTTCAAATGACCTCAGGAACTGCCCATTTCGTGGAGTTGAAGACATTTTGGGACACCCTGTATACGAGTTACAATAATTATGAGTAGTTTAACGTAATTTAGATAAAATTTTTTGTAATCTCGTTCCAAAAGACAAATGGAATCAGTGTGAATATGTTTTATCCAGTTAACTTGATTACCCCGAATAACTCTTAAAGGATACATTTTATGAAAATTGTAGAATACGGAATTTAAATGGCTTCGAAGAACCCATCTGATACAGTGCTTGCTTTTTTGTAGGTGGAGGCGTTTCAGAGATTTCAAGGTCACCTTAATTTTTTTAAAAGAGTGACCTACTTTTTGTATCGTAAGTCAATATAAAGTATCAAATTCTGAGTAAAAATGTATTGACCTTCATACATCCTAAATCTAATAGTTAACGAGACATAATCGAAATAATTTCCATATGCACTTATTTAAATGAAGGTGACCTTGAAATCTCCGAAGCACCTCCATCCACAAAAAAGCAAGTACCGTGTGAGATAGGCCTCTCAAAACTTTAAACTGCATGTTTTACAATTTTCATAAAATGTATCATTTACTAGTTATTCGCGGTCATGAAGTTAGCTGTAATATACATATGTTTATTAGAGTGGACCTTATTTTTCGACCTATGAAATTTTTGGGACACTCCCTAGGATTGTGACACTCCCTAAAAATATAATCTATTTAAAATTTTAGATCGATCGAACAACAGGAAAACGTACTGCATCGAGCTTGAAAATTTTATATATTTAAAACTTGGTTTTTTCCATTTTATTACATCGTAAATATACATTTTTATATATCCAGGAATTAGTTTTCCCATACTCTATAACTATATGCAAATAAAATACAAAATTTCGAAAATTTGATTTAAAGAATAATTTTCCTTCTTGAAATTTCATAGTTGCGAATTTTTGTTTACGATGACCTTGGATTTTATTTACCTATAGTTATAGAGCATGAAAAGATAAATCCAATGATATATAGAAATGTATATGTACGATGTAGTATAACGGAGAAAAGCAAGTTTCAAAAATAAAAAATTTTCAAGCTCGATGCGGCACCTTTTCCCGTTATACGATCGATCTAAAATTTTGCATAGATTATTTTTTTAGCTAGAGTAACAATCCTAGTGGGTGTCCCGAGAAAATTCGAAAATGTTTTTCGCCAAGTATAAATAAGGTCCACCCTAATGTTTACATGTTTATTCACGTTCAAAACGCAATAATAATAATAGAAGTTTAGGATAACGCGTAGATAAATATAGTTCCAATGAACGGCGTGTAAATAACAAGTAATATTTATTGAATAACAATAAATAACGATAACAATAACGAGAAGGCGTAACCAAAATGTCAACAATAACCAGGCGTCAACAAATCTCGAGCTCAAAGATGCAAAGATAAATATCGCGGCGATGACGTCTCGAGAGCGCTGTGTACTTGATGAGTGCAAGCAACAAGCTTTTTGTCTCCTGGCTGAGGGATCTTCTTGGTGGCCGAGAATGGTGACGTCCCAGAAAACTGTTAATGAGGGGAAAATTCCTTGGGAAGGTTCTGGCAATCGTCACTTTTATGAGCAATCCTTCAACCCGGCCACCAATGCATCAGTGCAAACTTGGGTAAGTAAGAATTTCCGCGTCCGAAAGTTCTATCTTTCCCACGTTCAGTACGCTATAGATGTAACCAGGAACTGTGTTCATACGTTGGATGTTCGCGTTCTTTATCTTTGGCTGTCATTAAACTCTAATTTTCCGAAAAAATCTCTCATAATCAAACCACAATTAATGACCGTTTAATTTGTACAATTCTTATCACCACAAGTTCTTTATCACTAATCAATCAGCACGCAATACAATCATACGAAATTCCAGACCGAATCGTTCCCCGCAAATATGTAATTCTTATCGATATAGGTGAGCTGTCAGACAAGATTATTTTAATCATTTTTTTTCACGTGACTCCGCGTCGCAGAACTTCGACAGAACGATGAGAAGCCGATTTCGCGAATGACTGATAAAGAGATCTGATTCGGATAACCATGTTTGGAAACAAAGCCTTAATTTGTCGCGTTTTTAGCCTCACAAGTCCTCTTTACAAATACATTAAGAGTAGTACTTACTGAAAAATATCGCAAGGGGACCGGTTTATCGCCGAAAATTTTCCATCGATACGGAAATTGTCTTATCGAATAGATTACCGTAATTCGTGAACATTGACAGGTATTCATTTTAATTGATCCCCCAAGGCGTATGATGATCGCACGATAAACACCTACAGAGACGAAATATTTGTAAAATTTAACAGTAGCCTAGTATTTACACACTCTTTTTAGTTGGCTATTTCATACAAATGTTTAATTAATTTGTCGTATCAGGTGTCATATAAAGACATATTTTACTACTATGTATTATGCGAAGAGGTATTAGAAGAAGAAGTACAATAGTACAGTACGCGGTAATTATTCGGAATAGGGGGATTCTCACCGATTTCAATGACTTTGAGTTGTTAGGGCCATAATTCTGAACTTTTTCCTATACATGTTACCGCCGGACAATCTGCGTTTCCAACACATCTGTAAAAAACTATTTCTACTGCACAGAGTTCGTTTCCTAACTTCCAACAGGACATGCTTCTCGTATACTTTATATTATTCTCATTCCTGTCACTACAACTCACGGTTTGCACCAATTGTTTCTACGCGATGACCGGAGTGGGATAGGCAATAAGAAATATATTGGTTCTAATAATTACCTATATTTAATCAGAACAATTCAGTAATGTTCATTTTAACATGAACTAATAAATTTGATAGTTATAAATTTTAATTGTTACTTTATACTGGGTTATTCACGAGAAACAGAGAAACTTTTAAAGGAGGCAAATATGGTGATATAAAAAAATGTTCCGATTGTAGTCGTTCTCAAGGTCTTTTGAAGGTCATCGACGATTTTTGAATGGCACCATATATTTTTAACTTCATAATGTTGTAGCTGATGTCAAGACGAGTTCAATAATGTGATATACTACGACCGTCAAATGACCTTGGACTCGTAAATAGTTATAGTTTGACTACTCTATTTGATCAACAGAAAGATAATTTCTTAAGCCATTAAGTCTCATAACACGTATACCGTTAACGGAAGGTGACCTCTAGGCGTACACAAACAAGATTATCAACAAACTTACGTTTTTAGAAGAAACATTGCAATATGTTTAGAAGATATTCCTTTAGATATTCGTCGAGTAATGTGGTACCAACACGATGCCTGTCCCGCTCATTCTTCGCGTACCGTAAGAGAATTTCTGAATAATTTTCCAAATCGCTGGATAGGATGTAATGGACAAATACTATGGCCAGCTCGTTCACCTGATCTAACTCCTTTTGATTTTTTTTTGTGGGGAACACTCAAAGATAATGCATATCGCGATCAACCGACTACACCAGAGAACATGCAAGAAAGATTAATTAGATCTTGTAGATCAATTTCAACAGAAACAATTGAAAGTGCAATTGATTGCCTTGCAAAACGTTTAAATGTTCGTATTACTGCTCAAGGTCATAATTTCGAACATTTAATTTAATGTAAATAAAATGATTGCACATTTTGAAGTTATCATTGCTTTAACATAAATTTTCTACTGGAAGGTCATTTGAAGGTCATAGTGTACCACATCATTGAACTCATCTTGACATCAGTTACAACACTATGAAATTAAAAATATATGGTGCCATTTAAAAATCGTCGATGACCTTCAAAAGATCTTGAAAACGACAACAATCGGAACATTTTTTATATTACCATATTTGCCTCCTTTAACAGTACAACTTTTGTCTGTAACATTTTCTCCTATCTTCAAGCCTAACGGAGCTATTTAGTTGTTCTGTTCCTCGTGAATCACGAGGTATATTACTAAATCTTGCATATACGTACATATTTATAAAAGCGCATTCTATGACCGAATTTTCCCTTTAGGGCAGATTAGAGACTCTGCTCTTCCCCGTACCTCCTCACCTGATGCAGAAACAGAGGGTGCAGAAATTGCCATAAAAGGAAAATGTCATTCGGAAAATCAAATATCTCGCAAACCAAGGCTGTCCGTCGGTAACATGTACGGGGAAAAAGTTGTTCAGAATAACAAATCCGTGGGGTTCCCCCTATTCCGTGTAATTACCCAGCACACTTACATATATTACGGACTTGCATGCAGCACTCCTTTTATATCGAGTGGCCACGGATACATTACAAAACTTTAGTTTATATTTTGAAAATGGAAGGGATGATTTCAAACTTCTACAACCGCCATTCGTAGGATAAAACTTTGCCTTCTCGTGCGAAGTAACTAGATTTTCCCCTGCATGTTTAGTTCCTAAAATCAGTTTAAAAATATTCGCAAAAGTTAGCACATTTTGGGTATCTCTATCACTTTAACCATTGTTTAAACAAATTTGTGTAGACTACTACGTACTATTGAGACGAGAGAACAATACTATGCAAGTTAGGTTTGTAGTCGGTACTGCTACAGTTCTTCAACAAGACCAAACGTTTACTCAAAGTTATAAATCCAAACATTGTTATATATTAACTCGTGTGAGATCGTCAAATTCTCAAGATACCAATAACTTTAAACTGCTAGTACACCATAAGTAATTTGAGAATATTTTTATTACAATACAACATCCAGTAGAAGATATTATTAGCGATAAATGTCTGATCTACGAATACGCTGAGAAACTGTACACTTGCGATCCTAATTATACGACACAGTAAAACATATACGCGCATCATTAGCACCAATAATTAACAAAAACAAGCAACGTACACATGCACATGTATAGTTGAACGTGTTATTCAACATCTCTTTGCACTGTAACTATGGATGTTATTCTTTCACGTATTAGACGCCACAGGTACTAATTGCCATAATATGCTATTGTATGCAAATAGCGAAGTGAGTAATGCTCATAATTTAAAATGTCCTTCGTTTGATTAGCGTGTATGAATTCAAATGACACATATCAATGCTTCCACTTAGCTAGAATTAAGTTTTCTACAACAGATACTTGAACTTCTAATTTTGAATAAGCGTTATTTGTAGATTTTTGTGCTGTGAATAGAAATCCATTTTGTTTGTCTCTTGACTTTTTCAATTTCGAAAAAACTACGAATTTTCAATTATGAAGATATGTATCTCTTGAATGATATGTACAAGGTGAGACACCAAAGACTTTCACCGAAAAAATCTCCGTTGTTTTTAGTAATACGAGGAAATGTTTAAGGAAGAAAATGGTCGGTTCAGTCGGGCAATTATAGTGACGGATCAGTTTTTTTCTCTAGGTCATATTTTCCGATATTTCAAGGTCATCGTCGTTTTTTTAATGAAACGACGTATTTTGATTAGTGTAACATTATAGCTAATGAAAAAACAAATTCACCATGTATAATATGTTGACCTTCAAATGACCTTCGAAGGAACCATTCTTGAAAAAGCACAGCTTAACGTACGAAGACCAATATTCGTGCTTATACCTACTAGGGTACTCTAGTAAGGTTCGGTTGATGTAAACAGTGCTGAGATATTGGTGAGATTTTCTCGCGCATGCGCGGCGATTTTGGCATCGGTAAAGTACAATTCTCGATTAAAAAGGGTGCCTTGGTCACCCTATAAAATTTTTAAAAATTGGCATGATTCTAAAAAATGAATGTATAACATGTGTATTTGTGTATACAAGGAGTCCCAAAACGACTGCGTAAGCTGGAAATGGGCGGTTCCTGAGGTCATTTGAAGCGCCATTTTCCTTTTGCAAAATGTTGTCCGAGGCTCCGTTTGGGAGTTATTAACGATAAACACGAACCAATCAGAGCGCGAGCTAGACCCGCGATGGCTGGCTTGATGTGGCGCGCCAGGAGTATGTACTCGCAAGAGAGTTAGCGCTGCGCCGCGACGAATCATCGAACAAGAGAAGGAGTAGTAATTGAACGTATGAAATTAAAAACTCAATTATTCAGTCGTAAATCCACTTGCTGCTTTGAAATGTGCGTCACTGGGCCACTCGGTGACGAACTGCACGGCTACCTCCAGGTATACGGCATTGTCCCGAACGGTAAGGGACGTACGGTCAGGTCAACGAACTGCACAGCTGGTGGTAAAACGACAACCTAAGGAATGTGCGGTCAAGTAAACGATCTGGGCTTTCACCTTGACATTCCAAACGATAAAGAAATCGTATGTTTGTTTCATACAGATGCCATTAAATTTTTCCACACTCACGATCAGTGTTCACATTTGTCAACACATAGCTACGCCCTAATAACAATTGCAATATCATTTGTAGTGCAGCACAAATCACAGTAATGAGTTAATGCGATCAGTAGACTGCGGATTTCATGCATTTGGAGAAAAAATGAATAGGTAATGAGATTAAAATAATTTAAAAACACCAATGTATTATTTTCAACTTGATCAAATGATTACAGTAAAAATCAAATATCCATCTGGCTCCTGTCCCTTGCAATAGCAGCAGTCAACTTTCATTGTGCATAAAAATCCGCAGTCTAGTGATAAGTTTAAATATGATTACTAAAAACACACATTTTAGCAACGGTGAACTTAGAATTGACAAGTCTTTGGAGGTGTTCTCTCTACCGCAGCTCGAACGACACTGAATTTTACCCAAGATTTTTCTGAAAAGTTTAGGGAGGACATTATGCGTGTCGAAAATGCACGCTGTAGCACGCTTACGAAAACGACGGGGTGGACAGACGAAAAAAAAGCATACGAGAGGGACCGCTGTAAGACTACAATTTATGGCAATCACATGTTTCGGTTTTCCTGCAGATTGGTACGCAGAGTAGATGAGTTACTGTTCGAAAACGTCGTCTATCCTTCTTTTAGAAAGTTTCTTAAGAGAGGTATAGGACAATAGGGACTCTAAAACGCCACGTGGACCTGACATTTCTACCTCTTGCTGGGTAAAAGGACGGACGATTTGTTTTAAAATTATTTTAATCTTTCTACTGTTTTAAAATGCACTTACTCATTTTTGCTACAAATGCATCAAAATCCGCAGTCTACTGATCGCATTACCGCATTACTGTAATTTGTGCTACAAAACAAGTGATATTGCAATTGTTATTAGTGCATAGCTATGTGTTGACAAATGTGAACAGTGATCGTGAGTGTGGAAAAATTTCATGGCATCTGTATGAAACCATCATGCGATTTATTTATCGTTTGAAAAGTGAAGGTGCAAGCCCGGATCGTTTAGTTGATCGCACATCCCTTAGGTTGTCGTTTTACCACCAGCTGTGTAGTTCGTTGACCTGACCGTACGTCCCCTAACCGTTCGGGACAATGCCGTATACCTGAAGCCAGCTCTGCAGTTCGTCACCGAGTGGCCCAGTGACATACATTTCGAAGCAGCAAGTGGATTTACGGCTGAATAAGTGAGTTTTTAATTCCATACGTTCAATTTCTACTCCTTCTCTTGTTCGACGCCTCGTCGCGGGGCACCGCTAACGCTCAGGACGAGTAGATACTCCTGGCGCGTGACACCAAGCCAGCCATCGCGGGTCTAGCTCGCGCTCTGATTGGTTCGTGTTTATCGTTAATAACTCCCAAACGAAGCCTCGGACAACATTTTGCAAAAGGAAAATGGCGCTTGAAATGACCTCAGGAACCTCCCATTTCCGGGAGTTTGTAGCGGCCAGCTGCAAACAGTTAAATTAACATCTGCTGTGCAAATGCTGGAGAGATTTTAGGACTCACGCGATAATAGAAGCTATTTTTGAGGAAACTGTCAGGTAGTTTCATTAAGGCATCTGCTAGGGTTGCTATTAGGTTTATTAGCGTCAGTCTCAATAGTTCTCGCAAAGAGTCATAAAAATCGAATTTCTAAAGGCCCAAGTCGATGGTACGGGACTCCGCTAAAATAGAAAGGACCCGTTACCTGAAGACGCACAAAGCATGCTGGGGGTGTTGGGCCCGTGGAAATTCCGCTACAGGGTCGAACTCGCGATACGACACTCTCGTGAATTTCCCACTCCTTAGAGAAGGATTCATAAGAGTGGGGGTGCAAATTAACCCCACCTAGCGGCAACATAATTGTATTTTGCGTCTTGCCGTTTTGGGAATGTTAGGAGACTTCAGTCTTGTCCCAACTACCTAAGCGTACAGTTCAGTTCAGTTAATAAACAGAGAGTTTGTCATAAGAATCTTTCCTTCATTGAACAATCATACTTCCTACATTGGTGACTCCGTCGTTCGCAAGTGAATAAGTGAAATTTGATTTGTTTTATCTTTTCTGTTTTTCTTTCCTTGTTCTCGTGCGTGAGTGAGAAAAAGAAGCAATCATGCCAGGAGGAGAGCTTAATGACAATAACGTGACGCCGGGTGTGAGTCGTGTCGCGATTAAAATACCGCCTTTCTGGCCAGATCAGCCGATGATTTGGTTTGGACAAGTAGAGGCACAGTTTATTTTAAATAATATAACCGCGGACTCGACGCGATTTTATTATGTGATGTCGCAGTTAGAACCAAAGTTTGCCGTTGAGGTTCAAGACATTTTAAAAGATCCGCCGGAAATAAATAAATATGAAACCTTGAAGGCAGAATTAATCAAACGATTAACAGCGACTCAAGGAAAAAGGATTCGCCAGCTACTAGAGCAAGAAGAAATTGGAGACCGCACGCCATCGCAATTCCTGCGACATATGAGGAATTTAGCTGGTACGACAGTGTCAGATGAATTTTTACGGACATTGTGGGCAGGAAGACTGCCGAATATGACGAGAGCGATCGTCACGGCTCAGTCGGACCTTTCGCTGACCAAATTAGCGGAGATCGCGGATCAAATTCACGCGGAAGGTGCAGGACAGCCACAGGTAGCAGCGGTCAATTCAACGGATCGTGTCATGGAGCTGCTGATCCACAGACTCGAGCGGATGGAGATGAAGATAGAGGAGTTAACCTCTCGCTCTAGATCACGTGACAGAAGTTCGTCATGGCATCGTCATCGATCAAGATCCAGCTCTAATGGAAGTTTGAGAAATGAATCATCGCCGAAAAATAGGAATCGATCACCGAGAGACAAGAGTCATTGTTGGTACCATCAGATATTTGGTGCTCGATCGACTAAGTGTCGAGCACCTTGCTCATATTCCACCTCGGGAAACGAGGGAGACCGACACTGAGCGCGGTGGACAGTGACGGCCTGAGGACTAGCCGCTTGTTTGTGACTGATAAGGTCACTAAAGAAGAATTCCTTATAGATACCGGGTCGGACCTTTGCGTATTTCCTCGTACGCGAGTCAAAGGCCGACCGGAAAAATCTAAATACGAATTATTCGCGGCAAACAGTTCTATTATAAGCACGTATGGTTCACGAGTGTTTAATCTGGATTTTGGACTGCGACGAGCGTTTCCGTGGAGATTCGTAATCGCTGATGTGGAGAAACCGATTATTGGTGCAGATTTCCTCAGCCATTACGGATTGTTAGTGGATCTACGCAACAGAAGACTCGCAGATCAGACGACATCGCTGCAGACGTACGGGAGGATCGCCGCAGATGACACCGCCTCAGTCAAGTGCATTGTGGACAATTCACCTTACCATGCTATTCTAGCACGATTTCCAGACATTGTGAGACCTTTTCGGGGTAATGGTGAGAAAAAACATAATGTAGTACACCATTTAACGACAACCCCCGGGACACCGTCTTTTTGTAAAACGCACCGACTTACGACTGATATGTACAAAATTGCGCGGACTGAGTTCGAGCAACTATTAAGCCAGGGTCACATACGCCCTTCTAAGAGCCAGTGGGCTTCGGCCTTGCACATGGTTCCCAAGAAAGACAGCGGCTGGCGACCCTGCGGTGATTATCGAGCTCTGAATGCGAGAACGATTCCGGATCGTTATCCAATTCCGCATATAGAAGATTTTTCAAGGTCATTATCGGGTAAAACAGTATTTACAACATTAGATTTAGTCAAAGCATATCATCAAATTCCTATGTTTCCAGACGATATTCCGAAAACTGCTATTACGACACCGTTCAGGGTTATATGAATACACGGTAATGCCTTTCGGTTTAAGAAACGCCGCTCAAACCTTTCAGAGATTTATAGATACGGTTTTAAGAGGTTTAAATTTTTGTTTCGTGTATCTCGATGATATTTTAGTAGCATCAGAAAACGAGTCCGAACACAAAAACCACCTAGAGCAACTTTTCTCAAGACTGGAAGAATATGGTGTATCAATTAATCCGAGCAAATGTGTTTTTGCTTCGAAAGAAGTAAAATTTTTGGGATATACGGTAAATAAAGATGGCACAAAACCACTGGCAGAGAAAGTCAAGGCAATAGTAGAGTTTTCAAAACCAACGGTAATTAAACAACTTCGTAGATTTTTGGGTATGATTAACTTTTATAGAAGATTTATTCCGAACGCCGCAGACATTCAGTTACCACTGAATCATTTATTGAGCGGTAAGAAAGTAAAAGGCAGCGCACCGATCACATGGTCAAATGACTCAGAAATAGCATTTCAAAAATTAAAAGATAGTTTGGTTAACGCCGCGATGTTAGCGCACCCATCTAATTGTGCAGAAATCGCAATTATGGTGGATGCGTCCGATTATGCTTTAGGCGCGGCTTTGCAGCAACGAGAAGGAAATGCGTGGAGGCCACTAGCTTTTTACACAAAAACTCTATCGCCTGCGCAAAAGAAGTACAGTGCATATGACCGAGAGTTACTAGCTGTTTATGCAGCCATTAAAAAATTCAAACATTTTGTAGAAGGCCGATTATTTACCGTATACACCGATCATAAACCACTGATTTACGCGTTTAAGCAAAGACCAGAAAAGAGTACACCGCGACAATTTAGATATTTAGATTATATTAGTCCATTTACTAGCGACATTAGGCATGTTAGTGGTAAGGATAACGAAGTAGCGGATGCTTTGTCTCGTGTAGAAACGGTTTCCGGGTCTTTGAACTACAAAGAGTTAGCGAGATCACAAGAAACAGACGTAGATAGAGATATCGAGTTAATTTGCGACGTATCAACGAATGTAGCTAGACCTTATGTTACACCGTCGTTTCGTAAGCGTGTATTTTACTCGATACATAATTTAGCTCATTCCGGAATTAAATCTACGGTAAAACTTGTAAAGCAACGTTTTACATGGCCGGGTATAGATCGAGATTGTCGGGAGTGGACGCGTGGCTGTATAGAATGCCAACGGGCAAAAATAACGAAGCATGTATCAAGTCCAACAGCAAATTTTTCGCCGCCATCCGCTAGATTCGATCATGTGCATATTGATCTAGTGGGTCCGCTGCCAATTTCGGATAATAATAGGTACTGTCTCACGTGTGTAGATAGATTCTCACGATGGCCTGAAGTTTTTCCACTTCCGAACATCGAAGCCGACACAGTAGCTAGGTCATTTTTCTCTGGATGGGTTTCTAGGTTTGGCACGCCGATTCGTATCACCACAGACCAAGGTCGCCAATTTGAGTCTCATTTGTTTAAGCAATTAAACAAACTACTTGGAGCAACTCATTTTCGTACAACCGCGTACCATCCAGAGGCAAATGGTATGGTAGAACGTTTGCATAGACAGCTTAAAGCCGCGATAAAATGTCACAGCGATAAACGTTGGACTGAAGCAATACCTACGGTATTATTAGGTATTAGAGCCGCGTTTCGACCGGATTTGAAGACGTCGGCGGCTGAGCTCGTTTATGGCGAAAATTTGCGACTACCGTCAGAATTTTTTGTAAGCGCTCAAGATGACAATCCAATGCCGTTAGATTTAATTAAAGAATTGAGAGAGCATTTTCGTGATAT
The DNA here is from genome assembly GCA_916610255.1 of Lasioglossum lativentre. Taxonomy (NCBI): domain Eukaryota; kingdom Metazoa; phylum Arthropoda; class Insecta; order Hymenoptera; family Halictidae; genus Lasioglossum; species Lasioglossum lativentre. Next base: position 26,602,427 of record OU744359.1, on the reverse strand, counting down.
AAGACCGGTAGCAGGATCGCGTCACGGGAATAAAAAGATTTTTATGTTTAAAGATTTAAGTACGACCTCACATGTTTTCATTCGCACGGATTCTGTAAAAACACCTTTACAGAACCCATACGAGGGACCGTATGAAGTTATATCGCGAGCGGATAAGACTTATGTAGTGAAATGTAAGGGTAAAGACACGGTTGTATCAGTGGACCGTCTTAAACCAGCCTACATATTAAATGACGATTTCAATTTTGACAGACAAAATAATAGCACTAAACCTCAACAACCGACTCCAGTGAGCATTCCGGGAGATACACGGACTCCGGTACGGACGCGTTCCGGTAGACATGTAAGGTTCCCAGAACGTTTGCAAGTTGGTTGAGCCGTGTAACAATTTAGTTAAGATCTATAGTTTATATTCGTTTCTAGTCTTAGCATTTAGTAGTTAATAAGTAGTATTTAAGTTAGTATAGCGTTACACTGGTAAGGGGGTGATGTAGCGGCCAGCTGCAAACAGTTAAATTAACATCTGCTGTGCAAATGCTGGAGAGATTTTAGGACTCACGCGACAATAGAAGCTATTTTTGAGGAAACTGTCAGGTAGTTTCATTAAGGCATCTGCTAGGGTTGCTATTAGGTTTATTAGCGTCAGTCTCAATAGTTCTCGCAAAGAGTCATAAAAATCGAATTTCTAAAGGCCCAAGTCGATGGTACGGGACTCCGCTAAAATAGAAAGGACCCGTTACCTGAAGACGCACAAAGCATGCTGGGGGTGTTGGGCCCGTGGAAATTCCGCTACAGGGTCGAACTCGCGATACGACACTCTCGTGAATTTCCCACTCCTTAGAGAAGGATTCATAAGAGTGGGGGTGCAAATTAACCCCACCTAGCGGCAACATAATTGTATTTTGCGTCTTGCCGTTTTGGGAATGTTAGGAGACTTCAGTCTTGTCCTAACTACCTAAGCGTACAGTTCAGTTCAGTTAATAAACAGAGAGTTTGTCATAAGAATCTTTCCTTCATTGAACAATCATACTTCCTACAAGTTGAAGACATTTTGGGACACCCTGTATGAAATATTAAAATTTAGTATACATATATATGATATATAAATATATAATTAATTGAGTGTATGTGTATAATATAATTCATACTTATTTCTTATTTTGAGGATGGGGAACGTAAGAGGGCTAAAATAACTTTAAGCAAAATACATAATAAAACAATAAAATATTTTATTTGGCAGAAACAATTAATATCAGTACCAATATCAGTGCTTTCCCGCCAATATCACTGCCCCAGGGACGCGCTACCTTGTCATCATAATATAGATCCGTTACTGTTTTGGACGCGCATGCGCGAGTAAACCTGGCCAATATCTCAGCACTGGATGTAAACACTGAAACAGTGTCGATAGACATCCCTTGTATACAAACTGCCGTACCGTGCAGCACTTTGTATCATATTATATCAGTATGACTTCAGTTTCAGTTTCGAAATGTCGTATTCGATCAATATGCAAGAACATATTCTGATCGGAGACATCCTAGTGTTCCGACTATCAGGATCGTCTTCAAGCTCTTTCGAGAAACTGGAAGTGTAGAAAAAAAAACGTGTACGAAATAAACCAAAAGGTAAATATTACTTGACATGTGTTGTCCAGGACAACATTCTGAACAACTCTTCTCTATACATCTACCCGGCGCTCGGACTCATTTTTCGAGATAATTGCAAAAAACTTTTGTTAACTTTCGGTTGCAAGTACACTTTCTTCTCGTACAAGCTATGAAAAGGAGATATAGTACAAGTTGGTTTGTGGTTAGATCTGCGGGGGGGGGGGGCCGTACGGTCGGCCCGACTACGCTTTAATGTTCCGCATTTTGACAAAAGATATCAAAACATAATAGTAAGTTTAGACATATAATGAATCTATATCTATGGTCAGCGAACGCATTGATGCTTTCTTTAAAATAATGAATTCTGTGTATCCATTAAATGATCTACATACTGATTAAAATTGTCCTTTCGTATACTTATTGACAATTTTTTTGTATAGTAATCCTCTGTCCATTATCGTTGTCCATCTGTCAAACTTCTTTAGTTCATAACTTTTTAATACAAAACGAGCGACGGCTAAACATTCAAAATGGTGTTAAGTCTGGATTAGGTATGGGTTATGTCTTGTGTGGGTGGCCCGCACGGCGTCCTACTAGGGGTTTAGGTTTTGTTGGGGGGAGCTTCCCTCCCCCCTAGGATGGGGCATCTATTCCAAGAGGTGGGGGTGGTCGGTGGCATTCGTTCACGAGATCCCGACCACCCTCAATTAGATCAGGAAGGCCACCGTGGGGTCGTTAGTGGGTATGCTCCGACTCAGCGCACAATGGTCGAAAATCGCCAAAACGTGGCCAAAATAGGAAGGAGTATTCCAAATTAGTTCAAAATTGATACTCTGAAGTTTTTTGGGTCGCTGATTATGAATCTGATGTCAAAATTACAAAAAACAAAATTGCGGATTCAATATGGCGGATGCGTAACACAAAAAATTGTTGGACTTTCTCGAAAATTAGTATTCCCATATTTCTCGTGCCGTCGAATATGAATCTGATGTCAAAATTACAAAAAACAAAATTTTATTTTCTAAAAACAATTTTTTAAAAAATGATTTGTGGTGTTCAAAACATGTATAAAAAAATTCTATAAGTGGAACCATACAATACTTATTCAACAAATTTTGTTATATCTTCTAAATTTATCGAGAAAACATGCTTGTAACTAGTACCATGACTACCTTTGCGTCACAAAAATGGATCGCATAACAAAACGGGCAAAAACGGGCAGCTACTTTTCAAAATAATTTAAGCTAATAGTGTCTACTACAAGCATACACAAAAATCTCTGGCTGATATTGAGGATTATACAACTTTTAGTATACATTTCTAAAATCAGTGCATCAAACTTTATCTTTGTCTTTATAAATAGTAAACACTGATTAATATAAACCCAATATTATTATTATGAATAGTAGTTACTTCCAGGAATAGCATTCATTGCACACACAAAAAAATTCACTTTTCTTAAAATTGTGACCTTCACACTTGCTTTTTCAGACCGTAGTTCACTGCACGAAAACTGCGTGACGAATGAACACGATATTTGTACTCCTACCATTTGGCAGGTGTACATGGTAAAACCTTTTTACTTTGGGTTTCCCATATAGTCATTACCTGAGTATCCAGTAAGGCAAGGGCCATACGCCTAACCGAAAATTCATTTTTGGCATTTTGGCCACGTTTTAGCGATTTCCGACCACTGTGCAGCGGCCGCCCTTCGGGGAGAGTCCCACATAATCCCGCCTTCCCCCAGGGGGGGGGGGCGAGGTATGCGTAATGCATTTTCCTGGGTTACGACTGGTAATCTAACCAAACCTAACCCAGACCTAATCCAGACTTAACACCATTTTGAATGTTTAGCCGTCGCTCGTTTTCTATTAAAAAGTTATGAACTAAACTGGTAATCTAATCAAACCTAACCCAGACCTAACACCATTTTGAAGTTGTCCAATTTCAGAGAATTTCTTCGATAACATATGTTAAATCCAAAATCACATTCATGTAGATACTCGCAAATTGCAACACGGTAGCATCGGCATATTTTTGTTCATAACTTTTTAATAAAAAACGAGCGACTGCTAAATCCTCTTGGGGGTTACTTAGAAAGGTGACCTTGACCAGCATGTTTACCTTCAATCTACTCGATCTTTTTTATGTGGAACATTAAAAAATAAAGTATATGCCTATGTATCAACAACTGCTGATAATCGGCGTCAGCGTATCGTGACAGAATGGGGGAATATTACCCGGGAGATATTAAATACTGTGCAATCTTCTTTACGAAGCAGGTTGCGAGCGTGTTTAAATGCTGACGGCCACCAGTCTGAACACATTCTTGAAAATGCTAGACAGTACGGCAGTTTGTAAACAAGAGATGTCTTTCGACAATGTTACAGTGTTTAGATCAACGGAACCCTAGTAGAGTACGGTAAGCATGAATATGGTCTTCGTACGTTAAGCTATGCTGTTTGAAGAATAACTCCTTCGAAGATCATTTGAAGGTCGATATATTGTACATGGTTGAATTTGTCTTTCATTAGCTATAATGTTACACTAATCAAAATACGTGGTTCCATTTAAAAAAAAAAAACGACGATGACCTTGAAATATCGGAAAATGTGACCCAGAGAAAAAGTTCTTCTCCGTTACAATAAATGTCCTAATGAAACAAACATTTTCTTCCTGAAACATTTTCTCGTATTACTAAAAACAACGGAGATATTTTCGGTGGAAGTCTCAGGTGCCTCACCCTGTATATGTATAGCTTAATATAAAATTATGAATATGTGATTGTATTCGAAAAATAGTTTATATAAAATGGACACACGAAACGTACAAGGAATTTTGCAGGCTTGTAACCGATACACTAAATCCTTGATACATATAAGAGAAACCCACGGGTCCGTGCTGTCGTGTGGTGCTACTATTTCTTTGTGACCTCGCCGAACGTAGTACGTTAGACACGATTTTAAAGGGGGTTTCTCGTGTAACAAGTTTAAAAAATCAAAAATATTTGTTTTTTTACTTAATCAACTTAACATAACGAAAATATCTCAAAGAATTAGACTAGAATTTTTCAAATTAACAAAGCTAAAACCCGTTGGCGGTTTTTAAACGATACATTTTAATAAGAAAAATGTGACAAATATCTTAAGAAAGTTTGTATAAGAAAAAAAATTGAAAATAAGAAAAGTTAGCATCGCATTGGCTTTATAAACAATACAGTGAGTATTTAATTTTTGCCGACCCTTGCGATCGCTGTTTCTCTTTCTTTTTCACTCGCTATCCTCTTCTACGTCCTAAAATTACTACATACCGCCAATTAAACCACTTAATACTGTTCAAATTATATCGTCGTGAGTATCATTTGAATCATAAAAATACCACAAATAAGTTGGTGAAAGTCCCATAAAAAAATAATGACAAATAAAGAAGTTTTGTAATTGGATTAGTAGTGGTTCACACCGATATACCCGACCCCGTATCGGATGACGCGACATGTTTACACTTTACACTGCTTGACCCCTCGTGGGGTATGCCCCCCAGTGGGGGGATATTCGGTTTTCGTAGATCGTACGGTATCCGTTCTCTTAGATCGAAAATTTACTGTAGGGGATGTGGTTGGGTTGTGAGACGGGTTTTGTTTTTGGGCTGTAACTTTTTGCTTGATGAAGATATCAAAGAGTTTTATATACCGTTGGAAAGGTGAAGGAAATACGCAACTTTTGTACGTAAAATATTTAGTGATTTGATCAACAAGTAAAATTTTATGGCCAATTTTCCGAGGACATTTTTTTTGGCTTCCTGAAAAAAGTGGTTAGGTTGTGAGACACTCGAAAAAATCAACTAAAAGTGGAAAAATATAAAGTAAAACTCATGTAACTTTAAACAAAAATGAATTTTTATTTATTTTAAAGACATTAAGTGGCCAAAAAAAATAAAAAAAGCAAAGAATGGCGAAGAAAAGTAAAAAAAAAATATAATGAATGGAAGGATTCAATAATCATCTTCCTCTTCGTCATCCAAGTCGCTGTCACAATGTTTGCCTTTCTTCTCCAGCAAATGATCTTTAACGGCACTAAGCACGGCATTAAAATTAATTTCTTTGTTTGTGGGCGATTTTCTTGGAGTTGACATGACTATAAATTCAAAAAATAAATCAAAGCAAACATTAAATGACAAATAAACACTTAATTCTAACACAAACAACGATATTTGACAGTTCTAGTTCGTTTCTAGTACAAAAAACTAGTGTCTCACAACCCAACCACTATGGTGTCTCATAACCTAACCATGATGCCATTTCGAATGTTACAGAAAAAAAACTGTGTTTGTCGTATATGCGCAAAACTCAATATTTCATCGGAAAGTGTAAGGAAAACACTAAATGAAAATGCATCACACTCACCTTTTTCAATTGATTCACTCAACAAAATAATGTTTTTAAAAAAATGAGTAAAAGTTTTGGAAATTGATTTTTACACACGACGTCCGTATCTAATATAAGCAACACGTCTATACACATCGGTGCTAGCACAAAAACTAGCAGACGTCAAAACAAAAATTTGACAGCTAACAGATTCGAATTATCGCGATTCCGCGATGGATAAAAACGACTGGCTCACAACCCAACCCGTCTCACAACCCAACAACATGCCCTACTAATAATTGTAAGGTATTTACTCAAAAGTTCGTAATCGAGAAAAAAGTTACAGTTTATTGTACTATTGTACAGTGTTATCCTTGGCAAAGATTGAGCTGCAAACACTGCCGAAGAGAAGTAATCCAACGCAATTACAATTGTTGCGGGAGATTACCACAAGCAATAAATCCTCATCCAGTAATAAACGTTACCCAAGATATGACAGAAAGATATCACAAACAGTTGCAAACGGTTTAGCCTTTAATCACACTATCCCCAAGACATTCGATCAACGAGTCGGGTAATCATTCCATGAATAAATCAACCGACACAATTAATGTATCGAAATAATTGCATTGTAATTCGTGTATTTTTATGCATAAAAATGGCAGCTAATTACATATTTCTGGATCTTACGTTCGATTAACTTTAAAGAATTCTGGAACGTTGTCTACGTTGAGTAGGTATATTATTGAATGTTTACCAACGGTTGACAAATTGATTGATTATTGGCGCCTTTTCAACCATGTTTTTGGCGAAAATTAATGTTTGATTTAATATTGTTCAAAAACACAATGTTTCATTTAATAATATTTATTAAGGATTCACAAAAGATACATAATAAAGATACATAAGGATTCACAAAAAGACAATAAAGTTGTGCTTATACAGTTAATTGTGTAGAGAGACTGAATGATTGACGTTTATCATCAATAAATTTCTAGTAAGTGATTGATGAATTCAACAATTTTATGATTCCTTAACTAACAGCCCATACGAGACTACAAAAAACAGCAAAAATATTCTTCTGCTATTAGCACTTCGCAAAGTAATGTAGTGTTTATGTTTAAACAGTTTTGCATAATGATAGTTCAGATGGTTATTGCCATATCGATTGACAGCTATTAAAATCAATTTGAACAGATTAAGTAACAATAACAAAATTTTCTCTCTATTACTATATATGTATAACAGTTAGAGTATGTATCATTGAGATCGTTAACAGAAGGTTAATCGGTTAGAATAAGTACGTTGTTCCTTCTGCATTATTCGAATTCGAAACGTGAAAGTGATAACAATGCGTTATACTGTACAGGAACGAATCGATATGGTTTTCACTTATAGCGAAAGCCACCAATCTTTGAGGCAAGCAGTACATTTGTATCGTGAAAAATTTGTGAATCGTATTTGTCCTTCGTTACACGCATTTTCCGTTGTGGTAAAACAATTTAAAAATACCGGCAGTGTAAGTTCTAAAAATCGTAATACACAAAGAATTGTAACGCACGAAGAAAATAGAATTAATATCCTAGCTGCAGTATCTAATGATCCACATGTAAGTTTGCGACAACTCGAACAAGAGTCCGCTATTAGCAGAAGTAGTATTTCACGAATACTGCAAATAGAAAAGTTTCACCCATATCACTTGAGTTTACATCAGGAATTGTCTGCCACCGACTATTTTAATCGTGTCCGGTTCTGCCAGTGGGCACGATGTCAATTAGAAGTGGACAATACTTTCTTTCACAAAGTTCTTTTTACGGATGAGTCATCTTTTATCATCATGGGCAATTAAAGTTGCACAATATGCACTTCTGGTCAGCTGAGAATCCACGATGGTTAAGAGAAGTAGAAAAGCAAAGACCGTGGACCGTTAACGTATGGTGCGGAATTTTATGCAGTAAAATAATAGGCCCGTACTTTATACAAGAAACTCTTACTGGTATAAAGTATGCTACATTTTTACGTCAGGATTTGTCGGACCTATTAGAAGAAATTACGTTATTCGATCGGGAGCGCATGTGGTTTCAACATGATGGTTGTCCAGCGCATTATTCTAAAGTTGCTAGAACGGTGCTAAATACGAAATACCCTGGACGCTGGATTGGGCGACGAGGAACAATTCCATGGCCAGCCCGTTCTCCGGATCTGACACCATTGGACTTTTATCTATGGGGCAAGATAAAATGTATTGTGTACAAAGATAAACCCACAACGCCAGAGGATATGCAGCAAAGGATTACTGCAGCATGTGCTTCAATTACGTCTCAGGAAATCGACAATGCCTACAGATCATTTATTACAAGATTGAAATATTGCATAAATGAGGATGGTCACCATTTCGAACATTTATTATGATATGTAAAGGTCAACCCGACGTAAACAACGCGTAATTCTTGCTCAAGGTCATTTCAAGGTCAAAAAGGTGGTATCCACTAAATTCAGTTTTTTATTGTCTATCATGCTATCGTAAAAAAATATACTATTCAATTTAAAAAAAACATCGGTGACCTTGAAATTTCATTAAAAAACACGACATAAAAATTTTTTCTTTACCATTATATTTGCCCCCTGCAATAGTGTCAGTTTGTCCTCTGAAGTTTTTTGATAGGACTGTAAATACGAAAGATATTTAGGTGTTCCCATTTATGTGGGACACCCTGTATACTACTATCTATTACATGTACATATGTATAAAAAACAAATACAGAGTCGCCAGATTAAGACTCGTGTACCCCCTTCTACACTCTCCTCACATCTGGCAACTCCGGTCTCGAGTGTGCATTAGGGTGGTTCTTATTTTCAGCTTTTGAATTTATTTTACAGCACCCACTAGGATTGTTCCAAATAATTAAAAAAAAATCTGTGCAAAATTTCAGCTCGATCAGATAACGAGAAAACGTGCGCCAAGGCCGTAATTCTCTTTATAAGACCTTTATCCTTGATAATGTGGGACCAAAAACATTTTTTGATTTTTAATAAAAGTGATATATGCAATTTCCTGCAATATAATATGCAATTTTAAAAAAGTAAATTCCGCAGGTTCACAAAAAAACATTATTCGTCGTTAATGTTTAAGACAAAACATACTGAAAATATACATCAGTTTTCAAATTTCAGAAAAAATTTTTTGATTTTGATCCGACATATCTCTCCATTTTTTCGGATGCCGTTTATTTTACGAAAAAAAGTAATAGCATTTAAAAGACGCAGCCTGTCCAGATCTACAGGTTTTCGAGAATTTCGAATATTCGAGAAAAATGATTTTATGGGCATTTAATTAATTATTTTAATGTTTAACGGCCTTGGGGCACGTTTTCTTGTTATCCGATCCAGCTCAAACTTTGCACAGACTTTTTTTTAATTATTTGGAATAATCCTGGGGGGTTCCGTCAAAAAAATTTTTTTAAATATTTCCGCAAGAGTAAATAAGAGCCACTCTAGTATGCAACTTATCCGTTAGGCTTCTTCAAGATAGAAAATCGGTAAAAATGGGAAAGTCACCCAGTTCAAGCACTCTTTGTTTTCAAGAACGTTTGAATAATGTTAGTTCCGTGATATTTTCCAAAGTCCTAGGCGGTCGCAGGTTCCGCGCATTTTCCCGCGATGATCGCGAGAGTTCGTTTCGTTTGACGAACGAGATCTAGCGATCGGTCGGATGCATTGAGCAATCGAGTACTGGGACTACTGGGAAAATCGGTGGAATGTGCTTGCACTGCACACAACAATTACGGTGTTGCAGCTTGGACATATCCTTGAGTGCTTCCACGGGAACGTACTTACTTACGTGTACGTAGTACACAATGCATGTAGGACTTTCTAATGTCAGGAAGGAGAAAGGACATACGATGTGGCTAGTAAATATTCCCACGTGAGCTACGAACGAAATAGAGTCGCAAGCAACCACCACACCGGTAGCAAAAAATTATTCTGTGATTCAGGTGTAGGTATCAGGTGATCTACGAATACGAATTATCGCGTCGGGATCTAGAATCACCGAATAGGTCTTCGGGATAACGTCGCGCATCGCGTCTCACAGTGTATCGTCCAATGGAAAAAAGTCCGAAAATCAAAGTGCAAGATCTGCAACTTTATGTATCCTAAAATGTTCCTAACAAGACGTAGTTTCTAAAACTGCCTTCAATTTTAACTGAATAAATCAATTTGTTATTAAAATTGAGGCTGAAACTTTACTGTCAAATTTCGTGCATTTTTTTAAACATTAAATTAGGTTTTTTAATTCGATTTTTATAGGGTGTGTTTAGTATTATAAGACCTTCAATCTCCCAAAAAATTTTTTTAAATAATCGTAATTTGTCCTAATTTTATGTTTAACATTTATCAACTTTGATTCGAGTTTTAAAAAAAGCATATCGAGGTAACTTCATGAATTTTTTCACAGTAATTGGTGGCATATTAAACGTTAATTTCGCGTTGGTTTAAATCTGCTCACGTGGAGAAAAAAATAAGAATCCATATTAAGACGCTCGCGCTCGGAGGCTTTCGGCGTAGTCTTTGGAAGGTTGCAATTATTTTTAAGCGCATGCCATTCGATAAGTACTTATGTTTTCAATTTTATTATTATAAATTATATATTTAGTTTTAAAATTGTTTAAATATTTACAATCTTTCAATTGAGTATTAAAGAAAGTACCAAAAGGTTTCTTTGAGATTTTGTATTATATTAATTTAGAGCACATTAGATTTGATATGACTGTCGACCTTAAGTGCATAAATATACACAAATGTTCAAAATAGTAGAAATTTCTTTTGACATTGATTGTGAGACGCGTGCGTTCGTCGTCCACGCCTTCAACGCAGTCTATCGAGTTCCAAACTGAGTCCGCGCGAAACAATATGACACTATGTTTACTCATTATGTTATTCTAAATATACAGTCCCTTATTTTCAATTGTTTATACGATATCCGTCGTGGTCACAAGTATCAGACGTGAAACTGAAGCCGAACATAGTCAATCGCAAACGCGTCCAAGTTACTAATAATCTGTAAATTCATTTCCTACAGTATTTATGTTTATTCTCCATATTATATTTACAATATTCTGTAATAGTATTTTTGTTATTTTGTATTTAAAAAAATAAATTCATGATTTAAAGAAAAAAATTTTTATAAATCATTCGACTCGTCTTTGCATTTTATTTCAAAAAGTATTAAAGTACTTTACTCGAAAATTGCATAGTTTAAGAGTTATGACTTTTTTCCCGAACGCCCATATATGTACTCGACACACTGTCCGTCGGCACGATCTGTCGTGGTTGGGTCCTGGAAATTCGTGGGGTGATCGTGATCCGTGAACCGTGAAATGTCATACAACAGTTTGTTTTCTCTTCCCTCGCAACGTTGTGTAATGTTCTAGTACTCTATTCTCTATTTTTTACATTGAACTTCTTCTTCTGGTGTATTAACTTTTCGACTTAATAACATTATAGATTTCGTTGCTCCGATTTCGCATTACCAACAAGTAATTAGATATTCTCGTAAATATTAGGTAGGATCTTAGCTATACCTGATGAAATTGTTTTAAAAATTTGTTTGGTGCCACTCCCTAGGATTGTGACAATAAGTGAGAAAATGACCTGGAAAAAATTTGGGCCCTATTGGACCACGAGAAACCGGCGAGCATCAAATTTGAAAATATTTTATTTTAGAAAATCGTTTTTCTTCGTTATACATAGTATGTACATCGTAACTATACATATTCATACACCGTTGAATTTGTCTTTTAAAAATCTATAAAAGTATAAAACCAAAATATACTATTATGTGAAAGAAAAAATCAAAATTTTGATATTTGAAAAACAAACTTTTTCAAAATGTTTTTTTCTTTACTACTATATTTGTCTCGGCTGTGTTTCCGTTTACGTCCATTATCAGAATTCGATGAAATTTTGGAAATAGGTTCTTTTTTTACTAAAAGATATTAAAAACGAAAATATTTACAACTATATCCCAGTTATTTACACTTATAATTAATACAGTTAAAAGTAATGAAAATATTATATTAATAATTGGTAATTCACATTTTACTTGGACTGCAGAATACATAACAATGTTAAATTGGCACTCTAGGAGGTATTGACCAAGAGAGAAAGTCCTTTATAAATCCTGTGACAAATTCTCTTTTGTGGCATTAGGATACTGCTTTCTATATTCCATTGCATTTTGTAATATAAACTGTTTCTCCTCTTCATTTTTTGATAATATTTTATTGTATTCCTCCATAAGTTTGACAGGGCCACGTTCAGCACTGTCATTTACAACTTTTAATTGTCGAGTGATGTTCCGTCCAATTTTAATATCGTTGTCATCATCCCACGTAGAAGGAACTTTTTTCCAGAAACACCGTTGGTATTCAAACCCTATCAAGAAAGTTCTTGAACCGTGGAGAAATAAAATATTCTATCCCTTTCTCGATATAGTGTCCCACATTCTTTGCGAGAATTTTGTACCTTTTGGTAGTTTCACCACTGTCCGTTTTGAGATTCATTGCCTCCACCATCTGTATTTTCGTGTGGTTTCCAATTCCACTATCAAAAAAGGCCAACGCTGCAGTTTCTGGCTTCAAATACCATAAATGATTGATCATTTTCTATATTGCAGTGCGACTTATTGTATCATCAACTTGACGATAGTTGTATAAATTCTTTAAAAACTCCAAATCTTGTTGTGGGGCTACTATTGCGTTTGGAACTTGTATCCATGCTTTCAAGTATAAGCTGACAAGAAAAATACAAATATCCCGAATTCCAATGGCCTCTTCGCTGGTCAAGACAAATTCATTTCTGAATAAATATATTTTTAAACGCTATATCGCCTTCGCCATCCATCATGCGTGGTGAAAAGCTCTTGGAGCTCGGAAAGTACAATTTCCCGTAGGATTTCCACCTAAGAAGATAAATATGAGTTCCAGAAATTGACGATAATCTTCTCGCGGTTGCCGCTCTGTTTCCAAAGTTTGTGATGCAAAGTTTAGAATTTCCGTAATATTAGGAGTTGATTGACGGACGAAATTGTCTCCAAATCCTGTCACGTAATTCGTCTTGTTGATACAAGGCCAAACCTGTTGAAATTTATTAAGAAGCGAAATATTTGGAACCGACGATTTTTGTATCTTCTGATCATATGCACTCCGCAAAATTAGTTCGTAAATGTGTTGCCGGCACGGAAAATATAATAAATTTCTTTCGTATTTTTGTTCGAGAAGGATAGATGTACCTTGGAAACGTCCCATATTGGATGATGTTATGTCACAACAAAGTGCTTGCACTTCGTCGCTGATATTCCATTCCTTCACTAATTCATATACTGCAGAGGATTGTTCGTTGCCAGATCCAGATGGAATTGCGGGTACTTCCAAATAAGCGTTTAATACCCCTTCACTCTACAACGCTTGTCCCATTACACTTGAGAATCTTTCCTTTTTAATAATGCCAACAGAACTCGCATTTCAATGCACGTATGAATTAAATATTTCATAAATTGTTATATTGATAAAAATACAACTATTTCATTTATAATTTAAAATCTTCGTTTACATACCTCTATTTACATTTTTTATGCTGCAAGCACAACAAGGCCTACAGGGCTATATGGCCGTTCGAACAAAAATATTGAATATCTCCATTATTTGTCGATATATAAAAAAACTAAAAAAAAAAAATTTGCAGTATACAAGGAAGTGAAGTTTTTCAAGTTTTCAAGGTCATGGATGTTTTTTCTATTAAAAACTGTTTATGCTATGTACAGTCCGCGACACTTGATTAAACGCAGTGATATTTTTCCTGTATTGGTGTCTACTAGACTTCGAATTACTTAATGAAATACTTAATGTAAGAATTTTTTATTTTTTAGAAAATAATACAAATTTTTCCGCGTCACTTGAATAAATTCATGAAAATAGCATCGTAAAAGAATAATATTATACCAACGAATATTGTTTACTAGTATTTTGTTGATCCGCCATTTTTGTTTATAACCGAAAATATTTTATTGGGTAGTGATTTATACAAATTATTGATATAATCAACTGGTATGTTTCTCCATTCTGTCTAAATAGCGTTTGTGAGCTCTTTGAGAATTAAATTGACGATGATTTATATAAACTCGTTTGGTTATGTATCCTCAGACATTTTCTATAATATTAGATCAGGCGACAATGTCGGCCATGTTAAACAAGTTATTTCTTGCCTTTGAAGCCATGTTTTAATTAACTTCGCAGTGTGTATCGGGGCATTGTCGTGCTGAAATATTCACTGATCAGTCTCTAAAGCTTAAAAATTTTAATTTTCATTGCTTTTAATGTCTCCAGGTATTTTTTAGAGTCTTGCTGTGAGACTGTATCATATAAGAAACCTCGGGGGTTTGTGAGTGAAGCGAACAGGGGGCGGCGCGGCGCCCCCTAGTATTTTATATAATTCTACTTTAGCTTCAATATATTAAATTATATCAATGAAAGGTTTTATATATGTAGTTGGTATTCCTTCTCTCACATATTCTACCGTTTATACTGGGTGTCCCAAAAATGTACTTCCTTGAAAGGGGAGGTTTCTGACGTCATTTGAAGTAACTTTTTCCTCTGCGAAAATATTCTCCACGGTTTTGTTAGGGAGTTATTAACAAAAAACACGGACCAATCGAAGTCCCACATAACCTCAGCTCCCCCCGGGGGCCGGGGTATGCGTAATGCATTTCCCCACAAAGAAAAAAAAGAAAAAAAAAAAGACGAACCTGATGCGAAATCGCGTAAACAGGGAGCTGCTAGGATGCGGACAAGTGGGGAGTCACTAGGTTGGATAAATCTTTGTTTGGACTATTGGTTTGGCGCGAGAAAACCTGATGCGAAATCAGGGAGTCGCTAGGATTGTTAGTAGGCCTCGTAACTAGTATAATTTAATTGATACAATCCGAGCGGTAAGATTGTATCGTGTGGCAACATTCAATGACTAGATTAGGATTTTGGTCAATAATTAAGGGTTTAAGGAAATTGCACGATTTACCAAATAACACAAATATATTCTAATAAAGAGTGTGTATGTACAATGGTGGTGTCGCGACTGAATTGAAATAGAAGTGTATGTATTATTACCTAAGATGCTCGGTGTTGACGCACTGGCAATGCGGGGCCAGATAGTACTAGTAATGACAAATAGACTTTAAACCAAACTCGCGGAGTCTGTAAGGTTAACTTTGATGGAATGGGAACTTTAGCCCGATCTCACTGGACGTGGATTCTAACGACTGCAACACGACGTGACACTACTCGTGTCCAGACTAGTACTAACCAGCGCAACGAGAGTAAAAATGCAAGGGTTTATATACCCCAAAAACGGGAGGAGTAGTCTGATTTTAATCTGCAGTTACATGGGACTGCACTCTCGTTTTTTGTGGTTTTCCATTAAATTGGGCCAGAGCTCGATCATCGTCAAGAGGGTAGATTTTAGAAGGGCCTGTTATCTAGGACGTCTCCTGCCAGAGACGCTCTTGAAGAGATTCCCGTGAGAAAGGCAAAGGAACCTCTTCTCATACCGTAACACAACTACAGATTTTTTTATACTAACGAAACGTTTGTATAAATCGTTATTTCATAAAATTAATTATGTTTCAATGAAGTTGAAACGTTTTCTTTGTAATTTAATTTGCACGAACTCTTTTCTCATTTTTCACAGAAGGCAATATGTACTTGATTGCAACTTAAGTGATACTTAACACCTTTATCAAAAGATAAGATAAATCTATTAATTTAATAATGGTGCACAGATTAAATAGAAAAGTAAAGCTGATATTATCTAAGAAGAGAGGACGTATAAAAATGGAGAATAAAGAAGAAGGTCTTTAGAATGAATGATAGCAGCACATCAATCGGCAAACAAGATATTAATTACCAGAACACCAAGTGTTTCATAGAAACCAGTTTCCTCGCGTACATACAAAATGCAAAGACGATTGAAACGATCAATTCTGTCGTATCGGCTGTTAACTTAAATTGTCACAATAAAATGGCTTTTTAACGAGGTAATCAATATCGATGGCGGGGCTTTCGTTTCGGACACTCTCGATTCGCTTTTGATTTCCTATATACAGGGTGTCCCAAAATGTCTTCAACTCCCGGTAATGGGCGGTTCCTGAGGTCATTTGAAGCGCCATTTTCCTTTTGCAAAATGTTGTCCGAGGCTTCGTTTGGGAGTTATTAACCAAAAACACGGACCAACCAGAGCGCGAGCTAGACCCGCGATGGCTGGCATCGTGTGGCGCGCCAGGGGTCACTAGTTGGAAGAGCGTAGCGGTGCGCCGCGACAATGCATCGAACAAGAGAAGGAGTAGAAATTGAACGTATGGAATTAAAAACTCACTCGTTCAGCCGTAAATCCACTTGCTGCTTCGAAATTTGTGTTACTGGGCCACTCGATGACGAACTGCATAGCTGGCTTCAGGTATACGGCATTGTCCCGACCGGTAAGGGACGTACGGTCAGGTCAACGAACTGCATAGCAGGTGGTAAAACGACAACCTGAGGGATGTGCGGTCAAGGAAACGATCCGAGCTTTCACCTTCAATTTCCAAACGATAAATAAATCGTATGTTTGTTTCATACAGATGCCATGAAATTTTTCTACACTCACGATCCCTGTTCACTTTTTTCAACTCATAGCTATGCACTAATAATAATTGCAATATCACTTGTAGTGCAGCACAAATCGCAGTAATGAAGTAATGCGATCAGTAGACTGCGGATGTCATGCATTTGTAGAAAAAACGAATAGGTGCATTTTAAAACAGTAAAGAGATTAAAATAATTTAAAAACACCAATGTAATATTTTCAATTTAATCAAATTATTACGGTAAAAATCAAATATCCATCTGGCTCCTGTCTCTTGCAATAGCAGCAGCCAACTTTCATTTTGCATAAAAATCCGCAGCCTAGTGATTAGTTTAAATAGTACTACTAAAAACACACATTTTAGCAACTGTGAACTTAGAATTGACAAGTCTTCGGAGATGATCTCTCTCCCGCGGCTCGAACGACACTGTTTTTACCCAAGATTTTTCTGAAAATTTTAGGGAGGATATTATGCGTGTCGAAAATGCACTCTATGTAGCGCGCGTACGAAAACGGCGGGGTGGACAGACGAAAAAAACAGGATACTAGAGGGACTGCTGTAAGACTAGAATTTATGGCAATCACATGTTTCGGTTTTCCTGCAGATTGGTACGCATAGTTGATGGGTAACTGTTCGAAAACGTAGTCCGTCCTTTTACCCAGCAAGAGGTAGAAATGTCAGGTCCAAAGTTGTCTGCTGCTATTACGAGGGACAGGAGCCAGACGGATATTCGATTTTTACTTTAATCATTTGATCAAGTTGAAAATAATACATTGGTGTTTTTAAATTATTTTAATCTTTCTACTGTTTTAAAATGCACTTACTCATTTTTGCTACAAATGCATGACATCCGCAGTCTACTGATCGCATTACCTCATTATTGTGATTTGTGCTGCAATACAAGTGATATTGAAATTGTCATTAGTGCATAGCTATGTGTTGACAAATTTGAACAGTGATCGTGAGTGTGGAAAAATTTAATGGCATCTGTATGAAACAAATATACGATTTATTTATCGTTTGGAAAGTGAAGGTGAAAGCCCGGATCGTTTACTTGACCGCAGATCCTTTGGGCTGTCGTTTTATCACCAGCTGTGCAGTTCGTTGACCTGACCGTACGTCCCTTACCGTTCGGGACAATGCCGTATGCCTGAAGCCAGCTATGCAGTTCGTCACCGATCGGCCCAGTGACACAAATTTCGAAGCAGCAAGTGGATTTACGGCTGAATAAGTCAGTTTTTAATTCCATACGTTCAATTTCTACTCCTTCTCTTGTTCGTTGCCTCGTCGCGGCGCACCGCTAACTCTCTTGCGAGTAGATACTCCTGGCGCGTCACACCAAGCCAGCCGTCGTGGGTCTAGCTCGCGCTCTGATTGGTCAGTGTTTTTCGTTAATAACTCCCAAACGAAGTCTCGGACAACATTTTGCAAAAGGAAAATGGCGCTTCAAATGACCTTAGGAACCGCTCATTTCCGGGAGTTGAAGACATTTTGGGACACCCTGTAGATATGAAAAGTAAAAAAAATGTTCAGATTCCAGTTTATCAATGGTAAAGGTCTTATAAAGAGAACTACGTTTCTGAAAGTACTCTAAAATGAACCGTTTTGCAATAAGTTATCTATCGTATGAATAAATATTCTTGAACCATACAACTAATGTTTTCGCAAACAGTATAACCGCAATAACTACAGAGTTTCGAAATTTTTACTTCTGTACTACTTCGATTCAAATTTCTGTTACTTGTACATTTTTGCAAATTGTACTTTCATATTTTCAAGGCTCGTCCCAAAAATTGTAAGTATTGGAAGAATAAAAAAAAATTTCGATTTTTTCAATCAGTCACATTGGTTTCCGCCTTGAACAGGTTTGCCTGAAAATTATATGTTAAAGACACTAACCTTAAAAAAACACCTTGCTTTGTAATATCACAAAATAATATTATAAGATGACGCGTTGTTGTATTGTACATTAATAATATTTCCCAATGATAACACATTCTGGGATAATATGTTACTCGGAATTACCCGTAACTTCGTCTGATCAGCTACATTGTCTAACAACACAATATGGCAATGGTTATAAAAGCAATCACTCGCCTTCCCTTCACCCGAACTTCTATTTCGTAACGACGAAATTTTAGCAGAGAACTATGTTGTTTCGTTACAGAGTCCTCCCTAACTTTCGACTGCTTTGACTCGAAACCACAAAAAATTTAAATTGAATACTGCCCCGTCCGGTGCAAAATATTGCTCGGTGATCCGTGAAGCGGAAACACGTTAACTGAAATTACACGTTGTCGCTCATAGTTTTACATAATCGAGGAATACTAAATTGTTATCAATTTATGCATTACTTTCCGCCTGCGTTACTTCCCAGCCATATGCTTAGAATCGAGCCATTTACCAATTACTACGTATCCATTACTGAGGATTAAAATTCGAACTATATGAGCGTACGGAAACAAACTACGTATCTAGCATTAATTTAAATAAATCCTGACTACAGTCACAAATCTTTTTCTTATTTATTACATTTCAAATGAATAAAGCTATCATTAATTTTAACACCGTAGTATAATATGAGACAAATAACTGAATACATTATTTTAATAAATATTTGGGTAATATTTATCTTTAGAACCCAGATAGCACGCGACGAGACGACTTAAAAACGTCTTGTTTACGTACATTTTAGGTCTGTACGTCTTACGTCCTGAATAGACGTTTTTAAAAGACGTCGTTTGAACGACTGATGTAAGTTGTCTTTTTAGAGACGTCGTTTGAACGTTTGAAGTAAGACACGTTTTAACGTCTGAAATACTTGGAATGATAATAAAAAAAAATAAAAAACTCACTTTTTTTAACTTTCTCATCTGACCCTATTTATAAAATTTCATCAAAATCAGTATTGACGTTTTTATGAGTTACAAACAATTAAAGGTTGCGAAGATCGCAGTTTTTTCACGATTTCTGACACTTTCGACCGATAGCTGCAGTTTGTTTTCAAAAATTGCAATTGTGGAGTGACAAAAGACGACTAGGCTCAGATTAAAATGTTAAGAAACATGAGTTTTTTTCTTTTCTTGTCACTCCAACTAATTTCAATTTTTTAAAACAATTTTTTATCCATTGTTTGTAGAATTTTTTTTTTAATTTTTATGTTTGCGGCGTCGCAGTTAAAAAAAAATAAAAACCGATTTTCTTACGTTTTCTGCGCGGAAAACTGAGCTAACCTTGAAATTGTTACGTTTTATTTCTTCTATAAGTCTATTAGGCACTGATGAGCCTTCAACAGTTCACAGGAAAAATTAAAAAATGAAATCAACGTGATTAGTATTCCACTGCGTCAATGCATTACATCTGAAAGTACTAACCTCATTTCCAACAGCCCGGTTGGGTCAGCGCGTTAGGTGTTAGACTGTGGATGTGCTTTTATATTAGGTTAGCGCCCGTATACGCCTACTTTTTTTCAGTAAAAGACGTTTTTTACACGTTTTTTTAGACGTCTGACAGATGTCTTAAAGACGTCCAAAAGACGTCTTAAAGACGACGTACAGTTTTGTAACATAAGACGTTCAGACAAAGTTCGGAGGCCGTTCTGAAGACGTTCGTAGGATATTCAAGATGTCTTTGTGCTATTTGAGTCGGTTTGCCATCTTCTTGTGTGGGCCGAGAGTATTTATAGGTCCAATAAAGTTGTCCGACAGACCATAAAGATGTCGGCCGAGCAGCGATATCTTTTGTTGCAAAACGATAAAATATGATATAGTAAGTGATGTCGAGGTGATAACTACAAAAGAAGAAGAGGGGATAGAAATTTCATATTCTCAAAACGAAAACAGGTGCCGCTTCTCGAGACGACTTATTTTCTATGATTCAAACAAAGTTCAAATTTTAATTTATCATTAAATATGCTGTTTTTGTAAAAGTCTACCAATTTATGTTATTTTTGTGAGGACTGCGTTTGGTAATGAATCGTTACTTTCTTGATACTCGACCTTTCATTCACACATAAAGCCTCGTACAGACCTGAACATTTCGGCGAATATTGCGTCGAACGACGAACCGAACGGCGAACGGAGCTCAAAGTCGACATTAATTTCGGCGAACCGAACGACAAACTGAATAGCTAACGGAACGGCGCGGCGCGGCGCACAGTGGTCCACGCGCTCAATCTAGTTGTTCATTACTATTTTAGCACTATTTGAAAGTTGAAAGGTATAATAATATATGTTGCTGGATTCGTTTTGATATCAGCTACAATATTATGAAGTCAAAAATACATATTGACTTTTAAAAATTCAAGGTGACTTTAATTATTTATGCATTAAAAATTTCTTTTATAATTTTTTGGATTGAAATTTGTAGACTGCTGAATGTTGATTAAGTTTTGTTAAAAACATTTTTTTCTCAGATTATCGGAAGTGTTTGATAAATCAGGTTCAAGTTTTAAGTAAACACAATAATCAATCATTTTTGAAGTAATGGATTTTATAAACATAATTAAAAATATTTTATTTAAAACTGTGCAAAAAAACAAAATTAATTATAAAAAACAAAAATATAATTTTTATAAACAAAAATAACAATTGACATTACATCAAACATTATTACAAATAATAATAATTATTATTATTCATTACCTACGAACGAATCCCAAAGGATTTTTCGGAAAAATTAAAATTGTTTTAAAAAAATGCAACGTTTACATAGTAAGGTATTTTTCAAAAATTAAAAAAAATTAAAAGTGAATACTTTAAAATTGACGAAATTAAAATTATTTGAAGTCAACGCTGCCCCGCGTTATACACTATTATACAGCCTTGAACGGCCGCACACACTGGGCTGGATCAAGAAATTTGGTGACACTTTACTGTAACTCTTTAACCATAATTATGAGATATCGGGATGAGCACTAAAATTAATTTTAAAAATGATTACAAAAAATATATGTAGGAATCGAAGCGGTTCATGGCAACATGCGAACAAACGCCATACGCGACAAGCGAACGTAGAGAACAAACACGAGACGAAACAAATGCAAAACGCAACACCAGAGCAACGTTCGAAAGAACGAACGAGACGACAGTCTTTCGCCGATGATCGAACTGTGTGGTTCGAATCCATTGTACACGCATTCAACCTCTTGTTAATACTTATTAAATTTATTTTATACGATTAAAAGCAGAGTTAGACCGTTACCCAGTCCCAACTCTACATACACAGGGTGGTCCGTTTAAATAAGAACACCTAAATATCCCTTCAGGTTATTGTGATGCAAAAATTATTTGTTACGTAATGTGCATGGTATCAATGGACCAAATATTTGGCACGAATATTTTTTTCCGAGGGTCATTTTTTTCGGAGTTGTCAAGGTCATCGATGTTTTTTGGTACATAACTACATTTTTTTTTATTGCATCGTGTAACTGATGGAAAAATACATTCAGATATGTATAATAACATGACCTTGAAATGATCGTGATCCTCGAAAATTAAAGTTTTACCTAGAACTGTACTATTTACTGATGAAGCATCTTTCACCAACCATGGACAGCTAAATCTAAGAAACATGCATTATTGGTCAACTGACAATCCACACTGGCTAAGATTAGTGGATAAACAAAGACCGTGGAGTGTAAATGTCTGGTGTGGCATATTAAATAATCAAATAATTGGTCCTTATTTCATAAACGGTACTTTAAATGGAGAAAAGTATGCAACATTCTTGCAAAATGAGCTACAAATGCTTGTTCATGATGTACCACTAGATATCCGTTTAAGAATGTGGTAGCCGCGTGACGGTTGTCCGGCTCATTCTACACGCCTTGTCAAACAAATTTTGGATTAAAAATTTCAAAATCGATGGATTGGTCGTACCGGAGTTCTAGGATGGCCACCGCGGTCACTAGACCTCACACCAATGCACTTTTTTTGTGGGGAAAATTGAAACAAACAGTTTATAATGAACGACCAACTACACCAGAGGATATGAAGAACCGAATAATTAGAGCTTGTGCTGATATTAATTCCGAAACAATTGAAAGATCTGTACAGTCGGTCATTGCACGTTTCAGAAAATGTATCAACATAGAAGGACACCATTTTGAACATCTCTGATGATAACTTAAGAGAACGTGAGTGTTGTTTTAACAGTTAACACATACACACATCTGTTGATCGATATTCTTAGTGTGATAAAAAATATTTTTTTCGCATTCGTAGGTTCAGGAGTCGTGGCCGAAGATATTCGACATCAGTTCTAGGTATAACTTTAATTTTCGAGGATCAAGGTCATTTCAAGGTCATGTTATTATACATATCTGAATGTATTTTTCCATCAGTTACACGATGCAATAAAAAAAAATGTAGTTATGTACCAAAAAACATCGATGACCTTGACAACTCCGAAAAAAATATTCGTGGCAAATATTTGGTCCACTGACACCATGCACATTACGTAACAAATAATTTTTGCATCACAATAACCTGAAGAGATATTTAGGTGTTTTTATTTAAACGGACCACCCTGTGTATTTGTAACCGATATCACGGTCCAAAAAATTTCAACTTTTTTTGGTAGTTTCGATTCTCACTATGCAATTCTTATAGAGTTTTTTGCGCTGATTCCGAATCTGTCCTTAATTTTTCTCCTAGACGCACAGTGTTTGAGAAATTTGAGTTTGAAAAAAAGACATTTTTAGACTTTAAACAAATATTGTGATGTTATTATAAAAGATATTGAATTGATCTTTACAGCAAAAGATTCCTTAGACTTCCCCGAATGCAACGATATCTAATATTAATACATTATGATTGTTTAAACATGTTTAAACGATCATTAAAGTCGGAGAGACACCACTTTTGCACCAATTTTTGACGATATTTTTGAGTTTATCTCAAAAAATAAGGGTCCAGCGGAAAATCGAACTATACTATGCGATAGAGCAGACTTTTATCTTGAGAAACCACCCTTTCAAGTTTGCAACGTCTACGTTTTTTCGAACCAGAAAGCAAAATATCTTCGTCCGACATGAGTTGCCGCCAGTGGCGCTCGAGACTGGATACGGCGCGGCGCAGTGACAGAATACGTACAGAGCGGTCAACGATCGTTATAGTGGTGAGCGCCACTGGCGGCAACTCATGTCGGACGAAGATATTTTGCTTTCTGGTTCGAAAAAAACGTTGACATTGCAAACTTGAAAGGTTAGTTTCTCAAGATAAAAGTCTGCTCTATCGCGTGGTATAGTTCGATTTTCCGCTGGACCCTTATTTTTTGAGATAAATTCAAAAATATCGTCAAAAAGTGGTGCAAAAGTAGTGTCTCTCCGTCTTTAATGATCGTTTAAACATGTTTAAACAATCATAATGTGTTAATATTGGATATCGTTACATTCGGGAAAGTCTAAGGAATCTTTTGCTGTAAAGATCAATTCAATATCTTTTATAATAACATCACAATATGTGTTTAAAGTCTAAAAATGTCTTTTCTTCAAACTCAAATTTCTCAAACACTGTGCGTCTAGGAGAAAAATTAAGGACAGATTCGGAATCAGCGCAAAAAACTCTATAAGAATTGCATAGTGAGAATCGAAAACCTTTTTGGCTGTTGAACAGTGTAATTATCAGTAGATAGGAATAATTTTTCAATGAAGTTTAGCACGTTCGCATATTCGCCTTTTTTTGTGATATATATATATCAACTGATAACTAAAGGAACTAGCGAACTCCTTCGGAAAACACTTTGTGATGTCGATCACGATGCAATATCCTGAACAGACCTTGCGGATACCGTTCCGAATCGTGGAGCCTTGTGATTTCTCGTTTAAATAGACGCCGAAGATCGCCTCCGGCACCTTGTACTACACGTAACTCGCCATGTTTTAAGAATATCACATTTGTTAGAGTTAGTGGAAACTCGTTGACGTCAAGGCTCTTCGCGACGATAAAAACAGAAGAAATTCTCTGACCAACAGAATGCAAAACTACTTTTTCATAGACCGAATCTGCAAAGTAGGTGCTACAATAAAAATCATTCATTTTCTGTGTTGAAAGGCTTTTCTAATTAGAAAGTAACTGGATTTTGAAAATATTCTATTAAACTTCTTCATTTTTAATAATATCTACAATTGAGGTTTATAAATTTTTACAAACTTCCTCATAGGAGTTCTATATTTAGTATCCTACGTTTCTAGTAGCACATTTCTTACGTAAATGTAATCGTCACTTGGCCTCAAGTTTCGAAATATACATATGTAGATACAGAAAAATATGTTTACTACTGTATGTATTCAATACAATGCAAATTTTATGCATCTGCGACAAAAATGCATAGAACAAATTTTAATAATTTAAAAATACCGACATAATTTTGAACTTCCTCAAACGATAAAGGAAACAAATTTCTACTTCGCAATTGTTGCAGACGTAGTTAAGTGATTCCTACAATCTAGCTAACCCAGAACTAATTTAAATATAACCTTGATCTTCCTGTTATAGGGAATTACTTTTTTCGATTTACACAATTTTATTATCACCTCTGAACTTTGCAAAGCTTTCTCTCTAGCCACAAAACGCATAGTCAGATCTGACAATGAAATATATGTAGGTCTCGACAATTCACGGAGAGCTACTAAAAGTCATGTTTGTGTACACGCTCTCTTGCAAATATTTTGGAAACTAAATTCGTATGATGGTAATATTTATACGAACAAGTAGTTTAGAACGATGACAACATATTTCACACTCATTCAAATTGGTGAGATGTGCTCCTTGCTACATGAGTACTATACAGGGTCCCAAAAATGTTGTACTTCCATGAAAAGGTTGATTCCGGAGGCCATTTGAAATAACGTTTTTCTTTGCAAAAATGTTTTCCGCGGCTTTGTTAAGGAGTTATTGATGAAAAACGTGGGCCAATCAGAGCGCGGTTACAGCGGACGGATTTCAGCTCGGCCAATACCAACGCCAGGCCCAGTGTGGCTCGCTGTAGACCCGCTCTGATTGATAATATGTTTTTCGTTAATAACTCCATAACAAAACCGCGAAGAACATTTTCGCAAAGGAAAAAGTTACTTCAACTCACCTCAGATACCTCCCCTTTCAAGGAAGTACAACATTTTTGGGACACCCTGTATGTATAGTAAGTTGCTGTTTTGCGGGTGATTTGACACGGGTGATTTGACACGCGTGATTCATTAGAGCTCTCCGAGTTTTATCGCAGACTTTCCAACAGCTGTCGCTGCAACAATCGCCTTACAAACATAGTGTATAAATTTTCATGTTTCTCAGTAAATATTTTTTAGAATAGTACAATTTTTAATATATTCCTCGATTGCTATGACGGAAGAAAGTTTTGTTTGAATTTTGCAATCTTTTGCATCTTTGAGCAAAGCATTAACCGTGGCCCCCACAAAGTGTACCGACGAAACACATCCTACAAAAAGCTATGCAAACCATAGTTGAGCTGAAGAAAGAAGTGTTTCATAATGAGCAGGAGAGTTCAGTATGCCAGAAACTACGTTGAAGAGCATCATACTAGAAAAAAGATAAGTAAACAACACTGGACAAGTTCTTTGCTGATGAATCATTTGGATGGTCGAGTGCTATTGAATCTTTGGGAAAAAGATAAGAGACATCCACCTCAAGAGAAGATGTTACCGAATACATTAATAGACATCGATTCTCCATCGAAACAATAATTTAGTCTTTATCTTGACTGTCTGTCTGATTTCCGATTCAGATCCAATTAATTCCCGTTTCATCAATTCTCGTTGAAAAAGTTGATTCGATATTCATTCAGGCTTCGGGAACGGAATAATGATGAATACAGAGATTCCACTGTGCATTAGGGTGGACCTTATTTACGACCTTCGAATTTTTCGGGACCCCCTAGGATTGTGACACTGGCTAAAAAAATAATCTATGCAAAATTTTAGATCGATCGAACACCGGGAAAACGTGCCGCATCGACCTTGAAAATTTTTTATTTTTGAAACTTGGTTTTCTCCATTATAGTACATCGTAAATATACATTTCCATATGTCGCTGACTTTGCCTTTCTATGCACTATAACTATATGCGAATAAAGTACAAGATTTTAAATAAAAATTGTTTCTTTAGTATTATATTTGCTTCGTCGAACAATACAACTTTTGATTGACTAATTTTTTAATTTTTTATAACTAATAACTAATTCCTTCACCAAGATTACAGTTTCATAAGTAGTAAATGTTACTATTAGTTCCTACAGGCAGAATAATTTGTAAGAGTATTAGAAGAATAGGGATTAACAGACATAGTACAAGCCCTTTGTTGTGACAGCACATCCACAAATACAGGACGTTACCAAGAAGCCTGCGTCTTTCTCGAACAAAAATTACAGAGAGAAGTATTATATTTGTTTTGCACACATCATATATACAAGATTATTCTGCAAAGTATTTTCTCGGAGAAAATGTTGAAGTCTTCTGGTTCAAATGTTTTACTTTTTAGAAAATTTCAGGATGCTTGGCCAACAATAGACAAATTGAATTTTATACGCGTGACTGGAACCGAATATATCCGCCAAACAATTCACGAAATAGAAGTTCAAGAAATAATCCAATTTTCTATGGATACTTTGCAGAAAGAACGATAACCAAGAGAAGACAATAAGAAATTTTTGGAGTTAATAATTATTTTCTTGGATGGAGTTGTCCTAGGAAATACAAGGATCCATCACCCAGGAGCTTTCCAACTCGCTCGATGGATCGCGAAAGCTTTATATTGTTTGAAAATATATTTATTTAAATATAAATTCAGTCTAACTAATGAAGAAGAAATTGGAATTCGTAATGTATGGATTTTTCTTGTTACTGTTTATCTAAAGGCGTGGATACGAGCTCCAGTAGCAATAGAAACTCCATGTCGAGATTTAGAATTTTAATAAATACTGTATGCATATTAGGGTGGACCTTATTTTTCAACAATGAAATTTTGGGCACGCCCCGCCCCCCCTGATTATTGTTCCATTTCATGAAAAAATGATATATCCAAAGTTTTAGATCAATCGGACGTCGGAAAGACGTGCCACATCGAGCGCTAAGTGTTGAAATAGAAATAACTGCGCGCTAAATGTGAAGAGTATACTGAGAGGAGAAGATTCAAGTTAAATATTTTATACCTCCAAAAATATCATACTTCCTAACATTCACCCAAGTATAAGTGTACTTTGTATTAGCCTGTCTAATTTCTGTCCGCCACCTTCCCGCTAACAAGTCCGTTTTCGCGAAACGTAATACCGGTGAGAACGACGCGTTCCAATTGGAGTAATAACTTTAATTCGCCCATCCCAAATCAGATGAATGCCGAAGGCAATTGACATTATCAAGGGATGAAGAAAATTAAATACGTCAGATTTGCATTTTTATCAGTAAATTGTATTTATAAGCATGGATCCAATCTCCAATTACTGCAGAGGCTTCAAGACAAGACAATGAGTTTTTAAAAATTCTATACGCGTATAGTGCCATCAATGACCAAGTAATTCGCGTAGCACTATGAAAATTTTGTAATCATTTGTGGTATTTAACACCCGGATCTGTAGCGCTAGCCTTTTCTCACCCCAATATTCTGTATCATATAAAAAGAAAATGGTTGTAGCTTTAAATACCGTTAATGGTGATGATCTAAACAGGTTAGTAGTTAATTCAAATAATGTAAATGAGTACGTTGGTAGCAACATTGCAGCCTATATTTCTAAAAAAACTTTAAATTTTTCTAAAAGATTTTCAATTTCTTAGATTTTATAAATAAGAAGCCCTCAGACTGACAAAGTAATCCCACTTATAACGGAGGCTTAAATATAGTACCTTAAATATAGTTAATTAATATTATCGCAGAACGAGAAGTCAAACTTACGCAAGAATTTAACGATGTACTACCGCGAAATGAAGAAGAAAAACAATTTACAACGCAAACTGTATCAGACTACAGAAAGCGTTATCCAGACGCAAAAAGACAAGATTAATGAAAAATTTGTAAAATATCGGTAAATATTTACTTTAGGGGAGACATCTCCGATGACCTTGACATATGTTGTCAAGGACAACATTCTGAACAACTTTTGTCATTACAATTACCCGGCGCTCGGTCTTAGTTTTTAGCGAAAATAGAGTGATTGGAGTAGATTTCATTGGGATGGATGGAATGTATGATACATGGTTATCGTACAATTAACAATTTCAGATATTAATTAGTTTTCGAGATATTCACAATTCCGTCAGCGTGGTCGGGCCGGCCTGACTGCCGGCCCTCTCCGCCCCCTTCACGACCTAGTTAGTTAGTTAGTTAGTAATGGTTTTGCCGAGGAGTCGTCGAATCGGTCGCGCTCACTTCCTTAAGGCACACCGATCTTTCATCACGGTTTCACAACGGCGCTTCCGGCCTCGGCCCTTTATCGGGTTGCAGGTTTGCCACTTTTCGGTCGAGGCTCTGTTTTATATGGCCCGGGCCTCTTTCAGATATAACGTCGACCTACTAATTGTAAGTGGGATGGTCATCATCGATGAGACGGCCATTCTACCTAACTGAGAGAGTTTTTGAGCTTTTTAGGGCTAAGAGTGTACGTCGGACCGTCTCACCTTCAGACCCGCAGGGTGTCTCGCCTGCCCGTATTTTGACTCCCCCAGCATTCATCGTAACTACTATATGTTGATAGCGTCGAGTTGTTAAATTCCCGTCCCTATTCTTTTTCCAGATATTCCGGAAATTCACCCTCTCCCACCCTTGGATGCTACTCCAATCCTGATCTGTGATTCTAGGGGT
The DNA here is from genome assembly GCA_916610255.1 of Lasioglossum lativentre. Classification (NCBI taxonomy): domain Eukaryota; kingdom Metazoa; phylum Arthropoda; class Insecta; order Hymenoptera; family Halictidae; genus Lasioglossum; species Lasioglossum lativentre. Next base: position 26,572,973 of record OU744359.1, on the reverse strand, counting down.
CAAAGTAAGGGACCGCGAAATGTTATACATTGGGAGGAAGGTAAAGCAAGTCCACAGCTTCGGGCCAACTTGATCGAAATTATGGCGTAGCCAAAATATCAATTCCATCGCCGTTCACTGCCGAGTCTAATCCGCGTGGGGTTAAGGGGGCTCGTACACCGATTTCGCCTAAATTCTTTATCTTGTTTCAGATGCGGAATATTGGCTACATCGCGTTCTCCCCCGTTGTGGTGTGCTCGACGTGTCTCTAGTAGTTACGACTGATTATTTTAGGATGTCACCGTCATCCTCAGCTTCCGGTCGACGTTCGACTTTAAACATTCGAGCGTCCAACCTTCCGCCTTTAAGGTTTATTTCCCGTTTTATTTCTTGGTTTCTGCTTATTATTGTTTGACGCAGACCGTGTGCCAAGGGGTGAACTCTCGCTCTGTCCCTTTATTCTAATTCTTTCGATTACCCTTGTTTTAGGGCGGTGTTCCTGGACTCCAGTTTTTCTCATCGTTTTGATCAACTCTAGGCCGCGTCGTTTCAACCGTGAGTGCGGACGCGTTGCCGGTCCGGTTTACGCGATCGCGAGCTAGCTTCTCAGCACTTCGAAAAACCATGTTAGTTGCTCTCGTTTCTGGTAGTTTGTTCTACCGCTTGCTTGTTGTTTTTGCCTTTTCGATATTCTGTTATCGAGGAGATTTTTGTTTTCTTGGACTCTGGCTTGTCTTAGAGTCCGATTTAGGTTTTTTATTTCCTGTTTGGTTTTGAGCTTTCCTCGACGGTAGATGGCAGGTTCGTTTTCATTTTCGATTTTGCCTTTCTAGCCGGCTTCGAAAGCTTTTAATCCCGTTGTCGACGAGGTGGCAGGTTCTTATTTCGTTTCCTTCACGACCTAACCCAGACCTCACTCTGTTCGCATGATCTTTGCATTATAGTTGTCATCCAGAATTTGAAATAGTACTGGAAAAATAATGCAAACAGAGTGAGGTCTGGGTTAGATCGTGGAGGGGGCGGAGAGGCCGGCAGTCAGGCCGACCCGACCTCACTATATTGGAAAAGGAAAAAGTTGTTCAAAATGTCGAAATCTATAACATATTTAAATTTGTTGAATATCTATGTGAAAATATATCAATGAAAATCCGAAAAATTCTAACGAAGTTTTTTGCAATTATCTCGAAAACTAAGACCGAGCGCCGGGTAGTTATCATGACAAAAGTTGTTTAGAATGTTGTCCTTGACAACATATGTCAAGGTTAAGGTCATCAGAGATGCCTCCCCTAAAGTAAATATTTACCAAAATATCTTTAGAAGTGTTGCCTTCTATATATTAATAAGTATTTAAACTCAATAGCTCTATCTTCTTTTCTTTGCTTTTATATTTATATGGTGTAATATTTACCACATCCAGTTAAAAATATGATACTCTGATTAAATATAACATATTTATGTCGAAGATTAATTTCTCTACTAACAACAGAATTTGTACTTTCAATAAAATACGTAAAATGTAACATATATATTTACAAAAATATGATAATTAGTTAATTGTTAACGTTAGTAAATATTACATTTTGGTACTATTATAATCAATATTTTGACAAAAGAAGAACGTTTAGTCATAATCAAAAATCTTTCCTTCAAATATTCCCATTCGTATAATGTTTTTCGCAATTTCAATGTGGCATGTCTTCCCCTAATCCGATCAACTTTATCTTTTGCAGGAATTATTTTCTTACCCAATGGTGCAATTTTTGGGGCGGGGGCGTGAAAAAATTCTCGCAAAAAAAATTTCACCAGATATAGCTAAGGTCCACCCTAATGCATATGACTATATTGGTGAAAAAATAAGCAACGTATTAATAAAAAATTTTGTACCCGTTTAGGGGTAAACCCGTCTAGTGAGGGAAGGAGCACGAAACTGCAAATGGTAGATACGCTGAATATTGAGACAGAAGAACCTGATAGAAGTTTTAAAATTACTCCGTATATTACAGTAACAAAAATATTGATTATTTCATTTCTCAACATACAACAAAATTCTTTGAAACATTTTCAATTCCCACAGAGTTTATAAAAAAAGATCCAGGTTTATGGAAAGATGAGGACGATTTTAGATATGGGTTAAGGGGCTGTGCGCACCCAACTACCACCACCACCCTTACCACTCACACATCGATAGATCCGCATATACGTATACGAAATGCAAGGGTTTACGGCAAAAGAAACTGACGCCTCAATATTGCAATTAGAAGTTCAGACCCGGTCGATTATGTTTCCTAAGAGTCCTGGCCAGTAAATCCTTGCATTTCGTATACGTATATGCGGATCTATCGATGTGTGAGTGGTAAGGGTGGTGGTGGTAGTTGGGTGCGCACAGCCCCTTAAGCATCGTCCAAGATTTAAAAGTAGTAAACGACCCAGCTCAATGTGGTGTTGAACTTATACAAAGAATATAATCAAATATTAACAAAAGATGAGGAAGAAAAACAATACATATTACAAATTGTCCCCGAGAATAGAAGACAGTTTCCTGATGTCAAAAAAACAAACATTAGCAAAAGATCAAAAAATGAAACTTATACAAGAATACCATGTGGGTTCATTTATGTAAGGCCACCTAAATATCTTTTCAGGTTATTGTGATGCAAAAACTATTTTTTACGTAATGTGCACGGTGTCAATGGAGCCTCCTAGAAGTTAGCCCCCACTTCTATAATTACGTAATTTCAACAGTTGTGCTGAATTGTGCTAGGTTTGTGCTACATTATGCTCGAATATTAAAACTGCAATATCAAAAATGCGATAATAAATAGAGAAAAACGATTGTTAGAGCAGCCCCCACTTTTAATTTTTTGCAATATTCTCTATTGTGCTAAATTGTGTTAGGTTGTGCTAACATTATACTAAAGTATTACTTCAAAAAAATAACAAAGTGAAATGTTATGGTTAATAATAGTTTTGAACATGTGCAAGTGACGTTTAAGATAGTATCAGTTATACAAATGGCATATAATTGCATATCTGAGTTGTGCTAGCCCAGCACAAGTAAGCACAAGTCAGCACAATTGCCGATTTCCCCAGAACAACGATATCAAGGGCACCACTTTTAATTTTTTGAAATTTTCTCTATTTACTTATTCTCTTTACAAGGTAATTTTTTTCAAAGTTATCAAGGTCATCGGTATTTTTTGATATCTAACTGCATTTTTTTTTATTGCATCGTGTACATGACCTTCAAATGACCTTGATCTTCGAAAATTAAAATGAACACTCCGGAAAAAATAACATTTGCAAAGAATTCATATTGTGACACCATTTATATTACATTGAAAACATTTGTTATGACATCACAAATAAAGGAGATATTTAAGTGGTTACATATAGATGGCCACATTTAGGTGAACCACCCTGTACAATCAAATATTAACATAAAATGAGGAAGAAAATACATATTCCAAATTGTCGTCGAAAATAGAAAACAGTTTTCTGATGTAAAAAAGATACTTCAAATATTTTAACGAACCTTTTGAAAGGATATTTTAAAATCATTAAGATGCTTTCATTTTTGTCTCCTCTAAATATTTTTTGAACATAAATATGTAGTATATATATTATTTTTTATAATTTATTTATACCGGTCGCATCAACATCAAGGTCATTAGCGACCACTAAATTTTATACATGTAATTACATATTTGAAAAATATCTAGGTACAGTTACTGCTATAATTACATATGTTATATGTATTTTGTATACGTAAATAATAGTAAATATCTCTGTAAATATTGTAAATATCTTTGAAAATTCTGTAAATACCTTTGTAATTAATAAATGTATGAAAAAATGAGACAAACAAAAGATGAATTGTTCGACGAAATAAATAGAATGCTAAAGAAGCAATTTTTTTAAAAATCCGATTTTCGAAATTCCAAAGTTGCGGATATTGTTTTACGATGACCTTGTATTTTATTTACATATAGTTATAGAGCATGAAAAAAGAAATCTAACGATATATATAAATGTATATTTACGATGTACTATAATGAAGAAAACCAAGTTTCAAAAATAAAAAATTTTCAAGTTCGATGCGGCACGTTTTGCCGTTGTTCGATCGATCTAAAATTTTGCATGTACTACTTCTTAGCCGGTGTCACAATCCTAGGGGGTGTCCCGAAAAAATTTGAAAATTCTTTTTTCGCCAAGAGTAAATAAGGTCCACCCTAATACTTGAAAATTGGTTATCCTAAATTTCGAGAATTAACAGGAAATAAAGTTTCAATATTATATCCGAATACAGTGAACGTATTCGTCGGCGGACATTTCCTCGGTTTAAAATCGCGACGACAGACAGATCGTCGCAAAAATACAGTAGGTGTACAAAGTATTCGTACACCTTTTAAAAACGAATAACTTTTTCAAAATTCGACCCAACAGCTTGAGTTTTGTTGAGACCTTAGAAAGATTAGTTTACTAGCTAATGTGTAAATAATTTTTTTTTTATTGTTATTGGTCGGAATTTCAGAGGAAAAAGTGATGGTCACGATTTTAAAATTTTTTTTCCGTGCCTGTAATGAAAATGTATAAGGTGCCTTTGGTAGGCATAAGTATGTTATGTACATGTATAAAGTTTCATAGAAATCGATCAAGGTTGTTATGAAACATAAATGATTGAAAATAGCAAAATTTGTAAGAATCCGCGATTTAAATGATTCGCAAACCCTAAATTCAAAGCTTTTTACACGCTACAATGCCCATAGCTTTTTTATGCGTAATCCGATTTCAATGAAACTTTGTACATGTATATAACCAGACCTAACCCAGACCATTATTTTTTTCCTTCGCAAACATTAGCTAGTAAACTGATCATTCTAACGTCTCAAAAAAACTCAAGCTGTTGGGTCGAATTTTGAAAAAGTTATTCGTTTTTAAAACGAGTACGAATACTTTGTACACCTACTGTATATGTATGTAATACAAACTATGACACGGTAAATCGGACACCTACTGCGCGGGAGCTTCGGCGAGTTATCTGTTTGGCGCGTGTGTTATCAAAATATGTATCGCGCGAAACGATATTTGACGCGGGGCATCTGTCTTCGACGCGAAGAGTGCTCCGATCGGTGACCGATAATAATTTTCGACGAACACGGATACTGTAAACATGGGATATAATCGTGAAATCGATCTCAATTTGGCTGTACGTCGAAAGTCTGAGTGGTTGCGTAACACGGTAGGTAGATCAACCGGTTGGTTGCATCTCGAAGCTGAGAAACGGTTTCAAGCGCAATCGCATAAACTATTTTTCGACGAGTAAAGAGGCATACTCACGTGTGGCACCCTTGGCCGATTATTCGCAGGAGCAGGAGTACACACGTGTTGATGATTCGAACGTCTCAAGGATATTGAAGGGGACAGGGACCTCGTGGTTTTTCCCCGATGCGTCGCAAGCCGTGTACGTGAATGGAGTAGTCTCTCTCCGGTTCTGCGTAACCTTCTATTTACATCCTCGAGGGATCCTTCGCAGATTCTTTTCCCCCGTGCGTCACTCGCTACCTGATTCCTTTCGAATTCTACTGATCCTCCAATCGTTTTCTGTACTTTTATCTCTTTCCGGTGTCTAATAGTATCCGCGGTGATAATGATTTATCAGCAGGTCTTGGAACAGCTCTTCCATAAATCCCAGGCACAAACGAGTTGCACAACGATATCAAAGTCCATACGATTTTCTGTTTCACGGGTCGCCAATCGCCTACAAGAATTTCTTTTATCGCTTTAGATAAACGAGATGTACCTGCGACTTGCGACAGACACGTGACACTGCGCCCTCGGAATATACAGCGAAACTCTGCACGAAAAACCGATTTATTACATATTATGTACGAGTCCCCCGTACAAGGCTCCGACACATTAACATTTCAGCAAAAACCGCATCGAGACAGGTGATGAAGCGTGTTTCGGTGATGTATTTGTGTCCTTCGAATATTTACTTTCTCTTCATGAGCGTCTCTTATGATTCCGCAGCCTGATCTGAATCTTTTATAATATAATACAAAGAATCCGTCCTTAACACGTGATCGTGTCCTCTTTGGTCCTTTTATAGTTTTCGAAAATTATTATTATTAGTCCGAAATGTGTTTCTTCGAGAAGGTTGCAAGCGATCGTCACGTCGTGTAGATTGTATCGACAGGCAAGAGCGTCTCGCGTCGGCGGCAATCGCGAAGATGACAGTCCGGTCGTAGATCGCGGAACAACACGGTGTATGGCGCGGTAGCGTGCTCGTGGCTCGACGACGTAGAGGTATAGAGACGCGGAGGAGCAAGGAAAATCCGCGTGAAACGGTGACAAACGTCGGGCCCGACTAGCCTGGTTTTTTCGGCGTTGCGCAGGTATATATATGTACGGTATATAGGCGGGATCGTGACAGACATGCGTCCCGCTATGAGAGTAACATGACGCGACACACGGACATGGGAGGGGAGATAGAGGCCGTCCTCCTAATAGGTTCTATCGGTAGACGCGTCGCGTCGTCGCGCCGTATTGTTTCGAAGACGGTTCGTCCCGAGTCCTGAGTCCCGACTTGTCCTTAGCATCGCGACGATCGCGTAAAGACAAACCACTGCGACCGCGATTAACTTCACTACAGCTGATCTCGCACCGTCTGCATTTTGTCTGCTCCCTTTCACCTGACATTCATCTTCTTCTACCCAAACCGTCCCAGACTGTCCTCTCTTCGTCGCAACGTTCCCTGTTCCCTCCACCGACTGCTACCCTCTCCTGAATCGGTGAATCTCCTGAGCTTTTTTTCCTGATTTTGATGCTGATGCTGGTGCTGATGCTGGGCAAGGACCCACCCGGCTTGCTTTGCGGTTTCGAGAGTGTTGCGTAAATGGTGCATTCAACAGATGAATCGGACGTTCGAACAGTGCTATTGCTGACATTGCTCACCGGTCTGATCGGAGTGCGCGCAAAACTAGACATGGTATGCATCTTCACGGAAGGAGACAATCATTCGCTTTTTATGTACTTTGAATTTTTTCCCAAATATTCTCCCCCAATAACCTCCTGTCATTCCAACTGTACTTTGAAGGGCAGTTCCTCCAGTGGTACAGCTTTACATCATTTTTCTTAATTAATTATGTAGAAAATAGGTGAATGTATGTTACACAAAATTTATGTCTAGTCAAAGTCAACATAGGAGTACAAAAGATTAACCCTTATGTGAATAACCCAGTACCTGTCTATTTTAGACAAATGATTTTAGTATCCCACTAGATCATTGATATCCAGGTTTTGCTTTAAATTTAGACTTTGGTTATCAGAAAGTCAGAGCTCGAAAGAGTTCTGGGAGTTTTTAATAAGCTATAGTATGTATATTAGGATGGCACTTAGTTACTCTTGTCCAAAATTATTTTCAAAATATTTTGACGGCACCCCCCAAGGCCGTTAAACATTAAAATAATTAATTAAATGCTCATAAAATAATATTTCTTGAATATCTTCTAAATTATTTACCGCGTCGAAAAATATGTGACACAAAACCTGTAGACCTGGATTGGCTGCGCCTTTTATGTCGTATTTCTTTTTTTGTAAAATAAACGGTTTATCGAAAAATGGAGAAAAATGTCAGACCAAAATCCAAAAATTTTTTCTTCAGTATCTTTAATCAATAAACATGAACGACAAATGTGTTTTTTTCGAACTTGCGAAACTTACTTTCTTTTAATTGCATATTATTTTGCAGGAAATTGCATGTTAGAGGGCTTTTCGAATCGAAGTTCTCTATATAAGACCTTTACCCTTGATAATGTGGAACCAAAAAATTTTGTTGACTTTTAATAAAAGAGACATGCAATTTCCTGCAAATTAATATGCAATTTAATAAAAGTAAGTTACGCAAGTTCAAAAGAAAATATACACAGTTGTCGTTAATGTTTGTTGATAAAAAATCTTGAAAATACACTTCAATTTTCAAATTTTAGAAAATAATTTTTGATTTTGGTCCGACATAATTCTCAATTTTTTCGAAAACTGTTTGTTTTACGAAAAAAATGAATACGACATAAAAGACGCAGCCTATACAGGACTACAGGTTTTATCTAACATTTCTTTCGACGCGGTAAATAATTTAGAAGATATTCGAAAAAAACGATTTTATGAGCATTTAATTAATTATTTCAATGTTTAACGGCCTTGTGTATGTTTTCCCGTTATCTGTGGGAGCTCAAACTCTGCACAGAGTTTTTTTAATTATTTAGAACAATCTTGGGAGGTGCTGCAAAAGAAATTCAAAAGTTGAAAATAAGAGCCATCCTAATGTATATTGAAAGGGTATAGCCGGTTAAGATGGTCAAAAATGCCCTTGAGCCGAATAATATCGGGGATGGGCCATTCGATAGGGCATAAAAACAACATACTGTGTAAAATTTTAACCCTCTATCTCGATCGGGAGGGTAGTTATGGGTTAAAATCGAAAAATCAGTTTTTGGCCTATTTTTCCTAGTTAGCGATGTTTGGAAATTCTGAAAAAAGCTGAGACATGTCAAGTACCCGAATACATACTCTGCAAATCGTTTCAGATTTTTAAATTGAAAATCCTGTTTGTAAAAAATCAAAAACCTCACAAAAATCGAAAAAATGCAGATTTCACATGGAAGTTATGAATTGACAATCACCATTTTTTTACAGTACCGACATATTATTATAAGTATCGTTCATGAATTTTTTCAGATTTCTAAGAGAGGTGCGCCGTTGTTAAAAAAAATAAAAACCGATTTTTTCGACGTTTTTTCCGTGAAAAGCTAAGCCTATTAGACACTGATAAACCTTGAACATCTCACAGAAATAATTAGAAAATGGAATAAACTTGATTAGTATTCTACTGCGTCAGCGCATAACATCTGGAAATATTAATCTTGTTACCAACAGCCCGGTTGGGTCAGCGCGGTAGGCGCTCGTCTCTCAACCTGATTATACTAGGTTCGCTCCCCGTCATATACGTACTTTTTTTTCTTGTTAATTCTTTTTTTTTTATTTCTAACTATGTAATAATCAATGCTACTTTTGTAAAATACTTTTAGAACCAATATTTAAATATTTAAAAACTATTTTAAGGTAACATACGTCAAAAAAGTCCGAATATGGTAAATCGGATAATCGTTTATCGATATAGGAACATAATTAAGACGTTGCCCCATATTAAATCAATCAAATAAGTCCGATTTATGTAGTCCATGTTTGGACTCATTTTATTCTGAAGAATCTCAGCCGTCCATTGGTGCGACAATTATAAAAGTAAAACGATAAGTACTGAAAATAAAAATTTCCTGTCGCGGCATTGCATTCTTTTCTTGCATTGCATTTTATGTATTCATTCTCTATCCTTGTTTACCGAGGTAACGTCGCGACTCCGAGCTCAAGATACTGACAAGTGAGTATGTAATGGAAGAAAAGTAAGGTTGGCTCGATCTTTATTCGAGCAGATTTCATTCAACCAAGCACGACTGTATTACTTAATAAACAGATTTAAACAATATTAAATGATCTTGTATTCTAATTAAATTTTAAATTAATATTCTGAATACGTTATATTTATTTCAAAGTCAAGGTCAATTTTGTGGCATGTTCCTTTCGTGTTTGTACACATAACCGAGTGTGTACTGTCCGTACGCCACAAGAAGTTCCTCGAGACGGCTGAGGGGCAAAGGGGGTCCTCGCTCGCAGCCAATGGTTATCTTTGACGTCACACACTTTAGCCAATAATTCGGCTAGAACCGAAAGTTCGTGTGGAATGACCCAATCGGACGGTTTGTTGTCGAATTCCTGCCAGGAGACTTCCTATGGCGTACGAACAGTAGAATCGTGCTATGATGGTCGTCAGATATAATTGTTTACACTCTGTAAACAGATATTGTACTACAAGGTATATGTCTTACTTAAAACATATCGTAAACTACATTGCGTGAAAAAATATTTCGTCCACTGATGCGAAAGCTTTAAATAACACAATTATAAGTAGATGAATGTTCATAATTTCTACCATTAAAATATATATACAGTGACTCCCACTAATATTCAGACACTCTTAAAAAGACGATAAGTTTTTTAATATTCTACCATACAACTTGGATTTTTTTGAGAAGTTAGAACAATCGGTTATGTTACGGAATGTGAAAAGAATTTTTGAATAAATTGTAATTGGTCGGAATTGCAGAGAAAATACTAACAGTTACGTTTTACAACTTTTTTATGTGGGTTCATATTGAAAATGTAGAAAACATGTTACGTAGATCTGTATCAATTAAAGATATTCTAAAAATTTCATTAAAATCGGTCAACGTTGCAATGAGCTACAAACGTTTAAAGATGGTAGAAATTGCAATTTTTCACGATTTTCGGCCTCTAACTGCATATCTTTCAATGCCTGTCGTTTTTCCCACATCAACCGATTTCTATGAAACTTTTACAATGCATATAATTGACTCAGATCTGCAAAACATATTTTTAAAATTTTCAATATAGACCCACATAAAAAAGTTGTAAAATGCAACTTTTAGTATTTTCTCTGCAATTCTGACCAATTGCAATTATTGAAAAAATTTCATTTCACATCATGTAGTAAATTAATTGTGCAATATTAAAAAAGTTATCGTTTTTTTAAGAGCGTCCGAATATTAATGGGAGTCACTGTATGTAGAAGTCTTTTATGGGAACGTTTTGCGTATATCACGAATCATAATGAAAAACTTGAGGATGAATATAAATATACAGGGTGTCCCAAAACGACTGCGTAAGCGGAAAATGGGAGGTTCCTTGGGTCATTTGAAGCGACATTTTCCTTAACAAAAATGGCGTCCGCGGCTTTGTTTAGGAGTTATTAATGAAAAACACGGACCAACCAGAGCGCGCCTAGTCGCTCGGAGGCACGGTCAGCGCGGCGAGCCGGGGGGAGGAGAGTGTTGTCGGTACGCTGCGATGTCGTAAAAACCAACAGTTTCTCGATTATGTCCCGATTTCGATGAGCTTTGGATATGTTGTAAAGACCACGATTCTGAACAACATTTCCCTTTAGACTATTTGCCTCGCGTCTTTAGTTTACGAGATATTTGTAAAAACAGTACCGAAAGCTGAGGGTTGTACGGTCAGGTCAACGAACTGTACAGCTGATGGTAGATAGCAGGTATACGACAATCACATGTTTCGGTTTTCCTGCAGATTTGTACGCAGAGTCGATGGGTTACTGTTCGAAAAGGTCGTCCGTCCTTTCACCCAGCAAGAGGTAGAAATGTCAGGTCGGCGTGGCGTTTTAGAGCCCCTATTGTCCTATGCCTCCCTTAAGAAACTTTCTAAAAGAAAGACGGACGACGTTTTCGAACAGTAACCCATCGACTCTGCGTAAAAATCTGCAGGAAAACCGAAACATGTGATTGTCGTATACCTGCTACCTACCATCAGCTGTACAGTTCGTTGACCTGACCGTACAACCCTTAGCTTTCGGTACTGTCGTACACCTGAAGACATCTGTGCAGTTCGTCACCGAATGACCCAGTGACAGTGACACACATTTCGAAGCATTTTCAATTACAAGTTTTTACAAATATCTCGTAAACTAAAGATGGTCTTTACAACATATCCAAAGCTCATCGAAATCGCGACATAATCGAGAAACTGTTATCTGTTACATCGCGGCGTACCGACAACACTCTCTCCCCCCCCCCCCCCCCCCCCCCCCCCGGCTCGCCGCGCTGATCGTGCCACCAAGCGACTAGGCGCTCTGGTTGGTCTGTGTTTTTCGTTAATAACTCCTAAACAAAGCCGCGGACGCCATTTTTGCTAAGGAAAATGTCGCTTCAAATGACCCAAGGAACCTCCCATTTCCCGCTTACGCAGTCGTTTTGGGACACCCTTATATAACAAGGATGTATATGGATATATTTGGATTAACTAATACACGGAACCCCAAACATAAAGGTCGGATTATACCGGCTCCGGAGCCTCCGGATCCGGGATTTTGCACGTTTTAGTAGGTTATATCGAATCTTGGGACCCAGAAAGCTACTTGCGAGGGTTCGAGATGCTCGAAACAAACGTACAGCATGTCGTTTACTACCAGAACCCCAGTGGTTCCAGAACCGCTTCTACTCCCCCCAACTTCAGGAGATGCCTATGCTAGAACCCTCCGGGAAACTAGAAAAAATTGTAGACGACTTTTCGTGTCCGGGGCACCACCGGGGCACCACCGTGCCTACGGGCTGGATCGAGAAATTCAATGACATTTAGCTAAACAGTCAACTTATCGAGTTTTAATTTTGTATTGCTTTCTAAATGTCCATTAAGATCGGAAATGAAAAAATTAATGCAATTAATTTTTCTAATTTCTTTTGCCAATCGTTCCTCCGGGAAAACCGATTCTTTCCAGTTCGTATGTTGTTTGACGCTCGACTTCTCGCCATTCCATGCGAAGTCTTTTCGGAGTAGGTTTTCGGATTTTGTTTTAATTTGAATATGTTGTTGTCTCTAGTTATGTATGAACATATGCCAAATGGTTCTCCGATATATTGAGAATTGTAGTTTCTACCGACCTGCAAAGTGAAGTGTCAACCTTTCTTCAGCTTACAGCGAAGAGATAAGCGTATCCATTAAAAATGGTTTTAGTTGAAAAAATGTTTCTTTCGCAATTAGTTCGGCAATTGTTTTAAGCAAATGAGGTGTTTTTTCCAGCAGGGGAGTATTGAAGATGCCCAATATTTCACAACCGTGTTTTCAAAAATGGTGATACTTCCAAAATGACAAAATTCAAATAATTTTGTTGGAATGTAGGCTTTTCAAACTCTGCGCCACTCTAATGGCCAGTGAGGAGAACGCCCATCGATTTACAAAATCGGCTGTGCCTTCTCCGTTTCGTATTTGTTTCGCGATGCCATCGGCTCTGTTGCGATGCCATCGTCGATGCGTTAGTTGTAATACTGACCAGGCAAGCGACGTGACGTAACTTCTAGTATTAACATTTTCTTTTTGTAAAGTGGAAAATAAACTTTATCTTAAAAGTAATAGATAAAGACGCATTATTTTCAATAGGTTATGGGCCCAGGTTCGCAGCCTGCGTAAACCAATTTTTTGCAAATCGAAAAGTGATATCGATCGTGATTGCGCGCGAAGTGCAGCCACGTGAGTTACAGAAGTGCGGTCGGACTTTTTTTCTCGAGAGCGTAATCGAGTTTTCCTCAGGCCTGTATTGTTTGTGCGAATCAAACATGTCGGAACAAATATCAACTCGAAATGTGGTCAAGTTCGACGGCAAAAATTTCCAGCTATGAAAATTTCAAATGAACGCCATTTTCGTTGCAAGCGGCATCGACGATATAGTGGATGGCACGAGAGTGAAGCCGGAAGAAGCTGCAGAGCTCAAGATTTGGAGAAAGGACAACGCAAAGGCCATGTTCCTGATCTCGTCCGCGATGGAAATGCCTCACGTGCAATGCATCTTGACTTGCAGCTACGCCCGAGAAATGTGGCTAAAATTGATCGCGATACACGAACAGAAGTCTGAAACGAATAAACTTATTCTAACGCAAAGATTTCACGAGTATCGGATGGATTCCAGCGATTCCGTAGTGCAGCATGTGGCCAAGGTTCAAAATATGGCGGGTCAACTGGCGGACGTGGGAGAGAAGGTATCCGACATAGCGATTATGGCGAAAATTTTGGCAAGTCTTCCCTCCAAGTTTAACGCCTTGAAGACCGTATGGGACAGCGTGGAGACGGAGAGGCAAAATATCGACAATCTCCAAGAGCGGCTCATCAAGGAGGAAGCGAGATTCTCCGCCGACGACGAATCTGCAACAGCTTTTTCCGCGATGCGATTGAGCGAGAAAAAGAAAAGCAGCATCACCGGCAAGAAACCCAAGAGGGACAAAAAAAACATCGAGTGCTACAAATGTCATCGAAAAGGGCATTTTGCTTGGGAGTGTCCCGCGAAAAAAAAGGACAAAGAAGATACGAAGGATTCTTCGCAGAATTGCGCTTTTGTTTCGACACTTGAAGGCGGTCAACAAAAGAAAAGCGTGGCAACGATGAGAAGTATCCAGCGAATGGACATCGGAGACGTCTGGATTGCAGACAGCGGAGCATCAAAACACATCACCTACAGACGCGACTGGCTTCATGATTTTGTGACATCTGCCGGTGAACAAGTGTTACTAGGTGACGACGGTGCCTGTGAAGTGTCTGGTTCGGGTTATGTGAACGTCATGAAGTTTGTTGACAATGAATGGTTTGCGTCGAGAATCGACAACGTCTTGTATGTGCCGAAGCTAAAGAAAAATCTATTTTCGGTAGGAGAATGCGCTTCAAAAGGTTTTAAGGTGACGTTCGAGAAAGATAATGTTATTTTTTCGAGCAATAAGTCTGTGAGAGCTCAAGGCATAAAACAACCAAACGGCATTTACAAGATGTTATTTGTCACGTTAAAGAATAACGACGAGAGAGAGTGCGTTGAAGCGAATGTGTCGACAACAAGTTTTCAAGTGTGGCATGAGAGAATGGGTCATGTAAATAAAGCGACACTGCATGACATGTTGAATAAAGAGCTCGTATCTGGTGTGAGTGTTTCGGGAATCGACGATTTCTTTTGCGACGCGTGTCAACTGGGAAAGGCTCATCGGTTACCTTTTAAAAAATCCATCGATAGGCGGGATTGGTTACCGGGAGAATTTATTCATTCAGATGTCGGTGGTCCAATGTCGGTCGAGTCGGTAAGGGGCGCGAAGTATTATGTGATATTCTTAGACGAGGCGTCGGGTTACCGAAATGTTTATTTCTTGCGTCACAAGTCTGATGTTACAGAAAAATTCAAGGAATACGAAAGAATGATCTTTAATAAATTCAATCGATCCATTAAATACCTTCGAAGCGATAACGGCAAAGAATATGTGAACGAAAATTTGAAAAGGTACCTTATCGAAAAGGGAATTCAAAGCTCGTATTCCGCGCCGTACACGCCGGAGCAGAACGGTAAATCGGAGCGTGCGAATAGGACCATCGTGGAGGCGGCGAGAACTATGTTGCGGGCGAAAAGTTTACCGAATTTTCTCTGGGCCGAGGCCGTCAATACGGCAGTTTATTTGCGTAATCGAACGCTTTCGAAACCGCGATTAGACAAAACTCCGTACGAAATATGGAATGGTGTGAAACCGAGCGTTCGTCATTTGAGGATCTTCGGATCAACTGCTTTCATGCATATCCCGAAACAGTTCAGGCGCAAGTTAGACGCAAAATCGAAGAGAATGTTATTTGTGGGATACCATGGTGACTCCGAAAATTTTCGTATGTACGATGAGAAATCAAAGACTGTAATTGTATCGCGTGATGTGGTCTTTAGTGAAAGTAAGGACCGTGAACTCTCTCCTAACGAGGATTATGACGAACTCGTGCTACCGGGAAGGGACAATGACGCAGAGGAAGAGCACGATTTGTTCATGGATGCGCTTGAAGATGAACAAGAGCATCAGGGTGAGGAGACGGTGAAGAACCTCCCACAAAGACGAGAATTGAGAAACCGTGAGGACATCCGGAAGCCGGAAAGGCTCCAGGTAAACGTAGCCGAGTACGCACCTTTAACGTTCAGGGAAGCCGTGAACGGACCCGATGCGGCGAATTGGCGGAGGGCCATCAACGATGAGCTGAACTCGCACGAGACAAATCGGACCTGGGAAATAATTCCAAAGAAACCAGGCATGAGACCGATCGACTCGAAATGGGTTTTTCGGATTCTTCGAGATGAAGATGAAAAACCAATACGATACAAGGCGAGACTCTGTGCAAGGGGTTTCAATCAGATCGAGGGGCTGGATTACACGGAAACATTTTCGCCGGTTATTCGCTACGATTCTCTGAGGATCTTCTTAGCCCTGGTGACCCAACTCGACCTGGAACTTTTGCAGTTCGACGTGAAGACGGCTTTTCTTTATGGCGATTTGAAAGAGGAAGTATTAATGGAATTGCCGGAAGGAGTTAACGAGGATTTCGAGAAGAATGCTTTCGTGTGTCGTCTTCGAAAATCATTGTACGGTTTGAAACAGGCGGCCAGGTGTTGGAACGAGAAATTCAAAAGTGCGATAAAGGCTCTGAATATGGAGCAATGCGAGGCTGATAAATGTATTTTTCGCGGCGTATTGAATGAGCATGAGGTTATAGTCGCATTATTTGTTGACGACGGTCTAATAGCATCGAGTTCAGGAGAGGCTTCGCAGATTGTTTTGAATGCGATAAGCGAGTCCTTTGAGATAAAGGTCGGCGATTCTTGTACGTTTGTGGGCGTGCAAATCATGAGAAATCGCGAGCGAAAAAGTATGTTTATTCACCAAACATCTTATGCGAACCAAATTGTAAAGAAATTCGGTTGCGAAAATGTAAAGCCAGTTTCGATACCAGCTGACCCAAACGTGATATTAACGCCAGTAGATAGCGACGAAACCGTAACACAAAGTGTACCTTTCCGCGAAGCAGTAGGTTCACTGATGTTTTTGGCGATAGTCTCGCGTCCAGACTTGGCGTATGCACTTAACAACGTCAGTAAGTTTTTAAATAAACATAATGCAAGTCATTGGCAAGCGGTTAAAAGAATCATAAAGTATTTGTCAGGCACGTTAGACTACGGCATTTTGTACGAAAGGAATGAGAATGAAATGAACTTGGTTGGTTTTTCTGACTCGGATTTCGCGGGCGATCCTGAGACAAGACGCTCGACTTCCGGTTTTGCGTTTTGCCTCGCGAGCGGCGTTGTAACTTGGGCTTCTCAGCGACAGAGACTTGTAACCCTAAGTACGACTGAGGCAGAGTATGTTGCGGCCGCCACGGCAGCTAAAGAGGCCGTTTGGCTGCGAAAATTGTTAAAGGATTTGGGGCGGATGGGAGACGATCCTATTGTTTTGTTTTTAGATAATCAAAGTGCGATTAGGTTAGTCAAAAATCCCGAATTTCATAAGAGGACGAAACATATCGACATAAAATACCATTTCATCCGAGAAAAGGTCGATCAGGGAGATTTAATGGTCAAATATGTGTGCTCGAATGATCAAAAAGCGGATATATTTACTAAGCCTTTTGCGAAGCAGCGTTTTTGTTCCCTGCGACAGAGTCTTGGTATGTTTTCGCGCGCAGAGTATTCAAGCGGAGAGGCTGTTGGAATGTAGGCTTTTCAAACTCTGCGCCACTCTAATGGCCAGTGAGGAGAACGCCCATCGATTTACAAAATCGGCTGTGCCTTCTCCGTTTCGTATTTGTTTCGCGATGCCATCGGCTCTGTTGCGATGCCATCGTCGATGCGTTAGTTGTAATACTGACCAGGCAAGCCACGTGACGTAACTTCTAGTATTAACATTTTCTTTTTGTAAAGTGGAAAATAAACTTTATCTTAAAAGTAATAGATAAAGACGCATTATTTTCAATAAATTTCAAGTAGATCAGTGCAACGCAATTTTACCTTCTCGGACGGCCGACGAGCGTTTGCTTGAAATAATTCTAATTTTGCCATTTTGGAAGTGTCATAATTTTTCAGAACACGGCTGTAAAAGGGAGACTTGGGGCTACGTCCTCATTCTTTTTTCAAATTCTTCAATACTTCCCTGCTGGAAAAAAACACCTCATTTGTTTAAAACAATTGCCAGACTAATGGCGAAAGAAGTGGAGTAATTTAATTTAATTTATTTATTAATTTTAATTTATTAATATTAATATATTTATTAATATTAATTTAAGAATGGAGTAAGCTCCACAAATATCGTCTTCATTGATTTCTTAGCACAGCCGTTATAATTTAATGAAAAAAGGTTGGCACTACACTTTGCAGGTCTGTAGAAACGTACATTTATGACAAGGACGACACCCCGAACTTTCTCTTTTGAAATTAATTTTTACGCTATCTTTAATTTTAGAGTTGACCAGCAGTTGTTCAGCTTTGCCTGTCAAAATTTAATTTGGGGAGCTTCAAAAGCTACGGTCAGGTAAAGCCGGCAAAGGACGCATCGTCCAGCGATTCAGCCAATTGTAAGCGCACCGAATGATCGACCGTTATTCACCGGCAGGCTTGAAAAAACCAATGTCCATTATACTATGCATGGTATTAACCTTTCCTATACATTCGGAGCGTACGACACGAAAGTTGTAATTTTAGGACAGGCGCTGTCGACCCTTATTTCAGAATGTCTAAATAATATTCAACAATTTCATAGACCCCAAATAATAAATAATCCGAACACATGTAATAAATTTCAAAAATTCCAAATAATTCAAATCCGACAGCCGTTTGTAGTTGTGAGGTGTGTTACACCCCATGTGTACCGTATGAAATTTGTACACGGTCTGTACAGTAGAAGTTAAATATTAAGTTGCAAAGTGTTGTTCGGCGAGATGACACTATAGTTGGTTTCCCTCTATTGTAAATGGTTATCGAGTGGATATACGTAGTTAATACGGTAAACAGAATGAGAGTTTATTAATATATATTACATCGGTGGAGCCTCGTAACGCGATACGTTGTCTATCGCGTATGTCGAATAACTGAAACGCACGGCGCGATGTTCGGCCTGAGGACGCCCTGGACTGTGGGATGACGATCGCCAGAATCGAAAGACGATCGCCAGAAGTATCGATCAAAGGATCCCGTCTCGCGATGTACCGTATGACGGTCTCCTGTGACGACACTTCCCCTCGAGACGGAACGTTTGGCGGTCTCGTGTGATAACACTTCCCCTCGAGACGGAACGTTTAGCGGTCTCGTTCTATCCGGGAAGTCTAATCCAAGCGTTTTGGATATTTCTCTATGTTTCGGACCCGGTAGTCCTTTTGTGAACACGTCGGCTATCATTTTGTCGGTTGGGAGGTATTTTAATTTGATCTCCTTCTCTTTTAAAACGTCACGGACGAAATGATGCCTTACATCTATGTGTTTCGTACGATTGTGAAATACAGGATTTTCCGCAAGTTTAATCGCACCCTGATTATCGCAATGTAAATCGATTTTCGATTTTGACTCGAAACCTAATTCGATGAAAAAACGCCGCAGATATATGGCCTCTTTTGCGGCCTCGCTCATGCTCATGTACTCTGCTTCGACGGAGGAGAGAGCAACGGTTTTCTGTTTCTTGGATACCCAAGAAATCGCGGCGCCTGCGAGATTAAAACAATATCCCGTGAAGGATTTTCGATCCTCCGTACAATTTCCCCAGTCGGCGTCCGCGTATCCTTTTATTGACGCGCCGTTGGCTTCGTATTTAAGGCCTACGTTAGAGGTACCCTTTAAATAACGCAAAACGCGCTTCGCTTCGATCCAATGAGTTTTGTTAAAGCAATTGTTAAACTGACTTAGCGCGCCGACCGCGTGAGCTATGTCGGGTCTAGTAGCTACTGCTAGGTACATGAGTGAACCTAATAGTTCTCGAAACGGCAATTCCTTATGATCCTCGCCTGGATCCTCAGTTTCTTTTCGCAGCTTTCTACTTATATCTAACGGAGTCGATACCGCTTTACAGTCTGACATGCCGAAGCGTTCCAGTAGGTCTTCTATGTAACCTCGCTGGTGCATTTGTATCGCTTGTTTGGAACGATTGAATTCTATTCCTAAGCAGCATTTTACGTCGTGTAGATCTCTGATCTCGAAAATGTTTCCAATGCGAGCTTTGAAATCGGTTATCTTTTTGAGATCGCGGGAGACTATTAGAATGTCGTCCACGTAAACGAGAACCATGAGAATTTCTTCCGCCCGCCCGCGATAATAAACACACGGATCGGCCTTACTCGGAACTAATCCAAATTCTTTTAGCTCTTTATCTGAACGATAATGCCAGTTTCGACCGGCTTGTTTTAAGCCGTACAAAGCTTTTCGCAATGAACATACCTTGTTTCCGTTTCTTAGACTACGCCGCATTTCGATAGCTTTGGTTTTTATGTCGCTATCTTTTTCGGTTTCGACTAAGATATCTAAGGCTTTCTCAACGTGACGGGAGACCTCCATAAAAATCTCTTCGTCGATATTACCATTTAAATAAGCTGAGGTCACGTCTATTTGGTGAATTTTCATGTTATATTCGGCTGCAAGGGCAGCCATAATTCTAACTGATTCCAAACGCGCAACCGGGGCGAAAGTTTCACAGAAGTCGATCCCGTAACGCTGAGAGAATCCACGCGCTACTATCCTCGCTTTTCGACGGTCGATTTCACCGTTCGGCTTATATTTATTTCGTAGAACGATACGACTACCGATTATCTTCGCGTTCTTTGGGCGCTCGACGATTTTCCAGGTATCGTTTCTTAATATCGACTTTAACTCGATAGCTATGGCGTGGTGCCATTCGTCCGTATCCGGGCCAGCGATGGCTCGCTCTAGGGGAATTTCGGCCATAAATGCTTCGGTCGCGGTACTTCCTATTTGCACCATGTTATATTGTTTTCGGGGTCTTCCCCCCATGCCTGTGAGTATTTTTGTCGGTCTACCTCTACCTCTACGAAACGGTGCGTCTTCGCGATTATTTTGGTTCGCGTTTGACTCGCTCGTGTCGTCGCTCGATTCGATAGTATCGTTACGATCGTTTAGAGAAGATAGATCAACGTCGAAAGTCGCGTTATCGTTTTCCCGTTCTTCGCGATCTGAATTGTCCGCTGGGATATTTTCGGAAGGGACGTTTTCGAGATTACGGTTAATGCCTACTACGTTTTGATTCGCATTGTAATTCTCGAGAAATTTTACGTCGCGCGCGATTTCTACCCGCTTTTCTTCCTTATTCCATATCCTGTATCCCTTTGAATGTTCAGCGTAGCCAATAAAAATGCCTCTTCGTGATCGCGGTTCAAACTTCCCCTTGTTTGGATTATTGTTTAGGAAATAGACATCGCACCCTAAATCGCGAAAATATTCTACGTTAGGTAACTTCCCGTGAAGCCTTTCGAATGGAGACTTTCCAGCTAAGATTCTCGACGGACATCGGTTACGAATGTAATTTGCTGTCGATACAGCTTCCGCCCAGAATGAATTCAGCAAACCGGATTGCCCGATTAGACACCTTGCTGCTTCTATAATCGTCCGATTCTTTCGCTCGGCTAATCCGTTCTGCTGCGGATTGTACGCGACTGAAAGTCTACGCTTTATGCCGTTATCGTTTAGGAGTTTGTCGAAACGCGAATTGACGTATTCTCTCCCGTTATCCGATTGGAGCGTTTTAATTTTTCGACCAGTCTGATTTTCGATGTAGGTTTTGAAATCTCTAAACGCGTCGAAAACCTAATCTTTCGATTTTAAAAACCGTATCTCGCACCATCTCGAATGATCGTCGATAAATGTGACAAAGTATTTATTGCCCGCGTGCGATCGCGTTCGCATAGGTCCGCATACGTCGCTGTGGATTATGTCTAGAACGCCCGTCGCGCGCTTCGATTTTTCGGGGAAAGGTGTTCGCGTCATTTTATTTTCGATACAGACCTCGCAACGCAGTGGTCGTCGAAATTCTTTAATATTACCGCTCGGTATGATGCATCTGCGTCTCGCCTCCGTTAAATCCTGTTGATTTAGATGTCCGAGCCGTCAGTGCCACATCTCGAGTATGTTACTGCACTGCGCTTTCGTTGCACCCTCGTCCGTGACCATGGCATGATCTGGAACTTCCTTTTGCGCCACGTAGTATAAGCCGTCCCTGCGAGTTGCGATCAGCTTGTCGTTGCCTGCTGCGTCGATAATTGTCGCTCGATCCTTCGTAAAGAGCACCTTGTAACCACGATCCGTAATTTTTCCAACAGACAGCAAGTTTGTTCGCAGATCCGGTACGTGCAAGGTTTCCTCTATCGTGAGATTCCTTTCTGAATCCCTTTGATCGACGAATATGCGCACCGAATATGCGAACGCGTGGCCGTTTATCGACATTCTCGAAACGATTCAAGTTTTTACACAAGTGGGATGTACTGCCTCTGTTCAAACACCATAGTTCACTGTTTGTCTCGGTTATCACTCGCGCTTCTTCGCAGTTTTGTCCGAATTCCGAAGTCGTGTAAAAAGAAAAATCGCTGCTAGCACTACCGGCCGAATGCTTCGACTTTTCACCGCCCTTGCGGCACTCGGATGCTAAGTGACCGAATTTCCGACACCGAAAACATTTCACTTTCGAGCTATCATCGCCGTTATTGTCCGATTGCACTTTGTTAAAGTTCTTTCTTCCGTGATTTGACTTCACATGTTTTCCGGCAATCATGGCGCTTGGCGTTGTGTCGCGCGCTTCATTTTTTCGCGCCTCGTTTTCTTCGATGATCTTTATCCGTAGAGCATGGGGAGGCGGCAGCTCGTCGCGTGACTCGATCGCGCAACGGAAATTTTCGAAACTCTGCGGCAAGCTATATAATAGCAAAATCGCCAGTAGATCCGCGTTAACATCGACATCCATTTCGTTCAGCTTGTCCACGGCATCGAAAAACTTCCTGAGGTGTTCGCGAACATCTTCGCCCTCGTCCATACGCTGCAGGGTTAACTTCTTCAACAGCGTAGCTTTGCGCGCGGGTCCCCGTGACTGATATATTTGTTCGAGCTTCTGCCATACCTCGCTCGATGTTTTACAATGCTTCACCTGTTTCAGTTCCGACGGCTTGATCGACAATATAATATCGGACATTGCCTTCTCGTCGTTTCCAGCCCACGTGCGGAAAGCCGCTTGCGTTGCTGCATCATCTGCCGTCACTGTCGGTGCTTTCTTTTCGCCGTTAACGTAACCCCAAGCATCATTTTTGACCAACAATGCGCGCATCTGTATCTTCCACGTGTCGTAGTTCTCCTTGTTGAGAGCTTCGATTTTCACTAGATTCGCCATTGTCCTCCCGGTGTTCGTAGGCACTTGCACTAAACTCGAACTGAAATACGCACGTTACACCGACACTCTTCTATTCCGTTATCAAACTTTTTCGAACGTCGCGATATCCTGGGCCCATAACCTATTGTAAATGGTTATCGAGTGGATATACGTAGTTAATACGGTAAACAGAATGAGAGTTTATTAATATATATTACATCGGTGGAGCCTCGTAACGCGATACGTTGTCTATCGCATATATCCGGAGGACGCCCTGAACTGTGGGATGACGATCGCCAGAATCGAAAGACGATCGCCAGAATCGAAAGACGATCGCCAGAAGTATCGATCAAAGGATCCCGTCTCGCGATGTACCTTATGACGGTCTCCTGTGACGACACCCTCAAATGAACATTTGATTATATTCCTGTGTATCTGAAATAATTTCGATATCATTTATATTTTTATAACAGTTCTAAGTGCCCAATATATGCCATTTTTGAGGCTCCGCGAATTAAAAATTACTTTTTCAAATTTTTTCACTTTTGAACCAGTAGTAAAATTTGCAGAACAAAGATATTTCTAATATATTTTCATTAAGACATTACATTTCCGAATAAAATGATAAATTATTTAAGAAGAATTATATGTATAATTTATGTATAATACATTATGTATACCTATTTCACCAAGTGGCAGGAACGTTTACTATCTCCTTCACGTTGTAGAGGAGAGATACCGATAGTTTACCTAAGGAGCTGTAGAGTCCCCAAAAACCTTCTTTTTGTTTTTTGCGCCATGCATCTGGAAATGGTTAGGCGTTCAAGCTAAATGGCTCGGCCGGACCATTAAAGATCAACGCATACTGGAGTCTCCGGGAAAACGGAGACACCTGACACCGTTTTTGTTGAATTTGGGTCTATAGTCAGTGGAATGCTTTATATGAACATATCTTTATTAAAGTAATATATATATTGAACACGTGTCCGCCTTAACCTCAACGTACATAACTATTCGATGTATCGTGCAGCCCGTTACACTTATCCGATCGAGACTG
The DNA here is from genome assembly GCA_916610255.1 of Lasioglossum lativentre. Lineage (NCBI taxonomy): Eukaryota > Metazoa > Arthropoda > Insecta > Hymenoptera > Halictidae > Lasioglossum > Lasioglossum lativentre. The sequence goes on along the minus strand of OU744359.1, from coordinate 26,549,108 downwards.
CCCGACTCGCCGATTTCCCGCTAGAGGCATTGGACATGTGATTGCACATAGACGTACGACTCGATGGTACGTTTTGACACTCCCCCTCAAACGCATGTCCAACAATGCTTGCCGATTTATTTAAGTTCAGTAGTTGAACACACGCAACGTGCTTTTCTTTGGACAAGCTCTTTGTCAATATATCGGCGGTCATTTCGATTGAACGCAGGTATTTTACCTGTATTTCTCCACGCTCTTGTGCTTCTCTGCTAAAATGAAAGCGTATGTCGATATGCTTGCTACGAGCGTGGTGCACACTATTCTTACATAATTGAATACAACTTTGGTTATCACAATGAACCACAGTACGCTCATTCACAATCTCGCAAATTCTCATATGCTTTAACAAATTCCGCATGTATATGACTTCTTTCGTGACCTCCGACAGGGCCATATACTCGGCTTCCATGGTCGAGAGAGCTACTGACCTTTGTTTTCGACTATTCCAACTGACTGGGCCACCGGCCAACTTTAAAACAAATCCAGTACAAGACTTTCTGTCACTGTTATCACCAGCCCAATAGGAGTCCACGAAAGCTAATAAATGTTCGTTCTTATTGTTATAATTTATACTATAATCTATAGTTCCCTTTAGGTAACGAAGCACACGCTTTGCCATCTTCCAATGTACTATACATCCGTTGCACAGTCATTGAACCGACATAACACACTTGCCGCAAAGGCTATATCAGGCCTACTGGCATTCGCTAAATAAACTAAACATCCTGTTAGTTCCCTGTATGGTTTGTCAAACGGATCACACTTTACATTTTCGGCTTCCGACCTAATCTTTGTAATGTCTAAATTTATTTCTAACGGCGTACTTAAAGGGTTGCAATCAGTCATAGCAAATTTTTCTAACACATCTTGTATGTATTTCGTCTGAGATAACTTAATACTACCGACGTTACCGTTTCTTTCAACGCGCATACCAAGAATATCTTTAACTATTCCTAAGTCTTTAATTTTAAATTCGCGTTTCAATGATTCTTTTATGTGATTAATTTTGTTTATATCCGCTGACGCAATCAATAAATCATCAACGTAAATTGTAATTATTATATCGCTTTTTACATATACACAAGTGAAGAAACTTGGGTGTTGTAAGTGATTGTGTTGATTGAATTTTGTATAACAATTTATTAAAAAACACTTAATAACACTATCACCCGCCGAATTAACCTTGGGTGATTAATTTTATTATGGAACAGTTGACGTAGCGGTGGTTATGGCGAAAACCGGCGCGTGTTAAGTAGATATAGTATATGTATTCGAGAAAACTCTACTGCGTATTTCTCAACGCGAATGATTTGGTGCGCGTTACCTTTACTGTTCAAAGGTTATGTTTTAAGGTCGTGTACTTTTCTCCTTGAGATGTTCTAGCGTTCTGAACTACCAGCCACCTCTCTGGTGGCGTGGAAGACGCGACCCCTGGGCCCGTTATTGGGGGAAAAATCATCCCTATTCGTTGGTTGACTTGAGGGTGGATCTTCCGATACAGCCCTCTCCGGTGGAGGAGGAAGTCCCCACCTCAAGTCAAACCGAGGGAAATTCCTAAACTTAGCGCGAATGTTTTAAACACGTGCGGCACAAGGTTTATGACCTTGGCCGCCGCTTCTAGGGACCATAAGGCCCGCTGAGTCCGAAACCGGGACCCTCACGTACCTCGCGATCGGTACACGGCGTGAAGGTCGCACAGATTTATGGCCGCCTTTCCGTTGCCCTCAGCTCGAACCCTCGAGTGCCTTAAGTGCGGCAACTCGAGGATTAGCGTCCTTCTAAAAACTCGAAGGATGGCATAAAACGGAAAAGGGGCTCTGGAGAACAATGTTCCCTTAGTTTGATTCCTCGCAGATGTTTTCCGCCTTGACAAATTCCGAAGAATGCCAGAACTGCGAGGAAGCTTTACACGGAATCGAACAACAAGGGTTCACCGCTGTTTTATTAAATTCTAAGCTGAGTAGATAACTGTCCAATTTTCGATACCACTCGCGGCCTGCTTGTTTCAACCCGTATAAAGGTTTATTTAATTTACATACCATATCTCTCGCATCAAAATCTTCAAAGAGTTTTGGCTGCTCCATGTAAATTTCGTCAGTTAAATTTCCTTGTACATATGCTGCCACTTGTACTTACGCTGATTGCTAGTAATGCCCTTATGGTTTCCATCCTGGTTACTGGTGCAAATACCTCATCGTTTGCTTCTCTTTGTAAGTCACCCCTGGCCACCAATCTGGCCTTGTGCTTTTCAACTAAACCGTCTTGATCCTTTTTGACCTTGAACACCCATTTGTTCTTTATAATTTTAGTATTTTGTGGTTTACTCACCAGTTCCCAAGTGTTATTCTGTAGTAGCGAATCGTATTCTTCCTGCATTGCTCCTAGTCATAGTTGTTGGTCTGGACCTTCCAAAGCTTCCCTCATAGTTGCAGGATCTTGTTGCTGATTTGGAGGTGTGCTTTGGTAAATCTTCTTTGGCCTCCCTGGAAGTCCTGTCCTTTCCAACCGAGGTCGACCCCTTGCTCTGACGCTGGTTCTGCTATGTGCATCTGCTGATCCTTCTTCTTCAACCATTTCTTGTTGCAGTGTATCATTGTTTTCTTCTACCAATGGTTCTTCTACTTGATCCATATACTTATTTTGCAGTTGTACTTCAAACAGCTGCTCTAGTGGCTTCTGATCGGGTAGGATTGTCTCTTGTTCTTCTACAAAGCGAACATCTCTTTTGTTGACCACTGTGCGGGTGCCACGTTCCCATAGTCGGTAAGCTTTTGCTTCTGTCGAGTAGCCTACCAAAACATATTCTTTTCCTTTTGGTTCAAACTTGTTTCTTCTGTAACCCTTTGTTAGTGCTGTTACTCTGCTTCCTATTTTTCTCATAAAACCTATATAAGGTTTACGACCAGTCCATTCTTCTTCTGGAGTGTTGTTTTCATGGGCTTTTGTTGGGCACCTGTTTCTTATGTATGCCGCACTGTTAATTGCTTCTGCCCACAGTGAGATTGGTAGCTGTCCTTGTAAAATCATGCACCGAGCCATTTCAAGCAGTGTACGATTGGCTCTTTCAGCCACACCGTTCTGTTGTGGTGTATGATCTACTGTTAACTGTCTTGTTATTCCCTCTTGCTTCAAGAATTGGTTGAACGCAGTTGACAGATACTCTCCTCCATTGTCAGACCTTAATTTCTTAATATTGCACCCTGTTGACTTTTCAGCATACGCCTTGTATTCTTTAAATGCACTGAATACCTCAGATTTGTGCTTTATTAGCTTTACGTAACCATATCTGGTCTTATCGTCGATAAAGGTTACAAAATAGCGTGCTCCCCCTAACGATGGAACATTGAATGGACCACAAACATCGCTGTGCACTAATTCAAGCTTTTCAGTACTTCTATGAGTGGATGCTTTGAAAGGTAATGTGTGAATTTTACACTTGTTACATATCTCACACACTGGGGTAACACTATTAAGATTGTCCTTCATACCAACTACCATCTGTTGTAGTTTTAATTTCTTAACATCAGCAAAGTTTACATGCCCCAACCTTTCATGCCACTTCACTAAAGCACTATTTTCTTGCTTCTGAAGCATTGCTTTTTGTTTTACACTATCTTCTACTATGTACAAATCATCTCTTTCTTTAGCTGTCATCGCTATAGTTCCATTTTCACGTAGCACTTTAGCACCTCTCGCATCAAATGTCACCGTAAACCCCTTCTTTGTTATTTGCGACACTGACAGTAGATTGTTTTTAAAAGTTGGTATGAACGCCACTTTCCCTATGTTTATATTGTTTGTTTTCTCGTTTAACAGTTTAGTAGACATTTCTACACTTCCACTTCCTTTCACATCAACTCCTTCATCTGTAGCTGTGTACATTTTGCTATGATGATCTTCAATTTCCGAAAACTTGTTCTTCAGTGGAGTTGCATGTTTTGTTGAACCACTGTCCAAAACCCACGTGTTTTCTTCCATGTGGTAACTATTAAATGCTGCTGCTCTCATTGCTTCACTTCTCTTATTTGCATCATCTGATCTGTAACGACAATTCTTTGCAGATGTCCGTACTTCCTACATATGTAACAGCTTCCTTTGAATTTCTGTGGCGGTTCTCTGTTTTTCGTATATCTGTTGAACTTGGGTTTTGTCGCTAGTGCACTACTTCTTTCTTCATCCGTGTTCCCGCTCGGTTCGCGTCTAGCTTCTTCTTCTATAAGCTTCGATTTCAAAGTTTCAAAACTGGGCAACGCATCACGTGATTCGATCGCGATCATGAAACTTTCATACTCTGTCGGCAGAGAGGCGAGCAATATTACCGACAGCAAGTCCTCAGGTACTTTCATACCGACTTCTTCCAATTGTTCGGCCTTATGTTGAAATTCACCGAGGTATTGCGTCATCGTTTGGCTGGGTTCCTTTTTCAGCCTTTGTAATTGCTTACAGAGTGCTGCCCTTCGGATGGGAACCTTGGATTCATGTATGCCTTCCAGCTTTCTCCACGCTTCCATCGAGGTTTCAGCTTTCTTTACGTGATTCAGCTGACCATCCTCAACGGTTAAGAGAATCAGCGCTAACGCCTTCTGGTCTTTCTTCGTCCACGCGGCTGCATTATTTTCTGTTTTTATTTCTTCGCCGCTTGTGTAGGCCCACAAATCGTATATAAGCAATCCTCTTACTTTTAGTTTCCAGGATTCGTAATTTTTCTCTCCTAGCTTGGTGATATGTGTCGGGTTCAACGTAGCCATTATTCGTCTTTTTCAAAAAAAATTTATTTTTCACCACATGTTTCACTTTTAATTTTAATTTCTTTATAACTTTAATACACTGGGCCCATAACCTGTTGAATTTGGGTCTATAGTCAGTGGAATGCTTTATATGAACATATCTTTATTAAAGTAATATATACAGGGTGTCTCAAAATTCCTTCAGCTCCTGGAAATGGGCGGTTCCTTGGGTCATTTGAAAAGACATTTTCCTTAACAAAAATGGCGTCCGCGGCTTTGTTTAGGAGTTATTAACGAAAAACACGGACCAACCAGAGCGCGCCTAGTCGCTCGGTGGCACGGTCAGCGCGGCGAGCCGGGGGGAGGAGAGTGTTGTCGGTACGCTGCGATGTCGTAACAACCAACAAAGTTTCTCGATTATGTCCCGATTTCGATGAGCTTTGGATATGTTGTAAAGACCACGATTCTGAACAACATTTCCCTTTAGACTTTTTGCCTCGCGTCTTTAGTTTACGAGATATTTGTAAAAACAGTCACATGTCACATGTTTCGGTTTTCCTGCAGATTTGTACGCAGAGTCGATGGGTTACTGTTCGAAAAGGTCGTCCGTCCGTTCACCCAGCAAGAGGTAGAAATGTCAGGTCGGCGTGGCGTTTTAGGGTCCCTATTGTCCTATGCCTCCCTTAAGAAACTTTCTAAAAGAAAGACGGACGACGTTTTCGAACAGTAACCCATCGACTCTGCGTACAAATCTGCAGGAAAACCGAAACATGTGATTGTCGTATACCTGCTATCTACCATCAGCTATACAGTTCGTTGACCTGACCGTACAACCCTTAGCTTTCGGTACTGTCGTACACCTGAAGACATCTGTGCATTTCGTCACCGAATGACCCAGTGACAGTGACACACATTTCGAAGCATTTTCAATTACAAGTTTTTACAAATATCTCGTAAACTAAAGATGGTCTTTACAACATATCCAAAACTCATCGAAATCGCGACATAATCGAGAAACTGTTATCTGTTACATCGCGGCGTACCGACAACACTCTCTCCCCCCCCCCCCTCCCCCCGGCTCGCCGCGCTGACCGTGCCACCGAGCGACTAGGCGCGCTCTGGTTGGTCCGTGTTTTTCGTTAATAACTCCTAAACAAAGCCGCGGCCAACATTTTGCAAAAGGAAAATGTCGCTTCAAATGACCTCAGGAATCGTGCAACCCGTTACACTTATCCGATCGAGACTGCCCGACTCGCCAATTTCCCGCTAGGGGCATTGGACATGTGATTGCACATAGACGTACGACTCGACGGTACGTTTTGACAGTTTTCCTAGCGCATACACAGTTTTTGGAGCCAGAAAAAAGGCACAGCGTGACGTCTGCTACCTAAACCCTAGGGGTGCCCAAAATCCGAGATGCCTTTGCTAGAGCCTGACAAGTGCTTAGCAAGTATTCTACAAGACTATTTTTTCTGTCTGGGAAGTGGCGTTGTTTATTTTAAATAGCTATTAACTAGAATTTTTTACAGTTCTTCGTGGTATTAGGTGGAAATACGGTGTTAAAACATAAAATAACAATTTTTTACTATGGTAATAAAAAAAAGAATATCACCTGAGAATCTGTGCGGTGAAACAATTTGTCAAACAACTCAACTAAACACGGTGGAGGTTCTGAACGTTCTGGTTCTTTGCCGTCCTGAAAAACGTTGACGGAGTACGCGCAGAAAATATCCTGCCAATAAAATGTTCCTTGGAACGGCGAGAAACTAACCGATGCTGTTCCGTCGCGGAACCATGACGGCTTCGATAAGTCCGTCGGAAAGTAACTTTATGGTACGGACAACCATCTGCGAGTTTTTTCGGTTTCTCAATCTGGACATTTCGCTTAACATCGAGTCATTATATTTTCTTTAGCAGACCGGTCTGCACCCAACATGCGGCAGTTAGTAGTAAAGTCATTTAGAAGGTCCGGGATTTACGCATAATTACATCAACCCTCGCAGGTACGAGAACCATACCATAAAGTTCCAAGGATTAAAGAACATTTGGTGACCAGCTGCATCATCCCTGCCACGGGCCCAGCGCGCTTCGGGGCATTGGAAGGAGTGGTGACACGGGGTTGGTCAGTTTTACAATTAAGCTAGATAGTAAGAAACGCCCTACGAGGACCCATGCTTGGGAATGGTGTACGAAATTCGCCAAGAGTGGGGATTCAAGTCGATGAGGGTGGAAAATGCAGTTCAGCGAGTTAGAACATAATTTTCCATCGTATCGGAAACGTCACTCTCAAATACAACTTCGTCACGTTTACAAATAAAACTCAAAGTTATCGAAAGTCGAATCACGCGCTCCATTTGCTCTACCTTTAGATCCCATTGCCCAAAATTAGTTTGGCGGGCAATTCGCTTATACAATACGCGATCGCGATACGTGCGAAACAGATGCAAAGAACATTGCTTCCTTCGCAGGCAAAACGGCAAATCTGGTGGCGAAAAAAAGATTTATTGCCACCCGCAGATCGACGCGACGGCTACGTACAATCGATGGTCGGAAAAAGTCTCCGTATACCCTTTAAAGTAAACCTAAACGACGATGAGTTTCTTCATCAACTTAGAAGGATTATTTTACTAAATGGCGTGTTTACAATTTTTTTTTAAAGTTCTATCTGTCAAGAATTCTAGAGAAAATTATGAACATTGCTGTTTACAAATTCTTTATGTAAACCTATAAGAAAAATCAAAAATGTATGTTTAGTAAATTTGTGCCAGCTACTCTATCTGGCAGAGTATGATATACGAACATTTAAAAAAAAAAGACGATGCACAGTGGGGTATTTATTAGCCCGAAAAGTTATGCTTATTTCTTCATATTGTGTTAATCTGTACACTTTAGAGAATAATTTTGTGATTGAAAATTGTTCCTTCATGACTAAATAATGAAATTGCTATATGTATGAACTTTAATGCCTTCCCCTCAGGGTTACATTTCCTTACAATAAAACTTCCCCTGTATTCTCCCCTTACAATTCTCTTAAACTACCTTAAAATTAACTTATATACTAATTTAATCCTAATTAAATATTATTAGTTATTACTAAAAAGAGAGAGAGAGAAAAAATTATATACAACAGCTTATATCTACTTAATACTAACTTAAATTCTATTCCATACCCTACTCGCATGATTCCTGCACCCCCTTCCCTATTCCGTGGACCTCCTCTTCCGGCTGTTCATCCCTTACCCCTTATCCCTTATCGCTTGTTCCGATCTTCCTTTCCCTCCACTCTTCCACTTTCCTCATCCATATCTCTCCCCCTCCCTCATCTTCCAATACTTCTCCCATCATCTCCTGCCATCCTTTTTCCTCATTCTCTCTCATGCATACTTCCCAAACATGCTCCCACGATTCAACCTCCCATCCACACACTCTACATTTTCTCAACTCTTCATTCATCCAGTACCTTCCATCCCTCATTTCATTTCCCAATCTGAATCTTGCGACTCTTTGCCATCTGCTTTCCCCCCATTCCTTTTTCAAATATCCCGGCAGACCCTCACCCTTTACCCTCCCGTACCATTTGTTATATTTTGAGCTTCCAATCCTCTCCCATCTTTCTTCCCTTTGCATTTTCTTCTCTTTCCCTACTATTTCCTCACTGAAATCCTCCCTTCTTTCTTCCAACCAGCTATTTATCTCCTCTGCATTCCATCCTCTCTGCTCAAAGAAATCCCATCTCTCTTTCTCCCAACCGTCCCTTTGCCCTCCCTTTTTGTCCCTTCTCCTAAGTTCTTCCCAGCATGCCCGTGCCAACTCCCCTCCTTTTCCTTCACTCAATTTTTTCTCATAACCCCAAGCCCTTAATCCCGCCTTCCCCCTTAACATCTCTCTCTGCATTTCTTCTCTCACCATGTATCCTGGTGTATGTCTTCCTACCCCAAGCATCCATTTTAAGTATCTCTCCTGTATCCTCTCTACCCCTTTCCTTTCCTTCCATCCCCATATTTCCACTCCATAGCTTATTACTGGCCATATCAGTTTGTCAAAGAGCCATATCCTTCTCCCCCAGTCCTTACCAAATCTCCTTTTCCCAATTCCCCATACTTGTCCCAATACCGATGCCCCTTTCCTTAATCTATCCTCTACTTGCGCCCTTTGACTTCCTTCTCTCGATATTGTATATCCTAGATATTTATATTCTCCCACCTCTCCAATCACTTTTCCCTTCCACCTCCATGTCACTTTTCTCCACCTCCCCCCTCCCCTCCTGCACCTCATCACCTTTGATTTCTCTGTATTGAGCTCCAGCTTTTTCTTTTCTAAATACTTTTCCAATACCGCTAACATCCCCCTCATCCCATCCTCCTCTTCTGCCAACATGGCCACATCATCCGCGTATGCTAAAGTGTAAATTTTTCTTTCCCCTATTTTAACCCCTCCCCATCTCCCCTTCTCGATCTCCTCATCCATGTCCGCCAACAGCAATGTGAATAGTATGGGACTTAGTGGGCATCCTTGCCTTACTCCCCTTGCCGTCCAAAAATCTTTTCCTTCCTCCTCCCCTACTCTCACCTTGCTCTTGGTCTCCCTTAGTAATTCCTCGCACCTTTCCACCAATCCTGTTCTCATCCCTCTTTCCCTTAATGCCCTTATCAGAACTTCCCTATCCACCGAGTCGAAAGCAGCTTTTAGGTCCACGAACATTATTACTAACTTTCTTTGTTTTCTCTTTACCTGTCTATTTATCAGGAAGTTCAGCACATAGATGTTGTCTACGCATCCCAACCCTTTTCTAAAACCTGCCTGACTCGCAGGCAACATCCCCTTCCCCTCTGCCTCTTCCCTCACCCTTTCCGCCAGCACAGCTGCGTATATTTTATACGCAGTCTGTGTCAATGTTACTCCCCTATAATTCCTCACCTCTCTGCTATCCCCTTTTTTAGCAATTGGCACTACTACCCCTTCTGACCAATCATCCGGCCATCCCTCCCCCCTCCACACTTTATTACATACCCTCCATAGCCATTCCTCCACTTCCTTTCCTCCATATTTCCAAACTTCATTTGGTATCCCATCCCCCCCTGCCGTTTTCCCATCTTTCAATCCCTTTACCACCTTTCTTATTTCCTCTTTCTCTATTTCCCTCTCCCCGTCTGTGCCCCTTCTATTTATTCCTCCTCTTCTCACTCTCCATTCTACCCCTCCTAACAACGCCTTAAAGTGCTCCTCCCACTCTTCCATTTCTATTCCTTCGTCTATCTTTGTTACTCTTCTCCTTTCCCTATTTATAATCTTCCACACCTGACTTTCCGATCTAACAGCTTCTACCTCCTTTTCCCATCTTTCCCGCTCTTCCTTCTTTTTCTTCTCGCATAATCTGTTATACTCTCTTTTCTTTATCTTGTATTCTGACCCTTCTCCTCCCTTTTTCCTCCAGCTCCTTAACTCCCCCCTCACTTTCCTTTTTTCTTCTCTACACTCCTCATCCCACCATCCTTTCCTTTTTGCATTTCCTTTTTTCATCACCTCCCCCATCACTTCCTTTACTTTTTTCTTCAACCCTTTCCAATCTTCCTGTCCTCCCACCTCTTCTGCTACCCTCTTTTCAAATCTTTCACTAAATTCCTTCGCTCTCTCTTCTGTCCATCTTCCCATACTCTTCCTTTTCTTCTTTTCCTCCCCCCCTTTATTCCTTCCTTTTTCCCCTTTAATCGACACTATTAAAGGCATATGATCCGATTCTACTCTATCTCCCACCTCCATCTTTTCCACTCCTTCTCTTGTGTCTTCATTTCCTAGCACATAATCTATCACCGAATTTCCTTTTCCTCCGACATACGTCCATTCCCCTTCCTCATCCCCCTTTACATTTCCATTTAAAATTCCCCACCCGATTTCTCCCAAATATTTACATAATTTTTTCCCCTCCCCGTTAACCTTCATGTCCCTTGACTTTCTCCATTCCTTCCCCTCCTCTTCCTCTTCCTCATCTACTTCCCCCCCTTTCCTCCCTGTTCTTGCGTTGAAATCTCCCCCAATAATCACCCTTACATCTTTTTCCTTCTCCTCCATCCATTCCCCTAACTCTTCCAGTTTTCTATCTATGTCCCCATTCACATACACCCCAATCACCCTCCACCACTTCCCTTCCATCCTCACCCTTACCGTTATCAATCCTTCTCTCTCTCCTATTTCTCCTCTTTCCCTCTCAATCTCCTTCCTTATACCCATTACCATACCCCCTATTGCTCTCCCCCTTCTTTCCACCCTCCTTGCCCACTGCGTTTCCCATATATAACCCTTTGGCAATCTATTCCTGATCCTATCCCACCCTTTCTCCTCCACCCATGTCTCCATTAATATCATTATATCCCATTCCTCGAGATTTTTCCAAAATTCTTCGTCCTTGTTCCTTAGCCCTGCCACATTCCAGAAAGCTATCTTATACCCCTCTTTCCTCTTCTTTGTTCCTTCCCGCTTTCTCTCCCCCCCTCCCTCTTCCCTTACTCGTTTCCCTGTTCCTGAAACCATTCTTCCTCTACTTCGTCCCATCTCTTCATTTTTCCATTCACCCACATTCTCATATAACCCACTTGTACATTCTTTCCTAACCTCCTTTCCTTCTCTGCTTCCCTTTCTATTTTCCATCTTGCCTTTCTCTCTTCCTCTGTTAGGTCATCGTCTATTCTTTCTTTCTGTCCTTTCAGTTTTTTTCTCCCTTCCATTACTTTCTTTTTCTGTTCTAGGTCCACCATTTTTACCAACGCCATCCCACTTCCATCCTTTTCTACCTTCCCTATTTTTACTATTTCTTTTATTCCCTCAGCCTTCGCTCCCATCTTTTCCCATACCCTTCTCACCTCTTCCTTCAAATCTTTTCCCTCTACCTGTAACCTTCTTATTATAATATTGTTCCTCTTCTCTTCTCTATCTTTCCTATCCTGCTTAATTTCCATCCTTCTTATTCTTTTCCTATTTTCCTCTACTATTTCCGCTCCTATATTATCCTCCCTACTTTTCTTCCCCTCTTCTTTCTCCCTCTTCGCTATTTCTCCAATCTTCCTCTCCACCATTTCCATCTTTCCTTCTAAATTTTCCATCCATTTCTTCGTTTTTTCCATTCTTAACTCTCCCTCCCTCCTTTATTCTTTCCACTTCTCCCTCTCCTTCCTCCATTCCTCTAATAACCTTTTTCCTTCCTCCCTTTCTTCTTTTAACTCCTCCCTTACCTTCCTTATTTCTCCCAACATTACCCTTTTTCCTTCCTCCCTTTCTTCTTTCATCTCCTCCCTTACCTTCTGCATTTCTCCCATCATCCCCTTCATCATATCCTTCATCATACCCTCCAATCTTCTGATATCTGCTCCTTCCCCCTCTTTTTTCTCTTTCGGGGACCATTTCGTTAACGCACTTCTTTTGAATGCAGACTCCTCATCCCCTTCCCCTTCATTTTCCCTTTCTCTTTTCCCCCATATGCATTCTAGGCTTCCCGCACGATTCCACACACCCTCCTTTCCCACTTTCTCTACTCTTCCTATCCTCCCCCCTTTTCCTTTCCCTGTCTTCTCATCTTCCCTTCTCCCCCCCTTGCCGTCTTCCCCACTTAAACTCATTCTCTGCTAACCTTTTTCCTAACTCTACTTCTACTCTTATTCCTTCTTATCCTACTCAAAATTTCCCGCTTCCTCCGTCTCTCAAAACTCTCGCCAGAGAGCTCCACCTACTTTCCTCTCCCTACCCGCTTGCGCCGTTCTATTGCCGCGCACGGTCTCCAACCTAACCTCCTAACTGTCACTCACTTTTCCTTACCCTTACCCTCCTATCCCGCCTTTTTGCCCCACTCCCTTTATGTCCCTTCTGCCCTTACACCTCCCTCGCCCTTTCCTACCACTTTCGCTTCTCTCACACCTTGCTAATTCCACTCTCTCTCACAAAATCTCACACTATACTTTTCTCTCGTCCAACTCTCACACAACCGGAAAAGGAAGTCCAATGAAATTGCTATAGTAGGAATACTTTCGCGATCATTGATGAGCAGCTATATGTAGAGTATAAAATATACGGTCGTATATTTCATATAAATCGTATGGTCCAATATTTAAAAAGTTATGGTCTTTTTAACTGTTTCCGAATATTAGTGGGAGTCCCCAAGTACCCAATATTTAAAATTTTTGAGGCTCCGCGAATTAAAAAACAGAATTTCAAAGAGGAAGAAATCGTAGAATACGAAGACTTTTTTTTTATTTTTTCACACTTGAACCGGTGGTAAAATTTGCAGAACAAAGATATTTCTAATATGTTTTCATTAAGAAATTACATTTGCATAATTACATATGAAATGATAAATTATTTAAGAAGAATTTTATAATATGTATAATTTACGTATAATATAAGGATGTGTGATGCTGTTTCACCAAGTGGCAGGAACGTTTCCTATCTCCATGATGTTGTAGAAGAGAGATAACGATAGTTTACGTAAGGAGCTGTGGAGCTCCCTACTGCAACCTTTTTTTTGTGCCTTTCTTGTGCACAGCAGGGACTCTCGACCCGCTCTCGAAAAGCCATGTCGAAATTCGAGCTGAAAACCCAGACCCTACCAAAACGAAGTATCCTAAAGGAAACTCACCGGAAAGCTCGGTATGCGCGTAAGATACAATAGTGCATCAGTATATTTTTAGCCTGACAGGGAAAAACTCAGTATGCGTTGACCTTAAGAAGTATTGCCACGAACCTATCTTCGATCAGCCGGACGGTTCTGGTACAAGTGCTAGATACAAAACCAGGGTAGCCAAACTTTTCCCGGATTCGGGGTCCCACCGTGTTTTCTCCGGTATAACCTAGGCTTTAAGAGCACGTAATCGACATAAAGTTTCTAAGGGAGACAAGTTCACCTTGCGAGTGTTCCTCCGTGACTACTCGAACTCCTCGTTTTTCCGTTGATCAGCGCTCGTCGCCAGTGGTCGATCATCGGAAGCCCTCGCCAAAATCATCAGACATTTGTTTTCGCCTCGTAACTGTCGCTTCACTTTAAATTTTCATTATAGACACGGATAACAAAATTAAAAATCGTAAGCTTTACATTTATCTTCGAAATTCTGAGCAATAGTAATATATAGGAAAATGTACTAACATCTTAACAAAACTGAAGCCGTTCGGTTCAAATATAAAAAGGATATTAGATTTTAAGGAGTGTTAACTTTTATCGCACCAATATTTTATTCCCAATTTTCTTAAACCCATCCCAATTTGTTCACCATGGAGGTGTAAAATAGGTCAAAGAGTCACTGCACACAGTGTGCGGGTTGATGGGAAAACCCCAAAAGATGAATAGCTGCAGCTCACAACTGACCGTGGAGGTCTGCAAGATTTATAACACATCATTGGTATTGAGGCACAGGAAGATGTCCGAGACTTTCTTCGTGACACTGGCAATAAAATAATAAAGAACTAAATGTTTTATTGCACGTGCTGATAGCCGCTACGCTATCGTACGTCGCACAGTGCTGCAAAATCCCCAAAACGTGACAATAATTCGTTTACTATACAATATATCGTATACTATACATTTACTACGGTAACACCATTTCAAAAAATCTATGTAACAGTATTGAAAGGGTTACCCTTATCTCACCGACAATTATTTCAACTACAATCGTTTCACCGGCACACCGACATTTTGAGATCACCGACAGTCATTTCCCCGACATTCATTTTCCCTACAGTCATTTCATCGACAATATCGATTCTCGGCATCAATGAAAACGTTTATCGGTGAAATGATTGTCGATCAAATGACTGTAGGGAAAATGATTGTCGATCAAATGACTGTAGGGAAAATGATTGTCGAGGAAATGACTGTCGGTGAGTTAATATTGTCAACGAAGTTAGATGTCGATGAAGTCGTGTCGGTGAAATGATTGTCGTTGAAATAATTGTTGGTGAGATAAGGGTAACGTATTGAAATACATCGATCATAGATTACAATAGAACCTAAACACTGACATTGGAAACAACTGCGACATACACTATTTAAGGAAAAACATTTTTCTCATTTCTTTGTTGTTTTTGTGTATATGTCCTCCTTGATTTTCAAAAGTTTTATCGTGTAGATATTATTCAGAACCATGAGTACACTACTTTAAATTATAAAAAAATACAAATTCGGACGCTAATTATTAATTTTTTTTGTTTATTATTCACACTCTTTGAGTCCCACCGATCTTTTTTGGTCTAGAACTAGACGTAAATGTGAACGTTATAATTCAAAAATGTTTGCGTCTTTCTGCGACTTTCTGAGGAATAAGTTCAAAATGGTTTTGAAAAGCGCGAGAGAAACGATTTTTCGGTTCCATATTTATTAAGCTTAAGATTTTTAAAACCAAGAAAATTGAAACAATATCTGAATGATGTCGTTCAGTTTTTTTCAAGAACCAGATGACAATGAAATAATAATTAAAATAAACGTCAAGTATGTATTTTATTTTACATAACACATCAGAGACTGTTATAATTTCTACTATAGAAACATGTACTGTTCGTACGCCACAAGAAGTCTCTTGGCAGGAATTTAACAGCGAAGGGGCAACAAACCGTCCGATTGGTCTGAGCGGCAAGGGCTTGAGTCTTGTCACACGCATTATCGGTTCTAGCGAGCTATTGGCTACAGCACTGATACACACTAATCGGATCGTGTGACAAAGAGAGTGAATAACGAAAACATGCTATTTAAGTAATTTATACATATTTGTTATACATATTGTAAGATAATATTTGGAAAATCTTCACATTTTGAACAACCTTTTTCTTCGCATGTTAACGGCGGTCCGCGACATTATTAATGCAGAAGAATAGGCAAAATTCACTGTACTGGTAAGTACCGATAGTTTTTCATAATATGCAACGCAAAAAGTTGTTCAGAATATACATAGATTTCCACAACTTATGCAGACATCATCGAAATCGGAGGATAGATTGTAGCTGTTCCGCAGTTTCGTCCTATTTTTAATCGTAATTAATGTTTAATTTTCGCGGTAGATACTGATACAAAAACCACTGCGATACTGGTCAAACAGACTGCTTTCACAATTTCGACCAATTTATAACATTTATAGAAGTTATACGAATTTTATCTAATTTTTGTTGTAACTTATTGAAAGACGTGTCAATCATGAATGATGTGTTACATTAAATATAAATATAATATTAAATGTAATTTAATTGAATTATTGCATTTTTAAAGTACATTTTGAAACGATAGGTCAAAAAACTTGTATCTCGAAAATAAAGAAGTCCTACTACTGTGTAGCGTGTGACGTCAGAAGCTTGAAGGTCGAGAATACGGGAGTGGAAATAGTGGGGATGGGTGGAGCAAGCGAGAGACCCCCTTGGCTCCTCAGCCGTCTCGGGGGAATTTTTGTGGCGTACGAACAGTACGCGTCCAACGCGTCAGACGAAAAACAAAATGATCTGATTTTTCTCCGACCATCGTCCGACGTGGGTTGCCCCATGGACTATCGGTACCACTGTGAGCACATCAGCCAACTAAAGGGCTGTTTATACCGAAGAAAACACGGTGGGTCCCCGGATCCGGGAAAAGTTTGGCTACCCTGGTCTTGTTCCTAACATTCTTACGAGAACCGTCCGGCATGGCAGAGCGAATAAAGGTCGAAACATACAAGACCGGTTTGGACGTCGGTCTTGTCCGTCCGCTAGATACGAGAACAGGGTTGTAGAAACTCTGTCGGTAAAGAGGGAAGAGTTTCTACAACCCTGTTCTCGTATCTAGCGGACGGACAAGACCGACGTCCAAACCGGTCTTGTATGTTTCGACCTTAAAGGTTCGTGGCAATACTTCCTAATGGCCCGGCCGAACTATTTAGCTTGAACGCCTGACCATTTCCAGATGGCCTTTCGAGAGCGCATTGACAGTTCCCTGCTGTGCATGGCGCAAAAATAAAAAGGTTTTAGGGGACTCTACAGCTTCTTAGGTAAACTATCGGTATCTCTCCTCTACAACATGATGGAAATGGGAAACGTTCCTGCCACTTGGTGAAATAGTATCACACATTCTTATATGTACTATACGTAAATTATACATATAATTCTTCTTAAATAATTTATCATTTTATTCGTAAATGTAATGTCTTAATGAAAATATATTAGATATATCTTTGTTCTACAAATTTTACCACTGGTCCAAAAATGAAAAAATTTGAAAAAACAATTTTTTAATTCGCAGAGCCTCACATCTGCTGTCGATCGTTGTCGCAGTCCTTCAGCCAATAACGAGATTACGTGTGATGGATACATGCAACGTTGCCCGAAAAAAGGCGCGGTGTGTTTCCCGCGGATTTGTTTATGTTTCGAGTAGTCCCCAATACACTGCCCTCACGAACGATAGCTGAACTGCAGTGGGCTGAGGTGTTCAACCGTTATCGCCCACTACTACGCGATTGTAGGGAGATTATAATGGACATTCAGAAAGCAATACAAACTTATTAGAACTCAATAAAAGTTGACTGTTTAGATAAATGTCATTGAATTTCTTGATCCAGCTCGTAGGCACAGTGGTGCCCCGGACAAGAAAAGCGGCCTACAATTTTTTTCAGTTTCCCGGCGGGTTCTAGCATATAGGCATTTCCTGAGGTTGGAGGGGGGGTGTAGAAGCGGTTCTGGAACCCCTGGGGTTCTGATAGTAAACGACAGGCTGTGCCTTTGTTCCGAGCGTCTCGAACTCTCGTAAGTATCCTTCCGGGTCCCAAGATTCGGTATAAACTACAAAAACGTGCAAAATCCCGGCCCCGGCGCACAGTGGGACGAATGTACGAAAACCCGTGACATTGACTAACATGTGAAGTTTGTTATATGGTGTGACGAGGCAGTTTTGCCTACGCCTCCGGTACCGAGTATCGGAAGACCGGGTCACCCTCTGGCAACGGAAAATGCGCGACGGGCCATGGCGAGCGCTCGCCCTGGGCACCAGCGAGACCTGTGGGCGAGCACTAATATTTTTGAGCGTCGCGCCAATTTGCGCGACGCGAGTTTGCAGGACAATAGCCAGGTCCCGACGGGGACCTGAAGAGCTTTTTCCCCGCAGAGGAGAGTAACGGGATCGGCTCCGGCGAACACTCCGGCACCCTAAAAGTGGAGGGATCGACGCGGCCCAGGACGGACAACCTCGAGGCGTCGATGAAGGCACGCAGGGCCGTCACAGGAATCTCCGCTGTCTCGCCGTCGCCTCATCCGGAGGAAAACCGATCCGGCTTCCGGATAGGCTCGCGCCGATCGCCGCAGGAAGAAGCGACCAACCACCGTACGCCGCTGCCGGAGCACCGAGGAATCGCCGATCGCCAGGGACCGTCGCGCGGGGCGAGGCCCCGTCCGAAAATCTAATCGTGATAGGTCGAATCGTCCGCAAGGGAAGAGCGCGGACAGGGGGGGACGCTCCGCTTCCGCGTTCCCGAGTCAGCGTGATGCGAAAATCACTTCTTCGTTGGCTCTAGTAGAGTATAGTCGAGCGTTACCAAGTACTTTTAATTAGTGCGAACCGCTGCCGGAAAGAAGGACGAGAACGCGGAAACGCCATCGTTACCCTAGGTAAGCTTTCGTCAGATTACATCTCGATAAAGTGATTTTCTCGCGTTGGCTGGGTAAGCGTGTTCGCGATCGCGTCGCCGAAACCCCGAAGCAGCTTCGAGGCTGCCGGTATTCGCGAAACCGTAGGGCAACGAACGCGCGGGGAATATTATTTTGCGGGGGCTGTACCCTATTTCTTATTTTGCGAGGATCCGCGCGTCGTTGTAGTTTTCACGCTAACCTCGGCTCGTTCCACGCTGCGACGCCGCCCCGTGCTCTCGCCGTATTTTCGTGACTTGTTCCGCCGACGAGAAACTAATTGTTACGCGTTTTCCATCTGAGTTCGGGCGTAGAACGCGAGTATCGCGTACGCCGACGCCATTATCGCGTTGCTGCCGGATTCGACGCGTCTCAAAACGGTCCGAAGAGGGCAAATCGCGCGTGTACCGATCTCCCGTCACGCGCCGGCTAACCTAAAAACGCTGTCGGTCGTTGCCGGTAGCGCCATTGTTAACGGGCCACAATAAAGAGTTTTTAGCCGAAATTCAGAGAGTTCTTATTGCGTGAGAAACCTTCCCGCCGCGGGGAATGCCTCGTGTTCGCCCCGCGTAGTACCCTGCGCCCGTTCGCGGAAAATTGCGATCTAATATCGGTTGTCGCAGGCGCGTCCGAACGCTTCTCGAAACGCTGGTGGCTGTAAAAGCTTAGCGTGGCACCGTTCGTGCCTGGCGCCCGAAAATCTAGGCCCAGATTTCGAGAAGTGACGTGCCTGCGAACAACTTTTGTCCCGGATGGACCGCGTTTCGTGCGGCCGAACGCGGCCCGGCCTCCTGGCTTATAAATACCCGGTGTCGCTGGAGTTTTCGCCCTCCTGGTGACGGCCAAATTCTAGACGACGTGACAATGGCTTTGGTGGCATATATACTTGCTTTAGTGCACCTTAACGAGCGGCATTCACATATAGTAAATCGAAAAAAAAAATTTTTTATGTGCTTTATAGACGAAGAAAGAAAAATTCTATATTTTTCTTACGTTTATATTTCGGTAAGCGTGAATTGAAAGGAAAAAAAACTGTGACGAATTTTTTTGTTCTTCGTCTATAAAGCAATAAAAAATTTTTTTTTTGTTATTTTTTGAAATACTTTTTTTTATTTTTTGAAAATGGTCTTTTTTCATTTTTAAAATGACTGGCGAGGTTTGCCGAGAAACGGGCTTCATGGACTTTTTCCTTTGGTATTGTGTGAGAGAAATTCGTTGCGAAAACACCCGACGAGACCCGACTGCGGCCGGCATTTGGGTTTGACAAAGTGGCGGGAACCTCCAAATAAGCAATACTGCTTTTAATACTGGCATAACTGACTCCGATCGGGTTTAAATTTGATATGGGTACTTATTGATAAGTACTTAACACTTTACCGACCAGTAGCCTATTTAATTTTATTTCATTTCGAATATAATTTATTAAAATTTAATTATTAATATTATATTTATATACATATTTATTTATTGTTATAATATTCATTTATATATTTATTTATTAATATAATATTTATATATATATACATAATTACTATTTATTAATTAATTTATTTATTTAAGCTGTATAATATATTATTACTACAATTATATTATCATGTTATGTATTATTATTAATAGAGTTATTAATGAATTCGAAAAACCAAGTACTTATAAAAAAATCATAATTTTTTTAAAACCAACCTATCTGACAAAAATTAAATTCCATAAATGTAATGAATTAGTGATATCTGATGTCTGAAAAATTATTTTCTGAGGTTCTATAGTATGAATTGTCAACAGAACATGTCGGAACAATTATAGGATATTAAAAATACATCCTGTTTTTAACGAACTTTCTAAATAAATGAGTCATTTTTCCCTTATTTCCAACAATTTGAAAAAAAATTTTTGGGTGGTCAAAAAATTTTTTTACTTCAGATTTGTATTCTATAGTACTGAAAACATGGATATTTAAAATCTTAAGGCGATACAAAAACTGAAAGGGGTGCTAACCGAAAACGTGCTACCGAAATTTGATCCAGTGTCTAAACAACTTACGGTAGAGGAGTGGATTGAAGAAATCGAGGAGTATGGTGATTTGTACCAATGGGATGATATAGCGGTAAGACATTATGCTCTATCCTCACTCGCGGGCGTCGCAAAACGGTGGAGGGATAGCCTCCCGCGCCGGGAACGCACATGGGCGGAATGGAAAGTCGTATTGCGTCAAGATTTCCCGTGAGAAAGGAACACCTGGGAAATGTGGGTAGAAGCACAAAACTACAAACAGACCGCTGGATCAGAATATCATAGAATATTTTTACGAAAAACTTGCAAAATGCAACCGCGCGTTGATGACGGATGAGGAAATCATCGAATGGGTTGTAGACGGGTTAAAATAATCCGCGATATAAAGATTTTTTAGGCCCGTTAAGACGCTATAAAAAACCAAGCGAACTATTGGCCGATTTGGAAGCAGGATCGGCGGCAATACGTGAGAACCCCGTAGCGTATCAACGCGTAGCACATGGCGCGACAACGCGGTCGGAGAACGCTAAATGTTTTGTTTGTAAACAGCCAGGACACGAAGCACGTCATTGTGTGAATAGAAGCAGAGCGGTTACCTGTTTCAAATGCGGAAACACAGGCCACATATCGCATGCCTGCCCGACGACGAATCGAGAGGGGTGGAGAAGCGAGCAGGCGGTGACGTCAACAACTTCTACCGTGGCAGCAAGAACGGGAAAGCTAGGCCAAACATCGGCGATCATGCATATTACGGAAGATACGCACAGGAAATATTATAAAGACGCCTTCATCAACGGACACCCAATAAAATGCTACGTTGACCTAGGCAGCAGCGCAGTAGCAATGCGTCAGGATGTCGCTGACGAAATGCAACTCACGTATCATGAGACGAGGCTGGCTCCGTTCGTCGGATATGGAGCAGGACAGGTACGTCCGATTGGTGTATTTATTGCTAAAATAAGCATTGATTCCGTAGAGTCCCGCGTCACGGTGCATGTGGTACCAAGCTGCAGTCAGGCCATACCGCTGCTGGTTGGACACCCATATACGTAGGCTGAGGGAGTTGTTATACTCAGCCGGGCCGGCGAACTGATTGTCGCCTCTTCGTTGGACCAGGTGTATCAGACAACGGCAACGTCCACGGCTCCGTGTCGGACGACATTCGTAGCGGAAGAGCCGTGTGTGGTTCCACGAAATTATTTGGGACACGTGGCGGTCCGCAGCGAGATACTAGCGCAAGACATTTGCGTTGAAGGAGGACTACGGGAGCAGTACCTCAGCGTTCCAAGGTGCATCGTCTCAACAGATGCGGAAGGACGAACGGTGCTGTCCGTCTTAAATGCAACACACACGCCGATCGCCGTGCGAGGAGGCGAGGTGGTCGCTCGGGGCGAAACGTGTGAAGAAGAAGTCATCGGTGATACCCCCGACTTGGCGCAGGAGGTCAACGACGACGAAGTCGCCGTGCACGAATTAGTCACTGATCTTGACGGTAAAGACGCGGAAAAACTTGTAATCCTGTTAAATGCGAACCGCGATCTAAAGCTAACAATTCAGTGTCTATTAATGAATTCCGTTCAAAATCGTCATGTTCTGCAATGGCTTTTGCAAAATCATCGGTAACATTAGATATTATTTGCATAAACTTACAATATTTTGTTTGTACGGAATATAGGTTCTCGGATAACCAAGAGTACATGTGATCAATACAAAATTCTAAATCAAACAATCTTCGCATCGTTTTCTGGGCAATCTGTATGCACTTAGTAGAATTTTATAATTTTGCAAGCTTTAGATCGTCGTTTAACTGACAGAACTCCACAGTTATATCACCAACATGTCTTCTTTCTTTCGTAGAAGATCTTTCCAGGTAGCCATAGACAGTTGAATTTCATTGCCGTGATTGTCTCCTATAGCCAACTCGACGTGACAGCAACCACCAATTCGGACTCCAATGTCAAGGTATTTGTAGAATGTATTCGTCAAGGGATATCTCCTGCCCAATATACGCATCGCGCGCACGATCCTCTGTTCCGAATTATCAGCGCTGATAAGAAAAGAAGCAATTAGGAAAGACAATTTTTTTTCAGTTGCAAAGAAACAATACTGAATAGCATTTTTAGCGGTTGTCGGAGTACTTACTGTGTGTGTAATTGCGGAGGATTGAACACATTATTTTGCAGTGTTGCGCGAGAGTTGACGGTTGCGGACCACATAGTTGATACTTTGTCGATCTAACCAACAATGGCGTTTTATATAGCCTCTCAGACCCCCCTTCTTCCCATTTTGAAAAGTGCAAACACAGCAAGAAATCTCGGCAAACACATACCATGAAATATGATACCAAAAATTCTTAGAAATAAGTTCCCTGAGTAATCAATTTTTTTTATAATGTTATACCCCTTTGGAGTCAGGAACGAACAGGAATCTCGGCATACAAATCCCATGAAATATGATACCAAAAATTCTTAGAAATAAGTTTGCTGAGTAATCAATTTTTTTGTAATGTTATACCACAAACTGCGCATTTTGCCGGCAACATCGCAAATACATTGGGTGAAATATTATACCATTTTAAGAAATACGGAAAAAAATTTGTTAAATAATATACTTTATTCAAAATATGATTCTTGTTGATCATTATAAATTTTACACAGTTTAAATACATTTTCGACGGCACATACGCCAGTATGGAATGCACATCTATGCAGCCCCTTTTGCAACATCGATAATCTTGGAACATCCTCTAGATCCACATCAAGAGCCTCGATTCCAGTTAATTTCCACAGCCATTTTTTCTTTTCCAATCCCTTAACAACGATCTGCTGCGTATTTTCCAGGGCTAGTTTCAAACAGCTTCCAGGTTCTTTGTATGGAACATATCCGTCCATCCACCCGATTCCATGATGTTTTCTCGTTAGCCATCGAACCTGACGTGCTTCGGCAGCAGTCAATCGGTGGAACCCAAATGGTGGCTCGAATATCCAGTGTAATAGTTTATTTCCATCCCGTAAAATGGCCGCTTCTTTTACAATGAATTCGTTTGACCCGATCTAGAAGCCTTGTAGATCGACAAACGTTAGATGAACCATCGCCGCTTGTTAAAGTATTCTGCGCACTACGTTGGTCAACGGGCTGTACTCGACCATACGATCATGTATAATCAAGCAGTATGCAGCTGTGTTGACTGGCACATTATCTCTGCATTCGAAATCTATGCGGACATCAATGGTAGCACTTTTAACAGACTCGTTTTGACGAGAGCAGTCTATGACCACAAATGGACCACACGATAAGAACTCTAATTCGTCCAATAGCGGCTCATTGTATCGATCACCATAATACGAGTTTTGAAATTTTGCATACATATCGTAAAGTACCGCATACTTATTTTTTTCAAAATCCAAGTTTAGGTCATCGTATGGGTATGATTCCGAATTTAGGTACAACCGTATGTTTGACAGTTTACAATCGTTGAATCGATTAGCACTCTTATGCAATTGATTCTTCCTATTATTCTGCAATGCGATTATGATGAAGCGAGGTTTCTCCAGTTGTGTTACAGTCTTGATGGCCCACGTATGCATCGTAGTTGTTTGTAAATGTGGATATTCGTATAGATCCCAAGAGCGAAAACTCATAGGTATCATTTGTCCTCTCTCGAGAATGCGTAGTAACGACAATTTGGTTACTTCTTCAAGACTTATGTGCGGCATACGCCACTGAACTTTGAATAATTCGATTTTAGGTGTTACAGTTTCAGGGCCAATCAACGCGTTTAGGTCGTTTCGTGATCAAATTAAGACCAACTCTTGACGCACGTTAACGGTTATCTTGTTATAATCTTCACCGAAGCCGAATAGCATATTGAATGGTATGCAGAAATTGAAATCTGCGCCATCCAGTTTACGATACCAGCCAGCGGTGGCCAATGCTTTACTTCTTCCGGGGGAGATGGACACGTGTGTTTTTAACGCAGTCGTTATTCGAATTTCATCAAACATGAAAGCAGCGCAATTGGTATCGAGAGTAACATTGTCGCTTGTTCCTTGAAGTGGGGCCCCTGCTAAAATAACTTTTCCTTCAATGTACAGGAAACTCTCGCACGGTAGCGTATACAGATCTTGCTGCTGTATCGGTATTCTTATTTCATCGCTATTTCCGAGAGTAGTATTTGCATAGGGATTATACGTGTGCACTTCTATCTTGGTTATACGATTATCGGAGGTTGGCGAATTGCCAATGGCCAGAATGTTAGACATTGTTGCTTTACAACAAATCCCAACGATTGTAGAAAACGCACGTTCTGCAAGCTCAGCAGGTTCTTCCTCGACGATGGTGTGGCACAATAATTTGCCCGACTTACTGTGTCGATGAATGTATCTGTTGCAGCGGTCGGAATTAGAGGTTCGTTCGTTTTGTTATACACAAGCATAATATAGCACTTATTCGTAGGAGCGGGGATCTCACCGTCTTACACGTAGTCTAACCGTGATTTCTTCTCCATGAAAATCGATCAAACGATTACTTTGGTCAAGCACGACGATAGGAAGGTAAATAACTCGCGGCGGTGTTTCTGAGATCTTATATCCTGGAGGAACCCTAGGTGAAAATTCGTGAATAATGTGTACAGGTTTGTCATTACTGTACGAACCACCTGTTATGCTGCATTCCACTCTGATCACGTTGATGCTTATGATGCTCACAGGAGCGTTAGACTCATGCCACATTTCGGGTGGGAGAATACCGTTTGCAGAAAATCCAAGTAGCGATCCTATGTTATTAGGTTTCTCAAAATTAATCTTATAGGAGCAGTATATTTCACTCATCATCGTATTATTGTTAGCACGTATGATGAGAGGGTATTGATCGTTCCCCAAATCATGCCTGTTGGGATATCTTCGCAGTATTTCCCGTTTCAAGTACTTATCGATTGCATCCAGTTCGTAAGATCCTTCGGGAATGACAATTTCTTCGTCATTTTCACCAAAATAAAATTTATTGTTGCGAGCATCAACGTTCGCTATCGTGTTAAACGTTTCAAAATCCACGAGACCTAGTTCGTATTCATAACCACTCAAATCTATCGCGGGAAAGTATTGGACTGCGAGCATGCTGCTCTTACCCGTTAACGTCAGTGTGAACGACGAGGGCGTCATGTTTATGCGAAAGGTGTAAAGAATGTAATGAAATTGTACTTGTCGGTAATGTGCATTTATAATGAGTTTTCCTCGAGAAATTTTACACACAGTTGCCCGCATATGGTTTGATCGAAATTTTGAAAACGTGGATGATTGTAAGTAATTTTTGCGGATGATCCAAAGTATGCAATAAGTTCCACAGGTGAGCGTAGATTACCAAAGCTATCAAAATATTTTACGGTACGATTGCGTTTCACGTATGCGATCCAATGTGTGCCCGGACCGATACTATCGTTCAAGTTTACTATACTATCGAAGACTATCGCGCATGTATACTCCGCGAAAATGTGGTATATTCTTTCTTCCTATATCCTCAAGCTGAACATTTGTCATCGGCAGTGTCCCTAGTTTTTCATGGATTCAACTTTTTTTTTTTCCTTAAACCAGCACCCTTCTTGTAGGGTGCGAGATAAATTCCGCGACGTTCCATAGCATGGTTATGACGTTGCAATTCCTCCAACTGTTTTCGCGCAGCCTTGGCATCGTTCACAGCCTTCGCTACGCCAGCAGCACCGCCCGTCAACGCCCCTATAGCCGACAATGCAGGTAAGAGGAACGGTAGGAACCTCGCTTTACCATCGGTAGAACTCGCGTCTTCTTCTTCTTCTTACCACTGTTCTTTTTTTCTTGAGCCCCATCCCAAGCTTCGTCTTAGCTTTCATCGCGGCCCAAACAGCTGTCGCAACAGTCTTCTCGCCTAACGTAGCGTCCTTCGCAGTTATGCGCTGACGTGCTCCATCAGCTAAAATGTGATCTGCCTTGTGACGATTCGTCAAATCTTCGTTTTGAGAGTATGCAATGTCGTGTTCTCTACAGGCCGAGTCTAATGGATTTATGCCACGATCGCCGCGAGCCAAGCGTTCCTGCAAACGTGTGCCGGGTCCACAAAATTGATATCCTGGTATATGTAACTCAAACGGCAATTTATTTATTAGGGTATTTAGAAGTCCTGCTCCCTGCCGCCGTATGCGTGAGTAACGATCCTTTTTCATAGGTGGTCCGTCAATGTGTCGTCAGTACGAAAGTCATTTCTGGACTGATTGATATCTCTGGATCGCGTTTGTATAAATATTCCCCATACCCCGCTTACATGTTATTGTTGCAACAGCTGCGATGCGGTTCGTAAGGCAACCTGTGAAAATTCGAGTGTTCTCAGACAGAAAGTTTGATAATATTATGCAGCATGTTCTGAAACATGGACCATTATTACCTAACACTGTACGCGGTATAGTGTGTGGCCCTTCCAGTGTGGGAAAACTAATGTTGTCATTAGCTTATTGGAAAGCCCCAATGGTATGCGATTCGAGAACGTGTACGTATATTCAAAGTCGTTGCAACAGCCACAATATCAATATTTGGAAAAGCTGTTCTCATCCGTAGAGAATGTTCGCTACTTTCCTTTTTCAAAATTTCATTTCAACTTTCCAAATTCTATATTTATAATTGATGATGTGGCGTGCGATAAGCAGGATGTGATTAGAGAGTACTTTTCCATGGGTAGACATTCAAAAGTGGACAGTCTGTATCTATGCCAATCGTATGCAAGAATTCCAAAGCACCTGATTCGCGATAATACCAATCTCTTACTACTATTCAAACAGGACAACATGAATTTACGCCATGTGTATGCCGATCACGTAAATACCGCTACGACGTTTGGACAATTTAACAAACTGTGTGCAAAATGTTGGCAACAAAACTATGGATTTGTGGTTATAGACAAGGATACTCCTATGCACAGAGGTCGCTATCGACGAGGATTTAATGACTATGTCATATTAGAACTACATCATTTGGATGCCAACCTGTGACGTGATTGAACGAGTGTCGAACGGGGTGTTGAACGCCATCGAACGGTTGTCTGAACGGCATTGAACGGGTGTCAAACGACATCAAACGGGTGTCGAACGACTATCGAACGGGTATCGAACGTACACGTTTAACGTAGAACGTGAGTAGAACGGGTATTGAACGGGGTGTTGAACGTACGCGTTTAACGTAGAACGGGTGTAGAACGGACATCGAACGGGTGTTGAACGCCATCGAACGGGGTGTTGAACGGAAATCGAACGGGTGTCGAACGGACATCGAACGGCATTGAACGGGCATCGAACGGGTGTTGAACGGCATCGAATAGGTATCTAACGGGTGTCAAACGGGTGTCGAACGGGTATCGAACGGCATTGAACGGAAATCGAACGGGCATCGAACGGGTGTCGAACGGGAATCGAACGGGTGTAGAACAGTGTTAAAACGTTTCTAATCGAGCATGGGTCGAAATTCTGTTGAACAAAAGAGGGAAAAAGAAATGTTAACAACAGAGATTGCCAAGACGAGCGAAGCTATAACTAAACTAAAACAGGTTGACCACGTGTATGGTGTGTAGTATGATAAAAATACAATGATGCTTGGGGATAAGAATTTCGACGTAGACATGGAAGATAATATAATCATCGATAATGTAAAATACAGAGGAACGCCTGGCCTTTTCGAACTAATTTTCAAGAGAATACCCGACGATACGATATACACCGATGCTGACAAACAGAAATATAAGAGTATTCTGCTAACGACAAATGCGCACAGGCGCAACCATAATGCTGCAAATCCCCCATTGAGTAACAGAGGATACAAGTATAAACATATAATTGCCGCGCTACTTAAAATACGACCTCGCACTGGAAGAGGGTTTGCCCCCAAGTCAATTTTGATGAATACATTACCGGAGAACACGATGGTTACCGATAATGCGACTGATTATGTACATTGGGATGATCCCAACGAGTTAGTGGATAGAATAAGATTGCTTGTGTCATCGCGAGCTGCTGGACATACAGGCCATGATAACGAAATCATGTCAATCATAGAGGAGCTCCGAGAAGCGGGTCTGATTATAAATTAAAGATGGTTTTGAACGTGTTCAACAATTTCACGATGTCAATCAACAAGTTCGGTGTTACGTTGCGAAACGAGTCAAATAAGGATGATGCAACATGCAAGAATTACGTGAGACGGAGTGCGCTTTGTCTCAATGGCGACGCTTTCGACGCGAGAGACCGAAAGCTTGGAGGTTTGGCATACCCGACGAACGATGCTGATGCAGTGAATAAGGCATGCTTGGACAAGGAAATGGCGCATATTCTGAAAACATTAAATCGATTGGAGGAGCGCATCTTCAAGGAAACACGTAAAACAATTTTAAAAATGTCTAATGAAGCAGAAAAAAATGCGACGTCATGTGTTCGAAGCTGCGGCGAGAAATAATGGCCGAAGTCTTTAAATTGCAAGGTTACGTCGAATTAAATTTTACTCGGCTGTGACGCGCTCAAGACCCGAACAATTATATCAATATTTTTACATGATTATATTGTGCATGGAGGAGAAATGGCAATTAATATTTTTAATTAATAATTTGGAAAAATATACCATTTTTTTATTCCAAAACCCTCTTACAAACTATGTACATATGAGATTTTTTATTGTATCGGTTCTGGGCCATGGATGGGAAGAACAATTAAGTTTTTTAAAAGGAGGCGGCACGTTATCCGGTTGCGTTATGCATTTTGCTGTGGGAATTTCATGCCCCGTTTCAAATATCGCTTTGGACTGGAGTCATGTGACACTTAGCAGTGTTTGAAAATGCTGCGTTCTAGACCGCGTTATGAATTTTGTTGAGTCAACTGTTTCGGGAGGCTATAAATGCGCCGCTCTTAATTAGTCTTGCTCAATCATTGTTCGCGCAAATAACAAAACGACACAGCCATGGAGGAAATTCAGAAAACTGAACGTCAGTTGTGGGATCAGTCTGATCGCTTAAGATTGCAGGAAGAATACCTTGCCTGGGAGAAAGATGCAACGAATGCCTCGAGTTGCTTGAAGAATACAGTCGAGTGAAACGTCCTCGATTGTCGATCGGTATTCAACAATCATTGATCGCGCGTATCGCCGGTCTTGAGAGTTTGAAACATTCTTTGCGAAGACGTTTCGTACGTGAAGGTGCAGGACATGCAAGTACAGAACTCTTGTGGCGTGAAATAGACTCGGCTTTCAAGTGTCGCATATTAACTGGTGCTGTTATAAATTCCAACTACATTGAACCACGCAGCTTCCTCCAGGACGCGAGAGAAATTGTGCTTGAAAAAATACGAAACGCATTGGAAAAACATAGATTTTTAAAAGTGAACGCTGTGTTTAATGGTGAATTTGTGACGGGTGATCAACGTTCGCGCAAAAGCATGATCACAAAGAACTGTGAAATCTTTTACACATCCGTTCTCGAAGAGTTGTACGAGCGGTGCTTCGTGGAGCCGATCCTAACATCGTTGGAAGAATTTCAGGAACGGGATAGCGGATGGGCATTGTCACGAATACTCAATCTTACAGTGTGCATCAACAAGTATAACCCATTGCACGCGGGGTGCCAGATAAACATACCGAGAGAAATAGCGTTGAAGCATGCCACAATTAATGTGCAATCCACAGGCAATGCGTGCTTTGCGTGGTCAGTGATTGCTGCTCTGTATCCAGCGACAACTAACGTAAACCTCTAAAATTTGTACCCGCATTACATTACTATATTAAACTTTGAAAACATCGAGTTTCCCATGCTGCTGAATCAAATTACACGGTTCGAAACGTTGAACGATATATCGATCAATGTGTACGGTTTTGAAGACATCCGGGAGAAGAAAAATACGGCAAAATCCATCGTATTTTTTCCACTTCGCCTCACTAATCAGAAGAGGGACCGACACGTCAACTTGCTGTACATACAAGACCCGGCTGGCAGAATGTGGCATTATGTGTGTATTAAGAACTTGTCCCGACTCGTTGGTGCACAATTGAGCAAGAACCACAGCAAGAAATTCATCTGCGATCGGTAGGTACAACATTTTTACAAAGTATCATTGTATATCATAAAAAACGTGTAAAAAATTATGTTTTTGCAGGTGCATGCAGTACTTTCATTCCAACGAAAGATTGCACATCCATGAAAGAGACTGTGCAAAAATGAATGACTGCGCTATCGTGCTACCTAGCGAGGACGATAAATGGCTCTCTTTCGACAACTATATCAGGAAAGAACCGCTTCCATTTGTCGTGTATACCACGCATACCAACATCATAAAGTATTTAGCATTGCATACTATGTGCATTGTGCACACGGTGCATCTCTATCGGTGTATCGATGTCGCCGCGATGCGAATTGTGTCTCATGGTTCGTTGAAGAATTAGAAAATTTGGCGCATCGTGTTAAATCCACTCTATCCAGTAATATACATATGAAACAGTTATCGAATGAACAGTCTGATGCATTTATCGGCGCAACACATTGCCACATTTGCGAAAAACCGTTCGAGGAAAACGATATGCCATCTAACGGGGTGTTATAGTGGTCCAGCACATCAAGACTGCAATCTAAATTATAAAATTTCGTTTTGTATTCCCATAGTTTTTCACAATTTATCCGGCTACGATTCGCATTTTATTATCGAAGAAATAGCTAATGCGTTTGAAGGTCATGTCCAAGTATTACCCATAACGAAGGAAAAGTACATTTCATTTACAAAAAACGTTGAAGACCGGCAATCAGAGTCACGTAATTGTATTAAATTACGATTCATCGATTCGTACAAATTTTTGAATACCAGTCTCGACAAATTGGCATCTTTCCACGATACAGACAAATTGACAATTTTACATTCCGAATTTCAAAATCTTTCCGTTGAAAATTTCAAGTTGTTGACACGAAAGGGTGTCTTTCCATACGAATACCACGATTGCGTAGATAAATTAGACGATAAATGTTCGTCGCCGCTCGAATCATTTTACAGTTCGCTGATAGGCGAAACCGTATCCGAGCGCGATTATGCACATGCCGAGAATGTGTGGAAGCGATTCAACATAAAAACCTTGGGTGAATACAGCGATCTGTATTTGAAAACTGATGTTTTGTTATTGGCTGATGCTTTTGAAATTTTTCGTGATAGCTGCATTAAGAGCTACGTTTTAGATCCAGCATATTATTATACATTACCCGGATTCACGTGGGATGCTATGCTAAAGCATACAAAAATTAGATTTGAATTATTAACTGATATCGATATGGTGATGTTTATTGAACGTGGTATACGCGGCGGTTTGAGTCAATGTTCCGGCAGACATGCAGAAGCCAATAACAAGTACATGCAGTCGTACGATCCATCGAAACCATCATCGTACTTGATGTATTTTGATGTAAACAATTTGTACGGATGGGCAATGTGTCAACCTTTGCCATATGCCGAATTTCAATGGGTTAACGACATTGAAAATTTTGACATAGCTTTGATTGCCGCTGATGCACCCATAGGCTACATTCTCGAGGTGGATCTAGAATATCCGCAACGTCTGCACGATGTTCACGCCGACCTGCCGTTCGGTCCGACGCGTGCCAAACCACCTGGTAAAAGAGAAGTCAAGTTGCTTGCAACGTTACATGATAAGCAGCGATATGTTATCCACTATTATAACCTGCAGCAATGCCTGCGCCACGGTCTTCGTATTACAAAGATTCATCGCATCCTCCAATTCACACAGTCGCCATGGCTCCGCGAATACATAGAATTAAATACGCTCTTTAGAACACGTGCGACAAACGATTTTGAAAAGAATTTGTACAAATTGATGAACAACGCGGTATTCGGTAAACCTATGGAAAATTTTCGGAATCATGTCGACGTAAAACTCATAACACATTGGGATGGAAGATATGGCGCAGAGGCAATGATCGCGAAACCTAATTTCCACAGCCGTTGCGTATTTTCTGAAAATTTTGTGGCTGTGGAATTGCGCAAACTCAGGGTGAAATTCAACAAACCCATCTATGTGGGTATGTGCATATTAGATATATCTAAAACTTGTTTGTATGAATTTCATCATGAGTACATGTTCCCTCAATATGGTCAAAATTGTAAAATAGTGTACGCAGACACAGATAGTTTAATTTATCGTATTACGTGTGAGGACATTTATGAAACCATGAGACGCGATATTAGCCGTTTCGACACAAGCGATTATTCGATAGAGAATAAGTATAATATTCCACTTGTAAATAAAAAGGTTCCCGGCTTGATGAAAGACGAGAACAATGGGATGATAATGACGGACTTTGTCGGGCTGAGAGCAAAAATGTATACATTGCGTGTAGACGGGAAAAAGGACACAAAAAAAGCGAAAGGTGTAAAAAATAATGTTGTAAGGACAACAATAACGTTCGATGATTAGTTGCAGTGTCTACAAAACGAAATTGTTATGAGTCGTACTCAGGCATGCATAAGATCGAAATTACATGAAGTGTATACTGTATCAGAGCGAAAAATTGCTCTGAGTCCATACGATGACAAGCGGTATATCATACCCAACTCGACGGAAACATTGGGGCGGAAACGTGGGGCCATTATCGAATTCCTTTGTTGTGATTGTAATTGTCGTGTTTTCAACGTTAAAGTTTGGTGGCCCTGAAAAGGGCCGATTGCTCCACAGTGGCTCACCACTGCCTAACCACCACTTCAAAAATCATGCCATGAGTTAACTGCCACCACTGACTGGGGGTGAAGTCGAAACTCTGTTCGACGCATTCTGCACATTCCGCCGCAGGCCTCGCCTCCGCGATTTGTGATCCACACAAATGACATAGTATTACCGCGTCGGCTGTTGGCGTGTGACACATCACATGCCAACCGTCTTCGCCATAATACCATGCCACTTCATCGCTAGCGGTATGATAGCATGTATCACAAATCCTCCGGGCATGATGTGTATATATTGCGCCGCCCCACGGCGCCAATACACAGGCCATCCGCAATAGTTAGTAATAGGTCTCGGGGTGGTCGCTGGGCCTCACCCCATCAAAGGGCCCGATGAGCACATTTTTGCATCTTTTTCTTTTCTCAGGCTTCTTCTATCTTCGTGATGCCATCCAGGCTAGGATCCTGCTTCGCAAAATCTTGATGAGCACGTTTTTGCAGGTGCTAGGATTCTGCTTCGCAAAATCTTGATGAGCACATTTTTACGGGTGTTCCGTTTTTCGCACGTGACATGTACATAATTTGTAAGCTAGGCTCGATTCTGCTTCGCAAAATCTTGATGAGCACATTTTTACAGGTGTTCCGTTTATATATTTTTTCATTAAACAGGTTAAATTGTTTATAATAAATGTTTATAATAATAATAAATGTTCATAATAAATGTTTATAATACATTGTCTTTATTTATCCATAAATTGTTTATATTACTCAATCCGAACCATTTTACATACACCTTATTTCCTTTTCTGCGCAACACTTTCTCCACTAAGTATACATCTGGATTGGTAACGCGATGCAATTCGTGTTCGTAGAATCCTCCAGCAACGGGGTTTCCACGGGAATCTTGTAGCAGATAAGTCGCTGGATTAGTTGCTTGTACCTTGACTATCTTGAACACCTCAGTGGTCCAATTTGGTGTGTAACCTTTATCGAAAACGGTTTTAAATTTGCTGACGCGTACAGACTGACCCACACTGAATTTCGCAGGCGCGGCAATCTTTATGTTGTTATATACGGTGTCTAAGAGCCTGTTGGAAATGGTAGGGGTGACATCACACGGTCGCATTCCAATAGTTCTGTGCTTTTGCGCATTGTACTTTGCAACTAATCGCGGTAGCGCATCGACCCATTTATAGGTTCCATTAAGTGTAAACTCTTTCCACATGGTATTCTTCAATGTACGATTGAACCGTTCTACGATGGAAGCCTTCATATCCGAATACGTAGAATAGTGCCTAATACCGCGTTTCGTCAAGAGTTTTTGCACCTCACTGTTGTAAAATTCCTTTCCTTGATCGGTTTGCAAATTTTTTGTACATCGATTGCGAAATATCTTTGTGAACGCTTTCGCTACCTCACCTCCACTTTTAGTCTTGAGTGGCATGCCCAAAGCATATTTGGATAGCACATCGATAACCGTTAATATGTACTTGTTACCACCATTTATACGCGCATGAGGTTGCATATCTACGAGATCGGCTTGCCATAGATCGTCATACCCATACACTAAAACTCGACGTCGTAGAAAAATCCGTCTGGCGGGGGCATGCAGTTCCTCCACTAATTGCGTCTTCTCTTTGCTCATGTTCAGGATTTGAACAAAAGAGATTTAAAATTGTATTAAACAAAATCACGATCCATGAACTGCGATTGGTTTCTCGTGAATGCATTCTCGCTAGAGACTGACATCTTTAAACATATGTAAATATATTTATAACGTCTTAAAAGAAGTTATAATATTTAACCCGATGTGTGTGTGTCGAGATTCCCTGACTCCTATCATTACAAAAAAAAAACTGATTACTCAGCAAACTTATTTCTTCGTCTTAAAAGAAGTTATAATATTTAACCCGATGTGTTTGCCGAGATTCCAAAGGGGGGTATAACATTACAACAAACTGATTACTCAGCAAAATGTTCGGTTGCAAAATGCGCACGAGATTCACTGATGTCAAAGGGGCATAACATTACAACAAACTGATTACTCAGCAAAACGACCTGTTTCCCCCACCACCACTGCAGGAAAGAACGGGCGTGCACGTGTTTATGCATGCGCGTTCCTGTTGTCCAAAAGCTGCGATAGTTATTCTTTGCTATATATATACCAAAATCTTCGCTGTGTTTATAAGATTGTCGGTTGGTCAAGCGGTTAATGAGATGGTCTACCAAGCGGTAGACCGGGGTTCGAATCCCGTCGGGGTTAGAAATGTTTTTCTCCGTTAAAAAAAAATTACTCAGCAAAGTGTTCGGTTGCAAAAATGTGCAGTTTGCTGAGATACCGCCCGGTTAGGTTTGGGGGGTGACCCCGACAAAGACCGCGTCTGGGGGGTGACTCCCGAAAAAGACCGCGTCTGGAGGTGAACCCCGAAAATGACTGCGTCTGGGGGTGACCCCCGAAAAAAACCGCCCGGTTAGGTCTGGGGGTGACCCCCGAAAAAACCGCCTCCCCGCAGGGTGAGGGGAGGTGTTAGGAAAGGTCAATGACCCCCCCTCCCCCCTCCCCCGGGTTAGGAAACGTCAATGACCGTGATCCAGAATGAACATACACTATCTACTTACGAGATACATTACCGTTATTATATCGTTAACTATGGAGCGTAGCGAGCTTCGGATTTTACTCAAATACGAATTCATTATGGGGAATTCCGCTGCGCGCGCTTATCGCCGCGTATGTCGCGCCTATGAACGAGAGGTGCTATCCCTTCGTGCAGTTACCGCCTGTTCGCCAAGTTCAAGAGTGGTAACCTTTCACTAGATAATCTGCCACGCGGCCGTCCTTCTCCTTTGGATATCGATGAACTCAAGGCCTTAGTAGATTCCCAGCCTTTCCTCAGTATTGGAGAGCTTGCTGCCCACTTTAAAGTTTCTCGTCCTTCAACTTCGCGTCATCTTCGCACATTAGGTAAAGTCTGGCGGCTTTCCCGCTGGATTCCACGCCAATTAACCGCTGATCAGCGCACTGTGCGCGCGTCCATCAGTCGTACGCTCTTTGATCGCAACTTCATCGATCCTTTCCTCACCCAGATTTTTACCTGCGACGAACGGTGGGTCAGCTATGATTACCGTCGCCGCAGTTATCAGTGGGTGACCAAAGAGTCTCCTTCCGAGCCTGTTTGTACGCCACCCTTACCTACACGTAACCGCAAGGACCTACTAAGTGTATGGTGGTGCTCCTTTGGTGTGATACATTACTCCTTTTTGCCACCCGGAGTGGCCCTCACTAGCGAAATGTATTGTGACCTCTTAGAAGAAGCGTACTCGAAATTGGCGGCTCATTTCCCTCAGATCACCGATCCCGTTTTGCTACATGATAACGCCGGCCCGCATTGTTCTGAGGCAACTCGCTGCAAGATCGAGGATCTCGGAATCGATTTGCTGCCTCACCCTCCGTACTCGCCCGATTTGTCGCCTACAAATTTCCATTTATTTCGTGGAATAAATAGTTATCTTAAGGGAAAAGGTGAACTATTCACTCCCACCACTCTTAAGACAACCGTGATCGATTATTTAACTAGTCGTCCGGAGTCATTTTATGCCTCTGGAATTTCTAAATTACCTTCTTTATGGGAGAAGTGTATTCAATCTAGCGGCTCATATTTTGCCTAATTTATATATAATCCCTTTCTCGATCATTGTTGTATTTACATTTGTTACGAGCCAGGGCCGCGAGTAGCGCGTGTGGCTGGCGAAGGGTTATTACCCTTGGAATAAGGTTACAATTTGTTAGTTTGAGGAATAGAATCAAGCGTAGACAAACCTGAACAGTAGTTACTACGTGAACAGGGAGCTACTAGGATGGTGTAGGAAAGACGTGCAGACGTACCTGATGCGTAATTGCGTAATCAGGGAGCTGCTAGGAGGTTGTAGAAGGGCGCGGATAAACCCAATACAAGATTAGGTAGCCGCTAGGAGGTTGGATAAAGCGCAGACGAACCTGATGCGAAATCGCGTAAACAGGGAGCTGCTAGGATGCGGACGAACCTGGTGCGTAACCAGGGAGCCGCAAGGATAGTATAGTTTTCGTGGACGAACCCAGTGCGAAAGTGGGCAGCCACTAGGTTGGATAAATCTTTGTTTGGACTATTGGTTTGGCGCGAACGAACCTGATGCGTATAATTTAATTG
The DNA here is from genome assembly GCA_916610255.1 of Lasioglossum lativentre. Taxonomy (NCBI): domain Eukaryota; kingdom Metazoa; phylum Arthropoda; class Insecta; order Hymenoptera; family Halictidae; genus Lasioglossum; species Lasioglossum lativentre. The sequence continues at coordinate 26,511,831 of OU744359.1, read as the reverse complement.
ATACAATCGGAGCGGTAAGACTGTATCGTGTGGGAACGTTCAATTACTAGATTAGGATTTTGGTCAATAATTAATGGTTTAAGAAAGTTGCACGATATACCAAAATAACACAAATATATTCTGATAAAGAATGTGTATGTACAATGGTGGTGTCGCGACTGAATTGAATAATGTGTAAATATAATATTATTACCTAAGATGCTCGGTGTTGACGCACTGGCAATGCGGGGTCTGATAGTACTAATAATGCCAAATAGACTTTAAACCGAACTCGCGGAGTCTTTAAGGTTAACTTTGACCGAAGGGGAACTTTAGCCCGATCTCACTAGACGTGGATTCTAACGACTGCAACACGACGTGACACTACTCGTGTCTAGAATAGTACTAACCAACGAGAGTAAAAATGCAAGGGTTTATATACCCCAAAACTGGAGGGGTAGTCTGATTTTAATCTGCAGTTACATGGGACTGCACTCTCGTTTTTTGTGGGTTTCCATTAAATCGGGCCAGAGCTCGATCTTCGTCAAGAGGGTAGATTCTAGAAGGGCCTGTTATCTAGGACGTTTCCTGCCAGAGACGCTCTGGAAGAGATTTTCGTGAGAAAGTCAAAGAAATCTCTTCTCATATCGTAACACATTCATCCTACTTACTTAAATCTACGTTTTTATTTAATATTAACGCTTACAACTTATAGTCTTAATACTACCTTACGTCTAATCCGCTGTACTAATTATTACTTTATCGTTTTTCTCATATTCCATGTTCTAGCACCGACTCCCTCGATAGGGCTTTTTCGTCGGCATAAAAGTACAAAAAGTCAACAAAACCAGAACCAAAAAGAGACAAAAAAAAATAAAAAGCAATAAAATCCAAAAAAACTTTAAAATACAAAATGAAACAAAAAAATGTACATTATCCTATCTTTTTTAATATCTATTACCTTCTTTCCTCTATACTAACATATCATTCTTTTCCATTATTTATATTAATATTACTAAAAAAAAAGATAAAATCCAAAAACACTTTAAAATACAAAATGGAACAAAAAAAATGTACATAATCATATCTCTTTTAGTTACTATTACCTTCTTTCCTTTATACTATCATATCTTTCTTTTCCATTATTTATATTAATATTACTTATTGTACTACGTATTGTTATACTTTTTGTTACTTTCATTTGTTACTCCTGCTCTGTTTTAATTTATTTGTTTCTGCTATATCTCCTGTTTAACACGCAATCTGGATTTTTGCTTCCAAACCCAGTCGATGTTATCAAAGGAAATAACAATAAAGTTAATTTAGTTTGTTTATTTATCTATTTGATTTTACCCAATTTAGTTATTCAGTATATTAGGAAGAACTATTTAGTTATGTTTGCCTCTAGCCTAGATATTACCAAAGCATTTACATTAAGGGTGCGTGGTGTGGAGATTCAGGCCGGTAATGCCGATACAACCGCTCCACGCGGTTGGACACGCAACACGACGAAAGGTCCGTAGTGAAACTCACAACTTCCGAGAAGATCGGATGAGATCTATTTATTGATCAGGCACGCTGTAGTTACAAAATGCTACACGTGGAACGCGTTGCTGTGGAGGTTAGGATCGTAACCTCAAATGCGGGAGCACAACGTTCTCGACGCTAGAGCAAAACGAACAAGAAGGAAGATGGTTGCTGTTCGGCGCGGAGGAGGAGAAGCGCTCCCCACTCCTCGGCCGTACCAACCATTGAGCGCATCGCCAAGCGCGGCGTGCGCCCTAGGGATAATCCCTACAGTGGGACGTAAAGTAGTGTCCCCATCGGCGTAAATGTGAAATGTAGGAGGTACGGTGGCGCCTCTATCGGCATAGATATGAACTATAGGACTAAAATGTGAACTAAAAATAAACTAGGACAAGGATAGAGAGATCCTTGTCTCTCCTACAGAGCTGTGACAGAGAGGGAGATATGTCACTCGCAGGAGAGACAAAGACAGAGAGTAACCAAGCTGCTTATTTTTCGAAGAACATTGGTCAACTTTCTGAGGCGAAGAAGCAATATTTTATCACGATTTTTGTGTAGAAATATTCGTGGTATTATTATGAATCTCATCAGTACAGAGCCGTTTTTTGGAAAAAGTGTACAGAAAAAAATTTCTTCTATAAAAACGTACACTTTTAATTTTTATAAAGTTTCAAGAGCCAAATTGCAAAAAAAGGCTCTGTACCGACATGCGGAATAGAACAAAGAATATTTCTACACAAAAATCGTGAGAAAATATTGCTTCTTCGCCTCAGTAAGTTGTTCAAAGTTCATTGTTAACCAACATGGCTTGTTGACTTTCGCGCCGTTCACCGCAGCGATGTTGTCGTCTTCTCCAATGTTGCCGTCTCCTCTGCTGTTGTTGTGCTGATCGTCTAAAAATGCTTTTCAGCAGGATTCGATAGCGTATGGTAGCGTAATAATACTACCGAGCGCCCGCGCTTATACTTTTTTATTGTTACACTGTTACGTATGCATATACATACATATACGTATATGTATATACGAATTGTTAGCAAACATTATATTGTATGGATTGCAATAAATTGACAAGATTGCTTTTGCAAAAAAAAAATATAGATAATACATGAATGTAATAAGATAGTTGTAAAAAAGTACTGAAATAAAAAAATAAAAAGTTTATTTAAAAAAAATTGTATGCAATGGAAATAATACTAGGAAATTTAATAATAGGAAAAACCATGTACATATTTATAAAAATGTTTTATGTTCTTATTTGATTTTTATTTTCAGTATATGCGGAATTTCACAATAAAACAGAAAAATGTTTGTTTGAAATTAAATAATAATTTGAAATAAAGGATTGACAAATAGATACGAAAATAATAAATTACTTATTGAATTATGCATTCTTCTGCGGTTGCGTTTTTATACAGTGGCTTACAATTATCATCTTATAAATAAAAATAAGAAATACTAACAGAAACAATCAGATTTTACATTTTCTCTTGTTATAATTATAACTAATTTATAAATAGTATTTTACCTTAAAATATTTTGTAAATATTTAAATATTGCTTCTAAAAGTATTCTACAAAAATAGCATTGATTATTACATAGTAAGAAATGAAAAAAAAAGAATTATTTTTAAAAAAGTAGGTATTTGACGGGGGTGCGAACCTAGTATACGTAGGTTGACAGTCGAGCGCCTAACGCATTGAGCCAACCGAGCTGTTCGAGATTGGCGCGTGCGAGCGCCATGACACTCCGACGTCACGGCGCTCTCCCGACAAATGCCGTCTCGATCCCGACGGAGGACCACCAATCACCGGCTCGCGGAAATTGCGTGGCACGCGAACGCTCGCGCAATTGGTCGGAATGCTCTCGATCCGTCTGGAATATTCACGAATATTCCAGAAAGGATCGAGACAATAAAAGAGACGGAAAACGGCAGCCATGTCTCTTTCTAACACGCGATCAGCTGTCTCTCAAAAGTTTCCATTATCGAGTCATTCCAACTATCTTTCAACTCATTTTCTTCGTTCAATTATTGTCATTAAGTTTATTGTTATCTATTGTAAATACAGTCAAATACAGTTAATTAGTGTTAAATCCGGATATCCCATTATTCAATTCCATCACACGCGTCATACATTCCATTTCAAATTCATCCGTTGCATCCACTCCACACATTCACTCCGTTCAGTTGTGGCGACACTCGCCAATTTCAAATTGTTCACTAATGTGAAGTTCACCGATGTGAAGTTGCATCGGAGTTTTGTAATGTTTTGAGCGTTATTATTTTGTTATTAACAAGATAGTTAATGTTTAATCAATAATTGTCATTCAAACTAGAACATTCAAAGGATCAAGTTAATAAGTTTTATTTCCGAAATACTTTTGTTGATAATTTTATAAAAGTTTTAAATAAATTTAAAGTATTCATCAGTCTTGCTCATTTATTGGTAAGGCTCTAATATACTCCCTAGAGACCTTCCAAACAGTCATTCCATCGCTTTTCCTTACATTCTTGGTCGATCAAGACCGCTTCCATTACAGAGCTGTTGGAAGCAAGTTTAAAACTTCTGGATGTAATATGCTGACTCTTTTTTATCTATATTATTATGTATATTTATATATATTCTGACTCGAATTTTTATGCTATTATGGTATTGTCTAAATACGGATAGGTAAGTTTCGATCAAAAAATTAATATTTAATATATAATTTAATTACGACCCCGAAACTTTATGTAACATAAACAGTATATAAATTATAACAAGAGAAAATGTAAAATCTTATTGTTTCTGTTAGTATTTCTTATTTTTATTTATAAGATGATAATTGTAAGCTACTGTACAAAAACGCAACAGCAGAAGAATGCATAATTCAATAAATAATTTATTATTTTCTTATCTATATTTCTCAATCCTTTATTTCAAATTACATAATTCCTCGTAATCATCCTTTTATGACAAAACAAACATTTTTCTGTTTTATTGTAAAATTCCGCATATACTGAAAATAAAAATCAAATAAAGAACATAAAACATTTTTATAAATATGTATGTAACGAGTCTGGTTTTCCCGTGTTCGCGGCGTAATCCTCTCGTGCCTGGAGAGCTCGCCGTGCCAGGGTGACAATCGGCGAGAGGACGGATAAATCGCGTGCGTCGGGAATCTAGGTGCGGGTGTGAAAGAATGACACGTGTTTCGGTAAGAGTTCCGTGGTCGTCGCTCGGTCTGTCGCGGAGGTCACGGCTCGCGGTGCTAGTTACGCGTCGCGAAGGGTAATACGGAGGATCGCACGGGTGCAGGAGATGATTTCCGATCGTGGTGGGTGCCACGATCTCCCCTGCCACGGGTCTGGTTTGTCGGATCCTCAGCGTCGACAGCGTGCCGGCGTTGAGGCCTCCCGTGGCGGTTCTACGTTTGACGCGGTGGAGGACAAACCTCGCACGTCAAACGACTCCAACGCGGTCGGAGTTCGGCGGACAGCGCGTCTCGCCGTGTGCCAGTGTAGAACACCGGGCTTCAGTGGCACGCTGTGCTCACTGATAAAGCGAGGAAGTGATTCGGAGTGTTCTGTGCGACAGTAAGACTCGTCATCACGGCGGACTAGGTATTTAGTGGAGAAAAATACTTACAAGGCAGGAAATAGCGGGAGCTGGAACTTGACTGGTGGGAATCCAGTCGAGGAATAAGATAGCTATGCCGAATCTGTCGCGCCTTATATAGTTCTCGGTGGGTGGTGAGGGGTAGTGGTGCGGTGAGGTAAGTGTATGACGTATGTTTTCCGGTTCCCGCCAATTCCGCGGAAAATACGCATCCGGTTCGCGCCAAAAGTGTTCGTAGACGAGGGGTCGCGGGGCGGTGTGTCGAATCGCGCTGGATCGGCGACGCGGCTCGGTCCTTGTCGGTTACTTTCGGCGGTATTCGGTCGCGGGCTTAGATCGTAACAGTCCTGCGAGCAGGTCTGTTACACCCCCCTCCTTCTTCGGGGTGGCGAGCGAGCGAGCGACGAACCTGTCTCTGGTTTATTCCAACAATTTTCTCCTACATAATTATTACTTAGAGCTATGGGCGGGGTTGGACAAAACACAACAGTAGGTTACGGACGGCACAAAACTATATTTGTTACTGCGTGCTGTACTTTTTCACGGCGCTTAGCCTCAGTCTTGTAGCAGCAAAGAGAACGAGATCACAAAGCTTATTATCTAACGCAATAACGCGAACTTAAAATCTAACGCAATAACGCGAACTTAAAATCTAACGCAATAACGCGAACTTAAAATCTAACGCCATAACGCGAACTTACAATCTAACGCAATAACGCGAACTTAAAATCTAACGCAATAACGCGAACTTAAAATCTAACGCAGATACGCAAGCTTATAATATAACGCGGCTACGCGAACTTATAACCTAGCGCAGATAACGCAACCTAATAAACTAACGCAGAGACTTAAGCTGAAACAGTCTAACCGGATATTAACAGTCTAAACGGTAATACTAACTGGGTACTTACAAACTAGCGGAACATTGTATCACTTATAACTACGCAATACTTACAAACTAACGAGGTACTGGTATACTTAGAACTAACTTACAAACTACGGAACACGCTGTGTTGGGGCTGCGGCGCGCGTGCCTTTACGGTGCAAGTATGCCCCGGTCCCCCCCGCCTGGTTAACGCCGTCGGCACCGTAACAATTTGCCGTTGGCGTCAAAGTAGAGGTGCCACCTCTCCTCTCCCAATGACGCCCGGTATTGCCGGGTTGCTACGAATCGGAGTGGCACCTCCACTCGCCGGCCGTTCGGTAGCGCGTACCACGTGGTGGGACACGGGGCATGCTTGCCCGTATAAATGACGGGTGTTAGGGCGTGGGGGGCGGCGCGCCAGGGTGTCACCGGGTTTCCGCCGTTCCCGGGCTGCTCCTCCTCTGGCGTGGTCCACGGGGGAGGGGCGTTCTTGGGGAGGTCCCTTTTCTCCCTTCGGCGGCGTATCGGTGGCGGCGTAACTGGCGTGGCGGATTTTGGGCCCGGTAGGTCCGCTGGCCTACGATTCTCCTGAATTGGCCACAGGCCCGGGTTCGGGCGATACTGCTGGAGGTCCCTTGCCTCGGGTCCGCAAGTCGTCCTTGGCGAGAGGGACAGCCCCTCCAGCTCGGGCCATACTGGCACCGGCAGGTCTGCTGCGGGCCGTCGCGCAGTCCGCGGGTCCGGCAGGGTAGGATTGACCCCCAATGGTTCTTCGGTTTTATCTGGGCTAGTGCCGGGCTGGCCAGCAGGCGGTTGGGGCTGATTGTCCCCCTGGCTCGTTCCCCCTTCGGCGGCGTGTTGGTGGTGGTGGGCCGTGGTTGCCTGCTCCGGGAATGGATCGAAGACGGACGGTCCCGTGTAGTACCTCGGCTTCCGCGTTGTGTCCTCCGGCTTTGGTGGCTCGACGCTCGAGGTGCTCTCCGGCTCCGGTGTTGTCGGTCGAGCCCTCCCTGGCTGGCCCGTGCTTCGAGGTGTGCGGTGTTGTCGAATTTTTTTTAGGACCTCCGGTCCCAGCCATGTTACCGGCAGGATCCTTGTGATCCTGGGCCCCCGTTTGATTCGTCCCCCGGTGGGGCAACTGGCGGTGGTGCCGGTGGCGAATCCCGCTGGAATTCTCGGCTGCGAGGTCGTGACTGGTCGTGGCCTTGTGGCCTTCCTGGTGGTGGCCTCGGTTGGCGATGGTGGCCTTGTCACGGGGTCTCCGGTCGCATCTCCTTCCGTCCGCCTCGGCTCCGTGCTGACTCGGGAGGCTTTCGCTTCCGGGCCCGCCGGGGTCCCTACCGGCTCCGCAGGGGCTGCCGGCGCGGCCGCTGTGATTCCGCTCGTCAGTTTCCCCGTGGGCTCTGTGGGGGCTGTCGGCGCGGCCGTTGTATCCCCGCTCTCCGTTCTTCCCGCAGGCCCTGCGGGGGCTGTTGGCGCGGCCGGTGGCAAGATGGCAGCTTCCGCGGCGTCTGTCGGCGCGGCCGGTGCAGTGATCCGCGGGTCTGTCCCATTATTTATGCTTATGTCGGGCGTGTGGGGACGATCTTCGACGTCTATGTCGTCGAAAATGTCCCACAGACCCTCATAAAAGTGTGTCATCCTGGGATGCCTATCAACAACAAAAGCGACAGAAGGTGTTACTTTTCTGGGCCGCCCTCGGCGGCGTGGTGCTGGGGTGGTGGCGGGGGCGGGGTTGTTTGTCTTGGTCTCGACTCTGGGCGGGTCAGGTTGGACTCTCGTTTCCACGGGTGCCTGGGTTGTGTCCCCGATGGGGTTCGTGGCGGGTTTGAGGTCCTGGATGTGGACATGGCGCGCCCACCGGATGTTTGCGTCGCGGAGGTCGACAATGACCGGGGAGACGAAGCGTTCGACCGTGTACGGACCGCTGTATTTCGGCGCAAGTTTCGCGGCGACTCCTGCTCCCTTGTCGGACAGTGTGTGCCCCTTCTTCCAGACGGTGTCTCCTACGGCGGGCTTCCATCCTCGTCGACGTAGGTTGTAGTACTTCTCTTGCCGTCCGAATGCTTGCGCCAGGTGGAGCCTGGCCAGTTCTTGAGCCTCGCGGAGGATCTTCCAGCGGTGTTGTGGTGCGATGGTCGCTTCTCCTGTTGGTATTTGTCCGGGCGCTCGCAGCTCTCTGCCATGGTTTAGGTAGGCCGGAGTATACCCCGTTGATTCGTGCCACGCGGTGTTGATGGCAAACCTTACCTCGTCCAGTTTTTCGTCCCACCTATCGTGGCGATTGTCGGCATATTGTGCGAGCATGGTTTTGACCACCTTGTTGGCCCTTTCCACTGGATTGCAGTGCGGTGCATATGGTGGTGTCTTCCGGTGTTCGGTTCCGGTTGCCTGGAGGAGCGCGGTGAAAGGTTCTCCTATGAACTGGCGCCCGTTATCGGTGATTACCGTTTGTGGAGCTCCGTGGCGTAGGATCATTTCCTTTTGGACGGCTGCGGCGACGGCGGTACTGGTGGCCTTTCGGAGTGGAGCGAGTTCAACCCATTTCGTGAATCTATCTAGTGCCACGAGTAACCATATATGACCGCGCCGCGATCGTGGCAGAGGACCGACCAGGTCGATGGACACCGTGTGCCATGGCTCTGTTCCTGGGTTGGCATGGAGTGGCCCCGGCGGTGCTTGTGGCGGTGTTTTATAACGTTGGCAGCTAGCGCAGCTGCGTACGTATCGAGCGGTTTCCTGGAACATCCCTGGCCAGTAAAACCGTTGCGCCAGCCGTACTATCGTTTTGGCAATTCCCAAGTGCCCGGCGGTGGGATCGTCGTGATATTTTCCTAGCAGGGCCTTTCTTTCGCTGCTCGGTACGCATATTTTCCAATTGTTGTTGGCGATGGGCTCGTTGTAGTCCAGTTGGTGCAGGATATATCGGTACAGTCTTCCTTCCCGTAGTTGGTAATCTGGAACGGCGGCGGGGTTCTCTTGGACGGCTGTGACTTTCCTCTCGTACCACGTGTCTGTGCGCTGTTTCGGTCGGAGCAGATTTACCTCCGGTACGGGTTCGGTTCTGGACAATGCATCTACTACGTGGTTGAGTTTTCCTGGTCGGTATTTGACCTCGAAGTCGTACTGCTGCAACTCGAGAGCCCACCTCGCCAGTCGACCGGTCGGGTTATCGATCTGCTGTAGCCATCGCAGCGCCTGATGGTCGGTAACTACCGTAAAGTGGTAGCCTTCGATGTATGGTTTCATCTTGCGGATACCCCAGACTACCGCTAGGCATTCTTTTTCCGTTGCGCTGTAGTTGCGCTCGGTTGCGCTCAGTGTGTGACTGGCGTATGCAATCACCCGTTCGTCGTTGTCGGGCCCCTGGGTGAGAACTATTCCTAGCCCGGAGTCGCTGGCGTCCGTCTGTAGCGTAAAAGGCTGTTCGAAATCCGGGCACGCTAGTACCGGCGCGGCGACTAATCGGTCCTTCAAGGTCTGGAAAGCCGTTTGTTCGACCTCGGTCCACCTCCACTTGGCGTTTTTCCGGGTGAGCCGAGTTAGTGGCTCGATAATCTCGGCGAACTTCGGAACGAACCGTCGGTACCATGACGCCATGCCATGGAATCGCCGGACCTCTTTAATCGTTTTCGGTGCGGCGAGTTTGGCTACCGCGCTGGTTTTCTCCGGGTCCGTCTGGATACCGTTTTGGTCGACGATATGCCCCAGGTATCGTAGGCTGGCTACGCAGAATCGGCATTTCTCTGGGTTTAGCCGGAGCCCGGCTTCGCGTAGTCGCCGAAATACTTGGCGTAAGTGCTGCAGGTGGTCGGCAAATGTTCGGCTGACAATGATTATGTCGTCTAGGTACGCGAACGCATGGGGCTCAAATTCCGGGCCGATTACGCCGTCCAGTAGTCGTTGGAAGGTGGCTGGGGCCGAATGTAGCCCGAAGGGCATGACCGTAAATTGGTATAAGCCTTTCCCTGGTACGGTGAAAGCCGTGAGCGGACGGCTGCTATCTTCGAGTGGAACTTGCCAATATCCGTTCTTCAGGTCCAGGGTAGTTAGAAATCTCGCGCCTCGCAGCTTATCGAGAGTGGCCTGTATTTGTGGCAACGGATATGCGTCTTCTTCGGATCGTTCGTTGAGCTTTCTGAAATCGACGCAGAATCGGGGTCGCCCATCCTTCTTTTTGACGACTACGACCGGCGAGCTCCACGGGCTGTGCGAGGGCTCGATCACCCCGTCTTGCAACATCTGTTCGACCTCCTGGTCGATGACGGCTTGCATGGCTGGGTTCCGGGGCCGGTAGCGCTGCTTGACCGGTGTTTCATCCTTTAATTTGATACGGTGTTGTATCATTGTCGTTTTGCCGGGGACGGTGGTGAACAATTTTAATTCCTCCTTGAGGAAGTGCTCCAGTTGTTGCTGGTCTATCCCCCGCAGCGTGCGAAGGCCAGCCTGGTGACACGGTTCGGGACAATATTCTGCAGGCCACGACGCTATGTGTGGCGGCGGGTTTAGCTGAATCCGGAGTGCGGCGATGGTCTGGATTCCGAGTAGTACTCGTGGTCCCATCTTCGGCAGGACGGTGAAGTCCTGTTCCCATTCGTGCCCCATCGTGACGAACGGGAGTCGGATAATTCCTGTTGGACTGGCGTCGGATCCGTCGGCAAGGCCGACGAGGCTGGTCGTAGTGGTTGGCCAGATGTCATATTGCCGTGCCCATTCCTGCACCTCCTCGTTGATGCATGAAAGTTGGGCCCCGGTGTCGAGCAGGGCGTCTATTTCTCGACTCAGGATGCGTATCGGTAGTAACGGGCGGGGAGTATACCTTATGGCCGGGGCCGCTGGCCGCCCGTTGAAGACGGGCCCCTCGGCTCGTTTCCCGACGGTGGAGGGTTCGGCCTTGGGTGGCAATCCCGTGTCAGTGTCCCATCCCGGCCGCACCGGGAGCAGAATTTCCGGTAAATATTTCGGCATTCGTGTCGGTGATGTCCTCGCTGCTTGCATCGCCAACAGTGCGTGTCGGGATGATACGTGTCGGCCCCGGTGTTTCCTCCGCTCAGTGGCGTGTTGCTGAGCTGGGCCAGCCTGGCCTCAATCGGTGCGCTCTGTGCGGGCGGAGGAGGCGCCACGGGAGGTCCTACGTTGGTCGCTGCCACGTGCCGGGCCGGGGTGGTCTGCCGCCGCCGCTTTCTTTCTTCGGCTCTCTCAAGTCGTTGTACCTGCTGGAGCAGGTCATCGAGGTCTGCGACGGCGTCGGGGTTGATGACTGCCACATATTCCGGGAGCATGTTTTCCATAATTATTTCTAAATGCTCGTCGGCCGGTATTCGTGCTCGCCTCATGAGCGTGAGCAGCGCAATGGCAAATAAGTGGAAGGGCTCGCCGAGACGTTGCACGCGTTCTAGAGCTTCCCGCTGTCGCTGCCGTTGAGTCCGGTTTGCCGCGAAAAAAGCCGTGAATTTTAATATATATATATATATATATATATATATATATATATATATATGTATATGCAGGTATATGCAATATGTATACGTGACAGTGTAACAATAAAAATGTATAAGCGCGTGCGCTCGGTAGCCTTATTATGCTACCATACGCCGAATCCTGCTGAAAAGCATTTTTAGACTATCAGCAGTCAGCACCAGGGTTGCCATATGTGGGTCCCACCCGGCCCCTTACGTTTCCGTCCCTCGCCTAGATGCTCCGTCAAGCCTGCCTTCGCTTCCCCCACTCTTACCACTACCGCTGCCGCGTGGAGCATGCTACCGAGTGACGCAAGAAAAACCGTACGCTTATACAAGCCAAGCCGTCCGTGGCGTCGCGCGGAACAAAAGGACGCCCGTTAGTTTCCCTACCTGCTCCACAGGCGGAAGAGTGGGGGAAGCGAAGGCAGGCTTTACGGAGCATCTAGGCGAGGGACGGAAACGTAAGGGGCCGGGCGGGACCCGCATATGGCAACCCTGGTCAGCACAACAACAGCAGAGGAGACGGCAACATTAGAGGAGACGACAACACCGCTGCGGTGGACGGCGCGAAAGTCAACCAGCCATGTTGGTTAACGATGAACTTCCAACAACTTCCTGAGGCGAAGAACCAATATTTTTTTACAAATTTTTTTTGCAAATTTTACCTTAAAATATTTTTTAAATATTTAAATATTGGTTCTAAAAGTAATCTACAAAAGTAGTATTGATTATTACATAGTTAGAAATAAAAAAAAAAGAATTAATTAAAAAAAAAAGTACGTATATGACGGGGCGCGAACCTAGTATACGTAGGTTGAGAGACGAGCGCCTACCGCGCTGACCCAACCGGGCTGTTGGAAACAAGATTAGTATTTTCAGATGTTATGCGCTGACGCAGTAGAATACTAATCAAGTTAATTCCATTTTCTAATTATTTCTGTGAAATATTCAAGGTTTGTCAGTGTCTAATAGGCTTACGGAATAAATAAAATGTATCAATTTGAAGGTTAGCTTAGCTTTTCGCGGAAAAAACGTCGAGAAAATCGGTTTTTATTTTTTTTAACAACGGCGCACCAAACCAAAACATCTGAAAAAATTCATGAACAATACTTGTAAGAATATATTGCTACTGTAAAAATATAAATCTTGCCAAACTAGAACTTCCATGTGAAATCTGCATTTTTTCGATTGTTTTGAGGTTTTTGATTTTTTACAAGCAGGATTTTCAATTTAAAAATCTGAAACCAAATGCAGAGTATGTATTCGGGTACTTGACATGTATCAGATTTTTTCAGAATTTCTAAACATCGTTAGCTAGGGAAAATAGGCCAAAAACTGATATTTCGATTTTACCCCATAACTACCCTCCCGATCGAGGTAGAGGGTTAAAATTTTACACGGTATGTTTTTTTTTTGATGCCCTATCGAATGGCCCATCCCCGATATTATTCGGCTCAAGGGCATTTTTGACCATCTTATCCGGCTATACCCCTTATGCATATAGTTTTGCACCTTAGTTGCATTTATACAAGTGTCTAGCCAGTTATTATATACCTTTCTCCCATGCCGATTTCTAACAGGTTATGGGCCCAGGGCTAAAAGTTAAAATAGAAGAATAAAAATTTTTTTTACGAGAAAGGTTAGATTTGCCACGTGTGTCATATAGTCAAAATGAATCTTAATTTGGCAAGAATTGAGGCTTTGAACAAGAATAATTATGATACATGGCGAATGCAAGCTGAAGCACTATTAGTGAAAAATGATTATTGGCAATATGTATCTGGTGAGAAAGTGAAATTATAGAAATTATAGAAGGTGACGCGGTTTCATTGGTAGCTTATAACAAATGGTTAACTAATGATAGTAAAGCCAAGTCTGATTTAATATTAAGCATTGCACCAAGTGAATTGAAACAATTAAAAGGTTGTGAAACAGCACGTGAAACTTGGTTGAAGCTAGCGTCGATATATGCTTCAAAAGGGCCTGCGAGAAAGGCCACATTGCTTAAACAATTAATGTTACAAAAGATGCAGGAACGTGATGATGTGAGAGAACACATCAACAAGTTCTTTGATGCAGTGGACAAAATGGAGGCAATGAATGTTTTTGGGCAGAGGCTGTGATGGCAGCAAATTATACAAGAAATAGATGCCCTACGAATTCATTGGAAGGTAAAATACCATATGAGCTCTGGTCTGATCAAAAGGTCAATATAAATCACCTGCGAGTTTTTGGAACAAAAGACTTTGTAGTAAATAAAACTAGATCAAGAGGAAAATTAGAAGAAAGGTCAATAGAAGGTAGTCTAGTAGGATATTCTGAACAGACAAAGGGATACAGAGTATACATTCCGAAAACCGGAAAAGTCATTGTATCTAGAGACGTAAAATTCATAAATGAAGCAGATGAATTAGTAATTGCAAGTCTTAATGAGAATATTGCTGAAGAAGAGAGAAATACTAAATGAAGAAATAAATGAAAACCGAGGAACGGATGAGGACGGAGAAAGAAGTCAAAATTTGGAGAGACGGTTACTAGGAAGACCAAAATTAATTCGCACGGGGAAACCTGGGTGTTGAATATCCTTCATTACAAACTGACCATTGTATCACACTGTACAAAATATTCTGTTGTATGATGTATAATGAATAAACGACATCGATCTATCGATCAGTTCGGCGCGCGGTCGTCCCCGCTCCGTGCCCCGCGCCCCCCGTGAGCGCCTAGGGTGGATCGAGCAGCTCGAGCCTCGCGGGCGCGGCGAGGGGAGCGGACGCGGTGGATTGACGCGTCCAGCTGATCGATCAGTTCATCTTTGACACTCTACGACAACGCTATACAGTAATCTTCACACGTGTGTTTATTCTCGCAAGCGGTTCGTCGAATACATTCAAGTTTACAGACGTTAGAAAAGCGGTAAAATTTCAGTTTTAAGATTTCCGGGATTCTAAAACACTGGGAGACCGAAGAAAATCCACATAACAACTGCAAATACTGAGGTTGAAGAAAATATTATACCAGATGATATCGATTCACATGACGACGACAATGAGGTATTTGAAGATGCGATTGCGAATTATGCGGAGATAAATCTACATGAAGCAATAAAAGGTAAAGATGAGGATAATTGGTATGAAGCAATTGCAGATGAGTTCAAGAGTTTGATCAAAAATGATACGTGGGATGTAGTTGACAGACCACAAAATAGAAATATTATTGATTGCAGAATAGTGTTAGCAAACAAGTTTAATAGTCGCGGTGAAATTTATAAGAGAAAAGCTAGGTTAGTTGCCAGAGGCTTTAATCAGAGAAAAGGATACGACTATGATCAAACTTTTGCGCCTGTTGCAATACTAGAGTCTTTCAGGATGTTGATGGTTTTAGCGGTACAATATAATTTGACCATACATCAGATGGATGAAGCATCTGCTTTCCTAAATCGAAAATTAGATGAGGAAATATATATGGAAATACCGGAGTTTTTGGAAAGTTTTCTAAATTATATAATAGAAAAAGAAAAGGGTTATATTAAAAACAAAGCCGTTAGTATGCTCGAAGATATGCGAAATAAAAAACAAAATTGTTGTAAGTTAAAGAAGGGATTGTATGGTTTAAAACAAGCACGTCATCAGTGGAATATGTTATTAGATTCCAAATTAAAAGATTTATGTCTGAAACAGAGCAATTCTGATTCATGTATATATTTTATTAACGATAAGGATACATTAATATTAGTTTTAGTTTATGTAGATGATATTTTGATTGCGGGAAATTGTGTCGGAAGGATTGTAGAAATTAAGAAACGACTCAAAGAAGAGTTTGAAATTAAAGATATGGGAGAAGCAACATATTGTGTAGGTGTTCGGGCTCAACTGTCGGCTGCGCCCGACAACGAGCGGGAGCATCGACCGAGCGACCGAAAGGACCGCCGCGGTCCCCAAACAAACACGCGCGCCCAGCAAAACGGTCGCCCGCACTTAAATTCGGTTCAAATCCGTCGATCGTTGCCGAAACAGTTCGGCAACGCGTTCCCCGCGACACCCTTTCCCCGCGTCAGGAAGGCGGTGATATACACACCTCGCGCGCCGATGCGAGGCGAGTTGGAAAGCAACGACGAGGCGTACCGAGACGTTAGCGATTTATATACAGAGCATATACAGAATCTAGTTCGGGAATCGCGATCCCCCGACGCGATCTCCACCACGAACGAGTTCACGTCCAGCGTGAACGTGCATACCGCGCCCACGCGAATTGTACATACTGTAAATATATTCGTCGTAAATATATTGTATATAGTTTTGTCGTGAAATCGTCCAAGTTCTCTCGTAATCGTCCCATCGTCCTCACCGGCAATTTACCGTCCCGAAACCGACGGAACAGTAGGTATTGAAATCGTACAAAATAAAAATGAAACTACATTAATTCAGAAAAAATACATTAAAGATATTTTGAATAGATTTGACATGGAAAATGCAAAAGGAACAGATACGCCTGCTAATTGATCAAAAACATTGATCTACGGTATCATTTTGTAAGAGACGTAATTAAGAATAATGAGTTTGTTTTAGAGTACCTACCAACAGAAGAAATGATAGCAGATGTATTAACCAAACCGTTGTATAAGCCGAAACATGTTTCTGTTGTAAAGGGATGGGTTTAAAGGAAGTTGCGTGAATGCGTTTAATAAATCCAAAGAAGGGTAATTATTTAATTTTAATGTCGATACACTGTATACATTGAGGGAGGTATTTTAAGAATATTCAATGCATATAGTGAGCGTGATGTGCATGAGACGTGTGAATGGGTTTTGAGTGAGCACCACGGTGTTATACGTTGAGTACAAAAAGATCGTCCGATCTTCACTTGGTCGTGCTGCGTCTTACGTGAAACATCTACCACGTGTTAAGTGAAACCGTCGTTATATATTAAATAAACTTATACATACAGTTTTGCACCTTAGTTGCATTTATACAAGTGTCTAGACAGTTATTATGAACCTTTCTCCCATACCGATTTCTAACACATATTATATATCCGTACCTACTAGTAACCCGCTCTTTTTGGAATTTCGGAACCGATTCCTCGTGGTTAGTATAGGTTACAGTAACCTTCCTTGGTTAACCGGGTACGGGTTAAATTAGGCGTTGGGTTAGAATCCCTGGTGTGAATCCACTACCAATCCAATTCCAAAACTTCTTTATTTTCAATTGTTTTTTATGAGACCTGCATCAACTAATTTGTGGAATTCTCGTGATTAAAATGATACTAAACACGATATAATTTAGACTGTGTTAGAAATCGGATACGCGAATCAGTGGGAGTTCATCGTGATATGAAGAATCTTTGTACACTCGTTTAAAACACGTTTAATAAAACAAAGTCACAACAAAAATAACAATAATTATACGCAAAAGGAGACGTAGGTAACGAATGCGGGGGTGACGCCCGAGGGAACGAACGTAGACGGGTTGACGCACGCAGGTAAACGGTTCGACGCACAGAGTAAGAGCGGCGATCGAGATAACGGCGGTGTATACGCGAGTCCCGTCAACCGAAAATCACGCGTTCGGCGGATCGCGAGGTGAGGGGCCGCGCGGATGACGTGACGTCATCCGCGTGGCTACGCGACGTCGGTTAGACGGATCAGTCGATAGACGATCGGCCGGAACAGACTGTATTTAGTGGTTTTATCCGCAGAGTTATTCGAAGCCTTCGAACAAACCCACTTCGAATAAAACAATTATCTGTATTCGTCGCTCAAATATCTTGTCGAATAAAATCATTTATTCGATACTCGTCAAATAAAGATATATTTTTTATTGAAACCCTCGAATAACGAATAAAAATTTGTGACGGTAACTTTGAGGAGTTGCCGGCTCAGTCGGTCGTCCAGGATTTCGGTAGCATGAATGGCAGAAGTCAGTCGGGTTTACCACGGCTAGTTTATTCCTTACTATACTACTATGTACAAATGACCGACGGCGGCGATCGGCGGCGATCGGCGGTGATCGGCGGTGACCGGCGGTGACCGGCGGTGACCGGCGGTGATCGGCGGCGATTGGTGGTGTATCGCGGCGCGGTGGGCATCGGCCCAAGGATTTGGCGGAGGAAGCGGCTTAACGGAGACCTCGGAGTCGTTTTCACTCCTCCATGGGTCTGTGCCTGGAGGCCTCTTAGCGTCCGGTGAACTGACTACCGTCCACTACACCGGACAGGGCAAGGAGGTTGCCTTCACTCGCAGGTTACGGCGGAGCAGGCTGACACGCCGGGAGTCGCTAAACACGGCTCGTCGGACCGACCTGTTGGAGGTAAGGTAGAGCAGAGGTGTATGAAACAGTCTCGAAATCGGAGCTGGTGAGCGTCTGTATTTTGCTAGCTCGGTAGACTCGGATATCGGACTCCCGTTTGTTGCATCGGTCGGGCGTTATATCCCCGCGGCCTGACACTTCTGCCAGCGGGAATCGGTAGTTGCGGCGTTGGCCACCTAGCGGCCGTTTGTCGAAGGTGTGCCGCACACACTTTCTCCTGCGGGTATCTTAGCCACCTGGCGGATGATTCACGACCCAGGGTAGCTCGTGCCTCGAGGAGAACGTACTCGTTACAAATTGTTTTATCTTTCATTCGTTATTCAAAATTTTTATTCAGATAGACATATTGCCCAACTCTGCGCACACAGTGGCCTAGATCGAGAAAGGCGATATTTTACTAGAACTCTTGAACCATAAGAAATATGGGGGGATGAAACAATTATCAAATTATCAAAAATAATTATTTCTATCTACTTATAATTATCGTAATAAATATATATATTTCTAATAATTTTTTAATTGATTGTTTATATTTTATTGTCCTAAAATAATATTTAAAATTGTTAAGTTGTAACTTATTTAGTATGTTTGTAGATAATTTAAATCACCGATGTCTTTGGTTACAAATTTCGTTGTATTTCTTGACAGTTATTTTTCATATCATGAATATTTAAAGTAATACAGAGAAATTTATAACCAATGACATCAGTGCTTTAACTTATGTGCAAAAATACTAAATAAAAAAGGAACAACTAAACAATTTTAAATACTTGACGTCAGAAGATACGTATGGGTCATTCTATGCCGAATCGATCACTTTTTCCGGTCACCCTCTTCGATTTTGTTCAAATTGAAATATGTTGTAGTCCATGTGATATTAGGGGCGGTTTAAGTCATCATTTTGCCGATTTCGAATTTTTTTAGAAATGGCAGGCCTTCAAAGTTTGCGATTTTTGCCCATTTTGGCGAAAACAGGCCTCACTTACGAATTTTTATCTCAGGAACTGTTTGTCCGATTGAGCTAAATTTTTCTTTTATTCGGAAAGGATTGGGCTATTATGAAATAATTTTTTCAACCTCGGAAATCAACTTTATAATGTCGAAAAATTTAAACAAATTGTTTTTTTACGTTTTTTTCGATGAGGGGCCCGAGTGATTTAAATTTTGAAAAAAATATGGTTATATTCCCTGAAATGTCCCCTTTAAAATGAGACCTTGAGAAAGAAGGAGCCATAAAAATTGGCGTCACAATGAGCTGGTAAAGTACGCCGTGTACCTCCGTTTCAGGTAGAGGCGAGTCAAAATCGAAGATGGTGACCGCAAAAAGTAATCGATTCGGCATGGAATGACCCGTATACAAAAGATACAAGGGTTCACGAGAATCCAAACTGACGTCTCAATATTGCAATGAGAAGTTCAGAACTATCTAGGACTGTGCAGAACCCAAAATGCATATATTTACGTTATCGTGAAGTTATTTGTAATATTCGGCAGCATACTGTCCGCAACGAGGCATCCGAAGCAAGCGTGACGTCACGAGATTCGTACGCGAACTTGCAAGGGTTCACGGGGGCTCAAATTCACGCCTAAATATTGCAATGAGAAGTTCATGACTGGTCTATCATGTTTCCTAAAAGTCCAATCTAGGACTGTGCAGAGGCCAAAATGTAAGAGAAGAGATGTTAAACAGTTATTTTATTAAGAAAAGAAAGCACACGACTTATATACAATTTAACAAACAGTGAATAAACATTAAATTCTTCAACCGTAATTCCGTATTTAATAATATTTGACGTGTTCGTGTTTCCCGAGAAAAAGTGAAGTCGCCGCGTAAACGCGTCCTTTTATATACTACTCGCTCGGATGGTTTATTTTTCGAATCTTCTAGAAGACGTCTCGTATTTATTTATTGATTATTTTTTATGTGTCGCGGTCGCAGTACCACTGCACTCATGCACAAACACGATTCACACATACATACAATAGAAAACATATACAGTATTTTATCGATAAATGTCTTAAATGTCTGGCGGATAAATGTCGCTGAACTATCCCCACTCCTGCGGGGTATACCCCGTGAGGGGCCACGAAGCTCGAGCGGTCTCGGCCGCCGAGAAATGTAAACATGATATGGGTCGAGTATATCGGTGTGAGACCAGGAGACCACTACTAATCCAATGACAAAACTTCTTCATTTTTCATTATTTTTTTATGGGACTTTGACCAAATTATTCGGGGCATTTTTCTAATGAAAATGATACCAAATATGATATAATTCCGATTATATTTACTTGTGTAATGGGCGATCAAAGTGTCGAGCGCAAGGATCGATGGCGTATGGGAAAGAAAGAGACGCGGAGAGTAGCGGTCGCCGGCACAGTCCAAAGGCCCGCCGGCACAGTCCAAAGGCCCGCCGCGTCCTCACAATGTAATCTCAAGAAAAAACTTTTTTATTATTACTTATTTTTGTATGGGACTTTCACCAATATATTTGTGGCATTTTTCTAATTAAAATGATACCAAACACGATATAATTCGGATCATATTGTATAATAATATAAATATAAAAGGCAGGTATGTACATCGGTGAACCAATAGTAATTTAATGACGACACTTTTACATTTCTTATTAGTCTTTTATGAGACTTCTATCATTATTTATATAGATATTTCTCCGATTAAAATTTTTCTGATTATACATACATACATATGTATTTTTTTAAATGACGATGGAGTAAGTTTTGGTGACAGACAAAGAGAGTAACTGATAAAGAAAGAGACACGACAAGTCTCGTTGAAAATGTATTTGATAATATGAATAATGTTTATAAAATGTGTCCAGTCAAATAAATTCATCGTACAACAGTCGAATATACGAGCGACCAATACAGAGAAGAAAATATTTTTTATAGTTAACTACTGTAGCTGAGCTTCTACCCGTTTTCTAAGTTTAAAAGTCGCGAAATGTCCTAGTCACGAGAGTGTCTTGCAGGGACAAGTTGCCTCACCGATGTACCTGACCATTAATGTCCATTAATATGATCCGAATTATATCGTGTTTGGTATCATTTTAATTAGAAAAATGCCACAAATATATTGGTGAAAGTCCCATACAAAAATAAGTAATAATAAAAAAGTTTTTTCTTGAGATTACATTGTGAGGACGCGGCGGGCCTTTGGACTGTGCCGGCGGGCCTTTGGACTGTGCCGGCGACCGCTACTCTCCGCGTCTCTTTCTTTCCCATACGCCATCGATCCTTGCGCTCGACACTTTGATCGCCCATTACACAAGTAAATATAATCGGAATTATATCATATTTGGTATCATTTTCATTAGAAAAATGCCCCGAATAATTTGGTCAAAGTCCCATAAAAAAATAATGAAAAATGAAGAAGTTTTGTCATTGGATTAGTAGTGGTCTCACACCGATATACCCGACTCGTATCATGTTTACATTTCTCGGCGACCGAGGCCCCTCGAGGTTCCCATTCCATTTCTACGTTCGGCACAAGTCAAAGAATAGTATCCCTGACGGATAAACGTCGCTGGCCGGACCCGTGGTTGCGACAGTTAACGATAAAATACTGTACAATAGGAAACATACAAATCCACACTTCCTACAAAAATGCATATTTTTACGTTGTCGTGAAGTTATTTGTAATATTCGGCAGCATACTGTCTGCCACGCGTTTCGTACGCGAACTTGGAAGGTTTCACGGGGGCTCAAATTCACAACTGAATATTGCAATGAGAAGTTCAGAACTGGTCGATCATGTTTCCTAAAAGTCCAATCTAGGACTGTGCAGAGGGCAAAATGGTTTTTTTACGTTGTTGTGAAGTTATTTGTAATTATCGCCAGCATACTGTCTGCCACGAGGCATCCGAAGCAAGTGTGACGTCACGAGATTGCTGCCTGTTGCCAGAGTTTCTGATCAATAAATTTACGTTCGCATTGAACAACGTACCTTGTCTCAACCACAGACTTCTTTAATTAAAGCATGATTCGAAGTCTAATACAAATGATACATAGATAAACCTGAATTGTCGACCTGCATTATCGGCCTTACTTTATCGTCACATACAGTTTTGCTGGGAAAGCGACAGTGGCGCTCGTAGTAATAAATGTCGTAAGGTCGAGATACTGTTTCAGGAGGTCTAGATGCCGTTTCAGGATGGCTCATTTTTTGTGTTTAAACAAATGAGTAATCATCTGAAAATGCATACCACCGTCTTTCTAATTTTTTTTTCTGGGATTATGCAGAGCGATTTTTCGATACGAACGCTAAATCTCTTTATATTTAAGAAAATCTGTGAATGGCAGCAATCTAATGACGTCACACTTGCTTCGAACGGCATGAAATTACCGAATATTACTAATAACTCCACGGTAGCGTAGAAATAGGCAATTTGGGCTCTGCATAATCCTAGATTGGATTTTTAGGAAGTACAATTGACCGCTTGCGAACTGCTCATTGCGATATTGAGGCGTGAATTTGTGCCCCCTTGAACCCTTGCATTTGCGTATACGTATATGCGGATCTGGCGATGTGTGAGTGGTGATGGTATTAGTACGTCGCCCTTAAGAGTAACTGCTGCGTTGTAGAAATGGTATTTCCGACGAGACATCTGGTCGGCGATGGTATTAACTACAGATGTGCAGCTGCCTGATGAATACGAGATGGAGCCATCGGCGTGTTCTATTATGAGAGAAAAAGGAACTCAACTTACTACACAAGTGTGTGTGTGTGTCTGTGGAAGCTAGAAGTTACAGCATTGCTAGCTTTAAAAGTACAATGGTGCCGCATTATATTCGCACAAACACCGTCAATGAACGCATCGAAAGCGTTCGAGGGTCATTCTATGCCGAATTGATCACTTTTTGCGGTCTCCATCTTCGAGTTTGTTGTAATTGAAATATGTTGTGGTCCATCTGAAATTAGGGGGGGAGGTTTAAGTCATCATTTTGCCGATTTCGAATTTTTTTAGACATGGCAGACCTCCAAAGTTTGCGATTTTTGCCCAGTTTGACGAAAGTAGGCCTCACTTACGAATTTTTATCTCAGGACCTGTTTGTCCAATTGACCTATACTTTTTTTTGTAGTAGGAAGTATATATCGATTCTGGATCAAGTTCATTGACCTTTCGAGGCAGACCTAACCCGGGGGGCTCCCCCCCCCCCTCCCTTGGGGAGGGGGCTTGCCCGCTCCCCCTCCCCCTCCCCACCCTTCACCCTCCCCTCCCTCCCCCCCTCTGGGGAGGGGTTTTTTCGGGGGTCACCCCCAGACCGAACCGGGCGGTCTATTTCGGGGGTCACCCCCAGACCGAACCGGGCGGTCTTTTTCGGGGGTCACCCCCAGACCGAACCGGGCGGTCTTTTTCGGGGGTCACCCCCAGACTTAACCGAGGGGGTTTTTTCGGGAGTCACCCCCAGACGCGGTCTTTTTCGGGAGTCACCCCCCAGACGCGGTCTTTTTCGGGGGGTCCGCGGATTTTTGGGGGATCGCGAATTTTTTGGGGGGTCAAGGCCTGATTTTTTCGCGAATGTTTTTCGGGGGAGTGACGTCACAAAGGATAGGAGTGGTGGTCGGTGGATTTTTGTGACGTCACAGCGGTATCCTCTCGCGCACGAACCGCATACTTTGGCGATCTAACCGAGAATGATGGAACAGACGCCTCTCAGACCCCGCCCGTTCTTTCCTGCAGTGGTGGGGGGAGAACAGGTCGTTTTGCTGAGTAATCAGTTGTAATGTTATGCCCCTTTGACATCAGGGAATCTCGCATTTTTGCAACCGAGCACTTTGCTGAGTAATCAGTTTGTTGTAATGTTATACCCCCATTTGGAACCGCGACAAACACATCGAGTTAAATATTATAACTTCTTTTAAGACGTTATAAATATATTTACATATGTTTAAAGATGTCAGTCTCTAGCGAGAATGCATTCACGAGAAACCAATCACAGTTCATGGATCGTGATTTTGTTTAATACAATTTTAAATCTCTTTTGTTCAAATCCTAAACATGAGCAAAGAGAAAACGCAATTAGTGGAGGGACTGCATGCCCCCGCCAGACGGATTTTTCCACGACGTCGAGTTTTAGTGCATGGATATGACGATCTGTGGCAAGCCGATCTCGTAGATATGCAGCCTCATGCGCGTATAAATGGCGGTAACAAGTACATATTAACGGTTATCGATGTGCTATCCAAATATGCTTGGGGCATGCCACTCAAGACTAAAAGTGGAGGTGAGGTAGCTAAAGCGTTCACAAAGATATTTCGCAATCGATGTCCAAAAAATTTGCAAACCGATCAAGGAAAGGAATTTTATAACAGTGAGGTGCAAAAACTCTTTACGAAACACGGTATTAGATATTATTCTACGTATTCGGTTATGAAGGCTTCCATCGTAGAACGGTTCAATCGTACATTGAAGAATACCATGTGGAAAGAGTTTACACTTAATGGAACCTATAAATGGGTCGATGCACTACCGCAACTAGTTGCAAAGTACAATGCGCAAAAGCACAGAACTATTGGAATGCGACCGTGTGATGTCACCCCTGCCATTTCCGACAGGCTCTTAGACACCGTATATAACAACATAAAGATTGCCGCGCCGGCGAAATTCAGTGTGAGTCAGTCTGTACGCGTCAGCAAATTTAAAACCGTTTTTGATAAAGGTTACACACCAAATTGGACCCCTGAGGTGTTCAAGATAGTCAAGGTACAAGCAACTAATCCGGCGACTTATCTGCTGCAAGATTCCCGTGGAAACCCCGTTGCTGGAGGATTCTACGAATATGAGCTGCATCGCGTTACCGATCCAGATGTATACTTAGTGGAGAAAGTGTTGCGCAGAAAAGGAAATAAGGTGTATGTAAAATGGCTAGGATTGAGTAATGTGAACAATTCGTGGATAAACAAAGACAATTTATTATAAACCACTTACCCTGTTCAAATAAAAAACACAATCTTCTATTTACATTGAATATTAACAATTTTTATAGTTACAAAGGAATTCGATAAGGACCCCATGGTAGCGTTTCCGTCGAGTTGGGTATGATATACCGTTTGTCATCGTATGGACTCAGAGCAATTTTTCGTTCTGATACAGTATACACTTTATGTAATTTCGATCTTATGCATGCCTGAGTACGACTCATCACAATTTCATTTTGTAGACACTGCAAGTAATCATCGAACGTTATTGTTGTCCTTACAACATTATTTTTTACACCTTTCGCTTTTTTTGTGTCCTTTTTCCCGTCTACACGCAATGTACACATTTTTGCTCTCAGCCCGACAAAGTCCGTCATTATCATCCCATTGTTCTCGTCTTTCATCAAGCCGGGAACCTTTTTATTTACAAGTGGGATATTATACTTATTCTCTATCGGATAATCGCTTGTGTCGAAACGGCTAATATCGCGTCTCATGGTTTCATAAATGTCCTCACACGTAATATGATAAATTAAACTATCTGTATCTGTGTACACTATTTTACAATTTTGACCACATTGAGGAAACATGTACTCATGATGAAATTCATACAAACAAGTTTTCTGAGTTTGCGCAATTCCACAGCCACAAAATTTTCAGAAAATACGCAACGGCTGTGGAAATTTGGTTTCGCGATCATTGCCTCTGCGCCATATCTTCCATCCCAATGTGTTACGAGTTTTACGTCTACATGATTTCGTACATTTTCCATAGTTTTACCGAATACCGCGTTGTTCATCAATTTGTATAAATTCTTTTCAAAATCGTTTGTCGCACGTGTTCTAAAGAGCGTATTTAATTCTATGTATTCGCGGAGCCATGGTGACTGTGCGAATTGGAGGATGCGATGAATCTTTGTAATACGAAAACCGTGGCGCAGGCATTGTTGCAGGCTATAATAATGGGTAACATAGCGCTGCTTATCATGTAACGTTGCAAGCAACTTGGCCTCTCTTTTGCCAGGTGGTTTGACACGCGTCGGACAGAACGGCAGGTCGGCGTGAACATCGTGCAGACGTTGCGGATATTCTAGATCCACCTCGAGAATGTAGCCTATGGGTGCATCAGCGGCAATCAAAGCTATGTCAAAATTTTCAATGTCGTTAACCCATTGAAATTCGGCATATGGCAAAGGTTGACACATTGGCCATCCGTACAAATTGTTTACATCAAAATACATCAAGTACGATGATGGTTTCGATGGATCGTACGACTGCATGTACTTGTTATTGGCTTCTGCATGTCTGCCGGAACATTGACTCAAACCGCCGCGTATACCACGTTCAATAAACATCACCATATCGATATCAGTTAATAATTCAAATCTAATTTTTGTATGCTTTAGCATAGCATCCCACGTGAATCCGGGTAATGTATAATAATATGCTGGATCTAAAACGTAGCTCTTAATGCAGCTATCACGAAAAATTTCAAAAGCATCAGCCAATAACAAAACATCAGTTTTCAAATACAGATCGCTGTATTCACCCAAGGTTTTTATGTTGAATCGCTTCCACACATTCTCGGCATGTGCAATGAACTGTAAAATGATTCGAGCGGCGACGAACATTTATCGTCTAATTTATCTACGCAATCGTGGTATTCGTATGGAAAGACACCCTTTCGTGTCAACAACTTGAAATTTTCAACGGAAAGATTTTGAAATTCGGAATGTAAAATTGTCAATTTGTCTGTATCGTGGAAAGATGCCAATTTGTCGAGACTGGTATTCAAAAATTTGTACGAATCGATGAATCGTAATTTAATACAATTACGCGACTCTGATTGTCGGCCTTCAACATTTTTTGTAAATGAAATATACTTTTCCTTCGTTATGGGTAATACGTCGACACGACCTTCAAACGCATTCGCTATTTCTTCGACAATAAAATGCGAATCGTACCCGGATAAATTGTGGAAAACTATGGGAATACAAAACGAAATTTTGTAATTTAGATTGCAGTCTTGATGTACTGGACCTCTATAACGCCCCGTTAGATGGCAATGATCGCGCACCCGTATATCGTTTTTCTCAAATGGTTTTTCGCAAATGTGACAATGTGTTGCGCCGATAAATGATTGTTCATTCGTTAACTGTGTCATATGTATATTACTGGATAGAGTGGATTTAACACTATGCGCCAAATTGTCTAATTCTTCAACGAACCATGAGACGCAATTCGCATCGTGGCGACATCGATACACCGATAGAGATGCATCGTGTGCACAATGCACATAGTATGCAATGCTAAATACTTTATGATGTTGGTATGCGTGTGATTTCTCCTCTTCGCAATCGTCCATCTTCTCCAGAGTGCATTCGAGATCAGCATACACGACAAATGGAAGCGGTTCTTTCCTGATATAGTTGTCGAAAGAGAGCCATTTATCGTCCTCGCTAGGTAGCACGATAGCGCAGTCATTCATTTTTGCACAGTCTCGTTCATGGATGTGCAATCTTTCGTTGGAATGAAAGTAATGCATGCACCTGCAAAAACATAATTTTTTTACACGTTTTTTTATAATATACCATGATACTTTGTAAAAATGTTGTACCTACCGATCGCAGATGAATTTCTTTCGCTCGTTTTTGCTCAATTGTGCACCAACGAGTCGGGACAGGTTCTTAATACACACATAATACCCCATACTGCCAGCCGGGTCTTGTATGTACAGCAAGTTGACGTGTCGGTCCCTCTTCTGATTAGTGAGGCGAAGTGGAAAAAATACGATGGATTTTGCCCTATTTTTCTGCTCCCGGATGTCTTCAAAACCGTATACATTGATCGAAATATTGTTCAACTTTTCGAAACTCGATGTCTTGGAATTTTAATACAGTTGTGTAATGCGGGTACGAATTTTGGCGGTTTACGTTAGTTGTCGCTGGATACAGAGCAGCTATCACTGACCACGCAAAGCACGCATTACCTGTGGATTGCACATTAATTGTGGCATGCTTCAACGCTATTTCTCTCGGTATGTTGATCTGGCACCCCGCGTGCAATGGGTTATACTTGTTGATGCACACTGTAAGATTGAGTATTCGTGACAATGCCCATCCGCTATCCCGTTCCTGAAATTCTTCCAACGATGTTAGGATTGGCTCCACGAAGCACCGCTCGTACAACTCTTCGAGATCGGATGTGTAAAAGATTTGACAGTTCTTTGTGCTCATACTTTTGCGCGAGCGTTGATCACCCGTCACAAATTCACCATTAAACACCATGTTCACTTTTAAAGATCTATGTTTTTCCAATGCGTTCCGTATTTTTTCAAGCACCATTTCCCTCGCGTCCTGGAGGAAGCTGCGTGGTTCAATGTAATTGGAATTTATGACAACACCAGTTAATATGCGACACTTGAAAGCCGAGTCTATTTCACGCCACAGGAGTTCTGTACTTGCATGTCCTGCACCTTCACGTACGAAACGTCTTCGCAAAGAATATTTTAAACTCTCAAGACCGGCGATACGCGCGATCAATCGAGGACGTTTCACTCGACTGTTTTCTTCAAGCAACTCAAGGCATTCGTTGCACCTTTCCTCCCAGGCAAGGTATTCTTCCTGCAATCTTAACCGATCAGACTGATCCCACAACTGACGTTCAGTTTTCTGAATTTCCTCCATGGCTGTGTCGTTTTGTTATTTGCGCGAACAATGATTGAGCGAGACTAATTAAGGGCGGCGCATTTATAGCCTCCCGAAACAGTTGACTCAGCAAAATTCATAACGTGGTCTAGAACACGACATTTTCAAACACTGCTAAGTATCACATGTCTCCAGTCCAAAGCGATATTTGAAACGGGGCATGAAACCGCTGGAGCAGTAAAATTCTATCCGCAATCGGATACCGTGCCGCCTCCTATTAAAAAACTTAATTGTTCTTCCCCATCCATGGTACATACAATAAAAAAATCTCATATGTACATAGTTTGTAAGAGGGTTTTGGAATTAATAAAATGGTATATTTTTCAAATTATTTATTAAAAATCTTAATTGTCATTTCTCCACCATGCACAATATAATCATGTAAAAATATTGATATAATTGTTCGGGTCTTGCGCGCGTCACTGCCGAGTAAAATTTAATTCGACGTAACCTTGCTGTTGTAAATACTGAATGTTTGCAACATCAGCCAATCGTCTATGTGCGCTCGTGGCGCCCTCTTGAGTTTAATTGTAAACGAGCCTAGAGAAACACGCGCTGATATCTTATAGTAACTACGACAGGCAGTCGTTCTCGTAGCACTGTTCTAGCACAACGTATGTAAAGTCTAACGATAAGTAAAAATATATTAAAGTTATTTTCTAACCTAAACCAGATTATTTCCAACATGGTAGCAGAGCGTGGTTACCTGGTTAATTGGTTGGTTAATTGGTTGATTAATTGGTCGTTGTTCTAACATTCTCGCAGAGAATAGTGAGAGAAAAAAAAATAATAAATTGCGTGCTATTAACTAAATAAAGGTGAAGTGCCAAAAATTTAAGTGGAAAAACATGCCACAAGTGTTAAAGATGCAAAGATACAATAAAAAGAAAAAATTAATGTAGTGCAAATAGTCGATGCACGAGGATTAGAAAGTGAGAGCACGTGGCAAGTATAAAACGACCGAACACATGGCGGTTTTGAAGTTAGGTACACGAGGAAAGGCACATGGTCTTTAGATTGGAAACAACCTTTAAAAATCCAGTAGCTGAAGCTGAAAAAGAAAAAAAATTAAGTGATCTCTTAAAAAGCGAAGATTTTGTGTTGAGAAAAGAGAAAAGAAACTGTCTAAGAAGAAGTTTCTTAAAAGTAACCAAAAACGTGTTACGTTTGAAAAGTGATATTGAGTGCAATATAAAGAATAAAGAGCTGGAAAACATGGCCAGGCAAGCCAAAATTGACGATATCAGTATTCCAATATTCGATGGAGCAAATTTTAAAGGTTGGAAGTTTAGATTGCTGACTCTATTAGAATATAAAGAGTGCGACGTACAAGCTAAAAGAGCAAGAAATGCAGACGAGAATGAAGCAGCTTGGAAGAAAAGTGATCTAAAAGCAAAAGCGATACTGATAAGTGCAGTGTCGGATAAACAATTAGAATATATTAATGGATGCACTACAACCTTTGAAATGCTAGCTAAGCTGGAAAGTATATATTCTACCAAATCCACATCACTTCAAATTATAAATAGAGGCAAGCTAGAAGAAGTAAAGTTGAAAAATTATAACACAGTAGAAGATTTTTTCGTGGACTTCGAAAAGGCCTGCAACGAGTTCAAATCAGCTGGTGGACAGCTCAGCGAAGAAGAAAAACTAAGACACTTGATTAAAGCTCTACCTCCGAGCTACAGTAGTAGGTTATAACGAAAATAGCTATAGGGTACTTGAAAAAAACAGAGTCATAAATGCAAGACATGTGAGAGTAATTGAGGATGGTAAACAGCTTATATGCTTACAAAAACCTGTAGAAAATGAAGATTCAAGTTATGATGATGAAAACACTTTAAGTTTAAATTTAGAAAATGAATCAAATGCTAATAATGACAGTGATAATGATGATGTTTTTGATGACAATCTAACTTCACAAAATACAAATAATGAACCAATACAAAGGAAAAGTTCAAATAGAATAGTTAAACCTATTGAAAGATTTGGTAATCCTGTTGCTCATTGTATCTATGTTAACTATGTAAATGCAAACGTACCAAGTACATTTGAGGAGGCGATAAACTCCGAAGAGAAAAAAAATTGGCAAAAGGCTATGGATTCTGAGATAGACAGTTTGGAAAAAAATTGAACTTGGATTAGTGTAGACAAACCCAAAGATAAAAAGGTAATCGACGTTAAATGGGTATACAAAAAGAAGGGTGACAATACCTATAAAGCCAGATTAGTTGTGAGAGGCTACCAACAGCAAGAGTATTTAGAAAACGTATATTCACCTGTAGGCAGAATGCAGACTTTGAAAGTCCTGTTAAGCTATTGCTGTGCGAATAATTTATACATTGATCAGATGGATGTCGAAACTGCTTTCCTGAACGGTAAAGTAAAATCAGAAGTTTATATTCATGAACCAAAAGGTTATGAATCAGGTCGAAACAAAGTCTGCAAGCTACAAAAGGCTCTATATGGTCTTAGAGAAAGTCCAAGAGCATGGTACGATTGTTTTAATCAGTGTGTTGAAAGGTTGAATTTTGTAAGAAGTAATTACGACTATTGTTTATACGTTAATACTACGAGCAAAGATCCAATATATATACTAGTGTTTGTTGATGATCTTTTAATATGTTGCAAAAATAAAAATAAAATTGATGAAGTGAAAGCAAGCTTGATGAAAAAATTTTCCATGAAAGATTTAGGAAAAATTAAAAATTATATAGGAATAAATATTGAATACAGTGATGATAGAAAAAGAATGTCATTAAATCAAACAAAATACATTGAATCTTTGGCTGTAAAATATAATATAGAAAATGCAAAGATGTACGATACTCCTATGGAGAGCAATTTAAAATTAGAACAGGCAAATGAAATCGATGAAATTTGATAGGTGAACGACTATATATAAGCACCGGTACGAGACCAGATATTTCATATAGCATAAATTATTTAAGTAGATTTCAGAGTTGCTACAATGCCACGCATTTCAAATATGCTATGAGAGTTTTAAAATACCTGTACAAGACTAAAGACTTGAAACTAACTTACTGTGATGATAATATAAAAAATGACAGCTTAAACTGTATGGTAGACTCGGATTATGCTGGTGATAATATTGATAGGAAATCTACAACGGGCTACGTCATAAGACTGTATGGAAATGTAATATATTGGAAAGCACGTAAACAAAATGCTGTTATTAAATGTTCCACGTTTGCTGAATATGTTGCTTTATCTGAAGCTGTAACCGAAATTCTATTCTTAAGAAACCTGTTGACAGAATCTTTTAATTTGAAAATCGCAGAACCTATAAAAGTCTACGAAGATAATTCCGGCGCGCTAGCTATAGGCAAATTTGGCAATTATACGAAGAACTCGAAGCACATTGAAGTACAATATCACTTTATCAATGAGAATTACGAAAAAGGTATAATAGATATTGTAAAAATTGATTCAGATTCAAACTTAGCAGACATACTTACAAAAAGTTTAGATAAAGTGAAGTTTGTTAAGAATAGAAAAGCGTTAAAATTAATTTGAGTTGTTGAAAGAAAAAAAAAAAACGTTACTGTACAACTATAGAAAATATCAAATTATATAGCATGATGTTGAAAATTCAAGGAGGCGTGTTGTAAATACTGAATGTTTGCAACATCAGCCAATCGTCTATGTATGGAGGTTAAGCTGCTATAAACCTCGTTGAACAGCCGGCAGGCTCCATCCCTGCATTCCCGCACGGTGGAGGAGGAGAATGATAGGGCTCAATAAATTGTCGTCCACATGTATGAAAAATACTTTTGGTTTATTAACTGAGTAGCACGTCTAGAGAGCTAGAAGCATGGACGAAGACTGGGGAGTGCGCAACGGCTACGCGCACTCCGTCGTTATCCCCACTCCGTGGGGGTATCCCCACATATGTGCGCTCGTGGCGCCCTCTTGAGTTTAATTGTAAACGAGCCTAGAGAAACACGCGCTGATATCTTATAGTAACTACGACAGGCAGTCGTTCTCGTAGCACTGTTCTAGCACAACTAAAAATATATTAAAGTTATTTTCCAACCTAAACCAGATTATTTCCAACACTTGCAATTTATGGACTTCGGCCATTATTTCTCGCCGCAGCTTCGAACACATGACGTCACATTTTTTTTCTGCTTCATTAGACATTTTTAAAATTGTTTTACGTGTTTCCTCGAAGATGCGCTCCTCCAATTGATTTAATGTTTTCAGAATATGCGCCATTTCCTTGTCCAAGCATGCCTTATTCACTGCATCGGCATCGTTCGTCGGGTATGCCAAACCTCCAAGCTTTTGGTCTCTCGCGTCGAAAGCGTCGCCATTGAGACAAAGCGCACTCCGTCTCACGTAATTCTTGCATGTTGCATCATCCTTATTTGACTCGTTTCACAACGTAACACCGAACTTGTTGCTTGACATCGTGAAACTGTTGAACACGTTCAAAACCATCTTTAATTTATAATCAGACCCGCTTCTCGGAGCTCCTCTAT
Source organism: Lasioglossum lativentre (assembly GCA_916610255.1). Classification (NCBI taxonomy): domain Eukaryota; kingdom Metazoa; phylum Arthropoda; class Insecta; order Hymenoptera; family Halictidae; genus Lasioglossum; species Lasioglossum lativentre. The sequence continues at coordinate 26,478,941 of OU744359.1, read as the reverse complement.
GATTGACATGATTTCGTTATCATGGCCTGTATGTCCAGCAGCTCGCGATGACACAAGCAATCTTATTCTATCCACTAACTCGTTGGGGTCATCCCAATGTACATAATCAATCGCATTATCGGTAACCATCATGTTCTCCGGTAATGTATTCATCAAAGTTGACTTGGGGGCAAACCCTCTTCCAGTGCGAGGTCGTATTTCAAGCAGTGATGCAATTATATGTTTATACTTGTATCCTCTGTTACTCAATGGGGGATTTGCTGCATTATGGTTGCGCCTGTGCGCATTTGTCGTCAGCAGAATACTCTTATATTTCTGTTTATCAGCATCGGTGTATATCGTATCGTCGGGCATTCTCTTGAAAATTAGTTCGAAAAGGCCAGGCGTTCCTCTGTATTTTACATTATCGATGATTATATTATCATCCATAAGATCTCAGAAACGCCGCCGCAAGTCATTTACCTTCCTATCGTCGTGCGGATAATAGACGATTTAGAAATACGTCTGCTTGACCAAAATAATCGTCTGATCAATTTTCGTGGAGAAGAAATCACTGTTAGACTACTTGTAAGACGGCGAGATCCCCGCTCCTACGAATAAGTGTTGTATTATGCTTGTGTATAACAAAGTCAACGAACCTCTAATTCCGACTGCTGCAACAAATACATTCATCGACACAGTAAGTCGGGCAAATTATCGTGCCACACCATCGTCGAGGAAGAACCTGCTGAGCTTGCAGAACGTGCGTTTTCTACAATCGTTGGGATTTGTTGTAAAGCAATAATGTCTGACATTCTGGCCAGTGGCAATACGCCGACCTCCGATAATCGTATAACCAAGATAGAAGTGCACACGTATAATCCATATGCAAATACTACTCTCGGAAATAGCGATGAAATAAGAATACCGATACAGCAGCAAGATTAGATGTATACGCTACCGTGCGAGAGTTTCTTGTACATTGAAGGAAAAGGAATTTTAGCAGAGGCTCCACCTGAAGGAACAAGCAACAATGTTACTCTCGGTACCAATTGCGCTGCTTTCATGTTTGAAGAAATTCGATATGAACTGAATGGCGTTGAAATAGATCGCTGTAAAAATCCTGGAATAATGACTGCGTTAAAAACACACGTGTCCATCTCCCCCGGAAGAAGTAAAGCATTGGCCACCGCTGGCTGGTATCGTAAACTGGATGGCGCAGATTTCAATTTCTGCATACCATTCAATATGCTCTTTAGCTTCGGTGAAGATTATTAGATTCGGTGAATGGTTCTAGTATTTTAAGACCTAAAATCGAATTATTCAAAGTTCAGTGGCGAATGCCGCACATAAGTCTTGAAGAAGTAACCAAATTGTCGTTACTACGCATTCTCGAGAGAGGACAAATGATACCTATGAGTTTTCGCTCTTGGGATCTATACGAATATCCACATTTACAAACAACTACGATGCATACGTGGACCATCAAGACTGTAACACAACTGGAGAAACCTCGCTTCATCATATTCGCATTGCAGAATGATAGGAAGAATCAATGGCATAAGTCTGCTAATCAATTCGACGATTGTAAACTGTCAAACATACGTTTGTACCTAAATTCGGAATCATACCCATACGATGACCTAAACTTGGACTTTGAAAAAAATAAGTATGCGGTACTTTACGATATGTACGCAAAATTTCAAAACTCGTATTATGGTGATCGATGCAGTGAGCCGCTATTGGACGAATTAGAGTTCTTATCACGTGGCCCATTTGTGGTCATAGACTGCTCTCGTCAAAACGAGTCTGTTAAAAGTGCTACAATTGATGTCCGCATAGATTTCGAATGCAGAGATAATGTGCCAGTCAAGACAGCTGCATACTGCTTGATTATACATGATCGTATAGTCGAGTACGGCCAGTTGACTAACGTAGTGCACAGAATACTTTAACAAGCGGCGATGGTTCATCTAACGTTTGTCGATCTACAAGGCTTCAAGATCGGGTCAAACGAATTCATTGTAAAAGAAGCGGCCATTTTAAGGGATGGAAATAAACTATTGCACTGGATATTCGAGCCACCATTTGGGTTCCACCGATTGACTGCTGCCGAAGCACGTCAGGTTCGGTGGCTAACGAGAAAACATCATGGAATCGGGTGGATGGACGGATATGTTCCATACAAAGAACCTGGAAGCTGTTTGAAACTAGCCCTGGAAAATACGCAGCAGATCGTTGTTAAGGGATTGGAAAAGAAAAAATGGCTGTGGAAATTAACTGGAATCGAGGCTCTTGATGTGGATCTAGAGGATGTTCCAAGATTATCGATGTTGCAAAAGGGGCTGAATAGATGTGCATTCCATACTGGCGTATGTGCCGTCGAAAATGTATTTAAACTGTGTAAAATTTATAATGATCAACAAGAATCATATTTTGAATAAAGTATATTATTTAACAAAGTTTTTTCCGTATTTCTTAAAATGGTATAATATTTCACCCGATGTTGCCGACAAAATGCGCAGTTTGTGGTATAACATTACAAAAAAATGATTACTCGGCAAACTTATTTCTAAGAATTTTTGGTGTAATATTTCACCAGATGTGTTTGCCGAGATTCCTGTTCGTTCCTGACTCCAAAGGGGTATAACATTAACAAAAAAAAATTGATTACTCGGCAAACTTATTTCTAAGAATTTTTGGTATCATATTTCACCGGATGTGTTTGCCTCGTGCCGAGATTCCTTGCTGTGTTTGCATTTTTTCAAAAAGGGAAGGGGGGGTAGAGAGAGGCTATAAAACGCCATTGTTGGTTGGATCGACAAAGTATCAACTATGTGGTCCGCAACCGTCAACTCTCGCGCTACGCTGCAGAATAATGAGTTCAATCCTCCGCAATTACACACACAGTAAGTACTCCGGCAACCGCTAAAAATTCTATTCAGTATTGTTTCTTTGCAACTGAAAAAATTGTCTTTCCTAATTGTTTCATTTCTTATCAGCGCTGATAATTCGGAACAGAGGATCGTGCGCGCGGTGCGTATATTGGGCAGGAGATATCCCTTGACGAATACATTCTACAAATACCTTGACATTGGAGTTTGAATTGGTGGTTGCTGTCACGTCGAGTTGGCTATAGGAGACAATCACGGCAATGAAATTCAACTGTCTATGGCTACCTGGAAAGATCTTCTACGAAAGAAGGAAGACATTCTGCGGAACATTGTCAACTCAGGGAATGCTGTGCATGTTGGTGATATAACTGTGGAGTTCTGTCAGTTAAACGATGATGTAAAGCTTGTAAAATTATCAAATTCGACTTTGTGCATACAGATTGCCCAGAAAACGATGAGAAGATTGTTTGATTTAGAATTTTGTATCGATCACATGTACTCTTGGTTATCCGAGAACCTATATTCCGTACAAACAAAATATTGTAAGTTTATGCAAATAATATCTAATGTTACCGATGATTTTGCAAAAGCCATTGCAGAACATGACGATTTTGAACGCAATTCATTAATAGACACTGAATTGTTAGCTTTAGGCTTAGATGTAATGCTAATAAAATAAAATCAAAAGGATATTTCTCTGTCATTTAATGCATGATTTACATTTCCTGTCCCCGCGATTCCTGTTCGTTCCCAAGGGCTATCATATTACATAAAAAAAATGTCAGGGTCAATCAAATAGCGTCTTAAAAGAAGTTATAATATTTAACCCGATGCGTTTGTCGAGATTCCTGTACGTTCCTGACTCCTATCATTACAAGAAAAACTGATTACTCAGCAAACTTATTTCTTCGTCTTAAAAGAAGTTATAATATTTGGCCGGGTGTGTTTGCCGAGATTCCTGTTCGTTCCTAGGGGTATAACATTACAATAAACTGATTACTCAGCAAAGTGCTCGGTTGCAAAAATGCGAGATTCCCTGATGTCAAAGGGGCATAACATTACAACTGATTACTCAGCAAAACGACCTGTTCCCCCACCACCACTGCAAGAAAGAACGGGCGGGGTCTGAGAGGCGTCTGTTCCATCATTCTCGGTTAGATCGCCAAAGTATGTGGTTCGTGCGCGAGAGGATACCGCTGTGACGTCACAAAAATCCACCGACCACCACTCCTATCCTTTGTGACGTCACTCCCCCGAAAAACATTCACGAAAAAATCAGGTCTTGACCCCCCCAAAAATTTCGCGATCCCCCAAAAATCCGCGGACCCCCCGAAAAAGACCGCGTCTGGGGGTGACCCCCGAAAAAGACCGCGCCTGGGGGTGATCCCCGAAAAAGGCCGCGTCTGGGGGATGACTCCCGAAAAAGACCGCGTCTGGGGGTGACTCCCGAAAAAAACCCCTCGGTTAGGTCTGGGGGTGACCCCCGAAAAAGACCGCCCGGTTAGGTCTGAGGGGTGACTCCCGAAAAAGACCGCCCCGGTTAGGTCTGGGGGTGACCCCCGAAAAAGACCGCCCCTGTTAGATCTGGGGGTGACCCCCGAAAAAGACCGCCCGATTCGGTCTGGGGGTGACCCCCGAAAAAACCCCTCCCCAGAGGGAGGGGAGGGGAGGGGAGAGGGGGAGGGGGGAGCCCCCCCGGGTTAGGTCTGCCTCGAAAGGTCAATGACCTTGATGCAGAATCGACATATACTTCCTACTTTTTGTTTTATTCCGAAAGGATTGGGCTATTGTAAAATAATTTTTTCATCCTCGATAATTAACTGTATAATGTCAAAAAATTTAAACAAATTCTTTTTTTATGTTTTTTCAATTTTGACCAGTAATGTAAATTTTGAAAAAAATATGGTTATATTCCTTGAAGTTTCCTCTTCAAAATAAGACCTTTTACAAAGTGGCGTTTTTCCTGTAATCGTCACAATATGCTGGAAAAGGATGCGGTGTACCCACGTTTCAGGTAAAAGGGCACCGCTATTATGGTCAGTTTTCTATTCCGCTGGTTTCTATTTGTTCCTCGAGAACAATATTAGTAACCACTCTTGGCCAACGACACCTTTCTAATCATAACTTTTGTTACGGTACAAGTATTTACACCTAAACGGTACGCTGGCTGACGTGAAACTGAACGCGCACCGCGGATTCTTCCCAGGTATCCTAACGATGGAGACCCCTCTATTTCCCTGTTATTGTATAAAGTAGTCGCTGGCGCGCGACCGCTGTCCCTTCTCAAGGGTCTTAAATCCCGTTTACAAACATTATTTTCCTCTTTGGGTGCTTAGCGAATCTCGTGACTTCTTCCGGTAACCTGACGGCCCCGGGTGGACTCTTTGGTCCCCCCGTGCTTGTTAAACCTTCATATCTGGGAAACATTCCCTCCACTTATTGAGGTTTTCTAGCGGCCTAAGATAGACGTCTTGCGTCTATCTTTACTCGCTTGGCTTGACTATGCAACGACACCTGTGTCGTTGCATTTCCGTTATCGAGATTCGCACACCCCGAACCAGAAGGAATTACATCACAACGTCGCTTACATCCTTTACCATACGCACACAAAACTAATTCTAATAGACAGATAACTATATCTAATACGCTCTAATACGCTCACTCCGTGTCTTACCCTCTATGTAATTATTCTAACGCTAGAAGGGGTGAACTTATGTATCTATCCGCAACAAATTTATTTATAGAAATGTAGTTTCTATACGAATTGTATATGTCTTACAAGAAAGGTGTCGTTGCTCAATGGAAACCACGAGAAGGTGGCGGTTTTCTTCCATAAGGAAGGGTCAGAAGTATGTATTGGTAGGATCATTGAAAACTATTTCATTACACTGAAAACAGAACCACCATTATCGCACGAACAAGTTTTTCATAGCAGTTCTTTATTTGATAATGGGGTAAAGCTATGAAAGCTTCTAGTGCCTGCAATAGGTACCCTAGTAGTATTTATGGTTGGCATTTCGTTGGGCCTTCGTTGGAAGGTTGGTTGGGCAACCGTTATAAATATCGCCTTTTTTTGCAGCTGGGCCAACGATCATGGCCAACGTAGGGCCAACGTAGAGTCAATGTAGGGTCAACGTAGGGTCAACATAGATCCAACGTAGGGTCAACGTCACTATAATACAAACGGTCAACTGAGCTCGCTAACATATTATTCTGATCTTCTCCTTTTTTATGGTTGTTTTTACAGTATACCATAAAAAATATATTAGCAATGTATTTCCACGGTAAAAATTGGGGAAAAAACTAATTATAGGCACGTCGGACTTGAACCCGGACCGCCTGCGCATAAGCTGATGCCCTACCGCCGAATCTACAGAGATATCTTGAGCATTGTTGCTATGATCTGGGTTACTAGATATGTCAACTTTCTATAGTCACGAGCTGAAGCGAGAGCTCGTGCTCGCTAGCCGTCGCGTCGACTCGGGCATGCCTGGCGTACAATGTAAACAGATGGAGAATCAAGCATTATTCACAATTTAAACTTTTATATTTTTACTACACATAATATTTTTAATACGAATAAGTTGTAGAGATTATCCCGATGAAAATGAGTCTAAATACGACATCATTTGGACTATATTCAATAAGCTTATAATGTTTATCGTAATATTACGTATCAATAAAAATTGTTCGATTACACTCGAGTGTGAACTCATTTTCATTAGGAAAAGTACCTCAATTCACTCGTAATAATTTTATGAAGCTATATTGAAAAATCTAAAAGTTTAAACTTTCATTCGTGCGTGATTCTCCATCTGTTTACATTCTTTGCCGTTTTTTCAGTCGCTGGCTCTTCGACGTTCAGAGCTCGACGCTCGGTAACACGTTTATTCGAACTAGCAAACATTCTGTGGTTGTCAGGAAAAACGCAGCATTTCACGATTTCAAAAAATTTGAGTTTATGCTGAGCTTTAGAGTATAGGATTTACGTATTTACCAGAAAAAAAAAGTCATGAAATTAAATTCGAAAGGTTCAAAAATATAACGCAATTTAACCAACGTCCTATACAAAGCATTAGTGATCAAAACTTTAAACGGCAATATCTCAATATTTTCAACCACAGTTTGAAACAAAACAGACAAAATTCTGTAATATATCAAAAAAGGCCTAGTGTTGAGATTGGCGCGTGAGAGCGCCATGTTAGCATGACGAAACTGCACGCTCCCCGCCAATCGTCACCGCGATCCCGCCAAGCGAGCGACGCTAGCATCGCGATCGACCAGCCAATAAACCACGTCCGGAAATTGCGTGGCACGCGATCGACCACGTAATTGGTCGAGGCCCATTCTCGATCCTTCTGGAACGATCGCGAACGTTCCAGTAGGATAGAGACAATAAAAGAGAGAGAACGCGACGGGGTGCTCTCTTCTTGTTCAACCACGCGTTACAAACAGCTGTTAGCAAAAGTCATCGAATATCTTCAAAGTTCTCATATATTTCGTTTCAATCACACTGTACATTTTCACATCGTTTCATCGTTTTGTTTGACAATTTTGTATATTTCATAGTGCAAATACAGTTAAATTATTGTAAATCCGGATTTATCAACCATCATACATTCCAAATTCAAATTCACCGTTACATCCATACATTCATTCCGTTCACCGTTTGTCCCATCGATCCAGCGATCCAATCTCGCATTCATTCGATTTCTCAAACATCCAGTGATCCAATTCGGTCAAACCAGACCGCTTTCCTTAACATTTCTGGTCCTTCGAGCCGGATTTACAAAGAAACAGTGAAACCAGTGGTGAATCAGGGTTCCATCGGTGAGAAGTCCATCCAGCGATCCATTCACGCAGCAAAATGGAATTTTCCATCGAAGAATTGCTCAACAAGCAAATCGATGTGGGACGAAAAATCAGCCGCATTGTTGAGAACTTGAGGAAGTCCGTCGCACAAGCCAAGATGACCACAGGTGATGTCCAGTCCAGGTTACAGATCTTGGAAGATTATTGGTCGCTGTTCCAAAAAAATCACGACATCTTATCGCTCCGTCACAAGGACGCGATAAAATCCAGCGACTATGTGAAGAAGGAGTACGCAGACATGGTGGAGGAAAAGTACATGGAGCAGAAAGCTCGCTTACTCGATCTGGCGCAGCAATATGGGGAAGGCAGTTCATCTTCGACCAAGAAGGGTTCAGCAGCATCATCCGACGAGGAATCCAGCTCTGGATCAGCCCCACTCCCCAGGATGCATCTGCCGGAGTTTCACGGCGAGTACGTGGAATGGCCGGCCTTCAAAGATCTGTTTCTCTCTATCGTAGAAAGGAACAAACGCCTCAGCAAGGTAGACCGGTTTCACTACCTGAAGATAAGTCTCCATGGCCAAGCAGCAGACATCATAAAAGACCTTCCCACCACCAATGAGAATTACGAGCGTGCGTGGACAATGCTGAAAGAGCAATATGAGAACAAGAGAATCTTGGTACGTTCATGTCTCGACAAACTCGCCGCGTTACCCAAGATGACAGAAAGCTCAGCTCAGGAACTCACGGACATCCAAAAGAGCGTCACATCAGTGGTAAACACGCTGGAAGGTTTGGGGAGGCCAATAACCAAGACGGAAGACTGGTTCGTCTACTCAGTGGTCAGTCTATTCGATCCCACGACCAGAGACAAGTGGGAAGAGAAAGTTACAAGTAGCAACGAGCCACCTGCCTTCGCAACGTTGAAAGACTTCTTGATCAAGCGACGTCAACAACTAGAGGCCAATCCAAAAACAGAATCCTTGAAGTCCAGCACGCGGAACAGCCAGAGCCCGGTCAAGACTTTCGAAGCCCGCTCAAATCCAGGGCAATCGAAAAAAAAAAGGAGAAAACAACAGTGTTTAGAGCTAATCACGCACAACCAGGTTACAAACCAGAGTGCATTATGTGCAAAAAGGAGCACTACCTAATGCAGTGTCCTGAGTATAAGGCACTCCCGCCTGCAGAACGCCGTGCACGTGTGGAAAAGGCTTACCTCTGTTACAACTGCCTCGGAAACCATCAGGTTGCTGCCTGCCCATCCACGAAGGGATGCATGTCGTGTGGCGGACGGCATCATTCTTCGATTCACGACACCTGTCGAGACGGTACCAAGCAGAGTGCGACGGCTCACCACACCCAGGACTGTCGTGACCTGAAGGGTAAGGTGTTACTTGCGACAGCACTAATTCAAGTTGCAGATAGATTCGGCAGACGGCAAGAGGTTCATGCCCTTATTGACCAGGGCTCTGAGATATCTATGATAACGGAAGGGTTGGCTCAACGACTCCAGTTACCTCGGAAGACTTCGGCGATACACATCTACGGCGTCGGGGGACAGCAGCTCGCCAGAGCACGAGGACAAGTCAGTCTCGATATCTCTGCAGGCTCGGGCTCTGATTCGATCTGGGTGTCAGCGGTCGTGCTCCAGAAGCTCACGAGCTACACGCATGGCTGCACCATCCCTTCACGAACCTGGAGCCATCTCAAAGGGTTGAAGCTGGCTGATCCCACTCCTGAAGCTTCAAGACCAATCGAGGTTCTACTAGGGGCGGACGTGTATCCAGCCATAATCAAGGAAGGCCTAAGGAAAGGAGCTCCCAATGAGCCGTTAGGGCAGTACACCGTATTTGGCTGGATCTTGACAGGAGGTGCAGGAGCCACGGCCTCGTCGTCGCACGCCCAAGTGCACTAGGTAGTTGTTGAAGAGTCTTTGAGTTCGCAGGTGCGGAAGTTCTGGGAGCAAGAAGAGTTCCGAGACGCCAACGCTGCAATGACCATTGAGGAAATGGAGTGTGAACGCCATTTCGTCTCGTCCCATGAACGGACGCCTGAAGGTCGATACCAGCTTAGGCTCCCATTTAAAAATCCAGGCCCCATCACGTCAGGGTCAAGAACAGCTTATTGGCACGCCCTCAGACGGTTAGAACAACGCTGCAAGAGAGATGAAACCTTCAAAACACAATACCGCAAATTCATCGAGGAATATGAGGAACTGGGACACATGTCGTTGGCGAACGAGCCGACCGACGAGCAACCCGTTCATTAGCTTCCACACCACGGAGTATTGAAGCTCAGCAGTACCACGACGAAGCTGAGGGTGGTGTTCAACGGATCCTGGGCTGAGGCATCACAGCAGTCCTTGAATGACTGCCTTCACGTCGGTCCTAACCTCCTGCCTCTCCTCTCCGACGTCCTGCTGCGATGGCGCACTCATCAGTATGTGGTGACAGCTGATGTAACAAAAATGTACAGGCAGATTCTGGTGCATCCTGAGGACCGCAACTTCCAAAGGATTCTGTGGAGAAACGAAGACAAGCAAGAAGTGAGTGAGTATCGTTTGAATACCGTCACTTACGGTCTCTCTTGTGCCCCATACCTAGCGGTCAGGGCGTTACACCAGCTGGCAGAGGACGAAGGCAGTCGATTCCCTATCGGAGCACGGGCACTTCAAAACAACGCATATGTGGATGACATCCTGACGGGAGCTGATTCTATCACAGCCTTGAAGGAAACAGCAAGACAACTCTTTCAGCTGTGCAAGGCGGGCGGCATCCCGTTACAAAAATGGGCAACCAATGTCGCTGAGCTGCACGACATCACTTCCCAGTTGTGCCAGGACGCGGCAACCCAGCCCTTACACCACTCTCCAATCCAAGGACCGTCGAAAACATGGACGGACACCAAGCACTCGGCACTAGGTCTTCAGTGGTCACCTGTCAACGACACCTTTGGCATCCTAATCAACGACGCTGACATTCAACCATCAACCAAGAGGGGGTTGGTTTCCAAAGCGGCCCAATTGTTCGATCCCCTGGGATGGCTGACTCCAGTTGTCGTGCGGGCCAAGATCATTATCCAGACGACATGGCTGCTGAGACTCGGTTGGGACGATCCACTCCCAGATACCCTGGCCAAGGAATGGAATGTCTTCTGCACTGATTTGAAGCAGCTGGAGAAAGTAAGGGTACCACGTCCTCTGTTTCAGAATCCTCATTGCGAACAGAAGGAATTTCATGGGTTCGCCGATGCCTCAGAACGAGCTTACGGGTAGGGATGGGATCAAGTTCAATATATACTCACGAATCCGAGTCAAGTTCAATAACCAAGTTTCATTTCATGGGTTTCGATTACTACTTAAAAGCAATAAAAGTTTCAATGATTATACTTGAAAAGTATTCATTGTATACAAGTAGTTATCGAACCTCGGAATGAGTACTTACAAGTTTCGAAAAGATACTTATAAGTACTTCGATGTTGAAAGTAATCGAAACTTTCACAAGTAGTATTCGAATCTTGGAAATCAGAATTACATAGTAATAGTAGATTTTAAGCATACGGAAATTCGTAACGATATTCATACAAATTTCGAACGTTTCGAAACTGTTCGACCAAGATTCGAGTATACTTGGAAGTATTATTTACGTTTACTACAGTACTTGTAAAGGGTTCGAAACTGTCTGGCTAAGGTTCGAGTAGACTTGGGAGTACTATTTTTTTTTTTCGAAGTACTTATAGAGAGTTCGAATTCCATCAATCAAGATTCGAACCTGTTTGCGAGGTACTTGATCCCATCCCTACTTACGGGGCTATTCTATACTTGAGGACGAGAACCAAAGGCCACCACTGGACACTGACACTTATCTCTGCCAAGAGCAAAGTAGCACCACTGCAACAAGTGTCACTCCCGCGGTTGGAACTATGTGCAGCGCACCTCCTGGCACGGTTAACGCAGCACGTCACTACCACTCTCAATATGACCGACACTGTAGTTCACTTGTGGTCAGACTCAACGGTGGCCTTGGGATGGATACAGGGTCATCCCTCCAAATGGAAGACCTATGTGGCCAATAGGGTGGCTGACATCCAGCGAAGGGTACCCGAAGCACGCTGGCACCATGTAGTAGGCACCGAAAATCCTGCGGACTGTGCTTCGCGGGGAATTTCCCCTTCGCAGCTGATTCAGTGGGCCATGTGGTGGCAGGGACCAGGATTTCTCCAACACGACGTCGACCTTGCCGCTTCAGGACCGGTCGATCAGGAGCACCTGCCCGAACAGAAAGGGCCCATCGTTGCTGTCGTCACAGAGGCAGGAAAGAAGGAAGACGACAATGAAATCCTGACGCGCTTCTCATCGTACACCAGACTGCTTCGAGTCACAGCGTAGTGTAGACGATAGCTCAGGAGATGCCGAGACAAGTCAACTCACACACCCATTGACACTGACCCGGTGCAAAGTGGCCTGCCACCGGTCCTGACGACAGCAGAAATCAATGGTGCTGAGAGAGGTTGGATTCAGCTGATCCAGAAGATGGCCTACAGCGAGGAAATAAAGATGCTGTTGCAGTATAAGGGCATCCCACTCCGAAGTAGCCTCGCACCGCTGACTCCAACCTTGGACAAACATAACCTGTTGAGAGTAGGAGGTCGACTGGGCAAAGCACCAATCAACCCAGATGAGGCACATCCAATCATCTTACCTCCTCAGTCTCGACTCACTCAATTGTTTGTCATTTTAGCATATAGGAACACCATGCATGGGGGAGTCCAGTCAACCCTGGGAGCCATCCGACAGCGCTTCTGGGTTCCAAAAGGTCGATCAGTTGTCAAAGGAACCATTAGCAGATGCGTGACTTGTCTGCGATGGCGGGCGGAGCCAGCATGCCAGCTGATGGGAGAGCTGCCAGAGCACCGAGTCACCCCGGCTCGCCCCTTCCACTCCACAGGGGTAGACTATGCCGGTCCAATTTGGCTGCGAACAACAGCGGGTCGAGGTCATAAGGCATACCAGGGCTTCTTCGCTGTGTTTGTTTGCATGGTAACAAAGGCGGTGCACCTGGAAGTTGTATCTGATTATACCTCCGAGGCCTTCTTAGCTGCTTTCCGCCGATTCATTTCACGGCGCGGCATCTGTGCTCATCTGCACAGCGATTGCGGTACAAACTTCCAGAGAGCCGACCGTGAATTTCGACGTCTCTTCAGTGCTGGTAGCCAGGAGAATCACAACATCAGGAAGGAGATGAGCAATCTGAGGACAGAATGGCACTTCAATCTGCCAGCTGCACCTCACTTTGGCGGCCTGTGGGAAGCCGCAGTGAAGTCAACCAAATATCATTTACGAAGAACCATAGGAGAAGCTCGACTCACCTTCGAGGAAATGACGACGTTGTTGACGCAAGTGGAAGCCTGCCTCAATTCAAGGCCACCTGCTGCACTGTCCGACGATCCAACAGACTTGGCTGCACTAACCCCAGGTCACTTTTTAATAGGTTCTGCATTGCAGGCGATTCCAGAACCGTCGCTGCTCGATGAGAACATCAACCATCTCACTCGCTGGCAGCTTGTAACGAGAATGCGGGATCAGTTCTGGACGAGATGGAAGTGAGAATATCTCCAGGGACTCACCGCTCGATCCAAATGGCGCACGGTCCAAGATGACGTCACGCCCGGACGCCTCTGTCTCATCATCGGGGAACAGACGCCTCCTTCACGTTGGCCTCTCGCACGGGTCAAGGAAATCCATCCAGGAACAGACGGAAGAGTTCGAGTCGTGAAGGTGGTCACGCCAACATCCGAATACACGAGGCCGGTCCACAAACTCGTTATCCTTCCGATCAAGACGGACGATCAATGAATGGATCGATTCGCGTACCACGATGCTGGCCACGTACAACTGCGTAGTACGCGAACCATTCATCAGCGCAGGCGCGATTCAGTGATGAAACCTTCCGTGACGTCACACGCGTTCACACCGCATTCCTAGTTCGTCTTCATTGCACATCAATAGTTTATTCAGTTGCACGATCACTCTGCTGTAGCATCCCAATACTTCCATTGTATAATAATCACTTGTTCAACAGCACACGCGAAAATTCGACTAGTCGAGGCGGGCGGCATGTTTGAGATTGGCGCGTGCGGGCACCATGTTAGCATGACGAAACTGCACGCTCCCCGCCAATCGTCACCGCGATCCCGCCAAGCGAGCGACGCTAGCATCGCGATCGACCAGCCAATAAACCACGTCCGGAAATTGCGTGGCACGCGATCGACCACGTAATTGGTCGAGGCCCAAAATGGTTTCATGAAAGAAATAAAATCCGACGAGTTACACAGTATAGTAAATGCTTAATTCTTGTCCTGGGTCGCGGGCACGATTCCTGTCCACTGCATACCCACTCAACTGCCTGTCGACGTCGCGCCGCTTGGCGCCGCTCCGCAGGGCAGCGACGATTGATGTAGACTCGGGTATATCGGTGTGAACACCACTACATTGACACCATGAATCGAATGTTCAAACTTCTTAATTTTCATTATTTTTTTATGGGACTTTCACTGGCTTGTTTCTGGCATTCTTCTGATTAAAACAAGACCAAACACGATATAGTTTCAATTATATTTAGTGGTTTAATCGACGGTGATAGTTTCCGTCACAAGGTCCAAGTTGAATCTTGTCCTCGCAAGAGTCGTCGATTCATGTCGCTCGACCATCAAGAGCATGCCAGATGCCAGGGTTGCGAGGGAAAGTTTCTCCCTTTGTCTTCATTTCTGTCGTTTCTTGCATACAATTCGTAAACTTTTTGAAGTGAAACTTTTTTGCTGAGGGTAACGTATTTTGTTATGCTACGGAAGTGACGTTGCGAAAGTCGAGAGTGGCGCGAAAATTTAAACGGTTCGTTTTAAATCTTACAAGTATTTTATACTCTTTAGTCCATTTTAAAAACGTGGTTTTTAAATAATTTTTTTTCAATTATTATTTATGACAATTTCGCATTCATCACAAGAAAATTTGAAAATGCTGCAGCGATAGGATTTGTTTTAGTTTCACGGTCGTTACCAAACTTGAAACGATACCAAGACTCTAAGGTAAAAAAAACGGTATAGAAATCAGACTGTAATGAGTCGACGAGACGAAGACGTAAGGCTACGGAAGGCTGAGCAATGCGAAATCGAATGTCGTGTGAAGCGTGTCAATAGACGAACTGAACGATCAGCTGGGCTCGTCGATCCACCGCGTCCGTTCCCCTCGCCGCGCCCGCGGGCCTCGAGCTGCTCGATCCACCCGAGGAGCTCGCGGGGAACGGGGGCACGGAGCGGGGACGACGGCGCGCCGAACTGATCGCTAGGTCGTTGTCCAATTTATTTTGACTATGTACACATATCGAGTATATAAGAGTTATTGTACAGATATTGTAAAGAGGTATTGTAAGTACAGCATTAAATACATAGAGAATGAAATATACATTAAAGTTAGGTATTCTCTAACAGGATTTTACCGCCGCTCGGTAGTAGGATCAAACGAAAAGGTTGGCTGAACTTTCTCTTCGGAACCCAGAAATTTTCGATTATTATGTGCCTTATCTTGTTGATTTATACGAGAAAACTCCTACATGGAAGTCCCAGACCGCGGAAACCACTCGTTTTTAAGTTATGAGCATGTAAAGTTGAGTAATTTAACACTAATTTTCATTGTTTCACCTCAGAAAGTGACATGTATGGGCGCCGCCATATTGGTAAGTAGGCAGCTCCTTGCGTGTAGTGACTCAGTGGCGACGCTAGATGGCAGCACTAGCGCGCAACCTGATAGTAGCCTTCTTTTTTTTATTTTTTTTTTAACATGGGGAAATGCTTCAAGTCACATAACCCGCCCCATCGTCGGAGATGGGAAGGGTCAATGTCGGCCTGTCCGACTAAAACCCCATAGCCGTCCCTAGACATTTGGCGCGGGAGGGTCACGGATCGCGTTAGCATACAACATGACCCCCCGCTGTCTTTAAAGACACTCCCGGCGGGGGAAGAGAAGCTTCCCCCGCGATTATACCAAAATGTGGAACCGCAGCGACGACCACTGCGTTTCCCCCTTCCCTGGATCGCCCGATGGGAGGCCCGAGTTTCCGGCTCGAACGCCCCTGTGACTGCGATCCCCGGTGACCCCCCAGTTCGTCCGGCTGGGTCGATTGGCGTCCGCCGCTCTTCCCCGCCGGCGCGAACCACGAGGTCCCCGCGCGCGATAAAGCGAGTTCCTCGGAGGGGTGCATTTCGCACACCACCGGCCCTGGCCACCCTTCCCGTGCCGCGAGGAGTACCCGGTACCCCTCTCGTACACCCCCCCCCCCCTCCGGCGGTAGGCGCGCCCCTACCGTGGGAAGAGGACCGTCCCCGGTTGGACCCTCTTTAGCTTAATTGAATGCATCATTTGAAATTGCAATCAAAATACTAAGTAACCGTTGAGATATCATACTGTATCACATTATATACAAAAAGAAAGGAAATTGGCTTGGAACTATGATAATATAACCTATTATATTTGGAGAAGTTACCAAATGTTATTATACTAAACTTTCGAACTAAATTTTCGCACTACATTTTCTTCTTTCAACCTATCCTTATATTATCTTATTAGCGTAGAAGCAAAAATTTAAAAATATAAATTCAGTTTTATAATGTAATATAAAATAGAATGTTTGGATATGTCATAGAAATCAACATCAACGGTACCAATACCTACATGGAATATTGTCTGTGCGTGCATGCCCAGGAGAACATACCCTGATAGCCAAGCCTGGAGACATAGCAGCCCTCCAGTGCCTGCAACCCAGGTTCTGCAGGCCAGATGGAACGCAGGTCCTGGAGTTTCCATTATACAGCTGGCAGCACCGTCGGTGAGTGCATTAATGTGGCAAATGTTGATAAAGTAAATTTCTATTGTACAAACATGTAGCAGTCTTTCTCATTACCGACAATTCCAAATACCGATTTCGAATGAATATTACAAATATGTTGCAGTCTTCCTTTTTACCAACAATATTCAGTCCAGTGGCGCACCCAGGGGGAGCCAGGGGGCGGTATCGCCCCCAAGAACAAAATTTTACCATTCAAAATTAAAATCGCACAATAACCCTGATATTTATAATATTGATAACACAAATATTTCAGCTAAAAAAAAGACGTCATTCATTTTATTATCATACAAAACCTAAGGCTACCTGGTAACGCCTTTTTCCGTTCAACTCGCCCACTCCCCCCCAAGATCAAATCTTGCTGGGTGCGCCACTGATTCAGTCTGTGCACATGCAAGGAGGGAAAACAAAATAATAAAACTCATATGTTTGATTTCATTTATTCTATTATATTGTTGCGGAGGCTTCGGCCCCGCCTCGCCGGTGAACAAATCAGAAACAACTAGAACTCTTTATTTTAACCCTCTATCTCGATCGGGAGGGTAGTTATGGGGAAAAATTGAAAAATCAGTTTTTGGCCTATTTTTCTCTGAAAAAAATCTGAAACATGTCAAGCATCCGAATACATACTCTGCAATGCGTTTCAAATTTTTAAATTGAAAATCCTGCTCGTAAAAAATCAAAAACCTTAAAAAAAACGAAAAAATGCAGATTTCACATGGAAGTTTTAAATTGACCACCTCTATATTTTTATAGTACCGATATATTATTATAAGTGTCGTTCATGAATTTTTTCCGATTTATAAGAGAGGTGCGCCGTTGTTAAAAAAAATAAGAACCGATTTTTTCGACGTTTTTTCCGTGAAAAGCTAAGTAAATCTTCAAATTGTTATATTTTATTTATTCTGTAAGCCTACTAGACACTGATAAACCTTGAGTATTTGACAGAAATAATTAGAAAATGAAGTTGACTTGATTAGTATTCTACTGCGTCAGCGCATAACATCAGAAAATATTAACGTTGTTTCCAACAGCCTGGTTGGGTCAACACGGTAGGCGCTCGTCTCTCAACCTGCGTGTACTAGGTTTGCGCCGCGTCATATACCTACTTTTTTTTGTAATTTGTCATCAGTGCGACCGTGCTGCCATCTTGCGGGAGAAAGCTACTAAATATTTGTACAATAGAAATTTACTTTACCGACATCTGCCCTTACCGACGGTGCTGCCCTGTATAACGGCATCACCGACGAGATACCACCGACGAGATACTATTAAAGACTGCCAGCCCCTGTGCTATTCAGCGAGACCAGTAACCGGGCGCGACCGGGCGCGGGGATAACGTGGAACTTACAGTGATCTGATATACCACATAGCTAAAAGTTCCACGACCGACGAGATACAGTTGGTGATTCCGCGCTCTCTACCTAAATAAGACATTTATTCGTGAACCACGTAAGACTGCGTCAGTGGCGCAGGTAAATAGATTTAGTACCGCAGGTAATAAATAAATGTAAAATGCTGACATTACCCATTCTGTAACTGTTTGGAAAAAAATGACTTTTTATTCTATAATTTCATTACACTCTTATTCCTTTCTTATTTCCCTTATTGTTCACCATTGTAATTATTGTTTTATAATCGACAGTGAATAGATATAGGAAAAATGAAAGTAATTACTACGTAATATTCCAAAAAAGTATCAGAATTTAAAATTAATTTGGAAAATATTCTGTAATAATCGTTATTTATTGTTATTTATAATTCAAACAATTTTTAAATAAATACATTTTAATCATTTGTTTTTATATTCGTTATTTAAATTATTATTTGAATACATACAAATGTATTGTAACCTTACGTTAAGCGGAGGCATCTCGGATGACCTTGAAACTACCCGGCGCTCAGTCTTAGTTTCCGAGATAATTGCACAAAACTAGTGCTATGTAGTACTGAAATGAATTTTCCCTATTCGTGCACACTCCGTGGCAATGTAAGCCTGCTCCGGCGCGGAGTCAGTTTACTGTTTTTGTAAACACGTTGTGGGGATCAGACAGACAACAGGGTCTCACTCTGGTAATACATTTATAAGATGAGCTTTTAATTTTGAGAGACTACTCCTGGATTTTCGTCTGCAAGGTCGGTTGACCAATTTTTCCATTACTAGGAGTAATGGAACTGCTAGTGGGAGGGGCGGAGAGGGACAGCCGTTAGGCCATGCAGACGAAAATCCAGGAGTAGACTCTCAAAATTGAAAGCTCACCTTATACAGGGTGTCCCACGCAACTGGAACTGCTAAACGGTCGGGAATAGAAGAAGATGTTACAAGTGAAAATTGAATGGTATCAGACGGTGCATAATATGCAACTAATTGTATGCACTCTTGTGCATCGGTGCATCAGAAAAATGCAACTGTACTGTTTTTTATAGATTGATAGAGTATCAAATTCTGAGTATAATAATGTTGCCACGGAGCGTGCAAGAATACGAAAAATTCTATACAGTATTAGCAATAGTTTTTTTGCGAATATCCTATATGTAAAAAGGAAAAAGTTGTTCAAATTTTATCAAAATCGGAGAGGAGTATCTCTCTTTCTAAATAATTACCAAAACTTCTCTTGTTTATAACTTTTTAATAAAAAACCAGCTGACGGCTAACACCTCTTGGAGGTTACTTAGAAAGGTGACCTTGATATCGTTGCAGCCTTTATTACTTAAAATAACTGCTATATTTTGAAAACTTCTTTTGTTTATAACTTTTTAATAAACAACTAACACCGGCTAAAACTTCTTGAGGATTACTCAGAATGTTGTCCTTGACAACATATGTCAAGCTCAAGCTCTATATTTATTATTTGAATTATTATTTCCACAATAATTTCCATAATAATTTTTTAAACAGTTATTTTAACAATAAATTATCATTGAAATAATAATTCAGATAGTGAATACAGTAAATGTTCGATAGACGCGAAAAGTTCTATACGATACATGCGAAAAAAATATCCCCTCCAACTTAATACACTGATCTCGGCTCGGTATATCGTTGTGAACCACTACTAACGCGACGCGGAGAATCGCAGTCGTCGGCATAGTTCAAACGCCCGTGCGTCATCACAATGTAACACCAATATTTAATCTTCTTTATTTTTCATTATTTTTTTATGGAACTTTCAGCAACATATTCCTGGCATTTTTCTAATGCAAAATGATACCAAACACGATATAATTTAAGTGGTTTAATTGACGATGAAAAGAAAGAGACGCGGAGAGTCGCAGTCGCCGGCACAGTTGAAAGGCCCGCGCCGGCGCAGTTGAAAGGACCGCGCGTGGTCTCGCTTTACACGCGCAGTCCTTCTCTACGTTCGGATCGGCCTTTGAAGTTCCACAAAATAGTTCCCCTATACGATAGATGCGAAGAAATCCCCCCGAGGCGTTCGCGTCTATCGAACATTTGCTGTATAGAAACAAAAATTGTTTACATTATAAATAACAATAAATAACTACTTAAATAATAAATATATAAGGCCGAACACAATACGGAATTCAAAATGACAGAACCGAAACCGGAACCGTAACCGATATAAGCCAGAACCGATATTCTCGTAACAGTTATAACATCATCTCGGTTTTCATAACAGTTTTCAATCCCAGCTTTCAATTTCAATGCGTGTTGTTTTCTTCTGCGTCAACCGATTTTAATGAAATTTTCAGTACGTGTATCATTAACGTAGATTCGTAGATGTACAGACACATTTTAAATTTTCATTGCGAATTGAAATAAAAAATTTTTAAAAAGTCTTTTATTTTTTCATGTAATTCCTACCAATTGTAATTTTTATAAAATCTGTTTTACATTTAGTCATTTAGTAAATCAATGTACAACTTTAAAAAGGGTATCCGGACTGTACGCGGACTGTCTGCGGACAATTGTCCGTCAGTTTGGACAAGACTTTAAAAATAAAATCATAAAATTATGGTAATTGTGCATAAAAGGTAACATCTTGCTGATTTTGATAAAATTTAAATATGTTGTAAAACTCAACATTTCGAACAACTTTTTCGTTTCTGAGATATTCGCGAAAAACTGTCTGTAGCGCGCGTATGCATCAAGAGTCAATTGTTTCTACAGATACATCACGACGAGCAGCAAACGATCTATACATATACCGCGTGAACTTTTTACTACAAATGATAATGAAAGTTTGATTTTTTACACCAGACCTAGTCAGTTGGTTTAGGTTTGGGTTAGGTTTTAGATTAGATTGTGGATTAGGTTTGGGTTCAATTTCAAAGTTTCGGATTTATTTATGGGTTGGTTTTCGGCAACGCTTGCGCAAATAATAGCTTTTTTTAAATGACCCATAACGATATAAAAATAACTGAAAACTAACAAAAACTTGAGCCAAAAAGGCGGTAACCACCATATATTACGCCATTATTATTATTCACAGCGCGAAATGTTTAGATAGAGATTAAATGGTTTCAAGAGATGCACGTAGTGGTGTTATGAGCTTTTTTGTAGGTGGACGCGTCAAAGACTTAGGAAGGTCAACTTTGATTTTTTTAATGAAACCACATGTTTTTATGCACCAATCGATGCAGTTTTTCATTATCTATAAAAAAAGGTATTAACGTATAGGTATATGTCGAAAAATCATTAGTTTAAAAGTTATTTTAATTTAAATATTGCTAAGAAACCCTCACTTTTTCTTGCTAATAATAACTTAATTTTTTTAATATCTATTTACAAAAAGGGTTTAATGCAACGTCTATTTACATCTCCACCTTCAAGATCTCGGTCGATATTTTACAACAATCGTTTATGATACGTTCCTTCATATCGAGAAAATCTTCTGCATAAACTGTATTCTTTATCCGAGGTTTTCTTTGCAATATTTACATTAATATATCTATAAAACTAATAATTTTTTACTAAACTAATCTTTTTATAGAAAGCAAAATGCTGCATCGATTGATACATAAAACCACACGGTTTCGTTTCAAAAATCAAAGTTGACCTTCATAAGTCCTTGACGCGTTCACCTACAAAAAGAAAGAATAACACCATTCTGTGCATCTCTTGGAACCATTTAATCACCATGTACATAGTTCTCGCTGTAAATAATAGTAATGGCGTAAATCGAGTTGGTAATATCTGCAGAACCACACTTATAGGGAAAAATTTTACAAAATCTTCATTCTGACAACATAATTAAAATAAGCATTATACATATATCTCTATGTATCCGTTATAGGATATAGGAGCCGTTATTTAATTGAAGGATTCAAATAACTTCCAGGATGGCGCGATTTTTTACATTAGGTATATATATTCGGCAAACATTCGCATAATCTTTACTCGTATTAAAATTTGAAATGAAGCACCTTACACGTGAAGAAGCTCAAAAAACGAAAGTTTAAAAAATTTTAGGGATTGCTGTTTTTATTAACTGTTACATAACTTATTAATTAACAATCATTAAACTTACATAAATTCTTAAAAGATAATATACAATAAAATCATAGAATTTATATGATTTTATTTTCAGTTCACTTCTATTTTGTTATTTTATTGTATATTATCTTTTAAGAATTTATGTAAGTTTAATGATTGTTAATTAATATACCTAATGTAATTATAAAAAAACCAAGTATATTAAAAATTACGTTATAAATTATAAGCTATGAAAGAAATACTATTATTACTTATTACCATTACCTATTTCTATTTCATAAGAACTAAGAACATAAGAACGCAGAGGTAAATCTCGGGTATTGCGATAGCTCGCTCGCCCGAACTTGTCCCATTCTTTCCGAACCCGGCCGACGAGCTACGAAGTCGAGTTACCAGCCGCCCGAAACGCTCGGGCCGTTCGAAACGCTCGGGCCGTCCGAAATTGACGGAACGAGCAGTCAGATCTGTTATCTGTTTCTCCATCCGCAGAAGACGGATGACAGCGGGAAACTTTGTTCGCAATCAGAAATGTAAGTATGTATCTTTACCTGAATAATTCTATAATCTATTCTAAATTACTATAGTCTATAAACATAGTCATACGTTATAAACAATACATATTAATTCATTATTATACTGTTTTAATAATTTTATAATAATTTATGTTTTTACACAAAGACTAAAATACAATGGCGACCACAACTATTGGTTCGTCGACGACGACGTCCACGACGACAACGACGACGACATCGCCGTCGCCGCCGACGTCAACGACAACGACATCGGTGTTGACGCCGATTATGGCTAGTCCGAATTTAAAGGTATGTAATGATATTGTTAAACAGATACAGGGTGGTCCACGCAACTTGTTCATCCTCAAGCAACTTTCCGAAACATAATTCTTTTTATAAGACCTTTACCCTTGATAAAGTCGAACCTGAAAATTTTATTCTAATAAAAGAAATGTAGGCAATTTCCTGTAAAATAATATGCAGTTAAAAAATTTTTTTTTATTCATTTTTCGTTAATGTTTATTAATAGAAGATAATCAAAAACACACTTCAGTTCACAAATTTCGAAAAAAAAATTTTTATTTTGTTCTAACCTTTGTCTCAATTTTTTCGGAAACTGCTTGTTTTGCTAATCACCGTATTATATATCTTATAATTAACTTGTTCTGTATCATATGTATATGTATTATATTAATAATGTAATTTTGTATGAATTTCAGAGAATCAATGAAGCTGCACGGAGGGCAGTAAACACCCATTTTAAAAAAATGAAAAGTTAGTTATATGAATGTATTGTGTTTTTACGTCGCATCGACTACTTTGGTCATTAGCGACGACTTATATATAGCTTATAACTATAGCTTATAACTATAACTTATAACTATAATCTATAACTAACTTAGCTTTAGGACCTACAGTTTATTAAGGTGGGTTCCGAACCACCTGGGCGGCTACAGTATGAATCACTTGAGAAAAAAAAAAAAAAAAAAAATGAAAAGGCAGGAGGCCCAGCGGAGACGACTAGCCTATCTTCCCCCCACAAATTTTTCGCCCGCGTACCCTCCCCACACCTACCCTCCACCTGCGTGCCCTCCACCTACGTACCCTCCACCCGCGTACCCTCTCCCCGCGTATCCTCCCCCCGCATACCCACCCCTATCGTACCCTCCTCCCATGTACCCTCCCTCAACGTATTCTATCGCGGCATATCCCACCCCCACTTATCCCACCTACCCACCACCCTCCATCTACTATCCACCCCGTTTTTATTAATTAAGTAGTTTTATGTATTTTATGTATTTCATAGTTTTTGTAATCTACATTTTATATTTTTTGTTTAATAGTTTTTGTATTTTATATTTTTTGTTTTATAGTTTTGTATTTTATATTTTTTATTTTATATTTTTTGTTTTATAGTTTTGTATTTTATATTTTTTATTTTATATTTTTTGTTTTATAGTTTTTGTATTTTATATTTTGTAGTTTGTATTTTGTGACCTTAAAATAACTAAAAAATAAAGTATATGTATAAAAAAATAATGTCTTAATATTTTGTAACTCCTCTTATTTTTGTTTGTAGAACTTGGGAAAAACGTTTTGGTATAGATTTATATAATTTTTTAATCACATTTGTACTTAACGATACCCAGTTTCGTTCAATACAGGTTTTCATTCGTCGATCCCTGCTTTGGTCATTGGGCGATATGTACTACATTGTAACGCGCTCTCCAGTCTTTGACTGCTCGATCCTTGCTATAGCATTCGAATGCGGCTCATTGTCAGAAAATTATTCAAAGTCGAATAAAGATACATACAGATGAAAATGAAAACTTTATTCAACGTTAAAGATGAATCGCTAGACGGATGAAAAAATTATCTTTGTTCGTCGAGGTTCGAATAAATAATTTTATTATACGAAAATTTGTCCGACGAATAAAGATAATTTTCGAACTTCAAATAATTTTTTTATCTTTTATCTTTCATCTTTTATTCGAAGGCTTCGAATAAATCTTCAAATAACTTTTGCCAGCTCGAATAAAGGGCGACGAGGCCCGACGAGCGCTGAACTTGAAAGACCAGCGACAGCGACCGACCAACAGCATATGTACATACATTGTCAGCATCTGGGGAATCAAGCATTATTGATAATTTAAACTTTCATAATTGTATACATAATACGAATAATATTTTTAATACGAATGAGTTGTAAAGATCATCCCGATGAAAATGAGTGCAAACACGACATCATTTGGACTATCTTTAATAAGATTATAATTTTTATCATTACATTACGTATCAATAAAAATTGTTTGATTACAACCGAATTTGGACTCATTTTCATCAGGCAAAGCACCTCAATTCACCCGTAATAATTTTATGAAGGTATATTGAAAAATCTAAAAGTTTAAAGTTTCATTCGTGCGTGATTCCCCACCTGCTTACATTGTATGCCATTTCTCAGTCGCTGGATCTTCGGCGTTCAGAGCTCGACGTTCGGAGCTCGACGTTCGGAGCTCGACGTTCGGAGCTCGACTCTCGCCACGCAGAGTTGGGCAAAAGGGTATAGCCGAATAAAGGTATGCGCATACCGAGTTTTTGCCTGTCAGGCTTCTAATATAGTAATGCATTTTTTCAGATTTTTAAGAGAGGTGCGCCGTTGTTAAAAAAATAGAAACTGATTGTTTCGACGTTTTTTCCGCGAAAAGCTAAGTTAACCTTCAAATTGTTATATTTTATTTATTCTTAAGCCTATTAGACACTGATAAACCTTGAACATTTCACAGAAATAATTAGAAAATGCAGTTAACTTGATTAGTATTTTACTGCGTCAGCGCATAACATCAGAAAATATTAACGTTGTTTCCAACAACTCGGTTGCGTTAGCACGGTAGGCGCTCGTCCCTCAACCTGCGTGTACTAGGTTTCGCGCCCCGTCATATACCTACTTTTTTTTTTGATTAATTTTTTTTTTTATTCCTATGTAATAATAATTAGACTGCGGATCTTTATGCAAAATAAAAATTGTCTTCGTCGATTACAAGACGCACGAACCACATAAAAATTTCTTTCCATCTTTAAAAATTTTAATAAACCAAAAATAGCATATGCAGGTTCTTAAATCGTCTTAATGTTTGTACCGTTTTAGATTACATCCACCCTTTTTTCTTATAAATGCATAAAAAATATTGTAAATTATTGCAACGAGAGTTTTTAACAATTTTAATTAATATTATCGTTTTCGAATGTAATGGACATTTAAGAAACATTATATATACGTTAAAAATCGATATGATGACTTTGATTTTTTAGCCCATGAACAGCTAGCGCGTCGATCTGGCCCACTGTGCGGCGCGTGGCGCGGCGGCACGGCACACGCCGCGCCGGCAGCCTTTATGGATAGGAAGTAAGAACCCGACGCCCACACTCGCGATCCTGAGGCTGAGGCTTCTCGAGACAAGATATGGGTTGACGATTGATGACATATTCAATACATAACTAAACAGTGATTCTTTTAACACAAACAGTAAAATACCATCGACCTTTTTTTGATGAACAAAAAACATTATATGAGTATTTGAAGATGAAGTATTTGAAGACGAATACGACGCCCATCCGACGCATGTCGCTAAACTATCAGTACAATTTATTCCAGTGCTGAAAGGGCGTGACGACATCGGAGTGGAAAGATTCATAAAAAAGGTGCGTAAAGCGCGAAAGAATTGTAAGGAACGAGACGAGTTACTCGACCTGATATTAGCTACAAGAGTCACCGAAGACGCAGAGAGGAGCATACGCCACCTCGAAATCGAAACGTACGAGGAACTATTCGAAGCGTTACGACAATTCGTTAGCATCCCGACCACCGCCGATAGCGCAAGAGACAGATTGCGACAGGTACGACAAGGTGCAACAGAGAGCGTGCACAGTTATATAATTAGATTCAGAAAATTAATGAACGAGCTAACATACGCTCTACAATACGAACACAAAAATGAAGTGGAGAGAACAATTGCAATCGATTTAGAGAACAAACGATCAGTCAAGATTTTCATGCTCAACTTACGAGATGATATTGAGACACGAGTGTCCGCATCGTAACCACAGACACTAATGGAGGCCCAGGAAACAGCTTTCCGTGCCGAAACCATAGTAAGCGAAAAGAGACGACTACGAAGCTCGCAAGGAAAAACTGTTTTTCAGCCGACTCGACCCCCAGTACGAGCCGAACGCCCACAAGGACCTCCACCAAGGCCAAATTCATTCCAGCACGCCGAGAACCGACCGTTACAGGAACGTAAGGAAATGAAATGTTTCCGCTGTAACCAGACAGGACATCTCGCTAGCCAGTGCGCAAATTTTCGCGTACCGAGTCAACAAGTGCAACCACCACGAAGAGTCAACCACGTAAACAGTATGACCGAGGAGGAAGACCACCTACAGACAGAATTCGAGTTAATACAACAACAGGAAGATTACCCAGCTTCAGCATTAGAAGAAATTCCGACGGAAGAATCGAGCGACTACTCATCGATTCAGGATCAGGAATCAATCTGATCAAGCGACGAACGGATCACGTAACGAAGCATTGCGAACCACGCGTATTTTTTATGGGAAACGACAAATACACCGCGAATGAAAGCATAAGCATACGATATTTGAACAAAACCCATACATTTTATATTGTCGAAAACGACTTTCCATTAATTGAGGATGGCATTGCAGGCCTACCTTTTCTCGAAAAGTATGAATATGCTCTCACCAATAACTCTTTAACATTAGACCACGATATTATTCAGTTGCAGAAACCGGTCGTGGCACCACCAGGTGAAACCCGTGTTCAAACCATTTATTTCGAAGGCAAACCGACCCGAGTATGCTTCATCAACTCTGGTAAGACAGAAAGAACAATTTCTAATAATATCGAAAACACACACGAACCCGAACACATCGCAAAATTCAAAGAATTAGTTAGAACATCACACATTGAACGAGAACTCAGGGACCCGATCGAAAAGATTTTACTACATTATTTAGACGTGTTTAACCTAGAGACAGACCTACTTCCATGTACCGACCTTGCCAAACACACCATAACGTTAAAAGAAAACAAAATTATTAATACTAAATCCTATAGACCAGTGGTCGGCACGGAGAGGACTCTACAGCTCGATCTAGGCTCGCTCCGCCCCTTTTCTCGCCCCGCACGTCTCGCTCCCCGCGATGGTCCTAGTCCTCGAGGCAGCTCAGGCGCGTACCTATCTGGGATAGGTCTGGGTTAGATGGACTATGACCATCGCGGGGAGCGAGACGTGCGGGGCGAGAATTGAGGCGGAGCGAGCCGAGATCGAGCTCTAAAGTCCTCTCCGTGCCGACCACTGCTATAGACCACCGGAGTGTCATAAAGCAGAGATCAACAAGCAGATGAAAGAAATGCTCGACAAGAATATTATAGAAGCTTCAGATTCCCCATATAATTCACCGGTTTGGGTAGTACCCAAGAAATCAGACGCTTCAGGAAAGCAGAAATGGCGCATCGTAATTGATTTCCGTAAATTAAATGAACTCACAGATCAAGACGCTTACCCTCTTCCAGAAATCGACGACATTCTATCACAGTTAGGCAATTCAAAATATTTCTCAGCATTAGATTTATCTTCAGGTTTCCACCAAATTCCCATGGACAAAGGTTCTAAAAAGTATACAGCATTTTCTACACCTCAGGGACATTATCACTTTAACAGAATGCCATTCGGATTGAAAAATGCACCCGCAACTTTTCAGCGCATGATGGATACCGCCCTCCGCGGATTGATTAATAACAATTGTTTTGTTTATTTAGATGACATCATTATATTCGGCCAATCAATAGAACAGCATAATCGAAATTTAGCAATCGTGTTACAACGACTCAGACAGTTAGGATTAAAGATACAACCCGACAAGTGCGAATTTTTGAAACCAGAACTTGAATATTTAGGACACGTAGTTACAGCCGAAGGAGTTAAACCGAACCCACGAAAGATAGAAGCAGTAAAGAATTTTAGAGTACCAAAAACACCGACCGACGTAAAATCGTTTTTAGGACTTTCAGGCTATTATAGGAAATTCATACGTAATTTTTCAAAGATCGCGAAACCACTAACCGAATTAACCAAGAAAGATATACCATTTCATTGGACAGATAAAACTCAGATAGCAAAATCAAAGTGTAAGATCTGCAAATTTATGCATCTCAAAACGTTCGTAACAAAACGTAGTTTCTAAAACTACCTTCAATTGTAATTGAATAAATCAATTTGTTATTAAAATTGAGGCTCAAACTTTACTGTCAAATTCAGTGCATTTTTTTAAACATGCGTTCCCCGCAAGCTATTTGGTTTTTTAAGTTGATTTTCACATTGTGTGTTTAGTATTATAACTATTATAAGACCGTCCTTCTGTCAAAAATTTCTTCTGAAATAATCGCAATTTGTCCTAATTTTTTATGTTTAACATTTATCAACTTTAATTCGAGTTTTAAAGAAAGTACCAAAGAGTACCCCCATGAATTTTTTTACAATAACTGGTGGCATATTAAACTTTAATTTCGCGTTGGTTTTAATTTGCACATATTTGCACAAAATGGAGAAAATAATAAAAATCCATATTAAGAAGCTCGCGAACGGCGGCTTTCTACGTAGTCTTTCGAAGGCAATTATTTTTAAACGCTTTTTTAAACATTTTTAACAGTTTTTAAGCTATTTAATATTTTTTTAACATTTAACATTTTTTTAAGCTATTTTTAAACATTTGATAAGTACTTATGTGTTCAATTTTATTCTTATAAATTATACAGGGTGTCCCAAAACTCCTGCAGAACCCAGAAATGACCTCAGGAACCTTCCATTTCCGGGTTCTGCAGGAGTTTTGGGACACCCTGTATATTTAGTTTTAAAATTGTTTAAATATTCTCAATCTTTCAATTGAGTATTAAAGAAAGTACCAAAAGGTTTCTTTGAAATTGTGTATCATATTAATCTAGACCACATTAGATTTGACATGCCGGTCGACCTTAAGTGCATAAATATACACAAATATTAAAAATTGTAAAAATTTATTTTGATGTCGAGACGCGCGCGTTCGCCGACCACGAGTTCCCACTTGAGTCCGCGCGAAACGATAAGACACTATATTTATTCATTATGTTATACATATTAAATATACAGTTCCTTATTTTCAATTGTCTATAATACTATATCCGTCGTGGACAGACGTATCAGATGTGAAACAGAAGCTGAACATAATCAATTGCACACGCGTTCAAGTTATTAATAATCTGTAAATTCATTTCCTACAGTATTTATATTTATTCTACATATTAAAATTATAATATTCTGTAGTAGTATTTTTGTTATTGGGAATTCTTAAGGACTCCTAGGTTTTAATTCGTCCTTGTGAAGATTTACGTAAATAATGTATACAATAATACAGTAAATGTTCGATAGACGTGAAAAGTTATATACGATAGATGCGAAAAAAATATCCCGTCCAACTTACAATTAGTAATCTGATCTCGGCTCGGTATATCGGTGTGAACCACTACTAACGCGACACGGAGAGTCGCAGTCGTCGGCACGGTTCAAACGCCCGTGCGTCATTACAATGTAACACCAATATTTAATCTTCTTTATTTTTCATAATTTTTTTATGGAATTTTCAACAACATATTCCTGGCATTTTTCTAATGCAAAATAATTTCAGTGGTTTAATCGACGATGAAAATCCATTACTTTTTGGTAAGAAATAAAATTAAGTAAATCTTAAATAAATCTTAAGTAGTTACTTAAACCGGTTAAAAAACTACAAAAATTGTGTCTTTTACTGGGGGATGCAAACGCTCCAATTCGATGGTTTTCCTTCGATGGAATTTAGACTGTAGTGGTTTAAATGACGATGGACGTTTCGGGCGCAAGGAAGGATAGCGCGTATAAAAAAGAAAGAGACGCGGACAGTTGCCGTCGCCGGCACAGTTCACAGGCCCGCGCGTGATCTCGCTTTACACGCATTGTAAACCACTTTTTATTCAATAAAAAAACATAAATAACAAGGTCATCGCAATTAAAAGAAAATTTCTTTAAGTAATCAAAAAAATTTTTTTATTTACCAATGGATTCGTCTTTGCATTTTATTTCAAAAAGTATTAAGGTACTTTACTCGAAAATTACATAATTTAAGAGTTACGACTTTTTTCCCCGGTTTGATCACCGATCCACTCGTCACGCATCCTACATATTAATTCATCCACGTAATTCTTTATCGAACTCTTTATTATTCGGAATGTCAATAAGGAAGCTATGTCAAATAAAAGTTATTCCATTTTTCTGGATATATCTGTTTCCACAGATCGCAATTATGTATAAAGAAAGTGTAAGGCAATAATGTTCATTTATGAAATATTTTTTAATTAGAAAAATTCAGGTATCTGATATGAAATTTGAAGTAGGAATTCTAAATTTTCCTAAAATTATGCTTTAATACTTTCTCACGTACAATATTTCTATAAATTTTTTTTTCTGATATTAGTTTTAAAACATCGTCTGAAATATGGCGGAGAATGTAACATTTGATGATAATCGATATGGTTTCGTGATGATTCGCCTTCTCACCAACGCGTCGCGACGAGAATCTCCTCAGTGGTGTAGCGACGTCGTCGCTACCACGTCCCGGGGAATTCGGCATCCCATATTTTTAAAACTAATTGTTAGAATTTTTACCTGGGCCCGGTACGTGCCTGCTCATAATGAGTCCCCCGACTCATCTGGCAGCCAGGTTTTTCCAGGCCGATATCGCCTCGCCAGCGAGTGTCCTTGGTCCGTGACGAGCCCAGCTACCTCAGGTACTTGTACATACCTGATAGCTGGCCTTGCACGACCAAGGGACTTCATCGTTGCACATTTTCGTGGCTGGCGGGTTTTTCCCGTTAGCCTTTGTCCATCGCTTTTTCGCAGGACACTCTGTCCTTTTCAAGGACCAAATAAATAGCCCTCGGACGGCGTCGGAGGCGCTCATTATTCAGTTTCACTCTGACGAGAGAAGTAGTTCTAGCTCCGTCATTTTCTTTGATACTTGATCATTTTTTAAATGTTATCTTTACTTAGGTGTTAAGAATATTGTAAATAGAACTTATATTGAGTTTCGTGATAAAATAAACTTCCCGTGATAAAAAGAGTGTGGTTAGGTTTTTGAGTTTATTCATTATTATACCTGCCACCTCAGTGGTCTACTACATCGACGAAATGCCGTCGGTGGCCTTCTGTTTCTCACTCCAGTCAGAATCTATCCTAGAGGGCGTAAGAGAACACCGAAATATTTGCGTCTCACCAACTCCCGTAAGGCTGGCAGTCTTTAATAGTAACTCGTCGGTGGAGATACTATTAAAGACTGCCAGCCCCTGTGCTATTCAGCGAGACCAGTAACCGGGCGCGACCGGGCGCGGGGATAACGTGGAACTTACAGTGATCTGATATACCACATAGCTAAAAGTTCCACCACCGACGAGATACTCGTCGGTGATTCCGCGCTCTCTACCTAAATAGAACGTTTGCTCAAAAAACTACGCAAGACTGCGTCAGTAGCGTAGGTAAATGGATTTAGTCCCGCAAATATTCAATAAAACTAGACCGGTGGTACTTTGTATAGGAGCACTTGTGAAAAGTGACAGAACAATAGTAGTTCGAAGTAATCTTATTCGCGTTAATTCAAAAATCAAATGAACCAGCTTGAATAATAGATTTTGTTTTGAGGGAAGGTGATACTGCAAAATGGAAATATATTTGAAATAGTCATTGAAATTGATTTTCAAGATCTTTATTGACAATCTTCCAATACACAAATTTTTATATTTAGCAAATCTTAAATTTTGCAATACAATGTTATCGGAAATTCTAAATGTGCAGCTATTAGCTCGATATTATCCACTATTTGTAAGATACTAGAAGTTCTTGCAAATAGAGAATAATACCGATTGCCCAGGTCTCACCACGAGGAGGTTGCTGCACAAGAGACTCGGAAAGGGAGTCAGAACGAATTTAATATTCCTTCTGGCTCCCTTTCCTAACAACTACGAACTTATACTAACGCAGTATGTCGAATAATTATTGCGGAGCAAAAGCTGTGAATCGGAGAAGAAGTCTCCGATCCACGGAGGATAAAAGGTGAATCAGGCAGAAGACTCTGATTCTTTCAAAGAGAGAAAGAAGAACGAACCAGAGCAGAGGGCTCTGGTTCGAGGGTGACGCGACGCGTACAATGCTTGCAGCCCAACTCCAGCCAGCACCGATACCCGACGTGTCCTCACCAAGAGCGATGGCCAAGAGACGTGTTCAAACGATATCCCATTTACTCCAAAAACCACCTGCCACCAGACAACGAAACGTTGAGGTGGCTCGGGTGGTATTACAAAAGAGAGGATTTTTCACTTAACAGTGTAACACGATGAACACTGTCTCTCAACCACCCACTCTCAATGTGTCTACGCCGAATACCGGTACCAACTGGTCTGGTACATACAAGCAAGGTCCGACACAGCAGAGGGCTGTGTCGGAGTCAACAAAACGAGCCGAGCAAAGTGAAGTTACGGCAATAATTACTCGACATATTTACAACGACGATATACAATCTTAATAATTAACGCACGCACGCAAATCGAGCAATTATTGTCGGCAAATAAACTAAGTCGCACAAGAGGGAAGAATCAAAGCAGAAGGCTTTGATTCGCAAAGAAGAAACATGCACCAGAGCAGAAGGCTCTGACCCTGAGGGATATCCATTCGAAGGAATACCAATTTTAAATCAGAAATATACATTTTTAGAAGATTGAAAGTTCCGGTGGAAATTTCAATTAGGTTATGAGAAATAATAATCAACGGTGTTCGTTGAATTGACACTTGACGGAGAAAATTGTTGAAGGTGGGCCAAGGGTAATCAACAGAAGCATGTTAGAACCCTTGGCCCACCCTGTGCTGTAAAGCACATAACACTCACAAATAAAAATAAAATTGTTGAGACTTACCATTGTTGAAAGTGGTGCAGGTGGAGTAGACTAGTCAGCAAGGCGAATAAACACTTGGCAGCCTCTGGTTAGTCACTGGTCAGCCAGGTGGTTAGTCACTGGTCAGCCAGGTGGTCAGCCAGGTGGTCAGTCACTGGTAAATCACGGGTCAGCCAGGTGGTCAGTCACTCGCAAATCACTCGTAAATCACTCGTATATCCATGGTAAATCACTCGTAAAACACTCGTAAAACACTCGTAATTCACATGTAATTCACATGTAATTCACATGTAATTCACTTGTAATTCACTTGTAATTCACTTGTAATTCACTTGTAATTCACTTGTAATTCACTTGTAATTCACTTGGAATTCATTTGGAATTCACTTGGAATTCACTTGGAATTCACTTGGAATTCACTTGGAATTCACTTGGAATTCACTTGCAATTCACTTGCAATTCACTTGCAATTTACTTGTAATTCACTTGGAATTCACTTGGAATTCACTTGTAATTCACTTGGAATTCACTTGGAATTCGCTTGGAATTCACTTGGAATTCACTTGGAAATCAAGCACTGGTAAATCTCTGATCAGTCACTGGTCACTCCCAGGGCGGTCTCTGGTCAGGCTCTGGTCCTCCCCAGGTCGGTCTCTGGTCAGGCTCTGGTCCTCCCCAGGTCCTCTCCTGGTCCCGGCGCCCGAGCGCTCCTGCCGGAATCCCTGGCCCGTCTGACTGACTGAGCGCGCTCGCCGAGTTCAGGCGCGCGCACCTTTGTAGCGATGCGCAACTCCCCCCGCTCCATCTAATATCGATCGATTTCGATTGTCGTGATAGTAATTATTGATAAATTTATTATTTCTGTCTGTTTAATGTTTATAACAATTCCTTTTGTGAACGATGTCGACAAGCACTCCCTTGACCACCTTGCCATCTAATTTTTTAGTAAAAGTAGGTAATAGAATTCGATGTACAGAATAACTTTTAATCCATGAATATTCGCACGCATTAATTTATTGAACACAATACACTGATACATTTATTATTTCTGGGTGTTTAATGTTTATAACAATTCCTTTTGCCAACGATGTCGACAAGCACCCTCTTGACCACCTTGCCATCTAATTTTTTAGTAAAAGTAGGTAATAGAACTCGAGGTACAGAATAATTTTTAAACCATGAATATTCGCACGCATTAATTTATTGAACACAATACACTGATAAATTTATCATTTCGAACTGGTTAATATTTACAATAATTCCTTTTACAAACGATGTCGACAAGCACTCCCTTCACATTTTTTCCACGTAATTTTTTACAGTAAAGTCTTGATCTAACTCTTGATCTTACTCTGTTTTTCAACATACTTCTGTTCCCCCAGATCGATTTTTGGAACAATTATGTATAAAAACAAGTGAAAGAAATAATGCTCGTTTATGAAATATTTTTATATTAAAAATTGAGGTATCTCATATGAAATTTGAAGATATTTCTTGGAATTTTTTGTCCTCGATATTAATTTTGATTTCAATATTTTAGAAATCAACGCCAAAATATTGTCTGAAATATTTGAATACGTTCGTCGGAGAATGTAACATTTCATGATAACCGATATGGTTCCGTGATGATTCACCGACAAGAATCTCCTCAGTGGTCTTCTACGCCGACGAGATGCCGTCGGTGGCTTTCTGTTTCTTACTTCGACGACAATATATCCTAGAGGGCGTAAGAGAACGGCAAAATTTGTTTGACGACGCGATGTCCCATAAGGCTGGCAGTCTTTAACAGTATCTCGTCGGTGACGGCATTCGCCACATTAATCAGTGCGACCGTGCTGCCATCTTGCGGGAGAAAGCAGACTGATTCCAGGGCCTGGAACGCAGGGCCTGCCGCCAGACTGCTGACTCCAGCTGGAGGGTCGCTGCGTCGCCAGGCTGGCGCCAGGTTGGGCCGGGGCGCAAGCTGACCCCGGCCCCGGAGGGGAGTTTGCTCCCCTCGGGAGGGGCCGGCACCACGGAGATAAGACTCGGTTATGGGGTGCCGGTCGGTCCCCTCTTGACAAGGCGACCACGCCAGGCCGGCGGGAGTCCCACATAACCCCGGCTCCCCCCCCCCCCAGGGGGGTTGGGGTATGCGTAACGCATTTCCTCACATAAAAAAAAAAAAAAAAAGGCTGGCGCCAGGTTTTGCTATAGGGGTATATGCTAGAAAAGAAAATTCCACAGAATTTCATACGATTTTTATTTATTTCAGATCTACAAAAATTGAAAAATGCAATGAAATAATGAACATCCAAATATTTTTTTAATTCAGTATAAATTTTTTTAATAACTAAACTAGTTTTAGAAGGAAGGGCGCAATGATGATAATTACTTGTGTAGTGAATGAAAGTTTCGGACGCAAGGAAGGATAGCGTATGGGAAAGAAAGAGTAGCGGAGGAGTCGCAGCGCGCCGACCCAATTCAAAGGCTTTCGCTTGCGTCCGATGTTCTTCCTTGCGTTCGCAACTTTCATTCATGCACAAGTAAATATCATCGGTATTATATCATATTTGGTATCATTTTCATTAAAAAAATTCCACGAATATGATGGTGAAATTCCCATAGAAAAATAATGACAAATAAAGAAGTTTTGTTATTGGATTAGTTGTGGTTTCCTAGTCTCACACCGATATACCCGACCCGTATAATGTTACATTGCTCGGCGACCGAGGCCCTCGAGCTTCGCTGTCCTTTTCTACGTTCGACGATTGTCGTGATATATGTACTGTAAAAATAGTTGACGAGCGGTCCCACCATGCCGACGCATCTGCACGCCACGGACGTGCACGTATAGGCAAAATTTAATATACATACCAGTAGTTGCAGTTTTTCGCGAATATCTCAAAAACTCAGACCGAGCAGCGGTTACATGTTGTGACGTAGCAAGTTTGCGATGTCCCTGCCCTGCCCCAAAACGAATGTAAAACCATCGTACGCATGGACCGGGCCGATTCCGTCGGAAATCTCGAATCCGCACGCGGGAAAAGCGAGCGTTCCCCGAGGGAAAACTTGCCGGAAAATTACAGCTGACGCCCGATACGTTTGCTGAGTACGGCGGAGTTGCAGGAACGTATCCACAGGGCGACTAGACGGCCGAAGTTCCCGAAGCAGGGCGCAGATGAAAGAAGAACCCGAAATCCGAGGAAGGCCGAAAACCATAGTCCGTGCACGGGCGAACGTAAAAGGAGTCAACACACACGGGCCAATCAACCCGGAGGCGCCGACGTGGGACCAGAACCCCTACCGGACATCGTTCTTTTCGCGATCCCGTCGTCGCCTCACACCGCTTAAAATGGGGTTCTAGCGTGGGTGGTGTGGGAGACACCTGGGAGGGCGTACCCTCGCCGGTCGCTCATCGCAGCCGGTAATTTCGTGAACAATTCTCGGGCTCCTAGGTTCCGTAAGGACACGGCCATGCGTACCGATAGATCGCTGGTGTGAAGTACGCCACTAGAGTAGGTAGTATGTGGGGATTCTGGACCAAGTTCATTGACCCGGGGGCTTCCCCCCCCCCTGGGAAGTTCATTGACCCCCCCCCCGCCCCTGGGAAGTTCATTGACCCCCCCACCCCCTGGGAAGTTCATTGACCCCCCTCCACCCTGGGAAGTTCATTCACCCCGTCCACAACCCCCCTCCGGGGAGGGGAGTTTATTCGGGGTCACCCCCAGGCGCCATCTTTTTTTTCGGGGTCACCCCCAGGCGCCATTTTTTTTTCGGGGTCACCCCCAGGCGCCATCTTTTTTCGGGGTCACCCCCAGGCGCCATATTTTTTTTCGAGGTCACCCGCCATCTTTTTTCGGGTCCGCGGATTGTCGCGAATTTTTTCGGGGTCACCCCCAGACCTAACCTAATCTCGGCAAACTTTGCAACCGAACATTTTGCTGAGTCATTTTTTTTTTAACTGAGAAAAACATTTCTAGCTCCGACGGGATTCGAACCACGGTCTACCGCTTGGTAGACCATCTCATTAACCGCTTAACCAACCGACAATCTTATAAACACAGCGTTGATTTTGATATATATGAAGCAAAGAATCGCACGACGACGCGCATGCATAAACACGTGCACACCAGTAGGAGTGGAGATCGGTGGATTTTTGTGACGTCACAGCGGCGGTGTTGGGGGGAACAGATCGTTTTTGCTGAGTAATCAGTTTGTATGTCCCTTATACCCCCCTTTGGAATCTCGACACATCGGGTTAAATATTATAACTTCTTTTAAGAAAGAATCGCAGCTTTTGGACAACAGGCGCATGCGCATTTTACAACCGAACACTTTGCTGAGTAATCAGTTTGTTATACCCACCTTCGGAATCTCGACACATCGGGTTAAATATTATAACTTCTTTTAAGAAAGAATCGCAGCTTTTGGACAACAGGCGCCTGCGCATTTTACAACCGAACACTTTGCTGAGTAATCAGTTTGTTATACCCACCTTTGGAATCTCGACACATCGGGTTAAATATTATAACTTCTTTTAAGGCAGCATTTAAGACGCTATTTGATTGACCCTGACATTTTTTTATGTAATATGGTACCCATTGGGAACGAACAGGAATCTCGGGACAGGAAATGTAAATCGTGCGTTAAATGTTGGAATATCTTGTTTTATTTTATTAGCATTACATCTAAGCCTAAAGCTAACAATTCGGTGTCTATTAATGAATTGCGGTCAAAATCGTCATGTTCTGCAACGGCTTTTGCAAAATCATCGGTAACATTAGATATTATTTGCATAAACTTACAATATTTTGTTTGTACACTTAGTCGAATTTGATAATTTTGCAAGCTTTAGATCGTCGTTTAACTGACAGAACTCTACAGTTATATCATCAACATGCACCGCATCCCCTGAGCTGGTAATGTTCCGCAGAATGTCTTCCTTCTTTCGAAGAAGATCTTGATATAAAGGTGTCACGACTCTGTTCAGATAAACAAATGAATATAGCAATATTTTTTGTATAGCTTGAGAGCACACGTCTTTTAATCCACGCGCAGTGATACATAGTTGAATTCAGATGAGAATCATGACATTCATTATGCAGCCGGAAGGAGCATATTTTGTTGTATTTCTTTAATATGTTTAACTGTTTAACGTTATGCCCCTTTGAAATCAGAGAATCTCGCATTTTGCAACCGAACACTTTGCTGAGTAATCAGTTTTTTTTTGTAATGATAGGAGTCAGGGAATCTCGACACATCGGGTTAAATATTATAACTTCTTTTAAGACAGCATTTAAGACGCCATTTGATTGATCCTGACATTTTTTTATGTTAATGATACCTCTTGGGAACGAACAGCAATCTCAGGACAGGAAATGTATATCATGCATTAAATGTCAGAATATCCTTTTGATTTTATTTTATTAGCATTACATCTGAGCCTAAAGCTAACAATTCGGTGTCTATTAATGAATTGCGGTCAAAATCGTCATACTGTAAAAACTAAAGATTCAACGATTTTTCTATACGATCTGGGAATGTTTTCTAAAATATAAATGGACTTAATATAATGTAATATGCAGTGCATCATTGAAAACACCATATAATATAATGTAATATGCCATGTATCATTGAAAATCCCAAGAACACATATTTAACCTCTAAACAAGGGGCCACAGAAATCGTAATCTCCTCATATTGATCGGGTTTAATATTAGTTTGCAAAAGCCAAATTAAATAAGTTTGCAAAAGCCATTGCAGAACATGAATGATAGGAGTCAGGGAATCTCGACACACACACATCGGGTTAAATATTATAACTTCTTTTAAGACGTTATAAATATATTTACATATGTTTAAAGATGTCAATCGCTAGCGAGAATGCATTCACGAGAAACCAATCGCAGTTCATGGATCGTGATTTTGTTTAATATAATTTTAAATCTCTTTTGTTCAAATCCTGAACATGAGCAAAGAGAAGACGCAATTAGTGGAGGAACTACATGCCCCCGACAGACGGATTTTTCCACGACGTCGAGTTTTAGCGCATGGGTATGACGATTTGTGGCAAGCCGATCTCGTAGATATGCAGCCTCATGCGCGTATAAATGGCTGTAACAAGTACATATTAACGGTTATCGATGTGCTATCCAAATATGGTTGGGGCATGCCACTCAAGACTAAAAGTGGAGGTGAGGTAGCTAAAGCGTTAACGAAGATATTTCGCAATCGACGTCCAATTTGCAAACCGATCAAGGAAAGGAATTTTACAACAGTGAGGTGCAAAAACTCTTTACGAAACACGGTATTAGATATTATTCTACGTATTCGGTTATGAAGGCTTCCATCGTAGAACGGTTCAATCGTACATTGAAGAATACCATGTGGAAAGAGTTTACACTTAATGGAACCTATAAATGGGTCGATGCGCTACCGCGACAGTACAATGCGCAAAAAGCATAGAACTATTGGAATGCAACCGTGTGATGTCGCCCACCCGCCATTTCCGACAGGCTCTTAGACACCATATATAACAACATAAAGATTGTCGCGCCTGCGAAAATCAGTGTGGTTCAGTCTGTACGCGTCAGCAAATTTAAAACCGTTTTCGATAATGGTTACACACCAAATTGGACCACTGAGGTGTTCAAGATAGTGAAGGTACAAGCAACTAATCCGGCGACTTATCTGCTGCAAGATTCCCGTGGAAACCCCGTTGCTGGAGGATTCTACGAATATGAATTGCATCGCGTTGCCAATCCAGATGTATACCTAGTGGAGAAGGTGTTGCGTAGAAAAGGAAATAAGGTGTATGTAAAATGGTTAGGATTGAGTAATGTAAATAATTCATGGATAAATAAAGACAATGTATTATAAACATTTATTATGAACATTTATTATTATAAACATTTATTATAAACAATTTAACCTGTTTAATGAAAAATATATAAACGGAACACCTGCAAAAATGTGCTCATCAAGATTTTGCGAAGCAGAATCGAGCCTAGCTTACAAACTATGTACATGTTACGTGTGAGAAACAATATATAAACGGAACACCAGCAAAAATGTGCTCATCAAGATTTTGCGAAGCAGAATCCTAGCAGCTGCAACAATGCGCTCATCAAGATTTTGCGAAGCAGAATCCTAGCCTGGATGGCATCACGAAGATAGAAGAAGTCTGAGAAAAGAAAAAGATGCTGACAAAGAACGAAAAAGCACGTACCACTCCAAATATAAGAGGAGACAACCTTTCACGGGACAGTCAGTCATCAACATGCCAATCCCGAGAGCATCGTACGACCTGCAGGAAGCCTACCAACTGGAGGAGGACTACGTCGGGCCCTTTGATGGGGTGAGGCCCAGCGACCACCCTGAGACATATCACCAACTGTTGCAGATGGCCTGTGTAATGGGACCGTGGGACGGCGCAATATACACACATAATGCCCGAAGGATTTGTGATACATGCTATCGTGCCGCTAGCGATGAAGTGGCATGGTATTATGTCGAAGACGGTTGGCATGTGATGTGTCACACGCCAACAGCCGGCGCGGTAATACTGTGTCATTTGTGTGCATCACAAATCGCGGAGGCGAGGCCTGCGGTGGAATGTGCAGAGTGCATCGAACAGAGTCTCGACTTCACCCCCGGTCAGTGGTGGCTGTTAACACATGGCACGATTTTTGAAGTGGTGGTTAGGCAGTGGTGAGCCACTGTGGAGCAATCGACCCTTTTCAGGGCCACCAAACTTTAACGTTGAAAACACGACAATTACAATCACAACAAAGGAATTCGATAATGGCCTCACGGCAATGTTTTCGTCGAGTTGGGTATGATATACCGCCTGTCATCGTATGGACTCAGAGCAATTTTTCACTCTGATATAGTATACACTTTGTGCAATTTCAATCGTATGCATGTCTGTGTACGACTCATAGCAATTTCATCTTGCAAACATCGCATGTAATCATCGAACGTTATTGTTGTCCTTACAACATTATTTTTTACACCTTTCGCTTTTTTTTGTGTCCTTTTTCCCGTCTACACGCAATGTACACATTTTTGCTCTCAGCCCGACAAAGTCCGTCATTATCATCCCATTGTTCTCGTCTTTCATCAAGCCGGGAACCTTTTTATTTACAAGTGGGATATTATACTTATTCTCTATCGGATAATCGCTTGTGTCGAAACGGCTAATATCGCGTCTCATGGTTTCATAAATGTCCTCACACGTAATATGATAAATTAAACTATCTGTATCTGTGTACACTATTTTACAATTTTGACCATATTGAGGAAATATGTACTCATGATGAAATTCATACAAACAAGTTTTAGATATATCTAATATGCACATACCCACATAGATGGGTTTGTTGAATTTCACCCTGAGTTTGCACAATTCCAGAGCCACAAAATTTTCAGAAAATACGCAACGACTGTGGAAATTTGGTTTCGCGATCTGTTTGGGATTGGCTGAGCGTGTCGGCAGCGTCAACGCGCCGATTTACTGCGCCGCCGCACTATTGGCGGACCCGCACATAATCGCGAGATCGAGAGTCGATAAGCAGCTCGCAGTAGCTTAGACCAGCACCGTCGGACTTCGATTAGGATCGATTATCGAACCCAAAAGTGGGATTACTATTGGCGGATCGCTCTATCGATCGGCCAATCACCAGTTCGACGGTGACGGTAACTGCCAGCTGTTCGACTCCGATCTCAACGATCGTCAATCGTGCTCTCTCTTGCAAACGGTAAACGTCGCGCGTCTCTTGACCGGTTTTCGCTAGCAAGATAAGTAGATTCGTTATCTGGATTCACGGACGCTAAACGTGAATATCTCTGTACTAATAATCTCGTTATCCTCTCAATCGCTTTATTCAAAAAATCTCGCCAAAACAAGCTTGTGTTTTGGCTGAATACATCAATCCGTTTGTACAAAGTTCGTGACAATTTTGAACGAACCCTAGTTGGGGAAATAAAGTTTTGTTCTAAGTGAAGTGACTTTCTTCTACCCCTTCTACTCCGTAACACGATCATTGCCTCTGCACCATATCTTCCATCCCAATGTGTTACGAGTTTTACGTCGACATGATTCCGAACATTTTCCATAGGTTTACCAAATACCGCGTTGTTCACCAATTTGTACAAATTCTTTTCAAAATCGTTTGTCGCACGTGTTCTAAAGAGCGTATTTAATTCTATGTATTCGCGGAGCCATGGCGACTGTGTGAATTGGGGGATGCGATGAATCTTTGTAATACGAAGACCGTGGCGCAGGCATTGCTGCAGGTTATAGTAGTGGATAACATATCGCTGCTTATCATGTAACGTTGCAAGCAACTTGACTTCTCTTTTACC
Source organism: Lasioglossum lativentre (assembly GCA_916610255.1). Classification (NCBI taxonomy): domain Eukaryota; kingdom Metazoa; phylum Arthropoda; class Insecta; order Hymenoptera; family Halictidae; genus Lasioglossum; species Lasioglossum lativentre. Next base: position 26,436,016 of record OU744359.1, on the reverse strand, counting down.
AGATGGTTTGGCACGCGTCGGACAGAACGGCAGGTCGGCGTGAACATCGTGCAGACATTGCGGATATTCTAGATCAGCCTCGAGAATGTAGCCTATGGGTGAATCAGCGGTAATCAAAGCTATGTCAAAATTTTCAATGTCGTTAACCCATTGAAATTCGGCATATGGCAAAGGTTGACACATTGCCCATCCGTACAAATTGTTTCCATCAAAATACATTCCAAATTTTCTAATTCTTCAACGAACCATGAGAAGCAATTCGCATCGCGGCGACATCGATACACCGATAGAGATGCATCGTGTGCGCAATGCACATAGTATGCAATGCTAAATACTTTATGATGCTGGTATGCGTGTGATTTCTCCTCTTCACAATCTTCCAGCTTCTATACCGTGTCACCTCCTATTAAAAAAAGGCGTCAACATTTTTTTATGTAAGTTATAAAATATGCATCGTCTCTTTATCAAACTGTGTTGGTATAATATTGAAATTCGATATATGGCAAATGTTGTCTCATCGCTTATCCATACAAATTGTAGGTACAACTCTTTTCTGCCAAACGTGAAGCCGATGTTTAATACTTAATATTGGATTAAGAATGTATCATATACAATTAATACGGCTTTTAAACCGATCTCTGTCTCTACTCATTTGTTCCAACGGACCTCTACGAGCAGCATGATATGCATAAGCCCATTGTACCATGACATGAACAGTCGGATTCAAATTAAATGTTACCTAGAATTAAGATTTCATTCTTTAACACATAGGTATTCAAATATATAATTCCAACCATCAAGTGACTATTTACTTTTGGAACTGGAGAAACATGTTCATTGAGATAGCATGCCTCATTTTCGTAGTCATCACTAGCTTGACTAAATTCAGTTTCGAAAACTGTGTAAGAACTATCTTCTGAATCGATAGAACTCTCACATTCGTTGAGATTACATATCACATTTTCCTCTTCGTTGCCTAGTCGCGTCTTCACCGTTGAATATTTTGCAGGATTTGCGGTCATGAGATGTGTTACGAAATCTGATTGTGAACAATGTTCGATTCGATTAGTGAAAAAAAATCATACATCCTTACAGGATAGGCAGATATTAACACTCTTTACAGCCTATGTAACAAAAATGATTGCAAAACTACTTTCTGTTTTTACACACGTTCGATGCCGTTCGACACCCGTTCGACACCCGCTCACAGTCCGAGATTCTGATTCAAATAAGTAGTGGCGTCCGTGTGCTGTTCAGGATTCTCAGTAATCCCCAGCATTGTCGTTTCTAGAATATTTTGTTCGGGTGTTTCTGTATTTGCATCGTCTGTCCATACTTCATCTGCAGGAGGCTCTTCGTATAGCTTCACTCGTCTTGGCAATCTCTTTTACACCCGTTCTACGTTAAACGTGTACGTTCGATACCCGTTCGATAGTCGTTCGATGCCCGTTCGAAGTCGAACGTGTACGTTCGATACCCCGTTCTACGCCCCTTCCACGTTGAACGTGTATGTTCAACACCTCGTTCTACATCCATTCTACACCCGTACTACGTTCAACATGTACGTTCGATACACGTTCGATACCCCGTTCTACGCCCGTTCCACGTTGAACGTGTACGTTCAACACCTCGTTCTACATCCATTCTACACCCGTACTACGTTCAACATGTACGTTCGATACACGTTCGATAGTCGTTCGAACCATGAAGAAAATTTTAACCATCCGGATAGGTCTGCTGCGAACCATGATGAAAATTTTAACCATCCGGTTAGGTCTGCTGCGAACCATGATGAAAATTTTGACAATCCGGTTAGGTCTGCGGCGAACAACAAAAAAATTTGCCCCCTGCCCCTACACCTCACCCTGCTGCGAACCATGAAGAAAATTTTGACAATCCGGTTAGGTCTGCGGCGAACCATGAAGAAAATTTTGACAATCCGGTTAGGTCTGCGGCGAACAACAAAAAAATTTGCCGCGAGAGGTGGCGGGAGGGGTACAGTGAGGTGTAGGGGCAGGGGGCAAATTTTTTTGTTGTTCGCCGCAGACCTAACCGGATTGTCAAAATTTTCTTCATGGTTCGCCGCAGACCTAACCGGATTGTCAAAATTTTCTTCATGGTACGCAGCAGGGTGAGGTATAGGGGCAGGGGGCAAATTTTTTTGTTGTTCGCCGCAGACCTAACCGGATTGTCAAAATTTTCATCATGGTTCGCAGCAGACCTAACCGGATGGTTAAAATTTTCATCATGGTTCGCAGCAGACCTAACCGGATGGTTAAAATTTTCTTCATGGTTCGAACGACTATCGAACGTGTATCGAACGTACATGTTGAACGTAGTACGGGTGTAGAATGGATGTAGAACGAGGTGTTGAACATACACGTTCAACGTGGAAGGGGCGTAGAACGGGGTATCGAACGTACACGTTCGACTTCGAACGGGCATCGAACGACTATCGAACGGGTATCGAACGTACACGTTTAACGTAGAACGGGTGTAAAAGAGATTGCCAAGACGAGTGAAGCTATACGAAGAGCCTCCTGCAGATGAAGTATGGACAGACGATGCAAATACAGAAACACCCGAACAAAATATTCTAGAAACGACAATGCTGGGGATTACTGAGAATCCTGAACAGCACACGGACGCCACTACTTATTTGAATCAGAATCTCGGACTGTGAGCGGGTGTCGAACGGGTGTCGAACGGCATCGAACGTGTGTAAAAACAGAAAGTAGTTTTGCAATCATTTTTGTTACATAGGCTGTAAAGAGTGTTAATATCTGCCTATCCTGTAAGGATGTATGATTTTTTTTCACTAATCGAATCGAACATTGTTCACAATCAGATTTCGTAACACATCTCATGACCGCAAATCCTGCAAAATATTCAACGGTGAAGACGCGACTAGGCAACGAAGAGGAAAATGTGATATGTAATCTCAACGAATGTGAGAGTTCTATCGATTCAGAAGATAGTTCTTACACAGTTTTCGAAACTGAATTTAGTCAAGCTAGTGATGACTACGAAAATGAGGCATGCTATCTCAATGAACATGTTTCTCCAGTTCCAAAAGTAAATAGTCACTTGATGGTTGGAATTATATATTTGAATACCTATGTGTTAAAGAATGAAATCTTAATTCTAGGTAACATTTAATTTGAATCCGACTGTTCATGTCATGGTACAATGGGCTTATGCATATCATGCTGCTCGTAGAGGTCCGTTGGAACAAATGAGTAGAGACAGAGATCGGTTTAAAAGCCGTATTAATTGTATATGATACATTCTTAATCCAATATTAAGTATTAAACATCGGCTTCACGTTTGGCAGAAAAGAGTTGTACCTACAATTTGTATGGATAAGCGATGAGACAACATTTGCCATATATCGAATTTCAATATTATACCAACACAGTTTGATAAAGAGACGATGCATATTTTATAACTTACATAAAAAAATGTTGACGCCTTTTTTTAATAGGAGGTGACACGGTATAGAAGCTGGAAGATTGTGAAGAGGAGAAATCACACGCATACCAGCATCATAAAGTATTTAGCATTGCATACTATGTGCATTGCGCACACGATGCATCTCTATCGGTGTATCGATGTCGCCGCGATGCGAATTGCTTCTCATGGTTCGTTGAAGAATTAGAAAATTTGGAATGTATTTTGATGGAAACAATTTGTACGGATGGGCAATGTGTCAACCTTTGCCATATGCCGAATTTCAATGGGTTAACGACATTGAAAATTTTGACATAGCTTTGATTACCGCTGATTCACCCATAGGCTACATTCTCGAGGCTGATCTAGAATATCCGCAATGTCTGCACGATGTTCACGCCGACCTGCCGTTCTGTCCGACGCGTGCCAAACCATCTGGTAAAAGAGAAGTCAAGTTGCTTGCAACGTTACATGATAAGCAGCGATATGTTATCCACTACTATAACCTGCAGCAATGCCTGCGCCACGGTCTTCGTATTACAAAGATTCATCGCATCCCCCAATTCACACAGTCGCCATGGCTCCGCGAATACATAGAATTAAATACGCTCTTTAGAACACGTGCGACAAACGATTTTGAAAAGAATTTGTACAAATTGGTGAACAACGCGGTATTTGGTAAACCTATGGAAAATGTTCGGAATCATGTCGACGTAAAACTCGTAACACATTGGGATGGAAGATATGGTGCAGAGGCAATGATCGTGTTACGGAGTAGAAGGGGTAGAAGAAAGTCACTTCACTTAGAACAAAACTTTATTTCCCCAACTAGGGTTCGTTCAAAATTGTCACGAACTTTGTACAAACGGATTGATGTATTCAGCCAAAACACAAGCTTGTTTTGGCGAGATTTTTTGAATAAAGCGATTGAGAGGATAACGAGATTATTAGTACAGAGATATTCACGTTTAGCGTCCGTGAATCCAGATAACGAATCTACTTATCTTGCTAGCGAAAACCGGTCAAGAGACGCGCGACGTTTACCGTTTGCAAGAGAGAGCACGATTGACGATCGTTGAGATCGGAGTCGAACAGCTGGCAGTTACCGTCACCGTCGAACTGGTGATTGGCCGATCGATAGAGCGATCCGCCAATAGTAATCCCACTTTTGGGTTCGATAATCGATCCTAATCGAAGTCCGACGGTGCTGGTCTAAGCTACTGCGAGCTGCTTATCGACTCTCGATCTCGCGATTATGTGCGGGTCCGCCAATAGTGCGGCGGCGCAGTAAATCGGCGCGTTGACGCTGCCGACACGCTCAGCCAATCCCAAACAGATCGCGAAACCAAATTTCCACAGTCGTTGCGTATTTTCTGAAAATTTTGTGGCTCTGGAATTGTGCAAACTCAGGGTGAAATTCAACAAACCCATCTATGTGGGTATGTGCATATTAGATATATCTAAAACTTGTTTGTATGAATTTCATCATGAGTACATATTTCCTCAATATGGTCAAAATTGTAAAATAGTGTACACAGATACAGATAGTTTAATTTATCATATTACGTGTGAGGACATTTATGAAACCATGAGACGCGATATTAGCCGTTTCGACACAAGCGATTATCCGATAGAGAATAAGTATAATATCCCACTTGTAAATAAAAAGGTTCCCGGCTTGATGAAAGACGAGAACAATGGGATGATAATGACGGACTTTGTCGGGCTGAGAGCAAAAATGTGTACATTGCGTGTAGACGGGAAAAAGGACACAAAAAAAAGCGAAAGGTGTAAAAAATAATGTTGTAAGGACAACAATAACGTTCGATGATTACATGCGATGTTTGCAAGATGAAATTGCTATGAGTCGTACACAGACATGCATACGATTGAAATTGCACAAAGTGTATACTATATCAGAGTGAAAAATTGCTCTGAGTCCATACGATGACAGGCGGTATATCATACCCAACTCGACGAAAACATTGCCGTGAGGCCATTATCGAATTCCTTTGTTGTGATTGTAATTGTCGTGTTTTCAACGTTAAAGTTTGGTGGCCCTGAAAAGGGTCGATTGCTCCACAGTGGCTCACCACTGCCTAACCACCACTTCAAAAATCGTGCCATGTGTTAACAGCCACCACTGACCGGGGGTGAAGTCGAGACTCTGTTCGGTTTGTGATGCACACAAATGACACAGTATTACCGCGCCGGCTGTTGGCGTGTGACACATCACATGCCAACCGTCTTCGACATAATACCATGCCACTTCATCGCTAGCGGCACGATAGCATGTATCACAAATCCTTCGGGCATTATGTGTGTATATTGCGCCGTCCCACGGTCCCATTACACAGGCCATCTGCAACAGTTGGTGATATGTCTCAGGGTGGTCGCTGGGCCTCACCCCATCAAAGGGCCCGACGTAGTCCTCCTCCAGTTGGTAGGCTTCCTGCAGGTCGTACGATGCTCTCGGGATTGGCATGTTGATGACTGACTGTCCCGTGAAAGGTTGTCTCCTCTTATATTTGGAGTGGTACGTGCTTTTTCGTTCTTTGTCAGCATCTTTTTCTTTTCTCAGACTTCTTCTATCTTCGTGATGCCATCCAGGCTAGGATTCTGCTTCGCAAAATCTTGATGAGCACATTTTTGCAGGTGTTCCGTTTATATATTTTTCATTAAACAGGTTAAATTGTTTATAATAAATGTTTATAATAATAAATGTTCATAATAAATGTTTATAATACATTGTCTTTATTTATCCATGAATTATTTACATTACTCAATCCTAACCATTTTACATACACCTTATTTCCTTTTCTACGCAACACCTTCTCCACTAGGTATACATCTGGATTGGCAACGCGATGCAATTCATATTCGTAGAATCCTCCAGCAACGGGGTTTCCACGGGAATCTTGCAGCAGATAAGTCGCCGGATTAGTTGCTTGTACCTTCACTATCTTGAACACCTCAGTGGTCCAATTTGGTGTGTAACCATTATCGAAAACGGTTTTAAATTTGCTGACGCGTACAGACTGAACCACACTGATTTTCGCAGGCGCGACAATCTTTATGTTGTTATATATGGTGTCTAAGAGCCTGTCGGAAATGGCGGGTGGGCGACATCACACGGTTGCATTCCAATAGTTCTATGCTTTTTGCGCATTGTACTGTCGCGGTAGCGCATCGACCCATTTATAGGTTCCATTAAGTGTAAACTCTTTCCACATGGTATTCTTCAATGTACGATTGAACCGTTCTACGATGGAAGCCTTCATAACCGAATACGTAGAATAATATCTAATACCGTGTTTCGTAAAGAGTTTTTGCACCTCACTGTTGTAAAATTCCTTTCCTTGATCGGTTTGCAAATTGGACGTCGATTGCGAAATATCTTCGTTAACGCTTTAGCTACCTCACCTCCACTTTTAGTCTTGAGTGGCATGCCCCAACCATATTTGGATAGCACATCGATAACCGTTAATATGTACTTGTTACAGCCATTTATACGCGCATGAGGCTGCATATCTACGAGATCGGCTTGCCACAAATCGTCATACCCATGCGCTAAAACTCGACGTCGTGGAAAAATCCGTCTGTCGGGGGCATGTAGTTCCTCCACTAATTGCGTCTTCTCTTTGCTCATGTTCAGGATTTGAACAAAAGAGATTTAAAATTATATTAAACAAAATCACGATCCATGAACTGCGATTGGTTTCTCGTGAATGCATTCTCGCTAGCGATTGACATCTTTAAACATATGTAAATATATTTATAACGTCTTAAAAGAAGTTATAATATTTAACCCGATGTGTGTGTGTCGAGATTCCCTGACTCCTATCATTCATGTTCTGCAATGGCTTTTGCAAACTTATTTAATTTGGCTTTTGCAAACTAATATTAAACCCGATCAATATGAGGAGATTACGATTTCTGTGGCCCCTTGTTTAGAGGTTAAATATGTGTTCTTGGGATTTTCAATGATACATGGCATATTACATTATATTATATGGTGTTTTCAATGATGCACTGCATATTACATTATATTAAGTCCATTTATATTTTAGAAAACATTCCCAGATCGTATAGAAAAATCGTTGAATCTTTAGTTTTTACAGTATGACGATTTTGACCGCAATTCATTAATAGACACCGAATTGTTAGCTTTAGGCTCAGATGTAATGCTAATAAAATAAAATCAAAAGGATATTCTGACATTTAATGCATGATATACATTTCCTGTCCTGAGATTGCTGTTCGTTCCCAAGAGGTATCATTAACATAAAAAAATGTCAGGATCAATCAAATGGCGTCTTAAATGCTGTCTTAAAAGAAGTTATAATATTTAACCCGATGTGTCGAGATTCCCTGACTCCTATCATTACAAAAAAAAACTGATTACTCAGCAAAGTGTTCGGTTGCAAAATGCGAGATTCTCTGATTTCAAAGGGGCATAACGTTAAAAAGTTAAACATATTAAAGAAATACAACAAAATATGCTCCTTCCGGCTGCATAATGAATGTCATGATTCTCATCTGAATTCAACTATGTATCACTGCGCGTGGATTAAAAGACGTGTGCTCTCAAGCTATACAAAAAATATTGCTATATTCATTTGTTTATCTGAACAGAGTCGTGACACCTTTATATCAAGATCTTCTTCGAAAGAAGGAAGACATTCTGCGGAACATTACCAGCTCAGGGGATGCGGTGCATGTTGATGATATAACTGTAGAGTTCTGTCAGTTATACGACGATCTAAAGCTTGCAAAATTATCAAATTCGACTAAGTGTACAAACAAAATATTGTAAGTTTATGCAAATAATATCTAATGTTACCGATGATTTTGCAAAAGCCGTTGCAGAACATGACGATTTTGACCGCAATTCATTAATAGACACCGAATTGTTAGCTTTAGGCTTAGATGTAATGCTAATAAAATAAAACAAGATATTCCAACATTTAACGCACGATTTACATTTCCTGTCCCGAGATTCCTGTTCGTTCCCAATGGGTACCATATTACATAAAAAAATGTCAGGGTCAATCAAATAGCGTCTTAAATGCTGCCTTAAAAGAAGTTATAATATTTAACCCGATGTGTCGAGATTCCAAAGGTGGGTATAACAAACTGATTACTCAGCAAAGTGTTCGGTTGTAAAATGCGCAGGCGCCTGTTGTCCAAAAGCTGCGATTCTTTCTTAAAAGAAGTTATAATATTTAACCCGATGTGTCGAGATTCCGAAGGTGGGTATAACAAACTGATTACTCAGCAAAGTGTTCGGTTGTAAAATGCGCATGCGCCTGTTGTCCAAAAGCTGCGATTCTTTCTTAAAAGAAGTTATAATATTTAACCCGATGTGTCGAGATTCCAAAGGGGGGTATAAGGGACATACAAACTGATTACTCAGCAAAAACGATCTGTTCCCCCCAACACCGCCGCTGTGACGTCACAAAAATCCACCGATCTCCACTCCTACTGGTGTGCACGTGTTTATGCATGCGCGTCGTCGTGCGATTCTTTGCTTCATATATATCAAAATCAACGCTGTGTTTATAAGATTGTCGGTTGGTTAAGCGGTTAATGAGATGGTCTACCAAGCGGTAGACCGTGGTTCGAATCCCGTCGGAGCTAGAAATGTTTTTCTCAGTTAAAAAAAAAATGACTCAGCAAAATGTTCGGTTGCAAAGTTTGCCGAGATTAGGTTAGGTCTGGGGGTGACCCCGAAAAAATTCGCGACAATCCGCGGACCCCCCCCCCCCCTCCCCGAAAAAGACCGCGGACCCGAAAAAAGATGGCGGGTGACCTCGAAAAAAAAGATGGCGCCTGGGGGTGACCCCGAAAAAAGATGGCGCCTGGGGGTGACCCCGAAAAAAAGATGGCGCCTGGGGGTGACCCCGAAAAAAAAGATGGCGCCTGGGGGTGATCCCGAAAAACCTCCCTCCCCGGAGGGGGGTGGGGGAGGGGTGAATGAACTTCCCAGGGGGGAGGGGGGGTCAATGAACTTCCCAGGGGGGGGGGTCAATGAACTTCCCAGGGGGGGGGGTCAATGAACTTCCCAGGGGGAGGGGGGAAGCCCCCCGGTCAATGAACTTGGTCCAGAATCCCCATATACTACCTACTCACTAGGGAATTTCGGCTAGGTCGCTAGAGTGGGGGGAACAAGAATCGATACGCGCCGTAGCGAGAATCGAAAGAATCACTGTCGTCCCGGTTCGCGTCACGCGAACAGACTTCCCGTTCCGTACCGATAATTGCAAAAGTTCCGCGTGCGGATATATCCGGCAGTGCTTCGATTCGGGGCACTATTTTTCGCGCATGCGCGGTGATTTTAGCCTCAGACGGCCTCAGTAGCATACAAAATCGGGTACCTTGAGCACCCGCAGAATTTTAAAAACTTATTTGTAATATACATACAAAATATTGAAATTTAATATAATTCAAACTTATTCTATATTTTCAGGATGGGAAAGGGAAGGAGTGATAAAATAACTAAGCACAATATATAATAAAACAACAAAATATTTTATTTGGCAGAAACAATCACAGAATAACAACATTTGTTGCAAGGGTGAGGAAAACTGCCAAAACCTTACCATTATTCACAAATCAAAAATTTGTCTCGTCTATCACTATCACTCATCACTCGTCCCGCTCATAACACCGGTACACTCAAACTCAACACTCCCGCCGAAATAACTGCCACAGGGCTCTGGCCGCTCTGCTACCTCATTATAGATACGTTACTGTTTTTGCCGCGCATGCGCGAAAAATAGTGCCCCGAATCGAAGCACTGATATCGGGGGCGAAGTTCCGTGCCAAAATCCAGCGGATTACCGACCGCCCAGGATCTTTAGCGCAGGGAGGCGTAGAACGAGTAACGGTTAGTCGACGGTGATTCCGTATTCTTGCATACGAGTGAGTTCGTTCGTTTCGCGGGGGGCACGAGCCGATTTCGACTCTGCCCCCGAGATTCGCGTACGCCGAGGCGCTTCCGCCTCGTGCAAGGGCTCGTACCGATCCGACGGTAGTTTGAGCCCCGTTTAGTGTTTCCCTTACGATAGTATCTCGGAAGCTTAGCCACAACTCGTGCGACGACCATCTTCGTACGTTGACAACCGCGCGCTGCGAATTTCCATCTTATCGCAATCCTGTACAAGGAGCGCGGGCTCCCGGTTGCGGCCACGTGGCCGCGTGCATGTAATTTCTGACGAAAAATTAAATGACTGAGAGCGAAAACCGAGTTCCTTAATTACGCCTGTGAGACCCGCCCTGCCGTGAGGGCTGTCCCCGTTATTCCCGTGTCCGAATTTCCGACTCCTCGCGCCTTCCCCTCGACCTCGCGCTTCTCGAGGTTCGACCCTCGAGCCAGCTGACTCACGAGCAAATCGCGGGAACGTTTCGTGCGGTACCCTTCCGGTACCTGGCGCCCGAACTTGCCGATTCACGTCAGCCTCGATCTAATTTCGAGAGGTGCGTTTGTCCCGGGTGGACCGCGTCCGCACGGCCGCGCGCGGCCCGGCCTCAGAGCCTGTAAAATCCCGGAAATTGCCATTCTTCCCCGTACTCGGTACGACGGATAAAGGGCAACGTGACAATGTATAGGAAACAGTTGATGGTATTTTCTCTATTTCTATGCAAACGTAACATTTCATCGATTATTTTGCTTTCTCATTATTTTACTATCGAAAATAGAATACGATGGCCCACGCGGCAATAATCGCGAGGTGAACGCACCTTCGATGCAGCAAGGTTTACAAACTCGATCGTTCACCCCGTCGGTTGTTGTCGAACACAAACAGCTGAGCTCGCCGGTGAGGCAAAAACTCCCGAAACGCGATCGGCTCATGTGAGAAAAGTAAATACGAGGTTATTGCCCGGGAATAGATTCTCGGCGGGCAAGAATTCGTTTATCGGTTTTTGAACAATTGTAATTTTTGCAAAGTGTATTTTTGACATTTAGCCCAATTTCTTTTTGAATGCTGTTCGGAAATTTGTGCACGTCCCCGTATATTTACTGATGAGGTTTGACACACTGCGTGTTCGTCCTTCCGCCATAAGTGTAACAATGTATAAAAAAATATATAAAAAAACTTTTTAAAAACCACGCTCATGTTAAAGTGCACTAAATAGGAGAAAATAGTTTTTTTAGACATTTGCGACAATAATTTTTTTAGATATTAGCGACAATAAATATGTTCGGGATTGGCTGAGTGTGTCGACAGCGTCAGCGTAACGACGAAGCTCAGCCGCGCGCTATTGGCTAATCGCCCAGGAGCAGCGAGATCTGGGATCGATTGACGGCTCGCGGAGTCGTTGGCCGTCACCGTCGAGATCGATATGATCGATCATCCACCGCGGGTCGCTACGCTGATTGACGGATCGCGCTAGCGATCCACTAATTAGGCGCTCGACGGTGGCGGCTAACGGCCTGCTGATCGATCGATCACCAGTTCTCTGTAGATCTCCAACTATCAAGCAGCAATTTTTCTATCTCCAGTTTTCAAGTGAACAAGCGTCGGTTGACCGGTCACTTAGAATAAAATCGCCTTCTACGTCCGCGGAGCTTTCAGGGAAAAGAAGGAGCGGCTAACTTTAGACAAATACAAGTATTTACTGTAAGATAAGCAGACGCGCTCGTGTCGTGTTTACAGTTAAGGTTGTACAAGTGTAGAGTCGACGAATTCCCACCAAGGGATTAATAAAGTGACGTTTTCTTTGACTCGTCTCGTCTGACACATCCTTGTCTCAAACAAAATAAAACGCTTTTATTTATTGTCGCTAATGTCTAAAAAAATTATTGTCGCTAATGTCTAAAAAAATGATTTCCTCATTTTTAGTGCACTTTAATATAAGCGTGGTTTTTAAAAAATTTTTTTATATATTTTTTAATTTTCTACTTTTTAGTCTTCTTTTTTAGTCTACATATGAGGGGATGACTCCGAGAGACGACGTCTCTTGATGTAGTCCGGAATAGGAATGAGCTCCTTCGGTGCGAAGTAGGTCAGTGGAGTAGGGATGAGTCAGAGTGCGCATGCGTAGTGAAGTAGGGAGCGCCTGGCGCGCGTAGTGGGGATCGCTGAACACGATGACTCACTACTTTGTATCGCGCGGGGGGGGGGGGGGGGGGGGTGACGGTTAATATTAAATTTTTTTTCTCCTAGACGCACAGTTCTTTTTTAAAATTTCTTTTTTAATATTGCATTGTCACCTAGTTCGGAGCTAAGTTTAAAGTTTCAAGTCTCTAGCTCATCGGGAAGTGGTTTAAAATTCGATTACAAGATTTGACGCATACAACGACAACTCATAAGCGTGGTAATAATAGGTGGCGCAATATGCGTTCAACCATATATTATGTACAAAGTGCGTTACTCTATGTACCTGCGCGCGCCTTCTTGTTCGTCCCATTTCGCCGAGTATCGCCTGTAAGTGCACCACGTGCATAGTACACATTATAATAAACTATTTATCTTTGTAATAACCCTAACATTTACATTCATAGACAACGAGCAATCCTATGAGAAGCGTATACTCTTTCTTCTGTTATTTTCTAATTTGTAAAGATTTGTGAACCCTACCCTGCTCACGTGCACGTGTTTGCATCTACATATTAGCTCGTCCCGTCTGTTAGCCACTTTTGCGACAGCTTGATTTTTCCGTCTGTGAACCCGAAACGTGAAAGCAATTGAGGGTGCCATAAATTAGCCCTTCCCCCGTCCAGGTTGAGAGAACTGACCTAAGACTACGCTGCAGGGCACAGTTTTTTTTGTACCATTATCATCGTAAACGGACGTTTCGAATACATTACACAGTATATGTAGGAGATAGGCGTCAACAGGAGAGCTCAAGAACTCGGTTAAAGCTAAACACAGGCAAAACAGCTGATCGAGGTTCTTGAACTCTCCTGCGCCCGATAGACGCGTGCGACCGAACGTATGTATAGATGTGTGTGAGTGAGCACCGCGAGTATTGACACCGCGGCATCGCCAAAAACAAACATTAGCGGCCGCGGAACAGCGGGCGTTGAGGTCGTTTACCTCAACGAATAAAATTTAAATCCGAAACATCGAGAACGTTCGATCGCGGCGCGGATAAAAGGACGCGTCCGCGCCGCGGCTGAGCACTAACGAAAGAACAAGCGAACGTTACGGTTTAGAAGCACGACACGATACGATACGACACGGCTTACGAACACGGATTACGATTTACGATACTTTATATTATTCGGTTTATTTGTATGGTGTAATTGTCTTGTTTGTATTAGTTAAACTCGTCTTGTATTCTCTGTAAATAAAGGATAGTAATATTTTAAAACAGTTTACTTCCCACATATATGTACAGTAAATGCTCGATTCTAATTCAACAGCCGTGTTTTTCACGGACAGGAATCGTGCCCCGACAGGTTTTTTGATTTATGACAGCGCACAGTGTGGTATTTGACCGATTTCAGCGGCCAAAAGTCGATTTTAAAAATTTTACATAAATTGTAAAATTTTTGTTGCTTGAGTTAGTTAAATATCTGAGGAACAATGTCCCATCATTCCTTTTCCCATTCATCTATCCATAAAGCAGTGAAATTTGTCTGAAGTTTGATATTCTGTTATACGCTTCAATTTCTCAACGAATTCACTTATTAGTAATTTTTACCTTATTTACATAAATTAAATAGATTTTTGTTCTATCGAAGTTTTTTTAGCTAAGTATAGGGTATACTTTTAAGAGAATATCACTTTTGTACTATATACATTTTTGTAGTTATTAATATTTAAAGATACCCAAGGGTTCAGTAACTTTTTTAAGATTCTAAAACTTTGGTAATGATTTTGTTTTACTTCGGGGTGCGTTCGAGTGTTAATTTCTATGCCATTGTATTCTGTGAAGTTTTATGATTAAAATGCAAGAAAAATCGGTTCCAACTCTTTCCAATTTTTGGTTGTGTAACAGACCTTCAACATGGCAGGCCTGCTACTAGTTAACCGCGTTCCACCGAGAAACACAAACAACGCCGACCAAACGCCAGTATCATAAATCGCCCACCAGGTGGCTACAATGCCCGCAAGTGAAAGTGTACGCGGCACACCTTCGGGAATCGGCCGCTAGGAGGCTACCATTCCCGCAAGTGAAAGTATGCACAGCACACCTTCGGGAATCGGCCGCTAGGTGGCCAATGCCGCGACTACCGATTCCCGCTGGCGAAATTGTCCGGTCGCGGGAATATAGCGACCGACCGACGCAACGATCGGGGAGTACGACTTCTATAAACGCGATATAGCCAAGTAGTAAAATCGATATAGTACGCGATCTCCTGAAGACAAAGCGAATGAACGCCGAGTCAGCCGCACCAGCTATTCTGTAAGTACCATTCCCAGTCTGTTGTTCCTCCTGATTCGACTTCGTCGTGACGGCGACTTCGAGTTCGCGAGTCAACGCCTCGTTGTGACAACGAGACCGTTTGGCTATCCCGCACCCGCGGCTTCATCGTGACGGCGAAGTCATTCCAGCGCTTCAGCGTCTCATTGTGACAACGAGACCGCTCCAGCGATCCTGTTCCCGCGATTTCGTCGTGACGGCGATTTCCCGTCTCCGCGTCGGCACCTCGTTGTGACAGCGAGACCCACCGACGGCCCCGTACCCTCGACCTCGTCGTGATGGCGATTTCGACCCTCCGCGTCGGCGCCTCGTTGTGACAGCGGGCTCCACCGACGGTCCCGTACCCTCGACTTCGTTGTGACGGCGGCCTCGAGCTCCGCGTCAGCGCCTCGCTGCGACGACGAGCACGTGCGACATTCCCGTACCCGCGAACTCGTCGTGACGGCGATCTCGAGCCCCACGTCGGATTTCCGTAACATAACCGACGCGATACAACGCCATCGTTACCGAGGGCCCGGTACCCGGTATATACGCGCCCCGAAACCGCCGCGATTCCGCGTCTCCGCGAGCGTGCGAACGACGAGCATTAAAACGACAATCACGTAGCGTTATTTCACCTCGTCCATCCCGAACCGACCGACTCCCTCGCCCGACCGCGGACCCTGGCACGGCGAGCTTAATCCGGCACGAGGGGATTCCGTTGCAACGGGCCAGCAACTCGCGGACTCGTTACAGTTTTATATTTAATTTATGAAAAAATGGCCATCGAAAATCGCAGCATTTCTCACATACCTGCATGTTCGCATCTCCTATATCTCCGTAAAGTAAGTACTTACTAAGGAATTATTTGAAGGAATTGTTTAAAACACAATATACACTAAAATGAGAAAACAGTACACACATAAAATTTAAATAAAATATAGGAATTTTTTAAAAGCACTTGGATAGCTCTCACTGCACACGTTACTCTTTGATAGAATGGTTCCAACTGAATTCAATCAAAACGAAGAGGTTTAACCGAGCATAAACATCTCGTCAGTCCGTAATGTAAAAAGTTCCTTCGATGGGTCCTCGTAGTATTACAGAGTCTCAGCATCACCAAAGAACAAGCGCGTGGAAAATGCATACTTTTTGCCATGGCTATATATTTTAAAAACAGCATTCTTTGTAATAAGCATTTTAAAAAGATATTTTAAATGTAAATGATTATATTTTTCGATAGTGTACATAAAATAGACGAATAGTACGCAGTACTTGATTGAAAAATAGCAACAAACTCTACAATCTGCTACGCTCCTCTTTATGGACACAATTTTGCACTCAAAACATCCATTTGTTGCAAAAACGGTATGTAGTACAAAAAGTAGAAATCTCAAGCTTTAAAATGGTTGCTTTTTCATCAAATTTGGATAAATTTTGACGAAGTTACAGCAGTTTTAATATTGAGCGAATTTTGAAATAGCTGTGGCCCCTGAAATCGGCTAAATACCCCACTGTGCAGCGTCTACAATAGAGAGCCGAACATAGAGAAGGACAGAATGAAATACGGTTCACGTGACCGAAGCGTGTCGCCGTCGTCGGCACAGTTTAAAGGCCCGCGTGATCTCACAATGTAATGCCAATTAAAAATGTTTTATTTTTCACTATTTTTTTATGAGACTTTCACTGGCTTGTTTCTGGTATTTTTCTGATTACAACAAGACCAAACACTATATAATTTGGCCCATATTTACTCTACATGTGAAGCATAATTTATAATTTATCATATATTTAACATATGCTATATATAGAATTAAATAAACAACTTAACATCTCAAAAATCTATTCTCAAAGAATTAGACTTGAATTTTGCAAATTAACGGAATTACAGCCCGTAGGAGCACAGCGCGACCTGCACACATGCCGCATAACGATACTTTTTATATGAATTTGGCCTCTTCGTACAAGAAGCATCCCTTAAAGCAGGACGACGCGCGACGGCTCATTTTGCATTTTTATTAATTCATTGTCGATTCAATTAGACGTGAGTGAAGCGGCTAGTTAAATGACAAAGAAAAGCATTCGGTTACAGATGATTAACAAAATTTCCGACATACGTGCCAGCGAAGTTATTCTTGAGAATGCTATTTTCCGTCCGTGATATTAATTTAGGATTGCATAACGCAGTTGTTCTTCGAGAACTTCGTCGACAGTCCCAATAGCGTTCGCGAGCGTCATAAATCCCAGATTTCTGCAAGTGCTCCAAAATATGTATGAGGTCTGTAAACCATCACGGTACACGCGTCGGGTCTGATGGAAATCTTACTGTATGGCAGTTTTTCTTGGGTAAGAATTTTTCGACGACAAGTGGCACCCCCGTTCTTGGAAAAAAAGTTTACGAATTGTATGCAAGAAACGACAGAAATGAAGACAAAGCAAGAAACTTTCTCTCGCAACCCTGGCATCTGGCGTGCCCTTGATGGTCGAGCGACAGGAATCGACGACTCTTGCAAGGACAAGAGTCAACTTGTATCTTGCGACCGAAACTATCACCGTCGATTGAACCACTAAATATAATTGAAACTATATCGTGTTTGGTCTTGTTTTAATCAGAAAAATGCCAGAAACAAGCCAGTGAAAGTCCCATAAAAAAATAATGAAAATTAAGAAGTTTGAACATTCGATTCATGGTGTCAATGTAGTGGTGTTCACACCGATATACCCGAGCCTACATCAATCGTCGTCGCCCTGCAGAGCGGCGCCAAGCGGCGCAGCGTCGACAGGCAGTGGAGTGGGTAGGTAGTGGACAGGAATCGCGCCCACGACCCCGGACAAGAATCAAGCATTTACTATACTGTGTAACTAGTCGGATTTTTAATTAACCATTTTTAAACAAACGCTAGGCCTTTTCTGATATATTACAGAATTTTGTCTGTTTTGTTTCAAACTTTTGATCACTAATGCTTTGTATAGGACGTTGGTTAAATTGCGTTATATTTTTGAACCTTTCGAATTTGATTTCATGACTTTTTTTCTGGTAAATACGTAAATCCTATACTCTAAAGCTCAGCATAAACTCAAATTTTTTGAAATTGTGAAATGCTGCGTTTTTCCTGACAACCACACAACTTTTGCTAGTTCGAATAAACGTGTTACTGAGCGTCGAGCTCTGAACGTCGAAGAGCCAGTGTGCAAGACCTTACTTTGCGAGCAAAAGGAGACAGGACTTTTGCTGAGATGCAGGATAATGCACAGGATTGGATGCGCGAGAGTGAGCGAGAAAGGTTCGCTGTGAAAGTGAGAGAATGGCGGATGTATGGACTGACTGTGTAACAGACCTGCCATGTTGCAGGCCTGTTACTAGTAAAACGCGTTCCGCCCGGGAAGAACGCGAACAACGCCGACCGAACGCGAAGACAGCCGAAGAGCGCGGACAAGGCAGCGCACCGCGAACCAATCACGTCGCGATTTAAGCCCGGAAAGTGGCGGCAACCGGATGCCGATTTTCCGCACATTTGGCGGGATCCGGAAACGCGACGTCACGCGTAACACCGCGCCGCACCGTTCCCCGCGCCACCAAGCGAGAAAACCATAAATACCGGTGCGAACGCGGTGCGCGCTCTCTTGCTTAGCTGGTTCCGTGACAACGCGTACGCGCGCGAAGTCATCCCGGAATCATCAACGTGAGTACCCATCCAGTCTACCACGCTTATCCTCGGAACCGCTGCGACAGCGGTTTCCGCCCCGAAACCCCGTCTTGCCCGCTCCGAGTTCGCCTCGACGGCGACCCCGGTAACCTATGTCAAACGCATCGCTTCGACAGTGAGAACGTGCGACGCCTCCGCCATCCTCAAAGATCACCTCGACGGTGACTTCGGTCCTGCCCGCAAGCGCCTCGCTTCGACAGCGAGACCACGACGCATTACCTTCCACGTGCTCACCTCGACGGCGCGGCGGCCCGTAATCTCGTACCGGGTCGTTTCGACAACGATGCCGACCAAGTACGACTCTTCCCGCTGAAATCGCTTCGACCGCGATTTCGGCTCCCGAACTCGCACCGGCCTCGCCTCGACGGCGATGCCAGGGTGTGAGCCATCCTAGCCGATCCCGTCCTTTTTCCCCGAATAACCGCCTCGGCCGCGAGAAGCTCACGACGTCGCGTAAACGTCGCCGCTACGACGTCATCTTGGTCGAGAAACCGCTTCTCCCGAGAAACCGTCGCGGTCGAGAAACCGTCACTCCCGAGAAACCGCCCCTGGCCAGAACCGTCGCGGTCGAGAAACTGCTTCTCCCGAGAAACCGTCGCGGCCGTGAAACCGTCTCTCTCGCGAAACCGTCGCGGTCGAGAACCCGTCTCGTTAGAGAACCGGCGCGGTCGCGAAACCGTCTCGGACGAGGATTTGTCTCGCCCGAGAAGCCGTCGTCCCCGCGAAAGAGCGTACCCGCGAGTGGGCGAGCAAGCGAGCGTAAAACCATAACCGTACGCGTCGTTCACTTCAACACCGTCACCGTCCGCTCCCTCGACCGTTCACGAACTCTGGTGCGACGAGCCTCATCGGGCGCGAGGGAAAACCGTTGCAACGAGCCCCGGGAAACGGACCCGTTACAACTGAAAGATTGAAATAATTGGATAGGAAGTGGACTGTATGAAACTTGAAAATGTGATGCACGAATCTACTAATAAATATCTGTATTTTTACTTATGTAAAAGTATGTCGAAACCACATGTACATAAATTGAATAAACTGGAATCACTTATCGAGGTCTGTGACGGTAACTTGAGGAGTTGCCGGCTCAGTCGGTCGTCCAGGGTTGCGGTAGCACGAATGTCATAAAACTGTTTGGGTTTACCACGGCGAGTTTATTAGCTATTGAGTATACAAGTACCGACGGCGGTGATCGGCGGTGATCTGCGGTAATCCGCGGTAATCGGCGGTAATCGGCGGTGATCGGCGGTAAGCGGCGGCGATCGGCGGTGATCGGCGGTAAGCGGCGGCGATCCGCGGTGATCGGCGGTGATCGGCGGTGACCGGCGGTGCTCGGCGGTGAGCGGCGGTGGTCGGTAGTTTATCGCGGCGCGGTGGGCATCGACCCAAGGATGTGGCGGAGGAAGCGGCTTAACGGAGACCCCGGAGTCGTTTTCACTCCTCCATGGGTCTGTGCCTGGAGGCCCCTTAGCGCCCGGTGAGCTGACTACCGTCCACTACACCGGACAGGGCAAGGAGGTTGCCTTCACTCGCAGGTTACGGCGGGAGCAGGCTGACACGCCGGGAGTCGCTAAACACGGCTCGTCGGACCGACCTGTTGGAGATAAGGTAGAGCAGAGAGAGAGGTGAAATAGTCTCGAGATCGGAGCTTGGTGAGCGTGTATATTTTGCTGGCTCGGTAGGCTCGGAGATCGGACTGCCTTTTGGTGCGTCGGTCGGTCGTTATATCCCCGCGGCCGGATATTTCTGCCAGCGGGAATCGGTGATCGCGGCGTTGGCCACCTAGCGGTCGATCGTCGCAAGCGGGCCGTGCGCGCCTTCCACCGCGGGAATCGGTGGTTCGTCGCGCTGGCCACCTGGCGGCCGATCCTCGAGGGTGTGCCGCGCACACTTTCTCCTGCGGGTATCGTAGCCACCTGGTGGCTGATTCACGACCCAGGGTAGCTCGTGCCTCGAGGAGAACGTACTCGTTACAGGTCTTTAAACTTAGAGCAGCTGATTTCACGTGCTAGACAGACTGAAAAAGAGCGAAACGGCCGTTCTCTCTCTCTTTTATTATCTCGATCCTTCTGGAAGTTCGTCACGCGACGACGATTCCGGTCGAGTAATCAGGAGCCTTCCAGAAGGATCGAGAAGAGATCTGACCAATCAGAAACGCGATCGCTAGCCCGTGTGAGCCTCTACGGCAGACGCTCTTGTCGTGTTTCTCGCGGGATCGCGTGAGGCGTTGGTGGGAGAGTGCTGTCTTGAGACAAGCATGGCGCTCGCACGCGCCAATCTCAAACAGCGACTGAAAAAACGGCAAAGAATGTAAGCAGATGGAGAACCACACACGAATGAAAGTTTAAACTTTTAGATTTTTCAATATAGCTTCATAAACTTATTACGAGTGAATTGAGGTACTTTTCCTAATGAAAATGAGTTCACACTCGAGTGTAATCGAACAATTTTTATTGATACGTAATATTACGATAAAAATTATAAGCTTATTGAAGATAGTCCAAATGATGTCGTGTTTAGACTCATTTTCATCGGGATAATCTCTACAACTTATTCGTATTAAAAATATTATGTGTAGTAAAAATATAATATGCCCGAGTCGACGGCTGGCGAGCACGAGCTCTCTTCAGCTCGTGACTATAGAAATTTATATATAAATAAAATGTATTAATTATTTATATATATTTAATTAATACATAATTTTTTAAGACTACTTTAATTACTTTAAAACCGCACCGATTGCGCACGACTGCGGTGCGTGTAGCGTGTGTGCGTTGGTGTGAATGTAGTGCGTATGAGTTGGTATGCATGAAGCGCTTGGGTCTGCATGCGCTTGTTCTGTATGCGCTTGTTCTGTTCTCGTCTGTCTGTGCACGCGTCTGGTCTGTCTTGTCTTGTCGGTATCGTCCGTTATCTAGTTAATCCAAAGATTATAGTTTAGTATTATTGCATAGTGTTAGTGTTGATTTATCTTCTGTCCTGTTTTTATATATATATATTTATACATACATATTTTTCTTTATTAAACTTGAATATAAAAACACGTGGCTGTTTCCAACCTCAATCGTCCGAGTCCCAACAATAATTAATTTTATTATATCTGTAATATAATTATTTATTAATATATAAGTAATTTATATATATATTTTTTTTCTTTTCTAGCATTATATGTTCTCCTGAGCATGTACGCACATACAATATTCAATGTAGGTATTGATACCGTTGATGTTGATTTCTATGACATATCCAAACATTCTATTTTATATTACATTTTAAAACTGAATTTATATTTTAAAAATTTTGCTTCTACGCTAATTCACTTTTTGCTGTCACCATCTTCGATTTTGTTCTAATTGAAATATGTTGTAGTCCGTGTGAAATTAGCGGGGGTTTAAAGTCATGATTTTGCCGATTTTGAATTTTTTTAATACGCTGATTGTTTACAAGCTCGCTTTGCAACAACATTACCTATTACAGGCACTAGAATCTTTCATAGCTTTACCCCATTATCAAATAAAGAACTGCTATGAAAGACTTGCTCGTGCGATAATGATGGCTCTGTTTTCAGTGTAATGAAATAGTTTTCAATGATCCTACCAATACATACTTCTGACCCTTCCTTATCCCCTCCTGATGGAAGAAAACCGCCACCTTCTCGTGGTTTCCATTGAGCAACGACACCTTTCGTGTAAGACATATACAACTCGTATAGAAGCTACATATTGTCACGCCGCGCCGTCTAAAATTTTGCCGTCGCCAGGAGGGCGAAAATTCTAGCGGCACCGGGTATTTACAAGCCAGGAGGACGGGACGCGTTCAGCTGCACGAAACGCGGTCCACCCGGGACAAAAGTTGTTCGCAGGAACGTCACTTCTCGAAATCTGTGCCTAGATATTCGAGCGCCAGGCACGGACGGTGCCACGCTAAGCTGTTACAGACACCAGCGTTTCGAGAAGCGTTCGGACGCGCCTGCGACAACCGATATTAGATCGCGATTTTCCGCGAACGGGCGCAGGGTACTACGCGGGGCGAACACGAGGCGTTCCCCGCGGCGGAAAGGTTTCTCACGTAATAAGAACTCTCGGAATTTCGGCTAACAACTCTTTATTCGTGCACGTTAACATCTGCACTACCGGCAGCGACCGGCAGCGTTTTTAGGTTAGCCGGCGCGTGACAGGAGATCGGTACACGCGCGATTCGGACCCTTCTGGGTCCGGCAGCAACGCGATGATGGCGTTGGCGTACGCGATGCTCGCGTTCTACGCCCGAACTGAGATGGAAAACGCGTAACAATTAGTTTCTCGTCGGCGGAACAAGTCGCGAAAATACGGCGAGAGCACGGGGCGGCGTTGCACCGTGGAACGAGCCTAGGTTTGCGTGAAAACAACAACGACGCGCGGATCCTCGCAAAATAAGAAAATGGGGCTCTGCCCCCGCAAAATAATATTCCCCGCGCGTTCGTTGCCCTACGGTTTCGCGAAAACCGGCAGCCTCAAAACCGCTTCGGGGTTTCGGCGACACGATCGCGAACACGCTTACCGAGCCGACGCGAGAAAATCACTTTAGGTAATCTGCCGAAAGCTTACCTAGGGTAACGATTGAAGGCTCGTCCCTCTCACCGGCAGCGGTTCGCACTAATTTAATAGAACTTGTAACGCTAAGCTATTCTCTCTACTGGAGCCAACGAAGAAGTGATTTCTCGTTACGCTGACTCGGGAACGCGGAAGCGGAGAATCCCACCTGTCCGCGCTCTTCCCTCGCGGACGATTCGACCTATCGCGAATAGATTTTCGGCCGGGGCCTCGCCCCGCGCGACGGTCCCTGGCGAACGGCGATTCATCGGCTCTCCGGCAGCGCTATACGGTGGTTAGTCACTTCTTCCTGCGGCGATCGGCGCGAGCCTATCCGGAAGCCGGCTCGGTTTTCCTCCGGACGAGGCGACGGCGAGACAGCAAAGGTTCCTGTTACGGCCCCGCGTGCCTTCATCGGCGCCTCCAGGTTGTCCGTCCTGGGCCGTGTCGATCCCTGCATTTTTGGGGTGCCGCAGTGTTCGCCGGAGCCGATCCCGTTACTCTCCTCCGCGGGGGAAAAAGCCCTTCAGGTCGCCGCCGGGACCTGGCTATTAGCGCGACGCTCAAAAATATGAGTGCTCGCCTATTGGTCTCGCTTGTGCCCAGGGCGTGCGCTCGCCACGGCCCATCTCGCATTTTCCGTTGCCAGAGGGTGACCCGGTCTTCCGATACTCGGTACCGGAGGCGTAGGCAGAACTGCCTCGCCACAATATCTATAAATGAAGTTATGATTAGAAAGGTGTCGTTGGCCAAGAGTGGTTACTAATATTGTTCTCGAGGTACCAATAGAGACCAGCGGAATAGAAAACTGAACATAATAGCGGTGCGCTCGATTCGCCTTTACCTGAAACGCGGGTACACCGCGTCCTTTTCCAGCATATTGTGACGATTACAGAAAAACGCCATTTTGTAAAAGGTGTTATTTTGAAGAGGAAACTTCAAGGAATATATCCATATTTTTTTCAAACTTTACATTACTGGCCAAAATTGAAAAAACAAAAAAAGAATTTCTTTAAATTTTTTGACATTATAAAGTTAATTATCGAGGATGACAAAATTATTTTACAATAGCCCAATCCTTTCGGAATAAAACAAAAAAAAATTTTGGTCAATTGGACAAACAGTTCCTGATATAAAAATTCGTAAGTGAGGCCTACTTTCGCCAAAATGGGCAAAAATCGCAAACTTTGAAGGCCTGCCATTTCTAAAAAAATTCGAAATCGGCAAAATGTTACTTAAACCCCGCCTTAATTTCACATGGACTACAACATATTTCAATTAGAACAAAATCCAAGATGATGACCGCAAAACGTGATCGATTCGGCATGGAATGACCCTCGAACGCTTTCGATGCGAGCATCGACGGTGTTTGTGCGAATATAATGCGGCAACATTGAACTTTTAAAGCTGGCAATGCTGTAACTTCTAGATTGCACACACACACACTTAAGTAGTAACGTCAATTGAGTTCCTTCTTCTCTCATAATAGAACACGCCGATGGCTCCATCTCGTATTCATCAGGCAGCTACACATTTCCGACCAGATGTCTCGTCGGAAATACCATTTCTACAACGCAGCAATTACCGGCAGTTACCGACCTGCTGTGTCTGCCAAAGTCACGTGGTTACCCTAGCCCCAGTGATGCCGGAATCGTGGAACCGAGGAACTTTCCCCTCCGGCGGCTCGGCCGGCTGGGCCCCCCACTCCGACGCACCATCGTCGCCTTACGTTGCTCCTACTGCGCACGCGCTACACGCACGTGCGTCTACTCTGCCCGTGTGAGTGCCTTTCCGATTGCACACGCGCTACACACCCAAGAGTACCTCTACTCTGTACGTGTGAGCTGCCTATCCGACTCGACGCGTTCTTCCGAAATTCACGTTTTACCGAAGTTTCGGACGCATGAGTCGCGCAATCTGGAGGAAGCGCATTCGCGGTACGGCGCTGCGCGGCACACGTTTTGCTATAACTTTTGATCTAAAAAAGATATCGAAGCGAAATTTCGACAAAAAATTTTGTGTAAAATTCGGATTAGATGGTGTATGCTGAAATATGTTTTGTATTTTCTAAATAACTTGTTTTTGTCGAATTTCAATAGTATAACCGCATGGAATGGCCAAAGGTGTTCCCAAACTATATTTATTTTTAGTCATACCATGCTCAACGAAAAATTATGAAAAAATTCATGAATATTCTACCTGATAGCATGCACGACTAAGAATTTTTCACAAAATTTTTGGTAGGAAACTCGATTTGTTAAAAATTCCGGGAGCATAAAATTAAAAATTTTATATTGAAGTTTTCAGAGTACGGCGTCTATACTATTGTGTTAGTTGTGTCCCATGGTAATTATTAATTTATATTTTTTTCAGATTTTTCAGATTATGCAAAAATACGTCAATGAATTGGAAATCTCTAAAAATTCACAGAAAATGCTTATTTCGTATTGAAGTTTGGCAGATACCAATTATATAAAAATTCACTAACGAGATATTATTGAAACCATGGTTCCCAATTTTTTCTGAATTTTTTTATAAATTGTATCGTGGTTAAAAAAATAATAAATCCATTTTCTCGATATGTCTTTATTTTTTTATAGGTGATAATGAACACTTTTATGACAAGGAAATATAATGTACAAAAGCGCAATATAATACATTGTGACGAGGCAGTTCTGCCTACGCCTCCGGTACCGAGTATCGGAAGACCGGGTCACCCTCTGGCAGTATTAATGCGATATGGGCCGTGGCGAGCGCTCGGCCTGGGCACAAGCGAGATCCATGGGCGAGTGCTCATACTTTTGAGCGTAGCGCCAATTTGCGCGACGCAATTTCGCAGGACCGTAGTCAGGTCCCGGTGGGGACCTGAAAGGCTTTTTCCCCCCGAAGAAGAGGAACGAGGTTGGCTCCGGCGAAAACTCCGGCACCGGAAATCGAGTGATCAACGCGGCCCAGGATGGACAACCTGGAGGCGCTGATGAGGGCATGCGGTGCCGAAATCGAAATCTCCGCTGTCTCGCCGTCGCCTCGTCCGGAGGAAAACCTGGCCAGTTTCCGGATAGGCTCGCGTCGATCGCTGCAAGATGAAGCGACCAATCATCGTACGCCGCTGCCGGAGAGCCGATGAATCGCCGATCGCCAGGGACCGCCGCACAGTGGTTGAAACGAGCCCGCTAGCTGGACAAAACCCCAAAAATGGAAATGCTCGCAGAAAATTTTCAGCTACGGTAAATGAGAGGTAGGTACCAGACAAGAAGAACCCCAGAAACTTTTACCCTTGTTTGTTACACTATAATAAAATATGCCCCCACCCGCAACGCATTTCTTACTTCGTATTTCTTCATTATCGTTCGACACCTCACTATTCATTAGTATTTCTCTTTGTGAGCATTGGCTAGTGGAAATATTTGTGCAATTTTACATTCTGTGATGGATACTAGCACGACCCGTAAGTACAAAACTCAAATAAAACTCGAATACATTATTTATTTGCTTAAAAATGAAAATACTTTGACAGCCCCGCAAAAAAAAGTTTTAAAAGGTTTCACTTTGGAACTCGTTGGACCTTCTTCATACAAGTCTAGAGTGTCCACAAAATCAATTTTATTTACGCCGGCTGACGCATTTCAAATTAAAACATTTTTTAGTAATCCGATGTCGATATATTACGAATCATTTCTGTGATTCTCTTCTACGTAAACCACAAACGACAAAAGATATCAAAACATGGTTGAAGTAAAAGTTATATTGCATTTTTGTTTTTGTGAAAGTGGACGACCAAAGAAAGCGTTTTCTGAGGCAAGTCAGAAGACCAAACGCAGGAAAATAAAAAGTCTGTTGACACAGTACAGTGCAAAAGAGCTTGAATACGCAGCACGAATTGCATAATGCGATTATGCATAATATGCAAAATCGCGCGTGTGCCAGCTGCAGCGGAATTTTGGGGCAGCGCGAAATAACAATAACCACGGGCGTAAAGGATAATTTAGAAAAAAAGATAAGCTTGCAATTGCATTTATATTTTACTATGTGCTTTGTAGTCACCACTTTAACAATATGTTTGTTTTTTCTGTAATTACAGAAAACAAAAAGAACCATTAGTTGCGGGATTCAATTCGGAGCCTAAAGACTCGTAGCCGGACACCTATATTCATATTATTTATACATTGAAATATAACGTAAATTATATGTAATATATTGCGCTTTTAAATTTGTACATTATATTTCCTTGTCATAAAAGTGTTCATTATCACCTACAAAAAAATAAAGACATATCGAGTAAATGGATTTTTAATTTTTTTAACCTCGATACAATTTATAAAAAAATTCTGAAAAAATTGGGAACAATGGTTTCAATAATATCTCGTTAGTGAATTTTTATATAATTGGTATCTGCCAAACTTAAATACGAAATAAGCATTTTCTGCGAATTTTTAGAGATTTCCAATTCTTATATAACTTTATTTTGTTCCCCTTGGGAATACAAATCCAAACACACCTCCTCTTTTCAACTTGCCGCTCTTACAACTTTACCTTAAATCTATGTTAACAACTAACTTAATCCAAAACTTAACCTATGCTTAACCTATGACTATCTTAATAGCGAGAGAGAGAGAAAATATATACACTTACATATATACATATATACACACATACGCGGTCCTATAACCTATGACGTTAATACAGTCAAATATGTGCGCATAGATACACACATACATACACACATACATCCCCTGACCCCCCTATTCCCACTTTACCCAATCCCCTCTTCCCCAGGACCCCCTCTTCCGGTTGTTCTTCACTCCCTTCCCTCTTGACCTTTCATTCCATTATTCCCACCTCTAGCACTCATTTTCTCCCTCCATTCTTCCACCATCCTCAGCCAATCCTCCCCTTCCCCCTCTTCTCCTAATACCTTCCACACATCTCCTGCCACCCCCTTTCGTCTTCCCCTTTCATACAAACCTCCCACACGTGTTCCCACGTTTCCATCTCCCAACCACACACTCTGCACATTCTCTCTTCCTCCCCTACCCAGTATTTCCCCCTCTCATCCCATTTCCCAGTCTGAATCTCGCTACCCTCTGCCATCTACTCTCTCCCCACCCTTTCCCTAAATATCTTGGCAGCCCCTCTCCTTTCACCAATTCGTACCATCTATTATATCTTGCCCCCCTTATCCTGTCCCATCTCTCCTTCCTCTGACTTTCCTTCTCCCATTTCACAATCTCCTCACTCACTTACCCTCTCCTCTCCTCCATCATTTCTTCCGCTTCCTCCGCTGTCCATCCCCTCTTCTCCCAAAAATCCCTTCTTTCCTTCTCCCACCCATCCACATTCCCCCCCCCCCCCCCCTTGCCCTCTCTCAACTTCTTTTCAAACCCCCAAGCCCTCAGTCCCGCTCTCCCCCTCAGCAGCTCCCTGTGTACCTCCTCTCTGACCATGTACCCCGGCGTACACCTCTCCACCCCCAGCACCCACCTCAGATATCTTTCCTGCATCCTTTCGAACTCTTCCCTCTCCTTCCAACCCCAAATTTCCAACCCATAGCTCACTACCGTCCAAACCAACCTATCAAACAGCCAAATCCTCCTTCCCCAGTCATCCCCAAATCTTCTTTTCCCGATCCCCCACACCTGTCCCATTACCGCCGCTCCCTTCCTCATCCTGTCCTCCACCTGTCTCTTCAGTCCCCCGTCCCTCGTTACTATATACCCTAAATACCTATACTCTTTCACCTCCTCTAGCACTTTTCCCTTCCACCTTCACGTCACCCTTTTCCACCTCCCCCCACCTCTTCTGCACCTCATCACCTTCGATTTCTCCACGTTCAAACACAGTCTTCTCTCCTCCAGATACCTTTCAAGCACTCCTATCATCCCCCTCATCCCCTCTTCATCCTCCGCCATCAGGGCCACATCGTCCGCGTAGGCTAAGGCCACTATTTTCTTTCCCCCCACCCTGATCCCTCCCCGCCCACTCTTCTCCAGCACTTCATTTAAATCCGCCATCAACAGCGTGAAAAGCAGCGGACTTAGCGGACACCCCTGTCTCACCCCACTTGCCGTCCAAAAACTTTCCCCCTCCTCTTCCCCAACTCTCACCTTATTTCTCGTCTCTCCTAACAACTCTCTGCACCTCTCTACCAGCCCTTCCCTTACCCCCCTCTTCCTCATTGCCTTAACCAACACCTCTCTGTAAACCGAATCAAACGCCGCCTTAAGATCTACGAAGAACACGATCATCCTCCTGTTCTTTCCCCTCAGCTGCCTATTTATTAAATAGTTTAAGACATATATATTGTCCATGCATCCCACCCCTTTCCTAAAGCCCGTCTGGCTCGCTGGCAGCAACCCCTTTTGCTCCACTTCCTCTCTTACCCTCTCCGCCAAAATCGCCGCGTACACTTTGTACGCCGTCTGCAGTAAAGTCACCCCCTATAATTTTCCACTTACCTGCTGACCCCTTTTTTTGTTATTGGTATCACTACCCCCTCCGTCCAATCCTCCACCCACCCCTCCCCTCTCCATACCCTATTACATACCCTTCCCAACCATACCCTCTCCACCTCGCTCCCTCCATACTTCCACACCTCGTTCTTGATCTCGTCCCCCCCCCCCGCTGTCTTCTTCTCCTTCAACCCCTTTACCACCTTTAACACCTCCCACATCTCAATCTCTTTCTCCCCATCCTCCCTCCTTCCACCCTCCACTCCCCTCCTAACCCTCGAATCCACTCCACCCAATAACCCTCTGAAATGTTCATCCCAATCTTCCATTCTTATTCTTTCATCTACTCTGACTCTCCTTCTCCTTTTCCTGTTCACCACCTTCCATACCTGCGTCTCAGTTTTCACCCCCTCTAGTTCCCTTTCCCATACTTCCCTCTTTTTCTTCTTCTTCTCTTCACATAGAACCTTATATGCCCTCTTCTTTGCCCTGTATTCCCCTCCCTCCCCTCCCCCCTTCTCCATTTCCTCATTTCTTCTCTCACTGTCCTCTTTTCTTCTCTGCACTCCTCGTCCCACCATCCTCTCCTCCTCCTTTCTACATCTTTCCCCCTCCCCCCTAACGCCTCCCTTATCCTGTCCTTCAGCCCTTTCCAGTCCTCTTCCACTCCCACTTCCCCGCTTTTCCTCCTTCCAAACTTCTCTCTAAATTCCTTTACCCCTTCCTCTGACCACTTACCTTCCCCCATACCCTTACTTCTGCTTTCCTTTCTTCTTGTTCCGCACCCTGCCCCCTTTAGCCATACCCATAGTGGCGCGTGGTCCGAGTCTATTCTTTCCCCTACTTCTATTTTTTCTACCCCCTCTCTTGTTTCCTTATTTCCTAATATATAGTCTATCACCGAGATCCCTCTTCCCCCCGCGTATGTCCTTCCTCATCCCCCTTCACATTTCCATTCAAAATACTCCAGCCCCTCTCTCCCAAGAACCTACACAACCTCCTCCCTTCCCCATTAACTTTCCCATCTTTTTAAATTCCTGCTCCCCCTTCCCCCTCCCTCCTCCTCCTCCTCCACCACTACTCCCCCTTCTCTTCCTGTTCTTGCGTTGAAGTCCCCCCCTATTATCAACTTTGTTCCTTCCTCCCTCCCCTCTATCCAATCCCCCAGCTCTTCAAATTTCTTATCCCAATCCCTATTTACGTATACTCCTACCACCCTCCACCAACCTTCCCCTAACTTCATCCTCATCGTAATTATCCCCTCCTTCCCTCCTGTTCCTCTACTTTCTGCCACCGTCTCTATCTCTCTCCTCACTCCCATGACCATTCCCCCTATCGCCCTGCCTTTCTTACCCTCCCTCCTTGCCCACTGTGTCTCCCATAGGTACCCCCCCCCCCCCCGGCAGTTTCTCTCTAATCCTGCTCCATCCCTTCTCTTCCACCCAAGTCTCCATTAGACCTATCACATCCCACTCTTCCAGGCCTCTCCAAAACTCCTCATCCTTGTTCCCCAAACCTGCGACGTTCCAGAACATTAACTTGTGACCTGACTTCTTCCCCTTTCCCCCCCTCTCTCCAGCTCCTCTCCCTTTCTCCTTTCCTCGTTTCCCTGCACCCTCCACCAGTCTTCCTCTATCTCGTCCCATCTCTTCATCCTTGCATTCACCCACATCTTCATGTACCCTACCTGTACATTCTTCCCTTCCCCTCTCTCTTTCTCCGCCTCTCTTTCAATTTTCCATCTAGTCCTCCTTTCCTCCTCCGTCAGGTCATCATCCAATCTTTCCCTCCTTCCTGTTAGATTTCTTCTCCTTTCCATCACTTTCCTTTTCTCTTCTCTATCTCTCATTTTCACCAGAACCATCCTCCTCCCGTCCGTTCCAACTTTCCCTATCTTTCCAATCTCTTTTATTCCCTCCTCCTTCACCCCCAAGGACTCCCATATCTTCCTTACCTCCCCTCACAAGTCCTTTCCCTCTACCTGAATCCTTCTTATAATAATGTTGTTCCTTTTCTCCTCTCTTTCTCTCCTATCCTGCGTGACCTCTAATCTCCTTAACCTCCTCCTGTTTTCCTCCATTCGGTCTCCCCCGCCCCTCCATTCCTGGCTTCTTTCCCTACCTCCGTCTTCTCCCTCGTCACCTCTTCTATCTTCCCCTCTACTCTGCTTACCCTCCCTTCTATTTTCTCCAGCCAACTCTCTAGCTTTTCCCTTTTTATCTCTTCCTCCCTCCTCTCTTCCCTCCACTTCTCCCTCCACTTCTCCCTTCTCCCTCCACTCCTCTCTCCACCTTCTCCCTCCACTCCTCTCTCCACCTTCTCCCTCCACTCCTCTCTCCACCTTCTCCCTTCCTCCTCATCTCATCCCTCATCTTCTGTATCTCTCCTATTAGCCCTTTGAGCATTTCCTCCATTCTCATACTGACTCCTCCCTCCTCCTTCCTATCCTCTTTTAGCGCTTGCCATATATATAGCGTTATAATATAGCGCTTGTCTCCTCCCCCCCCCCTTCCTCTAGCTCCTCTATTCCTCTTTTCTTTCCCAAACTCTCCACATTCTCCGCACTGAACCAGCGCTCAATTCTTTCCTCCCTTCCCAGCTTCCCCACTCTACCCTTCACTGCTTTCCCAAGTTCCCTCCCAACCCCCTTGACATCCTCCCCGCTCTCCACAGCTCTCGCCTTTTCTTCTCTCCTACTACCCCTCTTGCTCCTTCCAAATTTTCCCGCCTGTCCACCTGTCACTGACCCCCACTAGGCCGCGCCACCTGCTGCTCCTACTCACTCTGTCGCGCCACCTGCTGCTCCTTCTCACTCTTCCCGCCTAAAACACACCTCTCCACGCCGCCCTAACCTGTTTCCTCCGCTCACCTCACCCTTCTCTTTTTCGCCACTCCCTCCCTTTCGACCTATTCCCTTCACCTTCAGCCTACACCTACCCCTCACACAGCCTGTATCCACCACTCACTCTCCTCTCACACATTGTACTCTCTGCTTTCTCACACTGAAACGCTCACAGCTCTCTACACCCTTCTGCCTCACCGCGAACCGGAAAAGGAAGTCCGAGATTTCCAATTCATTGACGTATTTTTGCATAATCTGAAAAATCTGAAAAAAAATGTAAATTAATAATTACCGTGGGACACAACTAACACAATAGTATAGACGCCGTACTCTGAAAACTTCAATATAAAATTGGTAATTTTATGCTCCCGGAATTTTTAACAAATCGAGTTTCCTACCAAAAATTTTGAAAAAATTCTCAGTCGTGCATGCTATCAGGTAGAATATTCATGAATTTTTTCATAATTTTTCGTTGAGCATGGTATGACTAAAAATAAATATAGTTTGGGATCACCTTTGGCCATTCCATGCGGTTATACTATTTAAATTCGACAAAAACAAGTTATTTAGAAAATACAAAACATATTTCAGCATACACCATCTAATCCGAATTTTACACAAAATTTTTTGTCGAAATTTCGCTTCGATGTCTTTTTTAGATCAAACGTTATAGCAAAACGTGTGCCGCGCAGCGCCGTACCGCGAATGCGCACCCTCCAAATTGCGCGACTCATGTGTCCGAAACTTCGGTCAAACGTGAATTTCGGAAGAACGCGTCGAGTCGGATAGGCAGCTCACACGTACAGAGTAGAGGTACTCTTGGGTGTGTAGCGCGCATGCAATCGGAAAAGCACTCACATGGGCAGAGTAGACGCACGTGCGTGTAGCGCGTGCGCAGTAGAAGCAACGTAAGGCGACAATGGTGCGTCGGAGTGGGGGGCCCAGCCGGCCGAGCCGCCGGAGGGGAAAGTTCCTCGGTTCCACGATTCTGACATCACTGCCTAGCAGTGTCGCCAGTTGAGTCCGAATCCGGACTCATTTGCTCCCCTATTTTTCCCCTTTCACTATCCCATTCCAGCACCACGTCCCACTCAATCCCCGTCGCGCACGCGCAACGTGTCACATATTACGACTCTGGCCATCAGAGGGGGGGTACCTGTATTCCCCTCGATTTTCTCGACCTGGCGACACTGCTGCCTAGCCCCTTAAACTTCGTTTGTTTCGAGGCACGCACACGATCACGTTCTGCCTCATCGACACGGTAGGGTGGACTGAAGTAGTAGGCATTTCTCTATACGTATAATGCCACACCATCAAATTTTGCAAAAACTTTAACAGCTTGTAACGTGTCCAGTTTTTCCCGTGTTCGCGGCGTAATCCTCTCGTGCCTGGAGAGCTCGCCGTGCCAGGGTGACAGTCGGCGAGAGGACGGATAAATCGCGTGCGTCGGGAATCTAGGTGCGGGTGTGAAATAATGACACGTGTTTACGGTAAGAGTTCCGTGTTCGTCGCTCGGTCTGTCGCGGAGGTCGCGGCTCGCGGTGCTAGTTTCGCGTCGCGAAGGGTAATACGGAGGATCGCAAGGGTGCAGGAGATGATTTCCGATCGTGGTGGGTGCCACGATCTCCCCTGCCACGGGTCTGGTTTGTCGGATCCTCAACGTCGACAGCGTGCCGGCGTTGAGGCCTCCCGTGGCGGTTCTACGTTTAACGTGGTGGAGGACGAACCTCGCACGTCAAACGACTCCAACGCGGTCGGAGTTCGGCGGACAGCGCGTCTTGCCGTGTGCCAGTGTGAAACACCGGGCTTCAGTGGCACGCTGTGCTCACTGATAAAGTGAGGAAGTGATTCGGAGTATTCTGTGCAACAGTAAGACTCGTCATCACGGCGGGCTAGGTATTTAGCGGAGAAGTTACTTACGAGTCAGGAAATAGCGGGAGCTGGAACGTGACTGGTGGGAATCCAGTCGAGGAATATGAGAGCTATGCCGAATCTGTCGCGCCTTATATAGTTCTCGGTTGGTGGTGAGGGGTAGTGGTGCGGTGAGGTAAGTGTGTGACGTATGTTTTCCGGTTCCCGCCAATTCCGCGGAAAATACGCATCCGGTTCGCGCCAAAAGTGTTCGTAGACGAGGGGTCGCGGGGCGGTGTATCGAACCGCGCTGTATCGGCGACGCGGCTCGGTCCTATTCGGTTACGTTCGGCGCAGGGGGAGAAAACTCTTATATATGACCTTGGACTGCTTAGTACACTCTCGAGGGAATTAGACTAGATGGCACCACGATCACAGTACATCACGTGATTAACCGTGATTGGACATGACTGATTTTTCAATCCCTGGCGCTAACATTTGACTACTACAGACTACTACCGCCAAAATCAACTTTCGATTGTCAATTGTCAATGTGATTGTTCGCAATTCTTGGCAATTTTTGGACTGCGAAAACGATTTTTATTATAATAAAGGATTTTTTATAATTTATTGTATTTTAAATTTCATTAATAAGCTTGACAAAAAGAAGTTTGCTCAGTGTTTAATCAATTTTACAAATAATTTTGCAAAATTGTACGACACTCAGGAAATTTATTTTCGAGCTTATTTTTCGAATTTTGTGCATAAATTATAAAATTTTTTTAAGTTTGTTTTTAGGATAGTGGACAGTGAGGTGCAAAGGAGTGTAGCAGCAAGAAGAAAAAGTGAAACATAAAAACATAATATTAAAATATATAAACAATTAGTGTGAAAATTTGGACAAAAGAACAAAATGGTGAGAGCTTGTTGTGTTCCACAGTGTTCGTCGGGTGTGAATGTCTCAGCGTACTACTTTCCCAAAGACATCAAACAATCAGAGTCTTGGGCTAGTGAAATTCAGTGTCCTGTCATACTTAAACTGACAGGCACTGAGAGACGCAAGTACAGAGTGTGTTACAAGCACTTTGCAGAAACCTCCTTCCTATGCTTTGCTCAGCGAAGAAAATTAAAAAATGATGCAGTTCCAACTTTGCATTTGCCAGTCCAAAGTGAGAAGACGGAATATGCATATGAAGATATAGAAGCAGCAGAATGTCCAGCGTCTGCTACATCGCTGGGAAATGAATACAGTAATCATGAAGAACTGATTACGCCAATGAGCAATATGGTTTACGTAGATACAGCGTGGGATATTGATGGAAACAATGAAGCTGGTCCAAGTACATCATCAGGACAGTGTTCAACCCCACAGAAGAGCCAAAATGTACTGCTGCAGGGCAACATGAAAAAGTGCCAATTGACGCCAAATGCAGCCAGATTATACAACGTTGCGAAGAAATTAATGAAACGCAACCGTTATGCACACAGGAAGAGAGAAGACTTAAAGGCCCGACTGAAACGAGCAACAGCTTTATCGGAATCTAATCTGATACATAGATTTGAAAATCTATCCACCACACAGAAGATGTTCATCGAGATGCAGTTACGTACATCCAGATCCATGCCACAGGTAAGTAAAATTTTAGATATAGTTAATAACATATCATTTAGTTATCCAGCACTTACAGCCAACAAAATTTGCCAACAAAATGATAAATACTGTTATTGTTCACATGGGTCAACATGATGTGATGCAGACAGTAAGAAAGGTAATGTTTACAATTGCAATATCTTTTTGCACGCTGTTCCACATGCATGAAGTTGCACGAAGTGCCTGAGAAACTAATGAATGACCCTATAACTAACTGGTTTTGTGTTTGGATATGTAATATATGCTGTATTTTCATTGTGTTATTTTATTGTAACTTATTTATAACTTTATGAAATATGTTTTCAGGGAAGGCGCTACACGACAGATGAGAAGATTATGGCCTTAGCACTTCTGAAGCAGTCAGCGAAATCGTACAAGCTACTGAGAAAACTGTGTAATTTACCCAGCGAAACTACACTGAAGAAGATGCTAAGGAAAATTCCAGTCGAGACTGGAATATCACAAGTTGTGATGGAGCATCTCCACCGTCAAGCGGATACCATGAGTGCTCAAGACAAATTATGTACATTAATATGGGATGAAATGTCTTTGAAGCCTCATGTGGACTACAACGTTAACAGTGGCAAGATTATAGGGTTCGAAGACTGGGGCACAAGAAGAACATCAAGATTTGCTGATCATGCCCTTGTCTTCATGTTAAGAGGACTCTACAGTGGGTGGAAAATGCCCATTTCATACAATTATTGCGATGGACAAACAAAAACACCGCAATTAATACAGTGCATCAAGAACATAGTGAGAGCACTGAAGAAAACTGGGCTACAAGTTGTTGCCACTGTATGCGACCAAGGATCTTCAAATGTTGCTGCCATCAAGACATTACAGGCAGACACACGGGCGAAAAATTTGAAACAGGGAGAAGAGCACCGTATGTATACATTTTATTAACTTTTTTGTATAATTTGAAAAATATAATATTGAGACTCAATGCAATCATTTTCTACTTATAGGTGACATCATTGAAATAGATGGTACTAAATTGATACCATTCTATGATCCGCCGCACTTAATTAAAGGAGTCCGGAATAACCTACTAAATAAGGATCTAGAAATAAATGTGACGCCAGGAAGAAAAGAATGCGAAAGGCAATTCGCATCATGGAGGTCAATTCAGCAGGCGTATCATATGGACATCGCTGGCTACGTGGTACGCCCCATGATGAAGAAGCTGACAAATGAACATGTCGTACCTCAGAAAATAAAGAAAATGAAAGTGAAGTACGCATCACAAGTGTTCAGCGAAACAGTGGCGTCACATATAGGATTCCTTAGCCGCCACCAATGTAAGTAAAAGTTATATTTCACTATATGAATAATATGGACGTTCTGTTATGCTTGAATAACTAATAAAATATTCATTATTATAGGCGTTGTAGAAACAGACCATGGCTCATTGAAGATTCAAAAGGAGGAAGGCCTCACGACAGCGGAAGTGCTTAACTTCTTCAACAAGCTGTTCGACTCCGTCAATGGATACAACGCAACCTCAGAAGCTCCACTGAGGACAGTCGTATCAGAAGCCAGTGGACATCAAGAATTTTGGTCCGACGCAATCAGGAGTTTGCAATGTATGCGGTATGTTCATCCAATTACAAAAGTGCCAG
Organism: Lasioglossum lativentre; assembly: GCA_916610255.1. Classification (NCBI taxonomy): domain Eukaryota; kingdom Metazoa; phylum Arthropoda; class Insecta; order Hymenoptera; family Halictidae; genus Lasioglossum; species Lasioglossum lativentre. The sequence continues at coordinate 26,398,515 of OU744359.1, read as the reverse complement.
TGTCTGGAGCACTATGCCTCAAGAATTGGATGAAGACTATCTCCTCATTCAAAATTTTATGGAGATTGTTGAAGACGCAGGGATTCGAAAATTTGAAGACAAGATACGTCAATCAAGATCCCTTGGAGAATTTGTTTGGATGCATGCGATCTGTTGGACATCAGAACGTAAATCCCACTCCGTACGGCTTCCAGATGACATACAAAATTATGCTCATCAATAACATTACCTCCAGCCGAAGTGTTGGCTTTAATTGCGAAGATGTGTGCAGTGGACATTTCCTGTTTACACTAAGGAAACTACTGACAGAAGAAGTAGAAGAAGAGACTGAGGTGTCCGAGGTAGTGATGGAAGAAATGAGTGCTGCGCCTCAAAATTCTGAAGATATAGCACAAGAAGAGTATGCAGAAATTAATAAAAATGCTATTTTTAAAAAAATATTATGTGTTACTCCACACAAAGAATGTGAGTTGTGCAGAGCATCATTTCGCATATTGAACGAAGATGCATCAATACAGAATGTATTTAAAAAAATTGATATTATGCTGCACAAAACCATGCCTCATGTATATTTTAGAAGTAAACTCCATGAATACATGGAGAACATGTTGCATGAGGAAATCAACTTTCCATTTATTGTATGTACGCTATTAACTGTGAATATTAACTGTGAAAGTTTCGCACTTTATTGGCAAGTGGTGCACCACAGTTAATAATATTCTATGTGGGAAGGACGTCAGAAGACGACGAGACGCAGTACTTCAGCAAGCATTGTTGAAACACAATAAGCTTGGAAAATCCGTACGAAAGAAGACTAATAACTAAGATACAGTTACTTCTGTTGAGGCTTTCGGGTGTAAGCCGTGTCCTAAAGGAAGAGATTTCCCAACGTTTCGCAAGCATTGCAGCTAGCTTCATCAGGGGGTCGGAAGACACACTGATACTGGTGTGTGCCTGATTTGTGCTCCACTTATATAGTGGAGGTTGCTCGTGTTCCGGTTCGGTGAGCACCAATCAAAGTAGACTTTTAATTGGGCGGCCGAACAATTAAAAAACTGGGAGGAGCGTGTTCCATATTGGACTTAGGTTGTAACCTGCATCCCTGTTGATGTTATTAGGGTGTTTCTTAATTTCCAATGATTCTCGGTATTTTCTGGGAAAATATCCCTTAGCTCTAGCTAGAACTTTGGCTTCATTGAAAAGTACGGTGTGTCCTGTTGTTATCTGATGTTCAGCCACCGCTGATTGAATGTAGCCTAACCTGGCGCATCGCTCGTGTTCCTTGAGTCGAGTGCTCACACTCCTCCCAGTTTCGCCGATGTAAATTTTACCGCATGAGCACGGGATTTTATATACCCCTAATGTAGATACCGACTCACGAAACCAAGAGACAAACAGACTACACCCGACAACAACAAGGATTATATAACCACCTTCCTACCGTACGTACAGGGTACAACCGACCGTATTAGCAGAATTCTCAGAAAACACAACATCAAGACAGTCTTCACCACACACACAAAAATAGGACAGATACTCACCTCCCCCAAGGATCCCCAGCCGCAACTATCTACATCAGGGGTATATAAAATCCCGTGCTCATGCGGTAAAATTTACATCGGCGAAACTGGGAGGAGTGTGAGCACTCGACTCAAGGAACACGAGCGATGCGCCAGGTTAGGCTACATTCAATCAGCGGTGGCTGAACATCAGATAACAACAGGACACACCATACTTTTCAATGAAGCCAAAGTTCTAGCTAGAGCTAAGGGATATTTTCCCAGAAAATACCGAGAATCATTGGAAATTAAGAAACACCCTAATAACATCAACAGGGATGCAGGTTACAACCTAAGTCCAATATGGAACACGCTCCTCCCAGTTTTTTAATTGTTCGGCCGCCCAATTAAAAGTCTACTTTGATTGGTGCTCACCGAACCGGAACACGAGCAACCTCCACTATATAAGTGGAGCACAAATCAGGCACACACCAGTATCAGTGTGTCTTCCGACCCCCTGATGAAGCTAGCTGCAATGCTTGCGAAACGTTGGGAAATCTCTTCCTTTAGGACACGGCTTACACCCGAAAGCCTCAACAGAAGTAACTGTATGATGCCGGGCCGTGAAAGCCTCAAATCTCTAATAACTAAGAAATACTTCAAGAAAGTCTTTTATTCTAATTATAATATATTATTGTACCATTTTAATTATTCTGTATATTTATGTACATTTGTATTATATCTGATCGATCGAAGGCACTGCGGGTCACCGGGGACGGAGGAACTGTGTGCGAGCAGATCGATTGCTAATCGATCAGTTTGTAATTAACCGAAATTCGAAAACGTGTTTTAAGGGGGGAACCTTATGTAAATGGCCTGTTTTTCAAGAATTTTTTTTAAAGAATGTAATGCATGGATTGATTTGAAATTTCAGGTATCATTTATTCATGTTATAGTATAACAAAAAATATTTTTTTAAAAGTTTAATTGTTAATAATAAGCGTGGAATAACGGCTTGAAGTTGGCTGATGATTTGAAACAAAAAAATCCAAATGGAATCGTTAGTTAATACATAAGCGCTCAGCATGATTAGTTCTTCTTTTTTTTAAATTTGCCAAATTGCAAAAATGGCGACGTTATGAAGAAAACAACGTGTTTTCTGATATAAACAATTGATAATAACTTTATTATAAATAAAAAATAAAAAAATCGGAGAACGTCATGCTGAGGCCAATTGTTTATAGAATTTATGTGCCAAGTTTCATAAAGATCGAGTAATTAGTTTAAGCGCTACGTTGTCCCGCGTGCGAAATTTTGCGTTTCGAGAAAAACGCGTTTAAAGTTTGTGTACCAGAAAAATTGTGAAAACATCGTAATTCATTTTAACTTATTTAATCTGCGATTCCGGGACCATAGAACAGATATTCCTCTTTATCTTTACATCTGCCGACGTATCTTTTATTTTTTTTAGCAGAAGCGCTCGTTTCTTCGCTCATTTCTTCACTTTTCCTTTTCTTTGTAGGAACGAAGCGTTCAAAACAACTTTTCACTTTATTTTGAAAATAACGTACAAGGACGTCTCTGATCGCTTTCAAACTTTTTTAGTGTATGCATAAGGAAATTTTCTATCGATTTATGCAAAAAAAAAAATACTAAAAAATTTTTTTTTTACATAAGGTTCCCCCCTTAATACGTGAACTCCTAACGTTTCTTCGATCCTCTCATCCTACTCCTACTTAATATTATTATGTATTATTATATTATTACTATTATATGTATTATCATATAAATGTAATTATGTATTTACATTACATTAAAATAAAAAATTATTAAATTAAACTATGTTTACAAAATATTATATCCTTGTACTTCAAATAGCAGTTTAAAGTAAGCGGTATAGTAGGTATATCTGTATGTGTATATGTCCTGCGAGCAGGTCTGTTACAAGCTTATATCTCAATAATTATTTGTTTGCGATATATGGCTCCTTTCAGACTTTTTCTCTTCTCGATGAGTAAAAGATGTTGATGTAAAAAAACCTTCAACAACAATTTTCTTTTTTATAAACAATTTTACGGCAAGTTTCCCTTGCAAATGTCTACCGATCCAGAGGTGTAAATTCACCCCTAGGACGGATGACCATTACTTTTTATACATCCTGTACATGTAAAATTATTGTTGTTATGTTCAGTAAGTTTCCAGTAAATTCTCTGTAATAGATAAGAAAGAAACGTTATAACGTTTACACAGAAGTACTTACATATAGCCTGATATGGCATAAGTCATTAATACTACAATTTTTATTGTACAAGGGAAAAACATTAATATATGTGTTTCATATTTCAGTTTTGAAAAGTATTAAATATTTAGTATTTATGTAATTAATGCATCTAAACTAATACTATATATTTAGTAAACATTTGTGTATACATATGTTTCCTTCGTCATAGATATACCATGTATGTATACGTTTGTACACGTAGTTTATCAAATAATATTGACAAGATAAGAGTTACTGATTTAAATAGTTTAATCTTCTCACGTAATCATCAGATGGTCGTGGAGGTTATGAAGGTTAGTTATCTTCATAACGGTGAGCTTACTTTTGCGTCAGTTGTACAGTGTGCAGTGTAGCAGACAGATTACTTTCGTGAAACAGTTCTTATACCACAGCAGGTTTTTGAAAATACAGTAAGTGACATGATACTGATAGTTAAAACATAGTACGTATTTTGTTTATGAGTAATGAAATACATTATGCATCATTATTTAATATCATTATTTCTATTCATATGTATGTATGAAGAATCATTTAACACTAAACCTACCACCACAGATCAAAATGACCGGTTCCAGATTTTTTATTTTACAATTATTGAAATAATAAAACTGATTTCATAAAAAATTATTGTATATATATCTTTAAATAGTAGAGCACATATTACAATAGGAGCCATACAAAGTCTAAATAAAATCAATCTGGTAATTTGTATAAGAGGGAACATGTACCAATTACTTTTAAGTCTTGGTAGGTTTAGTGTTAAGTAAGAGATACACATTGTGAAAACGTATAATTCAATAATTAAAAAAATGATATTATTTATATATTTTACTATGGAATTAAAAAAGATTGAAATTTCAATTTTATTTGTCACGTGCAAGAATAGATGTGGTTTGCCATGTGACTAAACAATGTGTATTTGATCTCATTCATCTCATCTCAACGTAAACATTGGCGATGACTAAGATCATCAGGTTACTACATATTATATATTTTCCAATTTGATCTACCCACAAATACATTATCATAATTTTTATATATTTGAAATGTTATGATATTAAAATGTTAAAAATATTAGTTATTTAATTATTTACAGACATAAATCTTTTAACCCTCTTAGGATCAAAATTAAAACTAAATAGACTGCAAATTTTATGTATTCATGACAGCATTGGGTAGGTGAAATTTCAAATAGCTGGAATATTAACAGTATTTAAGGGTGACAATTATACTCTTTCCAATCTATTAAAATCATTAGAGAAAAAAAGAATATTTTACTTAGTTCCTATTTCTCGCAATCCATACAGCAATTTTTATTTTGCATAAAGATCTGCAGTCTAATCATGACATTACGTGAGAACATATGTGTCCTAAAGTCATGAAAGGGTTGAAATAACTTAATAACAATATGTTTTTTGATAACTAGACTGCGGATCTTTATGCAGAATAAAATTATTCTGCCTCCGTTGCAACAAACAGGTATTAAACACAAATATATTTTCTTTCTTAATCATTTTAATAGGTTAAAAATAACATAACAGTACATTTAAATTCTTGTAATGTTTTTATTACTTTGTGTATAACCTATTCACTTTTGCTACAAATGCATACAATTCACAGTCTATTAATAACCTACATAAAAGGTCATAACATGACTCTTATTATCATAAAACTATATCAATATTTATGTATGCATTTTTATGCAATCTACATGTAATCTCAAAACAATATTATAGGCGTCCGCTATATAAATAAGAGTGTATAGTAAAAATAAGAACTCATCCCTTAACGCATTGTGTATTGTAATGTCCCTGCTATAATGTACAATTAAAAAATAAACTTCTTAGGTGATGAATGCGTGAAAAAGTTAGTTGTCTAATTCATAAGCTATGTAATGTACTATCTACTTTATATATCATTGTTACTTAAATTGCTAACTAAACAATTCACAACTAATGACTCTAATGAGATACAGCTTTTTGAGTTGTTCACTTTACTAATATCACAAAGCAGCTTTGTATTTATATATACTTAAATTATTTAAGAAATATAGTGTACAAAATATTATTTCTTCTATCTGTCTTCTACTTACTTGTACCTGCAAATACAATACATTTTTATAAAATTTGGTTGCTAAGGATGCAGTGTACCGTTTATACGTTACAAAATTTTTAAAAGTACTTTGAAATGTTCTTCAATTAGCCTTAACATATTATATTCTATGTGTCCATCCTTGTTCGTTGGTATCATCAGTATTACATTATTTTCTGAAATAGCAAAATTAGATAATAGTATTAAGATAGTTATATTAAATAAAGTATATTGAATAGATTTAATATTGTGAATGAACATGAATAATGTCATGAAGTTGTAATTAGAGAGGGGTTTAGTTTATTAATTATGGTCTACAGAATTTTATAATACATTGTGAAACAAACAATGTCATAGTGCCTATTAATAAAATTTTACACGACTTATTAGATTGGAAATGTATATATGTACTATATATGTATACTTCCTTACATATGAGCAGCTATAATTGAAATGCAATATCTTCAAAACTCAAAATGTGTACTTACATAATTTAAAACAAGGAAGTAGTCATTTAGACCGTCTTTGTTTTACTTTATAGAATGATTATTTTTAATATTTTTGGTATTATGATTAGGTACTAATAATACTGAGGTGATGCAAAAATAGTGAGATTATTGAAATTGTCTAATACCTGGCTATAAGGGTAGTACAGAGAAAAAACGAAAAACCATTTTGCCCCATTTTCCTCATTTAGTTATATCTAACAATTCTGGAAAAATCTGACATATTGAATGTACCGAACCATACATATTTAGTATTTAGGCATTTTTTCTGATTTTTCAGTCGTCAACATTAGTTTTGTGAAATATGAAAAACATGAAAAAATACAGATTTAATATCGAAGTTAAAAGACATCTTTTATATTAATTTAGCAATAAGATATTATCATAAGCAGACTTTTTGATGCCTATTTTCTCCTGCGAAAAATTAAATTATACATATACTTATGTTTTCTTAATTTTGTAAGTTTATTATATTATATTAAACATTTCTGCATTTAGTGAAACATTTTGCTTTAAAAAGTTACAGTAAACGAAAACTGGCGCGTCAATTATAAAAGTAAAACGTTTTGGTTGTAGTATTGATACAACAGCGCCGGTTGGCATACCGGTTAAGTTTCTCATTGCCGAACCTCTGGTTCTTTATTCTTATGAATCAGACATTTTTCATTTTCTAACCATATGATCATTTTACACCTTTTTGAAAATATTTTAAAACTATTTCTAAATAATTTTACGGTAAAAGAATTGTAAACGGAAGAAGAGTAAGAGTATCAAGAGTAAATGTCATGTAGAAAAGTGTGATAATCTAATCTAAGATAATCTAAAATGACCAATATATGTAAGTACATTTTACACCCGAGCATGTATCTTCTCCGAGGTTACGCAGCTGTATTAACTGTTAACAAACGATCAAAATTAAATAATAATTAAATAATTTTGTTACGTCTGAGAATTGTCGAAAAAGTTTCCATAATTTGATAAAAAAATGTGAAAGTTTAAATTCAAACGAATTTAGTTTTGCATTTGTATATGTGTGGCGGCTACCTCCTACGTTTGCCAGCAGATAGCCAATTAGTAGGGGTGGGCGAGTCGGTTCGGGACCTGAAAATTCGTGATACTTGGGTACCCGAAATTTCGGGTTCCCTACCCTACCAGATGTTGACTTCGGGTACCCGAAATTTCTGGGTGCCCGCGTGTCACGAATTTTCGTGTACCAACCCGAACCCGGGGAAAATACCTGAGCCGACCCGACCAAGAATATCCGGGTACCCGCCCACCCCTATCCATTAGTCAACAGTTTTCCTGCTACTACCTGACCCATCACGGGTGTGGTACGATGACGAACCCGTATGGGTGCGGGCACCCGATATTTGGGCCGAATAAGGACCGATTCATACTAGAGCGACCGTACGGTCACTGTCCGTACGGTGGTTTCCCATAAATTTCGAGCGGGTTGACACGTCCCGCTGTGCCCCTGCTAAGCGTGGCAAAAAAAAGTCTCTATGGGCTCCACAGCTCCTTAGGTAAACAACTACCGATAGCTATTCTTTAAGACAGGGCTGCCGTTTAACGGCTCGCGACGGCCGATTTTCGAAGGCTACGCTCCCTCGACCCGGCCGCGCGTCTCGCCCCCCGTGACGGTCCTAGTACTCGGAGCCGCTCAGGCGCGTACCATAGCGTAGTCGCTATTCGTGGCGCTTCAGATCTACACGCGTGTCAATAGGTTTCCGCATTACCATCGAGGCCAATGCGTTTTTTTTTGTTAGTGATATCCCCTGTAGGCCTATTCCACTATATCGCACAATAATTTCGGACAACAGCTGTAGAAAACTAATTAAAAAAATAAATTCGTAAAAAAAATTTTAAAAATAATTATTAATTCTATTGTTCAAATTTTAATACCATCTGGAATAGCATGATTTTCGCGCATGTTTAGACGTGCTTGACAAATTGGTCAAATCTACTGGAAGTTTAGATGTGACTGTTCGCATCGCAGACGCGAGCGAAGAATCATTTAAGGATGTGCTGTGTTCCTCGACGTAGGGTACCTCGATGGTAATGTGGAAATATATTGACACGCGTGTAGACCTAAAGCGCCACGAATAGCGCCTACGCTATGGTATGCGCCTGAGCGGCTCCGAGTACTAGGACCGTCACGGGGGGCGAGACACGCGGCCGGGTCGAGGGGCGTAGCCTTCGAAAATCGGCCGTCGCGAGCCGTTAAGGGGGACGGGACACTAATACCATCACCACTCACACATCGCTAGATCCCCATATACGTATACGAAAATGCAAGGGTTTACGGGGGCCCAAATTCACGCCTCAATATTGCAATGAGCAGTTCGCAAGCGGTCAATTGTGCTTCCTAAAAGTCCAATCTAGGATTATGCAGAGCCCAAATTTTCAATTTCTACGCTATCGCGGAGATATTTGTAATATTCGGCGATTTCATGCCGTTCGAAGCAAGTGTGACGTCACAAGATGGCCGCCATTGACAGATTTTCTTAAATATCAAGAGATTTAGCTTTCGTATCGAAAAAAACGCTCTGCATAATCCTAGAAAAAAAAATTACGAAGACGGTGGTATGCATTATCAGCTGATTACTTATTTGTTTAAACACGAAAAACGAGCCCTCCTAAAAACGACATTTAGGCCTCCTGAAACAGCATCTCGAACTTACGATATTTATCACTACGAGCGCCACTGTCGCTTTCCCAGCAAAACTGTATGTGACGATAAAGTAAGGTCGATAATGCAGGTCGACAATTGAGGTTTCTGTATGTATCATTTGTATTATACTTCGAATTATGCTTTAATTAAAGAAGTCTGTGGTTGAGAGAAGGTGCATTGTTCAATGCGAACGTAAATTTATTCATCAGAAACTCTGGCAACAGGCAGCTATCTCGAAACGTCACGCTTGCTTCGGATGCCTCGTGGCAGACAGTATGCTGCCGAATATTACAAATAACATCACGACAACGTAAAAATATGAATTTTGGGCTCTGCACAATCCTAGATTGGACTTTTAGGAAACATAATCGACCAGTTCTGAAATCGTTATTGCAATATTCAGCCGTGAATTTGGGCCCCCGTGAAACCTTGCAAGTCCGCGTACGAATCTCATGGCAGACAGTATGCAGCAGAATATTACAAATAACTTCACGACAACGTAAAAATATGAATTTTGGGCTCTGCACAATCCTAGATTGGACTTTTAGGAAACATAATCGACCAGTTCTGAACTCGTTATTGCAATATTCAGCCGTGAATTTGGGCCCCCGTTTAAACCTTGCAAGTTCGCGTACGAATCTCATGGCAGACAGTATGCTGCCGAATATTACAAATAACTTCACGACAACGTAAAAATATGAATTTTGGGCTCTGCACAATCCTAGATTGGACTTTTAGGAAACATAATCGACCAGTTCTGAACTCGTTATTGCAATATTCAGCCGTGAATTTGGGCCCCCGTGAAACCTTGCAAGTTCGCGTACGAATATCATGGCAGACAGTATGCTGCCGAATATTACAAATAACTTCACGACAACGTAAAAATATGAATTTTGGGCTCTGCACAATCCTAGATTGGACTTTTAGGAAACATAATCGACCAGTTCTGAACTCGTTATTGCAATATTCAGCCGTGAATTTGGGCCCCCGTGAAACCTTGCAAGTCCGCGTACGAATCTCATGGCAGACAGTATGCTGCCGAATATTACAAATAACTTCACGACAACGTAAAAATATGAATTTTGGGCTCTGCACAATCCTAGATTGGACTTTTAGGAAACATAATCGACCAGTTCTGAACTCGTTATTGCAATATTCAGCCGTGAATTTGGGCCCCCGTGAAACCTTGCAAGTCCGCGTACGAATCTCATGGCAGACAGTATGCTGCCGAATATTACAAATAACTTCACGACAACGTAAAAATATGAATTTTGGGCTCTGCACAATCCTAGATTGGACTTTTAGGAAACATAATCGACCAGTTCTGAACTCGTTATTGCAATATTCAGCCGTGAATTTGGGCCTCCGTGAAACCTTGCAAGTTCGCGTACGAATCTCATGGCAGACAGTATGCTGCCGAATATTACAAATAACTTCACGACAACGTAAAAATATGAATTTTGGGCTCTGCACAATCCTAGATTGGACTTTTAGGAAACATAATCGACCAGTTCTGAACTCGTTATTGCAATATTCAGCCGTGAATTTGGGCCCCCGTGAAACCTTGCAAGTTCGCGTACGAATATCATGGCAGACAGTATGCTGCCGAATATTACAAATAACTTCACGACAACGTAAAAATATGAATTTTGGGCTCTGCACAATCCTAGATTGGACTTTTAGGAAACATAATCGACCAGTTCTGAACTCGTTATTGCAATATTCAGCCGTGAATTTGGGCCCCCGTGAAACCTTGCAAGTTCGCGTACGAATATCATGGCAGACAGTATGCTGCCGAATATTACAAATAACTTCACGACAACGTAAAAATATGAATTTTGGGCTCTGCACAATCCTAGATTGGACTTTTAGGAAACATAATCGACCAGTTCTGAACTCGTTATTGCAATATTCAGCCGTGAATTTGGGCCCCCGTGAAACCTTGCAAGTCCGCGTACGAATCTCATGGCAGACAGTATGCTGCCGAATATTACAAATAACTTCACGACAACGTAAAAATATGAATTTTGGGCTCTGCACAATCCTAGATTGGACTTTTAGGAAACATAATCGACCAGTTCTGAACTCGTTATTGCAATATTCAGCCGTGAATTTGGGCCCCCGTGAAACCTTGCAAGTCCGCGTACGAATCTCATGGCAGACAGTATGCTGCCGAATATTACAAATAACTTCACGACAACGTAAAAATATGAATTTTGGGCTCTGCACAATCCTAGATTGGACTTTTAGGAAACATAATCGACCAGTTCTGAACTCGTTATTGCAATATTCAGCCGTGAATTTGGGCCCCCGTGAAACCTTGCAAGTTCGCGTACGAATATCATGGCAGACAGTATGCTGCCGAATATTACAAATAACTTCACGACAACGTAAAAATATGAATTTTGGGCTCTGCACAATCCTAGATTGGACTTTTAGGAAACATAATCGACCAGTTCTGAACTCGTTATTGCAATATTCAGCCGTGAATTTGGGCCCCCGTGAAACCTTGCAAGTTCGCGTACGAATATCATGGCAGACAGTATGCTGCCGAATATTACAAATAACTTCACGACAACGTAAAAATATGAATTTTGGGCTCTGCACAATCCTAGATTGGACTTTTAGGAAACATAATCGACCAGTTCTGAACTCGTTATTGCAATATTCAGCCGTGAATTTGGGCCCCCGTGAAACCTTGCAAGTTCGCGTACGAATCTCATGGCAGACAGTATGCTGCCGAATATTACAAATAACTTCACGACAACGTAAAAATATGAATTTTGGGCTCTGCACAATCCTAGATTGGACTTTTAGGAAACATAATCGACCAGTTCTGAACTCGTTATTGCAATATTCAGCCGTGAATTTGGGCCCCCGTGAAACCTTGCAAGTCCGCGTACGAATCTCATGGCAGACAGTATGCTGCCGAATATTACAAATAACTTCACGACAACGTAAAAATATGAATTTTGGGCTCTGCACAATCCTAGATTGGACTTTTAGGAAACATAATCGACCAGTTCTGAACTCGTTATTGCAATATTCAGCCGTGAATTTGGGCCCCCGTGAAACCTTGCAAGTCCGCGTACGAATCTCATGGCAGACAGTATGCTGCCGAATATTACAAATAACTTCACGACAACGTAAAAATATGCATTTTGGGCTCTGCAAAGTCCCAGATTGGACTTTTAGGAAACATAATCGACCAGTTCTGAACTTGTCATTGCAATATTGTGACGTCAGTTTGGGCTCCCGTAAACCCTTGCATTTGTGTATACGCGAATCACGACACTGCGCTTGCTACGGACGCCTCGTCACAAGCACTACGCTGTCGATTATTACAAATTACTCCTCGACAATGTAGAAATATAAATTTTGGGCTCTGCTCTCCCCTAGATTGGACGTTTAAGAAGCATAAGCGACAAGTTCTGAACTTCGCATTGCAATATTGACACGTCAGTTTGGGTTCCCGTGAACCCTTGTATCTTTTGTATACGTATCACCTGACGTCACGTATTGAAAATTGTTTAGTTGTTACTTTTTTATTTAGTATTTTTGCACATAAGTTAAAGCACCGATGTCTTTGGTTATAAATTTCTCTGTACACATTACTTTAAATATTTATGATATGAAAAATAAATGTCAAGAAATACAAGGAAATTTATAACTAAAAACATCGGTGATTTAAATTATCTACAAACATACTAAATAAGTTACAACTTAACAATTTTAAATATTATTTTAGGACAATAAAATATAAACAATCAATTAAAAAATCATTAGAAATGTATATATTTATTACGATAATTATCAGTAGATAGAAATAATTTTTTTGATAATTTGATAATTTTTTCATCCCCCATATTTCTTATGGTTCTAGAGTTCTAGTATAATATCGCCTTTCTAGATCTAAGCCACTGTGTGCGCAGAGTTGGGCAATATATCTATCTGAATAAAAATTTTGAATAACATAAATTATTCGTTATTCGAGGGTTCGAATAAAAAATGTATCTTTATTTGACGAGTATCTAATAAATAAATTTATTCGACGAGATATTTGAGCGACGAATACAGATAATTGTTTTATTCGAAGTGGGTTTATTCGAAGGCTTCGAATAACTCTGCGAATAAAACCACTAGATACAGTCCAAATTATATCGTGTTTAGTGTCATTTTAATCATGAGAATTCCACGAAATAGTTGATGGAGTTCTCATAAAAAACAATTGAAAATAAAAAGGTTTTGGAATTGGATTGGTAGTTGGTTCACACCCATATACCTGACCCAGTGTCGGGTTACCCTGCTGTGTTTATTGCACCACTCGGCGACTGAAGCAACTCGTGCTAGTGGGCCTCGGCAGTCGGTGCTCGTCGCCGTTTCTTCGATCAGCCAGAAAATTGTTCAAAGTCTACGAATAGCCCCACGGATAAAACCACTAGATACAGTCCAAATTATATCGTGTTTAGTGTCATTTTAACCAGGAGAATGATACGAATTAGTTGATGTAGGTCCCATAAAAAAACAATGGAAAATAAAGAAGTTTTGGAATTGATTTTGTGGTGGATTCACACCCATATACCTGACCCGGTGTCGGGTTGCCCGGTCGTGTTTATTGCACTACTCTGCGACCGAGGCAACTCGTGCTACTGGGCCTAGGCAGTCGGTGCTCGCCGCCGTTTCTTCGAGCAGACAGAAAACTGAGCAAAGCCTACGAATAGCCCCACGGATAACACCACTAGATACAGTCCAAATTATATCGAGTTTAGTGTCTTTTGGTTATTTAGTGCCTTTGGTTATTTTCCTTGTATTTCTTGACATTTATTTTTCATCTTGAAATTTATAAATTTATAATCAGAGAAATTTATAATCAAAGACATCGGTGCTTTAACTTATGTACAAAAATACTAAATAAAAAAGTAACAATTAAACAATTTTAAATACGTGACGTCAGGAGATACGTATACAAAAGATACAAGGGTTCATGGGAACCCAAACTGACGTCTCAATATTGCAATGCGAAGTTCAGAACTTGTCGTTTATGCTTCTTGAAAGTCCAATCTAGGGGGGAGCAGAGCCCAAAATTCATATTTTTAACATTGTCGAGGAGTTATTTGTAATAATCGGCAGCGTAGTGCTTGTGACGAGGCGTCCGTAGCAAGCGCAGTTTCGCGAGTCGCGTATACACAAATGCATGTGTTTACGGGAGCCCAAACTGACGTCTCAATATTACAATAAGAAGTTCCGAACTTGTCGATTATGTTTCCTAAAAGTCCAATCTAGGACTGTACAGAGCCCAAAATGCATATTTTTACGTTGTCGTGAAGTTATTTGTAATATTCGGCAGCATACTGTCAGCCACGAGATTCGTACGCGAACTTGCAAGGGTTTACGGGGGCTCAAATTCACGCCTGAATATTGCAATGAGAAGTGCCGAACTTGTCGATTACGTTTCCTAAAAGTCCAATCTAGGACTGTGCAGAGCCCAAAATGCATATTTTTACATTGTCGAAGAGTAATTTGTAATATCCGTCAGCATACTGCATGTCTCGTGGAGGCTTGTGAAAAAGGCTACCTAAGTGTACTTCGTCCAAGAAAATTAGAACCACACCACCTATCGGTCGAAAATCTTACTAATCAGCTTCGTCTACTCTCCGTTCGCAAGACTATAGCGTGACGATCGATTCCTCAAGGTCAAACTTTGGACCGTCCCCCTTAAACGGCAGCCCTGCTTTAAGACATCATGGAAATAGGGAACGTTCCTACCACTTGGTGTGAATTGTTCTTAAATAATAATTTAAAATAATTCTTAGAAAATATATTAGACACATCTTTGTTCTGCAAATTTTTCTACCGGTTCAAATGTGTGAAAAAGTTTTTAAAAATACGATTCTTCCTCTTTGAAATTCCGTTTTTTCCGCATTATTTGTAACAACTTGTTGCCATCTTGCAGGTAACCTGTCAATTCAGTTTCTCCGCGGACACTGCACTTTGGGGCGAAATGACACTATTGGTTTCTCTAAAATGAACATTTTATTATTTTCCGGTGTATCCGAAATAATTTTTGGTACCACATATATGTGGTTGGAAGAAAAGTGCTGTCGCATTTTAAATAAGCAAGTGATTTTGCTTGTTCATCGAAAACACATGTTGCTAGGAGTCATTGGGGTACGGGAATTGACAGGTTACCTAAAAGATGGCAACAAGTTGTTACAAATAATGCGGAAACAACGAAATTTCAAAGAGGAAGAATCGTATTTTTAAAAACTTTTTCACACACTTGAACCGATGAAAAAATTTGCAGAACAAAGATGTGTCTAATATATTTTCTAACAATTATTTAAAATTATTATTTAAGAACAATTCACATCAAGTGGCAGGAACGTTCCCTATTTCCATAATGTCTTAAAGGAGAGTGTAAGGACCACGTCACACCGATTTAGTTGAGACTCTGTACACTTATAGATCTCGATCTCCCATTTACGAATATATACCATTATAGACGCTAACAATCAATAGTTTTTGAGATATTCATAAACAAAGTTTTTACATTAATGCTTACATTCGCTATTGTAGAGAAGGTATACAACGAATAAGGCTTGGTGTAGCGGCAACGTACGAGACTTCCACCCGGTGGGCTAGGGTTCGATTCTCGTCTGGTAAAATTTTTTTTGCATATTTATTTATATTATTTATGCGCTGTGTAACATTGATTTGTCTATATGAGATTGTACATTTATTACAAGTTAAAGAATAAAAGTATTAATAAATTATAAATAAATTTGCTGTGTAACATTGACTTGTTTGTAACAGATTGCACATTTATTACAAGTTAAAGAACAAAAGTATTAATAAATTATAAATAAATTCGCTGTGTAACATTGACTTGTTTGTAACAGATTGCACATTTATTACAAGTTAAAGAACAAAAGTATTAATAAATTATAAATAAATTCGCTGTGTAACATTGACTTGTTTGTAACAGATTGCAAATTTATTACAAGTTAAAGAACAAAAGTATTAATAAATTATAAATAAATTAACCGAAATTAATAAAATAGTAAATTTCCCTCTTGTATCTGAAAACAGAAAAAATAAAGTGAATATGGGAAGAGAAAATATGGTATACGATAAATTTAATAATATTGCACTTACATATTTTTAATTACAACAGTGGTACATGTCGTAAAAGCATACGAAACATAACATACAGAAGCAGCTTGCACATCGTATAAGTGCAGTATTATTACATTGGCACTTGCTTCTTTCCACTTCTACGGGAAAGCAGACTTGATTGACGTTTTGAAAAATTTGTCTCTCTGCTGTTAATCCGGCTGCATACCATGCATATTCCAGCATAGGTTTAAAAATTGGTGCACATAACTGTTTGTGTATTAAAGAATGCAATTTAAGTGCATCTTCTCTAGTTGCAATTTCTTTTTCTTTTTCTATTAAATAAGTGCAGTTCTGTATCTTTTTTACAAAATTTTTTACTTGTCGGTAAAAATAAACGTCGCATGGTTGAACTAATGGTGTGCACTTGGGTGGAATAATTTTTACGGTACACGTACAGTCTCCTATGTCTGTTACAAATATTTCATCGTATAATTGTATATCTGTTTGGCCTGTCCATGAATCAACTAATAAAAGAAATTTTTCTTCCATCACATAAGGTTGCAATGCTTCTTTCAAAAACGTTTTATATATATCTGTCGTTAATTTTCCAGATTTCGAGCACGATATTATTATATTTTTATATTTATTTGTTAGCGCGTCTACATTTTTTCGTACACGTGGTCCGAATTTTCCTGTGGGTTCCTGCGTACATAGAAATACATGTGGTAGTAATTTTCCGGACATTGTCATGGCATATTGAGCTGTGTATGTGTGAGTGGTTTTCGATATATTCTTTCTGTTCACAGTAACTTTTTTCTCTCCTTTTATAGCTAATGTCCTGTCGAATGTTGATTGGTATTGGCATCCAGTTTGGTCTGTGTTGATTATATATTCCATATTGAATTGCGGTGTAATATGTTTAATTATTTTACGGTAATTTTCAGCAGCTACTACTATATCATTTAAACTTCCGATTTCTCTAACTGATACGAAAGTAGTTATTTTTCTTTGCCGAATTCTATGATTCTTTTTAAAATATGCAACCCACCGAGCGGAAGCTTTAAATTTAAAATCTTCAGATTGAAATTGGCTGGCACCTGCTAAAGCCCATTGACGAGTAGTGACCTGCTGTAAAGCTTCACGTGCTTCTTTAAATCGATCGTAAGTCCATTGGTCTATTGCATTGTATTTATCATATATTGTTTCTCCATTGATTATTTGTTTCTCCCAGCAGGATATATCATATCTTCTTTTCAAAAATCTACTGCCGGCGATCTGTAATGTTTTTAAGCTCCACGAAGGATTCTGACGTGCCAGTGTGACTGTTTTAATTTTATTCTTTAACGGAATATTAACTCGTTTTGTTCCCTTCTCGTGTCCTATACTTTCGTGCACACACCACTCATCTTCCGGAGAATCATCATGCACGGTTCCTTCGTATTCACTATCACTGTCGGACTCGTCGATATCAATAAGACATTCCTCCTGCTGTACTTCGTATTCCGTAAGAATGTCAATTATATTTTGAATTAATTTTTTACCGATTGCTATGGCTGCATCGGAAATTGACGTGGACACTTCATTAGCAAGTAAATTGTGATTAAGAAGATGGTCTTCCACATATGTTAAAGCATCCCTTAATAGTTGCTTTTCATTGGAATTACTATCAATGATAATATCACCCGATGAACTAGATGTTTGCACATTCATTTTAGCTTTACACTCTGGCTATGGACAATCTTCGACTGGCTAAAGAACTCATTCTGATGCAGGCGAGTTGCCTATCGGTTCTTATAATAACAAACAGTTGAAACGCGAGAAGTTCGACAAATCGAAGAGGGCACGCACGAAGATTCTGTAGAGGATGAATAGAAAGCTCACGCAAGAAACTGATGCACCAATCACTTAAAAAATCAGTGCCCAACCGTATGTGAACAAAATAATTGTTCATTAACTCTTATTCTAATACACAAACAGTTACGTGCACCAATTTTTAAACCTATGCTGGAATATGCATGGTATGCAGCCGGATTAACAGCAGAGAGACAAATTTTTCAAAACGTCAATCAAGTCTGCTTTCCCGTAGAAGTGGAAAGAAGCAAGTGCCAATGTAATAATACTGCACTTATTCGATGTGCAAGCTGCTACTGTATGTTATGTTTCGTATGCTTTTACGACATGTACCACTGTTGTAATTAAAAATATGTAAGTGCAATATTATTAAATTTATCGTATACCATATTTTCTCTTCCCATATTCACCTTATTTTTTCTGTTTTCAGACACGAGAGGGAAATTTACTATTTTATTAATTTCGGTTAATTTATTTATAATTTATTAATACTTTTGTTCTTTAACTTGTAATAAATTTGCAATCTGTTACAAACAAGTCAATGTTACACAGCGAATTTATTTATAATTTATTAATACTTTTGTTCTTTAACTTGTAATAAATGTGCAATCTGTTACAAACAAGTCAATGTTACACAGCAAATTTATTTATAATTTATTAATACTTTTATTCTTTAACTTGTAATAAATGTACAATCTGTTACAAACAAGTCAATGTTACACAGCGAATTTATTTATAATTTATTAATACTTTTGTTCTTTAACTTGTAATAAATGTGCAATCTGTTACAAACAAGTCAATGTTACACAGCGAATTTATTTATAATTTATTAATACTTTTGTTCTTTAACTTGTAATAAATTTGCAATCTGTTACAAACAAGTCAATGTTACACAGCGAATTTATTTATAATTTATTAATACTTTTGTTCTTTAACTTGTAATAAATGTGCAATCTGTTACAAACAAGTCAATGTTACACAGCGAATTTATTTATAATTTATTAATACTTTTGTTCTTTAACTTGTAATAAATGTGCAATCTGTTACAAACAAGTCAATGTTACACAGCGAATTTATTTATAATTTATTAATACTTTTATTCTTTTGTTACGAGCCAGGGCCGCGAGTAGCGCGTGTGGCTGGCGAAGGGTTATTACCCTTGGAATAAGGTTACAATTTGTTAGTTTGAGGAATAGAATCAAGCGTAGACGAACCTGAACAGTAGTTACTACATGAACAGGGAGCTACTAGGATGGTGTAGGAAAGACGTGCAGACGAACCTGATGCGTAATTGCGTAATCAGGGAGCTGCTAGGAGGTTGTAGAAGGGCACGGATAAACCCAATACAAGATTAGGTAGCCGCTAGGAGGTTGGATAAAGCGCAGACGAACCTGATGCGAAATCGCGTAAACAGGGAGCTGCTAGGATGCGGACGAACCTGGTGCATAACCAGGGAGCCACAAGGATAGTATAGTTTTCGTGGACGAACCCAGTGCGAAAGTGGGGAGCCACTAGGTTGGATAAATCTTTGTTTGGACTATTGGTTTGGCGCGAACGAACCTGATGCGTAATCAGGGAGTCGCTAGGATTGTTAGTAGGCCTCGTAACTAGTATAATTTAATTGATACAATCTGAGCGGTAAGATTGTATCGTGTGGGAACGTTCAATTACTAGATTAGGATTTTGGTCAATAATTAAGGGTTTAAGAAAGTTGCACGATGTACCAAAATAACACAAATATATTCTGATAAAGAATGTGTATGTACAATGGTGGTGTCGCGATTGAATTGAATAATGTGTATGTCTAATATTATTACCTAAGATGCTCGGTGTTGACGCACTGGCAATGCGGGGCCTGATAGTACTAATAATGCCAAATAGATTTTAAACCGAACTCGCGGAGTTAACTTTGATCGAAGGGGAACTTTAGCCCGATCTCACTAGACGTGGATTCTAACGACTGCAACACGACGTGACACTACTCGTGTCTAGAATAGTACTAACCAACGAGAGTAAAAATGCAAGGGTTTATATACCCCAAAACTGGAGGGGTAGTCTGATTTTAATCTGCAGTTACATGGGACTGCACTCTCGTTTTTTGTGGTTTTCCATTAAATCGGGCCAGAGCTCGATCTCCGTCAAAGAGGGTAGATTTTAAAAGGGCCTGTTATCTAGGACGTTTCCTGCCAGAGACGATCTTGAAGAGATTCCCGTGAGAAAGTCAACGGAATTTCTTCTCATACCGTAACACTTTAACTTGTAATAAATGTGCAATCTGTTACAAACAAGTCAATGTTACACAGCGAATTTATTTATAATTTATTAATACTTTTATTCTTTAACTTGTAATAAATGTACAATCTCATATAGACAAATCAATGTTACACAGCGCATAAATAATATAAATAAATATGCAAAAAAAATTTTTACCAGACGAGAATCGAACCCTAGCCCACCGGGTGGAAGTCTCGTACGTTGCCGCTACACCAAGCCTTATTCGTTGTATACCTTCTCTACAATAGCGAATGTAAGCATTAATGTAAAAACTTTGTTTATGAATATCTCAAAAACTATTGATTGTTAGCGTCTATAATGGTATATATTCGTAAATGGGAGATCGAGATCTATAAGTGTACAGAGTCTCAACTAAATCGGTGTGACGTGGTCCTTGCACTCTCCTTTTAGACTGACTGAGTTCGGCAGCTCGTCGAAACATTTGAAACCGAAAAAACATCTGACAATGAATGGGATCGTGTCGGCGAAACAGGGCCGCGGTTCTGCCTTTAATTTGATATCTAAAGATACCGCGCGGTACAATGTAACGGACCCGCAGATACGGGATCCGGAAAGATATACATATACAATAATTCCCGGAACCGTATTAATTTCTGTACATGCATATATCTATAAACGGGCAAACGAGGGTGGAAAATGAGCTATCAAAGATTTCCCTTGGCAGTTGGCTTTGCGCTGTCCTATTTTCGATCGCAGTCGGCCGCCCCCTAAAATCGGCCGCCTGCGTGCGGGCACGCACTGCACGCCCGGTAGGAACGGCCCTGCCGGTTCGTATAAGTATAAGAATAATTTATATTATAATGTAAACGTTTACAGCACGTGGCACGCTTGCTCAGTCGATACTAGACTCAGTTGAACTAAAACAATAGAATACCGAAGAAACCCAGTGGTCATTCATGCCCCATTCACACATCTCACACATACTGTTTTCACTTTATGCATTAACTTTTCTCAACATACCTCTATCAATGTATACAGTGCATCGACAACAAACAAAAAAAAATTACCCTTTTGGTTTCCTTTAAACGCATTCACTCTACTTCCTTTAATCCCATTCGTTTACAGCAGAATACATGTTTCGGCTTGCACAACGGTTTATTTAAAACATCCGCTATCATTTTCCCTGTTGGTAGGTATTCCAAACTAAACTCATAATTTTTGATTACATCTCTTACAAAGTGATATCTTAGGTCAATATGTTTGGATCTCGCATGAAATACTGCATCTCGCGTGAGTAAGTTCGCACTTTGATTGTCATTAAACATCTTAATATCTACCTTTAATTTAAGTTCTTTAAGAAAGTTCTCAATATGTATAGCTTCTTTGGTTGTTTTCGCTATTGCCATATACTCAGCCTCTACTGGTGACATCGCTACAGTCTTTTGTTTCTGAGATTTCCACGAAATCGCAGCATTGCACATTACAAATACATATTCAGTATATCATTTCCTATCTGTTGCATCGGATCCCCAGTCTGCATCAGCGTACCCATTTATCTCAAAATTTCCTCTTTTATAAGTTCAACCTAAGTTTAACGTTTGTTTTACGTATCGCAAAATTCTTTTTGCTGCAATCCAATGTGCTCTATTGTTCGCTGATGTAAACTGAGCCAAAAATACTACTCGTCTATTTCGTCTGAATTAATGTAATTTCGTTTTCTTTTCGCATGAATTCAATTCCTAGACAATATGTGGCTTCTCCCATATCTTTTATTTCAAACTCTTCTTTGAGTTGCCTCTTAATTTCTGCAATCCTTTCGGCATTATTTCCCGCAATCAGCATATCATCTACAAAAACTAAGATTAATATTAATATATCCTTATCATTAATAAAATATATACACGGGTCAGAGTTGCTCTGTTTTAGACCTAAAACTTTTAATTTAAAGTCCAATAATACTTATTCCTTTGGCGACTTGCTCGTTTCAGACAATACAATTCTTTATTCAATTTACAGCACTTTCGTTCTTTATTCCGCACGTCCCTTAGTATACCAATGGCCTTGTTTCTAACATCACCCTTTTCTTTCTCTATTATATGATTCAGAAAACTTTCTAAAAACTGGCACTTCAATATATATTTCCTCATCTAATTTTCCATTTAAGAAAGCAGATGCTACATCCATCTGATGTATAATCAAATTATGTTGTACTTAGCGGTACATTAAGCCATTAATATTCTAAAAGACTCTGGTCTAGCAACTGGCGCAAAAGTTAGATCATAATCGTACCCTTTTCGCTGGTTGAAGCCTCTTGTCACTAACCTAGCTTTTCTCTTATAAATTTCACCGTGACTATTAAATTTATTTACTAACACTATTCTGCAGTCGATAATGTTTTTATATTGTGGTCTTTCAATTAAATCCCACGTGTCATTCTTAATCAAACTTTTGAACTGGTCTGCAATTTCTTCATACCATTCACCCTTATCTTTACCTTTAATTGCTTCGTGTAGATTTATCTCCGCATCATTCGCTATCGCCTCTTCAAATACCTCATCATCTTCGTCGCATGCGTCGATATCATCTGGTATTGCTGTTGCGTTGCCATCTTCAATTTCAGTCTGGGTTTACGCTACGGTCGCATTAGCTGAGGTCATTTTTGAGAAAGTCTCCTATTGCCTCTTTAACAAATTTATTGGTTAACGACCAGGTCACGACTGGTAAGTGTCAGCGGATTTTCATGGGAAAATCAGCTCGACCGTACCGCTTTCGATGACACGTGACGTAGCATAGGCCCACTTGTAGCACCAAGGGGCCCGTAATCTATGGGACGGCTTCGAGGTACGAAGAACTTGGTATCGTCTTCCTAGGGTCGACTCCGCCAAGTGTTTACCCTCAAAACAACGTACCATCTCGTGGGCGTTGCATAATATCGAAAACTGCCCTAAACGCGTTTATTGGTCCCCCACTATTCGAATCCTATCCGTGGAGGGAATTTTTCTAGTCAACGTTTTTCAGATTCTTTTCCATTTTAGACAGATCATATCGAACTCTCACTCCTTTAACATCGCTCTCTTGCATTCATAGCACTGTAAAGTAACTATCCTGTTTTACTAAATACATACATGTACAGGATGTCACAAAAGTACTTCAACTCCCGGAAATGGGAGGTTCCTGAGGTCATTTCAAGCGCCATTTTCCTTTTGCAAAATGTTGTCCGAGGCTTCGTTTGGGAGTTATTAACGAAAAACACGGACCAATCAGAGCGCGAGCTAGACCCGCGATGGCTGGCTTGGTGTGACGCGCCAGGAGTATTTACTCGTCTGAGCGTTAGCGGTGCGCTGCGACGAGGCATCGTACAAGAGAAGGAGTAGAAATTGAACGTATGTGTTGGAATATTCCTTTTGTAGGTTATGTAGAAATAACTATTGAGAGCCGCTTCCTTGTAGTGCCATCGGGGCACAGCTTTTTATTTTAAATATAATAAAGAAAAATATAATGAATTATAATTATATCTGATATCTGCAATGCATCTGCATTATCACACCGCACATCGCACATCACGAAGGACAAAGCAAGAAGAAGGACGCTACGCTTCGCGCCTAGATCGTAATACAGTTCCCGCGTAAAGTTGACGATGAGAGGCGACAACTCCCGACAGACGACGATTCGTCCAAGCATTACTTACGCTCGCTACACATGATGCGGCAAAAGAATGCAACCTCACATACGGCCCCACAATCGTTTGCAGCATCATTTACAGAATATCTGATTCGTAAAATTATCATGTTTACTCTGCAATAGAGCAATTAGTTAAAAAATCCGCCATATTTGACTTACTCGGTATAAACTTCAATTCGAACTTTTCCATACTTATCCAATCTCTTATAAATTGAAGCTTGATATCAATATGTTTAGTTTTTAAATTTTCTATGCTATTTTTACTGAAATATATTGTAGATTGGTTATCGCAATATTGAATCGGTTTTTCAATTTCTGAGTATATCTCTAATTCTCTTAAAATATCGCAGTACCAAACTAATTCTTTTACGCTCTCCGTCAACGCAATAAATTCGGATTCCATTGAACTTAAAGCTATACATTTTTGTTTGTTCGATTTCCACATAAACGGGACGTTGTTGAAATATATAATATATCCGCTCGTCGAGTGCCTTTGCATGAGATCACACCCCCAGTTCGCATCCGAATATGAGATCAGCCCTGTATTCTTGATACTTGATAAATTCAATCTATAATCTTTGGTATTAAATACGTAGTTAACTACGTCGACAACCATTTTCCAATGCTGAAAGTTATAACGGTTACAATACTGTGACATTAAATTTACTGTGTAAGCTATATCTGGCCTGCTTCTATCGGCCAAGAACGATAAGCATCCAATCAGCGATCTGTAAGGAAACTTTTTCATTAACTCATTCTCAACTAATTCATTTCCTTCTTTGGGTGGTAAGCTACCTATTTTTAATGGTAATTTGACATGTGTTTTTGGTAATTCTTTAAGTCTGTTCATTAATTTCTCAATATAAGTTTGTTGATGTAGGTAATAGTCAGTCTTATCCTTTTCAATATTTACACCTAAGATATATTTTACCTCTCCAAGCTCTTTAATGTCTACCTTTGATTTTATTCGCGCTACAATTTCTTGAATTAATGTTTCATCTTTGGCAAATAATACAATATCATCAACATATAGTAATAAGAAAGCTTCATTATCTAAACTATATACGCAGTTACATCTTAATAGTTTATTAAATCCTAATGACTTTAGAATATTTTCGAACTCATTATTCCATTCTCTACCGCTTTGGTGTAATCCGTAAATTGCTTTCCGCAATAAACATACTTTACTTTCTTTTCCTACTACCTCGAATCCCTTCGGTTGCCTCATATATATTCTTTCTTTTAAATTACCGTACAAATATGCCGACTTTACATCTAATTGTATATGACACCATGATAATGTTGATACTAGTACAATAAAAAAAAATCTAAGTAAAGAAAAACTTACAACTGGTGAGAATATTTTAGTATAATCAATCCCATATCTTTGGTTAAAACCTTGAGCTACCAATCTAGCTTTGTACCTCTTGGTGTCATCCTTGGTGTCGGTTTTTATTGTGTAGACCCATCTATTTCCGATTACCTTTTGCTTTGGTGGTAAATCTGCTAACGTCCATACTTTTCTGTCTTCCATCATCTTCATCTCGTTTTGCATGGCTTCGTTCCATTGCTCTCTCTCGGGATGTACTTGAGTTTCTTCAAAATTCCTCGGAATTTCTGCAGAGTACACCTCATCTTGAAAAATGTAATTTAATGGATCTTCTTGAACCTCATAATTGCTCAAATGAACTTCCTTTTTGACTTCTCCATTTTCATCATGAGCTTTTGGTTCAAACGAAAAATGTTCTGGATCGAATTTCATTTTATTGGTCGCACAGTATTTTTCCACGTCATTCAATGATCTTAATCTGGTATTATTTCCGGGTGGACAATAATAAACATCGATTCTTTCGTCTCTCTCTCTCTCTCTTTCCTTTTTCTCTCAACTCTTCCCCACTCAGAAATATCAACATGCCTCAATACTTCGTCAGGCTTCTCTTCTTTTTGCTTTTCTTTGAAGTTTGTGATTTTTCTCTCTTCTACTTGCGTATCATCGTCCCAAGACGATTCTCCATCATTTGTAATAATATTGTAATTCTTGTTTAATCTTCTTTTTCCAAATAGCATTTCGACTCCATTCTTGCTTTCATCAATTTTTACATGTACCGTCTCTACTATACTTCTGGTCTTTGGTAACCATATCCTATATCCCTTTGTATTTAATGCGTATCCCACGATAATTCCGAGATCTGCCTTCGCTTGTAGCTTATTTCTTCTTGCGTTCGGTATGTGAACGTACGCCAATGATCCAAAAATTCGTAAATGACTTATCGAAGGTCTGTGACCCCACCATCTCTCTTCTGGTGTAACATCTTTTAATGACTTGTGCACACATCTGTTTTTCACGTGAACAAAAGCATGCAGTGCCTCTGCCCAGAAATTTGCTTGTAATCCGCTGTCTTGCAACATGGCCCTTACTCCTTCCATTGCCGTCCTGTTGAATCTCTCCGCAACTCCATTTTGTTCTGGTGTATATGTAGACGTCCTTTCTGCTTTTATCCCTTTCTGTCTCAAAAATGCATCGAATTCTGCATGACAGAATTCCTTTCCATTGTCTGTTCTAATAATTTTTAATTTTCTGTCGTGTTGTCTTTCAACTCGAGCTACAAATTTCTTAAAATATGTGAAAACGTCAGATTTCATTTTCATTGTGTAAATAAACACGTTTCTGGAGTAGTCGTCTACTATTGACAAGAAATATCTACATCCGCCCAGTGATGTTACCGGAGATGGTCCCCATACATCCATGTACACTCTTTCCAGTATTTTGTTGGACATTATCCCTGACACTGGTTTGAATGACGACCTCGTTGCCTTTGCCACTTGACATATATTACACGTGTCCATGTCTCCATTTACTTTTTCGATACCTCTTACAATATTTTTCTTTCCCATGTAGTCAATAATGTTTTTATTTATATGACATAATCTTCTATGCATCGTATTCATATTAATATTGTCCTTTGTACATCTTCCAGACATGTATGTTTCATCCTTTCTTCTCTCGGGCCTTCCATATAATATGTATAGTTTCTCTTTTCGATAAACTGTAAAATAGTATTCCTTTTCTTCTGTGTGCACTACCATTTTGTCATTTTTCCAATTTATGTGAAATCCTGCTATGTCCATGCATGATCCACTTATTAAATTTCTTCTCATATTTGGTGCATATAGAACATCTTTCAGTTTTATTTCTACAAATTTATTTCTATCTTTAACATAAAATATGATGTCTCCTTTTCCTAATACTTGTGATTTAGCATTTTTATCTCCTACTAGAATATCAGTTGGTGGCAGTTCCTTGAAATTTTTAAACCAATTCTTTTCTTTGCAAAAATGAGACGTAGCTGCACTGTCGATTAACCATTCATCGAGAGGTTTTTCTGAAATATAAACAGCTTGTACTTCTTGATCACTATTGCCTGGTATCTCCATGGTAGTTTCAGTATAAAAAGCCGTTTTTCTTCCCTGCCAATTTCCTTTTCTATTATTTTGTTGTCTTCTTTTTAATGTGTAGCAGTCTTCCATCAAATGTCCAGATTTCTTACAGTACCTGCATTGTTGATTTCTTTTGCTTTCATAAAATTGTGGTATCTTATCTTCTTTGGTAGTTATGTTTCCATTATTTCTAAATTGTGTATTTTGATATTTGTTCTCTTTTCTGAAGTTTTTCATCTCTTTTCCGCTTCCTGTCCCAGTCTGATATGCATTTATTACAGTGTCTAGCCCTTCATCTTTCCTCTTCTGTTTAATTCTTCCTTCTTCGGTAATCAACTGCTTCTCTATTCCTTCGAATGTAAAATCTTTATCGTCTAGTCTGTAAATAGTTTGTACTAGATTATCATATTCGACAGGTAATTTTCTTATTAATTGAAAGCATGTGAGTATTTCTGGAATGCCAAACCCTGCATCTCTGATCAATAGCATTTTCTCGTTCACTCTTCGACAAAATATTCCTATCGTCTCTTCGTTTGGGTTAAATATGAGATCATAAAATTCGTCTATAAGACCTGCTAGACGTGCACGTGATGTCGGTTCAAAATTAGTTTTTAAAGTCTCCCAAGCTTCTTTTCCATCTAGAGTATTGGCAATTAGAGTTTGAAATTGTCTTTCTATACCTTGATATATTGTTGTATAGGCTTTGTCCTTCCTTCTTTGATAGTCGCGTTTCTCTCGACCTGGCGCATCGTTTTCTGGAGGCTCCGTGATTCCCGTTATGAATTCCCATGATCCACGATCGATCAGCAACACTTTCATGTCCACCTTCCAACTATTATAGTTGTTCGAATTTAGCTTCGGAAAATTAGGGAACGATATCATGTGCTCTTCCATTTTTTTTTATTTTTTTTATTTTGTTTTATTTTTCACTTCTTAAAAAAAAACTTGCACGTTACCGACTTCTTTATTCCACGGCCCCAAAATTAATAGTCTTTAATCTTACTCAGCGCGTCTCACACGTGGCGCATTGTCTGGGCCCATAACCATGTTGGAATATTCCTTTTGTAGGTTATGTAGAAATAACTATTGAGAGCCGCTTCCTTGTAGTGCCATCGGGGCACAGCTTTTTATTTTAAATATAATAAAGAAAAATATAATGAATTATAATTATATCTGATATCCGCAATGCATCTGCATTATCACACCGCACATCGCACATCACGAAGGACAAAGCAAGAAGAAGGACGCTACGCTTCGCGCCTAGATCGTAATACAGTTCCCGCGTAAAGTTGACGATGAGAGGCGACAGTATGGAATTAAAAACTCACTTATTCAGCCGTAAATCCACTTGCTGCTTCGAAATGTGTGTCACTGGGCCACTCGGTGACGAACTGCTCGGTGACGAACTCGAAAATCTCTGGGTTCCCAAGCGTAAGTTCAGCATGACCATCCAATGAATTCGTATGGCATCTATTCCTTACGTAATTTGCTATCATCACAGCCTCTGCCCAAAAACCAGGTGTCACTCCCAATTTTACCATCATACACCTTGCCGTGTTCAATAGCGTTCTGTCCTTCCTTTAGGCCAGGGCTGCCGTTTATTTGCTCGTGACGGCCGATTCTCGAAGGCTACGCCTCCTCGACCCGGCCGCGCGTCTTGCTCTCCGTGGGTAGCCCTAGTGCTCGGAGCCGCTTAGGCGCGTACCATAGCATAGGCGCTATTCGTGGCGCATCAAAGCGACACTCGTGTCAATAGGTTTCCATATTGACCATCGAGGTACTATTGCCAATGCGTTTTTTTATTGTCAATGGTATCTCCTGTAGGTCTATTCCACTATGTCGCACGATAATTTCGGAGAACAGCTGTAGAAAACTAATTAGAAAAGTAAATTCGTAATTTATTGTCCAAATTGTACTAACAGGTGGGATAACTTGATTTTCGCGCACGTTTAGACGTACTTGGCAAATTAGTAAGATCTACGGGAAGTTTGGTCGTAGCTGTTCACATCGCCGACGGTTACATTGTATCACTCTATGGTACGCGTCTGAGCTGCCTCGAGAACTATGGCCGTCACGGGGATCGAGATGCGCGGCCGGGTCGAGAAGGCGTAGCCTTCGAGAATCGGCCGTCGCACAGTGGTCCCAAAGCGCGAAAACGTGGCCAAAACCCTAAAAATGAACTTTTAGCTAGGTAAGTTTTAATTATTGGGTTGGTTACTCTAAGAGTGTTCCTAAATGGGTGTTAACAGCAAGAAGGTCGCATTTTTATATCTGACCACCAGTCGCAGTCCGAACTTCGAGTTCATTACACCGTACCTTCTTACGCTTGTGAAGCCCATTGCGAATTTTAAGTGCACAGTGTACAAATTTTCTTGAAAGCTATCGATTTTAATTGTGCATTATCGATGCTGTTTGTGGAGGTAAGTTGCATAATTTTTAGTGCCAAATGTTTATTGTAAACTGATAACCATGTATGCAAAAGAGAGAGTAAAAGTGAAGGCATAAATTTTGACGTTTTAGAGTAGAAGTTTTTCAACTCACACCAACCTATGCTAAAACTTGTTGGAGCTTCTACTTTATACTATTATCTTGCAATTCCAAAAAAAATTAGCTGCAGTCAAATGCACTTTTGGTCGTACCACTGTTTTTTGTAATGCAGAGTAGGTATTTTATGAGTTTTCGTTGCATTTCTTGTCAAACTGTGAGGGATGTGCATTAAGTCTTTCTGTAAAGTTTAAACAGATTTTGAATAGAATGTCAATTTTTTATAAAAAATCATATTTTTCGAAATTTTTTTATTGGATCCGTCATTTTGTTTTTCCTAATTTCAAGTTCAGATTCGTCATCAGCGACCCCAAAAACGGCTTAATACCAATTTTCAAGCAAAACCGATAATTTTTTAATGTATATGTCCACCATATTGGATCCGCCATTTTTGTTTTTTCTAATTTCAAGTTCAGCTTCGTGGTCAGCGATCCGAAAAACGGCTTAATACCAATTTTCAAGCAGAACCAATAATTTTTTAATGTATATATCCACCATATTTGATCGGCCATTTTGTTTTTTCTAATTTCAAGTTCAGATTCGTGATCAGCGACCCGAAAAACGGCTTAATACCAATTTTCAAGCAGTACCGATAATTTTTTAATGTATATGTCCTCCATATTGGATCCGCCATTTTGTTTTTTCTAATTTCAAGTTCAGATTCGTGATCAGCGACCCCAAAAACGGCTTAATACCAATTTTCAAGCAGAACCGATAATTTTTTAATACGTTATGAGGTTTTGACCACGTTTTAGCGATTTGGGATCACTGTGCGTTGCGAGCAAATAAACGGCAGCCCTGCTTTAGGCAATCCCGTTCTGCTGCGGTGTATGCGGAGCAGATAACCTCCTCTGTATTCCTAAAAAATGTATCGAATTGATTACTGCCGTATTTTTTCCCATTATCTGTTTGTAAAAACTTAATCTTTCTTTCGCATAGATTTTCTACCATCTCCTTGTATTCTAGGAATTTCTGAAAAACGTCACTTTTGTTCTTCAGAATGTACACTTTACAATATCTGAAGTAATCATCAATAAAAGTGCAGTGATATCTTCCACCTCCCATGGATTGTTGCCGGAATGGTCCACATATGTCGCTATGAACTATTTCCAGTTTTTCCTTGGCCCTTTCGTGTAACGACTTAAATGGTAGTATTGTCTGTTTTCCCAAGGGGCATATTCGACATTGTAAGTTTCTACTTCCACCTCCTATATTTATATTTATCTCTTTTAGCCCGTATTAAGTCCTTTTCATTTAAGTGGCCCAAACGTTCGTGCTACAATCGTAATTTT
This sequence comes from Lasioglossum lativentre, assembly GCA_916610255.1. Lineage (NCBI taxonomy): Eukaryota > Metazoa > Arthropoda > Insecta > Hymenoptera > Halictidae > Lasioglossum > Lasioglossum lativentre. The sequence goes on along the minus strand of OU744359.1, from coordinate 26,367,310 downwards.
ATATCACTTCCACCAACTTTCTGAGCCATTTGTACTTCTGGGTGTTTAATGAAATACAGATTTCTAACTCTATTTGCCACCAATTTTACATTACCTTTAATATCTCTCACAGTGTCAACGTGTTTGTTAAAACTACTTCATAGCTTTTGTCGACTATCCTTGCGACTGACACCAAATTTGTCCTCAAGGTTGGGTCAGGAGCACATTATCAAAATTTACAAACTTTTCAATGTTCTCATCCATCACTTTTACTTCCTTTACCTTCAACATTTGTGGAGTTCTCATCAGCCAGATGCAGGTTTTCATTTAGTGGTTCCATTTCGCAAAACAATTTTTTATTTTTATACAAATGAGCAATGCAACCACTGTCCAAGCACCATCGCTCATTGAGTTCTCTCCCTATTTTTCTGTTTGCAACTGTCGCAAAGTATGTTTCTTCCACCAGTTTTGCATTTCCTCCATTTCCATCTATGGTTTTCTTATTGCATGTGAAACATGTGACATCATATTTTGATTTATTTTGGTTGGCATACCTTTGTAGTCATTTCTGCTTTTGTTCTCTTCAATATCCTTTCTTCTCTGGAAATTCTGTCCCCCACTGTGATCCTTCTTCGCTGTTGCCCACATCGCATTTGACGACCAACTTGTATTGCAACATTGCTTTCTTGCATCACTCTCGTCGAGTATTTTAATTTTCCATGCTTCTGCCCCGGGCAAATTATTACGGGAATCAATGGCACACCGGAAGTTCTCATAACTTCCTGGCAGGTTACACAATAGCATGATTGGCAGTAAATCAGGGCTGATTTCCACGTTCATCTTATCTTTAACTATTTTAATTCACTTGGTGCAATACTTAATATTAAATCCGAATTGGCTTTATTATCTTCAGTTAACCATTTGTTACAAGCTACCACCGAAGCCGCGTTCCCTTCTACAATTCCCTTACACGCGCATAACTTTTTAACGAGTGAACTCCGCCGGTTGGGACTTTGATATTTGGAGTTTTCTCGACAAAATGAACAGGATTAGACATATAAAACTTGAAAATCTCAGGGTTACCGAGCAGGGTTGCCATATGCGCGCCCCGCCAGGCCCCTTACGTTTCCGTCCCTCGCCTAGATGCTCCGTAAAGCCTGCCTTCGCTTCTCTCACTCTTACCACTACCGCTACCGCGTATCGCGTGGAGCATGCTACCGAGTCTCGCAGAAAAAACCGTACGCTTATAAAAGCTGATTTGCTTCGGAAAGGTAGACTATACTGCTATAATGAAATAAATTTATTCGTGTATTGTTAAATAAACACAAATTAAGGTTTGAAAAATGTATATTTACACCCTGGTAATTACAATCACTGCTATTGCTTTCGCTAGTATTCTATTCTGCCTATAGGTAGGCTATACTGCAATAATGAAATAAATTTATTCGTGTATTGTTAAATAAACAATAACAAATTAAGTTTTGAAAAATGTATATTTACTACCTGCTAATTACAATCATCGCTTTCGCTGGTAAATTCGCTTTCGCTTTCTATAATAAAATTTGCAAATTCTTACGGTACGGTAAAAGTGCGAGAAGTGAAGGCAGTTTTTACGGAGCATCTAGGCGAGGAACGGAAACGTAAGGGGCCTGGCGAGGCGCGCATTTGGCAACCCTGTTCCCGAGTGATAGTGTAGCCGAAAAGAGCGATGCCATGCGCGACCGACTTGATTCGGTTTCGGGAGTGAGATACAGTAATCGCTCGATGGACGCAATTCGACGAGCCACGTTAGATGCAAACTAAATATTCCCTCCACTGCGGGGCATACCCCGCGAGGGGCCAAGAAGCTCGAGCTGCCTCAGTCGCCGAGCAGTGTAAGTATGCGACGTAATCCGATCCCGAGTCGGGTATATCGGTGTGAACCACTACTAATCCAATTACAAAATTTACATTTCTGCCATTTTTCTGATACAAATTATACTAAACACGATATAATTTCAACATTATTTAGTGGTTTAATTGACGGTATGGAGTAAGTTTAGGATATAGAAGAGGATAACGAGTGAAAAAGAAAGAAAAACAGCGACTGCGACGGTTGGTAAAAATAATAGCGGGGATGCAAGTTACCATGGCAAAATAATTTAATCAAAAAAGGTTACCACCTTTTTTCACACATCCGTAAAATCAAGAGTGTTCGGGCTCAACCGTCGGCTGCGCCCGACAACGAGCGGGAGCATCGACCGAGCGACCGAAAGGACCGCCGCGGTCCCCAAACAAACACGCGCGCCCGGCAAAACGGTCACTCGCTCGGTTCAAATCCGTCGATCACTGAAAAACCGTTCGGCAACGCGTTCCCCGCGACACCCCTTCCCCACGTCAGGAAGGCGGTGATATACACACCTCGCACGCCGGTGCGAGGTGAGTTTGAAAGCAACAGCGAAGCGCACATAGACGTTAGCGATCTTTTACAATTACTATATACGAGTTCGAGAATCGCGATCCCCCGACGCGATCTCCATCACGACAAGTTCACACGTCCAGCGTGAACGTGCATTCCGCGCCCACGCGCATTGTACATTTTGTATATATCTTCGTGTTTAAATATATTGTATATAGTCTGTGTCGTGAAAATCGTCTACGTTCTCTCGTAATCGTCCCATCGTCCTCACCGGCAATTCACCGTCCCGATACCGACGGAACAAAGAGTCTTAAAGATATCGAAAAAATCTCCAAGATTTTTTCATAGGTCTCTAAAGACTACAACATATTCACAACAAAAACTGAAACCTGAAACAGTACTCCAAAAAGTGTCCGATTTCACGTGGAATGAACTATATAAAAAACTTCTAAACATTTGTGCATCTTCTATACAATGTAATTCTTGTATAAGTGAGTACTCTCTTGAGTACTCAAGAGAACTATCGATAGAAACTCTTAAATGGACACAAGCCTTTAAAATCGTGCCTCGGTTACTTTAGATGTAAATAAAATATGTAAACAGAAGACTGAGCGTGTCTAGACTCGCTGTCCTTTTCAAACGTACGGCCCTGTTCTTTTCTACGTTCGGCGCGGTCTTTGATGTGACAAAAAATAGTGTTCCGGCACGATAGATGCAAATGCTTCTATCTAGTGGTGTAATTGACGGTATGTGTGGTGTCGTGTCGATCCCGAAATTGGTCAATCGTATCACGACTAGGTTAACGGAATGAGTGTAAAATCAAAACTCCGGAGAACTGGTATTTATTGAATAAGTGCAAGACTTGGCTTGCTGTCTCCAAGTAAGACTCGGCTGCGCTTGAAGTTGTTAATGGTTCGATAGTCGAAACAGTTCTGACTTCACAGAGCTCGCAACAAATTAGGGAAAGCTCGGAAGTAGGTGTGGTCTTGGAAAATTGTATGTGATTGGTTGAAGGGTGTATTTTGGAAAGTGGTGAAAGTGGTGGAAAATTAGGAAGAGTAGGAGTAGAGATAGATTTGGGTATAGGCGGCTACGGCTGTAAAACTATAAAACTCGGTAGGCTAACGGAATGACGGTTCAACATGTGTTTGTCAGCTGGCTTTTTTGGGTTTTTCGCATTTACGGTCGTTATTGTCTCGAGTAGGTATTCCAGCTAACTGACCTTCAAGGTAACGCGCTTGTCCCTTCGCAGGGGGTTTTAAGACGGAACAGTATGTATATAGATTATGTTTCACTTGTGGTTACAGTAAATATGGGAAAAATTATATCTTGTTTGGTGTAATTTTAATCCGAAAAAGGTTGCAAGTATATTGGTAAAATTTCATTAAAAATAAGTAAAAAATTAAGAAGTTTCATAATTGCACTAGTATTGTCTCACTGATATGTTTTGTGTTGTTGTGCCTTCGGCCGCGCGGTCCGTGATTACATGCTGGCCATATCTACGTTAAGCTCTGTCTTTGAAGCACAAAAAAATAGTGTCTTGGCATGATAGATGCACACGCTCCTACCCGAGGGCTTTGCATCTATCGAGCGATTACTGTACTATGAAGGAAGCAACAATGTATGTATGGCTTTTGCGATAAAATCGCGCCGTTTGTATAGTTTTACATCTATGTTAGTGATGCACGTAATGAAAATTTGAACAAGACGCATTGAAAGATATAAAAATCTGTGTATTTGTGCACTTATTGCCTCCAAAAAGCATTATATGGATAGGAGCCCTCGAAAGTTAGTTTGATTAGTTAATATTTTTATCTTGTTACTACCTCTACTTTAATAATTGCAGTCAATGCTGTCGAGCATTAAAAGTGGTATTATCGGATAAATAAGTAAATAAAATAATTTTCTGTTTCCTACTAAGGATCTCAATAAGAACGATTGAATTTGGTCATTACTTGTAGATTGTTTTTTGTTGTTATTTGTCTATTAATAAAACACACAATTCTCCTTTTCCTCTGCTCTATGTATATTTATATAAATCCAGCGTACAGTACTATTCTCTATGCTTTCTTTATTATACAGAGCTCTCTCGTCCTCACACCATCACACACACACTCTATCTCTCTTTTCATACATTATTCGCTCGCACTCATGCCACACACACTTACACAAAAGTCCCTATCACTAGGGGAAAACATTATCCCTACTGAAGCGTCCCGAATTTCGCAAGTCCGTATACCGAACTTCGCGGAGTCGTAAATTCCGCTCGCTTGCTCGCGACAATAGTCAGGTGCTTTGACGAGGTTACAGAATAACAACGCCTATTTAGAAAACGAGACTCGATTCTTGGAAGTTAACACTTTAAATATATTTTAAAACTTAACAATATACAGGGTGGTCCACGCAACTCGCACATTTCTAATAACTTAGAAAGTATGCGTTGCACGAAAAAGTTTTGTATATAGAAGTTGCATGGTCTGAAGGGGTTCATAATGTAGTGTATTTATTTTTTTTACAGGTGGAAGCGTTTCGGTGATTTGAAGGTCGACTTTGTTTTTTTAAATGGAATACTATATTTTTTATACCAAAATATGGAAGAATGTCGAATTCTGAGTAAAAACGTATTGACCTTCATTAGCCCTAAATCTAATAATTAACGAGTAATTGCACTTTATTTTCTGAAAATTTTCTTCGCGTAATATTAAGTTAGAAATTCAACCTTATCACATGTTTAGGTTTAAGCGTAGAAATAAGCGAATGTATAAGTCTGTTCGAGAACACACATACGGCCCTGGGGAGCGCCCCGCGCCCCGTATACCATGTCGTCTCGATCCTGCGAATCACCTGTGCGCGACGTCTTTGTTTTCGGCGATTCTCGGAATCGCGCGCAACCGATATGCGATCACGTGATCGATGGGAATCACCGGTGATCGCGTTCTTGCCGTAACCGTCATTGTCTCGCTCTGTCTCGTGCTCGACACGTGTTTATCCAGCACACTCGCGCCCACCTGTGGTCTTTATCATTTTCGTTTCTGCCTATCGGCGTCCGACTTTACGCTCATCTCCGTTGCGTCTAGCCAAGTTGATGGTCCATACTTTTGTAGTTTCCGCGAGTGCTGCAATAAACGTTGTATATATCGTTCAACACGTGAGAAGTGAATCTTTCTGATATTCCTTCGCTCTATCGGCCGTTACCCCCCCGTTCCTTCCTTCACACTGTTCACTCCTTCGAACTTCCGACTCCCCTACTGTGTTCGTACCCGATCCTATTTCCCAATACAGTCCACTCACCAAAATTATCGTCCCGGGTTCCCGAACATATTGGTCCTTCGAGCCGGATGTTCGTTCCTTGTGAATAAGTGAAATAGATTCGAATTCGTTAACGGAAAATATGGCCGCCACCATGGACGATTTGCTGTTGGAGCAGGAAGCCGCCATGAAAGCCCTCTCACGTGTTCTTCCAAATTTGAAGAAGGTTGGGCAAAACAACTTCACCGTGCCTAAACTTCAAATGCGATTGGAATACCTGAAGGAGGCGTTCGCCCAATGCCGGGAAAATGATCGGCGCCTTCAGAGCTTCCTCAAGACCGAAGGAGCGCGGAAGCTCGCCTACTTCAAGGAGGACCATATCACCCGGTGCGAGGACGATTACACGACGGCTGCGGATTTCATCGCGGACTCGATCCAAGCTCTAGCCGCCAGACTGCCGCCGTCTTCATCTCTAGCTGGAGCGCCTCCACCAACTCAACAACCATCGAAACTACCTCGAATAGGACTGCCCACGTTTTCCGGAGACTTCCACGACTGGGAACGCTTTCGAGATAAGTTTACCGCCCTTATTCTCAATGATATCTCGTTGTCCGACGTCTCGCGTCTGCATTATCTCGGGTCATGTTTGAAAGGTGCCGCGAGCGACATTATCCGTAACCTGCCGATTACCGAGGCGAATTTTAAAATTGCATGGAATTTGTTAACTGCCCGGTTTGACAATAAGAGAGGTCTTGTGAATTTCCATCTTCAATCGCTTCACTCCTTGCCGCACGTTTCGACCGAATCCGCGAGCGATCTGACCTCTCTGCGCGACAAAGCCAACACATCGATTCAAGCGCTTCGAAATCTCGGTCGTCCGGTAAATACCTGGGACGACATGCATGTATTTTTAATCGTCGAGCGCCTTGACCGATCATCTCGAAAAGCGTGGGAGTTACATTTGGGAGCCTCCAGCGATTACCCGACGTATGCCGAGCTCGAGAAATTCTTAGAGTCTCGAATTCGCGCGCTCGATGCTCTACAACCGACATCCAAACAATCGAAGCGGAACGTAACGAGTCACGCCGCGACCTCTAACCGTTTGTCGTGTCCGTTGTGCAAAACCGAGCACCTTTTGAACACCTGTCCGCAGTTCAAATCGAAAACCGTCTCGCAACGATACGACCTCGTAAAACGTGATCGACGCTGTTTAAACTGCTTCAGTCAAAAATATGCTGTCTCTTCGTGTCCGAGCAAGTACTCCTGTCAACAATGCGGACGTCGACATCATTCTTTGTTACATTTCGATTCCGCGCCCACCAGTTCAAATATTTCTCAAGCTTCGTCATCGACTTCCGATCAGCCGCCCTCTGCGAAGGCCACCGTTGCGTCACACGTATCGTCGCAACCCGTGATCGCAACACAACGCATCCTGCTCGCGACCGCTTGGGTCAAAATAAGTTCCGCCGCAGGTTGTAGTGAACTTGTTCGCGCGTTGCTCGATCAAGGTTCGGCAACTACATTGATGACGGAATCGCTAGCGCAACGATTACGTGTACACCGACGTCGCGTGTCTGTCTCGATTTCCGGTATAGGGAACCGCGAAACAACCGCGCGACACGCTGCTACGATTCAAATATCGCCCATCGACGGAAGCGGCCCGACACTCTCGACCACTACGTTGATTTTGCGATCTTTAACGCGTTACGTTCCTGAGCGATGTGAAGGAACCATTTCGTGGCCACATATTCGCGACCTCGCTTTAGCTGACACGGAGCCTATGAGTTCCGATCCCATACAAATTATAATAGGCGCGGATCTATACGGGTTTGTACTGTTGGACGGCATTCGCACGGGATCCATTCATGAACCGATCGCTCAAAATTCCATATTCGGATGGTTTTTGTCGGGTCCTGCCGGCGCAATGACGTCAGCATCCTCTCCTGTCGTTCCGTCATACCATTGCATCCCGTCCGACCCGCTCGAAAGCGAACTTCGTCGCTTTTGGGAAATCGAGGAGATTCCTACTACCTCCCATTACACGGAAGAGGAAGAAACGTGCGAAAATCATTTTCGCACCACGCATACACGCGACCCTTCCGGTCGCTATATTGTTCGTTTACCCTTTCGAAGGGCCCATCCGATCGACATCGGAAGTTCCTACCATATCGCCCAACGAATGCTGACGCGTCTCGAGAAGCGGCTACATTCGAACCCTACGTTGTTTGCCGAGTACGATGAGTTCTTGCGCGAATATCTAAACCTTGGGCATATGCGCAAAGTCCCTCCGTCTCTTCAAGACGGCCCCCAAACCGTGTACATTCCGCATCACGCGGTGATTCGAGAGAGCAGCGCAACTACTCATCTTCGGGTAGTATTCAATGCGTCGAGTCTCACCAGCAACAGCACTTCGTTAAATGACCATTTGTTGATTGGACCCAAACTTCAAACGGATCTCCCGACAATAATCTTGCGGTGTCGACAATATCGGTACTTGCTAACCGCCGATGTGACAAAAATGTACCATCAAATTCTCGTAGATCCGCAGGATGTCGATTATCAACGTATCCTATGGCGGTCGTCCCCGTCCGATCCCGTCGATCGGTATCAGTTGCTGACCGTAACCTATGGAACAGCACCAGCCCCCTTCCTGGCTCTTCGGGTCTTGAAACAACTCGTCGAAGACGAAGGTTCAAATTTTCCGTTGGCCGTGAGCGTCCTTCAAAACCATCTTTATGTGGATGATTGCGTATTTGGCGCGTCCGATGAGTTACAATTAACAGAAACGCGTAATCAATTGATCACGTTGCTCAGCAAAGCGCACTTTCAGCTGCATAAGTGGACGACCAACGCCCCACATCTTCTTCGCGACATCAGTCCGCATGCCCTTGGAACAGGGCTGGACAAAGTCTTACAGTTCGACGACACGGTGAAAGTCCTTGGAGTCGCCTGGAGTCCAGATGCCGATGCATTTCGCTTCCGCGTGACGCTTCCCCATCATTCCGCGAACACCAAACGCGCGATACTGTCCACGATTGCTCGCCTTTTCGATCCCTTAGGCTGGGTCACTCCCACCACCGTCTATGCCAAAATTCTTATGCAACAGCTGTGGTTGGATAAATGCAGTTGGGACGCCCCCCTTCCATCCACCGTTCTCGATCGCTGGGAAAAATATAATGCGGAACTACCTGCCCTGAAGTCTCTTGCAATTCCTCGATGGACGCACCAAAATCTCGACCTCGCCTCATGCGAACTCCATGGTTTCGCCGACGCATCTACCCTCGCCTATGCCGCTGTCGTGTATCTGCGCGTCATCACCTCGTCCGGTCATATTGTCGTGTCTCTTCTCGCCGCCAAATCGAAAGTCGCTCCTGTCAAACCGCTGACGGTTCCACGGCTTGAACTTTCCGCCGCCCTGTCACTAACTCGCCTCATCGTGTTCGTGAGACAAGCGCTGCACGAGCTTCCGACTGAGATCCCGTGTTATTGCTGGACGGACTCGACAATCACCCTGTGTTGGCTTCGTCAACCGGCGTCGAAATGGAAAACATTCGTCGCAAATCGGGTGGCTCAAATCGCCTCATCCTTACCGGATGCCATGTGGCGACATGTACCGTCCGAGGAAAATCCCGCAGATTGTGCCTCCCGCGGCTTACTTCCGTCCCAACTATTGCACCACGATCTTTGGTGGAAGGGACCACAGTGGATGCAATTGTCGACCGAACAGTGGCCTTCAAACCTCCCGGTTGCATCGTCTGACGCGCACGCGGAGGAACGTCCGACCCGTTCGGTCAATCTTGTACTGCCCAGTACACCGTGGGAACTACGGGACCGGTTTTCATCCTGGCCAAAATTGTTAAGGGTCACCGCGTATATTTTCCGCTTCGTCGAGCGGATTCGGAAACGTCCCGTTTCGCGTGTACGCGTTGTACGCCGAGCTCTCGATGCGTCGGAAATCCAGAGTGCAAAGAATTTCTGGCTCCGACAAATACAACATGACCTTTTCCCTGAAGAGAGTCAGTCTCTTCGTCATCAGCGTCCTCTCAACAAAAAGAGCGCCCTTCTCTCCCTTAATCCATATCTAGACAAAGACGGCTTAATTCGCGTGGGCGGACGCTTAAAAAACGCGAAATTATCGGAACAGGAAAAACATCCGATTATCGTTAAGTCGCATCCACTCTTAACACTCATAATCGTTCATGCTCATCTGCGAGCTCTCCATGCTGGATCTCACCTAACGCTGAGCATTCTTCGTCAAGAATATTGGATTCTACGTGCGCGTCCAACAGTACGAGCCCCTCTTCATAAGTGCGTTGCATGCGCCCGCGAGAAAGCAAAGCAACAAAGCGCGCTTATGGGAGACCTCCCGGAATTTCGAGTTACGCGCTCGTCTCGACCGTTTTTGCATTGCGGTCTCGATTATGCCGGCCCAATTCAAACACGCACATCGCCGGGTCGCGGACATCAATCTCGCAAATCCTACATCGCTTTATTTATTTGTATGGTCGTCAAAGCCGTTCATTTAGAACTCGTGAGCGATTATTCGACTGTAGCGTTTCTTGCCGCGTACAATCGTTTCTGCTCTCGGCGCGGTATTCCCAACACATTGTATTCAGATAATGGCACAACGTTTACCGGCGCGAATCGAGAACTCGCGACGGCGTTTCGAGAAGCCACTCGCGATCCTACAATCCTTAATCGGTTAGCCACCGATAATGTCACGTGGCACTTCACGCCGCCTTCCGCTCCTCATTTCGGAGGATTGTGGGAGGCCGGCATTCGTAGCGTTAAGTATCACCTCAAACGGGTTGTTGGAGCCCATACCTTAACCTTCGAAGAATTTTCGACTTTGCTTTGTCAAGTAGAGGCATGTCTGAATTCCCGCCCACTCGCCGCGGCGTCGGAAAATTTCGATGACTATTGTGCACTAACGCCTGGGCACTTTCTGATCGGATCCGCCTTAACCGCTGTACCGGCTCCATCGTTGCTCGATCAAAAGGAATCGCGCCTCTCGCGTTGGCAATTGTTCCAACAAATGATGGAAAGCTTCTGGCGTCGATGGTCGCATGACTACATGCATGGTCTCCAACAACGCGTCAAGTGGAAAACGCCACAGTCGAACATTAACGTCGGACAGTTAGTTTTATTACGGCATGCGAATCTGCCCCCATGTAAATGGGAGCTTGGTCGCGTCTCCGCTTGTCACCCAGGCGACGATGGAATTACGCGCGTTGTCACGGTGAAAACCGCTAATTCCGAATACAAGCGACCCATTGTTAAGTTATGCGTGCTTCCGATCGATTTACCGTCCGATCAATCTTGATCGCAGCGTTGCATCGTGAGACGCATCGACACCGCCTCTTAGATTGTAAGTGGTTAATTGTACATAAATGTAAATAGGCATAACCGCCGTTTCAGTTTCGTGTCCGTCTTATTATACTTATCTGCGCCTTTTTTCGTCTTGTTGACGTTCCCGACATTGTACATACGCGTATTGTATATATCTATCTATATATCTATGTCTCATGCTATCGTGTACCACCAACAGTTCACGGCGGGCGGGACGTGTCCTGCCAATGGTTCACGGCGGGCGGTGCCGTCAATTGTCTGAATCATTTCTTGTTCGCGTTTCCCGTTCTGCGGTACTGTTCGAGTCGTCACTTTCGGATTTCTGAAGAAATCCGAGGCGGGCGGTATGTTTAGGTTTAAGCGTAGAAATAAGCGAATGTATAAGTCTGTTCGAGAACACACATACGGCCCTGGGGAGCGCCCCGCGCCCCGTATACCATGTCGTCTCGATCCTGCGAATCACCTGTGCGCGACGTCTTTGTTTTCGGCGATTCTCGGAATCGCGCGCAACCGATATGCGATCACGTGATCGATGGGAATCACCGGTGATCGCGTTCTTGCCGTAACCGTCATTGTCTCGCTCTGTCTCGTGCTCGACACGTGTTTATCCAGCACACTCGCGCCCACCTGTGGTCTTTATCATTTTCGTTTCTGCCTATCGGCGTCCGACTTTACGCTCATCTCCGTTGCGTCTAGCCAAGTTGATGGTCCATACTTTTGTAGTTTCCGCGAGTGCTGCAATAAACGTTGTATATATCGTTCAACACGGGAGAAGTGAATCTTTCTGATATTCCTTCGCTCTATCGGCCGTTACCCCCCCCCCCCCCCCGTTCCTTCCTTCACACTGTTCACGCCTTCGAACTTCCGACTCCCCTACTGTGTTCGTACTCGATCCTATTTCCCAATACAGTCCACTCACCAAAATTATCGTCCCGGGTTCCCGAACATCACAGATTTCCGCAGGACAGCTTCTTAACATATTACGCGAAGAAAATTTTCAGGAAATAAAGTGCAGTTACTCGTTAATTATTAGGTTTAGGGCTAATGAAGGTCAATACTTTTTTTTCGACATTCTTCCATATTTTGGTATAAAAACTATAGTATTCTACTTAAAAAACAAAGTCGACCTTCCAATCACCGAAACGCTTCCACCTGTAAAAAATATAAATACACTACATAATGTACCACTTCAGACCATGCAACTTCTATATACAAAACTTTTTCGTGCAACGCATACTTTGGAACTTATTATAGGTGTGCAAGTTGCGTGGACCACCCTGTATATACAACGTTTGGCGTTCGATGGTTACCGTTCTAGTTCTGTTCGAGAATATGTTGAGACCAGTTCGAGGTAGTTGGAATCTAAATTTCTGTATCGTGTCGCATATTATACCGGCTCGGATCTTTTCCTATTGGTTGGCTGTGAACTGTATGGGGGTGACTAAATGATTTCTAATTGTTGGATGCATGGTTCGTTTAGGTCGTCGGAGTAGGAGTGTGCAATAGTAATCTGTATTTTTGTTAAGATAAATTAGGTGCGAAGGATATGGAAAACTATAAGTGCTGTTTGGTTTAAATCACCCTGTCAATGGGTTCGTTGACGTGGGTCTCGAGGTGGTGTCCGATGAATAGCCAAACAATTCTGGAACAATGCTCGAGCTATCGCACTCGACCGTGCCTAAATCTCACGTTCGGTCTGCTTGTGACCGAACACCTACAACACCTGACTAGAAATTTAGTTAGGCATGCCTAACGATGGATGTGGGCCTAATGCGGAAGGCATGGTGTACGCCTAAGTTAGGCATTCCTAACAGTTGCCATACGTGGGCCTAATGCGGAAAAAATAGTGTATGCCTAAGTTAGGCATTCCTAACAGGTGCCATACGTGGTCCAAATGGGGATGGCAGAGGGCACGCCTAAGTTAGGCATTCCTAACAGTTGCCATACATGGGCCTAATGCGGATGGTCGAGCGCACGCCTAAGTTAGGCATTCCTAACAGGTACCATACGTGGTCCAAATAGGGATGGCAGAGCGCACGCCTAAGTTAGGCATTCCTAAAAGGTGCCTGCCATACGTGGTCCAAATGGGGATGGCCCAGCGCACGCCTAAGTTATGCATTCCTAACAGTTGCCATACATGGGCCTAATGCGGAATGAATGGTGTACGCCTAAGTTAGGCATTCCTAACAGTTGCCATACATGGACCTAATGGGGATGGTCGAGCGCACGCCTAAGTTAGGCATTCCTAACAGGTGCCATGCATGGGCCTAATGCGGAAAGAATGGTGTACGCCTAAGTTAGACATTCCCAACAGTTTCCAAACATGGTCCAAATGGGGATGGCCGAGTGCACGCCTAGGTTGGACATTCCTAACAAGTCCCATAGCATATTATACAGAGTATTTCGTTTATCTTTGAACGGAAATATCTTGTGACGCACTCAAGTTACAAAAAAAATTTATTTACAAAAATTGTTCAGTATGAAGGGAACAATCATATATGATGTCAATTTTTTCGGGACTATGATGGTGGGAACGGGGAGTTCAAAAACAATGAGTTTTTTAAATGGAACCATATATTTTTTTTGTCATACCACGATAGCATTTTCCGAGACGAATTCAACGATATATCACATTATGTTATTTACTGTTACAAAACATTAGAAATTACAGGGTGTTTCACGGAAATTGTTTCAGGTCATAACTCCTGTTGTGGTTAAGGATTTATCAAACATCAAACTTAGAAATGTATAAAGATTTAATGGATAACACAATAGTAGAACAGTCTTAGAAGCGCACGTTACACACGGCACACACCGCGAGAGAGACCGAGGGCCTGCGAGGGCGACTCTATCGTTCGCAAAAACAGGTGGCGCCAGTCGGACGCTTACAAACTCCGAGAAGGCGCGACATTCTAAAGAACATATGTCATAACACTCCCACTTTTCATGCATTCTCTCCCTCTCAGGCTTTTGTCACACGCATGAAACACACATACACATACATATGACACTCCATCATTCTATGCACTCCGTTTTCAGTCTTTTGTCACAGTCTTAATTTCGAACTTAGGATTACAATTCTTTGGTATGACATTGAGTAGACTTCGAATATAAGAAAATTGTTCCCGCAATAAGGGTTTTGTCAGAATGTCAGCTTGCTGATCTTTAGAGCATACGTACTCCAGGTCGAACAAGCCTTCACGCATCTTTTCCAAGGCAAAATGATACCTTACATCTATGTGCTTGGTTCGCTTATTAAATTCCGCATTCCTCAAAAGCCCTATTGCACTTATGTTGTCGAGGAGAAGCCTTGGTCTCGCGATTCTCTTCGTGACGATTTCCTGAATTAGACGCTCCAACCAGACTAGATGCTTGATGGCTTGCGCCGCCGCAATAAATTCGGACTCGGTTGTGGAAAGCGCGACAACCTTCTGTTTTTGAGAGCACCACGATATTGCACTCTCACCCAGCTTGAAAACATAACCCGAGGTTGATTTTCGCGTTTCAACGTCGCCCGCATAATCCGCATCGCTAAATGCTAATAAATTTAAATTCGCGCCTGCCGCGAAGTACAAACCATAATCGTACGTTCCTTTTAGGTACTTTAAAATTCTTTTAACCGCGTTCCAATGTATTTTGTCCGGCGATTCTAAGTGCTGACTTACGGAACTAAGCGCAAAAGCAATATCCGGTCTCGTACCCACAGCCAGGTACATCAGAGATCCCACTGCTTCTCTGTAGGGTGCTCTCACCCCTCCAGACTGTTGTTTTCCATGTACCAGGATACTGAGTTCCTGATGTTTGTCCATGGGAACCGCCACCGGATTTGCTCCTTCCATAGAGAATCTCGCCAACACTCTTCTGGCGTATCCAGACTGGTGAAGGAAAATAGAGCCATCAGCAGCCTGCACAATCTGAAACCCCAAAAACAGGCTAAGATCCCCGGTTGTGACATCAAATTCCCTCCTGAGATGGGACAGCAGTTCGTTCGCAACTGCCCTATTTGATGCCGCTATCAACCCATCGTCTGTCGCTGTTTACAAAAACGCATGGATCTGGCCCCACTGCCTCCAAGCTGAACTCCTTCAGGAATTCGGTGAAGCGCTCATGCCAACACCTGGAGGCCTTTCTTCAGACCGTACAGACTTCTGTTAAGTTGACAGATGCCGCTCGTTCCGTCTTCATAACCCTCTGGCTGAGACATGAAGACGGTTTCCTGCAAAATACCATTAAGAAACGCTGTCTTTATGTCAAACTGTTGCAACGCCCTCCCCTCAGACGCTGCCAGAGCCAGTATTATGCGAATGGACTCGAAGGTGACCACCGGACTGTACGTCTCATGGTAGTCTACACCATGTTTCTGAGAGTAGCCCTTGACCACAAGTCTGGCCTTGAACCTCTCAACACTTCCATCCGGTCTTCTTTTGAGTTTGTATACCCAACGGTTCCCTATTGGTTTGCGTTCTTCACGACGATCCACAATGTCCCAGGTATTGTTGCTTCTGAGAGATTCAATCTCCTCATCCATGGCCTTTTTCCATTGATTAGCATGCGGTCCCGTTGTTGCTTCATGGTAGTCTTGAGGTTCCTCAATTTCCGCCAGAAAAGCAATGGCGTCAGGGTCGATATCATCATCGAACCTGTGCGGTCTTCTGATCTTGCCTCTATCTCTTAAGACTCTGTTCGAAACAGGTAGCTCCGGCTGTTGCACTTCAGGCTCCGGATGCTCCGACCTAAGAGGCTCGATAGGATCCGCATTTCGGTGTTGCTCTTCATCCACTGAACTCTCCCGGATCTGAGGTTGAAGAGCTTCTCGTTGATCTATAAGCTGCAAGTCAGCATCGTGCTGAGCTTCACTGGAGAACTCATTGAAGCTGTCACTCTCGTCAAAAACCACGTCCCGCTTCACTTCTATTCCATCAGTTTCAGGAAACCAGATTTTGAAGCCTTTGGTGTCTTCATGGTAGCCCACGAAATAACCCTTGACGGCCTTGCTGTCAAGTTTTCTGCGCTTCTCCTTAGGCACATGAACATATGCAGCTGTTCCAAATATTATCAGCTTGTCGAATTTGACTCTTCGACCGTGCCACAGCTCATAGGGAGTGCTGTGTTTTTGAGAGCTCGTGCCTGTGCGATTAAGGATGTACACTGCTGTGTTGACACCCTCTGCCCACAGCCTCAATGGTAGATTTCTGGCATGCAGCATAGTTCTCATGGATTCAACAATTGTGCGGTTCTCCCTTTCCGCTGAACCATTATGCTCAGGAGTGTAGGCTACCGTCTTCTGATGTTGTATCCCATGACCTCTGAGCATCTTCTGGACGGTTGAGTTTACAAACTCCAACCCATTGTCACTGCGCAGAGACCTTATATTTCGACCAAGAAGATTCCTCGACATCATAATGAAATCCTTCATTCGATCCGCAACTTCGTCCTTGGATTTGAGGAAGTAAACGGTCTTATAGCGAGAAAAGTCGTCCTTGAATAGGAGAAAGTAGCGTGAACCGTTTATTGAATTTGTCTGAAAAGGCCCGCAAACATCTGCATGTATTAACTCACCAGAAGTCTGAGATCTCAAAACATCCTCCTCACGCTTCGGAAAAGGGAGTCGATGTGCCTTTCCACGAACGCACGCTTTGCAAAAGAAATCATCCTGCTCATTCACATGAATTCCTTCAGCTTTCAGGTACTGCTTTACATGGCGAGTATTCTGATGAGCCAGTCTCTCATGCCAGGTCTGAAGATCGACCTTGGAGGTGAAGTTGGCTTGCGTCTCACTGCTCCCAGGAACAAGCATCCTAAACTGCATCTCGCATAGCTTATGCTTTCGAACTCCCACTGCAACTGCAATCCCATTCTTCTCGAACCGACAGCCTTCCGCAGTTGAAATCTGAATCAATCCTTTGTCTAATGCTGTTCCGGCTGAAAACAAGTTACATCTTAAATTCGGCACGAAAAGAGCCTGTGATAAATGCTTTTCTGTCCAATCCAGTCCATCGAAGGCCAAAATGTTTATGTCCCCTCTTCCCAGGGCGTATACAGATTCATTCTTCTTGCCAACGTTCACTGGCTGAGGTTGACGGAAATACTTAAGGTTAATAAAGTATTGCTTCTTATTGCACATGTGATCCGTCGCTCCAGAGTCGAGATACCATATCTCTGCATTGCACTGCGATTGATCCAAGCATAGCGTTGCTTGTGCAATCAAGGCTTGGCCTCTGGGCATGTCATCGTTGCTCTGTTCGTGCACCTTGTCCGCTCTACAGCCACGTGCCCAGTGTCCTGGCTTCCCGCACTTCAGACAGACATCTTTCTTCTTGGCTGCGCCAGTTTCCTTGTGGGGATGTTGAACCTGTTTCTTCTTGAACTTGTTCTTGAACGGTTTCATTGCTGCTAGTGCTTCGCTCACAACCTTTTCTTGATCCAGACATCTAGATTCCTCAGCGAGTAGCCTTTCAACCAAATTGGTCAGCTTACGGTCATCCAGTGCTGTTGATTGCCATGCCGTGATGAAGTGACTGTATGACGCTGGCAAGGTCATGAGAATTTTGGTCACTATCATGGACTCCGCCACTGGTTCACCTAAAGCTTCGAGGCGATGTGCAACGTCCTTCAGCTTCGCAATATGAGAGGCCATGCTGTCCTTGGCATCTTTGGTCATTTGGTACCACTTCTGCTGTAACATGTGAATGCTTGTCTCTGACTTTTGCTCATACAGGCCATGCAGAGCACTCCACATGCTGTTCGCATTGGTACAGTGCATGACAAAAACTAGCTGTGAATCAGAAATTGTCGTAGCAATAAGTTTCTGTGCAGCATTGTCCTTCTTGACCCAGTCAAGAAGAGCCTGGCGTTGTGGCGCCGTCGAATTCTCTAGAATCTGTGGTTTAAGAAACTCCCCATTTGCCACCTGCATGGCGTCTTTGTCCCTTAGTAGGACAGAAATTTGGAACTTCCATTGTACCCAATTCTCAGCACCCTTCAGCTTCGTAATCTTTGTCAACTCGGATTCCATCTTCGGTTACTTTTACACTATTGCACACGCGGCCGGTTAACCTCAAAAGAAACACGTTGGAGAAAAGTTCTGTTTTACGACAAAGAAAATTATAATTTGACAAAACTACTATTGCCGTACGTATACTGGGCCCATAACCTGTTGTGGTTAAGGATTTATCAAACATCAAACTTAGAAATGTATAAAGATTTAATGGATAACACAATAGTAGAACAGTCTTAGAAGCGCACGTTACACACGGCACACACCGCGAGAGAGACCGAGGGCCTGCGAGGGCGACTCTATCGTTCGCAAAAACAGGTGGCGCCAGTCGGACGCTTACAAACTCCGAGAAGGCGCGACATTCTAAAGAACATATGTCATAACAACTCCGTTATTAATGCATATTTACGAAAAAATATCAAAAGTAAAAGTCAAATGGTTCAAAGAGCGCTACATTCGTAGGTCCTTTAATTTTTTTTAGTTGAAACTGTGCATGTGCAATTAACAATTGCATAATTTCTTTAAATAGAAATGCATATTTTTTGTTGCATTAATATATATTTATAATAATATTTATATATTATACATATATATTTATGACAATATATTTATTTATATATATACTCATATATATTTATAACAATATATTTATTTATATATATACTCATATATATTTATAACAATATATTAATTTATGTACAATTGGGGACTGTCGCGTTCCATCGCCGCGCCGCGCCGTGCGTTTACGCGAAGTGAGGTTAGTTTAGCACATGCTTGTAAATACACGTGTTTACAATAGAGTAATAAAAAGCGTGTGTGAGTGATTCGGTAACTTCAGCCACTTGTCACGCAATTGTGTTGGTGAAACTTGTCACTACCATTTCAGGTAAGTTTTTATTTTATATTTATTTTCAGTCATTGAAATATTACTGGCAAAAGAAAAATAAAAAAATATTATTAGGTTGGAGGGAAAATTCTATTGTATTTTAAACTAAAACATTTGAGTCAATTTATAAAAATACATATTTAATATTATTCAATGATATAATTTACATTATTTGTAACAATATGTTGCCATTTTTCAGGTAACCTGTCAATACCTGATTTGCAACGACTTGCTATTGTGTTGGTGAAACTTTTCACTGCCATTTCAGGTAAGTTTTTATTTTATTATATTTATTTTCAGTCATTGAAACATTATTGGCAAAAGGAAAATACAAAAATATTATTAGGTTGGAGGGAAGATTCTATCGTACAATATGTATTCCTACCAACTCCGGTCAAAATGACCAGATCCAGGTTCTTTATTTTGCAATTAGAAAAGTAATAATACAGATTTCATAAGAAACGATTGTATAGATATCTTTAGTAGTGCACGTATTACAATAGGATACGTACAAAGTCTAAACAAAATCAATTTTGTCATTTTTATAAGAGAACATGTACCAGTTACTTTTGAGGCTCGGTAGGTTTAGCGTTAAAGAAACCATTTTAAATCAATTTATAAAAATACATGTTTAATATCATTCAATGATATAATTTCCATTATTTGTAACAATATGTTGCCATTTTTCAGATAACCCGTCAATTCCTGCTTTCCAATGTGACTCGCTAGTTAACATGTGTTTTTGATTTACAAGCAAAATTACCTGCTTATTTAAAATACGACATAACTTTCCCTCCAACCTAATATATTCATGGTAAAAAATCTTCCCATTTATTGGACAATGCTTTTCATCAAGAAATTCTAATTTTCAGATGCAGCAAAGATTCATACAGATGTGATTTACATTAGCGGAGGTCCGTGGAAAGAAACAAAACAATTTCAAGAGATTTTTAATAATAAAATTTAAAATTTATGTTTTATAAATATAGGTTAAGCATTTGTTGTTAATTGGAAGTTGCCGGAGTCGGCTGCCGAGTGCTTTTTCAAATATAATCATTTTATTAATTTCTTAATTTAATTTAATTTTATTAATTCCATTTAAATTTTTTCCAGCAGTAATTGAAAATTGTAATAAATCTATATATATGCAGCATACAATTCAGCGCAGCCTATTCGTGAGATTTCCCTTTATGTCCTTTAAACCTAATGTGGCCCTATACGTGGGTTTCCTAATGCGGGCCTCATACGGCTTTCCCAATTAGGCAGTCGTTGATATTCCGCGTTACATTCCGCATGGCTGCCCAATGGGGCTGCCCCATTAGGGCCTAACAGATATATCCCAATGTGGGCCTACTGCGGTTTGACTCATTGAGTAGTCATTGGGAAAACCTAATGTGGGCCCAATGCGGTGTGCCTAATGCGGGCCGCATACGGCTTTCCCAATTAGGCAGGCGTTGAAATTCAGCGTTACATTCCGCATGCCTGCCCAATGGGGCTGCCCCATTAGGGCCTAACGCGAAATTAGGCTAGCCCAATGAGGACCTAACGCCCTGCCTAACTGAATTTCTAATTTATATTAACATGGATATAATGTTTTAGGGCTGGAGGTCATTCAAAAATTTGCGTGATGACACCAAAAGTGCGACATCAAAATAACTGACATCAGTAATAATTTTTTTTCTTGTTGGTGGAGTAGTGGAGGAAATTCGGAGGTCAATCTACTTTTCTTAAATGGAATGCTATATTTTGTTTTTTCAAAAAGTAACAGCAGACACCGAGACAAATCCAAAAAGGTGCTATATGACATTATTCTGATTTGGATTTGTCTCCGTGTCTGCTGTTACTTTTTGAAAAAGAATATAGCATTCCATTTAAGAAAAGTAGATTGACCTTCAGATTTCCTTCACTACTCCACCCACAAGAAAATAATTATTACCACATGATGTAGCCCGTCCTTCCAAACAACTTTTGTACGAACACTTTTTTTTAATAACTACATGTCGTTCCGAGATATCCTGCTGTACTTACTCACTTAAACAAAACACCCTGTATGTATGATGGAGCACGGCCTCGAGGATCCGGCTTATAGATCAAAACGTTACTGTCTTCACAGAGGGTTACAGTTCGAGGGTTTATATACTGTGAAATCTAAGTGGGAATGCTCTCAAGATTTCCATATTACTTAGTAAATCTTGAGGATGCTCTTAGAATTTCTATATTAACAAAACTTATGGAATTGTCCCTGTAGTGAATCATGCTTTGTACTGGCTGCATCCAGCTGGAGCATAGTCGTCCTTTCTATAAGCAAATAGGTCGGTTAGGGCGTTTTCCGTTCACAGAGAAAAGATTAAAAAATTCTGACAGAAATACACGCTTCCATTTTGTCTTAAAATTTTTTGTAGTCAAGCGTTATTTTAAATTCATCTTTTATTGTTCAAATTGTTTGATTAAAGATGGCTACTCGGTGGGGTATAGCAAGCGCTGGAAAAATCGCTCATGATTTCGTATCAGCTTTAGGAACCCTACCGGAATCAGAACATGTAGTTGTTGCGGTAGCAGCAACGGAACTTTCACGGGCTCAAACCTTTTCAGAGACGCATCAAATTAAAAAAGCATATGGCAGTTATTTAAAATTGGCACACGACAAAGACATCGGTGAGTAAATACATATAACATTAAGACGTAAATAGTGAACTGAATGCACTTTTAGTAATATCACTTTCAATCTTTCAAGGGATATCACTTTTTAATGACCTCGATATAGTTTGTTAAAAAATATTTGGCACGTATTCTTTTTAACTGCAATGTTCAGGATAAAAACTATATTTTTTAGATGTTATGGGAACTACAGACTGTGGTCAATAACATTTTTTTAGTTTGTATGGTTTGAACGAGGAATTTAGTACCATAATGAAATTTCAAAATAAGTTATTTGTTTAAACAATATTCTAAAATTTGTCTTATTTGTAGTCTTATACCAGTAGTCTTATTTGTCGTATTTGTAGTCTTTATTGATATCCCAATATTAACAATAATTAAAAATAAATTAGTATTACAATAAATTAACAATAATTAACAATAAGATTAAAAATAAATAAGAGAAACTACAAAAAGTCGAATTTTTAAAAATATTGTTTAAACAAATAAAAATGTGGTTTTGACCCGCCACTTTGAGAGCTGTTTTCACCACTTCAATGTGGACGGCGTACGATAAAAAAATACGCGTGTCGAATATTTTACGAAGAACTATGTCTAGCATAAGTTTCATACAAATCGGCTGGTGTATCTTGAGTACGTTCACTTGTTAGAAAAGGGAAATGAATGCATAATGGATTGTAAAAGTAGATCCTTCAAGCTTTTAAAGAAGCCCAAGTTGATTGTTATATATTGTTTTTAATGTAACTTAATCCTCCTAATTAAAATCGGTACATACATATAACAAAACCATATTGAATGTTAATTATTTATTCTGTTTCTTTACCTAGTCTTGATCGAGTAATTTTCTTTAAATCGACGTGTCATTTGAAATTTGAAATTGGAATGTAAGAGATACAACAAAAATGAATTTAAATTATCTGTTTCTTATTGTAGATATCGTGTATATCGGAACTATACACCCCATGCATTTCGAAGTTGCAAAATTAATGTTAAACAATGGAAAACATGTTTTATGCGAAAAGTGTTTAACTATGAATTACAAGCAAACAAGTGAATTAATTAATTTAGCAAAGAGCAAAAATCTATTTTTGATGGAAGCTATTTGGAGTAGATGTTTTCCTGCTTACGAGATTATCCAGAAGGAGATTCAATCTGGAAGTATTGGAGAAGTTTACCAGGTTCTTGTATCCTTCGGATTCAACTTGGAAGGCGTTGATAGGATTAGGTAAGTTATATTTCTTTTACATTTATTCCAACACTTGACTAAAGTACCACTACTGCAACAGGATAATGAGTTAGGTGTTGCAGTATTTATTAGACATACAGTAAAAAGCAGACGTAACTTTCATTCTATAGTACACGACAAAATTTTATGAATATTAAGAGAGCTAAATTGTTATAAAGTATGAGTCATTCTACGTCAAATTGCATGAAAGGGTATAGTCATTGTTTCTATCTCGATTTCCCGAAACTCTTTTAACGTGGATCGAAACGCCGCGCCGCACAGTGTTTAAGACAATAATGCTAAAAATTCCAATTTTCAAAGTATGGGATGTAAACAAATTTTTATTGTACAATATTAGTAATCTGATGTAGTTAGTAATACTACCCACAATTTTTACTAAACATATGAATTTATTATTAAAACTGAAGCGTAAAATCGAATATAAAAACTGATACATTTCCTGAAACAAGTGCTATTTTTAGAAATCTCTATCGATTAATGTGATCCTTACAAGTTGTGTTTAGTGTTATAAGATCTTTCAAACTACACAAATTTATTTTTCAATATTAACAATTTGTCCCAATATCTCATGTTAAATGTTTATCAACTTTGATTCAAGTTTTTAAAAAAGTACCAAAAGGTACCTCTCTGAGTTTTTGCACGCTACTTTTGGACATATTAAACTTTAAATAGCTTTTTTTTTATTTGCTCAACTTTGCTCGAATCGAAGAAATCCATTTTTTAATATTTTTTTCAATTTTCAATATGGTAATAAATTGCAACAAAAAATTAGCACAAGTTTCTTATTTAATAAACAATAAAAATCACTTCAATTGTGTTTAACCGAAGTGTCTTCTATTTCATGAGTCGATGTACCTTCGTATCTTCTATAAAACCCTTAAAAATTTTTTTAAACTTTAGGAGTGTAGGTCGAAAACGGATTAGTTTAGAGGTTATTAATATTCCACACTGTGCGCCGTACAGACACATTTCTTTTTATATAATAAACCACATATTTTTAAAATTTGTTTTCATGCAAGTTCTGTCAAATCAATAAAAAAATATCCTTTATTTTCTAAAACCCAGTCAGCTAAACCTGCTTCGATCAAATTTTTATCAATGTTTGTGATCATACATTGCAAGCAAAAGGCGGTTATTTTGGTGTCAAGACAAGGTTCGAGTAGAACTGGGTCCCTGTTTGCTATAAATTTGCTGACCAAACCTAATGCGGAAACAGATGGCTCGGTATTGGAGTGCAAATCCATGCCAAATCCAAGCCAAGTTAAGGGCAATTCGAGGCCAAACCTTGCCCTCGTTATAGAGGACAGGCGGTCGCACTAGGAGCGGACCTAATCTTGCTCCAAGAGTAAATATCGAGCAAAATCGGAGTTAACCTTGCTGGAGTCGGGAAAATCGAATTTTATTTAAAGGCTATTGCCGGGTTTGGTGGTGAAATTCGTTCCCGACGAGTTTTTAATCGAGCTTTGGCTATTCGATAGCCTACCCAAAAAGACCCCGATCTGCCAAGTTACAGCCCCATATCTCATCTGTAAGGGTAGTTATTGAGGAAAATCGAAAAATCAGTTTTTGGCCCATTTTCCCCATTTAATGACAATTCTGACACATTTCGGATACCAAGCCACATGTTAGGTATCATTTTCAGATTTTTCCGTTGCAAACTCTGGTTGTGAAACTCGAAAAACACGACAAAAATCGAAAAAATGCAGATTTCATAGAGAAATCGAAAGAGCACATCTACAGATTTAATTTAGCAATGAGATATTATCATTAGTATTATGTTCAATTTTTTTCAAATCCCTGAGTGTGGTGCGTCATAGTTGAAAAAACTAAAAACCACTTTTTTCGGCGTTTTTTCTAAGATATACCTATCTTCTCTGAATTACAAAAATATATTATGTAATATTAACGTTCAGAGAAATATTTTCCAGACTTTAAAACCTGTGCAATACAAAAACCAAAATAATACTATGTATGGTATATTCAAATATTTCGAAGACAGTTTCAACGGCGCCGGTTGGTGCAGCGGCTGTGGTCTTCGACTGCGGAACCGCTGATAACTTTTTGTACCAGGTTCGAATCCCGTCCAGGTCAATTTTTTTTTTCGTTAATCAGATGTTTCTTCGCTTTCTAACCATCCGATTGTTGCTAAATCATTGTAAAAACATTTTTTAACTATGTTTAAATTATTTTTAAACAATTTTTCGGAAAAATATTTTTGGAGGACTTTCGGCCTCTAGTCATTTGCGGACTGTATTACTGCTATACTATCAAGTCTTTTAGTTTTACTAGGTCCTCTGCGTGATCTGTTAATTATGGGATTGATTATTTTTGTGACAGGAAATATATACATGAAGTATTATTAGGAATACTTATCTTTAAGGGTGTATATCTGGATTTGACCTCGAAATTAGTTTGAGCTCCGTCCAGTAGGGGAGCTGGGTACAGTTTCTACAGAATGGTTCAGAGGCACAGCAGCGCCAACGAGAGACCGTCTCGGTGGAGACAGCAGTCACTGCATGAATAAATGTTGCCGGTAAGTCAGAGTCAGAGAAACATCTGAACCTGGTACAAAAAGTCATCAGCGGTTCCGCAGTCGAAGACCATAGCCGCTGCACCAACCGGCGCCGTTGAAACTGTCTTCGAAATATTTGTATATACCATACATAGTATTATTTTGGTTTTTGTATTGCACAAGTTTTAAAGTCTGGAAAATATTTCTCTGAACGTAGGAATGTTTAATATTACATAATATATTTTTTTAATTCAGAGAAGATAGGTATAACTTAGAAAAAACACCGAAAAAAGTGGTTTTTATTTTTTTCAACTATGAAGCACCACACTCAGGGATTTGAAAAAAATTGAGCATAATACTAATGATAATATCTCATTGCTAAATTAAATCTGTAGATGTGCTCTTTCGATTTCTCTATGAAATCTGCATTTTTTCGATTTTTGTCGTGTTTTTCGAGTTTCACAACCAGAGTTTGCAACGGAAAAAACTGAAAATGATACCTAACATGTGGCTTGGTATCCGAAATGTGTCAGAATTGTCATTAAATGGGGAAAATGGGCCAAAAACTTATTTTTCGATTTTCCTCAATAACTACCCTTACAGATGAGATATGGGGCTGTAACTTGGCAGATCGAGGTCTTTTTGGGTAGGCTATCGAATAGCCAAAGCTCGATTAAAAACTCGTCGGGAACGAATTTCACCACCAAACCCGGCAATAGCCTTTCTAAATTATATAATATCAACTTTCATGCATTTTTAATAATTTATATATTTTAAAATCTTAAAGTAATAACGATAACGATTTCGCCCGATATTTACTCTGAAAGCAAGGTTAGGCCCGCTCTTAGTACGATCGACCAGCCCTCTACAACGAGGCTAAGGTTTGGTCTCGATTTGTCATGAAACTCCGCCTGCAAACTTTGCAAACACTCAAATACCGAGCCTAATGCGGAAACAGATGAGTCGGAATTTGTAGGCAAGTTTTGGTGGCAAATTCATAGCAAATCAAGAGCAAATAGCTTACTGGGAATTCATATTTTTTCTATTTTTTTTGTTTTCGAACTTTTCGTTAGCTATAAAATGCTACTTATAAGGAAGAATCATTTCATCAAAGTTGGATAGAGGTATCGAGGATGAAGTATAATAGTGTGTCGATCCACTACCTTCAAATTTAAAAAATGTTTACAGTAAATATTTCACATACTGTTTGAGCTAGCCAATTAACATTTTACAACACTTGTTCTCGAAAAATTTATGCAATCTTGCGAGTCTGCTAAATTAAGTATACAAAAAGCAGTTTAATTGAATTGAAAAAGTGAAAAATTTTTTATTATTTGTATTTCCTTCGATCTGATTGTAAGTTTATTCGGCACAGCTTCTAGTATATTTTTTCTTGGACAACGGATACTGTTAAATTATATTGAACAGCAATATTCAAACATAGCAAAGAAGTTGAAAACATTCATCTAACCGACATCTGTTCTATTTAGTAAACGGAAACTGGGAGGTGGTACAATATTAGATTTAGGCGTGTATGGAATACAATTCGCTTGTCTAATATATAATCACGAAGTACCACAAAGTGTACAAGCTTCTGGTTGTCTTAACGAAGACGGCGTTGATATTTCTACATCTGCAAGTTTCCAGTATAAAGGAAATCGTACTGCCACTCTACTGTTCCATGCAAAGGTTGATATGCCGAATGAAGCTTACATTATGGGAACGAAAGGAATGATCAAAATCCCACAATTCTGGTGTCCTTCGAAATTGGAACTGGCGAATGGAAAAGTTGTGGATGTACCGTTACCGAACACTAATCTCAAATTCAACTTTATGAATAGTGTTGGATTGAGTTACGAAGCTGACGAAGCTCGAAAATGCATTCTGGCAGGTATGTATCCAACGTTATATTGCACTTGGATACCACAAACATGTTCATGTCACAATACTGATACGGTATCGTAAACCAAACAATAGCACCAGCAATTTTCATTTCGCAATAGTCTTAAAAGCGTCTCTTTATGGCTAAAATTAAAAATATTTTCATATTCTATTCTGAATCATACATTATTCGGAAAGGTGTTTCAAATAAAACTAGTTTTGTCTCATGGGGGACATGTTATGATGACCAGCAGATTTGTGTGGGTGGAGTCAGTTTCGAGATTTCAAGGTGACCTGTGTTTTTTCAAATGGGACTGTATATTTTCATTTAGTCAGGCTTGTACCCCGACGAATTTATTGACCAAAATATGTTGAAGTTTCAAAGTCATTTATTGCTGTTTACATTGTTTTTATTTTGAAATCTTAAAAGTGACTCCACCTAAACAAATCTGAAAATTCTAAACTGTTATCGTCTCTATATTGTAGTACGCAGGAAGTCGTTATACCACCTAATTTTATTTAAAACTGACTACAACCAAAAAGTTCATTTTTACTAATTTTTATTATTACACATTTTAGGTTTGATTGAAAGTCCAAAGGTATCACACGATGCTTCTCTGTTAATTGCACAGTTAGAGGACGAAATGCGCAAACAAGTTGGTGTTGTATACGACGAAGACTGAAATATAAAATCTAAACACAATTAACGAATCAAAAAATATATGGCGTTTCATAACAATAAATAAAGATATTGTTTTACATATGTTCCAAATCTTCACGTATTTTAACGTCGGTTTAATCCTTTCTTCGGTACTTTACGTTCGACGGTTCATGGCAGGGTTGTTGTTGTTCGCCACCTGTGCTCGCGACGACAACGCCCAGCCATAAGAACTGTGCCAAGTTTGTCACCTACAGGGGGAGTAAACTCTTATGTATGGCCTTGGACTGCTTAGTACACTCTCGAGGCAGTTAGACTAGATGGCACCACTTGTTCGATGTTCCAATCCTTGGCGCTATTGGGCGCAATTTGGCGCTAATATTTGACTATTAGCGCTAAAATCAACTGTCAACTGTCACCAAGTGTCACTGACGCACTGACTGTTGCTCACTGTGCTCTATTTGATTGTAGTTGATTGTAATCAATTGTGGACAGTTGTGCAAAGAACGGAAATTCTCATTAATTGAAATAACAAATAATTTAAATTATTTACATTAAATAACAAGCTTGAAACAGAGAAGTTTGCTCAGTGTCAAATCAATTTTAGAAATAATTTTTTAAAATTGAGCGACACTCAGTAAACTTATTTTCGAGTTTATTTTCGAATTTTGTGCATAAATTGTAAAATTTTTTGAAGTTTGTTTTTAGGATAGTGAATAGTGAGGTCCAAAGGAGTGCAGCAGCAAGAAGAATAAGTGAAAGATGTGCATAAGACAAATAAACTATTGTTAAAAACATATTATATCCACTTGTAAGGTTGAAGTAATCGTACTGTACAGTTGGTATTGTGTCGCGGCAGATTTGCCAACGTCCTCCGAAACCGAATATCGGAAGACCGGG
This sequence comes from Lasioglossum lativentre, assembly GCA_916610255.1. Lineage (NCBI taxonomy): Eukaryota > Metazoa > Arthropoda > Insecta > Hymenoptera > Halictidae > Lasioglossum > Lasioglossum lativentre. The sequence continues at coordinate 26,338,597 of OU744359.1, read as the reverse complement.
TCACCCTCTGGCAGAATTAATGCGAGATGGGCAGTGGCGAGCGCTCGCCCGAGGCACGAGCGAGACCCATGGGTGAGTATTCATGTTTTTGAGCGTCGCCCCAATTTGCGCGACGCGCATCTGCAGGATTGTAACCGGGCCCCCGGGGGGGGGGGGGGGCGAAGCACCTTTCCCGCCGAGCAAAAGGAATAACGAGCGGTACCGAACCAGGAATCTCAGCTGCCTCGCCGTCGCCTCGTCCGGAGAGAAAACTGGCCAGTTGTCGGATAGGCTCGCGTCGATCACCTTAAGAGGAAGCGACAAATGATCGAAAATCGCTGCCGGGGAACCGCCGATTCACCGGACGCCAGGGACCGTCGCGCACCCAGACCGGCGCGTTGATGCTGCAGATTCGGAGGAAGGATGCCCCCGAAAAAGCACCATCTCTGGCGCGCCGGATGGGGGTGGTGTTGGCTGGGGCTGTTTACAGGGATAACCGACCTACGAAGAGGGCGGACCTCCCCCTCAGAGGGCTCGACCAGTCCGTGACTGAGGCTGAGGTCCGGGCCTCCCTCGCGCGCGTGGAGGGGAGCGAAGAGGACGGGATCCGGGTAGGGGGCATCCGGCCTGCGGGGCCGCATCCAGGAGGGGGTGGGAACCGTGTGGCTCCAGCTCTCCCTGACTGCGGCGAGGAAGAGGGGCACAGGGTGGCTGCGTGTACGCAGTCACCCCGGTGCCCCCTTTGCGGGGACCTTGGTAAACCCGCTGATCATCGCTCGGGGTCACGGGCTTGCCCAATGTTCCGCCCGGGGGCAGAAAGTTGGGCGAGAGGGCTAAAGGCGGCGCGGCGTCTATGGTCGCCGCTACGGGGGGGGGGGCAGGCGGCGAAGGCCGCCACTACGGAAGGGCCGTCATCCATGGAGGTGACGGCGAAGGAAGGGACGATGGCCTCGCCTACGGGGGCGGTGCCCAGAAGAAGGGGAAGAAACCCCCCACCCACGATCCGGCTTAGCCGGATCGCCGGAGGGGGCCGTGGACGTGGCCTTGGCCACGCCCACCGGGAGGGGGATCACTCCGGAGGGTTTGAGCAGTGGCTCCTCTCTTAACGGACTGATCCTTACCGGGAATGGGCAACGTCATCCGTCCGTCTCTTGGCGTGGGGGACGGAGGAATAGCGTCACCACGGACTGATCGGGTCTACCATCGGGCGGTCCCGAAGGAAGGGGGGGCTCGGCGAAATCCGTCGCCCAGCCCCAAGTTAGCTTAGTTGGGGGAAGCTTCTCTTCCCCCCGAGTGCGCTCAAACGGGCGGGGGCGGGTACGGTTGTATGCCAATGGTGATCCCGGCCCATCCCCACTAAGCCCAGGGACGGATTAGTGTGGGTTTAGTTGGTATGCTCGGCCTTCAGTCGAGAGAGCCCAACATAACCGTCCCCTTCTCTCAGATGTGGACGGGGGGGAGGGGGGGGGGGGGGGTATCCATAAGGAGGATTTCCCCACACTTAAAAAAAAAAAAGGAACCGTCGCGCGGGGCTAGGCCCCGACCAAAAATCTATTAGCGATAGATCGCATCGTACGCGGGGAAGTGCGCGGAAAGGGGAGGACGCTCCGCTTCCGCGTTCCCGAGTCATGGCGTAGAACAGGGCTGCCGTTTAACGGCTCGCGACGGCCGATTTTCGAAGGCTACGCCCCTCGACCCGGCCGCGCGTCTCGCCCCCCATGACGGTCCTAGTACTCGGAGCCGCTCAGGCGCGTACCATAGCGTAGTCGCTATTCGTGGCGCTTCACATCTACACGCGTGTCAATAGGTTTCCGCATTACCATCGAGGCCAATGCGTTTTTTTTTGTTAGTGATATCCCCTGTAGGCCTATTCCACTATATCGCACAATAATTTCGGACAACAGCTGTAGAAAATTAATTAAAAAAATAAATTCGTAAAAAAAATTTTAAAAATAATTATTAATTCTATTGTTCAAATTTTAATACCATCTGGAATAGCATGATTTTCGCGCATGTTTAGACGTGCTTGACAAATTGGTCAAATCTACTGGAAGTTTAGATGTGACTGTTCGCATCGCAGACGCGAGCGAAGAATCATTTAAACGTCACACGGATTCGCACTCGCCCCAATAGAGAAAGGAACGCCAATGTGAATTGTAACTAGCATTCTATATGTCGGAAATTGTAGTAGGAAATTTGGATCTTTAAGGTAAGGTTTCACGCGCTTTTAATACGTGTCATTCTTTTTGTGTCTCTGCACTAACATTTTAATAAAATAGATTTACAGAGAACTTAAAGCAAATCAAAGATGAAAAGAGTGATTACCAACGTTTATTAAAAAAACTTAAACGTCACACGGATTCGCACTCGCACCAATAGAGAAAGGAACGCCAATATTAAGTTATTCCAAGATAATTTAGTTTCCTGGATACCGCCAATTGGTCACTTTTGAAGATGTTTAAAAAGATTATGAACAACAGCACTATGTTTATATGTGAAATGGTACGTTTTCATACATTACCAACGTTACGTTCGACTTATGCTTCAAATAAAATTTTTTTACTTTGTTTTCAGACTGCGATGAAAGTGATGCGTATAATGGAACTCGCTTGAGTGGAACATTTAGTACAGGTCAATATCTCTTTCCCCAAACTGAGATTAATTCTGTTAGCTATTAATATAAATCTTTTTCACAAGACAGATTGCTCGAGTACACGACTAACGGAGACCTTTGTACTCGATATGTACAAGTACAAAGTACAACAGTCAGTGATATGGATGAAACTACGTTGTTACAAGTTATTTTTCTTATAAATAGTTACTTTGTAAAAGTCTTTCTTCGAAAGTAGAAGCAAACAATGTGAATTGTAACTAGCATTTTATATTTAGAAAATTGAAGTAGGAAATTAAAATATATGGAATTCATCTACCTGTATAAAACAGTTTATTTTAAATATACTGGCATTACATTGTTTTTAAAATCTGTGCTTGCATAATTTCTCCCATGTATCTATGAAATACTTCTGCTCTATATCTTTGATCCAATTTCTCCCTCCATTTCTGATCAAATGCTGAAAATAATGGAAATAAAATTCCATGTATTCGCGTATATATTCAACAAAAATAACTTGAAATAAACAATGTATTAGAGACAATGAAATTTAATGCTCCGTTACCTTACTCATATTTCCAGATATACCTTGCAAGAAAGTAATTACATTTCTGTTTCGAGAACATATTTCTGTTATTTGTCGTGGTATTTTAATCAAAACTCTGTATGTCATAAACTAATAAATCTGCGTCACAAACCAATATTATTGTATCTTTTCTCCTGTTTCATGCACTACAAGGATGAATATTCCTCAGATATCCTAATAACTATCTTGTAAATAATCCTCTATTCTAACCTACACCTGTCAAACGATATACATAATTTACTCATAAACCGTCCAATCTGCACGGCGTCCAAAGGGAACGCGTCCATTTGGCACGGCGTCGAAAAGGAACACGTCCAATCGGCACGGCGTCCAATCGGCACGGCGTCCAATCGGCACGGCGTCCAATCGGCACGGCGTCCAAGTGGGAAACCCCCAAATAGATGAGAGGTGTCCATCGCGGGGTGTCCCCTCGCGGCGTCTGTTGCCCGGAAGGCGGGCGGAGGAGGGGGGGGGGGCGAGTTGGGTCGACATCACCAGAGGTATCTCGGTGCGGGGGATGTCGGCCTGTCCCCCTCGAAGAGCAACGAGCTCTGGGGGGGGGGGCTGTGGGATGGGTGGGGAGAGGAGGGTTGGGGCGTGCCAGATCGCGTCTTCGAAGACCCATCCTTACCGGTGTCGGCGTCTTCTTGCCCTGGCCAGGCAGGGCCTTTCGGGTCACCCGGACCGTGCGAGGCACGGAGACACCGGGGGCCGTGGGTGGACCGAGCGGGGGCTCGGGAAGCCCATTTCGACGGCCCGAGGGATGGGGACACCGGGCGGTAGTAGGGGCGGATAACACCTCTCCCCGGGTTGTATGATAGCTGGGAAGTGTCCTGTTGAGTACTCGCGTGATCCAGGCACTTCCCATTTAGCTTAGGCGGGTGTGGGGTTTTAGTGGGTAGCCTTCGGGTACGGGCGCGCCTTCGGCGCCCCCCCCATCCCCGATGGTAGTCCCACATAACCCCGGCTACCCCTACCTCCGGGCTGTGCTTCAGGACTACCTGAGTGACAGGTGGTTTCAGTATCCGGGCCGATACGGTGTGATTCGGAGGGAGGATATGCACCGCGAGGTCCCCCGATCCTGTGGGATCTTACGTACGACGTGGTGCTGCGAGCCTCTCTCCTCCTTGGCGTCAGCGTCATCTGTCACGCAGATGACACCTTAGTTGTCGTCGAGGAGGAGACGTGGAGGAGGACCCAAAGTCTGGCGACGGCGGCGGTGGACTGCGTCATCGGTGGGACCCGGAGGCTGGGTTTCAGATTTCCGCCGGCAAGACCGAGGCGATGTGGTTGCACGCATTGCCTCGGAGCCGGCGGCCTCCCCAGCTCCGGATCCAGGTAGGTGATGCCTCTGTCCAGGTAAGGGCGAGATGCGGTATCTCGGCCTGACCCTTGACAGTCTCTGGTGCTTTGAACAGGACTTCGACCGTGCGGCCCTCCGAGCAGAGAGGGTGGCAGCTGCCCTTGGGCGGCTGCTTCCTAATATCGGGGGGGCCGATGGAAGGACGCGTCCCCTCTACGCGGGGGTGGTGCGGTCTAAAATCCTTTATAGAACCCCCGTGTGGTCACAACAGATAATGGCCAGCCGGCGCAGCCTAGCGAATACTAATCGCGTGCAGCGCCGACTCGCCTTGCGGACCATACGGGATTACCGCACTATTTCCGCTGAGGCGGCCTGCCTCCTCGCTGGGATGGCTCACCTTGAGTTTGCGACGGAGGAGTGGGCGCCCCATTATAGGACGGCCTGCTCCATCCGCCGCGGGGAGCTTGACCCCGAGGGGGGAGAGGTCGAGGTGCTTAGGCACCAGGACCGGTAGGCCACGCTGGCCCACTGGCGGCACCAGGGTGCTGCCGCCAACTCGGACCGGCCTATTGTCCGGGCCCTCCTGCCCATTCTGGGAGAATGGTGCAGGGGGCGGGTGAGGCATACCTACCGCCTGATGCAGGTGCTCTCCGGCCACGGGTGCTTTGGAGAGTACCTGCGACGTATATGGGGAGGAGAGGGGGGGGGGGAGGCGGACCCCACTCCGCGAGGAGATTGGCCTCTAGGGGACGTCGCCCTAGAAGTCGGCGGCCCCCGGTGAGGGGCCGCAAACGTGGTGGCGGCGGTGGGATTAGTTAGTCTAGTCCCACCGCCGCCATTGGAGTCTGCATTTTGGCGTTCCCTGGAGGTGGCCCGGCTGGGCTGGGAGGCTGGGTGCCCGTTTGCACCGGACGGCTTCACCCCTCAAAAGACTATGTCTTTTCTAACTAAGGGTGGTTCCCCCCCGGCCATTGCCCCCCCCCCCCTATTTTTGGGGGACCATGAAGAAGTGACGCCACGGAAATGGCTTCCGTATCAACTATGTGGTTTGCAGGTAGTGACGTCACAATCGGTAGACGGCAGTTGCGGACCACACGTGTTGACACTCTGCCGATCTAACCGACAATGGCGTTTCATAGCCTGTCTGTTACCACATACCACTGTCTGAACCACATTTTTTTTAACGAAAAAAAAACTTTCTTTCAGAAACAGGATTCGAACCTCGGTCTACCCGCTTGGTAGACCATCTCATTAACCGCTTGACCAACCGACAATCTTATAAGTATAGCGAACATTTTAGTACATATTGCAAAGAATAACTCTCGCAGCTTTTGGGCGACAGGCACGCGCATGCATAAACACGTGCACGCAAAAACTGCAGCATTGAAGACGCTATTTGAGTGACCCTGATAATTTTTATGAAATATGATATCCCTTAGGAACAAACAGGAATCACGACAAAACTGCAGCGTCAGCATTTAATACGCTATTTGGTTGACCTTCATACCACTTAGGAATCTCGAAAAACTGCAGCTTTTGGAGCGACTGGAAGTCACTGTGAAATATTATACCGAGCGCGCGAAAACGCAATCCTGTGTAAATGTTTCGAGACATGGATGTATCCGTTTCCAATATCGCAAGCGAAACGGGCACTGAAAAAATTAGCGGCGGTTTCTGGACTACGTTTTCTCGACACCGTTTGGTTTTTTCCAAGTCGTGGACGGCGAATTGGAAGGCTAGCCATTCGTTGTAGCGACCGGTGAAGGTCGGCAATGGAATCTTCGGCAGTACGGCCCGCTTCCGACCTACCGCGACACTGGTTGTTGTTCTCGCGGTATTCCAATCGTCGGCCGTTAGAGCCTCCCGCGTCAAGGATGTTAGGAGAGCCTGTAACTCGTCCGCCTGTTCGAGGTAACTCTCTTCCACCGCATCGTAATGGTCCTCGACGATGTGTGGGAGCGCTCGAACTTTTACGTCCTTAATGGCGGCATCGCGGAACGCTCTATCCCCAGCCGCGTAAGCCCTCCACTGATCCTCCAGCAGCGCAAATCTGTTTTTTACGGCAGCTTCGGTGATAGAGGCGATGCCCTTCTTTTTGAGGTTCGCCACGATCCGCGCGATACGATGAGCTATCGTCGGAAGAGCTGCAGCGATTTCCTCCATTGTAACGTTCACTCCACGTGCACGAAATCAACACTGTACCGGTTTTAGTAAATGGCGATAACAAGTACATATTAACCGTTATCGATGTGCCATCCAAATATGCTTGGGGTATGCAACTCAAGACTAAAAGTGGGGGTGAGGTAGCTAATGCGTTCACAACATGGTATAAATCATTATTCTACGTATTCGGTTATGAAGGCTTCCATCGTAGAACGGTTCAATCGTACATTGAAGAATAACATGTGGAAAGAGTTTACACTTAATGGAACCTATAAATGGGTCAATGCGCTACCGCGACTAGTTGCAAAGTACAGTGCGCAAAAGCATAGAACTATTGGTATGCGACCGTGTGATGTCACCCCTGCCATTTCCGACAGGCTCTTAGACACAGTATGTAACAACATAAAGATTGCTGCGACTGCGAAATTCAGTGTGGGTCAGTTTGTACGAGTCAGCAAATTTAAAACCGTTTTCGATAAAGGTTACACACCAAATTGGACCACTGAGGTGTTCAAGATAGTCAAAGTACAAGCAACTAATCCGACGACTTATCTGCTGCAAGATTCCAGTGGAAACCCCGTTGCTGGAGGATTCTATGAATATATATGTAAAATGGCTAGGATTAAGTAATGTGAACAATTCGTGGATAAACAAAGACAATTTATTATAAACAACTTAGCCTGTTTAATAAAAATTATCAACTTTTTTATAGTTACAAAGGTATTCGATAATGACCTCATGGTAGCGTTTCTGTCGAGTTGGGTATGATATACCGTTTGTCATCGTATGGACTCAGAGCAATTTTTCGCTCTGATACAGTATACACTTCATTTAATTTTGATCTTATGCATGTCTGAGTACGACTCATCACAATTTCATTTTGTAGACACCACATGTAATCATCGAACGTTATTGTCGTCCTTACAACGCTATTCTTTACACCTTTCGCTTTTTTGTATCCTTTTTCTCGTCTACACGCAATGTATACATTTTCGCTCTAAGCCCAACAAAGTCCGTCATTATCATACCATTGTTCTCATCTTTCATCAAGCCGGGAACGTTTTTATTTGCAAGCTGAATATTATACTTATTCTCTATCGGATAATCGCTCGTGTCAAACCGGTTAATGTCGCGCCTCATGGTTTTATAAATGTCCTCACACTTAATATGATAAATTAAACTACGACACCGAACGCATATCGAACGGGTGTTGAACGGTATCGAACAGGTATCGAACAGGTGTCAACCTGTGACGTGATTGAACGGGATATCCGTTCGGGGTGTCGAACGGCTATCGAACGGGTGTCGAACGGGTGTTGAACGGGGCATCGAACGTACACGTTCGACGTCAAACGGATAGCGAACGGATATCAAACGGGCATTGAACGGACATCGAACGGGTATTGAACGCCATCGAACTGGTGTAGAACGGGGTGTTGAACGTACACGTTCGACGTAGAATGGGGTGTTGTACGCACACGTTCAACGTGGAACGGTTGTCGAACGGGTATCGAACGGCATCGAACGGTTGTCCAACGGGTATCGAACGGCATCGAACGAGTGTCGAACGGGTGTCGAACGGACATCGAACGGATGTTGAACGGTATCGAGCGGGTGTCGAACGGGTGTCGAACGGGTGTCGAACGGGTGTCGAACGGAGAATCGAACGGCATCGAACGAGTGTCGAACGGGTGCCGAACGGACATCGAACGGATGTTGAACGGGTATCGAACGGGTGTCGAACGGGTGTCGAACGGGGAATCGAACGGCATCGAACGAGTGGCGAACGTGTGTTAATGGCATCGAACGGTTGTCGAACGGTATCGAACGGAATCGAACGGATGTCGAACGGAATCGAACGTGTGTAAAAAACAGAAAGTAGTTTTGCTATCAGTTTTGTTTCATAGGCTCTAAAGAGTGTTAATATCTGCGTATCCTGTAAGGATGTATGATTTTCACTAATCGAATCGAACATTGTTCACAATCAGATTTCGTAACACATCTCATGACCGCAAATCCTGCAAAATATTCAACGGTGAAGACGCGGCTAGGCGATGAAGACGAAAATGAGATATGTAATCTCAACGAACGTGTGAGTTCTATCGATTCAGAAGATAGTTTTTGCATAGTTTTCGAAACAGAATTTAGTCAAGCTAGTGATGACTACGAAAATGAGGCATGCAATCTCAATGAACATGGTTCACCAGTTCCAAAAGTAAATAGTCACTTGATGGTAGGAATTACATATACATATACACCGCGGGATTATCGTCGCCGGAGTGAACGTCTGTTAATTACAAATAAACAAAAGGGTTCTTTTCGTGACCGAACAAGTGACAATTCTTTAAATCCCGTATACCGCTGTATATCCTTGACAGGATAGTTCCACTATCAAAATCAACCTCGCTACACGAGAAAACATTGGTCCTTCGAGCCGGATTGCAGTGAGTTTGGTGAATAAAGAACATTTGTGAGGTGAAAAGATCTCGTTCGGCAATTTGACGATGGTTGAGTGATCCGTTGGACATTCAAAGTTGAAGAACAAAAGGACTAGTCGGTCCATAACAGTTCACAATGGGTGACCTCAAGACGCTTCTTCAACAACAAATCGATGCCGCTCGTATTGTCGAACGTACCCTTGAAAATTTCAAGAAGATCGGCAAAACAAAATTAACGGTAGCCACCGTTAAAAATCGAATCGCAAGATTTAGCGAATTTTTTGCCGAATGCCAAAGTCTGCACAAGCAGCTCTCTGCTGTTGCAATGGACGCGGAACGTTCCACCGTGGGTTATTTCACCCAGGATCGATTCATGGACTTGCTCGAGATCTACATGGAAACATCGGACTACATGGCGGAAACTCTTTCTCGTCTCGCAGCTGCCGACTCATCTGGTACTGACTCGACGCCGTCGCCAGCAGGACCTGTCTCGCAACCTGATGACGACAAGAGTCGAATGCCAACGCTCAACCTGCCGAAATTCTCTGGAGCCTTCAGTGAGTGGGAAACCTTCCGCGATCGCTTTACAGCGATGGTCATCTCTCGTAAAGGTCTGTCAAACGTATCTCGTTTCGAATATTTGTTAGCGTGTTTGCAAGGCGCGGCAAGTGATCTCGTCGAGAACATTGCGATAACCGATGCGGGCTCCGCGATCGCGTGGGACCTCCTGGTAGAGTGTTTTGAAAACAAGCGGCTGTTAGTGACAACGCATTTAGAAACTCTGTACGACCTTCCACAAGTTCGTTCCGAGTCTGCCGATCAGCTGCGAAGCCTTCGCGACAAAGCCAACAAGGCGATAAAAGCCCTGAAAAATCTCGATCGTCCTGTCGAACATTGGGGCGACTTACTCGTTTTCTTCGTAACAACGAAATTAGATTCCGAATCGCGGAAGGCTTGGGAGTTGAAACTCGGCGACAACACAGATTGTCCGACATTTGACGCGCTTGATACATTTTTAAAATCGCGAATACGCGCGTTACAAACAATTAAGCCGGCCCCGTCGGGATCGGCCTCTCAGATCGCGGACTCGGCAGCAACCAAATCGAGTCGTGTTCGTGCGACTTCGTTACACGGTGCCGCTGCCGTCAAGAGCCCGTGCGAGTTATGCAAAGCAAATCACGTACTCGGACAATGCGCGTTGTTTAAAAGTAAATCTGTCGAACAACGGGTCGAGTTCGCGAATGGGACAAACCGGTGCATGAACTGTTTGAGTCCGTACCATTCGACGAAAAAATGTACGAGTTCATATAGTTGTTCCATTTGTAAAAGGCGTCATCACACCTTGTTACATATCAACAACGCGACTGCGTCATCAACCGGTACCGCGTCATCGACTAACTCTACGTTGCCGACCGAGAATGTCACATCGCCGCTCACGTTTTATTCTGTTCCGCGCGTGACTGCCGCACAGCAAGTCTTGCTCGCGACTGCATGGGTCGAACTGCGGTCACCGTCTGGCCGTTCAGAGAAAATTCGCGCGTTACTCGATCAAGGCTCGGTCATTTCTATAATTGCCGAGAATTTAACACAACGACTCCGATTACCGCGTTCTCGCGTTTCAGTCAGCATTACCGGAATCGGTAATAACGCGGTTGCTTGTCGCTCATCGACAACATTTACCGTAGCCTCGTGTAAAACCGAATCCGTATACTCCATGAGCGCTTACGTATTACGCTCATTGTCGAACTATCTGCCAAATCAAGTTTCTACCGACGTCAGGCTCTCTCATATTCGCGATCTGGAATTGGCGGACGATAACCCTTTTGACTCGGCTCCAATAGAACTGATTATCGGTGCGGATCAGTACGGGTTGCTTCTTTTAGAAGGTTTGCGAAAGGGCCCGGTGAACGAGCCGACGGCTCAAAACACCACGTTAGGCTGGATCCTTTCCGGTCCCGTTCCATCTTCCGCGTCCAATGCTCCTACTTCCGTTGCAAGCTTCCACTGCAACGTTTCGGGGAATCTCGACGCCGAACTTCGACGATTTTGGGAAGTCGAGGAGTTACCGTTCGCCACGCGTCTCTCTCCCGCGGAACAAAAGTGCGAGGAACATTTTCAACGCACGCACACTCGGTCTCCAAATGGACAGTATATCGTTCGCTTGCCGTTTATTGAAGGGCCTCCCATCGATATTGGGACTTCACTCTCCGCGGCGAACACCATGTTCCTAAGACAGGAACATCGGTTGCAACGAAACGCGGAGCATTCAGCAGAATATGCTCAGTTCCTACGCGAGTACGAGGCCCTCGGTCACATGGTCGAAGTCACCGGTTCGCAAACGGTTCCGTCACTTCAAACCGTGTACATACCGCATCACGCGGTTATTCGGGAACACAGCGCTACAACACGTCTTCGTGTCGTTTTCAACGCATCCTCGAAAACGGGGAACGGGACATCCCTAAACGATCACTTATGGATCGGTCCCAAATTACAAACGGACTTAGCCGCTGTAATTCTTCGATGGCGCCGCTATCGATACATCTTTATCGCCGACATTGCTAAAATGTACCGGCAGATCCTTGTCGACCACAAGGACGTTGACTATCAACGGATTTTGTGGCGATCTTCTCCCTCAGAACCATTGCGACATTATCGGCTCTTGACCGTTACGTACGGTACCGGTCCAGCTCCTTATCTTGCTTTACGGGTCCTCCAACAACTCGCTAAGGACGAAGGGTCGAAATATCCTCTCGCGCAGCTCGTTCTTCGCGACCAAATCTATGTGGACGACTGCGTCTTCGGCGCGGACGATCCACGGCTAGCACGTAAAACACGTGACCACGTAACTGCCCTGTTGCAAGAGGGTGGCTTTAAATTGCGCAAATGGGCTAGCAATTGCCCTGCATTAATTGCCGATATCGATCCCTCAGATCATATTCTTGCTGCCAGCAAACCATTGTTACCAGACGATAATTTAAAGGTCCTTGGTATCAATTGGAATCCCGGGAACGACTCATTTCGTTTCGATATAGGGATTCAAAACGTTATTCCGGCTACGAAACGGGAAATTCTTTCGACAATCGCTCGATTCTACGACCCGCTGGGATGGGCTGCTCCCGTTGTTATCGTGGCAAAAATTCTGATGCAACGTCTCTGGTTGCAGAAGTGTGGTTGGGATGAGACCATCCCGACCGAGTTCAGCGAAACGTGGACCACGTATTGCACGCAACTTCCCATGCTCAGATCTATCGTTCTACCTCGGTGGACAGGACACGGGTTGAACATTTAAAAAACCGAACTGCATGGCTTCGCCGACGCCTCGCAAAACGCCTATGCCGCAGTTGTTTACTCTCGCGTTACAACTAACAACGGCGAGATTCTAGTCTCTCTTCTCGCTGCGAAGTTTAAAGTGGCTCCGCTCAAATCCTTCACAATTCCGCGCCTTGAGCTATGCGGAGTTGTACTCCTTTCTCGTCTAATGTCGTTCATAAGAACGTCGTTCGGGAACTCTGCGTGCGAGATGCACGGTTGGTCCGATTCCACCATTACTCTCGCATGGAAAAGTCAACCAGCGTCTCGCTGGAAAACGTTTGTCGCGAATCGAGTCGCAAACATTCAGGAACTAGTGCCAAAATGTCAGTGGCACCATGTGATATCGGAAGACAATCCTGCCGACTGCGCCTCTCGCGGAATAAACGTCCCTCAGTTTGTGAACCATAGCCTATGGTGGCACGGTCCGAGGTGGCTCAAATCGCCATCTACCTCGTGGCCTTGCGAGACACCTTCGCTCAAGGCAACGACGTCCTTGGAGGAGCGGGTACCGGTCGCTCTTCACGCAGTCACTTTGCCAGAACCGTGGGATCTAGCTACGCGATTCTCGAGTTGGCCCAAGCTTCTCCGCGTAACTGCATATATTTTGCGCTTCATCGCAAAACTGCATTTACACCGTAACCGATCCGAATCGTCAATTTCGGCTACGGAAGGTCATTCGGAAAAGTGTCCAAATCCAAGCGCGCTGTTTCCGACAGAAATTCGACAAGCGCGCACGTATTGGCTGAAACATATTCAACAAACGATACTTCCGGTTGAATTTCAGCGGTTGTACGATAAGCTTCCACTCCCGCGACAAAGTCCATTGCTCTCTTTAAACCCGTATCTCGATTCCGAGGGACTGATTCGCGTTGGCGGGCGGCTTCGAAATTCGGCATTACCCGAGGAAACCAAACATCCGATTATCCTTTCCTCGCATTTCCTCCTACGGGCACGTCCTACGGTTCGCCAAGTTTTATATAAGTGCGTAATCTGCGCGCGACAGCGTGCGACAATTCCGTCCGAATTTATGGGAGAGCTTCCGTCGGTGCGCGTTACCCGCTCAGAAAGAGCGTTCTTACACTGCGGCGTGGACTATGCGGGCCCTATAGCAGTCCGAACGACTCCCGGTCGCGGACATAAATCGACAAAGGCGTATATCGCGCTTTTTATATGTATGACGACTCGTGCCGTACACATCGAATTGGTAGGGTCATATACCACGGATGCATTTCTCGCGTGCTACGATCGGTTCATCTCGCGTCGCGGTTTACCGGTCGCCATGTACAGCGATAATGGAACGACGTTCTAGGGTGCCGATAAAGAAGTGACCACGGCATTTCGAGCTGCCACGCGCGACCCGAATCTCCTTAACAAACTCGCGAGCGATCAGGTATCATGGCACTTCATCCCTCCCTCAGCTCCGCACTTCGGCAGACTGTGGGAAGCCGGAATTCGAAGCATGAAGCATCATTTTAAACGAGTCATCGGTTCGCACACTCTAACGTTCGAAGAGATGACTACCGTATTATGTCAGATCGAAGCTTGCATGAACTCCCGTCCGATTGCTCCGAGTTCGGAAAATATCGACGATTATACCGCGCTGACCCCGCGTCACTTTCTTATCGGCACGGCGATCACTACCATTCCTACCGTAACTCTGCTCGATGTAAACGATTCGCGCTTGACTCGTTGGCAGCTCTTAAAGAAATTGTACGAAAGTGTTTGAAAAGCGTGGTCGAATGACTATATTCACTCGTTGCAACAACGCACGAAATGGCGCACCGCGAGTCACCTCGCGAAGGTTGGTCTCATCGTCCTTCTCCGAAACGCCCTTGCACCTCCGTGTAAGTGGGAACTTGCGCGGATAATCAAATGTCATCCCGGAGAGGATAACATTACCCGCGTCGTAACGATTAAGACTGCCAACTCAGAGTACAAACGGCCGATCGTCAAGCTGTGTTTCCTCCCCGTTGATATCCACGAAACTGAAACCCTCGATGCGAAAAACGCGGACGAGACACAGCTCTAAAACAAACAACCGCTCCGTCACGGCGGGCGGTCATAAACTTTATATATAGGCTAAGACGTGCGACGTAAAGTCTAATTCTCGAGCGAATGCATTTCGCAACGAGCTTCAGCGAAACCGTTTCGTTGTACCTCCCTCCTTTTGTAATCGGATACAAATATCCGAGGCGGGCGGTATGTTCAGGACTACAACGTTCAAAATTGCCGGTAATTTGGGCGCGAGTTTACATATCGATCACGCGCCTCGATCGATAGCGCCGCGTTACGATTACAAACGTTCCTGCCGTTGTCCTTCGTCTTCTTGATCCAGACAGCGAACGATCAACACGTACATTGTATTCGCGCCTATCGCAGTATTATATTCGTCTCGCGCCAAACCTTCCGGATTCGACGCTTATCGCTACCGTGCCTATCGCGGGATTATCGTCGCCGGAGTGAACGTCTGTTAATTACAAATAAACAAAAGGGTTCTTTTCGTGACCGAAAAAGTGACAATTCTTTAAATCCCGTATACCGCTGTATATCCTTGACAGGATAGTTCCACTATCAAAATCAACCTCGCTACACGAGAAAACACTAGCCATTTTACATATATATTCATAGAATCCTCCAGCAACGGGGTTTCCACTGGAATCTTGCAGCAGATAAGTCGTCGGATTAGTTGCTTGTACTTTGACTATCTTGAACACCTCAGTGGTCCAATTTGGTGTGTAACCTTTATCGAAAACGGTTTTAAATTTGCTGACTCGTACAAACTGACCCACACTGAATTTCGCAGTCGCAGCAATCTTTATGTTGTTACATACTGTGTCTAAGAGCCTGTCGGAAATGGCAGGGGTGACATCACACGGTCGCATACCAATAGTTCTATGCTTTTGCGCACTGTACTTTGCAACTAGTCGCGGTAGCGCATTGACCCATTTATAGGTTCCATTAAGTGTAAACTCTTTCCACATGTTATTCTTCAATGTACGATTGAACCGTTCTACGATGGAAGCCTTCATAACCGAATACGTAGAATAATGATTTATACCATGTTGTGAACGCATTAGCTACCTCACCCCCACTTTTAGTCTTGAGTTGCATACCCCAAGCATATTTGAATGGCACATCGATAACGGTTAATATGTACTTGTTATCGCCATTTACTAAAACCGGTACAGTGTTGATTTCGTGCACGTGGAGTGAACGTTACAATGGAGGAAATCGCTGCAGCTCTTCCGACGATAGCTCATCGTATCGCACGGATCGTGGCGAACCTCAAAAAGAAGGGCATCGCCTCTATCACCGAAGCTGCCGTAAAAAACAGATTTGCGCTGCTGGAGGATCAGTGGAGGGCTTACGCGGCTGGGGATAGAGCGTTACGCGACGCCGCCATTAAGGACGTAAAAGTTCGAGCGCTCCCACACATCGTCGAGGACCATTACGATGCGGTGGAAGAGAGTTACCTCGAACAGGCGGACGAGTTACAGGCTCTCCTAACATCCTTGACGCGGGAGGCTCTAACGGCCGACGCGCGGGCATGCGGAGCTGGGGCTCTGGTCGTCCAGTCGAGCTACTAATGGTCTAGGTTTGTTGGGGGAGCTTCTCTTCCCCCGGGATGGGGCATTCATGCAAAGAGGTGAGGGTGGTCGGTGGAATTCGATCACGAGTTCCCGACCACACTCAATTAGTTCAGGGAGGCCGTCGTGGGGTCGTTAGTGGGTATGCCCTGGCTGCGGGCCGGGGAGAGTCCCACATAACCCCGCCTTCCCCCCCCCCCAGGGGGCGGGGAATACGTAATGCATTTTCCCACATTAAAAAAAAAAAGGCCTGCACGGTGCAGGTCTGTTACAACATAATCAAACATGTTCAGCTAATAACCATATTGAAAAAGGCTTTCTAAATAAAATTATTAAATATATTTTGCAATAATAACAATAATAGTAGTAATAGTAATAATAACAATAATCTCATTGGTAATGACAATAAAAACAATAATAATGTGTAAGACCGAACTTTGCGAGCAAGAATATGCAGGATTCTGCTGAGATATTCGGAAATGCACAGGAATGGTTTATATGAGAGTGAGCGAGATAGGACTAAAAGGGCGAGAGAATGAAAAGTGCACAGAATGGATGAGTGGTTAACGGTTGAATTTGAATGGAAGTGGAGTGGACTGTATAAATGTTGGAAACTATGAAGCACGAATCTACTAATAAATAACTGTATTTTCACTTGTGTAAAAGATTGTCAGAAAACAAATGTACGCTAGGTGAATAAAGCAGAATTGATTACAGAGAATTTTAAACTTGATGATGGCTAACAGCTGATCGCTTGTAACAGACTGACTAAAAGAGAGGGAATCCGTCACCATCGGTGGTTCCGGTCGAGCGTTCTGGAGCCTTCCAGAAGGATCGAGAAGAGATTCGACCAATCCTGAGTGCGATCGCTTGCCCGCGTGAATCTCGACGGCATACGCTCTCGTCGCGTTTCTGGCGGGATCGCGCGGGGCATTGGTGGGAGAGTGCTGTGTCTCGAGACAGACATGGCGCTCGCACGCGCCAATCTCAAACAAATAATAATAATATTTTTCACAATTGAAGATCAAATTCGTTTGTTCGAAGTATCATAATGTCATCTATGATGCCATTATTTAAGCATGATCGTTGATCGTTCAATATATATTTTAACCCGGAAAATAATCTTTCTACCGACACTTGAGTTGCTGGTACAGCGTGCACAATTGTAGATAGAATATATAATTCGGGATTGTTGAGGTATTCATTTAATTAGCCCGTCTTCCACACACGATAATTATGGCGTAAGTGAGGAAGAGGTACGCTAATAGCACAATAGGTGGAACGAATGTACACATTGTACATTTATGGTTCTTGTATATACAGGGGTCCCACATAAATGGGAACACCTAAATATCTTTCGTATTTACAGTCCTATCAGAAAACTTCAGAAGACAAAGTGACACTATTGCAGGGGGCAAATATAATGGTAAAGAAAAAAAATTTTTATATCGTGTTTTTTAATGAAATTTCAAGGTCACCAATGTTTTTTTAAATGGAATAGTATATTTTTTTACGATAGCATGATAGACAATAAAATACTGAATTTAGTGGATACCACCTTTTTGACCTTGAAATGTCTTGAGCAAGAATAATCATGTTGGAGCGGATAAAATATGGAAGTTTAAAACTTACGTGTTACAGCAAAGATTACGCGTTGTTTACGTCGGGTTGACCTTTACAAACCACAATAAATGTTTGAAATATTTTTCATAGTAAACAGCGTATGTTTATGTTCATTGAGATCGTTAACAGATGGTTAATCGGTTAGAATAAGTACGTTGTTCCTTCTGCATTATTCGAATTCGAAACGTGAAAGTGATAACAATGCGTTATACTGTACAGGAACGAATCGATATGGTTTTCACTTACGGCGAAAGCCACCAATATTTGAGGCAAGCAGTACATTTGTATCGCGAAAAATTTGTGAATCGTATTTGTCCTTCGTTTCACGCATTTTCCGTTATAGTAAAACAATTTAAAAATACCAACATGATTATTCTTGCTCAAGGTCATTTCAAGATCAAAAAGGTCGTATCCACTAAATTCAGTTTTTTATTGTCTATCATGCTATCGTAAAAAAGTACTATTTCATTTAAAAATACATCGGTGACCTTGAAATTTCATTAAAAAACACGACATAAAAAATTTTTTCTTTACCATTACATTTGCCCCCTGCAATAGTGTCACTTTATCCTCTGAAGTTTTTTGGTAGGACTGTAAATACGAAAGATATTTAGGTGTTCCTATTTATGTGGGACACTCTGTATATTGGTTGTTCGCCTGTCTCTTCCTCGTCTTCTGTGCGACCTCGCAGCGTAAACACGTGAGTTGTCAGTTATGGAATCTGTTACGAAATTTTGCTAAGATATTGTTGTGTCGTCGCGATTGATATTAATGTAAAATTGACTATTATATTAAAGACGAGCTGACGTTGAGTTTTGTGTGATATGTAATATATTCGGCTGGTTATCAAAATATATAGACTTGAACTTCAACAGGGATGAACATATTTTTCACGTTCCCAATATTCTATGATATTTTGGCTTCTCTCAACTCTTGATAATATGGAAAACGTATTACGAGAATGTGTTATATCTAAAGCAGCGTGGACGTCATCTTGTTCTTCGTCCTTCTCTGACAATAATTTGTCCATATCATCCATCTCGGTTTCGAAACACGTACTAAAACTAGAGGTTGGTGTCGTGTCAGGAGTTTCCAATAATTTTGGTACATGTATTTGTTCATAGTGTTCCCATATATTTACTAAATGACGTATAGCTTTTTGTTTGTCTTGTGTTGATAGTAACGTCTTGTATCGTGGGTCAAGAATAACAGATGCTACTAATGCATCTGTTTTAGTTTCTCGGTCGATTCGGGAAATCGAATCGATACCGGGACTCTAAGATCACGAAAACTGAACTGAAAGATTCGGCTGACGGGTCGACGAAACGTTGACGAACGTGATACGGAAAGCAGATCAATACGAAAACGAGTGTCGTGTTGTCAAAATGTACAATTCCATGTAAAAAATGTTAAGTATAGCAGTAATACAGTCCGCAAATGACTAAGAGACCGAAAGTCCTCCAAAAATATTTTTCCGAAAAATTGTTTAAAAATAATTTAAACATAGTTAAAAAATGTTTTTACAATGGTTTAGCAACAATCGGATGGTTAGAAAGCGAAAAAACCTGTGATTAACGAAAAAAAAAAAATTGACCCGGACGGGATTCGAACCTGGTACAAAAAGTCATCAGCGGTTCCGCAGTCGAAGACCATAGCTGCTGCACCAACCGGCACCGTTGAAACTGTCTTCGAAATATTTGAATATACCATACATAGAATTATTTTGTTTTTGTATTGCACAAGTTTTAAAGTCTGGAAAATATTTCTCTGAACGTAGGAATGTTTAACATTACATAATATATTTTTTAAATTCAGGGAAGATAGGTATAACTTAGAAAAAACGCCGAAAAAAGTGGTTTTTAGTTTTTTCAACTATGACGCACCACACTCAGGGATTTGAAAAAAATAGAGCATAATACTAATGATAATATCTCATTGCTAAATTAAATCTGTAGGTGTGCTCTTTCGATTTCTCTATGAAATCTGCATTTTTTCGATTTTTTTCGTGTTTTTCGAGTTTCACAACCAGAGTTTGCAACGGAAAAATCTGAAAATGATACCTAACATGTGGCTTGGTATCCGAAATGTGTCAGAATTTTTTCAGAATTTTGAATTGTCATTAAACGGGGAAAATGGGCCAAAAACTGATTTTTCGATTTTCCTCAATAACTACCCTTACAGATGAGATATGGGGCTGTAACTTGGCAGATCGGGGTCTTTTTGGGTAGGCTATCGTATAGCCAAAGCTCGATTAACAACTCGTCGGGGGCGAATTTCACCACCAAACCCGGCAATAGCCTTTTGATCGTTCATTATTTTTGAAATGAAACTTTTTGAAATTTGCGACCGTTTCGGATCAAATTTGCGGCGTATTTAGGGTTGTTTAAAGTTGTTCCAGGGTGTTTTTTGTTAGTTTTAATTAATAATAGTGTTGCGGAAACTTCGGTGAATGGTTAGTTGTAATTTGGTTTAATTTAAGTCATTGCGAGCGCGTGTTTTTGTAGTTTTAGTAACGGGTATATTTAAGAGTATAGTTTAGCTGCGTTTTAGAATAGGCTGGGCTAAGTCTTTTATTAATTGTATGTTTTGTTTCTTCTGAGAAGTGGAGTTTGAAAAATTGTGTCAAAATTTGGTTCGGTATATTATACTATGTGGTTTTAACGTGGTTGAAATAAAGTGAGAAATTTTTCTGAAAAAAAGATCACCTTTTTTAAGTTTTTTCGCTTCCTTCCTATTTTTATTAAAACCGCGCCGATTTTCTTCCTGAACTTTCCGGATGCAATCTGTAGAGAGCGATTCTTTTAATTTTAATGTTGCAGCCCGTTAGTAAAAATGAGAGATATAATACGCGATTCTGTTACCGCGAAGTGGACAGACAAAGAGAATATACAGATTTTAGAGGTTGATCCGTTTATTATGACGGTGCGAACTGTACTGCCTCGTCTGAGGACAATACTGACATACAGAGAACATACACGATATAGATCGACATATACATTTAATCAGAACGAGCACAGGTGACGAGAAAACAAAACAAGTATAGCGCGAATTACAAATTACATAGAGCATACGCGTTCGCGTTAACATTTCCGCCCGCCTCGACGACGTTCAAACGACGTCGAAATAACAGTCCTTCCTAAACTAAGAGTCACTCTTTCTCGGCTGATACGTTTACTGGCAAACGACAGAGTTTAGCAATAGGTCTTTTTAGAGTAGCGAATTGCGTCCGGACGGTAACAACGCGAACGAGACCATCCTTGCCAGGATGAACTGCAGTCACTCGCGCGAGCGGCCACTTCGACGGTGGGTATCGTTCGTCAGCAACCAGCACCAGTTGGTTGACCTTGATGGCATCTTGGAGTTGGTGCCATTTACTAGATATTTGGAACCGCTGGAGATACTCAGTGGTCCACCTTTGCCAGAATCTTTCGAGAAATTGACGGAGAAGTTGCCACCGAGAAAGACGCGATTCTGGTAGATGAGCGAGTGACGGTTCAGGAACCGTGTTGATGGCTTCTCCAACGATAAAGTGACCAGGAGTCAGAGCTTCGAGGTCGTCGGGGTCGTCGGACAGTGGGCAGATCGGTCGAGAGTTGAGAACAGCTTCGATTTGCACCAAGTGCGTCGAGAATTCTTCGTAGGTGAGAATGGTCTCACCGACGATGCGTCTGAGGTGAAATTTCACGGACTTGACGGCTGCTTCCCATTTACCACCGAAATGGGGCGCGGCTGGAGGATTGAACGACCATTTCGTACCGTCGTTCGCGAGGAGGTTCGCAAGATCGGCGAGTTCGCGTGAGGACGAATCGAAGAGACGGCGGAGCTCGCTGTCTGCGCCTACGAGATTGGTGCCGCAATCGCTTGTCAACGTAGCGCAAATTCCGCGACGGCCTGTAAACCTTTTGTAGGCGGCTAAAAAACCTGCGGTCGAATAATCCGTCGCGAGTTCGAGATGGACTGCGGAAGACGAAAAACATACGAACACGACGAGATAACTTTTGTACGTTTTAGCTGCCCTCCCTCGCCATTTTTTGACAGTGAAAGGGCCGGCATAATCCACTCCGGAGTGGAGAAACGGACGCGACGGTAGAGTGCGAGAGATGGGCAATTGCCCCATTAGCTGCGTCGCGGTAGCAGCTCGCTGTCGAGTACATGTAACGCACCTAAGGACGAAACTACGAACAGGGACGCGGCCTCCTACGATCCAGTAGGAGCGCCTTAACGTGGCGAGCATGGCTTGCGCTCCTCCATGCAGGGTTGTCCTATGCACGTGATCGAGTACGAGATGCGTAAGCTCCGAATCTTGCGGTAAAATGAGGGGGTGCTTCACATCGTGATCTAAAAGCGCGTTGCGAAGCCGCCCGCCGACGCGGAGCATTCCGTCCGAGTCGAGGAACGGTACGAGACGGATCAGAGGACTCGATCGCGAAAGCACACCACCCTGCGAGAGTTGTTGCATTTCTTTTGAAAAATAGCTTTTCTGAGTCGATTTTATCCAGTAAAGACGCGCGTTTTCGATTTCTTCCGGTTTCGCGACGGCGAAACCGCTCTACGACGCGAAAAGACCACGCGGTAATGCGAAGGAGTCGTATTAAGCGCGAGTATCTACGTATGAGATTCCACAACTGAAGATGATCGGATTTCGCAAATGCAACCGTTTTTTGTCGTTCTTCGAGGTCGACGTCTGGCAGAGGCGGTACAGAAGAGGGCCAGAACGTCGAATGTCGACCGAGCCATGGTGGACCTTGCCACCAGAGAGGATTTTCAGCGAGTTGCTTGGGAGACAAACCGCGCGACGCGAGATCCGCGGGATTTTCTTCCCCAGGTACATGGTGCCACCGAGCGTTTGGCAAGTTCTCCTGAATTTGAGCTACGCGATTTCTAACAAAATCCTTCCAGCGCGAAGGATGACCTTGAATCCAGTGGAGTGCAGTCGTAGAGTCAGTCCAGAGGTGGACTGGAGTGTCGTCGAGCTTGAGAGCACGTTGTATCTGCAACAAATGTCGAACGAGCAGAACCGCCGCGGAGAGTTCGAGACGAGGAGTGGTTACGCGAGTCGTACGAGATCGCTTAGCGGTAGACGATTGTTTTTTGATTGGCGCGACTTTTGTTTTGGCGGATACAAGAGTGACTTTCGGATCATCGACATCGTAGAGCACACGCACGTAAACAACGACGCCGAGAGCTGCATGAGACGCGTCGGAGAATCCATGTATTTCGACTCCGAGAGCTGAGGGCGTAAGACCGAGCCATCGCGGCACAGAAATGGACGTTACATCTTGAAGTTGTCGCGCGTAGTCCATCCAGCGAGCGGCGAGATGCTGTGGTAGAGGTTCATCCCATCCGAGATGAGCGGACCAGAGTTCTTGCATGAATATTTTAGCGCGTACCACGACGGGAGCGAGCCATCCAAGCGGATCGAACAGCTGAGCGGTACGCGACAATACCGTTCGCTTTGTTGTGACAGCGGGCTCACTTGTATGCGCGAGCGTAAACACGAACGAGTCTGTTTGTTGTCGCCACGTTAGACCGAGTGTACGAAACGAAGGCCCGTTGTCGAGAGAGAGAGAGAGTGAGCAGTTTCGCGATCAGCTGTCGAAATGCTTTCAAGCATGTCATCGTGGTTGGCGGTCCATTTCTTCAGCGGAAAGCCGCCCGCCTTGAAGAGATTTGCGACTTGCTCAATTTTCTCACGGCCTTGTTCGAGACTGTGCGCACCGGAGAAGACGTCGTCCACATAGGTTCCTTCCTTGATCACTCCTTCGGCTAGAGGGAAGCGATGACCTTCGTCCTTATCGAGTTGCCGTAGAGTTCGGTTCGCGAGAAAGGGCGCGGACGATAGGCCGTACGTTACTGTGCACAAGGCGAATTCTACGAGTTCACCGCGGGAGTTACGCCAGAGGATTCTTTGAAAATCTTGATCATCTGGGTGAACAAGGATTTGTCGAAACATTTTTGACACGTCTGCCGAGAACACGAACTCGAATACGCGCCAGCGAGTGATGACGTCAGAGAGATCCGTCAACAACTTCGGACCTTCATGCAGACAGTCGTTGAGCGAGATACCGCGATCTGTCTGTTGAGATCCGTTAAACACGACACGATACTTCGTAGAGGAGCTTGATTCGCGGATTACACACAAATGCGGAAGATAATAAACGCGATTCTGGTCCGTAGTTGTGTCTGCCGCGCGATGCATGTGTCCTAGCCTCTCGTACTCCTCCATGAATGAAACGTAGGCGTTTTGCAGGGTAGAATCCTTGGAGAAGCGCTTTTCCTGGCGTGTTAACACCCTGAGAGCTTGCGATCGAGAATTCCCCAGATTGTCCGGTATCCTTTTGAAGGGCAGACGAACTATATATCTTCCCTCCGAATTTCGCGCGTGAGTAGCGGCGAAATGAGACTCGCACTGAGTTTCCTCAGGCGACAATTGATCCGGAACTACTGAAAACGCTTCTTCCTGCATCCAGAACCTCTGCAAAAGCTCGAGAAGTTCGCGATCAGGTGCACATTGAAAACTCTGAGGTATTGTCTGAGACGATGTTGCACTCGCTGCGGGGACGACGCCCGATAGGATCCAGCCGAGAGTCGTATTCTGAGCTATCGGAGCTGTGACTGGACCTTTGCGAACGCCTTCTTCGAGAAACAAGCCGTAGACATCCGCTCCGAGTACGAGATCGATGCGTCCTGGTTGTGCAAAATTCGGATCAGCCAATTCGAGATCCTGAAGGTGCGGCCAGCTATTGTCGGATACTTTCGTTGAGGGCAAGTATCCGGTGAGTTTCGACAAGATAGAGGCGTTTACGTTGCACGTGAACGTTGGTCGAACGCGAGACTGCAGGTTCAGTGCGACGGAGCCATGCGACGGACGCGACGATTCCGCCCCGATACCGACGATAGGAATCGACGAACGCGAGCGCGGGAGTCTGAGACGTTGAGCTAAAGACTCCGTAATAAGAGAGATCTCCGATCCCTGGTCGAGAAGCGCGCGGGCTTCGAGAGGTTCACCGCAACACGAAAAAATTTTGACGACGGCTGTGGCTAAGAGAACCGGCGGTCGTTCGAAGCTACCAACTTGAGCGACGTTGCTCGTCGCTGAGTCGCTCGGTATCGTCGGATCGCGGCGCGGAAGAAATGACGCGGATGCTGCAGGATCAGTAGTCTTCTCGGGATGCTGATGCGCTGGAGCTGCTGTGAGAGGAGTGTCTCCGCTGTGTATCGAGGTGTGGTGTTGGGCTCCGCATTTTAGACATCGTTTTCGCGTACGGCACATCTTGCGTTGATGCGGACCTAGACAATTATAACAGAGTCTTTTCTGCGAAAGAAATTCACGACGCTGCTCCGGTGACCTTCCAATGTACGTTGGACAGAACGAAAGGTAATGCGCAGCGTCGCACAATGAGCACTTCGTCGTACTTGTTGAGGTTGCCGTATGATGCGATTTCGCACTTGCTTGACGAGAATTATTGGAGGTTTGAGGCTCTGGACGCGGCTTTCCTTTAGCTCTCTCGTACGCTTGCAATGATCGGATTCGCGAAATCATGAACTGAACAAGTTGTTTCCAGGTTGGAGGTTCTGTACTGGCACCAAGTTCACTTTCCCATTCTTTAACCGAGGTTGCGTCGAGTTTCCCAACTACCGTAAAAACTAGTACATCATCCCAGTATTTGACAGGTCTGTCGAGAGCTTCGAGAGAGCTGAGAGCTTGCGAGGTTTCTGAGTATAGTCGCTCGAGATCGGACGCCGATTCACGAGTTAGCGATTTAACGGAAAAGAGCGATTCTAACGCGGCGCCCACAAGCATGCGCTTATTTTCGAAATACGACACGAGATCGTCCCAAGCGTTTTGAAAATTACTCGCTCTCACAGCGACATTCTTCAAACGTAGACCTGCGTTTCCTGAGAGACACATCTTGAGGTATGTTAGTTTTTCTACGGGCTCCAGGTCAGTATTGGAGACAACCATAGATTTGAACAGATCGTGAAATTCTGCCCATGCCGAGTAATCACCGTTAAATTTGGGCAGATCGATTTTCGGAAGTCGAGCTTTCTTGCTTTTCGTGCTCTGTTGGCTCTCGTTATCCTGATCTTTCGATTTCTGACAGTTGTCATTGTCCGTAAGGTTGTCTAGCAGGATTTGAATAGCTTCTTGAGCATCAAGAAAGTTCTCTTCGCAAATTACGAAGAGTTCTTCTGAGAAGTACGGAACTTTTCTAAGTTGTTCCCGTGACTCAGTGTTGAGTGTGGCCTTTGTAGCACAAATTTGATCATTATTCGCTTCGAATTTCCCCCAATTTTTTCGAAGAGCCTCCAGGCGTCCTTGTGCGCGCTGGCGAGTGATTTTTTCGGATCCGACCTTTTGAAGGTTTTCGACTGACCGAGAAATGTATCCGAAGAGAGTTTGTTGTTGCTCGAGAAGATATTCGAAGTTCGCGGCACTCATGTTTGAAATCTACACGGTCACAGTCACCCACAACAATAAGAGTCACTGAGTTCACGAGGTTCGAAATTTTATGCCAACGGTCAACGCAACGGTTTCCACTCACACACGAGAAAGAGAGTCCAGTTCTTTCGAGAAGATTTAAATTACGCGTTCCAGAATGTTTAAATCACGAGAGATGTCCACTCACGCACGATACATATCGAGATCGCCGAGAATCGAGAAACTAACAAGAGAAGCGCGAGATACTCGACTACGTTTAGAGCGCGGTAACGTCCTGTTCCTTTTCACTAGCGTTATAACTTGCAACTATCCGGCTCGAAGGACCATTAATGTAGAGAGCGATTCTTTTAATTTTAATGTTGCAGCCCGTTAGTAAAAATGAGAGATATAATACGCGATTCTGTTACCGCGAAGTGGACAGACAAAGAGAATATACAGATTTTAGAGGTTGATCCGTTTATTATGACGGTGCGAACTGTACTGCCTCGTCTGAGGACAATACTGACATACAGAGAACATACACGATATAGATCGACATATACATTTAATCAGAACGAGCACAGGTGACGAGAAAACAAAACAAGTATAGCGCGAATTACAAATTACATAGAGCATACGCGTTCGCGTTAACACAATCCTTTGCCTTTGCACGCAACTCCTCACGATTTTTCTCGAACATTGAAATTAATTCGTTATTTATGATTCCTTGGATACTCGGGTCAGTTTTCATTTTCATTCGTACTCCGAACAGAACTTCGAAAGGCGTTTTTCCGATACTACGATGAGGAGTGGCGTTCAAATATTTTTGCGCGATATTTAGATACTTAAACCAGCACTCGGGCGTCGGAGCAGTTAATTTTGACAATAATGGAATAACTGTTCTATTCACGCGCTCGACTTGCCCGTTCGCACGCGGCACGCCAGTAGTTACACGCACGTGTCTATTCCCTCCAACTTGCAATATTCGCGAAAATTACCGGAAACGTACGCTGACCTGCGGTCTGAAACGATGAGTCTGGGATTTCCAAAAATAGCAGACTGCCTTCGCAAATGATTCAAGATTTCCGCGACACCGATACTCTTTGTAACATAGAGCCATGCCAACTTGCTGAACGCGTCCACCTCTACAAAGATATGTTTGTAACTTTTACGTGTCGACTGCAACGGACCGAGATGGTCAATATGGTAAGTATCAAGCGGTACTTCGTCCTTGTCGATCGGATGAAGCAGACCATCCCTTTTGCTGTGCTTTTTTCCTGCCAGAATACAAGACACGCAATTTCGCACGATTTTTTCAACTTAACATTTTAAATCTGGGAACCAGTAATCGTTCCGTATTAATGATTCTGTTTTCGACGACGAAAAGTGCCCTTCCTCGTGTATCAGTCTTACGATCTTTTTTTTTTATGTGGGGAAATGCGTTACGCATACCCCCACCACCCTGGGGAGGCGGGGGGAGCCGGGGTTATGTGGGACTCCCCCCGGCCTGGCGGGCGCGCGCAGCGTCCGCCAGCCCGAGGGTTTACCCAATAAAACCTCACACCCATCCCTAAGCTATGGAGGGGATGCCCGGATCACGCGAGTATTCAAGAGGCAACCCCCTCGCTTACAATAGAACCCGGGGGAGAGGTTAACCTCCCCCCCTAACCTACACTAGTCGGACACCGGGCTGTATGGGAGCCCAAGGGCCATCGGAACGGGCTTCCCGAGCCCCAGCTCGGTCCACCCTGGGCCCCCCGGCGGCCAGCTGCCCCACCCGAAGCGGGTGATCCCTCCGGAGAGGGGACCCACTCCGGCTAGGGCAGGAGGTCGCCGCATACGGGAAGGGAGGGTCGTCGGAGGCGTGTTCCGGCACGCCCCCCCGCGGTCGCCCCTGGGGACCGATCGGCACCCCACATCCGAAAATTATCTCCGGGGTGCCGGTCCGTCCCGAGGGGATCAAACTCTCCTTCGGGGCCGGGGTCAGCTGACGACCCGGCCCCCACCATCCTCCGCCCCCCTCCACGGGGACACTCATCGAAGCGGGGGAGTCCCCACCGGTGTGCCAGCCTCCGGCCCCCTCACGAGGGCACTCGACGACGCAGGGGGGGACCCCCCCCCCCCCGCTCCTCCTCCCTCACCACTCCCGCCATGGGGGCACAGGCTGGTGCGGGGTGGAAAACCATCGCGCCCCTCCATCAGGCATCAATCCCCACTGGGGGGGCTGAGGCCGTCGCGAGGGTCGTCCCCGCGCCCAAACCCTCCTCGCCGAGCCCGGGTCCTTCTCCCGGGCGCTCTCGGCGGCCTCCTTCTGCGACATCACATCCTCACAGAAGGAGGCCATCGCCTTCCACGATCCCTCGCCCGCAGTCATGTAGCCGACCACAGCCGCGAGCGAGAGGTCCCACCCCTCCACCGCGCCTTTCAGGGCACGGCCCGGCCCATGCTGGACACTCTTCAAGAGTGTGTCGCGCCGTGTCCACATCCTCGCCGCAGTGGTGACACTGCGCAATCGGCTCCCGCCCCACTCTCCGAAGCAACCATGGCCGGAGAACACCTGCGGGAGGCGGAAGGTCAACCTTCCCCGCTTCCCGCACCATATATCGAATATGGGCAGGAGGACCCGGACGATGGAACGTCCCGAAGAGGCGTCTCTCATCTGCCGCCTCCATCGGGCAAAAGTGTCCTTCCGGGCCTGGCGTTTCCGCACCTCGACCTCCAATTCCTCCCCGCCCGTGAGATCCACCTCCGGAGGGCGGCGAGCGGAGCAGCGACTTGATACATGATCGCCCGCTCCGTCGCCACGAAATGAAGAGGCGGAATCACCGCGAGGAGACCCGCCACTTCCGTGGAGATGGTACGGTGCCCCCGTATGGCCCGCAGGGCCAGCCGACGCCGCACTCTTTCGAGATGTGCAATACTGCGCCGACTGGCCTTGAGTGAGCGGTGCCACACGGGGGCCCCATATAGGGCAATATACCGTACCACCTCCGTATAGAGGCGGCGGATCCGTAACTCCGGCCCCCCGATATTGGGCAACAGTCGCCCTTGGACGGTTGCCGTCCTCTCCAGCCGGGGGGCCATGAGGTCGAAGTGATCTTCGAAACGCCAGCGGCCGTCGCGTCGATAGTCAGGCCTAGATATTTCATCGAGGACCCGACTTCGACGAAGGTATTCGCGACGCGAATTCGGAGGTTTCCTGACATGGGCAGCCGCCGACCCCGAGACGATCCGTACAGCCAGATCGCCTCCGTCTTGTCGACGGCCACAGACAGCCCAAGCTCGGGATTCGCCCGACCACGCAGTCCAGGGCGCTCTCGGCCATGTGTCCGGTTCTCCTCTAGTCCTCCACAAAAACCAGGGTGTCATTCGCATAGCAGATCGCACGGTTCGACGCAGGGAAAGCCTCCCAGCGCTCCTACGGCAGGATCCGAGGGAAGACCTGGTATAGCATTCGCCCAGGGAAGCGTGCTTACTATTCGCGTTATCGGCCGGTACGACTCAGGACGTCGTTGTCGGGAGCGGTCGGCGCCGAGACGGAATTAACGCGTCAGGATTCGTTCGCTCTAGTCCGCATGGGCCGTTGAGACTGGTTGTGCCGTAACACTCCGACGGGAGCACCCGAAGGAAGGGTTACGGTCGCACGCACTCGCGAGCGCCCGATGGTTTCGCGCCCACCACTCCGCCACGGCGGGTCCCGGTACGATGCAGGACGGCGACGACGACGGCCAGGTAGTAGGTACGGTACGGGACGGCTAATTCACGGTTTCCCGGTCTTATCCTCCTCCGGGACATCGGTACTCTTCTTCGGTATGCCTCCGAAGACAGGGTATCAAGTCGTTTGCGCTCGGGAGCTCCCGAGGAAGCGAGCCCGTCAACGTAACGAGAAATATCCCTTTTGTTTTTTTTACGAGGGGGAGGGGGTATGCGTTACGCACTAACCCTTGGGTGATGTTATTTCCGAGGAGTGTGGGACGCCTATAATAACTTATAGTTTACCCACTAAAAAACCCCCCTCCTATATATCTAGTTGGCCTAAGCTTATACCCACACGGACCCGCCTATCCAGCACTACAACGCGCAAGGTTCATCATATTACTAGCCATAAGTATATACACACTTAAATATATAAATAAATAATTAATTAATAATAAATAAATAAATAGATAGATAAATGACTATATATATACAAATAAGTCTCGCATCGACTAAAGTTTCTATACACAATTTTATATATACAGGGTGTTTAGCTTGTTTAAGATTGGCGCGTGCGAGCGCCATATTGAATATACGTCACCGCGCGATCCCACCAAATAGCGCAGCGATCCTTCCAAACGACTGACCAATTGATGAGTGCGGAAATGGCGTGGGCTCGCTAACTCTCACGCAATTGGTCAGGACGCTCTCCCGATCCTTCTGGAATATTCGCGAATTTTCGAGAAGGATTGGGACAATAAAAGTGAGAGGGAACGGCGGCCTCTTGTTACCAAGTCTCTCTCGCACGATCAGCTGTCGCACGCGCTTCTAAAATAATCCTCAATTCAGAGTATTCCATACACGTTTTCTTTAGTTATCACATAGTTTATTGTACATCTAGTCATAAATACAGTTTATTCTTGTTAAATCCGGATATCCCATTATTTAATCCCAAAACACGTGTCTTACAGTCCACTTTCAAATTCAACCGTTACCGTTTTGTCTCACCTTCATTTTCACTCTTCCAACTTCTCAATTTCCATTTTCTCTCGGTCGATCAAGATCGTTAACGAACAAGCTACAGGTGGGAGAAAATTTAAGGGGTGGTTCTCAACGATAATATAAGACGAAAATGAAGAATAAAAAAATTTCGATTTCGGCTTCGTTATTTAGTTATTCACACTTTAAAATCCGCCTAAAATGCTGCAACACTTCTGACAAAAGTGTACGTTGCGTACGTCACACAGTCGCGCGACAGTCTCGTATCAAGTGACAAACGCATGCATACCTTGGTTCACATTTGGGGCCCCAGCGAGATGAAAATGTTTAATAGATTGTTGGACAACATTGAACCTACCTACTCGTTAAAATCCACAAGGGCATTTCTAATATCCGCCCTATGGAATTATCGAGTAGAAGGGGTCAATGCCCTTTCACTTTTATTACTGAGGGGAATGAGGAGAATGTAAAGAACTGGTAATCCTTTAATGTTGAAACACTGCACTTTATTGAACTTGATTTACGTCGGGAGACTCGCTCCCAGATGGAACGGACATCTTGAGGTTGTGTAATTTCTGCCGTCGGATCGCGACGGAGATCTTGAGCGAAGCCTGACCGGGCGCCGCGCCATCGCGAACGGAAATCTTTTACGCGTGCAACGGAGATCTTGCCGCGGGCAGAGGCACGACACGCGACGCAAACAGAGCATAAGCGAGTTGACGATTTTACAACCCTTTGCAATTACAAATGGTTTTCAAAGTGACCACGATTTTCATTCATATCTTTGAGGACATGCGATTTCTGCGAACGGAAATCTCCGACGCGTGCGGGAAGAATCGTCCGTACAAGCCAGCATTCGTATGCACACTGATTCAAGACAGCTGATGAGGTCAATGCCTGAGCCCGATCGATAAAATAAATGCCGATCTACAACAACAAACGCCCGCCGATTTATAGCAAACGCCTGCCCAAACACCGCGCGTTACTATGCCGATGCATTGTGTATCTCGTTTCCACGAACTTCGCGATTCTTTCTCATTCTGGCTGTGACCGTCAAATTAGTCAAGCATTAGAACGATATTATTTAATTTATTCTGGTAAACGTTATTTTAGTTTAATTTTAATTATTAATAGTTCTAGTTGTTTTTATTATTATTATTATTAGGTTTAGCTATAGGTATCATTTCTTTTTAATTTTTTTCCGAATTTATTGTGTTCGCGTTAACGTGTTCGCGTAGTTTGTGCGGGAGTTGTTAGTTCAGTGGGTCAGTTCAGTTTTAGTGATTGCAAAAATGGAATTTAAGAATGCAGAGTTATCCGATATTATAATGTGCTATGGACGCACAAATGGAAATGCAGCGAGAGCAGGACGTCTCTACGGTCGAAGATATCCGAATAGGAATTTGCCGAATTAAAAGACTTTTACTAGGTGTTACCAAAGGCTACGAGACACGGGATGTGTTAGAAGCAGAAGAAGCGGCGGACACGATCAGCGGGATCCGGACTTGGACAATAGGATAATCGAACGCATCGAAGAGGAGCCTACCATTAGCACAAGAAGAATTGCTTCAGAAGAAGGAGTGAGCAATGCCACCGTGTGGAGAATTTTAAAACAAAATCAAATGTATCCATATCACTTCCAAACAGTGCAAGAATTGGAACAAGGAGATAAAGTTAAGAGAGTACAATTCTGCGAATGGATGCTCCAAAAAATTGACGGAGACGCAGAATTTGTAGGCGGTATATTGTTTACCGACGAGGCAACATTTACTAAAAGTGGAATGGTTAATTTACATAATGACCATGTTTGGGCGATGGAAAATCCACATGCGATACGGGAAACGCATACACAGCGGCAATTTTCCGTTAACGTTTGGGCAGGCATAGTTGGAAATCCCTGCAGTAGAGGGATGGGACCTCTCGTTCGGGGCCGTGGTCGACCACATGGTCTCGAGTGAGGGGTCGTGGAAGGCAGCGGTCTCCTTCTGTGAAGATGTGATCTCGTAGAAGGAGGCCGCTGAACGGGCCCGGGAGAGGGGCCCGGGCTCGGCTAGACGGGTGTGGGCGTGGGGACGTCCCCCACGTCGGCGTGCGCCACCTCCACGGAGGGGAGCGGTGGTTGGGAGGGCGCGGGGAGTGTCCCGCGCCGACTTGTGTCCCCAGGTAGGGTGACGGCGTCGGGGTCGACGCGGGGGGGGGGGGGATCCCCGCGTCGTAATGTACCTTCCCTAGACGGGGAGGGGGTAAGGGTGGTGACGCGGGGATCACCCCCGCGTCGACGATTGCCCCGGAGGGGGGTGGAGGATTTGGGGGCACGGGGTTTGAGCTAACCCCGGCCCCCAGACGGGAGCATGGCTAATATGCGGGATAGTGCCGTGGAGCATCAAAATAAAATAGAGGAGAAGAATGATCGAATGGGAAGAAAGGATATGGAACAGAAATAACGAAAGGATAAGATTAAATAGACCAAGTAGAGCGGCCTCTGCTAGAATAAGAGCGGGATTATATACAGAGGAGGAACCGGAAATTCAAGAATTGCTTCTCGAATTTCCAGAAATACAGAGAGAGGATGAAAGAGAGATTGAGTGGAGGGGATTCCCGGAAGAAGAACTAGACGAAGAAGAAGGAGAGGAAATATGGGGGGACCCTGACCTAAGGAAAAGAAGGATAATTAAGAGGTGGGTAAGGAAAAAATGCAGGGAACTTGCGGTGGATGAGTGGAAGGAGGACTGGAACAATGCGAAGGTAGGGAGATGGACTCATGCTCTTATACCGGATATTGAAAAATGGATGGAGAAGAAAGGAGCAACGAATTATTATATAACGCAGGCCCTCACCGGCCACGGAGTCTTTAATGAATTTCGCTGTAGAATTGGTAAGGCGGAAAATAATAAATGTTGGTACCATAGCGACACTGTGGACTCAGCGGAACACACGTTGTTTAAATGCGAGAATTGGAATGAGGAAAGACGTAAGTTGGCAGAAGAACTGAAAATCAGACAGAATAGGGTACGGAAAGATGTAGTAATGAGTAAGATCCTAGAGAACAAAGATAACTGGAATTGTTTCTCTAGATATTGCAAGTCAATCCTGACCCGTAAAGAAGAAGAAGAAAGAAGAATAGAAAGAAATGAGGAGTGATTTTTAAAGGATAGTCTTGGTTACAGTGTGCCATGTTCTGTTTTGATATTATCAGATAGGATCGACTCTGCTGAGGGGAAGGAGTGGACGGGCAGCGTGCAAGGGAAAGGTGATAGGTGCCGAGAAAGGAGGAGGGCCGTTCCAATTGACTGCTATACTTTAAAATCTGCGATAAGGCGTACTTACGTGGAACCAGATTTGACGGAGAGTAGCAGCCTGGAGAGCCCTGGATTCAACCTACGGAGCTGGCTACTGGAACACTTGACCGGAGCCTGAAAACTGAAACCCCTTAAAATGGAAAAAAGAAACCAAGTAACGTAATTCACAAAGAGTTATCGTATTTTAAATATGCGAAATATTGCGGTTATGCGCTCGAATAATGTAAATAAGTTAAGGATTGCTTAGGGCATACTTACCTTAAGCTTGTGCGATCCGAGAATAGAACCTGAAACGAGTAAATTGAAGGAAATAGGTCCAGCTAGTAAAATTTTGTAACATCGTATGAATATCTAGTAAAATTCCTATAGATTAGTATACTTACCTGTAAAGTGTCCTAAAATGAAGGAGTTGAGATAGTAAGAAGTATAAGCGCTTGATGAACTATTAATGATATAGTAAACTATTATTGGTGATTTCATAATACGAGTTAGAAGAATAAGAAACATAGTAAAGTAGTGACCACGATATAAAGTAAGGTTTAGATCGTGAAATACCGAAAACTATTGGCCTGTTTGAAAGTAAGAATATTAGGTAATGGAAATGATACTTCGAATACTTGAAATAGTATTTCAGAACTATAATGATATGAACAGTCCAACATAAATGAGTAGGTGTGTTGAACTGGTCTTGATCGACCAGAGGATGAAGAAAAGGCTGATGAAATGACTGTGTGAGCAAATGGGAAAACTGGATGTTTGCGTGTAACGGTTGGATTTGAATGTGAGATGAATGGACTGTATAAATGTAGAAAAGCGGATAAATGGAGATAGAATAAATTAACTGTATTGAACACTAAGGTTTACACTATTGTCTGAATTCTGTATAAAAATGAAATAAATGAGAGTTGAAAGGCACGTGTAACAATTTGACAGACGACTTGATTACGTAATGCGCAGCTGATTGGTTTGGCGTAAGAGAGCGAGAAGACCGCTGTCTCTTACTTTTGTTGTCTCGATCCTCCTGGAAGTCCGTCACGCACCGGTGGTTCCGGTTGTTCGTTCGGGATCATTCCAGAAGGATCGAGACGGATTTTGACCAATCACGCGCTTGATCGATGGCCCGCGCGAGTCTCGTTAACATACGCTGCTGGCTTGCGTTCAGGCGGGAACGCGCGAGTCAAGTCGTGATTGGTTGTGTGTACTGAGGTCGCGTCATACTCACGGCAACATGGCGCTCGCACGCGCCAGTCTCAAACAGTAGGGTACTACATGAATGCTCTACTATGCACATGAGGTTGTGACTATAATGAGTAAAGGAAGGACTAGAAATGTAATTTAAACTAAATTAAATTATAATACAATACAGAGCGTATAAATAAATAAATAAAGTAGTAATATACTTACTAATCAAATGTGCCTCGAAACCGAACGAATTCAATGAGAGAATTACGACTACGATTGTAATATAATCAATTATAGGATACGCGATGACGAAGTAACCTAAGGTGATAACGATATGATATAAGGATTGAATAATTTAGCTACTTACCATACCTGTACGCTGACTGCTGCAACTTAAAACTATAGCTATAAGAAATGTGTGAAATTTTAATTTTAATTTTAATTTTATTTAGTTAATCTTGTCCTAAATTAAGATACTTAATATTTAATATTTATCAGTTCTTATCTTATCAGGTTTTGTGCAAAAAAGTGAGCAAACTTAGGATATATATATAAAAGGGTATTATAGGCGAGCATTTGTTTTAATTAGTGAAAAAACACATTAATTTAATGAATTAAAAGATAAGTAGAGAGAAAGGGTAATACAGGATATAGCTGTACCGACAGTATAACCTACAGGTATGGTAAATGATAACGCTCACGGAGTATGGAAGTGCAAAGTGTGGAATCTGGTACATAGAAAAAGAAATAATGTAAACGCGATGTGGCCTCCATCTGTCCTCCATGCTGGAATAAGTATAGGTGTGCAGCATGACTGACAATATAATTTGACCGTTACCAAGCACACAATATACGGGGCTATGGAATAAAAGACGGGTAGGGAAAGCAGGCGCGGTCGAAGGAACAGAGAAAGAGAAGAAGTGGGAGGAAAGTGTAAGTGAACAGGGAGGGTAGCTTGGAGGATACCGAGGGGGTAGCGGTGCTCCGGAGTATATTATTGTTGATTTAATTTATTTAGTAGAATTTAGTTCGTGGCTTTTTATCGTGCCTATAGTTTATTAGAATATATATTAACAACAATTTTTTACATATTGTATGAGTCATAAAGTTGAATCTATAAGAAATTAAGGGTGGTGCAGACCGCGTGCTGCCACGTGGCACACCTCGTGCTTGATTATTTGCGCGCCTGTGTGCAATAACTTTATTTATTTCATTACATATTTTTCTTTTTCTTTGGATTAGTTAAATTATTAGCTTTAGGTTGGTGTTGGGTTTCTGGGGTTTTTATATATATATATATATTTATTATTAATATTTATAGTATTTGCGAGTGTACATAGTGTTAACCTTCTGCGGATATCCACTCAGACGTCGCGCGTCGGTGGCGGTCTTAACGTAGTGTTTTTAAGGCGAGTGCACATTAGTGTGTGACTGGTGTGTGCGCCTCTGCTCGTGTCGGTGATCTGCTGTGCTGAATCCTCTGAAATTTTTCTAACAAGGAGAGCGCAAGGTCGATGCTTCGCAGATTTGATTGAAACTTTGTAAAGTTATAGATCTCGTTCTCCTGTTAACGTGTATACCCCATTATAGCCGCAGATACTCAGTAGTTTTTAAGATATTTATAATTAAAGGTTACCATGAATATAGGTTTTATTTCCATGTATATCAAGTACCGTTGTGGCTTGGAGGTAGCGTGCCGAAATAGTACGCCGTTGACCAGGGTTCGATTCCTTGTCGATCAGAGTTTTTTTTTATCAATTAAACTTTCCTTATTTGTTTGTACTACTGCAATATTATTATTTATTATAGTGATACTGCTCTTCACATGCAAAAATGAATATTTAATTTTAATAATACATGCATAAAATAACTTGTCACGTCGCCTAAATTTCACGTACCCGTCGGAAGGACGGAACGCCGGCGACTCCGGGGTTTTACAGGTAACTCGCAGATTCGGATTTGTCACGAAAGACGCCCTTAATGGAATCTACTTTCGGGCGCCAGACACTCGGCAGTGTCACGCAAATTGCGCGATAACGGCACGAGGCGCGAACGAACTCTCCGAAACTGCGAGAACCACACGATATTCTGGATGGCTCTAGGATGGGCTCAGGATTCTACGTGGGCGAAGTACGGAGCATTTCCCGCGGCGGAAAGGTTTCTCGACGGAAATAAGGAACGATAGAATCGGCTGTAACAATTTATTCGTCCGATGGACACGAAGCCGGCGCGTACAGGATGGAGACTCGAATTTACAAGGCGCTTTTGGCGCGGATTAACTGCCGAATTCCGATGGAATACGCGGTACAATTTCTGGATCGTTCGAGCTTTGCCGTCGGACACGATACGGACCGCTGCGACGTCACACCGGGGAACGTCGTGGAGATGGCGTATTATTTTCTCACGAAATCGGCAACGATACGGCCCCCCGCGAGTTCGTGACCTCGCGTTACCCTCCGGCTCGCACGTTCACAATTTCGCGACGCGTACAAGGACCTCGCAAAAAACGTTACCGAGCCAACACGAAAAGATCACTGGATCACGATATTAAAGAAGCCTGACTGGCGCTTACCAACAGCAACGGTGGGCGACGGCAGGTCTCCGGCTCTCGTCCAACTCGTCCCTCGATTCGGCAAGGCACAAATTTTATTTCCGTTAGTCGCGGCAAATACAATTTTTGACAACCGCGAGTGTTCGCGGCCAAAGACCCAGTGCCCTACTTTCGGCCGGCTCGGTACCGCGGAAGCGAGGCGTCCCCCTACTCCCTAGTCTATTTCTCCCGTTCGCGACTTTCGGCCTATTGCGCGCTAATTATCGCCAGGATCGCTTCCTGGCGCGCGGGTTCCCTGGCTCGCGGAAAATAGGTATTTCGTCCGCCACTTTTCAGATGACGACGACGAAGGCTCGTGCGGAGGGAGGTCCTGGCCGCTCCGGTCGTGGACATCTTCTTTTCCGGGCGAGGCAGTGACGGGGTCGAGAAGATGGTCGTGTCGTGTCCACGTTCCCTCGTCGGTGCCTCCGGGTTTGCAGACCCGGGCTCGGTACCTCCGTCGATGTTTCGGCACGAATTCCTTCCGGAGCCAGTGCCGATTCGGTCTCGTACGGTGAGAAATAGGGGCCGGGCTCCCCTGGAGCCCGGTTTCGGTCCTGTAAAGTACGCGTCGCCCTAGTGGCGCGACGCTCAAAACGCGTTATTACTCGCCCCTGGAAAACCGGCATGCCCAGGGAGAGCGTTCGCAACGGCCGTTTCGCATCGGC
The DNA here is from genome assembly GCA_916610255.1 of Lasioglossum lativentre. Lineage (NCBI taxonomy): Eukaryota > Metazoa > Arthropoda > Insecta > Hymenoptera > Halictidae > Lasioglossum > Lasioglossum lativentre. The sequence goes on along the minus strand of OU744359.1, from coordinate 26,300,139 downwards.
ACTGCCAGAGGGTGACCCGGCCTCTCTTTTTCGGGATCGAGGGACGTCGGCAAAACTTGCCACGTCACAAACTATAGAGATAAAGTTAATACTCACAAGCATTATTACATGCAGCAATGGTACTTATCATAGAAATATGAAAAGCAAAGCACACAAAAACATCTAGCATATCTAATAAATGCAAGTGCATTACATGCACATGCACGTATACAGAATCGATGAACTATTCGTAAACAATGAAGGACTTTGCACATCCACAATCAAAATTATTCCCCCCAAATGTACACCTCTCGTCCAGCCGTGTGATGTGTATTTTTACCGGCAAATTAAGAATTTTATAAAAAGAATACAAAACTGCAATTATCTGATTGAAAATAAAAGAGAGATAGCAAGCATGGAAGACGCAATAAAAAAACACTCGCTCATACATCGGCAATTGTGTGCAACCATTTTTCAACCCATGCTTGAATATACATGGTTTGCATCAGGATTGTCAATAGAACGGGAAATTTTTCAAAACATAAATCAGGTGTATTTCCCAATAGAAATAAACAAAAGCAAATGTGCATGTAATGCACCTGCATTTATTAGATGTGCTTGATGTTTTTGTGTGCTTTGCTTTTCATGTTTCTATGATAAGTACCATTGCTGCATGTAATAATGCTTGTGAGTATTAACTTTATCTCTATAGTTATTTTATGCATGTAACGCATTATTTCCATGTTATGCTTTATTAAAATTAAATATTCATTTTTGCATGTGAAGAGCAGTATCACTATACTAAATAATAATATTACAGTAGTACAAACAAATAAGGAAAGTTTAATTGATAAAAAAAAACTCTGATCGACAAGGAATCGAACCCTGGTCAACGGCGTACTATTTCGGCACGCTACCTCCAAGCCACAACGGTACTTGATATACATGGAAATAAAACCTATATTCATGGTAACCTTTAATTATAAATATCTTAAAAACTACTGAGTATCTGCGGCTATAATGGGGTATACACGTTAACAGGAGAACGAGATCTATAACTTTACAAAGTTTCAATCAAATCTGAGAGGCATCGACCTTGCGCTCTCCTTGTAAGTCCGCACTGCGTCACGGCCTGTCACGAGAGTGGCTGGTATTCGAAAATATATTGTCTGAGAAGTGTGCGTGAACCGACGGCCATTTTGGTGGGGGTAATCGCACTCTTCTCAGATAATATATTTGAGATAATTGGACTTAGGGAAATTTGCCGGCTGCGTGCACCGCACGCGGTCGTGCTTCGTCGGCTGTGGATTTTTCGTCGAAAAATCTGATAAAAGCCGGCAAATTTCTATGAGCGAGTCACGGGGATTCGAACCCCGGTCTCCAGAATAGGAGTCGGCACCTACGACGGGTAGCCACAACTATACTTTATAATTAGAGCATAGGATTTCGAACACCTGTTGCAAAGCGATCGGGAGTGCGGGCGAGAGGGAGATAGAGATAACCTCGGCGACGGGTTTTCTCTCTCGCACCGTGCGGTGTGTGGAGCAAGCGAGAGGGCGAGCGGAGACTGTACGCAGACCTCCTCTCTCTCTTCCGCTTGATGAGCAAAAGAGTTTTTGGTATTTATTTCTTTGATTTTCGCGAAAATAGGGTAGATAGAGGAGTTTTAAGGATGGGGTAAGAACCCTCTTATCGAGAGGAATACGCTCGGACTAACAGAAATGTTTTTCCCAGCTCGCAACCCCCCTTTCGGGTACTCTTCCGAGAGGAAATAATTTTGTGAGTTCGAGTATGCAATAATATCTGGGGATTAATTGCCATAAAAGAAAAAATTTTTATTTGTGTTCGAAGCCACCCGAGTGGGTACTCGTTCGAGAGATCCTGATGAGGGGAGTGTTACGTCCTGTGACGTATTGCGTAGTTATAAGATAATTACTATTAAGATACCGTTAGCAGTAAGTACACTACCCTTTGTAACACAAACACGATAAACTCGATCCACACATCATCATAATACTTTCTACTTCAAACTCTATTTCCCTATCTTCATTCTGATTCTGATTCATTCCGACGCTCGGCAGTACGTCATCGCGTCCAGCGATCCCTACTCCTTACCCTAGCGCTCCCTAATCTTCCGCCCACTCTCCCACTACTAATTACCCCACTCTATTAACATATTCCACACCTCAGGTGCTCAATGAACCAATTCTTTTAAGTAGTTCTTTCGTGGACTCCAGCAGGACACTTCGTTGTCTCCTGGAGCCATTCCCTCATTTTCAATCTCGCGTCTTATATATATCTTGCGTTCTAAGTCTCAGTTTTAAGCGTAGTTTAGTTTTGTATTATTCTATAAGCATATATATATATATATTAAAGTCCATATTATTAGCAATCTACATCTTTACTCTTTCCGTCACCCTCACATTCGCCGCATGTGGTGTTAATTCGTAACTCCGACTCCCTACATTGTACGTCTGTAGCCCACCAGGTCGCTCGGTACAATCTACGGACTCTTCGTTTTGTTCCTCCTGATTCAGTACACTGTACGTCTGTAGCCCACCAGGTCGCTCGGTACAATCTACTGACTCTATTCGAAGCCAGTTGGTTTCTTTGATTATTAAAGTAGATTCACGCTTGTGCTCCGCGAATACCACATGGCCCGACGCGCCGGTCGGAAGTACCAGCTACGAAAGCTCTTCCGCGAGTACTCTCTCGAACAGCCATACGCAGCCTTGCGTCTCCAAGCCATCGGCGTGCGCGTCGTCCCGAGTATCGTTCGTGACTCGGTATTCACGGGGACGGTCCGTGTTATTTCGGTCCAGCAGGAGCAAACCCGTGGAAGACGCCAGTCCGGCTGTCATTGGCCCCCGTCAACCTCCATCGAGACCGATCGCAGTACAGGTCGGCCGAGTACGCTGCATATCCTGCTCCTAAAGACTAGTCAGGCCTGAAAGACTAATCCAACCCTCGCGACCACGTCGGTGAGTGCTTGTTTGTAAATCGCGTGTAACCGTTGCGTCGTGACCCGAGTTAGACACGGTTATACTCGCCGTGTGGACTCCAAAGCTGAAATAATCTTTACGTCTTAATACGCGAACTCGCTATTCGTTACAGACAACGAATCCGAACCGTGGGACGTAACAGGGAGTTCTGTTTACTATAACTATTGTTTGTGTATATGTTTGTAGTATGATATTTCGTCTAGAATTTATAGAATTTACCTTAGAATCATTAAAGAGGATAATTTACGATAAAAAAAAGAGGGGAGCATGGCTGACTTGAGTTAGTCGGTACGTACCTTTAAGACCACCGGGTGTTTCAGTGGTGCGTGGGGGTGGGGTGGGGAGGGTCGGGGCGTGCCGGATCACGCTTTCGACGACCCTTCCTTACCGGTGGCGGCGTCTTCTTGCCCTAGCCGGGGCGGGGACCCTCGGGTTACCCGGACCGAGCTGGTCACGAAGACGCCGGAGGCCATGGGTGGACCGAGCGGGGTCTCGGGAAGCCCATTCCGACGGGCCCTGGGATGGGGACACCGGGTGGGTTCCTCCGCCCGGGGTCTTATAGTGTAGGTAGTGGGGGAGGCTAACACATCCCCCAGGGTTGTATGATAGCTGGGAAGTGTCCTGTTGAGTACTCGCGTGATCCAGGCACTTCCCATTTAGCTTAGGCGGGTGTGGGGTTTTAGTGGGTAGCCGCCGGAGACGGGTGCGCTTTCGGCGACCCCCTCCCCGGTGGCAGTCCCACATAACCTCGGTTTCCCTCCGGGAGCCGAGGTATGCGTAACGCATTTCCCCGCACAAAAAAAAGGCATAGTTGGAAATCTCCTCGACGAGGAGGGGGGGAGGGGGTCGGCTCGCGCCCCTGGCCCGACCGACGATAGGTCGGACGAGTTCTGGGTCACCAAGCAGGAGCTGGCTTTGGCTGTCCGGGATCAGCGGGCTAGTGGCAAAAAAGCCACTGGCCCCGATGGAGTTCCTGGGCGGATATTGGTCGCGTCACTACAGGTCCTCGCCCCGGAGTTCAGGAGCGTGCTGGATGCACACCTGATCCGGGGGACCTTCCCCAGGGCATGGAAAATAGCGCGCCTGGTCCTCCTCCAAAAGGAGGGTAAACCCGCAGAGTTCCCCTCTGCGTACCGGCCGGTTTGTTTGCTCGACGAAGCGGGTAAGCTGTTCGAAAGAATAATAGCTGCCCGCCTCTTCGAGCATCTGTCGCGGGGTTCCGTTATGGATTCCGGAGGGGGCGCTCCACAATCGACACATTGGAGCGTCTGCGCCTCCTCCGGGAAAGGGCTGTCGCCCTGGGCAGGGTGTTGATCGCTGTGTCGTTGGACATATCAAACGCGTTCAACTCCCTATCCTGGAAGAAGATACCGGGGGCGTTGGAATATTTCCGTGTGCCCCCCTATCTCCGGGAGGTGGTTATGGACTACCTCCGCGGCAGAGAGGTTGTGTATACCGGCCGGTACGGGATTGAGCATGTGAGGAAGATGCACCGCGGGTTTCCGCAGCGGTCGGTCCTCGGACCGCTCCTGTGGAGCCTAGCGTATGACGCGGTGCTGCGGGTTGTCCTACCCCCCCCCCCCCGAAACGGGTGTCATATGTGCTGCGGATGACACCCTGCTTTTTGCGGAGGCGGAGGACTGGAGGAGGACCGGGCACCTGGCAGAGTCTGCCCTGGACTGTGTGGTCGTGGGAATCCGGAGGTTGGGGCTGTCTGTGGCCGTCGACAAGGCCGAGGCGATCTGGCTGTACGGATCTAAAATCTCCGTGACTGGGGACGCCCATTGGCGGAGCTTCCCTAGCACCGCCTTGTATGGGCGCCAACACAGATCGTCACGGAAGGTGAGCTGGAGCTCCTCCCATGCCCTGGCCTTGGCTGCGGCAATAGCAAGCTTGAGGGCCGTCGCCGCCGTCCTATACACTACGTACAGGTCGGCAACACTCGGCTCCGGGTCACCGCCCAAGAAATGGCGGCGCCGAACGCGGGTGTATTGGCGACGGGCGTGGCCGACCGTTCTTCGTAAATCGGCCAATTCGCCCGTCCACCAGTACACGGACTTCCTCAAGGGCTGCTTGCGGATCCGGGGCATAGCAACATTGCAAATCATTTGCAACGTGCCCCGGAACCACGCAGCCCCCTCTTCTGCCGCGCGCTCCCTGGCGTGTGGCCAGACGGAGCCGATAATCACGGCCCTCCACAAGTCCTCCATTTGGGCGCTAAAGAGATGCAACGTCGGAGGGGATGCCCACCGGCGAGTCCGAGACCACTGCACGTCCATCAGGACGTAGCAGTGGTCCCACAAAGTCTCTCCTTCCCAGACCTGCCAGTTGGACACACAGCGTGAGGCGGCGGCTGACCCGGTTTAACAACCGGAGCTCCAACCCCTACGCCTAATCTTCAAGGGCTCCGTCTCGGGGGCTGGTCCATGGCTTCCCCCACATGGTAGACCTCGCATTGAGGTCCCCCAGGACCAGCACCAGATCGGATCTATAGGGGGCTATCATAGCCCCCAACCGGTCCAAAAACATCCCGAACTCGGCGAAGCCACAATTGGGAGAACTGTAGCATCTTGCGACCAAGAACTTTCCCCATTTGACTAAAATCATCCCCCTGCCCCGTTCGACCACGGTGCAGGGAGACTGGCGTCGGTGCCACACGGTCACGAAGCCCTCCTCGTCCCCGAACCAGTGTGGATAATCAGGGACTTGGTAGGGCTTCGTGGCCACCGCCAGGCCAACCTGCCACTCCGCCAGGCATTCGACCATCAGGTCCTGCGCCCGTCGGCAGTTATTCAGGTTGGCCTGCAAGAACCGGCAGGGGAGTCAACGACGCCCTCTACCGTCACCACCGCCTCCAAGTCCATCGCGGTGGGCGTGGAGGAGGTAGGGGGGAGAACGATATGACCCCCATCTCCTCCAGTTGCCTCAGGGGTAGCGCCACACCAGCGACCCCCTTAAGGCCCTTCCTAGTCTTTGGAGGCGAAGCGCAAGCATTGCTCCCCGCCTTGTGCCCGGCTGGTCTCCCCAAGGCGGCACACACCGCGCATCAGGTTCGTCTGCATTTCATCCAACCTCCCAGCGGCTACCTAATCTTATATTGGGTTCATCCGCGCCCTACTACAACCTTCTAGCAGCTCCCTGTTCACGTAGTAACTACTGTTCAGGTTTGTCTGCGCTTAGAACGGTTCGTTTACGCGTATTGAGAGGTTGTAGGAATGAGACAGTGTGATATTAAGGTAGATTTTTGCTATTGTAAAACTCTGGCCTTTGTGGTAAGAGTTATTGCATAACACCTGCAGATCAAACTGCCTACAGTTACATTTTAGAAAATAATTCAGGGGGGGGGGAGGGGTTATTAACAAGGATTTTTTTAGGAAATGAGAATGTTATACGGATGTGTGTGTGTGCGTTGAAAGTGTGGATGTGAATTTGGCAAATTTTTGTACGCGTTTTATTAGGCTTACGTAGCGAGTTAGCATAACGAGAGCGCGGAAAAAGTCCTCGGGCTTTTGCAGCCGGTGAAGGGTAAGGGAGTGTTTTTCGGAAAAAAACCCTGTTGCTTTTTCAAAGAGGAGATTTTGGAGAATCCGGACAACTTTTCAAATTTGGAATAGGGCCACGGATAAGAAAGTTGTGGAGTTTTAAAAATTACGAAAAGTTGGAAGTTTCATCGGCAGGTACCATGGTGAAAGCTTATAAAACGACCAGACACGGCTAATTTTGGAAAATTTTAATTTTTAACGCGGAATTAGAGTAATTTGTGATTATTATTAAGTTTGAAGAATGACTGAGTGTAAAATTAGGTTAAAAGTTTATTTTTGTTATTTTTCGCTATTTTTATATGAATGTGAGTGTGAATGAGTGTAAATATAGGGTTTAGGTTAAAATTAATGAATGAGTGTCTTACCAAGGGGTTTTAGAATAAGATTAAGTTAATTTTAATATAATATTGTAAAAGGTTTTTGTTTTGTAACTAACGGTTAGATATAGGCGCGAGGTTAAGAGTCGGTTTTTGTTACGGGAGGTGTTGATAACCTTGCGAAGAGGTGAGATGTTTTCGGCGCATCGCGGAAGTTTTAGAGTTTATTTTTATTTGTTTTTCTGTCATGAGCAGTGTGAGAGAACTTTGAGATTCGAGGAATATTGTGGGTTTTTTACCCAATAAAGTAAGAAATTTTCTATTCCTCAAACTAACAAATTGTAACCTTATTCCAAGGTTAAGAACCCTTCGCCAGCCACACGCGCTGCTCGCGGCCCTGACTCGTAACAACGATAACCACCGGTAACGCCTTAATTATATCGAAACCTATTTTATAAGATGGTTCATCATGTCAAACTATAGGATCTTTTTCTAAAAATTCTGCCGCTATACCGAATCTACTAAAAAACTCCCGACTTTCGTCTGATATAAAATCTGAAATATCCTTCTGCATGTGGTCGGTTACATTACTTGGTGGAATGACAAATTTTTTATAATAATCGCCACCACTTCTACTTTGTTTCTATCGAAATGTCATTATCGAAGAACGATAACGCAGCATTGTTTGGTGTCAAATACCACAAGTGTCTGCAAAATTTGTCTAACGTTAAATAAGTAATGTCTTTATCTATTTCCTTATATTTATATAATGTCTTATTTATTTCCTTGAATGTAGTTGTAAATAATAAGTAGAATTGTTTCTCTGTAATAACAATGACTTTTATTATTTTATACAAAACACAATATAGTAGCTTAAACTAATTATTAATCCTATCTGTAATAACAAAGAAACAACATTCAATGTTATTATTCACACTTTTGTTTCTTGATAAGTTTTACAAATTAGTTTTATAATTCTTGACTAGTTTTACATGTGCGCTTTGTGGCTTATATCGTCATTCTGACACCACGTGTGAATTAATGAAATTCCCTTAGTGTCATAGGAGATCTGACTTACCGACCTATTTACACGCTAAATTCAATAAGACTAATTGTAAGGATACTTTCCTTACATTTATATAAGGATTTAATAAAAGCAAAATCCTGCTGCGGAGTCCTCGCCGGGAGAGGAGCTTCTACCCATGCTTTCAAATATAAATTTGCAATAAATTTAGAATACCGTTTTGGAGCTCCTGAAGCTTTTCATCATGCTCGGTGGTTGGCGAAGGGCATTTATTGTTTTAAAATATTGTTCTTTCACGAAGATGTCGAGTTAAGCGAAGACGGGCCACATGGAACTCGCGATATATGTATATATGTTAATTTTCCGGGGTCGATCCGAAATGATCGTTCGAACCTTGGATGTGTTTGCACGTGAGTGCCGACTATAAGGATTTCTAACAATCGGAGGACCACCTTCCAAACTTGGAGACTCTAAGTGAGCCAAGTCACTTCTAAAAGCTATCAGGCTAAAAGCACGCGTATCGCGCCGAACAACACCTCGGTTCTCCCTACCACAGCAAGGTTTCACCCCTATTTTGGAGACTTGGTGGGAGGGTCTAGGGGCTCAGTACTTGAAGCGGACCCAAGGGTTCGCCAAGGCCGCACATTGCTTGGCGACCGGTCCCTGGGTTTTTCCAGACGTTTGGAAACCATCCGCGCTGTAGTTTCAGGCACCTAGACGCGCGGAGCCCAAGCTACGAACGATTTTAAGCGTTTTATGGCAAGGGAATGCAGCGAAGGTACTCAGGTACGGACGGCAATACCATTAACCCAAGTGGCGATGACAGACCCAACGCCGCAGTCAAACTACAAAAGGTCACGTACCGGGCTTACTGCTCAACAGCGATGTCCTTGCCATCAAACATCGCCCAACGCGAGCCGCTACAATATTTATACGCTTTATATTTAAAAGCATGGGTAGAAGCTCGTCTCCCGACGAGGGCTCTGCAACAGGATTTTACTTATATGAAATTGTTTAGGATTGGACGAGCTGATCGGCAGCGTCAGATGGACGACAGCAAGGCGGGCGAACGCTCGTCGCCGTAGAGGTACACAGTAGGCCATCTACCACCGAAATTACATATTCGCTATTCGCGCTGACGTACCGGCTTAACAATCTGGTCGGTATGACGCTTCGTGACAATACCCGATTCGGTTTTCACTCTACACGTGGATGGTGACAGATCTTTGATAATTTCGGCCGGGATACGCTTTTCCCCGGATGTACCATGATTATCAATCATGACTAAATCCCCCACGTCTAGTTGCACATTGCGCGAATGCGGACTACTCTCAATCTGCGACTGTTGCTTTTCCTGTACTTTATTCCGTACATTTGGCCTCAACCTGTCAAAGCGTGTTCTAAGTTCTCGCTTGTAGAACAGCCATGCCGGCGACTTTCCGGTCGTACAGTGTGGCGTGCTGCGATAGTCGAACATAAATTTATTTATTGCTTCACTTATCCTTTCTCCACCTTTTACAATTTTTGTTATTTTGTCTTTAAATGTGCCTACAACGTTTTCGGCTGCGCCGTTCGTCGTCGGGTGATAAGGCGGAGAAAAGCTATGCCCGACTCCGTTGCTTTTCAAGTATTGCCCTAACTCGTCGCTTCTAAACTGCGGACCGTTGTCCGTGACAATATATTTCGGTAGTCCGTATCTGGCGAATAATTTATCGAACACCTCAATGACTCTGTACACATTAGTATTGTTTCGGAAATTGATAACCTCTGGCCACTTCGAACGGGCGTCCACTACGACTAGATACATTTCCCCGTACAATGGCCCTAATAAATATGCGTGTATCCTATCCCATACCTTTTCTGGCCAAGATCATGGCGTCAATGGTGCGTGTGGTTGTGTTTTTTGTTCTGCCATGCAAATTTTACAGGATTTTACTGTGTTCTCAATATCTAGGTCAATATTCGGCCACCACACGTACGATCGTGCCAAGGCCTTAATCTTCACCATCCCTAGGTGCGACGCATGAAGGTCAGCTAATAGTTGCGTCCGTAACGATTCCGGGATGATTATCCTACATCCCCAAAACAAGCAATTCTCTTCTATCCCTATTTCGCACTTTTTAGACAAATATTTCTTCTCCTCGTCCGACAATTCTTTATCATTACTCGGCCACCCTATCGTACAAAATTTCATGATTCTGCTTAAAACCTTATCGCGTTTTGTTTCAAGGACTACCCTTTGCCAGCCTATGGTATTCATTTTTTCGCTCGCGTAATAGACCGGCGTAAAGTCCGCGCCGAAATTGTCTGTATCGTCATCAATAGGTAAACGCGATAACGCATCGCAATTTCCATTCCGCTCCGATTTGATGTACTCGATCTTGTATCAGAAGCCCGACAAAAAATATGCCCATCTTTGCAAGCGGCTCGCGGCTGTGAGCGGTATACTTTTTTTGGGGCCAAAAGTGTGCTCTAACGGTTTATGATCCGTGCGTAAAATTATTTCTCGGCCGAAGACAAAATCGTAGAACTTTACCAACCCGAATACAATTGCGCTAGCTTCTTTGTCTATAATCGCCCTATTCATTTACATTTCCGGAATTTTCTTTGATGCATACGCGATCGGCTTTTCCGTGCCATCTTTATATCTATGCGATAAAATCGCCGAAAATCAATTCCTCGTTTTGATCGTAGTGGGCCAGCACCCTCGGAGAGATCAACTCGTGTTTCACCCAACGAAAAGCTTCCTCACATTCCTTGGTCCATTCAAAATCTGTCTTGTACGCACCAACAAATAGGGGCTTTAATTTTTCAGATCTATCTGCCAAAAATCTCGCGTAAAGATTAACTAATCCAAGAAATGAGGCAAGCTGTTTGCTGTTTGTCGGTCTTGGTGCCTCAACCATAGTTTTTATCTTTGACCTTGACTTGTGTAAGCCGATCGCGTCGATAACGTAACCTAGGACCTCAATACGCTCTTTCATGAATTCACATTTTTCTTTGTTCAATCTTAACACGCGCCCCTCCAATCGTTTACACACTTTCCGTAAATTTTCCAGGTGCTCTTTCTTCGTGGGAACGGTTACAAAAATATTGTCCAGATACGCGATGGTATTTGGAATGTCCCGCAAACACTCGTCCATTATTTGCTGGACCACGCTCGGGGCAGGCGCCGTACCCTCTGTCATTTTCGTATACCGGTGTAAACCCACGTGGGTCGTAATCGTTAACAATTCTTGAGATTTTTCATCGATTGGAATCTACATGTATGCGTGTGGTAGATCAAGTTGCGAGAACGACGAACCCTATTGTAATACATGAAAAATATCATCAATGCGTGGAAACGGTCGTTTGGTCACGTGTAAGTTTGGATTTACGGTTAATTTGAAATCGTCCCAAATCCTCACTTCGCCATTGTTTTTTAGAACCGGGACTATCGGCGTGGCCCATTCGCTCGTTTCCACTTTTTTTAAATGACCTAGTTTTGTTAATCTTTCTATCTCGTTTTCTACTTTAATTTTGAGCGCGTACGGAACGTGTCTTGCCCTAAGCGCGATCGATTTTGTATTTTCCTTCACGTGTAATTTAATTTCTCGTTCATTGTACAGACCTAGCGTTCTTCCAAACAATACATTAAATTCAGATAAGATTTTTTCTCTCACGTTGTTCCCGTTCAAATTTAACATTTTATTATATACTTCCATATATATATACATTGTGACGTTGCAATTTGCGCCGTCACTTTAGTTCGCGTAAACGGTCCTTTGACCGTGTACGGAGTGGACCGGGCCGACCTCTAGCGGTCACAAAAATCACCCGCCGACACTAGAGCGCTCCTGAAGGAATGACAAAAATCTAAAGATGGGTAATTAACGCCATCTCTTGCGCGTGCCGAGTACGGCGAAGTTTCAGGGCCGTGCCAAGGGGCACGACTGGAAGCCGAAAACCCGAGAAGGCGCCCCTCAAAGGATCAGCCGGAGGAAGAAATGGCCATGGGTAGCGTTTGGTTGGATCCGAAACCCCACAGAGATGTCGAGCTCGGATAGAAAGCTCCAGCAAACCACCGTGAATTGTCGTTCCGGCCGACGTCTCAACCCGCCGTGGCTGGAAATCCGGATCGGGGTGGCGTAGGAGATCCATGTATCGATGTCCAAAAGGACGCAGGTCTGGGGCCCTAGGACCTGTCCGACGATCCTGCGATCTGCTAGTCGCGAGCGGGCGAAGCCACTCGGGAAAATTCGGCAACGAGCGCGTAGTGGGGGGAAACGAGGATCGCCGATCCTGGTCGATGCGGATCGCGGGATCATTGTCGCACTGGTCTCGAACGAAAATAGTCCCGTTACGTACCGCCTAGAAAAGTACCGTAGTTCCGAAGTCGCGGGTGAAATTTCGTGCCACCAGTCGAGCGAGGCGAGGAACGAAGCGGCCGTTCAACAGAAATCCCGCTGATTGTTTATTCCCGACCAAGGGTAAGTCGACCAGTGATTTCCTCGATTCCGTTTTCGCATTGGTTCTTTTCGTTTGGTCCGAGGACGACGCGGTGCCGTCTCGTCCTCGATGTTTCGTTTGGTCGAGGTGTAATACCTCAGGCCGTGAGCTCGCGTCTCGCGTAGAGACGCTTTGAGCAATTTCGTTTAGATCGTTCCCTCCGCGTGCGAAAGAAGTCTTCCTCAGGAGTCGCGTCGGGAAAAGAATAGAGTCGCGAGATAACGTCTAACTCGCGAAATCCGGTAACGAAGTACTAATCGCGCGTGGCGAATCGACTTCCGTTCTCTAACATCTTCGAGAGACAATCGCGACAGTCCGGAATTCCGCGCGCCGATCAACCGCGCTTGCGAATTCTCGTTCGTGCGAGATTTATATTGTACCGTCCATCGTACCGTTGCGAGACAATTCCGTTTGACAAAACGCGCTCCGCGGGCGACCATCTTCCGCAAAAGTGTACTAGGAGCGCGGGCTCCCGGGTCGCGACCACGTGGTCGTCCTACTGTAAAATCGACGTATTGAGATCTTCAATAAAATAACGTAGAGCCCAATCTCGTCTCGTTACACTACACCTGCGCGATCCGCCCTGCCGTGAGGGTAGTCCCCGTTCTTCCCTGTGTCCGAACGCCTGGCCATTCGTGTTGCGATTTCCGTCTCGCGGTTTGCGGGGGCTCGCCCCGGACTCGGCTTCCCCGAGCTCGGGCTGTACTTCACGTTTTGAGTGGTACTTCCCCGTACCTGGCGCCCGAACCGAATCTTTAGCGTTCAAGCCGAGCTCCTCGAAAAACCGTTTTGCCCCGGGAGGACCGTATTTGCACGGCCGCGTACGGCCCAGCCTCAGAGCTTATAAAATTCCGGGAGTTGCCCTTGTCCGAGCGTGGTAAAGACCGCTCGATCGGGGACAACGTCGCAAATTGGCGCCCGAACAGGGACTTTTCTTTCGTAAGGGTTTTTCCCCGAGAACGAAGAAAGACGCAGGGATAACGGACGACTCTCGCAGGTCAAAGTACGGTACGACGAAAACAAATTTCGGATTGATCGCACGCGAAAACGCTATTCTTCCCGACGCTACGAACCGCTGCGAAATTCGCTCAATCCCGATTCAGCGAATTTTGCGTTATCCACGGGCAAAAGCCCAGCCGAGGAAGACTATTACAAGAGCCATTGCGACACACATTTATTACCGTTCTACGTATATTTTTTGTTTTTGTTTCGTTCGGTCTACCATGGGTATTTTGGTTGAAATTTTTTGTTTCCCAATTTGGTTCTCCTGCCCATCCCACAGGTGAGGGGAGTGTACGTTTTGGGTCTAGTATTGAGCCCTTTCCAGTTGTAACATTCGTACTTGTTAATAATTGTTCGCGTAGAGGTAGAATTTTTTTTTTCTCGCAACACTACCGTAGAGTTTGCGTTCGCGTTGTCCGGAGAGACAAATATTGTTGGCGAAGAGTACTGTGTGGTTTAGAAATCGTTCAAACGTATCGAGAACAACGACGAAGAATTTGAACGCGATTCGTAACAATAGCCAATCAAGGCTACGAATTCGGTTAAAGTCAACGCGTTCTCGAGTTTATTTTCGTTTGCGATAAGTCTGGCCGAAATTTCCGATCGCGCTACGACGACGGACAATACGAAGCGATCGAAGGACGGGTGAAGGGGGGTAGAGTCCGGACGCGTAACGTAAACATCGCGCGCGGCCGAGAAGCCTCGTAATAGGAGAGCGTTGTGAACGTCTCGAAGACGAGAAATAAATAACGAATTCTCGTAACGTACCGGGTGACGAGAAATGTCGACCGCCGGAGACGACGCGTCGTATTACAGCGCGTACGAAACCGACCCCGAAGAAGAATACGTTTCTTCATTAAAATGGGACCCGGATGCCCCTCCGTCCAGTCCACGAGTATCGACCGTGACTCTTCAAGTACCGGAAACCCCTACACCCGGGAAAATGAGACCACCGATATTGAAGCGACCCACGACCGTATTCAACTCGAAAGCGCGAACCGACGAAATCCCGACGGAACGCCGCGTACCGTCTTCCGCGTTTGACGTAGTTAGGAAGTGGCGTTTGCATTTTGCGGGAAAACCGGAAGAGGATGCAGAAATGTTCCTCATTCGACTCCGCGATTTGCGAGATTGTTCAAATCTAAAGGACGAAGATCTATTGCGTTGCTTGCCGATTTGTTTTTCCGGCATAGCCGCCTTGTGGTACGCGTCCCGCGGTAAAATCACGACGTGGGAAAAATTCGTGGAGGAATGGGGGAAGAATTTCTTTGATCCGGACTATCAAGAACTTTTAGAACATGATTTGCGAATTCGGAAACAGGGTCCGGACGAACCTGTACGCGATTATCTAACGTACATGCGGACGATGATAGACCGGTTGGAGAATCCGTGGTCGCTACAGAAATGTATTCGACGAATATATTGGAACGCGCGGGAAGAACTACGAATCGGAATCGGGCTAGACAGCGTTAAATCCATCGATGAGCTCGAGGAAAGATTACGGGACGCGGAGAGTAACGTTTCGACCGGTAATGCGGATTTGTATCGGTCTCCGTGTCTAGCGAACAAATCATTCGCCTATGATCCGAGCCGATACAAAAAGCAATCGAAAAATTTGAGTCGCGAGAAATCGTATCAGTTCCGACAATACGAGTCCGTTAACGCAGTCCGCGAAAGGGAAAAGGGGGAGAGCGACGACGAAGGGTACCGAGCGGGACCCTCTCGTCCCCGCGAACCCCCTGCCTCCGAGCGCCGTACGGCGTCACCCCGTCTCCACGCACCGCAGTCGCGTCGCCCGAACGAATACTCGGAGAGACGCGAAGATTCCCGACCGCAACCGAACCGCGGCAAGTCGAGAGTGACAGATACCAGCTGTGCTGTCGGTTCACCGGACTACAAACCGGTGAATAGAAACACATGCTGGAACTGTCAACGCTCAGGGCATTGGGCTAAAGAGTGCAGAGAAAGACCTACTAAGCACTGTTACGGGTGCGGGGAGCCGGGAGTGACCATTCGCGATTGTCGTAGATGCGAAAGAAAATCGGAAAACTTTGTACGGAGCCGCTCGCAAGGGCCAGAACGGTCCCGCGAACAATAATATCGGCCCGCATTTCGGAAATAAATGGAATAAAAGATTTAGATTCACGACCGTCGTTATTAATTATCGATGCGCAGATTGGCAAATATCGAGCGCCAGCTTTAATTGATTCCGGTTCTTCAATATCGTTCGCAAGTCGAGCGGTAATTCGGTCGGTAGAAAACCACGCGGAAATATCGCTCGCGGACAAACCGTGCTATTTTCTACTAGCGACAGGAGCGATAGATAGAGCAACGGAACAAGCGCGCTTACGAATAACGATAAAGAAAGAATCTCGAGACATTCTCGTACGCGTTCTCGATAATTTGGTTAATCCGTTATTGTTAGGAATTGATGCGATAGCAAAATTTGGTATCGTTGTCGAGTATCATAGGGCAAAATGGCATTTTGCGTCGAGACCAAGCCTCGAATTTCCCTTCGGTCCCAAATCGAACGAGCCACTCTGTTGCGGCCTACGAACATTATCGGAAATCGAAAAGGAACGGCTACGCGTATTTTTGGAGAAGGAAATGGCAGACTTTGCAAAAATACCGGGAATGACAACCTTGACCACTCATAGAATTGACGTCGGAGACAATAGGCCTATTAAACAAAGGTCCTATCCGGTCTCACCGATCGTGCAACAAGCGATTTACAAAGAGGTAGATTCGTTATTAGAAAATGGAATAATTGAACCATCGGAAAGCGAGTGGTCAAGCCCGATAGTTATGGTTAAAAAGGCCAATGGCAAATATCGATTTTGTTTAGATTTTCGCAAAGTCAATGCAGTTTCGAAAAAAGACGCGTACCCGTTACCGGTTATGACAAGCATTCTCGATAAATTGCGCGCCGCGCGATACATTTCCACGCTCGATCTCAGTCAAGCTTATTTTCAAATTCCACTCGAGGAAAATAGTAAAGAAATTACCGCGTTTACAGTCCCAGGAAAAGGGTTGTTTCATTTCCGAAGAATGCCATACGGACTCACAGGAGCTCCGGCAACGTTTCAACGTTTATTAGATCGTTTAATTGGGCCAGAAATGGAACCCCATGCTTTCGCGTATCTTGATGATATAATCATCGCGACAACAACGTTTGAAGAACACATGCAGTGGCTTCAACGGGTGTTAAATAAAATAAAATCGGCCGGGTTAATTGTAAATCCCGAAAAATGCGAGTTCTGCAGAGAGGAAGTTAAATATCTAGGATTCGTGGTCAGTCGCGAGGGTTTAAAAGTCGACGCGGAGAAAATCGCACCAATTCAGTCTTTTCCGGCTCCGAAAAATTTGAAGCAATTGCGAAGGTTTCTCGGAATGGCTTCTTGGTACCGAAGATTCATTCCGGACTTTGCAACGGTCGCGGAACCATTGAACATCTTGTTACGAAAAGCACAGACTTGGAAATGGGAGGACGGACAGCAATCCGCCTTCGAGAAATTAAGAGCGTTAATTGCGACCGCGCCGACCCTCGCGTGTCCACATTTTGAAATCCCGTTTGTTCTGCAGACCGACGCAAGTACGGTGGGGCTGGGGGCGGTATTAGGACAAGAGATCGAGGGGGAGGAAAGGGTGATCGCGTTCGCTAGTCGGTCACTTAACAACGCAGAACGAAAATATTCCGCGACGGAACTTGAATGCTTAGCTGTCGTGTGGGCCGTACAGAAATTTAGACCGTATTTGGAGGGTTATCGTTTCACGATTATGACGGATCATAGCAGTCTTCGTTGGTTACGGCAGCTCACGAATCCATCGGGGAGGCTCGCGAGATGGGCATTACAGCTGCTAGAATACGATTTTGAAATAAAATATCGGAAAGGCTCCCTAAATCAGGTGCCTGACGCGCTTTCGCGAATGTTTGAGGGGACCGAAGAGGAAGGGAAAGGGTTGCCAATAGTAGCAGCAACGCGAATAGACTGGTTCGAAGAAAAATTTCGTGCGGTTGAAGCGAATCCAAAGCGATTCCCCGACTGGTCCATTCGCGAGGGGAAACTTTACCATCGACGCACCGATCCATTAATCGCGGAAATTCTCGGTAGAGATTTAGACGAATGGAAATTAGTAATTCCGTCAGAGGGGAGATACTCCGCAGAGATTTCGAAGTACTCAGGACCAGCCTCAGACCACCAGTAAGGGTGGCTAAAGAAATTAAAGTGGCGGACCTCCTAGGAGACCTGGGGGAGGCGGCCCAAAAGCTACCACCACCCTTGACACCCACACCACAGGGACCGCCAAGCACAACAATTTCGGAAATATCGAGGGAGGAAACAGTAGATCTCGAGCAAATATACGAGCTTCCCACTCCGGAGGAGGACGAAAACATAATGACTCTCGACGAAACAGCGAGAAGAATAAGCGCGAACCTCGCGGCGCTCCGAAAATATATCGAACACCCGCCAAAAACAATCCCGGCCAGTGTGAAGAAGACGGACACAGCAGGAACGGCAGCGGAAATACCGAAAAAGACCCAAGAACAGAAACCAGTCGCGAAAAGCGAAATTCCGGTACACCTCCGACCACGGAAACAACTCCCGAAATGGGAGCAGTTTGAGCTGCACATGCAAGGGAAAGGCAGTAAAGCGAAAGACTGCGACGCATGTTGGAACTGTGGCAAAAGAGGCCACAATCGCAAGGATTGCAAAGAAGCAAAGCAGCCACACTGCTTCAAATGCGGCCGCCCGAACGAATCGGTACGGACGTGCCCGAATTGCCGAGATGCGTGGAAAAAAATGAACGACGCGCACAGGGAGAACATGGGACTCCCGAAATTCCCACGACAATAAAGCAATCCGGACACGGAAGGAAGAGGAATCCCGCGAAAAGCACCAGCGGCATAATCAATCACGAAGCAGATCATTTTTTTTTTGTCGTTTCATTTCCGTTCATTTTCACTTCTTTCCTCTTGTCGCCAAAATTCCGTTTCTTTTTTTTATTACTTTCATTTTTTTTTTCTTTCGTCTTTCGATCCCTCATTGCAATGCCGGATCCGAAACAACCGAGAGCGTTTCCGTAGATAGAGGTTACGATCAATAAGGGTCACATTATTTCCGGCCCCATACACCAAAATAAAATAAATTCCGTATTTTCGTATAGGAACCATTGCGTAATTCGTCATTAATTTTGTTACCTTCCCACCCGTAGTTAGAGTGAATTGGTCTCGTCCGATTTTCAGGTATTGTAAGGTATTTTCAGGTAGCAGTAGAACTTTAGGAAGGGGTTGCAGCGAAGGCGTGTTCGTACAGCGGTGAAGGCTCTCTTTGTAAAGGTCGACTTCCAGAGGGAACGCTCTATTTTTGGCGAATCAGGAATCACGGGGTCGACACCCATCGGTCAGTCCGGTCCATTTTTAAGGGGGGGGGAGTTGTGACGTTGCAATTTGCGCCGTCACTTTAGTTCGCGTAAACGGTCCTTTGACCGTGTACGGAGTGGACCGGGCCGACCTCTAGCGGTCACAAAAATCACCCGCCGACACTAGAGCGCTCCTGAAGGAATGACAAAAATCTAAAGATGGGTAATTAACGCCATCTCTTGCGCGTGCCGAGTACGGCGAAGTTTCAGGGCCGTGCCAAGGGGCACGACTGGAAGCCGAAAACCCGAGAAGGCGCCCCTCAAAGGATCAGCCGGAGGAAGAAATGGCCATGGGTAGCGTTTGGTTGGATCCGAAACCCCACAGAGATGTCGAGCTCGGATAGAAAGCTCCAGCAAACCACCGTGAATTGTCGTTCCGGCCGACGTCTCAACCCGCCGTGGCTGGAAATCCGGATCGGGGTGGCGTAGGAGATCCATGTATCGATGTCCAAAAGGACGCAGGTCTGGGGCCCTAGGACCTGTCCGACGATCCTGCGATCTGCTAGTCGCGAGCGGGCGAAGCCACTCGGGAAAATTCGGCAACGAGCGCGTAGTGGGGGGAAACGAGGATCGCCGATCCTGGTCGATGCGGATCGCGGGATCATTGTCGCACTGGTCTCGAACGAAAATAGTCCCGTTACGTACCGCCTAGAAAAGTACCGTAGTTCCGAAGTCGCGGGTGAAATTTCGTGCCACCAGTCGAGCGAGGCGAGGAACGAAGCGGCCGTTCAACAGAAATCCCGCTGATTGTTTATTCCCGACCAAGGGTAAGTCGACCAGTGATTTCCTCGATTCCGTTTTCGCATTGGTTCTTTTCGTTTGGTCCGAGGACGACGCGGTGCCGTCTCGTCCTCGATGTTTCGTTTGGTCGAGGTGTAATACCTCAGGCCGTGAGCTCGCGTCTCGCGTAGAGACGCTTTGAGCAATTTCGTTTAGATCGTTCCCTCCGCGTGCGAAAGAAGTCTTCCTCAGGAGTCGCGTCGGGAAAAGAATAGAGTCGCGAGATAACGTCTAACTCGCGAAATCCGGTAACGAAGTACTAATCGCGCGTGGCGAATCGACTTCCGTTCTCTAACATCTTCGAGAGACAATCGCGACAGTCCGGAATTCCGCGCGCCGATCAACCGCGCTTGCGAATTCTCGTTCGTGCGAGATTTATATTGTACCGTCCATCGTACCGTTGCGAGACAATTCCGTTTGACAAAACGCGCTCCGCGGGCGACCATCTTCCGCAAAAGTGTACTAGGAGCGCGGGCTCCCGGGTCGCGACCACGTGGTCGTCCTACTGTAAAATCGACGTATTGAGATCTTCAATAAAATAACGTAGAGCCCAATCTCGTCTCGTTACACTACACCTGCGCGATCCGCCCTGCCGTGAGGGTAGTCCCCGTTCTTCCCTGTGTCCGAACGCCTGGCCATTCGTGTTGCGATTTCCGTCTCGCGGTTTGCGGGGGCTCGCCCCGGACTCGGCTTCCCCGAGCTCGGGCTGTACTTCACGTTTTGAGTGGTACTTCCCCGTACCTGGCGCCCGAACCGAATCTTTAGCGTTCAAGCCGAGCTCCTCGAAAAACCGTTTTGCCCCGGGAGGACCGTATTTGCACGGCCGCGTACGGCCCAGCCTCAGAGCTTATAAAATTCCGGGAGTTGCCCTTGTCCGAGCGTGGTAAAGACCGCTCGATCGGGGACAACGTCGCAACATATAAGATCAATTCTGATGGGTAGGAAATTTCGACAAAAGTAACCAATGTTGCGTTGCTCTGTAAATACGAAGAGATTTTATTTAACATTTAAAACTAATATTTACACTATTTACACACTTAAACCCTACCTGTAAATACGAAGAAACGACAATTAAAGTTTTTTCTTAAACCGTCAATTTCCCTATTACCCGTCTTTCACCCTTAGGATTTCTCTCTCTGCCTTTTCACCGTATCTCGCTTTCTTAGCACGTGTCTTTTACTTCTCTTAACCTGCCACTCCAGGCCCAGCCGCGCGAGGCCGTCCGTTGTTCTTCGGTGGAGCGCGGCAAATTTAAATTGAGAAAAGTATACTTTTCTTACATACATATGTATATACTTCCATTGGCACTGTTTTACCGTTCGAGTTTAACGTTAATATACATCGGATCCGCTTTGATATTGTTTACCCCGTTCTCATTTGTTTTGCACTCACCGCACACAGCGAGAAAAAATCATAGACGTGGTCGTCCGTTGAACCGCTGCTGCATTCTGCCCCGTCGTTTGATTCTTGAAAGAATTTGTCGCCGGCTCACCTCTTCTTAAAACAGGCGCTCTCCAGGTACCCTCTCTGTTGGCAGAACTTGCATGTGCTTCCTCGGTGTTTGCATACCCTCGCGATGTGGCCTGGTTTGCCACAGCAGAAACAGCCTCGCTCGGTGCTCGTACCTGCATATGATCCGCTCGGATTCCCTCGCCTCAAATTGCCGGGTTGTTGTATTGGCCCGACGGTTGCAATTTCTTAGTTCTTTCTGTGTGATTCATAGCAAACACTTTCTCTTTTTGGATTTTGCTGCCTAAAATTTTTTCCGCTCCCGCAGCATTTTTCATTGCGCTTTCTCCAGCTGTTGCTTCCTTAAGCGCCTTGTCGAAAGTGAGATCCGTCAGTTTGAATAACTCGACCTTCGTCGACTCGTCGTGTATTTCACACACTAATTGGTCCCGCAGAGCTACGTTCAAGTTTGTATAATTGCAATTCAGTGATAATTTCCGTAGTCGCGCTGCAAAATCAGAAACTGATTCGTTCGTCCCTTGCCTGGAACTGTTGAACGTGCATCTCTCCATTACTTCCGACGGCTTCGGATTGAGATGTCCTGACATAAGCTTTACTATCTCCGCGAACTTTTTCGTAGCCGGCTTGTCGGGCGCACACAAACTTTGGATGAGTATGTACGCCTCCTCGTCGAGGTGCGTCAGTAGCGTGGCCACTTGCTTTTTATCGTCTTCGATTTTCTTCACGACCAGATAGAGCTCTAATCTTTCTATAAACGCCTCCCAGTCGTCCGTTTTGAGATGGAATAATAGTTTCGTATTCTCCGCCATTTCACTTTCGTCACTACTCACGTCGCTCGTGTTCACCTTGTTGTTGTTGTTCGCTGTCCGACTGGTTCCTACCTTGTGTACTGTCCGTCCACCACAAGAAGTGTCCTGGTAAGAGTTTCACATCAAAGGGACACACAAACCGTCCAATTAGTCTGAGCGGCAGGGGCTCGAGTCGCGTCACACGCATTATCGGTTCTAGCCAGCTATTGGCTATAGCGCTCACACACACTAATCGGATCGTGTGACGAAGAGAGTGAATAGATTCTTCCAAACCGAGTGAGATAATGCGAAGCGAGCGATCCAGTAGCGTAAGGACAGAATCAAATGTATCCTACGACGTTAAAAATCCTCGCGCCGAGCCACTCTCAGCATCCAAGAGGAACGAGACTTCACGCATATTCTGTATTAGCAACTTCTAACTCGTTGTCAGTTAAAATTTTTAATTAATGCTACAGATCAGAACAAATGAGAAATATTTTCGAACTACAGCTTTCAATTTTGTCCAATATGTACATATATGTTCCCTAGTACCAAAATTATTAATTTCTTGAAAATGAATAAGTAACGATCATTCGTTTAACACATTTCTATCATACGGAACAGTAAAAAATAGATAGATTGTAGCTGTTCTGCAGATTCATCCTATTTTTAATGGTAATTAAAGTTTAATTTTCGCGGTAGATACAGGTACAAAAACCGCTGCAATACTGATCAAACAGACTGCTTTAGCAATTTCGACCAATTTATAACATTTGTAGAAGTTATATGAATTTTATCTAATTTTTGTTGTAACTTATTGAAAGACGTGTCAATCGTGAATTATGTGTTACATTAAATATAAATATAACATTAAATGTAATTTAAATGAATTATTGCATTTTTAAAGTACATTTTAAAGTCCACGTTAAATATCGACGATAGGTCAGGAAACTTGTATCTCGAAAATAAACAAGTCCTACTACTGTGTAGCGTGTGACGTCAGGATCTTGGAGGTCGTGAATACGGGAGTGGAAATAGTGGGGAGGGTTGGAGCAAGCGAGAGACCCCCCGGACCCCTCAGCCGTCTCGAGGGACTTCTTGTGGTGGACGGACAGTACTTCGGACTGTTCGTTCGACCTGCCGTGCCCCTTGGTGTTTATATCTTTTGTAGATGGCTGGTCGGGTGCTTTTCCATTCTCGATTTCTGCTCGCACTAGATCGACCATTTGCTCCCGCAATATGTCGCGGTACGCCTCTTTATCTACTTCGAGACCCCTTTCTTCCAGCTCGGCGATGATATCGTCCTTTCGTAGATGCTGCGCTTTGCTAAGCGTCAATTGCTCCTTGGAGTCGTCGTTCGGACCTTGGTCCGAGTCGGACATCAGCGCGCGCTAAACTTTAACACTCGATCCCCGCGGATTCCCTTCCAAGTCACTTGTGCACGATCACGCACTATTCACGTCTCGTGCTCGTACAACAACACGTGTGTGAGCCTATAATGGCTCTCCCGTTCGCGCACTATTTTTCGCGTCGCGTGGCTCTTGCTGCTCGTCCGTCGGACGGAAAGCTGTTTTCACTTTCACTGTTGCACTTTCGTCGCTGGATGCCCGCGGAATCCTTTCGAATCCTCGTCGCCAGTGCTGCGTTTATACGCCGGCATTATATAGGCGGTAAAACACGGACTACAATGTGACCGTATGGGCCACATATCGATATCTCGTGCGATGTGAGCATCGATATCGATCCCCACCACGACAACTCGCTGCGTCACGCGTGATCCTTGTCTTAGAAAAGGATCACAGGATCTATACACTTGTGGGATGCGCGCACATCGATCCCCTCTCGATCGCGATCGAAGGAGGTCGATGCGAGCAGCAGATAGATCACTCTGCGTCTGGACACGATCCTGGGCGAAGTTTCCGTTTACGTCCATGCTCAGAATTCGATGAAATTTTGAAAATAGGTTCTTTTTTGACTAAAATGACAATTGCCAGAAGGATTTTTGGCGACTCGAAAAAAAATTTTATCACTCTCTACTTTACCAACAAAGTCGTTAATGGCCCACATACCTCTATTACTAATTCAATTAATTCGTTTCGCGCACAAATTCCTCGCCAGACCTAACCTTTTTTTTTTTTTTTTTTTTTGTTATTGTGGGGAAATGCATTACGCATACCTCGGCCCCCGGGGGGGAACCGAGGTTATGTGGGACTACCACCGAGGAGGGGGGCGCCGAAGGCGCGCTCGTCCCCAGTGGCTATCCACTTATACCCCACACCCACCTAAGCTAAATGGGAAGTGCCTGGATCACGCGAGTACTCAACAGGACACTTCCCAGCTATCATGAAATCCCGGGGGGAGAGGTTAGCCTCCCCCACTACCTACTCTATAAGACCCCTGGCGGAGGGACCCGCCCGGTGTCCCCATCCCTAACCCTGGGGCCGTCGGAATGGGCTTCCCGAGCCCCCGCTCGGTCCACCCACGGCCCCTCGGCGTCTTCGTGCCCCGCCCGGTCCGGGTGGCCTGAAGGCACCCGCCTCAGGCTAGGGCAAGAAGAATCTAACTTCCCCCCCGGGGGAACCGGGGTCAGCTCACCCCCCGATCCCCCCCACTCTCCGCCCGCCGCCCGGGCAACTGACGCCGCGGGGGGACTCCCCGCGACGAACCCCTCTCTTCTACCTCCTCCTCCTCCTCCGAGGAACTATCCCGTCGCGGGGTGACCCCCCGCGGCGACCCCAGCACCGCCCCCCCCCGACGCCCTCCCGTCCACAACTGCGCCCCTCCTGCGCCAAACAGGTGGGGCTCTTCGGCGCGAGGGTCGTCCCCGCGCCCATTCCCTCCTCGCAGAGCCCGGGTCCGCCTCCCGTACTCTCTCGGCGGCCTCCTTCTCCGACATAACAGCCTCGGAGAAGGGGACCACCGCCTTCCACGACCTCTCGCTAGCGGTCAGGTGGTCGAACATGACCGCAAGCGAGAGGTCCCACCCTCCCACTGCGGCTCTCAAGACCCGGCGCGGCCTTGCCCACGCAGGGCATTCCTCTAAGGTATGCCGCGCCGTGTCCTCCTCCTCGCCGCAGTGGTGACACTGCGCTGCCGGCTCCCGCCCCATACGGTGCAGGTACTCACCGAAGCACCCATGCCCGAGAGTTCCTCCCCCCGCGGACGGCGGAAGGACCAGGCGACGCCGTAGTTGATCGCCCGCTCCTCCGCCTCCAAATGTAAGGGAGGAATCCCGGCCAGGAGTCCCGCCACCTCACCGGAGATGGTGCGGTACCCCCGTATGGTCCGGAGTGCCAGCCGGCGCCGTACTCTTTCCAAGAGCACTTGGCAATGCCGGCTGGCCTCGAGCGACCGGAACGACACGGGGGCCCCATATAGGGCTATCGACCGCACCACCCCCATATAGAGGTGGCGGACTCTCGTCTGAGGTCCCCCGACATTAGGCAGCAGCCGCGCTAACGCGGCCGCCGTCCTCTCCAATCGGGGGACCAGGAGGTCAAAATGCCTATCAAAGCGCCAGCGGCTGTCGATATTTAGGCCCAAGTATCTCATACCGGGCCCAACGTCGACAGTTACCTCAGCGACACGGATCCGCAGGTCCTGACCAAACGCAGGCCGCCGCGGCCGAAGCGGTTGGCCATACAGCCATACCGCCTCGGTCTTTGCGGCGGCCACGGTCAGGCCCATTGCACGGATCCGTCCAACAACGCGGTCCAGGGCGGACTCCACAAGCCGCCTGGTTCCCCTCCAATCCTCCCCCTCTGCATATACCAGGGTGTCATCCGCATAGCAGATGACACCCGTGTCAGGGGGGAGGCTTACCCGCAGTACCGCATCGTAACCGAGGTTCCACAGGAGTGGTCCCAGGACCGACCCCTGCGGAACCCCGCGGTATATCTCCCTCTGATGTTTAACATCACACCGGCCGGTATACACCACCTCCCTGCCGCGGAGGTAATCCCGAATGACTTCCCGGAGATAGAGGGGGAAACGGAAATATTCCAGTGCCCCCTCTATCTCCTTCCAGGGCAGGGTGTTGAAGGCGTTGTAAATGTCCAACGACACAGCAATCAACACCCTGCCCCGAGCGACAGCCGACTCCCGGAGGAGACGCAGGCGCTCCAGCGCATCTAACGTGGAGCGCCCCCTCCGGAATCCAAACTGGCCGTCGCTGAGGTCGGGACCACCCCGCGACAGGTGCTCGAGGAGGCGGGCGGCTACTACTCTTTCGAACAGCTTGCCCGCCTCATCGAGCAAACAAACCGGCCGGTAAGCAGAGGGAGACTCTGCGGGCTTACCCTCCTTGCGGAGGAGAACCAGGCAAGCCTTCTTCCTTTCTTTGGGGAAGGTACCCCGGCCCAGGTGCGCATCCAATACGCACCTGAAGGCCGGGCCGAGGACCCCCAAGGCAGAGGCTATTATACGGCCAGGGACTCCATCGGGACCGGGGGCTTTCTTGCCCCCCTCCCGGAGTCCCCGAATGGCCTCGGACAGCTCCCACTCAGAGACCCGGAGTTCGTCCGACCAACCTAAGTCGGCCGGACGAGGGGCGCTTTCCACCCTCTCATCCCCCCCATCAGCGAGGGGGAAGCGGGTGTCCACGATACGCCCCAAAAACTCCGGGTCAACCCTCTCCGTGATCGGGGGCGCCCAAGGGCGGAGCTTCCCAAGCACCGCCTTATATGGGCGCCCCCACGGATCGTCTCTGAGGGTGAGCAGGAGCTCATCCCATGCCTCCGCCTTGGCTGCGGCTATTGCACGCTTGAGGGCCTTAGCCGCCGACCTGTACACCCCGTACAGGTCGGCGACCCTCGACTCCGGGTCACCGCCTAAAAAGTGACGGCGCCGAGCGCGGGTGTATCGGCGACGGGCACGGCCAGCGACCACACGTAACTCTGCCAGCCGGTCCGTCCACCAATACACTGCCTTTCTCGGGGGGGGGGGGCACCATGGATCCGGGGCATCGCAACGTCGCAAATCATTTGCAACGTTTCCCGGAACCAGGCGATCCCCCCCTCTGCACCGCGCTCCCTGGCCGTAGGCCAGGCGGAGCCGATAATAGCGGCCCTCATTAGGTCCCCGTTCAGTCGCGACAACGCCCATCTGGGCGCTGCCAGGGTGCCACGGCGGAGGTGTCCAGGCGGGTCCACGGACCCCGCCACGTCCATCAGGACGTAGCCATGGTCCGAGAGGGTCTCCCCCTCCCAGACCCGCCAATTGGACACACTGCGCGAGGCGGAGGCTGTAGCGAACGATACATCCACTATCGACCAGCCATGCCACCTCACGCAGGTCGGGACGGAACCCCTATTTAACAGTCGGAGCTCCATCCCCTCCGCCCAGTCCACCACGACTCCACAACGCCGACCTGGCGTTGAGGTCCCCCAGGACCAATACAGGACCGCGGCGGTGGGGGGACAACATGTCCCCCAACCGGTCCAGATATCGCCCGAGTTCATCGGAGCCACAATTTGGTGAACAGTAGCTCTCAGCGACCAAGTACCTTCCGCACTTGACCAACACCACCCCCCTATCCCGGTCGACCCCGGTACAGGGGGGGGGCCGCCTTATCCCGGCGGCTGACTATCGCCACGGAGCCCTCCAAATCCTCAAACCAGTGTGGCTGGCGGGGGACATCATAGGGCTCCGCGGCTACCCCCAGGCCAACCTCCCACTCCGCCATGTGCTGGACCATTAGGTCCTGCGCCTGGCGGCAGTTGTTGAGGTTGGCCTGGAGCACCAACCAGGAGGACCTGTGAGCCGAGAATTTAACAGCTCAAGGCCCTCCCGATACGGCAGCCTGTGGCGGACCCGCCGCAGGCTGCTCCACCTCCATCTCCGCGGAGGCGGAGGGAGTGGGGGGTTGGGCCTTCTTGCCACTTCCCCCACTACCCTCCGGCGACCCAGAGGACGGTCCCGCACCGGCCGCCCCCTTGGGTCTCTTCTTTTTGGAAGGCGGGGAGCAAGCTTTGCTCCCCGCCTTGTGAGCCGCCGGCCTGCCCACCGCTGCGCACACCGCGCAGTGCGGGGGAGATCGGCAGTCCACCGCCCGATGGCCGGGATCGCCGCACCGGTAACAATAACCGGAACGGTCGACCTCCGCAGTGCACCGCTGCCTCACATGCCCAAGAGCGAGGCAGCGGAAACACTGCGGAGGCCTCGCGGCCAACACCACAACTCGGGCGGCGGACCACCCCACCCGGATCGAGCCGGCCTTCTCGACGGCGATGGCCGCCGTCGCAGGGCACTGCATCCATATGGTGCCGAGTCCCCCGGGGGAATTTTTAATTCCCCCACCCGAACGGACTCGGGGGCACAACCCCCGACCAGCGCCACCGCCGCCGCCACCTCCTGAGGGGTGACGGAAACCTCAAGGCCGGTCAGGCGGAACTCCGCCTTCTTGACCGGCCTCGCAATCTTAACTTCCGTCCCCTGCAAGACGGCGGTCATTCGGGCGGCCAGCTCGTCCGCCTTCTTCGCCCCCTCCGCACCGGGAACCTGGAGGATCAGGGCGCCGGTAACAGCCCTCTTCATCTGGAGGGACCCGATACCCAGGGAATCCAGATCGATTCCCTGGCGAGCCCTCTTCATCGCCTCCTCTATGGAGACCTTACTCCCCTCAGGCACGGTAACAGTTACCGCTGCCGTCCGGGGAGGGGCCGCCACACGAGGAGGCGCTCCCTTGGCTCCACCGGCCTTGGCCTTGGCCTTGTTGTTGGCCGGTGGCGAGGGGGGGTTACTCACCGCCGCGACCTTCCGGCGCCCTTTTCTCCCCACGACCTGCGACCATGGGACCTCATTGGAGGTACCCACGACCGGAGGCTAGGGAGGGGCTCGACGGGTCGCGGCCGAAGAGGGAGCCGTAGGGTGGGACACAACCGGAGCCGCTACGGTGGCCCCGACTTCCCCGCCACTCTTCCCCCTCTTCTTCTTCTTCTTCTTCTTTTTCCTTTTCTTCTCCGGAGGAGGGACCACGACGGGGACGGCAGTACCGCGCTCCACCACAGCCCCCGCATCACCCGGGATGGGCGGGACACGCTGACCCAGTCGGAGTTCCTTCCTCATAGCCGCGAATTTCGCGTCTATAAGGGCCCCGATCTGGGCCAGCAGGGCCCCACCCTCCTCCTGCAGCACCCCGGTACCAGTGGCAAGGGGCGGGGGCGATGCCGGCGGAATGGCAGAGGGGGCATCCTGCCTCCTCTTGACCGTCATCAACTCGCCCCGCAAGGCCTCCACCGTCTCACCCAGCTCCCGCATTTGCCGGCGGAGGTCCAGGTTTTCCGCACGCAGACCATAGTTCTCCGCCTGCAACCTGTCCTCCTCCTGCTGCCGTGGTGGCAGGACAGGGGCGGGGGGGGGGGAACCCCCTCCTCTGCAGCTCATTCACTGCCGCCATAATGTCCCGGGACGCTTCCCGGAGGTCCCGGACCGCCTTTAAGGTTACCGGCCCTATCAGCTGTGCCCTCTACCAGAGAGCATTGCTCAGCTACCAGGCCGGCAATCTGGCCGGGAAGCAACCCGCGCATGCCCAACTGCCTCTCGGCAACACAGGCAGCAGGGTCGCGCGACTTACGCTTCTGCTTCCGCCCTTCTTCCGCTCCTTCTGGAGCACCCCCTACCGATAGGGGGTGCTTCACCGCCGGTATCGGAGTCACGACGGTGGGCCTACTACACTCCCGGGGGCGGCAGGTACCGGGAGGTCGTCAAACGCTGATGACGGATGCATCCATCCGCCCACCCCCGGCGCCGACTCCGGGGGTGCCCCTCTGGCCACGTTGCGTATAGCACAGGGGTTAGAGACTTTTTTATAGAGGTTTATCCTCCTCGCGGGCCAGCCGGTTAAGGCAAGCCCTCCGTTCCGGTAAAACATGACCACCGGTTTACGGTTTGGGGTCCTGGACAAACAACAGGTCGCCCAGAACACATTGACAGGAGAGCTTTGCCCATCTGTGCATAAACAGGCACAGTAATGCCACAGGCACGCTCTCCTGCACCCCTCAACTCCGTTAGCACGCACCGCAGTGCGCCCCAGGAACCACCACGAGGAGGTGGAGTGAGAGGACTTTTAGGTCTCGAAATCCTACCAATGGGTCAGAGCCACCATTGGAGAACCCCGAAACCCTCGGTTCCCTCGCCAGACCTAACCTAACCCAGACCTTTTTTTTTTAACGAGAGGAGGAGAATGCATTTACGCACACCCCGGTCTTTAACTTAGACCGGGGTAGTGTGGGACTCGACCGGTCAGAAGGACCGGTAATACCCACTAAACTCCTCCTCTCGGGGGACTTATAACCCCTTTCCCCACCTTTCGCCCGGCGTAAACAGAATTGGGGCCCCGCTTTCCGCATTTCGCCCAATTCCGTTTTGACGCGTCACCGCCGGGGCTAACCTTCGCACCGGACATATTCTTTTCCTTTATAATTTACCTTACTCTATTTATTTTTACACTATATACATCGCAATTATTTACAAACATTTTTTACATACTTTATTTTTTTTTTTTCCATCTATCTAGTTAATATTTCGACAGCAGCTATTCGAGTGCCTCTTTCTATCTCTCTTTCATGTTTCTCTTTCTTACTAATTACATAACTTATATAATCATTTATTTTTCTCCAATAAAATTCACTTGTTAACATTATTTTTACCATTGTTTCAATTGTAATATCTTGTTCCAGATCCAGCTGTAACCATACTCGCCTCTCTACCCAACGCTCGCATAAAAATAGTGTGTGTTCCGGTGAGTCAACCATGTTCGGACAATACCAGCACTTACCCGTAGGACTTTTACCAATTCTTTTCAGGTAAGTATTAAATACGCCATGGCCTGTTAAGGCCTGTGTTAATCTATAATTTAAATTTCCATGTTTCCTCATAATCCATGGTTTCACCAACGGAATCAATCTTTTTGTCCATTCACTTTTCTTTAAATTATTCCATCTCTCTTGCCATTTAGACATTATTCTTTCCTCTATCTGTTTAGTTCTTTCTTCTCTCACTTCATCTTTCATACATTTTGTCTCATCATCATCCCATAAACAATATCTGGTGTCCATTTTAATTTTATATAGTTCAACTCTTTCTTCTATCAATAATTCCCAAGGTGGTCTTCCTACAATAACATTTAAAGCGTCGCAACTAACTGTACAATAAGCCCTAGCTACTCTACCTAAACCTACTCTCTGAACAATTTCTAATAATAATCTATTTCTTTCGTATCCTATCGCTGTTTCTCCCCATATAGGGGCCGCATACATCACAACTGACTCTAGAACATTATAATATAGCCGCCTACCATGCGTAGATGGCCCATCTATATTTTTCATTAATCTTGCTAATTCGTTTATTACATTCATTCCTTTACCTGTACATTTTTCAACATGAGTGAACCAATTATACTTAGAATCTAGAATAACTCCCAAATATTTCAACATCGGCGAAACTTT
The DNA here is from genome assembly GCA_916610255.1 of Lasioglossum lativentre. Lineage (NCBI taxonomy): Eukaryota > Metazoa > Arthropoda > Insecta > Hymenoptera > Halictidae > Lasioglossum > Lasioglossum lativentre. The sequence goes on along the minus strand of OU744359.1, from coordinate 26,268,880 downwards.
CAAATTCTTTCCTAATATGTTCAACCTAAAATCATTTGGAATTCTTTTCTTATTTAAAAATATAAATTTACTTTTTGGAACCGACATCTGTAATCCTAATTTATTCAAAGTTAAAGATAAATCTTCATTAATAATTTTTTCAATTTCCATTTTTAATTTATTTACATTTCTATGAAAACCAAGAATTGCGATATCATCCGCATAGGCTAAAATTTTACAACTACTATTTACATTTTTATTAATTAATTGATCGTAAACCATATTCCAAAGCAATGGTGATATAATTGAGCCCTGTGGGACCCCACATTCATTTTTTATCTGTATCCAACCATCCTTTGCTCTATATTTCGTATAACGATCTTTCAAATATTCAAATATTCATTTCTGTAAATATACTCATCCAGCTCAAACAATTAAATGCATTTCTAATATCTAAGCTTACCATTATCGCAAACTTCCTAGCTCTTTTTGCTGTTTCCACAAAATCTCTAACTATTTCTAACGCATCGAGAGTCGATTTTCCTCTGGTGAAACCATACTGGTTTCTCGCAAAGGGAGGTTCTCCTAGATGTTTCATAATCCTATCTCTCAGAACTGTCTCAAGTACCTTATTCATAGCGTCACCAATCGTTAACGGTCTAAAATTTGATGGAGTATTTAACTGTTCTTCACCTTTTCGCAATAGAATCACACGACATTTTTTCCATTTTTTAGGTACAAACCCATTTGTCAGACACGCATTCATCATATCACAAATTTTTTCACCATCCATATATAAAACATATTTAATAATCAATGGAGGGAGCGTATCCAATCCCGATGCTTTTTTAATTTTAAATCCATCCGTGATCAACTCTATTTCACCTGGTGTAACCAAATCTACATTTTCACTAATTTCTGGTATTTCCGTAAAATCGTCATATTTGACTAAAACATTAAACCGAGGAAAAAGATTCAGTAAAATTTCACGTGCTTCCTTCTTTTGGAGAACTGGAGCTGGTTGTTTTTTCATAAAATTATTTCTAATAATCCGATATGGTTTACCCCATATATCACTTTTCAGTTCTTCAATAAAATTCATCCACATTATTCGTTTCGAATCGTTTATTCTATATTGTAACTTCTTCTTCGCCATCTTAAATTCTTCTTTTTCATTCGTAACATCTTCACCACGACCTAAACTTCTTTGATATTTTCTTCTTTTCATACGTACTACATTTCGCAGTTTTTCTAGTTCCTCGGTCCACCAAGGGGTTCCATTTGTATAAAATTTCCGGGCCCCATAATTCATAGATCTTTTACATGTTAGTCTTATATTTTCCATATACTTTTCTATCTTTTCGTTACTTGCATTTTTCATATCCAAATTTCCATTTAATTTTTCAAATTCTTGCATAAATGTTTCTTCTTTTATCTTTTTTATGTTCCAGGTTTTTACAAGAGCATTCATCCGGACTTGTAGGTGTTTTCCATCTCTATCTACATGGACATCGTGCATACAATAATGATGATCGGATCCACTCTCGACTTTCTTAAGTACTACACTTGAAACGTGTTCTATCAGCGATTTCTCTACCGACAGAACATCAATTTTTGATTTTGCTTTTCCACGTCTAAAGGTATAACCACCACGAGTTTTTACAGGTATTAATTCCATTTCATTTACACATTCAATCAATAATTTTCCACGGTAATTCTCTTTTGTATCACCAAAAATTTTACTACGACCATTAAAGTCACCTAGAAGCATCATTGGACGAAGCCAATTTCCACTTTCAACTCTCAACGCACGCAACATCAACTTATATTCTATATTATTATTACTCGGAGAAATATATACATTTGTTATAGAATAATTATTAAACTTAATGTTAACATAAAATTTACCTATATTTACATCATTATAACTAACTCCTAGATTCTTGTTTCGTACCCAAATTGCTGATTTACCATCCGAGGATGCATGCCAGTTTTTTAAAATTTTTAACGGTTCCTGTATACAAATAACATCCGCATTTTGTTCTTCTGCTATACGTATTATTAAATTTTGAGCTACTTTGTCATGATTTAAATTAATCTGTAAAATTCGCATGATATTCTGTTAAATTATATTGATTTCGCAATTTTTGCATTATTTTTCTAAAAATTGGGCACGCCATAGAAGATATGAGGTGACCCGAAGGTTCTTTTAATTTATAACAGTCTGTACACCGTAATTCAAATTTACATACCGACATTTCGTGACCGTCAGAACCGCATTTCCTACATCTGATTTGCGGTTCTCCTACTATTCTTTCCGTACATGCAACACTATAATGTCCCGTGCTATGGCATCGGAAACATTTCGTGATACGTGGTACAGGAACCATTTTAACTGACGTAAAACCTATTTTAACAAATTTTAAATCAATCATTTTTTCTAAATACTTAATGGTAAAGTCTCCGCAACTTTTTTAACAACTTCTGTGCCGGTGACCTCCGGATCCAGATCTCTTAATTCACAATCGAACATCTTTTGGATCGTTCTGATTGTTTGTCCTTCACCAGTTACTTTAAACAATAGGTCTTTTGTCTTTTTTGTGTCACCTTCAGAAGATATTTCCAGTAACATATGACCGGCTCTCGTCTTTCTAATCTTACGGACATCTTCAAATTTATCTTGTACTTCAATTAATCTTTTATATAAAACCGAGAATTCCTCGGCTTTCTCTACTTTAACCACCAGGGCGTCTGACCTAGGGGTCATCCATCTTGGTGGTCTATTTGTCTTTCTTCTTTCCGTTCCACTAGATGATGCAAAATCACTATCACTCGTATATCTTCTTCCTTTTCTTTTCGCTATCATTCTTTTCTCATTATCTGTTCTATCATCTATTTTTCTTTCCATTGTATCTTCATCTTGATTTGAAACATTTACTGTCTTAACTACTTTTACCTCTCTCTTTTTTCGTTTTTTCTTTTTTCCTTTTTTCCAGTCTCTTACCATATCTATTAATTCTTCCAATGAGGAATCCTCCTCATCCGAAGTAGTAGGAGGTCTTCTATCTTCTCTTATTATTCCCTTTTTCTTCAAAGGGGTAATTTCATTCAACAAGGTCTTACCATTTCTTTTCTTTTTAGTAACTGCTGCATATGACTTCCTATCATTCTGACCTTCTGCAGCTGATTCAACATCAGTCGTCGTCACAGGATCTTTAATATTCGACCGCTGAATTGGGACCGGAACCGGAAAGGAAGTATTTCTGTCCGTCATAGTAGCAGCATTTCTAGTTGCTTTCTGTACTTTAACTTTATCTTTTTCTTTGTTTTGTACCTTATCTATTTCATAAACTTGTCTAGCATCTTCTAACAATCTAAATATTTTTTCTAAATCTTCTGGAAATTTTCCACATACTTCTCTCACATCAGTCTTAACATTTTTATTTTGGTGACAATACTCCATATTTGGTATCCATTTATTCTTCATTTTAGTTAACATATATTTTACCTTATTAAAATATCTATTTACATTATCAACTACCTTTTCTTTTTCTTTTTCTTTTTCTTTTTCTTTTTCTTTTTCTTTCTCTGTATCTGTTCTTTATCTTTGTCTTTCTCTTTCTCTTCTTCTTTCTTTGTATAACTAATTCTTCTCTTTTTTGTTTCAGATGACCCAGCAGGACAACCATCATCTACCGTTTCCGGAGGGGCCACCAGACTACTCTTCCTTGGATTTACCGGATCTCTACCAGCTATAGTATCCATACTTCTCAACTTCATCGCAAAATCTTCTTCTGGAGTGACATCTACCTGCCAGCTTCCAGTAGAAAGAAAAGAATCTCTCCTAGAAATTACTGATTCCGGTCTCGATATTACACTCACATCTCTTGTAGCGTCAGCAAATAAATCTTTCATTCTATCCGCAAAAGATCTTCTACTTGTAACGCTTTCGTTATCATCTTCACTTCTTCTGGTATCCAACAAATCCGCAGATCCTGGGGTACCATACATTTTCTCCACACTAACATCTATTAGTACTGGACTAATATTTCCTTCCGACGTATCCATCGGAACTTCACTTCTATCATCACCGGTAGTCATTACAATCGGAGGGGCCCCGTGGTCCACCCTCTCCGACCCGCAGTCACCAGTTGACGACACGCTGGGGCCTGCTCGCCCACCACCAGACGCGCCGGCACTGAGGGATCCACCCTCTGCACCGTAAACTTTATTTTTTATATGTTTGTCAGCCATAATTATTTTTTAAATCACCTACTTGCCCTGGTCATTGCCATAGAGAACCATCACACATTAGAAGGGTTATCTTGCTGCGAAATCGCAGTAAAGAGCGTCCGATAACCCTCTTCCGTACCCCTCACTCCGTTAGCACACACCGAAGTGTGTCCCAGGGTCCACCACGAGGAGGTGGAGTGAGAGGAATTTTAGACCTATGACATCCCTCAAATAGAGAGAACGAACCGACAGTGGATCAGAGTCACCACTGTAGGCGCCATAGGCCCTTGGACCCCTAACCTAACCCAGACCTAACCCAGACCTAACTCAAACTAATGTCATTTCCGCTCGCTCTTAAAATACACTTTTCGAGTTTACCTAATGTTTTCGACAATATTTTTCTCTAGGAATTAATCCAAGTTCTCGCACTCATTCTAGTGCTCAATTGAAATCATTCATTTTTTTATAATGTAAAACATATTTAAATGACTCATTATAATAAACTATACGACTTATACGACTCTAAAAGCAGTGGACGAACTGTCGCATGAACTCTAAAATCAGTTGACGAACTGTCGCATCAACTCTAAAATCAGTTGACGAACTGTCTAAAATCAGTTGACTGTCGCATCAACTCTAAAATCAGTTGACGAACTGTCTAAAATCAGTTGACGAACAAAGTAGAAAGTCAAAGTCGGTAAGTCGGAAGGTAGAGAGCGACATTGAAATGATAAAAAATTTTTTTTCAAGTCGCCAAAAATCCTTCTGGCAATCGTCATTTTAGTAAAAAAAGAACCTATTTTCAAAATTTCATCGCATCCTGAGAATGGACGTAAACGGAAACACAGCCATTAAAATTTGTAACTTGCAAATAGCAAGCCGTTTATATTTCGACAGACAGAGTCGAAACAGTTGAAACTCTCGTGTTTCGAGTAAATTTTGAATCATTAAACGGAGTCGGTGGCTCTAAGCTTGTATCGCCAATCATGTTCGAAAAGTAAAAAGGCGTCGCGATTAACACGTTGCAAGATATAGAGACCTGGTGATTTGGTAATAAATCTACGTTTGAGAAAAGTGAACAGTTCACCTGCAAGTGAACGAGTTCCGATAAATAGTAAATAGTGAAGTGAATCGCGAGGTTTTCGCTCATTCTAACAAGTAAGAAACCTTGCATCTTGCGCCGTGTGTCAGGCAACCTGGTCAGCCACCAAACCGGACGGACCGTCGGCGTCGGTTTCGTGCACAATAGTAAAATAAAATTTAAATTCAACATTGCCCTCACAGAAACGTTTGGAGATTGAGGAGTCACCCAGGCCACGTACTAGTGCGCTGCCGACAATTCGTTATCTGTCAACCACGTTCTTGTGAATTACCAACTAATAGGTGCCGTTCGCTCCTCCTGGAACACCGGCAGGACTGTTCGTGTATCCTATCTTCGTTGGTTACTTCACAACAGATTGCATATCGTATGGTCGTATAAGCTCACAAAATCATCTGGAGATTGAGAAATCGCGCAGGCCACGCATTCGTGCCCTGCCGACAATTCGTTATCTGCCATTCATGTTTGTGAGTTCTGTAGGTGTGAGTGTGTTTTGAACATTCACATAGGGCCCACTGAAACGTCCGGAGATTGAGGAGTCGCCCAGGCCACGCATGCGTGCCCTGCCGACAATTCGTCATCTGCCGTGTACGTTTCCGTGAGGTTCCTAACGTGTGGACCTCGATCTTTCCTGCCGTGTTTATCCGGCAGGTCAGATTGGCGCTTCCACATCGTTAGCGCGTTTGAACCGCGGAAACACCCAAATACCATACGACCTATATTACACGTGCACGAGGCCGACGTCGACGTCACGATCCGCGTTACGAATTGAGGCGATACGCGAGCAAGCGAGCGTTGGAAGTTTCGTTTCTTGCACGCATTCCGTGCGTGCCAAGTTATTGTTCTACGCGCGGGTCGTCACGCTATACACACGTCGTGTTGACAATAGATCACTTCTATTGATAATCGTGTACACAATCACAGATCAAATCACAGAATATACCTTACTTTTACCAGCCAATATATTCTTCAATATTAATTAATAATTGCCTAAACCTTTCCGCTTTCCAGTGCCTGGAGGCACGAACCTCGCTCGTTCTTACGAGAAATAGTGGTTGAATCGGATATAGTAACCGATTCGGTGCAGGTACATAATAATCGAAAGATAGTTATCAATAGGCAGGTTACAACACTTTACCAATACGTCTTTATTAAGCTATACAGGGTGTCTCAAAATTCCTTCTGCTCCCGGAAATGGGCGGTTCCTGAGGTCATTTGAAGCGCCATTTTCCTTTTGCAAAATGTCCGCCGGGGCTTCGTTAGGGAGTTATTAACGAAAAACACGGACCAATCAGAGCGCGACCTAGACGCGTGTTGGCTGGCTTCGTGCGGCGCGCCAGAGTTCTCTACTTGAAAAAGCGTAGCGGTACGCCGCGACGATGTCTCGAACAAGAGAAAGAGTAGAAATTGAACGTATGGAATTAAAAACTCACCCATTCAGCCATAAATCCACTTGCTGCTTCGAAATGTGTGTCACTGGGCCACTCGGTGACGAACTGCATAGCTGGCTTCAGGTATACGGCATTGTCCCGAACGGTAAGGGACAGGTCAGGTGAACGAACTGCACAGCTGGCTTCAGGTAAACGGCAGTGCCCCGTACGGCGTACGGTAAGGGATGCGCGGTCAAGTCGACGATCCGGACTTTCACTTTCACTTTCCAAACGATAAATAAATCGTATGTTTGTTTCAAACAGATGCCATGAAATTTTTCCACACTCACGATCACTGTTCACATTTGTCAACACATAGCTATGCACTAATAACGATTGCAATATCATTTGTATTGCAGCACAAATCACGAAAACGTAGTCTGTTCTTTCACTCCCGCTCGTTGTCCGTAAATTAGTCCTGCGGTCAGGCCGGGAACTGCAAGTTTCCCTGTAGCGCACTGTCCACAAGGAAAGGTTGCACGGCAAGTGCGTCCAGGTCAATGCACCTGACAATTGTAAGGTACATCGCTGCGTTGTTCCTACGTTGTTCCTGCGGGGTGCCTGCGTTGTTCCTGCGTTTTTCCTGCGTTTTTCCTGCATGGCCCTGAAAAGGGCCGATTGATAAGAAAGAGTTCTTCTGTTGCGTTCAATTATCACGGCCCGGAAAGGGCCTATTTGAAGAAATGGTCGTTATGTTTCCCCGTTAAGTTGTGGTGGCCCTGAAAAGGGCCGATTATTGTTATAGCAGGTGTTCTATGTGTCCTCCATTGTTTGCCACGCATAGCTCCGCTCTCCTTAACATTTGAGTTTCTACTCGTTGGAGGGTATCCGGCCGAATATTTTCAATGGCACCGTGGAGGCGTGCCACCATCTCCTCCGCTGTGGTCAGCGGCTCACGGTACACCTCATTCTGAAATAATTTTTATAAAACGAACATAAAATTAAGTAAGTACGTATTTAATAATGATTAAAAAATACCAGCAAAATTGAAATTACCTTCAGGTAGCCCCACAGATAGAAATCCAGCGGATTGAGATCAGGTGACCGTGGTGGCCACGCGACAGGACCACCGCGGCCGATCCACCTGTCGCGAAAGGCTTCATCCATATAGGCGCGAACATCTGTGGCGTAATGCGCTGGAGCGCCATCCATTTGGTAGAACATGTTCTGTCGGATCGCATAAGGAACATCGTCCATGAGATCCGGCAGAACATGTTCCACAAAATATCTAAATCCGGTACCGTTCAACCTATCCGGTAGGATGTACGGCCCTATTATGTGTTCGCCACAAATGCCGGCCCATACATTAACCTTCCAGCGGACCTGTGCTCCGCGTTGCCGAAGCGCCAACGGATTTTCTTCGCTCCACATATGCATATTGTGGCGGTTAAAGCATCCTTCTCTCGTGAAGGTGGGCGCTACTTCGCCCAACAGCCACCTGGAGAAACTCAACCCGCTGGTTGTAATCCGGGTTGTTCAAATGTTGCACCCGCACAAATTTGTACGGGTGCAACAAGTTGTCCTTTAAAATGCGATGTACCGCCGACCGGTCCACACTAAAACAAAATACATGAAAATACATAAATATCAACTATTAAATAACATTTATTTTTATTTTAAATATTGTAGCGGTGATTTTTTACTGTGACTTACTTTAAGCGGCGACTGATATCTCGTACGCTTACGGTGCCGTCCTCTTCAACGATGTCCAAGACATCAACAACATTCCTGGCCGACCTTGTTGACCGCGGCCTTCCGGCTTCGGCTCCCACGGAAAAATTCCGCACGTGTTGGGTTTAGGGACCTCTTTCTAAACTGTGCAATCATGCCATAAAAATTTCCGGTGTGCGAGGCAGTTTAGCAGAGACGTCACGGTGCAGGACAAAATTTGTCCCTCGCTTGACCCTGGCGAGGCAGTGAAACCCTAAAATAAAATCGTCCCAACACGTGCGGAATTTTTCCGTTCCCGTACTCTGCGGAGACCTTCGACAAACTGCACGGTTTGAGTTAATGGCACAGCCCCCATGGAGACGCGGATCTCTGTTTTCTATCGTGGAGGAAAGGCAAGAGTGACAATGGACGACGATTTTTACTTTCTACGTCTGCAAAACACGTGTCGTGTTTTAACATTTTCCTCTATCTCAGCTTTGCTTCTTGGTGGGGATATTTGGGGGTGGTCGAAACTCTTTCGGAAAACTGGCAGTCAGTCTTGAACATCTTGACTATGTATTCCTCTCGCGAAATGTACAATATGCATTGGTTGTATGCCCAGTGCAACGGAGATACGGCTTCTACTCGGAGGCGAATTGCGGAGGTGCACCCAACATTGCAACAGCCATCAACGCATTTTCTTAGGCATATGGCCAATCGACTTTATTCGACGGGCACATTTTGTCGCGGGGGAGCCGAAGCCGGAAGGCCGCGGTCAACAAGGTCGGCCAGGAATGTTGTTGATGTCTTGGACATCGTTGAAGAGGACGGCACCGTAAGCGTACGAGATATCAGTCGCCGCTTAAAGTAAGTCACAGTAAAAAATCACCGCTACAATATTTAAAATAAAAATAAATGTTATTTAATAGTTGATATTTATGTATTTTCATGTATTTTGTTTTAGTGTGGACCGGTCGGCGGTACATCGCATTTTAAAGGACAACTTGTTGCACCCGTACAAATTTGTGCGGGTGCAACATTTGAACAACCCGGATTACAACCAGCGGGTTGAGTTTCTCCAGGTGGCTGTTGGGCGAAGTAGCGCGGAATCCTTCGTTCGCCAGATGCATATTGTGGACGGACGAATCACTCTTCACGAGAGAAGGATGCTTTAACCGCCACAATATGCATATGTGGAGCGAAGAAAATCCGTTGGCGCTTCGGCAACGCGGAGCACAGGTCCGCTGGAAGGTTAATGTATGGGCCGGCATTTGTGGCGAACACATAATAGGGCCGTACATCCTACCGGATAGGTTGAACGGTACCGGATTTAGATATTTTGTGGAACATGTTCTGCCGGATCTCATGGACGATGTTCCTTATGCGATCCGACAGAACATGTTCTACCAAATGGATGGCGCTCCAGCGCATTACGCCACAGATGTTCGCGCCTATATGGATGAAGCCTTTCGCGACAGGTGGATCGGCCGCGGTGGTCCTGTCGCGTGGCCACCACGGTCACCTGATCTCAATCCGCTGGATTTCTATCTGTGGGGCTACCTGAAGGTAATTTCAATTTTGCTGGTATTTTTTAATCATTATTAAATACGTACTTACTTAATTTTATGTTCGTTTTATAAAAATTATTTCAGAATGAGGTGTACCGTGAGCCGCTGACCACAGCGGAGGAGATGGTGGCACGCCTCCACGGTGCCATTGAAAATATTCGGCCGGATACCCTCCAACGAGTAGAAACTCAAATGTTAAGGAGAGCGGAGCTATGCGTGGGAAACAATGGAGGACACATAGAACACCTGCTATAACAATAATCGGCCCTTTTCAGGGCCACCACAACTTAACGGGGAAACATAACGACCATTTCTTCAAATAGGCCCTTTCCGGGCCGTGATAATTGAACGCAACAGAAGAACTCTTTCTTATCAATCGGCCCTTTTCAGGGCCATGCAGGAAAAACGCAGGAAAAACGCAGGAACAACGCAGGCACTCCGCAGGAACAACGTAGGAACAACGCAGCGATGTACCTTACAATTGTCAGGTGCATTGACCTGGACGCACTTGCCGTGCAACCTTTCCTTGTGGACAGTGCGCTACAGGGAAACTTGCAGTTCCCGGCCTGACCGCAGGACTAATTTACGGACAACGAGCGGGAGTGAAAGAACAGACTACGTTTTCGTGATTTGTGCTGCAATACAAATGATATTGCAATCGTTATTAGTGCATAGCTATGTGTTGACAAATGTGAACAGTGATCGTGAGTGTGGAAAAATTTCATGGCATCTGTTTGAAACAAACATACGATTTATTTATCGTTTGGAAAGTGAAAGTGAAAGTCCGGATCGTCGACTTGACCGCGCATCCCTTACCGTACGCCGTACGGGGCACTGCCGTTTACCTGAAGCCAGCTGTGCAGTTCGTTCACCTGACCTGTCCCTTACCGTTCGGGACAATGCCGTATACCTGAAGCCAGCTATGCAGTTCGTCACCGAGTGGCCCAGTGACACACATTTCGAAGCAGCAAGTGGATTTATGGCTGAATGGGTGAGTTTTTAATTCCATACGTTCAATTTCTACTCTTTCTCTTGTTCGAGACATCGTCGCGGCGTACCGCTACGCTTTTTCAAGTAGAGAACTCTGGCGCGCCGCACGAAGCCAGCCAACACGCGTCTAGGTCGCGCTCTGATTGGTCCGTGTTTTTCGTTAATAACTCCCTAACGAAGCCCCGGCGGACATTTTGCAAAAGGAAAATGGCGCTTCAAATGACCTCAGGAACCGCCCATTTCCGGGAGCAGAAGGAATTTTGAGACACCCTGTATATATATATATACACTAGAGATTGCGGTTTTGGACGTGTAATAAAATACACGTGTACACGTGGTACGTGAACCGTGTAGTACGAATTTAAAGATCCGTGAACACTAAGGTGGACCTTATTTTTCAACCAAAAAATTTTGGGTACGCCTCCCCCCAATATTGTTCCATGTCATGAAATAATGATATATCCAAAAGTTTAGACCAATCGTACGTCGGGAAGGCGTGTCTAATCGAACGCGAATACAGTATACTGCAGTATACTCTTCACATTGAGCGCGCAGTTACTTCTATTTCAAAACTTCGCGCTCGATTAGGCACGCCTTTCTGACGTCCGATTGATCTAAACTTTTGGATATATCATTTTTTCATAACATGGAACAATATAGGGGGGGGGGGGTCCCAAAATTTTTTGGTCGAAAAATAAGTTTTACTCTTGATCTTTGACCTCGATGAGGCACGCTTTCCCCTTATCCGATCAACTTCAGCTTTTGCAGGAATTATTTTCTTACCCAATAGCACAATTGTGGGGGGGGGGGGGAGGGCGTGGAAAAAATCTCGCAAAAAAAATTTCACAAGATAGAGCTAAGGTCCACCCTAGTGAACACGGATCTGTGTACTGTTGAGTGCTGACAAGAAGGTCCCCGGGGGGGGGGGGGGGGCACAGAGGCATGAGGGGTCTCCAGCTAGCTCCGCCCATCCCCACCAATGACGCTCCGGTAGTCGCCGCGTGATCACGCCGTTTTGACTGCTTACGTCACACGACGCATAATAGTAGGATTTCCGTATTTACTCGAGTAGTGTGTGTGACTGCTTCGGCCAATAGAACGCTCTAGCCGAAATTGCGTGTGAGCCTAGCCGCGCCCCTTCCAAGCCAACCAATCGGGTATGCATTCTTGCCTACGTCACCGCATTCCTGCCAGGGACCTTCTTGTCAGCACTCAACAGTACACGGATCTGCGAATACGAATCCGTGTAGACGGATATGCGAACACGGATCCGTTCGAAACGTTCCGTTTTCGACTGTTGATGTTAGAACTTAGAAGTGAGACAAATTAAATGCACACGTAAAATAAATACGCGAATATTTGTGAAATTAAAATACACGGGTACCCGTATACTTAGTATTACGTGGATTAAAATTTGGATTCGTTTATTGCACGTGAAGTAGGGACCTGTATTAGATTCGATTCTGGAAACGGGTAGCGCAGAAGGAAAGAGATACTGAATAAATTAGAGCAGGTGTTAGAGTTAGAAGAGTCCAAAGAAAAAGAAAGGATTACTGTTACGTCGCGACCGCGTTGGTGTCGCGAGCGTTCGGATCGTTGCCCGCCAAATTAATATTGAGCAACTAGTTCAAAACGTACGAATTATTCGAAGACAATTATTTGTTAACAGTAGTAATAAAACACGTTAAAAAGAGCGTTTCGTCCCGGACCTGCTAGGGGACTCGTCAGTAAGGCTAATCTAGCAGGTCCTGCCTTATGCGCTAGCGCACGCGAGAGATTATGAAGAGTAATACGATTGCGATTTCGTCGGTTGTCCTGATCGCTGGACAATGAAAATACGCGATTGCAAAATATAACAAATAGTACGACGGCTCGTGCGTTGTACTTGTCTATCCGAGGACTGGAAGGTGTCACGACGTTCGAGTGTAGAATTCAACTGAGTGAACTTGACTTCCAGTCCTAACGCGACGAGAAAGAAAATGCACTGATTGGTTCCTGCCGAAAGTTGCATTCCCCAAACAGCGCGCTTTAGACTGTTTATGTCTCGTTCCCGTAGCCTTGAAAGAGGCCTTTGTAACGAGGACCTTTGACGAAGTCGACGACGGGTCTCGGTAATTTGATCCTTCTTTATGACCGCGGCGGTCCTTCGGAGGGACGATATTTATGACACTCGAAATCGTGGAAAACTAAACATCTAGCAGATGTCTCGACTGGTCGCCGAGTGCCGATAGTTCAATTGTTTTCAGTCACGGACTTGTCATAAATAATCTGCGAAAGAAACACACGTGCACGGTTCTTGCGCGACGGAACAATTACATAGATGAACATAAGCATGCATTTAAAGACGGCAGCAATGGTGACGCGTAAATATAAACAGAGAACATATTTGAGTAATGCCTGCGTTACTTGAGGCGTGAGCGTGAACGACGAGTATTCCGAGCTAACACTCATTTTGATAAACAAATTTTTGGGTTACAGGTAACAAAAAATAATTAACACAATTTTACGTAATAAAATTTAATCGATCAATTTTCTATTTTGATATAAAGAGACTAACATGTTTACATTTTCTGGTAGTAAACGCGTTCTTTTTCGCGTTACAATATTTCCGGAAGTTGAAAAACACAGTTCGGAACTATCCGATGTTGCCGGTATCGCCAAATATTTCATTGCAAGTTTTGCAATTGTCGGATATTTGGTATTCCGCGACTTTTACCACTCATATGGACATAAATCAAAACGTAATTGTGGTTCCACAATATATTTCTCGTAATCTACATTTATGTTCGACATGTCGTCACTGTCGTCATTATACAAAAATTGCAAAGCAGTTTGTTGCAATGATGTTTCTGTACTCCTATTTACTGATTGATGGGGCAAAATTTCTAATTTGTTTTTTATTATACTGCGAATTTTATTTCTCGTGTGAGGAGATACGTGCTTCAAATTTTTATATCGGGGGTAGGGGTAGCAAGAAATTTGGGTTAATGTTATAGTAGTATTGCTATCTTCATTAAAATTGAGCTGAAATCGTTGCGTTACTTCGGAAAGTACCGTTTCTTTAAATATACGAATAACGTCATTATCCGTTTCTAGAGTATATAAATGATTTTCTACTAATTTCTTAAGGAATGATCCTACCATTGACAATGATGCATTTTTTTCTCCACAAAACAGCGTAGTTACTATTTCCAACGATTTTAAAACGTTTTATAAATATTCTATCGTTTCCCATTGACATTCTGTTACTTCTAAATTTCTTGTCTTGGTTCTGTCTATAATTACATTGGTTATACAGCATCTATTTAAATAAACACGTCCAAATATAAGAAAGGTGGAATCCGACGAAGAAACTGATTCGAAAATAAAAGAAGCGCTACAGTGCAGCGTTAGTCAACTGAAAACAGTTGAAGTTGCATAGAACTGCCGGAAATATTGTAACGCAAAAAAGAACGCGTTTACTGCTGTTACGTTCCGAACAGTTATTTATATTTTATCTCTTTTTTCATCGGCTGTGCTGCGGCTTGATAATGCATTAGCATTGTGGGAATTCCCTAATCAAACGCAGAACGGTCTTTGATGTGATAAAACTAAAATCATTCTTTTCTACGGCATCGCGATTGTTACACCTTATATAACGCATACCTTCCTTGAAATCAACATCGTCCCAAAATACGGGAAATCGGTAATTTCAAAGTCAGTACCGGGTATTGTTAAGAACCACGAAGACACGCCAGTCAATAACCATGTATGCAAAAACCATATGTACCGATCATCAAGGTAAGCACAAGGTCCGTTCAAATGTTGTGCGGGCGCCAGAGCAACGCTTAGCGTTGTGCGGTTACCCTAGCTATACGTACCGTACATCGTACAGGACTTGTACTTTCCTCGACAACCGAAAACCGACGCGTGGTCGTGTAAATAAGGACATACCAAAAGTCGCGCCGTATGAAGCGGATAGACTATGGTAAGAGACAAAGAGAGTACACGCCGCGACAAGGAGAACATGCTCGCGCTCCAAATTTGACTATCTGATTGGTTAGCGCGCACCGCATTGCGTGGATGGCTCTCGGGACCGGCAAGCACGTCTGCCGAAAAATCGCGAATTGCGATTACTCTTCGACGTATAATCGCGAGGTGCGTGTCGGGGTAGTCCGTAAGGCTATCAAAGCGGGAGTTGTCGTAAATATTCAGTACTTAGTATTGTATTCAGGCAAAGGTCTTGGCCTTTCTTTATCAATTCCATCTTTCCATTTTTCTTACCTCGTAAGTTATTCATATTTCTTCTCCTCGAAACGTACAAATTATTAAACTCAATATTCGTGTTAACCTCACGCAATTGTCGGTTTATACATTATTTAATCGTGCGTGTGCCTCTTTCTTTCTACAGGTACAGATATCAAATTTACACATTGTATATTAAAGCCAGCTACAAATATTAATCTAGCTTGAATAGAATTGAATAGAGCGAACATTTCACATGCTGTATATAATTTCATTGTTGCGACTGAATATTATCCAATAGTTTATCGTAGGCTGTGGGACTTCCCTTATTGGATATTATTCTGCGAATAGTATTAATTGCTACTTGTTTATCAATATATATATATGTATATAGTTTTACAGATATACCTATAACTAATCGTTCGTGCGTAACATTCGAGCATATATTATATTCAACTCGACAGGGCATTGTTTGACCTTTCAAGATCCGAGTCCTTTCCGAATCAATCGCGCTCTATAAGTATTCCTTCCAATATTTATTTCGGTCCGCCTGTGGAATCCACCCGTAACTCAAGGGCATAACTGCTCTTTAACGTTACGCGGTAGGCGCGTAACCGAAATTGGTGTGAGAAGTGGGATATCTCGAAAGAGGATTCCTTTTTAAAACTTTAATCGAACCTTTGCTCCAAATTTTTTCTAAATTATCTTAATAAAATTTTTGTTTACTTTCTATTCTTATACAACATTAGAGTAGAAGGAATTCATATACAATTGAATTGATTACGGAAAATACGCATTAACGAAGAGAATTTTTTTGTTTGGTTATATACACGAATGTTTTAATCTAAATTTTTATTTAACGTTTTGCTATAAATATATTGGGACGATTACAGATCTTCGGTATCGTTTGCTATTGGATATTATTCGCCGTATTATTGGTAATATTTTATTGTTCTATTTTATTATCATTATCATTGTTTTATTGTTTGGCTGATTCTATCTGTATAAAATGTCTACTTCTAAACAAGACGCCGCTTTGAGCGCGAAATCATCTAAATATTTCAGTGATGTTACGTCTAACGCAATGGCTGAGACGTTTGCAATTCAACAAGCAATAGCGGTTTTGCCATATTTTGACGGGAATAATATAACTTTAACCGATTTCTTGATCGATATACAAAATGCAGAATCTTGTCTACCGGAGACGTGTGAGAAAATGTTCATCAGGGCAGTTATTTTAAAATTAAGAGGCGAAGCTCGCGACTGTATTTATGACATGAAATTTAAATCAATAGATTATCAACGCGAAATTGCAAAAATCCGTATGAACCGAAACGAAACCGTCCATGGGTTTTATGATCGCTTAAAGATACTGTTACGAAAATTCGATAATTATATAAAAGATAAACACGTCGAAGATTCGGATAGTATACTAGTATATAAAAAATAAACAGCTTTAAATTCGTTTATTCGAGGTTTACCGGATGAATTGGCAAAAGCAATAGCTGCGAGAGATCCAAAAACGTTAGAAGATGCATTAGAACTGGCATTGAAAGTAGAAAATCAAATGGACGCGGGACTCATACCATCTTACGAACACCGTAGATTATCGCAGAATCCAGAACATTATTCTTCGTGAGAAAATTATAAAAGTAATAATTATCGTGAATTCCTAATTATCCACTTTACCGGGATTGTCGATCTATATCTCCAAGCCCTAGATATTCCGATTTTTACAATCAGGGATATTTCCAACATTCGAGACCCGCTTATCAGCATTGTCATTGCTCCTGTAATGTACCAACATGCTGTTCATTTAATCAAAACAATTATAGGTACAATCAAAGGGATAGTCAAAGATTTTATAACGAAGACGGACGTGATCCGGAATATAGATCTTATTCACCTCAGTCCACATATTCTGAAAATACGAGATACGCTCAAGAACAAATTTTCACCTCTAGAACACGTTCTCCATCTCCACATTCAGTTCGATTTAAACCAGAAATTTGAGTTCAATTCAAATCACGAAACTCAGAGAATTTAAACTCGTAACCGACTCACCGTATAGACGCGACGGGGAGTCCTTGGAAAACACAGCGTCAACAGACAGTCAAATCAATAGAAGGGAAAAACCATTATTGTCATTAGAAGTTAAACGCGATTCTCCCATAGTAAGAATGACATCAGCTGATTTCCGTACAGGCGAAGCACATTTTTTGGTAGATACTGGCGCGGAAATAAATATCATAAAATTGAATTTATTACAAGAGGATTTGAAAGTTTCAATCGATGAAGTAGTAATAATATTAGGAATCACCACAGAAAAATTAAAAACAATAGGTACGGTAATAGTAAAATTACAAAATAGACCCATTAAATTCCATGTTGTACAATGAACTTTTCCACTAAAGAGCAACGGTATATTAGGTCAACAATATCTTAGACAGGAACAAGCTGAAATATCTTTTGCGCACAATACATTAGTTACTCGTTGCGATTCTATTAGACCTTTCAGATTTATTGATGGAACCTCGATAGAACAAATTCCGAAGCGTCGAAATTTAAAACCACGCATACTGTCAATAAAGGCTCGCAGTCGACAAGCGATTGCGATAGACGTAACACATAATGATTTAAAAGAGGGATATTTACTAGAGATCCCCATTTCACGTGTATGTAAATACACGTGGTACGTGAAACGTGTAATACGAATTTAAGAATCCGTGTACACGGATCCACGAACACGTGAATACGGATCCGTGAATACGAATCCGTGAATACGAATCCGTGAACACGAATCCACAAACACGAATACGTCCGCATGCCCGAAGGCCACAAAAACGCACCTGCAACCTTCCAGAGGTTAATGGATCAACTATTGCGTGGCTTAGAAGGGGTAGAAGTTTTCGTGTACCTTGACGATATCGTAGTTATAGCCGATGTTTGAGAGAGTCGTACGCGAGACTCGATGCGTTCGTCCGACGAGCGTACGAAGCGTCGCGCCGTAATCGTAACGGCCGAAACAGAAAGACAATTACTACATTAGATTCTGCCTAGGTGTCGCGTCCTGAACCAATCGATTCAGTGATCGATTGCTTTAAATACGGAACAATCGTGGATGACGAATATCGGGAGGTACATTTTCATTACTTTGTATGCATGGAGGTGATAAGTTTCCTGTGTCTGAGAATTCAGTATGTTCTACTCCCTCCTTTGACTTGTTAACGGGGTTTCTGTTAAGAATCGGTGTAGAATTTACAGAATTACGTTGTTGCCTATTGTTAGTGTTACTAATCTGATTTGTTAAGTGTTCCAATCGGCTCTGTAAGTTTTGTTCATCTGTGTCTGTCTCTATTTCCAGTATTGTATCTTCATCGGATGATATATCGGTCAGTGTTCTTCGACTTTGATTTGTAGTTTCAAAAATTTCGTCCTCGCTGTTACTATCACTATCCTGGACCTCTGGGAGTTCAACTGCTATATATTCGTCTATCAGTGCCGTTTGTTCCTCCTGTATTTCCTCGTTCACAGAAGATGCACCTTCTGTGTCTGAAATTTTAGGTTTTCCCACCATTCGTGTTTCCACGAACGATTGGAGTGTCTGATAGCTGCTCCTCTGAACTGTTACTAGCGTCAGAAGGTTCTTTTGTTTCTGTCTGTACTTTTGATCTAGTTCGTGTCGCTATAGACTCAGGGTCTACAGTCCCTAAGCGGTTCTTGTTAGTTTTTGAACCTAATGGCCTTCCACGAGCTCGTTTTTCAGATGGTGACTGTTTTGAAAGTGGCAATTCCTGTTATGAATCTGACAGTCCATCGTCTTCCTTACCAGATGAGGATGATAATGAAAACTCATCAGAAGAGTTTATTTCCTTCACTATGACTGGGTTGCGTGACAGAGCATCCGCGTTAGTATTTAATTTCCCTGATTTATGAACGAAATCGTAATCACAGTCTCGTAATTGGAGTCTCCATCGTATTAGTCTCTGACCCGGATCATTTATTGAGTTTATCCAACGTAATGGTTCATGATCGCTAACTAATGTAAATTTACGGCCATAAAGATAAGGTTGACAGTATAATACTGCGTATAAAACCGCTAGAAATTCTTTTTCTGTAGTAAAATAATTTTGTTCGGTTTTTGTTAAGGTTCTAGACAAGTAAGCTACTGGCACTTCATGCTATTGCGTTATCTGAAGCATTGGTTGTTAATGAAAAAGGTTTATTGAATTTTGGATATTGCAATATTGGACTATGACACAAGGCTTTACGTAATTCTTTGAAACTTTTTTTTTTATGTTTACACCAAACAAATTTTGCGTTTTTCTTTCACAATTCTGTAAGGGGTTTCGCTTTCGAAACGTCTATAGTATCCTGCTAGGCCTAAAAACTGCTTGATGTTTTTCGGATTTTTAGGGCGCGGAAAATGTTTAACAGCTGTTATATTTTTGGGATCTGGTTTTAAGCCCTTCTTACTAATCATATGGCCTAAATAACCTACTTCTGTTTTAAAAAATTCACATTTATCCGGTTGTAATGTCAAATTGGCGTCGGCTAACCGTGAGTATAATCGTCTGATTTTCTTCTCGTGTTCCTCTAAATTCTGAGCGTAAACTATGTAGTAGTCGTCTACGGGAATGTCAGGATTCTTATACACACACTTAATTACGAATTTAATAATAGAAGGATGATAAAAGAATATATATTTGAGTTAGACAATAAACATTAACATAAGGAGCACCATAAACTTAACATAAAAAGATAACAAAAATGGCCACGCGTCGTTTACGCCTCGAGCGTTCCCAAGCCAGTCTGTCTTCTCCCGTTGATCGGCGCTCGCCGCCGATCATCGGAAAATATCGTCAAACCTCCGCCTTTGTTTCGCATCATCGAACGACGCGTCGCCTAATTTTTACGTGTCCGTCGGAAGGACGGAACGCCTGCGACTCCGGGTATTTACGGGCGAAACGCCGGGCCACGCTCGGCCGCACGATACGTGGTCCACCCGGGACAAAAGGTATCTCGCAGATTCGGATTTTTCACGAAAGGAGCCGTTTATGGAATCTGCTTTCGGGCGCCAGACACTCGGCAGTGTCACGCAAATTGCGCGATAACGGCACGAGGCGCGAACGAACTCTCCGAAACTGCGAGAACCGCACGATATTTTGGATGGCTCTAGGACGGGCTCAGGATTCTACGCGGGTGAAGCACGGAGCATTTCCCGCGGCGGAAAGGTTTCTCGACGGAAATGATTAACGACAGAATCGGCTTGAATTATTTATTCGTCCGAAGGACACGACAGGGCTGCCGGTGAGAGCCGGCAGCGGTGATTTACAAGCCGGCGCGAGAATCTACGACGGATTTTCGTTCGCCGCTTTTCAGGTGGTGGCGGCGACGGCTCGTGTAGAGGAGGGTCCTGGCCGCTCCGGTCGTGGACACCTTCTTGCCGGGCGAGGCAGCGACGGGGTCGAGAAGATGCTCGTCTCGTGTCCACGTTCCCTCGTCGGTGCCTCCGGGTTTGTTGACCCGGGCTCGGTCCTTCCTCAGGTGTCTCGGCACGAATTTCCTTCCGGGGCCAGTTCCGATAGCGTCTCGTACGGAGAGAAATAGAGGCCGGGCTCCCCTGGAGCCCGGTTTCGGTCCTGTAATGTTCGCGTCGCCCAAGTGGCGCGACGCTCAAAACGCGTGATTACTCGCCCTTGGGAAATCGGCATGCCCAGGGAGAGCGTTCGCAAACGGCCGTTACGTATCGGCACTGCCAGAGGGCGGCCCGGCCTCTCTTTTTCGAGATCGAGGGACATCGGCAAAACTTGCCACGTCACAGTGCAAAACCAAGAAATCTATTAACTTTTCGTTACTGTTACAAATATCCAAAAATTCGTACAGCTTCATGCTCCCCAATGTATGCTAATACGGTTCGCGTTGAAACGACATTAAGCGCGTAAACGTACAAATCACATTTCAAACTGTTTACATAAATAAACACGAACATGCTCCACGATTACGTACGCACATACACAATAATATACCGTACTGTTTACATGTATTTGATAATATTATTGTTTAAACCTGTAACAGACCTACAGCAGCAACAAAAATATTAAACAATACAAAATATACAAAAACTTGTTACGAGCCAGGGCCGCGAGTAGCGCGTATGGCTGGCGAAGGGTTAGTTTGAGGAATAGAATCAAGCGTAGACGAACCTGAACAGTAGTTACTACGTGAACAGGGAGCTGCTAGGATGGTATAGGAAAGACGTGCAGACGAACCTGATGCGTAATTTCGTAATCAGGGAACTGCTAGGAGATTGTAGAAGGGCGCGGATAAACCCAATACAAGATTAGGTAGCCGCTGGGAGGTTGGATAAAGCGCAGACGAACCTGATGCGTAATCGCGTAAACAGGGAGCTGCTAGGATGCGGACGAACCTGGTGCGTAACCAGGGAGCCGCAAGGATAGTATAGTTTTCGTGGACGAACCCAGTGCGAAAGTGGGGAGCCACTAGGTATGATAAATCTTTGTTTGGACTATTGGTTTGGCGCGAACGAACCTGATGCGTAATCAGGGAGTCGCTAGGATTGTTAGTAGGCCTCGTAACTAGTATAATTTAATTGATACAATCTGAGCGGTAAGATTGTATCGTGTGGGAACGTTCAATTACTAGATTAGGATTTTGGTTAATAATTAAGGGTTTAAGAAAGTTGCACGATGTACCAAAATAACACAAATATATTCTAATAAGGAATGTGTATGTACAATGGTGGTGTCGCGACTGAATTGAATAATGTGTATGTATAATATTATTACCTAAGATGCTCGGTGTTGACGCACTGGCAATGCGGGGTCTGATAGTACTAATAATGCCAAATAGACTTTAAACCGAACTCGCGGAGTCTTTAAGGTTAACTTTGATCGAAGGGGAACTTTATCCCGATCTCACTAGACGTGGATTCTAACGACTGCAACACGACGTGACACTACTCGTGTCTAGAATAGTACTAACCAACGAGAGTAAAAATGCAAGGGTTTATATACCCCAAAACTGGAGGGGTAGTCTGATTTTAATCTGCAGTTACATGTGACTGCACTCTCGTTATTTGTGGTTTTCCATTAAATCGGGCCAGAGCTCGATCTCCGTCAAAGAGGGTAGATTTTAGAAGGGCCTGTTATCTAGGACGTTTCCTGCCAGAGACGCTCTGGAAGAGATTTCCGTGAGAAAACCAAAGAAATCTCTTCTCATACCGTAACAAACTATAAAAATATTTAAAAATACAAAATATACAAAAACTATAAAAAATATACGAAATAGAATATACAGAAATACAAAATTATGTATGAAAAATATAGAAAATATTTATAAACGTATAAAAGTATATGGACATTTACAAGTCAGGTCTCATAAATTCACCGTACAACAGTCCGTTGCAATATAGGATCGACTAATACGGAGAAGACAAGACGATTAATGTGGATGACGACCATTTCCATTCTAAGGCCAAAATATTTTATATAGTTTTTGTATATTTTGTATTTTAATGTTTTTATATTTTTTAGGGTAATAAATTCTAGTTATGGTGAAATAAACTTGGTTACTTAACTACTATAGCTGAGCTTTTATCCGCTTTCTGAGTTTATGAGTCGCCAAATGTCTCACTCAGTCAAGAGAGTGTGTCTTGTACGGGTGAAGTTGACGGAACAAGTTGCCTCACCGATGTACCCGACTTGTAAATGTCCATATACATACCTTTATATGATCCGAATTATATCGTTTTTAGTATCATTTTAATCAGAAAAATGCCACAAATATATTGGTGAAAGTTTCATACAAAAATAAGTAATAATAAAAAAGTTTTTTATTGGAATTACATTGTGAGGACGCGGCGGGCCTTTGAACTGTGCCGGCGACTGAGACTCTCCGCGTCTCTTTCTTTCCCATACGCTGTCCTTCCTTGCGCACGAAACTCCTATTGTCCATTACACACATAAATGTCATCGGAATTATATCATTTTTGGTATCAATTTCATTAGAAAAATGTCAAGAATATGATGGTGAAAGTTCCATAAAAAAAATAATAAAAAATAAAGAAGTTTTGTTATTGAATTAGTAGTGGTCTCCTTGTCTCACACCGATATACCCGACCCGTATCATGTTACACTTCTCGGCAGCCGAGGCCTCTCGAGTTTATGGCCCCTCACGGGGTATACCCCCCAGGAGTGGGGATAGTTCAGGGACAATTATGTGTGAGACATTTGGGACATTTATCGATGAAATACTGTATTGTTACGTGCGGCCCTAGAAGACTGCACGTCGCTGGCTCATCAGTACTACATCTGCTGGGTCAGGCACCGGTGGCGTAATGTCCCAGTAACCCATCATTGACCGATGAGGAATTCCATGACCCATGTAATTCGGCATCCCACGCATTGTCAAATCACGATATATAAAAACACCACACGACCACGACTAGGTGCCTTTTCTGTCGAGTCGAGTCGTCTTATACATTAACTGTAAGAGAACAAATACACGCATCCGCCCGAATGTCTCGATCTTTGTCCGTAACCTTCTGAGCTTCTGATCCGGATCCCGATCCATCCTCTCACCTGCAAGGCCGCGGCATAACAGTACTATTAAAAGATGGTTTGATAAGAACAAGCTGCAACTGACACGTGAGAAGACCGAGATGGGGCTGAACTTTCTCTTGGGAACCCAGAAATTTTCGATTATTATATGTCTTATCTTGTTGATTGCTGCGAGAAAACCCCTATATGGAAGTCCCAGAGCGCGGAAACCACTCGTTTTTAAGTTATGAGCATGTAAAGTTGACTAATTTAACACTAATTTTCATTGTTTCACCTCAGAAAGTGACATGTATGGGCGCCGCCATGTTGGTTAGTAGGGAGCTCTCCCCCTTGTAGTGACTCAGTGGCGCCCCCATATCGCACACGTTACAGGTACATTATCGCGTAGCACGTAGCACGTAGCACCGCACTTCGCGCCACAACTCTGCAATGCCGATAACATACATTTACACACAATCAAGATATCTAAATTTTTCATGCTTACAATTACAAAACCGATACACAATCTAACCAGAACTAACCCAGACCTAACCCATAC
Source organism: Lasioglossum lativentre (assembly GCA_916610255.1). Taxonomy (NCBI): domain Eukaryota; kingdom Metazoa; phylum Arthropoda; class Insecta; order Hymenoptera; family Halictidae; genus Lasioglossum; species Lasioglossum lativentre. Next base: position 26,244,587 of record OU744359.1, on the reverse strand, counting down.
ACAATCTCAAACAACTACAACTACAACTACTCTCTTTCTCAATTCTTAAAAATTAATTACAACTACTTTTTATTCACAAAAATTTTAAAGCTCTAACATTCACAATTCACACAACAAAGATATCAAAATTTTTTAGAATTACGATTACAAAATCAAAATACATCCTAACTGGGACTAACCCAGAACTAACCCAAAACTAACCCAGAACAAAAATTAAACTATGCGGTAGCCATTTTAGTACACTGTAAATCTAGAAATTAGAATTCCCCTTCACACGCTAGCGCTGCCATCTAGCGTCGCCACTGAGTCACTTCACGCAAGGAGCTCCCTACTTACCAATATGGCGGCGCCCATACCTGTCATTTTCCAAGGTAGAACTATGAAAATTAGTGTTAAATTATTCAACTTTACATGCTCATAACTTAAAAACGAGTGTTTTCCGCGGTCTCGGACTTCCATGTAGGAGTTTTCTCGCAGAAATCAACAAGATAAGACATATAATAATCAAAAATTTCTGGGTTCCCAAGAGAAAGTTCAGCCCCGAGATGGTGCTATTCACTGGGCACAAGACACCTAGGGGACTAAGGATTGTCCTCGATGGTTTTGAACTCCAAGCATGCGAATCCTTGAAATATCTGGGTATGCTTATTGAAGGCAACCAGACCTACAACAAGCACATTGAATACATCACCAAAAGAGCAATTAGGTTGGCGGGTGCCCAATGTAGGGGGGGGGGGGGGGGGGGCTCGTACCAGACTAGGGTTCTCTATTATAGAGTTATCGATTCTGTCTTGACTTACGCAGCACCTATATGGGCCGATGCTGCGAACAATGACTCTAATGTCAAACGAATCAACAAAATTCAGAAGATTGTCCTTGCCAGGATGTGCCGGGCTTATAGTTCCGTTTCGCTGGATGCTATGTGCGTCCTGGCAGGATTCCCCCGTGAACCCGGAAAGAGCTGGTGACGGAAAGAAAAAGGGTGTTTAAAGTTGCCTCCGAATTAGCAAGGAATGATCTTAGATTAAAAAACGAGAAAAACAAAAAATGTTGAATACCTGGCAAGATGAATGGAATGCTGCTAGGCACGGCCGTTTCACCTATCAACTGATCCCCTCCATCAAAGATTTTTAATGTGAGGAAATGCGTTGCGCATACCCCCACCCCCTGGGGGGGAGCCGGGGTTATGTGGGACTCCCCCCGGCCTGGCGTTGCGTGCAGCGCCCGTCAGCCCGGGGGTGTACCCACTAAAACCTCACACCCATCCCTAAGCTATGGAGGGGGTGCCCGGATCACGCGAGTATTCAACAGGCAACCCCCTCGCTTACAATAGAACCAGGGGGGGGGGGTTAACCTCGCCCACTAACGTACACTAGTCGGACACCAAGGGCCGTCGGAACGGGCTTTCCGAGCCCCAGCTCGGTCCACCCTGAGCCCCCCGGCGGCCACCTGCCCCGCTCGAAGCGGGTGACCCCTCCGGAGAGGGGGCCCACTCCGGCCAGGGCAGGAGGTCGCCGCACACGGTAAGGGAGGGTCGTCGAAGGCGTGTTCCGTCGAAGGCGTAAAATGACAACCGAAGGGATGCGCGGTCACGTAAACGATCCGGGCTTTCACCTTCACTTTCCGAACGATAAATAAATCGTTTGTTTCACACAGATAACACATAGCTACGCACTATGCACTAATAACTTTTTCACTATCTTTTGCATTGCAGCACAAATCACAATACACGTCCTTTTATCCAGAAACAGGTCGAAATCCAGGTGCGCATAGCGGGTCTACGGTGTTGTCCCTCCCGTTCGTTGTCCATAAATATTAGTCCTGTGGTCAGGCCGGGAATTGCAGCACTGGTGACTCTTGCCTTTCCTCCGGGACAAAAAACAGAGAAAAATATGCTTTCATGGATTTGTTATTTTACTTTAACAGGTATCGGAACACCTGCTTTCCTCACTGATTGTTAGGGAAGGCAAGTAACGGACCTGAGTGGTTCATACACAACAATTGCTGTTCCGCATAAAAGACGAGGTACCAAAAGGGAATGCCTCAAAAGAACTAAATAACAATTGAGCCATTTCTACAACTTGATAACAAAGTATTTAAAACTCAGTTGCTCCAAAACTACATTCTATTGCGTATTTTACCTAAAAATATTTTTTAAATATTTAAATGTTGGTTCTAAAAGTATTCTACAAAAGTAGCATTGATTATTACATAGTTAGAAATAAAGAAAAAAGAATTAATCAAAAGAAAAAAAATGTAGGCATATGACGGGGCGCGAACCTAGTATACACAGGTTGAGAGGCGAGCGCCTACCGCGCTAACTCAACCGAGCTGTTGGAAACAAAGTTAATATTTTCAGATGTTATGCGCTGACGCAGTAGAATACTAATCAAGTTAACTTCTTTTTTTAATTATTTCTGTGAAATGTTCAAGGTTTATCAGTGCCTAATAGACTTAGAGAATAAATATAACGTAACAATGTTAAGGTTACCTTAGGTCTTCGCGGAAAAAACGTCGAAAAAATCGGTTTTTATTTTTTTTAACTACCGCGCAGACAGCCGAAAAATATGAAAAAATTCATGAACGATAATTATAACAATATATCGATACCCGTAAAAAGGAAAATGTGGTCACTTTAACACTTCCATGTGAAATCTGCATTTTTTCGATTTTTTTGAGGTTTTTGATTTTTTACAAGCAGGATTTTCAATTTAAAAATCTGAAACGAATTGCAGCGTATGTATTTGGGTGCTCGACATGTGTCAGATTTTTCTCAAAATTTCTGAACATCATTAACTAGGGAAAATAGGCCAAAAACTGATTTTTCGATTTTACCCTATAACTACCCTCCCGATCGAGATATAGGGTTGAAACTTTGCACAGTATGTTTTTTCTTGATGCTCTATCGAATGACCCATTGGCCATAAAATTCGGTTCAAGGGCACTTTTGACCATCTTATCCGGCTATACCCTTTTATTCATAGAAGTTAGAGATTTCAAATGGAAATGCTAGTTGTTGACACAGACACAGTCTTGGCGAGAATGTAAACACACCGCCACAGCGTAAAGGTCGAAACATACAAGACCGGTTTGGACGTCGGTCTTGTCCGTCCGCTAGATACGAGAACAGGGTTGTAGAAACTCTGTCGGCAAAGAGGGAAGAGTTTCTACAACCCTGTCCGATAGATCGGTTCTTTAGCTTAGAAGAAGAAACAGAAGATGAACATCTTTCAAGACTTGGAAGGTAATATTGATTATGATCGATTACATTAGATATCCGATAAACAGCAGATAAACAACAATACAAACTGCTTGTTTTATTAGAAATAACTCTACTATTATTTTTTATGAGAACGGTTGAGTTTTGACCCATAGTTCCTTTGACACTTTTTATCCTCATGATGCGTAGAATACAATACAATAAAAAAAAATTTGACCTTGAAATTCAAGGTCAAGGACAATTTTGCGGAAACTTATTTTTACAGATCTCCATCGATCCGAAGATGTAGAATACGCCTATGCTTGCCAAGACCAAACATTTCTTAACACCCTGTACATAGACTTATCTGTGTATGAAATGTAGTTTCTACTTACTTACCGGTGTTTGAATTGAAGACTTACCTGCGTACCTGTATATGAATTTGTAAATATACTTACCTTGTGTAATAAGTAGTTCACCCCGCATGTTATATTGCTGGACAGGCGGGTCCACGTGGGTGTCAGCCAAAGACTGGGCATTCATATAGGAGGGGGGGGGGGGGTTTAGCGGGTAAACTGCTGCAGCAGGAGCCCCACAGTCCCCAGGAACAACATCCCCCGAGGGCCAGTGTGGCAGCCCCTGGGGGTGGACCGGCTGGGCGGGGGGGGGGGGGCTGTTTGAACCCTGCCCGCTAGCTCAGTAGCCTTCACCCTTCTTTTGGGGTGTATTGGGGGGGGGGGATTGGGGTGGGGTTCAGGGAGGAGGGCGCTCGCTCCCCTCCCCTCCTTCTTCTTCCTCTTTCTTTCTTTTCAGCGCGTGCGGAGACCTCCTCCCTCGGCCAGGTGGGGCACCTTCGGGCTCGCCCTTCCGAGCTTCTCTGGTCGTCCAGCTGAACGACATTGGGATGGTGGACAGTGTGTGGGTGGCCCGCACGGCGTTCTACTAGGGGTTTAGTTTTGTTGGTGGGAGCTTCTCTCCACCCGGGATGGTGCATTTATGCCAAGAGGTGAGGGTGGTCGGTGGCATTAGATCACGAGATCCCGACCACCCTCAATTAGCTCAGGGAAGCCACCGTGGGGTCGTAAGTGGGTATGCCCCGACTCGGCAGCCGCCCTTCTTGCGTCCGCGGGGCCGGTGAGAGTCCCACATAACCCCGCTTCCCTCAGAGGGGCGGGGTATGCGTAATGCATTTTCCTCACGTAAAAAAGAAAAGGTCTGGGTTCCCTGGATTCCCCCAATATAATAGACGAGATTCTACTTGAGATGATGTAAGATAGTGATGTGAAACCAGACCTTTTTTTTTAATGTGGGGAAATGCATTACGCATACCCGGGGGGAAGCCGAGGTTATGTGGGACTACCATCGGGGAGGGGGGCGCCGGAGGCGCTCCCGCCCCCTAAGGCTACCCACTAAAACCCCACACCCGCCTAAGCTAAATGGGAAGTGCCTGGATCACGCGAGTACTCAACAGGACACTTCCCAGCTATCATGCAACCCGGGGGGAGGTTTTAGCCTCTCTCACTACCTACACTATAAGACCCCGGGCGGAGGGACCCGCCCGGTGTCCCCATTCTTGGGGCCGTCGAAATGGGCTTCTCGAGCCCCGACACCGATAAGAGAGGGTCGTAGAAGGCGCCGAGGATACACCCCGCGGCGAACCCCTCTCTTCTATTTCCCCCTCCGAGGTGGGGGCGTTACCTCGTCGCGGGGAATCCCCCCGCGGCGACCCCAACGCAGCCCCCCGCACCCTCCCGTCCACAACTGCGCCCCTCCTGCGCCATACAGGAGAGGCTCTTCGGCGCGAGGGTCGTCCCCGAACCCACTCCCTTCTCCCGTCAGCTATAAATTTCCGGCAGGTTTTCCCTCAGGGAACGCTCGCTTTTCCCGCGTGCGGATTTGAGATTTCCGACGGGATCGGCCCGGTCCATGCGTACGTTGCTTTTACATTCTTTTTGGGGCAGGGCAGGGACGTCGCAAACTTGCAACGTTACAAACTTTACTACAAATTCTCCTCGTCGAGACGGCTCGAACGAGTACCCACACTCGAGGGTTTAAAACAAAAATAAATTTCAACCCCTAATTTTGGCCCTGGAGGGCTGAAACTTTAGGGATGGGCTCGTCTCGTCAGGGCGAGTCAAACGAGTACCCACAACCCTATGTTTAAACTAAATTTTATTTTTATGCCGAAAACGGAAAGAGGGTGGACTGAGGATCCCGAAAACGTAGCACACTCTAGTCTTCGACCCCTCCTTCACCATTAAAACATTTAATTTGCACAATTCTATACGGGGAGTTAGTTGGAGGGAGAAAGGATGATATCCTCTCACTCCCACTGACGAGAGTTCAAGAGGAAGAGAGAGAGTCGCAGATCGCACACGTTCTCTCTCTCTCTCTCTCTCTCTCTCTCTCTCTCTCTCTCTCTCTCTCTCTCTCTCTCTCTCTCTCTCTCTCTCTCTCTCTCTCTCTCTCTCTCTCTCTCTCTCTCTCTCTCTCCAACTATACACTTGTAACAATTCACTCCGATTCGCACCGTTATATTTCAAAGTAAAGTTTGGTGCACCTCTAAGGGTACGCGCACAGTGGATCCGTTTTCGTCCGATTCGGCCGGCATCCGACGTTATCTCTTTTTCGTACGCTTGAAAACCGATCGGGGTTCGAATCCCCGCGGTGGACTTAGTAAATTCTGCCGGTTTTTGGTGAAATTTTTCCCGGAAAATTTTCAAGTGAAACCTGACTCTTTTTTTTTTGTCTGAGAGGAGGAGAATGCATTTACGCACACCCCCAACTAGGGGGTAGTGTGGGACTCGGTTGGTCAGAAGGACCAACCCCTACCCACTAAACTCCTCCTCTCGGGGTCTTCCAACCCGCTCACGCCTTACGCCCGGCGGACAATCGTAGGGCCCCGCTTTTCGCATCTCTCCTACGACTGCCTTGACGCATCATCGCCGGGTCTATCCGGCGCTATGGCCATATTCTATTCCATTCATCTATTTACATTAAATCTTACACTATTTATATGCTTAAAATATATCTTAACATTAATCTTAACATTAATCTTAACATTAATTCTGTACAATTATCATATCTTCATATCATCATATCTATTTCAATCTTTCCTATCTTATCTCCTTTTTTCTTTCTTTCCTAATCTTATCTTCAATATCTTTCCTAATATTGTTCTGAAATCTTTCTTTCATCTTCGACATCTTTTTCCTCATAAATGGACAAGCCATTGTTTGCATTAAGTGCCCCGCCCGCAATTTGGCATTGTGACAATCTATACATCTTACTCCTTTATCATATTCTTCCAAATTTATGACATTTTGTGTTTTTTCTTCCTTTCCCATTGGACAATCATAACTCAGATGTCCTATCCGATAGCATTTAAAGCATCTTATAAACTTGGGCATTACCTGGCATGTAGCCACTGTCCATCCAATCTTAATTTTATTTGTGTCTATTACTTTTCAATAAAACACATAGGTATTCCCAGGATCGCCATGTGCATTCTCTTCCAAGTCTTTCTCAATACTTTAACATATATTTCTTTCTCCGGTATTCTAAATTCTTCCGCCAATTTCTTACTAATTTCTTCTCTAGTACTATCCGGGTCAATGTTATCTACTTCCAAGTCAAATGTTCTTCTCAGAATTTTGACTATACATTTATTCTGAATGATCGTTTCTATCCTCATTCTCAAAGCACCGATATCTATATTTTCATTCCAAACTTCTATCAGGCAATCGCCAGTTCTCGTTCTACGTACTCTTCAAATCTCTTCCGCTTTTATGTTATCACATAACATCTGTCTTATTACTCGAAATTTCACTTCATCCATGATTCTGATTACTATAGCATCCGGACCTTTCCTTCCTTTGCATATACAGGGTGTCTCAAAATTCCTTCAGCTCCCGGAAATGGGCGGTTCCTGAGGTCATTTGAAGCGACATTTTCCTGTTGCAAAATGTTGTCCGCGGCTTTGTTTAGGAGTTATTAACGAAAAACACGGACCAACCAGAGCGCGCCTAGTCGCTCGGTGGCACGGTCAGCGCGGCGAGCCGGGGGAGGAGAGTGTTGTCGGTACGCCGCGATGTAACAGACAACAGTTTCTCGATTATGTCCCGATGTCGATGAGCTTTGGATATGTTGTAAAGACCACGATTCTGAACAACATTTCCCTTTAGACTTTTTGCCTCGCGTCTTTAGTTTACGAAATATTTGTAAAAACTTGTAATTGAAAATGCTTCGAAATGTGTGTCACTGTTACTGGGTCATTCGGTGACGAACTGCACAGATGTCTTCAGGTGTACGACAGTACCGAAAGCTAAGGGTTGTACGGTCAGGTCAACGAACTGTACAGCTGATGGTAGATAGCAGGTATACGACAATCACATGTTTCGGTTTTCCTGCAGATTTGTACGCAGAGTCGATGTGTTACTGTTCAAAAACGTCGTCCGTCTTTCTTTTAGAAAGTTTCTTAAGGGAGGCATAGGACAATAGGGACCCTAAAACGCCATTCCGACCTGACATTTCTACCTCTTGCTGGGTGAAAGGACGGACGACCTTTTCGAACAGTAACCCATCGACTCTGCGTACAAATCTGCAGGAAAACCGAAACATGTGATAGTCGTATACTTGCTATCTACCATCAGCTGTACACTTCGTTGACCGGACCGTACAACCCTTAGCTTTCGGTACTGTTTTTACAAATATCTCGTAAACTAAAGACGCGAGGCAAAAAGTCTAAAGGGAAATGTTGTTCAGAATCATGGTCTTTACAACATATCCAAAGCTCATCGAAATCGGGACATAATCGAGAAACTGTTGGTTGTTACGACATCGCAGCGTACCGACAACACTCTCCTCCCCCCTGCTCGCCGCGCTGATCATGCCACCGAGCGACTAGGCGCGCTCTGGTTGGTCCGTGTTTTTCGTTAATAACTCCTAAACAAAGCCGCGGACGCCATTTTTGTTACGGAAAATGTCGCTTCAAATGACCCAAGGAACCGCCCATTTCCAGGAGCTGAAGGAATTTTGAGACACCCTGTATAATCCAAATCCATCTAAGATTTTTGGGTAAACCTTACGTTTAGGGGAGGCAGCTCCGATGACCTTGATCTTCACATATGTTGTCGGGAACAACATTCTGAACAACTTTTGTCATTATAACTACCCGGTGCTCGGTCTTAGTTTTCGAGATATTTGCGAAAAACTATTATTTAAATGCTGAATAAAATTCTCATTTTGAAATATTCACAATTTCGCATGCGTGATCGGGCCGGCCTGACGGCCGCCCCTCTCCGCCCCCCGCCAACTAACCCTAACTAATTCTGATTATCAAAAATTATGCGATCAGAATTAGTTAGCGTTAGTTGGTGGGGTGGGGGGGGGGGCGCACAGGGCCGCCGCTAGGCCGGCCCGACCACGCATGCGAAAATCCAGAAGTAGTCTTTCAAAATTGAAAGCTTACCCTATATAGAGTGACACCCTGTTCTGATCCCCACAATGTGTTTACAAACAGAAAATAAACAGATGCCGCCCCGGGGAACAGGCTCACGTTGCCACGGAGCTTGGAAGAATACGTAAAATTCAATACAGTATTAGCAATAGTTTTTCGCAAATATCTCGAAAACTAAGACCGAGCACCGGGTAGTTGTAATGGCAAAAGTTGTTCAGAATGTTGTCTTTGACAACATATGTGAAGATCAAGGTCATCGGAGCTGCCTCCCCTAAACGTAAGGTTTACCGATTTTTGTTTTAACTTCTCCTTATTTCTTACATTTTCCTCTTCTATGTTATTCCTAACCACGTCCTCCGATTCCATCCTTTGTTTCTCCCTATTTCTTTCATATTCTTTTCCAATATGATTTTTAGTTACCTTCTTCTTTTCACACGTTAACTTCCATCTCTTTTCTTCATATTCTTCTTCAACGCTATTTCCATTTCTCTCTTTTACTTCATCCGTTGAATCCGAATTCCGGTGTAACACGCGTCACAATTTCTAGGTTCGTTCGAACTAGCCCACTGAACACGATACGAGCACGTTGCGTCCTCACACCGAGGAACGTCTCGAAGGTGGCGCACAATTATCGCGAAATCGGTGACGATACGGGCCCCCCGTGAATCCGCGATTCCGCGTTAAGGGGCTGTGCGCACCCAACTACCACCACCACCCTTACCACTCACACATCGATAGATCCGCATATACGTTGTTACGTCTCACGCGGGGTCCGCGAAGACGTTACGTTTTTACGCGTGCGAATTTATTTCGATGTTTACGGTTCGTTGCGACGTAGGACGAGTTACGTCGTTCCGTCGTCAGAGAGAGAATGTCGGGATGGGATCCCCGGTCGGCTGGACCTAGTCCGCCTGGGCCGTGAATTGGAGTACGCACACGCAAACGGCTGGACCAAGTCCGCCAAGATTGTGGGTGGGTACGGTAGGTCGAACGGCTGGACCCAGTCCGCCCAGTTCGAGGAAAATTGGAGACTTCACAAACGGCTAGACCTAGTCCGCCAAGATTGTGGTAGGTGAGGGAACTCGAACGGCTAGACCCAGTCCGCCTAGTTCGAGGGAAATTGAAGGACGCACAAACGGCTGGACCCAGTCCGCCAGGAATGTGGTAGTGGGGGAGCTCGAGAGGCTAGATCCAGTCCGCCGTGCTCGAACGTGTAGGTATAGGACAGGGGTGAAAAAGTGGTTGGCGACTCCTCTCACGACTAAGGCTCTTGATACACGCACGTTCGCACACGCAAATGAATTTATTCTGTGCTGGTCCGCACGCAGCAATATCGACGTATAAGGGGATTAGGAAGGAGGTGGTGTATCCTCTCAGTTTGAAGGCCAGAACTACAAATAGTTCAAAGTGCTCTCGGTTTCATCATCGAGAATGATGGAAGTAGGTAAATGGTTAAAAGGTTGGATTGAGGAAAGTGAACGCGAACAGTCGTTGCACTGGATGGTGCACCGGAGAATTCTGACTTCAGACTTCAGCTGACTCGTGACTTCGACTGACTCCTGACTTCGACTGACTCCTGACTTCGACTGACTTCGACTGACTCCGACTGATTTCTGAATTCAACTGACTCCTGACTTCGACTGGTTTCGACTGACTCCTGAATTCAACTGACTTCGTAGGTGTCCAGCTGCTTCCCTTATAGTCCAACGTTGGTGGAAGGGGGTAGTCCCAATCACATGTCAAGTTGTTCCAGTGGAAGGGGTAGTGGATCACTGGAGGTGGATCGACGTTCCTGCGTCTAAGTCCTTTATCGTATTTTGTGAAATAATTCTGTTCTGAGACTATGTCCTTATCGTATTTCGTGAAATAATTCTGTTCTGAGACTATGTCCTTTATCGTATTTCGTGAAATAATTCAGTTCTCAGACTATGTTCTTATCGTATTTCGTGAAATAATTCTGTTCTCAGACTATGTCCTTATCGTATTTCGTGAAATAATTCTGTTCTCAGACTATGTCCTTATCGTATTTCGTGAGATAATTCAGGTGCAGGAATGGTGTTGTCGGTTCGAACTGTCGACTACTAATGATCGATTTGATCCGCTGTCTTGATGATTTCGACTTCTGGTGGGGGTTGCGACGTAGTAGGTTCACTAGACTGGAACGGACCGTATCAATAGGGAAACGGTCCCTTGAAACTTTATTCTTGTGAGATTTGAAATAGTGGCGTATGAATGAGGGGCAGGCCCCTTGAAAATATACCACAGGAACGGCCTGGGCTTGCAAGAGCAGGACGGACTGTGGTGACGAACGTCACAACGTATACGAAATGCAAGTGTTTACGGCAAAAGAAACTGACGCCTCAATATTGCAATTAGAAGTTCAGACCCGGTTGATTATGTTTCCTAAGAGTCCTGGCCAGGGTGGTTCAGAGCCCAAATTTCATATTTTTACGTTGTTGAAGAGTAATTTGCTATAATCGGCAGCGCTGACTTGTGACAAAAAGTATTCTGCCGATTATTACAAATTACTCTTCAACAACGTAAAAATATGAAATTTGGGCTCTGAACCACTCTGGCCAGGACTCTTAGGAAACATAATCGACCGGGTCTGAACTTCTAATTGCAATATTGCGGCGTCAGTTTCTTTTGCCGTAAACCCTTGCATTTCGTATACGTATATGCGGATCTATCGATGTTTAGGTGGTAAGGGTGGTAGTGGTAGTTGGGTGCGCACAGCCCCTTAAATAACAGGTCCGAAGCATTGCACGCATTTAAAAATTACAAAGTCCGTGCTGACAAGGAAACAGGAAAACAAATGAAAGGTATCAGATCAGACAATTCTAAAGAGTATGTTTCGAAAGAATTTACACAATTCTTAAATACGCATGGAATCTGGAGGCAATTAAGCGTGGAGTATACGCCAGAACAGAACGGAGTGGCCGAACGAGCTAATAGGACTGTTTTCTCGTGTAGCGAGGTTGATTTTGATAGCGGAACTATCCTGTCAAGGATATACAGCGGTATACGGGATTTAAAGAATTGTCACTTGTTCGGTCACGAAAAGAACCCTTTTTTTTATTTGTAACTAACAGACGTTCACTCCGGAGACGATAATCCCGCGATAGGCACGGTAGCGATAAGCGTCGAATCCGGAAGGTTTTGCGCGAGACGGATACAAAACTGCGATAGGCGCGAATACAATGTACGTGTTGATCGTTCGCTGTCTGGATCAAGAAGACGAAGGACAACGGCAGGAACGTTTGCAATTGTAACGCGGCGCTATCGATCGAGGCGCGTGATCGATATGTAAACTCGCGCCCAATTACCGGCAATTTTGAACGTTGTAGTCCTGAACATACCGCCCGCCTCGGATATTTGTATCCGATTACAAAAGGAGGGAGGTACAACGAAACGGTTTCGCTGAAGCACGTTGCGAAATGCGTTCGCTCGAGAATTAGACTTTATGTAGCACGTCTTAGCCTATGTATAAAGTTTATGACCGCCCGCCGTGACGGAGCGGTTGTTTGTTTTGGAGCTGTGTCTCGTCCGCGTTTTTCGCATCGAGGGTTTCCGTTTCGTGGATATCAACGGGGAGGAAACAAAGCTTGACGATCGGCCGTTTGTACTCTGAGTTGGCAGTCTTAATCGTTACGACGCGGATAATGTTATCCTCTCTGGGATGGCATTTGATTATCCGCGCAAGTTCCCACTTACACGGAGGTGCAAGGGCGTTTCGGAGAAGGACGATGCGACCAACCTTTGCGAGGTGACTCGCGGTACGCCATTTCGTGCGTTGTTGCAACGAGTGAATACAGTCATTCGACCACGCTTTCCAAACACTTTCGTACAATTTCTTTAACAGCTGCCAACGAGTCAAGCGCGAATCGTTTACATCGAGCAGAGTTACGGTAGGAATGGTAGTGATCGCCGTGCCGATAAGAAAGTGACCCGGGGTCAGCGCTGTATAATCGTCGATATTTTCCGAACTCGGAGCAATCGGACGGGAGTTCATGCAAGCTTCGATCTGACATAATACGGTAGTCATCTCTTCGAACGTTAGAGTGTGCGAACCGATGACTCGTTTAAAATGATGCTTCATGCTTCGAATTCCGGCTTCCCACAGTCCGCCGAATTGCGGAGCTGAGGAAGGGATGAAGTGCCATGATACCTGATCGCTCGCGAGTTTGTTAAGGAGATTCGGGTCGCGCGTGGCGGCTCGAAACGCCGTGGTCACTTCTTTATCGGCACCCTGGAACGTGGTTCCATTATCGTTGTACATGGCGACCGATAAACCGCGACGCGAGATGAACCGATCGTAGCACGCGAGAAATGCATCCGTGGTATATGACTCTACCAATTCGATGTGTACGGCACGAGTCATCATACATATAAAAAGCGCGATAGACGCCTTTGTCGATTTATGTCCGCGACCGGGAGTCGTTCGGACTGCTATAGGGCCCGCATAGTCCACGCCGCAGTGTAAGAACGCTCTTTCTGAGCGGGTAACGCGCACCGACGGAAGCTCTCCCATCAATTCGGACGGAATTGTCGCACGCAGATTACGCACTTATATAAAACTTGGCGAACCGTAGGACGTGCCCGTAGGAGCCAAAATTCTTGTCACAATTTCGCTAGCGTTAGTTGAGGGCCTGCGTGTAGCAAGCTACGGTGCATGTGGCTGATGAGAAACGAAACGAGAGGATGCGAGGAAAGGATAATCGGATGTTTGGTTTCCTCGGGTAATGCCGAATTCCGAAGCCGCCCGCCAACGCGAATCACTCCCTCGGAATCGAGATACGGGTTTAAAGAGAGCAATGGACTTTGTCGCGGGAGTGGAAGCTTATCGTACAACCGCTGAAATTCAACCGGAAGTACCGTTTGTTGAATATGTTTCAGCCAATACGTGCGCGCTTGTCGAATTTCTATCGGAAACAGCGCGCTTGGATTTGGACACTTTTCCGAGTGACATTCCGTGGCCGAGATTGACGATTCGGAACGGTTACGGTGTAAATGTAGTTTTGCGATGAAGCGCAAAATATATGCAGTCACGCGAAGAAGCTTGGGCCAACTCGAGAATCACGTAGCTAGATCCCACGGTTCTGGCAAAGTGACTGCGTGAAGAGCGACCGGTACCCGCTCCTCCAAGGACGTCGTTGCCTTGAGCGAAGGTGTCTCGCAAGGCCACGAGGTAGATGGCGATTTGAGCCACCTCAGACCGTGCCACCATAGGCTATGGTTCACAAACTGAGGGACGTTTATTCCGCGAGAGGCGCAGTCGGCAGGATTGTCTTCCGATATCACATGGTGCCACTGACATTTTGGCACTAGTTCCTGAATGTGTGCGACTCGATTCGCGACAAATGTTTTCCAGCGAGACGCTGGTTGTCTTATCCATGCGAGAGTAATGGTGGAATCGGTCCAACCGTGCATCTCGCACGCAGAGTCCCCGAACGACGTTCTTATGAACGACATTAGACGAGAAAGGAGTACAATTCCGCATAGCTCAAGGCGCGGAATTGTGAAGGATTTGAGCGGAGCCACTTTAGACTTCGCAGCGAGAAGAGAGACTAGAATCTCGCCGTTGTTAGTTGTAACGCGAGAGTAAACAACTGCGGCACAGGCGTTTTGCGAGGCGTCGGCGAAGCCATGCAGTTCGGTTTTTAAAATGATCAACCCGTGCCCTGTCCACCGAGGTAGAACGATAGATCTGAGCATGGGAAGTTGCGTGCAATACGTGGTCCACGTTTCGCTGAACTCGGTCGGGATGGTCTCATCCCAACCACACTTCTGCAACCAGAGACGTTGCATCAGAATTTTTGCCACGATAACAACGGGAGCAGCCCATCCCAGCGGGTCGTAAAATCGAGCGATTGTCGAAAGAATTTCCCGTTTCGTAGCCAGAATGACGTTTTGAATCCCTATATCGAAACGAAATGAGTCGTTCCCGGGATTCCAGTTGATACCAAGGACCTTTAAATTATCGTCTGGTAACAATGGTTTGCTCGCAGCAAGACCATGATCTGAGGGATCGATATCGGCAATTAATGCAGGGCAATTGCTAGCCCATTTGCGCAATTTAAAGCCACCCTCTTGCAACAGGGCAGTTACGTGGTCACGTGTTTTACGTGCTAGCCGTGGATCGTCCGCGCCGAAGACGCAGTCGTCCACATAGATTTGTTCGCGAAGAACGAGCTGCGCGAGAGGACATTTCGACCCTTCGTCCTTAGCGAGTTGTTGGAGGACCCGTAAAGCAAGATAAGGAACTGGACCGGTACCGTACGTAACGGTCAAGAGCCGATAATGTCGCAATGGTTCTGAGGGAGAAGATCGCCACAAAATCCGTTGATAGTCAACGTCCTTGTGGTCGACAAGGATCTGCCGGTATATTTTAGCAATGTCGGCGATAAAGACGTATCGATAGCGGCGCCATCGAAGAATTACAGCGGCTAAGTCCGTTTGTAATTTGGGACCGATCCATAAGTGATCGTTTCGGGATGTCCCGATCCCCGTTTTCGAGGATGCGTTGAAAACGACACGAAGACGTGTTGTAGCGCTGTGTTCCCGAATAACCGCGTGATGCGGTATATACACGGTTTGAAGTGACGGAACCGTTTGCGATCCGGTGACTTCGACCATATGACCGAGGACCTCGTACTCGCGTAGGAAGTGAGCGTATTCTGCTGAATGCTCCGCGTTTCGTTGCAACCGATTTTCCTGTCTTATGAACATGGTGTTCGCCGCGGAGAGTGAAGGCCCAATATCGATGGGAGGCCCTTCAATAAACGGCAAGCGAACGATATACTATCCATTTGGAGACCGAGTGTGCGTGCGTTGAAAATGTTCGTCGCACTTTTGTTCCGCGGGAGAGAGACGCGTGACGAACGGTAACTCCTCGACTTCCCAAAATCGTCGAAGTTCGGCGTCGAGATTCCCCGAAACGTTGCAGTGGAAGCTTGCAACAGAAGTAGGAGCATTGGACGCGGAAGATGGAACGGGACCGGAAAGGATCCAGCCTAACGTGGTGTTTTGAGCCGTCGGCTCGTTCACCGGGCCCTTTCGCAAACCTTCTAAAAGAAGTAACCCGTACTGATCCGCACCGATAATCAGTTCTATTGGAGCCGAGTCAAAAGGGTTGTCGTCCGCCAATTCCAGATCGCGAATATGAGAGAGCCTGACGTCGGTAGACACTTGATTTGGCAGATAGTTCGACAATGAGCGTAATACGTAAGCGCTCATGGAGTATACGGACTCGGTTTTACACGAGGCTACGGTAAATGTTGTCGATGAGCGACAAGCAACCGCGTTATTACCGATTCCGGTAATGCTGACTGAAACGCGAGAACGCGGTAGTCGGAGTCGTTGTGTTAAATTCTCGGCAATTATAGAAATGACCGAGCCTTGATCGAGTAACGCCCCCTATATTTTCTCTGAACGGCCAGACGGTGACCGCAGTTCGACCCATGCAGTCGCGAGCAAGACTTGCTGTGTGGCAGTCACGCGCGGAACAGAACAAGACGTGAGCGGCGATGTGACATTCTCGGTCGGCAACGTAGAGTTAGTCGATGACGCGGTACCGGTTGATGACGCAGTCGCGTTGTTGATATGTAACAAGGTGTGATGACGCCTTTTACAAATGGAACAGTACACTCGTACATTTTTTCGTCGAATGGTACGGACTCAAACAGTTCATGCACCGGTTTGTCCCTTTCGCGAACTCGACCCGTTGTTCGACAGATTTACTTTTAAACAACGCGCATTGTCCGAGTACGTGATTTGCTTTGCATAACTCGCACGGGCTCTTGACGGCAGCGGCACCGTGTAACGAAGTCGCACGAACACGACTCGATTTGGTTGCTGCTGAGTCCGCGATCCGAGGGGCCGATCCCGACGGGGCCGGCTTAATTGTTTGTAACGCGCGTATTCGCGATTTTAAAAATGACTCAAGCGCGTCAAATGTCGGACAATCTGTGTTGTCGCCGAGTTTGAACTCCCAAGCCTTCCGCGACTCCGAATCTAACTTCGTTGTTACGAAGAAAACGAGTAAGTCGCCCCAATGTTCGACAGGACGATCGAGATTTTTCAGGGCTTTTATCGCCTTGTTGGCTTTGTCGCGAAGGTTTCGCAGCTGATCGGCAGACTCGGAATGAACTTGTGGAAGGTCGTCTAAATGCGTTGTCACTAACAGCCGCTTGTTTTCAAAACACTCTACCAGGAGGTCCCACGCGATCGCGAAGCCCGCATCGGTTATCGCAATGTTCTCGACGAGATCACTTGCCGCACCTTGCAAACACGCTAACAAATATTCGAACCGAGATACGTTTGACAGACCTTTACGAGAGATGACGGAAGGTTTCCCACTCACTGAAGGCTCCAGAGAATTTCGGCAGGTTGAGCGTTGGCATTCGACTCTTGTCGTCATCAGGTTGCGAGACAGGTCCTGCTGGCGACGGCGTCGAGTCAGTAGCAGATGAGTCGGCAGCTGCGAGACGAGAAAGAGTTTCCGCCATGTAGTCCGATGTTTCCATGTAGATCTCGAGCAAGTCCATGAATCGATCCTGGGTGAAATAACCCACGGTGGAACGTTCCGCGTCCGTTGCAACAGCTGAGAGCTGCTTGTGCAGACTTTGGCACTTGGCAAAAAATTCGCTAAATCTTGCGATTCGATTTTTAACGGAGGGTACCGTTAATTTTGCTTTGCCGATCTTCTTGAAATTTTCAAGGGTACGTTCGACAATACGAGCGGCATCGATTTGTTGTTGAAGAAGCGTCTTGAGGTCACCCATTGTGAACTGTTATGGACCGACTAGTCCTTTTGTCCTTCAACTTTGAATATCCAACGGATCACTCAACCGTCGTCAAATTGCCGAACGAGATCTTTTCACCTCACAAATGTACGTTCTTCACCAAACTCACTGCAATCTGGCTCGAAGGACCAATGTTTTCTCGTGTAGTGAGGTTGATTTTGATAGCGGAACTATCCTGTCAAGGATATACAGCGGTATACGGGATTTAAAGAATTGCCACTTGTTCGGTCACGAAAAGAACCCTTTTTTTTATTTGTAACTAACAGACGTTCACTCCGGAGACGATAATCCCGCGATAAGCACGGTAGCGATAAACGTCGAATCTGGAAGGTTTGGCGCGAGACGGATACAAAACTGCGATAGGCGCGAATACAATGTACGCGTTGATCGTTCGCTGTCTGGATCAAGAAGACGAAGGACAACGGCAGGAACGTTTGTAATCGTAACGCGGCGCTATCGATCGACGCGTGATCGATATGTAAACTCGTGCCCAATTACCGGCAATTTTGAACGTTGTAGTCCTGAACAAGGACACTTACCGAAATGGCGAGATGTATGATAATACATTCGGGAGTACCTGAGACATTGTGGGCCGAAGCTATAAATACAGCTTGTTTTATTAGGAATAGATGCCCAACTTTCACGTTAAATAATATGACTCCACTCGAAGCATACAGCAATAGAAAACCATACGTCGGATTCATGAAAACGTTTGTATGTAAAGCAATAGCATTGGAAAAGTGGCCTGGAATTGGAAAATTCCACCAAAAAGGTAGACCATACGTAATGGTCAATACGGTTGTAAAGAGACGTGATGTACAGGGTGTATAAAAAGTAATGGTCATCCGTCCTAGGGATGATTCTACACCTCTGGATCGGTGGACATTTGCAAAGGAAACTTGCCGCAAAATTGTTTATAACAAAGAAAATTGTTGTTAAAGTTATTTTTTACATCAACGCCTTCTACTCATCGAGAAGAGAAAAAGTCTGAAAGGAGCCATATGTCGCAAACAAATAGTTATTGAGATATAAGCTATTAATGTTTTCGCAAAATTTGATTGTGTGGCAGTATACGTATAGACAAAAGCCTACTACTACAGTCCGCCCGACCGTGTCGATGAGACAGAACATGATCGTGTGCGTGCCTCGAGCCAAACGAAGTCTAGCGACGAATGTCCCTTTAAACTTCGTTTGGTTCGAGGCACGCACACGATCATGTTCTGTGAAATGAAAGTACAGTCCTATATGCAGATTTGTTGTTACATGATAACAGAAACGAAACTGTTACTGAAAAAGAAGATAAGGAAGAAATATCTTTGGAGGAAGAAGAAGAAAAAGTAACCTCGGAAGAAGAAGAAATGATTTGGGAAGAAGAAAATACTCAAATGAGTAATCAAGGATCAATTAAGAGAGGCCCTGGCAGACCTAAAATAATTAGGACCGGTAAATCCGAAGGCCAAGGAAGCAATATCAAGAAGCTGAAGTTATGGAGCCTATGAATCCAAGCGAAATTAAAAATAGAACTGTGTGACGTGGCAGATTTTGCCTATGTCTCTCCGAACCCTCAACGAAGGACCGGGTCGGTATTGAAACGAAAACGGCTGTGCGATCGATCTCCCTGGACGTCCGAGTTCCAGCGGAATAGATTTATCGCGTTTAAATGTCGCGCCGCTGGGCGCGACACGAAGTTTCAGGGATAGCCGGAGTCAGTGAGGAACCCGGTACCTATCTCCTGCCGCTGATTGGCGCAGAGTCTCGAGAAGAGACGCTCTGAGCACCTATCGCAGTGCGTCATTTGCGAGCAAGGCGAGTGAGTCGGGATCGAGCCCGGATTCACCAACCCGGAGATGCCGACGAGGATATTGAGAATATGGGACGTGCAGCAGCCCAACCTCGTCGACACTCGTCCAGGAGATGCCCGGAGAACACCCTGGAATGGCTCGCCCCACTCTGGCAGTCCTTGCAGCCGCGTACCGCGTCGCCCCGGGAAATCGACAAATTACCGGAGTCGCGGGACTGAAGACACGAAATACATCCCTGCTGCGAGGAACCACGCGATAGGCTCGAGCGTCGCCTAGGAGGAGATAGTTGAGGTAGTAGGGGGACGCCTCGCTTCCTCGTTCTCGAGCCGGCTCGAATTGGGTTACTGGGTCACGGGATCGCGTCTCGAAAAGTTGTGTCGCCGCTAAACGCGAAAGAGAAATTGCGCGTGATTGGTCGAACACCTGCCGAAGAGAATCGTCTCCGCGCCGGCAAATTTACGTTGCCGCCGGTCCTCACCGGCGGCCTGTATTCCGTCATCTCGTTAATAAACGATTGTTGTTGCCGAATCCTGCGTGAATTATTCGCACTACGAGAAACGTTCCTGTCGCGGGGAATGCCCCGCTCTTTCTCCTCACGTGGAACCCTGACCGTGTTCGCGGCCATTTCCTGTTATCGCACGGTCCACGCGGAATCGAGATCGTCTTGCCGAATTCGCCTCGCGTGAACATTTCGCGCGATACTCTACTGTGTCTGGCGCCCGAATTTCGTATCGAACACCGTCTTAGGCGTTCCGATTCGAATCCGCGAGTGATTGTTTGTCCCGGGAGGACCACGTGTCGCGCGGCCGAGCGTGGCCCGGTCTCCAAGCCGTAATTTCCCGTGTGCGGTTCCGCCATCGTTATCGGAAAAGGAACCGACGTGACAACTGATAGAAAATTCTGACTAGAAGCTATGGATGCAGAATACGAAACATGAATGCAGAACAGAACATGGAAACTTGTTCCAAGGCCCAATAATGAAAAAGTTTTATCAAACAAATGGGTATTCAAAATAAAAAGGAACCATGATGGATCTATCAATAAATATAAGGCAAGATTAGTAGCTGGAGGCCATCAACAAAAATACGGCTTGGACTATGAAGAAGTGTTTGCTCCAGTAGCAAGGTACGAGACAGTGCGAGCAATTTTGGCTGCGTCAGTTCAGAAGAGAATGTACGTTCATCGAATGGACGTTGTATCTGCCTATGTACAAGGCGATTTGAAAGAAACAATTTATATGGAGCAACCGGAATTATTTTCAACATACGATGAAAACCAGGTATGCCTTCTTCAAAAACCATTGTATGGATTGTTACGTCTCACGTGGGGTTTACGAAGAATAGTACGTTTTGCCACGCGTTAGTTTTTTCGGGGTCCACGGTTCGTCACGACGTAGGGTGAGTCACATCGTTCCATTGTCAGAGAGAATGTCGGGATGGGATCCCCGGTCGGCTAGACCTAGTCCGCCTGGCCGTGAATTGGAGTACACACACGCAATCAGCTGGACCTAGTCCGCAAAGATTGTGGTGAGTACGGTAGACCGAACGGCTAGACCCAGTCCGCCTTGTTCGAGGTGAATTAGAGACTACACAATCAGCTGGACCCAATCCGCAAAGATTGTGGAGGGTGAGGAAACTCGAACGGCTAGACCCAGTCCGCCTTGTTCGAGATGAATTGAAGGACGCACAATCAGCTGGACCCAATCCGCAAAGATTGTGGTAGTGGGGGAGCTCGAGTGGCTGGACCTAGTCTGCCTTGCTCGAACGTATAGGTATGGGACAAGGGGCGAGATATGGGTTGCGACTCCTCTCACGACTCTGGTTCTCGAGACACGCACATCCACATACGCGGGTGAACCGATTCCCTTACTGGTCCGCACGCAGCAATATCGACGTACGAGGGGATTAGGAAGAAGGTGGAGTATCGTCTCAGCTTGAAGGCCAGAACTACAAAAGTTCAAAATGCCCTCGGCTTCATCATCGAGAACGATGGAAGTAGGTAAATGGGTAAGAGGTTTGGTTTGAGGAAGGTGAACGCGAACATTCGTTGCACTGGATGGTGCACTGAAGAATACCGGTGAAGACTTGATTCGTTCATGGACCTCGAAATCCAGTTGACTTCTGCGGCTGAGTTCGTTGTTGAACTCGTGAGGTAATTCGTTTCTAAATTTCCTGTCAGCTGTAGTTTCAGACGTCTGGTATGGACTGACTTGGACTGACTCCGTAGGTGTCCAGCTGCTTCCCTTATAGTCCAACGTTGGTGGTAGGGGGTAGTCCCAATCACGTGTCGAGTTGTTCCAGTAGAAGGGGTACTGGATCACTGGAGGTGGATCGATGTTCCTGCAACTAAGTCCTTATCGTATTTCGTGAAATAATTCAGCTGCAGGAGTGGTGTTGCCGATTTGAACTGTCGATTACTAATGATCGATTTGATCCGCTGTCTCGATGATTTCGACTTCTGGTGGGGGACACTGTGACGTAGTGGGTTCACTAGACTAGAACGGACCGTATCGATAGGGAACCGGTCCCTTGAAACTTTATTCTTATGAGATTTGATATAGTGGCGTGGGAATGAGAGGGCGGGCCCCTCGAAGATGTACCACAGGAACGGCCTGGGCTTGAGAGAACAGGACGGACTGTGGTGACGAACGTCACACGTCACCCCTCGGGGAAAACAAAAAAGGAAAAATTTCCTTTTCGTAGAAAAATAAATTTTACACTTTTTTTGATAGTGGGGGGAAGGTAGGAAAGTAAAATAAAATAAATAGTTCGTCTTGAGTCGGACGCCAATAAATAGAAAATAATAACTGAAAGTGGCGTGTGTCCGAAAAATGGGAATTGTCAAAAAAAATAATAATTAAATGGCCATTTGTGCTACTGGTAGTTGCAGTAATAGTAGTAGTAGTAGTCGTAGTAGTGGTAGTAATAGTAGTAATAGTAGTGATAATAATAATAATGGTAATAGTAATAGTAATAACAGTGGTAGTAGTAGTAGTAATAATAATAATGAAAGGGGTGAAGTTAGATAATGCAGTTTGCAATTATGAGGGGGAATAAAAAGTGTAAAAATAAAAAATAAAAATGAAAATAAAAACAGAGTTTCTCTGGCTGGGTGGTGGGCCTACTCCAGCGTAACTATTTCCACTGGGTGGCACGCTGTTTCTACGGCTGGTGGTGACGGTGGCTGCGCTGTTTCCTTCAGCGTCTTCCTGGGCTGAATGCGGTATATTATTGGGTCCCATTCGTAGCCCTCCGGCATCTTTGTGACCGATGTGATTCGGGGATGCTCCCACGGTCTGGGTAGCCACTGGTCGAGGTTGTCTGGCCGAACGTCCACCAACAGTTGTTCGTGCTCCTGGGTGGTTGGTATGTCTGGTGTAATCGTTATCTGGAACGGTATGTACGCATTGGTGGCTGGTTCTTCCTCGTCCGGGATCCCGAAATTTTTCGGTTGCCTGGTGGTTTCTGTGTCACCGTAAAGCGAACGTAGGATTCTTCTGTACTGTATTTTTCGTCCACCTCGGTGCGTCTTCTTGAATTTCTTCGGTTGTTCCATAATGAGCGACTATGTTAATTTGGCGATTGCTTTTGTTTATATAGGTTGCTTTCGGCATGCGAGGGGGGGGGCAATGGCGAGAAGAGGGGGAAGCGATGGGCAGGAATGGTGAAGTGTCGGGGTAATTTTGGCGGGCGAAGGAAAAGTTTCTTATTTTTTCGCGGGGGGGGGGGGGTGGGAAGGGTTTTTTGTGAGAGTCTCTTTGGCGGGTGAGAGGAAAGTTGTTTTTGGGGGGGGGGTAGGGATCTTGGGTCACCAGGGGGAATGGTGGGGAAGGGGGTTATCCTTGATTGTTGTGATTACTCGTTGGCCTGAATACTATTGTCGTTAGTGCTTCCGATAGTTTCACGGAGCAATATGGGCACGCGATGAGTTGGGTGGCGGTGAATACTTTTCTTGAGCACCTGGAGCAATCGTCCTTCATATCGGTGTCCCGTATATGATGCTGAATCCTATGTTTTTCGACTCTTTGTCCATTTTCCAGTTTTATGCAACTTTTGCACAATTTCTGGTTTTCCTCGTTTACGTATACAGGGCCGCTATAGCACTTGTACCGGCTGAACTGATTTAAATATTCGAATCGCTTCTCTTCCGTGGATGTACGAGATTGACTGTGCAGACACATGGTTACTGTATGAATGAGCAATTTTCGTCGTTGATCCTGATTATATTATGTAGATCGGGGGGGGGGGGGATATTTCCCTCTCTCCTTCTTCAGGTTAAGTCTAATGTGTCGTGGAGGCGTGACGGTCTTGCTGTATTGGAGTGGATGACTTTGGTACCCCTTTTCCACGTGATTTTTAGGTTTTTATTTGGGTGTACTTCCAATATTGTGTGTGGTCCCGTGTAGTTAGCATCGAATTTTCCTTTTTTCGGCTGTTTGAGTACGAAGACGGATTCGTCTACTTGGAAGTTGTATGAGTGGATTCGTTTATCGTACTGTTCTTTCGATTTTTCTTTCGCGTTTTGTAGGTTGGAACGTGCTAGCCTTTGTGTTTCGGTAATGATTCGGTTTAGATTACTGAGATAATCGTTGTAAGTGATTATTCCCGTATTACTTGCTCTACTTTCTGTGGTTGGGGTTCTAGCAACTTTGCCGAAGACCAATTGATGTGGTGTGTATCGTGTTCCTTCGTGGATACTGGTATTATAGGAGAAGGAAGCGAGGTTGGTCCACTCATCCCATTCTTTGTTGGCCGTTACGTACATTTTTAAATATTCTGCAAGTACGTGATGCGATCTTTCTATGGAACCATTAGTTTGTGGGTGAAATGACGTGGATTTGAAGTGTTCGATTTTAAATCTTTTGGTTATTGTTTTGATAAAAGTGCCCACGAAATTGGTTCCTTGATCGGTAAGGATCGCTCGGGGAGTTCCATAGCGACAAATAAACATTTTATGAAAGCGTCCGCGATTTGGGCAGATTTCAGGTTAGGTAACGGAATTGCTATGGAAAATTTCGTCAGTAGGTCTTGAATAGTGAGGATGTATGAATTTCCTTTTTTAGTGGACGGTAGGTGTCCAACGACGTCCATGCCTACTTTATCGAATACCAACCCGGGCGTGTCTGTTATTATCATTGGTTGACGCGTTTTTACGCGTACTAGTTTCTTCCTTTGACATTCTAGACAATTTTGAATGAAGGTTTGTATTTCCTTTTTCATATTTTTCCAGAAGTATTGTTGTCGTATCCGACCGTATGTTTTAGTGACTCCCTTGTGGCCGGCTATGGCAGAGCAGTGGTTTTCTGCGATGATAGCCTGCCTTTCCGTTTCTTCAGGGGTTCTGACAGATTGCGATGCTACTGTTATTGTAACGTTGAATTCTGAGAGATAGGTTTTTAGTAATTCCAATACTGTGTTCCAGGGTTCTGTTCCGAGCATTGGTTGTTTTGTGATGCAGATCGTTTGGAGACCCATTTCGCGTATAACATCTCGTAGGGACGATATGCATTCTTCCAGGATCGCTGGATCCGGCTGCATCATAACTCTTTCCTGTATCGCTAGGGATATCAGTGGTCTGTTTCTGTTTTCGAACACCCTTGCTCTTCCCAGGGTCAGTTCCATGCCCTGTGAAAGAATATTGCCTCGTTGGAGTTCCTTTGATCCTTCGTCACAGGGTTCTCCTCTTGTTGTGACGAGGAACACATGGCTATCGTGGATCAAGGTGAGGGGATCGTTGGATTCGATGATTTGGAAGCCGAATTCGTTACCACGCGTTACTACGGGTGTTGTTTCGTTTTCCTCCTCTGAGGATATATTTTCAGAGGCTGCGTCTGAGTGGTCGTCCGATGTCTCTATCGGTTGTGCTTCGTTTAGAGTCGTTAATGGCTCTGTGAACGAAGATTGGGACGGCACATAATCGCTATCGTCTATCCGTTGGGGGGTAAGTGTTTCCGGTGTGGAACTGTTTGATTCCGATGGATTTGTTGA
Source organism: Lasioglossum lativentre (assembly GCA_916610255.1). NCBI lineage: Eukaryota > Metazoa > Arthropoda > Insecta > Hymenoptera > Halictidae > Lasioglossum > Lasioglossum lativentre. Next base: position 26,219,337 of record OU744359.1, on the reverse strand, counting down.
CTGGTTTGATGGCGTTGCCGGTTCTTGCGGAACCGTACGTGATGCGGCGCGTTTGTATCTTTTCGTGACGGGCAAGTCTCCATCTGAGTCGCTGTCGCTAGTTGACCGGGCTCTTATGGGCAGTACTCTTGCGTAGGCTATTCGCGAAAGTGCATCCGCGACGTAATTGGTCTTCCCTGGTTGGTAGCGGATTTCATAGACGTACTCTACTAGTTTTAATCTCCATCTGACTAGGCGGGATGTAGGACCTTTAACGCTGTGTAACCATATCAGTGGTTTGTGATCCGTAAACAGACTGAAGGTTTTACCGTACAGGTAGGGCCTGAAGTGTCCCAAATAGTTTTTTCTCTATCGTCGAATAATTTTCCTCTGCATTATTCAATGTTCTTGATGCGTAAGATATTGGTAATTCTTTGGTTTCAACGGTCTGACTTAGAACTCCACCGATGGTGTTGCAGGATGCGTCTGTTGTGACGTGGAATTGTTTTGTGAAGTCCGGGAATTGTAAAAGAGGTTGAGTGGTCAGGTGTTGTCGTAGGTATTCAAACGATTCCTGTTCCTTATGACCCCAATAGAATTTTATCTGTTTCTTCAACAGATTTGTGAAAGGTCTGGCGATTTTTGAAAAGTTTGGTATAAATTTCCTATAATATCCGGCGAGACCGAGGAAACTCTTGATCTTTCTGGGGTTGTTTGGTGTAGGAAACTTTGCCACTGTCTCTATTTTCTTTGGATCAGGTCGGACTCCATTTTCGGTAATGATGTGGCCCAAATATGCCACTTCTTTTCGTAAGAACTCGCATTTTCCTGGCTGTAGTTTAAGATTGGCCTTTTGCAGTTTTCCAGCTAGTTTTCGGAATTTGATTTCGTGTTCCCTGACGGAACTTGCGTATATGACGATGTCGTCTAAATGTACGAACATTTCTATTCCTTGAAGCCCTGAAAGGACGTGTTCCATTTATCGCTGGAATGTGGGCTGGTGCGTTTCTTAGGCCGAATGGCATTCGTTTAAATTCGTACAGCCCGTAAGAAGTGGAAAATGCCGTCTTTTGTGTGTCCGATTTGTCCATTGGGATTTGGTGGAATCCTGACGCTAGGTCGAAGACGGAAAAATATTTGGCGCCGCCCAACTGGTCCAATATATCTGTAATGTTGGACAACGAGTATTGTTTTGACATTTAGTAATGCGTAATCGATTACCATTCACCATTTCTTTTGTCCATCTGGTCCTGGTTTTTTGGGGACGATCCAGATGGAAGAATTGTAGGGAGATATCGACGGTTGTATGATATCGTTGTCGAGGAGTTCGTTGACTTGTTTGTTAATCTCCTCTTTGTGAATTGGTGGGAAACGATAATGTTTCACATTAATAGGACGGTGATCTGTTGTCGTAATTCGATGCGTTATTGCGTCGGTATGGCCGAGTTGGCTTTCGGTTGGATTTCCGACGCTATTTCTTTCTTAGGGATTCAGGTTGTGACGGGTACGTGGGGCGGTAGAAGGTCTCGCCGCGTCAGTCGGCTGTCCAAGGTCGCGGTACCTCGAAGAGCGAGAGGTGGACCTTTAGGTGGACGGTTGGGCGGAGATGGTCGGTGTAGCGTTCGTCCGGAGGTAGTGACGGCTCGGAGTAGCGATCGCTCGGAGATAGCGATTGCTTGGATCGGTTTTCCTCTCGGCGTTTGGCCACGGAGGAGGTAGGGACTCCCGTAGGTATTTCACCGCTCGAGCCTGGATTGTTCCTGCTCGGCGTTTCGCCACGGAGGAGGTAGGGACTCCCGTAGGTATTTCAAAACTCTGGCCTGGATCGTTCCTTCTCGGCGTTTCGCCACGGAGGAGGTAGGGACTCCCGTAGGTATTTCACCACTCGGGCCTGGTCGGGAAGTTCGGGTGCGGTCGGAGGATCGGAGGTACGGTCGGAGGAGTGAGGGGGGTCTCGAGAGGCTCATACTCAGCGATATCAAAAACGTTCCCAAAACGTGAGGCTTGCTTTCCGGCTCGGTATTTCACCACGAGGGTTACTCTTCTTTACGGGTTCAGCGTGTCTCTCCTTTACGGCGTTTCTCGGGGGTTATTATACCCGCGCGTGCTGATAAACAGCCGCGAGAAACCGGTTCCACGCGGTGGCCACCTGGCGGTCGCGAGTCGCGACGCGAGTCGCGATCTCGCGGTGATCATTGCCGTGGCCACCTAGCGGCCGTGTTCTCCGTTTTATGGGTATAGCTTCGCGCCCGAAGGCTGTGACCGTCACATCCCCCTCTTACTTCGGGGCGCGAATCTTCCCCATCTCCTTTTTGCCGCCTCCCTGGGTTTCTTCCCTTACTATTTACATTATAAACCTTGGCTATTTCCCGTCCGCCTGGTTTCCTAGCCTCGCCTGCACTTCTCGCAGTCCGTACACTTGAACTGGAGGTTCAGGACCCCACCTCTTGTTACCCGAAGGTGCAGCCACCCTCCATGGTATGGGATCCGGTGCCTGCGTCCGGGTCGGAGCTGGTCCATTCGGACCGAGAAATTGCCCGGTCTTCCATCTGTTAGCATGGTCGCCGTCGGTAGCGGCTGTGGTCCCCCTTCGGTGGGAGATGTGTTTCCCTCCGCTCTGCTCGTGGCCCTGTTGGGCGGTGGTTTTTCGGCCCTAGGGTCCCCGAGGGGATTCCTCTCGTACATCGCTATCACCTCGTCCAGTGCTTGTATGTCTCCGTCCATTGGAGACTGCGCTGGTGTTGTTCGCGGTGGCGGAGTCGGCGGTGGTGTCGGCGCTGTTGGTTGGTGGGCGATTCTCCCCCACCAGCGGATGTCGCTGGTGATGGTCGGTGGTGGACGGACTGGGTCCGGAGGTCCCCTTCGGATCGGGATCTCGTTTACTCTCCTTACTATGCTTCCGGCGCTTGGCCGGTGTCGCGTCCGCGCCTCGAACGGACGATTCGCCTCTCTTCCCCGTAGGGGAATGGCGGAGGCTCTGCTTGCTCGGTGAGGTTCTGATTGTTTTCTCATAGCTCGCTTTTTCCCTTTCCGCTGATCTGGTTTCGCCTATATACTCCGTTGTGCCTGTTTTACTTTCGAGTTCGTCGCTCGTCGTCGTGGCCTTCTCGTGGTCGTGTGGCGTACTAGCGTCGCACGGTTTCAGATCCTGGAGGTGGACTCGGTGGCGGGTCCCTCTCCCGGCCTATACGACTACTACCGTGGGTCCGAGTATTTGCCGGACCGTGTACGGGCCCGAGATTATCGGGGCGAGCTTGGCGCAGAAGCCTGCTGGGGCTGAAGATAGGGGGTGTTCCCGGCGCATTACTGTCTCCCCTACTTGGGGTGTCCACTTTCGGCGGCGCAGGTTGTAGTGTTTTCTCTGCGTTTCTGTGGTTCGTGCCTGTGTTGTTCGTGCCATTTGCCGTAGCTTCGGCGCTGGCTTCGTTTCGGCGATCCTCGGTTGGTGTTCGGTCGGTCCCGTTGGCGGCTAGTTCTCGGCCGTAGGTTAGGTACGCCGGTGTCTGGCCGGATGCTTCGTGCCGGGCGGTGTTATAGGCGAACACCGTGGTCGCTACATGTTGAACCCACGTGCGGTGGTTGTCCCCGGTCAGTTGCGCAATCGTGGTTTTGAGGACTCGGTTGAGTACGGTGTTCCACTTTGTACCGCTGTAGGAGGGCCTTGAACTCCTTGCTGACGAATTGTCTGCCGTTGTCGGTGATGACCATGCGTGGGCATCCGTGGCGCAGGAATATGAGCTCTTCCATTGCCCGTGTTACTGCTGGAGCGGTTGCCTGTCTGAGGGGTCGTACCTCTGCCCACTTCGTAAATTTGTCCTGGATCACTGCGAGTGTGGTGTATCCCTGACTACTTCGTGGGAGGGGTCCCACCAGGTCCATAGTGGTAACGTCCCATGGGCCCATGGGCGGGATGGTGAACATTTCACCGATTGGGGCCTGTTGTATGGCCTTGTACTTCAGGCAGCTGAGGCACTTCTGGACATGCCTGGCTGCTTCTCGGCGCATCCGGGGCCAGAAATATCGTTGCTCGAGCCTCGCTATTGTCTTTGCACGTCCCGGGTGTCCAGCGGTGGGCTCGTTGTGCATTTCCCGGAGGATGCGGCTGCGTTCCTCTTTCGGGATGCAGCGTTTCCACTCCCACTCTGGTCGTAATCCGGCGCTGTCCGGGATGTGATGATATAGCTGGCCTTCGTGGATCCTGTACTCCGGGTGTTCTCCTGGTTTCTCCTGTACCGCGGTTCGGATTCGGTCGTACCAGTCCTCGGTCGGGGTTTTTGTACGCTTTCGGCCTCCTCCGGTCGTCGCGATACCGCGTCTGCCACCAAGTTTTGTTCTCCACGGCGGTATTGTATGGAGAAGTCATACTGTTGGAGCTCGAGGCCCCAGCGTTCGAGTCGCCCCGAGGGATTGTTCATCTTCTGGAGCCAACTTAATGCCTGATGGTCTGTGATGACCTTGAATTTATATCCCTCCAGGTATGCTCTCATCTTCCTGATGCCCCAGACTACTGCCAGACATTCTTGTTCAGTGACCGAGTAGTTCCTTTCGGCTCCGTTGAGCGTTCTGCTGGCGTATGCTATGACGCGTTCCTCGCCGTCGACCTCCTGGGTCAGTACGACGGCTAATCCGTTTTGGCTAGCGTCGGTCTGTGGTGTAAATGTCCGGCTGAAGTCGGGGCATGCTAGCACCGGTGCGGTTGCTAATTGAGCTCTTAGCGACTCGAACGCTTGGTTTTCGCCCTCTCCCCAGTGCCATCCTTTGCGTTTCTGCAACAGCTGGTGTAGCGGTTCGGCGGTGTGCGCGAAATGTGGGACGAATCGGCGGTACCACGAGACCATTCCCAGGAAACGGTGGAGTTCTTTTCTGGTGGTCGGTGATGGTATGCTTCGCATGGCCTTCACTTTGTCGGGATCGGTCCGCACCCCTTGGCTCGTGACTACGTGGCCTACGTACCGTAGTTCGGTGCGACAGAACCTGCATTTTTTCGGGTTGATTCGGAGGTTGGCCCGGCGTAGTCGTTCCGGAATGTAGCCGGTGCTGAGTGGAGCCCGAACGGCATTATCTTAAACTGGTACAGGCCGCGTCCCGGTACGGTGAAGGCGGTTATTGGGCGGCTGTTCTTTGCTAGCGGCACTTGCCAGTACCCATTTGTTAGATCGATGATCGATAAGTATTTCGCTCCTCGGAGTTTTTCTAGCGTCGCCTGTACCTGAGGTAGCGGGTAGGAGTCTTGCTCCGTTACGCTGTTCACCTTCTTGAAGTCGACACAGAATCTTGGTTTCCCGTTTGTCTTTCGTACAATGACCACGGGGGAGCTCCATGGGCTGGCGGATGGTTCGATTATCCCTTCTCGTAGCATCCTGTCTACCTCTTCGTCGATGACGGCCTGTGTTGCCGGGTTCCTCGGGATATACCTCTGTTTGATCGGTTCGGCTGTGCCCACTCGGATGTGGTGCTCGGTATGTTTCGTTTGCCCACTGATGGCCTCGAATCGGGGAAGTTCTTGGTCGAGGAGCCTTTGTAGTTGCTGCTCCTGTTCCTCTGTGCATCCTGTGAGGCCTTCTGGTCCATCCAAGGTGTTCGTTTCTTCTCTTCGGTGGAACTCCCATCGGTGTGGTCCGAGGAAAAGGGTTGCTCCCATGGCCTGTAGTGCGTCTACGCATAGTAACACTGCTTGGGAGAGCGTGGGGAGGGCTGGACAGGTCAGTTGGAGTGTCCTCCCGTTTATCCGGAAGGTTATTTCTAGTTCCTGTTCCAGTTCTACCGCGGACCGTCGGCGATTCGGACGGACAGGTTCCCTATCTGTGTGTTGGCGCCTTGGCTTTGGCACCACTCTGCGACATCTTGTCGTATATATGATCGGGTTGCCCCGGTATCTACTAGTGCCGCGAAGTGTTGTCCGTACGCTTCCACTGAGATGAATATTCTGTTGTCGGCGTGGGTTTGCGAGGCGTCGAGTTGGGGAAGGACCGGCTGTAGCCTCTTCCTCCGGTCCGGTTGGCGTTCTCCGACATGTCATTGCATGGGCATCGGGTGGTTGATCGGCCCTCTTCCCCACAGTAGGAGCAGAATAGGCGTGGTGTGCTCCTACACTCCAGGCGGGAGTGTCCTCGTTGGCCGCATCGCCAACAGCAGGTGGTGCGATCGTAGTTGCTGTTGCCTCTACCTTTCCTGGTCCTGTTTCCGTGCAGTTTATCTCCTTGCTTGTTGGTCCTGCGGTGGCGGTTTTTTTTTCTGCTGTGATAGTATCTGCTCGAATTCTTCTGTCCGTTCCAGTAGAATTTCCACCGTTGTGGCCTCGTGTTGCCGAATGAACTTCTTATATTCTGCATCGAGGTTCCGGTGTATTCTGGCCAGCTGATCTTTGGTTGAGAAGCCGCCGTGTCGTCGCATGAGCGCTTGCATGTCTGTGACATATTCCCATGCTGGCTCCTCCGGTCTTCTGTAGCCGGTTTCTAATTTCGTCTTCCATGTGGAAGAGTCGGTCTCGGGAGATGAATGTTCGGCGGCATGCTTGTAGGAAGTCTTCCCATTCTTCCCATTTGTCCTTTTGAATTCCCTCTGAGGATTTCCGCCAGGCACTTTAGTGTTTGTTTCTGGCTGACCCCGTAACTTTCGTGGAGGTCCTCCAAGCGGTCGAGGAAGTCCTCTGCGTTCTTCCCATCGAAGTGTGCTCCCCACCGGCTTATTGACTTCAGTATTTCGGTTTTTGGTGGATCTTGGGATGGCCCTGCACCCTCTTTCTCTTCTTTTGACATTGATCGTACATGGTCGGTCAACCGAACTCGTAGTTCGTCGACGGTGCCAATTGTGTCGAGTCCTTTTTTCTCTGCTTCTTCGAGTAGTTCGGTTTTTCTTAGTCGGTATATCCAGCCCACTTTTTCGCTCATTCGTGGCCCTTCCGTAACGTCAAACCTGTTCGGGCGTCATTTGTGACGGGTACGTGGGGCGGTGGAAGGTCTTGCCGCGTCAGTCGGCTGTCCAAGGTCGCGGTACCTCGAAGAGCGAGAGGTGGACCTTTAGATGGACGGTTGGGCGGAGACGGTCGGTGTAGCGGTCGTCCGGAGGTAGTGACGGCTCGGAGTAGCGATCGCTCGGATATAGCAATTGCTTGGATCGGCTTTCCTCTCGGCGTTTCGCCACGGAGGAAGTAGGGATTCCCGTGAGCGTTTCGCCACTTGGGCCGGGACGGTTCCTGCTCGGCGTTTTTCCACGGAGGAGGTAGGGACTCCCGTAGGTATTTCACCACTCGGGCCTGGATCGTTCCTGCTTGGCGTTTCGCCACGGAGGAGGTAGGGGTTCCCGTCGTTATTTCACCACTTGGGCTTGGTCAGGAAGTTCGGATGCGGTCGGAGGATCGGAGGTACGATCGGAGGATCGGAGGTACGGTCGGAGGATCGGAGGTACGATCGGAGGATCGGAGGTACGGTCGGAGGAGTGAGGGGTCTCGAGAGGCCCCTACTCAACGATATCAAAAACGTTCCCAAAACGTGAGGCTTGCTTTCCGGCTCGGTATTTCACCACGAGGGTTACTCTTCTTTACGGGTTCAGCGTGTCTCTCCTTTACGGCGTTTCTCGGGGGTTATTATACCCGCGCGTGCTGATAAACAGCCGCGAGAAACCGGTTCCGCGCGGTGGCCACCTGGCGGTCGTGAGTCGCGATCTCGTGGTGATCATTGCCGTGACCACCTAGCGGCCACGCGTGGTACTCGCGTGCCGTGTTCTCCGTTCTCCGAAGGCTGTGACCGCTACATAGCCCCTATTTATGACTTCCTTTTATGACTTAACGAACGGATATTGGCAGGTACCGCTGGACCACGAAAGTCGGCCAATTACAGCATTTACGGTGCCGGGAAAAGCTCTATTCCAATTCAAGGTTATGCCGTTCGGCCTCCACTCGGCACCAGCGACTTTCCAACGGCTTCTTGATACGGTGATCGGACCCTAACTAGAGCCAAGGGCATTTGCATACCTAGACGAGATCATAATCCTCGGCTGTACCTTCGAGGAACACCTGACCAACCTACGAGAGGTGTTGCAACGACTACAGCAAGCACAACTCCGCATTAATCCAGAAAAATGCCACTTTGGCCGAACGGAGCTCCGTTATCTGGGCCACTTGGTATCAAGCGAAGGGGTCCGCACTGACCCCGAAAAGGTACAAGCAATACAAAGCCTACCAGCCCCGCAGTGCCTAAAAGAACTCCGCCGCTTCTTGGGCATGGTGTCGTGGTACCGCCGTTACATTCCGCGTTTTGCCAACATCGCCAAACCACTACATCGAATCCTGCAGAAGCGCCGCGGCTGGATGTGGGAAGAAGAGGAAAACCACGCCTTCGAAACGCTCCGAGCACAATTAGCACGGACACCGGTACTGACGTGTCCGGACTTCGACAAGCCGTATGTCCTGCAAACGGATGCCTGCGGACAGGGACTCGGAGTCGTCCTTACACAGGAAGCCAACGGAGAAGAAAGAGTGATCGCCTACGCCAGCCGTACACTAAACCAGGCGGAAAGAAACTACACCGTCACAGAACAAGAATGTCTGGCGGTAGTATGGGGGATTCGTAAGATGCGGCCGTACTTAGAGGGATACCATTTTACAGTCATAACCGACCACCAGGCCCTCCAGTGGCTACGAAGAATAGAAAACCCGTCCGGCAGGCTCGCCCGATGGGGGCTAGAACTCCAGCAGTACGATTTCACGATCCAGTACCGCCGAAGCGAATAAAACTTCGTAGCCGACGCTCTATCACGGCAATCGGACGACTTAGGCCTCCTCGAACAAACCCACGGCAATTGGTACCAACGAATACTAGAAGAGGTAAAACAGAGGCCGGAACGACACCCAGAATACCGACAACACCAAGGACAGCTGTACCGCCGCGTACCTGATAACACCGGGCTACAGCCGGAATGGGAGTGGAAGAAATGCGTCCCCTCCGCCGAAAGAACAACGATCCTACAACAGATGCATAACGACCCGACCGCACGTCTTAATCAGAGATACCACTGGCCACGGATGCGACAGGACGCGGCAAAACACGTATGCCGCTGCCAAAGTTGCCTACAGTACAAGGCAATGCAACAGGCGCCGACAGGAGAGATGTTCACCACACCCGCCGTAGGACCATGGGATGTGGCAACCGCAGACCTGGTAGGACCACTTCCCCGAACAAACCAGCGGTACACAGCCATGCTAGTACTACAGGACAAATTCAGTAAATGGGCAGAGGTGAGACCACTTAGACAAGCAACAGCACCAGCCGTCACCCGGGCCGTCGAGGAACTGGTTATCTTACGCCATGGATGCCCGCGCCTCATCATCACAGATAACGGGCGATAGTTCGAGAGCCGCGAATTCGGGTCACTACTCCAGCGGTACGGGATAGAACATCGGAAAACGCCACCGTACACACCTCAGTGTAACCCAGTGGAATGGACGAACCTAGTCCTAAAAACCATGGTGGCACAGTTCGCAACAGACAACCACCGGGCCTGGGACAAAACCGTCGCCGCAGCCGTCTTCGCATATAACACAGCAAGACACGGAGCCACCGGGATGACCCCAGCTTTTCTAACGTACGGCAGGGGACTCGCAACACACGGCTCGGACCGACCACCGACCAATCACCTCGAAATGAATGCCAGCAGAAAAGATTACGAAGACCGAAAAGAAACACTCAACCGCCTCCTCGTCGCCTACCAACTCGCCCGTACCACACAGGCGCAGGCAACGGAAACGCAGCGCCGGCATAGCAACCTCCGTTGCCGAACATGGAAACCGAAAATCGGCGATAGCGTCATGCGGAAAGAACACCCGCTGTCAGTGGCCGCGGACGGATTCTGCGCCAAACTAGCCCCAAAATTCTCAGGACCGTTCAAAATACGCGAAATTTTGGGGCCAACCGTGGTGCTCATACAGACCGGAAAAGGGCCGCGACGACACCGCGTGCACATTCAAGATCTAAAAATGTGCGAAAACACAGAAGAAGAGACCGAGAACGAGCCGACCGGTTTCGCCCAAGCGGGAACAACACACGAGTACGACTCGCGACTACCAGAGGGCCAACGCGCCGAACCGGTTTCTCGCAGGCGAAAAGATACACACCAGTACGACTCTCGACCACCAGAAGGCCAACACACCGAACCGGTTTCTCGCAGGCAAAAATGTGCGCGCCTAAATATTAATAACCCCGAAGAAACGGAGCAAGGGAAACAGCTCAAAAATGTCAAAAAACAACACGAGAGCAACAAAAAAACGGCGATTCCGCTAAGGCCGGAAAATGCTAAAAGGCCAATGGAGGTCACAGCCAGGGACCGAATACGGGACGGGTCGACCCCGTGGCCAAACCAAGCCCGCGGTCCACCAACGAAGGTCCGGGCACCGCCACGGAAGGAGCCATAGCAGCTGGCAGAGATATAACCGGACCGGCCAACAATACGATCCGTCCGACCACTAACAGCCGAGGAACGAAAGGCATGTAGTTTATAGCATGTGAGCCCTTGCAGGCTTAGCCGTACCTCGGATATTCGATCCATACCGGCAATTTCGCGCTTTAAGTGCCAGATGTTATGGCCTTTCTAGCGAGATCACGTGGCACCAAGAGATACAGCACGTAGATGGTAAGTGTGCTTGGAAAAACCCCCTCTTCACCACTTAAGGATCATCAGAAGGGTAGACCGCCCCATATTTCAGGAGGTAACTCGCTTAGCCGTTCCACGACAGGCGCACCGATGCTACACACGCGTGCATACGCATACGTGAGTGTGATGATATATATATAGATATACCTACCCTCACGTACACGCAGGCACACGCATTCGCAACTTGTGCCCTGGCAATGGAACGTTTCCAGCGGGGGCCACGAGGAGGCGGAGTTACCAGCACCGCGGCTACGATCTCTAACAGGCTCGGCAACGGTATGGCAGCCGTTCTTGGGCCGATTTCACCCTACGATCACAAACACCCAGATGTTGAGGTGTTGCCTGCGAATGATCGTCAGGGTGAGGAACGAAAGGCAGCAGGCTCCCGCCAGAAGCCACCAACAACTGGCAGTCAGGGAGAAGAGAGGGCAGAGATCGCCAGCATCACGACGATACCCTCCGCCATGCCAGCAACTGCAACCAGCTCCCCGGAGTACAGCATGGTGGAGGGCATACAGCGGCTGGAGAAACTCCTGGCCGAAATCAACGAGGACCAGGAGTCACTGCCGCCCCTTCCGCCGTCTCCACCGTCGCCCCCACCGCCAGCAGCCACAGGACCGTCAGCAGGCCAGGCAGCTACGCAGACGCAGTTAAGAGCAGCCCCCCCCCCCCCGCACCACCACTGCCACTCCGCCCGCCAGCACCAGCAGCATCGCCAGCAGCACCAACGCAAGGGACCAAGGGACCAGGGCGGCGCCGTTAACCACCGCAACAGAGTGGGATTCCGCCAACCACCCCCCGCCCATCAGCCACCCCGCCCACTCTACCACGGCCAGTCGTCCCAGCAGAGGCCCCGGACTCGTACCTGCTACGCCTCGACCAGATGAGGTAGAGGCACCCGTACCGCCTCCCGATCGAAGGCGGCTGGATCCTGGTCCGCATGAACGCGGAAGGGGTCCCGTATGTACGGTACTGAAACCGCGAATAATGTACAGTAGCGTGTAAGTAGGTTAAGTTTGTTCAATTAGAATTAAGGTAGTATTAAGATAGGTAAAGTACGAAAATGTATAGTTAGCACGTAAATTGTTCAGTTAGGACTAAGATAGGGTTAAGTTAGGGGAAAATACACATGGGGAAGTCTCGCGCCCCGAAGTAAGGAGGGGATGTAACGATCACGCTTCACGCGAGACAACTCCCCTCCTGAACGGCGTACGCGAGCGAGCACAAACGCGGTAGTTCCCGCGGCGTCCGCTAGGTGGCGGTCGCGACGAGGCGGATACCCGCAATTGAAAGTGCACCGACACAGCATATATACGGCCGGCCGAACACCGAAAAGTCGTTCGAGACTAAACGCAGAAACACGAGTGGGAATACCACTACTGTGCAAAGCTACGGTATCGAACGCCTCCGCTGAAATCTCGTCCAAACACACCCTGTCCAAGGCCCGTGTCTTAGACAAGACCGGGAGACCCTCCCCGAGATACGCAAGTGTCCGCACGCCCCGGCTGTACACACAGCGGGGTTTTCCTGAATCCGAGACGCGCCAGCGTCCGGAGCCATACCGGCCCGAGTCGCAAACGCAACCGGGACTCCTCGTCACTCAGCCGCGGAAGCGACGAGCAGTCATTCTCCTAGCCCGCACCGCCGCCGCACGCAATGGAGCACGCCTCCGTGACATATAGTAATAAGCCGTAAAACTGATCAAACCGTATAATTATAAGCCGTAACGACCGTAGAATAATAAGCCGTAGAGCGTAGAATGTTAAGCCGTAAGTGAATAAGCCGCCGTACAGTAATAAGCCGCCGTATAGGAATAAGCCGCCGTAAATCTCGGTAGCTTAGCGAAAAATCCGTCAGAAATTCTATGCGATAGTCAAAGTGCAATATAATTATGTAAAGATCCCGTGTATCATAATAGAAGTAAGCACATAGACATAAGACATCATTTTTGCAGAGAGGCCTACGAAAACGTTCAAATTAAAGTAACTTATATTACTACCGAAAATATGATGGCGGATGTACTAACGAAAGCATTGTCTAAAGATAAACACGATAGGTGTATAGCGTCATTAGGTTTAAATGAGACATGCGTGAACAGCGAGGATGATGATAGAGAGGGTGTGAAAAATAATCATCATCTTGGTTTAGGTTGGTACCTCTGAGCCTACCGGTAAAGTTTTGTTTTTATGTATGCGTTGCGTGCGTTTGATATAGTCTAACGGAAATTCTTGTAACGGACACATTGTACTGAGCATGTGATCTGGAAGCATCAGTATTATTTAGTCCTCGAGTCATTTGTATTAAATAGTTTATATTAAAAACAATTATATTAATAAATAAGTATTGCAGTATGTTCGCGCCGTTTGGCGTCCGTAGCCTACAGGCGAGGAGCGCCGCGGGGCACGATCCGCGGTATTGTTGTGCCCCGAATGTCGTCCCGCGGAATCGCGTTTCTTCAGGCGTTTTTAACGATACGTCCTCGCTCGCCTTTGCCTTTCCGATAGCGAGCAGTCGCGAAAAAGCCATCAGAAGCAACAGTCGCATCGGTAGTTACAATTAGAATCGCCAATCGTTACGCACTGGGTGTATTACCCATCTGTCGCCTCCGACGTACTGCTCCTCAGACCTCTGGGTACTGTTCAAGTGTGCTCGCGAGCTGTCCGAAAGGGAAAGGCGCGCACACAGTAACTCTAGCATAGGTTTATTAAATAGTCGAGCGCTAGTGCGCCACGTTAAATTCAACAACTATTTATTATGTATTATTTTTTAATATCATTATAGTTTTATAATTATTATCTTTTGTGTATGTAATGATAGATCCAGTATTTATTCTGTAAAATACTAAGTATCATTTCCTGCAGTCTCCTTTAATCGGGCTCATGAGGCAGGAATCGGTTTCTCGAAACTAACTTCTACATAAAACAAAACAGTGCCACGGCAACAGTGAGGCGAAGAGTGAAATGTGACAACCATGTCTAGTCGCTAGTTTTTTCTTTCGCTTTTCGTTTCTTTCTTCCGCAACTGTTCAATTTTCTTACCTTCCTCAGTCGGCATTTCATATATTCCTTTTTACCGATACGTCGTGTGCGATATAGCTCGTCACAGAAAATTAGAACCACACCACCTATTGGTCGAAAATCTTACTCTTCAGCTTCTTCTACTGACCGTTGCCACGAGTATAGCGTGACGATCAACTCCGCAAGGTGAGGTGAAACCATCGGTGTTCCCCTTAGTACCGACGTCGTACGACCGTCTTGCGACGGGCACGGGGCCCCCGCTATCCAACCGGATTCACGTTACGATCCCGGCTCGCACGTTCGTCGACCGACGACGGTTCGTCCTTTTCGAAAATATGGCCGAACTCGCGGCAAGGAGACGGTTTCGTCTTTACGCGACGCGAACAAGGACCCGGAAAAACGTTACCGAGCCAACACGAAAAGATCGTCAAATCACGATATTAAAGAAGCCTGACTGGCGCTTGCCAACGGCAACGACGCGACGGGGCGACGGCAGCTGGTCGGCACGTTTGTCCTTTATCGTCCCTCTTTCGGCACGCACAAATTACTTTGGATTTCTATTACGCAATGTTTCACGGCTACGACGTTTGACGGCCAACGACCAGTGGCCTACTTTCGTACGGCTCGGTAGCGCGGAAGCGATGCGTCTCCCTACTCCCTGCCCCATTTCTCCCGGCGCTATTTCGCCGCAGGAACGCATCCTGTCGGGTGGCCCCCTGGCTTCTGGCAAATCGCAGTTTCTTCTGCCGCCTTCAGGTTGTTGCGGCGGCAGCACGTGAGGAGGGAGCACTTGACCGTTCCGGCCGTGGACATGACTCTTTCCGGGCGAGGCAGCGACGGGGTTGAGAGGGAGTCCGTCTCTTGTCCACGTTCCCTCGTCGGTGCCTCCGGGCTTGCTGACCTGGGTTCGGTCCTTCCCTCGATGTCTCGGCACACCGGCTGGTCCGGAGCCAGTTCCGGGGGCGCCTCTTCTTGAGGTTTCGTTGCTCTCTTTCGGAGCGAAATAGGGGCGGCCTCCCCTGGAGCCTGGTTTCGGTCCTGAAAGTGCACGTCGCCCAAAGTGGCGCGACGCTCAAAAACGCGTCGTAGGACGTAGGCAAAACCTGCCCTGTCACAATACTTATTCGGATCAAATAACCAACAGTAAAATATATTCTATAATCAACGATATGGATAAGAACGGTGATTATAATTTTAACAAAATATCAAAATGGGTTCATAGCCTATACAACATCATGTAAAATACACACCAGTGTTTCGTTCAATTATAAAACAATCAATAGAAAATTGACGACGCGTGTAACAGTCTGTTATAGACTACTCAACATTATTACGCGTGACATATTGTTAGACGCGTTCAAACGGTCTTTTCGAATGCCTAGCACCGTGAACACCTCCCTCGTCGTCTCGACACGAGAAGACACCACGAAGCGAGCTCCCGTGTATGAACGTGGTGGGGCAACTATCCACGTAGGTAAATAGGCCCCCCTGCCGGGTTAGATTTGATTCCGAGTAATCTCCTCAGTAAACAGATCAGTGCGGGTCACTACAGTCTCCTCTGAGAGAATAAGTCACACACGCAGTTTTCAATAGTTTATTGATTCGAACAAAATTGTATCTCGCCTACAGTGCAAGTTATCCGACGGTATCGTGTAACGCTCGGTACGCACGCAGTGGTTTAAACATTGTGTATTTTTGGACATTAAAATTGACAGTGAAGCCGCGGAAACCCAGTTTTGGAGCGAATAAAGGGAGTTGGAACGGTTTTTTACACCTGATTCCGGTCGTATCCTCGAGTCATTTCCCTCACAAAATGTTGAAGTATTTCGATTTATGTGCAGTTATATTTTATTAATTTAACAAACGTTTTGATTGAGAAACTTCGTGTACGTCCGATCACGAAAGCCGCCTGGCGAAGAAGAAAGATTGCGGAAGTGCTCGGTAACGCCGCCGCTTCAAAATCGGTAACTCGCGCTCGCAGCGCCGCACACACGCACTCCGCACACTACACGGCGCAGTGCGCCAAATACAAATTAGCGCCCTTCAATGACATATCCTCAACACTCTCCCTGAAGGGTGCAATTTTTAATAACGTCTAACTTACAAATTACTCTGATCTTTTCCCGAAGGAATTCAAACCTATTTTTACTTAAAGGTTTCGTTAGAATATCAGCTAGCTGCTTTTCAGTGCTGATATACTTTACATCGATCATTCCTTTTTGATACAGATCACGCACAAAATTGAATTTTACGTCTATATGTTTACTACGTTGATGAAACTCCGGGTTTTTTACTAACCTTAACGCACTTTGATTATCCACATACGGTACATTGTTTCCGACTTCAAAATCTAAGTCTTTAAATATTCTCATCATCCATACATTCTCTTTTGCTGCTATAGCCGCGCTGACAAACTCGGCCTCTGTTGTCGAGAGTGCCACACATTGTTGTTTCTTACTTTGCCAGCTTACTGCTGCACCCGTAAACTGTTCAAAATTTCGAGATTATACTTGAAATGCCTCGGCGTGTTTCCATGTGAACATCGTGCGTGTGCGGCGTGCGGTACGCCCACGCGTCATGTATTTATTTATTTTAAGGTTTCTTTTTTTTGTTTTTCGCTCTCTTGGTGCTGTTACGTTTACGGAGCGTTAGGCTTCTTTCGATACTACCATTGAGCACACGTTGTATTTCCATACTTGTATTTTCATTGTTGAATAAACGAATACCTACTTGTTACATTTCCAAAATAAACATACACAGCACACCACTTCTTGACTTTCGTGTCTCACTATCACCGGCAAAATCAGCATCAGACAATGTCACTACATCGGAATTAGTACCGTACAACAACCCGTAATTATATGTACCTTTTATATATCTTATAATTCGTTTTACCAAGTTCCAATGGTTCAACGTTGGCTTTTCTAGCGCTCTAGACGCAACATTCACTGCAAACGCAATATCCGGCCTACTTACAATCTGAAGAAACATTAAACTTCCTACCGCTTCACGATAGGGTACTTTATCGTCTACTTTTTCGGAATTCAACGCATTCCATCCAATTTCCATTGGTGTGGATACAGTTTTCGCTTCATTCAATCCAAACCTTTCGATTACCTTTTTCGCATAACTCTCTTGATTTACAAAAATTAAACCATCTTTCGTTTTCGCAATTTCCATACCAACATACCTTTTAATGTTTACATAAACGTTCGCTTTAAATCTCTCGCTCAGTTTTCTTATAAAAACATCTATTTCAGTCACACGTGACCCAGCTATTAGGCCGTCATCAACCCACAGTCCTAACATCAAGATACTTTCATCTTTCATACGACAATACAAACAAGGGTCTGCCGAACTCTCCCTTAAACCGTAACTTCGCAAAAAGTTTGAGAAATGCTCACCCCAGCACCTTGGTGCTTGTTTGAGACCGTATAAACTTTTTCTTAACCTACATATTTTACCAGAGCCGTCGTCGAACCCTTGTGGTTGTCGCATGAAGATTTCTTCTTTTAAATTTCCGTACAAAAAAGCTGTTTTGATATCGAACTGTCGCATGGATAAATTCTTCAGCGCTGCTAGACTTAACACAATTCTTAGTGTATCGTACCTGACTACAGGGCTGAACGTTTCATAGAAATCGGTCCCTTCACGTTGTGCACATCCCTTTATAACTAATCGCGCTTTGTACGTTTTTCCTGTTTTATTATCATCGTTTTCTTTTATTCTGTATACCCATCTATTATCTAGAACTTTTGCATTTTCCATCCTTTTTACCAAAGACCATGTTTCGTTTTCATTTAAAGAATTCATTTCATCTTTCATTGCCCTATGCTAATCATCTAATCTCTGGAATTGACTGCTTCTACATAGTTTCGCGGAATTGCTTCTACAAAATTTGATATTGGATATGAATAAAATTCCGGTTTCCTAATTTTTGTTCTATCGCGTAGTTCTCTTCGTACTTTTACTCAATTTTGATCATCTGAACTTTCAATTACATTTTCCGTTATTTTTGTATTTTTATCGATCTCGCTTTCACCTTCAATGTCTACATAGCAAGACGATAACTTTTCTGCCCTAAATACAACATCTCTACTCTCAACTATTTCGTGTTTTTCTGGGATATACAATCTATAACCTTTCAAGTCCTCCTTGAATCCGACAAGAATACCTCGTATTGCTTTCCTGTCCAGCTTACGCCTCTTTTCTTTAGGTATATGAACAAAGCATTCCGTACCAAAAACTTTAAAATTATCTACAGAAGGAGTCTTTTTGAACCATAGTTCGTACGGTGTTTTGTACGCAACTTTCGTGGGTCCACTTCTATTTAACACATGTACTGCGAAATTTATCGCCTCTGCCCATAATATCTTCGGTAGATCACTTTTTGCGTACAAAATCGACCTTGCTACTTCTACGAGAATCCGATTTTCTCTCTCGGCAACACCATTCTGTTCCGGCGTATACGGAACCGTCACAACATGCTTTATCCCTCTCTTACGCAAGAAATCGGTTACTTCTTTGTTCACATATTCTTTCCCTCCATCGATAATTAGCTCTTTAATGTCTCTGCCAAACTGATTCCAAATCTCATTGCAAAAAATTTTCATTTTTTCTATAACTTCTGATTTTTGACGCATAAACTGGACCGTTCGAAAGCCGGTATATTCATCTTTAAATACTATGTAATACCTACTTTTACCTAATGAATGCGTTTCCATCGGACCACAAACGTCAGAGTACACCCTTTCTCTTGGTGCACATACCTCATTCTCTTTTTGTCCGAAGGTAGATCGGTGATGTTTTCCTATCGCGCACGCGTCGCAAAATTCTTTATCTACTTCTACATTAATTCCAAGATTTTTTAAGAAATCTTTTACATGTCTTTTGTTTTGATGCGCTAGTCGCTCATGCCATAATTGCAGAGAATCTACCGCATTCGCGAATTTAGGCAACAAAACCTGCATATCGATTCGATAAAGTTGACCGTGTTCCAAACCCGTCGCTACTATTCTACCGTTTCTTTTAAAAATACATTCTTTTCCTTCATTTGAAATCGAAAAATCTATACCCTTTTTTGCGACCTTATTAACAGAAAATAAGTTTACATTTAAATTCGGAACATACAATACATCGTGTAGCGTGGCTGACATCCACCTTCCTTCGACATGAGTTCTGATGTTTATACTTCCCTTCCAAAGCGCCATCAGCTGCTCGCCGTTGCTGACTCGAATCGGTAGAGGTACCTCGAATCGTTGTGTTTCTGCAAACCAGTCGTCGTGATGGGTCATGTGATCCGACGCTCCAGAGTCGATCACCCAATGTTCGTTCGTAGAGTCACCTTCTTGTTGACATCCTTCATCGTCGTCTTTGTTGACCATAAGCGATAAATGCTTCGTATCGTTATCTTTTCGATTCGTGTCGTTCTTCGTTTGTCTTTGTGGGCAGTTTCTTGAAAAATATCCTTTTACACCACATGTATAACAGCCGTGGCAGTTGCTTTGTTTATGTCCCGTTCTGCCACACGAATAGCACCGCGTCGACCTTGATTTGTTATCGTCGCCACGCGGTTCTGGAAACCGTTTCACATTGTCGTTCTTTTGCACTTGTTCACTGGTTTTTCTTTTCGACCACATCGCAACTGTTTCACTTTCCGTTTTATCATTTTCAGCGCGCGATTCTTCAGTCATTACCCGAGCCAACAGGTTTTTTAACGTTTTTCTCGAACTTTCCGTACTGTCTCACGCACTATGGAAATGACTATATTTCGTCGGCAATGTCGAAAGAATTCGCGAGATCACCATCGAATCTGAGATCTCACCACCAAGTGATTTCATTTTTCTCACTAATTGTTCGATTCTTGAGAAATTCGATGCAACAACAACTGCCGTGTCCCATTTGAAATCGAAGAAGTTCTTTTGTGTAAAGGACAAACTTTCTTCGCTTTTCAAATCGTAAACCGTACATAACTTTTGCCACATTTCACACGCGGTTTCACTGTTCATTATTAGCCTCAATGGCTCGCTTTCAATCGTAGTTACCAGTAATTTCTTGGCTTTTCGATTGGCCTTCGTCCATTGCTTTAACTTTTCTTCGTAGTTCATCGTTCCCGTCCCTCGCTTCGTAACCGTACCATTGCACATATCAAGCAAATCGTCATCCTCTAGTAGGACTTCCATGATGAACTTCCACTGCTGCCAGTTTTCAGCATTTCGTAGCTTCTCCACCCTTGAGATAGTCTCAATCGTCGAGCGTTCCATTTTGAAAAGAAAAATTCCACGTGTTGGCACACTCAGTCTGTTGCCACTTTTATTATTCGAATTTCTTTTCCGTAATCCTTATTTAGATCACACGTGCTTCGAAGAAAACTTATCTCGCGGCACCTCAAGGACACTGGGCCCATAACCTGTTGAAGTATTTCGATTTATGCGCAGTTATATTTTACTAATTTAACAAACGTTTTGATTGAGAAACTTCGTGTACGTCCGATCACGAAAGCCGCCTGGCGAAGAAGAAAGATTGCGGAAGTGCTCGGTAACGCCGCCGCTTCAAAATCGGTAACTCGCGCTCGCAGCGCCGCACACACGCACTCCGCACACTACACGGCGCAGCGCGCCAAATACAAATTAGCGCCCTTCAATGACATATCCTCAACACAAAAAATCCCGGCGTTTGTAGTTCCCGACTCCTTGAAAAGGTAAAAGGGTCGGTGCAACACATATAATAAATATTCGTACATCCTCCGCAATTGATTATAATGTAACAGAAAGCAACTCACCCGAATGATTCTATCTATATACAGATAGCTTTTAGATAGTTTAATATTCGTATTTAGCTGGTATACTTGTTTGCAGGTTTATCTAACGTCTGTACCTGGTGGAAGAAAGAGAGACACACGCACAATTAGGTTACAGGCTAGATCGTCGACAAAGCTATTTCGATACGAGATGAGAATACGAGCAACGTGTTTATATGAGGTTAGAAAAGAGCGAATGTAAGAAATAAGAATAACTTTAGATGCAAGTTTAAGGAAAGGCCTAGTCCTTTGTCTGAATATGTTAATTTGTACAGATATTCCGTGACAACTCCCGCTGTGAAGACCCTACGGACAAACCGACACGCACCTTGCGATTATACGTCGATAAGTGATTCCAATTCGTAATCTCTCGGGAGACGAGATTATCCTGTACGAATTATTCCTATTTCGCGGCGTGCGCTGGCCAATCGGATATAAGGATTTGGTGCTCGTAATGTTCTCCTTGTCTCGGCATATGCTCTCTTTGACTCCCACCATTGCTTTGTGATTGTTTACAACGGTTAAGCGTCGATTTTCGGTTACCGAGGAAAGTACGAATCTTGGACAATGTACAGCATGAATAGTACGTTGAGCGTTGCTATCATACTTCGTATAACAATACTGGAACAGATCTTGCCCTTTTCTCGTATACTGGTACATATGGTTTTTATAAGTATAGCTATCGACTGGCGTGTTTTCGATGTTCTCGGCAATGCCAGATACTGACTTTGAAACTAACGTACAATTTATCCGTGTTTGGGACGATGTTGATTCCAAGGAAGGTATACGTTATCACATCAAAGAGCGTGCTGCGTTTGATTAGGGAATTCCCACAATGATAACGCATTATCAAGCCACAGCACAGCCGATGGAAAGAAAGAGATGAAATATAAATAATTTGTTCGGAACGTAACAGTCCTCCCTCCTTAAAATCATCGTCGTCCTCGACGATTTACAGTGGCAGCTAATGCGTTTGTTGTTACAGTGGGCGTGGTACGGAAATATCATTTTAAGAAAATAGTGGCTCATATCGGCGATCATAATTAACGCGCGGGTCAGGGCGGTCCCCCACATGTGCATTATCAATGTATGTTATTATCGTTTTTCCTATATTCGCAATTCCTTATTACCCCGCAGATGTTTTCATTACTAATCCCTGGGTTATTTCTACAATGCAATTCCTCCTTCGTATGCAACAGCCTGAATGCATCTCCCTCCAATGTTGGATGCATATTATTTACCTCTAGTATCTTTAAGTGATCGAGGTTGGCCAATGGGCCAACGCGGCCTCATTTCTAATATTAGCGCAAACACTTAAATTGAGGTATTGGATTAAGGGAATTTTGTCACTTATTTCCCGGATTGTGGCTTCTGTCATCAACCGGCAAAATGTTACACTAAGGTGCTTGAATTGGGTATACTTCCGTATCACAGGCAATGCCTGTTCTACCGGTCCAGCGTCTAACTCAACAAAGTCTGTCTCCCCCATCCCCATTGCATTATACTCTGCAGCCTCACCCTTATTGGGTTGGGCTTCAGCGAAAGTGCACACGTGGATTTTAAGGGTGTTCAATTTTTGCTGTAGTGCATCATTTATTTCTAGTTTAATTCCAAGTATGCTTTTTGAAGTTTTTCTATTGATTTCTGGGGGAGTACTGATTTCAAGCTTTTGCAACGATACAGTGTTAGCTGTTCTAAACCCGATTAAAATTGTGTAAGGCACCTCCCACTTAATGCGGTATGCGCGGCCTTAAATGATTTTATTGCTACTGCTTTTGCTAGGACTTGGATCAGTTCCGTTTTTATTGTCCCCTGGCATTCCCCTATTGCTAAGTGCTTTATGTTATTTGCTATTTCTATTAAGTTCCTGATAGCTGATGGTCGGATGGGTGTAGCTGTCAAGTCTATACTTATTAAATTTGGGGCGATTTTATTAATATAGCCAAGAACTGCGGCTGCGGGTGTTCTGATAAAGTTTCCTCTGCAATCGTTACTACTTGTATTGCATTACCGGCAGGTTGTACCAACCAGTAAAATGTCTCTTTGTGACCTTTTAACATTCCATCCATCTGGCCATCGCCAATAGGTTAAATCTAGATATTTTATTTGATTAAACGAAACTAGGTCCCAACTCTCCACCTACGTGAGACTTGTTCAAGCCTCGCTCTATCAGGGAATGGAAGGTACTGTGCGATATGCGCAATGCATTCCATCGGAAGGGGTACTCGTTCTGACAAGTCCAGACGTGGAAACGGGTTGACGGCTGGTCGTGGTGTTATTAATTTAGCCTCCTGCCAGGGGTCTGCATGTTGAATCCGTAACTTCCTGCTGTGGGTCGTGAATTTGGACGCGTTCTGAATCCAACCGTAAGTCATTCCCCTTATCGGTTGAGGATGGTAATGAACAGTCATCGGAAGAATTTATTTCATTTACTATGACTGGGTTACGCGATAGAGAATCCGCGTAAATATTTAGCTTGCCTGATTTATGGACGAAATCGTAATCATAGTCTCTTAATTTTAGTCTCCATCGAATTAATATCTGACCTGGATCTTTTATTGAGTTTATCCAACGCAAAGGTTCATTCGACCGTAAAGATAGGGTCGAAAGTGTATAACTGCGTATAGAAGTGTTAAAGTAGCCGTCACCAGAGTCCAGACTCGTGTGGCGGTTACATCCATCCCGGCACGACACTTTCCCCTAGACCACGGCAACCACTACCTCCGCGCACTGCGAAACCGCGAACACATCGCGAGATGGCCGTCGCGACAACCGGACTTCTCGCGAACAAGAGCGGCCGCGACCAGGTATGAATACGCCCCGGTAACACCGAATCGTGAGTCAGCGCACCACCGTCGCCAGATTTAGTAATCTTTGATGAACAATCCCGAGATACCGTGCCAGACTGCTTTTTGCGCTGTTGCGATACCGTCCGCTACCGATACCCCCCCCCCCCCCCCCCCCCCGCTCCTCCGACCGCACTGCCGTCTCCACGACCAGGCCCAAGTGGTGAATTACCGGCGGGAGTCCCTCCACCCGAGCGGCGAAATCCTAGTCGGCTTACACCCCAACCGATTCCGCACAGCGACACCACCCGGCCACCGCGTCGAAACTGAGAGCCGCCACTCGCCCGCTCCAGGAACTACCGCTCCTCCGCTCGAGACTCCAGAAGCCTGGACAGCCGACTAACGCGGCAACAGTTCCTCCGCTTCAAGCAACCGTCACACTCGTTTCGCGCAGACCGGAAGTCGGTAGGTGGCGCCGCGAGGCCGTCAACTATCACGCCATCACACCACACTCTACTTTAATTAATATACACGGTAAAACAACAAATACGGATTAACATAAAATTATACACGCGAAAGGGAAATCGTGCGCTTTCCACACGTAACGTTACATAAATTGTTTTGATCTGTATTGGCTTCCGTTGTGCGGAAGTCAAATAAAAAGTCAATTATATCTGTGTTTTGTGGGAGAGCGTTTATTCAGGTTTTTTCCTGTCCACCACCACTCCCGATACAACAGAAATCGTATTCTAAGAAACTACAAGAATCGGCTTGTAGTTTCGGAGAGAGCGCAATGATAATACCGAATTTCAAAGTAACTGATTCGTCACGGAGATTCCGAGAAAAGAGAGCGAGAGGCTCCTCGTTGTCGTGTATATTCGTCGCAGCTCGTTTCCCCCCACCACGCACCTCAAACTACTCGGTCCGCCCGAAGTGTGCGGGGAGAGAGAGACGAGCAGCGATGACAACCGAGTCCTCGTCACAATATCATTTCGGCAGTCGTCTAAACACGTACACGCTCAACGCGGTACATTGCGCGAACGGATCCGTATAGCGATACCGATCAGCTGACGGTTTTTACTCAAACATATGTAACAGACCTGTTACCACAGGCCTGTTACTAACGCGTCGCGATCAAGTATCATAAACCGGCCGCTAGGTGGCTACGGTACCCGCAAGTAAAAGTGTGCGTGCCACACCTTCGGGAATCGGCCGCTAGATGGCCAACGCCGCGACTACCGATTCTCGCTGACAGAATTATATAGTCACGGGGATATAGCGACCAACCGACGCAACAGACGATACCGGAGTACCACCGCCGAGCCGACGATCCAGAACCACCTGACCGGTAGCATCCAGTATCTCCGCGAGACCAGCGAGCTTTTTGCAAAAGTCCCCTAGCCCTGAAGGTAAGTATTTCCCCCGCCTTTCGACCGTTGAGGCGATCTCTCTCTCTCTCTCTCTCTCTCTCTCTCTCTCTCTCTCTCTCTCTCTCTCTCTCTCTCTCTCTCTCTCTCTCTCTCTCCCTCTCCCTCTCCCTCTCCCTCTCTCTCTCTCTCTCTCTCTCTCTCTCTCTCTCTCTCCCCCCTCCCTCCCTCCCTCCCTCCCTCCCTCCCTCTCTCTCTCTTGCAGAGAGTAGACGTGTTAAACATCGCTCCGTAAATGAAGTGCGTTTTAAGTGGTTAAAGGGTGAAAGAAATTTATAAAAAGTACTGAGACTATAGAAATACTGGCAAGGATCAAACATAGAAGTTATCAATTGGAAATATGGTGATTGCTGGACGTTAAGAGGCTAGATCCCGCACTAGAATTCCCCTAGAATACCCTAGAAATCTGGCCGAAACATGGGTTACGCGGTACCACTTTTCGCCCTTATACGAGCATATTTCTTGCTGGACGAGGGCTCATTGTAAAGAGGAAGGTTAAACGCGGCGTGCTCTTCTCATTATTTAACGAGATTATGTTTATATCTAATAATATGAGATGTAACGAATATATTAGAGGCGCGAGACCTCCCTCTCGCACCGGTGAACAGACGCCGCGAGAGCAAGAGAGAACGCGAGCGCGGCCGCGAGTCAACCTTCCGCGACGGCCGCGAGGTGGCCACCGCGCCCGCTCGCGAAAGTAACTCCGCGGGAAATAAATACCCGTCGCGGACCGGGAATCGGGGTCAGAGATCTCCGGACCACCGGTAACAGCGACTAGTGGCTACTCTACGAAAGCCGTGTAAAACCGCTTCCAAGATCTCGACGCATCCTGACCGCCATCCGTCATCCGCCTTCCGCCGTTCCCGCTTTCCGCATCCCCGTGGCACACGCCCTGGGATCCCATCCGTGCGTCTACCCCGTAGCCGTGGCACACGCCCGTTTACGTAGCGCTCTCCGCTCCCCGTGGTACACACCCAGGGAGTCCTTCAACCAAACGCTTTACCGTGCCCGTGGCATACGCCCTCGCACTGCGATCCTACGACCATCCTGCACCCTTCTCACCGGACTCGCACTCGCTCCGATCGCTACCGCTCGCCGGACCGCGCCGCGAACCACCGCGTCTCCGTCACGCATCCGCGTTTAGGTTAAGATCGCCGTCTCCGTACCGTATGTAGTTTAAGATCGCCGTATCCGCGTTTAGTTTAAGATCGCCGTATCCGCGTTTAGATTAAGATCGCCGTATCCGCGTTTAGGTTAAGATCGCCGTCTCCGCGCCGTACTTAGGCTAAAACCACCGCGTTTAGCATCACCGTCTCCGCACCACGCTATACACACTGTAAATCGGCCGAAGCGGCCCCCACTGTACAGACACTTCCTACGTCAGGAAATATACAATTAGTATTTATTTATTCACCCACAAGTGTCTACTCATTTCGTGGTCCGCGAACTCTAGACAGCCGGCTGGGCCGGCAGCACTCCCAAGACCGGATATTACAAATGGCGCCCGAACAGTGTGTCTAGTAGGGAGAACCACGAATGAGCGCACGAGTGGGGTGGGTATATTACCTAAAGAAAGAGGATCTCATAAAGGAAGCGCAACAACGAGGGATAAGTACCGACGGGACCGTCGACGAACTAAGAACCCGTCTAGCACTGCAAATCCGCAACATGCCGAAAGGCGAAACCCCAGTAGCGGGACCGCCGGTAACGGAACCACCGAAAGCCGACATATTAAAGGCAATAAGCAGATGGGGAGGACACTTCGACGGAAGAAACGCGGAGGACTTCCTCGACCGATTAGGGGACCTCCACGAAAGCTACGGAGTCAACCCCGAACAAACGCTCCGTTGCCTGGCCGAAATTTTAAGGGGAAAGGCCCTACTCTGGTATCGAAACGAAAGGCACAAATGGCAAAAATGGGAGAACTTCATACAGGACTTCCAACGAATGTTCATCCCCCAAGACCGGCGATTCCATTTGGAAGACGAAATCCGTAGCCGGATACAGAAACCAGGAGAACCCGCCTGGGAATACGTCGTGGATATATTAACGCTCATGAGACGACACGGAGGATATGCAGAGGAGGATCAGATAGCAAGGGTCTACCGAAATCTGCATACCGACTATCAGAGATTCGTCCGTCGGGACGAGGCGCAAACAGTAGCACAGCTACTGGAACGGACAGAAGAGTACGAACGGATAGTAGCGGAAGAAAGAAGTCGGTCCACCCATAAAGCAAATGCAGTAGGACCGACAAACAAAGAACCGACCGCAAAATTAAAAGAAACAGAAGCGCCAGCCGAGAAAGCCGACGCCATTAACAGCAATTACGACCGGAGCAATTGCTGTTGGCGATGCGGACAAAGAGGACACCAACGCTTCGAATGCCGCAGACCCCCACAAATATTCTGCTCGTTCTGCGGGACCAGAGGAAGGACGACAATCCGCTGCCCATGCAACACGGTAGCGGGAAACGGGAACCGAGCCGGCGGCCGAGGCACCGACCGGCCCATAAACAGGACAATGCCTCGGCAAACATAGGGCCAGAAAACCGAATCTTCACCCCGGTAAGATTATATGGTCGGGACTTCCAGGCACTAATAGATTCCGGAGCGACACGCACCTACCTCCGCAAAGAGGTAGCCGAATGGTGCCAGCAGCAAATAGAGGTAGTACTGGACCTCTGCGGTAATACGGTAGAAATAACGTGCCCAGTATTGGCAACATTGTCACAGCCAATATTAATAGGTGTCGACATACTCCGGGCTCTAGGAGCATCCCTAACAATAGGGGAATATAATTGGGCATTCCAAGAAAAGGCCGATACGATCAATGGACCAGAAGGGCTAACAAGCTACACAACCGAACAGGAGAAGCACCTGCAAGCACTCCTAGCCGAAGAAATTCCGAAATTCGCCGAAATATAGGGGACAACCCACCTCACCGCACACCGAATCCGACTAAAAACGGAAATACCGATAAAACAGAGGTACACCCCTCGTAACCCGGCCACCCAGGAGATAATAAACGAGAAAGTCGACCGAATGCTCAAGGACGGAATAATCGAACCGTCCAAAGTAGAGGAAAACATCGAGAAAAACAACCGCACATTCCAATGTATTTTTCTGTCTCTAAGAGATTTTTTTGACTGATTTTATGAGAAGAGCACGCTGCGGTGGACTTTCCTCTATCAAATGAACCTTTGTGCAGCTCAAAATATGCACATATATTGCATTCACATTAGCATAAATTTCCCCATGATGACAGAGGTCCTGGGTTAGGTCTCTGATGCAAAGCCAGTCTAGAGCCAATTTTAGTTCAGCTAGTTTAGACGAGATGGCGCCTAGTCAGGAGCACTGTTTCTTTATTCTACAAATAAATAGAGATGGCGTTTATTTTCTATTATAATAATATATTATAATAATATATATTACGTTATATTGTAAGGTATTTTCAATAATACACTACAAATTACGTTATATTACAAGAATTCAGTACCGAGCTGAATAGAATATGGAAATAGCAAACAACTCCATCTCGCGCAACTGCCTAATAGCGTGTTTATCAATGTTACCAAACTTCTTTTCTGCACAGAGGTTGGTAACACTTCCTTTCTGGTTACTTCTGATGGGTATACTTCCCCCTTAATAGATGTGGTTAGTGTGAAAGGGAAGAATCACACGGCAGGTAGACATTTGCAGTGACGTGGCATTTATTAGCAGTGTCGTGGAAGTGGGAACCTGTTGATAATATCGGCGGTAGCCGGTAATTGTTGACATGGATGAGTAATATGCCGAATATCGATGTTCCGCATGTAAGAAGGCAATAAAAAATACAGTCGTAGCATAGAAGACGTGCGCTAAACTATTCTATCACCCAGGATGTGCGAGTAAGCATAAAATTTATGATCGAAACCATGAGATTGTGACATGCCCTGGCCCGATGAGAAGTTTTCAGTGGAAAGTGAAAGAATAATAGATATGAAAAAGACCTCATCATCAGCAGGAGGCAGTAGAGATAGACTGGGATCCACAGGATCCATACGTGGACCCGTAGATATCGATGTGAAAATAGATTGGCTCGTAAGGACCGTTAAAGAAATGAAAGACGTAACAGCAGGAAAGAGAGAAATAAAAATGATGATTAAAGAAATTGTGCAAGAGGAAGTGGGAACAATCAAGCGTGACCTGGATGACTTGCGTAAATTGATACAGGAAGGAATGCATAGATCAGCGGAAAGTGTGCAAAACAGTTATAGTGAAGCGGTCAAGAAGAAGGTAAATACCTTCATCATCAAACCAAAGACCCAAGAGGAAAGCGAGACCACCCAAAAAGCAATAAAAGAAAAAGTAGATATAAAAAAGATGCCAATGGGAATAACAAGGTTAAGAAAAGGTAGAGAAGGAACGGTAATCCTCGGCTGTGAAACGGAAGAAGAAGTGGTAGATCTAAAAGCTACAATGCAAACCAAACTTGGTGAGAAATACGATGTCACGGAGCCGCTTCAGAGGAAACCGAAAATAAAAATTATTAATATTGATGGAGAAGAAATGGAGTTGGGCGATGAGGAACAAACACATACAATCGGCAAACAAAATAATATGGAGGGATCACATATAAAAATAGTAAAAAGGATATTGCAGAAGAAGGGTAAAGAGAATAGCCAACATAAAGGGAAAGAAAATGGATTGGTAATAATTGAAGTAGATGAAAAAACGCATGACGTGATAATGAAGAAAGAAAAATTAAATATAGGGTGGAGAAAATGTGTGGTTTTCAATCACTACAGCGTTAAGAGATGTTTTAAATGCTGTGGATTCTACCACATTGCGAAAAATTGTACGCGAGATGAAACGTGTCACAAGTATGCAGGAAAACACAAGGCGACAGAATGTACGGAGAAGGAAGCTAAATGTGTAAATTGTATGTTTAAAAATAAAACATACAATTTGAAACTAAGTGAGGAACACGATGCTCTTAATCTGGAGTGCCCGTCCTATAAAAGAGCTATCGAGGAGGAGAAGAGGAGAGCTGGATGGGAAGTCACTAAATAGCAACAACTAAAGGAAGAGGAACAAATAATGTATAGAAACGCCCAAAGTTTGATGGCACACAAAGATGAAATACACCATCAGGTTATGAAGAAAATGAATCCTGCGATCATAGCATTATCAGAGACTAGGCTGACTGTCGACATCGAAGATAGGGAAATAAATATATCGGGTTTCAATGTGATTAGATGCGATGCGGAAAGTAGGAATACAGGCGGGGTAGCTTTGTATATAAGAGAGCATGTCAATTACGAAGTAGCACTATTGAAAAAGATAGATATGAACTGCTGGGGCGTTGCGATAAAAGTAAAATTAGAATTGTATAAAGGAGTGATAATGGTAGTGTACCACTCACCGAGTGCGTCACATGCCGATTTTATAGGATACCTAGAGGAAATAGTTGAAGAACTAACGATAAAAGAAGAATGTATGTTAATAGGAGACTTTAATATAGACGTTAGGACGGATTCTTTTTATACAAATAAGCTTTTGGCAACTATGCAGAGTCTAGGCATGAAACAATATGTCAACGAACCAACACGAATCACAAACAATAGTAAGACAATCATAGATCTAACCTTTGCAAATAGGGATACAAATGTACAAGTTGTTCATGAACCAAAGATAACGGATCATGCATGGTTAAAAGTAGTACTAACTAAGAACAAAAGTGTAAATAAATATAAAGAATTTAGTGGTAGCGGATTGTAGTAGATTTAATGCTGACGATTTTATTAAGCTGGTCGAAGATAACTTAGAGGAAAAACAAGATTTAGTATCCCAACATATAAGTATAGATGTGAACATAAGAGCGAGAAGACTTATTAATAGTGTAGGAGATAACTCAGGTCAGAATGAAAGGAGCGTTAAGATACCGACGTAAGGTAGAAAAACGATATATATTTAACAGGAATAAGGAACAATTAATAGCAATCTCGAGCGCAGAGATGTTGCCTCGACATAAGGTTGCAGCGGACTGTCGAACCGGCCCACAGTGGGCCGGATTGGGGTTAAGTGTGACATTGCCTCGTAACTTTTAATTCGTAAAAGGTATGGACGCGAAATTTTGACTGGACAATGTAGTAATGCTATATTAAGGATTAGTTAAAAAAAAAAATACATCAATGTTATTACAATTATTATTTTTATTATTATTATTGCCGTTAGTGTTACAATTATTATTAATATTATCAATATTATTGTATTTTCTGTTATTTAATTAATTGTTGCGCCTCTGGATCTAATTCCTTAATTTTTTTATTACGTGATTTGATTCTGATACTGCTCATGTATGGATCTGATGTCAAAAGGAGGCGATATAAAATATCCGAGTTTGTTTCTATTCTGGAAGATTTCCGAGTGTTTCTCGTTCGAATTTGTTTAAAATCTTTGTGGCGTGCTTCAAGAGCCTCTTCAGAAAGTTGTCCTATTGGTACTAACGCATGCTGAATTATATCTGGTCCATGCATTAATAATTTGTGTACAGATGGTGGCATATAGTACCAGCTATACTTTTGTACGTAGTATTTTGCCGTTTCTTGCGTATACTGTCGAAATTTTTGTACATCTATTTCATGTACTGATGAAATTACATGCAATAAAATATGAATTTTCTAAATTAATATTACATTAATTTATTACAAGTCAATATTATCAATCATAATAAATTATAAAATAATTTGCAGTATTCTGCGTATAATATTGAAAATATACAAGTTTTAAAAAAAATAAATACCTGTAATATGACATGGAATTTTTTAATTAATATTTCATCAATTCCAGTTATTTGTGATGATAGCTGTGCATTAGAAAAAAATCGACGAGCAGTATTGCCATCGTTGGATGAACCCCATCCTTGTTTCACATGATCGACGTACAAACCCATCTTTTCTTTAAATTCTTGTTGAATTTGTTCTTTTTTTTCCTTCCGTTGTTTTTTAAGATCATCGGTATTCGCAGTCCATTTTTTAAATGATAAATTGTACGATATGTGGAGTAAGCATTCTAGGCATCTAATCCATGCATGTAATGATGAAATTCCAAAATCAAAGTTGGAGCTATTACAGATTCTCGAATTCATCAGTTCCAAGTTGTTCATCTGGGATATTTTGGCTTCACAAATATAACACTTCATTGAAGAGGCTGTGTTAGTTATTGCATTGCAGACTTTATTGTCGACCATAGTGAATGCCATGGTATATTGTACAGTAACGTTGTTTACATTAAACGATGTCAAATTGTTTATTTCAATATATATTTCGATATATTCAAATCGGATTGGTCGACAAAACCACGGAGAAGATGGGGTTGAATTTTCCCATATTATATTACGATTTACTTTTGTTTGCAATTTTATAGGTACAAAGCTCGTAACGAAAATAGCATCGTCATCTATGCATTGACTTTGCTTATACCTCGGTAGGGCTGCTGCTCCATCGCATCCCCACTTACATATTAACTCTAATTCTGAATTTTCAATTGTTTTATTTAAACTTTTTAAAATGCGAGAAACTGTATGATTCAATACGCTTTGTAATTTTATTCTGGCATATGTTGCGGTAATTTCTATTTGATCTTTTGGCGGATAACAATTCTGTTTTTCTTTAACCAACTTAAAATAGGCCGGCCACTGATTATTATTACATTTTATAGCTTCGTTCCGAATTATAATATATTGAAATTTGGATAAATTTGCCATAATAAAAATACTTAATGCTTTTTCCGTTGTGAACATCTGTCTTATGGTGAATCGATTACTGTTAGTTGCATAATTTTGTAAACGAAGTTCAAGTTCTGTTTGATGCATGCCGCATTTCCAGTACTTCAGTTTAACTGCATTCAATAATTCGTTCAACGAAAAATTATCAGTTAGCGATCGAGCCCTTCTTATTTGTTCCCGTCTGCTACATTCATGCAGTGGCTTTCTTCCTTTGTAAACGGACACAGTGGATAAGTTTTGCTGTACTGCAGCACTTGTCGAAGGGATTTCATGCGATAGTGTATTCGGATAAACAAAATCCCTTTGTAACCAATCGCTGTTCGATTTCAAAAATTGTCCTTCTGTGCATCGAGATTTACGCCACTTTTCCTTTAATTTAAAAGCAAACTTCCTCAAACTAATTTTTAACTTTCCCAAATCTCTGGAAGAAATATGGACATTTTTCTTTATTTCCTCATACAGAAATAAATAATCGTTTAAGTCTCTCCTGTTGTTCCGCATTATAAAGAATAAATCTTTATTTTTACGAAAAGCTTCCATTTATATTAAGTAAATAATATCTAAATAGCAAAGAAATAAGTTTTACATATTAAAACGTTACATATTGTAATAAATCTTTAAGCGTTTCCATACTTACCAAATAGAAGCAAAACGAAATCCTATATCGACGTATCACAACTCACTTTAAATATAACTTCAACTATATATATATATATATATATGTATAAACAATTAGAAAATAAAAATAAAGTATTGGTTGATGGGAACAAAAGACCGAACTCTGGATTAGAAAAGAGGACGCGAATGAGGATCGTTCTGGAATAAACAGACAACGATCTGATAAATAATTGAGAGTTTACTCTCTTTACTCTCTTGACGACTCAAACTAGAATGAGCTCTCTCGACTCAGTCCCGAAAAAGGAAGAGGAAAAAGTAGGAGAAAAGTAAGGAGAGGAAAGTAAGGAGAGGAAAGTAAGGAGAGGAAAGTAAGGAGAGAAAAGTAAGGAGAGGAAAGTAGAGAGAGAAAAGTAAGGAGAGGAAAGTAAGGAGAGAAAAGTAAGGAGAGGAAAGTAAGGAGAGAAAAGTAAGGAGAGGAAGGTAAGAACGTGCGGAAAAAGGTCATCGCGGAAGGGTGCTATAAAACACTTGGAAACAGAAAGGTTCGCCAGGGCCTGATCGTAAACCTTGAACAGGCCCAAGCGAAACCTGGGAAACATAAAAAATAAATGGTTAGAACCGCGCGAATCTGGTCGCTAGATGTTAACCAGGACTGACCAGACCCACACGGAGCGGAAATAGAATACAAAAGAACGGGTAGGAAAGGAATAAAACTTACTGCAAATTAACAGCGGCGTAAGGTAACACCAAGGCCGCCACAATGACATTAACAACGTACATAGATACTCCGATATCTTCGAGAACCTTCGAAAGACAAAAGCAATAGAATATTCTAGAAAATCTATTTTTGTCAACCGGGATTAAGTTTATTTTTTATTTTAATATTTTTTTAATATAAATTTTTAATATAAAAAGGATAAATTAATCATAATAATATAGATAATATTAAAGATATTACAGGCATAAATATATAATAATTTAAATTAACCTTATCTAAAAAAAATATTTCCTTATTTAATAATTTTACATCTCTAAAAGGTTGAAATAACCCTAAAAATATTACCTTATTAGGACCCTTACGATTTTGAATATACCCTAATACTTTCCGCTCAAATAATGTTAAAAAAGCTATTCCAATTATTATTATTACCAATAAAATAATTAAAAAAAATAAATTTAAGAATTAGTTTTAAAGATGTTGCAAATTGCAAGGAGACAAATAACCATTGGGCCATGTCTCAGATGGTCACCAAACAACGAGGTTGTGTTAATCTAATAACAATAATAATAATAATAAATATAATAATAGACTATAGTCTTGTCATAAAAAAGTACGAGGACAAATTCTTCACGAGGTGAAAGAGGGTTCGCTACGCGACAAACGCTCCGCTCGCTATTCCAACGTTAATAGCTTCGAACAGTAATAATTTGAGAATAGGTTCGAATAGGTCACTAATTTTTTCACGATTATTTAGAGGAAGGTGTACTAAAGCTATTCCAATTGGTTAGAAACTGGGATATCCTGGGACCTGAAAGATATCGCTTACCGATTATAAAGAATTTTTAAAATTTTCTCCATTAGTTCAGCATTGATTTTTAATATATTATGCAGACTAATTAATAATGTAAGATACGATTTCTCATCGCAAAGATCTGCTCTTCAATTTAAAAAAAAAAGCGAGAGAAAATATTAAATAGCAACGTCAGGACATCGCATCAAAGTCCAACTTTCAATGTTTATTACAACTATGACATTTATTAAATTGTACTATTTTCTTCATTTCCGAGGTCTATGGACATTTGGGAAGCAATGTTCATATATTAGATATCGATACGAGAAAGTTCGTTTCAGGGGTAAATGTCACACTTAACCCCAATCCGGCCCACTGTGCGGCCGCCCCCACTCTCGCATGTCTCGACCGCAGCGCACTCAGTCGTCTCGGTGCGCACTGCAACCGATCGGGACGCTGTTCTACAATAGTATAGTAGATGCGTTAGATATCTCGGCACTCAAGAAAGTTTTTAAAATTCCAAAAATTTGGGAAGGTAAACAATGGTATACGAGCGAAATAGAAGAACTAGAAACCAAAAGGGATGAAGCGTATATAAAAGCATTGTACGAGGATACAGAGCAAAACTGGAAACAATTCAAAATTAGAAGGAATGAAGTAGTCAAATGAATTAAAACAAAGAAAAAAGAGTACTATGAAAATGTAATTGACCATAATAAGAATAACCCCACAAGTATGTGGAGAGCCCTAAAAGAAGTCATCAGGGGTGAGCCAGTAGGGACAAAAGCAATAGATAATATAGACTTCGAAATATTGAATAATATCACAGGGTGCAATATGGCTGATAAATTTAACTTATATTATATACAAAGTATTAAGGATATAATAAAATCTATAAAGGGGAACAATAGTGCGAGTGTAAGTAGGAGAATTATTTATGTCATTGAAAATAAGGGAGAGATGGAAAAATTTGAAATGGTTATGGAGGAACAGTTAGGAGAAATCGTTAGAGAATTACCAAAGCAGAAGGGTACAGAAGAAGGAATAAGTAGTGATATATTAAAAACGGTATTTTATGTAATACAGGAAGAATTTGTTAGTTTAATAAATGAATCATTAAGCGAAGGTTGTTTCATAGAAGAATGGAAAAGAACTGCGGGCGCTATAATTCCGATTCCTAAAGTAGAGAAACCAAGAAAGGCAAGCGAATACAGGCCTATTAATATGCTACCAATATATGAGAAGGTACTTGAGATAGTAGTTAAAAAACAAATTGAAGGGTATTTTGAGAATAATAATATCATAACGGAACATCAGTCGGGCTTTAGAAAAAATTATTCAAAGAAAATTTAGAAAAATTTTAGAAACTTTAGAAAAATGGTAGGAGTAGTATTTATGGATCTCAAGCGTGCATTCGAGACGATTGATAGAGAAAGGTTAATAGAGAAATTAGACCAGTATGGCTGTAGGGGTGCGGTTCTAGAGTGGTTTAGATCATACCTACAAACAGAACGCAACAAGTAAGATATAATGATAAATGCTCTAAATTATTGCCTACGGAGTATGGAGTGCCACAAGGATCGGTTCTAGCTCCGTTACTATTTATAATATACATAAATGATCTCGTAAAAGTTTGCCCGGAGGACTGTAATATAAAAATGTTTGCAGACGATACCTTAATATATGTAACAGGTAAGAGTTGTACGGCGGTGGAGAGGAAAATGAATGTAGCATTTAATGTTGTGGAGGAATGGATGAATATTAACAAACTGAAGATGAACGCAGGAAAAACGAAATACATGATAGTTAGAAGTATAAGAAAGGAGTAAAAAGGTAGGGTGACTGTAAAATGTTTGGATAAAACTGAAATAGAACAGGTGGATAGGATAAAGTATCTAGGCGTAATTATTAATGATAGACTGCGATTTAGCAATCATTGTGATTATATGCTAAAGAAAATAGGGAAGAAAATAAGTTTTATGAATAGAGTGGGAAATTATATTACAGCATATACTAGGTGCACTACATATAAGTCGATCATAGCACCACATTTTGAGTACTCTGCGACATTATTAATTAATATGGGGGAAACACAGATAGGTAGGCTACAAAAAGCACAGAACCGGGCCATGAGAGTCATATTGCAATGTGATGGACGAACCAAAGTGGAAAATATGCTGCAAGCGTTGCAGTTTATGGCTATACGACAGAGGCTCTACTATAATATGTGTATATTTGCTTTTAAGATTGTATATAATATGATGCCGGAGTATTTAAGAAATAGGCTAAGAATAGTAGGCGATGAAAGCGAAATACAAACAAGGCAAGCTGGGAATATTGCAGTAGAATTTCGTAAAACGAGAAGTGCCCAAAAGAGTCTATTTTATGAAGGCATATTAATGTATAATGCACTACCAGACGATGAAAAACGCTGCCAATGTTTTGAAGTATTTAAGAGAATCCTAAAGGAATTTATTGTAAGAAACGTAACGTAGTAATTTTAATGTAATCGAAAATAGCTGGGAAAGCTAATAAAGAATCAATCGATCAATCGATCAATCGATCAATCGATCAATCGACCAATCGACCAATCGACCAATCGACCAATCGACCAATCGACCAACCGACCGACCGACCAACCGACCAACCGACCAACCGACCAACCGACCAACCGATCAACCGACCAACCGACCAACCGATCAACCGATCAGTCAATCAGTCAATCAGTCAATCTGTTTAATATTCTCCATAAAGTGACCATTGTATCACTGTACAAAGCATTTCGTTGTATGATGTATAATTAATAAATGACATCGATCTATCGAACAGTTCGGCGCGCGGTCGTCCCCGCTCCGTGCCCCGCGTCCCCCGCGAGCGTCTAGGGTGGATCGAGCAGTTCGAGCCTCGCGGGCGCGGCGAGGAGAGCGGACGCGGTGGATCGACGCGCCCAGCTGATCGATTAGTTCGTCTTTGACACGCTACGACAACGCTATACAGTAAATGCTCGTTCGTTGCGAAAAATCATCTATTCGCTCGTTGCGACGTGCCTACCCATTCCACTGCCTGTCAACGCCGAGTCGGCCGAGTCGCTCCGCACGGCGGCAACGATTGATGTCGGCTCGGGTATATCGGTGTGAACACCACAACATTGACTCGAGGAATCAATTTTAAAAATCTCTTAATTTTCATTATTTGTTTATGGGACTTTCACCAACTTATTTCTGGCATTTTTCTGATTAAAATGATACCAAACACGATAATGTAATTTCAACTTTATTTAATGGTTTCATTGACGGTTATGGGTAAGACATGGAAGAGGATAGCAAGTGAAAAGAAAGGGAAACTGTAATGTTTAAAATACCAATTCGATGCTAACACTTTTATTAATAAGTTTCTAGAATTTCTATAAATTAGTCGTTTAAAATTACGGACGTTTTCTTTTCCCCGATGTTTTATAGCCTAAAAAAAATGTTGTTATTTTTTTTTTAGAATAGTGTTAGAATAGTGCACGTATTTATTATTTATTAATTAACTATTTCAATTGTCTTACCTAAGATTGTTAATTTGACTTCTTCTATACTATATTGTACCGGAGGTGGAAGATGTTTTTTGAGACGCTCGTACTGTTTGAACCAATCCTCAAATTCCTTCCTTATTTTTGGGGATAGTTTGATCATATTTACATGATCTCCTTCCTCTGCGACCCTTTCTTCAACTCCTTCCTCTGCGACCCTGTCTTCATCTCCTTTCTCCGCGCCCCTTTCTTCAACTCCTTCCTCTGAGACCCTTTCTTCATCACGTTCCTCTGCGACCCTTTCTGCTAATGGTCCTGACAATCTCCGTTCGTCCTCACTGCATGCAGTGAAATAATTTTCAATTTCTTCGACTGTTGCATCGTGCTCCGAAATCTGTGACCAAACTTGCTGCATTTCGGTTATTATTGTAGCTTCCTCCGTTTCTTCAATCGTTTGCATACTTGGAATAATGTTTTTCCACGCATTTCGTAAGTCACTGCATGTCAGATCCTTCCAAGATGTACTGATCGCGTGTAGGCAATCTTTAATCGTGTACTGTTTGAAAAAATCCTCTATGCTATATCCCCGTGCAATGAGATGCTGTACCAGTTGGCATCGGAATAGTCTCTTCATCTTTTCAATCACTCCTTGATCCATTGGTTGAATCAAGGATGTGGTGTTTGGCGGTAAAAATTTTACTTCAAAATTGTCATCGTGTTCATAGCCACTTGAAAATTTGTGACTTGAACAATTATCAACAAGTAAAATCACTTTTCCGCACAGCCCATTTTCCAACTGATGTTGCCGTACAGCTTTTTTAAAATGATTTTCAAACCAATCGACAAATATATCTTGGTTTATCCACGCATTGGTTTACGCTTTAAAAATAACGGGAAGTTGGTTCATACAATCTTTCAAAGCACGCGGTTTCTGATATTTGTGTATTACTAGAGGCGTAATTTGGTGTGTCCCAGTAGCATTCGCGCACAATCCTACCGTCACTCTATCTTTCCGCATTTTGTGTCCACTCACAGTCTTCTCATTGTCACTCACTAAGGTTCTTGATGGCAAACTTTTCCACAATAACCCGGTTTCGTCCATGTTATAAATATTTTCATAATTAATGTCTTCTTCTTCAATGTACTTTTGAAAATTACTAACAAATAAATTAGCTCCCTGTTCATCGGCACTGGCTTTTTCACCGTATATACGAACCAGTCGAATATGGTGACGGTTTTTAAATTTTTGGAGCCATCCACTGCTGAGTTTAAAATTGGAGCACGTTCCTAACTCTTCTGTCAATTGACGTGCTTTTTGTACAAGTAGCGTATCCGATACAGCATGTCCTACGGCTCTCCTTTCTGCAAACCACAGAGACAACCGGTCTTCCAATTCTTCATACGCCGGTTGCTTGAAAGTTCTCCGACGTTTCTCCCGTTTCCCTTTTTCTGCCATGTTGTAGATTTTCACAGCGTTTTCTTGGATTCTTCTAATTGTCGTAGGATGTACTGCATACTTTTGAGCGACATATGTAATAGAGTATGTCTCCAAGTCCTTTAGAACGTCCATACGTTGTTGCATAGTCAAGTAAACCTTCTTGCTTCTTGGCATTTTTGTCACTTAAACTAGCACTAACAACTATGTACACGCAATGAATGACTTTAAAAACAAGTATGTACAGCGTATAGGGTTAGTGTATTACTATTACGACTAGTACACGATGTAGTTGTATGTAATAAGGATCTTAGCACAGCACGTATGAACAACTCGGTCTCGACTGACTCTTGGTTAACAACTGACCAGGAGTGACCGTCGACACCTCTTCTTATTCTGTCTATCTCTGTCTTTGACTTTTTGGAAGAAGGAAAAAATCCCTTCCAAATAACGCTGGTTTCCTCCAGATCTTACGCACGTGGGGTACTTCCGGTCGCGAACGACCGCTGCCCTCTCGTCGAAGGTCCTTCGGTTCTCCACCATTCATGGTACCCGTATGCCGCTACATACATATTGACTGTAACTAACGAAAGCTAAAATCCTGTCAGCCCCTGAAACTAAACAGTTCTCTCAAAAATAGCTTTGTCTAGTCACGTACACCATAAATCGTACCATAAGTCAGGTAAGGACACGCGGAAAGAAGCAATCGCGGAAGGATGCTATAAAAAACGGAAAGAGTGGAAAAAGGCAGTCAGGAAAGGATGTCATAAAAAAGGGAAGATTCGCCAAGTCCTGGCCGTAGATCTTGAACCTGGAAGAGGGCAAGGACAGGATTAGGGCTGCGTGGATCTGGTCGCCAGATGTCCCAGGACTGACCAAGTCCTCGCAGAACGAAGAACAATAGGAAAGAAATATGTATGGCAAGGAAATAAGGAGTTTTCTAAAACAAGACAGTTGACTGCTTTTGACTGCAAATGCTTTTCTTTGTCATTTAACTAGCTGTTTCACTAAAGCATAATTGAATCGAAAATGAATTAATAAAAATGCAAAACTAGCTGTCATCTTGCTTTAAGGGAGGCATCTTGTACGAAGAGGCCAAATTCAGTACGTCGCGCTGTGCTCCTACGGGCTGTAACTCCGTTAATTTGCAAAATTCAAGTCTAATTCTTTGAGAACATATTTTTAAGATGTTAAGTTGTTTATTTAAACATATGCTATATATAGTATGTGGTAAATGTATGATAAATTATTAATTATGCTTCACATGTAGAGTAAATATGGGACAAATTATATCGTGTTTGGTATCATTTTAATTAGAAAAATGCCAGAAATGAATTAGTGAAAGTCTCATAAGCCTAATGGAAAATGAACAATTCCATCATTGCCATTACATACATTGTAAGAACTCGTGGGCCTTTAAACTGTGCCGGCGACGGCGGCACGCTTCGGTCACGCGATCCGTATTTCACTCTGTCCTTTTCTTTGTTCGGCTCTCTATTGAAGTCTCGCTCGGCGCGCTCGGCGTGTATCTCGACGCAGTCATAAATCAAAAATAGTGTCCCTATTCGCTCGTTGCGAACTCAAA
This sequence comes from Lasioglossum lativentre, assembly GCA_916610255.1. Taxonomy (NCBI): domain Eukaryota; kingdom Metazoa; phylum Arthropoda; class Insecta; order Hymenoptera; family Halictidae; genus Lasioglossum; species Lasioglossum lativentre. Next base: position 26,178,249 of record OU744359.1, on the reverse strand, counting down.
CCTCCGGCCTTTTCGCAACGAACGAGCACTTACTGTACATCGATATCCACACGTGTGTTTATTCTCGCAAGCGGTTCGTCGAATACATTAGTGTAGTTACAGACATTAGAAAAGCGGTAAGATTTCAGTTTTGAGATTTCCGGGATTCTAAAACATTGGTCCTTCGAGCCGGATATTTTTCTCGTTCACGTTCCTCGATAATACGTGCGGAAACCAGGGATCTCGACCCCCGTGCGTGCTCCTTCGATTTCGTGTTGGAATTTCGTGCATTCGAGAGTGCTGCATCGTCAAGAGAAGGGACTTACAACCCTTTCGTTCGATCGCACTTCGAAACTATCGAGTTTTGGTCAGTTTGGAATCGCGTTCAGATTTCCAATGGCGGCTCGCATTTGAACGCGTTAACGAACGTTTCTTTGTTCTCGCCTACCGCGCGCGACCTAAACAGGTGCGCGTGACCTCGACGGCGTAACCGCCACAGTTAACATTCCCGGACGGTGTTTTTGTGTTGGTGGTGTTTTCCAACGTTCAGTTTGAAACGGTGTTGTCGCGCGGCTTCGAAACAAGATGTCAAACGATTTGAAGATCTTCGTTGTCGAACAACGGCAGTTGGCAGGACTCATCTCCAGGACCTTGACCAATATCAAAAAGATTGGCAAGGACAAGACGACGGTCGAACTGCTTCAGTTGAGGTTGAATCGGCTCGACGATCAGTGGAAGAAGTTCGCCATCCAACATCTTAAGATTCTCTCACTGACCGAGGGAAAGGAAGAGCTCTACCCAGCTGACCTCTATGAGACGATCGAGACCGAGCATGATCTGCAAGCCGTTGCCATTAGGGACTGGATCAAGTCGATGCTTCCGACGTCGACAGCTGACCCTCAGTCGTCGAAGGCTGAAGAGCAGGATCAGGAATTCGACGCGAAGTTGCCGAAGATCCATTTGCCTACCTTCTCCGGTGATCTACTGCTGTGGGAAAGTTTTCGCGATCAATTTATGGCGCTAGTGCATGACGTGGTTCGTGTGCCGAAGGTACGGAAGCTACAATACCTTAAGGCGTTCCTGACCGGCGAGGCCGGCAAGATGCTGTCCATGACGCCCGTCACGGCAAATAATTACGACGGTGCCTGGCAATCGTTAGAGCGACGGTTCGGTAACCCGCGTATCCTCTCGTCAACGCACATGCGACGGTTGATCAGCTGTCCGTCGATCACCAAGCCAACGCCGGACGAGTTCAAACGCCTCATCGACGTTTTCCGACAGACCCAGAAGTCGTTCCAGGCCCTTGGGAAACCCGTCGAAGAGTGGGACGAATGGTTCGTCTTCTTGATGACGGAGAAGCTTGACGAAACAACCAGGTTGGCGTGGGAAACCACACTCACTGACCCTACGGCCGTTCCACGTTTTGATTCTCTGGAAAACGTTTTTGGAGAATCGATCGCACTCTTTCACCTCCATGCGGAGCGCAGAGCCGTCCAAGTCTCGAAAGCGGAGGGGTCGTCCGGTCGCGGTGGGTGCACAACAGTCAGCCGTAATCTGATGACCGTTAAGGTGGAGGGCGCGAAGCCAAAAAAGAAGAGCGGTCGTCAATGCCCTCTCTGTTCGGGCAGCCACTCCATTGCGTCGTGCAGTCAATACAAAGACCGGTCTGCTGCTAAATGACGGAAAATTGTCGACAGCAAGGGGCTCTGTCTCTCGTGCCTCGCGCCTGGACATCGCCTCGCCCAATGCTCCTCCACCTTTCGATGCTGGGTCTGTGGTGAGCAACATCACACGACGCTTCATGATGCCTGCGCTGCCAACGAAGGGACCGACCAGGACACGTTCAGATCAGCCGCCATCCACGCTGAGAGGCCTTCTTTTGCGCACAGACGATTGCGCACAATGATATGGCACACAGTTCTTTTGGACACGGTATGATTGGACACACGGCTCTTTTGGACACGGTAAGATTGGACACAGTGGATGTTTGCGCACGCAAGGATTGCCCACATGGTGAATACACGCACGCTAAGTTATGCACAGGTAGAAATGGACACATGATTGATTGCGCACAGAAAGAATTCAAGATGTTGTTTATCATTGTGAGTTGTGCTGTGTGATTAGTTTATGGTTATATATTTTCTATGCATGAGTTGTGCTGTGTGATTAGTTTATGGTTATATATTTTCTATGCATGAGTTGTGCTGTGTGATTGGTTTATGGTTATATATTTTCTATGCATAGTGTGTCTATATTTAGTATCAAAATTTGTCAGTGGTATTAATTTTATAGGTGATTAAAAAAAATGTGAGTAAATGCTACGGTTTTAAGTCAAGAGGATTGAGAATACATAAGTAAGATAAATATTTCTACCTATAAAAAAGGTTCGGATGGAATAAACCAGGTACTGTTTATGCGACTTATTTTTTTTTTTTTACTGATGATATAGTGAATGGCAAACAAGATTACGTAAAAATGCATGTATTAACCCGTTGCGGTTCTATTTATGTCGATTTAGTCTAGAAATTGATTTTTCAACCATTACTGGCGTATTTTACATATTCATATTTCATTCATGAATAATACCATAATTACTTGTTATATAAAAGCAATTCTAGTTTTCACTGTTCTAAATATATTGCTAAATTGTATGTTTGCGTAAAGTAATTTTGGACAGTGATGAAAATGCGGCCAAGTCGTGATTAATTTCGGGTTGTGTGCGTTTGATGTGAAGTGTCAAATCCATGTTTAGTATGATGATGGATCTGTAAAATGTACCTAAACTAATTAATATTTGAAGTGTTAAAATGAATAGTTTTTAGAGTCTAAAATGAAGGTTAGGATATAATGATTTTACTCGTAATATTTTTTCGATAATGTCTGTATTGAAATATAAAGTTTATGAAAGATGAGTACAATAATTAAATGTAAATATAATACATCCAACGAAATGCATGCATAATTAAATTTTTGAAATTAATCTGATTGTGAATTAAAATAGTGACAACGAAGAGTCAAGTACTGCAAAATTATACAAATGTGTAGAATTGCTTTCACGGCTCCTGAATAATTCTGTGTAAAAATGATAATTTAGATAAGTATATTCTGCCTATGAATTATAATCATTTTTGTAAGGAATGAATACGATACTTTGTGATTTTTCAAATTTATCTGTTACAGGTGGTGTACGAAGCAGAACTATTAGCTGAACTATTTTCATTTGAACTTGGACAGATCCTGATTACTGCGAGCAAATGTTTTAACGGTGATTGACATGTAACTTGTGATCGTGAAAAGTATTATATTCTCAAATAAATACCATTAATAACTTAATTTTATACGTTACGTATATGATCGTGCTTTTTACAATTTGTTTTAAAACTGTTAATCAGCGTGTAATGTCACGGCAGCTTTTACAATGATAAATGTAAACGGAGATTGAATTTCCCCAATCAGATGTACTTGCTTTATTATAGACACATAATCACTTTTCTCATTCATTGTAACTACATAATATACAGTGAAAAGTACACCTAACGGTTGAGCTTTAATTCATGTAATTTAAATTACCATCACCGCTGCGGAATTTGTCCGTTTCAATGTATGAAATAAGTAAAGGAAAGATTAAGTAAGCAGTACTGCGTAGAATTCAAATATTCTTGAAAAATTATAATTTGTAAATAGTTATAGATTCTATAACAATAAAAAATGGGATCTTAGTAAACTCGACTCTGAAAAGTTCTGTCTTTATTTCATTTTATGTTTTGTAAAGGTTTTTTATTCATAAGTACTTGTTTATGAAGTAACAATCTGTATCATGGAATTTGAATGTGGTGTAAATAAGCATTGTTCTTTGTAAGTTGGACATACGTGGAATTGCGGCCAAGTTGTGATAATTTCGTGTTATGTGTGTTAGATCTGAACTGTCAAAACTATGTGTAGGAATTCTTGTGATGGATCTGTCAATTGTACCGAGACCAATTAATATTTGAAGCGTTGAAATGAATGGTTTTTGGAGTACGTAATAAATTTTAGGTTATACAGTTTTTACTCGTAATATTTTTTCGATGATGTCTATATTAAAATGTAAAGTGCGTGCATGCGTGCGTGCGTGCGTGCGTGCGTATGTCCGTTTCTATGGTATCAAATTTTTCGTTAACGTTTTCAGAAAAAGTAACTACGCGATCGGAATGATGAATGATGCAATCGATGTGCCCCGCTGTAACTTAGAGCTGATTAGATTTTGGTCCATATTGGTCAAGTAGTTTTTTAGTTTTTTTAGTTTTTTTCGAAAGAAGTTCATTCAACAATGCAATTTATACGAGAGGATGGAAATGTTCCACCGAATAAACAAACGCAATTATATATATTTCATTTTTATTTTTTTTTATTTAAAAAAATTTTTTTTCAACTTTAAAAAAAAATTTAAAAAAATTTTTTTTTTAATTATCCAACTAATGCTAATGTTACCGCTTACAATAATCGAAAAATATCTCAATACAAGATTGAGTTAATCATCGCTATTGCCGAGAATACATTTTCAAAGAATATCGATGAAAGTACAAAAACATTTATATTACAATCTTTAAAAAAACAAGCAGTTCAATACGAATTATTAACTGAGATGAAATTGAAAGTTAATATAAAAAAATAATATTTTTTGATAATCAATAACATTGATGTTGAAGACGGATTGGTTAATGGAGCATGCGGAATATTAAAATTAACTAGCTGGTTATTGTTGCTCGCTCGCTTCGCGGGTGGGGGTGTTGTAGCTCGCTTTGCGAGTTCGCGAGAGGGTTAGTGGTACGGATGTTATTTGGTATCTGACTCTCGAAGAGTCACACAAAGAACTTCCCGATTCGTTAGTTGCAGTATATTATTATCAATATTAACTTCCCGATTTATAGGGAAGTTATTGTAATTTAGTGTACGTTTTAAGAAGATTATATATATTGTTATATTTCGCATCTGCCGATGGAATGCGGCTAACGCTGTTGTACACACGGTTGTCGTATCGAACAAAATAAATGGAACGAGGTATGTATTATTGTCCTCAGTGGGGAATTCACAGAAGATGTGTGCGTATGGTATCAGTTTGTTTGTGCTTCGCGAGCAGGACGGTTCGTAGGTAAGTCTCCATGGGTATACTAATCTGAATTTCTAAATAAATTCTTTATTTTTAACTTCCCGATTTATAGGGAAGTTATTGTAATTTTTTCTTTTTAACTTCCCGATTTATAGGGAAGTTATTGTTTTCATTTTTATTCAATATGTTTTTTTTTAACTTCCCGATTTATAGGGAAGTTATTGTAATTTTTTTTTTTTTTTTTTATTATAAATTATCGTTAGTTACAAGCATGTCTATATTTCCAGATTGAAGATATAAAAAAAACCATACGCGAAAGAAAATGGAACCTGTTACCAAAGAAGAGTTATCGAGTAAGTATATAATATTAACACTCATCATATAAGTCATGTAAATAATTTTTTTTTTATTAACTTCCCGATTCATAGGAAAGTTACTGTTTTTATACATCAATGATATTTCATATGTTTATTTTTTTCATTCCAAACTTATTAATACAAAAATTGGAGGTGATGGCGATGGTGGCGCCTCCCTCCTGCGAGCCGCCACATAAATCGCAGCCACCACCACCACGTCCGACGCTGCCAGCACCTCCTCCATCGCCAAATCCGGTGGCTGGTGGAGTAGGTGCTGCCCAGGAGCCCAATGTGGAGGTGCCCGTTGCATTAATGCAACGGATCCTCCAAGCATTGGAAGGTCAGAACAAAAGTAAGTGTTTCCTTATATTTTTTAACTTCCCGATTCATAGGGAAGTTACTGTAATTCCGAATATATATGGGTCATATTTTCTAAAAAAACTGGATCCGAAATACTAATATGGGAATACTTAATGGTTTGTTCTTTTTCAGATCGTGGGACCAATGGCGGATCATCGCGTGGGCGGTGGCGGCGCGGCGCCTACAGACGTGGGGGAAGGGTAGGTGGTCGTGGGTCAGGAGGGAGAGGCCGTGGTCCCTATATTATAAATCAACATTTCCACTACGGTGGACAGTAGGAATTCAAAAAATCAGAGGGTATAATTATTCGCAATAGTCACTTACAATTTTTTTTTAAGTTAATCTTTCTTTTAAAATATAATAAAAATTTTTTTTAAATAAAATTGAATTATTAGTATTATTATTAACTTCCCGATTTATTGACTTCCTGATTCCTATGGAATTTACTGTAATTATTATTAACTTCCCGATTCATAGGGAAGTTACTGTAATTATTATTATTATTATTAGTAGTAGTAGTAGTAGTAGTAGTATGATTATTATGCAATTATGCAACAAAATTCAATTAATCATGATGCTATGAAGCTCGAATCAATGTATATTTTTATTCATATTATACATCTACTGATTACTATGATTCAAACCATTATATCTAATCATTTATACTGTAGTTATTCATCAAATTATTGATTACATTAGTATTGCAATATAGTACAATTACTCATGATGGTATCCAACTCATTAATTTTTTTGACTACCCGATTTGTAGGGAAGTTATTGTAATTTGTTTAACATTCCTTTCACCATATTGCTCGAATCAGTTTATGTTATAATCATATACACGTTTATTCAATATATATGTGTGTGTCACGCGTTCATTTATGGTAGCAGTACTTCTTTCCTTACCCCTGAACGTCTCACCTTCGTCTCACATTCACTGTAAATATTTTCATTATCAGTTCTACTGTGACAGTCATAGTGATCACTTCGTATATGAGTGAATATAACTAATGAGTGTCTTTTCATATTGAAACAGGTAAGAATTTTGTCCGTTCCTATACAAATTAATTTTTTTATTTGTTAAACATTACTCCTTATTTCATTTTGTGTATATATATATATATATATATATATATATATACTAATATATAAGGAAGGTGAGACATGTAACGCCGAAAGGCACACATTCATGAATAAAGATTATATATATATATATATATATATATATATATATATATATAATGACATAGGACTATATTATATATAATATACATACATTTATATTGTCTATAATATACATACATTTATATTGTCTATAATATACATACATTTATATTGTCTATAATATACATACAATTACATTATATATAATATACATACAATTTTTTTTTTTTTATATTACATATTTGTATATAATACACATTTATGAATAACATACAATTGTCAGCCGTAGGCGACACAAAGTACCAAATAAATAAATAAATATTGTATTGTCAGCTGTTACGCGCCTACCGCGTAACGTTATTGAGCAATTACGCCCTTGCGTTACGGGTGGATTCCAGAGGCAGAACGAAATAAATATTGAAGGAATTCTTATACAACGCTATTGACTGGAAAGGTTACGAATCTCAAGAACAAAATAATATGCCTTCGAGTATATAATAGAAATTAAACAAATATATTCTTGATCTTGAAGAATGATACAGTATTCGTATGTTTAACACAAAATAGAGAAAAGATGTGCTATGGCCTATTGATTTGAATTTAACACGTGCTCGATGGTTCGCACTATCGATGAATATATATATATATATATATTGTTTAAACGATAATCTAACGTTAATACTCGCAGGATAATATCCAATAAGGGAGATCCCACAGTTCGAAACGAACTATTGAATATTATTCTGTCGTGACAATGAAATTACATACATTTGGAAAATGGTGAGAAAAGTCGAACAGAAAACAACTTACCCAAAGAGAATCTGTTCTCTTATCGATATGGGTATCGATATAGATATATATATATATATACAGGGTGTCCCAAAATGTCTTAAGAATCTCGAAATGGGAGGTTCCTGAGGTCATTTCAAGCGCCATTTTCCTTTTGAAAAATGTTGTCCGAGGCTTCGTTTGGGAGTTATTAACGAAAAACACGGACCAATGGGAGCGCTCCCTGTCGCTCGATGGCACGGTCAGCGCGGCGAGCCGGGGGGGAAGATAGTGTTGTCGGTACGGCGCGATGTAGTAAGAAGTAGCAGTTTCTCGATTATGTCCCGATTTCGATGAGCTTTGGATATGTTGTTAAGACAATGATTCTGAACAACATTTCCCTTTAGACTTTTTGCCTCGAGGCTTTAGTTTTCGAGATATTTGTAAAAACTTGTAATTGAAAATCGATCGATGTTCATACTACTATCTCCTCTCCGATTTCGATGAGCTTTGGATATGTTGTCAAGACCACGATTGAATAACCATTGTTGTATAACCATATCAAACTTATTTGAAGGTCATTGAAATCGGTGAGGATCCACATAATCTTTACCCGACTTATGGCAACTTTACCCGAACGAGAGAAGAAGCAGAAACTGATTAAATTAAAAACTCACTTATTCAGCCGTAAATCCATTTGCTGCTTCGAAATGTGTGTCACTGGGTCATTCGGTGACGAACTGCACAGATGTCTTCAGGTGTACGACAGTACCGAAAGCTAAGGGCCGTACGGTCAGGTCAACGAACTGCACAGCTGGTGGTAAAACGACAACCGAAGGGATGCGCGGTCAAGTAAACGATCCTGGCTTTCACCTTCACTTTATAAACGATAAATAAATCGTATGTTTCACACAGATGCCATGAAATTTTTACACACTCACGATCACTGTTCACATTTGTCAACACATAACTATGCACTATGCACTAATAATATTTGCAATATCTTTTGCATTGCAGCACAAATCACAATAAATGTCCTTTTACCCAGAAACAGGTAGATATCCAGGTGCGCATAGCGGGTATACGGTGTTGTCCCTCCCGTTCGTTGTCCATAAATTAGTCCTGTGGTCAGGCCGGGAATTGCTGCACTGGTGATTGGTGGCAGGTACGCGATCGCAGAAAAATCCAAGGGGCACACTCCACAAAGAATGATGTTGAAGACTGACTGCAGTTTTCGGAAGATGCTTCGACCACCCCCAAATAACCCCACCACGAAGCAAAACTGAGCTGGAGGAAAAGTTCAAAACACAACACGTGTTTTGCAGACATAGAAAGTAAGAATCTGCGTGCATTGTCACTCTTGCCTTTCCTCCGGGACAAAAAACAGAGATCCACGTCTCCATGGGGTTGTGCCATAAATCGAAACTGGGCAGTTACACGAAGGTCTTCACAGAGTACGGGGACGGAAAGATTTCCTTCCGCACGTGTCGTATTTGGGCACCTCTTTCTAAGCTGTGCAATTAAGCCATAAAAAACTTTCGGCGGGCGCCGCTTGACCCTTGCTGAGGCAGTCACGGTTCAGGAGAAGATTTGGCGCCCGCCGGAAGTTTTTTGTTCCGGAGGAAAGGCAAGAGTGACAATGCACGCAGATTCTTACTTTCTATGTCTGCAAAACACGTGTTGTGTTTTGAACTTTTCCTCCAGCTCAGTTTTGCTTCGTGGTGGGGTTATTTGGGGGTGGTCGAAGCATCTTCCGAAAACTGCAGTCAGTCTTCAACATGATTCTTTGTGGAGTGTGCCCCTTGGATTTTTCTGCGATCGCGTACCTGCCACCAATCACCAGTGCTGCAATTCCCGGCCTGACCACAGGACTAATTTATGGACAACGAACGGGAGAGACAACACCGTATACCCGCTATGCGCACCTGGATTTCTACCTGTTTCTGGGGAAAAGGACATTTATTGTGATTTTTGCTGCAATGCAAAAGATATTGCAAATATTATTAGTGCATAGTGCATAGTTATGTGTTGACAAATGTGAACAGTGATCGTGAGTGTGTAAAAATTTCGTGGCATCTGTGTGAAACATACGATTTATTTATCGTTTATAAAGTGAAGGTGAAAGCCAGGATCGTTTACTTGACCGCGCATCCCTTCGGTTGTCGTTTTACCACCAGCTGTGCAGTTCGTTGTCCTGACCGTACGGCCCTTAGCTTTCGGTACTGTCGTACACCTGAAGACATCTGTGCAGTTCGTCACCGAATGACCCAGTGACACACATTTCGAAGCAGCAAATGGATTTACGGCTGAATAAGTGAGTTTTTAATTTAATCAGTTTCTGCTTCTTCTCTCGTTCGGGTAAAGTTGCCATAAGTCGGGTAAAGATTATGTGGATCCTCACCGATTTCAATGACCTTCAAATAAGTTTGATATGGTTATACAACAATGGTTATTCAATCGTGGTCTTGACAACATATCCAAAGCTCATCGAAATCGGAGAGGAGATAGTAGTATGAACATCGATCGATTTTCAATTACAAGTTTTTACAAATATCTCGAAAACTAAAGCCTCGAGGCAAAAAGTCTAAAGGGAAATGTTGTTCAGAATCATTGTCTTAACAACATATCCAAAGCTCATCGAAATCGGAGAGGAGATAGTAGTATGAACATCGATCGATTTTCAATTACAAGTTTTTACAAATATCTCGTAAACTAAAGCCTCGAGGCAAAAAGTCTAAAGGGAAATGTTGTTCAGAATCATTGTCTTAACAACATATCCAAAGCTCATCGAAATCGGGACATAATCGAGAAACTGCTACTTCTTACTACATCGCGCCGTACCGACAACACTATCTTCCCCCCCGGCTCGCCGCGCTGACCGTGCCTCCGAGCGACAGGGAGCGCTCTCATTGGTCCGTGTTTTTCGTTAATAACTCCCAAACGAAGCCTCGGACAACATTTTTGAAAAGGAAAATGGCGCTTGAAATGACCTCAGGGACCTCCCATTTCGAGATTCTTAAGACATTTTGGGACACCCTGTATATATATATATATATATATATATATATATATATATATATATATATCTGTATTCGTATCGGATACTTTGAATAACGCTTTCTATTTAACCTGTAATCTCTGTATCTGCAAAAGAGAAAGAGAACGCACGCACACGCACGATTAGTTAGAGTACAACCGAAAACCGGTGGCAAAATGGCGTTAGAAATTCGTGATGTGAACACGAAGCTAGAATTTACACGAGGTTCGAAGAACCTCGGGAGGACCAGAAATGAACTTTGAATGTTTGAACAAGAAAGACGATACAAATTAACGAAAGGCCGAATCCTTTGTCTGAATATATAATTTCACGACAACTCCCGTTCTAATGCCTTACGGACTACTACCGACACGCACCTCGCGATTGTACGTCGAAGAGTGATCGCGGTTCGCGATTTTTCGGCAGACGTGCTTGCCGGTCGCGAGAGCCGTTACGCGGTGCGCGCGGACCAATCAGATAACCGAATTCGGAGCGCGACAATGTTCTCTTTGTCGCGGCGCGTGCTCTCTTTGTCTCTTTCCATAGTCTACGGTTTTTAGATGTATCTAACCGTTTCGTACGGCGCGACTTTGGTATGTCCTTATTTACACAGCTACGCGTCGGTTTTCGGTTATCGAGGAAAGGTATCTGTCCTGTATGACGTACGGCACGTATAGCTAGGGTGACCCCGCAACGCTAAGCGTTGCTATCGCGCTCCGCACAACAACGTCTGAACGGACTTTGTCCCTTCCTCGATGATCGGTACATATGGTTTTTGCGCACGCGCTATTTGACTGGCGTGTCTTCGCAACTCGTGACAATGGCCGGTATTGACTTTGAATCTACCGATTTCCCGTGTTTGGGACGATGTTGATTTCAAGGAAGGTATGCGTTATATAGGGTGTAACAATTGCGATACCGAGAAAGGAATGATTCTAATTTTACGCATCAAAGACCGTACTGCAGCTGACTAGGGAATTCCCACAATGCTAACGCATTGTCAAACCGCAGCACAGCCGATGGAAAAAGAGATAAAATATATATAATTTGTTCGGAACGTAACACAGCCAAGGGCGACACTCACATATTAGAATAAAATACAATTGTCAGCCGTAGGCGACACAAAGTAATAAATAAAAAAAAATTTTTGTCTTGTCAGCCAAGGGCGACACCAATTTTTGAATAAAATACACTTGTCGGCCGTAGGCGACACAAAGTACTAAGAAAAAACAAATTAATATTGTCTTGTCAGCTAAAGGCGACACCAATTTTTGAATAAAAAAAAAATACATTTGTCAGCCGTAGGCGACACAGAGTACTAAATAAAATATTGTCTTGTCAGCCAGGGGCGACACCAAGTGTTGTATAAATAATATACAATTTTCCGACAATACGAAAATGAAGGTAAAACGTCATTCACGAAAAGACATCAATAAAAAACGAAAATATGATTATCTCTCCCTTAATAATAATGTTGTCACTGAGAACGAAAAAAATAAAAACGGAATGCACAAATAAGACAGGCCAAGCAAAAATTACGGTCTAAAAGTACATATAAAACTGATGAATATGAGAAAAATCGAATGCGAAACAGAAAATACTATCGTGATAATATTGATCGGAAGAAAAAAAAAATTGAATATACTCTCAAACAAATGCAACGGAAACGACTGAATGCCGAGTTTCGTAAAAAAGAAAATGAAATAAGGCTAATTCGAAAGAAACGTACAAGAGAAAATGACGATTATCGTAACAAAGAGAATGAATCAAATTTAAATCGAATTAAACGTAAACGAGAAATTCCAGAATTTAAACAATTGGAAAATAGAAAAACACTGAGCAGGATGAAGATATTGAGACAAAGAATAAATTATATTGCAAAAGAAATTGCCAACAATTCTGCAAGAAATAAAATACTACGGCATAATGATGCATATAAGTCCAGAGAACTAGCTGTAAATATTGCACGAAATAAAATACTACGGCATAATGATGCATATAAGTCCCGAGAACTTGCTCAAAATATTGCACGAAATAAAATACTACAGCATAATGATGCATATAAGTCCCGAGAACTTGCTCAAAATATTGCACGAAATAAAATATTACGGCATAATGATGCATATAAATCCCGAGAACATGCTCAAAATATTGCACGAAATAAGATGTTGCGGATGAATCTTGTATATAAGAAAAATGAATTACAACAAAATATTAACCACATGAGAATAATGAGGCAACATAAAAACTACAAATGTAAAGAAAAACTTAATAATGTTCAAAGAATACGAAAATTACGGCAAAGCTTGAGATATAATTATCGAAAATCATTAAAGGACACAGTATGGCGACAAGAAAAGAGAGACATTGATGTATTAAAGTTTCGTGATAATTTATATAACTGTATGTTGAATCAAAAAGATGATAATACTACAGCGAAATTGAAATGGCAATTTATCAAATGTCGTATGGAAACGCCTTCGTTCATATGTTGCTGTTGTGAAGGTCTATTTTTTAAATCTGCCGTTGTAAAATTAAATGAATTGAGAATCGATAAAGCAAATGATGCAATTTTATCTCAAATAAATAATTTTCCGTCAGGTTTAATTTGTGGAACTTGTAAAAATGATGCTTATAGAGGCAAAGTATAGAAGTTGTCAACTAGCAATGGTCTAAAGTTTCCCACAGTTCCAAAATCAGTGAAAGAATTGACTGATCTTGAGGAAAGAATGGTAGCACCGATTTTGAATTTTATGCAAATTCGCGCATTGAAACCATATGCTTTAAATCCACAATTAGGCCTCAAAGGTAGTGTTGTTAATATTCAAATCGATGTGAATGATATGATAGAAGTATTGCCTCGAAAATTTTCGGAAATGGAAACAATTCAAATTAAATTAAAACGTCATAAAGATCATAAAAGTGATTATATGTTCGAATCAGTCAGACCAGGAGTAATTTGTAAAGCATTACAACATTTAGTGAAAACACTATTGTATGTGAAATATGCTATTAAAGTAGATGAAAAGTATAAAAGAAGAAATTAATTTCATAGTTGACAATAACGATGAAGTAGATGAGACAGAAATGATTGACAATATGGATTTGGAAAAAAGTATAAAAAATGCAATCTGTTTATAATTTACTTGTTGATAATAATGCTGCTGTGGCAGAAGGGCATTCTTCCGTTGTGAATATTATTGCACCAGGACAGGGAAAATATCCATTACCATGGCATAAAATGGATGACTTGGATGAATTGTGTTTCCCAAGAATATTTGCTGGATATTCTTTCAATTTGCCTAAATCAGTATCATATTCAGATCGTATTAGATCTGAAGTTAGACGGTATGATCGACGATCATGCATTCCTTCTAGGATTTTATTTATGGCTAAAAAATGTTTAGAGATATCATGTTTATCTAGTATAAATGTCTGTTTGAGACGAATAAAAATGAATACGAATAAGAATTTACGTGCTTCAGATGTTTTGAATCCGGATTTTGTGAAGAATTTGATTGAATTTGATGACGGATTCAAGTTACTTAAAAATATTCGTTCATCGCCAGCATATTGGGAACAAAAAAAGAAACAGTTACTAGCAATGATCCGTCAATTGGGTAAACCCACTTTCTTTATGACAGTGTCGGCTGCAGAAAGTTACTGGCCTGAGTTATTGCAAACATTGATGAAATATCGCGATGGTGGTAAAACATTATCTGTACAAGACGCATTCAATTTGGATTACAATACCAAAACTGATCTAATTAGAAATGATCCCGTTACGTGCGCTCGATATTTCGATCATAAAGCACATAAGCTTATGTGGTTATTAAGACAAAAACAAAGTATTTTCGGAGAATATGAGGTTGTGGATAGTTATGAACAAGTGGAAATTCAGCAACGTGGAAGTCCACATGAACATATATTTCTGTGGTTGAAAGGAGCACCTATGTACAATAGTGTTAAAGATAGACACGATCATGTTGGTAACAAAGAATTGATTGATTTAATTGACCGATTTATCACATGTAGATATGACGAAAATAATCCATATATTAAATTTCAAATGCACAAACATAATCATAGTTGTTACAAAGGACAAAAAAATAAGCGGTGTCAATTTCATATCCCTTATCCGGTAATGAGAAGAACGATGATTCTGGAACCATTAAATAAAAATGAAATAGCACCTAAATCCTATAAACTTATTGATGAATTAATAAATGAATTTTATAAGAAAAAAATAGTTATGAGCTATGATGAAATTCTAGAGAAACTGAATATGACTGATGAAGAATACCTATTAGCTATTCGAAGTAGTTTAAAACAAAAACGGGTATTCTTAAAACGAACCAGCCTTGAAGTAAATATTAATGGTTATAATGCAGACATTTTACAATTATTCGAATCGAATATGGATTTACAGTTTGTACTTGACGAATATTCGGCGGTGAGTTATGTAACTAATTACATTAGTAAAATTGAAGGAGGTTTATCAAAATTATTAAGGGAAGCTGCTATTGAATGTGATAATAACAATAAGACTATTAGAGAAAAATTTCGATATATTACCAATGTTTTTTTAAATAGTAATTTAATGTCTTCACAAGAAGCAGCCTATCATGTTTTATCATTACCTTTATCAAAGCAAAGTAGAAAGACAGTATACATTAATACCAATCCGATATCAGACCGTGTATTAATGTTAAAATCTGAGAATGCTTTAAGAAAATTAAATGAAGTCTCCACCGAAATTTATATGGATGATATATTTGATAATTATAGTAAAAGAGAAATTGATTTACATGATATATGCCTCGCTGATTTTGCGGCGAATTACCAAAAGATCACGAAAATGAAAAAACAAGAGGAAGGTGATGTTGACTATAATGACGAAAATGACGAGGTAAATGATTTCAGATTTCGGCGGCAAACAGCTATTATTAGATACAGACGATATAAATTGAAACAAGATCCATCAAATTATTATAGAGAAAGAATATTGTTATTCATGCCTTGGCTTGATGAAACAAGTGAAGTTGAAAATATTGATCATGAAATGGTTTATAAAAATAATATAAATCTTATTGAAACAAATCAAGAAAAATTTTCAATAATTAGTGATGAAGCTATGGATGATGCTTTGGAACAAGTAGAAAATGATAATCGTGAAATAGAGAACCAGAAAGCAGAACAATATGTTGCTGAGGAAAATTCGTGTACTCAACATATTGATATATTCAAACAAGGTGGTGAACAAAACAATGTTAAAGAAAAAAAAAATATAAAAAAAGATTCTCATAAAAGTAGATACACATATCCGGCAAGAGTAAACGAAAATGAACTTCATGATATGGTAAAAGAATTAAATTGTAAACAAAAAGAATTTGTAATGCATACATTGAATTGTTTTAAATTGCATAAAGTTCCATTTAAAATTTTTTTAAGTGGTTCAGCTGGTGTAGGAAAAAGTAGAGTGATTAACACACTATATCAATTAATAACTAATTATTTTGATAAATTGCCCGGCGGAGATATGGATAAAATAATAGTATTATTATGTGCTCCTTCCGGCAAGGCTGCTTTTTTAATTAATGGAGTAACAATTCATTCTGCTTTCGCTTTACCAATTAATCAATTTGGAGTTAGTTTACCA
Organism: Lasioglossum lativentre; assembly: GCA_916610255.1. NCBI lineage: Eukaryota > Metazoa > Arthropoda > Insecta > Hymenoptera > Halictidae > Lasioglossum > Lasioglossum lativentre. Next base: position 26,161,837 of record OU744359.1, on the reverse strand, counting down.
CAATTGTCAAGCGACTTAGCCAACAATATTCGTGAAAAATTATCAAAAGTATAATTACTCATAATTGATGAAATATCAATGGTAAGTAGTACAATACTAGGCTATATTGATACGCGTTTAAGGCAAATAAATGGTATAAATGAATCATTTGGTGGTCTTTCTGTATTAGCAGTTGGGGATTTAAATCAATTACCACCTGTACGAGATAAACCTGTTTATCAAGTCTCGAGACGAAACGAAATGGCTCCCAATTTTATTAATTGACGGAATTTTATGAATTGACGGAAGTTATGCGACAAAAAGATGATTTAGCGTTTATAAATGCTCTAAATAATTTAGCTCTTGGAGAAATGTCTGAAGATGATATAAAATTAATTAAATCGAGAGAAATTAAAAATCAAACTGATGTTCCACATACAGCAATACGATTATATGCAACTAATGCTAATATTACCGCTTACAATAATCGAAAAATATCCCAATGCAAGAGTGAGTTAATCATCTCTACTGCCGAGAATACATTTTCGAAGAATATCGATGAAAGTACAAAAACATTTATATTACAATCTTTAAAAAAACAATCAGTTCAAAACGAATTATTAACTGAGATTAAATTGAAAATTAATATAAAGTATATGATACTTAATAACATTGATGTTGAAGACGGATTGGTTAATGGAGCATGCGGAATATTAAAATTTATTACTTTTCAAGAAAATACTAAAATTCCGTCTATATTGTGGTTAGATTTTCAATTGCCCAGAGTGGGAGTGAAAGTAAGAACTCGTTATCGTAATTATATGAAAAATGCAAATATTGATCAAAATTTAACACCAATAATAAAAATATCGAATCAAGTAAATATGTCGAGTGAAGAAAAATATCAAATCACACGCAGTCAATTTCCAGTGGTTCCTGCTGAAGCGATTACGATTCATAAAAGTCAGGGACAAACATACGAGAAAGTATGTTTGGATTTTAAAAAATCAGAAAGACGTACGTTACAAATGTTGTATGTAGCACTGAGCAGAGTTTCAAAATTGAGCGGTTTATATATTTTGGGACAATTTAAATTAACAGTATCGAAAAAAACAAAGATCAATACTGCAAACCCGGCTAACGATGAATTGTATCGTTTGCGAAAAAATAAACAATTAAAATTATCATTCAATAATTTGGTCAATGAAAACGGATTAATAATTATATATCAAAATATTGGTACTTTGACAAGTAAATTAATTCATATAAATAAAGATTCATGGTTTCATCGTGGCGATATATTAATTTTTAGTGAAACTTTAACGAAAACCGATGATGAGTTGAATATTTCAAAATATGATATATTATTCCGATCCGACAATGACGAGAACAGCCGCGGATTAATTTGTTATGGAAAAACAGATTTATCAATAGCAAAATTATTTGTTGAACAGGAATTTAGTTCAAATGCGCATGTAGAAATGTTCACTTTTAAAATCAGAAATTATTATATAATAAGTGGTTATAAATCACCAAAAGCTAGTAATTCTATGTTTGGTAGCGTTGTACAACGAATAATGAATAAAATTACAATTGAAAGCGAAAAGATTTTGATAGGTGATTTCAATTACAATATATTAAATTGCAAGGATAATGGCAATAATTATTTGATTAACCTTTTGAACAAGTACAATTTAAAAACTAAATTACCATCCAAAAGTATAACGACCGATTTGAATACGCAAATAGATATCATTTTCTCAAATGCTGATGATATAGATTGCGGTGTTTATGAAACATATTTCAGCTATCATAAGCCAATTTATGCAATCCTCGATAAGAAGGTTGTCAAATATAAAAAATTAGAGAATGTAGAGAAAACAGATGTAATAATCGCAAATCAACAAATGAATCCTGAACTTTATACAATTTTTGATGAATGTTTAATGATCTCGGACCAGCATATCGAGCAAAATAATCATGAATATGCAGTGTCTGCAGACTGTTTCCTCAATGAGGGTTATAACTATGCTTTAGATACAGCCGAATGTAAAGAAGTCATAAAACCTGATTGTTATTTACAAGATAAACATATTAATTTATTTCAAGAAATTATGAACAGAAATCTAAACGAGCGTGGAATACACAACTTTGCTCAAGATACTGGTTACGTTCGAGCTTTTTTGAGTAATTTACAAGAGATCCCAGAACATGAGACGAATATTCAGATAATATACACTGGTGAAATTGGAAAAAAGGTAGTAGGACATTGGATTTGCACAAGATCAGATGGTAACGGAAATGTACACATTTATGATAGTTTTAATGCTAATCATTTGAACCATGATGTAATAGATTATTTGAATGCCCTTTATAAATATAATAAGAAGTATATATTTCACAGAGTACAATATCAAAACAATGCGTTTGATTGTGGAGCATTTGCGATTTATTTTGCAACATCACTATGCTATAACAGGGAACCAAGCGAGCAACGAGCATACGATGTTGGTTTAATGCGACGCCATATAGCAAACATTTTGATAAGTATAAAACTATTGAACTTCCCTGAGAATGTATAATCTTCTTAAAACGTTCAATAAATAATGATAATAATATACTGCAACTAACGAATCGGGAAGTTCTTTCTGTGGCTCGTGGAGAGTCACACACAAAATAACATCCATACCACTAACCCTCTCGCGAGCTCGCAAAGCGAGCGAGCTACAACATCCCTACCCGCGAAGCTCGCGAAGCTCGCGAGCAACAACCCCCCTCTAGTTTATTTTTATTCTTATACTTATGTATGTTTTATATAGTTTATTATTAAATATATTTAGGACTTCCTTTTCCGGTTGGTAGTGAGGCAGAAGTGTATAGAGAGCTGTGAGATTTTCAGAGTGAGATAGTAGAGAGTGAAAGGTGTGAGAGGAGCGTGAGTGGTGGATAAAGGGGTGCGTGAGGTGTAGGTGTAGGCGGAAGCTAAGGGAATAGGGCGAGAGAGAGGGAGTGGCGAGTAAGAGAAGGGTGAAGTGAGCGGTGGAAACAGGTTAGGTTGGCGAGGAGCGGAGTGTAGTAGGCGGGAAGAGTGAGAAGGAGTAGCAGGTGGCGCAACCTAGTGGGGGTTAGTGTTAGGTGGTCAGGCGAGAATATTTGAAAGAAGCAAGAGGGGCAATAGGAAAGAAGATAAGGCGAGAGATATGGAGAGCGTGGAGGAGGGCATGGGGAAGGGGAGGGGAGTTGGAATGACAGGGAAGGGCAGAGTGGGGGTGGTGGGGAGAGAGGACAAACTTGAAAGGTGGTTCAGTTCGGAGAGTGTGGAGAATTTGGGGAAGAAAAGAGGAATAGAGGAGGTAGAGGAAGGGGAGAAGGGGGAAAGCGTTCTCTTCAAAAGGAGTGATATGACGAAAAGGTCGCCAAAAGAGGATAGGAAGGAGGAGGGAGGAGGCAGTATGAGAATGGAGGAAATGATCAAAGGATTTATAGGGGAAATACGGGAGTTGAGGGAAGAGATGAGAAGGGAAAGGGAGGAAAGGAAGAGGTGGATAGAGGAGTGGAGGGTGGAAAGGGAGAAGTGGAGGGAAGAGAGGAGGGAGGAGGAGAGGAAGAGGGAAAAGTTAGAGAATTGGTTGGAGAATTTAGAAGGAAGGGTAAGGGGGGTAGAGGGGAAGTTAGAAGAAGTGACGAGGGAGAAGATGGAGGGAGGGAAAGAAGGCAGGGATGGAGGGACAGGAGGAGAGCTAATCGAGGAAAACAGGAGGAGGTTAAGGAGATTAGAGGTCACGCAGGATAAGAGAGAAAGAGAGGAGAAAAGGAATAATATTATTATAAGAAGGATTCAGGTAGAGGGAAAGGAGCTAAGAGAGGAGGTAAGGAACGAGGAGTAAGGAAAAGTAAAAGAGGTAGAGAAGATAGGGAAGGTAGGTATGGACGAGAGGGGGGATGGTCCTGGTGAAAATGTGGAATAGGGAAGAGAAAAGGAAAGTGATGGAAAGGAAAAGAACCCTAACTGGAAGGAGGGAAAGATTGGATGATGACCTAACGGAGGAGGAAAGGAGGACGAGATGGAAGATTGAAAGGGTGGCGGAAAAAGAGAGAAGGGAAGGGAAGAAAGTACAGGTAGGGTACATGAAGATGTGGGTGAATGGAAAGATGAGAAGATGGGACGAGATAGAGGAAGATTGGTGCAGGGTGCAGGGAAACGAGGAGAGGAGAAAGGGAGAAGAGCTGGAGAGTGGGGGGGAAAGGGGAGGAAGTCAGGGTACAACTTAATGTATTGGAACGTCGCAGGTCTGGGGAATAAGGATGAGGAGTTCTGGAAAGGGCTGGAAGAGTGGGATGTAATAGTCTTGATGGAGACTTGGGTGGAAGAGAAGGGATGGAGCAGGATAAGAGAAAAATTGCCGGGGGGGTACATATGGGAAACACAATGGGCAAGGAGGGAGGGTAAGAAAGGCAGGGCGATAGGGGGTATGGTCATGGGAGTGAGAAGAGAGATACAGACTATAACTGAAAGTAGAGGAGCAGGAGGGAAAGAGGGGATTATAACGACGAGGATGAAGTTAGGCTAAGGGTGGTGGAGGGTGGTAGGGGTATATGTAAATAGGGACTGGGATAAGAAATTCGAGGAGCTAGGGGACTGGATAGAGGGGAGGGAGGAAGGAACAAAGGTGATAATAGGGGGGGACTTCAACGCAAGAACGGGAAGGGAGGGGGGAGTAGTGGTGGAGGAGGAAGAGGAGGGAGGGGGAAGGGGGAGCAGGAATTCAAAGGATGGGAAAGTTAATGGGGAAGGGAGGAGGCTTTGTAGGTTCTTGGGAGAGATGGGGTGGAGTATTTTGAATGGAAACGTGAAGGGGGATGAGGAGGGGGAGTGGACGTACGCGGGGGGAAGAGGGACTTCGGTAATAGATTACATATTAGGAAACGAGGAAACAAGAGAGGAGGTAGAAAAAATGGAGGTTGGGGAAAGAGTAGACTCGGACCACGCGCCACTATGGGTATGGATAAACGGGGTAGGGTGCGGTAGAGGAAGAAAGGATGGCAGAAGTAAGGGAATGGGGGTAGGTAATTGGTCAGAGAATGGGGTAAAGGAATTTAGAGAGAAGTTTGGGAGGAGGAAAAGCGGGGACGCGGGAGTGGAGGAGGACTGGAAAGGGTTGAAGGACAGGATAAGGGAGGTGTTAGGGGGGAGGGGGAAGAAGGTAGAGAGGAGGAGGAGAGGGTGGTGGGACGAGGAGTGCAAAGTTGAAAAGAGGAAAGTGAGAGAAGAAATGAGGAAATGGAGAAGGTGGGGAGGGGAGGGAGAGGTGTACAGGGAAAAGAAGAGGGCATACAAAGCATTGTGCGAAGGGAAGAAGAAGGAAGAGAGGGAAGTATGGGTAAGGGAGCTTGAGGGGGTGAAAACGGAGAAGCAGGTGTGGAAGGTGGTCGCTGGGGTCGCCGCGGGGGGTCACCCCGCGACGGGGTAGTTCCTCCTCCTCGGAGGAGGAGGTAGAAGAGAGGGGTTCGTCGCGGGGTGTCCCCCCGCGGCGTCGGTTGCCCGGACGGCGGGCGGAGAGTGGGGGGATCGGGGGGTGAGCTGACCCCGGTTCTCCCGGGGGGGAAGTTAGATTCCCCCCCCGGGATGAGTCGACTTCCTCGAGGGAATCTCGGTGCTGGGGACGTCGGCCCGTCCCCCTGTGGAGCATCGAGCTCTGGGGGGCGAGGGATGGGTGGGGTGGGGAGGGTCGGGGCGTGCCGGATCACGCCTCCGACGACCCTTCCTTACCGGTAACGGCGTCTTCTTGCCCTAGCCTGAGGCGGGTGCCTTCAGGCCACCCGGACCGGGCGGGGCACGAAGACGCTGAGGGGCCGTGGGTGGACCGAGCGGGGGCTCGGGAAGCCCATTCCGACGGCTCCAGGGATAGGGATGGGGAGTAGGTAGTGGGGAAGGCTAACCCCTCCCCCCGGGATTTCATGATAGCTGGGAAGTGTCCTGTTGAGTACTCGCGTGATCCAGGCACTTCCCATTTAGCTTAGGTGGGTGTGGGGTTTTAGTGGGTAGCCACTGGGGACGGGCGCGCCCTCGGCGCCCCCCTCCCCGGTGGTAGTCCCACATAACCTCGGTTCCCCCCCGGGGGCCGAGGTATGCGTCATGCATTTCCCCACAATAAAAAAAAAAAAAAAAAAAAAAAAAAGGTGTGGAAGGTGGTGAACAGGGAAAGGAGAAAGAGAGTCAGAGTAGATGAAAGAATAAGAATGGAAGAGTGGGATGAATATTTCAGAGGGCTATTGGGGGGAGTAGAGGGGAGGGTTCGGAGGGGTGTGGAGAGCAGAAGGACGGAGGATGGGGAGAAAGAAATTGAGATGTGGGAGGTGTTAAAGGTGGTCAAGGGATTGAAGGAAAAGAAGGCAGCGGGGGGGGGGGGACGAGATTAAGAACGAGGTGTGGAAGTATGGAGGGCTCGAGGTGGAGGAATGGTTGGGGAGAGTGTGTAACAGGGTATGGAGAGGGGAGGGGTGGGTGGAGGATCGGCCGGAGGGGGTAGTGATACCATTCGCAAAGAAAGGGGACAGCAGGAGAGTAGAAAATTACAGAGGGGTAACGTTGTTGCAGACGGCGTACAAAGTATACGCAGCGATTTTGGCGGAGAGGATAAGAGAGGAAGTGGAGGAAAAAGGGTTACTGCCAGCAAGTCAGACGGGATTTAGGAAAGGGATGGGGTGCATGGATAATATATACGTCTTAAACTATCTGATAAATAGACAGGTGAGGAAAAAGAACAGGAGGATGATAGTGTTTTTCGTGGACCTTAAGGCGGCGTTCGACTCGGTGGACAGAGAGGTGTTGATAAAGGCAATGAGGAAGAGGGGGGTAAGGGAAGGGCTAGTGGAGAGATGTAGAGAATTGTTAGGAGAAACGAGATGTAAGGTGAGAGTAGGGGACGAGGAGGGGAATAGTTTTTGGACGGTAAGGGGGGTGAGACAGGGGTGTCCGCTAAGTCCGCTGCTATTCACGCTGATGATGGCGGATCTGGATGAAGTTCTGGAGAAGAGTGGATGGGGAGGGGTCAGGGTGGGGGGAAAGAAAATAGTGGCGTTAGCGTACGCGGATGATGTGGTCCTGATGGCGGAGGAGGAAGAAGGAATGAGGGGGATGATAGGGGTGCTAGAAAGGTATCTGGAGGAGAGAAAATTGTGCCTGAACGTGGATAAGTCGAAGGTGATGAGGTGCAGAAGGGGTGGAGGGAGGTGGAAAAGGATGAAGTGGAGGTGGAAGGGAAAGGTGTTAGAGGAGGTGAAAGAATACAGGTACCTAGGATATGTAGTAACGAGGGACGGGGGACAGAAAAGACAGGTGGAGGACAGGATGAGGAAGGGGGCGGCGGTAATGAGGCAGGTGTGGGGGATAGGGAAAAGGAAATTCGGGAATGATTGGGGAAAGAGGATCTGGCTATTTGATAGGTTGGTATGGACGGTAGTGAGTTACGGGGTGGAAATTTGGGGCTGGAAGGAGAGGGAAGAGATTGAAAGGATGCAGGAAAGGTATCTGAGGTGGGTGCTGGGGGTGGAGAGGTGTACGCCGGGGTACATGGTGAGGGAAGAGTTACAGAGGGAGCTTCTGAGGGGGAGAGCGGGACTGAGGGCGTGGGGGTTTGAGAAGAAATTGAGAGAGGGCAAGGGGGGGGAGTGGGCAAGATTATGCTGGGAGGAGGTTAGGGCGAGGGGGGAAAGGGGGGGAAAGTGGATGGTTGGGAGAAGGAAAGAAGGGACTTTTGGGAGGCGAGGGGATGGACATCGGAGGAAGTGGAACAATTGTTGGAGGAGAGGAGGGAGGAAGTGAGCGGGGAGATTGTGAAACGGGAGAAGGAAAGTCAGAGGAATGAGAGATGGGGCAGGATAAGGGAGTCAAAGTATAATAGATGGTACGAGATGGTGAAAGGAGAAGGGCTGCCTAAATATCTAGGGAAAGGGTGGGGAGAGAGTAGGTGGCAGAGGGTAGCTGGATTTAGACTGGGAAATGGTATGAGAGGGGGCAAGTATTGGGTAGGGGAGGAAGAGAGAGTGTGCAGAGTATGTGGATGGGAGAGGGAAACGTGGGAACACGTGTAGGAGGTGTGCATGAAAGGGGAAGAAGAAAGCGGATGGCAGGAGATGGTGAGGATGGTATTAGGGGAGGATTGGTTGAGGAAGGTGGAAGAATGGAGAGAAAGAGTGAATGCTGGAGTTGGGCTGTGAGGCAATGAAGGGTCAAGATGGAAGGGAGAGAAGATCGACCGGAAGAGGGGGTCACGGGGAAATGGGGAAGAGGGGACAGCGGGGTGCAGATACATACATGTGTGTATGTATGTATAGGGGTACATATACATTTATGTTTATATATGTATATGAGGGGGGGTATGTATGTATATGTATATAGGTGTATATAAGTATATGTATGTATATATATATATATATATATGTATACATATATATAGATATGTATGTATGTATGTATGTGTGTATATGTATGTACGTACGTATATATATATATAGAGTCTCTCTCTTTCTCTCTAACTTAGAGTAGATATGGTATAGTTGGTCGCGGTCATAGGTTAGGTTAGGTTAAGTCTAGGTATAAGATAGTATATAAGTTAGAAGTAAGATTTAAGGTGTATAGGCGGCGTGTTGAAAAGAGGAGTTGTGTAAGAAATTGTAACCTCAAGGGGAACAAATAAAGTTACATATCGATCACGCGCCTCGATCGATAGCGCCACGTTACGATTTTAAACAATCCTGCCGTTGTTCTTCGTCTTCGTGTTCGAGAAAGCGAACGATCAACACGCTCATTGTCTCCGCGCCTATCGCATTGTTGTATCTGTCTCGCGAAAAACCTTCCGGCTTCGACGCGTATCTACTGTGCCTCTCGCGGGATTATCGTCTCCAGAGTGAACGTCTGGTGTCGTGAAATAAAGAAAGGGATTCTTTTGTGACCAAACAAGTGAAAATTCTTTAAATCCCAAATACCGCTGTATATCCTTGTCAGGATAGTACCACTATACCAATCAGCCTCGCTACGAGAAAGAACACCGTGTTTTGGTATTTTTCTGTAATGAAAGTGTGCATCAAAGACCTTTGGTGTCTCTACCGATAATAATAGAAAACCATTTAGCTTCCACGACCATGGATCAATCAGATTCGATTCTAACCCCTTCGGTTCAGGCATCTCCATCTTCTACATCCATGGATCAATCAGATTCGTTTCAACCACCTTTGGTTCAGGTATCTCCATCTTCTATATCCATGGATCAATCAGATTTGTTTCAACCCCTTTCGGTTCAGGCACCTTGAGCTTCCACATCCATGGACTAGTCAGATTTGTTTCAACCCCCTTCGGTTCAGGCACCTTCAGCTTCCACATCCATGGACCAGTCAGATTCGTTTCAACCCCCTTCGGTTCAGGCACCTTCAACTTCATCGTCTAACAACAAATCACATTCGTCGTTAGTCGAAAGTACCTCTAGTACGTTCTCAACGACAGGTGACCCACCATTCGCAACTTTTAACAGTTCCATTAGACCAGATCCTCAATACATAGAAATGCTGTTTTCCAGAGTGGTTTCTACGCACGCGTATTGTTTTGTGTGTGGTTCCAAAACCACTATTTCTACGGTTCCACCTGAAGCTAGAAAACAGGTGTTTATTTTTAGAAAATTATATGTTCCCAAAGAAAGTCGATGCTGTCCAGAACATTTAATAAAGAAACGTTTTATTCAAGATGTAATTCCCACTTTAAGAATTTACTCAAACAATAGTTTAGTTGCCGCGAACGAACTTCGAGATTATTGTGAATATCTTTCGGTTACCAACGACTCCAGTATCCATGATAAAGTTGGCGATTTAACATTATCTGAGGAGAGACTCAAAGTATTCACGGGGTTTACATGGGAGAATCTCATCGAAACCCGTGAAATGATGACATCAATGAGAAGCTCTCAACAGCGTGATGTAACGCAAGCTATAGTTGTAGTTTTATTTAAATTGCGAACGGGCAATTCTAACAATCTTATAGCGGCAACGCTTGGGTTCGATCAAGAACAAAAAATATCTCAGTATTGTAGTTCTGCAATACATAATTTCGAAAAAGACATTCTTCCTCTTCGTTTTGATGTCGCTCTAATATTGCAAAACGATTACACAAAATCAGCAACCACCTAGCGTTGATTTTTGATGGGGCTTATATTCGTCACCAGAAAAGTACAAACAACGAGTACCAACGAAAATCATATCCAGGCCAAAAAAAAAGTTCCGTTGTGCAAACCCTTCACAATCTGCACAGCGAATGGATATATTCTAGACATGGTCGGTCCATTCTATGCCAACCAAAATGATGCCCAGATAATGCGAATTATTTTCAAAATCCAAATGGATTGAAAACCCTCATGAAGCGGGGAGACTTTTGTATTGTCGACAGAGGTTTTCGAGATGTTATATCCTATTTAAAATATCTTGGTTTCAGAGTTCTCATGCCTGCTTTAAAAGGTAAACGTTCTCAACTTTCGACGAAAAAGTCGAATTATTCCCGCCAAGTTAGGAAAATTCGTTGGGTTGTAGAGGCAGACCATGATATACAAGGTCAAAAGTACCAGCTTCTAGGACTTCCGTTTCCGGTCGTAAGAGAGAAAGACGTGCGATTTGGTGTGAGAGAGAATTCTGAGTGAAAGTGAGGAGCGCAGGAAGTGAGAAGGGTGAGAGTGTGAGGTGAGGGGTGAGTGAGGATAAGGGGAGGTGGTAGAGGAAGGGCTAAGGGCGAGGAAGTAGGACAGAGAGCATTGGGGGAAGGTTAAAGGGAGAGGAGATTGGAGGTTAGGTTCGCGTGAAGGTAGAGAGCGCGCGGGATTACCGCTGGAAGGAGTGGAAGGTAGCGCGATCTAGCGGGGGAAAGATATTGTAAGAAGGCGGGAAGTTTGAGTAGGAGAAAGGTAGAGAAAAGGAAAAAGTGAAGTTGGAATGGCTGAGAAAGGTGGTGAAGCCAAGGGGGTGGGAAGGGTAGAGGGGGAAGCACGAAAAGGAAGAGTAGGGAAGATTAGAAGAGAGGATAATTTAGAGCGCTGGTTAAGCACGGAAAGTCTGGAAAGTGGGGAAAACGTGGGGAAGAAAAGGGGAAGAGAGGAGGATGAGGGGTGGGTGGAAGGCGATGGTGGAATTTTTAAAAAGAGTGACAAAACAAAAAGGTCGCCGGGGAATACAAAGGGTGGGGAGGGAGTAGAAATGGGAGGGATGGAGGAAATGATGAGGGGATTATTAGGGGAATTCCTGAGGATGAGGGAGGAATTAGAGGACGAGAGGAAGGAAAGGAAATGGATGATAGAGGAGTGGAGGAAAGAAAGGGAGAGCTGGAAGGAGGAGAGGAGGCAAGAGGGGATAAGAAGGGAAAAGATAGAGAAGTGGCTAGAAAGCATGGAAGGAAGGATTGTAAAAATAGAAGAAAAAATAGGGGAAGGGGGGAGAGGGGCGGAGGAAAAGGGGAAGGAAGGTGAAAAAGGAGGGATGAGGGGAGAAGCGGTGCTGGACAACAGAAGGAGAATAAGGAGGATAGAGGTAATGCAGGATAGGAGGGAAAGAGAGGAGAGGAGGAAAAACATAATAATAAAGAGGATTCAGATAGAGGGTAAAGATATGAAAGAGGAAGTAAGAAAGGTGTGGGAGTTGGTGGGTGTGAAAGAGGAGGGTATAGAGGTGATAGGGAAGATAGGGAAAGTAGGAAAGGATGGGAGTGGGATGGTAAGGGTTAAAATGGTGAATTTGGAGCAAAAAAGGAAAGTAATGGAGAGAAGGAGAAACTTAAGAGGAAAGAAAGAGTGGTTAGATGATGATCTAACCGAGGAAGAAAGGAGGGCTAGATGGAAAATAGAAAGGGAAGCGGAGAAGGAAAGAGAGAAAGGAAAGAGCGTACAGGTAGGATATATGAAAATGTGGGTGAATGGAAGGATGAAGAGATGGAACGAAATAGAGGAAGATTGGTATGAGGAACAGGGAAACGGGAGTGGGGGGAATGGAGGGGGGAAAGAGGGAGCGGAGGGGGAAAGAGGAAGAGCGCAGGTTACAAGATAGGTTTCTGGAATGTGGCGGGGCTGAGGAACAAGGATATGGACTTTTGGAAAGGGTTGGAAGAGTGGGATCTCGTATTTTTGATGGAGACGTGGGTGGAGGAGAAAGGTTGGGACAAGGTCAGGGAGAGATTGCCAAGGGGGTACGCATGGATGGCGCAATGGGCCAGGAGAGTGGGGAAGATGGGAAGGGCAATGGGGGGCATGGTTATGGGGGTAAGGAAGGGGTTAGAGACTGACGGAGGAGAAGTAGAAGGGAGGGAGGGAATGATGGCGATAAGAGTGAAGATAGAGGGGGGATGGTGGAGGGTGATTGGGGTTTATGTGAATAGGGACTTGGAAAGGAAGCTGGTAGACCTGGGCGAGTGGATTGAGGGAAGGGAGAATGGAGTAAGGGTAATTATAGGGGGGGACTTCAATGTAAGAACGGGGAGGGAACGGGGAGAGGTGGAGGAAGAGAAGGAAAGGGGGGTGATGGGAAGCAGGAATTCCAGGGATGACAAGGTAAACGCTGAGGGGAGGAGGCTGTGTGAGTACTTAGGCGAGAGTGGGTGGGGGATTCTGAATGGAAATATAAAGGGGCACGAGGAAGGGGAATGGACGTACATGGGGGTGAGAGGAAATTCGGTCATTGACTATGTGCTAGGAAATGAGGAGACAAGAAAGGGGGTGGAAAAGATGGTGGTAGGGGACAGGGTTGACTCAGACCACGTGCCGCTGACGGTATGGATAAAGGGGGAAAGGGGAGGGAGAAGCAAGGAGGAGGGTAGAAGGAAGGAGGCAAAGGTAAGGTGGTCGGAGGAGACGGTGAAGGAATTTAGGGAAAAGTTTGGGAGAGAGAAGGAGGGAGAAGAGGGGGTAGAGGAAGACTGGAAAGGGTTGAAGGAAAAAATAAAGGAGGTGTTAGGGGGAATGGGGAGGAAGAGAATAGGGAGGAGTAGGGGATGGTGGGATGAGGAATGTAAAGAGGAAAAAAGGAAAGTGAGGGAGGAGTTGAGGAGCTGGAGGAAGAGGGGAGGGGTGGGAGCGGAGTATAAGTTAAGGAAGAGGGAATACAAGGGGTTGTGTGAGGAAAAGAAGAAAAAGGAGAGGGAGAGGTGGGAAAAGGAGATGGAGGGAGTAAAAACGGAGAAACAGGTGTGGGAGGTGGTGAATAGGGAAAGGAGAAGGAGAAATAGGGTGGACGAGAGAATAAAAATGGAAGAATGGGATGAACACTTCAGGGATCTATTGGGAGGAGTGGAGTGGAGGGTGAGGAAGGGAGGGGCAAGTAAAAGGGGGGATGATGGGGAGAAGGGTATAGAAAAGTGGGAGGTCAGCAGGGTGATAAAGGGACTGAAGGAGGGAAAAGCAGCTGGGGGAGATGGGATACAGAACGAGGTTTGGAAGCATGGAGGCAGCGAGGTGGTGGATTGGTTATGGAGGGTGTGTAGCAGGGTATGGGCGGGGGAGGGATGGCCGGAGGATTGGGTGGAGGGGGTAATCATCCCAATCGCAAAAAAGGGGGATGGGAGCAAGGTAGGCAACTACAGGGGGGTAACACTGCTGCAGACAGCCTACAAGGTGTACACAGCAGTGTTGGCGGAAAGGCTGAGAGAGGAAGTGGAGGGGATGGGGCTGCTACCGGCGAGTCAAACGGGATTCAGGAAGGGGGTGGGATGCGTCGACAACATATACGTGATCAACTATTTGATTAACAGGCAGGTGAGGAGAAAGAGCAGAAGGCTGATAATCACGTTTGTAGACCTGAAGGCGGCTTTTGACTCGGTAGATAGGGAGATACTGATAAAAGCACGGTAAAAGTGGGGGAAGAGGAGGGGAAAAGTTTCTGGACGGCAAGGGGGGTGAGGCAGGGGTGTCCGCTCAGTCCGCTGCTTTTCACACTATTGCTAGCCGACCTGGACGAGGTGCTGGAGAAGGGAAGATGGGGAGGGGTAATGGTAGGGGAAAGAAAGATTTTCACGCTGGCATACGCGTATGATATCGCGATGTTGGCGGAGGAGGAGGAGGGGATGAGAGGGATGCTGGCGGTGCTAGAAAGGTACCTGGAGGAGAAAAAGTTACGGATGAATGTGGAAAAGTCAAAGGTGATGAGATGTAGGAGGGGTGGGGGGAGGTGGAAAAAAGTAACCTGGAGATGGAAGGGGAAGGAGATTGAGGAGGTGGGGGAATATAGGTTGTGACGTGGCAAGTTTTGCCGACGTCCCTCGATCCCTAAAAAGAGAGGCCGGGCCGACCTCTGGCAATGCCGATGCGAAACGGCCGTTTGCGAGCGCTCTCCCTGGGCATGCCGATTTGCCAAGGGCGAGTATTAACGCGTTTTGAGCGTCGCGCCACTTGGGCGACGCGAATTTCACAGGACCGAAACCGGGCTCCAGGGGAGCCCGGCCCCTATTTCTCGCCGTACGAGGCTTTATCGGAACTGGCTCCGGAAGGATTTCGTGCTGAGACATCGGAGGAAGTACCGAGCCCGGGTCGACGAACCTGGAGGCACCGACGAGGGAAAGTGGACCCGAGACGAACACCCCCTCGGCCCCGTCGCTGCCTCGCCCGGAAACGAAAGGGTCCACGACCGGAGCGGCAAGGACTCTACTATTCACGAACCGTCGCCGCGACAATCGGAAAAGCGGCGAACGCGATCATTAGAATCCGAGAGCCAGGGATCCCGCGCGACAGGATGCGATCCTGCGAGGAGATACCGCGCGATAGGCCCGCGAGTCTCAAACGGGAGAAATAGGGTAGGAAGTAGGGGGACGCCTCGCTTCCGCGTTACCGAGCCTGCCGAAAGTAGGCCACTGGGTCGTTGGCCGTGTTAGCGATAAGCCACCGAAAAACCACCTCGAGTAACTTTTTGAAATCGTGCGTGCCGAGATCGAGGGACAAAAAGGAGCCGAGCGTGCCGTGCAGCAGCCGCCCTCCTTCGTTGCCGTTGGTAAGCGCCAGTCAGGCTTCCCTATTATCGTGATTTAACGAACTTTTCGTTTTCGCGAGGTCCTTATTCGCGTCGCGGAATTACGACGCCGTTTCCGTGCCGCGTGGTCGGCCATATTTGGTGAACGGAAGAACGGTCGTCGATCGGTTATCGTGCGAGCCGGTTGGTAACGCGAGGGCGCGAACTCGCGGGGGACCGTATCGTTGCCGATTTTCCGAATTAATTATACGCTATCTTCGAGACGATCCCCGGTCTGACGTAGCAGCGGTCCGTATCGTGTCCGACGGCAAAACTAGAACGACCCAGCAATTGTACCGCGTATTCCATCGGAATTCGGCAGTTATTCCGCGCCAAAAGCGCCTTGTAAATGCGAGTATCCATCCTGTAAAACTGCCGGGTTCGACGCGATCGAAATAGAATAGCGCGTGCGACCGAAAATCTGTCGCGTAATTATCGTGAACGCGCCGGCTTGTAAATCTCAGCTGCCGGCTCTCACCGGCAGCCCTGTCGTGTCCATCGGACAAATAAATTGTTACAGCCGATTCTATCGTTCCTTATTTCCGTCGAGAAACCTTTCCGCCGCGGGAAATGCTCCGTACTTCGCCCACGTAGAACCCTGAGCCCATCCTAGGGCCATCCAGAATATCGTGTGGTTCTCGCAACTTCGGAGAGTTCGTTCGCGCCTCGTGCCGTTATCGCGCAATTTGCGAGACACTGCCGAGTGTCTGGCGCCCGAAAGTAGATTCCATTAACGGCTTCTTTCGTGATAAATCCGAATCTGCGAGATACCTTTTGTCCCGGGTGGACCGCGTATCGTGCGGCCGAGCGTGGCCCGGCGTTTCGCCTGTAAAATCCCGGAGTCGCCGACGTTCCGTCCTGCCGACGGGTACGTTGAATTTAGGCGACGTGACAAGGTATCTGGGGTACATTATCACGAGAGACGGGGGACAGAGGAGGCAGGTGGAGGACAGACTAAGGAAGGGGGCGGCGGTAATGGGACAGGTGTGGGGGATAGGAAAGAGGAAATTTAAAAATGACTAGGGTAGGCGGTTATGGTTATTCGACAGATTGGTATGGTCGGTTATTAGCTATGGCGTGGAAATCTGGGGATGGAAGGAGTGGGAAGGGCTGGAAAGATTCCTGAGATGGGTCCTAGGGGTCGAAAGGTGTACACCGGGATACCTGGTAAGGGAAGAGCTGCAGAGGGAGCTGTTGAGAGGGAGAGCAAGGCTTAGGGCTTGGGGCTATGAAAAAAAGCTGGGAGAGGGCAAAGGGGGGGAGCTGGCGCGGCTCTGCTGGGAGGAGGTAAGGAGAAGGGGCAGAAGAGGGGGTATAGTGGATGGATGGGAGAAGGAGAGAAGGGATTATTGGGAGGAGAGGGGATGGTCGGCGGAGGAGGCGGAGGGAATGTTGGAGGAGAAGAGGGAGACGATAAGTGAGGGGATGGTAAAGTGGGAGAAAATGCGACAGAGGGAGGAGAGATGGGAAAGAATAAGGGGGGCCAGGTACAATGTGTGGTACGGGATGGTGAAGGGAGAGGGAGTTCCGGGGTATTTGGGGAAAGGGTGGGGAGAGAGTAGGTGGCAAAGGGTGGCCAGGTTCAGGCTAGGGAACGGAATGAAAGGGAGGAAATATTGGTTGGAGGAAGATGAGAGAAAGTGCAGGGTGTGTGGATGGGAGAGAGAGACGTGGGAGCATGTTTGGGAAGTATGTTTGAGAATGGATGAGAAAAGAGGCTGGCAGGAGGTGATGAGCGAAGTGTTAGGGGACGATGGGGGAGGGGAGATGTGGATGAGAAAGGTGGAGGGGTGGAGAGAGAGAATGAATGAAAGGAGTGAAAGAAAATGTGCAAGATTGGAATGAGAATGGAACGGCCGGAAGAGGGGGTCCAATTGGTTAGGGAAGGGGGTGTGTGTGTGTGTGTGTGTAGGATAAAGGGGAAAGCGAACTGCGGCGAGCGTTTAGGTTTTAGGTTTAGGTTAAGATGTATATAGAGGTTTAAGCGGAATAGGTTAAGTTAGGAATAAGGTAGAGTAAGGTGGTGTAAACATTGTAACCCTCAGGGGAACAAAATAAAGTTATATATATATATATATATAAGTACCAGCTTCTACACAAACAACTCGACAACAAAATCCTCCCAAAAATTGCCTCTTATTTCCGAATTGCGTCCTTCTTAAACAATAGATTTGGAAAACAGCAGAACTCTGATGTTACACTTTTTGATCAGATAATAAGCAGGATATCGAGTAAGGGAAAGTAAAAAATACGTTAGCGATACAAGTAGAAAAAAACAATTGGAACCGCAAAAGGACTCCATTTCAAACAGTATCCTTGGCCGATATTCTTGATTTTCCGGAAATGACAGAAGTAGATTTAAAAATTCTCGAGACAAATTCTAATTCCCAGAATTAACCCTTTCACTACGAAAGGCGTAAATATACGTCCTGAGAAGTCCATCGATATATACGAAAGGCGTAAATACAGGGTGTCTCAAAATTCTTTCAGCTCCCGGAAATGGGCGGTTCCTTGGGTCATTTGAAGCGACATTTTCCTTAACAAAAATGGCGTCCGCGGCTTTGTTTAGGAGTTATTAATGAAATACACGGACCAACCAGAGCGCGCCTAGTCGCTCGGAGACACGGTCAGCGCGGCGAGCCGGGGGGAGGGGAGTGTTGTCGGTACGCTGCGATGTCGTAACAACCAACAGTTTCTCGATTATGTCCCGATTTCGATGAGCTTTGGATATGTTGTAAAGACCATGATTCTGAACAACATTTCCCTTTAGACTTTTTGCCTCGCGTCTTTAGTTTACGAGATATTTGTAAAAACAGTACCGAAAGCTAAGGGTTGTACGGTCAGGTCAACGAACTGTACAGCTGATGGTAGATAGCAAGTATACGACAATCACATGTTTCGGTTTTCCTGCAGATTTGTACGCAGAGTCGATGGGTTACTGTTCGAAAAGGTCGTCCGTCCTTTCACCCAGCAAGAGGTAGAAATGTCAGGTCGGCGTGGTGTTTTAGGGTCCCTATTGTCCTATGCCTCCCTTAAGAAACTTTCTAAAAGAAAGACGGACGACGTTTTCGAACAGTAACCCATCGACTCTGCGTACAAATCTGCAGGAAAACCGAAGCATATGATTGTCGTATACCTGCTATCTACCATCAGCTGTACAGTTCGTTGACCTGACCGTACAACCCTTAGCTTTCGGTACTGTCGTACACCTGAAGACATCTGTGCAGTTCGTCACCGAATGACCCAGTGACAGTGACACACATTTCGAAGCATTTTCAATTACAAGTTTTTACAAATATCTCGTAAACTAAAGACGCGAGGCAAAAAGTCTAAAGGGAAATGTTGTTCAGAATCGTGGTCTTTACAACATATCCAAAGCTCATCGAAATCGGGACATAATCGAAAAACTATTGTTGTTATATCGCGGCGTACCGACAACACTCTCCTCCGCCCGGCTCGCCGCGCTGACCGTGCCACCGAGCGACTAGGCGCGCTCTGGTTGGTTCGTGTTTTTTGTTAATAACTCCTAAACAAAGCCGCGAACAACATTTTGCAAAAGGAAAATGTCGCTACAAATGACCTCAGGAACCGCCCATTTCCGGGAGCTGAAGGAATTTTGAGACACCCTGTATACGTCCTGAGAAGTCCATCGATATATACGAAAGGCGTACATATACGTCCTCAGAAATCCATCGATATATACGAAAGGCGTAAATATACGTCCTCAGAAATCCATCGATATATGTATACGAAAGGCGTAAGTATACGCCATCTAAATTTTTATACTTTATGTTTTTACTTCCCTGTTTTACCGACTGATTCAAATGGACTTTATCGTCCTTTGAGACATACGAACTAAGGTATTGGCAATTGTTTTATTGTTTCGAACGATTGTTAATTAATTCTTATCATATTTGCTGTGCTACTGCAGTTACAAGTCTTCCAAAAAAAAATCGTGCTCGAAAATGTGCAGTATGTAGTAAACATAAAATTCGTCGAGAAACTAGGTACGAATGTAAAGAATGTGATGTAGGTTTATGTGTTGATCCATGCTTTAGGATATATCACACGGAAATGGATTATTAAATTTTTTCTATTATATTTTTATTATCTTTATTCGTTCATTATGTAAAATAGTTTGTCATTGTTAAGTTCAAACGAATTTATTCCTCTTTATCAATTTCGGATTTTTTCCTTTATATTTAATTAGCCACTGTTATTGAAGAAATCTGCAAGTTGAGTTATGTAAACTAAAATAGCATAACAGGCTACTTAAAATAAATAAGAAATGGATATTTTTAATTTATTAGTAACGATTGCTTTTTAAGTCATACGAATGGTATCAAATTTTCGGGTACTGTTTTTTTCACTAGTTACTGGTCTGCGCGGCGCAGCGACCGACGTGTATAACGCGCCGTCCCTGTTGATGGATTATTCCGATATCGCGCCGCAGTGAAAGGGTTGATGTTACTGTAACAACTCTGTTACCCGGTTGTGTCTCTGCCGGAGATAGCTCGCCGATCCGGGGTTCGCGATACGGAAGTGATCGATCGGGAAAGGTATGGTGAAATAACTGAGCCGAGTCTGTGTTTGAATAAAGTCTCGCCGGTCGCTGTTTTCACGGTGTCGATCGGTATACGGATTTCGTGAGATGCGGTACGCGGTTTTCTAGCGGTCGAGCGGTCTGGGGTACGCGAGTGATCGGTCGGTGGTGTTACACTGTCCGGTGTGTCGGGAGATCGCGGGTACGGTGACCGGACTGTGGAGGGAAGCTCCTCGTCGTCACAATGGTTTGGTGGAGGGGAGCGACCTATCGTCGTCTCAACGTGCGGTCGGTGGAGGAAAACTCCTTGTCGTCACAATGGTTGGTGGAGGGGAGTGACCTATCGTCGTCTCAACGTGCGGTCGGTGGAGGGGTGTGACCTGTCGTCGTCTCAACATGCGGTCAGTGGTGGGAAACTCCTCGTCGCCACAATGGTTTGGTGGAGGGGAGTGACCTATCGTCGTCTCAACGGGCGGTCGGTGGAGTGGCGAGTGGACTAGGGTGGCGGGGTACTTACCTGTGGTCGTCGTCACAACGATCGGTGCTTTCGCGGGGCTAGGGGTGAGTGAATGCTTACCTACGTCCCGTAGATGAGCTAGAAGGAAAGTATCGCTGTCTCGGCGATCGGAGCGGACTAGTCGGGAAAGATTCTGTCACGGAGTCTTTTGCCGGCTGGAAGGTAATCGTTGTCACAACGATGGAAAACGGTGCCTTCTCTAGTTTTGCTGGGCCTTATATATATTTCTCTTGGTGGTGAAGGGCGGTGGTGCGGCAGTGTTTAGGGGTAGTTACGTAGGTCCGGTTCCCGCCGAAATATGTGGAATTTTGCATCCGGTTCCCGCCGAATTATGTTTCTAGGGGTGCGGTTAGTGCGGGGTGTTGTCAGTTGCCGTGACAGCTTCTAGACGCGGGGTTTGCGCGGCGCGGGCGGTGTCGTGTTGATGACGCGATTCAGCTGATCCGTTGTATTCGAATATTTGATCCGCGTTAGTAACAGGCCTGCTTAGTAGGTCTGTTACAATACTGAAGACTTATATATCGGCGAGGCTCCTGTATCGTTAAACGATAAAGGCGTATGCCATGTCGTTGCCATCAACACATTAGATAGAGACGTAAAATTAGAAATAACACCACAAGAATTCATTCCGTTTGAACTTCACAATTTTCCGGAGGAACAGGAATACTTTGATTCAGACTCACCATCAGACAGGGAAATGCCCGAAACAATGGATAGAGTTTCAGAAATAGTTAAAAGATTACGCCTTGGTCACCTAAATTCAGAGGAAAAGGAACATATAATCGATACCGTAGAGGAATTTCCTGAAATATTTCACTTGCCTTCTGATAAGTTACAATCAACTTTGTATATTAAACACCACATACCAACATCAGATGACATTCCACACGACAGTACAGATTTCCTTTAGTACATAAACAAGAAATAGAAAGACAAATATCGTGTAAATTAGCAGATGGAATAATAAAACCATCTAAATCTCCATATAATTCGCCACTATGGATTGTACCAAAGAAACCAGATTCTAAGGGAAACCCCAGATGGCGAATGGTAGTAGACGAGTATCGTAACTGAGATACCGTAAACCAGAAAACCATAGGAGATGCATATCCTTTACTAAACATTTCTGAAATATTACATCATTTAAGCGAGGCACAATATTCCTCAACATTTGATATAGCTAGCGGCTTCCAACAAATAGAAATGGCGGAAAATGACAGACCTAAAACACCATTTACAACACCCTTTTTTTCGAAAGTTTTTCCCACTTTATTTTTGTTGCCACGTCGGGGTCAACAAGTCACTAAATGTACAAAATATATACAACAAAATCACCACTCACATAAAAACACAAATCGTACTTAGAAAAACTATCCTTATTAACTATTATCCTAAATCGGTAAAAACACTAAAAATAAAAAAAAACCCAATACCCTTATATAACCTACGGCGCACTTATCCACTAAATCCTACTTCTAAAACCGCAAAAACTAAAAATTTCCTGACCTAGTGCCGTTTCATACGGAAGCCCCTAGCGGCTAGCTGTTTTCCTATGAAATTGCACTAATTCTTTGGCTAGTATTTCCTAAACGGCTTGACCGAATCTATCGAGAGTTGTTTCCCCAGATCGGTTAAACCCTCCTCTCTCTTTTCTTCCCCAACCTTTTTCCTCTCCGATGCTTTCCCTATTTCCTATAACACTAAAACTAGAAACTCCACTTTTTCCTAAATCGCTTCACTAAACTGAACTATAAAAACCGTGTGCAAACTCTGGGTGACCAAACCGTTCTACCATTTACAACACCTAACGGGCATTACGCATATGTTCGCATGCCCGAAGGCCTCAAAAATGCACCTGCAACTTTCCAAAGATTAATGCATCAATTATTGCGTGGCTTACAAGGAGTATATAACTTACTTAGATATACAAAATACATGTTTGAAATTTTCATTACAGGCACAGATAAAAAAAAGCCCGCGCAGCGCCCGCTAGCCCGAGGGTTTACCCACTAAAACCTCCCACCCATCCCTAAGCTATGGAGGGGGTGCCCGGATCACGCGAGTATTCAACAGGCAACCCCCTCGCTTACAATAGAACCCGGGGGAGGGGTTAACCTCCCCCACTAACCTACACTAGTCGGACACCGGGCGGTATGGGAGCCGCCAGGTGTCCCCATCCCCAAGGGCCGTCGGAACGGGCTTCCCGAGCCCCAGCTCGGTCCACCCTGGGCCCCCCGGCGGCCATCTGCCGCGCTCGAAGCGGGTGACCCCTCCGGAGAGGGGGCCCACACTGACCAGGGGAGGAGGTCGCCGCACACGGTAAGGGAGGGTCGTCGCCGACACGCCCCGCCCCTACCCACCCCACCACCCGCGGTCGCCCGTGTCAAGAGGGGACCGACCGGCACCCCACATCCGAAAATTATCTCCGGGGTGCCGGCCCGTCCAGAGGGGATCAAACTCCCCTCCGGGGCTGGGGCCAGCTAACGCCCCGGCCACCACCATCCTCCACCCCCCCTCCGTGGGGGCACTCGTCGACGCGGGGGAGTTCCCCGCGCCGTCACAGCTTCCGCCCCCCTCACGGGGGCACTCGACGACGAAGGGGGGGAACTCCCCGCGCCTCCTCCCTGTCCGCCCCCGCCTTGGGGGCACAGGCTGGCGCTAGGTGAAAAACCCTCGTGCCCCTCCATCAGGCATCAACCCCCACTGAGTCCGAGTGGATATTTCAGTGAACATAGCTGTTTTGTGGTTAGGTATAATATATTGAATTAATTATTTAGTACAGTACTGTTACTTTGACACAGTCTTACTCTATTTCTAATTTAGTATATATATATTGTCACGTCGCCCAAATTTCGCGTACCCGTCGGAAGGACGGAACGTCTGCGACTCCGGGATTTTACAGGCGAAACGCCGAGCCCCGCTCGGCCGCACGATGCGTGGTCCACCCGGGACAAAAGGTATCTCGCAGATTCGGATTTGTCACGAAAGAAGCCGTTAATGGGATCTACTTTCGGGCGCCAGACACTCGGCAGTGTCACGCAAATTGCGAGATAACGGCACGAGGCGCAAACGACCTATCCGAAACTGCGAGAACCACACGATATTCTGAATAGCTCTCGGATGGGCACAGGATTCTACGTGGACGAAGTACGGAGCATTTCCCGCGGCGGAAAGGTTTCTCGACGGAAATAAGTAACGAGAGAATCGGCTGTAATAATTTATTTGTCCGATGGACACGACAGAGCTGCCGGTGAGAGCCGGCAGCGGAAATTTACAAGCCGGCGCGTTCACGATAATTACGCGACAGGTTTTCGGTCGCACGCGCTCTTCTCCTTCGATCGCGTCGAACCCGGCAGTTTTACAGGATGGAGAAGTAATTTTACAAAGCGCCTTTGGCGCGGAAGAACTGCCGAATTCCGATGGAATACGCGGTATAATTGCTGGATCGCTCGCGCTTCGCCGTCGGACACGATACGGACCGTTGCTATGTCACACCGGGGAACGTCCCGAAGATAGCGTACAATTACGTCGGAAAATCGGCAACGATACGGCCCCCCGCGAGTTCGCGCCCTCGCGTTACCAACCGGCTCGCACGTTAACCGATCTACGACCGTTATCCCGTTCACAAAATATGGCCGACCACGCGGCACGGAAACGGCGTCGTAATTTCGCGACGCGAAAAAGGACCTCGCGAAAACGTTACCGAGCCAACACGAAATGATCGTTAAAATACGATAATAGCGAAGCCTGACTGGCGCTTACCAACGGCAACGAGGACTTCGGCAGGTGGTCGGCTCCTCGTCCTGGCTCGTCCCTCAAGTCGGCACGCACTTTATAATTTCAACTTTTGGCAGTATTTCAAGGCGGGAAGCGCGACTGTTTCCAAGTTACGGCCAACGACCCAGTGGCCTACTTTCGGCAGGCTCGGTAACGCGGAAGCGAGGCGTCCCCCTACTCCCTACCCTATTTCTCCCGTTTGAGACTCGCGGACCTATCGCGCGGTATTTCCTCGCAGGATCGCATCCTGTCGCGCGGGATCCCTGGCTCGCGGATTCTCCTAATCGCATTCGCCGCTTTTCTGATTGGTGCGGCGCCGGTTCGTGAAGAGTAGAGTTCCAGCCGCTCCGGTCGTGGACACCTTCTTTTCCGGGCGAGGCAGCGACGGGGTCGAGGAGGTGTTCGTCTCGTGTCCACTTTCCCTCGTCCGTGCCTCCAGGTTCGTCGACCCGGGCTCGATACTTCCTCCGATGTCTCAGCACGAAATCCTTCCGGAGCCAGTTCCGATAAAGCCTCGTACGGCGAGAAATAGGGGCCGGGCTCCCCTGGAGCCCGGTTTCGGACCTGTGAAATTCGCGTCGCCCAAGTGGCGCGACGCTCAAAACGCGTTAATACTCGCCCTTGGCAAATCGGCCTGCCCAGGGAGAGCGCTCGCAAACGGCCGTTTCGCATCGGCACTGCCAGAGGGCGGCCCGGCCTCTCTTTTTAGGGATCGAGGGACGTCGGCAAGACTTGCCACGTCACAATATATATATATATATTGTGACGTTGCAAGTTTGCAGCGTCCCTTCCCTACCCCAAGAATAGCGAAAAGAAAAACCGAGTTACGTATGGACCGGGCCGATCCTGTCTCGAACCACGAATCCGCACGCGGAAAAGCGAGCGTTCCCCGAGGAAACAGAAATACCGAAATTCCAGCTGACGCCCGATACGTTTGCCGAGTACGGCTAAGTTGCAGGGGCGTATCATCAGGGCGACGAGACCGCCGAAAACTCCCGACGCAGGAAACCAAGGCAAGGAGCGCCCGAAATCTGAGAAAGGCCGAACAACAATAGTCCGTGCACGGGCGAATATAAAAGGAGTCAAAACACACGGGCCAATCAACCCGGAGGCGCCGACGTGGGACCAGAACCCCTACCGAACATCGTTCTTTTCGCGATCCCGTCGTCGCCTCACCCCGCTTAAAATGGGGTTCTAGCGTGGGTGGTGGACGAGACACCTGAGAGGGAACATCCTCACCGGTCGTTTATCGCAACCGGTAATTTCGCGAGTAATTCTCGGGCTCCTAGGTTCCGTTAGGACACGGCCCTGCGTAGCGCTAGATCGCCAGCGTGAAGTACGCCACTAGGGAATTTCGGCTAGGTCGCTAGAGTGGGGGGAACCAGAATCGATACGCGCCGTGGCGAGAATCGAAGGAATCACTGTCGTGCCGGCTCGCGTTACGAGAGAGTACCGCGATTCTCGAAAGGAAATACCGAAAGTATTGTATTCCGCGTGCGGATCGTGTGAGTGGCCAAATTTCGTGCCATAAGAAGGGAGTAACAGCAGCCCTACCCCGTTCCGACGAACGATATATTCCGAGTCACGGTAAGTCGACAGTGATTTCGTAAACTCGTATACGAGCGAGCTCGTTAATTTCGCGGGGGGCACGAGCCGATCGTCGACTCTGTCCCCGATATTCGCGTGTGCCGAGGCGCTTCCCGCCTCGTGCCCAGGGCTCGTACCGATCCGACGGTACTTTGAGCCGATTCAAGAGGTTCCCTCCCGTTAGCATATCGGAAGTTTTCCTCGGGAGAACCGACAGCGTCGTGAGATAGTTCCTTTTCGCGGACATTACAGTACGCGTTTCGCGAAGGTAGGAATCGCCATTTCGCGGGAATTAGATATCGCTTAGATCGCGCGAGCCGTTACCATCTCGTTCGCGGAAACGTTCGAATTTCCCGAGAACGATCGCGACAGTCGCGACCCGTGCGACGAACGTCTTCGCACGTCGACAACCGCGCGCTGCGAACCTCCATCTTATCGCAATCCCGGTTGCGGCCACGTGGCCGCGCGCCTGTAATTACTGACGAATAATTAAATGACTGAGAGCGAAAATAGCATTCGTTAATTTCGCCTGTGAGATCCGCCCTGCCGTGAGGGCTGTCCCCGCTATTCCCGTGTCCGAATTTCCGACTCCTCGCGCCTTCCTCTCGACCTCGCGCTTCTCGATATTCGGCCTTCGCGTCAGCTGACTTGCGCGCAAACCGCGAGAACGTTTCGTGCGGTACCCTTCCGGTACCTGGCGCCCGAACTTGTCGAATCACGTCAATCTTGATCGAATTTCGATAGGTGCGTTTGTCCCGGGTGGACCGCGTCCGCACGGCCGCGCGCGGCCCGGCCTCAGCGCCTATAAAATCCCGGAAGTTGCCGTTCTTCCCCGTACTCGGTCCGACGGAAAAAGGGCAACGTGACAATATATATATATATATATATATATATTCGTTAGTAAATAGTTTTAGTATTAGTTATACTTTAATTTAGTCAGTCAGTTAATAGCGAGTGTTTTAAATAATGAGTGTGTCTTCTAGATAAAATAACGGGTTTTTTAGTTAGTTTATTCTTAATGGCTAAGTGCAAATTTATATATATTTTTGTTCCCTATTTTTATTTTATTTTATTTTTAGTTAGAGATTTTGAGTTTATTTCATATATTAGTGTAGATATTCGCTCTGTATATAGTTTTATTATTATTATTAGTATTATAAATTTCGGGAAACCACTCGGACGTCGGTTCTCTCTGTGTGCGTGATCCCCGATCAGTTACTGGTTCGTACTCGTTCGTGTATGTTTCGTTCGTTAATAATTTTGAGTTTTAATCATTTTCGGTGTGATGCGTGCCTTAAGCTCGTCTGTTTTCAGTGTGTGTGTGCCCGCCAGATACAGCCGGAGCTCGGAGTAGGCAGAAAAATTTTTTCTAAGTTCCCTGTGCGTCACAGCCAGGTGTGACGTGCTAGCGGCAGTGACGTTATCTCTCCCGAGTGACATCACTAGCCTCGTGCTATTTCGCAAACGGTCATCTTAGCCGAGCCTTCTCCGAGCTCTGACGTCATCGAGGCGTCGTTTACGCGGAAATCTTATCTGTTCTCTGGTCGGCGGCCAGCGGACATCTTGTGATGGGGGCAGCCGGCCAGAGAATAGATAAAATAATCCAGATAATTGGACTTAGGGAAATTTGCCATCTTCGCCGGCTGCGTGCTTCGCACGCGGTCGCTTCGTCGGCGCGAAATTTTAAACAGAAAATTTCGTCAAAAGCCGGCAGATTTCCCTAACTTCCGAGCAGGGATTCGAACCCCGGCCAGCGGCTTGAGAGCCTGTGCCCCATACAGGTGCACCAAGCCTCATTTGTTTTAAAGAGAGATAGCAATTGTGGGTATTCGCTATACGCGGCTTGATGCAGGGAAGCCCCCTGTATAGCTTCTGTGGCTAAGATCCGATATTTTTTAAATTTTTTCCTTTGTTAAAATTTAAAATTTTTTGGTTTTCTGGCCCCAGTATTTATTTATTGAATCTGTTCAACGTCAGTAGTGGTACATGCTTGAACTTTGTAAAAGCACTGTGAGTAGCCAAATGTTTGAAATCTTGAGAATTTTTATTATTAAGGGTTAATTATTACGAGAAAAAAAAGGCATCAACCCCCACTGGGGGGGCTGTGGCCGGCGCGAGGGTCGTCCCCGCGCCCAAATACTCCTCGCCGAGCCAGGGTCCTTCTCCCGGGCTCCTCGGCGGCCTTCTTCTGCGACATCACATCTTGACAGAAGGAGGCCATCGCCTTCCACGACCCCTCGCCCGCGGCCATGTAGCCGACCATGGCCGCGAGCGAGAGGTCCCACCCCTCCACCGCGGCTCTAAGGATACGGCGCACAGTGGTCAAAATCGAGAAATTCAGTGACTTTTTGTTGTAACTTTTGAACCATAAGAGATATCGGGATGAAATTTTCACTAAAATTCATTTGAAAAATACTCAATTTGAACTAAAGACAAATAAATACTTTTTTAATTTTTAATTAATTTTCATTGATATTTTTCACTAAAAAAAATTGTTTAAATACAATCTTCCAAATCATTTTTTCTTTCCGAGTGTGTATTTTACATTTATGTTTCACACATGCAATGTTTAATGAAATAGGTAAAATGTAAATTTGAGGTGTCGGATAAGGTAAAAATACTATAATAGGATAAATAACTAATAATAGGACACATAACTGTGTCAAAAGATATTTTTCATAATAATTTATAATATTGTATATAATATAAAATAATTTAGTAATATTTTCTTAAATCTTTTGTGATAAAAATGTGATAACAATAATGGTTTTATAATATAATACTTTTGAACTATAAGAGATATTGCCATGAAATTTGGACTTCATAATGTAGTAATGTTACCTGACAGATAGGTTAAAAAAAAATAACAACAATTACATATTTTAACAAGATAAACAATATCAAATATAAATTTTATTTAACTACATATCTTTTAAAACTATTGAATAATTAATTTTACAGTTTCCTTATCTAATTGTTTATGTTTTTTCTGCAAATGTATTTGGGCGCTGAATCCGAACGTATACGCATAAGATGATATGCCGCGGATGGATTAAACTATAATAACTTCAACAGTGATTCAGCGGGGGAAATGATTTTTATTTTGTTACAATGCGTGATCCCCTGGGAAAAAAGATACACCTTGCCAACTGTAACGCATTTTGAAATTGTTCTTTATTTCATTCAACATTATGTTTAAAAGACATTATATACAATAATTATTAATGGCGTGTACGATTTCTTATCTAAAGAGAATGCTCTTCAAAACAAAAAAAAAATCGAAACGAAATATCAATTGAGCTCCCCAGGACGCCACGAAGAAACAGAACAGTTTTTCCGCAAGATTCCAATTTTAAAATGTCCAACTTTAAGTGTTTGTATAATTCAAATCTGAATTATATTTGATTTATTTTCTTCATTTTCGAAATCTATATGAACATTTAAGAAGAGATACATGTTGAACAGATATTAATATGAGAAAGTTGATTTTTGGCGAAATGTCACTGAATTTCTCGATTTGGACCACTGTGCGGCGCGGCCCTGCCCATGCTGCCCCACTCTGTGCAGGTACTCTCGGAAGCAATAATGGCCAGAGAGCACCTGCGTGAGGCGGAAGGTCAACCTTCCCCGCCACTCGCACCATATATCGAATACGGGCAGGAGGGCGCGGACGAGTGGACGTCCCGTGGAGGCGGCTCTCATCTGCCGTCTCCATCGGGCAAAAGTGTCCGTCCGGGACTGGCGTTTCCGCACCTCGACCTCCAATTCGCCCCTGTTCGTGAGATCCACCCCCGGAGGGCGGCGAGCGGAGATGCGAAATCTCCTGCCTGGGGTTCTACCCAACTGGAACGAAGAGGAGCGAGAACGATGGAAATGTTTATTAAACATAATCTGATACCCGTTAGGAGTCAGGGGGCTTTTTCCTTTGAGCGAAATGGACGTACGTCGCTCATCGACATACTGGCTTGTGGTGAGGATGTGTTTCGGCAGATAGAGGAGAGCTGCATCCTCCATGAAACCTTGTCGGCCTCAGATCATAGTTACCTTCTCCATGTATTTGGGACAAATGTGCCGGTCCTAAGAAGTATGCGGCCTAACAGTAAGCTGGACGCAAATAAATTTTCCAGCCTGTATAAACGAATAACGTCCCAGATCAATCCGAATATAATGAGTTCCAGAGAGGATATTGATGCATATATCAACTTGATCAATTGGATCTATATACATACCTGTAAATTTCTCCCGCAATCTCTTGACAATAAAAAGGCTGTTCACTGGTGGAGTGACGAGTTGAAGGCCCTCAGAATAGATGCCATGCATTCTAGGCGTAAACTGCAGCGGGCACGATCATCTGGTCGCTCTGCAGATGTTATACTAAACAGATTAAATGCATATAGGACAAATAAAAAACTACTTAAATATGAGATACTGCGGGCGAAAGCGAAATCCTGGAAGATTCTTATAGACGGTATTGATGCCGATGTCTGGGGCAAACCCTATAAACTTATAATGTAGATGGTGGCCGGAAGGCTCCCCCCCTCTGAGCTAGCTAGTACTGAGGTCGCGGAAATCGTGGCCAAATTGTTCCAGACCTCTGCATCCGAGGATAATGCTAGAAAGATATGCTACCAATGGACGGGTGTTTTTGATACAAATGACCCCCCCTTCTCTAACAATGAAGTGTTCGAAGGGACCAAAATGGTCAAGAAGAAAGCAGTTGGGCTTGATTGCCTCCCCTCTGAGGTCACCTGGCTGTTGGGCAAGATTGCCTGCGACCACCTGACTCCCGCATTTAACGTTTGCTGCAATATTGGATACTTCCCTGACAAGTGGAAGGAAGGCAGGCTTCTGCTCATTCCTAAAAAGCCGAGCCCTGATGGTACCATAGGATGGAGGCCACTGTGTATACTGTCTAATTTAGCGAAGGCTTTTGAGTATTGCCTGAAAAAACGACTTCTAAAGGTAATTAAATTTGAAAAAATCAGTATGGTGTCTGCAAAGGCAAAAGCACGGTGCACGCTATCAGTGAGTTGATTGATAAGTGGAATAAAAGCAAGAAGACTGGTAAACACTGCGTCATGGTCTCTTTGGATGTACGAAACGCCTTTAATGCCCTCGAATGGTCCAATATTCTCCAGGCACTTGGTAAGAGGAGGATGGCAACGAAACTATACAACATCATAAACTCATATCTTAGTGATAGGTATGTTGTACATGGCGACCAATGCTTTAGAGTCTTCGCAGGGGTCCCACAAGGTTGCCCCCAAGGCGTGGGGCGGAGAAGGAGGAGGCGCGGGGGGTTCCCTCCCAGCGTCGTCGAGTGCCCCTAAGGCGTGGGGCGGAGGATGGTGGGGGCCGAGGCGTCAGCTGACCCCAGCTCCGGAGGGGAGTTTGATCGCCTCGAGACGGGTCGGCACCCCGGAGATAATTTTCGGATGTGGGGTGCCGGTCGGTCCCCTTTTAACAGGGGTGACCGCGGGGGTAGGGGGTGGGGAGGGGGGCGTGCCGGAACACGCCTCCGACGACCCTCCCTTACCGTGTGCGGCGACCTCCTGCCCTGGTCGAAGTGGGCCCCCTCTCCGGAGGGGTCACCCGCTTCGGGCGGGGTAGGTGGCCGCCGGGACGCCCAGGGTGGACCGAGCTGGGGCTAGGGAAGCCCGTTCCGACGGCCCTTGGGGATGGGGACACCTGGCGGCTCCCATACCGCCCGGTGTCCGACTAGTGTAGGTTAGTGGAGGAGGTTAACCCCTCCCCCGGGTTCTATTGTAAGCGAGGGGGTTGCCTGTTGAATGCTCGCGTGATTTGGGCACCCCCTCCATAGCTTAGGGATGGTTGTGAGGTTTTAATAAGGTAAACCCTCGGGCTGGCGGGCGCTAGGCGCGCCCGCCAGGCCGGGGGGGGGGGGGGGGGGGCCCCACATAACGTATGCGTAACGCATTTCCTCTCATAAAAAAAGGGGTGCCACAAGGTTCGGTAATAGGTCCTCTTCTTTGGAACGTCCAGTATGATGAACTCCTCAAAACCACCCTTCCAAAGGGGGTTGCACTGTTTGAGGTTGCGGACGACGTCGCTGTTGTCATTACTGCAGCAAACCTTGATAAGTTGTCGGAAGTGGCTAACTTAGCTATGAAGAAAATTGATGAACTACTACTAGCACAGGAGAAGACCGAAATGGTACTACTTACGGGCAGAAAAACACCTGATAGTTTAAAAATATTTATAGACGATCATGAAATCCAGCCCAGTGCGGTAGTTAAATACCTTGGAGTCCTTATGGAGGGTAATCAACCGTTCAGCAGACACCTTGAGTACACTTCCAAAAAGGCGGCCAGGATTGCGGGAGGCCTAGCCAGGATTATGCCTAATATTGGAGGAGGCTCGTACCAATCAAGGGCACTCTATTATAGGGTGATCGAATCAGTCATGATGTATGCGGCACCGATCTGGGCCATCTCAGCAGATAATCGTAGTAACCTGAAGAAAATAAATAAAATACAAAAAATGGCTCTGGCGAGAGTCTGTAGAGCTTATAGGACGGTCTCTTTAGACGCTCTTTGTGTTTTGACCGGGTTTCCTCCATGGAACCTGCTAGCCAAGGAAAGAAGAAGGATTTTGTGTCTAACGGGACACGGCTGTTTCTCCGAATATCTATTTGGCATAAATAAAATGGACAGCAATACATGTATTGCATGCAAACTTGAGTCAGACAACTCTGAGCATACCCTTGTCAAATGCCCCAGATGGGTCGAACAGAGGAGGGCCCTATGTAATAAAATAGGTTTTGTCACGTGGGATAATTTAATTAATATGTTAAAGGAAGAAAAAAGTAGACCCGTCCTAATTGACTATATTAACGAGGTCATCAAAAATAAAGAGGCCATGGAAAGTGAAATACAAAGACAAGAGAGAAAAGACAAGTTCACCTTGTTGAATAGAAATTGTGGCGCGTATGCTGTGGTCGCACGAGGACTGTATCGATTATCGATTATCGATCGATACGATCGAACGTACCTAACCTAGAAGTCGGGGGTTACGCATGGCAATAGAAGATGCGTCGTGTTGCAGTATTATTAATATAGATTATACCATAGTGTTGTTTAACCAAATACATACAGGGTGTTAGAAAAGTCTGGCAACGGTCGAATATCTAAAAAAAAAATCATTTTAGAGAAAAATGGTTCAGACAAGTACTTATGGTTTCGCAAGAGCTATTAGGTGGTGCCATTGGTTTGACCTTGAAGAGTCATTTGAAGGTCACGTGAAGGTCACCTCAATTTTTTTAAATGGCACCCCCTATTTTTTATTACATATTCTTGTAGCTGATCTCAAGAGCTTTTCAAAACACTATAATGAAATGTTTTTTCATTAATTATTTTTCGAGTTATAAGGCTTCAAAGGTACAATGCCGCCGGCAGTAGCGTTAACCGAGATGTACCACGTGGAGGTTGCACGGTCGGATTTACATCTCTTGTATGTGTGTGTGTGTGTGTGTGTGTGGTCCTCTAGACCACCAGATCTATCTCCATTGGACTACTTTTTATGGGTGTATGTTAAAAACAATGTATACGTAACGAAACCTACTTATTTGGCAGACCTTAGGGAACGCATATTGCACCAAGTAAATCTTATTTCACCAGAAATGAGACGAAATGTTTTAAATGAATTTTATCTACGATTAGGTCATTGTCAAGCAGCAGACGGAAGACAATTTGAACATTTAATTCAGTAAAAACCCGTTTACACACACGCACACACAAGAGATGTAAATCCGACCACCACGTGGTACATCTCGGTTAACGCTAATGCCGGCAGTATTGTACATTTGAAGCCTTATAACTCGAAAAATAATTAATGAAAAAACATTTTATTACAGTGTTTTAGAAAGCTCTTGAGATCAGCTACACGAATATGTAATAAAAAATAGGGGGTTACATTTAAAAAAATTGAGGTGATATTCACGTGACCTTCAAATGACTCTTCAAGGTCAAACCAATGGCACCACCTAATAGCTCTTGCGAAACCATAAATACATGTCTGAACCATTTTTCTCTAAAATGCTTTTTTTTAGATATTCGACCGTTGCCAGACTTTTCTAACACCCTGTATATATTTACACCGTTATCTATTGAAGTTGCTTCTATTTATTTACGGACCAACAAATGGTAGAAGAGCGTGGTTATGCAGAAATGAGAAAATAGTAAAAGAAAGAAAAGTAAGGTTAGTGGTGCTACAGTTCGAAATAATAGCGAAGACGAAAAATAGAAGGATTGTTTTGAAAGAAATGACAGAAAGGAAAATAAAAGTTATAAGCGGATTTGGCAACAGAAGAGAACAAACGAATATGGTCAACGAAAGAAATGAAGAATATGCCTTTGAGGCATCGGATAATTTAATAAGGTACGAAGAAGGTGATGGTAATCGTCCATACAATAAGGCAATATGGATAGTAGATTCGGGAACCTCCTCACATTTGTCACCAGACGCTGCATGTATGACAAATATTAAACCATACTCAATCAAGGTGAACCTAGCAGAAAGTGGAAAATATTTAATATCAAAAAGCAGACGAAACATACATGCAAGCACATCTGTAAGAAATGAACAGAAAAATATACGCATCATGGACACCTTAAATATTCCAGGCTTGCGTACCAACCTGTTGTCGGTAAGTCAATTAGTAAATAATGGCAATGAAGTTGTGTTCTCAGGTAGTTCAGTGACAATAATAGGACCAAGGAAAGAGATACTGGGAATTGGTAAAGAACAAAATGGAATTTACATATTGGAAACACAGATGAAAAACAATAGTAAGG
The DNA here is from genome assembly GCA_916610255.1 of Lasioglossum lativentre. Lineage (NCBI taxonomy): Eukaryota > Metazoa > Arthropoda > Insecta > Hymenoptera > Halictidae > Lasioglossum > Lasioglossum lativentre. The sequence goes on along the minus strand of OU744359.1, from coordinate 26,127,600 downwards.
CATATTTGGTATCTGAGACGAATGACACAAGTGGAAATAGAAACACATATAAGAGCTTATGTACAAGAAACATAGGTGGTGCAAAAATAGATGTAATGTTGTGACATCGAAGACTGGGTCATATATGCGAGGAATATATGACAAAGATGAGAAACAAAGAGCTGGTAAGGGGTCTTAATTACTCATTACAGAAATTAGATGCATGTGAGACATGCATAATGGGGAAGGGATCTCAGGCACCGCACCCCAGATTAAACGTCAGGTCCACAAGTGGTCCGTTGGATCTGGTTCACATAGACTTGTGCGGGCCAATGCCAATAAAATCTCTTAATGGGAGTCGATGCATGTTTGTACGAGTAGATGATTACAGTAGATATATATGCACTTATTTCTTAAAAACCAATGATGAAACATTTAGTAAATTCAGGGAGTATATGGATAGATATGAAAACATGCCTAATAGAAGAATACTAGCGATAAGGTCCGATAATGGCAAAGAATTTATTAATAAGGAGTTCCAAATGTTATTCAGCAAGAAGGGAATACGACACGAGAGGACGGTCCCATACAACCCAGAAAGCAACGGGGTCGCAGAAAGGGCAAACAGAACCTTGCTAGATAAGGCAAGGACAATGCTCATTAATTCAGGGTTGCCAAGAAGGTTCTGGGCAGAAGCGGTCGCCACGGCGACTTATGTAAGAAATAGATGCCCGGTGAAAGGAGCAACAGTAACTCCAATAGATACATGGGAAGGAAGGAAGCCAAATGTATCACACATTAAGGTATTCGGTCGTACGGCATATTACTACGTACCAAAGATCTGTAGAGGTAAATTCGAGCCAGTATCGAGAAAAGGAATATTTCTTGGGTATTCTGCAGATAGCAGAGTTCAGTAAAATTTAACGAAAATATTATGGGCATTAGACTTAAGAGGGAGGATTTGCAACAGACTGATCTCAATAACATCATATATACAAGTAAGGGAGATGAGACTGTAGCAGAAGAAAGTACGATAGTTGACAACGAATTCCACGAGGAAGAACAAATTAATAGAAACGACGAGGAAGAACAGAGAAACGACAGGATAGAAGACGGAGAGAGTGTATCGGAAATAGAGGAAAGACAAGAGATTAGAACACGTGGACGTAAATCAAGGAGGACAAACCAAGACATTCGAAAGGAGCATGAGAAACAGTTAATGGAAGGAGAGCGACGTTTGAGAGAAGAGGGAGCAAGGCGGTCTAGTAGGATACAAGAAAGAAACGAGCAGGTGAACTTTATTAACACACAAGATACACAATTGCCGAACAATCATGCGGAAGCAATGAAATCAAAGGATGCAGAAATTTGGAACGAGGCCATGAAAAAAGAGCTTAACATGATGAAACAGCATGGTGTATGGAAATTAACGCAACGACAAGAGGGAATGAAAACGATAAAAAGTAGATGGGTATATAGTAAGAAACAAACACTAGAAGGCGAAGTAAAGTACAAGGCAAGATTAGTTGCTGTAGGGTGTAACCACAAAATAGGAATAAACTATGAGGAGTCATTTGCCCCTGCCATACGGTTAGAAACTATAATACAAGGATAATATTGGCGTTAGCAGCGATTTACAGAATGAAGATCAAACAATTCGATGTAAAATCAGCATATCTTCATGGAAATCTGAAGGAGAAAATATATATGGAACAACCACCAGGGTTTGCAAAAGATAATGATAAGGTATGCGAGTTAGAAAAAAGCATATATGGTCTGCCCCAATCAGGATACTATTGGAATAAAAAATTGCATAGCACATTAACATCGTTAGGATTAACGCGAATAGAAGGCGAACATGTGCCTATAAATTAAAGAAAGGACGACAACAGCTGATCATAGGTATATACTGTGACGTGGCAAGTTTTGCCGACGTCCCTCGATCCCGAAAAAGAGAGGCCGGGCCGCCCTCTGGCAGTGCCGATGCGAAACGGCCGTTTGCGAGCGCTCTCCCTGGGCATGCCGATTTGCCAAGGGCGAGTAATCACGCGTTTTGAGCGTCGCGCCACTTGGGCGACGCAAACTTTACAGGACCGAAACCGGGCTCCAGGGGAGCCCGGCCCCTATTTCTCACCGTACGAGCCGTTATCGGGACTGGCTCCGGAAGAATTGCGTGCCGAGACACCGAAGGAAGTACCGAGCCCGGATCGACAAACCGGGAGGCACCGGCGAGGGAACGTGGACACGAGACGAACATCTTCTCGACCCGGTCGCTGCCTCGCCCGGAAAAGAAGGTGTCCACGACCGGAGCGGCGAGGACTTTCCTCTTCACGAACAGTCGCCGTTAACATCGGAAAAGCGGCGAACGAGATCGCCAATTTCCGCGAGCCAGGGATCCCGCGCGACAGGATGCGATCCTGCGAGGAGATACCACGCTATAGGCCCGCGAGTCTCAAACGGGGGAAATAGGGTAGGGAGTAGGGGGACGCCTCGCTTCCGCGTTACCGAGCTTACCGAAAGTGGCCCACTGGGTCGTTGGCCGTAGTAAACGGAAGTTGTAGTATTGCGAACAAAATTAAATCTAATAAGTGTGTTGCCGAGACGAAGGGACGAGAAAGGACGAACAGCCGCCCATCTGCCGTCGTGCTCGTTGAAGTTGGTAAGCGCCAGTCAGGCTTCCATATTATCGTAATCTAACGATCATTTCGTATTGGCTCGGTAACGTTTTCGCGAGGTCCTTGTTCGCGTCGCGAAACGACGAAACCGTCTCCTTGACGCGTGGTCGGCCATCTTTTCGGGAAAGGACGAACTGTCGTCGATCGGTTAACGTGCGTGCCGGTTGGTAACGCGAGGTCGCTGACTCGCGGGGGGCCGTATCGTTGCCGATTTTGCGAATAAAATAATACGACATCTTCGAGACGTTCCCCGGTGTGACGTCGCAACGGTCCGTATCGTGTCCGACGGCGAATTTCGAACGACCCACATATTGTACCGCGTATTCCAGCGGAATCCGGCCGTTATTCCGCGCCGAAAGCGCCTTGTAACGACGCAGTAACATCTTGTAAACGGTCGGGTTCGACGCGACCGAGAAAAATAGCGCAAGCGACCGAAGACCTGTCGCGAAATTATCGTGAACGCGTCGGCTTATAAAGTACCGCTGCCGGCTCTCACCGGCAGCCCTGTCGTGTCCAGCAGACGAATAAATTGTTCAAGCCGATTCTCTCGTTGATTATTTCCGTCGAGAAACCTTTCCGCCGCGGGAAATGCTCCGTACTTCGCCCACGTAGAATCCTGAGCCCATCCTAGAGCCATCCAGAACATCGCGAGGTTCTCGCAGCTTCGGAGCATTCGTTCGCGCTTCGCGTTAATATCGCGCTATTCACGTGACACCGTCGAGTGTCTGGCGCCCGAGAATTGATTGTAACATCGAATCCTTTCGTGAATATCCGAATCTGCGAGATACCTTTTGTCCCGGGTGGATCACGCATCGCGCGGCCGAGCGTGGCCCGGCGTTTCGCCCGTAAATACCTGGAGTCGCCGGCGTTCCGTCCTTCCGACGGACAAGTGAAATTTAGGCGACGTGCCAATACGTAGATGACTTTCTAGTCATAGGATCAGACGACATAATAATAGAAGAGACAATGTCAAGAGTGAAACAACACTTCCAATTAACTGAAGTGAAGGAGAAAAACGTTTTAAATATGTATGTATGTATGTATTAGTTTATTTTGACAGGCCTTCTTTTGCGCACAGACGATTGCGCACAATGATATGGCACACAGTTCTTTTGGACACAGTATTATCGGACAGACGGCTGTTTTGGACACGGTAAGATTGTACACAGTGAATGTTTGCGCACGCAAGGATTGCCCATATGGTGAATACACGCACGCTAAGTTACGCACACGTAGAAATGGACATATGATTGATTGCGCACAGAAAGAATTCAATCTGTTGTTTATCATCGTGAGTTTTGTGCTGTGTGATTAGTTTATGGTTATATATTTTGTATGCATAATGTGTCTATAGTATCAAAATTTGTCAGTGGTGTTAATTTTATAGGTGATTGTGTAAGATGTGCTTATATTATGAAAAGTTGAAAAAAATGTAAGAAAATGCTACGATTTTAAATTATTTATTTTGCATACAATCTGTATTGCAAGCGTTCATTGTGCTTTTGGCATTTTATATATTATTCTGTAATTATCCCAATCAGCACACGTCGTCTCAAAGACGTCTGTTTCACGGCGTTTTCCCGTCTGAACGTCTTATGTCCCAAAGATACGTGTTTTAGTCGCCAAAAAGTTGTCTTTATGGATACATCGTTTTCACGGCAGAGGTTGAACGTCTTTTAGCTGTCTCATTTGAGTCGTAAAAACAACGTCTCCATAAAAGATATCTTTTTGGCGACTGAGAGACGTTTTTCGGAGACGTTGTTTTTACGGCTGAAGGTAGCTGTCTTTTAGTACAATGGCTAAAATATACTGGTTTTTAATTTTGCTATTTCTTGGAATGATAAAAAAATTAATTTTCAAAACATTATATATTTATATGATAATATTTATATTTAAAATGAATCTTTATTTAATATTAGAAGTGGAATATTTATTTCCTGATATACAGATAATATTTATTTCATATTATGAAAAAAATATTTTTTTCTAATTATAAAATGAATCTTTATTTAATATTAGAAATGGAATATTTTTTTCCTAATATACAGATAATATTTATTTATTGTTATTTCGTATTATGAAAAAAACATTTTTTCTCATTATAAAATGAATTGAATGAATTTGAATTAGAAGGTGAACCGGGCACTCAGTCCTATGGGACCATTGTACCCGGGCCCGGTGAAAGTTGGGCTACCGACTCAAATAAGGCGCTCGAGCAGGGCGGCCTCTCTGGCAAAAATCCAGGAGTGCATCCACCCCGTCGGCCTTAAGACAAAGGACACCTTGGTTTGAGAGCCCTAAGAGTTTACTTCTTAGGGCCTCAGTACCTTTGCAGTGCCATAGTACGTGGAGAGGGGTTTCATCCTTCTCCCCGCATCTTGGGCAGTTAGAGTCCATCTGGATACCAAGCCTGGCCAAGTGCTTATCGGTGTACCAGTGGCCCGTGGTGATTCCCACGAGCCGCCGCACCTTTAGACGGTCCATGTGACACAGCTTGTTGGCGAGGTCTTTACTAGGCCCTTCCACCAGAGCTTTCGTGTGTCGCATGCCTGGTTCGGAATTCCATAAATGGGCAAGTTGGTTTCTCGCCCATTCTTTATTCCAGTTTTTAATTACACTGGGTGCCAGTGTTAGAGGTCTGTAGATAGCTGCGTTCTGGCAACGGGTGCCTTCACGCGCTAATCTATTTGCCTCCTCATTTCCCTTGATTCCAGAGTGACCTGGAACCCACAGAAGGCTAACATGATTACAGTCAGCTAGCTCTGTTATGGTTTGAACACAGTCACAGACTAGTTTAGATCTGGTCATAACTTTGCCCAGTGATCTAATTGCCGCGCGGCTGTCGCTACATATATATATATATATGTCTTTATTCTTGTAGCCTTTGCTGAGGTTGAGTTCAGCGCAGGCCAAGATAGCACATACTTCAGCTTGAAACACCGAAGCGTGTTGCCCAAGTGCTAGAGATAAGCTAGTCCTTGGGCTGACACCGCAGACACCTGCACCTGCTCCGGTTCTATTCTTTGCGCCGTCTGTAAACCAGACCAGGCCTTGCGGAGAGAGAAGCTCTCCAGCATTTGACTCCCAATCACACCTATTAGGGAGGCGAGTTTGGTGTTTAACCGTAAAGTTATAGTGCGGCTCACCTATCCCCACCACGCAACATGATCCATTGAAGGTCCTGTGCGTCCAGTAGGGTCGAGTGGCCGTACCTTGATTTGATCCATCTGTTTTCCAGATGGAGTCTTAAGGCGGAACTTCTCGCTAAGCTCTCCGCCACTATGTGTGGGGGAGCGAGATTAAGGAGAACTCCCAGCGCCAGGGTGGGCGTGGTGTGAAAAGCGCCCGTGATACCCATTAGCGCCAGACGGTAGGCCCTACCCAATAGTCTTCTGTGTGTGGCCTTCTTCATGGATGCCCACCAGACAAGGGAGGCGTACGACATCCGTGGTACCATGATCGCAGTATAGATCCATTTTACCACATGAGGTTTCAGGCCCCAGGTCCTAGCAAACATCGACTTACAGGCCCAGTAGGTATTGATAGCCTTCTGGGATAACCTGGCGCCGTGCCTTTTCCACGTGAGCCTTTTGTGTAGGGTGACACCTAAGTAACGCACCTCATCCGAGATTCGTAGTTCGGTGCCGAAAATGGAGGGGGCTTTGAAGTTAAAGCGTCGCTTCCTCGTGAAGAGTACCATTTCCGTTTTGCTCGGGTTAACCCTGAGGCTGTGGTTGAGGCACCAGTTTTGGGTTAGCGTAAGAGCTGTTTGCATTCTTCTAGCTAACAATAGAGGATGTTTCCCCCTGACTGAGAAGGATACATCGTCAGCATAGCCTTGGACCACGAAGCCCTCATCGACCAGCTCTTTCCGGAGCCCGTCGACCACCAGGGTCCACAGTAGGGGGGAGAGGACTCCTCCCTGAGGGCATCCCCTGCCGGCCCGGGCACACACTGTCGAGCCGTTCGCCTCGGTCTTCATGGAACGGTTCCTAAGCATGCTGCTGATCCATCCGCTCAGGGGTTCCCTAATGTTGAAATGGTCCAGGGCCTTCTCTAAGACGTCGAAGGACGTGTTATCGAAGGCACCCTCGATGTCGATAAAAACACTGAGGACCGATTCTTTGTTTGCTAGCGCTCCTTCGATGAAACCAACTAGGTGGTGGAGCGCCGTCTCTACTGATTTGCCACTTTGGTAGGCATGCTGATTGGCATGCACCAGCGTCTGGATCAGCGCTGTTTCTCTAATAAACCTGTCAATTAGCCGTTCCATCGTCTTGAGTAAGAAGGATGTGAGGCTTATCGGCCGGAACGATTTGGCCGAGATGTAGTCACTTTTTCCTGCTTTAGGAATAAATACTACTCTGGCCATTCTCCAGGAGATAGGGGTATAACCTAAGGCGAGGCAAGATTTAAATACCTCCCATAGGCGATCAGACAGGATAGCCCCGCCTTCTTGTAGCATGGCGGGAAAGATGCTGTCCAGGCCAGGGCTTTTGTATCTATCAAAAGATTGTAGAGCCCAAAGTACTCTTTCTTTCGTGAACACCTCTGAGGCAATTCTCCAGCGATCTTCCATATTGTTCCTGGTACCAGCCGAAATAGTCGGCTGCCCCTGGCTCAACGGGATAGATCCTGGGAAGTGAACCTCCAGCAGATGTTCTAAGAGCGGTGTATTGTCATCACCAATGTTCCCATCTGGGAGGGTGATGTCATTGATCGAGGTGGTTAGTGGCCCACTTGTGAAGACCTTGCGTAGCCTAGCCACAAAGGGGAGGGCCTCCGTTTCTTCACAGAAGCTTCTCCAGGCCGCTCTTTTAGAGGACTTTATGACCCTTTGAAGTCCCTCTGGGATTCCCTGTAGGTACTCCAGGCGTCCTCAGAGTTCATCTTCATGGCCCTATTGAACAGCTTTCTAGTTCTCAACCTGGATTTATTCAGCTCATTGCTCCACCAAGGGACCTTTTTGCTGGTTTTCCTTGACTTAGCCGGGCAGGCGATTTCATACGATTGGGTGACGGCCGATTGGATGTCGGCAACAGAACACTCCGTCTCGTTGGTCGTCCTTGGGCGCACGAACAGCCCCCCAGCCTGGTGGCTAGCTCCTGTTTATAGAGGCTCCAGTCACAGGCCCTGGGGTTCCTGTAGGGGCCCGTCGGAACGGCGCATGCTTCGCCCTCCAGCCTAAAGGAAATGAGTCTATGGTCCAAGAGAGTGATCTCATCGGAGACTCGCCAATTTTTTATAGTTTGTGATACCTCAGCAGTACCGAGAGTGATGTCAATCACTTCTTGCCTGCGTGAGGTCACAAACGTGAGTCTGTTTCCTCTGTTCATAATCTCCAGATTATGAGCAGATAGAAATTCTAGAAGGGCTATGCCCCTCCTGTTGCAGTCTGAGCTGCCCCAAAAGGGTGTTATGCGAGTTTGCGTCGCAGCCAATAACCAACTGAAGTCCCTGGGCTCTGCAGTCTTCCACGAGCGCTCTGAGTTCCCTAGTTGGTGGTGGTTCCTCGGCGTCGTACGGTAGATATGCCGAGGCGACTACCAGTTTGGTCATGTGGCCAGTAAGCTTTATTTTTATGAGGGCGGCCGCTAGATCCCTTGAACAGTGGCTTCTTAGGCCCATGGCATTCAGCTTATTGTTAACTAATAAGCAGGCCCTGGGCCCGGCCGCTGTGGTATCTTGTATCACGGTGCCCCAGTTTGATCTTAGTCCTCCTACATGCCCCATGTGTATCCATGGTTCTTGTATAAGGATAATATCTGTGTGCATCACTGTTATGCGGCGTCGGAGCAGGTCCGTAGCCGCTTTACAGTGTTGCAAGTTGATCTGCGAAAATACGGTTCCGCCGGAAGCCAAAGGGGCTTCCGACGCGTGCCTTTTCGCGCGGTTGGGGTTACGAGAAAGCTCCGCGAAGGCGCTTAATCGTCTGACCCCTGCTTGGGGAGAGCCCGTCCCGGATTTGCTCCGGGTCTGCTCCCTGCGCCCTTGGCTCGATGGATTCCGAGAGAGACCGGCAGGGTTTTTTGTTTGCCCCTGCGAGTCTCATCGGTCCCCATCCTGTAAGTGAGGGTAGCCCCCGTAGGTCTACCCCTGCTAACGTCTCTATTGGAGGGCCCCCGAGTTTGGTGGCCCCCCGTCCTTGGGGCACTGGGCCAGCCGCTGCGCGGTCCCCCTCTTCCACAGATGAGTTACACGTAGCCGCTGGCGCCGGCCGGTCCTTGGGGCTGGAATTAATCCCCTCTGAAGCGGTGGCTTCAGAGGAGACAGCGGTTGTCGTAGCAGTGCCAGCGGGCCTGGAGGGCGGGGTTGACTTCATATTCTCCCCGTCACTCCTGGTTGCCACAGCAGCAGCTGTGTCCCCCTGTCCACTGCTGGTTAAGTAAGGGTCGTAGCCTTCCCGGGGGTGGGTAGTTCATGACAAGGTGCGTCTCCCCATCCGCGTCCCTCCGGTCCCACACCCTCCAGAGGTTGGTGCGGAGGCCCGGATTCTGCCTGGCTAGCCTTTGCAGCAGGACCTCACTCTTTGTGAAGGGGCCTGCTACAAAGGTAGTGACCCTTTTCAGCCTTGGTAGGCAGTCCCTTTCCTTAAGGGAAAGGGACGCACCCTCCCAAGGCCTGATCTTCGCCACCGTAGTGCCCAGCCAGGTTTTAGATGCAGGGTTCGTACAGGTGACCCAGATGATCCCCTGTACTGCCCTGCATTCGTCAAACAGGGGGGGGGGGTGTCTGGCTTTCGGGTACGGCGTCAATCTCCGTCCCTAGGGACCGGATCACCAGATCCCCCTGTTCCGTTGTCAGCAGCTCGTCCGGGTAGCCGGGCAGCGTAATGGCTACCCTTCTGCCGGCCGCGACTGCCTCGCTGAAGCTGGTGGGGCCCGGTAACAAGCCCCCCCTCTTTTTTGGAGGCTGCTCGGGGGTGTCGCCCGCAGGTTGCCGGTTCCTTTTAAGGCCCCGGCCCTCTGCTGCAATCTCGCTCTTGGCCTCGTTTGAGATCAGCGTCGGACCAGGGGTCGGGCCTGCCAGAGCCAATCTGGCTCTGCGGGCCCTTTTCCTGGCCGCACCACTGCTCCTCGATTTCAGCGTGCAAGCCACCGCGGTTTGGAGGGGTTGCCCGGTTCAAAGACCGGTATCCGCCTCTGCCTCCGCGGCGGGAGCCGCCGTTGTGGATGCTGCAGAGGGCCCGCCATCGGTTGTCTCCATTTCCATGGGGACATCCTCCGCCAGTCTCACGTCTACAGCACCGGAGTAGGCTGGTGGCGTTCCCTCTGCTGAGGGTCCTACCGCCGCCTCCTCCACCTCTGCAATTTTTAAATTTTTTAAGTTAAAGTCTTCCATAAAAGATCCCACGAGATGACAGGAAAGGATGGTCCGCCCCCGCAGAGCCTGACTTGCGAGGATAGGGTTAGAATACCACGGGGGGTCGCCCGGTAACCCGTGGGCATCGTTTAAGACACCATACAACCCCTGGTGCCATGCAGCCCTCGGCACGATAGCTCCCACCTTGGCTTGGGTGAGTTGGTCCGCGGCAGGGCTTTCGTTCGCCCACTTACGGTTTTTAGGCCGCTGGGGGTCCCTATGGCACCTACTAACCTGGGCTACCGCCGGGGTCGTCCCGCGCAGGCCTGGCGATGCTGGAAGCAAACACCGGCCTACGTGTCCGGGCCCCGGGCGGCCCAGGCTGATTCTCCTATCCGCCACCTGGAGACGCGCTCGGTCGGCACTCAACCTTCCTGGGGGGCCTCGCGCGCAGGGCCCGAGGCATACACCCTTTCATTCACCCATTCGTTCGTCAGATACACTCCCACATACATGCTGCCAAGACACGGTGGGCCCTCCACGCCAAGTTATTATAAAATGAATCTTTATTTAATATTAGAAAAAGAATATTTTTTCCTAATATACAGATAATATTTATTTATTGTTATTTCGTATTATGAAAAAAACATTTTTTCTCATTATAAAATGACTCTTTATTTAATATTAGAAAAAGAATATTTTTTCCCAATATACAGATAATATTTATTTCATATTATGAAAAAAATATTTTTTTCTCGTTATAAAATGAATCTTTATTTAAAATTAGAAATAGAATATTTTTTTTTAAATATGCAGGAAATACTTTATGTTTATCATGGAAAAATATTTGTTCCAGAATGTGGAAGACATACAACTTTCATATTACGAATGAAATATTGGTTTCAAATATAAAATAAATCTTTATTCAATACTGGAAGTAAAATGTTTATTTTTAATTTACTTTGAATCCGTGCGTGTCATTTAATTTTTTAATAGAAGTTTATCTCTTCTAATTATATGATTTCATATGATTTGAACTTTTATAAGAATAAAAAGTAATAAACGTAACAATAGGTTCGCATGGCTCAGCGAGGAAGCACATCATCAAGTAAACGGTAATCCCGAGTTCGAATCCCGCCAACTGCATAATAATTTCTGAATTGTAATAAGGTCCTTTCGAAGACAAATTGGAATATTTCCTCAAGCAGTGCATAGAAAAGTATATGTATATATGCATAGTTTCTAATTTTTGTTATAACTTTTTTTTAAAAGATGCCCAAAAAGACGTCTTTACAAGGTAACTTTCAGACGTCTTTGAAAGATGTCTAAAAGCTGTCTTTGGACGCCCAACAGAGTCGTGAAAGATGTCTGAAAGATGCCTTTGGACGCCTGTGAGGTGTAAAAAATACGTCTCTACAATGCCTGAAAAACGACCAACAGTCATTCTGAAGACGACTTTAAGACGGACAAATTTGTAACAAACGACCTTCCGGAGCCCTTCCAGAGACGATCCGGAAACATTCGCCGACGTCTTTCGGACATCTGAATGTCTTGCGACAGACATCTTTCAGTTATCTTTGAGCTGTCTCTGTGCTGATTGGGATGAATGAACTATATTTTCAGATTATTATACACAATGTGCAGTTATTAAAATGTTATTACAATATTTGTTAAATGATCGTAATGTACGCATGTAAATTTTAGTGAAGAAGTGAACATGAAATAGCTGTAAATAGTAGCAAAAATTGTTTACGACAAGAAGAGGAGCATTCAACAGAGATTCATCAATAAAAGAGTAAGTAAAATCCACAATGAAAAGCAGATTGTGTTTCCCATTATTTGATAAGTAGTTTTGTGCGCTTAAAGTATAGGTACTATCGTTGCAAATCCTTGTGCGTTTTCTGTTCCAACAGTCTTTGATTGATCTAAGCAGCTACAGTCATCCCAATAATAGGAAACGAAGGGATGAATTGCTTGTTTCATGAAGCAAATAATTTGTTAACAAATAATTTATTTCATGAAGCAAAAGTATTTTGGTGCATTCCAAGTATAGATGCTGTCGTTGTGAAATTGTAATATTTTATCTGCGTGAAGGATGCCTGGTAGTAATTATTAAAATGCCACAAGAAGAATCATGCAAGTATTACAGAAAATAAATAGGAAAAAGTTTGACAGGTGTAGGTTAAAATGAAGAATATCTGGAAACTAGTTATTAAAATTGGCCAGTTAAAATACCAAGACCTAATAGAGTGGGCAATGGAAGGAATTAAGTTATCTGTATTTAAAGTTTGTATGCAAATTATAATTGTATGCTTTTTTGCTTTCAGTCTTTATATTTGAAACTTTGTTGAAAGTAATGAATATTTTAAATACATAATAATTTTTATATTAATATTGGGTATTATACATTTTAAATATTCATCTGGATGTAAGTATCAATGTACATAAGGCGGAAATTTGATAATAATCAAGGAGAAAATTTTCGATTGTTCAAGGAAGATTAAGAAGATAGTAAACCAGATCAATGAACATGACACGGAACTTTTTTTAGTGGGATTTTATGTTTGAAGTTCCCATTACTTGAGTCCTGCGATATGTTGTTGATGATCAGCCAGAGTCTAACGGTGATTTACAAAACAAAACAATTTCACACTTTGATCTATATTAATAGCTAGCATTTAATGAGATCCTTTAGTTATTACATGCTTTAATTGGTGTTACGCTTCTTCAATGCCAATCGTTGTTCTCACTGTAGTTTTTTCTATATGTTGAAAAGTTTCACAATATCTAATAATGTATTTACTTGCAGAGTACATTATTGTAGTTGTAATTATACAGTAGTTATACTTACTGGAGTAACAAGACATAGAGAAAACCTACAGTTTCCAATGAAATACTAGGACAAATAGCAAAAATATTGAATATAGAGACGCACTTACTTTGCCGCAAGATAGATCTGGAAATATGTTTAAGGTAAAAGAGGTATTAAATTTTTTATTTCAAATTAAAGTTGTTAAATTCTATGTATCAATATATAACACTATGATATCTTTTTCTTTATTTTCTGCGTTTGTCCAGACATTGATGAGAAAATTACAGCAAAAAATTTTGAAGTCGTCAAATTGAATAGATACAATGAAGAGATTATCCAAACAAGAGGAGTATTAAATTACATACGTTGGTCTTGTATTCATAGACCTTAAAAATAATGTAATGCCAGCATATTTTAAATAAATAAATTAATATAGGAAAATGAGACCGTTAAATTGTAATTTCTTAATTTCATTTCTTTATTATTGAGTTTAAGTTACGGTTCACATTATCTTTTTCTACCTTTAAATAAATCCTTGATGAATTAAAGTTCATAACTATACAAGAAGCTGTAATAATGGAGTGGTTATTTAACATATTCACTTTACTCTATTTTGTTGTATCGCTTGCATTGTGTTTACAAATCTTAAAGAGATATTGTATTGTGAAATATATGTGAAATATGATTTGGAATCTATTAAATTTGGATCTGAATTTTAATTTTTATGTGGTTTTTATGTGTTTCTTGTGTATGAGGATGTAACGTGTTTTTGCAAAAGAGAATAAGTAATAAGAAATCTTCCGTGCCGTTGTCGAAAAAAATATATAAAAATGGTGTTTGAGTGGGAATATCATAATACAAATTTACATAAATATTAATTTTGTGCAAATAAAAAACAATTGTAAATATATATCGTTTTAGTCCGACAGAAACCACAAAACTATTTTATATAATAGAAAGATTACACATCTTCCTGATTCGCCAATCCTTACATCTATTTTGTATATCTATCTCTAACGCTATTTCATTTATTAGCGTACTCTGTATTGCTGTTAAGCATTTTGTCAATATATTTTTATCAATACTTATCATTTTTGCTCTCGTAAGTCTGTTATTTATACTTATCTATACGGATCTATGAGTTAATAAGTAATATGGCATAACATCACCTGTCACAGTGTAATAAAATCTCACGTCTTTACATAATTTTATTTTCTAAAGCTATGGTTTCTTGAACTTTTAATTTGCGTTGTTTAATGTTACAGGTAAAAAATGACTCCAAGATTTAAGTACAAAAAGGTAATAATATTTGGTCTAAGAGCCGCTTTTGAAAAGATTCGACATTCGTACAGAATGCTTCAGGGTGTAATGAATATATATATATATTTATATATATACAGGGTGTTAGAAAAGTCCGGCAACGGTCGAATATCTCAAAAAAAAGCATTTTAGAGAAAAATGGTTCAGACATGTATTTATGGTTTCGCAAGAGCTATTAGGTGGTGCCATTGGTTTGACCTTGAAGAGTCATTTGAAGGTCACGTGAAGGTCACCTCAATTTTTTTAAATGGCACCCCCTATTTTTTATTACATATTCTTGTAGCTGATCTCAAGAGCTTTCCAAAACACTCTAATAAAATGTTTTTTCATTAATTATTTTTCGAGTTATAAGGCTTCAAAGGTACAATACCGCCGGCATTAGCGTTAACCGAGATGTACCACGTGGAGGTTGCACGGTCGGATTTACATCTCTTGTGTGTGTGTATGTGTGTGTGTGTGTGGTCCTCTAGACCACCAGATCTATCTCCATTGGACTACTTTTTATGGGGGTATGTTAAAAACAATGTATAAGTAACGAAACCTACTTATTTGGCAGACCTTAGGGAACGCATATTGCACCAAGTAAATCTTATTTCACCAGAAATGAGACGAAACGTTTTAAATGAATTTTATCTACGATTAGGTCATTGTCAAGCAGCAGACGGAAGACAATTTGAACATTTAATTCAGTAAAAACCCTTTTACACACGCACACGCACGCACACACACAAACACGCACACACAAGAGATGTAAATCCGACCATGCAACCTCCACGTGGTACGTCTCGGTTAACGCTAATGCCGGCGGTATTGTACCTTTGAAGCCTTATAACTCGAAAAATAATTAATGAAAAAACATTTTTTTTATAGTGTTTTGGAAAGCTCTTGAGATCAAATACAAGAATATGTAATAAAAAATAGGGGGTGCCATTTAAAAAAATTGAGGTGACCTTCACGTGACCTTCAAATGACTCTTCAAGGTCAAACCAATGGCACCACCTAACAGCTCTTGCGAAACCATAAATACATGTCTGAACCATTTTTCTCTAAAATGCTTTTTTTTTGAGATATTCGACCGTTGCCAGACTTTTCTAACACCCTGTATATATATATATACAGGGTGTCCCAAAAGTACTTCAACAACGGGAAATGGGAGGTTCCTGAGGTCATTTCAAGTGTCATTTTCCTTTTGCAAAATGTTGTCCGCGGCTTTGTTTAGGAGTTATTAACGAAAAACACGGACCAATCAGAGCGCGAGCTCGACGCTCGTTGGCATGTTCAGCCAACCGCCTGCCGGCTCGCCGCGCTGAACGTGCCAGCGAGCGCCGAACTCGCGCTCTGATTGGTCCGTGTTTTTCGTTAATAACTCCCAAACGAAGCCTCGGACAACATTTTGCAAAAGGAAAATGACGCTTGAAATGACCTCAGGAACCTCCCATTTCCCGATGTTGAAGTACTTTTGGGATACCCTGTATATATAGCATTTATATATAGAAGCATTCTGTACGAATGTCGAATCTTTTCAAAAGCGGCTGTTCCGGCCAACCGTCATCGGGCCGACTCTCCTTGCCGGGATCGCGATACGTGGATGACGTCACGACGTCACGACCGCCACAGCTGATTCTCACCGGTTCGGTGCCTCGGGGGAATCAGCAGTCTATTGTCAACACGCGTTGTATATACTTCGTCGATCCGCACTACCTATGTTAACCCGCTATTCGAACTCTCAATCCGTTGTTTAAACTCGTGGTCGACCGCCTTTTATTGTGTCGCGTTTCAGTGTTCTTTGTACAGTGTGTTCTCTTGGTGTATTAAAGTATTCGTCAACCGTTAGACCGGCATTCGTTATTCACCCACGACCACTCCGAATTCACGCATCCGATCTCGCAACATTTTTTGGTCCTTCGAGCCGGATAGATCGGCGGCTCTCAGCCTCTGAATTCTGAGATCACTCGTGGGTGATTACAAGCGTTCGAGCTCAGCATTACCCGCGTGGATAATTCTCAAGCAAATCGCCCCGAACATTCAAACGCCTCAGTGACCGTTACCGCCCGCTTGTCCTTCCACCGTGTGATTGTCGCGTTCGCGTGCCGCGTGACCTCGTGCTCGTTGCCAACCGTCACGTTTGAATCGTGGTGCGCGCATCATGTCTGCGGCTACAACTCTGCTCTCCCTGCAATTCGAATTGTATAGAAATATTGGTCGCATCATCACCAATACTAAAAAGAAGGGGATGGCCAACCTCACGGAAGCCTACATACAAGCCAGGTTGGATGCGCTCCTGCGCAATTGGGACGAGTTCCGGGCTAACCATGTACAACTCCAGGAGTTATGCACCGCCGAAATACTGACGCACGATTACTACACCCGCGACTTACGTTACGAATGTGAGGAATTGGTCATTGAAACTCAAGCCTCGCTTTGTACCTTTCTCAAGGATATTTCGCCCTGCACCTCCGCCCCGAACGGTGAGACAAGCTCCCGCGGTAGTGACAAGAATTCGCCGGCAGCTTCGTCGGCAAAGCTCAGTCGCATTGACGTTCCGACTTTCTCCGGGGATTTCCCAGATTGGCCGCCCTTCAAGGCGTTATTCACGTCGCTAGTTTTAAATAACGCGAGTCTCGACGATACTCGATGATCAAATCTTCCAGCGAATTCTTTGGCGCCGAGAGCCTTCGTTACCGGTTCAGGAATACGAACTCACTACCGTCACCTACGGTCTCGCCTGTGCCCCGTTCCTCGCGTTAAGACGCCTGCGTCAATTAGTCAGCGATGAGGGTGACAATTTTCCGCGCGCGAGGGACATGTTACTCCGCGAAACATACGTCGACGACGTATTATCGGGAGCCGACGACCTGCGAACCGCTCAGGAGAAAATCCTTCAGCTCCGAAGTATCCTGGGGGCAGGGGGATTTGCACTCAAAAAATGGATCGCGAACTGCAGAGAATTAATCCCCTCGGACCAACAAAGTCCAGAATCGTCAAACGAGCGTTCGCTGACCGTTGATTCACCGCATCGTGCCCTCGGTCTCGCGTGGAAGACCGAATCCGACTCGTTCGTGTTTTCCTTCCAGGCACCAGCGAACGCCCACAGGTCGAAGCGAGGAGTACTGTCGACAATTTCGCAGCTTTTCGACCCGTTAGGATAGCTCGCGCCCATCACTGTACAGGGAAAGCTGCTTATGCAGGAATTATGGATGCAAAAAACGAGTTGGGACGATGAGCTTCCGCCTGATTTCACGCGACGATGGGAACGATTCTGTACGGACTTGGTGGACATTCGTGAGCTCGCATTACCAAGATGGGTCGGACAGCTCGACCCCGATCGCGGCGTCGAAATCCATCGATTCGCCGATGCGGCCCTGCGCGCGATGGGCATCGTAATATACATCCGCGTTAGAGACGATGACGATTCATTCCGCGTAACCCTGCTATCCGCGAAGTCCAGGGTCGCCCCCATCAAACCGATGACCATCCCGCGTCTGGAATTGTCGGCCGCGGTCCTCCTCGCAAAACAAGTAGCTCACACCCGTACTGCGTTAGGCCTCGAGCGCATCCCCGCGCACTTGTGGACAGATTCGGCCGTAGCGCTCGCGTGGATTCGCAGCCCTCCCTCCAAATGGAAGGACTTTGTACGGAACCGCGTCGCTGAGATTCATCAGCTCACACCGCACGCCTATTGGCACCACGTTCCAGGGACTTGCAACCCTGCGAATTTAGCTTCCCGCGGGGTCCGTCCACGAACCCTGCGTGAATCCATTTGGTGGGAAGGGCCGGCTTGGCTGCGAGATCCGTCTCCAGCATGGCCCGCGGAAACACTGTCTCCGGACTCCCGCATCGACGCCGAGAAACGACTCGAAAAAGCGTCCGTAGCACACGCCGCGCTACCACCTTCGTGGGACGTAATCAATCGGTTCTCGTCCCTCACCTGCCTGTTACGGATAACCGCGCTGTGTTTCCGAGCGGCGCGCCGCATGAGAGTAAAAAGAGCAGACCGCGCTCCTGCAGATTCCTTAAGCGTCTCGGACCTAGATGAGGCTCGTAAGTTTTGGATACGCCGAACACAGGCGGATCATTTCATGTCAGAGATTCAGGCAATCACCGTCGGAGTCGCATTACCGAAATCCAGCGCGCTCGTAAACGTAATGTCCTTCGCCGATGCGAACGGCATTTTACGCGTGGGAGGACGCCTTCAGCACTCTCTCCTCGACGCAGATCAAAAGCACCCGATGATCTTACCGCGATCCGCAGCATTCACCACACTCGTCATCGCCCAAGCACACCTAAGGAACCTGCACGCCGGACCACAGCTCACACTTGCGACGTTACGACAATCTTATTGGATTGTCGGCGGACGACAACCGATACGAGCATTTATCAGCAAATGTGTAACGTGCGCGCGTCATAGAGCTCGGCAGTGTACGCAAATTATGGGACAGCTGCCGTCGCGCCGCATCACGCCCGCACGCGCGTTCTTGCACTCCGGGGTAGACTACGCGGGTCCCTTCCTCTGGCGGACCAAGCGGGGCCGCGGAGGCCAGGTCCTCAAAGGATACCTCGCGTTATTCGTATGCATGGCTACCGGCGCAGTACACCTCGAATTCGTATCCGACTACACGGCAGACGTGTTCATCGCTGCTTATAAGCGTTTCACGGGACGTCGAGGAATTTGCAGTATGCTGTCGAGCGATTGTGGCACGAATTTCGTAGGGGCGGACATCGAACTGCGCCGTACGTTCACTCGCGCGTCGCAAGAATCGCTCGCGATCGCACACAGTCTCGCAAACCTCGGAACACAGTGGAGATTCAACCCCCCTTCCGCGCCACACTTCGGCGGCAAGTGGGAAGCCGCCGTCAAATCAACGAAGTTTCATATGCGCCGCGTAATCGGCGACTCCCCTCTTACGTTCGAGGAATACGCGACCCTATTTGCGCAAATTGAAGCCTCGTTAAACTCGCGGCCGATTTGTCCACTCTCCGACGACGCGTCCGACCTCGCTGCGCTCACTCCGGGTCACTTCCTCGTGGGCGACGCGCTCAACGTCGTTCCTAAACCGGACCTCGCAGACATTCCGCGCACACGGTTGTCACGGTGGCAACTATTGCTTCAGATCGTGGATCACTTCTGGTCGCGCTGGTCACGGGAGTACGTCCAGCAATTTCACGTGGCGTCAAAGTGGCGCACGACATCTCCACCATTTCGTGACGGAGACATGGTTCTCGTGCGAGATGAGCGGACACCCCCGGCCAAGTGGCCACTCGCGCGCGTGACCGAACTCCACCCGGGAAAGGACGCCGTTACCCGTGTGTGCACTGTGCGAACTACGACTACACTGCAGAAACGGCCGATAGTCAAGCTGTGTCGACTGCCGGTCGAAACTCCCCAACCAGCGTCATAAATCATTCAACGCAGTAAACAACCTCGCTTTATTGCCGAAACTGCGTCTCGGCAAAGGGGGGAGTAATGTTCCTGCCAACCGTCATCGGGCCGATCCTCCTTGCCGGGATCGCGATACGTGGATGACGTCACGACGTCACGACCGCCACAGCTGATTTTCACCGGTTCGGAGTCCCGGGGGAATCAGCAGTCTATTGTCAACACGTGTTGTATATACTTCGTCGATCCGCACTACCTATGTTAACCCGCTATTCGAACTCTCAATCCGTTGTTTAAACTCGTGGTCGACCGCCTTTTATTGTGTCGCGTTTCAGTGTTCTTTGTACAGTGTGTTCTCTTGGTGTATTAAAGTATTCGTCAACCGTTAGACCGGCATTCGTTATTCACCCACGACCACTCCGAATTCACGCATCCGATCTCGCAATAGCGGCTCTTAGACCAAATATTATTACCTTTTTGTACTTAAATCTTGGAGTCATTTATCACAAATATTGGAGTCATATATATATACAGGGTGGGGCATTTTAAACAGGTCACCTGAATAACTCGCTTGTTTTTGAAGATAGGAGAAAATGCATTAGACCACACTTACTTGGTATCGGGGGGCTCATAATCTGGTATTACCAATTTTTCTGTAGGTGGAGGCGTCAAGGTGATATAAAGGTCAACTCTGTTTTTTTAAACGGAACAGTATATTTTTTTGCTTACATTCTGATAGAGTGTTTCAAGACGAATACAATGACCTATTATGAAGGTCATTCAAGGTCACCCAAAGTCAACTAACAAAAGTCAACTAACCCAAAGTTTCTAACTAACTACTTTCCCCAGTTAAGGATGTTCTGGAGGTATATAGAAACGCAACAAAATTTTTGAAAATTTGACAAGATATAATTCTTACTAAATTAATGCAATTACGAAAGTTTGGGTTCGATTCACTGAACCGTTTAAGAATTATAGCAACTTAAAGTTTGCACATTTTAACACGTCTTCTTATGGAGAATTCATAAAATTCCACTTCAAACCCTATTTAAACCTTGAGAAAACGCAACTAGAAACTACAGTTTTTTTCAATATATAATAAAAATTATATAATTAATTATGTTCAAAATTCACTAGGATTCACTAAACAGTTACAGAGCAAAAAAATTATAAACTGTTACAAAACGTCAAATTTATCGTGTTGTCATCTCGATAATAACCATGAATATTGCTTTCTGAAGTATTTTTAATTTATTTAAATATTTATTTTTAACTTTTTATTGCGTAATTATATATATTGAATGTCACAAATTTATTATCTTGAAGTTCAAATCGGAGGGTACAATTATTCGCAAAAGTCACTTACAATTTTTTATAATACGAAGACAATTTGATTAAAAAATAAATATAACATGAAATTCACTAATTAAACGAAAGCTTTTTAAATTAATCTATTTTTTTAATGCAAAATATACTCATGAATTGCTTTCATTGCGAATATATTGATGGATTTCAAATTTCTTGTACTTTTGTCTCCCATTGTACCTCCAGAACATCCTTAATTCTATTTTCTCAGTTTGTCCTCTAAATCTCTCTTTTACTTCTCCTTCCCACTCTAGCTATGTCGCTTCCCTCTTATTCTTTTTTTTCTCTTTCGTCTTCTGTTTTCCATCTTTTCTTCATAGTTACTACCAACGGAAGATGGTCCGATTCTACCCTTTCCTCTACCACCATCCTTTCTATCCCTTCTCTCGTTCTTTCGTCTCCTATCACATAGTCAATTACGGATCTGCCTCTCTGTCCTATGAACGTACCTGTATGTTCTCCCCTCTCGTCTTCTTCTATCCCTCCATTCATTATTTCTAGTCCTAGCTCTCCTAGTGTCCTTATTAGCTTCCTCCCATCTCCGTTTACCTTCTTGTCTCTTGACTCCCTACTTCCTTCCCTTTCCTCTTCTTCCTGTCTTGCTTTTCCTCCTTCCTCACCAGTCCTTGCATTAAAGTCTCCTCCCATTATTATCCTTTCCTCTTTTCCCTTATCGCAGCAGTCCCTCAATGCATCCATTTTCTTATCAATATCCTTATTTACGTACACCCCTATTATCTTCCATTCTTCCTCCTCTACCCTGATCTTTCCCACTATTATTCCTTCCACTTCCTTTGTTTTCTCCTTGTCTTTCTTTTTACTCGCTATCTTCTTTCTCATTCCTATCACCATTCCTCCCTTCGCCCTCCCTAATTTGCTATCTCTTAATGTCCACTGTTTTTTCCATACATATCCTTCCGGCAATCTTCTTTCTAACTCTCCCCACCTCTTTTCTTCTATCCACGTCTCCATCAGTACTATTACCTCCCATTGTTTTAAGTCTTTCCAGAAATCTTCATCCTTTCCTATCAGTCCTGCAACATTCCAAAATCCTATTTTCACTTTCTCCCCTTCCCTTCTTCTTGTCTTCTTCTCCTCTTCTTCTTCTTGCTTCTTTATGTCCCTTCTCCTTACTTCTCTCTCTCCTTCGTCTTCTCTCCCCATTCGTTTCCCTCTCCGTCTTTCAATACTCCTTCCCTCTCGTCCCACTTCCACATCTCTCCTTCTATCCATATTTTCATGTATCCTGTTCTTGCACTTCTCCCCTTCTCTCTCTCCTTCCCCATTATCTGTTTCAATCTCCATTGAACACTTCTTTCTTCCCATGTAAGGTCGTCTTCTATCCTTTCCTGTCTCCCTGCTAGTCTCTTTTTTTCCACCATTACTCTTCTTTTTTGTTCTAATGTCGCCATTTTTACCACTACCCATTCTCCTTTTCCACTTCCCCTTGTGCCGCCTCTCCTGACTTCTTCTACTCTTTCTTTTTCTCCTATTACTTCTAATATTTTCTGCACTTCTTCATGCCCATCTCCGCCCTCTTTTATCTCGATTCCTTTTATTATTATGTTCGTTTTCCTTATCTCCCTTTCCTTTCTTTCCCATTTCAACTCTATCTCCTTCAGTCTTCTTTCCGTTTCTCTGTTTTCTCTTTCTCCTTGCTCTCTTCCTCTCTTCTTCTCTAACTCTTCATGCCTCTTGTCTATTATATCCTCTGCTCTCCCCTCCAACTCTATCTTTGTAGTTCTCACTTCTATCTCCCTCCACGCTTTTCTGTCCCTTTCCCTTTCTTTCTCCCACTCTTCTTTCATTTCTTTCATCTCTCTCATCAATCCTCTTATCTCTTTCCATCCTGCCGCCATTCTCTTCATGTCTTTTATCGCTTCATCTAATTTCCCCTATTCTTCTCTCCTCGCCTCTCTTATCCCCTCCTTTATCTCGTCTCTTATGATCTCTCTGATGTATCCCTCCGTCCACATCTTTTCCTGGCCACTTCCTCCCTCCTTTTTCTCTGGCGATCTTCCCGTCCTTTGGCTTTTCCTGAACGGATCATCTTTCTCTCCTTCTCTTTCTATATTCTCTCTCTCCTTTCTTTTCTTATCTAGCCAATTTCCTATATCCTCCATTTTCGACAGGCTATAGCTTCTGCCTCTTTCCTTCAATCTCGTCATCGCTGGATTCCCTGTCACCTCCTTTTCCATTCTTCCTATTTCTTTGCCTTCCTGCTTGCTCATTTCGGTACCTTCCTATTTGTCTCCCTTCTTTACCGACCTTCCCGCCTTTGTCACCGACCTTCTTTCTTTTCACACCCGATGTCGCTTTCCATCCGTCTCTTCTTCCACTTACTCTGCACTCCTCTCCCTCTTCCTAACCTCCTAACCTCACTTTCTTTCCTTAGCTCCTTCTCGCTCTTCCTCTCCCTTCACTCCCTCAGCCTTTACACTACGCTATTCCATCACTCTTCCTCCACCCACTCACTAACTCTCTGCGCTTTTCTTTCCTTTTCTCTCCTACTATCTCCTCTTTATCAGCCACTCTTCTAACGCACACCTTTACTCTGTATAACCGGAAACGGAACTCCAACTTTTTAAATATAAAGATTATGGAAAGCATCGATGGAATACAATTATCTCAAACGTCATACATAGAGAAGATCCTGTAGAAATATAATCTGGAAAATTGCAATCCTGCAAAAACACCGATGTGTCCAACAAAGGATTTAGATATATGGGAAGATGTACCTAAAGTAGATGAGACTGAGTATCGAGAGTTACTAGGATCACTCATGTATATTACCATTGGGACAAGACCTGATATTTCTTACGCGATAAGCAGATTGTCACGGTATAACAAAGACCCAAGGACATTACATTTAACAGCAGTAAAAAGAGTATATAGATATCTCAAGGGAACGAAGGATGACAAATTAAAATACGATAGAAAGGAATCGCAGTTGACAATAAGCACCGATGCTAGCTGGAGCGTCACAACGGATGCAAAGTCATACGGAGCTTATGTGGCCAAAATAGGCAACAACTTAGTGACTTGGAAATGCCAGAAACAACAATTAGTAGCATTGTCTACTTGTGAGGCCGAATTATTGGCGTTTTGCGAAGGAATAAGAGAAATGAAGTGGATTAAGACAATCCTACAAGGGTTGGAAGCAGAACACCTATGCAAAAACCAAATAGAAGTCAAAACGGACAGTAAGGAAGCTATCGATTGGATAAGCAAAGAGAAAATAACGAACAGAACGAAACACATCAATAGAAAGTATTATTTCGTAAAGGATGAAGTAAAGGGAATAAAGTCATAATAAAACATGTGAAATCAGAAGAAAATGAAGCTGACCTATTGACGAAAGGATTGACTGAGGAAAAGGTAATCAAAGGTATTAGCATGTTACAGGTAATACGATGAGATCGTGCGACCAAAAGGGGGAAATGTGGCGCGTATGCTGTGCTCGCACGAGGACTGTATCGATTATCCATTATCGATCGATACGATCGTACGTACCTATTAGTACCTAACCTAGAAGTCGGGGGTTACGCATGGCAATAGAAGATGCGTCGTGTTGCAGTATTATTAATATAGATTATACCATAGTGTTGTTTAACCAAATACATATATATTTATACCGTTATCTATTGAAGTTGCTTCTATTTATTTACGGACCAACAGAAATAAATTAGGAACAAGAAAGAAGAAAAACGCTAAAAACTACACATGGTAACCTATGTGTCATGGTGTCTTAAGTATAAATTTGACAACTTAGGTCTATTCGAAACTAGCTAATAACCAGAATTAATTGTAAATAAACAGACTCAATTGTACATATATCTTAATTGGATACTATTTTGTAAATGATTACTTACCTGCTTAGATTGTTGATGGTCCCCTGGTGGTCTATGGCCGCTGTTTGTCCTGAAACAAAGAAAATGAGAAATATTACTTATAAGACTTAATTGTAAGAGTTACTTAATTGTAAATAACCAGACTTAAATGTACATACGTCTTAATTCAACAGCTGATATGGATTTATTTCATCATGCTATAATAGTTATTTATTTATCTATTATTTACTTCGCTATTTATGCTTATTATGTATAATTACATTGTTTTATATAATTATGTATATATTTATTACCTATATGTACTTACTTTATATGTGACCTTCTTATAGACTATTACGTGTTTTTATACATACCTTATTTGTTAGACTTACCTTGTATTGCCACTGAGTTAATTGAATTTAGGGATTTGTTTATATTTTATACCCATTATACCCTATTTTGATGGTCAGGTACGTATGTACCCTGATGAAACTCCTTCCTCGTGTGTTGTAATGTCGGACAGGCGGGTCCGCGCGGGTGAGGGGAAAGACAGGGACTTCTGGTGGACTTGAATTTCTGATGTCCAAAGTACGTTTATTTTTTAAGTCTTATGTCCGTGCTCAGGACTTTCGTACGTATACAAGGATTCACTTCTCATGCATGAGACATATTTATATACAACAATATATATGTATTTATAGTAATGTATTTTTTTTATTTATATACCTATGTACGTCCTATGTACTATGTAGGGATATCCTATGTACGTCCAGAGAATGTCTGTTTCGGACATTCCGTACATTCGGAGAACGTCCAACCAATGTCCAAATGTGCCAGTTATGTCCTAGCTACATTCTCTGAATGTGCTAGGAAGGTACCAGTTACGTTGTTGGACATCCTGAGAATGTACTGTGTGGACATTCTCAGAACGTTTTTGGCATGTTTGAATGTACCGTTCCCTGGACATTTTCTGAACGTTTTTAGGATGTCGAAAGTAAGGTTCTCTGGACATTTTGTGATGGTTTAAAGGAGTTACAACATTTATTTAAAACTTCATTTATTTTATAAATTTTACTTAAACAACTAATTACATATTTAATACATATAACTAACAATAAGTACATTTTGGGCGTAAAATTGATAAAGAACGTAAAATAGACTTTTTAGTTTTCACATGTCTTATTTAAAAATATAATGATACTATAAGTCTTTGACAGTAACTTTACTTCGTTCGAAGGCTCTCCTGAGCCATGATTGGATGGAGATTTCCGTTTCGTTTTTATTTGTTGCCAATTGGGATTTTGTTGCTGCATCTAACCAATTGAATTTTAATTGAATAATATTCAATTGTGTACAAATAAATATGATAATAAAATAAACGTGATGATTACCTATTATTATTTTGGCTATTTTTAAAGTATTAAAAATTTTTTTGCCTTTTCTCCCCAGCCAACTGTATCTCATTGCAAATTCGTTTGTCATCAAACAGGCCATCACACGTTTGACAAAATGGTAATTGTTCGTTCCTCCTAACGTTACTAATTCGTTGACCTATAAATTAATCATTTTGTTACTGTTAATATAAATACTGGTTTATTATAATATTACACATACTTCACTTTTGATAACATATTAATATATATATTATTCTATTATAACATTGCACAGACCATGTTCGCTCTCAACGACTCTGTAACAAACAGTGAACGAACGCCTTCTTCTTGCACCCTCATGGCGCGCGCTCTCACAGATGGCGCAGTCCACACCACACATACACACACAGTATGAATTTACTATATATTCCAACACACCTCCTTAAATTCATACTACACACTCATTGTAACCTCAGCATTGTTTTAAACTTTTCAAATTTGTTTCTTCCTAATGATTTTGTCAAAATGTCCGCAATATTATTTTCCGACTCAACCTTTACAATATCAATTATCCTTTTCTCATAGGCTTCGTGAACAAAATGGTAATGTACTTCTATATATTTTGAATTCTTTGTGAAATTACCAAATTTCTCAATGGCAATTGCTCCTGAATTGTCTTCATAAACATTTATTGGTTTTTCAATTTGAACTTTAAAATCTCTTAACAAATTTATCATTACTTTTAATTCACTTACAGACTCTGATAAGGCAACATATTCAGCAGCTGTTGACGACTTAGTTACACTACCTTGCTTCCTCGACTTCCAGTAAACTACATTTCCGTACATTCTAATAATATACCCTGTTGTTGATTTTCTGTCTGTCTCATCGCCAGCCCAGTCTGCATCAACGAAACAATCCATAATATCAGCATTTTCATTCCTTTTATAAGTCAACTTGAGATCTTTGGTTAAATATAAATATTTTAAAATTCGTAGTGCATACTTATAATGAGTCTCATTATAGCTATTCTGATATCTACTAAGGTAGTTTACACTGTGACTCACATCCAATCTAGTCCCTGTACTAATGTATAGCAAAGCTCCAATTAAATTTCTAAATTTAATATTATTACATGCTGACTGTGCTGGTTTTAATTTCAAATTCTGTTCCATCGGAGTATAATATAGTTTTGCATCCTTAATATTATATTTTCTCGCTAGCGACTCAATATAATCTCTTTGGTCTAAAGTCATTTCATGTTTCTTACAATCATATCCAATGTTTACACCCAAATAAGTTGTCAATTCTCCTAAATCTTTCATCGCAAACTTTTCTGACAATCTACTTTTAATGTTTTTAAGTTTCTTTTCACATTTACCACAAATCAATAAGTCATCCACAAATATTATCAGATATATTCTATCATTTAAATCATCTTTCATATACAAACAATAGTCGTTTTCACTTTTCTTAAAACCTAACTCTCTTACATATTTGTCGAAGCACTCATACCAGGCCCTTGGGCTCTCTCGTAGACCATACAACGCTTTTTCTAATTTACATACTCTATCTGTACAATCTTCATAACCTATTGGTTGCTTAACATATACTTCTGATTTCACTGTTCCATTTAAAAACGCCGTCTCTACATCCATCTGCATTACCATTAAACCATTATGGCAACAGTATGACAATAATAATTTAAGTGTTTGCATCCTAGCTACTGGAGAATACAAGTCTTCTAACACTTCACTTTGTTGGAAACCTCTAACTACAAGTCTCGCTTTCTTTCTATTGTCTGATTTATTTGTGAAAACCCATTTTAGGTCTAAAACTTTCTTATCTCTAGGCTTTTGAACTAGCTTCCAAGTTTTATTCTTCTTTAAACAATTTATCTCCCTATCCATCGCTTGTTTCCATAAATCAGACTCACTGCTATTCCATGCATCTTCATAACTTATTGGACTATCAGCGCTCACAAAATTTACATAGATACAACTAGAATACGTTGAGCTTTCCCCATACCTTACAGGCCTCTTCTTAATTCTTTCTGACTTCCTCAATTCGTGTACCAGTCTATTACTTTGATTCTGAACAACTTCTCCATTTGAAATTTTATCTTTACCCTCATCTGACTCATTTTCCATTCCGGTATTCTGTATTAATTTTTCATTTACACTTGAATCATCGTTATCATCTGAGTCACTCATAGTCTCATTTTCATTATCATCCCCATTGAGTCCTATCAGATTGACATTTTCTTCAATAACATCAACATGTCTTGCTACAATAACTTTATTATTAATCAAAATCCTATAACCGACGCTATCATATCCTAATAATATTCCTAAATCAGCCTTTCTGTCCCATTTGGACTTTCTCTTTTCTTCTGGTACCCTTACGAAAACTCTACTCCGATATAACCGTAGGTTACTTATATTTGGTTTCTTTCCAGTTAAAATTTCATATGGAGTCTTATTTTCTAAAGTATTTGCCAATGTCCTATTCTTCAAGTATGACGCAGTTTTAATTACTTCAGATAACAAACATCTCGCCGTGTCCATTATCGTCCTGTTGTATCGCTCAGCTGTCCCATTTAATTGATGTACATACGGAGGACAAGGTTCTAAAGAAATACCCTTCTCACGAGCTAACCTAAAAATGTCTTTGTTCAGATACTCTTTCCCGTTGTCACATCTCAACCTTTTGATTTTTTTCCCAGTTATATTTTCAACAATATTAATATAATCAATGAAACATTCATAAACTTCTACCTTTGATTTTAATGTATATATTCTTGTGGCTTTACTATAATCATCAATGAATGATAAAAAGTACTTTTCTCCATTATAACCAGTGGTATTGTGAGGACCATTTAAATCGGTGTGCACTATTTCCAACAGATCTTTAGCCCTTGTTCTTTTATTTTCAAAAGTTAAATTGTGCATCTTATTTTTATACACGTACCACATCTCAACAATTCGGACTCTAGGTCATTTGGTATGCCATTGACTAGCTTATTTTTGCACATAATGTCTAAATAATTAAAGTTATGACCTAGAATTCTATGAAACTTTTCTTTTAAAGTCATATTCTCATTTCTCCTTGTAGTTGTATTACATTCTTTATTATCTATATAACTTCTCATTTTATATAACCCATTTTCTTTCCATGCTATTGCTATTAACTCATTTGTTCAATATAAATTTTTGAAGTATCACCTACTGAAACTACTTTATTTCTATTAGTAACTTTAGCAAAACTAATTAGATTTCTATCCATTTCTTTAACATAGAATACATTTGACATTTCAATTCCCTTTTTGTTTCCATGGACAATAAAATATATCTGAATATTACCAATCTTTGTAGCTTGTAACAATCTTCCATCTCCTATTTTTACATTGATGGGTGTTTTTAAATTCACATAATTAGTAAAATATAGATCATTATTAGTTATATGGTCCGTACATCCGCTGTCTAATACCCAATCAATTCTATTATTTTCGCAGTTATTTACTTCTACATTCATCATTTTATGTTGTGACTTACTTTCAATTTCTGTGTAAAACAACCCTGCATTACCCATACGGCTATTCTCGCTGTTCCCATGACTCGCATCTGATTGCCGATTTCCGTCGTTGCGTAGCTGCCAACCGCTTCCTCGCTGACCATAACCTCGCTGACCATAACTTCGCTGTCCATAGCCTCGTTGAACATAACCTCGCTGTCCACCGCGACCTCTAACGCCGTCGCTGCGGTGCTGGTACTGGTGCTGCTGCTGCTGGGCCTGATGGACACCTCCTTGCCAATATGTCCCTCTACTAGCGCCACTCGTTCCAGGATTTCCTCTCGACCACGTGTTCTTGCAGTTAATTTTCAAATGTCCTGGTTTTCCACATTCAAAGCATGTTCTCTCTTGGTTTCTTCTTTCCGTTTTGAATACACTCGATTTACTTTGGTTTTGGCTATTTTCTCCCTTTTCTCTTATCTCCCACATTGTTATTTTATTTTTGATGAATTCACACGTTTGATCTGTCTCTTGCATGGCATCTATTAGATCGCCAATATAACTTAACGAATCCGGCAGCGTCCGTAACATGTAATTTAATTTTTCTTTTTCGTTTACCGTTGCGCCTGCATTTTTCAGTTCATTTATCATCTTCTCAAAATCGGTAAAGAAAGTGCTAGAGTCCTCATAATCCTTTAACTTTATTTTTTCCAGTCTATTTCTCACGCATATCTGTAGAGCCGTTGATTCTTTCAAATAGATTTTATCAAACTTTTTCATAATGCCATACGCTGTTTCTTCGTCGCTGACAAATTCCATTTGTTCATTTGATATACCACTATAGATGTAATTCATTGCTTTGAGATTGGACTCTTCCCATGTATTTCTATCGTGAGTCACTGCTCTTCCTCTTCTTGCTACTTCATCACAATTTTTCCATTTCAAAAATAATAATATTCTCTTCTTCCAGATATTATAGTCTCTGCCGTTGAATACTGGAATTTTTATTTTGTCCGCCATCTTTCCTTCTTTGTTCTCTACCTTGGAACTTTCTCGAAAAATAAATTCTTTCAACTTCAAAACTTTATATATCGCTTCCTTCGTAATTGTTTCTAGATGTTCTAGATCAATTTTATTATCTGCTTCGAGTATCCTTTTACTCTTCTCGATATTATTTTCTTCTTTTACCGATTCTCTTTTCGGACCACGTTTTCTCATAACCACGAAACATTTAATCAGTATTCACCATCAAAATCACGGACCAACCAAGCTCAGCTACCATGTTAATATAAATACTGGTTTATTATAATATTACACATACTTCACTTTTGATAACATATTAATATATATATTATTCTATTATAACATTGCACAGACCATGTTCGCTCTCAACGACTCTGTAACAAACAGTGAACGAACGCCTTCTTCTTGCACCCTCGTGGCGCGCGCGCTCTCACAGATGGCGCAGTCCACACCACACATACACACACAGTATGAATTTACTATATATTCCAACAGTTACAACTGAATTAGAGTTCTATTCGTATCGTTAACGTTATATTTCTTACCGCGTCTCTAAAATTGATCTCATCTTGCAGAAATGTTTCAAATTTTTGCAATTCATGTTCACAATTTAGTGGAAACACAATGCTTTGCTGAAGAATTGATAATCTTCTTTCTTCTGGCGCAGAATGGTGGTTAAATTTTTCTTCCAATCTATCGACCCTGCTTAAAACCTCCGTCAAAAGGCTGCGCAACTGATGCTGCTGTTCTATGATAGTTTTGCAGTAGTCTTCTAGTCTGTAAGACGTCCCTTGGTTTTCTGAAAATTTAGATTTGGTAGGTGTCAGCGGATGTACTGCTGATGGTATGTACAGTCCGCGACAATACTACAAGACATCGCTTAAAACGAAATAATTATGTGTTGTACAGTTCGACTATAGGTGGGAGCAAATTTAAGGAGTGGTTCTTGACGATAACATAAGACGAAAATGAAGAATAAAATAATTGCGATTTCGGCTTCGTTATTCAGCTATTAACAATTAAAAATCCGCCTAAAATGCGTCAACACGTCTAACAAAGTGTACGTTGCACACGTGAAAGAGGCGCGTGACAGTCGCGTATCAAGTGACAAATGCATGCATACCTTGGTTCTCACTTGGGGCTCGAGCGAGGTGAAAATGTTTAACAAAACGTTGGACAACATTGAATCTACCTACTCGTTATAATCCACAAGGGCATTTCTAATATCCGCCCTATGGAATTATAGAGTAGAAGGGGTCACCTTCCACTTTTAAATTGTTCTCACACATATCCACAAATAACACCGTACATAATACACTGGAACAAACCACTATAAAATGGTATCCATTGGGTCCATAAATGTTGAATAAAATCCTCACAAATGCAAGTATCCACAAAAATGCACATGCCTACCGAAATCATTAACAGCTAATTCACGTTTAATGCACGTCACGTTAATGACTTTCGCACACGAAAAATAAAATATCAATGAAATTACTGTGATGTGCACCCACTTAATTAACACCCTAATTCAATGTTTTCAAGCAGCTGATGAGGTCAATGCCAGATCGATAAAACAAATGAAGATCTACAGCAAACTGCCGCCCAAACATGCCGAACGCAAGCGTGTTCGAACGATTCTCCTTGCAGAAACAACTTGTATCTATTATTCGTGATTCGAAATTTGTATCTAAATACATATTTTGCCCAACTCTGGCCCAAGGCATTTTCAAGGGAAACTCTCACTTCTCCCGGCCGCACGTCCGAGTACTATGGCCGCTACGGGGAGCGAGACGCGCGGCCGGAAGAAGTAGGAGAAGTGTATTATGTCACATTTCTCGGCCACTGAGGTTTCTCGAGCTTACCCGGTTCCTAACGGGGTACATGGTAGTGGGGACAGGCCTTTGGGACATTTGTCGAGAAAACACTGTGAACAGCATTGGAAAACGATCACCGACAAACAGCGTCAACTACGTTTTTCACCACTTTCGACCCTGTATAACTCGCGTCTGAATCGATTTCAATGACATTTTTAAGACGTGTTTTTTAATATTCTACTATACGATTTGAACTTTCTTGGGAAGCTAGAGCGATTAGTTTACCACAAGGTGTGAAAAGAAATTTTGATCGGGACAGTATATACAGTTATTTCTACAGAAATAACACTAAAAGTTGCATTTTACAACTTCTTTTATGCGGGTCTATATTGAAAATTTAAAAAATACGTTTTGTAGATCTGTGCCTACTAATTAAGCATATTCTGAAATTTCCGTCAAAATCTGTCGACGTTGCAATGAGCTACAAACGTTAAAAGATGGTCAAAATTGCAGATTTTCACGATTTTCGGCCTCTAACTGCAATAAGTCTAAGGATTCTTGATGAAACTTTCTCAGTGTATATAATTCACACAGATCTACAAAATGTATTTTTTAAATTTTCAATACAGGCCCATCTTAATAACTTATAAAATGCAAGTTTTAATATGTTTTTTACAACTCCGATTAATTGTAATTTTCGAAAAAATTTCTTTTCACATCCTGTAGTAAACTAATTGCTCTGGCTGCCCAGAAAAGTTCAAATCGTATAGTTCAATATTAAAAAAGTTATCGTATTTTTTAGAGCGTCCGAATATTAATCCAGTTCAATGTAGGCCGAAAATCGTAAAAATCTACAATTTTTACCTTAAACTTTGTAGCTCATTGCAACGTCGACCGCGCGATTTTGACGAAATTTTCAAAATATGCGTTTAATTGACACGGACTGACAAAACATATTTTTTAAATTTTCAATATAGGACCACGTAAGAAAGTTTTAAAATGTAACTTTTTTAGTAATTTAAATTGCTATAATTACTTAATGAAATGTTACATGCAATTATCTGCAATCGTAAATATCTATATATAATGATTTCAATCCATACATGTAAAGCCTGTACGAGGATCATTTGCAGAACCGAAAAGAATTGAAAACCGATAACGAATAATTTTTTGATGTTATATTTCGTATGTAACAAAGATTTTAAGTCAACTAAATCATTTGGAGATTTTAATCATATCTATAATACAGGGTGTCCCAAAATGTCTTAAGAATCTCGAAATGGGAGGTTCCTGAGGTCATTTCAAGCGCCATTTTCCTTTTC
Source organism: Lasioglossum lativentre (assembly GCA_916610255.1). Lineage (NCBI taxonomy): Eukaryota > Metazoa > Arthropoda > Insecta > Hymenoptera > Halictidae > Lasioglossum > Lasioglossum lativentre. The sequence continues at coordinate 26,093,892 of OU744359.1, read as the reverse complement.
AAAAATGTTGTCCGAGGCTTCGTTTGGGAGTTATTAACGAAAAACACGGACCAATGAGAGCGCTCCCTGTCGCTCGATGGCACGGTCAGCGCGGCGAGCCGGGGGGGAAGATAGTGTTGTCGGTACGGCGCGATGTAGTAAGAAGTAGCAGTTTCTCGATTATGTCCCGATTTCGATGAGCTTTGGATATGTTGTTAAGACAATGATTCTGAACAACATTTCCCTTTAGACTTTTTGCCTCGAGGCTTTAGTTTTCGAGATATTTGTAAAAACTTGTAATTGAAAATCGATCGATGTTCATACTACTATCTCCTCTCCGATTTCGATGAGCTTTGGATATGTTGTTAAAACAATGATTCTGAACAACATTTCCCTTTAGACTTTTTGCCTCGAGGCTTTAGTTTACGAGATATTTGTAAAAACTTGTAATTGAAAATCGATCGATGTTCATACTACTATCTCCTCTCCGATTTCGATGAGCTTTGGATATGTTGTTAAGACAATGATTCTGAACAACATTTCCCTTTAGACTTTTTGCCTCGAGGCTTTAGTTTTCGAGATATTTGTAAAAACTTGTAATTGAAAATCGATCGATGTTCATACTACTATCTCCTCTCCGATTTCGATGAGCTTTGGATATGTTGTCAAGACCACGATTGAATAACCATTGTTGTATAACCATATCAAACTTATTTGAAGGTCATTGAAATCGGTGAGGATCCACATAATCGTTACCCGACTTATGGCAACTTTACCCGAACGAGAGAAGAAGCAGAAACTGATTAAATTAAAAACTCACTTATTCAGCCGTAAATCCATTTGCTGCTTCGAAATGTGTGTCACTGGGTCATTCGGTGACGAACTGCACAGATGTCTTCAGGTGTACGACAGTACCGAAAGCTAAGGGCCGTACGGTCAGGTCAACGAACTGCACAGCTGGTGGTAAAACGACAACCGAAGGGATGCGCGGTCAAGTAAACGATCCTGGCTTTCACTTTCACTTTATAAACGATAAATAAATCGTATGTTTCACACAGATGCCACGAAATTTTTACACACTCACGATCACTGTTCACATTTGTCAACACATAACTATGCACTATGCACTAATAATATTTGCAATATCTTTTGCATTGCAGCACAAATCACAATAAATGTCCTTTTCCCCAGAAACAGGTAGAAATCCAGGTGCGCATAGCGGGTATACGGTGTTGTCCCTCCCGTTCGTTGTCCATAAATTAGTCCTGTGGTCAGGCCGGGAATTGCAGCACTGGTGATTGGTGGCAGGTACGCGGTCGCAGAAAAATCCAAGGGACACACTCCACAAAGAATGATGTTGAAGACTGACTACAGTTTTCGGAAGATGCTTCGACCACCCCCAAATAACCCCACCACGAAGCAAAACTGAGCTGGAGGAAAAGTTCAAAACACAACACGTGTTTTGCAGACATAGAAAGTAAGAATCTGCGTGCATTGTCACTCTTGCCTTTCCTCCGGGACAAAAAACTTCCGGCGGGCGCCAAATCTTCTCCTGAACCGTGACTGCCTCAGCAAGGGTCAAGCGGCGCCCGCCGAAACTTTTTTATGGCTTAATTGCACAGCTTAGAAAGAGGTGCCCAAATACGACACGTGCGGAAGGAAATCTTTCCGTCCCCGTACTCTGTGAAGACCTTCGTGTAACTGCCCAGTTTCGATTTATGGCACAACCCCATGGAGACGTGGATCTCTGTTTTTTGTCCCGGAGGAAAGGCAAGAGTGACAATGCACGCAGATTCTTACTTTCTATGCCTGCAAAACACGTGTTGTGTTTTGAACTTTTCCTCCAGCTCAGTTTTGCTTCGTGGTGGGGTTATTTGGGGGTGGTCGAAGCATCTTCCGAAAACTGCAGTCAGTCTTCAACATCATTCTTTGTGGAGTGTGCCCCTTGGATTTTTCTGCGATCGCGTACCTGCCACCAATCACCAGTGCTGCAATTCCCGGCCTGACAACAGGACTAATTTATGGACAACGAACGGGAGGGACAACGCCGTATACCCGCTATGCGCACCTGGATTTCTACATGTTTCTGGGGAAAAGGACATTTATTGTGATTTGTGCTGCAATGCAAAAGATATTGCAAATATTATTAGTGCATAGTGCATAGTTATGTGTTGACAAATGTGAACAGTGATCGTGAGTGTGTAAAAATTTCGTGGCATCTGTGTGAAACATACGATTTATTTATCGTTTATAAAGTGAAAGTGAAAGCCAGGATCGTTTACTTGACCGCGCATCCCTTCGGTTGTCGTTTTACCACCAGCTGTGCAGTTCGTTGACCTGACCGTACGGCCCTTAGCTTTCGGTACTGTCGTACACCTGAAGACATCTGTGCAGTTCGTCACCGAATGACCCAGTGACACACATTTCGAAGCAGCAAATGGATTTACGGCTGAATAAGTGAGTTTTTAATTTAATCAGTTTCTGCTTCTTCTCTCGTTCGGGTAAAGTTGCCATAAGTCGGGTAACGATTATGTGGATCCTCACCGATTTCAATGACCTTCAAATAAGTTTGATATGGTTATACAACAATGGTTATTCAATCGTGGTCTTGACAACATATCCAAAGCTCATCGAAATCGGAGAGGAGATAGTAGTATGAACATCGATCGATTTTCAATTACAAGTTTTTACAAATATCTCGAAAACTAAAGCCTCGAGGCAAAAAGTCTAAAGGGAAATGTTGTTCAGAATCATTGTCTTAACAACATATCCAAAGCTCATCGAAATCGGAGAGGAGATAGTAGTATGAACATCGATCGATTTTCAATTACAAGTTTTTACAAATATCTCGTAAACTAAAGCCTCGAGGCAAAAAGTCTAAAGGGAAATGTTGTTCAGAATCATTGTTTTAACAACATATCCAAAGCTCATCGAAATCGGAGAGGAGATAGTAGTATGAACATCGATCGATTTTCAATTACAAGTTTTTACAAATATCTCGAAAACTAAAGCCTCGAGGCAAAAAGTCTAAAGGGAAATGTTGTTCAGAATCATTGTCTTAACAACATATCCAAAGCTCATCGAAATCGGGACATAATCGAGAAACTGCTACTTCTTACTACATCGCGCCGTACCGACAACACTATCTTCCCCCCCGGCTCGCCGCGCTGACCGTGCCATCGAGCGACAGGGAGCGCTCTCATTGGTCCGTGTTTTTCGTTAATAACTCCCAAACGAAGCCTCGGACAACATTTTTGAAAAGGAAAATGGCGCTTGAAATGACCTCAGGAACCTCCCATTTCGAGATTCTTAAGACATTTTGGGACACCCTGTATATGCATGAGTAGGCTGCGGATGAGCTATATGCAAAATAAACATTTCTTACCTTAAATTGCAACAAACAGAAATGAAATAGAAATTTATTTTTTCCCCATCAGAATGATATAAATAGTATATTTCAATGTTTCTAATATTTTTGCTATTTTAAATTACATACCTATACCCATGGGGGTAGGTTTTAAATTACACCTATGGGATATATATCCCAAATAGCACCGTACGTCCCCGGGACGTCCGTTTTATGTACGGTTTACGTCCATACGTCCTATGTCCGTTTTGTATGTCCCACGGACGTCCCTGGCACCTAAATTTCGGATGTCCCACGGACGTCCGTTTTTTACGTCCTAAGGACGTCCGTGGGACCTAAATTTCGGATGTTCCAGGGACGTCCATTTTTTTCGTCCCAGGGACTTCCGTTGGACATGAATTTCGGACATCCTATGGACATCCGTTTTTTACTTCCTAAGGACATCCGTGGGACCAAAGTTTCGGATGTCCCAGGGACGTCCATTTTTTTCGTCCCAGGGACTTCCGTTGGACATGAATTTCGGACGTCCTATGGACATCCGTTTTTTACTTCCTAAGGACATCCGTGGGACCAAAATTTCGGATTTCCCAGGGACGTCCATTTTTTCGTCGCCGGGACTTCTGTTGGACTTGAATTTTGGTTGTCCACAGTAAAGTGCTCAGGGCTTTCGTACGGACAATGATGCTCACTTCTCATGTATGAGACATATTTATATACAACAATATACATATATGTATTTATAGCAATGTCTTTTTTTTTATTTATATACATACACTTATATGTATATATATTGTTATAACTATTTATAACAATATATTTACTTATATACATATATTCACTTATATACATATATTTACTTATATACATATATTTACTTATATATCCCAGATAGCACGTACGTCCTTTGGACGTCCGTTTTTTGTCCAATTTACGTCCATACGTCCGACGTCCGTTGCGGACGTCCCTCGGACATCCATTGGACCTAAATTTCGGTTGTCCCAGGGACATCCGTTTTTTATGTCCTAAGGACATCCGTGGGACTTAAATTTCGGATGTCCCACGGACGTCCGTTTTTTACGTCCTAAGGACGTCCGTGGGACCTAAATTTCGGCTGTCCCAGGGACGTCCATTTTTTTCGTCCCAGGGACTTCCGTTGGACATGAATTTCGGACGTCCTACGGACATCCGTTTTTTACTTCCTAAGGACATCCGTGGGACCAAAATTTCGGATTTCCCAGGGACGTCCATTTTTTTCGTCCCAGGGACTTCTGTTGGACTTGAATTTTGGTTGTCCACAGTAAAGTGCTCAGGGCTTTCGTACGGACAATGATGCTCACTTCTCATGCATGAGACATATTTATATACAACAATATACATATATGTATTTATAGCAATGTCTTTTTTTTTATTTATATACATACACTTATATGTATATATATTGTTATAACTATTTATAACAATATATTTACTTATATACATATATTTACTTATATACATATATTTACTTATATACATATATTTATTTATTTACATATATGTATACGGTCCTTGCTTCGCTGTGTTCAGCTGTGTCGTACAGCTGTACGGTACCATCGAAGCAAGCGATGATCGGTAAGAAAAGCGACGATCGATGAAACAAGCGACGATCGAATGCGGGAGAAGAACGCACCATTGCGTTGCTGTATGACAAATCAGTCTTGTGCGAGTGCTTCAAGAACGTGCTTCAGAAATCTCCTGTGATAAATTCATCGTTACCATATCATCGTGTAATACATATTATCGGATTTACTTCATATTTAGACAAGTAAGTATTTTCATTGTTATTATTTGTTACCGTTAGTGTTTTCGCTTACGCCATTCCGTTAAATTATTTTATACAGTTACGCACATCATTGATTATACTCACTTTAACTTAGAATAACTTTTTTATGAATGGACCAAACGACTTCAATTTCTCTGTAAGGCATTCTGTATATGCATTCTGAAAATTTCATTGAAATTGGTTAATTGGTTTACGTATTATAAACGGACAAAAGTAATAAAAATGGCACTTATAGGCCGAAAATCATGATAAATTGCAATCTTTACTACTTTGATCGTTTATAATTCGTGAACCAATTAACCAATTCCAATGAAATTTTCAGAATTTATATAATTTATACGAGTTTACAAAACACATGTTTTAAATTTTCGTTATTGGCCTAGCTGAAAAAGTTGTACAATTCAATTTTTACTATGGTTTGTCACAATTCCGACCAAATGCATTTTTTCAACTTATTTATTACACGTCATTTACTAAACTAATTCTAGCCTTACAGAGAAATTGAAGTCGTTTGGTCAATTCACAAAAAAGTTATTCCGATTTAAAGTGTGTGTGATGAACCCCGCGGCATACACTGTAAAAATATTTCTTGTATATTAATCAATTATAAATTTTGCAGATCCTGCGACAACGTGAAATCGTGGAGTTCGTAAAAGACGGCACGGTGGAGGCAGTACCCTCTTCGTGGCTGATAGGGAATTATTGCCATTGGCCCTCGTTACCGCATGAAAGCGTACAAGGAAGTGAACAAATGTTGGCCAAAACACGCAATTAAATATTTAAAAAATAGCACTTTTGGTGAGTTAAAGGTTTTATACTATGGTGAAACTATAATAATGTATGAACTTTAATGCCTTCCCCTCAGGGTTACATTTCCTTACAATAAAACTTCCCCTGTATTCTCCCCTTACAATTCTCTTAAATTACCTTAAAATTAACTTATATACTAATTTAATCCTAATTAAATATTATTAGTTATTACTAAAAAGAGGGAGAGAGAAAAAATTATATACAACAGCTTATATCTACTTAATACTAACTTAAATTCTATTCCATACCCTACTCGCATGATTCCTGCACCCCCTTCCCTATTCCGTGGACCTCCTCTTCCGGCTGTTCATCCCTTACCCCTTATCCCTTATCGCTTGTTCCGATCTTCCTTTCCCTCCACTCTTCCACTTTCCTCATCCATATCTCTCCCCCTCCCTCATCTTCCAATACTTCCCCCATCATCTCCTGCCATCCTTTTTCCTCATTCTCTCTCATGCATACTTCCCAAACATGCTCCCACGATTCAACCTCCCATCCACACACTCTACATTTTCTCAACTCTTCATTCATCCAGTACCTTCCATCCCTCATTTCATTTCCCAATCTGAATCTTGCGACTCTTTGCCATCTGCTTTCCCCCCATTCCTTTTTCAAATATCCCGGCAGACCCTCACCCTTTACCCTCCCGTACCATTTGTTATATTTTGAGCTTCCAATCCTCTCCCATCTTTCTTCCCTTTGCATTTTCTTCTCTTTCCCTACTATTTCCTCACTGAAATCCTCCCTTCTTTCTTCCAACCAGCTATTTATCTCCTCTGCATTCCATCCTCTCTGCTCAAAGAAATCCCATCTCTCTTTCTCCCAACCGTCCCTTTGCCCTCCCTTTTTGTCCCTTCTCCTAAGTTCTTCCCAGCATGCCCGTGCCAACTCCCCTCCTTTTCCTTCACTCAATTTTTTCTCATAACCCCAAGCCCTTAATCCCGCCTTCCCCCTTAACATCTCTCTCTGCAATTCTTCTCTCACCATGTATCCTGGTGTATGTCTTCCTACCCCAAGCATCCATTTTAAGTATCTCTCCTGTATCCTCTCTACCCCTTTCCTTTCCTTCCATCCCCATATTTCCACTCCATAGCTTATTACTGGCCATATCAGTTTGTCAAAGAGCCATATCCTTCTCCCCCAGTCCTTACCAAATCTCCTTTTCCCAATTCCCCATACTTGTCCCAATACCGATGCCCCTTTCCTTAATCTATCCTCTACTTGCGCCCTTTGACTTCCTTCTCTCGATATTGTATATCCTAGATATTTATATTCTCCCACCTCTCCAATCACTTTTCCCTTCCACCTCCATGTCACTTTTCTCCACCTCCCCCCTCCCCTCCTGCACCTCATCACCTTTGATTTCTCTGTATTGAGCTCCAGCTTTTTCTTTTCTAAATACTTTTCCAATACCGCTATCATCCCCCTCATCCCATCCTCCTCTTCTGCCAACATGGCCACATCATCCGCGTATGCTAAAGTGTAAATTTTTCTTTCCCCTATTTTAACCCCTCCCCATCTCCCCTTCTCGATCTCCTCATCCATGTCCGCCAACAGCAATGTGAATAGTATGGGACTTAGTGGGCATCCTTGCCTTACTCCCCTTGCCGTCCAAAAATCTTTTCCTTCCTCCTCCCCTACTCTCACCTTGCTCTTGGTCTCCCTTAGTAATTCCTCGCACCTTTCCACCAATCCTGTTCTCATCCCTCTTTCCCTTAATGCCCTTATCAGAACTTCCCTATCCACCGAGTCGAAAGCAGCTTTTAGGTCCACGAACATTATTACTAACTTTCTTTGTTTTCTCTTTACCTGTCTATTTATCAGGAAGTTCAGCACATAGATGTTGTCTACGCATCCCAACCCTTTTCTAAAACCTGCCTGACTCGCAGGCAACATCCCCTTCCCCTCTGCCTCTTCCCTCACCCTTTCCGCCAGCACAGCTGCGTATATTTTATACGCAGTCTGTGTCAATGTTACTCCCCTATAATTCCTCACCTCTCTGCTATCCCCTTTTTTAGCAATTGGCACTACTACCCCTTCTGACCAATCATCCGGCCATCCCTCCCCCCTCCACACTTTATTACATACCCTCCATAGCCATTCCTCCACTTCCTTTCCTCCATATTTCCAAACTTCATTTGGTATCCCATCCCCCCCTGCCGTTTTCCCATCTTTCAATCCCTTTACCACCTTTCTTATTTCCTCTTTCTCTATTTCCCTCTCCCCGTCTGTGCCCCTTCTATTTATTCCTCCTCTTCTCACTCTCCATTCTACCCCTCCTAACAACGCCTTAAAGTGCTCCTCCCACTCTTCCATTTCTATTCCTTCGTCTATCTTTGTTACTCTTCTCCTTTCCCTATTTATAATCTTCCACACCTGACTTTCCGATCTAACAGCTTCTACCTCCTTTTCCCATCTTTCCCTCTCTTCCTTCTTTTTCTTCTCGCATAATCTGTTATACTCTCTTTTCTTTATCTTGTATTCTGACCCTTCTCCTCCCTTTTTCCTCCAGCTCCTTAACTCCCCCCTCACTTTCCTTTTTTCTTCTCTACACTCCTCATCCCACCATCCTTTCCTTTTTGCATTTCCTTTTTTCATCACCTCCCCCATCACTTCCTTTACTTTTTTCTTCAACCCTTTCCAATCTTCCTGTCCTCCCACCTCTTCTGCTACCCTCTTTTCAAATCTTTCACTAAATTCCTTCGCTCTCTCTTCTGTCCATCTTTCCATACTCTTCCTTTTCTTCTTTTCCTCCCCCCCTTTATTCCTTCCTTTTTCCCCTTTAATCGACACTATTAAAGGCATATGATCCGATTCTACTCTATCTCCCACCTCCATCTTTTCCACTCCTTCTCTTGTGTCTTCATTTCCTAGCACATAATCTATCACCGAATTTCCTTTTCCTCCGACATACGTCCATTCCCCTTCCTCATCCCCCTTTACATTTCCATTTAAAATTCCCCACCCGATTTCTCCCAAATATTTACATAATTTTTTCCCCTCCCCGTTAACCTTCATGTCCCTTGACTTTCTCCATTCCTTCCCCTCCTCTTCCTCTTCCTCATCTACTTCCCCCCTTTCCTCCCTGTTCTTGCGTTGAAATCTCCCCCAATAATCACCCTTACATCTTTTTCCTTCTCCTCCATCCATTCCCCTAACTCTTCCAGTTTTCTATCTATGTCCCCATTCACATACACCCCAATCACCCTCCACCACTTCCCTTCCATCCTCACCCTTACCGTTATCAATCCTTCTCTCTCTCCTATTTCCCCTCTTTCCCTCTCAATCTCCTTCCTTATACCCATTACCATACCCCCTATTGCTCTCCCCCTTCTTTCCACCCTCCTTGCCCACTGCGTTTCCCATATATAACCCTTTGGCAATCTATTCCTGATCCTATCCCACCCTTTCTCCTCCACCCATGTCTCCATTAATATCATTATATCCCATTCCTCGAGATTTTTCCAAAATTCTTCGTCCTTGTTCCTTAGCCCTGCCACATTCCAGAAAGCTATCTTATACCCCTCTTTCCTCTTCTTTGTTCCTTCCCGCTTTCTCTCCCCCCCTCCCTCTTCCCTTACTCGTTTCCCTGTTCCTGAAACCATTCTTCCTCTACTTCGTCCCATCTCTTCATTTTTCCATTCACCCACATTCTCATATAACCCACTTGTACATTCTTTCCTAACCTCCTTTCCTTCTCTGCTTCCCTTTCTATTTTCCATCTTGCCTTTCTCTCTTCCTCTGTTAGGTCATCGTCTATTCTTTCTTTCTGTCCTTTCAGTTTTTTTCTCCCTTCCATTACTTTCTTTTTCTGTTCTAGGTCCACCATTTTTACCAACGCCATCCCACTTCCATCCTTTTCTATCTTCCCTATTTTTACTATTTCTTTTATTCCCTCAGCCTTCGCTCCCATCTTTTCCCATACCCTTCTCACCTCTTCCTTCAAATCTTTTCCCTCTACCTGTAACCTTCTTATTATAATATTGTTCCTCTTCTCTTCTCTATCTTTCCTATCCTGCTTAATTTCCATCCTTCTTATTCTTTTCCTATTTTCCTCTACTATTTCCGCTCCTATATTATCCTCCCTACTTTTCTTCCCCTCTTCTTTCTCCCTCTTCGCTATTTCTCCAATCTTCCTCTCCACCATTTCCATCTTTCCTTCTAAATTTTCCATCCATTTCTTCGTTTTTTCCATTCTTAACTCTCCCTCCCTCCTTTCTTCTTTCCACTTCTCCCTCTCCTTCCTCCATTCTTCTAATAACCTTTTTCCTTCCTCCCTTTCTTCTTTTAACTCCTCCCTTACCTTCCTTATTTCTCCCAACATTACCCTTTTTCCTTCCTCCCTTTCTTCTTTCATCTCCTCCCTTACCTTCTGCATTTCTCCCATCATCCCCTTCATCATATCCTTCATCATACCCTCCAATCTTCTGATATCTGCTCCTTCCCCCTCTTTTTTCTCTTTCGGGGACCATTTCGTTAACGCACTTCTTTTGAATGCAGACTCCTCATCCCCTTCCCCTTCATTTTCCCTTTCTCTTTTCCCCCATATGCATTCTAGGCTTCCCGCACGATTCCACACACCCTCCTTTCCCACTTTCTCTACTCTTCCTATCCTCCCCCCTTTTCCTTTCCCTGTCTTCTCATCTTCCCTTCTCCCCCCCTTGCCGTCTTCCCCACTTAAACTCATTCTCTGCTAACCTTTTTCCTAACCCTCTTTTTCCTTCCTTCTTATCCTACTCAAAATTTCCCGCTTCCTCCGTCTCTCAAAACTCTCGCCAGAGAGCTCCACCTACTTTCCTCTCCCTACCCGCTTGCGCCGTTCTATTGCCGCGCACGGTCTCCAACCTAACCTCCTAACTGTCACTCACTTTTCCTTACCCTTACCCTCCTATCCCGCCTTTTTGCCCCACTCCCTTTATTTCCCTTCTGCCCTTACACCTCCCTCGCCCTTTCCTACCACTTTCGCTTCTCTCACACCTTGCTAATTCCACTCTCTCTCACAAAATCTCACACTATACTTTTCTCTCGTCCAACTCTCATACAACCGGAAAAGGAAGTCCGAAACTATAATAATTACATATGTATAATTTAAAAATGTTTTCAGATGATTATGTAAGGGCAAGGACCAAGGCGAAAGTGGCTGAGGACAGTCTACTAGGGAAACGCAAAATTTTACAACTTGGAATCGGTGTTGCCTTCGCCTCCGGCGCTCAAACGACGCTACGAGCTAGGTACGTAAATAAAAGATTTTATGCTTTTTTATGATAATTGCTTAATTTCTTTCAATAAATAATTATTATATACATGTATAAACCATGATTATTGTTTTCAGGTACATGCAGTAGGACAATCGACCAGATATACAGTCGGTGTGAAAAGTATTCGTACACCTTTTAAAAACGAATAACTTTTCAAAATTCGACCTAACAGTGAAATGCACCTTATAAATTTTCACTACAGGCACAGATAAAAAATTTAAAAATCGTGGAGAGCCTTCGAACGAAGCAAAGTCACTGTAAAAGATTTATAGATTAATTATGTTATTATATTTTTAAATAGAAACATCCCAAAAATCCCAGACCTAACCTTATATATAATAAGAACAAAATTTATTAAATATGTACTTAGTTGTTTAAGTAAAATTTATAAAATAAATGAAGTTTTAAATAAATGTTGTAACTCCTTTAAACCTTCACAAAATGTCCAGAGAACGTTTCTTTCGACATCCTAAAAACGTTCTGAAAATGTCCAGAGAACGTTACTTTCGACATCCTAAAAACGTTCTGAAAATGTCCAGAGAACGTTACTTTCGACATCTTAAAAACGTTCAGAAAATATCCAGAGAACGTTACTTTCAAACATCCTAAAAACGTTCAGAAAATGTCCAGAGAACGTTACTTTCGAACATTCTATGGACGTTCTGAGAATGTCCAGAGAACGTTACTTTCGAACATTCTATGGACGTTCTGAAAATGTCCGCAGAGTACATTCTATGGACGTCCAACAATGTAACTGGTACCTTCCTAGGACATTTAGAGAACCTAAGTAGGACATAACTGGGACATGTGGACATTCTATGGACGTTCTCAGAATGTACCGAATGTCCGAAACGGACATTCTATGGACGTACATAGGATATCCCTGTGCTATCTGGGTATATACTCATTTTTGTCATAAATGCATAAAATCCGCAGTCTACAAATGAGGTAGAGGCTTCCTGACAAAGATTTTTTAGTACGCTTGTAATATTCGTTGTGTGCGTGCTGCACTACATGCTCACAATTTGCTATAAAATGTAACAAAATTGCAGCTAAACGGTGCGTTTACCGCATATGGTTCCCGTGAGACTTCCTCTCCACTCATTGTGTAAAACATGTTGATACAATAAAAAATTTAACATATTTATAACAATTGTTGTAAATAATTTTACGTGAAATTTTTTTTACATCAATACTTTAGAAGCAGTCATTCCCAAAACATACCTGAAACCTAAGAAACGGACATTCCTAGAACGTTCACAATTCAAGTCCTAAGAACATTCGTAAAACCTAAGAAACGGATGTTCCTAGAACGTCCAGAATTCAAGTCCCAGGGACATTCATAAAACCTAAGAAACGGATGTTGCTGGAACGTCCAGAATTTAGGTTCCCAGGGACATTCGTAAAACCTAAAAACCGAATGTTCCTAGAACGTCCAGAATTTATGTCGTAAGAACATCCATCGAATGTTCAAAATGGACGTAGGACGTTTGGACATAAACAGGACGTAAATCGTACATTCTCTGGACGTACGGTGCTGCTTGGGTATATACAGGGTGGTCCGTATAAATAAGAACACCTAAATGTCTCTTCAGGTTATTGTGATGCAAAAATTATTTGTTACGTAATGTGCATGGTGTCAATGGACCAAATATTTGGCACGAATATTTTTTTCCGAGGGTAATTTTTTTCGGAGTTGTCAAGGTCATCGATGTTTTTTGGTACATAACTACATTTTTTTATTGCATCGTGTAACTGATGGAAAAATACATTCAGATATGTATAATAACATGACCTTGAAATGACCTTGATCCTCGAAAATTAAAGTTATACCTAGAACTGATGTCGAATATCTTCGGCCACGACTCCTGAACCTACGAATGCGAAGAAAACATTTTTTATCACACTAAGAATATCGATCAACAGATGTGTGTAGGTGTTAACTGTTAAAACAACATTCACGTTCTCTTAAGTTATCATCGGAGATGTTCAAAATGGTGTCCTTCTACGTTGATACATTTTCTGAAACGTGCAATGCCCGACTGTACACATCTTTCAATTGTTTCGGAATTAATATCAGCACAAGCTCTAATTATTCGGTTCTTCATATCCTCTGGTGTAGTTGGTCGTTCATTATAAACTGTTTGTTTCAATTTTCCCCACAAAAAAAAGTCCATTGGTGTGAGGTCAGGTGAACGCGGTGGCCATCCTAGAACTCCGGTACGACCAATCCATCGATTTGGAAATTTTGTAACCGTTATTTTGCTTGCATTGTTTTTATATTGTTACTTTCGTCTGTCCACATTAAATGTGCTAAATATCTCCGGATGCGATAAGTGGAGGTCCGTGCCTCCAGGAATGGACGGCGGTGAGATTAGGCGAAAGTCAGAGTACTAGAGTGTAATAACTGGAAAAAGGTGAGTATACTCTCGTTATGAATCTGTTACAAATTCACAAAATCGAGACACGGTCTCTAACGAAATTTGCTAACCTTGCCAAACCGGAGCACCGGCTCTCACAATTTAATCTAACCTATCCGCGGCGCGATGTGTTTTGCTCCACGTCCGGTTCACGAAATCTTATGTACTGTGTGTCCTTATCACCCTTTAAATTATAACGGTCACAATTGACCGTCCCTTGAATCACGTTGTTTCCTTATATTTTTATGTTATTAGATTTTTAGATTTTTATTTTATTATACGTTTATCGCACGCGAAGAACAAACTGGCCGGTCTTACTACCCGTGCGATCGGCTGTTTCCAGATGATACGCACCGATATCGACACTCACCAAACCCCAGTCCCTCCGCTCCACCTAAGAGGTACTCCTCAGCACGTAAGTGGACTTAGAGTAGCCTCCGGTTTCGATAGAGTGACCGTGATCGTGTTTAGTCAGTTTGCCAAATCGAACCGAGGCAAAATAGTAACGTGTACTGGTCCGGCCAGATTTCTCTGGATGGTAACAGCTTACGCCTATTGCCTATGCCTCACAATAGCGAATGGTACAATAACGAGACACCAGCAGGGCACACTTAGGTGATCCGAATGAGATCTCGATTGCCAAACGAAATTGTGAGGGTATAATGACTACGTTTACGGATCTCGTGATGTGATTCACGGAAATAGTAACAACAACCGGTCCGGCCGGAATTTCGGATGGACGTGGGTATTGCCTATTCGTGAAGTTCTCCCGATCGATGTTCGCGGATTTCATCAATTCACTTACAAGAAATAGAACGATTACTGACTCGTTATAATCAGCTCACAAGGGCGATAGGAAACAATAATGAGACACCAGCGGGGCACCCAGAGGTGATCCGAGTGGAATCTCAATTGCCCTAACGGAGTTGTGAGAGTATTTATACTACAGTAATTCGCGGATTTGGGTTGCGACCGCATAAACAGTAACATTAACCGGTCCGGCCGAAATTCGGATGGACGTAGTTATTGCCTATCTGCGATTCGCTCACAAAAACGAGAGGAAACAATAACGAGACACCAGCGGGGCACACAGAGGTGATCCGAGTGGAGTCTCGATTGCCCTAACGGAGTTGTGAGAGTATTTACTCAACCAATATTCGCGAATTTGTCTATATGCAACTACTCACAAAGGCGAGAGGAAGCAATAACGAGACACCAGCGGGGCACACAGAGGTGATCCGAGTGGAATCTCGATTGCCCTAACGAATTTGTGAGTGTATACTCGTATAAATCTTGAATCTATTTAACGCGACCAGTAAATATAATTAAACTGCGATTCGCTCACAAAGGCGAGAGGAAACAATAACGAGACACCAGCGGGGCACACAGAGGTGATCCGAGTGGAATCTCGATTGCCCTAACGAATTTGTGAGTGTATATTCGTATAAATCTTGAATCTATTTAACGCGACCAGTAAATATAATTAAACTGCGATTCGCTCACAAAGGCGAGAGGAAACAATAACGAGACACCAGCGGGGCACACAGAGGTGATCCGAGTGGAATCTCGATTGCCCTAACGAATTTGTGAGTGTATACTCGTATAAATCTTGAATCTATTTAACGCGACCGGTAAATATAATTAAACTGCGATTCGCTCACAAAGGCGAGAGGAAACAATAACGAGACACCAGCGGGGCACACAGAGGTGATCCGAGTGGAGTCTCGATTGTCCTAACAAATTTGTGAGTGTATAATCGTCTAATTTTAAATAGGTCTAACTCGACAGAAGCCTTTATGAAGGTAAAGTCCGTTCCGTTCGGCGAATTTACGCTCAGTTTCTGAGAACGGCGCGCTTGTGTTTATTTCTCAACCGACGCGTCGCTCTTTCTTACGCTCGTACTTTCACTGCGTAACACGCGGCATGCTCATGGCAAGTTACAGAATTCGGATTCTTTTACAAATTTACGTTACGCAGTGACTACTACGCGGTTACGTTATTACCGTATTGTGAATTACACGTTCCTTGACTGTGCCACGACGCGGTTTGCAATCGCGACTCCTCGGTTTGAGGCGCGCACGTACCGAGGTTGGATCGTCGGTTTGTCGATTCCAACAGGCCGGTTTGGCCTCCCGAATACGCGCCGAGTTTCGTCGAACGGAACACTTCGCGAACGCGTGATTATTAGATCGCTTCCAGACGTAGAGTGATCTATCCACGATCCGCATCGACCTCCTTCGATCGCTATCGAAAGTGGGGATCGATGCGTACGCATACCTAATTAGTGGGGCGATCTCGCTGTCCTTTGTTAAGACAAGGACCGTGCACGATATCGTGGATCGCCGTGGTGGGATCGATATTTATTATCGATACACGGGAGCATCTATATGTGACCGACACGGTTACAATTTTAAATCCAAAATTTGTTTGACAAGGCGTGTAGAATGAGCCGGACAACCGCCATGCTGATACCACATTCTTAAACGGATATGTAATGGTACATCATGAACAAGCATTTGTAGCTCATTTTGCAAGAATGTTGCATACTTTTCTCCATGTAAAGTACCGTTTATGAAATAAGGACCAATTATTTGATTATTTAATATGCCACACCAGACATTTACACTCCACGGTCTTTGTTTATCCACTAATCTTAGCCAGTGTGGATTGTCAGATGACCAACAATGCATGTTTCTTAGATTTAGCTGTCCATGGTTGGTGAAAGACGCTTCATCAGTAAATAGTACTCTTTTAAAAAATGATTCGTCATTTTCGTATTGCTGCTGTCACGTCGGCCGGCGATTCGTCCTCGTCAGAAGGACGAGAACGCTGGCGACACCGGGTTTTTACAGGCCCGAAGGCCGGGCCGCGTTCGGCCGCACGAAACACGGTCCACCTGGGACAAAAGTTGTTCGCCGGTTCGTCGTCCCTCAGAGTCCTCGCCGAGATATTCGGGCGCCAGGCACCGAGGTACCACTTGCCCGGGCGGCGGGCGGAGAGTGGGGGTGATCGGGGGGGGGTGAGCTGACCCCGGTTCCCCCGGGGGGGAAGTTAGATTCCCCCCCGGATGGGTCGACGTACTCGAGGGAATTTCGGTGCTGGGGACGTCGGCCCGTCCCCCTGTGGAGCATCGAGCTCTGGGGGGCGAGGGATGGGTGGGGTGGGGAGGGGCGGGGCGTGCCGGATCACGCCTCCGACGACCCTTCCTTACCGGTGGCGGCGTCTTCTTGCCCTAGCCTGAGGCGGGTACGTTCGGGTCACACGGACCGGGCGGGGCACGAAGGCGCCGGGAGCCGTGGGTGGACCTAGTGGGGGCTCGGGAAGCCCATTCCGACGGCCCCAGGGATGGGGACACTGGGAGGGTCCCTCCGCCCGGGGTCTTATAGCATAGGCAGTGGGGGAGGTTAACCCCTCCCCCCGGGATTTCATGATAGCTGGGAAGTGTCCTGTCGAATACTCGCGTGATCCAGGCACTTCCCATTTAGCTTAGGCGGGTGTGGGGTTTTAGTGGGTAGCCACTGGGGACGGGGCGCCTTCAGCGCCCCCTCCCCGGTGGTAGTCCCACATAACCTCGGTCTCTCCTCCGGGAGCCGAGGTATGCGTAACGCATTTCCCCACAAAAAAAAGGCACCGAGGTGCCACGCGAAGCTTCTACAGCTGCGAGCACTCTGAGAAACGTTCGAACGAGCCGGCGACAACCGATAATTGGCCGAGATGTTTTCGCGAACGGGCACAGGGGACTACGCGGGCGAACACGAGGCGTTCCCCGCGGCGGGAAAGTTTCTCACGAAAGAACTATGCTCCAGGTTGCGGCTAACAATACTTTATTTTCTGCGAGGTAACAATCGCACTGCCGGCAGCGACCGGCAGCGACCGGCAGCGTTTTGAGGTTAGCCGGCGCGTGACAGGTGGTCGGTACACGCGCGAGTTGCCCTTCACGGGCCTTTCCTGAGGCTCGTACGTCGCCCGACGGGACCGGACCGTTCGCGAACTTACGATTTCGCGACCTCCGGCAGCGTTAAACCGCGTCGGGGTTTCGGCGACGCGAATCCGGACACGACACGCTTCCCGAGCCAACGCGAGCACGACCAATATTACGAAGGAAGTCGGACGTTAGCTTATCACGAATACCCGATGAGCGGCGGTTGTCCGGCAGCTTCTTTCGGACCCTCGAGACGGCAGCAATTCACAATGGTTTAATAATACTTTGACGCTACAAGAAGTTTGTCTATTCGTCACTTTGGCCAACGAAGAAGTGTCGCTCTACGCGATGGCTCGGGACTGCGGAAACGGAGCGTTCTCCCCTTACCGCGTGCTTCCCCCCGCAAACGATTTGGCCTATCGCTACCCGATTTTCGGACGGGGCTCTAGCCCCGCGCGACGGTCCCTGGCGATCGGCGATTCCTCGGTGCTCCGGCAGCGGTGCCCGATGATTGGTGGCTTTCCCGCGGCGGCGATCGACGCGAGCCACTCCGGCAACTGATCAGGTTGTCTTCCAGATGAGGCGACGGCGAGGTTGCGGAAGTTCCTAATTCGGTGCTGCTCGTCCTTGTCGGCGCCTCCAGGCTGTTTCTCCTGGGTCGCGGCGATCCCTCGTCCTTGGTGCGGGAGTTTCGCCGATGCCGCTCGTTCTTCCGTTCTTTCGGCAGGAAGGGTGCCTCGGCCCCCCTCCCCTGGGGGCCCGGTTACGGTCCTGCAGACTCGCGTCGCGCAAATTGGCGCGATGCTCAAAAACATAAGTACTCGCCCATGGGTCTCGCTTGTGCCCAGGGCGAGCGCTCGCCACTGCCCATCTCGCATTATTACTGCTCGAGGGTGACCGGGTCTTCCCCTAACGGTTTCGGAGAACGTTGGCAAATCTGCCACGTCACACTGCAAACCCCACCGAGAAAAATTCATACGATTTACAAAATCTGTTCCGTGAAGGTCCTGATGTAACGATAGATGATAGGGATGAAATTTTTCTTCTTTCAATATCCGTATTATGCTTGTTTTAGAAATGCCAGTTTCACACTCGAGTTGTCTTAAACTCGCTTGTGGAGTTTCGTTAATTTTATCGACAATAATTATTTTGTTTTTTTCGTTCGTAACAGTTCTGATTCTTACACGCTTTTTGACAACAGTACCAGTTTCACGAAAATGACTGATCAACTTTTTATAAGTAGAAAGTGATGGACAATTACGGTCTGGAAATTTATCTTTATACATTCTAACTGCTTGCCTTAAACAATGATCAGCTTTACCGTAAATGAAGACCATATCAACTTTCTCTTGCATTGAGTAACTCATTTCAAACAGCACGTCGATACACGGATAGATAAATTTAAACTGATCGGAATTTCAAATCGTTAGGTATCATCAGTATTGTGACAGTAAACATGTTTATTTACATTCACGCTCTTGATGAGAGTCTTGGTCAAAGCCTACGATCTCAATAGACATCAGTTCTAGGTAAAACTTTAATTTTCGAGGAAGGATTAGGTAGTTTAGTTTATTAAATAACGTCTATTAAATATGATGAAAAAATGCATTTGATCGGAATTGTGAAAAACCATAGTCAAAATTGATTTTTACAACTTTTTACCTAGGCCAATAACGAAAATTTAAGAGATGTATTTTCTGAACTCGTATAAATTATATAAATTTTAAAAATTTCGTTATAAACAGTCCAAAATGGTTAAATTTGCAATTTTTCATGGCCTACAGAGCCACTTTTACTACCTTTGATCGTTTATAATTCGTGAACCAATTAACTACTTTCAATGAAATTTTGACAACTTATATAATTTATACGAATTTACAAAACACATCTTCTAAATTTTCGTTACTGGCCCATCTAAAAAAGTTGTAAAAATCAATTTTTACTATGGTTTTTCACAATTCCGATCAAATGCATTTTTTCATCATATTTTGGAACATTTATCAATAAAATACTGTTGCCGAGTGTCGAGCCCCGAACGTCAAACAACCCGCGGCAGACAGAGTAAAAATATTTCTCATACATTAATTAAATATAAATTTTGCAGAATCTGTAAGCATGAAGTCCTGGACAGTCGTACAGTTCTTGGAAGATGGTACTGTAGAGGCAGTGCCATCCTCCTGGTTGGTAGGAAATCATTGTCATTGGCCCTCGTTGCCTCAAAAACCCAAATGATGAAGACCATAAAAAAGTGCGAAGGAGTGAACATACCTTGGACAAAACACGCGGTTAAATCGTTTAGGCATGGCACTTTTGGTGAGTTAAAGATTTTATAATATGATAATGAAACTAAAATAATTACATATAATTTAAAAATGCTTTCAGACGATTATGCAAAAGCAAGGGCTAAGGCGAATGTGGCCGAGGAGACTTCTGACTTGCAGTCAGAAATCGAAAATTGTCAGTCAGCGCAGAAAATCGCAAAGCGCAAAAAAATAATAACTATGAGCGACAGCGACAGCGACAGCGACAGCGACAGCGACAGCGACACCGATGAAAAGCACAATCGGTGTTGCCTCAGCTTCCGGCGTGCCCTTCAACTTCAACAACGGCGTTCCCTTCAACACCGGCGTTCCCTTCGACACCGGTGTTACCTTCGCCTGTGATTGCAAAATGACGGTACGAGCTAGGTACGTAAATAAAAGATTTTATGCTATTTTATGCTAATAGCTTAATTTTGCCATCAATAATTATTATATCGGTGTATAAACCATAATTATTGTTTTCAGAAACATGCAGTAAGACAATAGATGTCGATCAGGTTGAATCCGATCAGGTTCCAACAAATTCTACAATTATTGTTAAGTTAATAGAACTATGTAATTTATGTATGGAATTTAAATATGGAAATACATATTAGCGTAAACACGTATCTAAAAATTTAAATTTTCAGGACACAACAAAACGGAGGGATATTTGAAAACAATTATTGAACAGCAGCATCTGCTACGATGTCTGCTCACTGATGTTTTGTCGCGCGTAGAGAAAATCGAGAAAACTCTTGAGGGAAATCATCGAACATCAGTACAAGAAGAGAAAAAATCGATTTTCGACAGCATTTCATATCCCGTCAACTCGGAAGAAGAGTTTAAAATATTGGACGCATTTTTTTGGATAATTAAAAAAATGTGTTAAGTAAATAGAACCTTCACCATAACAGCTTTTAACCAAAAGTTCTCACTAAATTGTAAATTATTAATTTGCAGGCCACCGAATTAGCAGCTATAGGCGGTGCGAATTATGACAATTTTGTAAAAAGGACATTACAAGCTGTCATAGGAAGTGAATTCGCGACGCAATTTAGCTGGCTGGGGAAGAAGGGGAAGAAGAGATTTCAGGCTTCAAAATTAGCCACATTAATAATTGGTAATTATTCTAATTATATTATATATTTAGTTGTATACATTTGAATGTATTAATTAATTGAAATTCTAATGTTTAGATGCTGCAATGATATCTAAAGTGACGGTGTTTGAGATTGGCGCGCGCGAGCGCCATGTTGTCTCGCCGCGCAACGCTATCCCACTCGACCAATACCGGTGAGACCCGCGATCGCGATCGAAAAGCGTATGCCAACGAGGCTTGAGCGGGCCAAATCCCGAAATCGTAATTGGCCGAATCCAGCCTCGATCCTTCTGGAATATTCTCGAACAACCAACCGGATTACCGGTGCGTGACGAATATTCCAGAAAGGACCGAGGCAATAAAAGAGAGAGAAAACGGTCGACACGCTCTCTCTATCCAGTACCGGGGGTGTCCCACTTGGACTCCGACCGATTGGACACGTCCCGATTGGACTGTCCCGATTGGACGCGTTCCTTTTCGACTCCGTGCCGATTGGACTCGTGCCGTTTGGACGCCGTGCCGTTTGGACGCCGTGCCGATTGGACGCCGTGGCGGCTGTATTCATGACGTTTGGACGCCGTAAATTTTATAATCATTGCTTTTCGAAGTCTACATACGGTGATATTGTATTGTGAAATATATGGGAACCTATTAAATTTGGATCTGAATTTTAATTTTTATATGTTTCTTGAGACTCGTGCCTTTTGGACGCCGTGTCGATTGGACGCCGTGGCGGTAGGATTCATGACGTTTGGACGCCGTAAATTTTATAATCATTGCTTTTCGAAGTCTACATATGGTGATATTGTATTGTGAAATATATTATTAAATATGATTTGGAATCTATTAAATTTGTATCTGAATTTTAATTTTTATGTGTTTCTTGGGACTCGTGCCGTTTGGACGCCGTGCCGATTGGACACCGTGGCAGTTCGATTCATGACGTTTGGACGCCGTGCCGATTGGACACTGTGGCAGTTCGATTCATGACGTTTGGACGCCGTAAATTTTATAATCATTGCTTTTCGAAGTCTACATATGGTGATATTGTATTGTGAAATATATGATTAAATATGATTTGGAATCTATTAAATTTTAAATTATGATTAAGAATCTATTAATGAAAAATAATGATGTACAGCTTCGGAGGGGGGTGATTCCGAAGTCTTACTCCGGAAAGTTTATTTTAAGAGCGAGTGGAAATGACATTAGTCTGGGTTAGGTTTGGCTAGATAACTGAAGTTGTTGTTAATCGGACGTTGTTAACCATTAAATTATGATTAAGAATCTATTAATGAAAAATAATTATGTAAAGCTTCGGAGGGGGGTGATTCCGAAGTCTTACTCCGGAAAGTTTATTTTAAGAGCGAGTGGAAATGACATTAGTCTGGGTTAGGTTTGGCTAGATAACTGAAGTTGTTGTTAATCGGACGTTGTTAACCATTAAATTATGATTAAGAATCTATTAATGAAAAATAATTATGTAAAGCTTCGGAGGGGGGTGATTCCGAAGTCTTACTCCGGAAAGTTTATTTTAAGAGCGAGTGGAAATGACATTAGTCTGGGTTAGGTTTGGCTAGATAACTGAAGTTGTTGTTAATCGGACGTTGTTAACCATTAAATTATGATTAAGAATCTATTAATGAAAAATAATTATGTAAAGCTTCGGAGGGGGGTGATTCCGAAGTCTTACTCCGGAAAGTTTATTTTAAGAGCGAGTGGAAATAACATTAGTCTGGGTTAGGTTTGGCTAGATAACTGAAGTTGTTGTTAATCGGACGTTGTTAACCATATATTTCACAATACAATATCATCATATGTAGACTTCGAAAAGCAATGATTATAAAATTTACGGCGTCCAAATGTCATGAATTCAGCCGCCACGGCGTCCAATCGGCACGGCGTCCACGTCCAAACGGCACGGCGTCCAAACGGCACGAATCCAATCGGCACGGAGTCGAAAAGGAACGCGTCCAATCGGCACCGTCCAATCGGGATGTGTCCAATCGGTCGGAGTCCAAACGGGCATCACTCCCAGTACCAACAGCTGTTGAACACGTGTTTGCATTTAAAAGGATCTCGATCAAAGTCCATTACGATTAGACTGCGCTATTCTTGTCGGACATATTTTATTAAAGTGAAATACAGTTATTTATTCAATCATTCAGATATCCGTGCACAAATTTACATTTATACAGTCCACGCCAATTTCCGTTAAATTCCGCCATAGTTCCATACATTCTCCACCATTCAAATTCAGCCCTTTTGTTCGACCAAGAACAAGTCCATTACAGACGGTATCTCAAAAGGACATTGATCTTGCAATGCAGAAGTGGCTCAGGAGGGCGCCAGAAAGATCGAAGCTTGTAACGAAAGTTTTTTTAGTATTATTTAATAATTTAATTATGTATATATTTTTTTATTATTTTTTATTTTATTTATTATTATTACGTATTATTTTCATTTTATTCATTATTATATTTTGTATTATTTTTATTTTTATTATATATTATTATGTATTATTTTTATATATGATTTTTATTAATATTTAATATATACAGGGTCTCGGCCTGGAGGGCCCACCGTGTCTTGGCAGTATGTATGTGTGAGTGTATCTGAGGCACGAATGGGTGAATGAAAGGGTGTATGCCTCGGGCCCTGCGCGCGAGGCCCCCCAGGAAGGTTGAGTGCCGACCGAGCGCGTCTCCAGGTGGCGGATAGGAGAGTCAGCCTGGGCCGCCCGGGGCCCGGACCACGTAGGCCGGTGTTTGCTTCCAGCATCGCCAGGTCTGCGCGGGACGACCCCGGCGGTAGCCCAGGTTAGTAGGTGCCATAGGGACCCCCAGCGGCCTAAAAACCGTAAGTGGGCGAACGAAAGCCCTGCCGCGGACCAACTCACCCAAGCCAAGGTGGGAGCTATCGTGCCGAGGGCTGCATGGCACCAGGGGTTGTATGGTGTCTTAAACGATGCCCACGGGGTACCGGGCGACCCCCCGTGGTATTCTAGCCTTACCCTCGCAAGTCAGGCTCTGCGGGGGTGGACCATCCTTTCCTGTCACCTCGTGGGATCTCTTATGGATTTGGAAAATTTAAACTTAAAAAAACTTAATATTGGAGAGGTGGAGGAGGCGGCGGCAGGACCCTCAGCAGAGGGAACGCCACCAGCCTACTCCGGTGCTGTAGACGTGAGACTGGCGGAGGATGTCCCCATGGAAATGGAGACAACCGATGCCGGGTCCTTTGCAGCATCCACAACGGCGGCTCCCGCCGCGGAGGCAGTGTTCCGATTGAGCCAGCTTTTTTTCGCGCATGCGCGGCAATTTCAGCCTCAGTAACGTAACCTTTTCGATGAAATCGGGTAGCTTGAGCACCCCGCAGACTTTTAAAAAATTATTAGTCTATACGTAGCTCTTTCTCCACTATTAATCTCCATTGTATAATAAAATATTAATAATACTTACCTCGTTCCGCGTCACGTCTCTCGTCCATCAGTCGTCCCGCCATTATAACTGCCACAGGCCGTCAGGGCCCCGCAGGGCCCTGGCCGCTCTGCTGCGGCATTGTAGATACGCTACTGTTTTGGCCGCGCATGCGCGAAAAAAAGCTGGCTCAATCGGAACACTGCGCGGAGGCAGAGGCGGATACCGGTCTTGGAGCCGGGCAACCCCTGCAAACCGCGGTGGCTTGCACGATGAAATCGAGGAGCAGTGGTGCGGCCAGGAAAAGGGCCCGCAGAGTCAGGCCCGACCCCTGGTCCGGCGCTGATCTCAAACGAGGCCAAGGGCGAGATCGCAGCAGAGGGCCGGGACCTTAAAAGGAACCGGCACCCTGCGGGCGACACCCCCGAGCAGCCTCCAAAAAAGAGGGGGGGCTTGCTACCGGGCCCCACCAGCTTCAGCGAGGCAGTCGCGGCCGGCAGAAGGGTAGCTATTACGCTGCCCGGCTACCCGGACGAGCTGCTGACAACGGAACAGGGGGATCTGGTGATCCGGGCCCTAGGGACGGAGATTGACGCCGTACCCGAAAGCCCGACACCCCCCCTGTTTGACGAATGCAGGGCAGTACAGGGGATCATCTGGGCCACTGTACGAACCCTGCATCTAAAACCTGGCTGGGCACTACGGTGGCCAAGATCAGGCCTTGGGAGGTCCTGCTGCAAAGGCTAGCCAGGCAGAATCCGGGCCTCCGCACCAACCTCTGTGACCGTTAATTGTATTTCTCCTTCTTGAGATTTTATGCATTAAGAGAGAGGAAGTCCGAGCCTCCATGCAATGGACAGCGGAAAAGTCTGGATGAAGAATTAAATATTGCTAGTGAGAACTGGTAAAAGGGTGATATATTCTGTATATCAAAAACAAAATTACAACGTGTTTACGAATTCGGCGTGAATATCCAAGCGAAACGGTTATCAGTCAATACAATCAGTCTGTCCGGAGCACCGGCTCTTACAATAGAGTAACGATTTAATACGGTATTCAATGACGGCGTCAGCCAATATGTTGACCCTACGTCTGGACGTAATAATCTTCTTGAATCTCCCAAAACCAGGGGACGAGTATTAAGTTATATATAAATATATATATATATATATTGGTAAATACCGCGCTAGTGATCTTTGAGATATTCATGGACATCCACTGGACGATCTCACCATTCATGTTATCGACCGATTGCTCAGTCGATCACCTGAATAGAGACACCTACCAGACTCAGGCTTCTCCCCGCACTCAAGAATTACTCTTCAGCACAATACGTGGACTCAGAGTACCTTCCAGTGATTAGGAGTAGCCCAGTCATGTATCATCCTGTTACTCGCACTTGCTGTAGCACGGTTCAAATATTATATTCGAAATATTTCAGATATAAGCGATTGTCATCCGCTGATTAAATTGTGACTCAAATGAACTATCGCGGTTAAATTGCCAATTGGCGTTATTCAAGGACCAGTAGGACCGCTTCACTACCCATGCGATCGGCCGACATGCAGATGATACGCATGGATCAAAACAACCACTAAACCTCGACCTCTCCGCCACACCCAAGAATTACTCGTCAGCACGATTGTGGACTCGGAGTAGATTCCGGTGTCGATAGAGAAATCTTAGTCGTGTAAAATCCTCTCGTCAAATGACAACGATCAATTGATTTGTGCATAGAACCATTGAACCAGCTTACTATTCATGTGACCGGCTGAATTCTCAGATGATTCACATGCAATAGAAGCTGTCACTAGCCGCAGATCCTCCTTAACACTTAGGAGTCACTCCTCAGCACAAATTGTGGACTCAGAGCAACCTCCAGTATTTACGGAATTTCATTAGCCGTGTAAATTCAAATGTCCTATCCAAATACAAGGTGACTAGAACAGCTAACCACGGACGGATAACACAACAACGACCTTCAACGACGATAGTGAAGTCGTGTGATTCTTCAATAATACCAACGAATTGACGATATCTCATTCCGAATCTACCGAGTTTATTTAATATCAAAGGTCACTAGTGGTGTCCGCACGACGCGTATCGCGCAGTTACGAATTATACTCGCTGTCTATTAAAATTTATTAACTCTTTAATTACGCGATTGCTCGTATAGCAATTTACAACTTTCGGATTCGCGTGGACAAATATGTGCTTTAAATAATCACGGAAATATTGACAACTACGCTGTTACGATTGTAATACGCATCGGTGACTACGTTAAACTGTGCCGCGACGCGGTTTGCGATTGCGACTCCTCGGTTTGAGGCGCGTACGTATCGAGGTTGAAGAGACGATTAGTCTAATACAACAGGACGGTTTGGCCTCCCGAACACGCACCGGTTATCGTCGAACGGACACCTCGCGAATAGTGTGTTTACTGGATCGCTTCCAGACGTAGAGTAATCTCTCGACGATCCGCATCGACCTCCTTCGATCGCTATCGAAAGTGGGGATCGATGCGTGCGCAATCTTAGTTAGTGGGGGGATCTTGCAATCTCCCACTATCACGCGTAATGTGTAAGACATTCCGGTTTGCCGTGGTAAGAACGATCCCTACGTTCGATACTCGCGAAGTGTCGATATGTAACCGACACGGTTACACCTCTGGAGGGTGTGGGACCGGAGAGACGCGGATGGGGGGACGCACCTTGTCATGGGCATTGATGCGGACTCCCGGAAAGTCCTGAGCTCTAGGGGCTACGTGGCCCACGTGGGCATGGTAAGGGCGAAGGGGGGAACAGGAAGTCCAAGAACGAAAAAGTAAACGCGGAAGGGAAGAAGTTATGTGAATATCTGGAAGGGAGAGGGTGGGGAATTATGAACGGGAATGTGAGGGGGGATGAGGAAGGAGAGTGGACATACGTAGGGGGGAGAGGGAATTCGGTGATTGATTATGTGTTGGCGAACGGGGATACAATTGAGGGAGTAGAGAAAATGGAAGTGGGGGAAAAGATAGAGTCGGATCACCTGCCCATAACAGTATGGATAAAAGGAGAAAGGCAAGGGAGGAAAAGAAGGGAAGGGAGAGAGATGAGGAAGGTTATGGGAAGATGGTCGGAAGAGGGGGTAAAAGAAGTTAGAGACAGTTTTGGAAGGAGGGCAGATGGAGAGGAGGAGGTGCAAGAAGACTGGAGAGAGCTAAAAATAAAAATAAAAGAGGTACTAGGACAGATGGGCAGGAAGGAATAAGGGAAGAGAGTGGGATGGTGGGTAAAGGAGGAAATAAAGAGATGGAGGAAGAGGGGGGGGGAGAACAGAATTTAAGATAAAGAAAAGGGAATACAGGAAATTATGTGAAGAGAAAAAGAAAAAGGAGAGGGAAAAATGGGAAAAGGAGCTGGAGGAGGTAAAACGGAAAAATAGGTGTGGACGATTGCGAACAGGGAAAGGAGAAGGAGGTCAAGGGTAGACGAAAGAATAAGGATGGCGGAGTGGGACGAGCATTTTAAAGAGGTATTAGGAGGGTTAATTTGGAGGGTGGGAAAGGGAGAGGCTAAAGAAAGGGAGGAGGACGGGGAGGAGGAGTTGGGAAGGAGGGAAATCAGCAGAGTGATAAAAGGATTGAGAGATGGGAAAGCGACTGGGGGGGATGGGATACCGAACGAGGTATGGAAATATGGGGGAGGCGAAGTGGAGGTGTCGTTGTGGAGGGCATGTAGCAAAGTATGGAGAGGTGTGGGATGGCCAGATGATTGGAGTGAGGGGATAATTGTACCAATACAGAAGAAAGGGGACAGTAGGGAAATGAAGAATTATAGAGGAGTGACGTTGACGCAAACGGCGTACAAGGTGTACACAGCGCTATTAGCGGAGAGATTGAGAAAGGACGGGGAGGAGAAGGGGTTACTACCGGCAAGCCAGACGGGTTTTAGGAAGGGGATGGGCTGCATTGATAATATATATATAATGGAGCTATGAATATTCCTTATCGATAACAATGATCAGTTTGGTTTCTCTGTAGAACAAAAGATATTTATTAACAATTGGTTACACTATTTACAATAATTACAAAGTTACCTGTAGAACAAAAGAAACAACAATTAAAGTTTATTGTTATCACTCTTTGCTTCACTTCGTTAGCAGTCTTAAAATCTATTTATTGGTTACTGGTGTCTTTTCACGTCTCATTCTCCAACCTTCAGAGTCTGCTCCTCGTCTTGTTTATTTTCCCATCTGGCGGGTTAATTAGAAGGCGCGCGTAATATATAAAGCGCGGCAAATTTAAATGAAGAAAGTTCTTTCTTTCTTTACATCTCCCCTTCCCACCATGAAAATTCTTACGGGAATTTTTCATTGGCCATTGTTTATTCTGGTATTAGTTTTGTTATGTGGAATAGTCCTGTTTCTTCATTTCTTTTCCCTGTTTGGATTTTAAATATGGTATTTGATATTTTCTCTGTTATTTTGAAAGGCCCAATCCTGAGTTCATCCAATTTTTTTCTGTTCAGTTTATTTCCGTTTTCAATGTATACGAAGTCGCCTGTATTGAATTCATTTTCTTTTCTGTTTTTGTCAAATAGTTTCTTATTATATTCGTGTGATTTTCTAGTGTTATCTAGAGCTATTTTTCTATCTTTTTTCCAATCTTCTGCATTTTTGTGTTCCTTTAGTTCTTCGGGTAGCATATTTGTATTAGTCCCATCTAGTAGATATTTCGGTGTAAAACCTGTTACTGAGTGTTCTGTCATGTTATATTTATCAACACACTCTCTTGCTATTGTTGTCCAAGCTTTCTTTTTTTTTGATTCGTTGATTCTGCATCTTATTTTATTGACTATTGTTTGGTTTACTCTTTCATTTAGGCCATTTGAAAAAGGTGCATTTAGGGCTGTATAGATAAGTCTGATATTTTGTTCTTCTAAAAATTTTTTGAATTCCCGAGAGTTGAGTCCTGGGTATTGGTCTGTTAATATTGTATCTATCTTGTTTATTTCTAGTGTGTTTTGAACTATCTTTATAAAATCGTTTGCAGTTTGGGTTTTTGAAGTATGTATGAATGCGTATCTGGTATAGTGATCAACTAAAAGATGGAGGTATCTTTTCGTTGATCTTTGACCACCGAACCCACCGATCGTGTCAATCGACATTATCTCAAATGGCTTTGTTGCTGGTCCTAATTGTGACATCAATCCATATTTTGCTTGACCTCTAGATTTATTTCTTTTACAAATATCGCATATTTTGCATATCTTTTTTATGTTCTCTATTAATCTTTTTGAAGTGTAATATGGACATATTCTGTTTATCAGTTGATTTATGCCAATATGACACCAGTCTATATGTGTATTTCTTATTAATTTAATACTCAATTTCTCTGATAATACTATCTTCTTTTTATTCTTACTTTGTTTATAAATTATACCATGTTCATCTGTTGTTTTTTTCTTAAGTTCTTTCAATGCAATGTTTTCATCTTGATCTTTTTTTATTTCTTGGATTTTGATTGTATTTACTATCTTTAATGCTTCTTCACTATTATCTATTGATTCCAATACCGGGTTCCTGCTAAGACAGTCTGCTTCAGTGTTGAGTTTCCCTGGTATGTATCTAATATTGAAATCGAATTGGGATAGGTAATATGTTAGATCACCTAGCTCTTCGTCTGTTCTTGCTTTTACGTTTAGGTTTTCTAAAGGTTTATGGTCTGAATACACTTCAAATTTTCTTCCAATTAACCAGTGTTCCCAATATTTTATCGCTTCTTTTACTGCTAAGCATTCTAAATATATGGCTTTTTTTCTTTTTTGCGTCTCATTTAATTTCTTTGAGAAAAAGGCTACTGGTTTTTCCTTTCCATTTCGTTGTGTTTGTTTCAGTATTGCACCTATACCTTCGATTGAAGCATCTGTAAATATCTTAATCGGCAAGTCTTTATCGAATATTTCTAGTATCGGCTGAGAGCACAATAATTTTTTTATTTCTGTAAATGATTTCACAATCCACAGACCTTAAATTTCACATCTTTTCTCAGCAGTCTATGTAATGGATCTAGTATTGTTGAGATTTTTGGTATGTATTCGTGATAAAAGTTTATTTTACCTAGAAATTGCCTGATATTCTTTTGTGTTTTTGGTGTAGGAAAATTATGTATTGATACTAAGTTGTCTTTGATTGGTCGTACCGTATTATTTTCTATTACGTGTCCTAGGTATTTGATTGACTTGGATGCGAACGTGCATTTTTTTAATTTCAATCTGAAGCCTTCTTTTATTATGGCTTCTAAAACTTTTTTTATATGTATGATGTGATCTTGAAAAGTTTCCGAAAATATTAATATGTCGTCTATGTAGTTTTCCGTGAAGCTCTTAAGGTTATTTCTTCTTAGTATACTTGATAAAATTCTTTGGAAGATAGCTGGTGCCGTTTTTAAACCGAATGGTAGGCAAGTCCATTGGTAGTGTCCTTCTTGGGTTATAAAGCCTGTTTTATTTCTATCTTCTATCCTTAGTGGTATTGCCCAAAATGCTGAATTGATGTCTAGTGATGTAAAGTATTTACAATTTCTAGCTTTAATTATTAGGTCATCAATTAGCGGAAAAGGTTGAGCTTGGGGTGTCACAATTTTATTTAAATCTCTAAAATCAATGCATAATCTAGTCTTTCCTTCACCTTTTTTTAGTGCTAGAGTCACTGGTGCAGCAAATGGGCTATATGACTCTTCAATTAAATTTTTTTCTAATAGTTTTGCCACTTGCTGTTCTATTTCTTTCCTGTCTTCGATTGTGCATCTATATGGTCTTTTACTACAAAATTTATCCACTAAGAGATCTATTCTTGCTTCATAGTCTTTTATAGTTCCTACATCATATTTGTCTTTGGCGAATATTGCTTTATATTCTTCTATCACTTGCTCTATTTTGATTTTTTTCTTATCATCTAAATGGTTTAAATCTATTTCAAAATCTTTTTCTTTAATGTGTTCATTGAAATTTATTTCTATCATATCTTCTCTTTGCGGTTGTTTTTGGCTTATATTTAGATTTTCATCTTGCCTTAATTTAAATTCTTTTATTATATCTAGGCCTATCAAAAAATCATGATAGTCTTCATTTTCTACAATAAACACGTCTATTTCTTTTTCAATATTGAAAATTTTTAATTTTATCCTTGTTAACCCTTTTGTGAGTGTCACACCACTAATTGTTTTTAATTGTACTTTGTTCTTATCTTTGTTATTATTTATAATTTTTATTAATTTTGCATTAATCAATGAAACTTGAGATCCTGAGTCATAGATTCCTTCTATCTTTATTTTGTCTTCCAATGCGATGTTTAATTTAATTAGTGGTGTGTTTATTCGTTTTTTGTTTCATCATAAATTTCTACATCTAGGATAGAGTTGTTATTTATCTTTTTTATTGTAGTGTTGTTTTCTCTATTTTCTTCATTTCTCTTAAACCAACATTTTTCATTAGGGTGATATCTCACCCCTTTACCTAAATCTTCACACGTCTTACAGGGTTTCTTTTCTTCATATTTCTTTTTTTGAGAGTCAAATGTGAATTTTTTTTGAAAATTTTTTTTGTTCATTAGATATTCGAGTTGTCTCAGTTCATTAAATAAGTCTGTTGTTATCCAAAAATAATTTCAGTAATTCAATTTTATCCTCATCTTTGTCTATTTGAAATCTAGAGGTCTCTTTTTCGAAGCTTTCCATCCACTGTTTAGCATTAGTATTTCTGCTTGAAAATTTTTCTATCAAAAGTTTTTCTGATATTTTTTTTAAGTTTTTCTCTTTATCTTTATTTTGTGTTGTTTCTATCAATTTTTCTAATATCTCTTTTAGATTATGATCTTGTGTTTTGTTTGAATTCTCTTCATTTATTTCTTCTAAATATTGATCTTTAAATTGTACATTTCCATCTTCATCTATGTATGTTTCCTGTAATTCTTTTGTCATCGTAATCCACACTTTTCTTACCTGATTTCTTCTCTTTAATGAATTAACTGTTTTTGTGTAATTATTTGTTTTTTTTAAATTCTACATGATCTCCCACATATTTATGTTCTTCTGGTAATATATATTTTTTTCCATCCTCTGTACAAATTGAGGTTATGGCGATTGCATTTGATTTAGTATCCTTTGGTGAAGTCACTACCGTAAATTCAAACTGTAATTTCGGCATCATAAACAAAATTGTTGTTTTATAATGGTGCTATGAATATTCCTTATCGATAACAATGATCAGTTTGGTTTCTCTGTAGAACAAAAGATATTTATTAACAATTGGTTACACTATTTACAATAATTACAAAGTTACCTGTAGAACAAAAGAAACAACAATTAAAGTTTATTGTTATCACTCTTTGCTTCACTTCGTTAGCAGTCTTAAAATCTATTTATTGGTTACTGGTGTCTTTTCACGTCTCATTCTCCAACCTTCAGAGTCTGCTCCTCGTCTTGTTTATTTTCCCATCTGGCGGGTTAATTAGAAGGCGCGCGTAATATATAAAGCGCGGCAAATTTAAATGAAGAAAGTACTTTCTTTCTTTACATATATGTATTAAATTATCTAATAAACAGACAGGTGATGAGGAGGAAAAAAAGATTGGTAGTAATGTTCGTGAACCTCAAGGCGGCTTTTGATTCCGTGGAGAGAGAAGTGTTGGTAGCGGCGATGAGGAAAAGGGGGTTGAGGGAAGGGTTGATAGGGAGATGCGAGGAAATACTAAGGGAAACGAGGTGTAGAGTAAGAGTAGGAGACGAGGAGGGAGAAAAATTCTGGACAGACAGGGGACTGAGGCATGGGTGTCCGTTAAGCCCGTTAATGTTTACTCAGTTGTTAGCGGATATAGACGAGGCGATGGAGAAGAATAGATGGGGAGGGGTTAAAATCGGGGAAAGGAAAATATACACGTTAGCATACGCAGATGACATTGCGGTGTAAGCAGAAGAAGGGGAGGGAATGAGGGGAATGATAGCTGGTCTGGAACTGCAGTTAAATGCAGAAAAATCAAAGATAATGAGGTGCAGGAAGGTTGGGGGAAGATGGAGGAAGGTGGTATGGAGGTGGAAAGAGAAGGAGATTGAGGAGGTTGGGGAATACAGATATTTGAGGTATACGATTAGGAGGGACGTTAGTCAAAAGGCTCAGGTGGAGGATAGATTAAGGATAGGAGCAGCGATAATGGGTCAAGTATGGGGAATTGGGAAAAGAAGATTCGGAAAGGACTGGGGAAGGCGGGTTTGGCTTTTTCATAAGCTGGTATGGGCAACGGCGAATTATGGGGTAGAAATTTGGGGGTGGAAAAAATTCAAGAAAGGTATTTGAAATAGGTGTTGGGGGTGGATAGAAGTACGCCAGGATATTTAATAAGGGAGGAGTTGCAAAGGGAATTATTGAGGGGGAGGGCGGGTCTAAGAGCATGGGGGTATGAGAAAAAGTTGAGAGAGGGGAAAGGGGGGGAATTTAACGAGAATATGCTTGGAGGAGATAAGGAGGAGGGGTAGGAGGGGGGAGCAGGGAGTTAATGGGAAAAAGGGAGAGCTGAATTTTTTTAGAAGAGGGGTGGAAAAAGGAAGAAGCAGAAAAAATAATGGAGGAAAAGGGACAGAAAGTGAGTGAGGAGCTGGTGAAAAGGGAAAAGAGCATACCATGCTTTACCATGGGATGGTAAAGGGGGAGGGACTGCCGGGATATCTAAAGAAAGAGTGGGGTGAGAGTAGATGGCAGAGGGTGTCAAGGTTCAGGTTGTGAAACGAGATGAGGGATGGAAGCTCTTGGATGAATGAGGAGTGGAGAAAGTGTAGAGTGTGTGGATGGGAGAAGGAAATATGGGAGCACCTGTGGGAGGTATGCATGAGGACGGAGGAAGGAAGTGGGTGGTCAGAGAGAATGTGGGAAATTTTGGGAGATGAGGGTGGAGGAGAGGAGTGGATGAGAAGTGTGAAAATGTGGAGAGAACGTATGAGTGAGAGAGGGGAAATGGATGATAAGCGACTGGAAGAGGAGGCTCGTGGGTAGGGAAGGTGGGGCCTCCGCTAAGCTTAGTATCTTGTGTGCTGCTTTCTCTCATTGACCTCTCATACACTCTTCCCGAGTGGGTATATATATTGTGACGTGGCAAGTTTTGCCGACGACCCTCGACCCCGAAAAAGAGAGGCCGGGCCGCCCTCTGGCAGTGCCGATGCGAACGGCCGGTTGCGAGCGCTCTCCCTGGGCATGCCGATTTGCCAAGGGCGAGTACTAACGCGTTTTGAGCGTCGCGCCACTTGAGCGACGCGAATTTCACAGGACCGAAACCGGGCTGCAGGGGAGCCCGGCCCCTATTTCTCACCGTACGAGGCTTTATCGGAACTGGCTCCGGAAGAATTTCGTGCCGAAACATCGGAGGAAGTACCGAGCCCGGATCGACGAACCCGGAGGCACCGACGAGGGACAGTGGACACGAGACGAACACCTCCCGTCGCTGCCTCGCCCAGAAAAGAAGGTGTCCACGACCGGAGTGGCTAGGACTCTACTCTTCACGAGCCGTCGCCGCGACAATCGGAAAAGCGGCGAATGCGATCATTAGAATCCGCGAGCCCGGGATCCCGCGCGACAGGATGCGATCCTGCTAGGAGATACCGCGCGATAGTCCCGCGATAGGCCCGCGAGTCTCAAACGGGAGAAATAGGGTAGGGAGTAGGGGGACGCCTCGCTTCCACGTTACCGAGCCTGCCGAAAGTAGGCCACTGGGTCGTTGGCTGTAGTAAAGATAAGATCGGATAATTAAGACTGATTCCATTCTATTGTATTGTGCGTGCCGAAACAAGGGACGAAGGAAGAGCGTGCCGTCCAGCTGCCGCCAGCCCGTCGTTGCCGTTGGTAAGCGCCAGTCAGGCTTCCTTAATTAATTGACAAATTATGTGAACTTTTCGTGTTGGCTCGGTAACGTTTCGCGAGGTCCTTGTTCGCGTCGCAAAACGACGAAGCCGTCTCCTTGCCGCGTGGTCGGCCATATCTTCGAGAAAGGACGAACGGTCGTCGATCGGTTAACGTGCGTGCCGGTTGGTAACGCGAGGTCGCGAACTTGCGGGGGGCCGTATCGTTGCCGATTTCGTGAATCAATCATACGCTATCTTCGAGACGTTCCCCGGTGTGACGTCGCAACGGTCCGTATCGTGTCCGACGGCAAATCTCGAACGATCCAGAAATTGTACCGCGTATTCCATCGGAATTCGGCAGTTATTCCGCGCCAAAAGCGCCTTGTAAATTCGAGTCTCCATCCTGTACAACTGCCGGGTTCGCCGCGATCGAGGAGGAATAGCGCGTGCGACCGGAAATCTGTCGCGTAATTATCGTGAACGCGCCGGCTTGTAACTCTTAGCTGCCGGCTCTCACCGGCAGCCATGTCGTGTCCATCGCACGAATAAATTGTTACAGCCGATTCTATCGTTTCTTGTTTCCGTCGAGAATCCTTTCCGCCGCGGGAAATGCTCCGTACTTCGCCCACGTAGAATCCTGAGCCCATCCTAGAGTCATCCAGAATATCGTGTGGGTCTCGCAGTTTCGGAGAGTTCGTTCGCGCCTCGTGCCGTTATCGCGCAATTTGCGTGACACTGCCGAGTGTCTGGCGCCCGAAAGTAGATTCCATTAACGGCTTCTTTCGTAACAAATCCGAATCTGCGAGTTACCTTTTTGTCCCGGGTGGACCACGCATCGTGCGGCCGAGCGTGGCCCGGCGTTTCGCCTGTAAAATCCCGGAGTCGCCGGCGTTCCGTCCTTCCGACGGGTACGTGAAATTTAGGCGACGTGACAATATATATATATGTATATTGTGACGTGGCAAGTTTTGCCGACGTCCCCCGATCCTGCCCTCTGGCAGTGCCGATGCGAAACGGCCGTTTGTGAACGTGTAAGCTAACTATTATACGATCTTTATTTACCGGATGTTTAAGTATTATTAAGTATAGTATTATTAAGTATTATTAAGTAGTCAGACAACGGAGGTTCGTGCCTCCAGGTACTGGAAAGCGGAGAGGCTTAGACGGAATGAGTAAAGGCTGGAGAATTTGATGTATAGGTGTAAACAACGTTTGTATATTCTGGAAATCTTGTGTGGTACAAGCGTAATTGGTATCAGCTGTGATCTAATAATAGATCTCGGTATGTTTACAGCGTGTCTAATCCGTACGCCAAGTGATTTGACGTCACACAAGAAATGCGTGTAAGAAACCGCGACCAAATCTCGGTATGTTTATAACGTGCTGAATCCGTACGCGTAATCGGATTCAACAATACTTTTGACCCAGTGTGGTCACCTTGCCAAATTCCGAGCATGACAGGACGCAACGAGTGATCCGACTGAAATTCACAGCAAGTGTATATTACGTTGCTATATTAGGACATCCAGGATAACATATGCGGAAGATAACGAATTGTCGGCAGGGCACGATTACGTGGCCTGGGCGACTCCTCAATCCCCGGACGACCTTGAGACCTCCGCGTGCGCACCTAAAGCTTGATAAAGGTCGCCATCACTAACGAAATAGAATGCAACGATCCTCCTGCCACAGCCCGGGAGGAGAAACCGGCACCTACTCGCTAGGAAGCTCACAAGACGTATGCGGAAGATAGCGAATTGTCGGCAGGGAACGTTTACGTGGCCTGGGTGACTCCTCGATCTCCGGACATTCTCATTAGCTTCATGCAATAGGATACACGCAAGATCCTATGCCTTGATTCACGGGAGTCACGAAATGCACCCGTCCGTGTGTACTGTCTACGATAGAAATTCTTGGAAATTTAACGCGTTTGCTTAGAATCACGTCTGACCACTCGACAGTCTCGCAGCCACACTGTTTGCCTGCTACAAGCCGCAAGACGCAAGGTTTCTTACTTGTTACAATTTATGCGAGGATTCGTGATACCATATGACAGTAAATCTTACTTGACGGATGTATTTACATCCTTAATTCCATAACCCGTACACACAATCACAAATCCTTTCTAGCTTGCCCCGTGTTCCTGGCTGTCGACGCACGCGATCACGAATTATTACCGATTTTCTCACGATGCACGAGCTTCTATATTTGAATATCAGCCTCTCTGGGCTATACAGAGACAATCTGTGAAAACGCAATTTACTCCCTATACGCGAGCTTCTATCTTTGAATGACAGCCTCTCTGGGCTATACAGACTCTATCTGTAAAACAACGATTTACTCACTAAACGCGAGTTTCTATTTTTGAATGGCAGCCTCTCTGGGCTATACAGACTCTATCTGTAAAACAACGATTTACTCGCTAAACGCGAGCTTCTATTTTTGAATGGCAGCCTCTCTGGGCTATACAGACTCTATCTGTAAAACGACGATTCACTCACTAAACGCGAGCTTCTAATTTTGAAAGGGGGCCACTCTGGGCCTACGCTATTGGCGTTAATCGCGAATTCGACTCGCGGTGACTCTTGCGTTCTTATCGGAGCTAGTCCAGACGCAGAGTGATCAATCTGATGCTCGCATCGACCTCCTTCGATCGCTATCGAGAGGGGATCGAGGCGCGCGCATCACACAAGTCATTCATCCTGTGCTCCTATTCTACGACAAGGATCGCGCGTAACACCGCAAGTCGTCGTGGTGGGAATCGATATTGTTGTTCTCGTCGCACGAAGTATCCATATGTGCTCGACGCGGTCACAAACGCTCTCCCTGGGCATGCCGATTTCCCAAGGGGCGAGTAATCACACATTTTGAGCGTCGCGCCACTTGGGCGACGCGAACTTCACAGGACCGAAACCGGGCTCCAGGGGAGCCCGGCCCCTGTTTCTCTCCGCACGACACGCTATCGGAACGGGCTCCGGAAGGAAATTCGTGCCGAGACACCTGAGGAAGGACCGAGCCCGGGTCAACGAACCCGGAGGCACCGACGAGGGAACGTGGACACGAGACAAGCATCTTCTCGACCCCGTCGCTGCCTCGCCCGGCAAGAAGGTGTCCACGACCGTAGCGGCCAGGAACCTCCTCTATACGAGCCGTCGCCGCCAACACCTGAAACGCGGCGAACGAAAAGGCGATTTTCCGCGAGCCAGGGATCCCGCGCGGCAGGATGCGATCCTACGAAGCGATAGCGCGTGATAGGCCCGAAAGTCGCGAACGGGAGAAATAGGGTAGGGAGTAGGGGGACGCCTCGCTTCCGCGTTACCGAGCCTGCCGAAAGTAGGCGACTGGGTCGTCGGCCGTTAGCCGCGCTAGACGCTAAACATTGCCGAAAATTCAAAAAGTAATTTTGTGCGTTGCCGAATCGAGGGACGAAAAAGACGGAAGCGTCGTCAAGCTGCCGCCGTCTCAACGTTGCCGTTGGTAAGCGCCAGTCAGGCTTAATTAATATCGTGATCAAGTGATCTTTTAGTGTTGGCTCGGTAACGTTTTCGCGAGGTCCTTGTTCGCGTCGCGAAACGACGAAAACGTCTCCTTGCCGCGTGGTCGGCCATCTTTTCGTGAAAGGACGAACGGTCGTCGATCGGTTAACGTGCATGCCGGTTGGTAACGCGAGGTCGCGGACTCGCGGGGGGCCGTATCGTTGCCGATTTCGTGAATAAATTATACACCATCTTCGAGACGATCCCCGGTGTGACGACGCGACGGTCCGTATCGTGTCCGACGGCGACTTTCGAGCGACCCAGCTATTATAACGCGTATTCCATCGGAATCCGGTAATTGTTCCGCGCCGAGAGCGGATTGTAACACAGCGAAAATCTCGTGAATTGCCGGGTTCGATGCGAGCGAAAGAAGGAAGCGCGAGCGACCGAAAATCCGTCGTAGATTCTCGCGCCGGCTTGTAAATCACCGCTGCCGGCTGTCACCGGCAGCCATGTCCATCGGACAAATAAATTGTTAAAGCCGATTCTTTCGTTGATTATTTCCGTAGAGAAACCTTTCCGCCGCGGGAAATGCTCCGTGTTTGACCCGCGTAGAATCCTGAGCCCGTCCAAGAGCCATCCAGAATATCGTGCGGTTCTCGCAGTTTCGGAAAGTTCGTTCGCGCCTCGTGCCGTTATCGCGCAATTTGCGTGACACTGCCGAGTGTCTGGCGCCGGAAAGCAGATTCCATAAACGGCTCCTTTCGTGGAAAATCCGAATCTGCGAGATACCTTTTGTCCCGGGTGGACCACGTATCGCGCGGCCGAGCGTGGCCCGGCGTTTCACCCGTAAATACCCGGAGTCGCAGGCATTCCGTCCTTCCGACGGACCCGTAAAAATTGGGCGACGTGACTATATATATGTGTGTATAAGATGTAAGTTAGAAGTAAGATAGAATAAGGTAGTGTATAAGATAATAGTTTAAGATAGGTTAAGTTCTTCTGTAAATGCGCACTCTCTATCTTTGTATGTATTTGTAATTAGGTTAGGTAAGAAGCAGCGTGAAGGGGAGCGAAGATATAACTTTGAGGGGAGGTGTTGGGTATTCAAAGTAATAACTAGAGAACTGCCCTACCGACCTAGTTACAAGGAATCAATAACACGATAATTCGTGTCGAGAGGTCGTTTCGAAGGATGGCGCATTGATACGCTCGTTTTCTATAAATAAACAAGGCGCGAAGAGCTCCTTCTTCTTCTGTACCCTTCCGCCGAATCGAAAACATACAAGCCTGTCGCGTCGCAGTATTCTATGTATCACAAAGATTGTTCAAATAAGTGCATTTAATATATATATTTTAAGAGTAAAAGTATATGGTCGCTAGTGCGTATAGGTCATTTATATATATATTCCCAAAAGTATATTGTGACGTGGAAAAAATGCTACGTCTCCCTAGATTAGAGTAAAATATCGCGCTCACTAGCGCGTCGAGAATTTTCAGCAGCGTACCCTGGGCCCAGGGGGCCCGGACGACTTTTCGCCAAGAGATAACTCTCACGGTTCCGCCGCTTGGGACAACCCGTAATGCCTGGCCACCAGAACATCCCTGGGGAAGAAAGTAAAAGGAGCTCGAGCCCAGGCCAAGTAACCTGGAGGCGCCGACGAGGGACCATAGGACCGAAAAGACCACAGCAGTTTCGCCCCACAACATCAACAGTCCACTGGCGGAGCGACTCGAGCGATCCTGGAATGTCACTGCACATTTCCGGTCGTGGAAACACGGTCGTTATGGAAATCGGGAAATCGGCTAAGGCCAGGAGCCCTCCCGTCGAGGTGCGGTCCTATGCCGCGAGCGACAGCGATTGGCTGGCGAAAATATTAGATAGTGGGGGATGCCTTGCTTCCGCGATCTCGAACCACTGGAATTCGGCAACCACTGTTGCATTCGTCGTAGTCTCGATTAGACCGATAACAATTATATCGTATTACCGTTATCGCGTGTGCCGTACACGAGGGTGTTACATCTACCGAGTGCCGTGGTAAGTGCTAACCAGGCTTTCTTTCTTGATTGCTTTCTTTCTGGCTTTTATTCTTTGTCGGTTTTTGATCGTGAGTAACCCGTGTTAATTGCCCGGTTCACGAATTTCCGTAGTGGCTCGAATAGCGTGTATTTCGGGTACGAGTCGGTAACGTTCAAGTATTTTGGACGACTAGATATTTCGCGTGCCGCTAGAACTTGTTACGAGCCAGGGCCGTGAAGTAGCACGAGTGGCCGGCGAGGTGTTATTACTCTTGGATTAAGGTTTTAAGAGTGCAGACGAACCTGATGCGTAACCAGGGTGCTGCTAAGGTGACGGACGAACCTGATGCGATAATCAGGGAGCCGCCAAGGATAGTGGGTGATTCTTGTGTTGGATAAGAGTGCAGACGAACCTGATGCGTAACCAGGGTGCTGCTAGGTAGCGGACGAACCTGATGCGATAATCAGGGAGCCGCCAAGGATAGTTAGTGGGCCTCGTAACTAGTATAATTTAATTGATACAATCCGAGCGGTAAGATTGTATCGTGTGGGAACGTTCGATTACTAGATTAGGATTTTGGTCAATAATTGAGGGTTTAAGAAAGT
This sequence comes from Lasioglossum lativentre, assembly GCA_916610255.1. Lineage (NCBI taxonomy): Eukaryota > Metazoa > Arthropoda > Insecta > Hymenoptera > Halictidae > Lasioglossum > Lasioglossum lativentre. Next base: position 26,052,522 of record OU744359.1, on the reverse strand, counting down.
TGCACGATTTACCAAACAACACAAATATATTCTAATAAAGAATGAGTATGTACAATTGTGGTGTCGCGACTGAATTGAAGTAGTAGTGTATGTTAAATATTATTACCTAAGATGCTCGGTGTTGACGCACTGGCAATGCGGGGGTCTCGAAAGCAACTTAAGAAGAGCCTAATAGATTTAATACCGGACTAGCGGAATCTATACGGTTATATTTGATCGCAGGGGAACTTTAGCCCGATCTCACTGGAAGTGACTTTACGAGATGCAGCACGACGTGACACGGTTTGAGTCTACGAGAGTACTAGCCCGCGAGAGTAAAGACGCAAGGGTTTATATATCCCTAGAATGAATGGAACACATTGTTCATTATCTGTATCACTTAGGGCCAGACTCTCGTTTTTTGTCACTTTCAATTAAATCAGGTCCGAACTCGGTCTTCGTTAAAAAGGGGTTAACTATGATATGAAAAGGTTATCTAGGGCGCTTCCTTCCAGAGACGATCCTGGACAGATTCCTATGAGGAATGCAATAGGGAACTGTTCTCTATCCGTCACAAACTGTTAGAATTTATATTTAAAAAATAATACATTGACAAAAATAAATCTTCGAGAATATCTTCGAGAATATCTTCGAGAATATTCTATGTTAACGAAATTATTGTTAACGAAATGAAACTTTCTATTATTTTCTTCATTCGTGTCATATTAGTTAAAACGAAAAGACGTGCCTCTTCGCGTATTCCAAGTTAATTAAATAAATTCTATTTCATTAATGTTCAATAGTTTATTAGTTTATTGCCTTATAAACCAATAGGTTATGGGCCCAGTGATTTGCTCTTATTAACATTGTTAAATTTTAATAATATATTTAGTAATTTCAAGTGATTAAATTGTTGTAAATATAACTTCATTGAACAGTGTGCGCGAGTGACAAAATAATGGAAACTTTGAAAGTTAAAAGAAATATTAAACCATTCGAAGGTGATAGATACAGTGTGTGGAAGGTTAGACTACGTGCATTATTAAGTGAACTTGACGTGATCCGGGTGATTGATAATCCAACCCCCGAGAGACAAACTGATGCGTAGGCAAAGGCTGAAAGGATAGCAAAAGGTTTAATCGTCGAATATCTGTGCGATTCTTTTCTTGGATTTGCAAAACCAGAAAGTACTGCGGCTGAAATTTTGCAGAGTTTAGACGCAGTTTATGAGCAGAAGAGTGTAGCCACTCAACTGGCCATTCGAAAGAAACTCTTAATGTTAAAACTAAAAAGTGAAACACCACTAGTGAAACATTTCGCAATTTTCGACGATCTAATAACAGAATTGACAGGAGCCGGTACGAAACTAGAAGAAACCGACAAAGTTTCGCATCTTTTATTGACACTACCAACAATATATGATGGTGTAATCACCGCAATTGAAACACTATCAGAAGATAGCATAACAGTAGCTTTTGTAAAAACCAGGCTACTTGACCACGAAGTAAAACTAAAATTAGAAATAAACTCACCAAGTGCGAACGTGATTCAAGTTCAACGTTCAAATATGAACAATCGCAATGCGAATAGTTTTGAGCCACAAATGGGTTATAAAAAACAACCATATAAATTGAATAAAAGAAAGTTTAAAAAGCCTAGAGACAATGTATATTTAAAGTGTCATCATTGCGGGAGGAAGGGTCATAAGATGAATGATTGCTATTACTTCAAGAGAAGCAATCAATACAACACGGAACGGAAAAGGACTATTCAAACAGTTCAAGTTTCAGAAACAGTAACAGCAGAGAACAGTTAATCTAGTTTTGCTTCCATGGCTGGGAATTACCAAGTTGGAACTGACGGAAATGGAAAATTGACTTTTCTTTTGGATTCGGGCGCATCAGACCATATAGTTAATAAGGATGACGTATTCTTGAATTCCGAGGAGTTGCAGCCACCGATAAAGATTTCAGTAGCAAAGAACAGAACCTACGTAACGGCAACGAAGAAAGGGAACATTCAAGTAACCAGTGATTTGGGTGTACGAGGCGTACTGGAGGACGTTTTATATTGTTCAGAAGTGCCGTATAATCTATTATCAGTACGGAGGATGCAAGAGGCTGGTCTGACAATTACTTTCAACGAAAGCGGAGTAGAAATAGGTAAAAGCGGTAAACCTATCATGAAAGGTAAGACCATAAACTATTTAACCGCTATAGATTTTGAAATTAATAGCAGAAATTTAAAGAATAATAACTTTCAAATTTATAGTAGCATAAATGATAATTATAAATTGTGGCATCAACGTTTAGGCCACATAGGAAAAACAAAATTTTTAGAATTGAAAAATAAACAAATGGTTGATGATGTAAACTATATTGATAAAATCATACCAAATGACAACTTATGCGAAGCCTGTATAAATGGTAAACAAACAAGGCTGACTGTTCCGTCGGTATCGGGACGGTGAATTGCCGGTGAGGACGATGGGACGATTACGAGAGAGGACGTAGACGATTTCACGACACAAACTATATACAATATATTTGAACACGAAGCTATATACAAAATGTACAATGCGCGTGGGCGCGGAATGCACGTTCACGCTGGACGTGTGAACTCGGCGTGAGGGAGATCGCTAACGTTTCGGTGCGCTTCGTTGTCTCTTTCAAACTCACCTCGCACCGGCGCACAGTGTGCCAAATGGGCATTTTAGCTGGACAAAAGTCTAAATCTGTTTATAGTCTAAATATGTTTACAGTTGTATAAATTATGAATAATTATTAAATTCTTATCACAGTTAGTTGGTTTTTGTTAATTAAACAATATATTTTAAGTTATTTATAATTAAATATAAATTACAACAAAGTTAGTGATGGACCTATGTAGCACAGAATGATTTAACAAATAGTAGATATTATCAAAGAAGACGTAATTTTTAATTATGGACAAACAGAATGTAAATATAATTTACTTATTTGTTTTTTGGAGATTCAGACATATTCTAACGGGAAAAAATTATTCTTTGGTTTAGTATAAGGTTTCAATTGAAACCTCCAGATAGCACCCGGACGTCCGATGGACGTCCAATGTACGTCCGTATCGGACCTCTGTACGTCCTGGGGACGTCCGAATCATGTCCGTATGTCCGAGATACGTCCGAAATATGTCCGATATACGTCCCAGGAATGTCCGAATGAGGTACGATTTAAAAAGTGTGATGTACATAGGACGTCCCGTTCGGACCAATCTGGGACGTACGTGGGACGTATCTGGGGACATACGGACGTTATTTGGACGCTCCTGGTACGTACTTGGGACCAATTCTGGGATATAAGGACGTTATTAGGACGTACGGCTGGACATATTCTGAACGTTAACAGGACATTTACAGGACGTTTATAAAATATGGTTTATGCATATTAAAAACTACTAAACAATATTCATTATTAATATTTATCAATATTTATTATTAATATTAATTATTACAAGGACATGGTTTAGGTACATAGGTAATATACTTAGGTATAATACAAAAATATATTTATTGATACCTATAAAAGTGTTATAACTATAAATATATACATTTATAACTAAATACATAATAAAATATACATCTACGAATAAAATAAAAAAATATATAACTAAAAGCAAATATAATATAATATTTATAATATTTATAACTAAATACATATATTCATAATTATAAATTATTTTAATATAAACTTAAAATTTATAACTTATTTAAAACTATATAAAAGGTCAAAATAAACTGACCAGCGTGTACAATCAATTTAAAAAGAAAAACACTGGCAAGTTTCTTCGAAACAAAAATGAAACAGCATTACAGTCGGTGTGAAAAGTATTCGTACACCTTTTAAAAACGAATAACTTTTTCAAAATTCGACCCAACAGCTTGAGTTTTTTTGAGACGTTAGAAGGATTAGTTTACTAGCTAATATGTAAATAATTTTTTTTTTATTATTATTGGTCGTAATTGCGAAAGAAAAAGTAAAGGTCACGATTTTTAAATTTTTTATCTGTGCCTGTAGTGAAAATTTATAAGGTACATTTGGTAGGTATAAGTAAGTTATATACATGTACAAAGTTTCATCGAAATCGATCGAGGTTGTTACGAAATATAAATGATTGAAAATAGCAAAAATTGTAAGAATCCGCAATTTAAATGATTCGAAAACCTTAAATTCAAAGATTTTTACATGTTACAATGCCCATAGCTTTTTATGCGTCAACCGATTTCAATGAAACTTTGTATATGTATATAACTTACTTATACCTACCAAATGCACCTTATAAATTTTCACTACAGGCACAGATAAAAAATTTAAAAATCGTGACCTTTACTTTTTCTTTCGCAATTACGACCAATAATAATAAAAAAAAATTATTTACATATTAGCTAGTAAACTAATCCTTCTAACGTCTCAAAAAAACTCAAGCTGTTGGGTCGAATTTTGAAAAGTTATTCGTTTTAGAAGGTGTACGAATACTTTTCACACCGACTGTATATCTGGTCGATTGTCCTACTGCATGTACCTGAAAACAATAATCATGGTTTATACATGTATATAATAATTATTTATTGAAAGAAGTTACGTACCTAGCTCGTAGCGTCGTATGAGCGCCGGAGGCGAAGGCAACACCGATTCCAAGTTGTAAAATTTTGCGTTTCCCTACTAGACTGTCCTCAGCCACTTTCGCCTTGGTCCTTGCCCTTACATAATCATCTGAAAGCATTTTTAAATTATACATATGTAATTATTATAGTTTCACCATAGTATAAAATCTTTAACTCACCAAAAGTGCTATTTTTTAAATATTTAATTGCGTGTTTTGGCCAGCATTTGTTCACTTCCTTGTACGCTTTCATGCGGTAACGAGGGCCAATGGCAATAATTCCCTATCAGCCACGAAGAGGGTACTGCCTCTACCGTGCCATCTTTTACGAACTCCACGATTTCACGTCGTCGCAGGATCTGCAAAATTTATAATTGAATAATATACAAGAAATATTTTTACAGTGTATGCCGCGGGGTTCATCACACACACTTTAAATCGGAATAACTTTTTTGTGAATTGACCAAACCACTTCAATTTCTCTGTAAGGCTAGAATTAGTTTAGTAAATGACGTGTAATAAATAAGTTGAAAAAATGCATTTGGTCGGAATTGTGACAAACCATAGTAAAAATTGAATTGTACAACTTTTTCAGCTAGGCCAATAACGAAAATTTAAAACATGTGTTTTGTAAACTCGTATAAATTATATAAATTCTGAAAATTTCATTGGAATTGGTTCACAAATTATAAACGATCAAAAGTAGTAAAGATTGCAATTTATCATGATTTTCGGCCTATAAGTGCCATTTTTATTACTTTTGTCCGTTTATAATTCGTAAACCAATTAACCAATTTCAATGAAATTTTCAGAATGCATATACAGAATGCCTTACAGAGAAATTGAAGTCGTTTGGTCCATTCATAAAAAAGTTATTCTAAGTTAAAGTGAGTATAATCAATGATGTGCGTAACTATATAAAATAATTTAACTGAATGACGTAAGCGAAAACACTAACGGTAACAAATAATAACAATGAAAATACTTACTTGTCTAAATATGAAGTAAATCCGATAATATGTATTACACGATGATATGGTAACGATGAATTTATCACAGGAGATTTCTGAAGCACGTTCTTGAAGCACTCGCACAAGACTGATTTGTCATACAGCAACGCAATGGTGCGTTCTTCTCCCGCATTCGATCGTCGCTTGTTTCATCGATCGTCGCTTTTCTTACCGATCATCGCTTGCTTCGATGGTACCGTACAGCTGTACGACACAGCTGAACACAGCGAAGCAAGGACCGTATACATATATGTAAATAAATAAATATATGTATATAAGTAAATATATGTATATAAGTAAATATATTGTTATAAATAGTTATAACAATATATATACATATAAGTGTATGTATATAAATAAAAAAAAAGACATTGCTATAAATACATATATGTATATTGTTGTATATAAATATGTCTCATGCATGAGAAGTGAGCATCATTGTCCGTACGAAAGCCCTGAGCACTTTACTGTGGACAACCAAAATTCAAGTCCAACAGAAGTCCCTGGGACGAAAAAAATGGACGTCCCTGGGAAATCCGAAATTTTGGTCCCACGGATGTCCTTAGGAAGTAAAAAACGGATGTCCGTAGGACGTCCGAAATTCATGTCCAACGGAAGTCCCTGGGACGAAAAAAATGGACGTCCCTGGGACAGCCGAAATTTAGGTCCCACGGACGTCCTTAGGACGTAAAAAACGGACGTCCGTGGGACATCCGAAATTTAGGTCCCACGCATGTCCTTAGGACATAAAAAACGGATGTCCCTGGGACAACCGAAATTTAGGTCCAATGGATGTCCGAGGGACGTCCGCAACGGACGTCGGACGTATGGACGTAAATTGGACAAAAAACGGACGTCCAAAGGACGTACGTGCTTTATAAATAACAAATCTGCTTTATATTATAGTTTATTATGTTAATAAAAATATAATTTTTTTTTTTTATGTTCTATTGTAAACATTTGTATAAAAGGACTTGGGCCGTAGATAATAAATATAATAATAATAACAATAATAATAACAATAAAAACAACAACAACAACAACAATAACGACAACAACAATAAAAATAACGAAACTGAAAGATGTAGGAAAAATGCAAGGGAGATGTAGAATGCACGCTGATCGCTTTGAGACTGAAGAAACGAATTATATCATAGTGTTACTAAAAAACCGCGAGAAACACCTGCGACCGGACACGCGACCGGGCACGCGACCGAAGACGAGCGGTTACCACGGTAACCCCCCTCGAAGATAAAGATTTCCGCGATAAGCTAGAAATAGATCTAGAAAAAACTCCAAATACGAGGATCCTAAATATAGATAGAAGCTAAACTCCCCTTCACAGGTGCGGACCTCAGCACTGTGAAAACTAGATCGGTGCGTATCATCTGTCACGGTCTAGCAACAGTAGTATTTATCCCGGTGCATGGAAGATGACACGGGATAAAATTTTGTTATACACACAATGTAATTAACACACATATATATATATATATATATATATATATATATATATATTTGTAATTGTAAATAATTTTATTATATTATATTTTCTTTTACCAAATTTAAAAACACCTTTCACATTTTTCTCCTTCCAAGGAAAACCCCTCCTCTCCTCGCGAATTAAAAAGAACCCAAAAATAACGTAACAATAGGAAGAAAGTTCAGAGGAAATCTTGGAGATATCATCCTTGTTTATTCCTTATATATACAATGAATGAGACCAATCCATAGGTTTCGAGTAGACTAAACAAACCGCTAAGTGGCGACGGCATCGGCTTCGTTCCGAACGCGCGCCCGAGCTGTGATTGTCACGAGCGTGAACGTCAAACGACGCAACTTCAATGTAACAATTCATATCATTTTGCAACGTTTTGCAAGTCAATTTTGGTATAAAAATAAAGTAGAAAGTCTCTACTTTTACATACTTGTAAAGTCATCATTGAGATCGACTGAGATCATATAATAATTCATTAACGAAGAGGAGTTACATTGACGTTTCTGTGGAAAAATACATGTCTTCTTTGACAATTTATTTACAAAAATAGAGAAAAGTTATCGATAATTTGGAATTACCAAAGTTAAAATACATGGTTTGAGATGCTATATCCGTCATATAAAAGAAATTTAGATACTCCTTAGTAAGTTTTTAGCTATTTCTAGCGCGCATGGAAATGTGGCTATTCATTTATAGGTTAACCGTTCGTCTTTAAGGTGAAGTTTACACGCTCTGTAAACATATAACGAAACAATTTTAAGTTTTAATATTCAAGGGTTTTAATACATGGTTATTTTAGATTATATTGGCCCAGTTAGTTTTTGTTGATTTGAAAGTGACTTTTGTCCAGCTAAAATGCCCATTTGGCACACTGTGCGGCGTGCGAGGTGTGTATATCACCGCCTTCCTGACGTCGGGAAGGGGTGTCGCGGGGAACGCGTTGCCGAACGGTTTTTCAACGATCGACGGATTTGAATCGAGCGAGTGACCGTTTTGCCGGGCGCGCGTGTTTATTGTTTGCGGGCCGCGGCGGTCCTATCGGTCGCTCGGTCGATGCTCCCGTTCGTTGTCGGGCGCAGCCGACGGTTGAGCCCGAACACTGACATTTGAAAAGGCAAAAAACAAAAATTATATCAAACGACCATTGTTTGTTATTCATTCAGATGTTTGTGGTCCTATTACTCCTTCAACTGTCAATAATAAAAATTATTTTGTGCTATTTGTCGATGACTATACTCACTATTGTATCACGTATTTAATTACGTATAAATCCGACGTATTTTCGGTATTTCAAGATTTTATTGCTAAAAGTGAGGCACATTTCAATTCAAAGATTGTTAACTTGTATTACGATAATGGTGGAGAATATTTGTGTAAAGAGATGAAAGATTATTGCACCCAAAGAGGCATTATCTATCATTTAACAGTCCCACGAACTCCTCAATTAAATGGTGTTTCGGAAAGAATGGTTAGAACAATAACTGAAAAAGCACGCACAATGATAAGCGGTGCCAGTTGAAATGAAGTGTTTTGGGGAGAAGCAGTTCTAACTGCTACATATTTAATAAATTTAACCCCAACTAAAGCTTTAAAACAAGGAAAGACACCATTTGAATTTTGGCATTTGCAAGAAGCCTAAATTAAAATATTTACGGGTTTTTGGTTCAACTGTTTATGTACATAACAAGATTAGGAAAACAAAGTTTGATGAAAAGTCTTGGAAAGGTATATTAGTGGGATATGAACCAAATGGATATAAAGTATGGGATGTTGAAAATGTAAAATTTGTTACAGTTAGAGATGTGATAGATTCAGACTTGGTGATGATGAGACTTGATGAGATAAATTTTGAAAATGATACAAGAACACTGTTGCATCTGAAATGCAGTCGAAATCAGTGGAATGGTATAATAAATCTGGTAATGATAAATCAGATATTACTAAATTGTTAAGATTGTAATAATTTACCATCGTCGGTATGGAAGGATGTAGGGCATAATAGACACCAGATGTCAGTGTGTAAGAGGAAAGAGGAAGTCGACGCAATAAGTGTGATGACTGTGTCTAGTCGCTAATGAGTATTAAGAGAGAATGGTTGTAAGGTACAGATGTAAAAGTGTTATATCAAATATATTAATTATACATTGAAATATAACCAAGAGTAATTATTACAAGCAACACGCTTACTGCTGAGCAATTAATTACAACAGGTTATGGGCCCAGGTGAGCCGATTAAATTGGATTAGAGAACAATTTGAGGTTAAGTGAAACACGTGCAGAACGGAACAAAAATGTGGAACACAACCACACATTTGAAGAACACATTCAACGTAGAAGCGTTGAATGGTAAGAACTATCACACATGGAAATTCAGAGTACAGACAATTTTGGCAAAGCAAGGTGTGGAGAGTATGATAGAGGTGGAATTTGATCCTGCAGCATACGCGCTTCAAGAGGAAAGAGAAAAGGCCCAGAAAAGGGATTGTAAATGTAAATCCACTATTGTACAATGTATAGATGATAATCAAATCGAAATTGTGAGAGGAAAAGAGACCGCATATGAAATGTGGATGGCGTTTGTTACGTCTCACGCGGGGTCCGCGAAGTTGTTACGTTTTCACGCGTGCGAAATTCTTTTGATGTCCACGGTTCGTTGCGACGTAGGGCGAGTTACGTCGTTCCGTCGTCAGAGAGAGAATGTCAGGATGGGATCCCCGGTCGGCTGGACCTAGTCCGCCTGGCCGTGAATTGGAGTACACACACGCAATCGGCTGGACCAAGTCCGCCAAGATTGTGGTGGGTACGGTAGATCGAACGGCTGGACCCAGTCCGCCTAGTTCGAGGAAAATTGGAGACGTCGCAATCGGCTGGACCTAGTCCGCCAAGATTGTGGTAGGTGAGGGAACTCGAACGGCTAGACCCAGTCCGCCTAGTTCGAGGGAAAATTGAAGGACGCACAAACGGCTGGACCTAGTCCGCCAAGAATGTTGTAGTGGGGGAGCTCGAGAGGCTGGACCCAGTCCGCCGTGCCCGAACGTGTAGGTATAGGACAGGGGTGAAAAAGTGGTTGGCGACTCCTCTCACGACTAAGGTTCTTGATACACGCACATTCGCACACGCAAATCAAATTATTCTTTGCTGGTCCGCACGCAGCAATATCGACGTAGAAGGGGATTAGGAAGGAGGTGGTGTATCCTCTCAGTTTGAAGGCCAGAACTACAAATAGTTCAAAGTGCTCTCGGTTTCATCATTGAGAATGATGGAAGTAGGTAAATGGTTAAAAGGTTGGATTGAGGAAGGTGAACGCGAACAGTCGTTGCACTGGATGGTGCCCCGAAGAATTCTGACTTCAGACTTCAGCTGACTCGTGACTTCGACTGACTCCTGACTTGGACTGACTTCGACTGTGGTTCTGTCTTCGACTGTGGTTCTGACTTCGACTGACTCCTGACTTCAACTGCTTTCGACTGATTCCTGAATTCAACTGACTTCGTAGGTGTCCAGCTGCTTCCCTTATATTCACATATTAAGTTAAGTTATATATCACATGTCAAGTTGTTCCAGTGGAAGGGGTAGTGGATCACTGGAGGTGAATCGACGTTCCTGCGTCTAAGTCCTTTATCGTATTTCGTGACATAATTCTGTTCTGAGACTATGTCCTTTATCGTATTTCGTGAAATAATTCTGTTCTCAGACTATGTCCTTATCGTATTTCGTGAGATAATTCAGCTGCAGGAGTGGTGTCGTCGGTTCGAACTGTCGACTACTGGTGGGGGTTGCGACGTAGTAGGTTCACTAGACTGGAACGGACCGTATCAATAGGGAAACGGTCCCTTGAAACTTTATTCTTATGAGATTTGAAATAGTGGCGTATGAATGAGGGGCGGGCCCCTTGAGAATATACCACAGGAACGGCCTGGGCTTGCAAGAGCAGGACGGACTGTGGTGACGAACGTCACACGTTAAAAGAAATGTATGAGAAAAAGGGTCTGCCTGGACAATTATACCTAAAAAGGAAATTAATGTCGCTAAAGATGAACGAAGAAGGAGATTTAGATGAATTCCTGAACAAATTCGACGATTTGGTATGTCAATTAAGAACTAGTGGAGTAGAAGCAAAAAAGGAGGACCTTATATGCAAATTACTAATAGCATTGCCTAGGTCATTTGACACAGTGGTGTCGATATTAGAAAACACACTGGCTGAAGAAATAAGCCTGGTAGCAGTAAAGTCAAAACTCAGAGGAGAAGTAGAGAAAAGGAAACTAGTAAAAGGAAAAGGCCAGGGAGAAAGTAGTGACAAACCTACAGCTTTTGCGATACAGAGAAGCGTAACGTGCTACAAGACGATAGAAGGCAACATGGATATAGCAACCAGAAACCATGGGTCAGAAGAACTCAACGTGGAGGAACCAGCACGAAAGGAAATGGATACGGATACAGAGACGCACAGAGGTCCAACAATAGTTGGAATCAACAGAGACAGCAGGGCTCGCAGTTCATGCAGAGAGATGACCAACTGAGGAGAGGCAACTTCGTCGAGAACAGTGACCAAGAAAAGAGTGACAAAAGTGTATGCTTCATGAGCAGTTATGAAAGCAGTGAGAAATGTGACAGTGAAGCAAACATTATATTTTATATGGACTCAGGCTATACAGATCACTTAGTTAATAAGAGAGAGTATTTTAAAGACTTAATGATGTTAAGAGAACCGATTAGAATAGCTATTGCGAAAAATAATAACTTCATAGAAGCGGTAGGCATAGGGAACATGGAAGTGATAAGCTGCGTAAACGGTGAAGAGATAAATTGCAAAATAAGAAATGTATTCTATGTACCTAACCTAAGAAAGAATCTCTTATCGGTAAAGAAACTAGAAATGTCAGGTCTCAAGGTAGTATTTGAAAATGGAAAAGTAAAACTGTTTAATAATGGGAATTTAACCGGAATAGGCAATAGAAACAACTTGTATGAGATCAAATTTGTAATTCAAAAGAGTGAGTGCCTGAATGTAGAGAGTGAGAATGAGTCTGTAATCATGTGGCATAGAAGGTGTGGCCACATAGGATATAGTAGTTTAGAGAAACTAGTGAAAACGCAGATGGTAGACGGCTTAGACGAAATAAAATTAAATAGAGTTGAGTTCTGTGAGTGCAGTTGTATGTGGACCGATATCTCCAGCTACACATGACGAGAGCAGATACTTTGTAACGTTTATAGACGATTACTCAAACTTCATTCATGTTTACATAATCAAAAGTAAATCTGAAGTATATAGGTGTTTTAGAGAATTCTCAAAAATGGCACAATGTAAATTAGGTCAAAAAATAGCTACGTTAAGGTGTGACAATTGCGGGGAATATGTTTCAAAGCTTATTGTGAAGAAAACGGCATTGTAATCGACTACACTGTACCATACACGCCGCAACAGAATGGTAAGGCAGAGAGATACAACAGGAGCTTGACAGATATGGCAAGAACGTTAATATACGATGCAAACGTACCAAAAGAACTTTGGAGCGAAGCAATAAGGACAGCGGCATATGTAATTCACAGGAGTCCAAGTGTAAATTTAAAGGATGCAACTCCAGCTGAGATATGGTATGGCAAAAAACCAAATGTAAAGACAATGAGAGTGTTTGGATCAACAGCGTATGCACACATTCCAAAGGAACTGAGGGGAAAATTTGATCCAAAAGCAGACTACAGATTATGGAACACAGAGAAACAAAGAATAGAAGTAGCCAGAGACGTGAAGTTTAATGAAAAGTTACCTTGTTGCAGAACCAATAGAATCAACAAAGAGGTTGATGACGTCGAAACAGATGAGCAAGATTAAGAAAGGACAGAAGAAATAGAGGGAAATGACAGACAAGGAGATGAAATAGTAGAAAGTGAGCAAAGGGTAAATAACCAAACAATGCATCAAGATACAAGTGGGAGAAGCCAACGGAAGAAGAAGACACCATCAAGGTACAAGGATTTTGAATTATATATGGCATTTGATGCAGTATCATTCGTAGAAGGAGCTCCAACAAGAATGGAAGAAATAGATGGAAGGCATGATGAGAAACTATGGAGAAAAGCGATGCACAGGGAATTAGAAGTAATAGATAAAAAGAACACGTGGGAAGAAATTGAAATAGAAAGCTGCAATGAAAATGAAATACTGGATACCAGATGGACATACGCATTCAAACCACTTGAAAGGGAAATTACAAATCAATATAAAGCAAGATTAGTGGTTAGAGGCTTCGCACAGCAAAAATCGTTTAACTATGACGAAACGTACTCACCAGTAGCAAAAATGTCCACAATAAGAACGTTATTAGCATTAGGGAACCAATATAAATATTATTTCAAACAATTAGACGTTACAAGCGCATTCTTAAATAGCAAATTAAACGAAAATGTATATATATATCCACCACATGGAGTAAATTGCAAAGATGGGCATATACTAAAGCTAAAGAAGTCACTTTATGGACTGAAACAAGCATCGAGATGTTGGAACAGTGAGATTAATGAATATCTATTAAAAATAGGATTTAACAGGTCGGATAATGACTATTGTTTATATACTAAGGGATTAGAAAAGAATATTGTACACTTACTAATATATGTAGACGATATTATATTAGCTGGTCCAAATATGAATCTATTGAACATGTGTAAAACGGAATTGATGAAAATGTGTGAGATAAAAGATAAAGGCGAAATCTAAAACTTTCTAGGTTTAGAGATAGAGATAGATAGAGACGAGGGTATATTAAAATAGAGCCAAACGCGTTATATCTTAAGTATGCTAAAGAGGTTTAACTTTGAAGATGCGAATGTGCGTACGTTGCCAATTGATCAAAAATTAAGAATGTCTGCAAATCAACAGAGTAATAATGTAAGGGACAAGCCAGTGAAGGAACTAATTGGATGCTTAATGTATCTCATGTTGGGGTCGAGACCTGATATGTATTAGTTTCGCAGTGAATTATTTGAGCAGGTACCAAGACAACGCATATGATGAGACAGAAAGTCAACAACTGGATATATGTTCAAAGTATTCGGTAATGTAGTGAGTTGGATAACAAGAAAACAAAAGACAGTAGCATTGTCATCCACGGAGGCAGAATTAATCGCGTTGTGTAATGCAGTCCAAGATGGAATGTGGTTTAAGAAACTGTTAAAAGATTTACACGTTAATGTTGAAAGCTTGGTCGTGTTTGAAGATAATCAAGGGTGTATAGCTTTGGCGAAAAATCCCGAAAACAATAGGAGGGTAAAGCATATAGATTTGAAATACAACTTCACCCACGATGCATTAAAAAATAAAATGATTGAAATTAAATATATTAGTACAAAGGGTCAACAAGCGGACATTCTTACTAAGGCACTACCGAGTAGCCAATTTCATAAACTAAAGAATGATATGAGAATGATGGATGCTGATATCTAGAGAGGGCGTAATACAGTATGTGTATAATGGATAAGCGACAATGGCAAATTATTAAGACAGGGTGTTAAGATTGTAATAATTTACCATCGTCGGTATGGAAGGATGTAGGGCATAATAGACACCAGATGTCAGTGTGTAAGAGGAAAGAGGAAGTCGACACAATAAGTGTAATGACTGTGTCTAGTCGCCAATGAGTTAAGAGAGAATGGTTGTAAGGTACAGATGTAAAAGTGTTATATCAAATATATTAATTATACATTGAAATATAACCAAGAGTAATTATTACAAGCAAATGAAAAATAGTAAATCTGATAATATTAAATCAGATACAATAAATAGTCATAAATCTGATAGTAGTGAATCAGATATAGCTAGGCCGAGTACAAAAGTAAGCTCTGACGAAAAATTAGGTGATGAAACTAATAAATCTACGATTGAAGTAGATGTGAATAATAAATCTTTATCTCAAGGCAAAACCAATGAAATACAATAAAATTCTCAACCTAGAAGGAGTGGTAGGATTAAACAACTTCCCCCTGTTTCATATGACGAATGTGATAACTGTAAAGATTATATTATGTATGCTCAACCCTTTGTTTGTAAAATTCCAAATTCATTTGATGAAATTAAAACTAGAGACGACAAAGTACAATGGGAGAGAGCTATTACTGACGAGATAAATTTTCTTTTGATAAACAAAACCTGGACATTGGTTCAAATGCCTAAAGATAGAAATATTGTTGATTATAAATAGATATTTACAATTAAAAATAATGAATTTGGAAATCCAATGAAATACAAAGCCCGTCTTGTTGCTCGAGGTTTTAGCCAAGAGTAGTTGGTCGATTATAATGAAACATTTGCACCTGTTGCAAGGATTGCAAGTTTCAGATTTTTAATTGCTTTTGCAAACCAATTTAATTTATTAACACACCAAATGGATGTCAAAACAGCATTTTTAAATGGTGAGCTAAAAGAGGAAATTTACATGAAAGTTCCTCAAGGAATTGAAAGCAAAATTGGTCAAGTTTGCAAATTAAATAAAGCCTTGTATGGCTTGAAGCAAGCGGCAAGATGTTGGTTTGAGAAATTCGAGAAAAGCCTAGTAGATAAAGGTTTTCGAAATTCAGCTGTTGACCGTTGCATGTATATTTTAGATAAAGGAAATATATCTGAAAATATATATGTAATTTTATATGTTGATGATCTTGTGATTGCGACTGCAAAAAATGAGACAATGAATAGTTTTAAAGATTATTTTATGAATAAATTCTGTATGGTAGATTTGAAAGATATTAAGCTATTCTTAGGAATAACAATTGAAAGAAATAATGAGAAAATAACATTGGATCAAAGTGTCTATATTAAATTAGATTCTCCAGCTTTAAATTCTGGTGAAGCGTATGATGCACCATGTAAAAATCTAATCGGATGTTTAATGTACATAATGGTGTGTACAAGACCTGACTTAAGTATAGCTGTAAATATTTTAAGTAGATATATAAGTAAAAATAACAAAGAAGTATGGCAAAATTTAAAACGTGTGTTACGATATCTGAAAGGTTTGCAGAATATAAAATTAACTTACGAAAGAGGAAATTATAGTAATCTTCTGAGCGGCTATGTTGATTCAGATTGGGGAGGTAGTGATTCAAGCGATAGAAAAAGTACAACAGGATATCTATTTAAATTATTCGAAAGATGCACAATATGCTGGAGCAGAAAACGGCAAGCATCTGTAGCAGCTTCATCAACAGAAGCTGAATATATGGCTCTTTTTGAAGCTGTTAGAGAAGCTCTTTGGTTGAAATCCTTGGCAGAAAGTATAAATGTAGATGTTCTACAGCCAATAGTAATCTATGACGATAATAATGGTTGTATAAGTATAGCAAACAACCCATGCAATCACAAGAGGTCAAAGCATATTGTTATAAAATATCATTTTTCCAGGGAACAAATTGAGAAAAAGGTAATAAAACTTGAATTTGTACCTACAGGAAATCAAGTAGCGGACGCGCAGACAAAACCACTGCCAGCAGTGAAGTTTTTAGAATTCAGGACGAAAACGAATCTCAAATAATAATTAATTATTCTTTAATCTTATATGTATTGTATACATTAAATGGTCTGATTAGGTTTTTCTGGGTTTCCCTAATCCTAAGCAACAAATGTTGGACCATATGTAGTTAGCCCCAGACGAAGCACAAGGAAGGCAAGTCTTAAGTAAATAATAGATTTATTTTTGAAGGAGCGTGTTAGAATTTATATTTTTAAAAAATAATAAATTGACAAAAATAAATCTTCGAGAATATCTTCGAGAATATTCTATTGTTTTTGTCTCTCGAAATTCTCGAAGATATATCGTATCTATGTATGTTGTTAACGACATGAAACTTTCTATTATTTTCTTCATTCGTGTCATATTAGTTAAAACGAAAAGACGTGCCTCTCCGCGTATTCCAAGTTAATTAAATAAATTCTATTTCATTAATGTTCAATAGTTTATTAGTTTATTGCCTTAGAAACCAATAAGAACGGCGTTTGTCCATGTTTTCGTACGGTTCCCAGTGAGAGTGACGAGCGAGCGTCTTTGCGAATTGCAGCGTGTTTCCGTGTCTTCTACGAACTTGTACGCGCTGTGCACAGTCCCGCGAACTCTTTGTCAACTCCATCGTGACCACCGCGTTCGGCCTAAAGACTCGGGTTGCCACCGAACGCGGAGTCTCATAACCATCCCGAGCATCGCGTATTCCACCGGGAATCGGCAAAGTTCTACGCGAAGCGTTTCCGCTCGAACAGCTGGCAGATCGCCGATTCCGACGCAATTAGACCTGCGACCGTGTGCTCGAATTGTTCTCTGCCGGTCTTGCCGCCGACAAATCACACCGATTGTCCTAATAAACATCGTCGAGCTTAGCAAAACGCAGTTGATTTATTTGCGATGTCCCTTCCCGCCACCAGCTCATCTAGCTCTCGCGACCGTTCCTTCGGAGGCTCCGATCGTTTTGCGTACTATCTGGGTGTCAAACCAACCGCCTGCCGCGTCGAGAGCGCGTGCAGCGCCGACTTCGAAGTCTTGTTTCCCGTAGAAGCGGACGGAGCGGCTTGAGCATGAAGATTCGAAGAGCACTGTATCGCTTCTAACGCACGTATACGCGCGACTATAAACTCGTCGAGGGACAAGTATGTCGGATATTCGGTACTCGCCCCCTGCTTCATTTCCCATTCGCGGAGGGACGATTTATCTAATTTCCGTAAAGTCATATGCACTATTAGATGATCCCAAGAATCGGTAGGACACCCTAAATTCTTCAAAACGCTTAATACCTCGCGAGTTACGTCACGCAGCGATTTCATGGCCTTGACATTATCGTTAGTAACCGTCGGAAGGTCAGACAATGTTGACAAGTGTGTATGGATCAAGGCTCGCTTGTTATCGTATCTCTCAACCAAAATTTGCCAAGCCGACTCGTAATTGGCCGCGGCACCCGTCACGTGTTGAAGAAGTAGACTTGCTTCGCCCTGCAAGGTCGACTTCAAATAATGAAGCCTCTGTACGTCCGTTAGAGAGGTATTCGAATGAATAAGCGATTCGTAAAGATCCTTAAAACCGAGCCAATCCTTATACTGACCCGAAAATTTAGGAAGTTGAATGCGAGGGATTTTAATAGTCGCCGAAGCGCCTGCCGAGATCCGTGACTCATCCGATAGGGACGCGTGGGCCGAAGGGCCAGACGTAGCGTTAAAAGTACTTATCAGACCATTAAAGTAGTCGTAGGCCTCGTAGTAGAGATCCTCTGCGACGTTGTACTCCGCAGCGGTGAAATACGTCTCCTGCTCTAGCTGGTCCTTGGAAGCAGCTTGATGGATACGTGCGTGAAGCTTCCCGCAGTGTTCCCACTTTTCTGCTTAGCCTGGCCAATCTTCTTATAATTGACCATAACCCGACTCAAAGAGCAGATAGCCAGTCGTTGTTCGACGATAAGATCTTCCAGGTGGGCCATGGTCGCAGATTTCCGTTGTCTCGAACGACGAAAAACTCACTTTGCTCGTTGGAATGTTGTTTACACGCGGCTTCGTTGATGAAGGTCGCGCGCACTCGTTTTCAAACCGAACCGTTACGCACTTTCGTAGCGTGGTCGCGATGTATTAGAAATTCCGCTCCACAGAAATCCGGCTCGAAGGACCAATTTTACTGTTGCGTATTATGAATAATTGCCCTAGTAAATACAACAAGAGGAGAGAGCGGAGTGAGAGCAGCTCTCTCCGTTCTATGCCGACTGGGAACGGAATTGGACACTTTGTAATAAACGCGAATTCTAATGGAAATCAGCAATGTTTATTGTCTTTAACTATAACCACTTCCCTTACGGTTCGTCCATACAATTTGTTCGATTTTTACGGAAAGCGCGGAACCACTCAACAGCATCGTACTTGGTACAAATAGTCCGGTTTTAACGAGAAGAGCGTATCGCGACAACACAACAGTTTTGAACAAGAGTCCGTGCAAGAAGAACGAAGCTCTCGTACAGATCAGTACTTCTCATTAGGGAAATTAATAGAGTGGGGGCGGAAGACGGTGCACGACACCACGCGCGTAAATAATAGACAACCTATGGTAATTACCGACAATCGGATGTAAACCGCGCGACATGCGTCAACATGTCATGCAGGTATTGCAGATTGCCGTGGCACGGGGACCGTCGTCCGCCCTTACGTCGGATTTCTTTCAGAATTCCGAACATTGGCAATGGTGACTGAGTGTGCATTGTGCATAGTGAGGCGGCCTCTTTCCGGTTCGAACCGCGTGTCGGTGTGGTTGATCGAGAGAGCGTGCGTAAAGAAAAAACTAAATACTAAAACTAAATACTACACAGTTCCTTAAAAACCAAACACTGTTTATTTTGATTTGTTATTATTCCTTATTGTTTAAATTGATTTATATTTATATATGCAGGGTGTTCGACTACAGGTGGGAGAAAATTTAAGGGCATCCACGACAATATGAGATATATATGTACACAGGGTGCGGCACCTAAAACAGGTCACCTGAATAACTCGCTTGCTTTTGAAGATAGAAAAAAAAGGATCAGACCAAACTTACTTGATATCGAGGGGCTCGTAATCTGATGTCATTAATTTTTTTTATAGGTGGAGACGTCAAGGAGATATGAAGGTCAACTCTGTTTTTTTAAATGGAACGGTATGGTTTTTTATTTACATTCTGATAGTGTATTTCAAGACGAATACAATGACCTATTATGAAGGTCATTCAAGGTCACGCAAGGTCAACTACAATAGAAAATAAAATGTCTCAAAGCACTCTTCAAATACTTCAAATACATTGTTCTACTTCACGAAGCCAATGTGGGTTATCAACGGCCCAATACTGAGTATTTATTAAGTTTACTGAACCATGATTGGTAAATGCAGACTCATCCGTGAATAAAACATTATTTTAAAAATTCGGATTCTGACGCAGCCCACATTGACAAAAATTTACTCGGTTTTGGAAATCGTTTCCGCGTAATTCTTGGTGTAATGTTAAATGAAAATGTTAAAGTAAAAAAATTCTGAAAGAAAAACTCAGAATTGTTGCGATCTCGTATCTGCTGATATAATGTATCGAACATGACGATCGGCATGAGACGCGAGTGGGTAGGACGTGGTTTGTACGTCGTTTACTCCAACGGAACCCTAATAGAATACGGTAAGCATGAATATGGTCTTTGTACTTTAAGCTATGCTTTTTGAAGAATAACTCCTTCGAAGGTTGCATTAAAAAAACGACGATGACCTTGAAGTATCAGAAAATTTGAGCTAGAGAACAAAAACTTCTCCGTCACAATAATTGACTCATTGAACCAAACATTTTCTTCCTGAAACATTTTCTCGTATTACTAAAAACAACGGAGATATTTTCACCCTGTATATTAACACAATTTATTTTAAAAGTCTCCCTGACCATGTGCTAATGCAACATGTTAAATACATTGTAAAAAAGTCTCCTGTGATTTTACAATAGAATTACTGTAAACATTTTAACCCCTTGCGTTACAATATCAATTATATTATATTATATCAATCATAATAAATATGTATGCTATTGATTTCCTTTTGTTTAAGAAAACATGTATCGCGAAATAAGCGAGCACGCGTATTTCGGTTTTAACGAACAGATTGTTTTATTCGAACGTGGCCGTTGCGGCGACCTCCGCAATGTCGACAGTATGTATACACGAACAAGTAAAACGAACTTGAGAACTAACGGTTATATACACTTATTACTATCCTTATTCACTAAATAAACTATTAACTAAAACTAGACCGCCGGTCTAGTTTAGCGCGAGTTCGCGAGTTTATTCGCGGACCGAGCGCGGTCTCGTGAAAAGCCTTTGGTAGAAGACGTTCGTACCGAGCATGATAACGAGCACGAGAGAGATACCGTTCTTAGAAGCGTGACCGAGCGCGGTGACGATTTGATCGGAACAGGTGAGAGCGAGCGCGAAGCAACGGCCCGTCGCCGCAGAGGAATCGCCGATTCGGCGCAACGTCACGCACCGAAATAAGTACTTTCGGTGGTAGATGGCCTACGCTGTACCTCTACGGAGACGAGCGTTTGCTTGTCTCGCTCTCGTCCTTTTGACGCTGTCGACCCGCTCGCTCAATCCTGAACACCTTTAAATCGAAATAAAATTCTATTTTGGTTTTTTTAATGTACAGCTATTGGAGAACATATATGCATACAATAGATATAAAGTTTCTCCTTTTTTAGGAAATTACGAATTACAAAAGAGTTCTAATCACTGAAATCGTAAAATAAATCATAGGGCAAGGGGTTAGCATACAGAGGTCATAATAAATATTATAGTAACCAATTACTATATGTCGTATAGTACGAATTATGTTCATTCACTGCAGAGGTTACTCTATACCTGGTTATTAGTTTGTATAAAATTAAAGAAACTAGTATTCCAAATATGTTGCACTTCCTCCACAAATCTACAAAAAACCCGTTCTATTCTGAATACAATGCCCCGGATGAGGCAATTGTGATAACGCCGACGCGACGAGATGTAATTTATTCAATTAACCATGCTAGTGCTATGATTTTTTCAAATAATACATTAGAAAAGCAATGTAATAATAATTTCTTCAAAATTCTGAAGCATTTGAGGATTGAAGTATAGGGCTGAGGGTACAAGCACAAAACCAAGTGTAACTTTACTTTATCGCATTGAGAAATCATCAAGCGATTAACATTTCAAGCAGATTGCATTAACAGTTACATTCTTTTTTAAGAAGTACAGTAAATGTTCGATAGACGCGAAAGCCTCGGGGGGATTTCTTCTATCGTATAGGGGAGCTATTTTTTTGAACTTCAAAGGCCGAGCCGAACGTAGAGAAGGACAGCGCGTGTAAAGCGAGACCACGCGCGGGCCTGTGAACTGCCCGCGTCTCTTTGTTTTCTATACGCGCTATCCTTCCTTACGCCCGAAACGTCCATCGTCATTTAAACCACTACAGTCTAAATTCCATCGAAGGAAAACCATCGAATTGGAGCGTTTGCATCCGTCAGGAAAAGACACAATTTTTGTAGTTCTTTAACTGTTTTAAGTAACTACTTAAGATTTATTTAAGAATTACTTAATTTTATTTCTTACCAAAAAAATTGTAATGGATTTTCATCGTCGATTAAACCACTGAAATTATATCTGTGTTTGGTATTATTTTGCATTAGAAAAATGCCAGGAATATGTTGCTAAAAGTTCCATAGAAAAATAAAGAAGATTAAATATTGGTTTTACATTGTGATGACGCTCGGGCGTTTGAACTGTGCCGACGTCTGCGACTCTCCGCGTCGCGTTAGTAGTGGTTCACACCGATATACCGAGCCGAGATCAGATTACTAAGTTGGAGGGGATATTTTTTTCGCATCTATCGTATAGAACTTTTCGCGTCTATCGAACATTTACTGTACTGTGTCAAAATAAATACCAAAAATATTCTTTATAATATGTTCTTTATAAAAATGTTCTCTACCATCCGAGAAATTCTTGTACCATAAGTAATTAAGATAATTGAAGTTCTACTGTACTCAGAGATGCGCTAAGTGAACTAATTCATAATTTAATCACGTAATTTCATTACAACGTAATTGAATATTATACTGTATGTCAATTAATTTGTAATTCAATTTATGTATATATATAATTCAAACTTTTCAACTACCACATATTTAATTGGTATTTCGTTATCTAACATTTGGTATGGCTAAAGTTGTTATAGTTAAAGTATAACACAAATGAAATATAATGAAATTGAAATTCAATGTAATAATATATTATACGTAGTACCTGTATATCAGCGGGTACAGTGGGTACATGTTTAATTTTGTAAATGTATATTTAAATTTCGAAAAACCACAGAAGATTATTTCTATTTAAATAATATATGAATTCATAAATAATGCGAAAATTCATCTCTGATAATTATTTTTCCTGACTGAAATTACCTTGTGTTTCCCCATCTGTTATTACGTCATACTTCGCTTATTATTAATTAATATTTTTTAATTCATAATTCAATTATACCGCAGCTTGTACTTAGTTGCATTTCACTCACAATTACGAATAACCCGGAAATTTAATAGAGAATAAAAAGCTAAGGTATAATTGAAGTACCTACTTTGTAATTGTAACGTCTGGACTGAATTCAATGGTAATTCCGCGGGACAACTAACCGACTGTATTTTCAACGATTGACTGTTAGAGTAGGAGTTGGGATTTCGGAATAGATAGTTTCTAATTTCACACTCACTTTGCTTGAGATCACCGAGGGTATCGACAAGAACGACGCACTGCATCGCCTCCCATTCGTCCCTTCCAGTCAGATTGTGCTTCCTCGCCAAGTATCTCGCAACCGCGTTGCTCTGGGCTATCTGCTTCCCGTCTACCTCCAGCACCGGTAGCATTCCGTAAGGCATCGCTGAGAACAAATACAGTTCGATGCAGAATGCACCCCGTAGGATTGTGACATTAGCTAAAAAAATAATATATGTAATAATTTGGATCAATCGAAAAACGGGAAAACCTGCCGTATCGAACTTGAACATTTTCTATATTGTATCGTTGAATTTGTCTTTCCATGCACTATAATTACATGCAAATAAAATACAAGGTCATGGAAAAAAAAATCCGGAACTCCGAAATTTCGAAAATTGTTTTTAAAATAGAAAATTTTTTGTTAGGATTATATTTACTTCGTACAACAATACAACTTTTATTTGACACATTTGTTCATATTTTTAGAAATAAGATTTCTAAATTTTAATGGAGTAACTAATACCTTCATCAAGATTACAGTTTCTAAAGTAATAAACATTACAATTAGTTCCTACGTGCGGAATAATTTGCACGAATATTAGAAGAATGGGGATTATCCGACAAAGTACAAGCTCATTGTTGTGACACCACATCCATAAATACAGGACGTTACCAAGTAGCCTGTGTCCATCTAGAACAAAAATTACAGAAAGAAGTATTATATTTGTCTTGGAGACATCATATATACGAAATTATCTTGCAAAGTATATTCTCGGAGAAAATGATGAAGTCCTCGGGTCCAAATGTTTTACTGTGTACAAAATGTCAGTATGATTCGCCAACAATAGACAAATTGAATTTTATACGCGGGACTGAAACCGTATACAGGGTGAATTCGATAAAGCAGGACACCTAAATATCTCCGTTACTTTTCGTTGAACAAAAAAACTTCGTAGGACAAAGTTACACTGTTTGAAGGGCCACATATAATGGTGTAAGGGAAAAAAAAATTTCAAGGTCATTTTTATGAGATTTCAAGGTTATCGATGTTTTTTTAAATGGAATGATATATTTTCGTTAACGTAATGTTGTAGCTGACAAAATAACGAATTCATGCATGTAACACAATATGACCTTCAAATGACCTTCAACCCAGAAAAATGGTATAAATAAAATTCAACGTGTAAGATTCATTTGATGTATTTCTGTTACGCCAAATGTTCAAAAATATTCCCTTGAGCTGCTATACATTCATTCAGCCGTGAAGTTACAGAACGTACTGCTGCGTAATTCATTTCTGAGGAAATCGACGCACAAGCCTGGACGATTCTTTCTTTCATGTTGTCTATAGTCGTTGGTGGTTCACTATAAACATCGTCTTTCAGTTTTCCCCATAGATAAAAATCAAGGGGTGTAAGGTCTGGTGAGCGAGCTGGCCATAATACGGGTCCGTTACGTCCAAAAAATTGTGTTACGACACGAGAAGAATGGGCCGGACATCCGTCATGTTGATACCACATATCGACGTCTGTTTGACGTCTAAAAAACGTCTTTTCACATAAAAAAAAGTAGATGTATGCCGGGAGCGAACCTAGTATGAGCACGTCCACTGTCGAACACCAAACGTGCTGGCCGAAACGAGCTGTTGAGAACTTTGTTAACACTTTCTTGTTAACACTTCCTGTAAAATGTTCTAGGTTTATCAATGCCTAATAGACTTATAGAATAAATAAACCATAACAATTTCAAGGTTAGCTTAGTTTTATCGCGCAGAAAACGTAGAAAAAATCGGTTTTTATTTTTTTTAACTGCGACGCCGCGGACTTAAAAATCTGAAAAAATTCTATAAACAATAGCTGAAAAATTGTTTTAAAAATTGCAATTAGTTGAAGAAACAAGAAAAAGAAAAAACTCACGTTTCTTTTTTTTTTAATCTGAACCTAGTCTTTTTTTTGTCACTCCAAACAATTGCAATTTTTTAAAACAAACTGCAGTTATCGGTCGAAAGTGTCAGAAATCCTGAAGAACCTGCGATTTTCGCGATCTTTAATTGTTTGTAACTCATAACAACATCAATGCTGATTTCTATGAAATTTTATTAATAGGCTCAGATGAGAAAGTTAAAAAAAATGAGTTTTTTAGTTTTTGTTGTCATTCCAAGTAATAGCAAAATTACAAAATTATTTTAGTGATTTACAATAAACTAACATCTCATAATATCAATAAAAAATTCAAGTTATTTAGTCTTATTCCAGACGTTAAAACGACGTCTTTAAGACGTCGTGTGCTATCTGCGAAGGTTCCATCCCAGGTAGCACTCGGATGTCCGATGGATGTCCTAAGTACGTCCGTAGTCGGACCTTCGTATGTCCCAGGGACGTCCGAATCATGTCTGTATGTCCGATATACGTCCCAGAAATGTCCGAATGAGGTCCGTGTTACAAAGTGTGACGCACATAGGACGTCCCGTGCGGACCTATCTGGGACGTACGTGGGACGTATCTGGGGACATGCGGACGTTATTTGGACGCTCCTGGTACGTACTTGGGACCAATTCTGGGATATAAGGACGTTATTAGGACGTACGGCTGGACATATTCTGAACGTTAACAGGACATTTACAGGACGTTTATAAAATATGGTTTATGCATATTAAAAACTACTAAACAATATTCATTATTAATATTTATCAATATTTATTATTAATATTAATTATTACAAGGACATGGTTTAGGTGCATAGGTAATATACTTAGGTATAATACAAACATATATTTATTTATACCTATAAAAGTTTTATAACTATAAATATATACATTTATAACTAAATACATAATAAAATATACATCTACGAATAAAATAAAAAAATATATAACTAAAAGCAAATATAATATAATATTTATAACTAAATACATATATTTATAATTATAAATTATTTTAATATAAACTTAAAATTTATAACTTATTTAAAACTATATAATAGGTCAAAATAAACTGACCAGCGTGTACAATCAATTGAAAAGAAAAACACTGGCAAGTTTCTTCGAAACAAAAATGAAATAGCATTACAGTCGGTGTGAAAAGTATTCGTACACCTTTTAAAAACGAATAACTTTTTCAAAATTCGACCCAACAGCTTGAGTTTTTTTGAGACGTTAGAAGGATTAGTGTACTAGCTAATATGTAAATAATTTTTTTTTTATTATTATTGGTCGTAATTGCGAAAGAAAAAGTAAATGTCACGATTTTTAAATTTTTTATCTGTGCCTGTAGTGAAAATTTATAAGGTGCATTTGGTAGGTATCAGTAAGTTATATACATGTACAAAGTTTCATCGAAATCGATCGAGGTTGTTACGAAATATAAATGATTGAAAATAGCAAAAATTGTAAGAATCCGCGATTTAAATGATTCGAAAACCCTAAATTCAAAGATTTTTACATATTACAATGCCCATAGCTTTTTTATGCGTCAACCGACTTCAATGAAACTTTGTACATGTATATAACTTACTTATACCTAAAGTTATAACTAAAAAAAAATTATTTACATATTAGCTAGTAAACTAATCCTTCTAACGTCTCAAAAAAACTCAAGCTGTTGGGTCGAATTTTGAAAAGTTATTCATTTTTAAAAGGTGTACGAATACTTTTCACACTGACTGTATATCTGGTCGATTGTCCTACTGCATGTACCTGAAAACAATAATCATGGTTTATACATGTATATAATAATTATTTATTGAAAGAAATTAAGCAATTATCATAAAAAAGCATAAAATCTTTTATTTACGTACCTAGCTCGTAGCGTCGTTTGAGCGCCGGAGGCGAAGGCAACACCGATTCCAAGTTGTAAAATTTTGCGTTTCCCTAGTAGACTGTCCTCAGCCACTTTCGCCTTGGTCCTTGCCCTTACATAATCATCTGAAAGCATTTTTAAATTATACATATGTAATTATTATAGTTTCACCATAGTATAAAATCTTTAACTCACCAAAAGTGCTATTTTTTAAATATTTAATTGCGTGTTTTGGCCAGCATTTGTTCACTTCCTTGTACGCTTTCATGCGGTAACGAGGGCCAATGGCAATAATTCCCTATCAGCCACGAAGAGGGTACTGCCTCTACCGTGCCATCTTTTACGAACTCCACGATTTCACGTCGTCGCAGGATCTGCAAAATTTATAATTGATTAATATACAAGAAATATTTTTACAGTGTATGCCGCGGGGTTCATCACACACACTTTAAATCGGAATAACTTTTTTGTGAATTGACCAAACGACTTCAATTTCTCTGTAAGGCTAGAATTAGTTTAGTAAATGACGTGTAATAAATAAGTTGGAAAAATGCATTTGGTCGGAATTGTGACAAACCATAGTAAAAATTGAATTGTACAACTTTTTCAGCTAGGCCAATAACGAAAATTTAAAACATGTGTTTTGTAAACTCGTATAAATTATATAAATTCTGAAAATTTCATTGGAATTGGTTAATTGGTTCACGAATTATAAACGATCAAAAGTAGTAAAGATTGCAATTTATCATGATTTTCGGCCTATAAGTGCCATTTTTATTACTTTTGTACGTTTATAATTCGTAAACCAATTAATCAATTTCAATGAAATTTTCAGAATGCATATACAGAATGCCTTACAGAGAAATTGAAGTCGTTTGGTCCATTCATAAAAAAGTTATTCTAAGTTAAAGTGAGTATAATCAATGATGTGCGTAACTGTATAAAATAATTTAACGGAATGGCGTAAGCGAAAACACTAACGGTAACAAATAATAACAATGAAAATACTTACTTGTCTAAATATGAAGTAAATCCGATAATATGTATTACACGATGATATGGTACCGATGAATTTATCACAGGAGATTTCTGAAGCACGTTCTTGAAGCACTCGCACAAGACTGATTTGTCACGCAGCAATGCAACGGTGCGTTCTTCTCCCGCATTCGATCGTCGCTTGTTTCATCGATCGTCGCTTTTCTTACCGATCATCGCTTGCTTCGATGGTACCGTACAGCTGTACGACACAGCTGAACAGAGCGAAGCAAGGACCGTATACATATATGTAAATAAATAAATATATGTATATAAGTAAATATATGTATATAAGTAAATATATGTATATAAGTAAATATATGTATATAAGTAAATATATGTATATAAGTAAATATATGTATATAAGTAAATATATGTATATAGGTAAATATATGTATATAAGTAAATATATGTATATAAGTAAATATATGTATATAAGTAAATATATGTATATAAGTAAATATATGTATATAAGTAAATATATGTATATAAGTAAATATATGTATATAAGTAAATATATGTATATAAGTAAATATATTGTTATAAATAGTTATAACAATATATATACATATAAGTGTATGTATACATAAATAAAAAAAAAGACATTGCTATAAATACATATATGTATATTGTTGTATATAAATATGTCTCATGCATGAGAAGTGAGCATCATTGTCCGTACGAAAGCCCTGAGCACTTTACTGTGGACAACCAAAATTCAAGTCCAACAGAAGTCCCGGCGACGACAAAAATGGACGTCCCTGGAAAATCCGAAATTTTGGTCCCACGGATGTCCTTAGGACATAAAAAACGGATGTCCATAGGACGTCCGAAATTTAAGTGCCAGGGACGTCCGTGGGACCTACAAAACGGACATAGGACGTATGGACGTAAACGGTACATAAAACGGACGTCCCGTGGACGTACGGTGCTACCTGGGATGTCCCTGAACCTTTCCACGACGTTCGATGAATGGCAGAAGCTTTATATTGTTTGAAAATATATTTATTTAAAAATCAATTGAGTCTAACTAATGAAGAAGAAATTGTGATGTATGCATGTTTCTTGTTACTGTTTATTGTTTATATAATGGCGTGGATACGAGCTCCACTAGCAATGGAAATTCCACGTCAAGACTTAGAATTTGAAAAAATACTGTATGCATATCGCTCCTTTTCATCGTATTAATAAAAAAATGTTGTAATCATCTATGGTATTTATCTTCCGAGACAGCAGCACTGGCATTTTTTAATAAAAATTGTGGAAAAGACCTCAAAACTGCGAATCGTGGAGGCACTGAATATTAAGACGGATGAACCTTGCAAAAAATTTAAAATTACTCTGTATGCTGTAGAAATGTACAGTAACAGAAATATTGATTATTTAATTTCTCAACATACAACAAAATTTTTTGAAAGATTTTCAATTCCCACAGAACTTTTAAAAAAAGATCCCCATTTATTGCAAGATGAGAACGATTTTAAATATAGGTTAAGCATCGTCCAAGATTTAAAAGGATTAAACGACATAGCTGAACGTGGTGTCAATCTTATAAAAGAATCTAATCAAATATTAACAAAAGATGAGCAAGAGAAGCAATACATATTACAAATTGTCGCCGAAAATAGAAAACATTTTCCTGATGTCAAAAAAGAAACATTATCAAATGATATGTACGTAAAATATTTTAATGAACCATTTGGAAGGATATTTCAAAATCATAAAGATGCTTTCATTGTTTTTCCTCTAAATATTTCTTTCCGATTGTAATGGACGCGGTTTTGATTGGCCAGAAAGGGTGAAATTGAAATGGATTGAATGAATGGAACAATGGTGGAATTTAACGGAAAATGGAGTGGACTGAATGACTGAGAAATTGAGCACGGATGACTGAATGTGTGAATAAATTACTGTATTTCACCTTTAACAATGATTGTCCAACAAATGTATCGCAGTTTTGAATAAAAGATTTAGCTTTGAATAGAAGACTTTTAAATCGCGTTAGCACGTGGAACAGATGTTCGATCTAGACAAGGAGAGAGCTCGTCGACGGTTGTCTCCCTCTTTTATTACCTTCATTCTTCTGGAAATTCGTCACGCACCGGTGATTCCGGTTGGGCGTTCGACAACATTCCAGAAGGATCGAGGCTGGGTTCGACCAATCGCGCTTGGGCAAGTGCCCGCGCAAACCTCGCTGGCGTAAGCCTAGCGTTCGCGATCGCGCGGGTCTTGGCGGGGTCGTGTCGCATGGCGAGACAACATGGCGCTCGCGCGCGCGTCTCAAACACCGATTCTGAAACAGTATTTTTTGTACGTAAATATACAATATATTATATACGTAAATAATTGTAAATGTCTTTGTTATTAATAAAAATATGAAAAAATGTGTCAAATAAAAGTTTTATTATTCGACGAAGTAAATATAATGCTAAACAAAATATCTTTTTCGGAAATCCAATTTTCGAAATTTCAAAGTTGCGAATTTTTTTTACGATGACCTTGTATTTTATTTGCATATCGTTATAGAGTATGGAAAGAAAAATTCAACGATATATGTATGTTACCAATGCGTGTATGTCGACACGCTCCACACCCCTTTTCCAGCTCCCCCACTCCGCCTATCTACTGTCCGTCCACCACAAGAAGTTCCTCGTGACGGCTGAGGGGTTCGGGGGGGTCTCTCGCTTGCTCCACCCCTCCCCACTATTTCCACTCCCGTATTCACGACCAGCAAGCTCCTGTCGTCACACGCTACACAGTAGTAGGACTTGTTTATTTTCGAGATACAAGTTTCCTGACCTATCGTCGATATTTAACGTTTAAGTGGACTTTAAAATGTACTTTAAAAATGCAATAATTCATTTAAATTACATTTAATGTTATATTTATATTTAATGTAACACATAATTCACGATTGACACGTCTTTCAATAAGTTAGATAAAATTTATATAACTTCTACAAATGTTATAAATTGATCGAAATTGCTAAAGCAGTCTGTTTGATCAGTATTGCAGCGGTTTTTGTATCTATATCTACCGCGAAAATTAAACGTTAATTACCATTAAAAATAGGATGAATCTGCAGAACAGCTGTGTGTTAAACGATTGATCGTTACTTATTCATTTTCAAGAAATTAATAATTTTGGTACTAGGGATCATATACATATTGGACAAAATTGAAAGCTGTAGTTCGAAAATATTTCTCATTTGTTCTGATCTGTAGCATTAATTTAAAATTTTAACTGACAACGAGTTAGAAGTTCCTAATACAGAATATGCGTGAAGTCACGTTCCTCTTGGATGTTGAGAGTGGCTCGGCGCGAGGATGTTTAACGTCGTAGGATACAGTTGATTCTGTCCTTACGCTACTGGATCGCTCGTTTCGCATTATCTCACTCGGTTTGGAAGAGTCTATTCACTCTCTTCGTCACACGATCCGATTAGTGTGTGTGAGCGCTGTAGTCGATAGCTCGCTAGAACCGATAATGCGTGTGACGCGACTCGAGCCCCTACCGCTCAGACCAATCGTACGGTTTGTTGTCCCTTTGATGTGAAACTCCTACCAAGAGACTTCTTATGGTGGACGGACAGTAGTTGGACCTACAGTCAGTGTTGGGCAATAAATAAATTTATTTAAATAATAATTTAAATAACAAGTTATTTGTTATTTGGATATTCAATTAAAACGCAGAAATAATTATTTATTATTTAAGCAAGTCTAAATGAATTTATTTAAAATAATAAAGTTAATTTTTATTTACAAATACAATTTGCAATTATTATTTGAATTAACAAATAATAAATTAAAAATTGTATTTTTATTCATTAATCCGCCCTCCGGACGAGCCCGATCACTGGCGGTATACCTGAAAAGGTTGCTAGTATAGCAGAGAAAAGACGCACACGAATCAGCTCCGAATCGGCCGATTATGTATTTACAAACACCGCGCTCCGACAACTTCAACTCCGACAGATGGACAACACGTGCAACACGTTCTGTCGCTGGAAGGATATATGTACATAGTACTAGTTTAAATCTTTAGTTTACTTCGTAGTATTCTTATAATGAGTTCTATAGAGGGTGACATAGTGAGTGATCCTGAAGAAGGACCATCCCATTCTGATGGAAAATCAAGTATCCAGACGAAGTCTCAAAAAACATTAACCATATTAGACGGAAAATTTTTTAAAATAATTCCTGACAAGTGTACAAATGAGCAAGTCGTGGCAAATTGTGTAAAATGTGAACCAAAGATGACAGAAATTAAAGGCAAAATGTGTGCTTCATCTAATTTTCTATCTCATTTAAAAAGAAAGCACTCCCAACTTGTGGAAGAGTACAAAGAACATGTTGCAAGCAAGAGACGAAAAATCAATAATTTAACTTCAAAATACATTAGAAAGAAATCAACTCGTCAAACTACATCTCAAGAAGATTTAAATAAAGACCTTACGTTATTTTTTGTGCACTCGATGATTCCTCTCAGAACAATAGAAGATCCTTATTTTCTTGCCATGTTGAAAAATCTTGGTGTAACAACAAAATTTAACATTATAAGTCGCCGTTCTCTTGGGAGAGAAATAAATATATTATTTGAGCAACAGAAAGAACAAATTAAAAGTACATTGAAAAATGTTCAATATGTTTGTACAACAGCTGATGTTTGGTCATCAAAAAAGAGAAGTTTTTTTGGCGTTACAGTTCACTGGTTAGACTGTAAAACGTATGTGCGAAGGTCAGCATGTCTTGCTTGTCGGAGGCTGTGGGACAGACATACTTTCGACAAAGTAGCTGACATGTTAAATATTATTCATTGTGAATTCGGTTTAACTACAAAGAAAATTGTTGCCACTGTGACAGACAATGGTAGTAATTTTGTAAAAGCCTTTAAAATATTTGGAGCGAAAGAATTGATTAATTTAACCTCAAGTGAAAATTCATCTAATGGCAGTGAGGAAGACGATAATGATATGCGTAAGGAATCTGATAACGAATATGTCCCATTGTTTATTCCTGAGAAAACTGTTTCTTCATTATTTCTCATATACTTAATTTATGTGCAACAACGGATATTAATAAAGGTAATGAATCATCATCTTCTTTAGTTGATATCCACAGGCAAATTTTCAAAAAGTGCACGTCTTTGTGGAACGCGACTGGAAGACCCGGGAAAACACGGTGGAACTCGACGTTCGATGCATTAGAACAAATTTATAAAATAAAAGATATAACTGGTGAACTTTTCCGAGCTCTTGGAAAAAATTACCAACCGTTGAAAGAACATGAATTTTGTTTTATATGGGAGTATTTAGAATGTTTACGACCAATTGCTCAAAGTTTAGACGTTCTTCAAGGAGAAAAGAATATCCATTAAGGAGTAACTTTACCTTGTATTTTGTCATTGCAGCGAAAACTAATAAATTTAAAAGAAAAGGACTGGGTGTTTTGCAAACCAGTAATTGACACATTAGTAAAAAGTTTAGAATCAAGGTTTGAAAACAATTATCTCAATTTTAGTTCTGATACAGCAAGGAAAGCATCTATAGCTTCCTTTTCACACCCACAGATGAAAAACAGATGGTTGGCGTTTGTTCCTAGCAAATTTCATGACTCTTTACTTCATTATTTCAAGAAGGCTGTGACCAAAAGTTGTGCAAAATTACACGATACAGAAGATATTCCCGCTACTTCAAGTTTCAGGGACAGTAAACTTGAAAAGTTTTTAGATTTTGATGTAGTAAATGAAGTACAAACTAGTCCTGAATTGGCTGCATCAGAACATCTAATAACACAATATTTCCAAGATCCGAACCCGGATTTAAATAGTCTTGATGCGTACGCGGCTATAAAACGTATATTTATAAAATATAACACACCTTTACCATCATCAGCTCCAATCGAGCGGGTATTTTCTTTGGCAACTATGACCAATACGCCAAAATCGAACAAACTATCTGACAGTATGTTTGAAGAAAGAGTAGTTTTAAAGTCAAACATGAACTGCGAATTATCGATTAGAAAAGCAAATTGATACAAAAAATAGCTGTATTTACTTAAATATTATACATACGGGTAATCATGATATTAATTTCGCCACGTGTTCATTCTATACATATACAAAATACAAGAAATAACAGAAGACCAAAAACTATTTAATTGATTTCTACCTCAATCCAAATAATAAATAAACTTTTATTTGCAAATAAGAAATAATAAATAGATTACACTGTCCAACAGCCAAAAAGGGTTTCGATTCTCACTATGAAATTCTTATAGAGTTTTTTGCGCTGATTCCGAATCTGTCCTTAATTTTTTTCCGAGACGCACAGTTTTTGAGAAATTTGAGTTTGAAAAAAGACATATTTTTAGACTTTAAACAAATATTGTGATGTTATTATAAAAGATATTGAATTGATCTTTACAGCAAAAGATTCCTTAGACTTTCCCGAATGCAGTGATATCAAATATTAATACATTATGATTGTTTAAACATGTTTAAAGACGGAGAGACACCACTTTTGCACCAATTTTTGACGATATTTTCAAATTTATCTCAAAAAATAAGGGTTCAGCGGAAAATCGAAATATACCACGCGATAGAGCAGACTTTTACCTTGAGAAACCCCCTTTTGAAGTTTGAAACCTCGACGTTTTTACCGAACCAGAAAGCAAAATATTTTCGCCCGACATGAGCTGCCGCCAGTGGTGCTCTTCCACTCAAGATAAAAGTCTGCTCTATCGCGTGGTATATTTCGATTTTCCGCTGGACCCTTATTTTTTGAGATAAATTTGACAATATCGTCAAAAATTGGTGCAAAAGTGGTGTCTCTCCGTCTTTAATGATCGTTTAAACATGTTTAAACAATCATAATGTATTAATATTTGATATCACTGCATTCGGGAAAGTCTAAGGAATCTTTTGCTGTAAAGATCAATTCAATATCTTTTATAATAACATCACAATATTTGTTTAAATTCTAAAAATATGTCTTTTTTTCAAACTCAAATTTCTCAAAAACTGTGCGTCTAGGAAAAAAATTAAGGACAGATTCGGAATCAGCGCAAAAAACTCTATAAGAATTTCATAGTGAGAATCGAAACCCCAAAAAAAAGTTGAAATTTGTTGGACCGTGTTATTTATGGAATTATTTAAATAACTTTTATTTAAATAAAAAGTTTAGTTATTATTTGCAATTAAAATCACACGTTTATTTATTATTTAATTATTTATTATTTAAAATAAAATTTGCCCAACACGGCCTACAGTTTATTAGGGTGGGTTCCGAAACACCCGGGCGCCACAGTTTTGTATCACTTGAGAAAAATCTCGGAGGTGCCGGCGGGATTCGAAGCCGGGACCAAAAAAGTTCGTAGCCGCAAACCTCATCCACTTGAGCCACTGCACCACTGCTATGACTGAGAATCGGCATGTTTGAAGGTACGTATTTAAGGAGACCTCGTAGGGCCTCGACGCGAGTTTTGTGCGAGCTACCGTGGCGTGAACCTCGACGAAGAGCTACTGCAAGAGTATATTTGTAAAAGCGCGAGTCTTATATAATAAATATACAGGGTGTCCCGCAACTGGTGGTACAACCGAGTAGGGGGTGATTCTACGTGAAAAATTGAATCGAAAATGTAGAATAAAATTTTTTCATATGACGCTTTATTTTCGAAAAAAATAAGTTTGAACATTTATCGAGTGCGCGTGTACTTGATTTAGCTACAGTTCGACGGATTTCATTGTAGATCACCTCTATTCCTTGTCCGTAAACGTTGTCAATGGATCGATGGACAGATTTCCAGAATTCGTCTAATTTATGAACTGTTGGAAGTGATGTCCACGGTGTTGCAAACATAACTGTGCTTTCCTTATTAAATTGCATCGAATGTTTACGTAAATTTTCAAACTTATTTTTCCGAAAATAAAGCGTCATATGAAAAAATTTTATTCTTCAAGGGTTACACAAATTCTGAATTTTCATTACTCAACATTATGTCCATTTTACTATCAAAATATATAATAAAACATCCCAAATATTCCCGCTATAACTCGCATCATGTCATATTATGCTTCAATTTATTGCGAGGCGACTCCATCATGCAAGCCGTTCGTTTCGTACGAATAGCACGCTCGGTGCGAGCCGAGCTAAGCTCGACTGGATTGATCGAGCCGAGTCGAATACTCGCATCGATGCAAGTAACTCGCACCGATGCGAGCGGCTCGCAACCGATGCGAGCGGCTCGCAACCGATGCGAGCCGATGACGTAGGTGCGAGTAGCTCGTTTCATCAAATCGTTCTAACGTCTTCATTTCCGCGTTCTAGGAGGAAAACTCCTCAATGTGAACATTTGCCCAAAACTTTGCTAATTGGTCAGCGATTTTCAGGTAAACCGACCAATCAGGTCGTTTTCCTCGACGTGTTCACACTCACGGCATTGGAAGTTTGACAACGTAGCGGAATAAATGAAAATATACCTGTTTTTACAGACGTGACTTCCTTGTTACTTTTCAGAGAAAACCTTCCCTTAATGCATTTAATTCTTTATTACTTTATTGTCGGTGCCTTACTATGCCTCAATAGCAATGTGTTATAAACCTTGCAGACCTCCGCGGTCAGTTGTGAGTCGTAGCTAGTCATCTTTTGGGGTTCTCCCGTCAACCCGGACACCGTGTGCAGTAATTCTTTGACCTGTCTTCCACCTCCATGGTGGACAAGTTGGGATGGCTTTAAGAAAAATGGGAATAAAATATCGGTGCGACGAAATGATAACATATACAGTCGGGTACTAAATTAAGTGGACACTTTAAAAACTAATATCTTTTTTATAATTAAACCGACTTTACTTTTTTAAAGATGTTAGAAGGATCATTTTACTAGATAATTCTTTTAAAAATTACTATTACTCAGAATTTCGAAGATAAATGTGAGGCTTACGATTTTTAACTTTTTTATCTGTGTCTATAATGAAAATTTAAAATATGCCTTCTGTAGGATCAAGTAAGTTATACTGGGTGTCCCAAAATTCCTTCAACTCCCTGAAATGAGCGGTTTCTGAGGTCATTCGAAGCGACATTTTCCTTTTCCAAAATGTCCGCCGCTGTTTTGTTTAGGAGTTATTAACGAAGAACACGGACCAATCAGAGCGCGACCTAGACGCGAGTAGGAAGTATATGGGGATTCTGGATCAAGTTCATTGACCCGGGGGCTTCCCCCCCCTCCCCCCGGGAAGTTCATTGACCCCTCCCCCTCCCCCGGGAAGTTCATTGACCCCCCCCTCTCCGGGAAGTTCATTGACCCCTCCCCCCCCGGGAAGTTCATTGACCCCCCCCAGAAGTTCATTCACCCCCTCCCCTGGGAAGTTCATTGACCCCCCCCGGAAGTTCATTCACCCTCCTCCCCCCCCACCCCCCACCGGGGAGGGGGTTTTTTCGGGGTCACCCCCAGGCGCCATCTTTTTTTCGGGGTCACCCGCCATCTTTTTTTCGGGGTCACCCGCCATCTTTTTTCGGGGTCACCCGACATCTTTTTTTTCGAGGTCACCCGCCATCTTTTTTCGGGCCCGCGGTCTTTTTCGGGGCGTCCGCGGATTGTCGCGAATTTTTTCGGGGTCACCCCCAGACCTAACCTAATCTCGGCAAACGTTGCAACCGAACATTTTGCTGAGTCATTTTTTTTTAACTGAGAAAAACATTTCTAGCTCCGACGAGATTCGAACCCCGGTCTACCGCTTGGTAGACCATCTCATTAACCGCTTGACCAACCGACAATCTTATAAACACAGCGTTGATTTTGATATATATGAAGCAAAGAATCGCACGACGACGCGCATGCATAAACACGTGCACACCAGTAGGAGTGGAGATCGGTGGATTTTTGTGACGTCACAGCGGCGGTGTTGGGGGGAACAGATCGTTTTTGCTGAGTAATCAGTTTGTATGTCCCTTTGGCATCAGGGAATCTCGCATTTTGCAACCGAACACTTTGCTGAGTAATCAGTTTGTTATACCCACCTTTGGAATCTCGACACATCGGGTTAAATATTATAACTTCTTTTAAGAAAGAATCGCAGCTTTTGGACAACAGGCGCATGCGCATTTTACAACCGAACACTTTGCTGAGTAATCAGTTTGTTATACCCACCTTTGGAATCTCGACACATCGGGTTAAATATTATAACTTCTTTTAAGACAGCATTTAAGACGCTATTTGATTGACCCTGACATTTTTTTATGTAATATGATACCCCTTGGGAACGAACAGGAATCTCGGGACAGGAAATGTAAATCGTGCATTAAATGTCGGAATATCTTTTTTATTTTATTAGCATTACATCTAAACCTAAAGCTAACAATTCGGTGTCTATTAATGAATTGCGGTCAAAATAGTTATGTTCTGCAATGGCTTTTGCAAAATCATCGGTAACATTAGATATTATTTGCATAAACTTACAATATTTTGTTTGTACACAGAATAGGTTCTCGGATAGCCAAGAGTACATGTGATCGATACAAAATTCTAAATCAAACAATTTTCGCATCGTTTTCTGGGCAATCTGTATACACTTAGTCGAATTTGATATTTTTGCAAGCTTTAGATCATCGTTTAACTGACAGAACTCCACAGTTATATCACCAACATGCACCGCATCCCCTGAGCTGGTAATGTTCCGCAGAATGTCTTCTTTCTTTCGTAGAAGATCTTTCCAGGTAGCCATAGACAGTTGAATTTCATTGCCATGATTGTCTCCTATAGCCAACTCGACGTGACAGCAACCACCAATTCGGACTCCAATGTCAAGGTATTTGTAGAATGTATTCGTCAAGGGATATCTCCTGCCCAATATACGCACCACGCGCACGATCCTCTGTTCCGAATTATCAGCGCTGATAAGAAAAGAAGCAATTAGGAAAGACAATTTTTTTTCAGTTGCAAAGAAACAATACTGAATAGCATTTTTAGCGGTTGTCGGAGTACTTACTGTGTGTGTAATTGCGGAGGATTGAACACATTATTCTGCAGCGTTGCGCGAGAGTTGACGGTTGCGGACCACATAGTTGATAGTTTGTCGATCTAACCAACAATGGCGTTTTATATAGCCTCTCAGACCCCCCTTCTTCCCATTTTGAAAAGTGCAAACACAGCAAGAAATCTCAAACACATCCCATGAAATATGATAAATTCTTAGAAATAAGTTTGCTGAGTAATCAATTTTTTTTGTAATGTTATACCCCTTTGGAGTCAGGAACGAACAGGAATCTCCACATCCCATGAAATATGATACCAAAAATTCTTAGAAATAAGTTTGCTGAGTAATCAATTTTTTTTGTAATGTTATACCCCTTTGGAGTCAGGAACGAACAGGAATCTCCACATCCCATGAAATATGATACCAAAAAATTCTTATTGCCGAGTAATCATTTTTTTGTAATGTTATACCACAAACTGTGCATTTTGCCGGCAAAATCGCAAATACATTGGGTGAAATATTATACCATTTTAAGAAATATTAAAAAAACTTTGTTAAATAATATACTTTATTCAAAAATATGATTCTTGTTGATCATTATATATTTTACACAGTTTAAATACATTTTCGACGGCACATACGCCAGTATGGAATGTACATCTATGCAGCCCCTTTTGCAACATCGACAATCTTGGAACATCCTCTAGATCCACATCAAGAGCCTCGATTCCAGTTAATTTCCATAGCCATTTTTTCTTTTCCAATCCCTTGACAACAATCTGCTGCGTATTTTCCAGGGCTAGTTTCAAACAGCTTCCAGCTTCTTTGTATGGAACATATCCGTCCATAAAGCCGATTCCATGATGTTTTCTCGTTAGCCATCGAACCTGACGTGCTTCGGCAGCAGTCAATCGGTGGAACCCAAATGGTGGCTCGAATATCCAGTGCAATAGTTTATTTCCATCCCGTAAAATGGCCGCTTCTTTTACAATCAATTCGTTCGACCCGATCTTGAAGCCTTGTAGATCGACAAACGTTAGATGAACCATCGCCGCTTGTTAAAGTATTCTGCGCACTACGTTGGTCAACGGGCTGTACTCGACTATACGATCATGTATAATCAAGCAGTATGCAGCTGTGTTGACTGGCACATTATCTCTGCATTCGAAATCTATGCGGACATCAATTGTAGCACTTTTAACAGACTCGTTTTGACGAGAGCAGTCTATGACCACAAATGGACCACGTGATAAGAACTCTAATTCGTCCAATAGCGGCTCACTGCATCGATCACCATAATACGAGTTTTGAAATTTTGCGTACATATCGTAAAGTACCGCATACTTATTTTTTTCAAAGTCCAAGTTTAGGTCATCGTATGGGTATGATTCCGAATTTAGGTACAAACGTATGTTTGACAGTTTACAATCGTCGAATTGATTAGCAGTCTTATGCAATTGATTCTTCCTATCATTCTGCAATGCGAATATGATGAAGCGAGGTTTCTCCAGTTGTGTTACAGTCTTGATGGCCCACGTATGCATCGTAGTTGTTTGTAAATGTGGATATTCGTATAGATCCCAAAAGCGAAAACTCATAGGTATCATTTGTCCTCTCTCGAGAATGCGTAGTAACGACAATTAGGTTACTTCTTCAAGACTTATGTGCGGCATTCGCCACTGAACTTTGAATAATTCGATTTTAGGTCTTAAAATACTAGAACCATTCAATGCGTTTAGATCGTTTCGTGATCGAATTATGACCAACTCTTGACGCACATTAACGGTTATCTTGTTATAATCTTCACCGAAGCCGAATAGCATATTGAATGGTATGCAGAAATTGAAATCTGCGCCATCCAGTTTACGATACCAGCCAGCGGTGGCCAATGCTTTACTTCTTCCGGGGGAGATGGACACGTGTGTTTTTAACGCAGTCGTTATTCCAGGATTTTTACAGCGATCTATTTCAACGCCATTTAGTTCATATCGAATTTCATCAAACATGAAAGCAGCGCAATTGGTATCGAGAGTAACATTATTGCTTGTTCCTTCAGGTGGAGCCTCTGCTAAAATAACTTTTCCTTCAATGTACAAGAAACTCTCGCACGGTAGCGTATACAGATCTTGCTGCTGTATCGGTATTCTTATTTCATCGCTATTTCCGAGAGTAGTATTTGCATAGGGATTATACGTGTGCACTTCTATCTTGGTTATACGATTATCGGAGGTCGGCGTATTGCCAATGG
The DNA here is from genome assembly GCA_916610255.1 of Lasioglossum lativentre. NCBI lineage: Eukaryota > Metazoa > Arthropoda > Insecta > Hymenoptera > Halictidae > Lasioglossum > Lasioglossum lativentre. The sequence goes on along the minus strand of OU744359.1, from coordinate 26,011,072 downwards.
CCAGAATATCAGACATTATTGCTTTACAACAAATCCCAACGATTGTAGAAAACGTACATTCTGCAAGCTCAGCAGGTTCTTCCTCGACGATGGTGTGGCACGATAATTTGCCCGACTTACTGTGTCGATGAATGTATTTGTTGCAGCAGTCGGAATTAGAGGTTCGTTCGCTTTGTTATACACAAGCATAATACAACACTTATTCGTAGGAGCGGGGATCTCGCCGTCTTACATGTAGTCTAACAGTGATTTCTTCTCCACGAAAATCAATCAGACGATTATTTTGGTCAAGCAGACGTATTTCTAAATCGTCTATTATCCGCACGACGATAGGAAGGTAAATGACTCGCGGCGGTGTTTCCGAGATCTTATATCCTGGAGGAACCCTAGGTGAAAATTCGTGAATAATGTGTACAGGTTTGTCATTACTGTACGAACCAGCTGTTATGCTGCATTCCACTCTGATCACGTTGATGCTTATGATGTTCACAGGAGCGTTAGACTCATGCCACATTTTACGTGGGAGAATACGGTTTGCAGAAAATCCAAGTAGCGATCCTATGTTATTAGGTTTCTCAAAATTAATCTTATAGGAGCAGTATATTTCACTCTTCATCGTATTATTGTTAGCACGTATGACCAGAGGGTATTCATCGTTCCCCGAATCATGCCTGTTGGGATATCTTCGCAGTATTTCCCGTTTCAAGTACTTATCGATGGCATCCAGTTCGTAAGATCCTTCGTGTTAAACGTTTCAAAATCCACGAGACCTAGTTCGTATTCATGACCACTCAAATCTATCACGGGAAAGTATTGGACTGCGAGCATGCTGCTCTTACCCGTTAACGTCAGTGTCAACGATGAGGGCGTCATGTTTATGCGAAAGGGGTAAAGAATGTAATAAAATTGTACTTGTCGGTAATATGCATTTATAATGAGTTTTCCGCGAGAAATTTTACACACAGTTGCCCGCATATGGTTTGATCGAAATTTTGAAAACGTACATGATTGTAAGTAATTTTTGCGGATGATCCAAAGTATGCAATAAGTTCCACAGGTGGACGTAGATTACCAAAGCTATCAAAATATTTTACGATACGATTGCGTTTCACGTATGCGATCCAATGTGTGCCTGGACCGATACTATCGTCCAAGTTTACTATACCGCTCTCATTTACATTTGCTCTCGCCGGAAGACTATCGCGCATGTGTACTCCGCGAAAATGTGGTATATTCTTTCTTCCTATATCATCAAGCTGAACATTTGTCATCGGCAGTGTCCCTAGTTTTTCATGGATTGAACTTTTTTTTTTCCTTAAACCGGCACCCTTCTTGTAGGGTGCGAGATAAATTCCGCGACCTTCCATAGCATGGCTATGACGTTGCAATTCCTCCAACTGTTTTCGCGCAGCCTTGGCATCGTTCACAGCCTTCGCTACACCAGCAGCACCGCCCGTCAACGCCCCTATAGCTGACAATGCAGGTAAGAGGAACGGTAGGAAACCACCTCGCTTTGCCATCGGTGGAACTCGCGTCTTCTTCTTCTTACCACTGTTCTTTTTTTTCTTGAGCCCCATCCCAAGCTTCGACTTAGCTTTCATCGCGGCCCAAACAGCTGTCGCAACAGTCTTCTCGCCTAACGTAGCGTCCTTCGCAGTTATGCGCTGACGTGCTCGATCAGCTAAAATTTGATCTGCCTTGTGACGATTCGTCAAATCTTCGTTTTGAGAGTATGCAATGTCGTGTTCTCTACAGGCCGAGTCTAATGGATTTATGCCACGATCGCCGCGAGCCAAGCGTTCCTGCAAACGTGTGCCGGGTCCACAAAATTGATATCCTGGTATATGTAACTCAAACGGCAATTTATTTATTAGGGTATTTAGAAGTCCTGCTCCCTGCCGCCGTATGCGCAAGTAACGATCCTTTTTCATAGGTGGCCCGTCAATGTGTTGCCAGTACGAAAGTCATTTCTGGACTGATTGATATCTCTGGATCGCGTTTGTATAAATATTCCCCATACCCCGCTTATATGTTATTGTTGCAACAGCTACGATGCGGTTCGTAAGGCAGCCTGTGAAAATTCGAGTGTTTTCAGACAGAAAGTTTGATAATATTATGCATCATGTTCTGAGACATGGACCATTATTACCTAACACTGTACGCGGTATAGTGTGTGGCCCTTCCAATTGTGGGAAAACTAATGTTGTCATTAGCTTGTTGGAAAGCCCTAATGGTATGCGATTCGAGAACGTGTATGTATATTCAAAGTCGCTGCAACAGCCAAAATACCAATATTTGGAAAAGCTGCTCTCATCCGTAGAGAAAGTTGGCTACTTTCCTTTTTCAAACAATAGCGACGTCGTTCCACCTAATGAAGCTCTACCAAATTCTATATTTATATTTGATGATGTGGCGTGCGATAAGCAGGATGTGATTAGAGAGTACTTTTCCATAGGTAGACATTCAAAAGTGGACAGTCTGTATCTATGCCAATCGTATGCAAGAATTCCAAAGCACCTGATTCGCGATAATACCAATCTCTTACTACTATTCAAACAGGACAACATGAATTTACGCCATGTGTATGACGATCACGTAAATACCGATATGACGTTTGGACAATTTAACAAACTGTGTGCAAAATGTTGGCAACAAAACTATGCATTTGTGGTTATAGACAAGGATAGTCCTATGCATAGAGGTCGCTATCGACGAGGATTTAATGACTATGTGGTATTATAACTACATCATTTGGTTGCCAACCTGTGACGTGATTGAACGGGTGTCGAACGGGTGTTGAACGGCATTGAACGGGTATCAAACGGTTGTCGAACGGTTGTCGAACGGGTGTCGAACGACATTGAACGGGTGTAGAACGCGGTGTCGAACGGCATCGAACGGGTGTCGAACAGTTGTCGAACGGCATCGAACGGCATCGAACGGCATCGAACGAACATCAAACGGGTGTCGAACGGCATCGAACGGTTGTTGAACGGGGTGTAGAACGGTTGTCGAACGGCAATGAACGGGCATTGAACAGGCATTGAACGACATCGAACGGTTGTCGAACGGGGTGTTGAACGTGCACGTTCAACGTAGAACGGTTGTCGAACGGGCATTGAACGAGCATTGAACAGTGTTGAAACGTTTCTAATCGAGCATGGGTCGAAATTCTGTTGAACAAAAGATGGAAAAAGAAATGTTAACAAAAGAGATTGCCAAGACGAGCGAAGCTATACGAAAAAAATACTTAGCGCTAAAGGTCGGAAAAATGGATACCGATGCGGTGTTGGAACATAGCTTGCAACCTGTGATAAGACCCTTGAAAGAATTGATTGAAAACACAAAACCATTTCCCAGCCCAATTCCTGAAGAGACATCTTCAGAGTCGACATCCAAACAGCAATTGCCCGTGATTAACGCTACACCTGATTATCATGGAGAGACCTCTTCAGAGTCCCCATTGCATCAGCCGCCCGTGCTTAACGCTGCACTCCAATATTGCGGATTTGTTCAAAACGTTTCATAGCTAAATTTAGATTACCGTTGCAAGATAATCCAATTATCGCGCGTGCTCGACAACCGTGTCCGAGAACAATACCTGTTCGTAAGAACCACCGAGTTTACGTTTCTTGCGTGCGTCAAACTCAGCTGTCGACCAACGTCAACACCGTGGCCGCCGAACTGTGCCGTCGAGCATCACGTTTACCGCGTGGGCATCCTTCAAATCTTCCTCATGTCAAATCCGTTACCCTGTTTTCCTTTCTTTCTTTCCCTGGCGGCACCGATCGTTAGGACTTCGTCAAGGAGTGCTAACGATTATTCGGTGTCGCCTGTCCTCAAATTTTCAAATCTCCTACTCCTCGATCCTTTCCAACTCACTTGCCACAATCATATAAATAGAGTGATCGCATCGCTCTCGATCTCTTGTCAGACCACTTTCCGAATAGTCGACACTCCAAATCCTTTCCTTATCACGCCCAGCGACCGATCCGCCACCCGTGCGCATTATCTCTGACCGTGATACCATTCCGAATTTTGTCATTCATACACCGTTCATTCTGTATCATTTTTCTGCATAATATAGATTATTTATTTAACCTCTGTACCACCTTTCTTTCACCTTCACCTATAGAGCTAGAGTTTTCAACAGGATTAAATCCGCTAAACGCTACGCCTCGGTATCGCGGATTGAAAAGAGTACGTGCGGAAACACCTTTAAAACCAACACCTCATCGATTATCGAAACGACTTTGCCCAGATTCCGAACCTCCTGCAGAAGAAGTATGGACAGACGAAGCAGAAACACTTGAACAAAATATTCTCGAAACGACAATGCGTGAGATTGTTGAGAATCCTGAACAGCATGATGAAGCCACTACATATTTGACTCAGAATCTAGGACCGCTGTCGCAGGAATATTTGAACTTATTTATCACGGATAAGAAAAAACAGGTTGACCACGTGTATGGTGTGTACTATGATAAAAATACACTGATGCTTGGGGATAAGAATTTCGACGTAGACATGGAAGATAATATAATCATCGATAATGTAAAATACAGAGGAACGCCTGGCCTTTTCGAACTAATTTTCAAGAGAATGCCCGACGATACGATATACACCGATGCTGACAAACAGAAATATAAGAGTATTCTGCTGACGACAAATGCGCACAGGCGCAACCATAGTGCTGCAAATCCCCCATTGAGTAACAAAGGATACAAGTATAAACATATAATTGCATCACTGCTTGAAATACGACCTCGCACTGGAAGAGGGTTTACCCCCAAGTCAACTTTGATGAATACATTACCGGAGAACATGATGGTTACCGATAATGCGATTGATTATGTACATTGGAATGATCCCAACGAGTTAGTGGACAGAATAAGATTGCTTGTGTCATCGCGAGCTGCTGGACATACAGGCCATGATAACGAAATCATGTCAATCATAGAGGAGCTCCGAGAAGCGGGTCTGATTATAAATTAAAGATGGTTTTGAACGGGTTCAACAGTTTCACGATGTCAATCAACAAGTTCGGTGTTACGTTGCGAAACGAGTCAAATAAGGATGATGCAACATGCAAGAATTACGTGAGACGGAGTGCGCTTTGTCTCAATGGCGACGCTTTCGACGCGAGAGACCGAAAGCTTGGAGGTTTGGCATACCCGACGAACGATGCCGATGCAGTGAATAAGGCATGCTTGGACAAGGAAATGGCGCATATTCTGAAAACATTAAATCAATTGGAGGAGCGCATCTTCAAGGAAACACGTAAAACAATTTTAAAAATGTCTAATGAAGCAGAAAAAAAATGTGACGTCATGTGTTCGAAGCTGTGGCGAGAAGTAATGGCCGAAGTCCATAAATTGCAAGGTTACGTCGAATTAAATTTTACTCGGCAGTGACGCGCGCAAGACCCGAACAATTATATTAATATTATTACATGATTATATTGTGCATGGAAATGACAATTAAGATTTTTAATAAATAATTTGAAAAATATACCATTTTTATTCCAAAACCCTCTTACAAACTATGTACATATGAGATTTTTTTATGTGCCATGGATGGGAAGAACAATTAAGTTTTTTAATAGGAGGTGGCACGGTATCCGATTGCGTTATGCATTTTGCTGTGGGGATTTCATGCCCCGTTTCAAATATCGCTTTGGACTGGAGTCATGTGATACTTTGAAAATGCTGCGTTCTAGACCGCGTTATGAATTTTGCTGAGTCAACTGTTTCGGGAGGCTATAAATGCGCCGCCCTTAATTAGTCTCGCTCAATCATTGTTCGCGCAAATAACAAAACGACACAGCCATAGAGGAAATTCAGAAAACTGAACGTCAGTTGTGGGATCAGTCTGATCGCTTAAGATTGCAGGAAGAATACCTTGCCTGGGAGGAAAAGTGCAACGAATGCCTCGAGTTGCTTGAAGAACACAGTCGAGTGAAACGTCCTCGATTATCGATCGGTATTCAACAATCATTGATCGCGCGTATCGCAGGTCTTGCGAGTTTGAAACATTCTTTGCGAAGACGTTTCGTACGTGAAGGTGCAGGACATGCAAGCACTGAACTCTTGTGGCGTGAAATAGACTCGGCTTTCAGGTGCCGCATATTAACTGGTGCTGTCATAAATTCCAATTACATTGAACCACGCAGCTTCCTCCAGGACGCGAGGGAACTTGTGCTCGAAAAAGTACGAAACGCATTGGAAAAACATAGATCTTTAAAAGTGAACATTGTGTTTAATGGTGAATTTGTGACGGGTGATCAACGCTCGCGCAAAAGCATGAGCACAAAGAACTGTGAAATCTTTTACACATCCGATCTCGAAGAGTTGTACGAGCGGTGCTTCGTGGAGCCGATCCTAGCGTCGTTGGAAGAATTTCAGGAACGGGATAGCGGTTGGGCATTGTCACGAATACTCAATCTTACAGTGTGCATCAACAAGTATAACCCATTGCACGCGGGGTGCCAGATCAACATACCGAGAGAAATAGCGTTGAAGCATGCCACAATTAATGTGCAATCCACAGGCAATGCGTGCTTTGCGTGGTCAGTGATTGCTGCTCTGTATCCAGCGACAACTAACGTAAACCGCCAAAATTCGTACCCGCATTACACAACTGTATTAAAATTCCAAGACATCGAGTTTCCCATGCTGCTGAATCAAATTACACGGTTCGAAAAGTTGAACAATATTTCGGTCAATGTGTACGGTTTTGAAGACATCCGGGAGAAGAAGAATAGGGAAAAATCCATCGTATTTTTTCCACTTCGCCTCACTAATCAGAAGAGGGACCGACACGTCAACTTGTTGTACATACAAGACCCGGCTGGCAGTATGGGATATTATGTGTGTATTAAGGACCTGTCCCGACTCGTTGGCGCACAATTGAGCAAAAACAAGCGAAAGAAATTCATCTGCGATCGGTAGGTACAACATTTTTACAAAAGTATCATGGTATATCATAAAAACGTGTAAACATTATGTTTTTGCAGGTGCATGCATTACTTTCATTCCAACGAAAGATTGCACATCCATGAACGAGACTGTGCAAAAATGAATGACTGCGCTATCGTGCTACCTAGCGAGGACGATACATGGCTCTCTTTCGACAACTATATCAGGAAAGAACCGCTTCCATTTGTCGTGTACGCTGATCTCGAATGCACTCTCGAGAAGATGGAAGATTGCGGAGAGGAGAAATCACACGCATACCAACATCATAAAGTATTTAGCATTGCATACTATGTGCATTGCACACACGATGCATCTCTATCGGTGTATCGATGTCGCCGCGATGTGAATTGCGTCTCATGGTTCGTTGAAGAATTAGAAAATTTGGCGCATCGTGTTAAATCCGCTCTATCCAGTAATATACATATGACACAGTTAACGAATGAACAGTCTGATGCATTTATCGGCGCAACACATTGTCACATTTGCGAAAAACCATTTGAGGAAAACGATATACGGGTGCGCGATCATTGTCATTTAACAGGGCGTTATAGAGGTCCAGCACATCAAGACTGCAATCTAAATTATAAAATTTCGTTTTGTATTCCCATAGTTTTCCACAATTTATCCGGGTACGATTCGCATTTTATTATCGAAGAAATAGCTAATGCGTTTGAAGGTCGTGTCGATGTTTTACCCATAACGAAGGAAAAGTACATTTCATTTACAAAAAACGTTGAAGACCGGCAATCAGAGTCACGAAATTGTATTAAATTACGATTCATCGATTCGTACAAATTTTTGAATACCAGTCTCGACAAATTGGCATCTTTCCTCGATACAGACAAATTAACAATTTTACATTCCGAATTTCAAAATCTTTCCGTTGAAAATTTTAAGTTGTTGACACGAAAGGGTGTCTTTCCATACGAATACCTCGATTGCGTAGATAAATTAGACGATAAATGTTTGCCGCCGCTCGACTCATTTTACAGTTCGCTGACAGGCGAAACCGTATCCGAACGCGATTATGCACATGCCGAGAATGTGTGGAAACGATTCAACATAAAAACCTTGGGTGAATACAGCGATTTGTATTTGAAAACTGATGTTTTGTTATTGGCTGATGTTTTTGAAAATTTTCGTGATAGCTGCATTAAGAGCTACGGTTTAGATCCAGCATATTATTACACATTACCCGGATTCACGTGGGATGCTATGCTAAAGCATACAAAAATTAGATTCGAATTATTAACTGATATCGATATGGTGATGTTTATTGAACGTGATATACGCGGCGGTTTGAGCCAATGTTCCAACAGACATGCAGAAGCCAATAACAAGTACATGCAGTCGTACGATCCATCGAAACCATCATCGTACTTGATATATTTTGATGTAAACAATTTGTATGGATGGGCAATGTGTCAACCTTTGCCATATGCCGAATTTCAATGGGTTAACGACATTGAAAATTTTGACATAGCTTTGATTGCCGCTGATTCACCCATAGGCTACATTCTCGAGGTTGATCTAGAATATCCGTAACGTCTGCACGATATTCACGCCGACCTGCCGTTCTGTCCGACGCGTGTCAAACCACCTGGCAAAAGAGAGGTCAAGTTGCTTGCAACGTTACATGATAAGCAGCGATATGTTATCCACTATTATAACCTGCAGCAATGCCTGCGCCACGGTCTTCGTATTACAAAGATTCATCGCATCCTCCAATTCGCACAGTCGCCATGACTCCGCGAATACATAGAATTAAATACGCTCTTTAGAACACGTGCGACAAACGATTTTGAAAAGAATTTGTACAAATTGATGAACAACGCGGTATTCGGTAAAACTATGGAAAATGTTCGGAATCATGTAGACGTAAAACTCGTAACACATTGGGATGGAAGATATGGTGGAGAGGCAATGATCGCGAAACCAAATTTCCACAGTCGTTGTGTATTTTCTGAAAATTTTGTGGCTGTGGAATTGCGCAAACTCAGGGTGAAATTCAACAAGCCCATCTATGTGGGTATGTGTATATTAGATATATCTAAAACTTGCTTGTATGAATTTCATCATGAGATGATTTATCATATTACGTGTGAGGATATTTATGAAACCATGAGGCACGACATTAGCCGTTTCGACACGAGTGATTATCCGATAGAGAATAAGTATAATATCCCACTTGTAAATAAACAGGTTCCCGGCTTGATGAAAGATGAGAACAATGGGATGATAATGACAGACTTTGTCGGACTGAGAGCAAAAATGTATACATTGCGTGTAGACGGGAAACAAGACACAAAAAAAGCGAAAGGTGTAAAAAATAATGTTGTAAGGACAACAATAACGTTCGATGATTACTTGCAGTGTCTACAAAATGAAATTGTGATGAGTCGTACTCAGGCATGCATAAGATCGAAATTACATGAAGTGTATACTGTATCAGAACGAAAAATTGCTCTGAGTCCATACGATGACAAACGGTATATCATACCCAACTCGACGGAAACGCTACCATGGGGTCATTATCAAATTCCTTTGTAACTATAAAAATTGTTAATATTCAATGTAAATAGAAGATTGTGTTTTTTATTTGAACAGGCTAAGTTGTTTATAATAAATTGTCTTTGTTTATCCACGAATTGTTCACATTACTCAATCCTAGCCATTTTACATACACCTTATTTCCTTTTCTGCGCAACACTTTCTCCACTAAGTATACATCTGGATCGGCAACGCGATGCAACTCATATTCGTAGAATCCTCCAGCAACGGGGTTTCCACGGGAATCTTGCAGCAGATAAGTCGTCGGATTAGTTGCTTGTACCTTGACAATCTTGAACACCTCAGTGGTCCAATTTGGTGTGTAACCTTTATCGAAAACGGTTTTAAATTTGCTGACACGTACAGATTGACTCACACTGAATTTCGCAGGCGCAGCAATCTTTATGTTGTTATATACGGTGTCTAAGAGCCTGTCGGAAATGGCAGGGGTGACATCACACGGTCGCATACCAATAGTTCTATGCTTTTGCGCATTGTACTTTGCAACTAGTCGCGGTAGCGCATCGACCCATTTATAGGTTCCATTAAGTGTAAACTCTTTCCACATGTGTTTCGTCAAGAGTTTTTGCACCTCACTGTTATAAAATTCTTTTCCTTGATCGGTTTGCAAATTTTTTGGACGTCGATTGCGAAATATCTTTGTGAACGCTTTAGCTACCTCACCTCCACTTTTAGTCTTGAGTGGCACGCCCCAAGCATATTTGGATAACACATCGATAACCGTTAATATGTACTTGTTACCGCCATTTATACGCGCATGAGGCTGCATATCTACGAGATCGGCTTGCCACAGATCGTCATATCCATGCACTAAAACTCGACGTCGTGGAAAAATCCGTCTGGCGGGGGCATGCAGTTCCTCCACTAATTGCGTATTCTCTTTGCTCATGTTCAGGATTTGAACAAAAGAGATTTAAAATTGTATTAAACAAAATCGCGATCCATGAACTGCGATTGGTTTCTCGTGAATGCATTCTCGCTAGAGACTGACATCTTTAAACATATGTAAATATATTTATAACGTCTTAAAAGAAGTTATAATATTTAACCCGATGTGTCGAGATTCCAAAGGTGGGTATAACAAACTGATTACTCAGCAAAGTGTTCGGTTGCAAAATGCGAGATTCCCTGATGCCAAAGGGACATACAAACTGATTACTCAGCAAAAACGATCTGTTCCCCCCAACACCGCCGCTGTGACGTCACAAAAATCCACCGATCTCCACTCCTACTGGTGTGCACGCGTTTATGCATGCGCGTCGTCGTGCGATTCTTTGCTTCATATATATCAAAATCAACGCTGTGTTTATAAGATTGTCGGTTGGTCAAGCGGTTAATGAGATGGTCTACCAAGCGGTAGACCGGGGTTCGAATCCCGTCGGAGCTAGAAATGTTTTTCTCAGTTAAAAAAAAAATGACTCAGCAAAATGTTCGGTTGCAACGTTTGCCGAGATTATGTTAGGTCTGGGGGTAACCCCGAAAAAATTCACGACAATCCGCGGACCCCCCGAAAAAGACCGCGGGCCCGAAAAAAGATGGCGGGTGACCTCGAAAAAAAAGATGGCGGGTGACCCCGAAAAAAGATGGCGGGTGACCCCGAAAAAAAGATGGCGCCTGGGGGTGACCCCGAAAAAACCCCCTCCCCGGAGGGGGGTGGGGGAGGAAGGGGGTGAATGAACTTCCGGGGGGGGTCAATGAACTTCTGGGGGGAGGGGGGTCAATGAACTTCCCGGGGGGAGGGGGGAGGGGTCAATGAACTTCCCGGGGGAGGGGGGTCAATGAACTTCCCGAGGGGGAGGGGTCAATGAACTTCCCGGGGGGAGGGGGGGGAAGCCCCCGGGTCAATGAACTTGATCCAGAATCCCCATATACTTCCTACTGACGCGTCTTGGCAAAGATAGTCCGGAGCGCCAGCAGAGCCGAAATACGACGAAAGCGGTCCCGACCCATCGCGGTATATCAAAAATTACTGTACTGTTGACACTAGTGTTTTTATGACTGCTACGTCACAATGTATTGATCAACACGGACGGTTTCCGCATATCTGCGATGACGAAAGTCCTCGTATCAAGGACTTACAGACCCAGACGGCTGCTGGCGCGCCAGACTATTTTCGTCAACACGCGTCTAGGTCGCGCTCTGATTAGTCCGTGCTTTTCGTTAATAACTCCTAAACAAAGCCGTGGCGGTTATTTTGGAAAAAATGTCGCTTCGAATGACCTCAGGAACCACCTATTTCATGGAGTTGAAGGAATTTCGGGACACCCTGTATACATGCACAAAGTTTCATCGAAACCAGTTGAAGCATAAAAATTTCCAAGAATTTCTATCGTAGGCAGTACACACGGACGGGTGCGTTTCGTGACTCCCGTGAATCAAGGCATAGGATCTTGCGTGTATCCTATTGCATGAAGCTAATGAGAATGTCCGAGGATCGAGGAGTCACCCAGGCCACTTACCCAGTAAACGTTCCCTGCCGACAATTCGCTATCTTCCGCATACGTCTTGTGAGCTTCCTAGCGAGTAGGTGCTGGTTTCTCCTCCCGGGCTGTGGCAGGAGTATCGTTGCATTCTATTTCGTTAGTGATCGCGACCGTAATCCAGCTTTAGGTGCGCACGCGGAGGTCTCAAGGTCGTCCGGGGATTGAGGAGTCGCCCAGGCGACGTAATCGTGCCCTGCCGACAATTCGTTATCTTCCGCATACGTTATCATGGATGTCCTAATAAATCAATATAATATACACTTGCTGTGAATTTCAGTCGGATCACTCGTTGCGTCCTGTCACGCTCGGAAATTGGCAAGGTGACCACACTGGGTCGAAAGTATTGTTGAATCCGATTACGCGTACGGATTCAGCACGTTATAAACATACTGAGATTTGGTCGCGGTTTCTTACACGCTTTTCTTGTGTGACGTCAAATCACTTGGCGTACGGATTAGACACGTTATAAACATACCGAGATTTGGTCGCGGTTTCTTACACGCATTCTTTGTTAACTTCCCGATTCATAGGGAAGTTACTGTAATTACCCCGAAAATCGAAAATCGAATTTTTAGCAGATCTTCACGTTTCATGGTCATTGGAGTCATTTTAGTCTATTTTTATCAAAATGTCGGTATGTGTGTGTGTGTGTGTGTGTGTGTGTGCGTATGTCCGTTTCTATGGTATCAAATTTTTCGTTAACGTTCTCAGAAAAAGTAACTACGCGATCGGAATGATGAATGATGCAATCGATGTGCCCCGCTGTAACTTAGAGCTGATTAGATTTTGGTCCATATTGGTCAAGTAGTTTTTTAGTTTTTTTAGTTTTTTTCGAAAGAAGTTCATTCAACAATGCAAATTATACGAGAGGACTATAAAAAATGAGAGGATTATAAAAAATTTTTTTCTTAATTGTTTTTTTAGATTTAAAAAAAAATTTTTTTTTAAACTTTTTTTTAAACTGATGCTACTGTTATAAATCACCAAAAGCAACTAATTCTATGTTTGGTAGCGTTGTACAGCGAATAATGAATAAAATTACAATTGAAAGTGAAAAGATTTTGATAGGTGATTTCAATTACAATATATTAAATTGCAAGGATAATGGTAATAATTATTTGATTAACCTTTTGAACAAGTACAATTTAAAAACTAAATTACCATCCAAAAGTATAACGACCAATTTGAATACGCAAATAGATGTCATTTTCTCAAATGTTGATGATATAGATTGCGGTGTTTATGAAACATATTTCAGCTATCATAAGCCAATTTATGCAATCCTCGATAAGAAGGTTGTCAAATATAAAAAAGAAGAGAATGTAGAGAAAACAGATGTAACAATCACAAATCAACAAATGAATCCTGAAAATTTTACAATTTTTGATGAATGTTTAATGATCTCGGACCAGCATATCGAGCAATATAATCATGAATATGCAGTGCCTGCAGACTGTTTCCTCAATGATGGTTATAACTATGCTTTAGAAACAGCCGAATGTAAAGAAGTCATAAAACCTGATTGTTATTTACAAGATAAACATATTAATTTATTTCACGAAATTATGAACAGAAATCTAAACGAGCGTGGAATATACAACTTTGCTCAAGATACTGGTTACGTTCGAGCTTTTTTGAGTAATTTACAAGAGATCCCAGAACATGAGATGAATATTCAGATAATATACACTGGTGAAATTGGAAAAAAGGTGGTAGGACATTGGATTTGCACAAGATCTGATGGTAACGGAAATGTACACATTTATGATAGTTTTAATGCTAATCATTTGAACCATGATGTAATAGATTATTTGAATGCCCTTTATAAATATAAGAAGAAGTATATATTTCACAGACTACAATATCAAAACAATGCGTTTGATTGTGGAGCATTTGCAATTTATTTTGCAACATTACTATGCTATAACAGGGAACCAAGCGAGCAACGAGCATACGATGTTGGTTTAATGCGACGCCATATAGCAAACATTTTGATAAGTAGAAAACTATTGAATTTCCCTGAAAACATGTAATCATCTCAATGTAATCACAAACAAAACATGTAATCACACGTACACTAAATAAATTAATAATTATAATAATATACTGCAACTAACGAATCGGGAAGTTCTTTGTGTTGTTACGAGCCAGGGCCGTGAAGTAGCACGAGTGGCCGGCGAGGTGTTATTACTCTTGGATTAAGGTTTTAAGAGTGCAGACGAACCTGATGCGTAACCAGGGTGCTGCTAGGTAGCGGACGAACCTGACGCGATAATCAGGGAGCCGCCTAGGATAGTTAAGAGTGCAGACGAACCTGATGCGTAACCAGGGTGCTGCTAAGGTGACGGACGAACCTGATGCGATAATCAGGGAGCCGCCAAGGATAGTTAAGAGTGCAGACGAACCTGATGCGTAACCAGGGTGCTGCTAAGATGACGGACCAACCTGATGCGATAATCAGGGAGCCGCCAAGGATAGTGGGTGATTCTTGTGTTGGATAAGAGTGCAGACGAACCTGATGCGTAACCAGGGTGCTGCTAGGTAGCGGACGAACCTGATGCGATAATCAGGGAGCCGCCAAGGATAGTTAGTGGGCCTCGTAACTAGTATAATTTAATTGATACAATCCGAGCGGTAAGATTGTATCGTGTGGGAACGTTCAATTACTAGATTAGGATTTTGGTCAATAATTAAGGGTTTAAGAAAGTTGCACGATTTACCAAACAACACAAATATATTCTAATAAAGAATGTGGTATGTACAATTGGTGTCGCGATTGAATTGAAGTAGAAGTATATATTTAATATTATTACCTAAGATGCTCGGTTTTGACGCACTGGCAATGCGGGGGTCTCGAAGTCAACTTAAGAAGAGCCTAATAGATTTAATACCGGACTAGCGGAATCTATACGGTTATATTTGATCGAAGGGGAACTTTAGCCCGATCTCACTGGAAGTGACTTTACGAGATGCAGCACGACGTGACACGATTTGAGTCTACGAGAGTACTAGCCCACGAGAGTAAAGACGCAAGGGTTTATATATCCCTAGAATGAATGGAACACATTGTTCATTATCTGTATCACTTAGGGCCAGACTCTCGTTTTTTGTCACTTTCAATTAAATCGGGTCCGAACTCGGTCTTCGTTAAAAAGGGGTTAACTATGATATGAAAAGGTTATCTAGGGCGCTTTCTTCCAGAGACGATTCTGAACAGATTCCTATGAAGAATTTAATAGGGAACTGTTCTCTATCCGTCACAGTGTGGCTCGTGGAGAGTCAGATACCAAATAACATCCGTACCACTAACCCTCTCGCGAACTCGCAAAGCGAGTTACAACACCCCCACTCGCGAGCTCGCGAAGCGAGCGAGCAACAATATCCAGCTAGTTTAACGTCAAATCACTTAGCATACGGAATATACACGCTGTAAACATACCGAGATCTATTATTAGATCACAGCTGATACCAATTACGCTTGTACCATACAAGATTTCCAGAATATACAAACATTGTTTACACCCATACATCACATTCTCCAGCCTTTACTCATTTCGTCTAAGCCTCTCCGCTTTCCAGTACCTGGAGGCACGAACCTCCGTTGTCTTACAGGACATAATAGTAATATCGGATAAAGTAATCGATCCGGTATACTTAATAATACTTAAATATCCGGTAAATAAAGATCGAATAATAGTTTGGTTACAATCTAAACGACAGTTTCTTATAATTGATTTAATTTTTAATTATTTTCAAGTGTCCACACTTCCATGAGTGTTAATGTACATACAATTAATGCACACGAATCTTTCCATGCGAAATGGGACTACTGTTTCGAATTTTGTTGAAATATGGATATGTTGCTGTCTTTAGTCATACATGAACATATCTCAAAAGATTCTTTGAAATCTTGAAACTTGGTTTTACAGATGCGTAATATCAGGTGTCAAAAGTTTTTCATTAAATTATAACGGCCGAACTAGCAAACCGATGAAAATGAGTTTTGGGTGCTTATAATGATAACGTAAGAGTATTCAATAATAATTATTTCAGTTGAAAAATAATTTGTTTCTCCTGTTACGTCTCACGCGGGGTCCGCGAAGACGTTACGTTTTTACGCGTGCGAATTTCTTTTGATGTCCACGGTTCGTTGCGACGTAGGGCGAGTTACGTCGTTCCGTCGTCAGAGAGAGAATGTCGGGATGGGATCCCCGGTCGGCTGGACCTAGTCCGCCTGGGCCGTGAATTGGAGTACGCACACGCAAACGGCTGGACCAAGTCCGCCAAGATTGTGGTAGGTGAGGGAACTCGAACGGCTAGACCCAGTCCGCCTAGTTCGAGGGAAATTGAAGGACGCACAAACGGCTGGACCCAGTCCGCCAGGAATGTGGTAGTGGGGGAGCTCGAGAGGCTAGATCCAGTCCGCCGTGCTCGAACGTGTAGGTATAGGACAGGGGTGAAAAAGTGGTTGGCGACTCCTCTCACGACTAAGGTTCTTGATACACGCACGTTCGCACACGCAAATGAATTTATTCTTTGCTGGTCCGCACGCAGCAATATCGACGTATAAGGGGATTAGGAAGGAGGTGGTGTATCCTCTCAGTTTGAAGGCCAGAACTACAAATAGTTCAAAGTGCTCTCGGTTTCATCATCGAGAATGATGGAAGTAGGTAAATGGTTAAAAGGTTGGATTGAGGAAGGTGAACGCGAACAGCCGTTGCACTGGATGGTGCACCGAAGAATTCTGACTTCATACTTTAGCTGACTCGTGACTTTGACTGACTCCTGACTTGGACTGACTTCGACTGACTTCGACTGACTTCGACTGACTTCTGACTTCAACTGACTTCTGACTTCAACTGACTCCTGACTTCGACTGCTTCCTGAATTCAACTGACTCCTGACTTCGACTGCTTCCTGAATTCAACTGACTTCGTAGGTGTCCAGCTGGTTCCTTTATAGTCCAACGTTGGTGGAAGGGGGTAATCCCAATCACATGTCAAGTTGTTCCAGTGGAAGGGGTAGTGGATCACTGGAGGTGGATCGACGTTCCTGCGTCTAAGTCCTTTATCGTATTTCGTGAAATAATTCTGTTCTGAGACTATGTCCTTTATCGTATTTCGTGAGATAATTCAGTTATCAGACTATGTCCTTATCGTATTTCGTGAGATAATTCAGCTGCAGGAGTGGTGTTGTCGGTTCGAACTGTCGACTACTAATGATCGATTTGATCCGCTGTCTCGATGATTTCGACTTCTGGTGGGGGTTGCGACGTAGTAGGTTCACTAGACTGGAACGGACCGTATCAATAGGGAAACGGTCCCTTGAAACTTTATTCTTATGAGATTTGAAATAGTGGCGTGTGAATGAGGGGCGGGCCCCTTGAAAATATACCACAGGAACGGCCTGGGCTTGCAAGAGCAGGACGGACTGTGGTGACGAACGTCACACTCCATTTATTTTGCAATTGTTTTAAACAGGTGCATTGTTATTATAGCACCACAATATTGAAAATTAAAAATAATGTTAATGTAGCACCAAATACTCTCTTTACGTGAATTCTGCGCTGAAATATCGTATAGCGCGGCGGCTGTCTTGTCGCGACGTCGCGTCGCGTCAGCCGAAACTAGAAGGGTCTTATAGACGGTGCTGTTGAGGTTCACCAGGCCTACCCACTAGGGCTGCAGGCGAGCTAAAAAATGCGAGCCGAGTTCGAGTCGAGTCGAGCTGGGACTCGCTTGGTCGAGCCGAAATTCCTTCAACTCCATGAAATAGGTGGTTCCTGAGGTCATTCGAAGCGACATTTTTTCCAAAATAACCGCCACGGCTTTGTTTAGGAGTTATTAACGAAAAGCACGGACTAATCAGAGCGCGACCTAGACGCGTGTTGACGAAAATAGTCTGGCGCGCCAGCAGCCGTCTGGGTCTGTAAGTCCTTGATACGAGGACTTTCGTCATCGCAGATATGCGGAAACCGTCCGTGTTGATCAATACATTGTGACGTAGCAGTCATAAAAACACTAGTGTCAACAGTACAGTAATTTTTGATATACCGCGATGGGTCGGGACCGCTTTCGTCGTATTTCGGCTCTGCTGGCGCGCCGGACTATCTTTGCCAAGACGCGTCTAGGTCGCGCTCTGATTGGTCCGTGTTCTTCGTTAATAACTCCTAAACAAAACAGCGGCGGACATTTTGGAAAAGAAAAATGTCGCTTCGAATGACCTCAGAAACCGCTCATTTCAGGGAGTTGAAGGAATTTTGGGACACCCAGTATAACTTACTTGATCCTACAGAAGGCATATTTTAAATTTTCATTATAGACACAGATAAAAAAGTTAAAAATCGTAAGCCTCACATTTATCTTCGAAATTCTGAGTAATAGTAATTTTTAAAAGAATTATCTAGTAAAATGATCCTTCTAACATCTTTAAAAAAGTAAAGTCGGTTTAATTATAAAAAAGATATTAGTTTTTAAAGTGTCCACTTAATTTAGTACCCGACTGTATATGTTATCATTTCGTCGCACCGATATTTTATTCCCATTTTTCTTAAAGCCATCCCAACTTGTCCACCATGGAGGTGGAAGACAGGTCAAAGAATTACTGCACACGGTGTCCGGGTTGACGGGAGAACCCCAAAAGATGAATAGCTACGACTCACAACTGACCGCGGAGGTCTGCAAGGTTTATAACACATTGCTATTGAGGCATAGTAAGGCACCGACAATAAGTTTTCTCTGAAAAGTAACAAGGAAGTCACGTCTGTAAAAACAGGTATATTTTCCATTTATTCCGCTACGTTGTCAAACTTCCAATGCCGTGAGTGTGAACACGTCGAGGAAAACGACCTGATTGGTCGGTTTACCTGAAAATCGCTGACCAATTAGCAAAGTTTTGGGCAAATGTTCACATTGAGGAGTTTTCCTCCTAGAACGCGGAAATGAAGACGTTAGAACGATTTGATGAAACGAGCTACTCGCACCTACGTCATCGGCTCGCATCGGTGTGACTTACTTGCATCGATGCGAGTATTCGACTCGGCTCGATCAATCCAGTCGAGCTTAGCTCGGCTCGCACCGAGCGTGCTATTCGTACGAAATGAACGGCTTGCATGATGGAGTCGCCTCGCAATAAATTGAAGCATAATATGACATGATGCGAGTTATAGCGGGAAGGTTGGCACATCGATTTTATCAATTATTTTATTATATTGAGAATTCTAAATATTTGGGATGTTTTATTATATATTTTGATAGTAAAATGGACATAATGTTGAGTAATGAAAATTCAGAATTTGTGTAACCCTTTTATTGAAGATATTTATGCAATAACAACTATTTTCTAGATTTATGTAAATATTAGACGGTTCCCAATCAGCACAGGACGTCTTACAGACGCCGTTTTCTCGTCTTTTTTACGTCTTTACGTCTTACGTCTCTAAAAGACGCCTTTTACACGTCCTTAAAGGCATCTTTTCTCATACGTCGTTTTGACGGTTGCAGAAAGGTACCTCTTATGTGTCTCATTTCTGCCGTCAAAACGACGTCTGAGAAAAGATGCCTTTAAGGACGTGTAAAAGTCGCCTCTTTGCAGACATCGTTTTTACGTCAGAAATAAGATGCATAAAAGGCACCTTTCTTGAACCGTCAAAACGACGTCTGAGAAAAGATGCCTTTATGGACGTGTAAAAGTCGCCTCTTTGTAGACATCGTTTTTACGTTAGAAATGAGATGCATAAAAGGCACCTTTCTTCAACCGTCAAAACGACGTCTGAGAAAAGATGCCTTTATGGACGTGTAAAAGTCGCCTCTTTGTAGACATCGTTTTTACGTTAGAAATGAGATGCATAAAAGGCACCTTTCTTCAACCGTCAAAACGACGTCTGAGAAAAGATGCCTTTATGGACGTGTAAAAGCCGCCTCTTTGGTGACGTCATTTTTACGTCAGAAATGAGTCAAACGGCTCGAATATTCGAGCCCTCATAAAACTTCAATCTACTCGAAACTGAACTTTCAGCTCGAACAGATCTTTAGCAAAAACCTCAAAAAAATCGAAAAAATACAGATTTTACATGGAAGTTTTAAATTGACCACTCCTATAATTTTACAGTACCGATATATTCATGAATTGTTCATGAATTTTTTTAGATTTTTAAGAGAGGTGCGCCGTTGTTAAGAAAAATAAAAACCGATTTTTTTAATGTTTTTCCCGTGAAAAGCTAAGTTGATCTCCAAATTGATATATTTTATTTATTCTGTAAGCCTATTAGACACTGATAAACCTTGAACATTTCACAGAAATAATTAGAAAATGAAGTTAATTTGATTAGTCGCAGTGGCTCAACTGGATGAGGCCCGCAGCTACGATCTCGTGGTCCCGGGTTCGAATCTCCCCCGTCACCTCTGCGGTCCAAGCCGAAATAAACCAACAGGTTTCAAAAAGGCCTCTAAAAAAAAAACTTGATTAGTATTCTACTGTGTCAGCGCATAACGTAGTTTCTCAGCGTAGTTTTTTTTTATTCCTAACTATGTAAATAGACAATGCTCTAAAAGATGCCTGAAAGACCTCTAAAAAGACGTGTAAAAGATGCATAAAGAAGCCTAAAAGGCCCCTAAAAAGACGCCTAAAAAATGTCCCGAAAGACGCTTAAAAGATGCCTGAAAGACCTCTAAAAAGACGTGTAAAAGTTGCATAAAAGAAGCCTAAAAAGACGCCTAAAAGATGTCCAAAAAGACGCCTAAAAGATGTCCAAAAAGACGTCTTAAAGATACGTCTTTCAGGCGATTTTTTAGACGTCTTTACAAGGCATCTTTAAGACGTCAAAAAGACCTGTTAGAGACGTCTTTAAGACGCACAGTTTTGTAACAAAGACCTGTTAAAGACGTCTTTAAGACGCACAGTTTTGTAACAAAGACCTGTTAAAGACGTACAAAGACGTGCTAAAGACGTGAAAACGACGTGCCAAAGACGTAGCAGACGTCTGGCAGACGTACTAGCGTCTTGCGGCAGGCAACTTTCAGACGACTTTTAGATGTCTTTGTACTGATTGGGTTGCATCTTCATAAATGTCGCAAACTGTACTGCACGGTGGAGTTAAAATAAAAAAGAATTATGTAGTCATCATTTTTTTCTAATTGTAGAAAAGAAAGGCGACTACATAAATGATTAATAAACCTGTATTCTTTAAAATGTAACCATTTAATTTTATTTTCAAATCGAGCATGAACTCATGCAATCATCTGATAACTAGATATGATCTGCAAAGAGCATTATTTTATTAGTTTTTGTATGCACCAACATACTCATCTCACAAGTATACAAACATCGGGGGTATTAACTTTAAGGGGTGAATTTACCTCCCGGTTTAGTGTACAGTGTACAGTTATAAATAGGTGTTGTCGTAAAATTATGTATAATGTTGACAATTAATGTTAAACTTCGTTAAATAGTTTTTGGAAAAAATGTATATACAGGGTGAATTCGATAAAGCAGGACACCTAAATATCTCCGTTACTTTTCGTTGTACAAAAAACCTTCGTAGGACAAAGTTACACTGTTTGAAGGGCCACATACAGGGTGTCCCAAAATGTCTTCAACATCGGGAAATGGGAGGTTCCTGGGGTCATTTCAAGCGCCATTTTCCTTTTGCAAAATGTTGTCCGAGGCTTCGTTTGGGAGTTATTAACGAAAAACACGGACCAATGAGAGCGCTCCCTGTTGCTCGGTGGCACGGTCAGCGTGGCGAGCCGGGGGAGGAGAGTGTTGTCGGTACGCCGCGATGTAACAGAAAACAGTTTCTCGATTATGTCCCGATTTCGATGAGCTTTGGATATGTTTAAAGACCACGATTCTGAACAACATTTCCCTTTAGACTTTTTGCCTCGCGTCTTTAGTTTACGAAATATTTGTAAAAACTTGTAATTGAAATTGATCGATGTTCATACTACTATCTCCTCTCTTTAACTTTACTTGTCAATTCATATCGGTATTCATGATAGCGTATACGGCTTGCTAATATCTCCGAAAGTAAAGCCGACCGCTAACTATTTCAAACGTCGAGTTTTATAACATATTTCAAGGTCATTGAAATCGGTGATGATCCACATCATCTTTACCCGACTTACGGCAACTTTACCCGAACGAGAGAAGAAGCAGAAACTGATTGCATTAAAAACTCACTTATTCAGCCGTAAATCCATTTGCTGCTTCGAAATGCGTGTCACTGTCACTGGGTCATTCGGTGACGAACTGCACAGATATCTTCAGGTGTACGACAGCACCGAAAGCTAAGGGTTGTACAGAACGGTTGTACAAAAGGTTGTACACAATGGTTGTAAATTTTTCCACACTCACGATCACTGTTCACATTTGCAATATCACTTGTATTGCAGCACAAATCACAGTAATGAGATAATACGATCAGTAGACTGCGGATATCATGCATTTGTAGCAAAAACGAGTAAGTGCATTTTAAAACAGTAGAGAGATTAAAATAATTTAAAAACACCAATGTATTATTTTCAACTTGATCAAATGATTAAAGTAAAAGTTAACTATCCGTCTGGCATCTGTCCCTTGCAATAGCAACAGCCAACTTTCATTTTGCATAAAAATCCGCAGTCTAGTGACTAGTTTAAATATTACTACTAAAAACACACATTTCAACAACCGTGATCTTAGAATTGACAAGTCGTTGGATATGTTCTCTCTACCGCGGCTCGAACGACACTGATTTTACCCAAGATTTTCCTGAGAAGTTTAGGGAGGACATTATGCGTGTCGAAAATGCACACTGTAGCACGCTTACGAAAACGACGGTGTGGACAGACGAAAAAAAAAGGATACGAGAGGGACCGCTGTAAGACTAGAGTTTTTGGCAATCACAAGTTTCGGTTTTCCTGCAGATTTGTACGCAGAGTCGATCAGTTACTGTTCGAAAACGTCGTCCGTCTTTCTTTTAGAAAGTTTCTTAAGGAAGGCATAGGACAATAGGGACCCTATCCTATAATAGGGGTACTATCGATTAGATTTAGATTCTTGGACTTAATGGAACTCGCTCCATCGTCAAAAGAGCCCTAGTTCTTTGAATTTTGATTAAGCCCTTTGTTCTAATGAATAGGCCCTCTTTTCCGCTACATATCTCAGGAAGGGTCAAGAGTCACATTTGGAAACGTCTGCACACGTAACAGAGAATACAAAATTCTTAATTTTAATGCAATCAGTTTCTGCTTTTTCTCTCGGTCGGGTAAAGTTGCCGTAAGTCGGTTAAAGATGATGTGGATCCTCACCGATTTCAATGACCTTGAAATATGTTATAAAACTCGACGTTTGAAATAGTTGGCGGTCGGCTCTACTTTTGTAGATATTAGCAAGCCGTATCCGCTATCATGAATACCGATATGAATTGACAAGTAAAATTCTTCACGATCATCTCGTAAACTAAAGCCGCGAGACAAGCAGTCTACAGGGAAATGTTGTTCAGAATCATGGTCTTGACAACATATCCAAAGGTCATCGAAATCGGAGACATAATCGAGTAACTGCTGTTTGTTACGACATCGCGGCGTACCGACATCACTCTCCTCCCCCCGGCTCGCCGCGCTGACCGTGCCACCGAGCGACTAGGCGCGCTCTGGTTGGTCCGTATTTTTCGTTAATAACTCCTAAACAAAGCCGCGGACGCCATTTTTGTTAAGGAAAATGTCGCTTCAAATGACCCAAGGAACCTCCCATTTCCCGCTTACGCAGTCGTTTTGGGACACCCTGTATAACATACCATCACCATGTCATTCGGTACTGTGTGAGTATAGATTATAGATGACAAGATTTTAAGGGACTTGAGGTTTGCGTTCAAAACTCGTGATACTTGCTCTTTAGATAATATTGTAATCTTTGTAAAATTTTGACTAATTTTCATCTCAATGTATTTTTTGAATTTGCAAATGTTGAAGTGGGTATGTAAATTCTGTGCAGAATTGACACAATAATCAATATTATTTATTCTTGTAGAAGATTGTACGAAAACGCAAAAAGATATATTTAAATAATACCTTGCAGAATTTTATAATTTGGGGAAGTATACTGATAACGCAAACGATAATATATAGGTATGTATAGATATATGTATATACTTTATACGTATTAACTATTTACCATTTATTCAGATCAGGCATGGCCAGAAGTAGCTCACGAGCAGGTAAATTCATGGGAGACGCCTCCTTCTCCCGCCCGCGCGTCTCGCTCCCCGTGGCGGTCCTAGTCCGCGGAGCTCCTCAGGCCCGTACCTACCGCATGACGTTTGCACCGCACGTGGCGCGTTAGGGCGACTCTCGTACTCATAGATTTCCACATCACCTATGAGGTACTATGTTCAATGCGTTTTTTTTTGTCAGTGGTTTCCCCTATAGGCCTATTACACTATGTTGCACGATAATTTCGAAAAAATAAATTGTGACAATATATTGTGACGTGGCAGATTTGCCAACGTCCTCCGAAAGCGTATATGGAAAGACCGGGGCACCCTCTGGCAATATTAATGCGAGATGGGCCGTGGCGAGCGCTCGCCCTGGGCACGAGCGAGACCCATGGGCGAGTACTCATACTTTTGAACGTCGCGCCAATTTGCGCGACGCGATTTCGCAGGACCGTAGTCAGGTCCCGGTGGGGACCTGAAAGGCTGTTTCCCCCTGAAGAAGAGGAACGAGGTTGGCTCCGGCAAAAACTCCGGCACCGGAAATCGAGGGATCAACGCGGCCCAGGATGGACAACCTGGAGGCGCCGATGAGGGCATGCGGTGCCGAAACCGGAATCTCCGCTGTTTCGCCGTCGCCTCGTCCGGAGGAAAACCTGGCTAGTTTCTGGATAGGCTCGCGTCGATCGCCGCAAGATGAAGCGACCAATCATCGTACGCCGCTGCCGGGGAGCCGAGGAATCGCCGATCGCCAGGAACCATCGCGCGGGGTTAGGCCCCGGCCGAAAATCTATTCGCGATAGGTCGAATCGCCCGCGGGGAAAAGAGCGCGGAAAGGGGGGGACGCTCCGTCTCCGCGTTCCCGAGTCATCGCGACGAAGGATCACTTCTTCGTTGGCTCTACTGCACGACAGTAGCGTTTATTGCCTAAGTAATATTAATTAGTGCGACCAGCTGCCGGAGAGAGGGACGAGCACACCGAACGTTGCCGTTTCCGGGTAAGCTTTCGTCAGATTCGATTTGGATAGAGTGGGTTCTCTCGCGTTGGCTCGGTAAGCGTGTTCGCGATCGCATCGCCGAAACCCCGAAGCTGTTTCGAGGCGGCAGGTATTCGCGAAACCGTAGGGCAACGAACGCGTGGGGAATGTTATTTTGCGGGGCCGTGCCCTATTTCTTATTTTGCGAGGATCCGCGCGTCGTTGTTGTTTTCACGCGAACCTCGGCTCGTTCCACAGTGCGTCGCCGCCACGTGCTCTCGCCGTATTTTCGCGACTTGTACCGCCGACGAGAAGCTAATTGTTACGCGTTTTCCATCTGAATTCGGGCGTAGAACGCGAGTATCGCGTACGCCAACGCCAGCATCGCGTTGCTGCCGGATTCGACGCGTCTCGGAAGGGTCCGAAAAGGGCAACTCGCGCGTGTACCGATCTCCTGTCACGCGCCGGCTGACCTAAAAACGCTGCCGGTCGCTGCCGGCAGTGCAAATGTCAACGTGCACGAATAAAGATTTGTTAGCCGAAATTCCAAGAGTTCTTATTCCGTGAGAAACCTTCCCGCCGCGGGGAACGCCTCGTGTTCACCCCGCGTAGTACCCTGTGCCCGTTCGTGGAAAATCGCGATCTAATATCGGTTGTCGCAGGCGCGTCCGAACTCTTCTCGAAACGCTGGTGGCTGTAACAGCTTAGCGTGGCGCCGTCCGTGCCTGGCGCTCGAATATCTAGGCTCAGATTTCGAGAAGTGACATGCCTGCGAACAACTTTTGTCCCGGGTGGACCGCGTTTCGTGCGGCCGAACGCGGCCCGGCCTCCTGGCTTGTCAATACCCGGTGCCGCTAGAATTTTCGCCCTCCTGGCGACGGCAAAATTCTAGACGACGTGACAATATTTAAAAACTATTTTCCAAATTTATTTTTTCGAAATTATCGTGCAACATAGTGGAATAGGCCTATAGGGGAAACCACTGACAAAAAAAAACGCATTGAACATAGTACCTCATAGGTGATGTGGAAACCTATGAGTACGAGAGTCGCCCTAACGCGCCACGTGCAGTGCAAACGTCATGCGGTAAGTACGGGCCTGAGGAGCTCCGCGGACTAGGACCGCCACGGGGAGCGAGACGCGCGGGCGGGAGAAGGCGGCGTCTCCCATGAATTTGCCTGCTCGTGAGCTACTTCTGGCCATGCCTGATTTAGATAATACATCACGAGTTAGTAGAGTATTTAGGTAAATGAAGGTCATTAATGAAAAGTGACACATATTATACAGGGTGTCCCAAAACGACTGCGTAAGCGGAAAATGGGAGGTTCCTTGGGTCATTTGAAGCAACATTTTCCTTAACAAAAATGGCGTTCGCGGCTTTGTTTAGGAGTTATTAACGAAAAACACGGACCAATCGGAGCACGACCTAGACGCTCGCTGGCACGTTCAGCCAACCGCCTGCCGGCTCGCCGCGCTGAACATTTCCGGCTTACGCAGTCGTTTTGGGACACCCTGTATATGTATTAAATCATAAATGAATTTTCCTTTGTTTCTATTTCTATTAGAAAAAAATGATGACTACATAATTCTTTTTTATTTTAACTCCACCGTGCAGTACAGTTTGCGACATTTATGAAGATGCAATAGTCTAATATTTACATAAATCTAGAAAATAGTTGTTATTGCATAAATATCTTCAATAAAAGGGTTACACAAATTCTGAATTTTCATTACTCAACATTATGTCCATTTTACTATCAAAATATATAATAATACATCCCAAATATTTAGCATTCTCAATATACTAAAATAATTGATAATTTCAGCTTCAATTTATTGCGAGGCGACTCCATCATGCAAGCCGTTCGTTTCGTACGAATCGCACGCTCGGTGCGAGCCGAGCCGAGTCGAGTACTCGCATCGATGCAAGTAACTCGCACCGATGCGAGCGGTTCGCTTCGTGCGAGTATTCGACTCGGCTCGACCAATCGAGTCGAGCTTAGCTCGGCTCGCATTTTGCGGGTACTCGCACAGCCCCACTACCCACACATTTGAAATGTCGGACCGATGCCTCCGACGTCGGATTCATTGTGATCGCACCCTTATTACGCGTCTAAATTAAGATCTCTGCAGAAAATTTTCCACATGGTGGACGGACGGGGGCCCAATTGCTGCGACTGACAACGAATCGATAAATTTAGATCCTCTTGCACACTTTCGTTTACAACGGCAATATTTGCTTCAGTACGCACAGTGTGATGACGTGTTGGTGTTGTTGCATCATGCAGAGAGTATGTGGTATGAAATCTATCCACAGTTCGACGGATGGCTTGCTCCGATGGACGATTATGTGCACCATAAAAATCACGAAGTCGTCTATAAGTCTCGTGAAGCGACGACCGATTTTCATAGTAAAGTATAATTCTCGATCGTTCCTCAAGCGTAAGTCTATTCATGATGATTTGCCAAACAATGCGCGATCAGAAGGACAACTTGTATTGTCAGTTATCCCTATCGAAAGTTCTATCTAAGCTAAAAAAACACCCTTCATCACACGTCTCACGTCGGTTTGATTATTTTTCTAGACTGTCCGGGAATACTATTGACGAGAATTTTTTCTCTCCACAGGGGCACTGCGAAGCTTTATGCAAAGGGTATTGCCGGATAAGATACTAAAAAGTGCCCCTAAGCCAAATTGATTTGTCGTCAGACCATACGATAGAGCTTCCAAACGAAAACCCTCTGTGACAAGTTTCAAGTCGGTACCCTTACCACAAAGGTGGTTATAGGGTGAGCACGGTTTAATGAATTATGCTCTATTTCTTCTGTTATGCTCAACAAAAAATTACGAAAAAATTCATCAACTTTCTACCTATCAGCACACATGACAGTGAATTATTTCAGAATTTTTGGTTGCAAAATCAATATTTTAAAAAATCCGGAAACATAAAATTGCCGAATTTATATTTGGGGGGGGGTGGAGGGGGCAAGATGGGCCTGCTAATATGCAGTATAAGAAAACTTACTGAAGTAAACAGAAATATAGAGTAATACAAAAAACGGAGTAATAGTTACTTCAGAAATGAAATAAAGAAAAAGTAATATAAATATTTCGTAATAAAAACAGGATGATAATCTAGAGTAAACCAGGTTTCGGAATTATGTGCTCACGAAGACCGATTTTCAGTGGCTATATGCCCCTTTGCTCCTATTGTCCGAAATTATC
Source organism: Lasioglossum lativentre (assembly GCA_916610255.1). Classification (NCBI taxonomy): domain Eukaryota; kingdom Metazoa; phylum Arthropoda; class Insecta; order Hymenoptera; family Halictidae; genus Lasioglossum; species Lasioglossum lativentre. The sequence continues at coordinate 25,982,648 of OU744359.1, read as the reverse complement.
GTGCGATATATTTCACGGCGGCTAATTTTCAAACGCTACGCCTCCTGATTCCTAGTCGGCCTAATGCGTCAGAAATGTAGGTATAGTACACGTCTGAGAAGCTCCGAGCACTAGGGCCGCCACGGAGAGCGAGACGCGCGGCCGGAGCAAGGGAACGTGGCCAAGATTCGCCAGATCAAGACTTGTGTCCCACTCTACCTTCCCCTCCTACGACGCTATTCTCCACGCTTCCGCCCCGGCCCGGTCACGTGACTCTGTGTCGTGCATGTGTCCAGCCCTAGCATGGAGAGGGTAACTTTTTCCCCTCATTTCGTGCTCCCTCCCCTAATCTGGCAGCAACTGGTGTAGCCTCTGAAAATCAGCCGACGTGAGCACATAATTCCGAAGCCTGCAGTATTGGAAGAGTAAGGAGTAGCTAAAAAACGAGTTTATGATACAAATGATTTCAACGCTACGGATCCTGATAGAAAAATAAATTTGATGGATTAACATGATTGGGAAATTGTGACAGATCTTATCGAAGAAAGCAATTTCAATTTGCATTTGTTGAAAATGCTCTTGATCCGTATGGACTTTTAAGGTATATTCATGCTACCCGTGCTAGACATAAGACGAAAGACATAAGACACTAGCAGAATTTTTGTGTTCATGCTAGGTTTTGGTGTCTTTGGCGTCTTTAGACGGTTCAGAAGAAAGGCACAGCGTGACGTCTGCTACCCTAACCGCGGGGGTTCCCAGAACCCATTAACATAATTTTTCAAGGGTTTCCAATAATCTGAGGAAAAAATGTTTCGAACGAAAGTTGAACAGTATTTAAACATCTACTGATTTCTATATATAAAATGTCGAAAAAAATTCTGTTCAATGAACAATAAAAATTATTTTGATTTTTTAAATGTTAAAATGTGTTTTTTACTTAATAATATTCTAACTGGTATCAAGACGAATCCAACGACCTATAATAATATAACATTAAACTTTGAAATAACGCTACAATAGTTTTGGCCAAGAAAATGGCTCCTGGACCATAGTGCGGTACATAGTCCCTGATGTTGTAGAGAAGATAAACCGATAGTTTACCTAAGGAGCTGTGGAGCCCCTAGCCCAAAAACCTTTTTTTTGTGCCATGCACAATTGCACAGCAGGGAGCTGTCAACGCGCTCTCGAAAGGTTCAAGATATATGGCCTGAAATACACGAAACGAAATATGCCAAGGAACCAAAAGACATAAGATGCATCATGAATGTAAGATACAAAACCAGTGTAACCCGGATTTTGTCTGACAGACAAAACTGTAGCATGAATACACCTTTAAGCTGAGCACTCCAAGCTCGCGAAGATGATGTTTATGTCGCTCTCGCTGTGCCGTCGCGTCGCGTTCCGATTACTTTGCTATACCGAATTTTCGAGATATCAGCGATGCAAAAGGGCGGGCGATGCAGAGTTAAATCGAATTTCTTCTCTTCTTACATTTCTTCAGTTCTTGTCGGCGTTCCTTGGGGATTCTCTCGTCAACATAGTCGATGCCGACGTACACAAATATGTATCGTATATGCTCGGCACGGCCGCGGGCGTTAAAGTAGATCAATTTGTAAGATGACTGTCTCTCGTCCATTTCTCATATCGTGATCTGAAAAAAGTCAAATAGTTTGTCATGTTGTACAAACATTACATAGAACGTGTCAAGCTCTTAAACATACATACATATAGAATGAAAAGAATTTACTTTCGATTTGCAATGTCGATTTTCCTGTCTCTTTGCAGTTGAAAAAACGTGCAATAGTCTTACAAGGGGAAAACATATTGTGAAATAGATGAAGCAAAACAACATACGGCGACTTACAATAACATTCGAACATTTTTCAAAAGTTAATTACGTTTCTGGAGCCTCGTGCAGACTGACCGACAATCGTCAATACCGGGTGATTAATGAGAAACAGAACACCTAAATAGAAAAGTTGTACTGTTAAAGGGGCCAAATACGGTGATATGAAAATATGTTGTGATTAAAAAAAATCGGTCGTGTCGGGGCGCACGGCCGTTGGTTTAACGTGAAAGTTTTTGTCCTTTACTACACTTATTATTACTTAAATCGAATTAAGTAATAATGAGTGTATTCACCGCGCTTTATACAGAAACAGACGAATCCCCGCGCTTTCGTGTACCGAAAGGTTGAATTGCAGCTGACTCTTCTGGTACCCGATTTTATAAACGTTTCACGTCAAAAAATGACAGGAGTACGTCACAATCGATTGCGTCAACATAAAACTAGATTTGAAAATAAAATCGTTTTATACAGGAATTTTCAGTCTGTAAACTTAATTTCGAAACTGTCCACGTGTCCACAGATGCCCACAGTTTCGAAAATAGTTGCCAGCGAACGGCAATGAATGTTTCAAGATTGGAAGAGACAGATCAAACGGCGTCAACTTCTGTTCAGTTCAACGTGGAATGCCACTCGGTTTCCAGACCCGTATCAACCGCACTTCTTACTCTTATTATTCACTGGTGAAGTAAATAAATCTGCCATTTCAGTGTCGTCGATTCGATATTAAATTCACGAATCCGGAAAGGAAAACGTACACAAGGGGAATCGGGACAGCATAAATTCAATCGGTATACAGTGACACCCATTCATATTCGGACGCTGTTAAAAAAAACGATACCTTTTTTGATATTGGACTATACGATTTGAACTTTTTTGAGAAGTGAGAGTAATTAGCTTACTATGTTACGAATTGCCTACGTGTATTTCAGTCTGACATAGTCCGATTGAGATACACGCGGACTCCCAAAGGCAATGACAGAAATAATTTAAAGTAACGAAGGGTTCGGAATGACTATACCCCCTGATAGGCAATTTCACCTATTAGTTAACAGAGAGGAAGAATAAGGGATACAATAATGAGGATATAGGCATACGTATCTGGTATAAACTCAAGTACAGTATTTTATCGTTAACTGTCGCAACCACGGGTCCGGCCAGCGACGTTTATCCGTCAGGGAAACTATTCTTTGACTTGTGCCGAACGTAGAAATGGAATGGGAACCTCGAGGGGTCTCGGTCGCCGACAAATGTAAACATGATACGGGTCGGGTATATCGGTGTGAGACCACTACTAATCCAATGACAAAACTTCTTCATTTTTCATTATTTTTTTATGGGACTTTGACCAAATTATTCGGGGCATTTTTCTAATGAAAATGATACCAAATATGATATAATTCCGATTATATTTACTTGTGTAATGGGCGATCAAAGTGTCGAGCGCAAGGATCGATGGCGTATGGGAAAGAAAGAGACGCGGAGAGTAGCGGTCGCCAGCACAGTCCAAAGGCCCGCCGGCACAGTCCAAAGGCCCGCCGCGTCCTCACAATGTAATCTCAATAAAAAACTTTTTTATTATTACTTATTTTTGTATGGGACTTTCACCAATATATTTGTGGCATTTTCCTAATTAAAATGATACCAAACACGATATAATTCGGATCATATTGTATAATAATATAAATATAAAAGGCAGGTATGTACATCGGTGAACCAATAGTAATTTAATGACGACACTTTTACATTTCTTATTAGTCTTTTATGAGACTTCTATCATTATTTATATAGATATTTCTCCGATTAAAATTTTTCTGATTATACATACATACATATCTATTTTTTTAAATGACGATGGAGTAAGTTTTGGTAACAGACAAAGAGAGTAACTGATAAAGAAAGAGACACGACAAGTCGCATCGTCTCGTTGAAAATGTATTTGATAATATTAATAATGTTTATAAAATGTGTCCAGTCAAATAAATTCATCGTACAACAGTCGAATATACGAGCGACCAATACAGAGAAGAAAATATTTTTTATAGTTAACTACTGTAGCTGAGCTTCTACCCGTTTTCTAAGTTTAAAAGTCGCGAAATGTCCTAGTCACGAGAGTGTCTTGCAGGGACAAGTTTCCTCACCGATGTACCTGACCATTAATGTCCATTAATATGATCCGAATTATATCGTGTTTGGTATCATTTTAATTAGAAAAATGCCACAAATATATTGGTGAAAGTCCCATACAAAAATAAGTAATAATAAAAAAGTTTTTTATTGAGATTACATTGTGAGGACGCGGCGGGCCTTTGGACTGTGCCGGCGGGCCTTTGGACTGTGCCGGCGACCGCTACTCTCCGCGTCTCTTTCTTTCCCATACGCCATCGATCCTTGCGCTCGACACTTTGATCGCCCATTACACAAGTAAATATAATCGGAATTATATCATATTTGGTATCATTTTCATTAGAAAAATGCCCCGAATAATTTGGTCAAAGTCCCATAAAAGAATAATGAAAAATAAAGAAGTTTTGTCATTGGATTAGTAGTGGTCTCCTGGTCTCACACCGATATACTCGACCCGTATCATGTTTACATTTCTCGGCGGCCGAGACCGCTCGAGCTTCGTGGCCCCTCACGGGGTATACCCCGCAGGAGTGGGGATAGTTCAGCGACATTTATCCGCCAGACATTTCAGACATTTATCGATAAAATACTGTATATTCTATTAATCAAGAAATCAAAGAAAAAAAACAGTAATATATTAATGTAGGTCTATATGTATATATATATATATACATATCTATGTATATATAAGTATTCCTTGAACGATGGAATCTTTATCGGTTCGCCGATGAAATTGCAATGGTTAATAAATCGTTACGGAAAGAATATTCCAGTAAGGGAAACCCACAGTCGTATAATAGACTACTGGATATTATTCGTCCGTAATCGGAACACATATAAATATTCAATAATAATACACATGATCACGCAGTGAATCTGGTGAGGGAAACCCACAGTCGTATAAGGACTACCGTATTCACGTGCACGTGGTCATGTTCGTTATACACGAAAATGAACTAGAATAGACTCTGTGCAGCTCACCAACCGAACACTATTAATAATATTATATTCCAAACAAAACATGAAACTGTGTTCGCTAATCAACGGTTAAAGCTGGATATCTGTAAAGAAAAATCAAACGCACGCACTTCGATTAGAAGAGAGACAATGTGGTGTCGATCGGTATATTCTAACGTCCGACTCGCAATTAATACAAACTGGTACTTGATATAAAATAAAAAGAAACTAATTTTATAATAACGAACTGAACAATTTAATTATTATTTCGTAAACCACGTTTTGCCCGAATAGGGAAAAGGTTTTTCCTTTTTCTAGACACTCTAACGGTAATAGGTTACGGACAAAACGACTCGCACCTCGCGATTGTACGTCGAAGAGTGAAGCATGCCGTCGTGTCGCGGAAGGCGAGAACGCTTGGTTCGAGTCTTCTCCTATTACGCGGCGCGTTTCAACCAATCAGGTCTATTGTTTTTCAAAACGACCGTTTGTCTCAGAGTCCCGAATCTTACGCCCGATTCGACCATGGTGTAATGATTGTACATAACTGCTGCTGTTACCGAGCGATGTGCGAGAGAGAAGAAATGCGAAGGACCTTGTCGAAAGGAGAAGCATGTCTAGCTAGGGAATACCCACAACGACGAATGTTGCTAACACATGCTTCTATAATTAGAATCAAAACATTGTCCTTCTCTCGCACATTGTTACAATTTCGCGACTATCGACGTTCCTTTGTTCCGACGGCAACAGCTGTTTTCTGTGTCTTTACATTTACATGCGGACCACGTTGATTCCAAGGAGAGATATTCGTTATTAAATCATTACTCGCGTTGCCAAAGGAATTCAATTTTTAATCGTCAAAGATCATACTGCGATTGATTAGGGAATTCCCACAATGCTGAAGCATTATCAACCCGCAGCACAATCGACAGGAAAGAAAGAATAAAATCGTGTTCGGAACGTAACAACTACATGATGTGAAAAGAAATTTTTTCAAAAATTGCAATTGGTAGGAATTGTAGAGAAAATACTAAAAGTTGCATTTTACGACTTTTTTATGTGGGTCTATATTGAAAATTTAAAAAATTTGTTTTGTAGATCTGTGTCAATTATATGCATTGTAAAAGTTTCGGTTGATGTGGGAAAAAACGACAAGCATTGGAAGATGTACGAATCCTTAGATTTATTGCAGTTAGAGGCCGAAAATCGTGAAAAATTGCAATTTCTACCATATTTAAACGTTTGTAGCTCATTGCAACGTTGACCCATTTTAATGAAATTTTCAGAATATGTTTAATTGATACAAATCTACGGAACGTGTTTTCTACATTTTCAATATGAGCCCACATAAAAAAGTTGTAAAATATAACTTTTAGTATTTGCTCTGCAATTCCAACAAATTGCAATTTTTTTCAAAACTTCTTTTCGCGTTACGTAACAAAACCGATTGTTCTAACTTTTCAAAAAAATCCAAGTTGTATGGTCGAATATTAAAAAAGTTACTGTCTTTTTAAGAGTGTCCGAATATTAGTGGGAGTCACTGTATGTATGTACCATTATTGATCGATTGCGTTTGAATGCCGCTACGCAGCTACGTCGCTACAGTATTTCATCGATAATTGTCCAAACCACGGGTCCGGTCAGGGACAATTATGTGCGAGGTAAACTATTCTTTGACTTGTGCCGAACGTAGAAATGGAATGGGAACCTCGAGGGGCCTCGGTCGCCGAGAAATGTTAACATGATACGGGTCGGGTATATCGGTGTGAGACCACTACTAATCCGATGGCAAAACTTCTTTATTTTTCATTATTTTTTTATGGGAATTTCACCATCATATTCGTGGAATTTTTCTAATGAAAATGATACCAAATATGATATAATTCCGATGATATTTACGTGTGTAATGGACCATGGGAGTTGATGGGACAAGTTGCCTCACCGATGTGCTCGACTCGTAAATGTCCATATAACATACCTTTATATGATCCGAATTATATCGTGTTTAGTATCATTTTAATCAGAAAAATGCCACAAATATATTGGTGAAAGTCTCATACAAAAATAAGTAATAATAAAAAAGTTTTTTATTGGGATTACATTCTGAGGACGCCGCGGGCCTTTGAACTGTGCCGGCGACTGCGACTCTCCGCGTCTCTTTCTTTCCCATACGCTGTGTTTCCTTGCGCACGAGCCTCCTATCGTCCATTACACACGTAAATATTATTGTTATCATATTAAATCATTCGAAAAATATCAAGAATATTTTGGCGAAAGTTCCATAAAAAAATAATGAAAAATAAAGAAGTTTTGTCATCGGATTAGTAGTGGTCTCTTGGTCTCACACCGATATACCCGACCCGTATCATGTTACACTTCTCGGCGGCATCGGCCTCTCGAGTTTTATGGCCCCTCGCGGGGTATACCCCGCAGGAGTGGGGATAGTTCAGGGACATTTATGTGCGAGACATTTGGGACATTTATCGATGAAATACTGTATTTGTCGAGTTAATCAAAAGATATTTCCATCTTATAATGTATTGTAGCAATGAATATTAATCATGCTACTACATACTAGAGCTGTTACTTATGAGATACTGCTACTTAGTTACTTATGAATAGACTGCGGATCTCTATGCAAAATAAAAATTGTTTGCATCAATTGCAAGAAGCCTGATAGTTTTGCCTTACTCGGGTACCTGGGTATCTCATATACCCGGGTAAAGGTTTTAGCTCTACTACATATATAGCAATTGTACGTACAGTTCCTGAGCATAGAATTACGTCTAGTGCAAGTGAATTCTAATAAGTGGGCTGCGGATTTTATGCATTTATGATAAAAAAAATTAATACGCTGTTACGCGCCTACCGCGTAACGTTAAAGAGCAGTTACGCCCTTGCGTTACGGGTAGATTCCACAGGCGGAACGAAATAAATATTGGAAGGAATTCCTATAGAGCGTGATTGATTCGGAAATGACTCGGATCTTGAAAGGTGAAATAATATATGTTAGAGTATGTAATAATAATAAAAATAAGTATATATTCTTAGTGCCAGAATATGAACAACATTTAGATGTTAACAAAAGAAGAAAAGAAAGGATGGGCCATGTCCTGTCGAGTCGAATATGATATATGCTCGAATGTTTCGCACGAACGATTAGTTATAGGTACGTTCATATAACTTTATACATACATATATTGATAATTAAGTAGCAATTAATTCTATTTGCGGAATAGTATCCGATAAGGGAAGTCCCACAGCTTGCAATAAGCTATCGGATAATATTCAGCCGCGACAGTTCGGATCAATTCAACCCTATTCACGATAGGTTAATATTCGTATCTGACTTTAATGAGCTATGTGGAAATCTGCTGTACTTGTAGAAAGAAAGAGGCACACGCACGATTAAATTATGTATTAACCGACGATATTTTAAATGTTTCGGATAGAAAAGATATGAATAATTTAAAATGTAAGAAAGTTGGAAAGATGGAATAGATTAACGAAAGGCCAAGACTTCTGCCTGAATACAATACAAAGTACTGAGTAATCACGACAACTCCCGCTTCGATAGCCTCACGGACTACTACGACACGCACCTCGCGATTATACGTCGAAGAGTGATCGCAATTCACGATTTTTCGGCAGACGTGCTTGCTGGTCTCAAGAGCCGTCCCCGCTCCGCGATACGCGCTAACCAATCAGATAGTCAAATTTGGAGAGCGAGCATGCTCTCCTTGTCGCGTCGTGTGCTCTCATTGTCTCTTATCATAGTCTACAGTTTTTCTATGTGCGTATCCGCTTCATACGGCACGACTTTGGTATGTCCTTATTTATACGGCTACGCGTCGGTTTTTGGTTGTCGATGAGAGTACAAGTCCTGTAAGATGTACGGAACGTATAGCTAGGGTAACCCCACAACGCTAAGCGTTGCTATCGCGCCCCGCACAACAACATCTGAACGGACCTTGTCCTTACCTGGATGATGGGTACATATGGTTTTTACATACATGGTTATTGACTGGCGTGTCTTCGCAACTCTTGACAATACCCGGTATCGACTTTGAAATTACCGATTTCCCGTGTTTTGGGACGATGTTGATTTCAAGGAAGGTATGCGTTATATAGGGTGTAACAATCGCAATGCCGTAGAAAAGAATAATGTTAGTTTTATCATATCAAAGACCGTTCTGCGTTTGATTAGGGAATTCCCACAATGCTAACGCATTATCAAGCCGCAGCACAGCCGATGGAAAAAAGAGATAAAATATAAATAATTTGTTCGGAACGTAACACGCCAAATACAAAACTAAAAAGACATTAGAAAAATTTAACGTTAATATTATATTATTTTCAAGGTCTTAATGTGGTTAAAAGAGAAAATACATTTTTAAATAACTTCAATTTCTTAGAATTAACTTGAACAATTTTTATTTTGCATGAAGATCCGTAGTCTATTAATTTGTGGTAGGGATGTGCGAGAACTCGAAAATGTATGGATCTCGATGGTCGAGACGAGACGGGAAGACATCGAGACGAGACAAGACGAGTTCTCGAAAATTTTGGGATTCTCGATTTTGTCGAGATTCTCGAAAATTTTCGAGATTCGCGAAAATAGTCGAGATTCTCGAAGGTTTCGGGATTCTCGAACATTTTTAGGGTGTTCATTTCATTACTCTACAATATCAAACTCAGGCCCTCTGTCCACGATGCGTCGCGTCAGAGACGCGTACGCGGCTCGATTTGATTTTGTCTGCGATGCGTCGCGTCGGAGATTCACGAAACGTACAGCAAGTTTTCTATCATTACGAGAATGTTGAGTGACGATGAGGACGTGCTCTATAGTCGAAACAGAAGGAAATTCTAGGTGGACCCCTTATACAGAGAAATATTGATTGTAGAACGTTTATAGCTGCAAAAGATTGATCAGAAGATGATGCTAAACGAGATATTTCGTTTCCACGATGTCGACGAAACGATCCTATGGACGAGATATCTCGTCACCACGATGCGTACAATGCTATATGGTCGAGATATTTCGACATGTCATCGTTGGTAAAAGGTGCTTTAAAGATGATAAATATAAAATGCTCCATATTTTACACAATTAGAGTTTTTATTGTTTATTTTATATGGAATGCAGAGGGATAATTGTAATCGATGTAGAAGATCTAATATACAAAAATACAACCCACAGAAAAAGATCTCATCTAACAAGACAATGTGTAGTTTGCAAAAAAAATGGTCGACGGAAGGAAACCAAATCCGTCGTATTCCGTTGTATTCCATACAAAATAAACAATAAAATTATAATTGTGTCAAACAACATAACAACATTACAACATTAAACCCAGACCGTTTCTTTAATTATTATTTAATGTTTACATATTGTTTTTATGCTGAAATTCTGTAGAGTTTGATGGAGGAGTGGGGCATATACATATAAATGAAGGAGTGGATGAATGGCGTGTAATAATTGATGGTGGAGTAGTGATGGTGGCTTGATGATGAGGGTGGTTTAAAATTTCGTCGAGTAGCGTCATGGTTTTCATTTTAAACTCCCGCATCTCGCTATCCGTCAGTTTGTGAACATCAGGGTGCAAACTCATCAGAAACATTTTCCGGTGGTCCTCAGTTGTAGTTTTTGTTTTTTGTTCTAAATATTTCATGAACATTTTGTCCACCTCATTCGAAGATTTTTTTTTTCGCCTTGTATCCTCTTGATGGACTTCTGGAACTGTCTCAACGAAACTATCATCCCGTTCTCCAGTGTCTGGGATTACCTCAATTGGTGGAGGTAAAATGTTTCACAATTTTCTATACGCATTGTGGGCTTCACAAACGGGAGAATAAATTGCATAATATCATGCAAGTAGTACTGCCTCCTTTGTTTTGTGGAAGAACCACTAGCTCCTGGTTTCAAACTCCTTACAAATCCGTTCCGAATATTCTTCCATTTTTCTTTACAATTGGCAACTACAGAAAGTAACGTTAGTAGTATTAACGGTTAAATGATATTTCGTGTTCACATACAGTGACTCGAAAAAATATGCGGGCGCTCTAAAAAAGACAATAACTTTTTAAATACTGTACTAAGTATACGATTTGAGCTTTTTTGGGAAGCTAGAGCAATTAGTTTACTACAGAATGTGACATTTTTTTCTTCAAATAAAAACGTGGTAAAATAACAATTGAACGGAATTGTAGAAAAAATTCAAAAAGTTGCATTTTACAACTTTTTTCTGTTGTGTATCTTTCAATGCCTGTCGTTTTTTCCCGCATCAACCGATTTCGATGAAACTTTCACAGTGCATATAATTGACTCAGATCTACAAAACGTATTTTTTAAATTTTCTTTACGGGCCCACATAAAAAAGTTGTAAAATGAACATTTAGTATTTTTTCCATAATTCCGATCAATTGCTAATGTAGAACAATTTTTTTTCACATCTTGTAGTAAACTAATTGCTCTAGCTTCCCAAAAAGTTCAAATCGTATAGTACAATATTAAAAAAGTTATCGTCTTTTTTAGAACATCCGAATAGTTTTTAGAACTTCCGAGTCACTGTACATATTTAGCAACGGGATGTGCTTTTGTATAATAATATTTACCAGGCCACATTATTTGGTTCGCAACTTCATTCCACGCCTTTTCTGTAACATCTTTCTTTGCGTACTCCGATAATGTAAGTAGGTAGACTAGGGGGATTCTGGACCAAGTTCATTGACCTTTCGAGGCAGACCTAACCCGGGGGAGGGGGGGGGCTCCCCCCTCCCTCCCTTGGGGAGGGGTTTTTTCGGGGGACACTCCCAGACCGAACCTGGGCGGTCTTTTTCGGGGGTCACCCCCAGACCGAACCGGGGCGGTCTTTTTCGGGGGTCACCCCCAGACTTAACCGGGGCGGTCTTTTTCGGGAGTCACCCCCCAGACCTAACCGGGCGGTCTTTTTCGGGGGTCACCCCCAGACCTAACCGAGGGAGTTTTTTCGGGGATCACCCCCAGACGCGGTCTTTTTTCGGGAGTCACCCGCGGTCTTTTTTCGGGGGTCACCCCCCAGGCGCGGTCTTTTTCGGGGGTCACCCCCAGACGCGGTCTTTTTCGGGGGGGTCCGCGGATTTTTGGGGGATTGCGAATTTTTTGGGGGTCAAGGCCTGATTTTTTCGCGAATGTTTTTCGGGGGAGTGAAGTCACAAAGGATAGGAGTGGTGGTCGGTGGATTTTTGTGACGTCACAGCGGTATCCTCTCGCGCACGAACCGCATACTTTATCGATCTAACCGAGAATGATGGAACAGACGCCTCTCAGACCCCGCTCGTTCTTTCCTGCAGTGGTGGTGGGGGAAGTCGTTTTGCTGAGTAATCAGTTGTAATGTTATGCCCCTTTGACATCAGGGAATCTCGCATTTTTGCAACCGAGCACTTTGCTGAGTAATCAGTTTGATGTAATGTTATACCGCTAGGAACGAACAGGAATCTCGGCAAACACACCCGGCCAAATATTATAACTTCTTTTAAGACGAAGAAATAAGTTTGCTGAGTAATCAGTTTTTCTTGTAATGATAGAAATCAGGAACGTACAGGAATCTCGACAAACGCATCGGGTTAAATATTATAACTTCTTTTAAGACGCTATTTGATTGACCCTGACATTTTTTTTTATGTAATATGATACCCCTTGGGAACGAACAGGAATCTCGGGGACAGGAAATGTAAATCATGCATTAAATGTCAGAGAAATATCCTTTTGATTTTATTTTATTAGCATTACATCTAAGCCTAAAGCTAACAATTCAGTGTCTATTAATGAATTGCGTTCAAAATCGTGATGTTCTGCAATGGCTTTTGCAAAATCATCGGTAACATTAGATATTATTTGCATAAACTTACAATATTTTGTTTGTACGGAATATAGGTTCTCGGATAACCAAGAGTACATGAGATCGATACAAAATGCTAAATCAAACAATCTTCTCATCGTTTTCTGGGCAATCTGTATGCACTTAGTCGAATTTGATAATTTTACAAGCTTTACATCATCGTTTAACTGACAGAACTCCACAGTTATATCACCAACATGCACAGCATTCCCTGAGTTGACAATGTTCCGCAGAATGTCTTCTTTCTTTCGTAGAAGATCCTTCCACGTAGCCATAAACAACTGAATTTCATTGCCGTGATTGTCTCCTATAGCCAACTCGACGTGACAGCAACCACCAATTCGAACTCCAATGTCAAGGTATTTGTAGAATGTATTCGTCAAGGGATATCTCCTACCCAATATACGCACCGCGCGCATGATCCTCTGTTCCGTATTATCAGCGCTGATAAGAAATGAAACAATTAGGATAGACAATTTTTTTTCAGTTGCAAAGAAACAATACTGAATAGCATTTTTAGCGGTTGCCGGAGTACTTACTGTGTGTGTAATTGCGGAGGATTGAACACATTATTCTGCAGCGTTGCGCGAGAGTTGACGGTTGCGGACCACATAGTTGATACTTTGTCGATCCAACCATAATGGCGTTTTATAGCCTCTCTCTACCCCCCCTTCCCTTTTTGAAAAAATGCAAACACAGCAAGAAATCTCGGCAAACACATCCGGTGAAATATGATACCAAAAATTCTTAGAAATAAGTTTGCTGAGTAATCAATTTTTTTGTAATGTTATACCCCTTTGGAGTCAGGAACGAACAGGAATCTCGGCACGTTGCAAACTGCAATGATACATCGTATGCAGATGCGTTGACTGCCACATTATCTCTGCTACCGAAATCTATCCGGGCAACAATGTTTACACTTTTAACAGACTCGCTGTAGTAGTAGTAGTAGTAATTGTATCGGGTACGGATGTGAAGTTTGTTATAAAATGCTCTTCGCAGTCCCATGCTAAGTTATACCACCGTCTGCGGATTTATAGTACACACCAGTACACGTGAATTTTTACCTCGCACTATTCAACCGTAAGTACAATAAAATAATTTTTTAATTGTTTTTAGAAATTTTTCTTTTTTTCGTTTGATTTAGATGGTTCGAATCAATCAAATGCGAGTTTTACTAAACACTTTTTCTCAGATTTGAAATGTATAAAACATCAGACAAAATGGATAAAACACCCGAAAAAATGGATTTCACAGCCGGCCATAACCATGACGACGACGACGACGAGGGCCGCCAGCTCGATTATCGTCTCGAACGAGACAGGCTTCAAAGTTTCTATAACTGGAAACTTTCCTACATCAAACCTGAGAAACTAGCTACAGCAGGATTCTACTGTTTAAACGAGGATGATTTTGTGTTTTGAGGTGTTGAACGTACACGTTTAACGTAGAACGGGTGTAGAACGGGGTGTCGAACGACATCGAACGGGTGTAGAACAGTGTTAAAACGTTTCTAATCGAGCATGGGTCAAAAATTCTGTTGAACACAAGAGGGAAAAAGAAATGTTAAGAAAAGAGATTGCCAAGACGAGTGAAGCTATACGAAGAGCCTCCTGCAGATGAAGTGTGGACAGACGATGCAAATACAGAAACACCCGAACAAAATATTCTAGAAACGACAATGCGGGAGATTACTGAGAATCCTGAACAGCACACGGACGCCACTACTTATTTGAATCAGAATCTCGGACCGCGAACGGGTGTCGAACGGGTGTCGAACGGCATCGAACGTGTATAAAAAACAGAAAGTAGTTTTGCTATCATTTTTGTTTCATAGGCTCTAAAGAGTGTTAATATCTGCCTATCCTGTAAGGATGTATGATTGTTTCACTAATCGAATCGAACATTGTTCACAATCAGATTTCGTAACACATCTCATGACCGCAAATCCTGCAAAATATTCAACGGTGAAGACGCGGCTAGGCGACGAAGACGAAAATGTGATATGTAATCTCAACGAACGTGAGAGTTCTATCGATTCGGAAGATAGTTCTTGCACAGTTTTCGAAACAGAATTTAGTCAAGCTAGTGATGACTACGAAAAATGAGGCATGCTATCTCAATGAACATGTTTCTCCAGTTCCAAAGGTAAATAGTCACTTGATGGTAGGAATGACATATTTGAATTCTTATGTGTTAAAGAATGAAATCTTAATTCTAGGTAACATTTAATTTGAATCCGACTGTTCATGTCATGGTACAATGGGCTTATGCATACCGTGCTGCTCGTAGAGGTCCTTGGGAACAAGTGAGTAGAGACAGAGATCGGTTTAAAAGCCGTATTAATTGTATAGCATACATTCTTAATCCAATATTAAGTACTGAACATCGGCTTCACGTTTGGCAGAAAAGAGTTGTACCTACAATTTGTATGGATGAGCAATGAGACAACATTTACCATATATCGAATTTCAATATTATACCAGCACAGTTTGACAGAGAGACGAAAAAAAATTTTGACACCATGTGTTCGAAGCTGTGGCGAGAAATAATGCCTGGGTAATACTTACGTTTAGGGGAGGCAGCTCCGATGACCTTGACCTTGACATATGTTGTCGAGGACAACATTCTGAACAACTTTTGTCATTACAACTACCCGGCGCTCGGTCTTAGTTTTCGAGATATTTGCGAAAAACTATTGCTAATACTGTATTGAATTTTACGTATTCTTCTAAGCTCCGTGGCAACGTGAGCCTGTTCCCCGGGGCGGCATCTGTTTATTTTCTGTTTGTAAACACATTGTGGGGATCAGAACAGAGTGTCACTCTATATAGGGTGAGCTTTCAATTTTGAAAGACTACTTCTGGATTTTCGCAAGCGTGGTCGGGCCGGCCTAGCGGCCGGCCCTCTGCGGCCCCCACCAACTAACCCTAACTAATTCTGATCGCATAATTTTTGTATTCTACATAGCCTTCATACAGAATTTGAACTAGTAATGAAAAAATCATGCAATCAGAATTAGTTAGGGTATCTCGAAAACTAAGAGCGAGCGCCGGGTAGTTGTAATGACAAAAGTTGTTCAGAATGTTGTCCTCGAGAACATATGTCAAGGTCAAGGTCATCGGAGCTGCCTCCCCTAAACGTAAGGTTTACCAATGCCTGAAATCTATAAATTGCAAGGTTACGTCGAATTAAATTTTACTTGGCTGTGACGCGCGAGACCCGAACAATTATATCAATATTTTTACATGATTATATTGTGCATGGAGGAGAAAGGACAATTAAGATTTTTTAATAAATAATTTGAAAAATATACCATTTTTTAAAATTCTAAAAACCCTCTTACAAACTATGTGCATATGAGATTTTTGTAATTGTATGGGTTCTGGGCCATGGATGGGAAGAACAATTAAGTTTTTTTTTTAATTAATATGAGGCGACACGGTATAGAAGATGGAAGATTGTGAAGAGGGGAAATCACACGCATACCAGCATCATAAAGTATTTAGCATTACATACTATGTTCATTGTGCACACGATGCATCTCTATCGGCGTATCGATGTCGCCGCGATGCGAATTGCGTCTCATGGTTCGTTGAAGAATTAGAAAATTTGGCGCATCGTGTTAAATCCACTCTAGCCAGTAATATACATATGAAACAATTATCGAATGAACAGTCTGATGCGTTTATCTGCGCAACACATTGTCACATTTGCGAAAAAAACCATTTGAGGAAAACGATATACGGGTGCGCGGAAAGAGGAGAGAGGTAGAGAGACGCGTTTTTTTTCTTTTTCATAAGAATGCAATTTGCGAAAGAGGAAGAGAGAGGCGATTAAACTGTTGTTTGTATAGTAAGTATTTTTTATTTTAAAATCAATTTACATTAATATTTTTTAGTTATATCTAAATTATAACGTATTTACGTAAAGAATAAGAAAAAATATATAAAGAAAATTCCTGATTCGGAGGATTGGGGACGAGGAGTTACATTCATGTGATTAAGCTACTGTTTGTAAGTATTTTTTATTTTTAGCAAAATTTACATTAATAATTTTTTATATTTGTATTTTTTTTAGCACTAAATTATATTAAATTTATGTGTAAATAATAAAGAATAAGAAAAAACATTTCATCATCATCAAGGAGTAGTTGTTCGCAATGATTATTCGGCATTGTTGGAATTGGCTTTGTCTATTACTTTTATTGCTTCTGCTATTGCCAACGGTAGTAGTCGTTCTTTTTCTTCCTCTTCGTTTATTAATAGTTTTCTGTAACATGTTATTATTATTAGATACGTCTCGAATCATTTGTTGTTTTTAAAAATTAAATTTTTTTACCTGCTCTCGCAATGATTATTCAACATTGTTGACTTTAGTTCGGTGAAAAAGGGTCCACACACGTCTTTACCGCGTGGTCGTGCAGCGATTGTATCGGGATCGACTCCTATCGGTACGTTCCCGCAATCCATCGCGCGAACGTATGAACAGTTTTTTGACCATTTGCGATGTTCCGTCATAGGATCGTCGCCTTCTTTCCATTGATGCAATTCCAGACCGCATTCGAAACATTCCACAAAATCATCCTCGTTTAAACAGTAGAATCCTGCTGCAGCTAGTTTCTCAGGTTTGATGTAGGAAAGTTTCCAGTTATAGAAACTTTGAAGCCTGTCTCGTTCGAGACGATAATCGAGCTGGCGGCCCTCGTCGTCGTCGTCGTCATGGTTATGGCCGGCTGTGAAATCCATTTTTTCGGGTGTTTTATCCATTTTGTCTGATGTTTTATACATTTCAAATCTGAGAAAAAGTGTTTAGTAAAACTCGCATTTGATTGATTCGAACCATCTAAATCAAACGAAAAAAAGAAAAATTTCTAAAAACAATTAAAAAATTATTTTATTGTACTTACGGTTGAATAGTGCGAGGTAAAAATTCACGTGTACTGGTGTGTACTATAAATCCGCAGACGGTGGTATAACTTAGCATGGGACTGCGAAGAGCATTTTATAACAAACTTCACATCCGTACCCGATACAATTACTACTACTACTACTACAGCGAGTCTGTTAAAAGTGTAAACATTGTTGCCCGGATAGATTTCGGTAGCAGAGATAATGTGGCAGTCAACGCATCTGCATACGATGTATCATTGCAGTTTGCAACGTGCCGAGATTCCTGTTCGTTCCTGACTCCAAAGGGGTATAACATTACAAAAAAATTGATTACTCAGCAAACTTATTTCTGAAGTATTAAGAACTTTATCTTTTTAAGTTTGTTGTAGGAAATAGTAACGATATTCGTCCGTATTCGCGTTCTTCATTTTTGCATGAATATTAGGAATGGAATATGTAGTTTATGGCTTCATCAAATTTATTTGCAGAAAAATGTAAGACGGCGAGATCCCCGCTCCTACGAATAAGTGTTGTATTATGCTTGTGTATAACAAAGCGAACAAACCTCTAATTCCGACTGCTGCAACAAATACATTCATCGACGCAGTAAGTCGAGCAAATTATCGTGCCACATCATCGTCGAGGAAGAACCTGCTGAGCTTGCAGAACGTGCGTTTTGTACAATCGTTGGGATTTGTTGTAAAGCAATAATGTCTGACATTTTAGCCATTGGCAATACGCCGACCTCCGATAATCGTATAACCAAAATAGAAGTGCACACGTATAATCCATATGTAAATACTACTCTCGGAAATAGCGATGAAATAAGAATACCGATACAGCAGCAAGATCTGTATACGCTACCGTGCGAGAGTTTCTTGTACATTGAAGGAAAAGTCATTTTAGCAGAGGCTCCATCTGGAGGAACAAGCAACAATGTTATTCTCGGTACCAATTGCGCTGCTTTCATGTTTGATGAAATTCGATATGAACTGAATGGCCTTGAAATAGATCGCTGTAAAAATCCTGGAATAACGACTGCGTTAAGAACACACGGTCATTGACCCCCCCTCCCCAGAGGGGGGGATCAGTTCATTGACCTTTCGAGGCAGACCTAACCCAGGGGGGGGCTCCCCCCCTCCTTTGGGGAGGTGGCTTGCCCGCTCCCCCTCCCCTCCCTTCCCCCTCCCCCCTTCCCCGGGTTAGGTCTGCCTCGAAAGGTCAATGAACTTGGTCCAGAATCCCCCTAGTCTACCTACTAATGTATGATTACACAAACATGGATATCTTTCTATCAATTGTACAAAAGTTGTAATTTCACACATGTTTAACAACAAGACACAACAAACAATAAACAAATAACAACAAGACACAATAAAAAAATAACATCTAACAATAATTAAATATTAACTGAACTAATAAAAACAATGAATAATAATTGTATCTATGCAGCGCGTCGGCGAGAAAACATCTACGGTTAATGTAGGTTAATGATATTGGTCGCAATCTACATTCATTACAACGCCTGCCGTACGACAGTGTCGTACGCTGGGCGTACATTGCCGTATCTACATATACAGTGAGCCACGAAAGTATTCAAACGCCATTTAAAACAGAATAACGTTTTTATAATTGTACTAAACAAACTGATTTTTTATAATCACTTCGAAGCATCAGTTTATGAAATGATATGCAAAAAAGATTACCCAAAAATTATAATTTACAAGGTTACATGCAAAAATAAAAAAGACATTTTTTAAAACTTTTGTATTTATTTTATTTTTTATTTAATATATTTTCATAATTTTTATAATTGCATTCGACGGAGAAGAAGGAGAACAAGAAAATTCTGGGTGCACCCTTACATTCGCAATAATATTAACTGCAGAATATTTGTGACTACAAGAAAGTTAGCAGAAGACGATGTTAAATTTCAAGCATTTTACAGAATGCGCAATACTACGTACAAGAATCCATTGCCATGGCAAAGCAACCTGCGGTTTTAAAAAATAATTCGCTAGGTAGTCGCGTAAAATTAGCGGAGAAGGTCGCCGAAAAATGTTAATATTTTCCCGTGTATTGGGAATGCTTCTAGGCGTTGCAAAAGAATCTGTTACGTTATTTGTATTAACTCCGTATGGGACTCCATCATTTTTCCGTATGTAATTGTGAAGTACACAAGAACATTTTATAATGGAAACTATTGTTTCATATTTCCGGCATCGAATAGGAGTCAAAAATACTTGAAATTTTTGAGTTAACATGCCAAATGTGCATTCAATATTCTTTCTGCCTCGGCTTAACCGGTAATTAAAAATTCTTTTTGTATTATTGAGGCCTCTCTGGGCATACGGTCTCATTAAATTTTTTCTCAAAGGAAAAGCGTTATCGGAAACAAAGTAGTATGGAAATGGGTTATCTCCTTCATCGTGTGGTAATGGCGACGACATAGGGATATTGATTCCGTCTCTTTCCAACCAACGATCTAATGCCGATGTGCGAAATATACCCCCATCGCTATATCGTCTGCATCACTGCAACCTAATAAAATCACGGAATGGTATCCTTTATAATTGAAGTTTGTGGACCCCGAATTTGGAAATTTCTGTATTCGTATGTGTTTTCCATCAATAGCCCCCAAACAATTTGGTAAATTCCACAATTCCGAATATTTTTGTGCAATTTCTTTCCACTTCTCCATACTTGGAATGGGCATACATGAATTTTTTAGGGCAGTCCATATTGCTTCTGTAGTTTCCGCTACAACTCTCGCTATAGTGCATGCTCCTCTTGCAAAGTAGAGTTCCAGTGATATAAAAGTATCACCTGTTGCCAGGTATCTGAAAACGAAATATCTTTGACCTTGTCTTTGCTATATGTATATTTTAGTATACATAGTATATAATTTACAATTATTCTGGAACCTAAATTCGAAACTCAGTTTAATTTTATTTACCTACCTTAACGTAATCAAAATCCTTTCTTCAGGACTCACACATTCTCGCATATGTGTATCGTGTCTTGCTATACTTGGCCCCACTATTCGTACAAGATTCTTGTATGTAGTCTTGCGCATTCTGTAACATGCTTGAAATTTATCATCGTCTTCTGCTAATTCTCTTGCAGCCACAAATATTCTGCAGTTAATATTATTGCGAATGTAAGGATGCACCCAGAATGTTCTTGTTCTTCTTCTTCTCTGTCGAATATAATTATACAAAATAACATTCTCCTTGTCACTCGACATCTTTCTTTACTTTTCGTAAATTACGTGAAGTTTGCTCTACGCTTCGTGTACAGACGATTGCGGCATCGTACGCTAATCATAATGACGACTGAATGTAGCGCCGATTATGCGACGATGACGCTTCGTGGACACACGTCAATTATTTTACATTGGTTGCAGCACTGAAACGTACAGCAAGCGATATTTTGTCGCGTACGCGTCTCTGACGCGACGCATCGTGGACAGAGGGCCTCAGTCCACTTAGAAACATTGACAGATCGAAGAACAGTATCCGACCAGAGCTCTATCTTTAATTTGATTAATAACAACATTGATTGTCCCTCTCTCCTGAGGCAAATCAATTTTTATGTACTCGAACGCATTTTGAGAACTAGGGCAGAATTTCAAGCATTTAAATCGAAATCCACATATGGATTAATAAATCCTTTAAATCGTATTACTGCTAACTCTAACATTTTATATCGTAACATTGACTTTTTTAATGGTTCGTTACAATCATTTAAGAAACAGTTGCGTGCGATTATATGATTATATCTAATATAATGTATTCCTGAAACTTTCTGCATGTCCATTCCTGGGTAATTTTACGCTAAGACTTTCTTTTTCTTATTGTGTTTTTTATTTCTTTATTTTTTATTGTAAACATTTGTATAAAAGGACTTCAGTCCGTAAATAATAAATATAATAATTATAATTTTAGGATGTAGGGTTAATAGAGAGGTTGATGTAACCACGTATCGTGTAACAGGTAACAACAATATATATTCAATAACAATAACAAACAACTAAATGAAACAAACAAAGTGAAACAAAGATCAACAATAACAAGAAAGCTTAACAAAAACTATAACAAACTATCTCTACTTAAACAAAGTAACGAGATCAAGTTATACGGATGATGTCTTAAGAACGATGTCACTTCGAAGACAGCCAAGAGCTTTCTGCCGATCGTGGGGACTGTTCTTGGTGGCCGAACTAGCGAGGTCCCAGAAAACGGTTAAAAAGGGGAAATCCCTTGTTCCTCAAGGACACAGGGAAAGTTCCTTCCTCGAATCCAAACCGTCATTGCCAAGGACTTTTAAGTGACCTGGCGAAAGTTCTCGCCATCGTCACTTTTATGGCCAACCCTTCAACCCGGCCACCAACGCTGCGTTGTTGGAAAAGAAAGAATTTCCGCGTCCGGAAGAACTTTCTTTCCCACGTGCAGAGTCCGCTACATAATAATAATAATTACCCGATTACCGTTACGAGTGTATTTCATATTTCGTATACCGTGTGACTATATTTCCAGTCGTGGAGAAGAGTCGTTCGCTGGTAGCTTGCGTAGCTGGGATACCCATATAACGACGTGCCGCTTTTCCTAATATAGGAAATCTTGATCTGTTTTTTTCCCACCAACTTGTAATATTAGTATTTCTTGGTATAGTACCTTCTTCAAAATATGTTTGAATTTCTTTTTCTTTCCGTTGTGTAAATGTAGCTTCTATACTCCTTGAGCTCTCTTGTTTACGTCCACTTCCAAGTTTATCATAAAAAAATTTGAACAATTTTGATTTTGGTTCATCTATACAAAAAAATATTTAAATATTTAAATAAACACATTTCAGAATTTCTAAAATTATTTATTTATGTACATTTTTCAAGACGTACCATTATCATCATATTTTGCAGGTATTATACACTTATTACTGTTAGTAATTGCTATTATCACTATCAGACGTAATGTTCCTTTTCAAAGAATGAATTGCTTCATATTTTTCTGAAGGTTCCAAAAGTCGATTTTTAAATTGTGGGTCTAGTAACATTGCATGTACCAACATTTTTTCTTTCTTAGCATGTTCAAAACACTCCTGAAAATGTATTATTTGTTACATAACTTTTAAAATTGTTTTAGCAAATAAGTTTTCTGCAGCTCAATAGTAAAATAATGATATTACTTGTAATTCACTAAAGAGATGTTGGCACATTTCATTTACTATTTTGTTTTGCGTTTTATATGTCGAATATATGTTTATTAATCCAATGTACATTGGAATATAATGCGACAATGTCGGGTATGTTTCCCCGCACATTAATTCGGTCGCATCTTTCATTGGTTCTAATATATTTGTTACTGTTTCTGCGAATTCCCACTCTTCGTTGCATAAATTATCAGGCATGTCTTTTTCGCACAAGATCAACGATCTTTGTAATGTTATGAATCTTTTTAACATTATGTGTTGAAACAAGCTATTACTTTTATAACAACGCAGTACAGACTCTGCTCGTGTTTATGTGGAATAATATTATATTTATTATAAACTTTGTATATATAAACTGAGAATAATATAATGTATCTTTAACATGACTCTGACCGCATGGACGTGCTTGCTCTCGTGTCCCACACCGTTCTAACTCTTCTCTCACGCACACGCCCCTCACGCCGTTCACCCGTCGGTACAGTAGGACGCGTTTATAATCTCCAACATCCTCTCTTAAACGCGATCTTACAATTTAACACACTCATTCCATTTTAGAACTACGATTATAATTTTCAACTTTTAAACTACAAGATTATTCCTATGATACAAGAACTTACTACTCGCTAATGGCTTCGTAAATATATCTGCAGTTTGTTCTGCAGATTTACAATATTTTACTTTTATTTCGCTTTCTCTAATTTTTTCTTGCACGAAATGATATCGTACATCTATATGTTTGGACCTTTTGTTGAAAGTGCCATTTCGCGCAATTTGAATTGCACTTTGATTATCTACATTCAGCTCTGCCAATACTTTATTCCCCAGCAATTGTTCTATTACACCTTTTATGTATAACAGTTCCTTACAACAATCTGCAACTGCTATAAATTCGGCCTCTGTACTGGACAAAGCCACCACTGGCTGTTTTCTTGAGCTCCAACTCACGACTCCTCCAGCATACTTTATTAAGTACCCTGTAGTGCTTTTCCTGGTTTCTGGGTCTCCTGCGTAGTCTGCATCACAGTACGCTTCTATTTTATCATCTCTTTCACCTTTTATGTATTGTATGCCTAAGTTTTTCGAGCCCTGTAAGTACCTTAACGTTCTTTTTATAATTGTTACATCCTTATCTGTGGGGTTATTATTACGTCTACTACTATAATTTATTACATAACTGAGGTCTGGTCTCGTTTTATTAGAAATGTATAACAAACTTCCCACCGCTTCACGAAATGGGAACGATCTTACCTTGTCTTGTGCTTCTTCTTGTGTGTTTTTACCATTCTCCTGCATTGGAGTGAGCACAGACTTTGAATTTTCCATCCCATATTGTTCCAGTGTTTTCTCTGTATACTCCTGTTGAGAAAGCTTGATTCCAACACTGGTTCTGTGCAGGTTTATACCCAGAAAATCATTTGGTTCTTCTACTACTTTTACTTCAAAGTCCTTTTTTAATTCTTCTAATAGTTTTCTTATTTCATTTATGTCAGGCCCAATGATTATCCCATCGTCCACATATATTGCTAGTGCAAGATTACTGGTTTTCTTCTTAAATATACACCTTTCAGCACTTAGCGATGTCAACCCTTTTCTTCGTAACGTTTCTGTGAATTTCTTATTCCATTGTACGGGGGCTTGTTTGAGCCCATACAGTGCCTTTTTTAATTTGCATATTCTTTCTGGTTCTTCTTTGTATCCTTTTGGCAGATACATATATATGTCTTCCTGTAAATCGCTATACAGGAAAGCAGTTTTAATATCAAACTTTACTATATGGTAGTTTCTCGCAGCAGCTAGTGCAAGCATTACTCTTAATGAGCTACTGTTTATCACTGGGCTATATATATCATCGTAGTTAAACGTTCCTTCCTTCTGTTCACATCCACGTACTACAAGACGAGCTCTGTAACGCCCATCTTCTTTAATTTTAAAAATCCACTTGCTGCTTAGTATTCTTTTCCCTTTTGCTTCTATTTTGTTCACGAGTTCCCACGTCTTATTTATTTTTAAAGCTCTTTTTTCCTCTTCTATTGCTTCTTGCCACTTTAGTTTTTCATCTCCGTTCATTGCTTCTTCATACGTTAATAGAACGTACTCATTATATCTCTGCGGAATCTTTCTAACTCTTTGTGGCCTTGAGTTGTTTTCTGTTTCTATTTCTTGACCTTCCTCTTCTGAATTTCTTCTCTCTTGTTCCAAGTCATCTTCTTCTGTCGTCTCATATGAATCATCTGTTTCTTCATTATCACTATCAGGGGACCTCTGATTTGTTATTGTATTTTCTTCTTGTTCAATTTCTTCTTCTTCTATATTTATGAACCACTTCTTTTGTGGTTTTGTGACTTCTGGTTCTCCCTTGGCAAATATCACATCTCTGGACAGAATTATTTTTCTTTTTAGATTATCCCAAAGTCTATACGCATTCTGTGCGTAACCTACAAATTTGTATTCTTCACATCTTTTATCTAGTTTTTTAATTTGTCCTAACGTTTTAGCATAGGCTGTCGTTCCAAAAACTTGTAAATTCTTTATATCTGGCTTTTTGTTATTCCACATTTCATATGCTGTCTTTTCCATATTCTTTATTGCACTTCTATTTTGTAAATACGCTGCCATCAATATTGCCTCTCCCCACATTTCTTTTTTAAAATTACTGTCAAATATAAGAGCTCTCGCTCTGTCGAAGAGTGTTCTATTTAAACGTTCCGCTCTTCCATTTAACTGAGGCGTATATGGAGTAGTATAATCCAGAATTATACCTCTGGATTTACACCAGCTTTTTACGTAGTGACTTGTATATTCACCACCGTTATCACAGCGTAGCTTTGACAGTCTTAAGTTCCATTTGGCTTCTGCTGCATGTACATATTCTTTCAGTTTTTCTACAGTTTCTGTTTTAGTCTCTATTAAATACACCATTACAAAATTAGTGTAGTCATCTATAAAGGTTAGAACATACCTTTTTCTGTCCCATGTTGTCGGGCTTACTGGACCACAAACGTCCGTGTGGACTATTTCTAATGGTCTTGTCGCTCGATCTCTTACTTCTCCAAACGTAATTCTTGTCTGTTTTGCCTCATTACAAACTTTACAAGTCTGTGTTTCCGCTTTTATTGATTCTTTCGATACATTCATCCCAGTTGTTCTTTCCAATAGTTTTACCATGTTTCCATAACTCATATGCCCAAGTTTCCTGTGCCACTCTTGTACCTTTTTTTGTTCCGCAGTCAGCATCGCTTCTTCTTTCTTTGGTTCTGTTTTTCTGTCTATGTAATACAATCCATTTTTGCATCTATCACCCTTGAGTACCTCTTTGTTGTCTTTTATAATTTTTACGTATTTGTCCTTAAACACTACTTCTCCTCCCTTTTGTGTTATAGCGTCTACGGATATTAAATTTTGCCTTAAATCTGGAACTAATAAAACATTTTTTAGAGTACAGTTCCCCAGATCCACTTTTCCTGTCGCAACCGCTTTCATTGAGGTATTTTTTTTCGCTGATCCTATTTGAACTTCAGTTTTCTCAATGTTCCTCAGCAGTCTGTGATCGTTCACCATGTGACTTGTTGATCCAGAGTCTAGAACCCAGGTTTCTGAGTTCAAACTTCCCGTCAAGAAGCATACCTTTTTGTCTTCTTGCTGTTTATTATTTCTAAAATAGCAGTCTTTTTCTTTGTGGTTAGTCTTTTTACATATTTTACATCCCGAATATTCCATCCGAGTTTCCACCCTTCTGTCTCTACAGTCTTTTGCCATATGTCCCGTTTTGCCACATGCGTAACACTTTATCACATTACCTTTCCTCCATTCGCTATTTGTTCCTTTATTGCACATATTAGCTAAATGTGTTGTTGCGCCACATTTAAAACATTTCCTTTCTGTAGCTTTAAATGCCACTGGTTCTTCTTCTTTCTCTTTTGAGTTTCTTGTCTCTTCTGCTAACAATCTTGCCGTAAGATTGTCTATCGTTTTCTCACCTGCTGGTGTTGCGTCCCACGCACTTACAAATATTTTGTACTTTTCAGGTAGAGTTGTTAATATCTTAGTTATTATCATTTTTTCGTCTACTTCGCTTCCTAGTGCCTGTAACTTAAATGCTATATTCCTTAGGTGAGCTATGTGTGACGCTACATCAAAACCACCCTTATTTTGGTACACAAACAATTCCTGCATTAACGCGCATTTTTGTTGTTCATTGTCCCTCTCATATATCGCTTTTAATCTTGCCCACATTTCAAAGCTTGTATTACATGTTGTAATTTGTAAGAGAGGACCATTTTCAATTGTTGTTACTATTGCTTTTTGTACTTTCGCGTCATTTTTGTTCCAATCCGCTGTTCTAACCCCCTGTTTTGGTGGTTCAACGATTACATGATTGTACAAACCCATTGCTTTCAGCATGATGGTCACCTTGAATTTCCACAACTGAAATCCATCAGCATCCTTTTAATTTCTCCAAGTTCTCAAACTCTTCTTTCTTTTCTCTTGGTTCACACATTTTTAAACTTTCTTACTTTTACTTTATTTTTACAGTCTTAAACCCTTTTTTTTTTTTTTTTAACTTTTATTTTTACAAACACGTGGCAGTTTGTCTGTTTTATTCAACTGGGCCCATAACCTGTTGAAACAATCTATTACTTTTATAACAACGCAGTACAGACTCTGCTCGTGTTTATGTGGAATAATATTATATTTATTATAAACTTTGTATATATAAACTGAGAATAATATAATGTATCTTTAACATGACTCTGACCGCATGGACGTGCTTGCTCTCGTGTCCCACACCGTTCTAACTCTTCTCTCACGCACACGCCCCTCACGCCGTTCACCCGTCGGTACAGTAGGACGCGTTTATAATCTCCAACATTATGTACATGGAGTTCCATTGTGTGTCCACGTCTTGCACTAATCGTAAAGTTGTCTCACTCGGATTGATTTGCAGCTGCACTTGCGCAAATCTTTCTTTTGCGGATGTTGACCTTGCGAAAAAAGCAACAATGGCTCTGCAGTTCTTGTTTAAGGCAGTGTATAAGGGAAATTTTTTCAATGTTTTTTTTATTGTCAATTGTAAACTGTGAGCGAAACAAGGTATTCGTTTCTAATCTTCATTTGTTTGTATTGCCTTTACAATATTTCGGCCGTTGTCGGTTATAAATATCAGTGGTTTATTTACTTCCTGTAATTTCCATGATATTAAACAGGAAAGTAACGCATTACTAATATTTTCTCCAGTATGTGACTGTTGTAAATGCCATAGATTTAGCATATAGTGCCAAATTTTATAATCTTTTGTGACATAATGTAATGTCACTGACAAATAACTCGCCACACTTCGTGAACTCCAGCCATCAGTTGTAAACGTTAATACAGTGTCTGTTAATTCATATACGGTTTCTCTGTGTGTGACATTGAATGACCTTGGAATAATTATAGTCACTGAATTCCTAATGAAAGGAACTATCATTGTAGGTGTTTAAAAAAGGGTGGTTCCATTTAAAAAAGTCAAGGTGACCTTGATATCTCTAAAAAAATGACATAAAAACAAAATTTTTTTTTGCATCGTGTCAGCCCCATTGTACCATTCAACTTTGTGCTTACCATATTTTACGTATCTTTAGAAACAACAAAGATATTTGAGGTACAAACGTTTGGTGACTCACCTTGTATATTCCCTAGAAATTTTTGCAATATCTATTAACAATAATAGAGAATAATATTTAATAAAAAGTGCTGTTATATTTTCTACACTAAACCTAACCCTGACCTAACTCAAATTTAAAATGGAAGCTACAAACTTAAAAAATATTTTTGCGAATATCTAAAAAATTAAGGCTGAGTGGCGGTAACATGTACAGAGAAAAGTTGTTCAGAATGATGACCTTGACAACATATTTCAAGGTCATCAAACTCAGTGAGATGGACTCTTTTCTAAATAATTAGCAAATTTGTTAACAATTAAGATACTGTATGTACATAAATTTCTTCGCCCCACGTTTTTCGTTTTAAATCTTACAAGTATTTTCATAGCTATTAAAAATTCACAATCACAAATTTTCAGGACTATCTGTATGGGGCATGGGGTTAGGAACCTGTACGTGGCTAGGAAAAATTATTTTATACTTTTTAGTCTGTTTTTTAAACATATTTTTATTTAAATTATTTCATACTTTTTAGTCCGTTTTAAAAACGTGGTATTTTTAAAAAAATTTATTTTGATTTAAATAATTATTTTCAGCTTTTTAGTCTTGTGTGTGTGATATGTTTATATCGATTAAAAGGGTAAACTTTCTCTTCGGAACCCAGAAATTTTCGATTATTATATGTTTTATCTCGTTCATTTCGGCGAGAAAACTCCTATGTCGAAGTCCCAGACCACGGAAACCACTCGTTAAAAAGTTATGAGCATGTAAAGTTGAGTAATTTTATAGTAATTTTCATTGTATTACCTCAGAAAGTGACAGATATGGGCGCCGCCATATTGGTGTATACCAATATGTTTAAGCAAACATGTAGCGCGAAATACGCGAGCACGCCGTATTTCGGTTTTAACGAAAAGTAACGTTTTATTCAAACGAGGCCGTTGCGGCGACCTCCGCAATGTCGACTGTTATGTACAACGCGAACAAAATAACACATGTAATACGAACTTAAGAACTAACGGCTATATACACTTATTACTATCCTTAATCACTAAATAAACTATTAACTAAGACTAGCACGGCGGTCTAGCTTAGCGCGAGATCGCGAGTTTATTCGCGGACCGAGCGCGGTCTCGTGAAAAGGTTTGAGAAGGACGGTCGTACCGAGCACGGTAACGAGCGCGAGAGAGATACAGTTCTTAGATACGTGACCGAGCACGGTGACGATTAGATCAGAACAGGTGAGAGCGAGCGCGAAGCAACGGCCCGTCGCCGCAGAGGAATCGCCGATTCGGCGTGACGTCACGCACCGAAATAAGTAATTTCGGTGGTAGATGGCCTACGCTGTACCTCTACGGAGACGAGCGTTTGCTTGTCTCGCTCTCGTCCTTTTGACGTTGTCGACCCGCTCGCTCAATCCTGAACAAATATTATTCAATAAAGGTTCGACGGAGAATCTCAGTGTAACTGTTCTTTCGCTTGGTAAACAAATAATACGTAGTAACTTTGTAAACACCGCACGGAGCTCGCACGCACACTAACGCACACTGAGCTCCTTCGGTGCGAAACGGGTCAGTGGAGTGGGGATGAGTCAGAGTGGGAACACGTAGTAGAGTGGGGACGTAAAGGTAGCGCGATGGGGTATAACGGTTAGATAATAGATTAATACGGTTAGATAATAGATTAATAATAATTGATATATCCTAAACGCATAGGCTTTTTAAAAAAAATTTTTTAAATATTGCATTGTCATCCAGTTCTGAGCTATGTTTAAAATTTCAAGTCTCTAGCTCATCGGGAAGTTAGTTTAAAATCAATTGCAAAATTTGTACCGAACAGACAGACAGACAGACAAGAAAGCGAGCTTATAAAAACGTGGTAAAATGTAAACAAATTCTTCTTTTACGTTTTTTTCGATGAGGGGCCACAGTGAATTAAATTTAGAACAAAAAGGTTATATTCCCTAAAGTTTCTCCTTCAAAATGAGCCCTTGAAAAGGATGGCGAATTGAAAATTGGCGTCACAATGAGCTGGAAAAGGACGCGGTGTTACCCCGTTTCAGGTAGAGGCGAGTCGAGCACACCGGTATTATGGTCAGTTGTCTATACCGCTGGTTTCAAAACAATACCAGCAGACCGTATTCGACTAAATGACTCTATTTATTATACCTTGAGAACAATATTAGTAACCACTATTCAAATTGCATTAGTTTCTTCAGAAAAATCGATTTGTTTCAAAATCCTGAGGTGCTAGACAAATTTTTCGACCGGATTTGAAATCAGCGCGACAAAATCTACGCGAAATGATGTATGACATGTAAAAATAAAAATCTATCCGTTGTCACGTCGCCTAATTTCTACGTTGCCGTCGGAAGGACGGAACGCGTGCAACACCGGGTATTTACTAGAGATCGCGGTTTTGGACGTGTATTAAAATACACGTGTACACGTGGTACGTGAACCGTGTAGTACGAATTTAAGGATCCGCGAATACGGATCCGTGAATACGAATCCGTGAATACGAATCCGTGAATACGAATCCGTGAATACGAATCCGTGAATACGAATCCGTGAATACGAATCCGTGAATACGAATCCGTGAATACGAATCCGTGAATACGAATCCGTGAATACGAATCCGTGAATACGAATCCGCGAATACGAATCCGCGAATACGAATCCGCGAATACGAATCCGTGAACACGGATCCACGAACACGTGAATACGGATCCGTGTACACGGATCTGCGAATACGAATCCGTGTAAACGGATATGCGAACACGGATCCGTTCGGCACAATAACGCCTTAGTTGTCGGAATGGAACGTGCCGAACGGACCCGTGTTTACGGATCCGTATATACGGATCCGTATATACGGATCCGTATTCACGTGTTCGTGGATCCGTGTTCACGGATTCGTATTCACGGATTCGTATTCACGTGTTCGTGGATCCGTGTTCACGGATTCGTATTCACGGATTCGTATTCACGGATTCTTAAATTCGTACTACACGTTTCACGTACCACGTGTATTTACATACACGTGAAATGGGGATCTCTAGTATTTACGGGCGAAACGCCGAGCCATGCTCGGCCGCGCGATACGTGGTCCACCCGGGACAAAAGTATCTCGCAGATTCGGATTTTCACGAAAGTATTGGTGCTGGAACTTTCCTTCGGGCGCCAGACACTCGGCAGTGTCACGCAAATTGCGCGAGAACAGCACGAGGCGCGAACGAAAGCTCCGAAACTGCGAGAATCTCGCGATGTTCTGGATGGCTCTAGGACGGGCTCAGGATTCTACGCGGGTCAAGCACGTAGCATTTCCCGCGGCGGAAAGGTTTCTCTACGGAAATAATCAACGAAAGAATCGGCTTGAACAATTTATTCGTCCGATGGGCACGACATGGCTGCCGGTGAGAGCCGGCAGCGGCGAATTACAAGCCGGCGCGAGAATCTACGACGGATTTTCGGTCGCTCGCGCTTCCTTCTTTCTGTCGCGTCGAACCAGGCAGTTTACGAAAACTAGGTCGTTTTATTACACGCTTGTGGCGCGGAATAACAGCCGGATTCCGATGGAATACGCGGTACAATGTTTAGGCCGTTCGAACTTTGCCGTTGGACGCGATATGGACCGTTGCGTCGTCACACCGGGGAACGTCTCGACGATGGCGTATAATTTACTCGCGAAATCGGCAACGATACGGCCCCCCGCGAGTCCGCGACTTCGCGTTACTAACCGGCACGCACGTTAACCGATCGACGACCGTTCGTCCCTTCCCGATAATAAGGCCGAACACGTGGCAAAGAGACGGTTTCTTCGTTTCGCGACGCGAACAAGGACTTCGCGAAAACGTTACCAAGCCAACACGAAATGTTCGTTAATCACGATAATAATGAAGCCTGACTGGCGCTTACCAACGGTAACGAGGACGACGGCAGGTGGTCCGCTTTCGTCCTGTCTCGCCCCTCTCATATGGCACGCACTTTTTAAATTATTGGATAACTTAAGCAATTCGGTAACTTCTACTCCGTGATACGGCCAACGACCCAGTGGCCTACTTTCTGGTGGCCCGGTAACGCGGAAGCGAGGCGTCCCCCTACTCCCTACCCTATTTCTCCCATTCGCGACTCTCGGGCCTATCGCGCGCTATTTATTTTCAGGATCGTATCCTGTCGCGCGGGCTCCCTGGCTCGCGGAAAATCGCTATCGCATTCGCCGCTTTTCAGGTGGTGGCGGCGGCGGCTCGTATAGAGGAAGGTCCTGGTCGCTCCGGTCGTGATCTCGTGTTCACTTTCCCACGTCGGTGCCATCGGGTTTGCTGACCCGGGCTCGGTCCTTTCTTCGGTGTCTCGATAGTTCGCCTCGATAGGTGAGAAATAGGGGCCGGGCTCCCCGGGAGACCGGTTTCGGTCCTGTAAAATTCGCGTCGCCCAAGTGGTGCGACGCTCAAAACGCGTGATTACTCGCCCCTGGGAAATCGGCATGCCCAGGGAGAGCGTTCACAAACGGCCGTTTCGCATCGGCACTACCAGAGGGCGGCTCGGCCTCTCTTTTTCGGGATCGAGGGACGTCGGCAAATCTTGCTACGTCACACTGTCCATGGTATTGGATAAACCACAATTTTCTTGTTATTCTGCAAGTTTAACAAATATTCTCAAGGTTAAGAAACGTTCGTGCCATAATTTCTCAATTTTTCCCATATTCTGCAATGTTTCAGCTTTAATTTAAAAAAAAATCATCGCTCCATCTCGTTTCTATCGAAAGTTCTTTGATTTTGTCACAGGATCCATCGGTTTGTCCCACTGTACGTCGCGTCGCGCGTCGTAGCAAAACTTTCGTAGACTGGACGGAAACCGGGGGGTCGCGGGCTGGGGCTCGCGGCACCCAACCGACGACCACTAAAATGGGGGGACACCGTGCGGGTGACCTGCACGGGGTCCTTGTAGTTTATGGATTGGGGGATGTTGCCCCCCCCTGGGAGGTATCATGTTTGCTAGGAGGGGTGTCGGGTTTCCTCGGCCCCTCCCATTAGCCTAGGTGGGTCACCGTGGGATGTTTAGTGGGTACACCCGAAGGAGTCCCGCATAACCCTATCTCTTCCTAGTATGAAGGGGGGGGGTGCGTAATGGGAGCACGTCGGCTTCCTATCGATTAACGCATTCTGTTAATATCATTCTCTTTCGTATATCGTTACATAGTAACAAAGTCAAATTATTATCGACACGTTGTTGGGAGTCCGTCTACCATAAACCGATCCTACATCGATTAGCCTTTGTCATTCCATTAGCCTCTTCGGAATGACTGAAGGTTGCCATGATTCCCAAGTCATAAGGCACTCGCACAATTCGCAATTATTCACAATCCCGTAGTCTACGGGTAGCTTCCGCATATGCGGTAAATTTAAACCGTAAACCGTCTGTTTCGAGGATAACGAGAGGGTTGGGTGCTCACGTGCGTGAAGCAGCGGCTGCTATCAGATCTTGAGGCCTGTCTGTCCAGATAAGCCTAACGTAACCCCTGGAATCGTTGAGATTCATTGGTGACTCTTCGGAGATAGCCTGAATTAAGCAATTGGTATTTCAAAGTTATAGCGTCCTTCATAATTATTCGACCGATAGCGCATTCTCATTCCATGTAGAAATGCCGGATATCACACTTCTCGATCAAACGACGAAAAGCGGAGATTTCTGCTCTGTCATTGCGTAAGTGTAGTTATGTTATTTCAGAACTATTTAATAAATTTATTTCAATCGTTTTCAGCAAATATTTATCTGTTTCTCAAACATTGTTTAGTAAGCAAAGTCCGTATTAACGTTGGGATCATCAGCGACCACATTCGTTTAGGGAAAATGAATTATCAGTTACGTTAGTCCTAACATAGGCGTATCATAGCAGTTTTGTTACTTAGATTTTGTCTTATAAATCTATGTTTTTAAAAAGGTGAGTGTAGAGGCTCGCGTTGGGCGAAGTTTCATGACAGGGATATCGCTATCGTGCAGTGGGCCCGGTACACGACGTTTTGTAATTTGGCTATTGCGTTGGACCTGTCATCGCCACTTAGCTTGAAGCTACAGCGCGTATGGTTTCCAGATGTCTCTAAAAAACCCAAGCCTCGTTCGCCAAGGATGTGCGGCCCTGGTGAATACTTGGGCCCGCTTCAAGCATCTAGTTTTAGATTCGTCAACCCCGAAATCTTCGAAGTAGGGATGTAGCATGCAGAGGTAGAGAGGATCGACGCTGGCGTCGGAGCCTTTGGTGATCACGAGGCGGGGGACCGGTCCACTTATACTCGGTCACCAACGGCGTCTCAGGAAGCCGTCTGGCATCCTGGCCGGGGAGTCTAGATGCCCATCGGGCGGCTTAACAGGGAGGAGGCCACCCTGTCGTTCTTTGTGGATTGGCCTCGAGTAGAGTAGATTCGGAGGAGGGAGGGGGCGCCTCTCCTTCGAGGGATGGAATGTTAAGACGGGGGTACACCGGTTTGGAATGCGTGCGCGGATCACGCGTACCCCCGGGTATGGAGGATTTAGTAGGTAGTCCGACGGGACGAGGGAGAGTCTCACATAACCCTGCCTTCCTCCCAGGAAGTGGTGGGATATCCGTAACGAGAGTAGCTCAACGGAGAAAAAGAGGTAGGGAGGACCGAGGCGTTTAGTTTGCTCCAGCTAGATCGCATTTAGAAGTGACTCGGATCACACTTACACCTATCACAACCCTCGTTCGCTAGGAACCGTATATATAGATGAAAATATAGTATTAATTAAAATTTGGCGCATTTATTTCCTTCCGAGTTGGGCAGGTGGTCCTTCGAACATAGAACCAAATAGTCGGCACACACAGTGCATATTCCACAAAGGCGGAGCGATCACTCAGATTGACCACGGACAATTAACAGTGTACCTAATACATTATCGTGAGTTTCCAAAAAATCGCTGAGATTGATAAGTCTGAAAATATGTACTCATTGTCCATCACGAGATGGCAGTGATTTCGACAGTGGGCGCGGGGGGGGGGGGGGGGGGGGGCTGCGAGACCCCACTCCTATGCTTAGGTTCTGGCGGAAACTGTCGACATAGGAGCTGAGCATCACCACATCGCTCTGTTTCAGTCACACTAATACGCGCATTTGCTGTCTTTGTCAACCGATTCGACCAATTGCGGAAAATGTGTAGCGCGGAGTTGGGATATCACGTAGTCCCTAAAAGTTTCTCACTGCCATCTCCTCCCTTGATCGCCAACGAGAGGTCGTGGAAGGCGGTGGTCTCCTTCTCCGAGACTGTTATCTCGGAGAAAGAGGCCGCCGAGGGAGCCCGGGAAGGGGACCCGGGTTCGGGGAGAAGGGAGTGGGCGCGGGGACGACCCTCGCGCTGAAGAGGCCCTCCTGTATGGCGTAGGAGGGGCGCAGTTGTGGACGGGAGGGTGCGGGGGTCGTCCCCGCGCCAACTTGTGCCCCCACGAGGGAGGGCGGTGTTGGGGTCGCTGGTTGATTCCCCGCGGCGGGATAGCTCCCCCTCCTTGGAGGGGGAAATAGAAAAGAGGGGTTCGCCGCGGGGTGGCCCCTCGCAGCGGATCGGGGGGTGAGCTGATCCCGGTTCCCCCGGGGTGGGTCGACATCCTCGAGGTAACTCGGTGCCACAACACCGCAACGAGAAACGAGCTCTGGGGAGGTCGTGGGATGGGTGGGGTGGGGAGGTTCGAGGCGTGCCGGATCGCGCCTTCCACAACCCTTTCTTACCGGTGTCGGCGTCATCTTGCCCTGGCCGGGGCGGGGACCTTCGGGTCACCCAAACCGGGCGATGCACGGAGACACCGGGGGCCGTGGGTGGACCGAGCGGGGGCTCGGGAAGCCCATTCCGACTGCCCCGGGGATGGGGACACCGGGTGGGTCCCTCCGCCCGGGGTCTTATAGTGTAGGCAGTGGGGG
Source organism: Lasioglossum lativentre (assembly GCA_916610255.1). NCBI lineage: Eukaryota > Metazoa > Arthropoda > Insecta > Hymenoptera > Halictidae > Lasioglossum > Lasioglossum lativentre. The sequence goes on along the minus strand of OU744359.1, from coordinate 25,946,190 downwards.
ACGCCAACCCCTCCCTCCGGATTGTATGATAGATGGGAAATGTCCTGTTGAGTACTCGCATGATCCAGGCACTTCCCAATTAGCACAGGCGGGTGTGGGGTTTTAGTGGGTAGCCATCGGGGACGGGCGCGCCTTCGACGCTCCCCTACTCGATGGTAGTCCCACATAACCTCGGCTTCCCCCCCCCCGGGGGTCGGGGTATACGTAATGCATTTCCCCACAAAAAAAAGGTAAGGAAAGTTGTATGCAACATTTGTTTGAAGTTAAAGGCTGTAAACCTGCATGACTTTATTGAAGTGAAAATGTAGGAACTTGTAAATATTTATTTTCACAATTTCTAATTTCGTTGAAATTCTTTACGATGTATACCAATAATTTACCATCATGAATCAGTAATAGTTGCTGGAAAAGTAAGATGGAAGATGTTCAAAGGAATTTGAAGCTAATTGTAAGATTGGAAAGAGAACTGAAACTGGATTTCACAAAACTCATCTTAATAAGAAAAATGTGACAAATATCATGAAGAAGGTTGTATAAGAATGAAATTGAACATAAGAAAGTTAGCATCGCATTGATATTTTAAACAATACAATGAGCTTTTAAGTTTTGCCGACCGTCGCGATTGCTATTTCTCTTTTTTTCACTAGCTATCCTCTTCTACGTACTAAATTTGCTGCGTACTGTCTATTAAACCAGTAAATACAGTTAAAATTATATTTTGTTTAGTGTCATTTTAATCAGAAGAACGACACAAATAAGTTGGCGAAAGTCCCATAAAAAAATAAAGAAGTTTTGCAATTGCATTAGTAGTGGTTCACACCGATATACCCGACCCAGTATCGGATTACGCCATATGTTTACACTGCTCGACGACCGAGGCAGCTCGAGCTTCTGGTCCTCTTGCGGGGTATGCCTCGCAGTGGAGGAGATATTCGGTTTGCGTAGATACTACGGTATCCGTTTTCTTAGATCTAGGATTTACTGTACAAGTTACCGATTACTTGCAAGCAGTTATTTTCCTGCAAAAGAGACTGCAATTTCATCAATACTGCAGGATGGTTCTTTTCGCTAGACGTTCTGAAGCACTATTACGACATTCGCTCGGTCTCGCGGCAGAAGATAATTAACCGAGACTCGTGACTAATTTCTAGAACATCGAAACACAACTTCCTCATGTTTTCACATTAAACTATTACCGATATTGATTTACGATGACATTTGATTATTAGATGAAATTGGTATCGTTTTATAATTTCAACAAATAGGCGCAAGTGCTTTATTCATTTACATGGTTCAACGAAATTATTGTGAACTGTTCTAAAATATTGAATCATTTCATTTTTGACTTTTCTCGTCATATTTAGTAATTTAGTAGGCTATTACAAATTTGGTAATTATCTAGAAAAGGGTACTCCTCTCGGATTTTGATGACCTTGAAATATGTCGTCAGGAACATGATTCTGAATAACTTATTCCTATACCGGGTGATTCACGAGAAACAGAACACCTAAACAGCTCCGTTTGGCTTGAAGGTAGAAGAAATCGTTAGACAGAAAACTTGTACTGTTAAAGGAGGAAAATACGATACAAAAAAATGTTCCGATTGTTTTTCAAGGTCTTTTGAAGGTCATCGATGATTTTTAAATGGCACCATATATTTTTAACTTCATAGTGTTGCTGATGTCAAGACGAGTTCAATGATGTGGTACACTATTACCTTCAAATGTCCTTCGACTCATAAATAGGTATAGTCCCTCTAACATTTTCTTCCATCTTCAAGCCTAACAGAGCTATTTAGGTGGTCTGTTTCTCGTGAGTCACCCGATATATTATTATGTTATCGTCGTTTGGTCTCAGTTTGCGACGTAATTGCAAAAAACTACGGATACCCACTACAATGAATTCTACCTTTTTAAATGACGAAACTCGTGCTTTAAGGCGGGAAGGGGTGGAGTAACCACCTCCCCCGAAACCCCCTTCACATAACACCTACTTCAGACCTAACCAAAATTCATTTAAAATGGCGGAATTCGCTGTAGTGAACCTAACAGTTTTTATTACGAATATCTCAGAATATAAGGTTGAGTGGCGCGACGGTAACATGTATGTATGTATAAGGAAAAGTTGTTCAAAATCACACCACAGATAACATATGTGAAGTCCATCAAAATCGGTGAGGATTCCATTTTCTAGATTTTTATTCTAAAGAGAGTTAGGTTTGTACAGGGTGTATAAAAAGTAGGGTGGATATTTCGAAGAGAAACTTGCCGCAAAACTGTTTATAACATAAAAAATTGTTGTTAAAGTTTTTTTTACATCAACACCTTCTACTCATCGAGAAAAGGAAAAGTTTGAAAGGAGCCATATGTCGAAAATACATAGCTATCGAGATATAAGCTGTTAAAGTTTCTTCAAAACTTGATTGTGTGGAGTTATACGTATAGACAAAAGCCTACTACTTCAGTCCACCCGACCGTGTCGATGAGTCAGAATATGATCGTGTGCGTGCCAAGTCATCGTCTCCCTGCCCATTCAGATGATAAATTTGAAGTTGCAGAATATGAAAATTTGTTTGGGCTAGATTTCTTGAGAAGAGAGTGCAGGGGGGCATTTTTACAAAGGAGAATGTTGTTGAAAATGTCGAATAGTACAACACATATCATCAAAATTGGAGGAGTGTACCTTTTCGTAAATACTTAATTATCGTAAATTTTTACGAACTACCATTCGATTAATCTTAATCTTAACCGATGTCTAGCATAAACATAGTTTGTATATGCTAGTACGTTAACATAAGATTTTCCGAGAAATGGTTCCTTTAGAAGAGTCAATATCAATGACCTTGATCTTGACATTTCTTTTCAAGGACACTCTCTCGAGCTCGAGTAGTCTCCAAGTGATTTGCAACCGTCGCGTCGCGTCACGTCGCTGGCTCGATTACTGGTTCTAAAAGGGATTTTCCCCGACTGATAGGGATACAATTTTAACCGTTACGGAGAGAATACTCAGTGCATTGAGCTCGATGACGCTAACTCTCAGTACAGAAGGATAGAGAATGAATACATACAATGTAAAAAAAGAATGTAATGCCGCGACTAAAAAATGTGATTTTCAGTAGTTGTCGTCTTACTTTTATAATTGTATTACCAATGGATGGACGAATTTTACCGATTCAGCGTGTAACGATTCAGGTTTTAATTACGTTCCTATATCGATGTTTAGTTCGTGACTGAGCAAACTAAACAGAATGAATGAAGGATGCGTGAACGTGAACTGGAATGAATGTTGGAATGCACGTGGACGCGAATGGAACGAATGGATTTGAATTGTTTGAGAAAAAGGAGGTTGAATCCTTAAATGAATGGATTTGCAATAAATTAAATGTACATTTAACACTGCGCTAAACAATGATAGTCAAAATTGACTTATAATAATCTGTACAAAGAATGTGAAAATTAAAGATCGATGAACTACAAGGCGTTTGATTGACAGTCAGCTGTGCACGTGCTAGAAACGAGACAAGAGAGCGCGATGCTGGTTGTCTCCGTCTTTTATTGTCTCGATCTTCCTGGAAGTTCGTCACGCACCGGGTGTTCCGGATTGGCGTTCGAGAGCCTTCCAGAAGGATCGAGACTGGAAATGACCAATCAGGCGCGCGGGTTCGAGCCTGCGCGAGCCTCGACGGCATACGCATGCAGCAGTCACGTTTGGCGGTATCGTGAGGGAGCTGCATGGTGGCCGTGAGAGAATATGGCGCTTGAGCGCGCCAATCTCGAACATTCCGCCCGCCTCGACTGGTCGAAATATCCCTTTTCGCGCAACATTGATCGGCTGGCTCGAATTTAGTGCAAAAGTGAACAATTATCGCGATCTGTGTACGAAAAATTACAATGATTGGCAGTGCAGCAAGCTTGAATGTGAACGTGCACGTGACGCGAAGGGGTTATGTACCGTGCCACGCGTGAAGTGAATGAACGCGTCGCGTACTACGCAGTTGTAAGCTGCGCAGTGAGTATGCGCAATGACGGTATCGACGTATTTAATGATCGTCTTCTTCGATCGGAAGCACTACAAGTTTGTGCACTGGTCGTAGAAGCTCGCCGGAAGCGGTGATTAATTTCGCGACGCGAACTTTACCGTCGGGACCGGGGTGCACTTTAGTAACGCGCGCGAGTGGCCAATGCGATGGAGGAGTCGATTCTCCGACGATGATGCAGAGACGGCCCGGCGCTAGATCCTCCCTCGGTTGACGCCATCGTGGACGCGTGGTAAGCCCTTGTAGATATTCCTTCTGCCACCTTTCCCAAAACCGATCTCTCATTTGCGATAGGAGCTGCCAACGGGAGAGTCGGTCGGTCATCGTGTCGGTCAAGGATGGCTCAGGCAAGGAATTCAGCGCCGAACCGATTAGGAAATGTCCTGGTGTCAGCGCCGTCAAGTCTGCTGGATCGTCGGAGAGAGCGGCGAGCGGCCTTGAATTCAGGCAGGCCTCCACCTGGGTGAGCAGCGTCGTCATTTCCTCAAAGGTGAGGCGTGTTTCCCCGATGGTCCGCCGCAGGTGGTGTTTGGTGGACTTGACTGCAGCTTCCCACAGTCCACCGAAGTGAGGAGCCCCAGGTGGATTGAAGTGCCACTGCGTTTTCAGGTCTCGCAGGTGGCTCCTGATGCTGCGGTTTTCCTGGCTGCTGGCAGTGAAGAGCCGACGCAGCTCTCCGTCAGCTCCCGTGAAGGTGGTCCCGCAGTCACTGTGAATGTGAGCACAGATACCTCGGCGGGATACGAACCTGCGAAAGGCAGCCAGAAACGCCTCGGACGAGTAATTGGAGACGACCTCAAGGTGCACTGCTTTGGTCACCATGCAAATGAAGACTGCGAGGTAGCCCTTATATGCCTTGTGTCCTCGTCCCGAAGTGGTCCGCAGCCAGATTGGTCCAGCATAGTCGACCTCGGTGGAATGGAAGGGACGGGCTGGAGTGACCCGATGCGTTGGCAGCTGTCCCATCAGTTGGCTAGCTGGTTCCGCCCGCCATCGAGCGCAAGTGACGCACTTGTTGATGGTGGCCTTAACGGCAGCGCGTCCCTTTGGTATCCAGAACCGTTGTCGGACAGCCCCCAGGGTGGCCTGAACACCTCCATGCAAGTTTGTCCTGTGTGCGAGAGAAATTATTAAGAGGGTGAGTCTGGATTTCGGTGGCAGAATAATGGGGTGCGCCTCGTCTGGGTTCAAGAGTGCATTGCGCAGTCTGCCTCCGACTCTCATGACCCCGTTGTCGTCAATCATTGGGGACAGAGGTGCCAGACTGCTTTTGGAAAGTACGCATTGTCCTCTGGCTAACAATGCCTTCTCCTTCTTGTAGGTGGACTGTTGTACCAGACGTATCCAGCTTCTCTCCGCCTCAGCAACATCGTCAACACTGAGAACCGGAGGCTGCGTGTCTGTTTGCGAGAGTGTTGGCGTAGTGTGTTGTTTCTGGAGCCATCTGCGACACCAGGCGGTGACCCGTAGCAGCCTGGTGTAGGAGGAGAACCGCTGCAGTATCTCGTTGCCCTCCACGTCCTTCTCCCTTCTGGCGGCTGCAGCGACAACGGGACCTCTTGCTTCTGGTAGCTGCTCAAGATCGGTGGGTTCTGGAGATGCAAACCCAACGTTGCAGCGGAGAAACTCCGGCCCTTGCCACCAGAGGCTCCAATTCAGAAGCTGTGACGGTGCCAGCCCTCGAGAGGCACAGTCCGCAGGATTGTCGGTGCCTGCCACATGGTGCCAGTGTGCTGTTGGCACTCTACGCTGGATGTCAGCAACCCGGTTGGCCACGTAAGTCTTCCACCCTGAGGGATGTGCGTGGATCCATCCCAAGGCCACCGTGGAGTCGGACCATAAGTGTATTGGAGTGTCGTCTAATTGGAGTGCCGTGACTGTGTGTTGTGTCAGGCGCGCGAGGAGGTGTGCTGCGCATAGTTCCAGGCGAGGGAGTGACACTTGGTGAAGCGGTGCCACCTTGCTTTTCGCCATGACTAAAGATACGCTCCATCGTCCCTCAAGGTCTCGTGTCCGCAAGTAGACGACAGCTCCATACGCACGCTCCGATGCATCGGCGAACCCATGGAACTCCCTGGAATCATGACAGGTGCTGCTGAACAGTGGTCGAGGCACCCTCACCTGTTCTATTGCCTTTAATTCGGCACAGTAATCTGCCCAGTCTGTGGCCAGCGTAGGAGGGAGCGGGTCGTCCCAGTCGAGCCCCAATAACCATGTGGACTGAATGATTAATTTTGCCCGGACTATGACTGGAGTGAGCCAACCTAGCGGATCAAACAACTGTGCTGCTCCGGAAACCACGCCCCGCTTGGTTGAAGGCTGTGACAGTTCACTGACATTTGTGAAGTGGAAGTTGTCTTCATGAGGAGACCATTGGAGCCCCAGCGTTGAGTGCAGTGAATCAGTCCAGATTTTGACTGCGTGATTCGGTGGTGGCTGAGTGACTGTGCCCTGCGGTGATTGTGGTGTGACGTCATGCAGGTCAGCTACGTTGGACGCCCATTTTTGTAAAGGGAAGCCGCCCGCCTTACACAGCTGTTGCAGTTGATTTGCTGCTTCTCTCAGGGCGGTAATGGTGTCGGCTCCCGTCAAAATGTCGTCGACGTATGTGTCGTGTCGGACTGCCTGTGCTCCAATGGGGTATCGGCTGCCTTCATCCTCAGCTAACTGGTGCAACGTTCTGACAGCTAGGAAAGGGGCACAAGATAACCCGTAAGTGACAGTATTTAATTGGAACTCACTCACGTGTTGTGACGCGTCATGTCTCCACAGAATCCGTTGATGATCTCGATCCTCCGGGTGTACCAGGATTTGCCGATACATTTTTGTAATATCGGCAGTCACCACAAACATGTGCCTGCGCCACCTCAACAGCACGTCGGCAAGGAGAGGCAAGAGATTCGGTCCGGGGTGGAGACAGTCATTGAGTGACCGTTGACCTGGTTCGGACCACGACCCGTTAAACACCACCCTCAGTTTTGTTGTGGTGCTGCTGGGCTTGAGGACTCCATGATGTGGTAGGTAGTGCCTCGAATTGTTGGCATAGGGTTCACTGACCAGTGACATGTGCTCCAGATCCTCATATTCTTTTATGAAGGTGCAATATAGAGACTTGAACTGCTCGTCTCTCTTGAAGCGCTGTTCCATCCGTCTGAGGGAGTGCCAGGCTGCTGTTCTCGACCCTGAAGAGATTGGATTCGGCGTATGAAATGGGAGCCTCACCTGATACCGCCCTTCACGAGTGCGAGAATGCGTCGTTGCAAAGTGGTTTTCGCATGCTATTTCTTCGGCTGTCATCGCTGATTGAGCGTCCCCGAGCTCTTCCTGTTCCCAGAACCGGCGCACCAGTGAGCTTAAGGAGTCGCCAACGATTGCTTGATGCACTTGAGCGTGCGAGAAGTTAGCAGGTGATTCTGCTATTCCTGTGACGATCCAACCAAACACGGTAAGTTGACCGACAGGTTCATTTGGTTGGCCTTTCTTAACCCCTTCACGAATTATTGCAGGGTACGCATCTGCTCCCAGCAGAACTTCGATGGGTCTCGCCTCGGCAGTGCAAGGATCAGCCAGCTGCAGTCCCTGCAAATGATTCCACGTGCGACGCGGTGTCGAACATCCACGTGTGTAGGCCGTCAGCTTTGGAAGGATGACGGCCAAATATTTCAACTGACGAGGCTGCTCGAGGTAATTGGAGCCGTTGTGCCAGTCCTTCGCCCACCATCGAGACTTCAGAGCCCTGGTCGATGAGTGCTCTGACCTCCAGCTGTCTGCCGTGGCGATCTGTAACCTTAATAATAGCTGTGGCTAGTAAAACCTCACCATCCAGGTTCCGACAGTCCACGGAGTGGAGGACCTTCTTCGTCTGCTTGGGGTCGTCTCGATAGGCATCGTGGAGCAGCGAGTGATGCCTCTCTCCGCAGGACGAGCAACCTCTCGTGGAAGGACAGGCTGCGGTGGAGTGCTTCCCGAGGCAGTTGCTGCAGTGCCGGTGCTTCTCTGCGTAACCTCAACGCTCCGCCGGTGAGAGTGCCTTGTATTCTGGACACTGCATCAAGTAATGGTCCTTACTACATTTAACACAATTTAATTTCAGCGCTTGCTGCGCATGGTTCGCCCTGAATAATTGTGCGCTCTCTTTAGCTTTCCGTTGAGCCGTGCTTGAGCAAGATTCGAAGGTCCTGGTCTGGGTGCGGCTGGTTCCTTGAGACGGCGTCGTGGAATCGGAGACGAAAGATGCCTCCAGCTGATGACGTCGCTTGGTCAGGAATTCCTTCAACTGGGTAAACGTGGGCGGCTCGCTGGTGCCCGCTAGAACTTCCTCCCATTTATTCTTTGTTTCTTGATCGAATAAACGGACTACGGAGTAGACAAACCAATCTTCTGTTTTGTCGATAGGTCTTCCCATACCGTCCAGAGTGTTCACGACCGCAGCTACCTCCTTTTGCACGTTTATGATTTCCCGAGCTGAACTCTCTTTCATTTTGGGATTGGAAGCAAGTTTGTCGAGGCAGGCTCGCACGAGAATCCGTTTATTCTCGTACTGCTCTCTGAGAATGCTCCAGGCTCGCTCATAGTTCTCAGTGGTGGTCGGCAGATTCTTTACGAGGTCCGCTGCTTCCCCGCTGAGGCTGGTTTTTAGGTACTGCAGGCGATCCACGTCGGACAGGTTTCTATTGCGTTCCACCACTGATTTGAAGAGGTCCTTGAAGGCAGGCCACTCCACGTACGCCCCATCGAACTCTGGCAAATGCAGCCTGGGAAGTGGTGCCGTTCCCTGGCCTTGTTCCTCCTTGGTCGACGCTGAATTTGCTGCACTCTTGCCGCCGTCACAGTATTTCAGCGACAAATCGTGGAGCATGCTCCTCTGCAGCGCGTACGTCTCTTCGACCATGTCACCAACGCGCTTGCTGACGTAATCTGACATTTTAAACGCGTCTCTCTTTACGTACATGATCACGCGGTTATTTTCAGAGAATTCTGACCAGTACTTTTCCAGGAGGTTGATTCTAGTCTGGACATGTCCTGCTGTCGCCTTGGACTGAGCCACCGACTTCTTGAAATTCTCCATCGTTCTTTCGATCTTTCCAGCGAGATCCTGCTGGACGAGAAGCAGCCCTTCTGGTGTGAGATCCATCGTAATGCGAGACAGAGTCGCTGAACGTTTCTCACTGAACTTGGAGGCTGATTCACCACTGGTTTTCACTGGTTTTATTTCAAATCCGGCTCGAAGGACCAAAAATGTTTAGTTCGTGACTGAGCAAACTAAACAGAATGAATGAAGAATGCGTGAACGTGAACTGGAATGAATGTTGGAATGCACGTGGACGCGAATGGAACGAATGGATTTGAATTGTTTGAGAAAAAGGAGGTTGAATCCTTAAATGAATGGATTTGCAATAAATTAAATGTATATTTAACACTGCGCTAAACAATGATAGTCAAAATTGACTTATAATAATCTGTACAAAGAATGTGAAAATTAAAGATCGATGAACTACAAGGCGTTTGATTGACAGTCAGCTGTGCACGTGCTAGAAACGAGACAAGAGAGCGCGATGCTGGTTGTCTCCGTCTTTTATTGTCTCGATCTTCCTGGAAGTTCGTCACGCACCGGGTGTTCCGGATTGGCGTTCGAGAGCCTTCCAGAAGGATCGAGACTGGAAATGACCAATCAGGCGCGCGGGTTCGAGCCCGCGCGAGCCTCGACGGCATACGCATGCAGCAGTCGCGTTTGGCGGTATCGTGAGGGAGCTGCATGGTGGCCGTGAGAGAATATGGCGCTTGAGCGCGCCAATCTCGAACAATCGATAAAAATAGTCCGATTTACATGATATTTTGACTTATTTTAATTGGATGAATCTCGATTGTCCATTGGTACTACAATTATAAAGGTAAGAAGACAATTACTGAAAATCCTTATTGCATGTGTTACGTGCTATGGATCCTTTTTTAGGAAAACCTGTGTGACGTTCGTCACCACAGTCCGTCCTGTTCTCGTGAGCCCAGGCCGTACCTGTGGTATATTCTCAAGGGGTCCGCCCCCTCATTCACACGACACAATTTCATAATATAAGAATAAAGTTTCAAGGGACCGCTTCCCTATCGATACGGTCCGTTCCAGTCTAGTGAACCTACTACTACGTCACAGTGCCCCACCAGAAGTCAAAATCATCGAGACAGCGGATCAAATCGACCATTAGTAGTTGACAGTTCGAACCGACAACACCACTCCTGCAGTTGAATTATCTTACGAAATACGATAAGGACATAGTCTCAGAACAGAATTATTTCACAAAATACGATAAAGGACTTAGACGCAGGAACATCGATCCACCTCCAGTGATCCGCTACCCCTTCTACTGGAACAACTTGACATGTGATTGGGACTACCCCCTTCCACCAACGTTGGACTATAAGGGAAGCAGCTGGACACCTACGAAGTCAGTTGAAGTCAGGAGTCAGTCGAAAGCAGTTGAAGTCAGGAGTCAGTCGAAGGCAGTTGAAGTCAGGACTCAGTCGAAGGCAGTCGAAGTCAGAACCATAGTCGAAGTCAGTCCAAGTGAGGAGTCAGTCGAAGTCACGAGTCAGTTGAAGTCTGAAGTCAGAATTCTTCGGTGCACCATCCAGTGCAACGACTGTTCGCGTTCACCTTCCTCAATACAAACCTTTTAACCATTTACCTACTTCCATCGTTCTCGATGATGAAACCGAGAGCACTTTGAACTATTTGTAGTTCTGGCCTTCAAACTGAGAGGATACACCACCTCCTTCCTAATCCCCTTATACGTCGATATTGATGCGTGCGGACCAGCAAAGAATAAATTCATTTGCGTGTGCGGATGTGCGTGTCTCAAGAACCTTAGTCGTGAGAGGAGTCGCCAACCACTTTTCACCCCTGTCCTATACCTACACGTTCGAGCAAGGCGGACTGGGTCTAGCCTCTCGAGCTCCCCCACTACCATAATCTTTGCGGACTAGGTCCAGCTGATTGTGCGTCCTTCAATTTTTCCTCGAACTAGGCGGACTGGGTCTAGCCGTTCGAGTTCCCTCACCTACCAACTGTCCGGTCCACCGGGGAAGACTTCTCAAAGCACTGCTTGTCGAGAAGCCTGTCTCTGGCAGTTGTGTGCTCCGCGGGGGGTACTTGTGCGGGTGCGTCTTATTTTCTCTTGCAAGAAAGGGCAGATCATCCCTTACGCCGCTTGGTGTCTTTTGGCAGGTACCCGCTTTCGCAGTTTCTCTTGCGAGAAAGGTTTTAGTGAAAAAACCCATCTAGCCGAGGGTGACGAAACTAATTCGCCACTGATGAATGAGAACGCGTCAGGTATACAATACTTGCCGCGCGAGGAAGGGCAGCGCGTGAGTACGAGGGAGAGCGCGCTCGGTCTATTGGCCGCGCGGTTGGGTGAGCGGGTACCCGTGCACTCGTGAGGAAAGAGCGTTGCGATTGTGATTTTCAGGTGTCGGGAAGAGCACGTTAGGTGCACGTAGTGTACGAGAACGTGACACATGTATATTTTTGCCAGTCGCAAGTATCCCTTTGAAATGCCGAGTCTCGACCGTCGCTGTTCAACATTCTACGTGAATCTCGCTTCCGTTCGTTACATCGACTCTCTTGCATTTCGCAAGAATTTTAATGTTGCCTTCTGACAGAGTTGGGCAAAAATCAACTAATAATTGAAAATGACTAATAGTCTGATTGATTGTTAGTCAAAACTTTAAAAAATCAGTTAAATTTTTTTGATTAGTTAGTCATAACTACATGGCACTAGTTAGTCACAACTCTAAGTAATCGTTAGTTATTGCTTGTTAGTTATGATTAGTCATTAATTAGTTTAAATGATCAGTCATCAATCTTTAGTCATTAGTCACTATTGTGCGATGATTGTCTTCACAACAATAAAATAAGAAAATCTAGAAAACTTTTCCTATTCAAGTGCCTTTTCCTTTCTAGTCAGCATAACTTATCATAATCTGTACTTTATATGTTTATAAACTAATAGGATATTTTTTTGTTAATATTATGTCTTATTTCAACTTATAACCATTTTTAGTCATTAGTCATAGTGAAATTCTGATTGCGTATTTAATCATTAGTTATGCCAATATAGTCAGTAGTCAATAGTTATCCTTAATAAAAATTTAGTCATTAGTCATTAGTCATTAGTCATTAGTCATTAGTCATTAGTCATCACGCTCAAATAGTTATGTAGGCATTACTAATAGTCATGCTCAAGTATTGACTTAGTCATTAATCATTAGTCACTTTTGTAAAGCTTATGAAGGTATTAGTCAATAATCATAATTGTGACTAGCGTTTGCCCAACTCTGCCTTCTGAACTGATTAACCCTTGTGTAGTCAACCAGAATGTTCACTATCGTTGGGTAACCGGGGTAGCTGAGTACCCCAGGCATTTTATTCCGATATATGAGATATGTAGCGACAAATTTTACTGATATTCATAATGATACTCTTAATGATCCCTTCCTATAATGTGGACAAAATTTTGAAGTGAAACTCCTTTTGCCAGGGTTTAAGCCTATTCGCGTCACGGAATTCGCGATACGAAAATGTGTAACGGAAGTGGTGGGGATGGTGAGTAAGGCCATCTAGGTGATGTTGTTGTTACTGGCATTCGTATCGCTGGCAGCTGTCCTATATACCCCCACTACTCAGTGCTGAGGTTGGGGAGCAAGGCCAGCGCGTGCTATGGCGAAAACACCGGCGGAACGAGCAAAAAAGTTTTGCGATCGCAAACGTGCTAACAAGCCACCTAAACAGCCAGTAAAGTCTAACCGCCAACGTTGTCGCGAATACAGAGCACGACAAATAGTATTACGGGCTAATATTCGCGACATTTTAGATAATAATATCAGTGACATTCCACAAGCCGTATCTAGTCAACAGGGATCTCAGGATTATAGAGAAAAGAACGCGGATTTGCGAATTGACGCTCAACCATCGATTACTTTTTATTCGATCGATACGCCATACACGGATTTCATTGCACATCGAAACATTGATAAACAATTTTTAAAAAAAAACATACTAGTAATGTTTAGAAGTAAATTAAGATTGGAAATAGTAAATAATCCTAACGAAGCGACAACAAGATGAATAAAAACTAATACAAAAAAAATAATGAAGCGACAACAAGATCAGGAACAACAAATGCAAAAAAAAAATAAAAAAAACATCATAGAAAAAGAAGGAGAGCGTATGGGAAAGAAAGAGACATAGTTCATAGCATTTCCCATACGCTCTCCTTCTTTTTCTATGATTTTTTTAATGATTTTTTTTGTATTAGTTGTTCATGATCTTGTTGTCGCTTCATTAGGATTATTTACCATTTCCAATCTTAATTTACTTTTTTTAAAAAGATTTTGGCGAAAAATTATTTGAAATTACAATATAACTCCATGATAAAGTGAATAACTCCAGTCATTCTTATTCGTGCGTTCAACTTTCTTTCTCTACGTCGACGACTGTATTTGAGGCAGAAATGACGGGTCTCTTATCTCGTTTATATAAACAAGTATAGGAACCCACGAGTCGAACTAGAAAACGAAACAAACAAATGTATCTTTTTGAATGAGTTTCTTGAAGGAATAAGATGTGTACTGTGAAGAAATTTTCGTGTGCACTTTCGTTCTTAAAGAACAAACTCAAAAAATGAAACTCGAAATTGTTGATTTCAAATGCTGGAAAGATATATCACAAAAAGACGAACTACCAGATGGCCACTAGCATTCTTTTATAACATAGTTCAGTGATGGGCATTTTTGTCCGCCGCGGACAACAAGGATCCGCGCAAGCTGCCCCCACTTTCGTTGCGCAACGGTGCCTCGTGCCTTTCAGTGCCTTCATTTCCTCCCTCATACGTCCCTCCATAGCCGACGAGGTTGGTGGGAGTAGAAGGCAAATCAGGGGCCTCTACCGTGCCCATCACTGACATAGTTGATATTGCCGCTCTGGCCTTCTATTATACAGTGGGTGTAGAAAGTATTCTTACACTGATTTTCAAACAAAACTGTGAAACTGTTGTTTATTAACTATTTTTTCTGTAAACAATAAATATGTACATATTCTGAGAAGTCTATAGAATAAATACAATGCGAAAAAAAATTAATTTCTTGATTAACTTGCGAAAGTAATAAGGAAAAACAAAAACTCGACTGAAATACACCAGCAATTAGTATTCGTACACTCTTTAATTCGAACTGCGTAGGGAATAGTTCTTAACGTAAACATACCATATAAAAATAAGCAAATTGCGGTCTAAGTATGATTGATGTCCTCAGTATATTTGAAAACGGTGTTGGCATCAATATATTTCAAAATTCCGAAATATTCAAAGTTATCGTTGAAAAATAGGACGGAAACGTGTGGAAACAACGATAGAAGAAAGAAAAATTATTATTAACTTGCACAATCCGTGTAAAAGTTTAGTAGAAAGGCTATAGCCGGGTTTGGTGGTGAAATTCGCCCCGAAGAGTTTTTAATCGAGCTTTGGCTATTCGATAGCCTATCCAAAAAGACCCCGATCTGCCAAGTTACAGCCCCGTATCTCATCTGTAAGGGTAGTTAATGAGGAAAATCGAAAAACCAGTTTTTGCCCCATTTTCCCTATTTATCGACAGTTAAAAATTCTGAAAAAATTCTGACACATTTTGGATACTAAGCCACATATTAGGTATCATTTTCAGATTTTTCTGTTGCAAACTCTGGTTGTAAAACGCGAAAAACACGAAAAAAATGGAAAAAATGCAGATTTCATATAGAAATCGAAAGAGCACACCTACAGATTTAATTCAGAAATGAGATATTATAATAAGTATTATGCTCATTTTTTCCTCAGAGTGGGGCGTCAGTTGAAAAAAATAAAAACCACTTTTTTCGGCGTTTTTCCTAAGTTATACCTATCTTCTCTGAATTAAAAAAATATATTATGTTATATTAAACATTCCTACGTTTAGAGAAATATTTTCCAGACTTTAAAAGTTGCGCAGTACAAAAAGCGAAAATAATACTAAGTCGTTATATTCAAATATTTCGAAGATACTTTCAACGGCGCCGGTTGGTACAGCGGCTATAGTCTTGAACTGCGGAACCGCTGATAACTTTTTGGACCAGGTTCGAATCCCGCCCGGATCAATCTTTTTTTTCTGTTTATCAGATGTTTTTTCGCTTCCTAACCATATGATTGTTGTTAAACTATTGTAAAAATATTTTTTAACTATTATATACAGGGTGTCCCAAAAGTACTTCAACATCGGGAAATGGGAGGTTCCTGGGGTCATTTGAAGCGACATTTTCCTTAACAAAAATGGCGTCCGCGGCTTTGTTTAGGAGTTATTCACGAAAAACACGGACCAACCAGAGCGCGCCTAGTCGCTCGGTGGCACGGTGAGCGCGGCGAGCCGGGGGGAGGAGAGTGTTGTCGGTACGCCGCGATGTCGTAACAAACAACAGTTTCTCGATTATGTCCCCGATTTCGATGAGCTTTGGATATGTTGTAAAGACCATGATTCTGAACAACATTTCCCTTTAGACTTTTTGCCTCGTGTCTTTAGTTTACGAGATATTTGTAAAAACTTGTAATTGAAAATCGATCGATGTGCATACTACTATCTCCTCTCCCATTTCGATGAGCTTTGGAAATGTTGTCAAGACCATGATTCTGGTCAACATTTCCCTTTAGACTGCTTGCCTCGCGGCTTTAGTTTACGAGATGATCGTGAAGAATTTTACTTGTCAATTCATATCGGTATTCATGAAAGCGGATACGGCTTGCTAATATCTCCAAAAGTAGAGCCGACCACCAACTACTTCAAACGTCGAGTTTTATAACATATTTCAAGGTCATTGAAATCGGTGAGGATCCACATCATCTTTAACCGACTTACGGCAACTTTACCCGACCGAGAGAAAAAGCAGAAACTGATTGCATTAAAAACTCACTTATTCAGCCGTAAAACCATTTGCTGCTTCGAAATGTGTGTCACTGTCACTGGGTCATTCGGTGACGAACTGCACAGATGTGTTCAGGTGTACGACAGTACCGAAAGCTAAGGGTTGTACGGTCAGGTCAACGAACTGCACAGCTGATGGTAGATAGCAGGTATACGACAGCCCGGGGGATGTGCGGTGAAGTCAACGATCCGGACTTTTCACTTTCACTTTCACACAGATGCCATGAAATTGTTCCACACTCACGATCACTGTTCACATTTGCAATATCACTTGTATTGCAGCACAAATCACAGTAATAAGGTAATGCGATCAGTAGACTGCGGATATCATGCATTTGTAGCAAAAATGAGGAAGTGCATTTTAAAACAGTAGAGAGATTAAAATAATTTAAAAACACCAATGTATTATTTTCAACTTGATCAAATGATTAAAGTAAAAGTCAACTATCCGTTTGGCATCTGTCCCTTGCAATAGCAGCAGCCAACTTTCATTTTGCATAAAAATCCGCAGTCTAGTGACTAGTTTAAATATTACTTCTAAAAACACACATTTTAGCAACCGTGAACTTAGAATTGACAAGTCTTTGGAGATGTTCTCTCTACCGCGGCTCGAACGACACTGATTTTACCCAGGATTTTTCTGAAAAGTTTAGGGAGGACATTATGCGTGTCGAAAATGCACGCTGTAGCACGGTTATGAAAACGACGGGATGGACATACGAAAAAAAAGGATACGAGAGGGACCGCTGTAAGACTACAATTTATGGCAATCACATGTTTCGGTTTTTCTGCAGATTGGTACGCAGAGTCGATGGGTTACTGTTCGGAAACGTCGTCCGTCTTTCATTTAGAATGTTTCGTAAGGGAGGCATAGGACAATGGCCCTAAAACGCCACGCGGACCTGACATTTCTACCTCTTGCTGGGTAAAAGGACGGACGACGTTTTCGAACAGTAACCCATCGATTCTGCGTACCAATCTGCAGGAAAACCGAAACATGTGATTGCCATAAATTCTAGTCTTACAGCGGTCCCTCTCGTATCCTTTTTTTTCGTCTGTCCACCCCGTCGTTTTCGTAAGCGTGCTACAGTGTGCATTTTCGAGACGCATAATGTCCTCCCTAAACTTTTCAGAAAAATCTTGGGTAAAATCAGTGTCGTTCGAGCCGCGGTAGAGAGAACATCTCCAAAGACTTGTCAATTCTAAGTTCACGGTTGCTAAAATATGTGTTGTTAGTAGTCATATTTAAACTAGTCACTAGACTGCGGATTTTTATGCAAAATGAAAGTTGGCTGCTGCTATTGCAAGGGACAGGAGCCAGACGGATATTTGATTTTTACTGTAATAATTTGATCCAATTGAAAATAATATATTGGGGTTTTAAAATTATTTTAATCTCTTTACTGTCTACTGATCGCATTACCTCATTACTGTGATTTGTGCTGCAATACTAGTGATATTGCAATTGTTATTAGTGCATAGCTATGTGTTGACAAATGTGAACAGTGATCGTGAGTGTGGAAAAATTTCGTGGCATCTGTATGAAACAAACATACGATTTATTTATCGTTTAGAAAGTGAAGGTGAAAGCCCGGATCGTTTACTTGACCGCACATCCCTTAGGTTGTCGTTTTACCACCTGCTGTGCAGTTCGTTGACCTGACCGTACGACCCTTACCGTTCGGGACAATGCCGTATACCTGAAGCCGGTTGTGCAGTTCGTCACCGAGTGGCTCAGTGACACACATTTCGAAGCAGCAAGTGGATTTACGGCTGAATAAGTGAGTTTTTAATTCCATACGTTCAATTTCTACTCCTTCTCTTGTACGATGCCTCGTCGCGGCGCACCCCTAACGCTCAGACGAGTAGATACTCCTGGCGTGTCACACCAAGCTAGCCATCGCGGGTCTAGCTCGCACTCTGATTGGTCCGTGTTTTTCGTTAATAACTCCCGAACGAAGCCTCGGACAACATTTTGCAAAAGGAAAATGGCGCTTGAAATGACCTCAGGAACCTCCCATTTCCGGGAGTTGAAGACATTTTGGGACACCTTGTGTAATGCAAAGATCATCCGAACAGAGTGAGGTCTGGGTTAGATCGCGGAGGAGGCGGAGAGGCCCGACCACGCCGAAAAAATTGTGCATATCTCGAAAACTAAAAGCGACTTCCCTATATTGGAAAAGGAAAAAGTTACAATTACATTTCATTTCAGCGTTAGAATTTTCCGGATTTACATTTGCATTGACTGTTAGTATTTGTACTGGTGACGTAGGAATAACCAAAGTTTTTTACGTATATCTTGAAAACTGTTGAAAAATTTCGAGTTTATGCTTGAAATGGCTCGGCGTGTTTGCGTACCGCACACGCGTTATGTATTCAACTTTTTTTTTGAAGGTTTATTCTTTTGTTTTCTCGTTCTCTTGGTGCCGTTACATTTACGGCGCGTTAGTCTTTTCGAATCTGCCATTGAGCACACGTTATACTTCTGTCCTTGTATTTATCCGTTGAATAAATGAACCTACTTATTTCATTTCCAAAAGGTTATGGGCCCAGAAACGCTATTTCTGTAGACAAGTAGAAGGACGTGTACGCGGGCGAGGCACACACGTTACAAACACGTGCATTTAGTTTTACTGTGTGATTCAAAGTTCGGAAGTTTTGTGCGTCTCACTGTTTTCGCGATAAAAATGTCGGAATCGATCTCCACGCGAGACGTTGAGAAATTCAATGGAAAGAATTTCCTAATCTGGAAATTTCAGATGAATGCGATATTCATCGCGTGCGGTATCGACGACGTCGTGAACGGGGCGAGAATCAAACCGGAGGCGACCGACTGTTACGTCGCGACCGTGTCGGTGTCGCGAGCGTTCGGATCGTTGCCCGCCAAATTAATCTTGAGCAACTAGTTCAATACGTACGAGTTATTCTAAGACAATTATTTGTTGATAGTAATAATAAAACACGTTAAAAGGAGCGTTTCGTCCCGGACCTGCTAGGGGACTCGTCAGTAAGGCTAATCTAGCAGGTCCTGCCTTATACGCTAGCGCACGCGAGAGATTATAAGAATAATACGATTGCGATTTCGTTGGTTGTCCTGATCGCTGGACAATGAAACTACGCGATTGCAAAATGTAATAAATACATAGTACGACGGCTCGTGCGTTGTACTTATCTAACCGAGGACTGGAAGGTGTCACGATGTTCGAGCGTAGAATTCAACTGAGTGAACTTGACTTCCAGTCCTAACGCGACGAGGAAGAAAATGCACTGATTGGTTCCTGCCGAAAGTTGCATTTCCCAATCAGCGCGCTTTAGGCTGTTTATGTCTCCTTCCCGTAGCCTTAAATGAGGCCTTTGTGCCGACGAGTAGGATGACCTTTAACGAAGTCGACCACGGGTCTCGGTAATTTGATCCTTCTTTACGACCGCGGCGGTCCTTCGGAGGGACGATATTTATGACACTCGAAATCGTGGATAACTAAACATCTAGCAGATGTCTCGACTGGTCGCCGAGTGCCGATGGTTCAATTGTTTTCAGTCACGAATGTGTCACAAATAATCTCCGAAAGAAATACACGTGCACGGTTCTTGCGCGACGGAACATGCTCCCCCACGTTGATCGATACGATCGATCAATTTGAATTCGCTTATGCGCTTAGGTTTACCTGTATTTTATGCTAAAAAAAAGCAATTAAAAAATCAGTTCAATAATCAGTCCAGGCAATGCACGTTAAAGAAGTACCAATCAGGAAATGGTTAGAGATGAAAACGGAGAGATCGTTCGGATCTGACGATAAAAACGTACAAGGACGAATTTTAAAAAATGGTTTTAGTTTTGATACCGAATGAGTTGAATTGTTTACACGTGAACAATTCTTTGCCGACGACACGTTTGTCGTGGTATTTGGAAGATTTGACAGTTGCTTCCAACAATTCCGAAATTAAGTGATAATGAAATGCCACAAGATTTTTTTTAGACACGAGAAATTGCTGCAATTTCTTGTCTTTTGATAGAATCTGCCATTGTTCCGTTCGTTTCGTTGTGTGCATCGACGAAGCAATACCGTTGTCCGAATAAAATGTTGAATTAATGTTGTTGTCAAGCGATAAATGTTGTGAGCAGCGTTGAAAAACTCGGTCTGTCTGAAATGTGCGCAGATCTTTGATAGATCCGTACGCGCGCGGATCTGACTGGTGTGATCCGTATTATATGCTCTCGATATGAAGAGTGATGAGTATCACATTTGTTAGCATGTTACAAACTGATGCTAACGTGAACTTGACTTCCACTCCCATACCGAGGTAGGTTAAGCTCCTCGTGAATTCTGTCACAGTGCTTGATCGAATGATTCGACACGTGAATTTGATACGTGGACTTGATGCGTGGATTTGATACGTGGATTTGCTGCGTGGATTTGACGCGTAGGTTTGACGCGTAGGTTTGACGCGTAGGTTTGACGCGTAGACGCAACGTGTAGGTTTGACGCGATTTGACGCGCAAACTTAATGAATATATTTGAATGAATGTCAGTTTGATTGACTGTAGATTGATTGACTGTCAGTTTCCGTTGTAAGTCGGCCACGCGTTTGCAACGTAAAGTTTGACGGTAGAGAGTTGCTTGTTTAAACCGATCAAAAAACATGTTCGAGTCGATCGAAAAAGCTGTTATCCGTATGTTGTTATTGTACGAAACAATGTGGCTTGTAAGACGACGCCACTCGATTTCAAGCGCGTGAAGGTGATTCGAATCAAAAACGCGAAGCACTATGGACTGCTATGTGCTCATTCATTTGCAATATGGGAGATGTGACGTTCGATTTGACGCGCGCGGATCTGACTGGTGTGATCCGTATTATATGCTCTCGATATGAAGAGTGATGAGTATCACATTTGTTAGCATGTTACAAACTGATGCTAACGTGAACTTGACTTCCACTCTCATACCGAGGTAGGTTAGGCTCCTCGTGGATGAGAGGTTGGCCTTAGGTGAGGAAAGTGTGTATAGTTGATGTAATAGCGAGGAAAACTACTCTGATTGGTTCCGTCAAAAAACCTATTTTCCAATCAGGATGCTCGTCACTATTTGGCTCTCCTTCCCATAGCTCTGCTTGAGGCCTTAGGAAGGAAAGTGGGAAGATGTCGAACCTTATCCATGGCAGGTCTGGAGACTGTCATCCTGCGACCGTACTTAACAGCTATGGTCGCCGCTCGCAAGGGTCGAGTTACAATGAATCGTAAAATGTATACAAAGAATGAAACTAAAGCATTTGGGTAACATCTGAAGTGGTTACCACATAACGAAGTTAGCTTAATCCTCGAAAAGAACCTCCAGTCACGAACTAGCCATAAACAAAATAAGGTTTGACGGAACCCCGATTGTGCATATTCGTTCTAGATGAAACAGATTCGTTCTAAATGGAACATGCTCCCCCTCGTTGATCGATTCGATCGATCAAATTAAATGTCATTGTAGTTGAGCTTGCTTGTTTACATGATTCGTTTAGTATTTCATTACAGACTTTACGATTGTAAAGGAAGTAAGAACAGAAAACGCTCGATTGAGAACTGGTGAGTATCACGGTGTGAGTGTCGACTCAACTGTATGAACGAACTAGATGAGACTGTACGAAAAGACTGAATACATAAAAGACTGGGTCGCGTCGGCACGGTTTGAGTTTGAGAGCTGAACTGCCTGTCCCCACTTTTTGTGTCAAATCGTGCAGTCCTGATAAACTCCTCTATGTCATCGAGAGGGCGTTCTTCGTGAGGACCCCTCTATGTATGCGAGAGGGGGTGTTCCTCGTTTTGGGCATTGGTGTTTTGACCGAATGCTATGCGAACAAAATGCACGGATCTAATTTGTATGATCTGCATTGTAATTTCATCTTGTTCTTGATAGATGTAATAGTTGTGAATTCGGTTTATCGAAAATAGTGCAACTACACGTAGAACTGGTTAGTGTCACGTTGTTTGAAGTGTAAATTCAAAACGTTGTGATCTAGACTTCCAGTCCCAACATGAAGTTGTTTGACTGAATTTAAAAAATCGATTTCGCGGATCCGTCGAAAAACGGTAAGAGCGTTTGTCGAAAGGGCTGACCGTTCTCGACGGCGCGGCGTAATGCGGCAGGTAGAGAACTCGGTGCTTTACAGTTTCTACCTGTTTTATTGTGCCCCGGCGCGAGACATTGTATTGTTCTAATACACCGAGTATTGTTGGATCGATTTCAAATCGTGTTCGAATTTCCGTTCGAGTGATATAAACCGGGTGATTCGAATGTTCGATAACGTCCTGCCTTTGCTGTATCGTGCAAAGGGTCAGGGTTGTTCGCGAGTTGATCATCACGAATTTATCGTCGCTGTTTTATGTTTGCGGATCTTTGCGATGGTGTTGACGATGATTTCCGTTTCGAGAATATTGCGAATTCGCGCCTACGTCTTGGTGTTCGTGACGGTTCGCGGTTGGTCTCTGGGTTCGTGAGTCGAGTGTTTCCGATATTTTGCGTTCGTCACCGTTGTGTACGATTTGCCTTGATGCGACGCGTTGCGAAGAGATTTGAAAATATCTGCAGCGTTAAGCATACGCGTGTTTGTTAACGTTGGCTACCACGGTTTGCGCGTATTGATATCCATTTGATTGATCGCGATGTTCGTAAGAATATCGTTCGCGACGTGTTTTCATGATCGGCCGAAGGAATGCAATGATCTGGTATGCGAAAGCGTGTAATAACTTGAGTCGTTTATCGAATCTGACGAATTATCCGACATGGCGGTAGTATTTAATAATTGCGAGTTGTGACGCAAGACAAGTTCGCGATGGTTGTCGAATGTTACCATCCGTTAAGCCTACGTGGCCTTGTAAATTTCCTTGTTGGTCGTAAATGATTTGATCGCGAATTTGGCCTTTCCGGAAACTGACAATCGTAAATAATTAAATCGCTGGATGTTGGGAGTCCAGTGTGCGCGTGTCTCATGCTTAGAAATGCGTCTTTCTAGTTGCTGGACTTTATGATGTTGTTGGTGGACGTGGACAGCGCGGGCGAGTCGATCGCGATGCTCGCATTTGAGATTGATGTTGAATCTATGTAATTGAATCGTGTCCGCGATTATGTCAATGTATGAACGACGCGGCTTCGTGTTTGGTTTCGTTTTTGTCGAATTCTTTGCAAAGTCCGAATTCGTTTTGAATATCGTTGAGGAATTCGAATTGTTTCCTCAAACGTTTGACGCGTTCGCAAAGTTTGACTCGATCCGTCGTGGAGTCTTGACACTATTCGCGGTACGTCGTGATGATCGTTATTTGCGACTTGAAAACATAATGTTGTAATTCAAGGTGTGGATACGTATTCGTTTCGTTCGCGTTAGACAATGTATTTCTTGTAAGGAATACGAATGTGAGAAATTGCCGATTGAACTGTCCTGATTGGTAAATTCAAAATAACGTGTCTACCTTGAACTGATGTGTCTCTGATGTGAGCGAATTTGATCGGCTGTTGCTATCGAATAACCTCTCGGCGATGACGAATGCTAGCATGGCTGAGGGACGTTGCTTTCCTTAACGTGTTCGGTGGACTGCTGGATGCTGCGGACCACTCTGTGATTGTTCGGTACACGAATGTTTGTACACTATTGTCTTATGTATGAACTGCACTCACTAGGCGACTGATCCGGCTCGAAGGACCATATGTTACGTCGCGACCGTGTCGGTGTCGCGAGCGTTCGGATCGTTGCCCGCCAAATTAATCTTGAGCAACTAGTTCAATACGTACGAGTTATTCTAAGACAATTATTTGTTGATAGTAATAATAAAACACGTTAAAAGGAGCGTTTCGTCCCGGACCTGCTAGGGGACTCGTCAGTAAGGCTAATCTAGCAGGTCCTGCCTTATACGCTAGCGTACGCGAGAGATTATAAGAATAATACGATTGCGATTTCGTTGGTTGTCCTGATCGCTGGACAATGAAACTACGCGATTGCAAAATGTAATAAATACATAGTACGACGGCTCGTGCGTTGTACTTATCTAACCGAGGACTGGAAGGTGTCACGATGTTCGAGCGTAGAATTCAACTGATTGAACTTGACTTCCAGTCCTAACGCGACGAGGAAGAAAATGCACTGATTGGTTCCTGCCGAAAGTTGCATTTCCCAATCAGCGCGCTTTAGGCTGTTTATGTCTCCTTCCCGTAGCCTTAAATGAGGCCTTTGTGCCGACGAGTAGGATGACCTTTAACGAAGTCGACCACGGGTCTCGGTAATTTGATCCTTCTTTACGACCGCGGCGGTCCTTCGGAGGGACGATATTTATGACACTCGAAATCGTGGATAACTAAACATCTAGCAGATGTCTCGACTGGTCGCCGAGTGCCGATGGTTCAATTGTTTTCAGTCACGAATGTGTCACAAATAATCTCCGAAAGAAATACACGTGCACGGTTCTTGCGCGACGGAACACCGACCGCGATCTATTAAAAATCTGGAAGAAGGATGACGCGAAAGCCATGTTTTTGATCTCATCAGCTCTGGAATCGGTACACATGCAAAGTCTGTTAACATGCAAGAGTCCGCGCGAAATGTGGACTAACCCATTCGCGATATTCGAGCAGAAATCCGAAACTAACAAATTGATTCTGACTCAGCGATTTCACGAATGTAAAATGGAGGCGAATGATTCCGTTGTGCAACACGTGGCCAAAATTCAGAACATGGCGGCCCAACTTGCCGACGTGGGTGAACAAGTTTCGGATATCGCAGTGATGGCGAAAATTCTGGCGAGTCTTCCCCAATGATACAACACTCTCAGGACTGCTTGGGACAGCGTCGACCCAGAGAGACAAACGATTAGCAATCTGGAGGAACGGCTTATTAGAGAAGAAGCGAGAAATACAAAGGATAACAAAGCACAAGTGAAAAAAAGGTCAACAAAGCAAATGTGGAGTGCTATTTCTGCCACAAAAGAGGACATTTTGCCTGGGAGTGTCGAAAAAAGAAGGCGAAAGAAGAAAAGAAAAACGAATCATCCCAAAATTGTGCTTTCATGGTATCCAACATGGTAGTTCAAACAAGAGCGGGAGAGAATCGCGAGCCAATCAAAGAATTGGACATATTCAAGATATTGGACATATTTAAGAAGATGGACATATGGCTCGGAAAGTGACATATGGCTTTCCGACAGTGGTGCTTCTAGGCACATTTCGTACAGGCGAGACTGGTTTTCGTCATTCACACCATCTGTTGGAGAGCAAGTGATCCTCGGTGACGACGGTGCTTGTAATGTTCGTGGTACTAGCTCGATAAACATAAGAAAACTCGTAAACAACACCTGGCATTCTTCTGTGATTGACAATGTGCTTTACGTGCCGAAAATCCGGAAGAATTTGTTCTCGGTCGGTGTGTGTGTGCCGCGAAGGGTTTCCATATCACGTTTTCGGGCGATAATGTGTTTATCGCGAGAAACGGGAAAATCGTTGCCGAGGGAGACAGACAAACGAATGGCATTTACCGAATGTTATTCATCGTGATTCCGACCGATTATCGCGACATCGTCGAGGCAAACGTCACCGTGCCGGCTCACAGTCTTCGACTGTGGCACGAGAGACTCGGGCATGTGAACGGACAAACTCTTCGAGACATGGTAAATAAACAGTTGGTTACCGGCGTGAAACTCACAGACATTGATGATTTTTTCTGTGACGCGTGTCAGCTTGGAAAGTCTCATCGGATTCCTTCTAAAGAATCGCGTGAAGGGAAACCGTGGCAAGTCGGTGAATGTATTCATTCGGACGTGTGCGGACCCATGTCGATGCAATCATTAAATGGAGCGAGGTATTTTCTCACGTTCATCGATAAAGCATCGAACTACAGAGTTGTTTATTTCATGCGATCCAAATTTCAGGTGGGCGAAAAGCCCAGAGAATTCGAGAAATTGGTGCAGAACAAGTTCGGACGTACAATCAAAAGAATCCATTGAAGAGGTTCCTTGTGGATAAAGGGATAACATTTACAAATTCTACTCCGTACACACCCGAGCAAAACGGGAAAGCAGAGCGTGCTAATCGTACGATTGTTGAAGCCGCCCGTACGATGCTGCAAGCGAAGAATTTGCCCACTTTCCTTTGGGCGGAAGGGGTCAACACGGCAATTTATCTGCAAAACAGGATTGTGTCCAGGGTCAGATCCGAGAAGACACCACTGGAATTTTGGGAGGGCGTGAGGCCCAACGTGCAACATTTAAAAGTTTTTGGTTGCACAGCGTTCGTCCATTTGCCGAAACAGTTCCGTCGAAAATTTGATGCGAAGCCCAAGAAAGGTGTTTTCGTCGGGTATCAGGGTACGTCTGAAAATTACCGCATTTGTGACCCGTCGTCGAAATCGGTAACGGTGTCCAGAGATGTCACGTTCAGTGAGGGAGCAACCGGAACAGAAGACGCGCCGGACGATGCGAGTTTCGAGATCGAGCTGCCGCCACATGCTCCGAACATCATGCCAGCTGAGGTCCAGACTCCGGAGAACGAGGAAGAAAACGCTGCGACAGCACTGCAGGACAACACGACGCGTGTTGGTCCGTACAGTCTTCGAAATCGAGAGGCGATCCCCCAAGCGCGAAGGTACCAGGCTCATTTCGTCGACTACACGCCGCTTACGTACCGTGAAGCAGTCACAGGTCCAGATTCGGACCACTGGAAGGAAGACATCGCCGAAGAGCTGAATTCTCACGAGGTGAACGCTACCTGGGCACTTGAGAACCGAAGTCCCAACATGAGGCCTATTGATTCAAGATGGAAGTTCAAGGTCGTGCAAGACGCAGAAGGAAAACCTATCAGATTCAAGGCGAGGCTCTGCGCCAGAGTTTTCGTCAACACGAGGGTATAGATTACCAGGAGACGTTCGCTCCGGTCATTCGATACGATTCCCTCCGAGTTTTCATAGCAGTGGTGACACAACTGGACATGGATCTTACGCAGTTCGACGTCAAAACTCCGTTCCTCTAGGCGACCTGAAGGAAGAGATTTTCATGGAAGTCCCCGAGGGATTGAACGCCACAGCGCAGGGATCAGTGGTGTGCCGTCTAATGAAGTCGTGGTACGGACTGAAGCAGGCAGCGCGATGCTGCAGTGACAAGTTCAAGGACGTCCTCGTTAAGCTCGGCTTGTCTCAATGTGAAAGTGACAAGTGCATTTTTCGGGGTACAGTGAATGATGAAGAAGTGCTTCTCGCAATTTTAGTGGACGATGGCATTGTTGCCTCAAAGTCGCAAGTCGCGTTAGAACTTGTAAAGAATGCATTGAGTGAGTCATTTGAAATGAAGTTGGGAGATTCATGTTGTTTCATTGGTTTGCAGATTGAGCGAGATCGCGTGCGGTCGACGCGACCGAGACCGAAAACGAAATATCCTAAAGGACGAGACATGTATGGTCTAAAACATTCTAATTGCACGCGCTGACAACGACTTTCTTAAAAATAGCTTCGATGTCGCTCGCCTCATAAAGGTATATTCATATTGGAGTTTTGTCTGCTAGACAAAAATTTCGGTTACCATGGTTCTGGATCTTACATTCATACTTGTCTTATGTCTTTTGGTTCCTTGGCATATTTCGTCTCGTGTATTTCGAGAGCGCGTTGCAGGTCACTGCTGTGCAATTGTGCATGGCACAAAAAAAAAAGGTTTTAGGGCTAGGGGCTCCACAGCTCCTTAGGTGAACTATCGGTATATCTTCTCTACAACATCATGGACCACCGGTTCAAGCGTGAAAAAAATTTGATAAAATATGGTCTTAGTCTACAATTGTTCCTCTTTGAAATTTCGTTAATTTTAATTCGCGGAGCCTCAAAAATTGCAAATATAAAATACATATGATATCAAAAATTTTTTCAGACACAGAGGAAAATAATGAATGATAAATGATTGTTCTAAAATTACAACTTTCGCGTAGCAAAAAGAAAAACTACGCGATACGTCATTTATTTTACCTAAACTGTTCTGGGGTGTCGTACGCTTTGCGTATGACAGGAAAGGTTAATACCATCCATAATAAAATGGACATTGGTTTTTCCAAGCCTGCCGGTGAATAGCGGTTGATCATTCGGTGTCCTACAATTAGCTGATCATTGGACCCCGCGTCCTTTCCCGGCCTTACCTGACCGTAACTTTTGAAGCTCCCCAAATTAAAAATATTCTGACAGGTAAAGCCAGATGCTGGTCAACTCTAAAAATTAGTTTCTGTGACGAGTGAATTACTTTATGACCACCGTCCCACGAAAAGACGAAGGAAAACACACCATAATATTCATCGTCTCTTAGCAGCAATTTCCCTGAAAGTAGTTCTTAGGATTTATCTCTTTCTTTGTAATAATTATCGAGAGGAATATCGAGAAGAATACATATGTACAGTACAGTATTTCTTGATTGTACATTTTCTACAACGAGTGATTATGTACCTAAGTGCATTTAACGTAATCTCAATATAATCTGCTGTTGATCGTTGTCACAGTCCCTCAGCCAATAACCACAGTAAGTACCTGTGATGGTTGCATGTAGCGTTACCCGAAAAGGCATAGTGTGTTGCTCGCCGAGAGGGAGGGAGGGAGGGAGGCAGGGAGAGGGAGAGTGGGAGGGAGAGGGAGAGGGAGAGGGAGACACCTTTTGTGCTGCAACGTCATGTAGTTCACTGTCTGACCGACTCATTTCGATAGAATCCGCTATCGTAACAGAACATTTTCTATAGAGTTGGTAATTCAGAACCGTAGATAGAAAAATGCATAGCATGTCTGTACTTATCTTAAGTCTGTGCCCAGAACAAAGTGTACATCTCGAAGATAGCCACACTACATTATCGACGTCACATGTAGGAAATTTGCTTGTTCGCCAGGTTAGCGAAGCTTCACAACCTCCCGACTGGAATAACCTGGAATAGCCGCGAACACGGACAGGGTTCCACGTGAGAGGAAGGAACGGGGCATTCCCCGCGACAGGAACGTTTCTCGTAGCAAGAATAACTCACGCCGCATTCGGCAATAATGATCGTTTATTAACGAGATGACAAGATGGCGACCGCCGATGAGGGCCGGCGGCAACGTAAATTTGCCGGCGCGAAGACAATGCTTTTCGGCAGATGTTCGACCGATCGCGCGTAATCTATTCTTTCGCGTTGAGCTCGGCAGTCACAGGACTTCGCGTGATGTACAAGCCTTTACGGCACGAATTCTGCCGAGCTCCGATGACAGACGCGTATTTTCTACGTGGACTGGGCGCGGATCACGGCAAAGTCGCGAGAAGGTCGAAATCGGCACGTCACGTCGTCCCACCGTGGAACGTCTCGAGATAGGCTCGTATTAAATCGTCGAAAATCGTACGCCCCGAATATTCCGCGTTCCGGACAATCGGCGGCGATACGACCCACGGCCTCGCGCTCCTCTCAAGAGAGCGACTCCTGGTCCTCGGAAACGCCGGCGGCAACGTGGTGCGCGACACGACACAGAGATTTCGCAAAAACGTCCCGAGCCAACACGAATAGTTTACACTGTATAAATGGTACGAAATCAGCCGGATCGGCACTTACCAAACGGCACAGGGTCTTTCCCTCGTTCGGCACTCGAGATACTTTTTATCTTACGGTATTCTTAGTAATTCGTCGTTCGCACTTTGCGATCCGTTGACCCAGTGACACAATTCGAGCCGGCTCGGGAACGTGGAAGCGAGGCGTCCCCCTACCCCCTCAACTATTTCCTCCTAGGCGGCGCTCGGGCCTATCGCGTGGCTCCTCGCAGCAGGGACAACTATCGTGCCCTCGGGCCCGTGCCTCCGGCAATTTGTCGATTTCCCGGGGCTACACGGTACGGAGCTGCGAGGACTGCCCGAGCATGTCCTGAACGAGATTCGACGAGGTTGGGCTGCTGTACGTCCCGTATTCTCGATATCCTCGTCGGCCTCTCCGGGTTGGTGAATCCGGACTCGATTCCAACTCGATCGTCTTGCTCGCAAATGACGTGCTGCGATAGGTGCTCCGAGCGTCTCTTCCCGAGACTCTGCGCCAATCACGGCAGGCAATAGGTACCGGGTTCCTTCTGACTCCGGCTATCCCTGAAACTTCGTGTCGCGCCCAGCGGCGCGACATTCAAACGCGATAATTCGGTTCCGCTGGAACTCGAACGTCCAGGGAGATCGACCGCACGGCCGATTTCGATTTAGTACCGACCCGGTCCTTCGCTGAGGGTTCGGCAGGACGTTGGCAAAATCTGCCACGTCACAGGACCTATCCTGGTCTAAAGCCTTGGTTTTTTAATAAACAAAGAACAACAGCGTTCTTATGCTGCCATCTAGCGGCACCGCATGTTAGACAACACGCGACACTCACTACGTACCATCGCCGCAGCGCTCTTACCTGTGAAAAACGGTGAAAATCGCTGAACTTTAAACACGCATAACTTTTGAACTACTGAATTCCTATAATTGAAACTTGGATTTTCGGCATTTTCTCGTCAAAATCTACGGGATTATATAAAAAATCTCCAAAATTTGAGGTCCCCTAAACCGAACAACAGCCGCTAATTGCTTTCATATAAGATTACAGCTTTCTTCCATGTTCAACATTTAACATATTCTTTCTAGATTGCGATTTTACGCATTTGTAGCAAAATTGAGTAGGTATATTTTAAAACAGCCAAGAGATTGGAATAATTTTAAAACACCAATGTATTATTTTGAACTTTGAGGAGGAAAACACAGGTGGCACGTCCCTGTGGTTCCCAGATTTGGAATGTTCGAGGGGGCTTCTACTCCCTAAGAGAACGGCCTATTCAAAGGCCACGGGAGATACCAGTGTGAGTTCGGATTCGAGATCCTGGGTCCCCACCCAGAAAAGTCTAGGAGTAAGGTTTATTTGGTAAGCCCCTAAGCCCTCCCTCTCTCGAGCGACATAGAAGGGATATCCATAAATTGGATTCCCCTCACGATGAAGAAAAGGTCTGGGTTAGCTCTAGGTTAGTTTTGGGTTTGTTACAGTATGAGTAATCTTCAAGAGCGTCTCTGGCAGGAAACGTCGTAGATAACCTCCCCTGTTAATTTTTACCTTCTTAACGAAGATGGAGCTCTGGCCCAATTTAATGGAAAGTCACAAAAAACGAGAGTGTAACCCTATGTAACCGCAGATTAGAAACAGACCACCCCATTCATTTCAGGGGTATGTAAACCCTTGCATTTGTACTCTCGTTGGTTAGTACTAGTCTAGACATGAGTAGTGTTACGTCGTGCTGCAGTCGTTAGAATCCACGTCTAGTGAGATCAGGCTAAAGTTTCCCTTTGATCAAAGTTAACAGATTCCGCTAGTTCGGTATAAAGTCTATTTGGCATATCAAGTACTATCAGGCCCCGCACTGCTAGTGCGTCAACACCGAGCATCTTAGGTAATAACATATTTAATTCTGCACTAAATCCTCTCAGGTTCAGTCGCGACACCGCCATCTGTACTATCCGTCCGCCGAGAGTTGGCACAGAGAAACTCGTAGATACCACGTGATATTCTCACTACGCGCTACACGTCTTCCGCTATTGGCCGAATCGCTTGACGAAGACAGCAAATGCGCGTATTAGTGTGACTGGAACAGAGCGATGTGGTGACACTGAGCTCCTATGTCGACAATTCCCGCCATGCTGTAAGCGTAAGAGTGGGATCCGCAGCCTGGCGTCGAGGGTGGGGACTTGCAGATCCCCCTGCACCCCACTGTCGAAATCACTGCCAACTCTCGGCGGACGGATAGTACATACACATTCTTTTTCAGAATATATTTGTGTTATTTGGTAACTCGTGCAATTCTTAAACCCTTAATTATTGATCAAAATCCTAATCCAGTAATTGAACGTTCCCACACGATACAATCTTACCGCTCGGATTGTATCAATTAAATTATACTAGTTACGAGCCCCACGAACAATTCTAGCTACTCCCTGATTTCGCATCAGGTTCTTTCGGGCCATACCAATAGTCGAAACAGAGATTTATCCAACCTACCTAGATAGCGCAAAGACGTCTTAAAGACGTCTTAAATACGCCTGTTGTTGGATACGGAGACGTATTGGATGCGTCTCCGTACGTCTCCCGTACGTCTCCCGTACGGCTCCCGAAGTTCTTCGGTACGTCGTTTGTGAGGAAACGGTGCGTTTTTAAGACGTCTCTAAGATGTACTTTAGATGTGTGGAATACGTCTTTTAGACGTCTTAAAGACGCACCGTTTTCTTACAAACGACGTACCGGAGAACTTCGGGAGTAGTACGGGAGACGTACGGAGACGTCTTGGAGGCGTATCCAACAACAGATACATGGTGAGGCAGTAACTTTTGCCACCTACAATAACTCCGAAAGTATGGTAGTAGTAGAAAAGTTTTCGAAACAAAAGTTGCATGGGACAACAGGGACTGTAGTATGGCGTTAATCTTTTTTCCTAGGTGGAGTCGTTACAGAGATGTGGTCACCTTTGTTTTTTTTAAATAGAATGGTATGTTTTGATACATGTTTTCTGATAGCGGCCATTGAGACGAATCGAACGAGGTGCAACATTAAGGTCTTTGAAGGTCAGCAAAGGTCATTTATGACAAAAAAGGCGAAATAAACTTGTATTTACAGAAGGTGTTCAAAGTGATTGCCATTGGTATCAATGCAATGCTGCAATCTTTTTATCACGGATTGAGTAGTATTTCTTATCACTTCGGCACTTATCGAATCACATGCTGTAACAATTTATTCTATAAATGTGTTCAATTGTATAGCATGTAGGGTGAGAACGTTGAGGGCATCTTTCAGCGTATTTACTAAACCTGGCAATGACAAATAAACACTTCTGGACGATACCGCAGGATATGAATAAGAATGGTAAGACTAGTATCATGAAATCAAGCGATTGTAAACGATGTATTCTTTCGAAGAACAAACGATATGCTTCTCATCTACGGAGAATGCCAGCAAAATCGCCGAAGTGATAAGAAATACTACTCAATCCGTGATAAGAAGATTGCAGCATTGCATTGATACCAATGCCAATCACTTTGAACACCTTCTGTAAATGCAAGTTTATTTCGCCTTTCTTGTCATAAATGACCTTCGCTGACCTTCAAAGACCTTAATGATGCACCTCGTTGGATTCGTCCCAATAGCCGCTATCAGAAAACAGGTACCAAAACATAGCAGTCTATTTAAAAAAACAAAGGTGACCTTCACATATCTGTAGCGACTCCACCTAGGAAAAAAAGATTAACGCCGTATTACAGCCCCTGTTGTCCTATGCATCTTTTGTTTCGAAAACTTTTCTACTACTATCATACTTTCGGAGTTAATCGCGCAACTAATTCAACTTTGAGGCACGTCAATTTGACTTTCGCATACGGAGAATAAAATATTTGTGTAATTAGTGTGAAGTCTTTGAGTGTACCCACATTAAAAACACCATAATTCAACGTTTTAAGAAAATGTATTTGGCAAGAAGAATCGTCCGTACACGTTTGCGTTCGTATGCACACTGATTAAAGACAGCTGATGAGGTCAATCCCTGATCGATAAAACAAATGAAGATCTACAGCAAACTCCCGCTCAAACATCGCGCGTTGCTATATCAATACATTGTCTATAATGTTCTCACGAACTTCGCGATTCATTCTCATTCTGGCTGTAACCGCCAAATATCGCACGTGCTTCATAAAAAATTTAGAGCAATTTAATTTTTTCTGATCAAAGTTATTTTAGTTTTTTTTAATTTTGATTATTAATAGTTTTAGTTGTTTTTGTTAGTAGTTTTAGCTAAAGATAGCATTCCTTTTTAATTTTTATTTATTACTTTATTGTAATCGCGTTAACGTGATTGCGTAGTTTAAAATCAGGGAAAATGCTTATGCTCTCGGCGCAACGGTTCGATCAATTTTAAACAAAATAAAGCAATTGTGCTAGTTAACCCTCCGATGCCCGACAATTTTTTAAACGGTCAAAGCCCGACAAGGTCCCCAGGGACCTTCTGTATTAATATTGCTTCTGATGCGTATAATAGTTTTTTTTGTTAACCCTAATGGTGTTATTTCAATTTTCATGTATTCCTATGTTTGTTGTAGTATTGCAGAATGTGTATGGATATGTATTTCGGCAGATAAGAATAAAATAAAAATAGGCGGCGATCCTTAGGTCGGCAACTATGTTCCGCACGGAAGGGGCGCGCTGTGACGATCGTGCACATGCGTATCCCTACACAACCACTTTTCGCAGTAATTTTTTCGCAGTACAGCACTTTATCGACAATCGTCCAAACCATAAAACACGAACAAATTACATGAAAATACCTGCATGACCAAAAAGCAAGAACAAATTACATAGTAATCCCCACAAAGTCCCTGCGGACCTTGTCGGTCATCGACGCCATAAATGACTTCAACCCGAGATTGTGATGAAAAAATTCACGGAATCGTGTCGAAACCGATTGTAATCGCTTCTAGACATTCCATTTATAAAAGTCACAGAGGCTGCGACTGTTCGGACGAACCGTATTGAAATGCCGCATCATTGAAAACGGCAAAGGTCTAGGGACCTCGTCGGTCATCGGAGGGTTAAATTAAACCTTCAACGTTTCGACCCTTATGTAGGTCTTTTTCAAGAAAGAAGAAAACTGCGTCTGAAAATTTTTAATTATATTGTAATGACAACAAAATTAAATACTGAATCCAAACACCATATTGATTTACTCACTTGCTTTATGAAATTTTTAAAGAATAAATTTGAAACACATAAAACACGTGTTGTGTCTATGCCGGTAGACAAGTTACAAAGGCAGAGGTCCGAGGTTGACAGAAACAAGGACCAATGAGAAACAGAAACCAATAGGAATCAATAGATCGAAGCCGAACTAATCGATATTTGGCGGCAAATTCAAAAACCATAAGACCGTTCAATATATAACCCTTAACAATCATATACAACAAAGTGTAAATGTGAAATTGAATAAACATCAATGGAGACCGATAAGATTAAGCCGTTAATTAAGTTGACAAATAGTAGGATACAAGATGTTGTTAGGAAAGAAAATTCATTATAAAACACTACCGGTTCAGTAGCGTTGCGTAGTATTCTTGAATCGTAGGTTTTTCATACCTAAGATTTACGCTATACTTTCTATTTTCAAAGCAACAAAACTTTTCAAACAGCTGTGAAGGTAATAAAAATCGAATTTCCTCATTCAATTCTTCAAATTTTTTAAAAAAAGGATTCATGTAGATTGTGTGTGTCAATGATAACTATGTTTAATAATTTTTTCATATACCTAAATTGTAAATTATATAGCTTGTTAGCCGTGAATGTGGAAGTGGTTCCATAAAACCAGTTGGTCTGGTAGATATGTCAATTTCCAGTCTCACCATCCCTTACAACATAAAGTTGGTCTTATCCAAGGTTTAATTGATCGAGCTATCTTATTAGCTAATCCTGAGTTTAGATTTAAAAACTTACAATTAATTAAAAATGTTCTGAGGAGAAATGGCTATCCTGTCGGTTGTGTTTCTAACATAATAAAGGAACGTATTTTTGAAATCTATCATCCTCTTTTTGTCAATGAACGAAAAGAGGAGAGATTCAAGAACACGGGACCTATTAATAGGAAGAACACCGTCGTCCTCCCTTAGCATAAGCATTTTCCCTGATTTTAACAATTTACGATCGATAACTTTAACAACATTATTGCGTAGTTTGTGCGGGAATTGTTACGATAGGCGTGTGTGCTTGTTAGTATTGGTGTTAGTGTTGGTGTCAGTTTTAGTTTTAGTGCTTTGAAAAATGGAATATAGTGGTATCGAATTGTCGGATATAATGATGTGCTATGGATGCACAAATGGAAACGCAGCAAGAGCGCGACGCCTCTATGCGAGAAGATACCCTAATTGAACATTGCCGAACGAGAAAACTTTTACTCGGTGTTACCAGAGATTGCGAGACACAGGATAAGTGTTAGAGGTAGAAGATGCGGGGGACACGATCAGCGGGATCCTGAATTAGAAGATAGAATAATCGAACGCATCGAAGAGGATCCCACCACCAGTACCAGAAGAATTGCTTCGGAAGAAGGAGTAAGCAATAACACTGTGTGGAGGATTTTAAAGGAAAATCAGATGCATCCATATCACTTCCAAAGTGTACAAGAATTGGAAGTGGGAGATAAAATTAGAAGAGTAAATTTCTGCGAATTGATGCTACAAAAAATTGATGTGGACCAAGAATTTGTAAGCGGCATATTAGTTACCGACGAGGCCACATTTACAAAAAATGGCATGGTAAATGTACATAACGACCATGTTTAGGCGATGGAAAATCCGCATGCGATACGGGAAACGCATACGCAGCGGCAATTTTCTGTAAACGTGTGGACAGGCATACTTGGAGACCGGATAATTGGAGCTTACATTTTGCCTCTTAGATTAACAGGAGAAATGTATTTGCAATTTTTACAGCGGCAGTTGCCTGCCTTATTAGAGGACGTGCGTCTTCACATACGCAGGAATATGTGGTACATGCAAGATGGAGCACCACCACATTACACAAGAGCAGTGAGGGATCATTTGGACGACGAATTTCCCGACAAGTCGATTGGAAGAGGAGGACCGACTAACTGACCGGCAAGATCGCCCGATTTAAATCCCCTTGATTTTTTTGGGATATTTAAAGCAAATAGTATACGCGATGACAGTTACTAATTCAGAAGATGTTTAGGATTAAGCGTAAAAATTAAGTTAGTTTTAAGATGTCGAGGACGAGCGACACGGCCTTTGTTAGCCCTCCCGCGTTACCCGTACTAAGGATTGTCGCGCCTGCCAATTAGCGGTAAGCGGAGCCGTGGTTTTGGCGATTCCCGGTAACGCGCTCGCGATGCGTGATCACGTGAGCAATAAAGAACGACCGTTAATCGCTCTCACGTCCTCGCCGATCAGACTCGTTCTACCAGCCTAACGTTTAGCACGCTTGATATCGCGCCCAGTGTATTGTCACTAATTTTCGTATTGCCGCTCAAGATCGACCTCTCGTTCGCCTTGATCGCGCGCCCTTTCTCGTTTACGCGATTAAACGCAATAAATCCTAATTTCATAGTCAACGTGTACCGGTTTTTCAACGCCGTTCTTTAACCGCCGTTTCCTCACGCTTCCCACACGATTTCCCGATCCGAACTCCCTTCTGTGTTCCGCACCCGATCCTTTCGATTTCCCAATACAGTCCACTCCTCAAATATTCGTCCCGGGTCCCGAACAGAAGAATTAGAATTTAAAGTGCGATACGGGTGCACTATTATGCAACAAGCAATGGAGATATGCATCTCAAAACAAATTTTATCCAGACCAATGTCAATCTCACCTGAGAATGCGAAATATGTTTCAAAAGAGCGCAGCTAGTATGAATGGAAACATTGTCGGTGAAATGATTGTCTGTGATTACACACCATCCCGACCGCAAATTGGAAAATTATTTTCCTGTAAACTCGTGGTGCGTATGTAATATTTGTGAATAGTGCCAGAGCATATGTGTGGTTTGTTCTAGTGTATTATGTATGGTGTTATGAACAATTATAATGCACGATAAGGATTTGTGGATATGTGTTAAATCAATTAAAAAGTGAAAGGGCATTGATCCCTTCTCCTCGATAATTCCATAGGGCGGATATTAGAAATGCCCTTGTGGATTTTAACGAGTAGGCAGGTTCAATGTCGTGCAACGATCAATTTGTTAACCCTTTTCATCAATTTGTTAAATATTTCACCTCGTTGGGGGCCCAAACGAGAACCAAGGTAAGCATGTATTTGTCACTTGATACGTGACTGTCGCGTGTTTCTGCGACGTCAGCGGCGTATACCTTTGCTGGTTGGGTTGCCGCATTTTAGGCGGCTTTTTAATTGTTAATAACTAAATAACGAAGCCGAAATCGCAATTTATTCTTCATTTTTGACTTATATTGTCATGAAGAACCATCCCTTAAATTTTCTTCCACCTGTAGTCGAACACCCTCTATACTACTTTCTATGCACTGCTTGAGGAAATATTCCAATTTGTCTTCGAAAGGACGTTATCACAATTCAGAAATTTTTATGCAGTTGGTGGGATTCGAACTCGGGACTTACCGTTTACTTGATGATCTGCTTCCTCGCCTAGCCATGCGAACCTATTGTTACGTTTATTACTTTTTATTCTTATAAAGGTTCAAATCATATGATATCATATAATAATTAGAAGAGATAAACTTCAATTAAAAAATTAAATGACACGCACGAATTCAAAGTAAATTAAAAGTAAACATTTTACTTCCAGTATTGAATAAAAATTTATTTTATATTTGAAACTGTGGAGGAGGTAGAGAAATAACCAACTCAGAATAAATTCTTTCCTCAACACTATTTATTCTCTGCTATAGCCAGTATTAGTGGAGACCTTGTCTCTTGACGACTCAAACTAGAATGAGCTCTCTCGACTCAGTCCCGAAAATGGAAGAGGAAAAAGTAGGAGAAAAGTAAGGAGAGGAAAGTAAGGAGAGGAAAGTAAGGAGAGAAAAGTAAGGAGAGGAAAGTAAGGAGAGAAAAGTAAGGAGAGGAAAGTAAGGAGAGGAAGGTAAGAACGTGCGGAAAAAGGTCATCGCGGAAGGGTGCTATAAAACACTTAGAAACGGAAAGGTTCGCCAGGGCCTGACCGTAAACCTTGAACAGGCCCAAGCGAAACCTGGGAAACATAAAAATAAATGGTTAGAACCGCGCGAATCTGGTCGCCAGATGTTAGCCAGGACTGACCAGACCCGCACGGAGCGGAAATATAATACAAAGGAAAGGGAAGGAAAGGAATAAAACTTATTGCAAATTAACAGCGGCGTAAGGCAACGTCAAGGCCGCCACAAAACCAATATTTCATTCGTAATATGACAGTTGTATGTCTTCCGTATTCTGGAACAAATATTTTTCCATGATAAACATAAAGTATTTCCTGCATATTTAAAAAAAAATTCTATTTCTAATATTGTGGGGCAACGGGTGAAATAAACGTAGAGTGGTTCGCTCGTGTCGTCCTTTATTCGCGGTGGACAGTCGTCTGTCCTGTTCGAGTTCTCGCGGGCGAATGCACGATCGCGTGCCTTCGACTGTCGAATCTTCGCCCTCGACAGTCGACTCTTTGACAAACTACGACCATCTTCGGAACCGATTTTTGAGTGTTTCTCTGCGGCTTCCCGAGGACGGTCATCGCCACGC
Source organism: Lasioglossum lativentre (assembly GCA_916610255.1). Taxonomy (NCBI): domain Eukaryota; kingdom Metazoa; phylum Arthropoda; class Insecta; order Hymenoptera; family Halictidae; genus Lasioglossum; species Lasioglossum lativentre. The sequence continues at coordinate 25,906,942 of OU744359.1, read as the reverse complement.
ATACAATGTATATCTGCGGTGCAGCGGCGTGCTCGTTGCACGGGCAGCCACATCAGCCGCCTTGGTGAAATTAGGGGTACGCTCGCTCTTAACCTAACGCTAAAAAAACTATTATTTACAATACTATACATGGTTGCTTACAAACTACTTACAATTAATGACTTCGGTAACGGTCGGGAAAACGAACGCGCCTTCCCGATCTTGTCGAACGTTCGACCCGCTCTCCCGTGCTGGGTATGGGAGCATCGCTGTTGACCTCCCGCGGCGGGGGCCTGTTCGCTGTGCCCTGCTCGTCGTCATTCAGCAGATACGCGGGATTGAGGCGATCTAGCGACACCGGGACCACTCGATCATTAACCCGGATGTTAAAGTGTTTCGAGTGCCGCTCGACCACCTCGTACGGACCGTCGCGTCGTACGCAGGCTGCAAAGCACCTTTAAGTACGCCGTGCCTTACAAACTCCTGTGTCGTCGTGCTCAGGTCGTTGAACACGAACGTTTTTTTGTTTCCGTGGCGCTTTAGAGGTGTCGGACGCAAACCACGGAAATGCTCGCGCAATCTCGCGATGAACGCCTCGTCGTTGACGTTCGTGATTCGTCGGTCTATCAGTACTTCGCCCGGTAGGCGAATCGGTTCGCCATAGACCATTTCGGCGGAGGTCGCTTGAATGTCCTCCTTTCAGGCGGCTCGAATGCCCAGGAAGACGATCGGAAACGCGTCAGCCGAGCTGTCCGCATGATAGATGATTGCCGCTTTCAATTGGCGGTGGAATTATTCCACCATGCCGTTCGCTGCTGGGTGGTACGCGGTCGTACGCAGGTGCTTTGTACCGATAAGGTGCGATAATTGCTTGAACAACGCAGATTCAAATTGTCGCCCTTGATCGGTAGTGATTCGGTGGGGTGCACCGTATCGGGCGATCCACCCTGAAAGTAGCGCGTACGGCACCGTCTCGGCGGTAATATTTTCAACGGGGAACGCCTCCGGCCAGCGCGTGTAATGGTCGACGCATGTCACACAATAACGGTATCCCTTCGACATCGGCAACGGGCCGACGATGTACACGTGGACGTGTTCGAAACACGCTGAAGGGATCCGAAAAGTACCGACCGGGGCAGACACGTGTCTACCTGTTTTCGCCCGTTGACATTGTACGCACGCTCGTGCCCAGGCTTTGCAATCTTTTTGCATACCTGGCCACACGAATCTTTGTGCGACCAATTTCGTGGTCGCCTTGGCATCGGGGTTCGCAAGATTGTGGAGCGACGTGAACACGTGTTCTCGGAACTTTCTCGTTACGAATGGTCGTAACACGGAAGTCGAGACGTCGCAGTACAACTCGATGTTGTCGCTCGGCAAAACAATTTTTTGAAGTGAAACTTCTTTATTGAGGGTAACGTATTTCTGATGTTACGGATGTGACGTTCGGAAGTCGAGAGTGGCGCGAAAATTTAAACGGAGGATAAACGCAGAAAAAACATTTCTTACCCCGACGGGATTCGAACCCCGGTCTACCGCTTGGTAGTCCTTAACCGCTTGGACAACCAACGTTCTTAGAATACTTAGAACACTGGACCATAGTGTAATAGTTCTGTTACCCGGGTGCTTCCTCGCGGGAGATAGCTCGTCGCGCCGGGGTTCGTGTTACCGGTGAGGAAGCGATCGGTCGGAAAGGACGTGGTGCATGGAGAAATAAAGTAGACAGTATTACGATAAGGCGAGTTTCGCCGCGAAGATGTTCCCGTGCTGTCGATGGCCGCGGTGATGTCGAGTGGCCAGTGAACGGGATGGTGTGCCGGTCGCTGGTACGACGATCAGCTGGTGAAGGGCGGCGGATTGTTGGCACGACAATCGGCTGCGGATGAGCGGACGATCGTTGGCATAACAATCGACCGCGGGAGGAAAGAGCGAGAAAAGGAGAGAGAGAGAGAGAGAGGAAGAGAGAAAGATGGAATGAAACAGATCGTCGGCACAACGATCGCACGCTGGGAGGAGCACGATCGTTGGCACAACAATCGCAGGCTAGTGAGAGACGGGATAGCGAGAAAATCGTTGGCACAACGATTGAACGCTGCGAGGATAACGATCGTTGGCACAACGGTCGAAAGGCGGAGGGGGGGGGGGGATACTTACCTTTGGGTATCGGGAGTAACGAAACAATCGCTGGCTCAGTGATTGTGGAGGCGCTGGATTTTATGGTCGGTCGGTACACGCGGTTGGTATAACGGCGGGACTCCGGTATCGTTTGTTGTGTCGGTCGGTCGCTATATCCCCGTGGCCGGATAGTTTCGTTAGCGAGAATCGGTACTCGCGGCGTTGGCCATCTCGTGGCCGATTCCCGAAGGTGTGCTGCGCACACTTTCACCTGCGGGTATCGTAGCCACCTGGCGGACGGTCGGCGATACTGTCGTTTGGCGTCGGTCTTGATCAGTAGTCTGTACGCGACGCGTTAATAACAGGCCTGTTCGTTACAGGTCTGTTACAATAGCATAATTTACATATCTATGATTTTCAAAACCTACCGTGTGTGGAACAGAATAAATATCTAAGTAAAAGAAGAGGTATATATATAAATTATAAAATTACATTTAAAAATCTAAAATCAAAATGAATACATATACAGGGTTGTGCAAACGTAACTTTAATGAAAACTTATTTCTTACAAAATAAATCAAGTTACATCAGATGTTAGAACTGCGATGCATTTTTCTACGATACAGAGCTCCACTCTTTGTATTAGATATCTCGTTGTTGCCATAATTAGAGCGTCTCTTTTTATGCTATTACATGCATTTGTTATGTGATTCCAAAGTTCTTGAACATTATTGATTGTTGTATCGTGTACAACGGATTGCAGATATCTCCAAAGATAAAAATCCAACGGAGACAGATCCGGAGAACACAGTGACCAACGAATTGGACCATACGTTCCTCAACGTATGATTCTGAAGTGACGTGATAAATACAAACATAATATGGGAAGCGACGGTAGTAAACATAAACCGAGACGCCCTACTTATGGCGACAACAAAAAGTATCGTACAAAGAGCGGAGCTCTGTATCGTAGAAAATAGATCGCAGTTCCAACATCTGATGTAACTTAATTTATACTGTAAGAAATAATTTTTCATTTCAAGAAAAAATTAGTCACACCGAAGGAGCTCAGTGTAGTGTTTACAAAGTGTTATTATATTTTATTATACTAATGTGTGTTTACCAAAATCTAATAAGAATCCCACGTTTTCGTTTAAAATCTTACAAGTATTTTTTTATTCAGCTGGAGATAGTCAGTAAACATCATGCCAAAAAAATTCCCTTCAGCGGATGCGAGAGTACAGGGCGCGGAAAAAGGCATTATTGAATGCAGCAAATGCGAGAGCCTCAACAGAAATTTGTGACATAACGACTGTCGCGTCACCACAACAACACACAAGTTTGCCTTACAAGGATTTTGACGCCCACGAAAGCGTACGGAAAGAATTTCAGAGAAAATTTGAAGAGAATAGTTTCGGCTATATACGCAATATTTGCAACAGATTATGGTTCAAGAACGATGTGAAAATCGTACAAGAACGTTATCACGAATTGCTACAAAGCGATTTTCCGCTGATTGACATTAAGGATTTCAAGGCATGTCGGTCTTGTATTTCTGCATTACACAAAAACAGAATTCCAACATATGCTACGTCAAATGGATTTAACTGTGGACGTAAATTTCATGGTAAATGTAATACCAAGGGACGTTAGCGATGATTCCTGCATCAACGTGCATGTCAAACGTAAAATGATACACAAATCAAGCTACTTAACTGGTTTTGTGAACAAAAAAAAAAATATAAGTCTGGCTACACTATCTCTGCGATACTCCATTATACAAATTCCACAAGATAAAAAAAATATACGCGTGGAAAGCCACGCGCGGCAGAAGTGAAACTTCTTGCAGTCTAGTAATGTTTAGAAGTAAATTAAGATTGGAAACGGTAAAAAAAATATACGCGTGGAGAACCACGCGCGGCAGAAGTGAAACTTCTTGCAGTCTAGTAATGTTTAGAAATAAATTAAGATTCGAAATGGTAAAAAAAAATATACGCGTGGAAAACCACGCGCGGCAGAAGTAAAACTTCTTGCAGTCTAGTAATGTTTAGAAGTAAATTATGATTGGAAATGGTAAAAAATAATGAAGCGACAACAAGATCAGGAACAACTAATACAAAAAAAATCATTAAAAAAGTCATAGAAAAAGTTTCATTTCAAAAATAATGAACAATCAAAATTTGCGACGCAAAGAAGGAGACCTTATGGGAAATGCTATGAACTATGTCTCTTTCTTTCCCATACGCTCTCCTTCTTTGCGTCGCAAATTTTCATCGTTCATTATTTTTTACCATTTCCAATCATAATTTACTTCTGAATATTACTAGACTGCAAGAAGTTTTACTTTTTGTTTTATTCGGAAAGGATTGGGCTATTACGAAATAATTTTTTCAACCTCGGAAATCAACTTTATAACATCGAAAAATTGAAACAAATTCTTTTTTTACGTTGTTTTCGATGAGGGGCCAGAGTGATTTAAATTTTGAAAAATATGGTTATATTCCCTGTAGTTTCCCCTTTAAAATGAGCTCTTGAAAAAAATGGAGCCATACAAATTGGCGTCACAATGAGCTGGAAAACGACGCGGTGTACCCCCGTTTCACGTAGAGGTGAGTCTAGCGCACTGCTTTCATGATCAGTTGTCTATCCCGCTGGTCTCAAACAATACCAGCAGACCGTATACGACTAAATAACCCTATTTATACCTCGAGAACAATATTAGTAACCACTCTTGGCCAACGACTATTTTTAATTAAAAGTTAAAACTGCCCTTCATATTTTTCAAGAAAAGTTAATAGAATATCTTAAACATATACATATATACGGAAAAAATAAAAACTGATTGTATACTTTTCTGACGGGGCAGAATACGCAATATAAAAACAAAAAGAATTTCATTAATTTAACGCATCATTTTAAAGATTTCGGTGTTCCTGCTGAATGGCATTTTTTTGCAACGCTCATGGTAAGGGACCATGTGATGATCTTGACCAAAGACCATTAGATAATCAAATTCTCACCCCTAAAAATTTATTTGAATGGGCAGAAACATCTTTTTCAAATATAACATTTAATTACGTCACCCAAGATGAACATAACAAACATGCTGGTTGTCTACAAGCTCGCTTTGCAACAGCATTACCAATTACAGGCACTAGAAGCTTTCATAGCTTTAACCCATTATCGAATAAAGAACTGCTATGCAGAACTTGCTAGTGCGATAATGATGGCTCTGTTTTTAGTGTAATGAAATAGTTTTTCTTATATTTTTTTCTATAATCCTGAAGTGCACCCCACACAATGATCCTATCCATACTTCATACCATAAACCCTCCTTATCCCTCCCCGATGGAAGAAAACCACCACCTTCTCGTGATTTCCATTGAGCAACGACACATTTTTTGTAGAACATATAGAATTCGTATAAAAACTAATATCTTCATATAAATGAAGACATGATTAAAAAGGTGTCATTGGCCAATATTGGTTACTAATATTGTGCTCCAAGTATAAATAGGATCATTTAGTCGTATACAGTCTGCTGGTGTTTTCTGGAGACCAGCGGTATAGACAACGGACCATAACAGCGGTGCGCTCGACTCGCCACAGCGCCACTACCTGAAACGGAGGTACACGGCGTACTTTACCAGTTCATTGTGACTCCAATTTGTATGGCTCCATCTTTTTCAAGAGCTCATTTTAAAGGGGAAACTTCAGGGAATATAACCATATTTTTTCAAAGTTTAAATCACCGAAAAAAACGTAAAAAAAGAATTTGTTTAAATTTTTCGACGTTATAAAGTTGATTTACGAGGTTGCAAAAATTATTTCGTAATAGCCCAATCCTTTCCGAGCAAAACAAATGGGTTACTGTTCGAAAACGTCGTCCGTCTTTCTTTTAGAAAGTTTCTTGAGGGAGGCATAGCAAAATAGGGACCCTAAAACGCCACGCGGACCTGACGTTTCTACCTCTTGCTGGGTAAAAGAACGGACGACCTTTTCGAACAGTAACCCATCGACTTTGTGTACAAATCTGCAGGAAAACCGAAACATGTGATTGCGAGAAACTCTAGTCTTACAGCGGTCCCTCTCGTATCCTTTTTTTCGTCTGTCCACACTGTCGTTTTCGTAAGCGTGCTACAGTGTGCATTTTCGAGACGCATAATGTCCTCCCTAAACTTTTCAGAAAAATCTTGGGTAAAATCAGTGTCGTTCGATACCGATATGAATTGACAAGTAAAATTCTTCATGATCATCTCGTAAACTAAAGCCGCGAGGCAAGTAGTCTAAAGGGAAATGTTGTTCAGAATCATGGTCTTTACAACATATCCAAAGCTCATCGAAATCGGGGACATAATCGAGAAACTGTTGTTTGTTACGACATCGCGGCGTACCGACAACACTCTCCTCCCCCCGGCTCGTGCCACCGAGCGACTAGGTTGCGCTCTGGTTGGTCCGTGTTTTTCGTTAATAACTCCTAAACAAAGCCGCGGACGCCGTTTTTGTTAAGGAAAATGTCGCTTCAAATGACCCATGGAACCACCCATTTCCCGGAGTTGAAGTACTTTTGGTACACCCTGTATAGGATTGTGAAACTATCTAAAAAAATAATCTATGCAAAATTTTAGCTCGATCGAACAACGAAAAAACGTGCCGCATCGAGCTTGAAAATTTTTTATTTTTGAAACTTGCTTTTCTCCATTATAGTACATCGTAAATATACGTTTTTATATATAGTTGAATTTTTCCAGAGTTGGGCAAAATGTTTATCTGAATAAAAATTTCGAATAACGAATAAGAGATAAAAAAATGTTTATTCGTTATTCGAAGGTAAAAAATTATCTTTATTCGACGAGAATTTATCCGACGAATAAAGACATTTTTTTTTATTCGAAGCGGATTTATTCGATCTTAGAATAATTTATCTTTTATCTTTTATTTGAAGGCTTCGAATAACTCTTCCAAAAACTTTTGCTAGCTCGAATAAACGGCGACGAGGGCTGACAAGCGCCGAACTTGAAAGACCAGCGACCGACAAACAGCAGCCTCTTGTCACCTCCCGAGACCCAGCTGGGACGTATGGAAAGGGAATCCACTGAGCGTGTCAGTGTACACAAGTTCACACGCACACTGTTGCAGTTCTCGCTACCCGACGTGTGCCAGCCAGCTCGCGACTCGACTCCCGAGCTGAAGTGAGAGCTCGCGCTCGCCAGCCGTCAAGTTGGGCATGCCTGGGGTACAATGAAAGCAGCTGGAGAATCAAGCATTATTGACAATTTAAACTTTTATATTTTTAATACGAATAATATTTTTAATACTAGCATCTATTTTTAATAATAGCAACATTTAATAATAGCATCTTCTATTCGTCATGCGCAACCAACCAACGTTTTAGGTTACGTTCGCTCGATCAACTCGTAAATTGAATTTGTCCAGGTATAGACTTTACTTCTGTCCAGGTACTAGCTTAGATTGGATTTAATATGTCCAAGTATAGGTTTGAATTATTCTTGTTAATACAATTAAGATATTAACCTAAACAATGATTTTTTTTATTTTAAATTACTTTACAAACTCTGAACTGTATGTAGTAGTAAATAGATTTATTTTTCGACTTTCGGCCTCAAAATTGGGTTACATGTGGTGTGTGTGTGAGTGTATCAGGGACTGTTAACTCAATTCATGTAGTTTCACTATGTCTTTTGCCTTCCTCTTGTGTTTCTTTTCTCCTCCTTTTTTCCAGAACCATACGCATCCATTCCGTACCTTCTTCCTCTCCCTTTAAAATACCTCTTATCGTTGCATTTTCCTTTCTCAACACCTTACATTCTTGGATCATATGTCTTAGAGTCTCCCTTGCTCCTTTACAAAATCTGCATACCACCTCTTTTTCATCCTTCCAGTACTTGCTTCCCCTCTCTTCATTTCCACATCTAAACCTTGCGATCATGGCTTGGTCTCTTCCTGTGTAGTCTCCGTTTAGGTAATTGGCCCTTTGGTTATCCCTAATTTCTGCGCAGTGTACATTGTATCTGCTTCCTATTACTCTGTCGTATTGCCATTGAACCTGCTCTGCTCTATCTCTTTGTGCTAGTTCCACGTCAAACTCTTTTCCTCTCCCTCTCTCTATTTCTATTTCCTGTATATCAACCATTTTTTCCCTATAATATGTGTCTCTCATTTCCTCCCATTTCGATTTTTTCTCTTTTAGCTTCGCATCTATTTCCCTCCAGCATTCTTGAACTATTTTGTTTTTGTTCAAGCGTTTCGTTTTTTCCTCATATCTTATTGCTCTTTTCCCCGCTTCTAACCTTACTTTGTCCGTCTTTGTTTCTTCCAAAATTAAGTATACTGGTGTGTTGAAGTCCAGGCCTAACGTCCATCTTATGAATTTCTCCTGAATTTTCTCTACTTTTTCTTCTTCCGTCCACCCCCAGATTTCTGACGCGTACAGCAGTATGCTCTTCACTGTGCTTGTGAATATTCTCATCCTTCTTTCGAAGTTGTTTTTGAACATTCTTTGTCCTATACCCCATATCTGCGCCATTGCTATTCTAACCTTCTTTGTAACTTCCCTTATGTGCATCTCTCTGCCACCGTTTTTCTGGAAATTATACCCTAAGTATTTCAATTCCTTAACTTCTTCCAGGCCGGTCCCTTGCCAGCTCCATTCTTCTTTCTTTTTCTTTCCTCTTCCTTTATGAAAAATTAACACTTTGGATTTCTCCGCGTTCAGTTGCAACCCTTTCCTTTCAAGATATTTTCCAAATCGTCTTACCATGTCCTTAAGGTCCTTTGGCTCATTTGTAATACTATATCGTCCGCGTAAGCTAGAGTCCAGATTTTTTCTTTTCCTACTCTAACTTCTCCAGCTTGATTTTTCCTCATAGTTTCCTCCAGATCCGCTATGTAGATTGTAAATAGAGTTGGACTCAATGGGCAACCCTGTCTTACCCCTTTTGTTGTCCAGAATCCAGATGTTAATTCTCCGTTTACTTTTATCGTGTTTCTTGTTTCCCTATAAATTTCTCCGATTCTCAGCCTCAGGCGTTTACTTATTGCCATTTTTTCCATTATGTTTTGGAGTTTTACTCTGTCCACTTTGTCGAATGCCGCGCTTAGGTCTGCGAAAAAGGTATACAGCTTCCCTCCTTTTTTCTGTATTTCCCTGTTGGATAAATAGTTCAGAATGAAGATGTTGTCTATTGTCGACCTACCGCTCCTGAATCCTGCTTGTGTTTCTGGAATTATGTTGTTCTTCTCCAATTCTCCTTTTAATTTTTTTTCGAGGACCATAGCATATATCTTGTACGCCGTGTGTAGGATCGTTATACCCCGGTAATTGCTCACCCTTTCTCTATCTCCTTTCTTAAATATTGGTGAAATCACCCCTTCTCTCCACCTCCCCGGAAATCCTTCTCCCTTCCACACTTTGTTGAAGATTTCTGTGATCCTTTTTACTATTTTCCAGTTGCCGTAAATCCAGGCTTCGTTTTCTACTTTGTCTTCCCCCGCTGCTTTTTTCTTTTTTAATTTCCTGATTTGTTCTTTCACTTCTGCTTCTGTTATTTCCTCTTCCACTTCTCCCTCTATGTTGACTGTTTCTTCCAGATCTCCTACTTCTTGTTTGCAGTCTACTCCTTCTAGCAATACTTTGAAATGGTCCTTCCATTCTTTTAATTCTATTTTATTGCTGATTCCAATTCTTTTCTTTCTTACTTTATTTATATATTCCCATATTTGGTTTTCTCCCTTTAATTGTTTTATCTCCTTCTCTACAATTTCTTGTAATTCTCTTCTCCGTTCTTCGCACACTTTTTTGTATACCCTTCTTTTCTTCTGGTAGTCTTCTTTGTCTCCTTGTCCCCTTCTTCAATTCCTCAGAGCTTTCCTGGCTTCCCTTTTCTTTTTTGTACAATTCGAGTCCCACCACTTAGAGCTACCCAATTTCCATTTCTTGATTTTTACTTCCTCTTTCCTTACTGCATTATTTATTTTTTCAACCATTTCTTCTACCATTTCATTTACCTCCGTCCTATTAAAGTTTATTTTGTTTAATTCTGTTTGAAACTCTCTCTTACCATCTTCTGTCCAAACTCTTCTCTCTTTCCACCTCCCCTCCTCATCCCCTTCTCTCTCTCTCTTTATATTTCCTCTATATAATTCAATAACCAGCGGCATATGGTCTGACTCTACTCTTTCTTCCACTGTAAATTTCTTTATGTCTTCTTTCGCCTCTACATTTGTCATCACATAGTCGATTACCGTGCTTCCTCTCGGTCCTGTATATGTATACTCTCCTTTTTCATCTCCCTCCATGTTTCCGTTTAGAATATTCCATCCTCTTTCCTCGACTGTCTCTAATAATAACTTTCCCTCCGTGTTTTTAACTTTGTCTCTTGATCTCCTTCCCTCATGTTTTTCTTCTATTCTAAAATCGCCTCCTTCTTGTCCAATTCTTGCATTAAAGTCTCCTCCGATTATCAATTTCTCTTCTTCCTCCTCCTTTATTATCTGAAACAGTTCTTCTTTCGTCTTCTTCATATCTCTGTTGTATACTGTAATTATTCTCCATATTTCAATTTGTATCTTTATTCTTCTCTCTTCTATATTTTCCGTTCCCTCGGTCGCTTTATCCTCATCTATTCCTTTTTTTACACCTGCAATAATTCCTCCTATCGCCCTTCCCTTTTTTTTCTCTCTGGTGGCAAATTTACATTTCCACGCGAAATCCTGAGGTAGTTTATCTCTCCAGCCTTCCCACTGTTTTTCTTCTATCCACGTTTCAACTAGTCCTACTACATCTAGTTCTTTTAAGAAATCCCAAAACTGCGTGTCCTTGTTACCTAATCCTGCTACGTTCCAGTATCCAATTTTAATTGTGTCTACTTTCCTTTGATTCCTTGTTCGTTTCCCAAATCTGGTTTTCGCCCCTCCCCGCTTGTCTGCGTCCGCAGGCGCACGGGGCTCAGGTGTTGGTACTTCCTTTTGCCGAGCTTTCGTTGTTCTTAAACGCTCTGCGGGCCTCCAATGATTTTGAGGTTCCCCGTGCTCGGCCGGTTCCAAAAATTCACTTCTTTCAGCCCACTATCCTCTTTCCAGATAAATGTCTTCTCATTGATTTTGACTTTCCTGTACCCTACCTTAACCTTTGCCCCTTTCTCCCTTTCTGTCTTGGCAAGCTCTTTAATGTTTCTTTGTATATCTCTTTCCGTTTTCGTCAGATCATTATCGATGAACAGCCTCTTATCTTTCAGAGTATTCTTATTATTCATTACTGCTCTTTTTTGTTGGAAGTTACTTAGCTTAGCTATCAGTCTCCTACTTTTCTCTCCCCTTCCTACCCAATATGCTTCCTTGATTTCTGCCTCTACCTGTAATTCGTTCCTTAACACATATTCCGCGGTTTCCTTCGGTGTTTCTTTGCGCGGAAGGTCTTCCCCCATAGAGTGATATTATTTCTTCTCTCTCTTTTTTCTCTACCCTCCTCCTTCCTTTCAAGTCCTTCCAGTCTTCCTGTCATCCTCTCTGCCAGATCCTTCTTTGCCTCCAGTACTTCTATCCTTCCTCTCATTTCCTTTCTTTCCCTTTCCCATATATCATCCCTTCTCTTCCATTCTTCCCTCAAATCCTGCATTCCCTGCCTCAACTCTTTATTATCCTGCCTCAGATCTCTATTATCTTTTCTCAGTTCACCATGTCTTTCTTAACTGCTAGCATTACTTCCATCAATTTGTCTAACTTTGCCTCTTCCATATCTGTTAGCTGCTTTGTCTTCTGGCTATCCGCTGTTTCCTCAGTTCCTTCCTCAGCCTCCGATTCCCTTCTCTTCAGCGGAGGTGGCCTCTCCGCTCTCCTCCCTTTTGAGGATTCTTCTTCTATTTCCTTTTCGGCCACCAACCTTGCCTTCTCCAACACGTTCTCCCTTTTTCTCTTGAAAGAGTTCAAAATCGAGCCTTCGCTGTTCGCTCTTCTTCTTCCCAGCTGTTCTGCCAACGATGGTCTGCCCCTTCCTCTCGCTTCCTTTTTCTCTTCCTCGCCTGTGCCTGCCTTGCTCATTAGGATCTCCTCTCTTCTTTACCTACTGCTGTCTCCGCTTTTTCTTCTAACTTCTCCCGCTCCCACTAGGTGTCACTTATGCTTGCCACGTGTCTGACTTCGTGCACTCGTGTCGCACTTTCACTTCACTTCTGCACCTTCTTTCTCACCCTTCGAACCTTTATTGCTGTCGGCTAAACAGCTCACCGGAAGCTTGATTGCTTCTCTCTCGTTCCACCTAGCCTCGTATTTTTCTGCGTACTTTTACCACACTTTTCACCTATTTTTTCGCCTATATGCTCAACACACTTTCTGCTGCCAACACACGTCACGTGGTTCCCAACTCTGAACTGTATGTTAAAACTCTTAAAAAATTATTTTTGTTTATTTAAAGTGATAAAATTTAAAATAGAAAAACATGCTGTCCAGGCGTAGGGCACTTCACCTTACCATTTAACACGAAAAAAGCGGGCGAGGCTATAAATTCATATTATTAGCTATCGATGCATTTACAAAATTTATCAGATTGTTTGTGTGCAAGTTCACGAGGACCGAGGAAGTTATTAAACATCTTAGCGATTATTTCCGAAGTTACGGCAAGCCCCGTCGTATAACTAGTGATCTTGCGGGTCTTGTTTCACATCAAACACTTTTAAAGAATAAATCGATGAAGCAGAAATAAGCCACGTGTTAATAGCTGTCGGAACACCTCAGAGTTGGGCAAAATTTTTATCTAAATAAAAATTTCGAATAATAAAAGATAAAAAAATTTTTATTCGTTATTCGAAGGTTCGAATAAAAAAATTATCTTTATTCTTTATCTGACGAGAATTTATCCGACGAATAAAAATAATTTTTTTATTCGAAGCGGATTTATTCGAACTTCGAATAATGTTTTCATCTTTTATCTTTCATCTTTTATTCGAAGGCTTCGAATAAATCTTCGAATAACTTTTGCCAGCTCGAATAAACGGCGACGAGGCCCGACGAGCGCAGAACTTGAAAGACCAGCGACCGACCAAGAGCATATACAAAGCACCTGGGGAATCAAACATTATTGAAAATTTAAACTTTCATATTTTTATAATATGAATAAGTTGTAGAGATTATCCCGATGAAAATGAGTCTAAACATGACATCATTTGGACTATCTTCAATAAGATTATGATTTTTATCGTAACATCACGTATCTGTTACGAGCCAGAGCCGTGAAATAGCACGAGTGGCCGGCGAGGTGCTACTACTCTTGGATTAAGGTTTTAAGAGTGCAGACGAACCTGATGCGTAACCAGGGTGCTGCTAGGTAGCGGACGAACCTGATGCGATAATCAGGGAGCCGCCTAGGATAGTTAAGAGTGCAAACGAACCTGATGCGTAACCAGGGTGCTGCTAAGGTGACGGACGAACCTGATGCGATAATCAGGGAGCCGCCAAGGATAGTGGGTGATTCTTGTGTTGGATAAGAGTGCAGACGAACCTGATGCGTAACCAGGGTGCTGCTAGGTAGCGGACGAACCTGATGCGATAATCAGGGAGCCGCCAAGGATAGTTAGTGGGCCTCGTAACTAGTATAATTTAATTGATACAATCCGAGCGGTAAGATTGTATCGTGTGGGAACGTTCAATTACTAGATTAGGATTTTGGTCAATAATTAAGGGTTTAAGAAAATTGCACGATTAACCAAACAACACAAATATATTCTAATAAAGAATGTGGTATGTACAATTGTGGTGTCGCGACTGAATTGAAGTAGTAGTATATGTTTAATATTATTACCTAAGATGCTCGGTTTTGACGCACTGGCAATGCGGGGGTCTCGAAGTCAACTTAAGAAGAGCCTAATAGATTTAATACCGGACTAGCGGAATCTATACGGTTATATTTGATCGAAGGGGAACTTTAGCCCGATCTCACTGGAAGTGACTTTACGAGATGCAGCACGACGTGACACGGTTTGAGTCTACGAGAGTACTAGCCCCCGAGAGTAAAGACGCAAGTGTTTATATATCCCTAGAATGAATGGAACACATTGTTCATTGTCTGTATCACTTAGGGCCAGACTCTCGTTTTTTGTCACTTTCAATTAAATCAGGTCCGAACTCGGTCTTCGTTAAAAAGGGGTTAACTATGATATGAAAAGGTTATCTAGGGCGCTTCCTTCCAGAGACAATCCTGAACAGATTCCTATGAAGAATTTAATAGGGAACTGTTCTCTATCCGTCACATATCAATAAAAATTGTTCGATTACACTCGAGTTTGGACTCATTTTCATAAGGACTAATGTAAGCAGATGGCGCATCACGCACGAATGAAAGTTTAAACTTTTAGATTTTTCACTATATCTTCATAAAATTATTACAAGTGAATTATGGTGCTTTTCCAGACGAAAATGAGTCCAAACTCGATTGTAATCGAACAATTTTTATTGATACGTGATGCAACAATAAAAATTATAATCTTATTGAAGATAGTCCAAATGATGTCGTGTTTAGACTTATTTTCGTCGAGATAATCTCTACAACTCATTCGTATTCAAAATATAAAAGTTTAAATTGTCAATAATGCTTGATTCTCCAGCTGCTTACATTGTACGTAAGCTCGTGAGCCGAGTCACGAACTAGCTAACACTAACACACGTCGACACAAGTCGACACACGTGATCCAGAACGCCGAAAAGCTAGTCATAGGACCATTTTTCGAAGTAAAGAATTTTGATTAGGTGAGCGGAGATATTGTTAGGTAATAGTTCAAACTACAAGGAACTATAAAAATTAGCTTCAAAAATTAATTTTGACATTGCTAAATTACATCTTCAGTTCAGTTTTCGGTAAATATAGCTATCAGGGGACCCAACTCGGATTACCTTGACCTTTACATATGTTGTCCGAGACAACATTCTGAACAGCTTTTGTCAATATAACTATCCGTCGTTCGGACTTAGTTTCCGAGATAATTACGAAAAAGCTTTGTTAAATTTTGGTTGCAACTACACTTTATTTTAATGAGACTGCGATACTACTTCTGGATTTTCGTATGGGTGGTCGGGCCGGCCGTCAGGCCGGACCTCTCCGCCCCTCCACAAACCTAACCACAACTCATTCTATTCGCATAATCTTTCCATTGTAGCTGTCATCCAGAATTTGATCTAGTAATGGAAAAATCATGCAAATAGAATGAGTTGTGGTGTGGTTAGGATTGGGTTAGGTTAGTCTTAATTTCCCTCGCTGATGGGGGGGATGAGGGGGTGGAAAGCGCCCCTCGTCCGGCCGACTTAGGTTGGTCGGACGAACTCCGGGTCTCTGAGTGGGAGCTGTCCGAGGCCATTCGGGGACTCCGGGAGGGGGGCAAGAAAGCCCCCGGTCCCGATGGAGTCCCTGGCCGTATAATAGCCTCTGCCTTGGGGGTCCTCGGCCCGGCCTTCAGGGGCGTATTGGATGCGCACCTGAGCCGGGGTACCTTCCCCAAAGAATGGAAGAAGGCTTGCCTGGTTCTCCTCCGCAAGGAGGGTAAGCCCGCAGAGTCTCCCTCTGCTTACCGGCCGGTTTGTTTGCTCGATGAGGCGGGCAAGCTGTTCGAAAGAATAGTAGCCGCCCGCCTCCTTGAGCACCTGTCGCGGGGTGGTCCCGACCTCAGCGACGGCCAGTTTGGATTCCGGAGGGCGCGCTCCACGCTAGATGCGCTGGAGCGCCTGCGTCTCCTCCGGGAGTCGGCTGTCGCTCGGGGCAGGGTGTTGATCGCTGTGTCGTTGGACATTTCCAACGCCTTCAACACCCTGCCCTGGAGGGAGATAGAGGGGGCACTGGAGTATTTCCGGTTCCCCCTCTATCTCCGGGAAGTCATTCGGGATTACCTCCGCGGCAGGGAGGTGGTGTATACCGGCCGGTGTGATGTTAAACATCAGAGGGAGATATACCGCGGGGTTCCGCAGGGGTCGGTCCTGGGACCACTCCTGTGGAACCTCGGTTACGATGCGGTACTGCGGGTAAGCCTCCCCCCTGACACGGGTGTCATCTGCTATGCGGATGACACCCTGGTATATGCAGAGGGGGAGGATTGGAGGGGAACCGGGCGGCTTGTGGAGTCCGCCCTGGACCGCGTTGTTGGACGGATCCGTGCAATGGGCCTGACCGTGGCCGCCGCGAAGACCGAGGCGGTATGGCTGTATGGCCAACCGCTTCGGCCGCGGCGGCCTGCGTTTGGTCGGGACCTGCGGATCCGTGTCGCTGAGGTAACTGTCGATGTTGGGCCCGGTATGAGATACTTGGGCCTAACTATCGACAGCCGCTGGCGCTTTGATAGGCATTTTGACCTCCTGGTCCCCCGGTTGGAGAGGACGGCGGCCGCGTTAGCGCGGCTGCTGCCTAATGTCGGGGGACCTCAGACGAGAGTCCGCCACCTCTATATGGGGGTGGTGCGGTCGATAGCCCTATATGGGGCCCCCGTGTGGTTCCGGTCGCTCGAGACCAGCCGGCATTGCCAAGTGCTCTTGGAAAGAGTACGGCGCCGGCTGGCACTCCGGACCATACGGGGGTACCGCACCATCTCCGGTGAGGTGGCGGGACTCCTGGCCGGGATTCCTCCCTTACATTTGGAGGCGGAGGAGCGGGCGATCAACTACGGCGTCGCCTGCTCCTTCCGCCGTCCGCGGGGGGAGGAACTCTCGGTCAGGGAGATGGAGGAGGTCGATGCCGCTAGGCGTCAGGCCCGGGCAAATACACTGGCGCGGTGGAGGCAGTCGCTTGCCTCGTCGCCGCGCCCGGTAGTCCGGGCACTCCTGCCCATCTTTGAGAGATGGTGCAGGGGTCGGTTCAGCTTGACCTTCCGCCTCACGCAGGTGCTTACCGGGCATGGGTGCTTCGGTGAGTACCTGCACCGTATGGGGCGGGAGCCGGCAGCGCGGTGTCACCACTGCGGCGAGGAGGAGGACACGGCGCGGCATACCTTAGAGGAATGCCCTGCGTGGGCAGGGCCGCGCCGGGTCCTGAGAGCCGCAGTGGGAGGGTGGGACCTCTCGCTTGCGGTCATGTTCGACCACCTGACTGCTAGCGAGAGGTCGTGGAAGGCGGTGGTCTCCTTCTCCGAGGCTGTTATGTCGGAGAAGGAGGCCGCCGAGAGAGTACGGGAGGCGGACCCGGGCTCTGCGAGGAGGGAGTGGGCGCGGGGACGACCCTCGCGTCGAAGAGCCCCACCTGTTTGGCGCAGGAGGGGCGCAGTTGTGGACGGGAGGGCGTCGGGGTCGTCCCCGCGCCAACTTGTGCCCCCACGAGGGGGGGCGGTGCTGGGGTCGCCGCGGGGGGTCACACCGCGACGGGGTAGTTCCTCGGAGGAGGAGGAGGAGGTAGAAGAGAGGGGTTCGTCGCGGGGTGTCCCCCCGCGGCGTCGGTTGCCCGGACGGCGGGCGGAGAGTGGGGGGGATCGGGGGGTGAGCTGACCCCGGTTCTCCCGGGGGGGAAGTTAGATTCCCCCCCCGGGATGGGTCGACTTCCTCGAGGGAATCTCGATGCTGGGGACGTCGGCCCGTCCCCCTGTGGAGCATCGAGCTCTGGGGGGCGAGGGATGGGTGGGGTGGGGAGGGTCGGGGCGTGCCGGATCACGCCTCCGACGACCCTTCCTTACCGGTAACGGCGTCTTCTTGCCCTAGCCTGAGGCGGGTGCCTTCAGGCCACCCGGACCGGGCGGGGCACGAAGACGCCGAGGGGCCGTGGGTGGACCGAGCGGGGGCTCGGGAAGCCCATTCCGACGGCTCCAGGGATAGGGATGGGGACACCGGGCGGGTCCCTCCGCCCGGGGTCTTATAGAGTAGGTAGTGGGGGAGGCTAACCCCTCCCCCCGGGATTTCATGATAGCTGGGAAGTGTCCTGTTGAGTACTCGCGTGATCCAGGCACTTCCCATTTAGCTTAGGTGGGTGTGGGGTTTTAGTGGGTAGCCACTGGGGACGGGCGCGCCTTCGGCGCCCCCCTCGGCGCGTCATGCATTTCCCCACAATAAAAAAAAAAAAAAGGTTAGTCTTAATTTGGTCTCCTTCTGTGAAGATGTGATCTCGCAGAAGGAGGCCGCCGAGCGAGCCCGGGAGAGGGACCCGGGCTCGGCGAGGAGGGTCTGGGCGCGGGGGCGTCCCTCGCGCCGACGTGTGCCCCCCCCTCCACGGAGGAGGGGGGCGGAGTCGGACGGAGGCGCGGCGCGTGGGTCGTCTCCGCGCGGCGGATCGTGGCCCCCTCGAGCGGGGGGGGTTGCGGGCGCGGGTGAGGCCGGGGGTTCGCCCTCCGCGTCCGCGCGTGCCCCCGTAGGGGGGGCGAGTGGGGGGAGGGCGCGGGGAGTGGTCCCCTCTCCGCGTCAATTGATGCCCCCTCCCAGCGGGGGGGCGGGTTGTCCCTTGGCGGTGCGAGGGGTTCGCTCCTCGCGCCGCCGTGTGCCCCCATCCCGGGGGGCGGAGGAAGATGGGGGTCGGGGTGTGAGCTGACCCCGGCCCCCAGAGAGGGGCATGGCTCCTCTCGGGACGGGCCGGCTGATTTGAAGCCGGCCCGCCCCGTTTAGACCACCGGGTCGATCGGGGCGCGTGGGGGGTGGGGTGGGGAGGGTCGGGGCGTGCCGGATCACGCCTCCGACGACCCTTCCTTACCGGTGACGGCGTCCTCTTGCCCTAGCCTGAGGCGGGTACCTTCGGGTCACCCGGACCGGGCGGGGCACGAGGACGCCGAGGGGCCGTGGGTGGACCGAGCGGGGGCTCGGGAAGCCCATTCCGACGGCCCCAGGGATAGGGATGGGGACACCGGGCGGGTCCCTCCGCCCGGGGTCTTATAGAGTAGGTAGTGGGGGGAGGCTAACCCCTCCCCCCGGGATTTCATGATAGCTGGGAAGTGTCCTGTTGAGTACTCGCGTGATCCAGGCACTTCCCCTTTAGCTTAGGTGGGTGTGGGGTTTTAGTGGGTAGCCACTGGGGACGGGCGCGCCTTCGGCGCCCCCCTCCCCGGTGGTAGTCCCACATAACCTCGGTTCCCCCCCCGGGGGCCGAGGTATGCGTAATGCATTTCCCCACAATAAAAAAAAAAAAAAAAAAAAAAGGTTAGTCTTAATTTGACGGGGTGGGAGGGAGGAAGAAGAAGAAGAAGAAGAAGAAGAAGGGAGGGAAGGGGCCGGCAGATCCGGTCCCTCCCCCGGTTTCTCGGGTGCCCGTGCCGGCCGCTCCGGTAGTCCCGGCCCCTACTCGGCCCGCTGCCGAACCCCCGGGAGAGTCCTGGGTGACGGTAGTGGGCCGACGCGCCAAGGCTGAGGCGAAAGCCAAAGCCAAGACTGCGGCTCCCCCACCCGGTAAGGCTCCTAAAGGAGCTTCGGGGGGGAGGGGGAAAGGGAAGCCCTCCCCGAGGGTGGCTCCCCCTCCGAAGACGGCGGCGATTTCGCTGACCGTCCCGGAGGGGTGCAAGACTGCCATCGCCGACGCCATGGTCCTCGTCAAGAGGTCCGTTGACCTGGCGTCGGTGGGGGTCAGCGACCTTCGGGTTAAGAGGGCGGTGACCGGGGGTCTCCTGTTGGAAGTCCCCGGTCCCGAGGGGGCGGTCAGGGCGGACGCTCTGGCTGCCAAGATGGTGACCGCTTTGAGCGGCACGGGGGTGAGAGTCGCCAGGCCCGTCAAGACGGCGGAACTCCGTCTGAGGGGCCTGGACGACAGTGTCACCCCCGACGAGGTGAAGGCGGCGGTTGTGGCTGCCACTGGGTGCTCACCCGAGGCCTTAAAGGTCGGGGACATTAAGTTCCCGGCCAACGGGTTGGGCACCGTATGGGTACAGTGCCCCGCTGCAGCCGCCCGCCAGTTGGCGGACGCCGGCAAGGTCCGGGTCGGGTGGTCGTCCGCCCGAGTTGAGGTGCTGGCCGCGAGGTCGCTGCAGTGTTTCCGCTGCCTGGCTGTGGGACACGTCAGGCAGCGGTGCACTAGCACCGTAGACCGTAGCGGCTAGTGCTACAGGTGTGGAGCGGACGACCACCGGGCGAATATGTGCTCGGCGGCCCCTCGGTGCCCCATATGCACCGCGTTGGGGAGGACTGCCGGGCACAAGGCGGGGAGCGCTTCTTGCCCCCCCGCCCCGAAGAAGAGCCGGAAACCTGGGGGGGAGGGGACCCCCAGTAAGCCGGCTGTGGAGGGGAGGAGTGCGGCAGCTGCCGCACCCTCCCCAATACCCGAGGGGGTGATGGAGGTGGATGCCCCACCTCCACCGTCCACCTCAATCGAGGTGGCAGAGCCGGGAGCATCTCCGGCCGATTAATGCCCCAGATGCTCCTGGCTCTGCCACGGCCAACCTAAACCGCTCGCGCAGGGCCCAGGACCTCTTAGTCCAGGGCCTTGCCGAGCGGCAGTTCGGGTTGGCTGTCATCACGGAGCCCTACATTGTCCCTGATTCCCCCCCTTGGGTAGGGGACACGGGGGCTCCGTGATGATTTGGCACCGTCAGGGGGCGGAATTCCCCCCCTGTACGGTGGTAGTGAGGGGCGATGGGTACGCCCTGGTGCGATGGGGAAGGTGTCTGGTCGCGGGATGCTACATCTCGCCCAATTGCGGCCTCGCAGTGTTCGAGGGGTTTTTGGACCGGTTAGGGGCGGCGATCGCCCCCTATATATCCGGTCCAGTTTTGGTCCTGGGGGACTTCAATGCGAAGTCCCCCTCTTGGGGTAACCCCCGGACCACCCCTCGTGGCGAGGCCCTTGAGGATTGGGCTCCGTTCCCACGTGCGTGCGGTGGAACGGGTGGTCCATAGTCGATTTGACTTGGGCCACCCCTGCAGCCGTGCGCCGTGTGTCCGCTTGGAGGGTGGCCACAGAGTGGGCCCCCTGGATGTGGCATCCGTTCGGCGCCCAAGAGATGGGCGCTGAAGCGACTGGACGTGGACGTCCTGAGAGCCGGAGCTCTCGCCTACTCCTGGCCGGTGGCCAGGGAGCGCGGGGCTGACGAGGGGGTGTCGTGGTTCCGGGGCATCTTAGAGTCGCTTTGCGACGCGGCAATGCCCCGGACCGGTCGACTACCCCCGAAGCGGTCAGTTTACTGGTGGTCGGGCGAAATCTCGGACCTGAGGGATACCTGTATCCGCGCCCGACGCCAGTTTACCCGCGCTCGTCGCCGCCACTCCTCGAGGCCGCCTCTCGAGGAGTGGCGGCGACGAGGCGAGGGTGGCCGTCCTGTACGGTGTGTACAGGGCGGCCAGAATGGCTCTCCAGCGTGCGATTGCCGCTGCCAAGGCCAAGGCCTGGGATGAGCTCTTACGGACTCTAGATAGGGACCGTTGGGGGCGCCCTTATAAGGCGGTGCTTGGGAAGCTCCGCCCATGAGCGCCCCCTGTCACGGAGCAGTTGGAGCCCGAGTTCCTGGGGCGGGTCATATCCACCCTCTTCCCCCCTACGGGGGGCGGGGGGGGGGGGGGGGTTGACCCGCCCACTGTGGTCCAGTTTGACTGGACCGCGGAACTCGGGGTCTCCGAGTATGAGCTCTCCCAGGCTGTTCAGCGAGTCCGGGAAGGGGGCCATAAGGCCCCCGGACCAGATGGAGTTCCCGGACGCGTGCTGGCCTTGGTGTTGGACGTCCTAGCCCCGGCTTTCAGACGGGTATTGGATGCCTGTCTGAGCCGGGGCATCTTCCCCCGGGCGTGGAAGGTCGCCAGGTTGGTCCTCCTCCGTAAGGATGGAAGGCCCGCAGATTCTCCTCTGCGTATCGGCCCTTGTGTCTCCTCGACGAGGCGGCTAAGATCTGTGAGAAGATCATTGCCGATCGCCTCGTCGAGCCAGTTTGACAGCCAGTTTGGGTTCCGGAGGGGGCGTTCGACGATCGATGCGATTGGTCGTCTTGCCACCCTCCGGAGCGAGGCTGTCGCTCGGGGCAGGGTGTTGTTGGCGGTGAGTCTTGACATCACCAATGCCTTCAACACCCTGCCCTGGTGTGAGGTAGTGGGGGCGCTGGATTATTTCCAGGTGCCCCCCTATCTCCGGGCTGTGCTTCGGGACTACCTGAGGGACAGGTGGTTTGAGTATCCGGGCCGATACGGTGTAATGAGGAGGGAGGAGATGCACCGCGGTGTCCCGCAGGGGTCGGTCCTTGGGCCGCTCCTGTGGGACCTCACTTATGACGCGGTGCTGCGGGCCTCTCTCCCCTTTGGCGTCAACGTCGTCTGCTATGCGGATGACACATTAGTTGTCGTCGAGGGGGAGACGTGGAGGAGGACCAGTAGCCTGGCGACTGCAGCGGTGGGCTGCGTCGTCGGTGGGATCCGGAGGCTGGGTTTGGAGATTTCCGCCGGCAAGAACGAGGCGATGTGGTTGCATGCATTGCCTCGGGGCCGGCGGCCTCCCCAGCTCCGGATCCAGGTGGGAGATGCCTCTGTCGAGGTGAAGGGCGAGATGGGGTATCTCGGCCTGACCCTCGACAGCCGCTGGTGCTTTGAACAGCACTTCGACCGTGCGGCCCCCCGAGCAGAGAAGGTGGCAGCTGCCCTTGGGCGGCTGCTGCCTAATATCGGGGGGCCCGATGGAAGGACACGTCGCCTCTATGCGGGGGTGGTGCGGTCTAAAATCCTTTATGGAGCCCCAGTGTGGTCACAGCAATTAATGGCCAGTCGGCGCAGCCTAGCGAATACTAATCGCGTGCAGCGCCGGCTGGCCTTGCGGACCATACGGGGTTACCGCACCATTTCCGCTGAGGCGGCGTGCCTCCTCGCGGGGATGGCTCCCCTTGAGATGGTGGCGGAGGAGTGGGCGTCCCATTACAGGACGGCCTGCTCCATCCGCCGCGGGGAGCTTGATCCGGAGGGGGAAGAGGTCGAAGTGCTTAGGCACCAGGCCCGGTTGGACACGCTGGCCCACTGGCGGCAGCAGGTTGTTGCCGCCAACTCGGGCCGGCCTATTGTCCGGGCCCTCCTGCCCATTCTGGGAGATTGGTGCAGGGGCGGGTAAGGCTCACCTACCGTCTGACGCAGGTGCTCTCCTGCCATGGGTGCTTTGGAGAGTACCTGCGTCGGATTGGCAAGGAACCGACGACGCAGTGCCACCACTGTGAGGAGGAACGGGACTCGGCGCGGCACACGCTTGAAGAATGTCCGGCGTGGTCGGCGCCGCGCCGAGTCCTGAGAAGGGTGTTGGGAGCGGACATCTCGCTGCGGGCCATAGTTGATGGCATGGTCGGCAGCGAGAGGTCGTGGAGAGGAATCGCCTCCTTCTGCGAGGACGTTATCTCGCAGAAGGAGGCGGCGGAGAGGGGGCGCGAGGCCGACCCCCTCTCTGCAAGGAGATTGGCCTCTAGGGGTCGTCCCCCTAGAGGCCGGCGGCCCCCGGTGAGGGGTCGTAGGCGTGATGGCGGTGGTGGGACTAATTAGTTGTTCAACTCCCACCACCGCCATTGGGGGACTGTGGAGTCCCCCCAGGGGTTGGCCGGCTGGCGGGTGGGCTGGGTGCCTGTTGGCACCCTGCCTGCCCGCTCGGCCGGCTTCACCCCACATTAGGGGTGTACTGGGAGTGGGATTGGGTTGGGGTTCGTGGGGGGGGGGGGAGCGCTTGCTCCTCTCCCCCTTCTTCTTCTTCTTTCTTCCTTCTTTTAGCGCGTGCGGAGACCTCCTCCCTCGGCCGGGTGGGGCCCCTTCGGGCCCGCCCCTCCGAGAGAGGAAGGGGGTCTCCGGGGGTTGCGGGCGGCCAGAGCTGGGGCTCTGGTCGTCCAGCCGAGCGACCCTTGGGATGGGGGACGCTGTGTGGGTGGCCCGCACGGCGTCCTACTAGGGGTTTAGATTTGTTGGGGGGAGCTTCTCTCCTCCCCCGAGATGGGGCTCATTGCCAAGAGGTGGGGGTGGTCGGTGGCATTCGTTTACGAGATCCCGACCACCCTCAATTAGCTCAGGGAGGCCACCGTGGAGTCGTTAGTGGGTATGCCCCGACCCGGCGGCCGCCCTTCGGACGTAATGCATTTTCCCCACGTTAAAAAAAAAAAAAAACGTTAGTCTTAATTACTAGATCAAATTCTAGATGACAGTTACAATACAACGATTATGCGAATAGAATGAGTTGTGGTTAGGTTGGTGGAGGGGGCGGAGAGGGCCTGCCGTCTAATAAATCGCATAATTCCGAAAATCGGAATTATGCGTACGCAATACAGAAAATTCAATTCGATACTAGCAATAGTTTTTTGCAACTTTCTCGAAAACTATGATCGAGCGACGGATAAATATAATTACAAAAGTTGTTCAGAATGTTGTCCTTGACAACATATGTGACGGTCAAAGTGATCCGAGGGGGGTCCCCTCATAGCTATATTTACCTTTATGCATTAATCGAGCTTTAGAGTATAGGATTTATGTATGTGCAAGACCTTAATTTGCGAGCAAAATTAGGCAGAGGTTTTGCTGAGACGCTAGGAAATGCACAGGATGGAACGCTTGTGAGTGAGAGAGATGAGATCGGTGGAATGAGCGAGAAAATGGCTAATGCAAGGACTGGATGACTGGTAAACGGTTGAATTTAAATGAAAATTGAGTGGACTATATAAATCTGGAAATTATGAGCATGAATCTACTAATAAATAACTGTATTTCACTTTAACGCAAAATTGTCAAACCCGAATGCACATGTGTGAATAAAGATAGCGCATATGAGACTTTAAAGAGACTAATCCGAAACAGCTGTTCGCACGTGGTCGTTTTCTGAAAAGAGAGCGAGACGGTCCCTCTCTCCTTCTTTTATTATCTCGATCCTTCTGGAAGTTCGTCATGCATCAATGCTTCCGGTTGAGCAATCAGGAGCCTTCCAGAAGGATCGAGAAGATATTTAGCCAATCGTAAGCGCGATCGCTCGCCCGCGCAAGTCTCGACGGCAGGCGCTCTCGTTGCGTTGATGGCAGAATCGCGTGAGGCGTTGGTGGGAGAGTGCTGTGTCTCGAGACAAACATGGCGCTCACACGCGCCAGTCTCAAACATTCCGCCCGCCTCGACTGGTCGAATTTTCTGAAACCGCTAGAAGGTTATCGCGTGCATTTTGTGAGTTTGGTGATTTACACGGTGATAACGACGGTAGTTGTGAAGTAATGCGAACTGCATAAGACATTCGCGGGTGAGATGGTCCGTGACGTCACCGAGGATTTCATTAATGAGTCGCGTCTGTACTGGCTGAGTGACTTCGTGTACTACGCAGTTGCATTCGATCAGCAACAGTGAATGACGCGTGCGCAATATGGCGGATCGGCCCGGTTGTCAATTGTTCGTGTTATTTGGCAAGGCGGTGTGTTTTGCAAGTGCTAGAGATTGCTGACAGAGTGTAACTTGAAATGTCTGACGGAGCATTGAGTGCAGTGTCCTCGGTGGAACAAATGATACGCGGTTGACTGTACGAGTGAGGTTAGATGGTCGTCCGAGTTGTTAATGAATGCGCCGGCGCATTGGTGATCCGCGTCGTGTACTACGCGGTAGTGATGCTGCGCAACGTGTGTGCGCGTTAATGAATCGACGCAGTTATCGATCATTGTCGTTGATCGGCAAAACTACGAGCTTGTGAATGGGTCTTACAAACTCTGAAGTCGCGGTGACCACCTTCACAACTCGTACTTTACCGTCGGTTCCGGGATGCACTTCCTTCACGCGAGCAAGTGGCCATCGAGAAGGGGGCATCGATTCTCCAACGATGAGGCAGAGCTGACCAGGCTGAATATTCTCTTGGGCGGTGCGCCATTTTGGCCGCGTGGTGAGTCCCTGCAGGTATTCACGCTGCCATCTGGACCAAAACTGATCACGCATCTGTGTTAGAAGTTGCCAGCGAGTGAGCCTGTTGACCTCTTCGTCATGCAGGGACGGTTCCGGGAGCGCGTTCAAGGGTGAGCCTATAAGGAAGTGGCCAGGAGTTAGTGCCGATAAATCTGCAGGGTCATCTGAAAGTGGAGCTAAAGGCCTTGAATTGAGGCAAGCTTCCACTTGAGCGAGAAGTGTGCTCATCTCCTCAAAGGTGAGTCGAGCCTCGCCAATGGACCGCCGCAGGTGGTGCTTGGTGGACTTCACCGCTGCCTCCCACAATCCACCGAAGTGAGGCGCTGCAGATGGATTAAAATGCCATTGTGTTTGCAGGTTACTCATCTGGCTTCTAAGACAACGGTTCTCCTTGCTGCTGGCGGCGAAGAGACGACGCAGCTCACTGTCGGCCCCCAGGAAGTTGGTTCCGCAGTCACTGTAAAGATGAGCACAGAGACCTCTGCGTGAAATGAACCGCCTGAACGCAGCAAGAAAGGCCTCGGAGCTGTAGTCGGAGACGACCTCCAGGTGCACTGCCTTTGTCACCATGCAGACGAAGACTGCCAGGAATCCCTTGAACGCTTTGTGACCGCGTCCTGGTGAGGTTCGCAGCCAGATTGGGCCGGCATAGTCCACGCCGCTGGAGTGGAATGGTCGTGCCGGGGTCACTCTATGTTCTGGCAGCTCTCCCATGAGCTGACGTGCTGGCTCCGCCCGCCATCGCAAGCAAGTTACGCACCTGTGAATGACCCTTTTGACAACGGACCGGCCCTTGGGTATCCAATATCGCTGACGAGTGGCTCCTAGGGTCGCTTGAACTCCTCCATGCATCGTTCTCCTGTGGCTAAGAGCAACAAAAAGGTGCGTGAGATGTGATTCAGGAGGTAGGATCACGGGGTGCGCCTCATCCGGACTCAGCGGGGCCTTGCTCAGTCGTCCCCCAATTCTCAACAGGCCATCACTGTCCAGTGTAGGCGTCAGAGGTAAGAGTGTACTGCTCGGTGGTATTCCCTTTCCTTGTCGTAACAGCTTGATTTCCTCCCCATAGGCGACCCTCTGTACTTGTTGGAGCCAGCACGTCTCAGCGTCATTGACTTCAGCCACCGAGAGAGCCAGTGCATCAGGGTGCACGTTGGAGCTGACGACAGAGCACGATGGACCGTTGTGTCGTCCCCGGAGCCAGCGTCGACACCAAGCAGTGACCCGTAACAGCTTCGTGTATGAGGAGAATCGGCTCAAGAGGCCATTCTCTTCATCCTCCTTCTTGGCTGTGCTGGTTACGGCAACGATTGGCCCTCGTTCCTTTGGCAGGTTCTCCTGGTTGGTCGGCGGCGATGAAGCCACATGAGCATCAAGTTGAAGGAAGTCAGGTCCCTTCCACCAGAGAGTCCATTCCAGCAGTTGAGACGGGGAGAGTCCCCGTGAGGCGCAGTCGGCAGGGTTGTCTATACCTGCTATGTGACGCCACTGTGCATCTGGAACCCTTCGCTGAATGTCGGCCACTCGGTTGGCTACGTATGTTCGCCATCTGCTCGGGTGTGCCTGAATCCACCCAATTGCGACTGTGGAATCCGACCAGAGGTATGTTGCGGTGATAGTGGTGTTCAGTGTGGTGATCGTCCTCTGCGTTAACCTTGCGAGGAGATGTGCTGCACAAAGTTCAAGGCGAGGTAGTGAGACTTGTTGTAATGGTGCGACCTTACTTTTTGCTACGACCAGAGTGGAGTGCCATTGCTCATCTGTGCCCTTTGTCCTAAGGTAGAGGACCGCACCGTAGGCCCGTTCGGAGGCGTCAGCAAACCCATGGAGTTCCGTCTGGCTGTGATGACTGTCACGGAAAAGGGGTCGAGGCACCCTCACTCTCTCAAGCAACTTCAGTTCCGTGCAGAAGTTGGCCCAGTCCTCAGCTAGGGTCGTTGGAAGAGGATCGTCCCAGCCGAGCCCCAAGAGCCACGTTGACTGGATCGTGATCTTGGCTCGTACGGTCACCGGAGTCAGCCACCCCAGCGGGTCGAACAGCTGGGCTGCTTTTGACACCACGCCCCGCTTCGTTGAACTTTCCTCAGTGGCATCAGTGATTAAGAACCGGAAACTGTCATCGTGCGGTGCCCACTGCAGACCGAGTGTGGAGTGAATGTCGTCTGTCCACGTCTTGGGTTCCCTTTGTGCATCGGGAAGTGTGGTGACCTGGTGCATCGAGTGTTGACTCTCTTCAGACATGAGGTGAAGCAGATCCGTGACGTTGGATGCCCACTTTTGCAGAGAGAAGCCGCCCGCCTTGCACAGCTGATGAAGTTGAACAGCTGCGTCGATCAACTCTGGAATGCTGTCAGCGCCTGTCAGGATGTCATCAACGTAGGCATCCTGTTTGACAGCCAGTGCTCCGATGGGGTATCGGCTACCCTCGTCCTCTGCCAGTTGGTGCAACGTCCGGACTGCTAGGTAGGGAGCACACGACAAACCATAAGTGACGGTATTGAGCCGATACTCACTCACATGTTGTCCCTCTGCTTGTCTCCAGAGAATTCTTTGGAAATCTCGGTCGCTCGGATGTACCAGGATTTGGAAGTGGCAGCAGATTTGGACCGACGTGTAAGCAGTCGTTAAGAGAGAGTTGCGAGGCTTCGCACCAGGATCCATTAAACACCACTCTTAGTTTGGTTGTGGTGCTGCTTGGTTTCAGGACTCCGTGGTGCGGCAGTTAGTGGACCTGCTCCTGCGTGGTTGGTGCCGTTGCCAAAGACATGTGCCCGAGCTCCTCATACTGCTTGATGAAGTCGCAGTAGAGAGCTTTAAACGTTTCATCATGGCTGAAACGATGCTCCATCCGTTTGAGCGCGTGCATCGAGCCCTTTCTGGAACCTGACGAGATAGAGTCGCTTTGGCGGAATGGAAGCCTCACCTGATAACGGCCTTCAGGAGTGCGGGAGTGAGTGGCGAGGTAGTGGCTCTCGCACTCTTGCTCCTCTGTCGTCCATGGTGAGGCAGTATCCGGAAGGTCCTCCTGCTCCCAGAATCTCCGCACCAGTGAGTTCAAGGACTCACCGGCAGTTGCTTGGTGCACTTGAACGTGCATGGAGTTGGATGCTGAGCCTGTCATCCCTGTCACGATCCAGCCGAACATTGTGAGTTGCCCCACTGGTTCAATTGCGGTTCCTTTCCTAATGCCATCTTTAATGATAGCTGGATACACGTCTGCACCCAGCAGAATTTCAACCGGCGCTGTGTCAGCAGGACGGGGATCTGCCAGGCATAGTCCCTGCAGGTGCTTCCACGATTGGTGCGGCATGTTGCAGCTGTGCAAGTACGACGTGAGCTTCGGCAGGACGACTGCTGAGACCTTGATAACATCGTCTGCTCTGCTCGCGGAGATGTTCAGGGTGACCCTTCCTCGTGCTCTTGCAAGCTGCTGCCCTCCTACTCCAAAGATGTCGACCGGAGATGCCAGCCGTGGTAGTTGGAGGCGCTGCGCCAGTCCCTCAGTCATCATCGTTATTTCTGAGCCCTGGTCGATAAGAGCTCGCACCGCATGCCGTCTGCCGAAGCGATCTGCAACATTGACCACAGCCGTGGCAAGTAGCACCTTACCGGAAATATTGCTGCAATCCTGCGCATGATGGGCTACCTTCCGCTGGTCCGTGCTGTTCCGGAAGACATCGTGGAGTGATGTGTGGTGCCTCCCCCCGCATGCGTAGCAGCCCTTTGTTGAAGGGCAATTGGCACTGGCATGTCGACCAAGGCAATTGTCGCACAGCTGGTGAGTGTCCACCGTCTTTCTACGCTCTTCTGGCGAGGCTTCCTTGAAGTCGGGGCAATACATAATAAAGTGGTCCTTGGAGCACAGAGAACATGTGACTTTCGGTTGACTTTTCTGTACATGGTTGATGTTGGCAGAACGAGAAGCTCCCTTGAATTTGGACCGTCCTATGTCGAACTGTGCCTTGGACGGCTGGCTGCGACAGGGAGTCTCAACTGCCAATTCCGGTGACGCTTGCATCTGATGGAGCCGATTGAGCATGAAGCCTTTCAAGGTCGTGAAGGAAGGTGGATCGCTGCTTGGGGCCACCTTCTCCTCCCACTTATCACGTGTAATGGGGTCGAATAAATTGACGATCGAGTACACAAGCCAGTCTTCCGTCGTGTCAATTGGCCTTCCCAGTCCTTCCAACGCATTAGTGACTCTGGAGACGCCGTGCTGTATCTCGGACATCGCCAGAATGGAGCTCTCTTGCATCTTAGGGAGCGACGCTAGTTTTTCCAAACACGAGCGGACGATAATGCGCTTGTTTTCGTAGTGCTCCTTGAGGATGTTCCAGGTACGCTGATAGTTCTCGTTCGTGGTTGGAAGGTCCTTGACGAGGTCAGCTGCTGGTCCTTGAAGGCTGCTCTTAAGGTAGTGGAGGCGGTCCACGTCGCTCAGGCTCTTTCTCTTTTCAATGATGGACATGAAGAGGTCCTTGAAGGAGGGCCAATCCACGTATTCTCCATGGAACTGGGGAAACTGCATCCTCGGCAGAGACACGGCTTCCGATCTCGAGTCGTTCTGCTGGTCGTCCAGCATCTTTGATCCCCTTGCCTGTCGTGGTTCTGCTTTGTACTCCAGCAGCATATCCTCAAGGATCGTCCTCTGCTGAGCGTAAGTCTCCTCGGCTGTCTCGACGAATCGTTTGGTCACGTATTCGCATTCTTGGTACGTATCGCGCTTCTGATACATGATAACGTCACGATTTTTTTGGAACTCACACCAATGTTTCTCTAGGATGTTGATGCGGATGTTGATGGCTCCTTCAGTGATCGAGGATTTGGGGACAGACTTTCTGAAGTTGTCCATAGTCCGGCTAATCAGCCCCACGATATCCAGCTGTTTCTGTAGTAGTATGCTTTCCGGTGAAATTTTCTCCATATTAGTGCGAGGCAGGATCGCTGGATGGACTCGGTTGAGATTTCACTGGTTCACTTTAACGCACTGCTTCACTTGTAGATCCGGCTCGAAGGACCAAAAATGTGCAAGACCTTAATTTGCGAGCAAAACAAGGCAGAGGTTTTGCTGAGACGCTAGGAAATGCACAGGATGGAACGCTTGTGAGTGAGAGAGATGAGATCGGTGGAATGAGCGAGAAAATGGCTAATGCAAGGACTGGATGACTGGTAAACGGTTGAATTTAAATGAAAATTGAGTGGACTATATAAATCTGGAAATTATGAGCATGAATCTACTAATAAATAACTGTATTTCACTTTAACGCAAAATTGTCAAACCCGAATGTACATGTGTGAATAAAGATAGCGCATATGAGACTTTAAAGAGACTAATCCGAAACAGCTGTTCGCACGTGGTCGTTTTCTGAAAAGAGAGCGAGACGGTCCCTCTCTCCTTCTTTTATTATCTCGATCCTTCTGGAAGTTCGTCATGCATCAATGCTTCCGGTTAAGCAATCAGGAGCCTTCCAGAAGGATCGAGAAGATATTTAGCCAATCGTAAGCGCGATCGCTCGCCCGCGCAAGTCTCGACGGCAGGCGCTCTCGTTGCGTTGATGGCAGAATCGCGTGAGGCGTTGGTGGGAGAGTGCTGTGTCTCGAGACAAACATGGCGCTCACACGCGCCAATCTCAAACAATGTATTTACCATGTTTTTTCTTGGATTGAAAAAGAATTGTATTTTTCGTTAAATATGTGTTTATTTAATTTGTACAATTTGTTGCCGACCGAATTAACTTTAGGCAACTATCTCACGGAGCTAGTGTATTGTAGCGGTGTAACAATGTTGAAAAAAACGGACTCTCGTGTATAAGTCTTTGTGGTGATCGCGTATAGATTTGGACGAGACTATCAAAGTCCTCCAGACAAGCTTTCGATGCTTACTGTTCGAGATTGCGAATGATTCTGATTTTCTGTTCCGGGGTCCGATCGCTGGTCACCTCATTGGTACTAGACACTTCGAGGGGATGGGCCCGATTTGTCAAGAGAATCATCCCCATTCGTTGATTGACTCGAGGAAGGAGGATCTTCCGGACAACCCTCACCGGTGGAGGAGGAAGATCCTTCCTCAGGTCAATCGTGGACATTTCCGGAAAAACACGGAATAATGGGGACCCCGCTACAGCGCGACGAAAAAGGCCCAAGTGGCCCGCACATGTACTTTATGGCCCCTTGTCCCAAGCGGACGGATGGCCATCAGGTTCGAACCTTGGGTTTAAGACCCTAGGTACCTCACGTACGGTACCTTCGAATATTGCTGATGAAACAGCACGTTTTGTCTAAAACAGATGGCCTAAGGGGGGTAAGTACGTGCCTTAGACCCTCACGGAGCTTGAGGATGACAAAGTCGTGATAGTCAGTCGGGACGGTTATTATAAAAGCTAAAACCATAAAACGATTGCTACGCGGAATAGCAGATGTCTAAAAACAACCTTTAGAATAACGCACATACAAAAATGTAAATAAAATAGCGATATGATAAAGCTAATAGAACGCGAGTAAATATATACAGGGTGAATTCGATAAAGCAGGACACCTAAATATCTCCGTTACTTTTCGTTGTACAAAATAACTTCGTAGGACAAAGTTACACTGCTTGAAGTACCACATATAACGGTGTAAGGGAAAAAAAATTTCATGGTCATTTTTATGAGATTTCAAGGTTATCGATGTTTTTTTAAATGGAATGATATATTTTCGTTAACGTAATGTTGTAGCTGACAAAATAACGAATTCATGCATGTAACACAATATGACCTTCAAATGACCTTCAACCCAGAAAAATGGTATAAATAAAATTCAACGTGTAAGATTCATTTGATGTATTTCTGTTACGCCAAATGTTCAAAACTATTCCCTTGAGCTGCAATACATTCAAATGTATCGGAATACACAACATAATAACAGATTCGGTGTTGACAGGAGGACAATTATGATATACCTTCACCTATACGTTCGTACAGAATCGTGTTTATCCACTACTAATTACTCAGAAGACCTTCTTGCTATCAGATTTCCACAGTTTGTAAGATTTCTCGATCAGTTTATCGATGAACGTTTCACAATGCGTTACTCGAAGGAAGATAAGATTGATATGATTTTCATTTATGGAGAAAGTCGACAGTGTTTAAGAGAAGCCGTGCAGTTGTACAAGGACCGATTTCCTAATCGTAATTGTCCATCAGTTTCCGTTTACTCCAATTTGTTAAATAAATTCCGTGAAACTGGTAGTGTCGAAAATAAAAAACGTACAAAGGTGAGGACTGTAAGGAATGAAGCAAACACAATTAATGTTCTGGCAGCAGTGAATACAAACCCTCATGCTAGTACGAGGCAAATCGCACGAGGAAGTGGCATTAGTCAAAAATGTGTAGTGCAAATACTCCAGGAACACAAATTTCACCCCTTTCACCTATCAATTCATCAAGAACTTCATGGTAGAGACTTTGTAAATCGTGTAAACTTTTGCCAGTGGGGATTGAGACAATTGATAAACGATGGAGCATTTTTTAATAATGTATTATTTACCGATGAAGCTTCGTTTACAAATCACGGGCAAATAAATTTAAAAAACCTGCATTATTGGTCATCTAAAAATCCGCGGTGGTTACGGACAGTCGACAAACAAAGACCATGGTCCGTCAATGTTTGGTGCGGAATTTTAGATAACCAAATAATTAGGCCTCACTTTATTACCGGAGCATTAAATGCAGAAAAATACATTGCATTTTTACGAGAATCGTTACCAATTCTCCTGGAAAATACACCCTTGAACATTCGTGAAAATATGTGGTATCAACATGACGGATGTCCGGCCCATTCTTCCCGTGTCGTAACACAATTCTTAAATAACAAGTTTCCAAATCGTTGGATTGGACGTAACGGACCCGTATTATGGCCAGCTCACTCACCAGACATTACACCCCTTGATTTTTATCTATGGGGAAAACTGAAAGACGATGTTTATAGTGAACCACCAACGACTATAGACAACATGAAAGAAAGAATCGTCCAGGCTTGTGCGTCGATTTCCTCAGAAATGAATTACGCAGCAGTACGTTCTGTAACTTCACGGTTGAATGAATGTATAGCAGCTCAAGGGAATATTTTTGAACATTTGGCGTAACAGAAATACATCAAATGAATCTTACACGTTGAATTTTATTTATACCATTTTTCATGCATGAATTCGTTATTTTGTCAGCTACAACATTACGTTAACGAAAATATATCATTCCACTTAAAAAAACATCGATAACCTTGAAATCTCATAAAAATGACCTTGATATTTTTTTTTCCCTTACACCGTTATATGTGGCGCTTCAAACAGTGTAACTTTGTCCTACGAAGTTTTTTTGTACAACGAAAAGTAACGGAGATATTTAGGTGTCCTGCTTTATCGAATTGACCCTGTATGTATTTATAGCAATGTATTTTTTTTTATTATATACATACACTTATATATGCATATTGTTATAAATGTATATATCTATTTATAACAATATATTTACCCATATACATATATTTATTTATTGACATATATGTATACGGTCCTTGCTTCGCTGTGTTCAGCTGTGTCGTACAGCTGTACGGTACCATCGAAGCAAGCGATGATCGGTAAGAAAAGCGACGATCGATGAAACAAGCGACGATCGAATGCGGGAGGAGAACGCGCCGCGCCGTGGCGTTGCTGCATGACAAAACAGTTTTGTGCGAGTGCTTCGAGAACGGGCTTGAGAAATCTCCTGTGATAAATTCATCGTTACCATATCATCGTGTAATACATATTATCGGATTTACTTCATATTTAGACAAGTAAGTATTTTCATTTTTATTATTTGTTTCCGTTAGTGTTTTCGCTTACGCCATTCCGTTAAATTATTTTATACAGTTACGCACATCACTGATTGTACACACTTTAATAAAATAACTTTTTTATGAATGGACCAAACGACTTCAATTTCTCTGTAAGGCATTCTGTATATGCATTCTGAAAATTTCATTGAAATTGGTTAATTGGTTTACGAATTATAAACGGACAAAAGTAGTAAAAATGTGCACTTATAGGCCGAAAATCATGAAAAATTGCAATCTTTACTACTTTTGATCGTTTATAATTCGTGAACCAATTAACCAATTTCAATGAAATTTTCAGAATTTATATAATTTATACGAGTTTACAAAACACATGTTTTACACAATTCCGACCAAATTCATTTTTTCAACTTATTTATTACACGTCATTTACTAAACCAATTCTAGCCTTACAGAGAAATTGAAGTCGTTTGGTCCATTCACAAAAAAATTATTCCGATTTGAAGTGTGTGTGATGAACCCCGCGGCATACCATGATGAACGAAGACCCTGCGGCATATATGTGAGATGGATACGTGGATGCATGTGTGGGAGAGAGAGAGAGGACGATCGGCGAAAACAACGGCCAGACGTTAGATATTTAGGTAGAGCGGGCATTGCCCCGCGCATCACCTTCGCGCGATGTCGCGCGAGGCAGCTGTGCGTGCGACAAAAACAGAGCGCGAAAGAAAGATAATGTTTTGCCGATCGTGGGAAAAAACGCGAGAGCGTTGCGCGCTTAGGGCAAGCGGCCGTTGGCCCGGGCGACGTACAAAGAAGCCGAAAGATATAAAACAGGGCAAGCGAGCGCGCGGCGACACATTTTGAGTAGCAAAGTCGAGTCGAAAGTCGTTATTATATCTTAGGCGAGAAAGTTTGTAGAATAGGTTATAGTCGTATTATATCGTTCGAGGTCGTGTCGTATTTAGAATTAATTATTATATTATATCGGTGTATTGTATCGTCCTTTGTCGAATTATATTCGTGAATAAATGCTGTGTATCAAAGCATCCGAGTTTATTCCCACATATAGTGTAAAAATATTTCTTGTATATTAATTAAATATAAATTTTGCAGATCCTGGGACGACGTGAAATCGTAGACAATCGTGGAGTTCGTAAAAGACGACGCGGTGGAGGCAGTACCCTCTTCGTGGCTGATAGGGAATTATTGCCATTGGTCTTCGTTACCGCAGGGTTGATTGTTCAAGGCCATGAAAGCGTGCGAGGAAGTGAACAAATGCTGGCCAAAACACGCAATTAAATATTTAAAAAATGGCACGTTTGGTGAGTTAAAGATTTTATACTATGATGAAACTGTAATAATTACATATGTTTTTTTTTTTAAAAAGCTTTCAGATGATTATATAAGGGCAAGGACCAAGGCGAAAGTGGCCGAGGACAGTCAACTAGTGAAACTCAAAATTTTACAACTTGTGAGCGACACCTTATTGTTTTCAGGTACGTGCAGTAGGACAATCGACCAAATGATGAATAATGCTATTTCATTTTTGTTTCGAAGAAACTTGCCAGTGTTTTTCTTTTTAAATTGATTGCTAGTCTCCTTATTTTGACCTTTTATATAGTTATAAATAAGTTTATAAATTTTAAGTTTATATCAAAATAATTTATAGTTATAAATATATATATTTAGTTAGAAATATTATATTATATTTGCTTTCAATTATATATTTTTTTATTTTATTCGTAGATGTATATTTTATTATGTATTTAGTTACAAATATTATATTATATTTAGTTACAAATTTATATATTTATAGTTATGTGACGGATAGAGAACAGTTCCTCATCAAATTCTTCATAGGAATCTGTTCAGGATCGTCTCTGGAAGGAAGCGCCCTAGATAACCTTTTCATATCATAGTTGACCCCCTTTTAACGAACACCGAGTTCGGACCCGATTTAATTGAAAGTGACAAAAAACGAGAGTCTGGCCCTAAGTGATATAGATAATGAACAACGTGTTCCATTCATTCTAGGGATATATAAACCCTTGCATCTTTACTCTCGGGGACTAGTACTCTCGTAGACTTTAACCGTGTCACGACGTGCTGCATCTCGTAGAGTCACTTCCAGTGAGATCGGGCTAAAGTTCCCCTTCGATCAAATATAACCGTATAGATTCCGCTAGTCCGATATTAAATCTATTCGGCACTTTTAAACTTGGTTTCGAGACCCCCGCATTGCCAGTGCGTCAAAATCGAGCACCTTAGGTAATAATATTATACATACACTTCTACTTCAATTCAGTCGCGACACCACCATTGTACATGCACATTCTGTATTGGAATATATTTGTGTTATTCGGTAAATCGTGCAACTTTCATAAACCCTTAATTATTGACCAAAATCCTAATCTAGTAATTGAACTTTAGTATATCGCGGTAGGATAAATAATTCAACTCACGTGTTGTATTAAAAACAATTTAATAAAATGACACTTGAGAATGTACTACAATTAACGCTACGAGAGACCAACTCGTAAGACACTAAGAAACGAAGTGTTAGCTATGAGCGTTGGTAGCTTTCTGCCTGCTAGTAAACCTATTTCCGTGGGCCTCTTGACGACGTCCCAAAACCGTTAAAATAAGGGGAGGAAACTCTCCACCCCCACAAGGCATGGAGAAAGTTTCTTCCCCAAAAACAACACATCTGGTACCGTCATTGTCACAGACTTTGCAACGGTCAAGCCAAGGTTCTGGCAATCGTCATTTTTATGACCAGACACTCGAACCGACCGCCTACGGTACGCACTTGGGAAGACGGAATTTCCGCGTCCGAAAATCCCCTTGTTCCCACGCACTATGTCCTCTACAGTACCCCCTTACCAGTGAGAACGCCAGTTACAACGCAACAAAAAAAAACTAACTACCTGGTAATATATACATAGCCAGAGCGAATTACAATACACTAGTTCTCTTCGTAGTCGCATGTACCAACTCAGCTAACTTACCTATGATACGCAATGTAAATCTACACAAAATATAAAAGGTGAGAAAAATAAAACAAATGATACATACAAGATACTAATACTAACTGTTCAGGACTACAACGTTCAAAATTGCCGGTAATTGGGCGCGAGTTTACATATCGATCACGCGCCTCGATCGATAGCGCTGCGTTACAATTACAAACGTTCCTGCCGTTGTCCTTCGTCTTCTTGATCCAGACAGCGAACGATCAACACGTACATTGTATTCGCGCCTATCGCAGTCTTGTAACCGTCTCGCGCAAAACCTTCTGGATTCGACGCTTATCGTTACCGTGCCTATCGCGGGATTATCGTCTCCGGAGTGAACGTCTGTTAATTACAAATAAAACAAAAGGGTTCTTTTCGTGACCGAACAAGTGAAATTCTTTAAATCCCGTATACCGCTGTATATCCTTGACAGTATAGTTCCGCTATCACAATCAACCTCGCTACACGAGAAAACATTGGTCCTTCGAGCCGGATTGCAGTGAATTTGGTGAAGAAAGAACATTTGTGAGGTGAAAAGATCTCGTTCGGCAATTTGACGACGGTTGAGTGATCCGTTGGACATTCAAAGTTGAAGAACAAAAGGACTAGTCGGTCCATAACAGTTCACAATGGGTGACCTCAAGACGCTTCTTCAACAACAAATCGATGCCGCTCGTATTGTCGAACGTACCCTTGAAAATTTCAAGAAGATCAGCAAAGCAAAATTAACGGTAGCCACCGTTAAGAATCGAATCGCACGACTGAGCGAATCCTTTGCCGAGTGCCAAAATCTGCACAAGCAGCTCTCTGCCGTTGCAACGGACGCGGAGCGTTCCACCGTGGGTTACTTTACCGAGAATCGATTCATGGACTTGCACGAGATCTACGTGGAGACATCGGACTACATGGCAGAAACTCTTTCCCGTCTCGCAGCTGCCGACTCATCTGGTACTGACTCGACGCCGTCGCCAGCAGGACCTGTCTCGCAACCTGATGACGACAAGAGTCGAATGCCAACGCTCAACCTGCCGAAATTCACTGGAGCCTTCAGTGAGTGGGAAACCTTCCGCGATCGCTTTACAGCGATGGTCATCTCTCGCAAACGTCTGTCAAATGTATCTCGTTTCGAATATTTGTTAGCGTGTTTGCAAGGCGCGGCTAGTGATCTCGTCGAGAACATCGCGATAACCGATGCGGGCTTCGCGATCGCGTGGGACCTCCTGGTAGAGTGTTTCGAAAACAAGCGGCTGTTAGTGACAACGCATTTACAAACTCTGTACGACCTTCCACAAGTTCGTTCCGAGTCTGCCGATCAGCTGCGAAGCCTTCGCGACAAAGCCAACAAGGCGATGAAAGCCTTGAAAAACCTCGACCGTCCCGTGGAACATTGGGACGACTTACTCGTTTTCTTTGTCACAATAAAATTAGATTCCGAGTCGCGGAAGGCTTGGGAGTTGGAACTCGGCGATAATACAAATTGTCCGACATTCGAAGCGCTTAATACATTTTTAAAATCGCGAATACGCGCGTTACAAACAATTCAGCCGTCTCCGTCGGGGTCGGCCTCTCGGATCGCGGACTCGGCAGCAACCAAATCGAGTCGTGTTCGGGCGACTTCGTTACACAGTGCTGCTGCCGTCAAGATCCCGTGCGAGTTATGCAAAGCGAATCATGTACTCGGACAATGCGCGTCATTCAAAAGTAAATCTGTCGAACAACGGATCGAGTTCGCGAAAGGGACAAACCGGTGCATGAACTGTTTGAGTCCGTACCATTCGACGAAAAAATGTACGAGTTCATATAACTGTTCCATTTGTAAAAGGCGTCATCACACCTTGTTACATATCAACAACGCGACTGCGTCATCAACCGGTACCGCGTCATCGACTAACTCTACGTTGCCGACCGAGAATGTCACATCGCCGCTCACGTCTTGTTCTGTTCCGCGCGTGACTGCCACACAGCAAGTCTTGCTCGCGACTGCATGGGTCGAACTGCGGTCACCGTCTGGCCGTTCAGAGAAAATTCGCGCATTACTCGATCAAGGCTCGGTTATTTCTATTGTAACAGACCTGTAACCCGACAGGCCTGTTACTAATAAAGCGCGTACCGTCCAGAAACACGAACAACACCAGTACCACGAATCGGCCGCCACAGGGCCACCATGCCCGCAAGTGAAAGTGTACGCAGCGCGACTTCCGAAATCGGCCACTAGGCGGCTACAATTCCCGCAGGTAAAAGTACGCACAGTACACCTTCGGGAATTGGCCGCTAGATGGCCAACGCCGCGACTACCGATTCCCGCTAGCGAAATTGCCCGGTCGCGGGAATATAGCACCCGATCGACGCAACGAAAGTGAGTTCAGTCCAGTTCGATTCCTGTAAACGCGATTACCAGTAGAACTACCGACCCAGTACGCGATCTATAGTACCGACATTAGCCGAGTCAAACACCCCGACAATCCCGTAAGTACCATTCCGACCATTTCTCTC
The DNA here is from genome assembly GCA_916610255.1 of Lasioglossum lativentre. Classification (NCBI taxonomy): domain Eukaryota; kingdom Metazoa; phylum Arthropoda; class Insecta; order Hymenoptera; family Halictidae; genus Lasioglossum; species Lasioglossum lativentre. The sequence continues at coordinate 25,866,768 of OU744359.1, read as the reverse complement.
CTCTTTTACTTCGGTGACGTCTTGAAGGCGTTGACGAGCCCCGAAGTCAAGCGCCTCGTCGTGATAACGAGATCGTGCGACTCTCCCGTTCCCGCGGCTTCGTCTTGAAGGCGAAGTCCTTCCCGCGCTGCAGCGCCTCGTCGTGATAACGAGCCCGCTCCAGCGATCCTGCCCCGTGACTTCGTCTTGACGGCGATCTCCCGTTCCCGCATCGGTACCTCTCTGTGACGGCGAGGCCCACCGACGACTCCGCAACCCCGACCTCGTCTTGACGGCGATGTCGACTCTCCGCGTCGGCGCCTCCGTGTGACAACGGTCTGCACCGACGGCCCCGTAACCTCGACCTCGTCTTGACGGCGATCTCGAACTCCGCGTCCGCGCCTCGTTACGATGACGAGCCCGTACGACGTTCCTGTACCCTCGACCGCATTGTAACCGCTCTTGCGATCCCCACGTCGGCCGTCCGTAACGTAACCGACACGATCCGACACCGACAGTAACACGGTCCGATAAACCGTATTTCCACGTCCCGACACCGCCGCGATCCTTGCGCCTCCGCGAGCGTTGCGCACGACGAGCATTTAATCTATATAAGTCGCTTTATTTTACCTCGTCCCGTCCGAACCTACCGATCCCCTCGTCCGACCGCGGACCCTGGCACGACGAGCTCCATCCGGCACGAGAAGATTCCGTTGCAACGAGCGAGCAATTCACGGACTCGTTACACTATAATTGCCGAGAATTTAACACAACGACTCCGACTACCGCGTTCTCGCGTTTCAGTCAGCATTACCGGAATCGGTAATAACGCGGTTGCTTGTCGCTCATCGACAACATTTACCGTAGCCTCGTGTAAAACCGAGTCCGTATACTCCATGAGCGCTTACGTATTACGCTCATTGTCGAACTATCTGCCACATCAATTGTCTACCGACGTCAGGCTCTCTCATATTCGCGATCTGGAATTGGCGGACGACAACCGCTTTGACTCGGCTCCGATAGAACTCATTATCGGTGCGGATCAGTACGGGTTGCTTCTTTTAGAAGGTTTGCGAAAGGGCCCGGTGAACGAGCCGACGGCTCAAAACACCACGTTAGGCTGGATCCTTTCCGGTCCCGTTCCATCTTCCGCGTCCAATGCTCCTACTTCCGTTGCAAGCTTCCACTGCAACGTTTCGGGGAATCTCGATGCCGAACTTCGGCGATTTTGGGAAGTCGAGGAATTACCGTTCGTCACGCGTCTCTCTCCCGCTGAACAAAAGTGCGAGGAACATTTTCAACGCACGCACACTCGGGCTCCGAATGGACAGTACATCGTTCGCTTGCCGTTTATTGAAGGACCTCCTATCGACATTGGGCCTTCACTCTTCGCGGCGAACACCATGTTCCTAAGACAGGAAAATCGGTTGCAACGACACGCGGAGCATTCAGCGGAATATACTCAGTTCCTACGCGAGTACGAGGCCCTCGGTCACATGGTCGAAGTCACCGGTTCGCAAACGGTTCCGTCACTTCAAACCGTGTACATACCGCATCACGCGGTTACTCGGGAACACAGCGCTACAACACGGCTTCGGGTAGTTTTCAACGCATCCTCGAAAACGGGGAACGGGAAGTCACTCAACGATCACTTATTGATCGGTCCCAAATTACAAACGGACTTAGCCGCTGTAATTCTTCGATGGCGCCGCTATCGATACGTCTTTATCGCCGACATTGCTAAAATGTACCGGCAGATCCTTGTCGACCACAAGGACGTTGACTATCAACGGATTTTGTGGCGACCTTCTCCCTCAGAACCATTGCGACATTATCGGCTCTTGACCGTTACGTACGGTACCGGTCCAGCTCCGTATCTTGCTTTACGGGTCCTCCAACAACTCGCTAAGGACGAAGGGTCGAAATATCCTCTCGCGCAGCTGGTTCTTCGCGACCAAATCTATGTGGACGACTGCGTGTTCGGCGCGGACGATCCACGGCTCGCACGTCAAACACGTGACCACGTTACTGCCCTGTTGCAAGAGGGTGGCTTTAAATTGCGCAAATGGGCTAGTAACTGCCTTGCATTAATTGCCGATATCGATCCCTCAGATCATGGTCTTGCTGCCAGCAAACCATTGTTACCAGACGATAATTTAAAGGTCCTTGGTATCAACTGGAATCCCGGGAACGACTCATTTCGTTTCGATATCGGGATTCAAAACGTCATTCCGGCAACAAAACGGGAAATTCTTTCGACAATCGCTCGATTCTACGACCCGCTGGGATGGGCTGCTCCCGTTGTTATCGTGGCAAAAATTCTGATGCAACGTCTCTGGTTGCAGAAGTGTGGTTGGGATGAGACCATCCCGACCGAGTTCAGCGAAACGTGGACCACGTATTGCACGCAACTTCCCATGCTCAGATCTATCGTTCTACCTCGGTGGACAGGACACGGGTTGAACGTTTTGAAAACAGAACTGCATGGCTTCGCCGACGCCTCGCAAAACGCCTATGCCGCAGTTATTTACTCTCGCGTTACAATTAACAACGGTGAGATTCTAGTCTCTCTTCTCGCTGCGAAGTCTAAAGTGGCTCCGCTAAAATCCTTCACGATTCCGCGCCTTGAGCTATGCGGAGTTGTGCTACTTTCTCGTCTAATGTCATTCATAAAGACTTCGTTCGGGAGTCTGCGTGCGAGATGCACGGCTGGACCGATTCCACAATTACTCTCGCATCGATAAGTCAACCCGCGTCTCGTTGGAAAACGTTTGTCGCGAATCGAGTCGCAAACGTTCAGGAACTAGTGCCAAAATGTCAGTGGCACCATGTTCTATCGGAAGACAATCCCGCCGACTGCGCCTCTCGCGGAATAAACGTCCCTCAGTTTGTGAACCATAGCCTATGGTGGCACGGCCCGAGGTGGCTCAAATCGCCATCTACCTCGTGGCCCTGCGAGACACCTCCGCTCAAGTCGACGACGTCCTTGGAGGAGCGGGTACCGGTCACTCTTCACGCGGTCACTTTGCCAGAACCGTGGGATCTAGCTACGCGATTCTCTAGTTGGCCCAAGCTTCTCCGCGTGACTGCATATACGTTGCGCTTCATCGCAAAAATAAAGTCGCATCGTAACCCTTCCAAATCGTCAGTTTCGGCCACGGAAGGTCACTCGGAAAATTGCCCAAATCCAAGCGCGCTGCTTCCGTTAGAAATTCGACAAGCGCGCACGTATTGGCTTAAGTCTATTCAACAAACAGTACTTCCGGTTGAATTTCAGCGGTTGTACGATCAGCTTCCTCTCCCGCGACAAAGTCCATTGCTCTCCTTAAACCCGTATCTCGATTCGGAGGGACTGATCCGCGTCGGCGGGCGGCTTCGAAATTCGGCATTACCCGAGGAAACCAAACATCCGATTATCCTTGCCTCGCATCCTCTCGTTTCGCTGCTCATCAGCCATCTACACCGTAGCTTGCTACACGCAGGCCCTCAACTAACGTTAGCGAAGTTGCGACAAGAATTTTGGCTCCTACGGGCACGTCCTACTGTTCGCCAAGTTTTATATAAATGCGTGATCTGCGCGCGACAGCGTGCGACAATTCACGTCCACGCCGCGTTACCCGCTCAGAAAGAGCGTTCTTACACTGCGGCGTGGACTATGCGGGCCCCATCGCAGTCCGATCGACCCCCGGTCGCGGACATAAATCGACAAAGGCGTATATCGCGCTTTTTATATGTATGACGACTCGTGCCGTACACATCGAATTGGTAGGGTCATATACCACGGATGCATTTCTCGCGTGCTACGATCGGTTCATCTCGCGTCGCGGTTTACCGGTCGCCATGTACAGCGATAATGGAACGACGTTCCAGGGTGCCGATAAAGAAGTGACCACGGCGTTTCGAGCCGCCACGCGCGACCCGAATCTCCTTAACAAACTCGCGAGCGATCAGGTATCATGGCACTTCATCCCTCCCTCAGCTCCGCACTTCGGACTGTGGGAAGCCGGAATTCGAAGCATGAAGCATCATTTTAAACGAGTCATCGGCTCGCACACTCTAACGTTCGAAGAGATGATTACCGTATTATATCAGATCGAAGCTTGCATGAACTCCCGTCCGATTGCTCCGAGTTCGGAAAATATCGACGATTATACCGCGCTGACCCCGGGTCACTTTCTTGTCGGCACGGCGATCACTACCATTCCTACCGTAACTCTGCTCGATGTAAACGATTCGCGCTTGACTCGTTGGCAGCTCTTAAAGAAATTGTATGTAATATAGTCGAATGACTATATTCACTCGTTGCAACAACGCACGAAATGGCGCACCGCGAGTCACCTCGCGAAGGTTGGTCGCATCGTCCTTCTCCGAAACGCCCTTGCACCTCCGTGTAAGTGGGAACTTGCGCGGATAATCAAATGTCATCCCGGAGAGGATAATATTAGCCGCGTCGTAACGATTAAGACTGCCAACTCAGAGTACAAACGGCCGATCGTCAAGTTGTGTTTCCTCCCCGTTGATATCCACGAAACTGAAGCCCTCGATGCGAAAAACGCGGACGAGACACAGCTCCAAAACAACCAACCGCTCCGTCACGGCGGACGGTCATAAACTTTATACATAGGCTAAGACCAACGTAAAGTCTAATTCTCGAGCGAACGCATTTCGCAACGAGTTTCAGCGAAACCGTTTCGTTGTACCTCCCTCCTTTTGTAATCGGATACGAATATCCGAGGCGGGCGGTATGTTCAGGACTACAACGTTCAAAATTGCCGGTAATTGGGCGCGAGTTTACATATCGATCACGCGCCTCGATCGATAGCGCTGCGTTACAATTACAAACGTTCCTGCCGTTGTCCTTCGTCTTCTTGATCCAGACAGCGAACGATCAACACGTACATTGTATTCGCGCCTATCGCAGTCTTGTAACCATCTCGCGCAAAACCTTCCGTATTCGACGCTTATCGTTACCGTGCCTATCGCGGGATTATCGTCTCCGGAGTGAACGTCTGTTAATTACAAATAAAACAAAAGGGTTCTTTTCGTGACCGAACAAGTGAAATTCTTTAAATCCCGTATACCGCTGTATATCCTTGACAGGATAGTTCCGCTATCACAATCAACCTCGCTACACGAGAAAACACTAACTGTACACGCTTAAACAAGAAAATACGTCTAGCAACTAAAGTTACTACATATGTAAGTTTGAACGGTCCCGCCAAACTGACCATGTGACGAGAGTCACAGGACAAGACGGGGCAGAGCGACCGAGGCGGAACGACGGGCGCGGAAAGAGAACGACCACGCTCGAGAGCAAAGAGTTAGGTTATAAAAGTAAAATTTATTAAACAATAAATGTACTGAACATCGACAATTGTGTAGATTCAGGTCAGTACATATTGATTGTTATTTGTTAAGTTTATGTACATAAATGTTATAGGTAAATTATTACATTAAAATTCCAGTTGTGAAAACTACATCCACGTGTCGATATTCATTCCACCTGTATGAACGCGGAAATTGAATCTTACAAATCTACACAATGGAGACAGTTAAAGCAGAATTTAGATTTGAAGCTGAAGCAGGGGCTTCGAGTAAAACAACGGTGGTTAAGGTAAAAACGATTAAACTGATAAATCAGAAAAAAAGTTTTCAATTTCCTCAAGAACAACAGACCAATGCACACCATCAAGATTTGTTCAAAACCACGATTGCAAAAAATGTGGTGAAAAGCTTGACCACGCGTAATAAATTTAGAAACGTGGTAATTACACTCAATGATGACCTGCGTAAAGTATATTTAGATGAAGAAAATAATGTTGTCTTCAATGAGTGGTATTTGGAAGAAGTGCCAGTAAATGCACAATCAAACTCCGGAGAGAGTCAAGCACAAGAAAAATCCATACATTCATTAGTGAAGGACATGGTTGTAATGAAGTTCAGTGGCGAAAATGCGAACGCTAGATCATGGATGAAATTATTCATACAAGAATGTGGTAGATTAAAAATAACAGAAAATAAATATGCACAAGTGCTAAGACTATTTTTGGAAGGATCTGCCCTAGACTGGTATATAAACTTTCTGAACTCAAACTCAATTTCACAGGCGTGGGAAATGTGGGACAATTCCTTTTTAGACACATTTTCCGAAATGTCATGGTCTGAGATTACATATGCATATGAATATAAATTTTTATATGGATCCTTGTTAGAGTTTGGACTAAAGAAACAAAAATTGTTATTAGAAGCAGATCCTGAACTAACGTTAAACTCACAAATAAATTTAATTGTAATAGCGTTACCTGAGTTTATTAGAAATAAAATAGAAAAACAGAATTTAAAAATTATAGAAGATTTGATGGCAAAACTGAAACACCTGGGCCATGTCAATAGTATAAAGAAAGAAAAAGTAAGCAATGAAAGTAAACTAAATACCGAAAATTTTAAAAAACCGTGTACAATATGCATAAATTTAGGTTATAAAAATAGATTTCATCCAGAAAACATATGCAGAAACAAAGATAAGAATATGCAAAGTAAAAAAAATGGTAACATAAAAGTAATAAATAACCTAGAAATCCAAGATGCTGTTGCTAATAGTGAACATTCAAAAAACGATTAGTAATTCCACTTATCAAAATAAGAATATCTATTAATAAAACTCCGACAGTCGCTTTGTACGACTCTGGATCTAATGTTTCATTAATAAACTATGAATACTGGAAAGAAAATTATGACAGTACCAATTCTATGATAAGTGGAGGGGACAACATAAAAAGCATAACAGGAGTAACACAAACAGAAGGAGTTACAACATTATTGGTAAAAATTGGCAAAATAGAAAAGTCATTCTCCTTCTTTATAGTAAGTAATGACAATTTCAAAGAAAACCTACTATTAGGACTAGATGCCATACAAAAGTTTAAGCTTAGACAAGATGAAAATTTAAAAATTACTCAAAATTGTATAGAAGAAGAAAATAAAAAAGTGAACGTGTACAAAAAAAAAAAGAAAACACACAACACGATAACAATAAATTGGAAAATATTTTACATAAATGTGAGAGTATATTTGCAAAAGATAAATTTGATGTTGGAAAAACGTCAGAATATGAAGCAACAATAAAGTTGACAGAAAACAAATACTTAGCAAAAAAACCATACAAATGTTCTATGCAAGATAAAATAGAAATAGAAAATCAAATTGATAAACTGTTAAAAACAGGCCTAATTGAAGAATCGTGCAGCCCGTATGCAGCTCCGGTTACATTAGTGTTCAAAAAAGGCTATCTACATTGAGTGCCTAGCAATAAAGGAAGCGATTTTATATTGGTAGTATCATCTTATGGGAAAAAAATTCTTGATATTCACCGATCACAAACCACTGGAAAACTTTAATATAAACAAATGCACAGATCCAGAATTATTGGAAATATTAAATTTCATTTCCCAATTTGAATTTGATATAGTGTACAATCCAGGCAAAGACAATGTATCAGTTCTAGAATCAGAGGGAGAAGAAAATAGAATAGATGCGGTGGTAAGAACATCAAATGCTCTAAAAATAGAAGAAATAATTGAAAACCAAAAAGGGATAAAATTAGACAATAATTGTAATGTTGAAAATAATATAATATACAAGAAGATTTTGGATAATTCCCGCAGGTAAAAGTACGCACAGTACACCTTCGGGAATTGGCCGCTAGATGGCCAACGCCGCGACTACCGATTCCCGCTAGCGAAATTGCCCGGTCGCGGGAATATAGCACCCGATCGACGCAACGAAAGTGAGTTCAGTCCAGTTCGATTCCTGTAAACGCGATTACCAGTAGAACTACCGACCCAGTACGCGATCTATAGTACCGACATTAGCCGAGTCAAACACCCCGACAATCCCGTAAGTACCATTCCGACCATTTCTCTCCTCTTTTACTTCGGTGACGTCTTGAAGGCGTTGACGAGCCCCGAAGTCAAGCGCCTCGTCGTGATAACGAGATCGTGCGACTCTCCCGTTCCCGCGGCTTCGTCTTGAAGGCGAAGTCCTTCCCGCGCTGCAGCGCCTCGTCGTGATAACGAGCCCGCTCCAGCGATCCTGCCCCGTGACTTCGTCTTGACGGCGATCTCCCGTTCCCGCATCGGTACCTCTCTGTGACGGCGAGGCCCACCGACGACTCCGCAACCCCGACCTCGTCTTGACGGCGATGTCGACTCTCCGCGTCGGCGCCTCCGTGTGACAACGGTCTGCACCGACGGCCCCGTAACCTCGACCTCGTCTTGACGGCGATCTCGAACTCCGCGTCCGCGCCTCGTTACGATGACGAGCCCGTACGACGTTCCTGTACCCTCGACCGCATTGTAACCGCTCTTGCGATCCCCACGTCGGCCGTCCGTAACGTAACCGACACGATCCGACACCGACAGTAACACGGTCCGATAAACCGTATTTCCACGTCCCGACACCGCCGCGATCCTTGCGCCTCCGCGAGCGTTGCGCACGACGAGCATTTAATCTATATAAGTCGCTTTATTTTACCTCGTCCCGTCCGAACCTACCGATCCCCTCGTCCGACCGCGGACCCTGGCACGACGAGCTCCATCCGGCACGAGAAGATTCCGTTGCAACGAGCGAGCAATTCACGGACTCGTTACACTATAATTGCCGAGAATTTAACACAACGACTCCGACTACCGCGTTCTCGCGTTTCAGTCAGCATTACCGGAATCGGTAATAACGCGGTTGCTTGTCGCTCATCGACAACATTTACCGTAGCCTCGTGTAAAACCGAGTCCGTATACTCCATGAGCGCTTACGTATTACGCTCATTGTCGAACTATCTGCCACATCAATTGTCTACCGACGTCAGGCTCTCTCATATTCGCGATCTGGAATTGGCGGACGACAACCGCTTTGACTCGGCTCCGATAGAACTCATTATCGGTGCGGATCAGTACGGGTTGCTTCTTTTAGAAGGTTTGCGAAAGGGCCCGGTGAACGAGCCGACGGCTCAAAACACCACGTTAGGCTGGATCCTTTCCGGTCCCGTTCCATCTTCCGCGTCCAATGCTCCTACTTCCGTTGCAAGCTTCCACTGCAACGTTTCGGGGAATCTCGATGCCGAACTTCGGCGATTTTGGGAAGTCGAGGAATTACCGTTCGTCACGCGTCTCTCTCCCGCTGAACAAAAGTGCGAGGAACATTTTCAACGCACGCACACTCGGGCTCCGAATGGACAGTACATCGTTCGCTTGCCGTTTATTGAAGGACCTCCTATCGACATTGGGCCTTCACTCTTCGCGGCGAACACCATGTTCCTAAGACAGGAAAATCGGTTGCAACGACACGCGGAGCATTCAGCGGAATATACTCAGTTCCTACGCGAGTACGAGGCCCTCGGTCACATGGTCGAAGTCACCGGTTCGCAAACGGTTCCGTCACTTCAAACCGTGTACATACCGCATCACGCGGTTACTCGGGAACACAGCGCTACAACACGGCTTCGGGTAGTTTTCAACGCATCCTCGAAAACGGGGAACGGGAAGTCACTCAACGATCACTTATTGATCGGTCCCAAATTACAAACGGACTTAGCCGCTGTAATTCTTCGATGGCGCCGCTATCGATACGTCTTTATCGCCGACATTGCTAAAATGTACCGGCAGATCCTTGTCGACCACAAGGACGTTGACTATCAACGGATTTTGTGGCGACCTTCTCCCTCAGAACCATTGCGACATTATCGGCTCTTGACCGTTACGTACGGTACCGGTCCAGCTCCGTATCTTGCTTTACGGGTCCTCCAACAACTCGCTAAGGACGAAGGGTCGAAATATCCTCTCGCGCAGCTGGTTCTTCGCGACCAAATCTATGTGGACGACTGCGTGTTCGGCGCGGACGATCCACGGCTCGCACGTCAAACACGTGACCACGTTACTGCCCTGTTGCAAGAGGGTGGCTTTAAATTGCGCAAATGGGCTAGTAACTGCCTTGCATTAATTGCCGATATCGATCCCTCAGATCATGGTCTTGCTGCCAGCAAACCATTGTTACCAGACGATAATTTAAAGGTCCTTGGTATCAACTGGAATCCCGGGAACGACTCATTTCGTTTCGATATCGGGATTCAAAACGTCATTCCGGCAACAAAACGGGAAATTCTTTCGACAATCGCTCGATTCTACGACCCGCTGGGATGGGCTGCTCCCGTTGTTATCGTGGCAAAAATTCTGATGCAACGTCTCTGGTTGCAGAAGTGTGGTTGGGATGAGACCATCCCGACCGAGTTCAGCGAAACGTGGACCACGTATTGCACGCAACTTCCCATGCTCAGATCTATCGTTCTACCTCGGTGGACAGGACACGGGTTGAACGTTTTGAAAACAGAACTGCATGGCTTCGCCGACGCCTCGCAAAACGCCTATGCCGCAGTTATTTACTCTCGCGTTACAATTAACAACGGTGAGATTCTAGTCTCTCTTCTCGCTGCGAAGTCTAAAGTGGCTCCGCTAAAATCCTTCACGATTCCGCGCCTTGAGCTATGCGGAGTTGTGCTACTTTCTCGTCTAATGTCATTCATAAAGACTTCGTTCGGGAGTCTGCGTGCGAGATGCACGGCTGGACCGATTCCACAATTACTCTCGCATCGATAAGTCAACCCGCGTCTCGTTGGAAAACGTTTGTCGCGAATCGAGTCGCAAACGTTCAGGAACTAGTGCCAAAATGTCAGTGGCACCATGTTCTATCGGAAGACAATCCCGCCGACTGCGCCTCTCGCGGAATAAACGTCCCTCAGTTTGTGAACCATAGCCTATGGTGGCACGGCCCGAGGTGGCTCAAATCGCCATCTACCTCGTGGCCCTGCGAGACACCTCCGCTCAAGTCGACGACGTCCTTGGAGGAGCGGGTACCGGTCACTCTTCACGCGGTCACTTTGCCAGAACCGTGGGATCTAGCTACGCGATTCTCTAGTTGGCCCAAGCTTCTCCGCGTGACTGCATATACGTTGCGCTTCATCGCAAAAATAAAGTCGCATCGTAACCCTTCCAAATCGTCAGTTTCGGCCACGGAAGGTCACTCGGAAAATTGCCCAAATCCAAGCGCGCTGCTTCCGTTAGAAATTCGACAAGCGCGCACGTATTGGCTTAAGTCTATTCAACAAACAGTACTTCCGGTTGAATTTCAGCGGTTGTACGATCAGCTTCCTCTCCCGCGACAAAGTCCATTGCTCTCCTTAAACCCGTATCTCGATTCGGAGGGACTGATCCGCGTCGGCGGGCGGCTTCGAAATTCGGCATTACCCGAGGAAACCAAACATCCGATTATCCTTGCCTCGCATCCTCTCGTTTCGCTGCTCATCAGCCATCTACACCGTAGCTTGCTACACGCAGGCCCTCAACTAACGTTAGCGAAGTTGCGACAAGAATTTTGGCTCCTACGGGCACGTCCTACTGTTCGCCAAGTTTTATATAAATGCGTGATCTGCGCGCGACAGCGTGCGACAATTCACGTCCACGCCGCGTTACCCGCTCAGAAAGAGCGTTCTTACACTGCGGCGTGGACTATGCGGGCCCCATCGCAGTCCGATCGACCCCCGGTCGCGGACATAAATCGACAAAGGCGTATATCGCGCTTTTTATATGTATGACGACTCGTGCCGTACACATCGAATTGGTAGGGTCATATACCACGGATGCATTTCTCGCGTGCTACGATCGGTTCATCTCGCGTCGCGGTTTACCGGTCGCCATGTACAGCGATAATGGAACGACGTTCCAGGGTGCCGATAAAGAAGTGACCACGGCGTTTCGAGCCGCCACGCGCGACCCGAATCTCCTTAACAAACTCGCGAGCGATCAGGTATCATGGCACTTCATCCCTCCCTCAGCTCCGCACTTCGGACTGTGGGAAGCCGGAATTCGAAGCATGAAGCATCATTTTAAACGAGTCATCGGCTCGCACACTCTAACGTTCGAAGAGATGATTACCGTATTATATCAGATCGAAGCTTGCATGAACTCCCGTCCGATTGCTCCGAGTTCGGAAAATATCGACGATTATACCGCGCTGACCCCGGGTCACTTTCTTGTCGGCACGGCGATCACTACCATTCCTACCGTAACTCTGCTCGATGTAAACGATTCGCGCTTGACTCGTTGGCAGCTCTTAAAGAAATTGTATGTAATATAGTCGAATGACTATATTCACTCGTTGCAACAACGCACGAAATGGCGCACCGCGAGTCACCTCGCGAAGGTTGGTCGCATCGTCCTTCTCCGAAACGCCCTTGCACCTCCGTGTAAGTGGGAACTTGCGCGGATAATCAAATGTCATCCCGGAGAGGATAATATTAGCCGCGTCGTAACGATTAAGACTGCCAACTCAGAGTACAAACGGCCGATCGTCAAGTTGTGTTTCCTCCCCGTTGATATCCACGAAACTGAAGCCCTCGATGCGAAAAACGCGGACGAGACACAGCTCCAAAACAACCAACCGCTCCGTCACGGCGGACGGTCATAAACTTTATACATAGGCTAAGACCAACGTAAAGTCTAATTCTCGAGCGAACGCATTTCGCAACGAGTTTCAGCGAAACCGTTTCGTTGTACCTCCCTCCTTTTGTAATCGGATACGAATATCCGAGGCGGGCGGTATGTTCAGGACTACAACGTTCAAAATTGCCGGTAATTGGGCGCGAGTTTACATATCGATCACGCGCCTCGATCGATAGCGCTGCGTTACAATTACAAACGTTCCTGCCGTTGTCCTTCGTCTTCTTGATCCAGACAGCGAACGATCAACACGTACATTGTATTCGCGCCTATCGCAGTCTTGTAACCATCTCGCGCAAAACCTTCCGTATTCGACGCTTATCGTTACCGTGCCTATCGCGGGATTATCGTCTCCGGAGTGAACGTCTGTTAATTACAAATAAAACAAAAGGGTTCTTTTCGTGACCGAACAAGTGAAATTCTTTAAATCCCGTATACCGCTGTATATCCTTGACAGGATAGTTCCGCTATCACAATCAACCTCGCTACACGAGAAAACACTAACTGTACACGCTTAAACAAGAAAATACGTCTAGCAACTAAAGTTACTACATATGTAAGTTTGAACGGTCCCGCCAAACTGACCATGTGACGAGAGTCACAGGACAAGACGGGGCAGAGCGACCGAGGCGGAACGACGGGCGCGGAAAGAGAACGACCACGCTCGAGAGCAAAGAGTTAGGTTATAAAAGTAAAATTTATTAAACAATAAATGTACTGAACATCGACAATTGTGTAGATTCAGGTCAGTACATATTGATTGTTATTTGTTAAGTTTATGTACATAAATGTTATAGGTAAATTATTACATTAAAATTCCAGTTGTGAAAACTACATCCACGTGTCGATATTCATTCCACCTGTATGAACGCGGAAATTGAATCTTACAAATCTACACAATGGAGACAGTTAAAGCAGAATTTAGATTTGAAGCTGAAGCAGGGGCTTCGAGTAAAACAACGGTGGTTAAGGTAAAAACGATTAAACTGATAAATCAGAAAAAAAGTTTTCAATTTCCTCAAGAACAACAGACCAATGCACACCATCAAGATTTGTTCAAAACCACGATTGCAAAAAATGTGGTGAAAAGCTTGACCACGCGTAATAAATTTAGAAACGTGGTAATTACACTCAATGATGACCTGCGTAAAGTATATTTAGATGAAGAAAATAATGTTGTCTTCAATGAGTGGTATTTGGAAGAAGTGCCAGTAAATGCACAATCAAACTCCGGAGAGAGTCAAGCACAAGAAAAATCCATACATTCATTAGTGAAGGACATGGTTGTAATGAAGTTCAGTGGCGAAAATGCGAACGCTAGATCATGGATGAAATTATTCATACAAGAATGTGGTAGATTAAAAATAACAGAAAATAAATATGCACAAGTGCTAAGACTATTTTTGGAAGGATCTGCCCTAGACTGGTATATAAACTTTCTGAACTCAAACTCAATTTCACAGGCGTGGGAAATGTGGGACAATTCCTTTTTAGACACATTTTCCGAAATGTCATGGTCTGAGATTACATATGCATATGAATATAAATTTTTATATGGATCCTTGTTAGAGTTTGGACTAAAGAAACAAAAATTGTTATTAGAAGCAGATCCTGAACTAACGTTAAACTCACAAATAAATTTAATTGTAATAGCGTTACCTGAGTTTATTAGAAATAAAATAGAAAAACAGAATTTAAAAATTATAGAAGATTTGATGGCAAAACTGAAACACCTGGGCCATGTCAATAGTATAAAGAAAGAAAAAGTAAGCAATGAAAGTAAACTAAATACCGAAAATTTTAAAAAACCGTGTACAATATGCATAAATTTAGGTTATAAAAATAGATTTCATCCAGAAAACATATGCAGAAACAAAGATAAGAATATGCAAAGTAAAAAAAATGGTAACATAAAAGTAATAAATAACCTAGAAATCCAAGATGCTGTTGCTAATAGTGAACATTCAAAAAACGATTAGTAATTCCACTTATCAAAATAAGAATATCTATTAATAAAACTCCGACAGTCGCTTTGTACGACTCTGGATCTAATGTTTCATTAATAAACTATGAATACTGGAAAGAAAATTATGACAGTACCAATTCTATGATAAGTGGAGGGGACAACATAAAAAGCATAACAGGAGTAACACAAACAGAAGGAGTTACAACATTATTGGTAAAAATTGGCAAAATAGAAAAGTCATTCTCCTTCTTTATAGTAAGTAATGACAATTTCAAAGAAAACCTACTATTAGGACTAGATGCCATACAAAAGTTTAAGCTTAGACAAGATGAAAATTTAAAAATTACTCAAAATTGTATAGAAGAAGAAAATAAAAAAGTGAACGTGTACAAAAAAAAAAAGAAAACACACAACACGATAACAATAAATTGGAAAATATTTTACATAAATGTGAGAGTATATTTGCAAAAGATAAATTTGATGTTGGAAAAACGTCAGAATATGAAGCAACAATAAAGTTGACAGAAAACAAATACTTAGCAAAAAAACCATACAAATGTTCTATGCAAGATAAAATAGAAATAGAAAATCAAATTGATAAACTGTTAAAAACAGGCCTAATTGAAGAATCGTGCAGCCCGTATGCAGCTCCGGTTACATTAGTGTTCAAAAAAGGCTATCTACATTGAGTGCCTAGCAATAAAGGAAGCGATTTTATATTGGTAGTATCATCTTATGGGAAAAAAATTCTTGATATTCACCGATCACAAACCACTGGAAAACTTTAATATAAACAAATGCACAGATCCAGAATTATTGGAAATATTAAATTTCATTTCCCAATTTGAATTTGATATAGTGTACAATCCAGGCAAAGACAATGTATCAGTTCTAGAATCAGAGGGAGAAGAAAATAGAATAGATGCGGTGGTAAGAACATCAAATGCTCTAAAAATAGAAGAAATAATTGAAAACCAAAAAGGGATAAAATTAGACAATAATTGTAATGTTGAAAATAATATAATATACAAGAAGATTTTGGATAACAGAAGAATTTGGAGTCAAGTTAATAAAAACGATGCATGCCGAACAAGGACATATTGGAACAAAACAGCTGACGTTGACTATGGGGCAAAAATTCTATTTCAAGAACATGTACAAACATATAAAATTAGTTTGCAGGGCTTGTGAAACATGTAATAAAAATAAGACTAGAGTGGGCAGTTTTAAAGCCCTACTATCACAATTAGGCCCAGCAACGGAACCGTTTGAGATCGTGTCTTTGGATACAATAGGAGGTTTTAAAGGAAATAGGAGCACAAAAAGATATCTCCACTTGATTATAGACCATTTTACCAGATGTGCGTTCATCACAACTTCCAAAACACAGACTTCAAAAGACTTTGTAAAAATAGTAAAAAAAGTAGTACAGAATGGAAAAATAAAAACGTTACTCACAGATCAATATGCGGGCATTAATTCAACAGAATTCAAAAGATACATAAAAGATCAAAATATAACACTGATTTTCACCGCAGTAAATTGTGCATTTTCGAATGGATTAAACGAGCGAACAAATCAAACGTTAGTAAATAGGATAAGGTGTAAAATATATGAGAATAAAAACACTCCGTGGCCGGCAATAGCTGAAAAATGTGTAGAAGAATACAATAATACAATACATAGCTCAACAGGATTTACACCAAAATATCTATTGACAGGCACAGACAATTCTACACTACCACCATCCTTGGATAAAAACAACATCGAAAATTTAAATGAAAATAGATTATTGGCTCTTAAAAATTCACAGAAAATACATGATCAAAATAAAACATACTATGATAAAAATGCAACAAAAATTGACTATAATATCGGTGAGCTGGTGTATATACAAAATAGTAACGAACTAAACAGAAACAAATTAATGGTAATCAGAACAGGTCCGCACAGGATAAAAGAGAAGATATCGGGCTTGATTTACGTAATAGATAGCGGATTTAAAAAAAAAGAGTCTAATTTATTTCACGCGAGCAAATTGGTGCCGTACTTCCATCAACCGTGGTCGCCCACTCCAAGAGGGGGGATGTAAGTTTGAACGGTCCCGCCAAACTGACCATGTGACGAGAGTCACAGGACAAGACGGGGCAGAGCGACCGAGGCGGAACGACGGGCGCGGAAAGAGAACGACCACGCTCGAGAGCAAAGAGTTAGGTTATAAAAGTAAAATTTATTAAACAATAAATGTACTGAACATCGACAATTGTGTAGATTCATCCACGTGTCGATATTCATTCCACCTGTATGAACGCGGAAATTGAATCTTACACATACAAAACCTTAAAATATAAATTACTACTACTATATACAAAAGTCTAAGAATTACTGTATGTATTGTCACGTCGTCCAGGATTTGGCCGTCGCTAGGAGGGCGAAAATCCTAACGACACCGGGTATTTACAAGCCCGGAGGCCGGGCCGCGTTCGGCCGCACGAGACGCGGTCCACCCGGGACAAAAGTTGTTCGCAGGCACGTCATTTCTCGAAATTTGCCTAGATTTTCGGGCGCCAGGCACGGACGGTGACACGCGAAGCTATTACAGCGGCTAACGTTTTAGAGAAGCGTTCGGACGCGCCTGCGACAACCGATATTCGATCACGATGTTCCGCGAACGGTCGCAGGGTACTACGCGGGGCGAACACGAGGCGTTCCCCGCGGCGGGAAGGTTTCTCACGTAATAAGACACTCGGAATTTCGGCTAACAATTCTTTATTCTTTGCCTGTTCACGATGGCGGTGCCGGCAACGACCGGCAGCGTTTCTAGGTTAGCCGGCGCGCGTGACGGGAGATCGGTACACGCGCGATTTGCCCTCTTCGGACCCCTTCGAGACGCGTCGAATCCGGCAGCAACGCGGTGGTAGCGTCGGCGTACGCGATGCTCGCGTTCTACGCCCGAACTCCGATGGAAAACGCGTAACAATTAGTTTCTCGTCGGCGTAACAAGTCGCGAAAATACGGCGAGAGCACGTGGCGGCGTCGCACCGTGGAACGAGCCGAGGTTGGCGTGAAAACTACAACGACGCGCGGATCCTCCCAAAAGAAATAAATAGGGCACGGCCCTCACCAAATAATATTGTCCCCGCGCGTTCGTTGCCCTACGGTTTGCGCAAATACCGGCAGCCTCGTAGCTGCTTATGGGTTTCGGCGACGCGATCACGAACACGCGTACCGAGCCAGCGCGAGAAAAATCACTCTACCGATATGAAACCTGACGAAAGCTTACCCGGCAACGGCGACGTTCAATGTGCTCGTCCCTCTCGTTCCGGCAACAAATCGCACTAATTATGATTTACTTTACAATTACACGCGACTGGTTTACAGTAGAGCCAACGAAGAAGTGATCCTTCGGCGCGATGACTCGGGAACGCGGAAGCGGAGCGTCCCCTCCTTTCCGCGCTCTTTCCCCGCAGGCGATCCGACCTATCGCGAATAGATGTTCGGCCGGGGCCTAGCCTCGGCGCGACGGTCCCTGGCGATCGGCTATTCCTCGGTTCCCCGGCAGCGGCGTTCGATGATTGGTTGTTTCATCGTGCGGCGATCGACGCGGGCCTATCCGGAAACTGGCCAGGTTTTCCTCCGGACGAGGTGACAGCGAGGCATCGGCGATTCCGTCTACGGCACCGCATGTCCTCCTCTGCATCTCCAGGGTGTTCCTCCTGGGCCGCGTTGATCCCTCGAATTCCGGTGCCGGAGTTTTCGCCGGAGCCGACCGCGTTCCTCTCCTTCGGGGAAACTTTCCTTCAGGTCCTCGCTGGGACCTGACTACGGTCCTGCGAAATCGCGTCGCGCAAATTGGCGCGACGCTCAAAAATATGAGTACTCGCCCATGGGTCTCGCTCGTGCCCAGGGCGAGCGCTCGCTACGGCCCATCTCGCATTTATATTGCCAGAGGGTGACCCGGTCTTCCGATATCCGGTCTCGGAGGACGTTGGCAAAACTGCCACGTCACAGTATCAACAAAAAAAAATCACATATACCTCTATATATACATGTAAGCTTTGTGTACATGTACACGCCGATGCGTCCTCAATGAGGAGACGTTTAAAAGAGAGCGCCACTAGAGGGACAAGAGAAATAACTGTGAATAGAGAGATAGACAAATCGAGATAAGAATTTAGCTCAGCCGTAGAGAGATTGTGGATTGTGAGACTGTTGTTAAGGCATAAGTCGAAATTCCTCTAACGGGCAGTGATTAACAGAGAAGCGGGAGCATAAACATTTGATTGTTGATTCTCTTATTTTTAGGTTAGTAACCCATGTGCCATTTAGTGTAATTCTAGTCTATGTAATTCATTGCATTAAAATAAATTAATCTCTTATTTTTAGACTTTCCACATATTATATACATACACGGACATATCCATCTGCGCAGTTACAAACACAGTTTAACGACCACCAGCCTGAAAGCAATCAGGGAATCGAACCCTTCTACCTGACCGTCGTAAACCAGGTCTGTCCTCAGTACTGTGTGTTGAAGTCACGTCCGTAGTACCGTGTGTTACCATCATGTCTGTAGTGCTGTGCGTTACAACAGTATCGTCAGTCAATGTACAGTCAATAGTTTGCGAAGGAATTTCATTAATGTCATCGTTCAAAATAAAAGCCGGTTTCAACCTATCTATTGAGACCCTGACTTCCTTTCCATTGACGTCGATGACAAACGCTTTGTCTCCGTGTTTTAACACCCGAAATGGCCCATCGTACGGCGGTTCTAACGGACTTTTGACCGCATCATGCCGTAAAAATACATACGGAGAAGAGGAAAGCTCCTTAAACACAAATGTTTTACGCGTACCGTGACGCGAGGCTGGCGATGGCTTTAACTTCCGAAAGTATTGTCGAAGCTGCTTGGCAAAATCCGTTTGCGAATCTTTCCCGCTCGCGACAAAAAACTCACCCGGGAGACGAATGCCCGTACCAAAAACAATTTCTGCCGAAGAAGTTTTCAAATCTTCCTTAAGGACTGTGCGAATACCGAGTAGGACAATTGGTAATACCTCAACCCAATTATCCGTCTCGTGGCATTTAATCGCTGCTTTCATTTGTCGGTGTAATCTCTCGACCATCCCATTTGCTTGAGGATGATAAGAGGTCGTACGAAGATGAGACGCACCGATCATCCGCGATAACTCGTTAAATAATCGTGATTCAAATTGACGTCCTTGATCAGTGGTTACTCTCAAGGGTACGCCAAAACGAACAATCCACGTACTTACAAAAGCTTTCGCGACCGTTTCCGCATCGATCTTCGCGATAGGGATTGCTTTCGGCCAGCGAGAGAACCGATCGATACACGTGAGACAATACCTAAATCCTTGCGACATCGATAACGGTCCTACAATATCGATATGTACGTGTTCGAATCTACCGACGGGATTGTCAAAGTTACCGACGGGGGCTGCGACGTGTCGAGTGACTTTCGATCGCTGGCATAAAATGCAATGCCGTGCCCAGTCACGGCAATCTTTATTTATTGATGGCCACACAAAACGTTGAGTAATTAATTTTTGTGTTACCCGGACCCCAGGATGAGAGAGTCCGTGCAACGAATTAAAAACTGCCCGTCGTAATGGCATAGGAACAAAGGGTCTCATAGTTTCGTCCGTCGAGTCACAATATAAACTAACGTTGAAACCGGGGAAAAACGTCTTCTTCAAACAAAGAGCAGAAGAGTTCGATTCCAAGATCGCCTTCAGTTCCGAGTCATCTTCCTGAGCTTGTGCAAGTGCGACATGATCGGGAGCAACGGCTATCATTTTGACCCGCGATAACGCATCCGCCACAGTATTTTCGACATCCTTGACGTGTCTAATATCTGTCGTAAATTGACTAATATAATCCAAGTGACAAAATTGACGCGGCGAACATTTATCCAATTTCTGATTGAAAGCAAACGTCAAGGGCTTGTGGTCAGTAAAAACAACAAAACTTCGCCCCTCCGCAAGATGTTGAAAACGCCTTATTGCCAAGTATATAGCCAGTAGCTCACGATCATAAGCGCTATACTTACATTGCGCGGCAGAAAGTGCTTTTGTAAAAAGAGCCAACGGTTGCCAATCTTCACCTATAAGTTGCTGTAATGCTGCTCCGACTGCGTAAGCGGAAGCATCAACAACAATACTTATAGGTGCACCAGGCGCAGGATGTGCAACCATGACCGCGTTCGCAAGGCCATCTTTTACATTTGCAAAAGCCTTTTCTGCAGTTTCGTTCCAAACTACAGGCGAATTTCCTTTTTTGGAACCCTTCAATAAATCGTTCAATGGTTTCATTAAACTGGCTGCCTCGGTAATAAAACGGCGATAAAAATTCACCATGCCTAAAAACCTGCGCAGAACTTTTATTACCAAGGGTTTAGGAAATTCCCTGATCGCGTCGACCCGTTCAGGTAAGGGTTTTACCCCCTCGCTATTTACGCTATACCCAAGAAATTCAATTTCGTTGACGCCAAAAACGCACTTTGCCGGGTTTCTAACGACCCCATGTTGGCTTAATCGTTCGAATAATACCCGCAAATACTCGCGATGTTCAGCTTCGTTCTCGGACGCAATGAAAAAATCATCAATGTATGCGTACACGAAATCTAACCCGCGAGTTATTTGATCCAGGAAACGCTGGTACGTCTGCGCAGCATTCCGCAGACCGAACGGTGTAAATAAAAATTCAAATAAACCAAACGGCGTCGTTATCGCCGTCTTTTCGATGTCTGTGGTCGCAACAGGTATCTGGTTATACGCGCGAACCAAGTCGATTTTCGAAAACGCCTTCTTACCGTGTAAAGATTGCGCAAAATCCTCGATATGAGGTGGCGTATACCTGTCAGGTACGGTGTGGGCGTTGAGCGGGCGGTCTCCACACAATCGGGTCTTGCCATCCTTCTTGGGCACAAGATGCAGCGGCGCGGCCCATGGACTCTTTGAGGGACGGATAATTCCCTGCCGCAACATCAAGTCGATTTCCGCCTTGGCCACCTTTAGCCGATCGGGAGCAAGCCGCCGAGGTTTGCTGTAGACAGGTGGTCCCGGTGTCGTCAGGATGTGATGCACAACGTTGTGCTTGACCTCCTCCCTCCGGAACACCACCGGTCTCGTCAGAGCAGGAAACTTCGCCAATAATTGATGATACACCGTATCACCAACAATAGTCTTTACCGATGGGAGGCCATTACCGGCCGTATGCCCAATCGCGAACAATTTCGTCGTCGCGTCGATTAAACGTCTATTGCGCGCATCGACGAGTAGATTGTAATGCGAAAGCAAGTCCATCCCGATTATCGGTCCATCCACATCGGCCACAATAAAACACCTCACGAAATCGCGTCGCAACGATAAGTTCAACTGCACCGTCGTTGTGCCATACGTGGCAATACGGGTACCGTTTGTCGCGAACAGTTCGATGTCGTCTTTCGGTAACCGACCACTGATGCGCGATCGCGGAAACACGCACACGTCCGCCCCAGTGTCCACAAGGAATTTCACCTTAGTCTTTTTATCGGTGACAAAAATGCGACCAGGATAGGGACCATCGAAAGTAGTCGCACTTACGGTCGACGGTTTCCCTCGTTTCCCTGGACCCACGCGCACTGACCCTTGCACTTGGCGGCCTTCTCACCCCAAACGCGATGGTACCAGCAAAGAAGGCTCGCTGATGGTGATCGTCGTCCCCGTTGTCCTTCCTCGTCGTTGCGGCTTGAACTGCGAGATGTCGCACGCGAATTCGGGCGAGAACCCCGTTGGCGTGTGCGAGACTCGTGCAGAACCGCGCTCAATTGTAAACGCATTTGACGCATTTCCTCGCGAAGACTGTCAATCTCCGACGAACCACTCGTCGATGACCGATTTACCTCGGCAATTCGTACCCGATTTTCCGGGATCTCGTGGACACGATCAGCGATCTCGGTCAGCTTTGTCCCCTCCTTGATTGATGTAGCTGCCAGAATCTGTTGTGTCTTCACCGGAAGACGATTGCGCCACATCTCAGTGAGAAACTCCTCACCCACTGCAGGACCAGCAAGCTGCCGCATATGACGCCGAAACTGCGTTGGCGTGCGGTCACCCATTTCTTCCATTTCCAACAGTTTCCGTATCCGCATCGTATCTGAATCCGTGAGGCACTTGATCAACTCTGCTTTGAGAGTCTCGTACTTATTTTCCTCCGGCGGTTTCATCATAATATCTTCCACCTCTTCGATGTGCCGTGAACTTAGTTGAGACACAACAAGGTTGTACTTTGTCTCATCGCCCGTAATTTTGCTGACAGCGAATAATGTTTCGATGTGTTTAAATCACAATGCTGGTTTTTCAGGCCAAAATGCGGGAACCTTAAGCGTCGAGTTAGTAACGTTAGCCGTTCCCACAACCGGTTCGCTTGACTCCTTGGTGGCCATTTTCACACGCGTGTTGACAGTTTCTACACGAATCCTATTTTACCGAAAAGATCACGTCGGGGTCACCAATTTTAGGATATCGCGGTAGGATAAATAATTCAACTCGCGTGTTGTATTAAAAACAATTTAATAAAATGACACTTGAGGAAGTACTACAATTAACGCTACGAGACACCAACTCGTAAGACACTAAGAAACGAAGTGTTAGCTATGAGCGTTGGTAGCTTTCTGCCTGCTGGTAAACCTTTTTCCGTGGGCCTCTTGACGACGTCCCAAAACCGTTGAAATAAGGGGAGGAAACTCTCCACCCCCACAAGGCATGGAGAAAGTTTCTACCCTCAAAACAACACATCTGGTATCGTCATTGTCACAGACTTTGCAACGGTCGAGCCAAGGTTCTGGCAATCGTCATTTTTATGACCAGATCCTCGAACCGACCGCCTACGGTACGCACTTGGGAAGACGGAATTTCCGCGTCCGAAAATCCCCTCGTTCCCACGCACTATGTCCGCTACAGAACGTTCCCACACGATACAATCTTACCGCTCGGATTGTATCAATTAAATTATAGTAGTTACGAGGCCCACTAACTATCCTTGGCGGCTCCCTGATTATCGCATCAGGTTCGTCCGATTCCTAGCAGCACCCTGGTTACGCATCAGGTTCGTCTGCACTCTTAAAACCTTAATCCAAGAGTAATAACACTTCGCCGGCCACTCGTGCTACTTCACGGCCCTAGCTCGTAACAGTTATAAAACTTTTATATGAATAAATAAATATATATTTGTATTATACGTATATGCGATTGTATTTTATTTACTATGTACCTAATCCATGTCCTTATAATTAATTAATATTAATAATAAATATGAAATTTTGTTTCACTTTTTAACCTTATACAAGGAATATTGTTTAGTAGTTTTTAATATGCAGAAACCGTAATCTATAAACGTCGTGTACATGTCCTGTTAACGTTCAGAATATGTCCAGCCGTACGTCCTAATATCGTCCTTATATCCCACAATTGGTCCCAAGTACGTACCAGGAACGTCCAAATAACGTCCGTATGTCTCCAGATACGTTCCACGTACGTCCCAGATAGGCCCGCACGGGACGTCCTATGTACGTTCCACTTCGTAACTGGGACCTGTATGGGACATTCCTGGGACGTATCTGGGGCGTATCTAGGACATACGGACATTATTCGGACGTCCGTTGGACGTACAGAGGTCCGACACGGACGTCCATTGAACGTCCATTGGATGTCTGGGTGCTATCTGGGAACCGAACCAAATACTTTTCGCAAATGCTTTCGTTACCAGAAATGTCTGCAGAATTCAAAACAGTATAGTAAATTCCTGCTAGATAAAGGATTTTTCACAAAAATACAAAATTATAGTTCAGTAGCTCTTTTTCAAACTCCAACAAGCATTTACAACTATTAGAAAGTACAAAAAGATATATTTGGCTATATGGATATGTAGAGGAGAGTCCCCTCCTTCGTTTAATTCAAACCTGAACTTTCTCGCATGTTTAGTTTTCGCGTGACACCTCGTTTTGTATCGAAATCATGCATTTTCACAAAATTCAATGTTTTTCGAAAACGGTGCGTGATTGAGCTATTCTGCTTTCCGCGTTGGATTTAGAATGACAATCTCTATAAAAGTCACTCAACAGATATTGCTGAACACGAATAAAGTTTTATTTTGTTAGACTGTGTAATCCGCAATAACCAAATTACTACAGCATGTCTTTACAACACACTAATTGTTGCCAATAAACTCCGAAAAAGTCCACGAAGTCACCCCGTCATAAAGCAATAAAAACAAAATTTTCGAAGCACGTATATTAATGTGCTATAGCGGGTATACCCACAAAA
Organism: Lasioglossum lativentre; assembly: GCA_916610255.1. Lineage (NCBI taxonomy): Eukaryota > Metazoa > Arthropoda > Insecta > Hymenoptera > Halictidae > Lasioglossum > Lasioglossum lativentre. The sequence goes on along the minus strand of OU744359.1, from coordinate 25,841,953 downwards.
ATAATTTTGATTTTGAACTATTCTGACTGTCGCATAAATTTTTATAAATATGGAAATCAATTCAATCAATATTGTACACATCATATTCGAAACACATAATTAAGTCTTACGGCAGAACTGTCGTAATTTCGGACAACAGCTGTAGAAAATTAATTAGAAAAATAGTTATTAATTCTATTGTTCAAATTTTAATTCGATCTGAAATAGCATGACCAATTTACCAAGCACGTCTAAACGTGCGCGAAAATCATGCTATTCCAGATGGTATTAAAATTTGAACAATAGAATTAATAACTATTTTTAAAATTTATTTTATGAATTTATTTTTCTAATTAATTTTCTACAGCTGTTGTCCGAAATTATCGTGCGATATAGTGGAATAGGCCTACAGGGGATACCACTAACAAAAAAAAAACGCATTGGCAATAGTACCTCGATGGTAATGCGGAAACCTATTGATACGCGTGTCGACCTGAAGCGCCACGAATAGCGCCTATGCTATGGTACGCGCCTGAACTGCTCCGAGTACTAGGACCGCCACGGGGAGCGAGACGCTTAAACGACAGTCCTGTATAAAGCAAAGTTGTTCAGAATAGTGACCTTGACAACATATGTCAAGGTCAAAGTCATCGGGGATGCCTCCCCTAAAGTAAATATTTACCAAGATACTTTATCTTTATTCGTTATTAGAAGGTTCCAATAAAAATAGTATTGTTACGTGTGGAGACTTTTCCGTTGGTGACTCTTGACCTTTCCGTAGGTATGTGCCGGAACGGGAGGTGGTGTATACCGGCCGGTGTGATGTTAAACATCAGAGGGAGATATACCGCGGGGTTCCGCAGGGGTCGGTCCTGGGACCACTCCTCGGTTACGATGCGGTACTGCGGGTAAGCCTCCCCCCTGACACGGGTGTCATCTGCTATGCGGATGACACCCTGGTATATGCAGAGGGGGAGGATTGGAGGGGAACCGGGCGGCTTGTGGAGTCCGCCCTGGACCGCGTTGTTGGAAGGATCCGTGCAATGGGCCTGACTGTGGCCGCCGCAAAGACCGAGGCGGTGTGGCTGTATGGCCAACCGCTTCGGCCGCGGCGGCCTGCGTTTGGTCAGGACCTGCGGATCCGTGTCGCTGAGGTAACTGTCGACGTTGGGCCCGGTATGAGATACTTGGGCCTAACTATCGACAGCCGCTGGCGCTTTGATAGGCATTTTGACCTCCTGGTCCCCCGATTGGAGAGGACGGCGGCCGCGTTAGCGCGGCTGCTGCCTAATGTCGGGGGACCTCAGACGAGAGTCCGTCACCTCTTTATGGGGGTGGTGCGGTCGATGGCCCTATGTGGGGCCCCCGTGTGGTTCCGGTCGCTCGAGGCCAGCCGGCATTGCCAAGTGCTCTTGGAAAGAGTACGGCGCCGGCTGGCACTCCGGACCATACGGGGGTACCACACCATCTCCGGTGAGGTGGCGGGACTCCTGGCCGGGATTCCTCCCTTACATTTGGTGGCGGAGGAGCGGGCGATCAACTACGGCGTCGCCTGCTCCTTCCGCCGTCCGCGGGGGGAGGAACTCTCGGTCAGGGAGATGGAGGAGGTCGATGCCGCTAGGCGTCAGGCCCGGGCAAATACCCTGGCGCTGTGGAGGCAGTCGCTTGCCTCGTCGCCGCGCCCGGTAGTCCTGGCACACCTGCCCATCTTTGAGAGATGGTGCAGGGGTCGGTTCAGCTTGACCTTCCGCCTCACGCAGGTGCTTACCGGGCATGGGTGCTTCGGTGAGTACCTGCACCGGATGGGGCGGGAGCCGGCAGCGCAGTGTCACCACTGCGACGAGGAGGAGGACACGGCGTGGCATACCTTAGAGGAATGCCCTGCGTGGGCAAGGCCGCGCCGAGTCTTGAGAGCCGCAGTGGGAGGGTGGGACCTCTCGCGTGCGGTCATGTTCGACCACCTGACCGCTAGCGAGAGGTCGTGGAAGGCGGTGGTCTCCTTCTCCGAGGCTGTTATGTCGGAGAAGGAGGCCGCCGAGAGAGCACGGGAGGCGGACCCGGGCTCTGCGAGGAGGGAGTGGGCGCGGGGACGACCCTCGCGCCGAAGAGCCCGTCCTGTTTGGCGCAGGAGGGGCGCAGTTGTGGATGGGAGGGTGTCGGGGTCGTCCCCGCGCCAGCTTGAGCCCCCACGAGGGGGGGGTGGAGTCGAGGTCGCCGCGGGGGGTCACCCTGCGACGGAGTAGCTCCTCCTCTTCGGAGGAGGATATAGCAGAGGAGAGGGATTCGCCGCGGGGTGTCCTCCCGCGGCGTCTGTTGCCCGGGCGGCGGGCGGTGAGTGGGGGGGAGGGTCGGGGGGTGAGCGGACCCCGGTCCTCCCGGGGGGGAAGTTAGGTTCCCCCCCGGGATGGGTCGACGTCCTCGAGGGAATTTCGGTGCGGGGGACGTCGGCCCGTCCCCCTGTTGAGCAACGAGCTCTGGGGGGGCCGAAGGATGGGTGGGGTGGGGAGGGTGGGGGCGTGCCGGATCACACCTCCGACAACCCTTCCTTACCGGTGGCGGCGTCTTGTTGCCCTAGCCTGAGGCGGGTACCTTCGGGTCACCCGGACCGGGCGGGGCACGAAGACGCCGGGGGCCGTGGGCGGACCGAGCAGGGGCTCGGGAAGCCCATTCCAACGGCCCCAGGGATGGGGACACCGGGGGGGTCCCTCCGCCCGGGGTCTTATAGCGTAGGCAGTGGGGGAGGTTAACCCCACCCCCCGGGATTTCATGATAGCTGGAAAGTGTCCTGTTGAATACTCGCGTGATCCAGGCACTTCCCATTTAGCTTAGGCGGGTGTGGGGTTTTAGTGGGTATCCACTGGGGACGGGGCGCATTCAGCGCCCCCTCCCCGGTGGTAGTCCCACATAACCTCGGTCCCCCTCCCGGAGCCGAGGTATGCGTAACGCATTTCCCCGCAAAAAAAAAAAAAAAGGTATGTGCCGGAACAGATGGCCTATTCATTAGAACTAGGGCTCTTTTGACGATGCAACGAATTCCATAATTTCCAAGAACCCAAAATCTAATCGGGAGTAATACGTGACCCCACTATCGTTTGGTCCGATTTTGGTCCTATACAGGGTGTCCCAAAACTACTGCGTTAAATTGAAATGCGAGGTTCCTTGGGTCATTTGAAGCGACATTTTCCTTAACAAAAATGGCCCCCGCGGCTTTGTTTAGGAGTTATTACCGAGAAACACGGACCAATCAGGGCGCGACCTAGACGTTCGTTGGCACTTTCAGCGCGGCGAGCCAGCAGGCGGTTGGCTGAACGTGCCAAAGAGCGGCTCGGTCGCGCTCTGATTGGTCCGTGTTTCTCGGTAATAACTCCTAAACAAAGCCGCGGGCGCCATTTTGGCGAAGTTTCCGTTTACGTCCATTCTCAGAATTCGATGAAATTTTGAAAATAGGTTCTTTTTTCTCTACATTACCAACAAAGACGTAAACGGCCCACATATCTCTATTACTAATTCAATTAATTCGTTTCGCGCACAAATTCCTCGTCAAAACTAACCCAGACCTAACCAAGACCATAACTTTTTTTTTTTTTTTTTTTTTTTTTTTTTTTTTTTTTTTACGTGGGGAAAATGCATTACGCATACCCCGCCCCCCTGGGGGGGAAGCGGGGTTATGTGGGACTCTCCCCGACCCGGCAAACGCCGGATCGGGGCATACCCACTACCGACCCCACGGTGGCCTCCCTGAGCTAATTGGGGGGTGGCCGGGATCTCGTGAACGAATGCCACCGACCACCACCACCTCTTGGCAATGAGCCCCATCCCGGGGGGGAGAGGAGCTCCCCCCAACAAACCTAAACCCCTAGTAGGACGCCGTGCGGGCCACCCACACAGCGTCCCCCATCCCAAGGGTCGCTCGGCTGGACGACCAGAGCCCCAGCTCTGGCCGCCCGCGACCCCCGGAGACCCCCTTCCTCGCTCGGAGGGGCGGGCCCGAAGGGGCCCCACCCGGCCGAGGGAGGAGGTCTCCGCACGCGCTAAAAGAAGGAAGAAAGAAGAAGAAGAAGGGGGAGAGGAGCAAGCGCTCCCCCCCCCCACGAACCCCAACCCAATCCCACCCCCCAGTACACCCCTAATGTGGGGTGAAGCCGGCGGAGCGGGCAGGCAGGGTGCAAACAGGCACCCAGCCCACCCGCCAGCCGGTCAACCCCTGGGGGACTCCACAGTCCCCCAATGGCGGTGGTGGGAGTTGAACAACTAATTAGTCCCACCACCGCCATCACGCCTACGACCCCTCACCGGGGGCCGCCGGCCTCTAGGGGGACGTCCCCTAGAGGCCAATCTCCTTGCAGAGAGGGGGTCGGCCTCGCGCCCCCTCTCCGCCGCCTCCTTCTGCGAGATAACGTCCTCGCAGAAGGAGGCGATTGCTCTCCACGACCTCTCGCTGCCGACCATGCCATCAACTATGGCCCGCAGCGAGAGGTCCGCTCCCATCACCCTTCTCAGGACTCGGCGCGGCGCCGACCACGCCGGACATTCTTCAAGCGTGTGCCGCGCCGAGTCCTGTTCCTCCTCACAGTGATGGCACTGCGTCGTCGGTTCCTTGCCAATCCGACGCAGGTACTCTCCAAAGCACCCATGGCCGGAGAGCACCTGCGTCAGACGGTAGGTGAGCCTTACCCGCCCCCTGCACCAATCTCCCAGAATGGGCAGGAGGGCCCGGACAATAGGCCGGCCCGAGTTGGCGGCAACAACCTGCTGCCGCCAGTGGGCCAGCGTGTCCAACCGGGCCTGGTGCCTAAGCACTTCGACCTCTTCCCCCTCCGGATCAAGCTCCCCGCGGCGGATGGAGCAAGCCGTCCTGTAATGGGACGCCCACTCCTCCGCCACCATCTCAAGGGGAGCCATCCCCGCGAGGAGGCACGCCGCCTCAGCGGAAATGGTGCGGTAACCCCGTATGGTCCGCAAGGCCAGTCGGCGCTGCACGCGATTAGTATTCGCTAGGCTGCGCCGACTGGCCATTAATTGCTGCGACCACACTGGGGCTCCATAAAGGATTTTAGACCGCACCACCCCCGCATAGAGGCGACGTGTCCTTCCATCGGGCCCCCCGATATTAGGCAGCAGCCGCCCAAGGGCAGCTGCCACCTTCTCTGCTCGGGGGGCCGCACGGTCGAAGTGCTGTTCAAAGCACCAGCGGCTGTCGAGGGTCAAGCCGAGATACCCCATCTCGCCCTTCACCTCGACAGAGGCATCACCCACCTGGATCCGGAGCTGGGGAGGCCGCCGGCCCCGAGGCAATGCATGCAACCACATCGCCTCGGTCTTGCCGGCGGAAATCTCCAAACCCAGCCTCCGGATTCCACCGACGACGCAGCCCACCGCTGCAGTCGTCAGGCTACTGGTCCTCCTCCACGTCTCCCCCTCGACGACAACTAATGTGTCATCCGCATAGCAGACAACGTTGACGCCAAGGGGGAGAGAGGCCCGCAGCACCGCGTCATAAGTGAGGTCCCACAGGAGCGGCCCAAGGACCGACCCCTGCGGGACACCGCGGTGCATCTCCTCCCTCCTCATTACACCGTATCGGCCCGGATACTCAAACCACCTGTCCCTCAGGTAGTCCCGAAGCACAGCCCGGAGGTAGGGGGGCACCTGGAAGTAATCCAGCGCCCCCACTACCTCACCCCAGGGCAGGGTGTTGAAGGCATTGGTGATGTCAAGACTCACCGCCAACAACACCCTGCCCCGAGCGACAGCCTCACTCCGGAGGGTGGCAAGACGACCAATCGCATCGATCGTCGAACGCCCCCTCCGGAACCCAAACTGGCTGTCGCTCAGATCGGGACCACCACGGGACAGGTGCTCGACGAGGCGATCGGCAATGATCTTCTCAAAGATCTTAGCCGCCTCGTCGAGGAGACACAAGGGCCGATACGCAGAGGGAGAATCTGCGGGCCTTCCATCCTTACGGAGGAGGACCAACCTGGCGACCTTCCACTCCCGGGGGAAGGTGCCCCGGCTCAGACAGGCGTCCAATACCCGTCTGAAAGCCGGGGCTAGGACGTCCAACACCAAGGCCAGCACGCGTCCGGGAACTCCATCTGGTCCGGGGGCCTTACGGCCCCCTTCCCGGACTCGCTGAACAGCCTGGGAGAGCTCATACTCGGAGACCCCGAGTTCCGCGGTCCAGTCAAACTGGACCGCAGTGGGCGGGTCAACCCCCCCGCCCCCCGAAGGGGGGAAGAGGGTGGATATGACCCGCCCCAGGAACTCGGGCTCCAACTGCTCCGTGACAGGGGGCGCCCATGGGCGGAGCTTCCCAAGCACCGCCTTATAAGGGCGCCCCCAACGGTCCCTATCAAGGGTCCGTAAGAGCTCATCCCAGGCCTTGGCCTTGGCAGCGGCAATCGCACGCTGGAGAGCCATTCTGGCCGCCCTGTACACACCGTACAGGACGGCCACTCTCGCCTCGTCGCCGCCGCTCCTGGAGAGGCGGCGACGAGCGCGGGTAAACTGGCGTCGGGCGCGGACACAGCCATCCCTCAGGTCCGCAATTTCGCCCGACCACCAGTAAACTGACCGCTTCGGGGGTAGTCGACCGGTCCGGGGCATTGCCGCGTCGCAAAGCGACTCTAAGATGCCCCGGAACCACGACACCCCCTCGTCAGCCCCGCGCTCCCTGGCCACCGGCCAGGAGTAGGCGAGAGCTCCGGCTCTCAGGACGTCCACGTCCAGTCGCTTCAGCGCCCATCTCTTGGGCGCCGAACGGATGCTACATCCAGGGGGCCTGTCCGCTGCCGATTCGGCCGCCACCATCATGGTGACGTGGAGGTGGTCCGACAGAGTCTCCCACTCTGTGGCCACCCTCCAAGCGGACACACTGCGCACGGCTGCAGGGGTGGCCCAAGTCAAATCGACTATGGACCACCCGTTCCACCGCACGCACGTGGGAACGGAGCCCCGGTTAATCAACCGGAGCTCCATGCCCCCAGCCCAATCCTCAAGGGCCTCGCCACGAGGGGTGGTCCGGGGGTTACCCCAAGAGGGGGACTTCGCATTGAAGTCCCCCAGGACCAAAACTGGACCGGATATATAGGGGGCGATCGCCGCCCCTAACCGGTCCAAGAACCCCTCGAACACTGTGAGGCCGCAATTGGGCGAGATGTAGCATCCCGCGACCAGACACCTTCCCCATCGCACCAGGGCGTACCCATCGCCCCTCACTACCACCGTACAGGGGGGGAATTCCGCCCCCTGACGGTGCCAAATCATCACGGAGCCCTCCGTGTCCCCTACCCAAGGGGGGGAATCAGGGACAACGTAGGGCTCCGTGATGACAGCCAACCCGACCTGCCGCTCGGCAAGGCCCTGGACTAACAGGTCCTGGGCCCTGCGCGAGCGGTTCAGGTTGGCCAGAAGAGCCAGGAGCATCTGGGGCATTAATCGGCCGTAGATGCTCCCGGCTCTGCCACCTCAATTGAGGTGGACGGTGGAGGTGGAGCATCCACCTCCATCACCCCCTCGGGTATTGGGGAGGGTGCAGCAGCTGCCGCACTCCTCCCCTCCACCGCCGGCTTACTGGGGGTCCCCTCCCCCCCAGGTTTCCGGCTCTTCTTCGGGGCGGGGGGGCAAGAAGCGCCCCCCGCCTTGTGCCCGGCAGGCCTCCCCAACGCGGTGCATATGGGGCACCGAGGGGCCGCCGAGCACATGTTCGCCCGGTGGTCGTCCGCTCCACACCTGTAGCACTGGCCGCTACGGTCTACGGTGCTAGTGCACCGCTGCCTGACGTGTCCCACAGCCAGGCAGCGGAAACACTGCAGCGACCTCGCGGCCAGCACCTCAACTCGGGCGGACGACCACCCGACCCGGACCTTGCCGGCGTCAGCCAACTGGCGGGCGGCTGCAGCGGGGCACTGTACCCATACGGTGCCCAACCCGTTGGCCGGGAACTTAATGTCCCCGACCTTTAAGGCCTCGGGTGAGCACCGAGTGGCAGCCACAACCGCCGCCTTCACCTCGTCGGGGGTGACACTGTCGTCCAGGCCCCTCAGACGGAGTTCCGCCGTCTTGACGGGCCTGGCGACTCTCACCCCCGTGCCGCTCAAGGCGGTCACCATTTTGGCAGCCAGGGCGTCCGCCCTGTCTGCCCCCTCGGGACCGGGGACCTCCAACAGGAGACCCCCGGTCACCGCCCTCTTAACCCGAAGGTCGCTGACCCCCACCGACGCCAGGTCAACGGACCTCTTGACGAGGACCATGGCGTCGGCGATGGCAGTCTTACATCCCTCCGGGACGGTCAGCGAAATCGCCGCCGTCTTCGGAGGGGGAGCCACCTTCGGGGAGGGCTTCCCTTTCCCCCTCCCCCCAGACGCTCCTTTAGGAGCCTTACCGGGTGGGGGCGCCGCAGCCTTAGCCCCGGCTTTCGCCCCAGCCTTGGCGCGTCGGCCCACTACCGTCACCCAGGACTCTCCCGGGGGTTCGGCAGCAGGCCGAGTAGGGGCCGGGACTACCGGAGCGGCCGGCACGGGCACCCGAGAAACCGGGGGAGGGACCGGATCTGTCGGCCCCTTTCCTCCCTTCTTCTTCTTCTTCTTCTTCCTCCTCCCACCCACCCCGTCAGCAGAGACGGGGGCAGGGGGGGGGAAGAGGAGGTGCTGTCTTCGCGGCGGCCGAGGCCGACCCCAGGCCCTCCCGCCGCCGCTGGGAGGCAGCAGGCACCGGAGATGCCCCGAACACCGCCGCCCGGAGAGCTGCCTGCTCCCTCCTAATGGGCGCCAATTTGGCGTCCAGAAGGGCAGACAGCTGCTCCATAAGGCCGCGGGGAGGACAAGGCGCCTCCTCCCGTGAGACGGGGGGAGGCATCAGCTCGGCCTCAGACGGAGCAGGCCGCGGCGCCTCCGCCACCCGCGGCCGCAACGGCCGGTCGCTGGTGGCGGGAGGCGATGGCGACGAGTGAGGTAGCAGAGGCATCGGCACCTCTCTCCTCTTCATCGCCATCAACTCCCCCATGATGGCCACATTGGTGGCCCTCATGCTCTCCATCTCCACCCGCAGGTCCGCATTCTCCCCCAGGAGACGGTCGTAGGACCGCGGGTTAGGAGCTGGAGATGAGGGGAGGCCCGCTGCGGCAGCAGCGTCCCCGCCCCCCCTCCTACACACCTCCATGAACGCCGCCTCGGCGAAACGTGCAGCGAATTTTAAATCGCGCACGCTTGTGCCCTTGAGGTTCGCGCTCTTGAGCGCTGTATCCTCCACCGCGCGGACTCTGTCCAGGAACTCCTGGAGAATCTCGCCAGTGCTCAGGGCTCGAACCTGTTGAGCCATCTCAACCACCCTCGGGGTGGGGTCCTTGGAGGGGCGCTTACCACGTCCCGCCAAGTCCTCCGACCCCGCGTCAGCCTTCCTCTTCAGCCTCCCAGCTGACGCAAGGGACTCTCCGTCCGACCCCGAAACCCGGGACGAAACGGAGAGCCTCCTATCCCCCATCGGAGACGGCGGGACGCTGCCATGAGTCGCGGACTCATGGGCCGTCACCGCCGCCTCGAATACCTCCTGCCGCAGGCTCCTAACAGAGCCCGCGACAGAAGCCTGCGACGGGGTTGTACACCCCGCCGCAACGCCAGGCGACACAGAGCGCCCAACGCGCTCGGTCGTCCTGGCCGGCGACACAGAGCGCCCAGTGCGCCCGGTCGTCCCGGCCGGCGACACAGAGCGCACAGAGCGCCCGGCCGCCAAACCCGACGACGCAGAGCGCAAGATGCGCCCGGCCGCCGGGCGAGGGCCCTCCCCCTCCACCAGCTCCAGCTGCGTGCTCTGTGAAGAGCCCGCAGCAGGGCATCTCGGTAGCACTATTCGTGCTACCGCACCCCCCACCAACCCCGCTTCCGGGCGCGGTGTCCCCTCCGTCTCGGAATTGTTGTTCCGAGGCTCGTTGTCGTCAACCATTATCATGTCATAATTGGGCCTGGTTACAACGCCCCCATTTCTGGGGACGGTTCACTCGATGCCCTCCAATTCTAGGCGGACATAAAGGTCGACCGGGGCAGAGCCGCTTACCACGGCAAGCCTAATACGACTGGGGGGCGGCAGGTACCCAGAAGTTGTACAACGCTTGAGAGCAGATGCATCCATCGCCCACCCCCGGCGCTTACTCCGGGAGTTTCCCATCGCCACGTTACGATAGCTTGGGATAGAGACTTTTTTATAGAGGTTTATCCTCCTCGCAGGCCGGCCGGTTAAGGCAAGCCCCCCGTTCCAGTGGACCACGTCCACTGGTTTACGGTATGCGGCCCTGGACAGACAACTTGCTGCCCAGGACACGTGTGCAGCGGTTTTCACTCCTACTCAGTGTGAGCCTTACCGGCAAGGGAGGCCCTGCCAGGATCCGAAGATCCCGCCGGCATCGCCTCACACATCACAGGAGCTACTTCCCGCCGCGTACCCCTTGCTCCGTTAGCCACTCACCGCACCCCCAAGGGATTAGTGAGTGCCCAGGGTCCACCACGAGGAGGTGGAGCAAGAGGATTTTAGGTTACGGACCACCACCACTGTGGTATATCCTCCAATGGATCCGAGTCACCATTAGAGAACCCCGTAACCCTACGGACCCCACCAAGACCATAACCTAACCCTAAACTAACCCTAACCTAACTCAAACTAATGTCATTTCCAGTCGCCAAAAATCCTTCTGGCAATCGTCATTTTAGACAAAAAACACAGCCGCCATTTTTGTTAAGGAAAATGTCGCTTCAAATGACCCAAGGAACCTCCCAGTTCAATTTAACGCAGTAGTTTTGGGACACCTTGTATAAGGGACCTTCTATTAAAGCGGGTGCTTCAAGCTAATTCTAGGCAGTACAGATCGTACCACGTCGCGAGTCAGTCGAGCAAGATCGGGCATCATCGAAAGTCCTTGTCGAGCAACTTATCATACATATACAGACAGTACGTATATCATCACGGATTTCTATAAGTCACCCCCGCAATTCTCGGTGCGTTAAAACTGAGAGCACTAGTTGAACAATCCGCGATAAGTCACACGCACAATTGTATTCCGGAGTTTAATTAGAATATATTTCTCTGTACCTAGAGTTTATTGTTTATTTCCACACATCCCATTCGAGATCCCAGAAGTTAGTATTCTACGACGATACACCTCTGCCGCTCGAGGTGTTATCACACCGCTTATTCCAGGTCTCCTAGGGAGAGGCGGAAGAATAAGTAGCTCCGAATTTACTGGCTTGAATACCGGGCTGCGTTCGGCCGCGCGTAACGCAGTCCACTCGAGATAAAACGTTCTCTCGAAGGCTTGGACGACAACTAATATATCCCCCCAAAGGTTCGATATTACGGGCGCCAGTCACCTTGCGATGTCACGAGAAAATACGCGAAACGGTCAGAGCCTCCGAGGGAACGGTCGCGAGAGCTAGATGAGCTCTAGATGGGGACAGGATTCTACGCAGGATCCGACGGGACGTTTCCCACGGCGGGAAGGGACCTCGCAAATAAATTAACTGCGTTTGTCTTTGCTCGACGATGTTTATTTGAACAGTCGGTACGATCTGTCGGCGGCAAGACCGCAGAGAACAATTCGAGCACGCGGTCGCAGTTATTATCGCGTCGGAATCGGCATCCCGCCAGCTGTTCGAGCGGGACGCGTCGCGTGGAACTTTGCCGATACCCGGTGGAATACGCGATGCTCGGGATAGTTAGAAGAACCCGCGTTCGGCAACAACCCAATTCTTTAGGCCGAACGCGGTAGTCTCAATGTAATTGACAAAGATTCACGGGACTGTGCACGGCGCGCACAAGGTCGTCGAAAATGCGCGAATACACGGCACTTTGCTGGGAAGCGTACGAAAACTTGGACAAACGCCGTTCTAGCGGCACGCGAAATATTAAATATCCAAGATACTTGAACGTAGTCGAACCGTACCCAAAATACACGTTACTCGAGCCACTTCGAGAATTTCAAAGTAATTATTATCGGTCTTAACGATACTACGGCCAATGCAACAGTGGTTGAGCCGAATTTCAGTGGTTCGAGATCGCGGAAGCAAGGCGTCCCCCACTCAGTGTCGCCAGGTCGAGAATATAGATATATAGATATATATATATATATATGTATACAAAAATCAATAATGAATGTTAGCCGACGTGACGGGCACGTCGTTCATTTGTTTCTGCGTCAAATGCCTATAGAGATGTCCTTGGCGTTTTTGAACAGAAACATCTCGACGTGCGCGACACGTTTGTTTCTTATAACGATTCACTCTCAGTTCGAATCCGCCAGCATACGAGAGAACACGATTAAAATAAAGTCTTTGCATTTTATTCACGAGTATACCTGCTTTCCAAAACCAACAGAGAAAATCGAGGGCAATACAGGTACCCCCTCTTTGATGGCCAGAGTATGTGAATAGAATATGAAGACAGAATATGTGACACGTTGCGCGTGCGTGACGGGGATTGAGTGGGACGTGGTGCTGGAATGGGATAGTAGAAGGGGAAAAGTAGGGGAGTAAATGAGTCCGAATTCAGACTCATCTGGCGACACTGCCCCCACTATCTAATATTTTCGCCTGCCAATCGCTGTCGCTCGCGGTATAGGACCGGACGTCGACGGGAAGGCTCCTGGCCTTTGCCGATTTCCCAATTTCCCTAACGGCAGTGTTTCCACGACCGGGAATGTCCGGTGACATTCTAGGATCGCTCGAGCCGTTCCGCCAGTGGACCGTTGATGTTGCGACGGGACGATACTTCTACGACCTTTTTGGTCCTATGGTCCCTCGTCGGCGCCTCCAGGTTGCTTGGCCTGGGCTCAAGATCCTTTTAGTTTCTTCCCCGGGAATGTTCTGGTGGCCAGGCATTACGGGTCGTCCCCAGCGGCGGCAGCGTAAGAGTTTCCTCTTCGCGAAAAGTCGACCGGGCCCCTGGGCCCGGGGTACGGCGCTGTAAATTCTCGTCGCGCCAATGAGCGCGACGTTCGAAAATATTTTTCTGTAATAGTTCTTTTAATTTTGGTACGTCCCAGTGAGAGTGCTCGCGTCTATTATCGCACGAGGGTCCTGCCAGAGGGCAGCCCGGTCCTTCCGATCTGTTGATTAGAGGTTTCCCTCTAATCTAGGGGGACGTGGCATTTTTGCCACGTCACAGTGTATAAAATCTATTTCTATATTGTGACGAGGCATTTCTGCCTACGCCTCCGGTACCGAGTATCGGAAGACCGGGTCACCCTCTGGCAACGGAAAATACGAGATGGGCCGTGGCGAGCGCTCGCCCTGGTCACAAGCGAGACCAATGGGCGAGCACTCATATTTTTGAGCGTCGCGCCAATTTGCGCGACGCGAGTTTGCAGGACCATAGCCAGTTCCCGGCGGGGACCTGAAGGGCTTTTTCCCCCGCGGAGGAGAGTAACAGGATCGGCTCCGGCGAAGACTCCGGCACTCCAAAAAGGGAGAGATCGACGCGGCCCAGGACGGACAACCTGGAGGCGCCGATGAAGGCACGCGGGGCCGTAACAGGAACCTCCGCCGCCGAAACCCTGAAGCGGTTTCGAGGCTGCCGGTATTCGCGAAACCGTAGGGCAACGAACGCGCGGGGAATATTATTTTGCGGGGGCAGAGCCCCATTTTCTTATTTTGCGAGGATCCGCGCGTCGTTGTTGTTTTCACGCAAACCTCGGCTCGTTCCACGGTGCGACGCCGCCCCGTGCTCTCGCCGTATTTTCGCGACTTGTTCCGCCGACGAGAAACTAATTGTTACGCGTCTTCCATCTGAGTTCGGGCGTAGAACGCGAGCATCGCATACGCCAACGCCATCATCGCGTTGCTATCGGATTCGACGCGTCTCGGAAGGGTCCGAAGACGGCAAATCGCGCGTGTACCGATCTCCTATCACGCGCCGGCTAACCTAAAAACACTGCCAGTCGCTGCCGGTAGTGCAAATGTTAACGTGCACGAATAAAGAGCTGTTAGCCGAAATCCCGAGAGTTCTTATTCCGTGAGAAACCTTCCCGCCGCGGGGAACGCCTCGTGTTCGCCCCGCGTAGTACCCTCCGCCCGTTCGCGGAAAATCGAGATCTAATATCGGTTGTCGCAGACGCGTCCGAACGCTTCTCGAAACGCTGGTGGCTCTAACAGCTTAGCGTGGCACCGTCCGTGCCTGGCGCCCGAATATCTAGGCTCAGATTTCGAGAAGTGACGTGCCTGCTAACAACTTTTGTCCCGGGTGGACCGCGTTTCGTGCGGCCAAACGCGGCCCGGCCTCCTGGCTTGTAAATACCCGGTGCCGCTAGAATTTTCGCCCTCCTGGCGACGGCAAAATTCTAAACGACGTGACAATATATAAGTTACGAGAGAAAGAAACTACGATCCCTTTCCATAGTGACAACCCGGTGGTGTAACAAACTTCGGCAAGTCCATTACTCCTTTCCATTCGCGGCAACCCGGTGCGGTGGTGAAACAGACACCGGCTAGTCCACGTGCTTTTTACTAATACACCTAGTGGGGAACCGGTGGAGAAACAGACATCGTCCAGTCCACGTGCCCCAATACAGCGGCGACCTGGTGGTGAGACAGACACCGGCCAGTCCACTGTCCCTTTACACTCGCGGCGACCCGGTGGTGAGATAGACACCGGCTAGCCCTCGAGCTCCTCACCTAGTGGTGACCCATTGATGAGATAGGCACCGGCTAGTCCACAATAAAGTCCCGAAATTCAAAACAATCCTCGGTTCACGCAAGGCCTGCCTAACCCTCGGCTCGTAACAGTATCTTTAAGGCCGTCGCACACTAGGACGCACCAGCACCTGACCAGCACCGGCACGTCGTGTCACCGCGCGCCGACCTCGTTTTGGTGCTGTTTGCCGCACACTAGGACGCACCAGCACCGCCTCAGCACCGCGCGCCGCACAATATACCGTCAATTAAACCACTAAATACAGTGTAGCGGCACACAGTTGGCGACCGTAATAACCATTAAAACTATCCCCTTGCAGATGTCAAGGAATAGGCTGTAAAACCTTTCCTGACATTTGCAAGGCCCGAAAAATGACTTTATTCTTTTATCATTTTCACGTGCATACCTTTCTGCCAGATGCACCGCCAGCCGTGTACCGTTACGGGACTACCCGGTCGCGGGGGTTTCCCCTTCCCCGCCGAACGGGGAGTGGACCTTGAACCTATCGAAGCTCAACTCTGACTTTGTCAAAGGAACAAGGTCCACCCCCGTGCAACGCCTTTTTCCTTTAACTTACTACTATAAATACGAGACCCTACCCAGGGCCTCTTCAGTCTTCCGAATCTGTAGATACTGAAATATCCTTAGGACAAATAAAGTGCACTGGTATAGAATTTGTTGTTGAATCACCTTTGCTTCCTACAACAGTTGCAATTATACCGTGAGTAGTGTCACTTTAATCGGAAAAATGCCACAAATAAATTGGTGAAAATCCCATTAAAAAATAATGAATAATAAAGAAGTTTTGTAATTGGATTAGTAGTGGTTCACACTGATATACCCAACCCAGCCGTGTTTATTGCACTACTCGGCGACCGCGGCAGCTCGGGGCTCGAGCTTCTTGGCCCCCCGCGGAGTATGTCTTCCGGTGATAGGGATAGGCGAACGATCTAACAAGGGAGGTTAGTAATAATAATCGTAACTCACCAATTTTAATGAAATTTTGGTACGATATAGAACTCAAAAAAATATTTCACGCTTATTTTTTTTATAATTGTTGACATTCATATTAAGGGTATGGAAGTAGGCTTCAAAGTTGGGTGGAAAAATCCATTTTATTGAATATCTCCGAAAGTATTTGGCCTAGACGAAAATTTCAAAATCCAATTTGTGCGTCTTAGAATGGCGAATCTTTTCGTCTAAACTAATTAAAAAATAAATAATTTGTTTAAAAAATATGTTACAAAATTAAATTTTATTTTATTTTATTTTAATAATATTTTATTTGCCGAAATTTTTCGTTCTAGTTAAAGTAGTATTTTATTTGAACCACATTAAAGTATCCTATTAAACATAGTATTTTAAATTTTTTTCTCGAAATTTTCCCCAGATCTGCTCTGAAAAGTGCTGAGCGAGCGATGGACTGTAAATGCCATATGGTACACCAGACATTACCACCTCGATTTTCGTCATTGTTATTTTTCGTTTCGGAGAATGTTTATATAAGGTTGAATGGTTTTGAGAGATGAGCATACCTTCGCTACAAATAATAATAATGACGAAAATCGAGGTGGTAACATCTGGTGGACCATCCTCCTGTCTAAGCTGAAATATAATAAAATTAGTTCCATTAGGTTATTTTGTAGGTATATGCTACCATGGAAACAAAAAGGATGAATAATTTTGGGTAATAAGGGGGTGTAAAATCATTCCGGACTGCTGGTTGAGGCGTCCGGTCGAGTTTTTATTGCTTTATGACGAGGTGACTTCATTGACTTCTTCGGAGTCCTATGTCGATAATTGGTACGCTGTCGTAATTTGATTATTGCGGATTACCGGGGTTTGGGCACAGTTAGTTTCGAGCGGCGAGCTTTAACGCTTCTTACAATAGTTTATTATTTTATGAAAGGGACGAAAAGAAAATTTTCGATGCATCCGTGTCGTTTCTTTTGTTTTCCACATTAACGCGCTGTTGCGGATATATCCAGAAACATAATTTCGATTTCGATCTATTCTGACTCGCGCATTAATCGATAATGGTCATTAGTAGTGTGGGAATTGGAAGGTTTTAGTGAAAATCAAGTTAGCGTGCAGGATAATGTAAAAGAAGATGTACTTTATTAGAACTCTAACTATACTAAACTAGACTAAACTAGACTATATTGAACGGGTCCACGCGATACTACTCTGTTCTACGCTGTACAGTTCGATCTGCTCGCTTTGACTTTTGGGACTACTCTGGCCTTTTTCCCTTCGTCAAGGGTCTCGTTGCCAGTCGCTCTTTACCTTCTCCCCCACAATCTATACCTGGGGGTAATGGTTTTTCCCGCGAAGGTTTGGGACACGGTTCTGCAGGCCATCGCCGCTCGCCTGCAAACCATCTGTGTCCCAAATGGTCGGTATACAAAATATTTACAATTATACCTAGACGATCTTAAACCTAACGTGATAAAACTTATTCGAACCCCACAGTAGACAAAAAAAATTTGTGTCCTTGATAATGGTCACTAACAGCTAAAAATTATTTCCATCGTCGATAACGGGTCCTTATGACCGAGAAGAATTGTTGTCATTTATAATGGTTATTTGCCAGCAAAAATAATGTCTATAATCGATAGTGATTATCTGCAACTGATGGAATTCGTCGAATTGGTAATCAGCGCCCTTTGTTCCGAGGAATGATTGTCTTTAACATTCGCGCATGACGCCTCCGTTTTCTTCATCGGAGTTAATAATTATTATATTTTGTTTTACACTTCTGTCTGAACGTTCGTCGCGATAATGCACATGTTTGACATATTGCGTATCATTAATTTGTGTTATTGCTGGTATTATTAGTTTGCCGACTTCCAATTAGAGATACCCATTTCACGTGTATTGAAAATACACGTGTACACGTGTAATTAATATATCCGTGTAGAAGTCCGGATCCTATTTAATACACAGATACATGTGTACTGAAATACACGTGTTCACGTGTATCAAAATATACGGATAATACATGTATAACCGTTGTTTTGGTAACGATCTTGATCGACCGAGAGAAAATGGAAATAGAGGAGTTGGAAGAGTGGAAAATGAATGTGAGACAAAGCTGTAACGGATGAATTTGAAAGTGGACTGTATGACACGTGTTTTGGGATTGAATAATGGGATATCCGGATTTAACAAGAATAAACTGTATTTTGACTAGATGTACAATAAACTATGTGAAAACTAAGGTAAAACGTGTTTGGAAAACTCTGAACTAAGGATTATTTTAGAAGCGCGTGCGACAGCTGATCGTGCGAGAGAGACTTGGTAACAAGAGAGTATGGCCGCCGTTCTCTCTCACTTTTATTGTCCCGATCCTTCTCGAAAATTCGTGAATATTCCAGAAGGATCGGGAGAGCGTCCTGACCAATTGCGTGAGAGTTAGCGAGCCCACGCCATTTCCGCACTCATCAATTGGTCAGTCGTTTGGAAGGATCGCGGCGCTATTTGGTTGGATCGCGCGGTGACGTATATTCAACATGGCGCTCGCACGCGCCAATCTTGAACAACCGTGAACCTGAATATACGGGTACACGTGTATTATCCGTGTATTTTGATACATGTGTGAAAGAAAATCTATATTTTTTTAGTTGAGTGACTAAAAAAGGATGATAAATTTGAAAAATCCTTTCTTTCATGATATCAGACACTAAAGAATTAGGGAAGTTATTGTATTTAAGCACTTCTTTAATCAGAGATAAATTATCCGATCTAAATTCAGGGTTTGCGAGTAAAATGGTACGATCTACCAAACCTTTTATAAGACCCACTTTGTGTTGTAATGGGTGGGCTGAGTAAAAATTAATATATCTGCCAGACCAAGCGGATTTGTGAAACCAGTTTGATTTTAGTACAGAACCAACTCTAATTATTATTTTAACGTCAAGAAAGCTTAGGCATGAATTGATCTCAAGTTCATGAGTAAATTGTAATCTGTTATGGAAATTGTTGAAAGTGCTGAGTAAAGTATCAATGTGATTTGGTTTAATACATGTTATGATGTCATCCACATAACGTTTATAGAAAATAAGTTCAAATGGTAATTTGGCGATAGCAGATTTTTCCAATTCTTCCATCACTAAATTAGCAACAACTGGAGAAATAGAGGAACCCATTGCTGTACCAAAAATTTGTTTGTAGAAGATACCACTAAATGAAAACACATTAGCTTGTAAAACAAACTTTAATGCCTTGAGAAATTCATCTTTATGTATAGATGTATGTTCATCAATCTCATCCCATCTACGATCCACAACCTGTAAGGCTAAGTCAATAGGAACATTAGTGAACAATGCAGTGACATCTAATGATATCAGTTGCATATCCTCTGGAATATGGAACGTTCTAAATTCTTTGACCAATTGCCAGCTGTCTACTGTGTGATATGCTGACTTTCCAACAATCTTTGTTAAAATTGTTGAAAGAAACTTTGAAAGTTTGTAAATGGGACCACCAATGGACGAAACAATTATTCTCCAGGCCAGTTGTTGTTTGTGTGTTTTTGATAAAGCATATGCTCTCGGTACGGTGGCATTATATGTTCTAAGTCTTTTTCCTACGTTTTCTTCCAGTTGCCCTTTTTTTACTAATTTAGTAATGATAGAATTTGCTTCACGTTCAAAAGTTCTAGTGTATTGGAATCTGCTAACACTCTATGTGTTGCTATCATTTAACATGTCATTGACTTGAGAAATATAGAAATCTTTATCTACAAGCACTGTCGTATTTGCTTTATCTGATTTGAGCAAAAGTAAGTTGTTATTATTTTTTAAAAACTGTCTCGTTTCTTTTATATCAAACGTGGATAAAACTCCAGGATTTGATTTGTGTGTATAATTTCTATTTGGAGTGTGGGTGGTGTGATTTAAAATTTTATTAATTATACGAATTCTAGTAGAGGATTGGATGTTGTCTGTTTCAGTCACCTTCGTCAAACCAGCCTCGACAGAGGCAATGAATTTGGGCGAGGTGAATTGTTAGGTACTTCTAATGCATATTTTGGGCCTAGTTCCAATACTTTCTTAACGTTTGCTGGAACTTCGAAGTAGTACCTAACAATTTCATCACCTCGCCCAATGATTTGATTTTGATAACGTGAAGATTATTGACAGGGAATCCAACTTACAACGTAGATTATTATTGGAAACCATTCATATGATTAAAAAACAAAGCGTTAACCTCAGGTACGAAATACCTAAGATACATGACTATTACGCGACATTAATTGTTCGAGATTAAAAGCAAATATTGTAATTGGGTCGGGGTGTCGCGAGAGCATGAAGGCTGATTCATACTGGGGTTTCCGCGGACAAGCTGTCCGCGGACATTTCCCATAAATTTCGTTCGGGTTGACAGTCCCGCTGTGCCCCTGCTAAGCGCGGCAGAAAAAAAAGGTCAGCAAGTGGCAGGAACGGTTCGTATTTCCTCGGTAGTTTACCTAAAGGAGTGTGGAGCCCATAGAGACCTTTTTTTTTTGCCACGCTTAGCAGGGGCACGGCGGACTCGTCCACCCGCTCGAAGATGGGAAAATAGCCGCGGACAAGCTTTCCGCGGACACTCCACTAGCGACAGAACTTTTCTTCCAACCACACATACATACAGGGTGTTCGACTACAGGTGGGAGAAAATTTAAGGGGTGGTTCTCCATGACAATATAAGTCGAAAATGAAGAATAAAAAAATTATGATTTCGGCTTCGTTATTTAGTTATGGGTTGTCGCATTTTAGGCGTATTTTTAATTGTTAACCCTTTGCACTTGGAGCTGTTTTAACTCGAAAGTTAAACATTTCTTCTGACCTAGAATATTTCCATTTTCTCTGACTTTTTAAATTTGTTGGATATGAAATTGATATAATACTTCATAGAATACTTACATGTTTAGTAATTGATTAGTAGACTCCGGATCTTTATGCAAAATAAAAAGTTTGTGCATCAATTGCAAGACACGGGAGCTAAATATAAATTTATATTTTTCATTAATAATTTTAATATAGTGAAAATAATATATTAATACTCTAAAAGTGTTCTAATTTTTTCACTGGTCTAAATTGCACGTACTTATTTTTGCCATAAATGCATAAAATCCAGAGTCTATTGATTAGATACCAACATATTTAATAATGAAAACAATATTTTGAATAATGGTACAGCAATTTTTAGTGGCGCCTCAGAGTCGCCATTTGCGACTCCGAAAACGCAATTTCTTTATTCTTCATTTTCGACTTATGTTGTCATGGAGAACCACTCCTTAAATTTTCTCCCAACTGTAATCGAACACCCTGTATATGGTATCAAAAATTATTTCGGATACACCGGAAAATAATGAAATGTTCATTTTAGGGAACCAATAGTGTCATTTCGGCCACAACGATACTTTGCAACTGTACGCACCATGTAAAAATTTTATACGCCACACAGTGGACGAAATTTGGACGAAATCTGTGTCAAAATTAAAGAACTTTCGATAGAAATGAGATACAGAGCGATGATTTTTTTTCCAAATCAAAGCTGGAACTTTGCAGAATATGGGAAAAATAGGGATAAAAATCAATATAACGAAGTATTTGAACGTTTAGTTGTCGTATATCATTTGACGAACGATCACTTGACGTATCGCTGCGATTGTCGCTGGCACTCCCTTGTATCAGCAGAAGTTAAAATCTCCCTACTTTTCCCATATTCTGCAAAGTTTCAGCATTAATTTTAAAAATAAATCGTCGCTCTATATCTCATTTCTATCGAAAGTTCTTTGATTTTGACACAGATTTCGTCCAAATTTCGTCCACTGTGCGGCAGACATGAGATGTGAAACACTCTAGTAACCACAAACAACTGTTAGCTTTGAATTGTTTGTTATTTCGGGTTCATAAAATTGCTGAATATTCTTTATTAGGACAGTGTTTGTTCTAAAATTGCAACACTTACATTGGGAAAAAACAGAACGCGGGGAAGGGGGGCGCGAGATGTCGTTTATTTTACCTAAATTGTTGTTGGGGTGTCGTACACTCCGAGTGTGCAGCGCTCAGGTTAATATCATCCATAGTGAGTACATGTCACTTTGTTTTTTTCATGCACTTACAATTGCCGAAATCGCCGGACGCGAAATGATTTTTTGATGAATTGTTGATTTAACAAGTCGATGAAAATGAGTTTTTGGGACTTTATAGTGAAAACATTCGACATCAGAATTACTACCCGTAAAGACCCAAAAATGATTTATCTCCTACATTGTTCAAAAACAATGGCTCCGAAAAGGAGTACTGCATTTATTATTCTGGTAAGTTTTTCCACTCGGCGAGGTGTGGGGCACGTGGCAATAATTAAGGTAGAAGGCGTTGTACCGTTCGTCCGTTAGCTTTAGCCTTAAGCCCATTAATTTTATGACGGGTAAGGACGGGTACTGGTCTACTCTGCAATTTAGGCTGTTGTAAAGATTAGTTTCTTTGACGAGCATGAATTACTTTATGGCCACCGTCCGACGAAAACGCGAAGGAAAACGCGTGGCCAACACGCGTTGGAAGGGACTTCCTCATACCAAATTATAATATACATTGCATTGTTTATGTTCCGAGTACTCGAATGGACTGGCCCGTACGAGCGATAGCCGAACAGTAGTAGGCTAAGAGCTAAGATATTAAACCGTTACCGCCCACTACTTCGCGATTGCAGGAGGTGGTAAGACGCCATCTCGCATGGGTCTGAACTGGTGACATTGTATTGATGCGAGCCATTGAAGAAGGTTTCCAGGCAGGACAACGGTGAAGGCTCTAGATACGAGTCCGCGGCCGATTGGATCAGAGTGGAGGAGGCAGGTCTCGTTTCCACACGCATTTCCGGCTGTTGTCGAAATATTGGCTACAGCGGCCACACATGCTATGTAGCGTGCAACGTCGACGTCAAAACATTGAGATTACCGACGCGGCTGTGGTAGGGATAGGGAGACCTTATGATAGGCGCGATTTGTTTAGGTGCCGTTCCCTGGGCTGTTCTCTATGGAGAGATTTATGACAGGTCAAGGACAGTCAAGACACTTTCGGACAACACGTGTTTGCTGTAAAGTAATTTGTGTAGGCCCCGACTTCCCCCGCAAACTAAAAATGCTATATCCGAGCAATCTTCAAAAAAGCACGATCAGTCGTCCCTGTTGTAAATTTTCGCTGTTTCTGCATATCTGCAAAGGGAAGTGTCAACCTTTTTTTATTGAATTATAACGGCTGCACATTTACGGAGTTTCAAGTTATTTCAGTTGTGAACTCATGTTTTTTCGCCATTCATTTGCCGAATATTTTAAGCACAATGGGTATTTTCCTAGCAGGTAAGTATTTAACAATTAGGAAGAGTAATACAATTGCGCCTCGGTTCAGGTATGTCAGTTGCAAGCCTATCGTTAACTGCCCATCCCACCCTTAAATATGTTGGACTTTAGCTTTTTACCCCCACGCAAGGGCCAATTGCGAGGTTACCTTTTTGACGAAAGTTCGTCATCGGAACATTGATGTCTAGCTTGTCTATCGACCAGTACACTCAGAGAACCATGCAGGACGAAAAAATCATAGAAGCAGTGAGGCAGCGGTCATTTTTTTATGATTTGCAACATCCTAAGTATAAGGACACGAAATACAAGGCCATCGTCTGGAGGGAGATCGCTGAAGAAGTGGGTGTGTCAGGTCAGTATTTACTATATTTTATTAACAATTTCGTTAATACATTGTGGTGGTCCTTATTTTTGAACTTTCGAATTTTTTTGGTCTTACAATTAGCTCGCTAAAATATGACACTGGGTTCAAAAATGATATGTGAAAAATTACCAATTTTTTCAATAACTGATGATTAATTAAAAAATATTTTGCTTTGCAGCTGAAAAATGCATACACAGGTGGCGAAATATACGCGATTGCTACAGAAAATATCGCTCCCGCAATGGGACGCGGAGCGGGCAGGCAGCAACAACCGGAGGAAGACCGTTTAAATACGGCGATACTCTGGAGTTCCTGAACCCAACCATGCAGGAAAGGGAAATGATATCTAGTGTAGAGATATGTATGCCGGAGGAGGCCCCCACCAGCCAGGCAAACACAAGTACAGCCACAGAGGAGAACGAGAACGAGTACGAGAACGAGAACGAGAACGAGAACGAGAACGAGAACGAGAACGAGAACGAGAACGAGAACGAGAACGAGAACGAGAACGAGAACGAGAACGAGAACGAGAACGAGAACGAGAACGAGAACGAGAACGAGAACGAGAACGAGAACGAGAACGAAAACGAGAACGAGAACGAGGATTCGGAACCACCCCCCAAAAGGAGGAGAACGGATTCCGATAATAGTTTACTGGGTGCGATAAATCGCTGTGCTGGGCTAATTGAAACCACTGTTAGCGGCAGCGAGGAAAAAAAAACAAAGACTTATCAAGCCAAAGCCAGGCTAGTTTTGTTTTTTAAAAGCATCGCGATGGATGCCGCCGAGCTAAACCTGAAGCGGCAGAATATATTAAAAACGATGGTGCTCGACAAACTAACAGAACTGCTGGAGGAAGAAGAGGAAGAAGGAAACCAACGAGCACACCACGAAGACCTGTAGGCATATTTCCTTTTTTTGTTATTTGTAAGGTTTAAAAAAATTTTAATAAAAAGAATTTAAAGTGTAGACAGTTGAATTGTTCATTTAACCTTGGCACTCCTAATCCTTCACGCGGACTCCCAACGCGCTCCTCGAACCCGTACACTTCTGTACTTTATAATTAATATTTTCTGTAATTAATATTTTGTTAATAATAATAATGATAAAAAGTTGAATACGAAAACTAATGAGCATCTTCTTCGATGAAGACAGGCTTTGAAAATATCTAGAGAATTAATAATTATTATGACATGGTACCCTAAAACGCTTAAAAAACGCTTAAGAAACATAAGTCCCACTGCGAATTGTAAAATACTTTTATTTCTTCCGAAACATACAGGTAATCACGCAAGTATTCAAACGCTTTGAAATTAAAAGGTTCACGCTTAATAAACATAACTTCCATTACGAATTGTAAAATTCTTTTATTTTTATATTATAGTATACAATATTTAAACATTTAAAGTAAAATAATTTTTAAAAATTTGCCGTACGGCAAAACCCTCGCTCCTTCCGTTGCCTCGTTGGGGGTTCTGTGGGGGGGGGGGGGGGTTGTATTCGGCTGCTGTTGATGCAGTTGGTGCTACCGTCGATCCCTCATAGTTCCTAATAAAATTATGGAGTATACATGTCGCCGTCACTATATGGTCGACATTTTCGGGCATTGCATTTAATGTCCTCAGGTATATTTGGAACTTCTGTACCAATATTCCAAACGTGTTTTCCACGACGCGCCGCGCCGTGGACAACCGATTATTAAAATTGGTCCTGTCGTCGTGGCCTTCGGCTTGGGCGCCTGGATATGGCCTCAACAAGTAGGGTTTCAGAGGAAACGCCTCGTCGCCTACAATGATGCAAGGCGTGCTAATACTTGTACCCGGCAAGCACGCGTCGGGCAACAATTCCATTGACCCATCGTCTAGTCGTTTTCCCAGTTTAGATTGGGAAAGGATTCCGCCATCGCTGTTTCGTCCATAGGCTCCTACCTCCACGGCTATAAAATTACAATTAGATAACTTTTTTTATAGTTGAAAAATTGCGACCCCGAGTTCGGTGAGGCTTTTATATTTATGTGTTTGCCATCTATCGCCCCTAAGCAATTGGGGAACCTGCATTTCTCCCAGAAATCGGTTTTGATGGCTTCCCATTTTGCCCTGTTGGGCAGTCCTATTATTTCTTTCAATAAAGTTGTTGTAATTGCCCTACATGTCTCGGTTACAATTTTATGTACCGTCGAATGCCCCATCCGAAAACTGAAGCTAATTGTCTTCAATGTATCTCCCGTTGCTAGGTATCTGAAATAATGAGAGATGATTAATTAACGGAAACGAGTCTATCGCCTTAATAGCAAGCAATTATTGAAAAATCACCTACCGCAGACAAACTGCTAATCGTTCATCCGGGGCAATTGGCTTTCTTAAGTTTGTTGATTGTTTGACCAGCAGGTGCTGAATTCGGCTCAACAATGCAGCAAAACAACCAGTGCTCATTCTCATATAGCTATAAAATTTCTCCTCGAAGTCCATAGACATCTGTCTATATAAGAGCAAATCGCCTTCGGCACCTCGATTCCGCCATAGTGGGTGGACGCTGTAGCGTCGTCTTCTTTGACTGGGCCCTACTTCATCTTGCTCCTCGAGCGGATGGTCCACCGCGATTCTTAGTAAGTTTAGCATCAATAGGAGCTTTGGCAATACCCCATTGTTACTATTAAATTCCAAGTCCACGTCCAAGTCCAAATCTAAGTCCGAATCCAAGTCCAAGTCCAAGTTTAAGTCCGAATCCAAGTCCACGTCCAAGTCCAAATCTAAGTCCGAATCCAAGTCCAAGTCCAAGTTTAAGTCCGAATCCAAGTTCACGTCCAAGTTCAAGTTCAAATCAGTATCCATATCCATATCCATATTCATATTCATATTCATATTCATATCCATATCCGTATCTGTATCTGTATCTGTATCTGTATCTGTATCTGTATCTGTATCTGTATCTGTATCTGTATCTGTATCTGTATCGAAAAAACGTGCTCGTGGTGACTCTTCTAAGATGGAGGCCAAACAAATGGTGATGACATCTGGCTTCGCAGTCTCTTAAATACTTTTTCGGCAGCCACCCTTCAATGACGTCAGAGGCGGGGGTAGAATTTTCCGGGCGGGGAAAGGCGCAAACGTAAAAAAAGGTTCCAACTATTTATCGTGTCGAAGAAAATGCCAAATAAACCTTTCAAATATGATCAGGCTAGGCCTTTTATGCCGTGTCCACGGTGACACTTCCCTTTGCAGGTATGCAGAAACAGCGAATATTTATTACAGGGACGATAGGCCTGCAACGGACATACCTGAAGCGGGGCGCAATTGCATTCCTCTTCCAAATTGTTAAATACTTACCTGCTAGGAAAACACCCATTGTGCTTAAAATATTCGGCAAATGAATGGCGAAAAAACATGTGTTCACAACTGAAATAACTTGAAACTCCGCAAATGTGCAGCCGTTATAATTCAATAGAAAAAGGTTGACACTTCCCTTTGCAGGTACGCAGAAACAGGGAAATGTATAACAGGGACGACTGGAAGTGCTTTTTTGTAGATTGCTCGGATAAAGCATTTTTATTTTGCCGGAGAAGTCGAGGCCTACACAAATTACTTTACAGCAAACACGTGTTGTCCGAAAGTGCTGATAAATAATATAAGGTAAGTGCGTATAATGAATGACCTGTCATAAATCTCTCCATAGAGAACAGCCCAGGGAACGGTACCTAAACAAATCGCGCCTACCACAGCCGCGTCGGTAATCTCAATGTTTTGACGTCGACGTTGCACGCTACATAGTATGTGTGGCCGCTGTAGCCAATATTTCGACAACAGCCGGAAATGCGTGTGAAACGAGACCTGCCTCCTCCACTCTGATCCAATCGGCCGCGGACTCGTATCTAGAGCCTTCACCGTTGTCCTGCCTGGAAACCTTCTTCAATGGCTCGCATCAATACAATGTCACCAGTTCAGACCCATGCGAGATGGCGTCTTACCACCTCCTGCAATCGCGAAGTAGTGGGCGGTAACGGTTTAATATCTTAGCTCTTAGCCTACTACTGTTCGGCTATCGCTCGTACGGGCCAGTCCATTCGAGTACTCGGAACATAAACAATGCAATGTATATTATAATTTGGTATGAGGAAGTCCCTTCCAACGCGTGTTGGCCACGCGTTTTCCTTCGCGTTTTCGTCGGACGGTGGCCATAAAGTAATTCATGCTCGTCAAAGAAACTAATCTTTACAACAGCCTAAATTGCAGAGTAGACCAGTACCCGTCCTTACCCGTCATAAAATTAATGGGCTTAAGGCTAAAGCTAACGGACGAACGGTACAACGCCTTCTACCTTAATTATTGCCACGTGCCCCACACCTCGCCGAGTGGAAAAACTTACCAGAATAATAAATGCAGTACTCCTTTTCGGAGCCATTGTTTTTGAACAATGTAGGAGATAAATCATTTTTGGGTCTTTACGGGTAGTAATTCTGATGTCGAATGTTTTCACTATAAAGTCCCAAAAACTCATTTTCATCGACTTGTTAAATCAACAATTCATCAAAAAATCATTTCGCGTCCGGCGATTTCGGCAATTGTAAGTGCATGAAAAAAACAAAGTGACATGTACTCACTATGGATGATATTAACCTGAGCGCTGCACACTCGGAGTGTACGACACCCCAACAACAATTTAGGTAAAATAAACGACATCTCGCGCCCCCCTTCCCCGCGTTCTGTTTTTTCCCAATGTAAGTGTTGCAATTTTAGAACAAACACTGTCCTAATAAAGAATATTCAGCAATTTTATGGACCCGAAATAACAAACAATTCAAAGCTAACAGTTGTTTGTGGTTACTAGAGTGTTTCACATCTCATGTCTGCCGCACAGTGGACGAAATTTGGACGAAATCTGTGTCAAAATCAAAGAACTTTCGATAGAAATGAGATATAGAGCGACGATTTATTTTTAAAATTAATGCTGAAACTTTGCAGAATATGGGAAAAGTAGGGAGATTTTAACTTCTGCTGATACAAGGGAGTGCCAGCGACAATCGCAGCGATACGTCAAGTGATCGTTCGTCAAATGATATACGACAACTAAACGTTCAAATACTTCGTTATATTGATTTTTATCCCTATTTTTCCCATATTCTGCAAAGTTCCAGCTTTGATTTGGAAAAAAAATCATCGCTCTGTATCTCATTTCTATCGAAAGTTCTTTAATTTTGACACAGATTTCGTCCAAATTTCGTCCACTGTGTGGCGTATAAAATTTTTACATGGTGCGTACAGTTGCAAAGTATCGTTGTGGCCGAAATGACACTATTGGTTCCCTAAAATGAACATTTCATTATTTTCCGGTGTATCCGAAATAATTTTTGATACCATATACAGGGTGTTCGATTACAGTTGGGAGAAAATTTAAGGAGTGGTTCTCCATGACAACATAAGTCGAAAATGAAGAATAAAGAAATTGCGTTTTCGGAGTCGCAAATGGCGACTCTGAGGCGCCACTAAAAATTGCTGTACCATTATTCAAAATATTGTTTTCATTATTAAATATGTTGGTATCTAATCAATAGACTCTGGATTTTATGCATTTATGGCAAAAATAAGTACGTGCAATTTAGACCAGTGAAAAAATTAGAACACTTTTAGAGTATTAATATATTATTTTCACTATATTAAAATTATTAATGAAAAATATAAATTTATATTTAGCTCCCGTGTCTTGCAATTGATGCACAAACTTTTTATTTTGCATAAAGATCCGGAGTCTACTAATCAATTACTAAACATGTAAGTATTCTATGAAGTATTATATCAATTTCATATCCAACAAATTTAAAAAGTCAGAGAAAATGGAAATATTCTAGGTCAGAAGAAATGTTTAACTTTCGAGTTAAAACAGCTCCAAGTGCAAAGGGTTAACAATTAAAAATACGCCTAAAATGCGACAACCCATAACTAAATAACGAAGCCGAAATCATAATTTTTTTATTCTTCATTTTCGACTTATATTGTCATGGAGAACCACCCCTTAAATTTTCTCCCACCTGTAGTCGAACACCCTGTATGTATGTGTGGTTGGAAGAAAAGTTCTGTCGCTAGTGGAGTGTCCGCGGAAAGCTTGTCCGCGGCTATTTTCCCATCTTCGAGCGGGTGGACGAGTCCGCCGTGCCCCTGCTAAGCGTGGCAAAAAAAAAAGGTCTCTATGGGCTCCACACTCCTTTAGGTAAACTACCGAGGAAATACGAACCGTTCCTGCCACTTGCTGACCTTTTTTTTCTGCCGCGCTTAGCAGGGGCACAGCGGGACTGTCAACCCGAACGAAATTTATGGGAAATGTCCGCGGACAGCTTGTCCGCGGAAACCCCAGTATGAATCAGCCTTCATGCTCTCGCGACACCCCGACCCAATTACAATATTTGCTTTTAATCTCGAACAATTAATGTCGCGTAATAGTCATGTATCTTAGGTATTTCGTACCTGAGGTTAACGCTTTGTTTTTTAATCATATGAATGGTTTCCAATAATAATCTACGTTGTAAGTTGGATTCCCTGTCAATAATCTTCACGTTATCAAAATCAAATCATTGGGCGAGGTGATGAAATTGTTAGGTACTACTTCGAAGTTCCAGCAAACGTTAAGAAAGTATTGGAACTAGGCCCAAAATATGCATTAGAAGTACCTAACAATTCACCTCGCCCAAATTCATTGCCTCTGTCGAGGCTGGTTTGACGAAGGTGACTGAAACAGACAACATCCAATCCTCTACTAGAATTCGTATAATTAATAAAATTTTAAATCACACCACCCACACTCCAAATAGAAATTATACACACAAATCAAATCCTGGAGTTTTATCCACGTTTGATATAAAAGAAACGAGACAGTTTTTAAAAAATAATAACAACTTACTTTTGCTCAAATCAGATAAAGCAAATACGACAGTGCTTGTAGATAAAGATTTCTATATTTCTCAAGTCAATGACATGTTAAATGATAGCAACACATAGAGTGTTAGCAGATTCCAATACACTAGAACTTTTGAACGTGAAGCAAATTCTATCATTACTAAATTAGTAAAAAAAGGGCAACTGGAAGAAAACGTAGGAAAAAGACTTAGAACATATAATGCCACCGTACCGAGAGCATATGCTTTATCAAAAACACACAAACAACAACTGGCCTGGAGAATAATTGTTTCGTCCATTGGTGGTCCCATTTACAAACTTTCAAAGTTTCTTTCAACAATTTTAACAAAGATTGTTGGAAAGTCAGCATATCACACAGTAGACAGCTGGCAATTGGTCAAAGAATTTAGAACGTTCCATATTCCAGAGGATATGCAACTGATATCATTAGATGTCACTGCATTGTTCACTAATGTTCCTATTGACTTAGCCTTACAGGTTGTGGATCGTAGATGGGATGAGATTGATGAACATACATCTATACATAAAGATGAATTTCTCAAGGCATTAAAGTTTGTTTTACAAGCTAATGTGTTTTCATTTAGTGGTATCTTCTACAAACAAATTTTTGGTACAGCAATGGGTTCCTCTATTTCTCCAGTTGTTGCTAATTTAGTGATGGAAGAATTGGAAAAATCTGCTATCGCCAAATTACCATTTGAACTTATTTTCTATAAACGTTATGTGGATGACATCATAACATGTATTAAACCAAATCACATTGATACTTTACTCAGCACTTTCAACAATTTCCATAACAGATTACAATTTACTCATGAACTTGAGATCAATTCATGCCTAAGCTTTCTTGACGTTAAAATAATAATTAGAGTTGGTTCTGTACTAAAATCAAACTGGTTTCACAAATCCGCTTGGTCTGGCAGATATATTAATTTTTACTCAGCCCACCCATTACAACACAAAGTGGGTCTTATAAAAGGTTTGGTAGATCGTACCATTTTACTCGCAAACCCTGAATTTAGATCGGATAATTTATCTCTGATTAAAGAAGTGCTTAAATACAATAACTTCCCTAATTCTTTAGTGTCTGATATCATGAAAGAAAGGATTTTTCAAATTTATCATCCTTTTTTAGTCACTCAACTAAAAGAGGAAAAAATTTCACTAAGAGGTCGGATTAACTATAAAAATACGGTTGTAATTCCACTTATAGATAATATCTCTTTTGACATTCAAAGAATTTTCCTCCTATAAAAGATAAATTGCCTTTAGCGAAAAGCTGTAACGTTGTTTATGAAATACCGTGTAAAAATTGTAATTTGACATACATTGGACAGACCTCTAGGCATTTGGATACACGCATAACTGAACATAGACGAAACATTTTTCTTTCTCCGACACAACACACTGCTTTAACGAAGCATTCACTGGAAGTGGACCATAGGTTTGGTTTTGATAACGTGAAGATTATTGACAGGGAATCCAACTTACAACGTAGATTGTTAGTGGAAACCATTCATATGATTAAAAAACAAAGCGTTAACCTTAGGTACGAAACACCTAAGATACATGACTATTACGCGACATTACTGAACCAGTAATGTTTATTTATGATGATATTTCCAATATAATAAATTTTTCTTTTTGGATTCTACCTTGGGATTAATTTGTTTCCTTTTTATTCTTCACTTTATGTATATCAACCTTGATTCTTATTTCTTGTGAAATTTTGGTACAATTTTCCATGAATGCAGATATTTTTTGCTTGTCTGCAAAAATTATGTTGTCTTTTTTCATAATTTGTTCAAAGTGTGTTCGCATTTTGTCTTTATTATAATAGACTGTTCAGTTACGCTATTCAAATTTGCCGCCTAATATGCTTTCGAATCACCATCGATCGATATCGACAAACCAATCACTGAATAGGTCGTCCTTTATGACATATTCTTTCTTACGTTCAGCTAGCACTTGCTTCAGTTACATATCTGCCACCATGGAATAAAGTCCAATTTGTGTAACTCAAAAATTTTTTCTTCAATGTGGTTATTGTTTTCACAGCAAGTATGTGTTATATTTTATTTTCTTTTTTCCGTTTTGGATTTACACGGCTGTGTCGCAATGTTCCTTCTAATTATGTTTACATATATTACACAAAAATTTATTTTTCAGACGCAAAATATGTCTCTTTGAAAATGATCAACATTATGATCGAAACGTCGAGAAGCATGATTTATTAATTTCACATTTGCTGTTTGGTTTTGAATTCATTATGTATTATAATTTCGATCGAGAAAAATTCACGTTATACATACATTGTAAGCAACTGAAGAATCTTTAGGAATATGGTTGTCGTTATGGCGCTATGGCGTATGACGTGTTATGGCGCCGGAAAGTTGCACAGAAACTGGACGAGTCCCGTCGCGTCGCTTAGAATCTCAAGAGCCTTCGACACTTCGACTGATTTATTACCTCTAGTCAGGTGGTCGAAGTCTTAGGATTTGGTGGGAAACTCATTATAGAGACACTTTCGTGTGTCTCGTATTACGTTGCGTCCCAACACTTTCCATCATCGTCCGACGTCGGATATCCCATGGGTAGTGCCATTGAGATCAGAGCTGGGCAAAATTTTAATTGAAATAAAAATTTCGAATAACGAATAAAAGATGGTTCGAATATAAAAAGTATCTTTATTCGACGAGCATCGAATAAACAATTTTATTCTACGAGAATTTATCCGACGAATAAAGCTAATTTTTTTAATCGAAGTGGATTTATTCGAACGTCGAATAATTTTTTCCGATCAACGGAAGAAGACAGGCTGTGTTAGGAACGCTCGAGGCGTAAACGACGCGTAGCCATTTTTGTTCTCGGTTTATTTCAAGTTTATGGCTCCTTATGTCAATGCATATTGTCTAACTCAAATGTATATTCTATTATCATCTTCCTATTATTAAATTCGTCGTTAAGTGTGTGTGTATAAGAATCCTGACATTCCCGTAGATGACTACCACACCTTCATAAAATTATTACGAGTGAATTGAGGTACTTTTCCTGAAGAAAATGAGTCCAAATTCGGGTATAATCGAACAATTTTTATTGATACGTAATGGTATGATAGAAATTATAATCTTATTAAAGATAGTCGAAATGATGTCGTGTTTGGACTCATTTTCGTCGGGATAATCTCTACAACTTATTCATATTATAAAAATATAAAAGTTTTCAATAATGTTTGATTCCCCAGGTGCTTTGTATATGCTGTTGGTCGGTCGCTGGTCTTTCAAGTTCTGCGCTCGTCGGGCCTCGTCGCCGTTTATTCGAGCTGGCAAAAGTTATTCGAAGATTTATTCGAAGCCTTCGAATAAAAGATGAAAGATAAAAGATGAAAACATTATTCGAAGTTCGAATAAATCCGCTTCGAATAAAAAAAATTATTTTTATTCGTCGGATAAAGATAATTTTTTTATTCGAACCTTCGAATAACGAATAAAAATTTTTTTATCTTTTATTATTCGAAATTTTGATTTAGATAAAAATTTTGCCCAACTCTGAGGTGTTCCGACAGCTATTAACACGTGGCTTATTCCTGCATCATCGATTTATTCTTTAAAAATGTTTGATGTGAAACAAGACCCGCGAGATCACTAGTTATACGACGGGGCTTGCCGTAACTTCGGAAATAATCGCTAAGATGTTTAATAACTTCCTCGGTCGTCGTGGACTTGCACACAAACAATTTAATAAATTTTGTAAATGCATCGATAGCTAATAATATGAATTTATAGCCTTGCCCGCTTTTTTCAAACGGACTGCAATGATCGATATGTATCGTGTTAAATGGTAAGGTGAAGTGCCCTATGCCTGGACAGCATGTTTTTCTATGTTAAATTTTATCACTTTAAATAAACAAAAATAATTTTTTAAGAGTTTTAACATACAGTTCAGAGTTTGTAAAGTAATTAAAAATAAAAAATCATTGTTTATGTTAATATCTTAATTGTATTAACAAGAATAATTCAAACCTATAGTTGGACATATTAAATCCAATCTAAGCTAGTACCTGGACAGAAGTAAAGTCTATACCTGGACAAATTCAATTTACGAGTTGATCGAGCGAACATAACCTAAAACGTTGGTTGGTTGCGCATGACGAATAGAAGATGCTTTGCGTAATATGTAGTATTCTTATCATAGATTGTAGTATTGTATTATTTAACCAAATATATATTTATATCGTTAACCATCGAAGGTGCTTCTCGTTATTTACGAACCCACAACATAATTATGTCTATAACATCGAACTTCATTAAATTTTTAACAAATTACATACAAAAATATTATTCCATTAAATTCTATTCCCTATCATTTTTATTTTTTATTGCAATGCAATCACTTCCAGAGTCAATACTTCTTTTTCCATATTGTCTAATTGAGTGCATAATTTTGCTTTTTCTTCTTTAATTTCATCTTTTTTTGTATCATTAGTTGCTTTAGACCTTATTTTTTTAGATTTATCGTTGATTTGTAACTTAATGTCTTTAATTTGTTGTGTAATTAGCTTTTTTCTTTCATGTAATTTTTTATTGATTTCTTGTTCTCTTTCTTTTCTAATCTTGTTTCCCTCTTTTTCCTGTTTGTTTGTCAAATGTTCTTCTTCTATAGCTTTCTTTTCTTAATAACATAATATTTTTAGAATATAATTAAATTAATTAATTATGGGATTAATTTTAATAAAAATTCTTATAATAAATTTAATTGAGCGTAATTTAAAATAGTAATTATTCTTTAAAATTAATTAAAGGATTAATTTTAATAAAAATTCTTATAATAAATCTAATTGAGTGTAATTTAAAATAGTAAAGATTCTTTAAAATTAATTAATTAATATTTATTGATATAATTATTATATAATATATAATATTATAATATTTTCTTACATGGACTTCCGTTTCCGGTTGTGAGAGTGGCTGAGGTATAGAGAGATTGTGCGAGTTTTTGGTGTGAGAGTGTGGAGAGATCAAGGATTGAGTGGAGAGAAATTGGTGGGGAGGGGTGTGGAGAGGTTTTAGGTTCGAGCAGGTGATAAAGGGAAAGGGCGAGAAGGTGGGAGAGGGTATATAAGAGAAGTGAAAGGAGTGCCTTCGAAAGAGGTTAGGGCAGCGTGGCAGCTGGGAGTGTTACGCGGGAAGAGAGAGTGGTAGGTGGCGTGATCTAGTGGGGGACAAAGGCAGGTGGGAAGGCGGGAAGTTTGAAAAGTTGGACGGGTAAGGTGATATAGGTGTGAGAGAGAATGTGTGACGGAGGTGAAGAGGGCAAGGAAGAAGGAATGGAAGGGGGGAAGGGCGAAGAGAGAAGAGTGGGGAGACCTTCTAATGCGGAAAGGGTGAGATGGGAAAGTGTAAGTAGAAGCAATAGTATGGGGAGTTTGGATATTTTGTGAAGAAAAAGGAGAAGAGAGAAGGAGGATGAGGAGGATGAAGAGGGGGAAGGGGAAAGGGCCGGACTTAAGAGGAGCGCAATGTCAAAAAGGTCGCCGAAGGAGGGTGGTAAAGGGGAGGGAGAGCTGATGGGGAGGATGATGGAAATGGTGAAGGAGATGAGGGAGATAAAGTTGGAATTGATGGATGAGATGAAAGAGATAAGGGAAATGAAGGAGTTGAGTAGAGGAGGAGTGGAGAAAGGAGAGGAGGGAGTGGGAGTTAGAGCGGAGGGAGGAAAAGGAGAGGAGGGAAAAATTGGAAAAAAGAGTGGAAAGGGTGGAGAGGGTGGCGGAGAAGGTAGAAGGGGTAATAGGGGAGATGGAGGGATGGAAAAAGGATGGAAGGGGTAGGGTAGTGGAAGGCAGGGTGCGAGAGGGAGAAATTGAGGAGAATAGAAGGAGAATAAGGAGGATGGAAGTAAGGCAGGATAGAAAGGAAAGGGAAGGGAGGAGGAATAATGTGATAATAAGGGGGGTACAGACTGAGGGAAAGGATCTGAAAGAGGAGGTAATAAGGGTTTGGGAGAAGATGGGATTGAAGGTGGAGGGAGTGAAAGAAGTATGTAAGATAGGTAAGGTGGGAAGGGTGGGGACTGGGATGATACTGGTGAAGATGAATGATTGGGAACAGAAAGGAAAAGTGATGGGGGAGAAGAGTAGGTTAAGAGGACAAAAGGAAAGACTGGATGATGATCTTACGGAGGAGGAGAGGAGGACAAGGTGGAAAATAGAAACGGAAGCGGAGGAGGAGAGGTTGAAGGGTGGAGGTGGGGTATGCAGGTGGGGTATGTGAAAATGTGGGTAAATGGGAAATTAAGGAGATGGGATGAAGTCGAGGAGAATTGGATGGAGGAGCAGGGAAACGAGTAGGAGGGGGCGTGGGGGGGGGGGGGGGGAGGGAAAAAAGAGGAGTGTGGAGTGCAAGGTGGGATTCTGGAATGTGGCGGGTTTGAGGGGGAAGGATGTGGAGTTCTGGAAGGGGCTGGAGGATTGGGATGTTATGGTGTTGATGGAGACATGGCTGGAAGAGAAGGGGTGGGGACAGATAAGAAGGAGGTTGCCAAGAGGGTACACTTGGGAGGCGCAATGGGCAAGAAGGGATGGGAAGATGGGGAGAGCAAAGGGGGGTATGTTAGTGGGGGTAAGGACAGAGATAGAGATGGAAAGGGGAGGAGTAGGTGGGAGGGAGGGAGTGGTAACAGTGAAGGAGGAATATAAGGAGAGGAAGAGGAGGTACAAGGTGCAGTGTGTGGGGAAGAAGAATAAGGAGAGGGAAAGATGGGTAAAGGAGGTGGAGGAGATAAGATCGGAGAGACAAGTATGGCAGTTAATAAGGCGAGAAAGGGGAAGGGGTTCGGGAGTAGATGAAAGTATAAAGAGGGAGGAGTGGGATGCATATTTTAAGGAGGTATTAGGGGGAGTAGAGTGGAAGGTAAGAAAGGGTGGTGTAAAAGGAAGGAGGGAGGATGGGGAGGTGGAAATAGAAAAGGGAGAGGTATATAGGGTATTAAAGGGTATGAAAGGGGGAAAAGCGGCGGGCGGGGATGGGATTATGAATGAGGTTTGGAAGTACGGAGGGGAAGAGGTGGTTGAGTGGCTAAGGAGGGTATGTAATAGGGTGTGAAGGGGGGAGCGGTGGCCGGATAACTGGACGGAGGGAATAGTGGTGCCAGTGGCGAAGAAAAAGGACAGCAGGAAGGTAGGGGACTATAGGGGGGTAACGTTAACGCAAACAGCATACAAAGTATATGCAGCGGTGTTGGCGGAAAGGTTAAGGGAGGAGGTGGAGGGGAAGGGAATGCTGCCTGCGAGCCAGACGGGTTTTAGAAAGGGTCTGGTGTGTATAGATAATATTTATGTTCTTAATTATCTGGTGAACAGGCAGGTGAGGAGGAAGAGTCGAATGCTGATAATCATGTTCGTGGACTTGAGAGCGGCCTTCGACTCGGTAAACAGGGAAATCTTATTTCGTGCAATATTTTCAGCAAGTTCTTTTAGAATATAACTTTTTCTTTGTCTCAATATTTTCATCCTACTTAGTGTTTTTCTATTTTCCAATTGTTTAATTCGTTTCAAATTTGTTTCCTTCTCTTTTTCACGAAAATCGTTATCTTCTCGTTTACGTTTAATTCGATTTAAATTTGTTTCATTCTCTTTGTTACGATAATCGTCATTTTCTCTTGTAAGTTTCCTTCGATTTAGCCTTATTTCATTTCCTTTTTTACGAAAATCGTCATTCAGTCGTTTCCGTTGCATTTGTTTGCGAGTAGATTCAATGTATTGTTTCTTCCAATCAATATTATCACGATATTTTTTTCTGTTTCGCATTCGATTTTTCTCATTTTCATAATTTTTATATGTACTTTTAGACCGTAATTTTTGCTTGGCCTGTCTTATTTGTTCATTCCGTTTTTCTTCTTTTTCGTTCCCATTGACAACATTATTATTAAGGGAGAGATAATCATATTTTCGTTTTTTATTCATGGCTTTTCGTGATTGACGTTTTACCTTCATTTTCGTATTGTCGGAAAAGTGTATATTATTTATTCAAAATTTGGTGTCGCCCCTGGCTGACAATTGTATTTTATTCAAAAATTGGTGTCGCCCTTGGCTGACAATACAATATTTTATTTAGTACTTTGTGTCGCCTACGGCTGACAATTGTATTTTATTCAAAAATTAGCGTCGCCCTTGACTGACAATACAATATTTATTTAGTACTTTGTGTCGCCTACAGCTGACAATTGTATGTTATTTATTTTTTTTTAAATTGGTGTCGCCCTTGGCTGACAATACAATATTTATTTAGTACTTTGTGTCGCCTACGGCTGACAATTGTATGTTATTCAAAAATTTGTATTATATACAAATATATAATATAAATGTATGTATATTATAGACAACAAAAATGTATGTATATTATATATAATACAATCCTATGTCATTTGATATATAATATAAAAAAAATGAAATAGGGAGAGTAGGAAGTATATGGGGATTCTGGATCAAGTTCATTGACCCGGGGGCTTCCCCCCCCCCGGGAAGTTCATTGACCCCTCCCCCCTCCCCCCGGGAAGTTCATTGACCCCCCTCCCCCCAGAAGTTCATTCACCCCCCCCCTGGGAAGTTCATTGATCCCCCACGGAAGTTCATTCACCCCCCTCCTCCCCCACCCCCCTCCGGGGAGGGGGTTTTTTCGGGGTCACCCCCAGGCGCCATCTTTTTTTCGGGGTCACCCGCCATCTTTTTTCGGGCCCGCGGTCTTTTTCGGGGCGTCCGCGGATTGTCGCGAATTTTTTCGGGGTCACCCCCAGACCTAACCTAATCTCG
Source organism: Lasioglossum lativentre (assembly GCA_916610255.1). NCBI lineage: Eukaryota > Metazoa > Arthropoda > Insecta > Hymenoptera > Halictidae > Lasioglossum > Lasioglossum lativentre. The sequence continues at coordinate 25,802,873 of OU744359.1, read as the reverse complement.
GCAAACGTTGCAACCGAACATTTTGCTGAGTCATTTTTTTTTTAACTGAGAAAAACATTTCTAGCTCCGACGGGATTCGAACCCCGGTCTACCGCTTGGTAGACCATCTCATTAACCGCTTCACCAACCGACAATCTTATAAACACAGCGTTGATTTTGATATATATGAAGCAAAGAATCGCACGACGACGCGCATGCATAAACACGTGCACACCAGTAGGAGTGAAGATCGGTGGATTTTTGTGACGTCACAGCGGCGGTGTTGGGGGGAACAGATCGTTTTTGCTGAGTAATCAGTTTGTATGTCCCTTTGGCATCAGGGAATCTCGCATTTTGCAACCGAACACTTTGCTGAGTAATCAGTTTGTTATACCCACCTTTGGAATCTCGACACATCGGGTTAAATATTATAACTTCTTTTAAGACGTTATAAATATATTTACATATGTTTAAAGATGTCAGTCTCTAGCGAGAATGCATTCACGAGAAACCAATCGCAGTTCATGGATCGCGATTTTGTTTAATACAATTTTAAATCTCTTTTGTTCAAATCCTGAACATGAGCAAAGAGAAGACGCAATTAGTGGAGGAACTGCATGCCTCCGCCAGACGGATTTTTCCACGACGTCGAGTTTTAGTGCATGGATATGACGATCTGTGGCAAGCCGATCTCGTAGATATGCAGCCTCATGCGCGTATAAATGGCGGTAACAAGTACATATGAACGGTTATCGATGTGTTATCCAAATATGCTTGGGGCGTGCCACTCAAGACTAAAAGTGGAGGTGAGGTAGCTAAAGCGTTCACAAAGATATTTCGCAATCGACGTCCAAAAAATTTGCAAACCGATCAAGGAAAGGAATTTTATAACAGTGAGGTGCAAAAACTCTTGACGAAACACGGTATTAGGCATTATTCTACGTATTCGGTTATGAAGGCTTCCATCGTAGAACGGTTCAATCGTACATTGAAGAATACCATGTGGAAAGTGTTTACACTTAATGGAACCTATGAATGGGTCGATGCGCTACCGCGACTAGTTGCAAAGTACAATGCGCAAAAGCATAGAACTATTGGTATGCGACCGTGTGATGTCACACCTGCCATTTCCGACAGGCTCTTAGACACCGTATATAACAACATAAAGATTGCTGCGCCTGCGAAATTCAGTGTGAGTCAATCTGTACGTGTCAGCAAATTTAAAACCGTTTTCGATAAAGGTTACACACCAAATTGGACCACTGAGGTGTTCAAGATAGTCAAGGTACAAGCAACTAATCCGACGACTTATCTGCTGCAAGATTCCCGTGGAAACCCCGTTGCTGGAGGATTCTACGAATATGAGTTGCATCGCGTTGCCGATCCAGATGTATACTTAGTGGAGAAAGTGTTGCGCAGAAAAGGAAATAAGGTGTATGTAAAATGGCTAGGATTAAGTAATGTGAACAATTCGTGGATAAACAAAGACAATTTATTATAAACAACTTAGCCTGTTCAAATAAAAAACACAATCTTTTATTTACATTGAATATTAACAATTTTTATAGTTACAAAGGAATTTGATAATGACCCCATGGTAGCGTTTCCGTCGAGTTGGGTATGATATACCGTTTGTCATCGTATGGACTCAGAGCAATTTTTCGTTCTGATACAGTATACACTTCATGTAATTTCGATCTTATGCATGCCTGAGTACGACTCATCACAATTTCATTTTGTAGACACTGCAAGTAATCATCGAACGTTATTGTTGTCCTTACAACATTATTTTTTACACCTTTCGCTTTTTTTGTGTCTTGTTTCCCGTCTACACGCAATGTATACATTTTTGCTCTCAGTCCGACAAAGTCTGTCATTATCATCCCATTGTTCTCATCTTTCATCAAGCCGGGGACCTTTTTATTTACAAGTGGGATATTATACTTATTCTCTATCGGATAATCACTCGTGTCGAAACGGCTAATGTCGCGCCTCATGGTTTCATAAATATCCTCACACGTAATATGATAAATTAAACTATCTGTGTCTGTGTACATTATTTTGCAATTTTGACCATATTGAGGAAACATGTACTCATGATGAAATTCATACAAGCAAGTTTTAGATATATCTAATATACACATACCCACATAGATGGGCTTGTTGAATTTCACCCTGAGTTTGCGCAATTCCACAGCCACAAAATTTTCAGAAAATACACAACGACTGTGGAAATTTGGTTTCGCGATCATTGCCTCTCCACCATATCTTCCATCCCAATGTGTTACGAGTTTTACGTCTACATGATTCCGAACATTTTCCATAGTTTTACCGAATACCGCGTTGTTCATCAATTTGTACAAATTCTTTTCAAAATCGTTTGTCGCACGTGTTCTAAAGAGCGTATTTAATTCTATGTATTCGCGGAGCCATGGCGACTGTGTGAATTGGAGGATGCGATGAATCTTTGTAATACGAAGACCGTGGCGCAGGCATTGCTGCAGGTTATAATAGTGGATAACATATCGCTGCTTATCATGTAACGATGCAAGCAACTTGACCTCTCTTTTGCCAGGTGGTTTGACACGCGTCGGACAGAACGGCAGGTCGGCGTGAATATCGTGCAGACGTAGCGGATATTCTAGATCAACCTCGAGAATGTAGCCTATGGGTGAATCAGCGGCAATCAAAGCTATGTCAAAATTTTCAATGTCGTTAACCCATTGAAATTCGGCATATGGCAAAGGTTGACACATTGCCCATCCATACAAATTGTTTACATCAAAATATATCAAGTACGATGATGGTTTCGATGGATCGTACGACTGCATGTACTTGTTATTGGCTTCTGCATGTCTGTTGGAACATTGGCTCAAACCGCCGCGTATACCACGTTCAATAAACATCACCATATCGATATCAGTTAATAATTCAAATCTAATTTTTGTATGCTTTAGCATAGCATCCCACGTGAATCCGGGTAATGTGTAATAATATGCTGGATCTAAACCGTAGCTCTTAATGCAGCTATCACGAAAATTTTCAAAAACATCAGCCAATAACAAAACATCAGTTTTCAAATACAAATCGCTGTATTCACCCAAGGTTTTTATGTTGAATCGTTTCCACACATTCTCGGCATGTGCATAATCGCGTTCGGATACGGTTTCGCCTGTCAGCGAACTGTAAAATGAGTCGAGCGGCGGCAAACATTTATCGTCTAATTTATCTACGCAATCGAGGTATTCGTATGGAAAGACACCCTTTCGTGTCAACAACTTAAAATTTTCAACGGAAAGATTTTGAAATTCGGAATGTAAAATTGTTAATTTGTCTGTATCGAGGAAAGATGCCAATTTGTCGAGACTGGTATTCAAAAATTTGTACGAATCGATGAATCGTAATTTAATACAATTTCGTGACTCTGATTGCCGGTCTTCAACGTTTTTTGTAAATGAAATGTACTTTTCCTTCGTTATGGGTAAAACATCGACACGACCTTCAAACGCATTAGCTATTTCTTCGATAATAAAATGCGAATCGTACCCGGATAAATTGTGGAAAACTATGGGAATACAAAACGAAATTTTATAATTTAGGTTGCAGTCTTGATGTGCTGGACCTCTATAACGCCCTGTTAAATGGCAATGATCGCGCACCCGTATATCGTTTTCCTCAAATGGTTTTTCGCAAATGTGACAATGTGTTGCGCCGATAAATGCATCAGACTGTTCATTCGTTAACTGTGTCATATGTATATTACTGGATAGAGCGGATTTAACACGATGCGCCAAATTTTCTAATTCTTCAACGAACCATGAGACGCAATTCACATCGCGGCGACATCGATACACCGATAGAGATGCATCGTGTGTGCAATGCACATAGTATGCAATGCTAAATACTTTATGATGTTGGTATGCGTGTGATTTCTCCTCTCCGCAATCTTCCATCTTCTCGAGAGTGCATTCGAGATCAGCGTACACGACAAATGGAAGCGGTTCTTTCCTGATATAGTTGTCGAAAGAGAGCCATGTATCGTCCTCGCTAGGTAGCACGATAGCGCAGTCATTCATTTTTGCACAGTCTCGTTCATGGATGTGCAATCTTTCGTTGGAATGAAAGTAATGCATGCACCTGCAAAAACATAATGTTTACACGTTTTTATGATATACCATGATACTTTTGTAAAAATGTTGTACCTACCGATCGCAGATGAATTTCTTTCGCTTGTTTTTGCTCAATTGTGCGCCAACGAGTCGGGACAGGTCCTTAATACACACATAATATCCCATACTGCCAGCCGGGTCTTGTATGTACAACAAGTTGACGTGTCGGTCCCTCTTCTGATTAGTGAGGCGAAGTGGAAAAAATACGATGGATTTTGCCCTATTCTTCTTCTCCCGGATGTCTTCAAAACCGTACACATTGACCGAAATATTGTTCAACTTTTCGAACCGTGTAATTTGATTCAGCAGCATGGGAAACTCGATGTCTTGGAATTTTAATACAGTTGTGTAATGCGGGTACGAATTTTGGCGGTTTACGTTAGTTGTCGCTGGATACAGAGCAGCAATCACTGACCACGCAAAGCACGCATTGCCTGTGGATTGCACATTAATTGTGGCATGCTTCAACGCTATTTCTCTCGGTATGTTGATCTGGCACCCCGCGTGCAATGGGTTATACTTGTTGATGCACACTGTAAGATTGAGTATTCGTGACAATGTCCAACCGCTATCCCGTTCCTGAAATTCTTCCAACGACGCTAGGATCGGCTCCACGAAGCACCGCTCGTACAACTCTTCGAGAGCGGATGTGTAAAAGATTTCACAGTTCTTTGTGCTCATGCTTTTGCGCGAGCGTTGATCACCCGTCACAAATTCACCATTAAACACAATGTTCACTTTTAAAGATCTATGTTTTTCCAATGCGTTTCGTACTTTTTCGAGCACAAGTTCCCTCGCGTCCTGGAGGAAGCTGCGTGGTTCAATGTAATTGGAATTTATGACAGCACCAGTTAATATGCGGCACCTGAAAGCCGAGTCTATTTCACGCCACAAGAGTTCAGTGCTTGCATGTCCTGCACCTTCACGTACGAAACGTCTTCGCAACGAATGTTTCAAACTCGCAAGACCTGCGATACGCGCGATCAATGATTGTTGAATACCGATCGATAATCGAGGACGTTTCACTCGACTGTGTTCTTCAAGCAACTCGAGGCATTCGTTGCACTTTTCCTCCCAGGCAAGGTATTCTTCCTGGAATCTTAAGCGATCAGACTGATCCCACAACTGACGTTCAGTTTTCTGAATTTCCTCCATGGCTGTGTCGTTTTGTTATTTGCGCGAACAATGATTGAGCGAGACTAATTAAGGGCGGCGCATTTATAGCCTCCCGAAACAGTTGACTCAGCAAAATTCATAACGCGGTCTAGAACGCAGCATTTTCAAAGTATCACATGACTCCAGTCCAAAGCGATATTTGAAACGGGGCATGAAATCCCCACAGCAAAATGCATAACGCAATCGGATACCGTGCCACCTCCTATTAAAAAACTTAATTGTTCTTCCCATCCATGGCACATAAAAAAATCTCATATGTACATAGTTTGTAAGAGGGTTTTGGAATAAAAATGGTATATTTTTCAAATTATTTATTAAAAATCTTAATTGTCATTTCCATGCACAATATAATCATGTAATAATATTGATATAATTGTTCGGGTCTTGCGCGCGTCACTGCCGAGTAAAATTTAATTCGACGTAACCTTGCAATTTATGGACTTCGGCCATTACTTCTCGCCACAGCTTCGAACACATGACGTCACATTTTTTTTCTGCTTCATTAGACATTTTTAAAATTGTTTTACGTGTTTCCTTGAAGATGCGCTCCTCCAATTGATTTAATGTTTTCAGAATATGCGCCATTTCCTTGTCCAAGCATGCCTTATTCACTGCATCGGCATCGTTCGTCGGGTATGCCAAACCTCCAAGCTTTGGGTCTCTCGCGTCGAAAGCGTCGCCATTGAGACAAAGCGCACTCCGTCTCACGTAATTCTTGCATGTTGCATCATCCTTATTTGACTCGTTTCGCAACGTAACACCGAACTTGTTGATTGACATCGTGAAACTGTTGAACACGTTCAAAACCATCTTTAATTTATAATCAGACCCGCTTCTCGGAGCTCCTCTATGATTGACATGATTTCGTTATCATGGCCTGTATGTCCAGCAGCTCGCGATGACACAAGCAATCTTATTCTATCCACTAACACGTTGGGATCATCCCAATGTACATAATCAATCGCATTATCGGTAACCATCATGTTCTCCGGTAATGTATTCATCAAAGTTGACTTGGGGGTAAACCCTCTTCCAGTGCGAGGTCGTATTTCAAGCAGTGATGCAATTATATGTTTATACTTGTATCCTTTGTTACTCAATGGGGGATTTGCAGCACTATGGTTGCGCCTGTGCGCATTTGTCGTCAGCAGAATACTCTTATATTTCTGTTTGTCAGCATCGGTGTATATCGTATCGTCGGGCATTCTCTTGAAAATTAGTTCGAAAAGGCCAGGCGTTCCTCTGTATTTTATATTATCGATGATTATATTATCTTCCATGTCTACGTCGAAATTCTTATCCCCAAGCATCAGTGTATTTTTATCATAGTACACACCATACACGTGTCAACCTGTTTTTTCTTATCCGTGATAAATAAGTTCAAATATTCCTGCGACAGCGGTCCTAGATTCTGAGTCAAATATGTAGTGGCTTCATCATGCTGTTCAGGATTCTCAACAATCTCACGCATTGTCGTTTCGAGAATATTTTGTTCAAGTGTTTCTGCTTCGTCTGTCCATACTTCTTCTGCAGGAGGTTCGGAATCTGGGCAAAGTCGTTTCGATAATCGATGAGGTGTTGGTTTTAAAGGTGTTTCCGCACGTACTCTTTTCAATCCGCGATACCGAGGCGTAGCGTTTAGCGGATTTAATCCGCAATATTGGAGTGCAGCGTTAAGCACGGGAGGCTGATGCAATGGGGACTCTGAAGAGGTCTCTCCATGATAATCAGGTGTAGCGTTAATCACGGGCAATTGCTGTTTGGATGTTGACTCTGAAGATGTCTCTTCAGGAATTGGGCTGGGAAATGGTTTTGTGTTTTCAATCAATTCTTTCAAGGGTCTTATCACAGGTTGCAAGCTATGTTCCAACACCGCATCGGTATCCATTTTTCCGACCTTTAGCGCTAAGTATTTTTTTCGTATAGCTTCGCTCGTCTTGGCAATCTCTTTTGTTAACATTTCTTTTTCCATCTTTTGTTCAACAGAATTTCGATCCATGCTCGATTAGAAACGTTTCAACACTGTTCAATGCTCGTTCAATGCCCGTTCGACAACCGTTCTACGTTGAACGTGCACGTTCAACACCCCGTTCGACAACCGTTCGATGTCGTTCAATGCCTGTTCAATGCCCGTTGATTGCCGTTCGACAACCGTTCTACACCCCGTTCAACAACCGTTCGATGCCGTTCGACACCCGTTTGATGTTCGTTCGATGCCGTTCGATGCCGTTCGACAACTGTTCGACACCCGTTCGATGCCGTTCGACACCGCGTTCGACACCCGTTCAATGTCGTTCGACACCCGTTCAATGTCGTTCGACACCCGTTCGACAACCGTTTGATACCCGGTCAATGCCGTTCAACACCCGTTCGACACCCGTTCAATCACGTCACAGGTTGGCAACCAAATGATGTAGTTATAATACCACATAGTCATTAAATCCTCGTCGATAGCGACCTCTATGCATAGGACTATCCTTGTCTATAACCACAAATGCATAGTTTTGTTGCCAACATTTTGCACACAGTTTGTTAAATTGTCCAAACGTCATATCGGTATTTACGTGATCGTCATACACATGGCGTAAATTCATGTTGTCCTGTTTGAATAGTAGTAAGAGACTGGTATTATCGCGAATCAGGTGCTTTGGAATTCTTGCATACGATTGGCATAGATACAGACTGTCCACTTTTGAATGTCTACCCATGGAAAAGTACTCTCTAATCACATCCTGCTTATCGCACGCCACATCATCAAATATAAATATAGAATTTGGTAGAGCTTCATTAGGTGGAACGACGTCGCTATTGTTTGAAAAAGGAAAGTAGCCAACATTCTCTACGGATGAGAGCAGCTTTTCCAAAATACTTTCCCGTGATAGATTTGAGTGGTCATGAATACGAACTAGGTCTCGTGGATTTTGAAACGTTTAACACGATAGCGAACGTCGATGCTCGCAACAATAAATTTTATTTTGGTGAAAATGACGAAGAAATTGTCATTCCCGAAGGATCTTACGAACTGGATGCAATCGATAAGTACTTGAAACGGGAAATACTGCGAAGATATCCCAACAGGCATGATTCGGGGAACGATGAATACCCTCTGGTCATACGTGCTAACAATAATACGATGAAGAGTGAAATATACTGCTCCTATAAGATTAATTTTGAGAAACCTAATAACATAGGATCGCTACTTGGATTTTCTGCAAACCGTATTCTCCCACGTAAAATGTGACATGAGTCTAACGCTCCTGTGAACATCATAAGCATCAACGTGATCAGAGTGGAATGCAGCATAACAGCTGGTTCGTACAGTAATGACAAACCTGTACACATTATTCACGAATTTTCACCTAGGGTTCCTCCAGGATATAAGATCTCGGAAACACCGCCGCGAGTCATTTACCTTCCTATCGTCGTGCGGATAATAGACGATTTAGAAATACGTCTGCTTGAACAAAATAATCGTCTGATTGATTTTCGTGGAGAAGAAATCACTGTTAGACTACATGTAAGACGGCGAGATCCCCGCTCCTACGAATAAGTGTTGTATTATGCTTGTGTATAACAAAGCGAACGAACCTCTAATTCCGACTGCTGCAACAAATACATTCATCGACACAGTAAGTCGGGCAAATTATCGTGCCACACCATCGTCGAGGAAGAACCTGCTGAGCTTGCAGAACGTACGTTTTCTACAATCGTTGGGATTTGTTGTAAAGCAATAATGTCTGATATTCTGGCCATTGGCAATACGCCGACCTCCGATAATCGTATAACCAAGATAGAAGTGCACACGTATAATCCCTATGCAAATACTACTCTCGGAAATAGCGATGAAATAAGAATACCGATACAGCAGCAAGATCTGTATACGCTACCGTGCGAGAGTTTCTTGTACATTGAAGGAAAAGTTATTTTAGCAGAGGCTCCACCTGAAGGAACAAGCAATAATGTTACTCTCGATACCAATTGCGCTGCTTTCATGTTTGATGAAATTCGATATGAACTAAATGGCGTTGAAATAGATCGCTGTAAAAATCCTGGAATAACGACTGCGTTAAAAACACACGTGTCCATCTCCCCCGGAAGAAGTAAAGCATTGGCCACCGCTGGCTGCCAAGAGTTGGTCTTAATTCGATCACGAAACGATCTAAACGCATTGAATGGTTCTAGTATTTTAAGACCTAAAATCGAATTATTCAAAGTTCAGTGGCGAATGCCGCACATAAGTCTTGAAGAAGTAACCAAATTGTCGTTACTACGCATTCTCGAGAGAGGACAAATGATACCTATGAGTTTTCGCTCTTGGGATCTATACGAATATCCACATTTACAAACAACTACGATGCATACGTGGGCCATCAAGACTGTAACACAACTGGAGAAACCTCGCTTCATCATATTCGCATTGCAGAATGATAGGAAGAATCAATTGCATAAGACTGCTAATCAATTCGACGATTGTAACCTGTCAAACATACGTTTGTACCTAAATTCGGAATCATACCCATACGATGTCCTAAACTTGGACTTTGAAAAAAATAAGTATGCGGTACTTTACGATATGTACGCAAAATTTCAAAACTCGTATTATGGTGATCGATGCAGTGAGCCGCTATTGGACGAATTAGAGTTCTTATCACGTGGTCCATTTGTGGTCATAGACTGCTCTCGTCAAAACGAGTCTGTTAAAAGTGCTACAATTGATGTCCGCATAGATTTCGAATGCAGAGATAATGTGCCAGTCAACACAGCTGCATACTGCTTGCTTATACATGATCGTATAGTCGAGTACAGCCCGTTGACCAACGTAGTGCACAGAATACTTTAACAAGCGGCGATGGTTCATCTAACGTTTCTCGATCTAGAAGGCTTCGATCTACAAGACTGTCGATCTACAAGACTGTCGATCTACAAGACTGTCGATCTACAAGACTGTCGATCTACAAGACTGTCGATCTACAAGACTGTCGATCTACAAGACTGTCGATCTACAAGACTGTCGATCTACAAGACTGTCGATCTACAAGACTGTCGATCTACAAGACTGTCGATCTACAAGACTGTCGATCTACAAGACTGTCGATCTACAAGACTGTCGATCTACAAGACTGTCGATCTACAAGACTGTCGATCTACAAGACTGTCGATCTACAAGACTGTCGATCTACAAGACTGTCGATCTACAAGACTGTCGATCTACAAGACGACGACGACGACGACGACGACGACGACGACGACAATAATAATAATAATAATAATTCAATAATCTTGCAAAACCGACTTAATGAATATGTGTAGTACAGCATTTCACATCAACCATAGTGGAAATGCAGTACTATATTGACCTTGGCCCCCCCCCCTGCCCTTCCTCCACGACCACGACCCCGGCCTCTCCCTCTTCCCCACGACCTCGCCCTCTACCCCTTCGTCTATTGCTGTCATGCCGCCAACGCTCCCGCGATAAACCTTTTTTTTTTTTTTTTTTTTTACGAGGGGGAAACGAGAAAACCCACCTCCTTCCAAACTAGGTATCAATCAACGCCACGCGGCCGCCTATTCAGCATTTCTTCGCGCGGTGATGGTTTGGAGTATTCAATCAAAGCACCAGGTAATGGTTTTGATTATTACTATATACAGGTATTATACAAATTCATCACGCATTTACATGCAGGTATTTACAATAAAATTTACAATAAGATTTCTATTTTCCTTTACACTATATTTACAGGTATATACTACTAAATAAATAATTAAGTAATATAAAATAAATAATGTAAATACAAATAATATAACTCAAAGAATTTAAAATTATAAAATATGTGTATACATATAACAAATTTTAATATAACTACATTTATTTCTTCCTATTCTTGCCGCGTTTTGCAGCGTTGACACGTTTTTTCTGGGTCCGTTTTAGTCTATTTACTTCATCTATTCTCTCCTTTCTTTCCTTTTTTTGTTTTTCGCTTTCGATACTTTCTTTCTCTTTCATTATGTCATTTATAAAACCGATAATTTTACTCCTAGAATTTTCTTCCTTTAGGAGTTTAATTAGGTTATCCCAGCGTATGTCACCTATAGTATCGGAGAGATTTTTTCTACTATCTTCCCATCTGGTACAGTCATTCAGCGTATGCTCAACTCCGTCTTGAGTCACCGAGCACGCCAGGCAGATGTCTGTGCTAGTCTTTTTCCTTTTGTAAAGGTAATCCCCAAAACAACCATGCCCAGTGAGAAATTGGGTAACTCGGTAATTTAGAATGGGCGGCCCCCATTCAATCCAGTCCTTTATGTTTGGGATAAGTTTGTAAGTAGATCTACCGTACATTGCATTATCCCACCGGGTTTGCCATTTTTCCAAGGTTATACACCTTTCCTCTTTTTTAATTTCAGCCATTTTGCCGCGGAAATTATCGTCTTCCCTATCTAGGTCTAAGGATCTCCTGAAGATTTTTATCCTTTCCTCAATAATAAGCGTCCACGGAGGAAACCCGGTTAGTACGCATAAAGCGTCTAGGGACACCGTTCTGTACGCCCTGCAGATTCTTGTTAGCGCAATCTTCTGTATCTTATTTATTTTTTTCTTATTACTGCTATTGGAGACCGCAACGGACCAAACTGGCGCTGCGTAGAGAAGAACCGATTCGACGACCCGGTAATATAAGGCCCTGGGCTGGTATGAGCCACCACCAACATTGGTCATTAGTCTAGACAAAGTACCAGCTACCTTGGCCGCTTTCTTGGACGCATATTCTATGTGTCGGCCAAAGGTTTGGTTACCCTCAAATATCATGCCCAAATATTTAGCACATATCACTGGCTGCAAAACATATCCATCCAAGGAAATATTAAGACCTGGAGTCTTTTTACGCCCGGTAAGTAAAATCATCTCTGTCTTTTCGCTAGCCAATTCAAGCTCGTTCTCGTCAAACCATTTCTTTATTATTCTCAATGACTCATTTGCAATGTCTGACAATTTATTTATGCTGGAACCAGTGACCACTAGGGCAACATCATCGGCAAAGCCGAAGAGCGCAGCACAACGAGGAAGACTGATTTCCAAAAGGCCGTCGTACTGTAAATTCCACAATAGTGGACCCAACACTGATCCCTGAGGGACCCCGGCATAAACAGAAATAGTTCTATCATCTACATTAATGCATCTATCCCGTAGGTACGAACCAATAATGTTGTAAAGTCTAGTGGGCACCTTTCTTTTTCCTAATGCCTTAAGGATATTATTCCATTTTAGGGCATTGAATGCATTTCTGACATCTAAGCAGACCATCACACAATGAGCATTCTTTTCCTTTGCTCTGTTCCACATGCCAATCACTCCATCCATTGCGTGTATCGTGCACCTGCCTTTCCTAAAACCAAATTGATTTTGCTCGAACTTAATGTACTCTAATAGTCTTACTTTCAGACAATATTCGAAGGCTTTTGCCAAGTTCGACAAGATACACAGGGGCCTCCAGCCAATAATCCCGTCAGCACCCGGTTTTTTGGGGATTAAAACGAGTCTTCCTATTTTCCACATATCGGGGAAATAACCTATATTATAGCAAACGTTGAATACATGCGTAAGGTGCCTGGACGCTGATTGGCCCAGGATCCATACAACCTCTGACGGTAAGCCATCAACACCAGCTGCTTTTCTTTTAACGCATTTGATCGCGACTCCAATTTCTTCTTGAGTGATAGGATGATCATTAGTATCATAAAATCCAGCCCACATATATTTAGTTGACTTAGACGGAACCGATGGAGTAGTTCGAAACAATTTATTAACTACTGCATCTATGATGTAGTGATGGTGATGTGTATCTGAATGGTTCCCTGCAATTGTTTTAAGGACCATTTTATATGGTCTACCCCATATATCTTCGTCGACTTGATCGACTAGCTTCTTCCAAGAGTTATGTTTGGCTCTTATAATTGCGTATTTTAAACTCCTTTTAGCTTCTCTGCAATCGTCTATTCTCTTATTGATCTCGCAAATCCTACCTGCTACTCTAGCACGCTGTAACTTTCTTTTAGCATAATGAGATTTTTTCCTTAGAGCCGTTAGTTCCTCGCTCCACCAGTAGACTTCTCTTTTGTTTCCTATTGAAGGAGGAAGAGTTTTGCAGGTGTTTTCGTAGATAAATTCCACCAACCTGATGAAAGCATCCACGTCTTCGCGATCCTTGATTTTCATTGGGTCAATCTGATAAGTAAATCTTTTATACATCCGTATAAATTTATTTTCATCTAGCTTCTTAGCTCGTTTAATTTTCATGGGTTCATTCTGCCCGAGGACGTGCAGAACATATAGATGATCCGAGGCTGAGAAGACACCATGCAGTATCCTACTATTGATCAAGTGACGGGCACATTCCTCCCCGCATGCCATGACGTCAATCAAGGAAGAGCGATTATTTTTCATGTACGTATACTTCCCCTTACTTCTTGTGGGGACAAGGCCAATCCTATTAAACATTTCCATCAGGCAGACACCTCTGGGATCAAGACGATCAGATCCCCAAGCCGGCGATTTGGCATTAAAGTCACCTATTACTATATAACTTTTAGTGTTAAGGGATCCTATCTCCCTCTCAATCTCCATAATCTTGTCTTCATATTCCTGGAATGAAATGTTTGGGGACAGGTAGCCGCTTAGTACAACCATAGTACCCAATTTAACCGCAATATAACCTTCACCACGTGTTACCTGTTTTAGGCCATCATTTCCCTGGGGGATTTTCCTCACCCATATTGCAGCATCACCACGTTCATCAGAAAACCATGTGTCCGGTGGACGCCATGGTTCGGAGATGGCTACCACGTCTGCATCTGATTCAGCCGCCATTTGATACATTAAATCTTGGGCATTTCTGCACCTATTAAGGTTAATTTGCAGGAGTTTAAACTTCCTATCATTTACAGGCTCAGACCGAGACTCAACCACCGCCGGAACCGTATTAGGCCCAGGATCGTTTTCATCAGCAGAGGACAGCACCAACGGGACAACCCGGTAAGTATCTCCCTCCACATCATTTTTTCTAAGATTGGTTGGATCATTGTTTTTACTTTCAACCTCAAACTTTTTCTTCACTTTCCTTTTTCTTTTGTCTTTTTTATTTACAGGTTCAGGATGAGCGGGCTGAGGATCTACCACAACGGCGGATAGCGGCGGTAACTCTTCCAGGTAAGTACTAATCTTTTTCTTCTCTTTTCTTATGTCTTTTTTATTTATAGGTTCAGGATGAGCGGACAGCGGCGATAACTCTTCCAGGTAAGTACTAATCTTTTTATTTTCAGGTTCAACATCATCAAACATAGGTTCTGGATTACGCGGTAGTACCGCATCTAGGTAGGTATCAGCTTCTTTTTTCTTCCACTTTCTTATTATATTAATATTGACATTTATATTTTCCAGCAAAGCCTGTCCTGAAGGGCCCGCCACTCCGGTAATTACTTTAGGTAAGTGTGTTTTATCCATTATCAGTTTTTTCAGTATAAGTCTTCTTAACCTCCTGTCGATTTTGTTTTTTACCATCACCTAAGGGAACAACGTTTTTTCTACGGTCTTTGTACTTTAGGGACTCAAGAGCTTTACGATATGCCGGGCAGCGATACCCCCCATCTCTATGGCCCTCTTGGTCGCAGATTATACATCTCTCTTTTTCTTCTTTACAGTCTTGGATTCGATGGTCTTCCTTTCCACACTTACGACACAATTTTGACCTGTCTGTTCCCTTACAATCTTTGGCTACGTGTCCGAATTCCCTGCACCTGAAACATTGTATTATATCTTCTCTCTCCACGATACGACAGGGTCCCCATCCTACCCTGAGAGATCGACACTCCAGTAACTTACTAGCCACCTCCGGAGTCGTAATGACCGTCGCATTTTGTCTTCCAGAAAAAGCCGGACGTAAAGCTTTAATCACGACTTCATCCGAATTGACATCAGGTAAGTATTTACGTATCGCATTTTGGATATCATCCACCGTGACATCACCATCCAATTGTTTCAGGTGCAGGACCTTCTTCTGGGAAGCTCTACCTCCTACAGCCGCTTTGGCTCCCGTAATTCTCTCGTTGACCATAGACCTGAAACTAGCAGCCTTTTTTCCATCACCCTTAAGTGAAACGAGTACTTCACCATTTCTACCGGATCTAACTCCTGCAATGGAGAAGCCCTCCTCTTCTACATCAATCTTGCACTTGAGAGCTTTTAATGTTTCGGCATAAGATGACGCACCGTTATTTATGGCAACAGTCTCAACGTCAAGATTTCGCTTTTTAATTTCTTTCTTGAAGTTACCATGGACACTAACCATGATGTCGGTTCCGAGGAAGATGGCTTCAACCATTTTCCTAAATAAGGTAGGTTCCATATCGTTTTGTAGGTTTATAGCGATTTTTAATCTATTATTCTCTACTGCTAAGTCTTTTAATTCCTTAATGGTGTTATACACCACTTCCATATTAACAGTGTCTTCGCTTTTATTTCTATCTATTAGATGAAAAATATGCTTTTCTTTAATTAGCCTACCAGTGCTTGAGTCGTTCTTCCTTCCGGCAAGACAGGTGGCAACCACCAGGCAAAGTACCGACCCTAATGCCGGATTTTGAGCCTTCAGGTCCTCTAGTCCATGGTAATTATCCATAATGACCTTATCTGGGCCTTTTATATCTTTAAAATCGGCCGGTAAGAAGCACGCGATATCCATGTCTTTGGTTTTTAACACACTATCATATGAAATAGTGGTTCTCTGGTAAGTATTCTTATTCCAAACTCTGTCTTGGAAGCTGGTAAATGTTTTATAATCAATTTCTTTTTTGTTCCAGGAACTCAACTCGTCAGAATCCAGCAATTCTGGATTTCCAGTTTGCGTGCCTGTACTACGGGTCTCCAAGGTCTTTTTATCTATCTCCATGGCATTTTCATCTTTTTCGTCAGTCTGAACATACGCATCGTAAGTAACTTTTTTCTTCTTTTTTTTCTCCTCTGTCTGGGTATTCGCATCGCACTTGGTAACGTTCTGTTTTATCTCTTTCAGTGTTTCCCTCTCAACATTATCCCTAGACGGAGTTGGAGAGCGACTAGCGTTTCTTCCACGACTTGTAGATCTATTCCTCATGCTAACACCCTTAAGAGTCCTCTGTAAATCATTGAACGTGCAAATGGATCTAGTAACCGCAGACTTGACGCTCAACTTGATGTCTCCACGGCTCTTAATCAGCTCAAAGAGACTTTTAAGGGCCTCTGCCATGTTTTTGACGGACGTGTTAACATTCGCCTGTTTATACAGCGCATCCTTATTTGAAGTTCGCTTTCTTTTTCTCTCCTGTTCTGGGGACTCCTGCTCTTGTTCGAACTCAAATTCGAATTCCAGCACCTCTAATTTATCCTGCGTCACATTCACATCTGAAGCCGAATGCGAACGAGGCCTAATTTGTTTCGTAGCTACACCCTTTTCATTAGTTTTAGTTTTTTCGTTTACGGCAGCCATTAACTTCTGTAATTGTAATCTGATTTTTGGTTTGACCTGAGATGTTTTATCTTTTGCAGATACTTCTACCGAAGCAGTTTCTTTCAATGGAACAGGTCCAAGAGGTGGACTTCTGACTAATGTTTTACTCGGGGTAAAAACATTTTCCTCTCTATCTTCCAAAAACTTAACTGGTGTTGACGTCCAAGGCATCGAACTCGAGCCTCTAGGATCCATAGGACTATAAATCCCCACCCCAGGTTTTATAGTTGGGTCCCCTTCTTGTGAGTCGGAAAGTACGAGAACGATACTATCGCCTAACTCATCAGCATCCTTTCGTATCTTTTGTTCTTTTTGTTCCGTATCCAAAATCATGTCATTTTTCATTGCCGTGTTCGTCGACCCTAGTCGCTCACTTGTCGTACTTACTTCTGACGGGGCCAAGTGGTCCGCACCCGTCAGCTCGCAGTGGAAGGATTGCGACCCAGGAATCGCCTGCTCGCCCGCAATTCCCGTGCCGGTACTGGGGATCCGTGCCCCTGCACCGTAAACGTTATTTTCATTTTCGTTGTCCAGTGTTTTTAGTACACAGCGATTTGCGGCTCGCCACACCAAAGACGCCCAACTTGCCCTGGTCACAATAGGAAATAAACTGGCCACCCGACGGAGGGGGAAGGAGCCAGGTGAGGGAGGAGCGAGTTCAAGCACAGGAGAAGATGATGCTGAGGCCAAGGTAAATAGAGAAGAAAGAAAGATGAGAGGTAGAGGTAAGTGAATTTTTTTTTTTTTTTTTTTTTTTTTTTTTTTTTTAAGGTAGGTAAGTGTTAAGGTAGTAGTGAAAAAGGAAGGTAAGTAAGTATTAGATATAATATAAAACAAAAGCAGAAATAAAAGGTAAGTATATAAAACAGAAATAAAATAAGAAAGGTAAGTATTACGGATAAATAGAATAGAGGAGGTAAGTATTTAAGTTAAATACTTAAATACTTAGCTCCCGCGATAAACCTGCATTGGTGCCACGATCTGAAAAAGAAAAAAACATTATTTATTCCCATAAATTTATTATTTTCATAAAATTCTTATCTCGGACCCATTTTTTTTAGAAAATATGAAAATATGACCCATATACAGGGTGTTTCCTACTTTTCCGGCAAGATTGTAGGAGCATGATCTACAAATGAAAATACGAAAAAAATGTTATATGAAGTTTTTTTATAAACGCTTTATGACAATATTATAGGCAAATAATGAATGTAGTCTGAATAGGTGCGCAACAGCAGATTTAAAGCACCATTTCGAGATGACCACCTTCTGCATTGATAAAATCCTCCAGATAAACCATTGTGGTGCCCTGAATTAATGCGGAAGCGATTGGGCAAGTTCGCGCTGACGAATTGTAGAATCAGCGATACTGGCCCAGCGGGGCAGTGACCATCATATTGCAGAGTCGGCATCAAGACCATTGTATAAAAGCACTGGGCACCACCCAAAAGGCAGACTTGACGAGACTTGACTTGACAAATAAAGACTATACACAAATTCACGGCTCTCATTCCGTCCAAGCGACGGATAGTTATATTGACAAAAGTTGTTCAGAATGTTGTCTTTGACAACATATGTGAAGGTCAAGGTGATCCGAGTTGGGTCCCCTATCATAGCTATATTTACCATATTTTTCCCGGACTTTCAAGCTTCTCTTTACCAACCACGCTCTACTACCATTTGTTGGTGGATAATAAATAGACACTCGTTCTATGTTACTATTTAATAACGATGAATATATTTGATGGAATATTAATCTCACATGCTCTCTCTATGGACATACTCTTAGGACCAGGGCTTGAAACGGTCCCGGAAATAACTGTCTGAAACTGTTTCATTTCGGGCTTGATCGAAACAGTTAAGATGGACCGATATTCGAAATAACTGTTATGAAGGACCGAAATTTTGGTTGATATCGGTTTCGATTACGGTCCTACGTACATGGTGTGACGTTGCAAGTTTGCAGCGTCCCTTCCCTACCCCAATAATAACAAAAAACCCGAATTACGTATGGACCGGGCCGATCCTGTCTCGAACCACGAATCCGCACGCGGGAAAGCGAGCGTTCCCCGAGAAAAAACTCTACCGAAATTCCAGCTGACGCCCGATACGTTTGCCGAGTACGGCTAAGTTGCAGGGGCGCACAGTGGGAAAAACCGATGCAATCTGTGTCAAAATCAAAGAACTTTCGATAGAAATGAGATAGAGCAATGAAATTTTTTAAAAATTAAAGCTTAAACTTTGCAGAATACGAAATTATTATGGAGATTGTTGTACGAACCTTTTTTAACCTTGAAACAATTCGTTAAACTTGCACAATTTCAAGAAAATTGTGGTTTTTCTAAGACCACGGGCGGAAAAAATTTTTTTAGAACATGCTATACATCATTTCCCGTAGATTTTTTCACGCTGATTTCAAATCTGGGCTCAAAATTTATCTACGACCTCAGGATTTTTCAAAAACTCGATTTTTGTGAAGAAAACCAATGAAATCATCATTTCTTCGTTGAAATGATTCGATAACCTATTGATTTGAAGGTATATTATATAGCTATTAATGGAACACAATAAAAATAAACATAATGATATATTCGAACGTTCAGAGTTACTTACGAAGCATGAAACACTTCAACTCTCGTGAGCGCTTGACGAATTGCTGCTATCGGGGCTGGCACTACTTGTAGGCTGTATGTGGCTGTAATGTAATTTAAATTAGATATCTATTTTCCACTATTATGTTTTCATTTACACAGGAGGTAAGGTGAGTATTTAATCTTTTTAACTTACTTCTTATCAACGAATTTTTCAACTTCTGCTAATACCTTGTTTACGACAAAATAGCCGAAAAAATAGAATGCTAGACGTTTTTAATCGAGCATTATACCTAACCGAACCGAAAATATCACTTATATTAATACAAAATCGATTGAACTTCTACAAAAAACACAAGATATCAGCAGAACTTGAAAAATTCGTTGATAAGGAGTAAGTTAAAAAAATTAAATACTTACCTTACCTCCTGTGTAAATGAAAACATAATAATGGAAAATAGATATCTAATTTTAATTACATTACAGCCACACACAGCCTACAAGTAGTGCCAACCCCGATAGCAGCAATTCTTCAAGCGCTCACGAGAGTTGAAGTGTTTCATGTTTCGTAAGTAACTCTGAACGTTCAAATATTTCATTATGTATATTTTTATTGTGTTCCATTAATAGTTATACAATATACCTTCAAATCAATAGGTTATCGAATTATTGCAACGAAGAAATGATAATTTCATTGGTTTTTTTTCACAAAAATCGAGTTTTTGAAAACTCCTGAGGTCGTAGATAAAATTTGAGACCTGATTTGAAATCAGCGTGAAAAAATCTACGGGAAATGATGTATAGCATGTTCTAAAAAAATTTTTTCCGCCCGTGGTCTTAGAAAAACCACAATTTTCTTGAAATTGTGCAAGTTTAACGAATTGTTTCAAGGTTAAAAAAGGTTCGTACAACAATCTCCATAATAATTTCGTATTCTGCAAAGTTTAAGCTTTAATTTTTAAAAAATTTCATTGGTCTATCTCATGTCTATCGAAAGTTCTTTGATTTTGACCCAGATTGCATCGGTTTTTCCCACTGTGGGGCGCATCAACAGGGCGACTAGACCGCCGAAACTTCCCGAAGCAGGAAACCAATGCAAGGAGCGCCCAAGATTTGAGGAAGGCCAAAAACCAGAGTCCGTGCACGGGCGAATTAAAAAGGGAGTCGACACACACGCGCCTATCAACCCGGAGGCGCCGACGTGGGACCAGAACCCCTATCGGACATCGTTTTTTCGCGATCCCGTCGTCGCCTCACCCCGCTTAAAATGGGGTTCTAGCGTGGGTGGTGTGGGCGACACCTGGGAGGGCGCACCCTCGCCGGTTGTTTATCGCAGCCGGTACTTTCGCGAGCGATTCTCGGGTCCCTAGGTTCTGTCAGGACACGGCCCTGCGTGGCAATAGATCGCCGGCGTGAAGTATGCCACTAGGGAATTTCGGCTAGGTCGCTAGTGTGGGGGGAACCAGAATCGACAAGCGCCGTGGCGAGAATTGAAAGCTCACTGTCGTACCGATTCTCGAGTCGCGCGTTGCGTCCGTTTTCGTTCCCTTATCGTCGTACCCATTCCGACTAAATCTCGAGTCCCGCGTGCAAATATCGTGAAGTACAGTATCGAGTGCCACGAGGACACGGAGTAGAGCACGAGGAAACTCATTCGAACCGAAGTCTCTAGCTGCGTAACGGTAAGTCGACAGTGATTCCCTATTCTCATACACGAGCGAGCTGGTTTCATTTCGCAGGGGGCACGAGCCGATTGCCGACTCTGTCCCCGATATTCGCGTGTGCCGAGGCGTTTCCCGCCTCGTGCCAAGGTCTCGTACCGATCCGATGGTACTTTGAGCCGATTCCAGAGGTTCCCTCCCGTTAGCATATCGGAAGTTTTCCCCGGGAGAACCACCAGCGTTGTCGAGATAGTTCCTTTTCGCGAAGATCAAGGTAGTCCTATCGCGAGGAGACTAATCGTCCTTTCGTGGGAATTCGGTATCGCGCGAAGTACGCGTGATAATTTTGATCGCGTGAGCCGTTAACATCTCGTTCGCGGAAACCTTCGAATTTCTCGGAAACGACCACGACAGTCACGACCCGGGCGACGACCATCTTCGCCCGTCGACAACCGCGCGCTGCGAATTTCCATCTTCTCGCTATCCTGTACAAGGAGCGCGGGCTCTTGGTTGCGGCCACGTGGCCGCGTTTTTGTAATAAGTCGGTAAGATAGGGGGATTCTGGATCAAGTTCATTGACCTTTCGAGGCAGACCTAACCCGGGGGGGCTCACCCTCCCCCTCCCCCTCCCCCTCCCTCCCCCTCCCTCCCCCTCCCTCCCCACCCCCTCCACCTCTGGGGAGTTTTTTCGGGGGGTCACCCCCAGACCGAACCGAGCGGTCTTTTTCGGGAGTCACCTCCAGACCTAACCGGGGCAGTCTTTTTTGGGGGTCACCCCCAGACCTAACCGGGCCATCTTTTTTCGGGGGTCATCCGCGGTCTTTTTCGGGGGGTCCGCGGATTTTTGGGGGATCGCGAATTTATTCGGGGGTCAAGTCCTGATTTTTCGCGAATGTTTGGGGAGTGACGTCACAAAGGATAGGAGTGGTGGTCGGTGGATTTTTGTGACGTCACAGCGGTATCTTCTCGCGCACGAACCGCATACTTTGGCGATCTAACCGAGAATGATGGAACAGACGCCTCTCAGACCCCGCCCGTTCTTTCCTGCAGTGGTGGTGGGGGAAGTCGTTTTGCAGAGTAATCAGTTTGTATGCCCCTTTGACATCAGGGAATCTCGCATTTTGCAACTGAACACTTTGCTGAGTAATCAGTTTGTTGTAATGTTATACCTCCCTTTGGAATCTCGACAAACACATCGGGCTAAATATTATAACTTCTTTTAAGACGAAGAAATAAGTTTGCTGAGTAATCAGTTTTTTGTAATGATAGGAGTCAGGGAATCCCGACACATCCGGCGAAATATTATAACTTCTTTTAAGACGCTATTTGATTCACCTTGACATTTTTTTATGTAATATGATACCCCCTTGGGCCCGCCCGTTCTTTCCTGCAGTGGTGGTGGGGGAAGTCGTTTTGCTGAGTAATCAGTTGTAACGTTATGTCCCCTTTGACATCAGGGAATCTCGCATTTTTGCAACCGAGCACTTTGCTGCGTAATCAGTTTGTTGTAATGTTATACCTCCCTTTGGAATCTCGACACATCGGGTTAAATATTATAACTTCTTTTAAGACGTTATAAATATATTTACATATGTTTAAAGATGTCAGTCTCTAGCGAGAATGCATTCACGAGAAACCAATCGCAGATCGTGATTTTGTTTAATATAATTTTAAATCTCTTTTGTTCAAATCCTGAACATGAGCAAAGGGAAGACGCAATTAGTGGAGGAACTGCATGCCCCCGCCAGACGGATTTTTCCACGACGTCGAGTTTTAGTGCATGGGTATGACGATCTGTGGCAAGCCGATCTCGTAGATATGCAGCCTCATGCGCGTATAAATGGCGGTAACAAGTACATATTAACGGTTATCGATGTGCTATCCAAATATGCTTGGGGTATGCCACTCAAGACTAAAAGTGGAGGTGAGGTAGCTAAAGCGTTCACAAAGATATTTCGCAATCGATGTCCAAAAAATTTGCAAACCGATCAAGGAAAGGAATTTTATAACAGTGAGGTGCAAAAACTCTTCGCAAAGAATGTTTCAAACTCTCAAGACCGGCGATACGCGCGATCAATGATTGTTGAATACCGATCGATAATCGAGGACGTTTCACTCGACTGTGTTCTTCAAGCAATTCAAGGCATTCGTTGCACCTTTCCTCCCAGGCAAGGTATTCTTCCTGCGATCTCAAGCGATCAGACTGATCCCACAACTGACGTTCAGTTTCCTGAATTTCCTCCATGGCTGTGTCGTTTTGTTATTTGCGCGAACAACGATTGAACAAGACTAATTAAGGGCAGCGCATTTATAGCCTCCCGAAACAGTTGACTCAGCAAAATTCATAATGCGGTCTAGAACGCATCATTTTCAAACACTGCTAAGTATCACATGACTCCAGTCCAAAACGATATTTGAAACGATGCATGAAATCCCCACAGCAAAAATGCATAACGCAATCGGATGCCGTGCCGCCTCCTATTAAAAAACTTAATTGTTCTTCCCATCCATGGCACATACAATAAAAAAAAATCTCATATGTACATAGTTTGTAAAAGGGTTTTGGAATAAAAAATGGTATATTTTTCAAATTATTTATTAAAAATCTTAATTGTCGTTTCCATGCACAATATAATCATGTAAAAATATTGATATTCGGGTCTTGCGCGCGTCACTGCCGAGTAAAATTTAATTCGACGTAACCTTGCAATTTATGGACTTCGGAAATTATTTCTCGCCGCAGCTTCGAACACATGACGTCACATTTTTTTTCTGCTTCATTAGTGTTTCCTTGAAGATGCGCTCCTCCAATTGATTTAATGTTTTCAGAATATGCGCCATTTGCTTGTCCAAGCATGCCTTATTCACTGCATCGGCATCATTTGTCGGGTATGCCAAACCTCCAAGCTTTCGGTCTCTCGCGTCGAAAGCGTCGCCATTCAGACAAAGCGCACTCCGTCTCACGTAATTCTTGCATGTTGCATCATCCTTATTTGACTCGTTTCGCAATGTAACACCAAACTTGTTGATTGACATCGTGAAACTGTTGAACACGTACAAAACCATCTTTAATTTATAATCAGACCCGCTTCTCGGAGCTCCTCTATGATTGACATGATTTCGTTATCATGGCCTGTATGTCCAGCAGCTCGCGATGACACAAGCAATCTTATTCTATCCACTAACTCGTTGGGATCATCCCAATGTACATAATCAATCGCATTATCGGTAACCATCATGTGTTCCGGCAATGTATTCATCAAAAGTGGCTCCGGAGGAAACCCTCTTCCACTGTGTGATCGCATTTCAAGTAGCGGGGCAATTATATGTTTATACTTGTATCCTTTGTTACTCAATGGGGGATTTGCAGCACTATGGTTCCGCCTGTGCGCATTTGTCGTCAGCAGAATACTCTTATATTTCTGTTTGTCAGCATCGGTGTATATCGTATCGTCGGGCATTCTCTTGAAAATTAGTTCGAAAAGGCCAGGCGTTCCTCTGTATTTTACATTATCGATGATTATATTATCTTCCATATCTACGTCGAAATTCTTATCCCCAAGCATCATTGCATTTTTATCATAGTACACACCATACACGTGGTCAACCTGTTTTTTCTTATCCGTGATAAATAAGTTCAAATATTCCTGCGACAGCGGTCCTAGATTTTGAGTCAAATATGTAGTGGCTTCATCATGCTGTTCGGGATTCTCAACAATCTCACGCATTGTCGTTTCGAGAATATTTTGTTCAAGTGTTTCTGCTTCGTCTGTCCATACTTCTTCTGCAGGAGGTTCGGAATCTGGGCAAAGTCGTTTCGATAATCGATGAGGTGTTGGTTTTAAAGGTGTTTCCGCACGTACTCTTTTCAATCCGCGATACCGAGGCGTAGCGTTTAGCGGCTTTAATCCGCAATATTGGAGTGCAGCGTTAAGCACGGGCGGCTGATGCAATGGGGACTCTGAAGAGGTCTCTCCATGATATTCAGGTGTAGCGTTAATCACGGGCAATTGCTGTTTGGATGTCGACTCTGAAGATGTCTCTTTAGGAATTGGGCCGGGAAATGGTTTTGTGTTTTCAATCAATTCTTTTAAGGGTCTTATCACAGGTTGCAAGCTATGTTCCAACACCGCATCAGTATCCATTTTTCCGACCTTTAGCGCTAAGTATTTTTTTCGTATAGCTTCGCTCGTCTTGGCAATCTCTTTTGTTAACACTTCTTTTTCCATCTTTTGTCCAACAGAATTTCGACCCATGCTGGATTAGAAACGTTTTAACACTGTTCTACAACCGTTCGATCTCGTTCAATGCCCGTTCGACAACCGTTCGACAACCGTTCGATGTCGTTCAATGCCCGTTCGACAACCGTTCTACGTTGAACGTGCACGTTCAACACCCCGTTCGACAACCGTTCGATGTCGTTCGATGCCGTTCGACAACCGTTCGATGCCCGTTCAATGTCCGTTCAATGTCCGTTCAATGTCCGTTCAATGCCGTTCGACAACCGTTCAATGCCCGTTCGATGCCGTTCGACACCCGTTCAATCACGTCACAGGTTTGCAGCCAAATGATGAAGTTATAATACGACATAGTCATTAAATCCTCGTCGATAGCGACCTCTATGCATAGGACTATCCTTGTCTATAACCACAAATCCATAGTTTTGTTGCCAACATTTTGCACACAGTTTGTTAAATTGTCCAAACGTCATATCGGTATTTACGTGATCGTCATACACATGGCGTAAATTCATGTTGTCCTGTTTGAATAGTAGTAAGAGATTGGTATTATCGCGAATCAGGTGCTTTGGAATTCTTGCATACGATTGGCATAGATACAGACTGTCCACTTTTGAATGTCTACCCATGGAAAAGTACTCTCTAATCACATCCTGCTTATCGCACGCCACATCATCAAATATAAATATAGAATTTGGTAGAGCTTCATTAGGTGGAACGACGTCGCTATTGTTTGAAAAAGGAAAGTAGCCAACATTCTCTACGGATGAGAGCAGCTTTTCCAAAATACTTTCCCGTGATAGATTTGAGTGGTCATGAATACGAACTAGGTCTCGTGGATTTTGAAACGTTTAACACGATAGCGAACGTCGATGCTCGCAACAATAAATTTTATTTTGGTGAAAATGACGAAGAAATTGTCATTCCCGAAGGATCTTACGAACTGGATGCAATCGATAAGTACTTGAAACGGGAAATACTGCGAAGATATCCCAACAGGCATGATTCGGGGAACGATGAATACCCTCTCGTCATACGTGCTAACAATAATACGATGAAGAGTGAAATATACTGCTCCTATAAGATTAATTTTGAGAAACCTAATAACATAGGATCGCTACTTGGATTTTCTGCAAACCGTATTCTCCCACGTAAAATGTGGCATGAGTCTAACGCTCCTGTGAACATCATAAGCATCAACGTGATCAGAGTGGAATGCAGCATAACAGCTGGTTCGTACAGTAATGACAAACTTGTACACATTATTCACGAATTTTCACCTAGGGTTCCTCCAGGATATAAGATCTCAGAAACGCCGCCGCGAGTCATTTACCTTCCTATCGTCGTGCGGATAATAGACGATTTAGAAATACGTCTGCTTGACCAAAATAATCGTCTGATCGATTTTCGTGGAGAAGAAATCACTGTTAGACTACATGTAAGACGGCGAGATCCCCGCTCCTACGAATAAGTGTTGTATTATGCTTGTGTATAACAAAGCGAACGAACCTCTAATTCCGACTGCTGCAACAAATACATTCATCGACACAGTAAGTCGGGCAAATTATCGTGTCACACCATCGTCGAGGAAGAACCTGCTGATCTTGCAGAACGTGCGTTTTCTACAATCGTTGGGATTTGTTGTAAAGCAATAATGTCTGACATTCTGGCCATTGGCAATACACCGACCTCCGATAATCGTATAACCAAGATAGAAGTGCACACGTATAATCCCTATGCAAATACTACTCTCGGAAATAGCGATGAAATAAGAATACCGATACAGCAGCAAGATCTGTATACGCTACCGTGCGAGAGTTTCTTGTACATTGAAGGAAAAGTTATTTTAGCAGAGGCTCCACCTGAAGGAACAAGCAACAATGTTACTCTCGATACCAATTGTGCTGCGTTCATGTTTGATGAAATTCGATATGAACTAAATGGCGTTGAAATAGATCGCTGTAAAAATCCTGGAATAACGACTGCGTTAAAAACACACGTGTCCATCTCCCCCGGAAGAAGTAAAGCATTGGCCACCGCTGGCTGGTATGGTAAACTGGATGGCGCAGATTTCAATTTCTGTATACCATTCAATATGCTCTTTGGCTTCGGTGAAGATTATAACAAGATAACCGTTAATGTGCGTCAAGAGTTGGTCTTAATTCGATCACGAAACGATCTAAACGCGTTGAATGGTTCTAGTATTTTAAGACCTAAAATCGAATTATTCAAAGTTGAGTGACGAATGCCGCACATAAGTCTTGAAGAAGTAACCAAATTGTCGTTACTACGCATTCTCGAGAGAGGACAAATGATACCTATGAGTTTTCGCTCTTGGGATCTATACGAATATCCACATTTACAAACAACGACGATGCATACGTGGGCCATCAAGACTGTAACACAACTGGAGAAACCTCGCTTCATCATATTCGCATTGCAGAATGATAGGAAGAATCAATTGCATAAGACTGCTAATCAATTCGACGATTGTAAACTGTCAAACATACGTTTGTACCTAAATTCGGAATCATACCCATACGATGACCTAAACTTGGACTTTGGAAAAAATAAGTATGCGGTACTTTACGATATGTACGCAAAATTTCAAAACTCGTATTATGGTGATCGATGCAGTGAGCCGCTATTGTTCTTATCACGTGGCCCATTTGTGGTCATAGACTGCTCTCGTCAAAACGAGTCTGTTAAAAGTGCTACAATTGATGTCCGCATAGATTTCGAATGCAGAGATAATGTGCCAGTCAACACAGCTGCATACTGCTTGATTATACATGATCGTATAGTCGAGTACAGCCCGTTGACCAATGTAGTGCACAGAATACTTTAACAAGCGGCGATGGTTCATCTAACGTTTGTCGATGTACAAGGGTTCAAGATCGAGTCAAACGAATTCATTGTAAAAGAAGCGGCCATTTTACGGGATGGAAATAAACTATTGCACTGGATATTCGAGCCACCATTTGGGTTCCACCGACTGACTGCTGCCGAAACACGTCAGGTTCGATGGCTAACGAGAAAACATCATGGAATCGGGTGGATGGACGGATATGTTCCATACAAAGAAGCTGGAAGCTGTTTGAAACTAGCCCTGGAAAATACGCAGCAGATTGTTGTCAAGGGATTGGAAAAGAAAAAATGGCTGTGGAAATTAACTGGAATCGAGGCTCTTGATGTGGATCTAGAGGATGTTCCAAGATTGTCGATGTTGCAAAAGGGGCTGCATAGATGTGCATTCCATACTGGCGTATGTGCCGTTGAAAATGTATTTAAACTGTGTAAAATATATAATGATCAATAAGAACCATATTTTTGAATAAAGAATATTATTTAACAAAGTTTTTTCCGTATTTCTTAAAATGGTATAATATTTCACCCAATGTTGCCGACAAAATGCGCAGTTTGTGGTATAACATTACAAAAAATGATTACTCGGCAAACTTATTTCTAAGAATTTTTGGTATCATATTTCACCGGATGTGTTTGCCTCGTGCCGAGATTCCTTGCTGTGTTTGCATTTTTTCAAAAAGGGAGGGGGGGGTAGAGAGAGGCTATAAAACGCCATTGTTGGTTGGATCGACAAAGTATCAACTATGTGGTCCGCAACCGTCAACTCTCGAGCTACGCTGCAGAATAATGAGTTCAATCCTCCGCAATTAAACACACAGTAAGTACTCTGGCTACCGCTAAAAATGCTATTCAGTATTGTTTCTTTGCAACTGAAAAAAAATGCATTTCATAATTGCTTCTTTTCTTATCAGCGCTGATAATTCGGAACAGAGGATCGTGCGCGCGGTGCGTATATTGGGTAGGAGATATCCCTTGACGAATACATTCTACAAATACCTTGACATTGGAGTCCGAATTGGTGGTTGCTGTCACGTCGAGTTGGCTATAGGAGACAATCACGGCAATGAAATTCAACTGTCTATGGCTACCTGGAAAGATCTTCTTCGAAAGAAGGAAGACATTCTGCGGAACATTGTCAACTCAGGGAATGCTGTGCATGTTGGTGATATGACTGTGGAGTTCTGTCAGTTAAACGATGATGTAAAGCTTGTAAAATTATCAAATTCGACTAAGTGCATACAGATTGCCTAGAAAACGATGAGAAGATTGTTTGATTTAGAATTTTGTATCGATCACATGTACTCTTGGCTATCCGAGAATCTATTCTGTGTACAAACTAAATATTGTAAGTTTATGCAAATAATATCTAATGTTACCGATGATTTTGCAAAAGCCATTGCAGAACATGACGATTTTGAACGCAATTCATTAATAGACACTGAATTGTTAGCTTTAGGCTTAGATGTAATGCTAATAAAATAAAATCAAAAGGATATTTCTCTGACATTTAATGCATGATTTACATTTCCTGTCCCCGAGATTCCTGTTCGTTCCCAAGGGGTATCATATTACATAAAAAAATGTCAGGGTCAATCAAATAGCGTCTTAAAAGAAGTTATAATATTTGGTCGGGTGTGTTTGCCGAGATTTCAAAGGGGGGTATAACATTACAACAAACTGATTACTCAGCAAAGTGCTCGTCGAAGTGAGAGGCGTCTGTTCCATCATTCTCGGTTAGATCGCCAAAGTATGCGGTTCGTGCGCGAGAGGATACCGCTGTGACGTCACAAAAATCCACCTACCTCCACTCCTATCCTTTGTGACGTCACTCTCCCGAAAAACATTCGCGAAAAAATCAGGACTTGACCCCCGAAAAAATTTGCGATCCCCCCGCGGACCCCCCGAAAAAAAGACCGCGGGTGACCCCGAAAAAAAGATGGCGCCTGGGGGTGACCCCCGAAAAAAAAGACCGCCCCGGTTAGGTCTGGGGGTGACTCCCGAAAAAGACCGCCCCGGTTAGGTCTGGGGGTGACTCCCGAAAAAGACCGCTCGGTTCGGTCTGGGGGTGACCCCCGAAAAAACCCCTCCCCAGAGGGAGGGGGGAGGGAGGGGTGGGGGAGGGGGAAAGGGAGGGGGAGGGGAGCAAGCCCCCTCCCCAAGGGAGGGGGGGAGCAAGCCCCCTCCCTAAGGGAGGGGGAGCCCCCCCCCGGGTTAGGTCTGCCTCGAAAGGTCAATGAACTTGGTCCAGAATCCACATATACTTCCTACTTACACACATGTAAACAAGTCTATTGATTTGAATATATCGGCGTTTAACAATAACACCGTACAAATCATTAAACCCTCAATTATCGTTCCATAATCCTAATCTAGTAATTGAATGTTCCCACACGATACAATCTTACCGCTCGGATTGTATCAATTAAATTATATTAGTTACGAGGTCCACTAACTATCCTTGGCGGCTCCCTGATTACTGCATCAGGTTCGTCCGCTACCTAGCAGCACCCTGGTTACGCATCAGGTTCGTCTGCACTCTTAAAACCTTAAGACGAGGGTAATAACACTTCGCCGGCCACTCGTGCTACTTCACGGCCCTGGCTCGTAACAGAACAATTAAAATAAACGGCAATTAAAAATAATGTTATCTTGTTTATTCCTTCTCCATTAATTAATTTTTCCATTTATATATTTTATTTTACATAACACATCACAGAATATCACATAATTTCCACTATACATGTACGCGTCCGACGCGTCGGACGAAAAACTAAATGATTTAATATTTCTCCTTTACGTGCGTAGATGGAAAAGTCGGTATATTAACTTTCCTCATATCTATCACTCCTTGCTTGGTTACCTAAAACCGTGCTAGGTAGTTATTAAAGGGTGAGGTGTTTTGAAGGAATGGTGAAGTGATTTGGTTAACGTGTGTTACTAACGATAACTTATATTTGACTAAATCGACTGTACAGGGTGTATAAAAAGTAATGGTCATCCGTCCTAGGGGTGATTCTACACCTCTGGATAGGTGGACATTTGCAAAGGAAACTTGCCGCAAAATTGTTTATAACAAAGAAAATTGTTGTTAAATTTTTTTTACATCAACACCTTCTACTCTTCGAGAAGAGAAAAAGTCTGAAAGGAGCCATATGTCGCAAACAAATAGTTATTGAGATATAAGCTACTAAAGTTTTTGCAAAATTAGATTGTGTGGCAGTATACGTATAGACAAAAGCCTACTACTACAGTCCACCCGACCGTGTCGATGAGACAGAACATGATCGTGGGCGTGCCTCGAGACAAACGAAGTTTAAAGGGACATTCGTCGCTAGGCCCGTACCAAGTCATCGTCTGTCTCCCTGCCCATTCTGATAATATATGTATGTATTTGAAGTGGCAAATACATAAGAATACTAATCCTACATTATAAAATCCTAACGTAAAGTAACTTACACATTTTTCAGGGTCTTCTGTTCCTTCGGCGGATCCACAGCACACTACCATTTTCACGAATTCTTCTTAATAAGTTGTGCCTGTTTCCAGGTTCAATGTGGGCACCACCAGTGTCCAAACACACTTGTAACCGTTCTTTACAGTTCCGCCGCACTTTATCCCAAATGTCCACTTTTGTTTTAATGAGTTCAAACGCGTTTTCATTTTTTTTTTAAGTTCATTGACATTGTTAATTCGCGTACCTGACCTGTAAACAATACTCTTGACTGCTCCCCAAAGAAAGAAGTCAAGAGGATTTAAATCTGGCGACCGGGGGGGGGGGGGGGCAAATATGAGGCGCAGGTCTACGACCGATCCAACGCGTGCCAAACATTTCGTTAAGAAAATCTCTAACTAAAATGGTTGAATGTGGTGGAGCACCATCATGCATAAAATAAATTGAACGACGCCTACCACGTGGCACGACTTCACGTAATTTTCTTATAAGAGTGGTTTTTAAAAATCTAAATACCTCTGACTCGTCAACTTTGACGGCAGGTAAATCGGTCCGATTATATGATTACTAATAATACCCGCCCACATATTTATTGCAAAACGTCCTTGATTAAAACGTTGATTTAAACGTTGTCGCAATTTTTGCCAGTGGATGTTGCATAAAATAGAAAGGAACGATAATTTTATACAGAACATATTATTTACTGATGAATGTAGTTTTTCAAATAACGAGATTCAAAATTCTCAAAACACCCGTATATGGGATTGTCAAAACCCCCATGCAGATATTCAACGTTTTAATCAAGGACATTATGCAATAAATGTGTGGGCGGGTATTATTGGTAATACAGTATTTTATCGATAAATGTCTGAAATGTCTGGCGGATAAATGTCGCTGAACTATCCCCACTCCTGCGGGGTATACCCCGTGAGGGGCCCCGAAGCTCGAGCGGTCTCGGCCGCCGAGAAATGTAAACATGATACGGGTCGAGTATATCGGTGTGAGACCAGGAGTCCACTACTAATCCAATGACAAAACTTCTTTATTTTTCATTATTTTTTTATGGGACTTTGACCAAATTATTCGGGGCATTTTTCTAATGAAAATGATACCAAATATGATATAATTCCGATTATATTTACTTGTGTAATGGGCGATCAAAGTGTCGAGCGCAAGGATCGATGGCGTATGGGAAAGAAAGAGACGCGGAGAGTAGCGGTCGCCGGCACAGTCCAAAGGCCCGCCGGCACAGTCCAAAGGCCCGCCGCATCCTCACAATGTAATCTCAATAAAAAACTTTTTTATTATTACTTATTTTTGTATGGGACTTTCACCAATATATTTGTGGCATTTTTCTAATTAAAATAATACCAAACACGATATAATTCGGATCATATTAATGGACATTAATGGTCAGGTACATCGGTGAGGCAACTTGTCCCTGCAAGACACTCTCGTGACTAGGACATTTCGCGACTTTTAAACTTAGAAAACGGGTAGAAGCTCAGCTACAGTAGTTAACTATAAAAAATATTTTCTTCTCTGTATTGGTCGCTCGTATATTCGACTGTTGTACGATGAATTTATTTGACTGGACACATTTTATAAACATTATTCATATTATCAAATACATTTTAAACGAGACGATGCGACTTGTCGTGTCTCTTTCTTTATCAGTTACTCTCTTTGTCTGTCACCAAAACTTACTCCATCGTCATTTAAAAAAATAGATATGTATGTATGTATAATCAGAAAAATTTTAATCGGAGAAATATCTATATAAATAATGATAGAAGTCTCATAAAAGACTAATAAGAAATGTAAAAGTGTCGTCATTAAATTACTATTGGTTCACCGATGTACATACCTGCCTTTTATATTTATATTATTATACAATATGATCCGAATTATATCGTGTTTGGTATCATTTTAATTAGAAAAATGCCACAAATATATTGGTGAAAGTCCCATACAAAAATAAGTAATAATAAAAAAGTTTTTTATTGAGATTACATTGTGAGGACGCGGCGGGCCTTTGGACTGTGCCGGCGGGCCTTTGGACTGTGCCGGCGACCGCTACTCTCCGCGTCTCTTTCTTTCCCATACGCCATCGATCCTTGCGCTCGACACTTTGATCGCTCATTACACAAGTAAATATAATCGGAATTATATCATATTTGGTATCATTTTCATTAGAAAAATGCCACAAATAATTTGGTCAGAGTCCCATAAAAAAATAATGAAAAATGAAGAAGTTTTGTCATTGGATTAGTAGTGGTCTCACACCGATATACCCGACCCGTATCATGTTTACATTTCTCGGCGACCGAGGCCCCTCGAGGTTCCCATTCCATTTCTACGTTCGGCACAAGTCAAAGAATAGTTTCCCTGACGGATAAACGTCGCTGGCCGGACCCGTGGTTGCGACAGTTAACGATAAAATACTGTAATATAATCGGACCGATTTACCAGGAAAAGCAGACCAAAATAATCGTAATAATTTTATGAAGAAATATTGAAAAATCTAAAAGTTTAAACTTTCATTCGTGTATGATTCCCCATCTGCTTACATTGTATGGCGTTTGTCAGTCGCTGTCGTTGGGTCTTGGACAGTCGGAACTCGGAGTTCGGAGCTCGGCGTTCGGAGATCAATCTGTAGTTCCGACTGGCCAAGACCCAACGACAGCGACTGAAAAACGCCATACAATGTAAGTAGATGGGGAATCATAAACGAATGAAAGTTTAAACTTTTAGATTTTTCAATATTCCTTCATAAAATTATTACGATTATATTGATTTGCTTTTCCTGATGAAAATGAGTCCAAACTCGAGTGTAATCGAACAATTGTTATTCATACGTAATGTTATGATAAAAATTATAATCTTATTAAAGATAGTCCAAATGATGTCGTGTTTGGACACATTTTCATCGGGATGATCTCTACAACTCATTCGTATTAAAAATATTACTCGTATTATAAAAATATGAAAGTTTAAATTGTCAATAATGCTTGATTTCCCAGGTGCTTACAATGTATGTATGCTGTTGGTCGGTCGCTGTCGCTGGTCTTTCATGTTCAGCGATCGTCGGGCCTCGTCGCCGTTTATTCGAGCTGGCAACAAATATTCAAAGATTTATTCGAAGGCTTCGAATAAAAGATGAAAGATAAAAGATGAAAAAATTATTCGACGTTCGAATAAATCCGCTTGGAATAAAAAAAATTATCTTCATTCGTCGGATAAATTCTCGTCGAATAAAATTATTTATTCGAACCTCGTCGAATAAAGATACTTTTTTTATTCGAATTGTTATTTCAATAATTTTTTATCTAAATAATGCCCAACTCTGATTGAGTCCTTTCTCGAAGCACTTGAAAAGGTTCGGCTATCGCGACCTCGACCGATTCGACCGACATCGGGCCCACTGTGAGCACATCAGCCTACGAAATCGGCCGTAGCTTAGACCGTACATACTTATAAACCCGGCATAGGTATTGTATGTGTATAGG
Organism: Lasioglossum lativentre; assembly: GCA_916610255.1. Taxonomy (NCBI): domain Eukaryota; kingdom Metazoa; phylum Arthropoda; class Insecta; order Hymenoptera; family Halictidae; genus Lasioglossum; species Lasioglossum lativentre. Next base: position 25,767,694 of record OU744359.1, on the reverse strand, counting down.
AAAGCTGAGAGTCCCCGTGAAGCAAAGATAAGAGTAAAATGTGACGTCATAAGATAATTCTTAAGATAATTTCGAAATGGCTGACACGGCTGACCGACGCAAATACCGACTGTAAATGTTGTTGGATTCTTACATGAATCGTTAGTTTATATTTTGAATTTATTGAAAACGTTTTTCTACTTTCTCTTGCTTTTTTTGTAAATCCCGGGGAAATCCTATTTCCTTATTAACGTGCGACCGATAACGTTCCGGCATTTATGAAGGTTAGAGTCATAAATGCCCTTCCTCGCTCCACCGTCATTTACCCAAGTAACGGCTGGTTTTTCCCAAAAAGCATGCAGGTACAATTTCCCCTTCGCAGACCTTTGCCGAACAGAGGTACGTAGCTCAGTTCTGTACGAGCACTGCGATCACACGGTTGCTGAGTTGACAGCACGGTGCAAGTTACATCTGTTATGTCGCGAAGGCAGATTTTTGCCTGATTGTATGGAACGGATGTTTATGGTACCAGCAAACTGAGTTCCGCTATTCTTGAGGGATTTTACCAGCGGTAATTTCGGCCGTCCTCGGATTAGTCGCGAGCTTAGGCTCGGCAAGTTTTTATTAAGGTACATTTTTAGAAAAACGTGCTTTTGCAGGGTTTCTAGCTCTTAGCTTAACGGCGATTGACTGCCATAAACATCCATGTGCGAATCAGCTGTTGGTGATTTCGAGCGCGAGGGGACCCTTGGGCCCAGTATTTTATGATAGTACCTCTTCGGGTCATCGCCGACGCCACCAGAGGTATCTGGTCGGGAAAGCAACTGCCCAGTCATTTTTCCAGGACGTTAGTCATTGGTCGATAATGTTTACGCCCATAATAGGCTAAGTACATTGCGATCGCTACTCTTTAAAATAGAAAGTTGAAGAAAACGCATCACGCAGATAGTTTTGTCATTACGTATTTCTTAAAGTTAGTAACCTAAAATTCCGTTTCTTCTCAGTTGTTATTGTTATAGTTATTAAAATTGCAAATGTTCGTTTTTTGTTATCCTACACGACTGTTATTTATTTATCCCTTATCGGACGCGTACACTCAACGAATCCGCTATAGCTGTCGGGCATTGAGATGACGCAACAACATCTATACTTAGTTTTCCTATTTTACCATGTTTTTATTAGCCCACTTTCTTGTCTGTCTGTATATATATCTGTTTGTTTGTCTGTTCAGTATAAATTTTGCAATTGATTTTAAACTAACTTCCCGATGAGCTAGAGACTTGAAATTTTAAACATAGCTCAGAACTGGATGACAATGCAATATTTAAAATTTTTTTTAAAAAGCCAATGTCATCGCGTTCAGCGTCCCCACTCTAATACGTGTTTCCACTCTGACTCATCCAAACTCTGACTCATCTCCACTTCACTGACTCGTTTCGAACCGAAGGAGCTCACGGTGGGTTCGAGCTCCATGCGGTGTTTACAAAGTTACTACGTATTATTTGTTTACCAAGCGAAAGAATAGTTACACCGAGATTAGCTAGCGCGCAACCTTTTTTTTTTAAAGTATGGGGAAATCCTCCTTATGGATACCCCCCCCCCCCCCCGTCCTCGCCTGAGAGGAGGGGAGGGTTATGCTGGGCTCTCTCGGCTGAAGGCCGAGCATACCAAATAAACCCACACTAATCCGTCCCTCTTAATGGGGATGGGCCGGGATCACCAATGGTATGCAACCGTACCCGACTCCGCCCGTTTGAGCGCACTCGGGGGGAAGAGAAGCTTTTCCCAACCAAGCTAACTTGGGGTTGGGCGACGGATTGCGCCTAGCCCTCCCTTCCCTCGGGACCGCCCGATGGGAGAGTGGTACAGGCCACTCACCCGGTCAGTCCATGGTGACGCCATTCCTCCTTCCCCCACGCCAGGGACGGAGGGATGACGTCGCCCATTCCCGGTAAGGATCAGTCCGTTAAGAGGGGAGCCTCAGCTCAAACCCTCCGGAGTGATCCCCCTCCCGGTGGGCACGGCCAAGACCACGCCCACGCCCCCCTCTAGCGATCCGGCTAGGCCGGATCGTGGGTGGGGGGTTTCTTCCCCTTCTTCTTGGGCACCGCCCCCGTAGGCGGGCCCATCGTCCCCTCCTCCGCCGTCACCTCCATGGGTGCCGGCCCTTCCGTAGCGGCGACATTAGCCGCCTGCCCCCCGTAGCGGCAAACTTAGCCGCCGCGCCGCCTTCGGCCCTCTCGCCCACCTTTCCACCCCCCGGGCGGAACATTGGGCACGCCCGTCACCCCAAGCGATGCTCAGCGGGCTTACCAAGGTCCCCACATAGGGGGCACCGGGGAGGCTGGTCACATCTAGCCACCTTCGCGCGCGAGGGAGGCGCGGACCTCAGCCTCAGTCACGGACTGATCGAGCCCTCTGAGGCGGAGGTCTGCCCTCTTCGTGGGTCGGTTAACCCGGTAACCGACCCTGGATAAAACCATCTCCATCCGGCGCGCCAAGGATGCTGCCTTTTCGGGGGCATCCTTCCCCCGAATCTGCAACATCAGCGCGCCGGTCTGGGTCAACTAAGTTGATGTGCGCCTTAGCGAGCGCGATCGCTTCCGCGTAAGTCGCCTTCGCGCCTACCTCCCTCGTTACTACCACGGCAGCCGTAACCGGCTGCTGTGGCAGTTTCAGACCCACCCTCGTTGGTTTTGGGGGGGGGGGGGGCAGCCCCAAAGAGGAGATAGTAGTATGAACATCGATCAATTTCAATTACAAGTTTTTACAAATATCTCGTAAACTAAAGCCGCGAGGCAAACAGTCTAAAGGGAAATGTTGTTCAGAATCATGGTATTTACAACATATCCAAAGCTCATCGAAATCGAGGACATAATCGAGTAACTGCTGTTTGTTACGACATCGCGGCGTACCGACAACACTCTCCTCCCCCCGGCTCGCCGCGCTGACCATGCCACCGAGCGACTAGGCGCGCTCACCTCAATTTTTTAAATGTTAACATATATCTTTTACTTCATAATATTCTAACTGGTATCAAGACGAATTGAACGACCTATATTAATATAACATTAAACCTTGAAATAACGCTACAATAGTTTTTGCCACAAAAAGCGGGCTCCCGGGCCACTGTGCGGCGGTGACCGCCAAGCAGGGGAGGGGGAGGAGGCCGCCGGCGGCAAAGGAGACCGAGGCCCAGTCGGCCCCCACCAAGGAGAAGAGCCCCCTGGTGGGCTCCGAGGAGTGGGTGCAGGTGTCCCGGAAGGGGAAGGGTCGGCCTCGCTCAAGAAGGGGAAGAAACCCCCCTCCCACGATCCGGCTTAGCCGGACCGCCGGAAGGGGGCGTGGATGTGGTCTTGGCCACGCCCACCGGGAGGGGGATCACTCCGGAGAGTTTGAGCTGAGGCTCCTCTCTTAACAGACTGATCCTTACCGGGAATGGGCGACTTCATCCTTCTGACCGCTCGGTGGGGTGGGGGGGGGGGGGGGGGAGTAATGGCGTCACCACGGACTGCTTGATGAGTGACCTGTACCACTAGCCCATCGGGCGGTAGCGAAGGAAGGGGGGGCTAGGCGCAAGCCTTCGCCCAGCCCAAATTAGCTTGGTTTGGAGGAAGCTTCTCTTCCCGCGCGAGTGCGCTCAAACGGGTGGTGGTGGGTGCGGTCGCATACCTTTTGGTGATCCCAGCCCATCCCCAATAAGCCCAAGGACGGATTAGTGTGGGTTTAGTTGGTATGCTCGGCCTTCAGCCGAGAGAGCCCAGCATAACCCTCCCCTCCTCTCAGGCGAGGACAGGGGGGGGGGTATCCGTAAGGAGGATTTCCCCACACTTAAAAAAAAAAAGGTTGTATTTGGCTTTTGTAATTGTAATTCTAAAAAATGTTGATATCTTGGTTGTGTGAGTTGTGAATGTTGGAGCTTTGAAATTTTTGTGATTAAAAAGTAGTTGTAATTAATTTTATAGAATTGGGAAAGAGAGTAGTTGTAGTTGTTTGAGATTGTGTCTGGGTTAGGTCTGGTTAGATTGTGTATCGGTTTTGTAATTGTAAGCATGAGAAATTTAGATATCTTGATTGTGTGTAAATGTATGTTATCGGCATTGCAGAGTTGTGGCGCGATGACGGTGCTACGTGTTACGTGCTACGCGATAATGTACCCGTAATGTGTGCGATATGGTGACGCCACTGAGTCAATACACGGGAGAGCTCCCTACTAACCAATATGGCGGCGCACATATCTGTCACTTTCTGAGGTGAAACAATGAAAATTACTATGAAATTACTCAACTTTACATGTTCATAACTTTTTAACGAGTGGTTTCCGTGGTCTGGAACTTCGATATAGGAGTTTTCTCGCCGAAATGAACAAGATAAGACATATAATAATCGAAAATTTCTGGGTTCCGAAGAGAAAGTTTACCCTTTTAATCGATAGAAAAAATTCACACACATGTTACGTCTCACGCGGGGTCCGCGAAGACGTTACGTTTTTACGCGTGCGAATTTCTTTTGATGTCCACGGTTCGTTGCGACGTAGGGCGAGTTATGTCGTTCCGTCGTCAGAGAGAGAATGTCGGGATGGGATCCCCGGTCGGCTGGACCTAGTCCGCCTGGCCGTGAATTGGAGTACACACACCCAAACGGCTGGACCAAGTGCGCCAAGATTGTGGTGGGTACGGTAGATCGAACGGCTGGACCCAGTCCGCCTAGTTCGAGGAAAATTGGAGACTTCACAATCGGCTGGACCTAGTCCGCCAAGATTGTGGTAGGTGAGGGAACTCGAACGGCTAGACCCAGTCCGCCTAGTTCGAGGGAAAATTGAAGGACGCACAAACGGCTGGACCTAGTCCGCCAAGAATGTTGTAGTGGGGATCTCGAGAGGCTGGACCCAGTCCGCCGTGCTCGAACGTGTAGGTATAGGACAGGGGTGAAAAAGTGGTTGGCGACTCCTCTCACGACTAAGGTTCTTGATACACGCACATTCGCACACGCAAATCAAATTATTCTTTGCTGGTCCGCACGCAGCAATATCGACGTAGAAGGGGATTAGGAAAGAGGTGGTGTATCCTCTCAGTTTGAAGGCCAGAACTACAAATAGTTCAAAGTGCTCTCGGTTTCATCATTGAGAATGATGGAAGTAGGTAAATGGTTAAAAGGTTGGATTGAGGAAGGTGAACGCGAACAGTCGTTGCACTGGATGGTGCCCCGAAGAATTCTGACTTCAGACTTCAGCTGACTCGTGACTTCGACTGTCTCCTGACTTGGACTGATTTCGACTGTGGTTCTGTCTTCGACTGTGGTTCTGACTTCGACTGACTCCTGACTTCAACTGCTTTCGACTGATTCCTGAATTCAACTGACTCCTGACTTCGACTGCTTTCGACTGATTCTTGAATTCAACTGACTTCGTAGGTGTCCAGCTGCTTCCCTTATAGTCCAACGTTGGTGGAAGGGGGTAGTCCCAATCACATGTCAAGTTGTTCCAGTGGAAGGGGTAGTGAATCACTGGAGGTGGATCGACGTTCCTGCGTCTAAGTCCTTTATCGTATTTCGTGAAATAATTCAGTTCTCAGACTATGTCCTTATCGTATTTCGTGAGATAATTCAGCTGCAGAAGTGGTGTTGTCGGTTCGAACTGTCGACTACTAATGATCGATTTGATCCGCTGTCTCGATGATTTCGACTTCTGGTGGGGGTAGCGACGTAGTAGGTTCACTAGACTGGAACGGACCGTATCAATAGGGAAACGGTCCCTTGAAACTTTATTCTTATGAGATTTGAAATAGTGTGGCGTGTGAATGAGGGGCGGGCCCCTTGAAAATATACCACAGAAACGGCCTGGGCTTGCAAGAGCAGGACGGACTGTGGTGACGAACGTCACACACACAAGACTAAAAAGCAGAAAATAATTTTTTAAATAAAAATAAATTTAAAAAAAAATTTTAATAGCTATGAAAATACTTGTCAGATTTAAAACGAAAAACGTGGGGCGCATGCAATACATAGATAATTGATGCATGAATTGTTCACCTAAGTCACTAACAATTTTATTGCATTACAAATGACATGAACTGTTGTGTGTGTTTTCTCAACGGCAGCTACTCTTTACACTCCTTACTATTATCTTTCGCCTCACGTTTTTCGTTTTAAATCTTACAAGTATTTTCATAGCTATTCAAAATTCACAATCACAAATTTTTAGGACTATCTCTATGGGGTTAGAAATCTGTATGGAGTTAGGAATCTGTACGGGGCTAGGAAAAATTATTTTATACTTTTTAGTCCGTTTTTTAAACATATTTGTAAGGAATAAGCCGTGTTTGTCGCTGGCGCGCTCGTTTCGATCTGCCTTCTTTTTCAATTCGTTGGCAATTGTAATTTTACAATTCTTCTGTTATTTTCGTTATGTATGTACACACGTACATACATACGATACACACATACATCATTAACCCTATAGTTCGGCCATCCTGACGATTAATCGTCCCGATTAATCATACAACTAAGTGAAATACAATACAGGTTTTAACATAAACAAGAATTACAATTTGTCCTTAAATTAACAGAGAAACATGAATTGAATTTAATTAAAACAAGATTTAAATATCTATACGAATACAACATAACGGAAACAATGATCGAATTTTTAATTTAACCCAGTGTGCATGGCCGCATATTAGATGCCTCCCATGTCCCTCGATAAGGAGTTCTGGACAATTGAAATCCATCAATGTCTTAAGGAATATCGATCATTTCTAAGAATACGATCTATTTCATAAGGTCCTTTAAATTTTGGTATCATTTTTGTTGAAACACCCGTTGAACAATCGAAATTCCTTATCATAACCTTGTCTCTGATTTTGTAGTTTTTTGCGGTTTTGTGCTTTCGGTCGAATATACGTTTGTTTAATTTCTGATTCTTTAGAATCTGTTCGTTGGCTTGCTCGCGAAACTCCGATACTTCTCGGCGTGGTACATTAATTCGTTCGCTTAGTTCTAACGCATCTCGTAACTCATCAATTACTTTTCCGCGCTGCCGTGCGCCAAACAGTAACACGCTAGGACACTCGTCTGTTGTCTTTGATATCGTATTATTACATGCGAACTCGACGTCTTTTAAAACACTAGGCCAAGAAGAATTAGTTTCGTCCGATAATTTGGCAATCATCGGCAATATTGTCCGATTTACTCTTTCTACTTGATCATTGGCTTGCGGAGAGGCTGTAGCTATCTTTATATGTTGTACATTATATTCATTTACAAAATCTTCAAATTCTTTAGACGCAAAGCATGTTCCACGATCAGACACAATTCGTAGTGGACGACTATATTATTCAAAATATGTTTTCAGATATTTTATGGATTCCGACAAATTAGTTGTTTTGGTCGCGTACAGTTTCACGAATTTAGAAAATGCATCTACAATTACATAAATGTGACGGTTTTTTCCGGAAGATGATCTAGAGGCTGGGGTTAAATGATCTATATGTAATGTATCAAACGGTACATTGCCTTTCGGTATATTATACAAGGATCTTTCCGGCTTCCCCGTGTTTGGTGAGAATGCGATACATTTTAAACAGTTCTTTATGTGTTTATCCACTTTGCTTTTCATTTCCGGGAACCAATAGCTGTTTAGTATGTTCCGCATGGTTTTTTCCATTCCGACATGACACATTTCATTATGATATTTGTGCATTATGCTCGTTTCCAATGCCGTAGGAACATAAAACAAAGCTTGACTTTTGTATTTCCTATAAACTAAACCATTCCTCATTTCAAACAATTTATTCTCTGCCTGTTGTAACTTGGTATGAATTTTCATTATTATTGGATCGTCTTTTTGGCATAATGCGAGGTTACGACCAAAAGAATTGTCCTCTATTACGAGTACTTGCCTACTTAAAGCATCGACGTGGGGCATTCGAGGTCCGGATCTATGCTCCAACGTATAATCGTAATTTTCTAATTCTAAAACCCAACGTGCGATCCGTGGGTTTGTTTCTTTTTTATTCAATGTGAGGCTTAGAGCTTGACAATCCGTGATTATTTTGAATTTAACTCCAAGTAAATATGTACGAAAACGACGTAACGCATAAATTATTGCTAGAGTTTCTAATTCGAAGCTATGGTACTTCGATTCAGTCTCTGTCGTCCTTTTCGAGAAATAAAATACTGGGTGTAATTTTTTATCTATCTTTTTTTGTAGTAAGATTGCTCCAAACCCCGTTGTGCTCGCATCGCAGTGTGTTCAAAAACCATAGTTTGGTATCTATGTAAAGATATAGTTTGGTATCTAGAGTAAATACCATAAACTTGGTATTTATTATATTTATATTCGGCGTCAGCCGAAGGCGGGCGGAATGTTCAAAAACGGTATTTATTCATTCTTTTACGACCATGCAATCGGTTCCGAGTTCGAGGAAAGATATGGGTGTTTATTACACGCGACACAGGCAATGCAAAAACCTGTCGCGCGCGAGCACTTCTTATGTGTCTCGACCGATCAGCTGCGCGAGCTCGACAACAAGCGACGAGGTGATCGACCGTGTATGTAAACCTCGCCGCTCTGACAGTTGTCGAACTCGTCATATTGTCTCGTGGGTCATCGTCTCCTATGTTTTCCTTACAGTGATTCCGTTACCTAAATTCCTTTGTCTCCCTCACGGCTTCGTTTAGTAGGTCATTACCCTAACGAACGTTGCTGCGATCCTCGACGTTTAAGTTCAAAGTCCCCACTCCTTAATCCTTCCGAAACCGATGGCCCACGACTGTATAAAAGAGAGCAACGCGTGCCGCTAAAGGAATTCTCGTAATTTCTCTTCTGTCATACTGACCCGCTACTGTATACTATTCAAAGTCGTTACGCCCGGTTGATACCCGCGATACTCGCGTCTAACACCGACCGTAATCATTCATTTTCATTGTCAACATTTTGTACCTCGTTCCTTCTGTATTTTCCGTTTCTTCTCAATATATCGTTTTGTTACATACATCTGGCAAACCTTCTTTTCAATACTTTACATTTCTATCTTTCACAACTAGAGTTTACAACACAGTGTAATTGAGTTTCATCTCGTGGTGAATATATAGGCTTAAAATCGGTGCTTGAAGTAAACGCTCTTTAAGTGACTCGAACGCTTGTTTTTCTATTTCCGTAAATCTAAATTTCACGTTTTTCTTTACTAAATCATAAAGAGCTTTCGCGATAATCGAAAATCCCTCAACTAATTTTCTGAAATACGAACATAATCCCAGAAATCCTTGAACATCTCGTAGGTTACGAGGATACGGGAAATTCGCTACCGCTTCCAGACCTCGTTCCGTCGGACGAATTCCTTCGTCGCTAATTGTATAGCATAGATAATCTAATTTCGTTTGAAAAAAATTACACTTGTCAAGTCGTAATTTGAGTTTGTTAGCTACGAGTAGTTTGAAGACGTGCTCCAGCATTTGCAAGTGATGTTCCATCGTTTCCGTCATAATTAAAAAATCGTCTAGATACACCGATATTTCGCCGCTATCAATTTCTTTCCTAAAAATTTGTGTCACAAACCGTTGGAATTTCAGAGGGGCTCCCTTTAACCCAAAAGGCATTCTCGTATACTCGTATTGGCCCAAAGGCGTGACAAATGAAGTATATTTTATCGATTCTTCGTGCATTTTGATGTGAAAGAAACCGTCTTTAAGATCTAAACTTGTGAAATATGTTTTCCCTCTCAGTAGATCAAGTTGATCTTCTATTAATGGAAGTGGAAAATTATCGCGCGTTGTAATTTTATTCAAGGTTCTAAAATCCACGCATAACCTTGTTTCGCCGTTCTTTTTCTTAGTTAGGACTATTGGAGAAGCATATTCAGAGGTACTTTCTCTAATGACACCCTTAGCAAGTAATCCGTCTAAAATATTTCGTTATTTATTTTTCTCGTCAAAAGATAGCCTACGTGGAGTGTACGAGAATGGTCTATCGTCCACGAGTGTTAATTTCATAACGTTGTCTACCGCGGGTTCCGATGGTCTTTGAACGTTAACGTAATGTGTCTCAAATAATTCGCGCAATTGCATTTGAACTTCAGTAGGAATACTTGGATTAATTTTCATATCCTGCGAAGTCGTTGTACTGTCACTGTCGTGCTTATCTCTTTCTATATTCATGATCTCGGCCACTTCCTCTTTATTAGTCAACGACAATCTCGCCAGCTTCAAGAAGTCACGACCCAAAATCATTGGACTTTGCATTGTCCGATCCGGTACAACCCGTAAAACTACATCGTACTTGGTGTTTTCTGATTCCCTTGGTGATTCCCATCTAAACCGGTTGTCACGCAATCCCTAGGAACGTAACGTTCTTTAATAAAACATATGGGACTTCCTGAATCAATCAACGCATTAACAGAAATACTAAAAATACCGTCCTTGTTTTTAATACGCAGTTCCACCCGACGTCGGAAGTCGTCATCGTCACCTCTTTGTTCTCCCACGTAATTGATGTTTGATGATGGACTGCACTGATTTGCCTGATGATCAAATTTTCCACATTTCAAGCAAGAACCTCTTCCCCTCTTCGGCTTCTGGCAGTCGTACGCGATGTGTCCATCCTCGTTACAATTATATCCGCGTACCGGGCTCTGACTGTTTCCGCGTCTGCTGATCTACCTGCTGCTCCCTGCTTGGCTGCATCATTCTTTCCAGTTGTGTAAACGGTCGTCGTAACGTCTCCCTTGGTGCTGGTACGTTTGCGAATGCTTCTTGCAAAGCCTCGATGGATTCGTAACGCTGTATCTTCGATTGCGTACGTAACGCCTCGTTCTGTATACCTTCGAAGACATAGGAAATCAGCTCAGTTTCCGTTACAGGCACGCGATTACCCAACGTTACCTTATCGTGTAGGTAATCTGAGAAAGTTTCGCCGGTTCTCCAGATCCTTTCCTCAAATTCTCGTCGTAGTACCAGTGGATCGAGGCGTAGACCATACATTATCCTCATTTCTCGCAACAAGTCATCACAGTTTAAATCGACACAATCAATTCTAGAGTGATACCATCTCAACACTTTGCCGACGTGTCTGCTACACAGCAATGCCTTCTTCTCGTGTTGGTCGAGCTCGTACGAGGAGAGCAATTTCTTCACTTGTCTCTCCCACTTGTCGTAATCTAAATTATTTCCGTCAAATTCCGCAGCCAAAACTTTGAGTTCCTGCCATTTCCTCACCCTAATTCGGACATGACGATCAGAACCTTTACGATCAGAACGATCTTCTTCCAACCGCTGTGTCGTCCTTAGTATCGAGTTCTCGTCGTAGCAATTCCGCTACGCGAGCCGCTAAATTTCTTTCTGCTCGTAATATCTCGATCTCGCGAAACTGATGTGACACGTCTGGTTCCTCGCGGATGTCACTCGTGGTAGTCTGCATCTCGGGCATAGGCGATGTTTCGACCGGGGACGGTATCGGAATCGGAATCCCCGCATCCATCAACCGCTTGACCAATTCGTTCTTCGTCCCCGTAGTGGACAAGCCATTTTCTTTCAGAATTTCTTTAAGCTCGGACACCATAACCATATTTGCGAGATAATTCTTACGTGAGATGTCACAACTTAAATCAAATCACCGCACAAAAAGTCCGTAACATAAACCGAGTACTCTACATAAACCGATACGTTCAATCCCACTTCTGATATTTGTAAGGAATAAGCCGTATTTATTTGTAAAATTGACAGACGTGTTTGTCGCGGGCGCGCTCGTTTAGATCTGCCTTCTTTTTCAATTCGTTGGCAATTGCAATTTTACAATTCTTCTGTTATTTTCGTTATGTATGTACACACGTGCATACATACGATACACACATACATCATTAACCCTATATATTTTAAAAAAAATTAATTTTTATTTTAAATTATTTTATACTTTTTAGTCCGTTTTTTAAACATATTTTTATTTAAATTATGTTATACTTTTTAGTCAGTTTTAAAAACGTGGCATTATTTTAAAAATTCATTTTTATTGTATTCATTTAATAAATATTCGTTCTGTTTGGAAGCAAACTCTGTTGACTATTCAACAAATGTGATCGATTTATATGTAAAAAACATTCTGTAACCTGCATAATATTTGCGAAAATTGTTGATCTTCAGCAGTGATAGGCATTTTTGACTGCCGCAATCAAGAAGCTTCCCCCACCAACTACTCTTTTGTGCAGCGCGCACCTTCGCTGCGCATCGGTGCCTCGTGCCTTCCAGTGCCTTCGTTTCCCCCCTCATACGTCCCTCCATATCTGACGAGGTTGGTGGAAGAAGTAAGCAACTCAGGGGCCCCTACGAAAGAGTCTCGGCTCAGAACTGTCCTCGAGTCTCCGTGGTCCCGTCTACTTATTCCATGTGCTGTCCTTTTCTTTCCAATGGAAGGTAGAGAAATCCCTTCCAAATAACGCTGGTTTCCTCCAGACCTTACCCACGTGGGGCTTTTCCGGTCGCGGACGACCGCTGCCCTCTTGTCGAGGTCGTTCGGCACTCCACGATTTATGGTACCCGTATGCCACTATTGAGACTGTGACTAACGAAAACTAAAATCATGCTAGGCTCTGAAACTAGACAGTTCTCTCAAAAATAGCTTCGTCTAGTCACGTACACCATAAATCGCGTTCAGCTGTTTCGCACACTTAGGACTTCGAGATTCCTCGACTGGTCCCTACACATACTTCATAAATAAACATACCTTAAGAAAACATATAGAATAAACATTTGTATCTCAAATATACCTTATATATTGATTATTCATTTATTTCAGATGATTCTTTCCGTGTAAGTACTGTCTGGTACTGTGTACTTACACGGGGCACACGCTGACCTCTCCTCACCCACCATAAGCCAAGTGTAGGCATGGTCTGTGGGTCGCTGGGCATAGCTTATACGTATTTCGAAACTGTGACGTCACACATTACTTTCATCTTTGCTTCAAGGAAAAGTATCTGTGCCGTGTCTATAGGTTTGTATGCTCTAATGGTCTGCGTGTGTGCCGAAGTCGGACGTCGGACGAAGTCGGCTCCACTATAATCGTACCCTAACGCATTTTCATGTAACACTATATTCGGCGGCGTAAACGACCACGTGAACGGGGGAATGCAGCAAGCACACGTTCAACGTTATACATCGTGCTTGGGTCGGTTAATTGGTCAGAGCATGCCAGTTAGTTTCATTACGTTACCTCCATCTTCGTGGGTTTCGCACAATGGAGGCCTCTTCCAATATCGGGGCCACTAGGACTGGCTGCGCGCTAGAGCCTCCATATCCGAACGAGGCGCATCTCTATCCAAATTCCAGCCACCCAGACTAAACGTAACGAGAGAATCACCTTGACTGGGAGAGTCAAGTCCGATTTTCTTGATATTTCACTGTATCACCATAGGACGTCCCAGTAGGGTGGCTCTTATTTACTCTTGCCGAAATTTTTTTTCAAAATTTTTTCGACAGCACCTCCCAGGATTGTTTCAAATAATTAACAAAAAATCTGTTCAATGTTTAAGCTCCCACAGATAACAGGAAAACGTGCCGCAAGACCGTTATACATTAAAATACATAATTAAATATTCATAAAATCGTTTTTCTTGAATTTCTTCTAAATTATTTACCACGTCGAAAAATATGTTAGACAAAACCTGTAGATCTGGACAGGCTACGTCTTTTATGTCGTATTATTTTTTTCGTAAAACACACAATTTTCGAAAAAATTGAGGAAAATGTCGGACCAAAATAAAACAAATTTTTTCTGAAATTTGAAAATTGGTCTTTTTTCAGCATCTTTTATCAATAAATATTAACGGCAAATGTGTATTTTTTTTAACTTGCGGTACTTATTTTTTTTTATTGCATATTATTTTTCAGGAAATTGCACGTATTTCTTTTTTGAGAAATTTTTCTGACTTTTAATAAAAGAAACTAAAACTTGTCCAAGTGCTACCTTCTCTTCGATTTCAATGAGCTTTAGATAAGTTGTCAAGGTCATCATGCTGAACGTGTCCCTTTGAAAAAATTTTACTTGTAAATCCATGTGTTCTTGATAGTGGACAAAGCGAAGTATAATTTCAACTAGGTAAATAGAAACAGTTAGGTTAGCTTTGGGGATCTAATCAATGCATCTGCAAAAAACTTAAAGAGAAACGTTGTTCAGAATGGTGATCTTGACAACATATTTCAAGGTCATTGAAATCGGAAAGGAGGTAGCACTTCGACAAGGTTACCTTATTTCATTATACAGGGTGGGGCATTTTAAACAGGTCACCTGAATAACTCGCTTGTTTTTGAAGATAGGAGAAAATGCATTAGACCAAACTCACTTGGTATCGGGGGGCTCATAATCTGGTATTACCAATTTTTCTGTGGGTGGAGGCGTCAAGGTGATATAAAGGTCAACTCTGATTTTTTAAACGGAACAGTATATTTTTTTGCTTACATTCTGATAGAGTGTTTCAAGACGAATACAATGACCTATTATGAAGGTCATTCAAGGTCACGCAAGGTCAACTGCAATAGAAAATAAAATGTCTCAAAGAACTCTTCGAACACTACGACGATTTACATGTAATCGAGACATAATCTAAAACGTTGCAATTCTGATGATACTGCCTGACAAATTTCAGTTGTATCTATTACAGAGCAACCTCTTTTTATACGTTCTTGCATATCAACTGTGGTTGTTGGTTTTTCGCGGTACTTCTTTCACCATACACGCGTACCGCTTTCCTCATAATTGTAGGACATTCACCATAAATGATAACCATTTCCACTTTCTCTGCTATTGTGTAACGCATTCTTGAAAATTGAACACTCAGATTGAATATTTCGAAGCCGTACTCTAGTCGGTAGTCAAACTACTAATAACATTTCTGGATACAGGTAAGCATACAATGTGATGGTATGTTTATTTATGTTCTGCGACCCTTACCAATACTTAGAAGAGCAGTATGCCAACAACCAGAGAAGACACAAAAGTATTTGAAGAGTGCTTTCAGACATTTTATTTTCTATTGCAGTTGACTTTGGGTGACCTTGAATGACCTTCATACTAGGTCATTGTATTCGTCTTGAAACACTCTATCAGAATGTAAGCAAAAAAATATACTGTTCCGTTTAAAAAAACAGAGTTGACCTTTATATCACCTTGACGCCTCCACCCACAGAAAAATTGGTAATACCAGATTATGAGCCCCCCGATACCAAGTAAGTTTGGTCTAATGCATTTTCTCCTATCTTCAAAAACAAGCGAGTTATTCAGGTGACCTGTTTAAAATGCCCCACCTGTATATCTTACGTATGTTGTCCATTACTTAATGTAAAAAGAAATTAGTTCCATACAATAAAGAGACTGCGGAGATTTATGCAAATTCATATTTTCACTGATTGTTTTATAAAAAAAGAGAATAAACAATCAATTGATTTGGTCTACTGGAAGGTTTTTTTAGGAGAAAATATTGTGGAATAAAAATACTTTTCATTATGGCTAACATAGATGTTTTATTGTATTTTACAAATTTTAAATTTATAGTTTACAAATTAGGGGAGAATTATTTGAACATAATTTCGTGCTATGATAACATATTTCGTTGTATCGTTAAAAGATTATTACATCTAATAGAATATCCACAATAGTAATAATTATAATAAAGTATGCTCTCCTTTCATACGTGTACCGTTAATGGGTACTTGTAAGTATTTCACTTATATGTATAGGTTTCTATCTATTTGTAGTACTCAAGATTACATGAAGGTCATGACATTGTATGTCGTTGAAGCATCTTGATCTTGGTTGTTACGTGACAGTAATAAAAATATACAGTACTGTTTAAAGAAATATCGATAGCTTCGCAATGTTGAAAAGTGTGAAAATGCAGTAATTTAGAAAAGTCCATATGCATGAAATAAATTTGAAAAACTAAAAAAGAAAATAAAGACATTGTACACTTTATCGACGTTGATTAAACTATTAAATAAAATGAGAGAGATTTCGAAATAATTACAATGATTACACATACAGAATAATTTGGTGTAAAAACAGTATGTAAAAATGTTATTAAAGAATCAACAAAATTAAATCGCATAAATTTCATCTGTGTGTACGAAAATTTTATTGGCCACTGTACAGGGTATTATGCCAATATTTACATTATGATCATGAAATCGTTCATTATAATTTCTATATCTAACATGTTTTAAAATCCTCAAAATAAATGATACTTTTAATGTTTAAATATGTGAACTGCGTAATATGCATACAGGGAGATTCACAAACACATATCATTACTTGGGGGGGGGGGGGGGGGTAAATCTACAAACCAAAACAAGTAAAAAAATGTCACATGTTCGATATGCCTTAGTCTTCTAGTTATGATTTCTTTAAGCGAAGCTTAAACTTCACCTGAGGAAACCAGACATTTTTAACTCTATTTATGTAATCCTGTAGATTTTGGCGATAAAAAGCCGAAAATCCAAGTTTCAATGTTCGTAATCCACTGATTCAAAAGTTATGTATGTTTATATACTCAGTGTATATACTCAGACATTGTTTAATGAGCGAAGCTGCGAGAGGGTTATTCAGGGTTAGGTTCGTGTGGGTGTGAAGAGGACTAGGCTTGCAAATCTACGTTATCGACATCGCCGTGTGCTTGTGGTGTCACCTAGTGGCTCCGCTCATTAGATGACGCGTGACACTCACTACATACCAACATGGCGGCGCCCTTACTTATCATAAACGCTTAGAATCGCTTAATTTTAAGTACGCCAACTTTTGAACTACTGAATTCCTAACATTAAAACTTGGATTTTCGGAAACTTCTCGCCAAAATCTACAGGATTATATGAAAAAAATTATATTATATGAAAATTTTTGGTTTCCTGAGGTAAAGTTTAGTAAAAAAAAATGTTCCAAGTGCCCTAACACACGCTACTGTACACACGGTGCCTTATGTTCACGAGTTCGATTCAGAGGAACTCTATAAACCTAGTGTTGATCAACGTTTGGCGTGTAGATTTAGCCCCCCTAAAGTACTGGCCGTACGCCACAAGAAGTCCCTCGAGACGGCTGAGGGGCAAAGAGGGTCCTCGCTCGCAGCCAATGGTTATCTTTGATGTCAGACACTTTAGCCAATAATTTGGCTGGAACCGAAAGTTTGTGTGGAATGACTCAATCGGACGGTTTGTTGTCGAATTCCTGCTAGGAAACTTCTTGTAGCGTACGAACAGTACTGACGTGTGTTTATAAATCACCCTGTATACTTTCGACTGGTTTCTGTCCATCGAGTTAAAACAGTATTCTGGCGACTGAAAGCCGAGTGCTGCGAGAATGAATTGTGCAGCACGCACATCGCGTAATTCCTCCGAACACTAGAAAAAACAGCCGACAAAGAATACGTCGTGGCGCGGCGCGGCGATGGAACGATGTTGCTTGCCGCGCAAAGGATCGTCGAGGGCATCGTTAATGATCCGCTATTAGTGGCGAAGAATTGTATGCTTGCACGCTTGCACGCTTCCACGCTTGCACGCTTACATGCTCCGCGTACCCTGATCGGCCGCAGGGTCTCTCTAAAATGCGGGCCACACGTCCGCAAGTTTTGTTATCGTTGCAACGAGCGAGGTGACAGAGCTTAGTGCAAGGTTAGTCGGCGATGAGTGAAGTGCCAGTCTTCTCTGTGGCCAGTCTTCTCTCTGTTTATCGGTAGCGGCTAGGACCGGAAGGATTTCAGCGGGATTCCTGCCGTGAGTGTCTGCTGCACACTTCTAACTCTCTCTTCGTCGCACATCGATTCAGAATCGGGGGAAATGCGCAAAACAATTTCCGATCGTTTCGTCGAGACTTCATCGCGCGAGCACAGAAAATTCGAAAAATCCTAAAGATAAAACTTCGGATTTTTGCTGCAGAAGATAGAATCGATAGAATCGTATAAACTTGAAGTTGACGTTCTGACGTCATGTTTGTCGTGTTACTTTCACTTTCATTCAAGGTCTGGGCACTTCTAAAATTTCAAATATTGTTTCAATAATTATATTTCAGATTATTGTGATATTATTCTTCTAAATTATATTTAGTGATGTGATCATCACAGGTTTGATTGTATACTGACAACCTTTGTTGAATATTATTATAATGATTATTTCTTTCGAGAAATTTTAATATTTCAAACGAATCAATACTATTTTCATCTCCAAATAACAGTATTGAGAATAACAGTGTGAAGTTAATTATTTCTCATTTTCAAATAAAATTTGCCCAGGTCTGCTTTCATTTCAGATCTTTTTCCGTGATTTCCTTTCGACTTATTTCCAAAATAGTATCTCGATTCCTCTTTCTTTGTTTGTGTTTTCTTCGAGTTACGATTATGTGAATCGCTACACCTCGCAACTTTTTCACTGTGTTTTCAATTTAATTGTTGAACAAACCAAAAATTTCTTCAAGAAAAATAATTTGACGGTTTCACTAGATTAACATCGAAATGTAGACGGGCATTGTGCATAATCAAAGTTGTTTAACTTTTCCATAGTTTCGAGCTGTCTCATGTGCATGCCTGAGTCACTCAGATCAGCTGAAATGTACTGTTCCGCATGCTATTGCTTGTTTGTTCGAAATACGAATATCATTATACCTTTCAAAATCACTGTTGTTTTTCAACGTTAGGTATACCTTAGCGAAATATTTCTTGTTTGTTCATTTTTAAATCATTTTGTGTCACTTTGAAAAATGTACTTTTTCTCCTACCTTCTGCCAGCACAGGAGACTTTATCGTGAAAAGAACAATGCTGTATTTTTGACAGGTGGATGTGTTGCGCCTGTCATTTAGATCCAGTGTACCTTCTCTTGATAAAATAATTTAGAATGTTGAACATGCGACCTACTGAACTCGTAACAGTGTTGAAAGATAAAATAAAAGAGAAGCGGTAGAACATCAAATATGTAGCAAGTAGACAGGCCAAGTCTCAAAGCAATAAAATTTGGAGTCAAACACGTTCTATAGCGAAGTTTAAAAGTTAAATTTTCTTTCTGAATCTGGGGACTAATTTTGCAAAATTTCGTCTAGATCGGTCGTAAAAGTCTAACTTCTAAAACTAAAAGTTCACTTTAACTAATCCATACATATGAATAAATAGCGGATTCATTATTGTCTCGATGAAACTTAGGTGTACAACATGTCGTCACGTATTGTAGCATTTTCCTGTCGTCAAGATTTCTAGCGCGTATGTAATAACATTGACAGTTACTTTGATATTCGAAAAAGTTTTCTTCAGTAATTAATCTGCTCTTGATTTGCCATGAATTTGCCAGCAAAACTTGTCTAGAAATTCCGACGCATCTGTTTCCGCATTAGACTCGGTATTCAAGTGCAAAGTTTGCAGGCGGAATTCCATGCCAGATCGTGGGCAAATCGAGGTCAAACCTTGCCCTCGTGAAGAGGGCAGGTCGGTCGCACTAAGAGCGGACCTAACCTTGCTTCAAGAGTAAATATCGGGAAAAATCGTTGTCATTATTTTAAGATTTGTATATACTTAAATTATTCAAAATACATGAAACATAAAATTAGGTAATTTAGAAATTTAAATAAAATTCGGTTTCCCTCCTACAGCAAGGTATACTCCGATTTTGCCCGATATTTACTCTCAGAGCAAGATTAAGTCCTTAAGACCTGCCCTCTTCACGAGAGCAAGATTTGGCATGGATTTGGCATGGAATTGCTCCTGCAAATTTTGCACTCAAATATCTACTTTTTTCAATTCTTCTTTCATCAAAAAGAACTGTTTAGGATAGATAATACTTGTCAAATGGATGAAAAAAAGTCCGAATAAACATTTGTCAAAAATTGAATATTTTCAACGTTTCATGTCTTGTTCCGTCTATTTGGCAAATCTAAAGGCAACTATAAAGGTATAATCTCTGACTTTTAAGTAATTTTTTATTTTCCACCTACAATTAATTTGGTACATCGTACTATAGTTAAAAATTCAATTCTGCCTATATGCACTTGTGTCGAACCTGCAAATTTCGAAAATACAAAAAACATTAATGATACTCGTTGCTTACTTTTAGCATAAGGGATCTTTGTATTTTATAAAATAACCTATGCAAACGAGGATAGTCATAATCGGAGATGGTACAATAAACTATTTATAACAGAAGGTATACATTAGGGTGGACCTTAGCTATACTTGACGAAAATTATTTTGCGAAATTTTTTTCATGCCGCCCGCCAGAATTGTGACAAATGTTGAGAAAATGATCTGGAAAAAATTTGGGGCCGATTGAATCATGGGAAAAGGATGCCCAGCAATTTGAAAATTTTGAATTTTTTAAATCTTGACATAAATATATGTTATTATATATCGTTGAATTTGTCTTTTTTTCTCTTTAGAGTCCAGAAATAGATTAAACAGTTGTTAATAGAAAAAACATCTGTGGTCTTGAAAACTTGAAAAAATTTTTTTTCTCTGATACTATATTCACCTCCTTATAAACTACAACTTTTGTTGGAAGAGTTTTTTCATATATACATAACTGACAGAGATATTAAATAAATTCATTAATACGCTCCAATCTACAAAAGAGAAACAGTTCTAATATCAGAAAAAGAAGTTATTATGAATATTATGTAAATTACGAAACGAGGTGACATCAAAGTATTTCGTCCCGGATTTGCTATCTCAATTCTTGGTACAATTATGTATCGTAAGCGTTTCGTCCCAGATCTGCTTGTGGACATTCGGTAAGACCAAGCAGATCTGAAGGAAAATCGATTAATAACGTACAACATACGTCAATTCGCATTCGTGGTCAGAGAACAACTGATTACAAAACATCGGAAACTGTTTCAAGACACTGGACATTCGACCTCACGCACATTCTCACGCATTCACACATATTCGCCCACGTTCACATGAGATCATTGACAGCGAGAAGAAAGGTCGCCGTTTCGATTCTCGGCGCGCATCACACGGGACCATTTCTCAATCCATATACCTACAGGTCCTGCCCTAGACGCGATTGCGTTAACCCTTTTGAAGTAATTGCAAAAAAACTCTTAGTTAACAAACAGTCTTCAATGCGTCTTAAAAATGCAATTAATCATGAAGGGATTGATCAGGTGTTTCTCTCTACAGGGTGTCCCAAAACGACTGAGTAAGCGGGAAATGGGAGGTTCCTTGGGTCATTTGAAGCGAGATTTTCCTTAACAAAAATGGCGGCCGCGGCTTTGTATAGGAGATATCAACGAAAAACACGGACCAATCAGAGCGCGAACTAGACTCGCGATGGCTGGCTTGGTGTGACTCGCCAGGAGTATCTACTCGGACAGCGTTAGGGCGCGTGCACAGTACATCCGACGTCCGACCGACTTGGTGACGTCAGAGGCTTCGGTCCGACATTTCCAATGTGTAGGTAGGCCCGTCTGTGTGACCCTTCGAGTTTCGTCCGACGTCGACCGACAGGACGGCCCTCGTGCGATATATTTCGGTGCAGCGTTCACTTCAAATAATTTTCATGTCGCCAATTTTGAAGTATCCGTATTTTTAAAAACAGGTCCGTAAAAAGGACACTTGGGGCTATATTATCATTATTTTTTTTTTCTGGTGCTTTGATAGCAATGCACTTGTTTAAAACAATTGCAAAATAAACTATGAAAACAAATATTTTCTGAACTGAAATAATTTTTATTAAATACTCTGATGGATTCACTATGAGTACCCAAAACTAAGTTTCATCGTTTTGTTAGTTTAGCCGTTATAATTTAATGAAAAACTTGTGACTTTGTGTATTCGGAAAGTGTTATCATTTTCTTACAATTAGTTTTAAAAATCTTAAGCTTAATAAATGTGGATTCGAAAAAATCGTTTGTCTCGCTCTTCCCAAAACCATTGTTTAAACATGTTTAAACAATCATAATGTATTAATATTGGATATCACTGTATTTGGGAAAGTGTACAGAATCTTTTGCTGCAAAGAACAATTCAATATCTTTTATAATAACATTACAATATTTGTTTACATTTGAAAAATATGTCTTTTTTACGGACGTGACTTCCTTGCAATTTTTTAGAGACAGCCTCTCTTAAATGCATTTAGTTCTTTATTACTTTATTGTCGGAGCCACGAAGATAGACTCTGAAATCTTCCTTTGCCTCAATGGCAATTATGTGTTATAAACCTTGCAGACCTCCACGGTCAGTTGTAGGCTGCAGCTATTCATTTTTGGGGTTTCCCGTCAACCCGCACACGTGTACAGTGACTCTTTTATCTATCTTCCACCTCCATCGTGGCCAAGTTGGGATGGGACACCTTTCACGTAGTGAAAAAACATTTTCAATTTGTTTATGTCCAACAAGTAGTCCAATACATTTCCCCGTACTAGCGATAGCGGAACAGCAATGGGTTAAGATATTAAACCGTTACCGCCCACTATTATGCGATTGTAGGGGGTGGCAAGGCGCCATCTCGTATGGGTCCGAACTGGTGACATTGTATTGATGCGAGCGTGAGAAGAAGGTTCCCAGGCAGGACTAGGGTGACGTGTTTCTAGGTACCATGCGCGCCCAATTGGATCAGAGTGGAGGAGGCAGGCCTTGTTTCACACGCATTTTCGGCTGTGTCGAAATATTGGCTACGGCGGCCACACACACCATGTAGCGTGCAACGTCGAAATCGAAACATTGGGACTACGGGCGCGGCTGTGGTGGGGATAGGCAGACCTAGCGATGATAGGCTCGATTTGTTTATGTGCCGTTCCCGGGGCTGTTCTCTGTGGAGAGGTTTATGACATGTCATTACTATTGAGCTGGAAGTCGGCACTTTCTCGGACAATACCTGTTGACTGTAAAGTAATATTTAAATCACCACCATTATGAATTGGGCGCGCTAAAAACAGCTTCGCTGTCGATCGCCCAATAATGGCCCGATCATTTGCACGCTCAATGTTTTATTGCACGTGCTGATAGTCGCTACGCTATCGTACGTCGCACAATGGTACAAAATCCCCAAGACGTGGCCATAATTCGTTTACTATGGTAACGTCATTTTAAGAAATCTATGTATTGAAATACATTTCAGTATTAATACATCGATCATAGATTATAAAAGCACTTAAGCTGTTGCAGTCTTTATTAGTAAAATATGAACGTATCTCAAAGAACTCTTTGAAATCTTGAAAATTGATGGTTTTACGCCGACGTGTAATATGAGGTGTCACAAGTTATTCATTAAATTATAACGACCAAACTATAACAAAACGATTAAAATGAGTTTTGCGTGCTCATAGTGATACCATAAGAGTATTTAAGAAAAATTATTTCAGTTGAAAAAATATTTGTTTTCATAGTTTATTTTGCAATTGTTTTTTTAAACAGGTGCATTGCTATCATAGCACCAGAAAATTGAAAAATGAAAATAATGATAATATAGCCCCAAGTGTCCTCTTTACGGACCCGTTTTTAAAAATATGGATACTTCAAAATTGGCGACATGGAAATTGTTTGAACGGAATGCAGCACCGTCCGATGTCGGACGAGAAACAAAATGGTTTGGTTCTCCTGCGACCATCGTCCGACGTCGGACGCTATGGGGTTTGTCCCATTGAAACCCTTCTCGAAGCACTTAAAAAGGTTTCGCTGTCGCTAGCCTCGACCGTTTCGTCCGATGTCGGGCCCACTGTGAACACCTTGTCGGACGAAATCGGCCGTAGCGGCACCAACACATGCCTCCCGAAGCGCTCGAAATGACGTCGGTGTGCGCCGAAGTCGGACGTCGGACGAAAAACGGATCCACTGAGCACGCACCCTTAGCGGTGCCTCGCGACGATGCATCGAACAAGAGAAGGAGTAGAAATTGAACGTATGGAATTAAAAACTCACTTATTCAGCCGTAAATCCACTTGCTGCTTCGAAATGTGTGTCACTGGGCTACTCGGTGACGAACTGCAGAGCTAGCTTCAGTCAACGAACTGCACCGCTGGTGGTAAAACGACAACCTAAGACCTAAGGGATGTGCGATCAAGTAAACGAACCGAGCTTTCACCTTCACTTTTTAAATGATAAATAAATCGTATGTTTCATACAGATGCCATGAAATTTTTCCACACTCACGATCACTGTTCACTGTTCACATTTGTCAACACATAGCTATGCCGAGTGTCGCAGAAAAAACCGTACGCTTATAAAAGCTGATTTGCTTCGGAAAGGTAGGCTATACTGCTATAATGAAATAAGTTTATTCGTGTATTGTTAAATAAACACAAATTAAAGTTTAAAAAATGTATATTTACGCCCCGGTAATTACAATCGCTGTTATTGCAATAATGAAATAAATTTATTCGTGTATAGTTAAATAAACAAACACAAATTAAGTTTTGAAAAATGTACATTTACGACCTGCTAATTACAATCATCGCTTTCGCTGGTAAATTCGCTTTCGCTTTCTATAATAAAATTTCCAAATTCTTGCGGTATATTTTCTCTTTTGTACATACCGCTATTATAATTTGTTGTGTCACAACATAGTGCTTGCACTTTTTCACCTAAATCCCATTCTTTGACTAAAACATGTACCGCAGAGGCTTGATTTTTCCCATTACCAGATAGAACTGCATTTCGAAGGCATTCAAAACTAACATTTCAAAATATTATTAGAAATGTAACTATTACATATATGAGATAAAATTTAAAATGTACCTTAAACACCTACGTACTTGGGTATATCTTTCTTCTACAAGATATATGTATGAACGTTTAAATGAATTTATTTAATATCTCTGTCAGTTATGTCTATATGAAAAAACTCTTCCAACAAAAGTTGTAGTATATAAGGAGGTGAATATAGTATCAGTCATTTTTTCAAGTTTTCAAGATCACAGATGTTTTTTCTATTAACAACTGTTTAAAATATTTATGGATTCTTAAAGAGAAAAAAAAGACAAATTTAACGATATATTATAACATATATTTATGTCAAGATTTAAAAAATTCTAAATTTTCAAATTTGCTGCGCATCCTTTTCCCATGATCCAATCGGCCCCAAATTTTTTCCAGATCATTTTCTCAACATTTGTCACAATTCTGGTGGGTGGCACGAAAAAAATCTTCTGATCAAAAAATAAGGTCCACCCTAGTATACATAGGTTGCTCGAAAAATATTAATGCATATGCAGTAGACAAGAACAGTGAGATAAAGAAAACAAATGCATTACTAATTAAATAAGCATTGCATAAAGTAAAATAACATTTGCTAAGTGATCTATCGCGGTCGGATGATCTAGAAATCAGGTCGACTGACAATGAGTTAAGCTACACCAAGACAAGGTTTCAAGTAACCGATCGGAACATTCTGAAAAACAAGGAAGCGCGCGGAACGGGACAACAAAAGAATTTGAGAAGATTAATAGCAATCACCACGTAGGTCAGGTTGCACCATTGTTTAACGAACGTCCCTCCACGGAACTTTGAAACTGGGTTGCATAACGGATTGTCAGTCGAGGCAATTTCGCGTACAAATTGTTATGTTGGCTCCAAACATCATCAAAATTTCCATTTGCGGAAGCGGAAGGAAAGCACTGAGCATCGCGCCGCCGCGCCGCCGCGCCGCTGGATCGTCGATTTTAGTGACATTTTACTAAGAAATGAACTTTCTCATATCGATGCCTAATCAATTGGTATTGTTTTTCGAATATCCACTGACCTCAAAAATAGAAGAATTAATCAAATTAAATGAAAATTGTAGTTGTACCGAGCTTTGACACCCGAAAAATGTCCTATCTTTTTAGCGATATTTTGACGATCCTGTTCAAAATTTCAGTCCCGTTTTTTTTCTACAGTAAATAGCATTATTTTCTGTTAAGAAACTATAATTACAGTTACAATTATTATATGCAATGTATTAAAAATTTAATGTTCAATGTAGAACAGAAAAATGTCAAAAATTTTTCAATTGACAAGCAATATCTTTGTGTTCACTGTGTTCAAATCACAATGTGTTCAGAACACTTTCCTTTACATAATGTGTAAAAATCTCGTCCACCTTCGTCCACCTTTCTGAATTATTACCGTTTAAAGTTACGAATGTCACGTCATTTCGCATGGGTTCCGGTACTCTGCGGGATATTAAGACATTTTTTAAGAAACTCTTTATATTACAGATACTCATATACCTACAAATTGTTAAGGTTAATTTAAAAATGATGCGTTTAAATAAAAAATTAACTTCATTTCAGCAATTGACTTCTATAACTTTTGAATCATACGAGATATCGGGATGAAATTTGCACTAAAATAAATTCATTCAAAAATTATGCCTATCCACTGATAATTATCGTAAGAAATATATATTTTTTGTAATAATTTTTTTATTATTTGTTTAAATTTTATTGTCTTAAAATAATATTTAAAATTGTTTATTTGTTACTTATTTAGTACTTCCCCAGATAATTTAAATCATCAATGTCGTTGGTTAAAAATTTCTTTGTATTTCTTGAAATATTCATAATATGAAGAATAAATGTCAACAAATACGAAGAAATTTATAACCAAAGACATCGGTGATTTAAATTATCTTAAAAAGTACTGTGTATGTAACAAATAAACAATTTTAATTATTATTTTAAGCCATTAAAATTTAAACAATTAATAAAAAAATTGTTACAAAAAATATACATTTCTTTCGATAATTATCAGTGGGTAGGCATAATTTTTTAATGAATTTTAGTGCAAATTTTATCCCGATATCTCTTATGGTTCAAGAGTTATACTGAAATGTCACTAAATTTCTCGATCCAGCCCACTGTGCACCGCGCCGCGCCATGTCATGTCGGCTCAATGGCGGCGCGACGCGACACGCGAAATTCAAATTAAAGCGGAGTATCTGTTGTAGACACTTCTTCTAATATACATTTATTTTCGGCTTCAAAGATGGTAACTTTTTTCTACAAAATGTACCAACTTTTGCTTATCTCTCTTGTAAATGTACAGGGTGATTCATCTAAACAATAATATCTTGTATGAAATTTGAGTATCTCCGAATGCATTTTAATGTCAATTATATAACGCAAGGGAAAAATATATTTCATCAGACAACTGTATATGTAAAACGAGCTTGGCCTAAAAATATTCGGTAATTATTCGGAATAGGGGGATCCACATCAATTACAATGACCTTCAAATATGTTATCAAAGTCAATCTTCTGAACAACTTTTCGAAAATTCAAGGCTCTTGCCGGAACAGAAGATATCTACTCACATGGCTCAACTTTTGCACAGTTCTTATTGACCCCAAGACACAACTATCCCGCACTAGGGCCAAACGCCACACTCACTTTCGTGTTTTTCGGCCCGACCTAATGTACATCCTATTTAGTTATTTTTTCTTACTTTTAATAGTAGCGGAAATAATTTAGGTGTTCAAGATAAACTAAACACCCTGTATATAAAAACTAAATTTCGAATGTTTTAATGTATTTCGAACAGGAATTAAAAACAGTTATGATATCAGATCCGGTTCACGAAGCAGTTATGAATAGACTGCAGATTTTATGCATTTATAAACAAATGGGTGGATGTAATTTAGAACAGTAAAAACATTAAGACGATTGAAAAATTATTTTCAATTTATTATAATTCTTAATGATAGCAAGAAAGGGCTTAGCTCAGGCCTCGGAATTATGTACTCGCGACGGCCACTTTTCGAAAGCAACGCCCCCTTGCCCCGGCCGCGCGTCTCGCTCCCCGTAGCGGTCATAGTGCTCGGAGCTCCTCAGGCGCGTACCATAGGCGTTATTCGTGGCGCATTAGGGCGACGAATAGTGCGACGTAGTGATTTATACAAATTATTGATATAATCAACCGGTATGTTTCTTCATTCTGCCTGAATAGCGTTTATGAGCTCTTCTTGAGAATTAAATTGACGATTATTTATATATACTTGTCTGGTTAAGCATCCCCAGACTATTTCTATAATGTTAAACAAGTTATTTCTTACCTTTGAAGTCATGTTTTAATTAACTACACAGTGTGTATCGGGGCATTGTCGTGCAGAAATATCCACTGATCAGTCTGTAAAACTTCAAAAATCTTAATTATCGTTGGTTTTAAAGTCTTCGGGTATTCTTTAGAGTCTTGCCAACCTTTCAGAATTATTAAATCAATCACTTTCAAGCATTTCAAGCTAATAGCTCCCCAAACCATGACAGATCCTCCACCATGTTGGCGACGTGATAAAATCTTTTCTTCCTTTCTCAAATCGTGATAATAAAAAGAATAGCCATCGGGACCATCAAAATTAAATTTTTTTCGTCTGAAAAGACGACCTTACCCCATTTCTTAACCTAACCCATGCTTTTTGCAAACTTGAGTCCGTCTTCTTTATGATGTCTTTTCTGTTGGAACACGATGGGTATCCACGCGTAACTAATCGCGACATCTCTCTGTTAATTTATTCATCAAATGTTTGTATTTATTGTATGATGGCGCTCTTATATATATGTGTGTATGTGTATGCGTATGCGTGCCTTTCAGGGGTGCGCGTGTCGCCGCTATACGCGGCTTCCTTCTTCTCGATTCGTACCTTGAGCTGTAAACACGTATTATTAAAACTCTCTCAATTATTACGGCGCACTCTCGCTTATATATTATTCCAGTTAAACAAAGTAATCACCCAATTCCAACATTTCAAACATGGATTTCTTTTCAAACGCTTTCTTTTAAGTGTTGGGGTTCTTTTTAAAAATCTTTGTGCTGAGCGTAAGAAGCTGAAACATTAGCTTCCTGGGCAATTTGCTTAGAACTTTTACATGCATTCGAAGCAATACACAAAATTAATCGCTTTTCTATTTTCGAAAGAGCTTGTTTTTTTCTGCCTTTGTACAACTTTCCATAATTTTGACTATTTTTTAAATAAGAACAAATTACAAATCCGCTTCTTCCTAATCTCCTAGCAATTTCTCTATTAGAATATCCTTCTTCTTTTAATACTTTAATTTTTCAAATATCTTCGGAACTCAACTGTTTTGCGCGCCCCATTTTTGTTTCATTGAACACTTTCTTCTGTAGAAGTTCGTTTGCTACTAAGGAGCAGATTAATCAGTATGACGGCAGCCAGAAACAAAAGAAAACCTTGATGCTATTATTCTAGTGACGCGGGAAAATTTGAATTATACAGGGTGTCCCAAAAGTACTTCAACTCCGGGAAGTGGGAGATTCCTGAGGTCATTTCAAGCGCCATTTTCAATGCCATGAAATCTTTCCACACTCACGATCACATTTGTCAACACATAGTTATGCACTAATAACAATTGCAATATCACTTGTATTGCAGCACAAATCACAGTAATGAGGTAATGCGATCAGTAGACAGTAAAGAGATTAAAATAATTTTAAAACCCCAATATATTATTTTCAATTTGATCAAATGATTAAAGTAAAAATCAAATATCCGTCTGGCTCCTGTCCCTTGCAATAGCAGCAGCCAACTTTCATTTTGCATAAAAATCCGCAGTCTAGTGATTAGTTTAAATATCACTACTAAAAACACACATTTTAGCAACCGTGAACTTAGAATTGACAAGTCTTTGGAGGTGTTCTCTCTACCGCGGCTCGAACGACACTGATTTTACCCAAGATTTTTCTGAAAAGTTTAGGGAGGACATAATGCGTGTCGAAAATGCACGCTGTAGCACGCTTACGAAAACGTCGGGGTGGACAGACGAAAAAAAGGATACGAGAGGGACCGCTGTAAGACTAGAGTTTCTGGCAACCACATGTTTCGGTTTTCCTGCAGATTGGTACGCAGGGTCGATGGGTTACTTTTCGAAAAGGTTGTCCGTCCTTTCACCCAGCAAGAGGTAGAAACGTCAGATCCGCGTGGCGTTTTAGGGTCCCTACTGTCCTATGCCTCCCTTAAGAAACTTTCTAAAAGAAAGACGGACGACGTTTTCGAACAGTAACCCATCGACTCTGCGTAACAATCTGCAGGAAAACCGAAACATGTGATTGCCACAAATTCTAGTCTTACAGCGGTCCCTCTCGTATCCTTTTTTACCACGTTTTTATTAGCTCGCTTTCTTGTCTGTCTGTCTGTCTGTCTGTTCGGTACAAATTTTGCAATTGATTTTAAACTAACTTTCCGATGAGCTAGAGACTTGAAATTTTAAACATAACTCAGAACTGGATGACAATGCAATATTAAAAAAAAAATTTTTTTAAAAAGCCTATGCGTTTAGGATATATAAATTATTATTAATAAATCTAACCGATATACCCCATCGCACTACCTGTACGTCCCCACTCTACTACGTGTTCCCACTCTGACTCATCCCCGCTCCACTGACTCGTTTCGCACCGAAGGAGCTCAGTGTGCGTCAGTGTGCGTTCGAGCTCCGTGCGGTGTTTACAAAGTTACTACTGTCCGTCCACCACAAGAAGTCTCTTTGTAGGAGTTTCACATCAAAGGGGCAACAAACCGTCCGATTGGTCTGAGCGGCAGGGGCTCGAGTCGCGTCACACGCATTATCGGTTCTAGCGAGCTATTGTCTACAGCGCTCACACACACTAATCGGATCGTGTGACGAAGACAGTAAATAGACTCTTCCAAACCGAGTGAGATAATGCGAAGCGAGCGATCTAGTAGCGTAAGGACAGAATCAAATGTATCCTACGACGTTAAACATCCTTGCGCCGAGCCACTCTCAGCATCCAAGAGGAACGTGACTTCACGCATATTCTGTATTAGGAACTTCTGACTCGTTGTCAGATAAAATTTTAAATTAATGCTACAGATCAGAACAAATGAGAAATATTTTCGAACTACAGCTTTCAATTTTGTCCAATACGTATATGTTCCCTAGTACTAAAATTATTAATTTCTTGAAAATGAATAAGTAACGATCATTCGTTTAACACATTTCTATCATACGGAAGAGTAAAAAATAGATAGATTGTAGCTGTTCTGCAGATTCATCCTATTTTTAATGGTAATTAAAGTTTAATTTTCGCGGTAGATACAGATACAAAAACCGCTGCAATACTGATCAAACAGACTGCTTTAGCAATTTCGACCAATTTATAACATTTGTAGAAGTTATATGAATTTTATCTAATTTTTGTTGTAACTTATTGAAAGACGTGTCAATCGTGAATTATGTGTTGCATTAAATATAAATGTAACATTAAATGTAATTTAAATGAATTATTGCATTTTTAAAGTACATTTTGAAGTCCACTTAAACGTTAAATATCGACAATAGGTCAGGAAACTTGTACAGTATTTTATCGATAATTGTCCCATCCACGGGTCCGGCCAGGGACAATTATGTGCGAGGGATACTATTCTTTGACTTTTGCCGAACGTAAAAACGAATAGCGAAGCCCGAGAGGCCTCGATCGCCGAAAAGTGTAACATAATACGGGTCGGGTATATCGGTGTGAGACCAGGAGACCACTACTAATCCAATAACAAGACTTCTTTATTTTTTATTATTTTTTTATGGAACTTTCACCATCATATTCTTGATATTTTTCTAATAAAATCGATACCAAAAATGATATAATTCCGATAGATATGTTTATTTTACATTTCCGTTTTAATTCGTTCGCAACGGGTTAATGAAATCCTTTTATTCAGAAGCAACCGGATAGCTACACAACTATTCAATCGACTTTTAAATTACTGTTTTTACGTAACTTTTTTACAATTACGAATTGTAAATTACTTTTGGGTGAAGTAACACACAGTGACAGAACATTTCGAGTACTGTGGAAAAATTAAGAGAAACTAATCGGAAAGTCGATTGAATAATTTTGTAGCTATCCGGTTGCATCTTAACAAAAGGATTTCATTAACTCGTTGCGAACGAATTAAAACGCAAATGTAAAATAAACATATCTATCGGAATTATATCATTTTTGGTATCAATTTCATTAGAAAAATATCAAGAATATGTTGATGAAAGTTCCATAAAAAAATAATAAAAAACAAAGAAGTTTTGTTATTGGATTAGTAGTGGTCTCCTGGTCTCCCACCGATATACCCGACCCGTATCATGTTACACTTCTCGGCGGCCGAGGCCTCTCGAGTTTTATGGCCCCTCACTATAAATAGATAAATCTATTATTATATGACTATTATATTACTATTACAGTATTATCCCCTCAGATAAAATACTGTATCTCGAAAATAAACAAGTCCTACTACTGTGTACCGTGTGACGTCAGGAGCTTCGTGGTCGTGAATACGGGAGTCGAAATAGTGGGGAGGGGTGGAGCAAGCGAGAGACCCCCCCGAACCCCTCAGCCGTCTCGAGGGACTTCTTGTGGTGGACGGACAGTACGTATTATTTGTTTACCAAGCGAAAGAACAGTTACACCGAGATTCTCCGTCGAACCTTTATTGAATAATATTGGTAAACACCAATATGGCGGCGCCCATATCTGTCACTTTCTGAAGTGAAACAATGAAAATTACTATAAAATTACTCAACTTTACATGCTAATAACTTTTTAACGAGTGGTTTCCGTGGTCTGGGACTTCGATATAGTAGTTTTCTCGCCCAAATTAACAAGATAAGACGTATAATAATCGAAAATGTCTGGGTTCCGAAGAGAAAGTTTACCCTTTTCATCGATAGAAAAATTTCACACACACAGGACTAAAAAGCTGAAAATAATTATTTCAATAAATAAATTTTTTTTAAAATACCACGTTTTTAAAACGGACTAAAAAGTATAAAATAATTTAAATAAAAATATGTTTAAAAAACGGACTAAAAAGTATAAAATAATTTTTCCTAGCCACGTACAGGTTCCTAACCCCGTACAGATTCCTAACCGCATGCCTCATACAGATAGTCCTGAAAATTTGTGATTGTGAATTTTTAATAGCTATGAAAATACTTGTAAGATTTAAAACGAAAAACGTGGGGCGCATGCAATACATAGATAATTGATACATGAATTGTTCACCTAAGTCACTAACAATTTTATTGCATTATAAATGACATGAACTGTTGTGTGTTTTCTCAACGGCAGCTACTCTCTACACTCCTTACTATTATCTTGCGCCCCACGTTTTTCGTTTTAAATTGCAGAGGCAAAGTCATCGAAGAAATTCTTAATAATGGAGACATTATGTTTTTCTTCAATAATGATGGGAATATCCATTTTAACTAAATTTCGACAACGGAAAGTGTGGAGCAACGGGTGAATTAAACGTGGACTTGTTCGCTCGTATCGTTCTTTATTCGCGGTAGACAGTCGTCTCACCTATTCGAGTGCTCGCGAGCTAATGCCCGATCGTGTGCCTTCGAATCTTCGCCCTCGACAGTCGACTGTTTGACAAACGACGATCATCTTCGGAACCGATTTTTGAGTGATTTTCTGCGGCTTCCCGAGGACGGTCGTCGCCACGCATAAAATGTATGTCGGCGGTGCAGCGGCGTGCTCGTTGAACGGGCCGCCACATCACCCCCCTTGGTGAAATTAGGGGTACGCTCGCTCTTAACCTAACGCTAAAAAATTTATTATTTACAATATTATATATGGTTGCTTACAAGCTACTTGCAACTAATGACTCGCGTTAAAGGTTCGCGACGTAACGGTCGGGAAAACGAACGCGCCTTCCCGATCTTGTCGAACGTTCGACCCGCTCTCCCGTGCTGGGTATGGGAGCATCGATGCTGACCCCCCGCGGCGGGGGCCTGTTCGGTGTGCCCTGCTCGTCGTCATTCAGCAGGTACGCGGGTTTGAGGCGATCCAACCACACCGGGACCACTCGATCTTTAACCCGGTTGTTAAAGTGTTTCGAGTGCCGCTCGATCACCTCGTACGGACCGTCGTACGCAGGCTACAAAACACCTTTAAGTGCGCCGTGCCTTACAAACACCTGTGTCGTCGTGCTCTGGTCCTTGAACACGAATGTTTTTTTGTTTCCGTGGCGCTTTAGAGGTGTCGGACGCCAACCACGGAAATGCCCGTGCAATCTCGCGATGAACGCCTCGTCGTTGACGTTCGTGATTCGACGGTCTATTAGTAAATCGCCCGGTAGGCGAATCGGTTCGCCATAGACCATTTCGGCGGAGGTCGCTTGAATGTCCTCCTTCCAGGCGGCTCGAATGCCCAGGAGGGCGATCGGCAATGCAGCGGCCCAGCCGTCCGCGTGGCAGATGATTGCCGCTTTCAATTGGCGGTGGAATCGTTCCACTATGCCGTTCGCTGCTGGGTGGTGCGCGGTCGTACGCAGGTGCTTTGTACCGATAAGGTGCGACAATTGCTTGAACAACGCAGATTCAAATTGTCGCCCTTGATCGGTAGTGATTCGGTGAGGTGCACCGTATCGGGCGATCCACCCGAAAGTAGCGCGTACGCCACCGTTTCAGCGGTAATATGCGGCGGTATATTACCGTTTCGGCAGACACGTGTCTACTTGTTTTCGCCCGTTGACATTGTACGCACGCTTGTGCCCAGGCTTTGCAATCTTTTTGCATACCTGACCACACGAATCTTTGTGCGACCAATTTTGCGCTCGCCTTGGCACCGGGGTGCGCAAGATTGTGTAGCGACGTGAACACGTGTTCCCGGAACTTTCTCGTTACGAATGGTCGTAACGCGGAAGTCGAGACGTCACAGTACAACTCGATGTTGTCGCTCGGAAAAACAATTTTTTGTAAATTGAGAGAGGAGTCGGGTGATCGCAGGAGCGTTCCCTGCTCCTCATCTCCTCGCTGCGATTCCGCGAGTTTCGCGTACTGTAACGCGGTCGAGATCTCCGCTCCGCGGGACATAGCGTCGGCGACCACGTTGTCTCGGCTGGCCACGTGCCGGATGTCGGTTGTGAATTGGCCTACCAGGTCAAGCTAGCGGAACTGTCGCGGCGTATGTTTTTCGTGGCGCTGCGCGAACGCGAAGGTTATCGGTTTATGATCGGTGAAAATCGTGAACGCGCGACCCTCGACCATATGCCGAAAACACCGTACGGCTTTGTAAATCGCGAGTAGTTCCCGATCGTAAGGACTACATTTTCGCTCGGCCGCCGTTAACTTCTTTGCAAAGAAGGCTAACGGCTGCCATCCGTCGCGTGAACGCTGTTGCAGCGCGGCGCCTACCGTGAAATCCGACGCGTCGCTGAATATCGCAAGGGGCAGCGTGATGTCGAGATGGGCCGGAAGAGCTGCGTGCGCCAGGCTTTCCTTGCACTTGTCGATGGCCTCGATTCGCTCCGGAGTCCATTCGACTGGTGCTCGTCCCTTCACGTATCCCTGCAGGGCTGCGTTGAGTGGCGCCTACATCTCAGCTGCTGCTCGCACGAATCTTCGATAGAAGTTTATTACGCCTAGAAACTGTCGCAGTTCTTTCACTGTTTCTGGGCGCGGGAAAGTTCGAATCGCTTCGACTTTTTTCCGGAAGTGGTCGGGTACCGTGCGCGGACACTGCGTAACCTAGGAACGTTACCAGCAGCTTTCGGATCGTCGCGCTGTTCCGTCCCTCACCATCGCCTCGAATTCCGCCTTCGCGATGCGGAGCTTATCCGGCGCCAGTCAACGGGGCTTGCACGATACCGGCGGGCCAGGTGTCGTCCGGATGTGGTGCTTCGTCGCGTGTTTGACCATGCGGTGTCCTCCCGACGGCCACGTGAGGTCCGGGAATCCCGCGAGAATCCTGTGGAAGGTGGATTCCCCGGAAATTGCCATCACACTATCGGCACAACACATCACCACGCGGCCGGCCGTCATCAGCGTCGTAACACCGTCTGTTAGTCTTTTTGCATTCATGTCGACGAGGAGTCCGTAATGGCTCAAAAAATCGGCGCCGATTATCGGGGTGGTAACGTCCGCAATCATAAACTGCCACGAAAAGTACCGACGCAGGCCGAAGTTCAACGTAAACCTCACGGAGCCGTACGTCGTGATCGTTGAACCGTTTGCGGCGCAAAGTTCGTACGTCGTCCTTTCGCATGCACCACTCACACGCGAACGCGGAAAAACGCACAGGTCGGATCCTGTGTCCACCATGAAGGTGATTCTCGTGGTACGGTCTGTCACGAACAGGCGGCTTGTAGACGGCGCGGAATCGTTCGCCGTCATTAACGACCGTAACACCGGTTTTCCGTCGCGTGGGAACACGAGTCGCGGCACTTCTTTGCGGTGGAACCGTGCTTCCAATCAGGGCTTCGGAGTCGGAGTCGGAGTCGGAGTTTGGGAGTAATTACTGTTCATTGGAGTCGAAGCCGGAGTAAGAAAAAGCTATATATCGACTCCTGGAGTCTGAGTCAGAGTCGGGAAAAAATATATTGACTGCGTCTCCAACTTTGGCTATTTTGATACTCAAATTGATACGCATTTTCTAACTATTTGCTGAAAGTGAGAAAGTAACAGTCGTGTTGTGTTGTATCAGAGTTATCTGTTCCATATAGTTAGACGTTAATACAATATTTCTACTATCTATTCAATTTTATTACGACTTTTAATTATTTTGAGTACATATTTTTTCAATTTGGAGAGTCGGAGTCGAAATCGGAGTCGGAATCGAAATCGGCGTCGGAGTCGGAGTCGGATTCGGAGTCCGAGGTAAAAAAAAAGATGAGTCGGAGTCGGAGTTATGAATATTGTCTACCGACTCCGAAGCCCCGCTTCCAATGGTACCAGCACCTGCCGTCACCAGGTGATACCTCATCGTTCCGGTCACGCGATTTCGACGCCCTTCTTACTCGGGTGCCGCACGATTTGGACCGCGCACGGCGGGTGTCCATTCCGACGCGGAGAGCGGCGATTTCACGACGGAGTTCCGCTATCACGGCTTGGGTGTCGTCCGTTTGGCTTGTCGATGCGGCGCACAGTGTGCAATATCGCCCGAAACGCGGATAAAATGCAAGCGAACGCTATTTTTCAAAGTAACAGATATTGTTTATATGAGTTATAATATCGTTAGTTAATAGTTCAAAGTATAAGAAATAATAAAAGTTAATGAAAAAAACCGATTACAACATTATGGAAATCATAGTTGTGTAATGTTCGGTGGTGGGAGGATGATGGCGACTCAGTCGGTCGCCGAGGTTCGCGGGTCCCCGAAAGAGCAAAGATCGGATTGATAAATATAACGTGTTTATTACGCGATGTCCTAAAACCAACGGCGGCGGTTCCGGTGTATCGGTTGTCTTAATAATTAGGTCTTAATAGCTACGGTTTTCATCAGTACGGTTTGTCCTGACGGTTACGCGGCGGCATTCGCGGTTCTACAAAGCGTGGTTGTTGCGGATATGCCCATCGGGGCTCGGGTAGAGATGCGGGAACTCGGGGCTTTCGCCGCTCGAGAATAGGGACTCCCGTAGGCTTTCGCCGCTCGAGTCGGATAGAATCCCGGAGCTTTCGCCGCTCGGGGAGGGATCCTCGGGGCTTTCGCCGCTCGAGCGTTTCGGTAAAATATTCGGATGTTCTTCGGACACCCCGAGGTCGTTCGTAGTCAAATACTACTAGTGGCCTCGTGGTGTAGTCAAACTCCTGACTCCTTGGCGCCCGCTTACCTTTGCCAGCGAGAAAGTCGTCGCTAAGGTAGCCGCCTAGCCGCCTAGCGGCCGACGCGGCCGACGCGGCAGCTAGTGTACCGGCGCGGTCTCGCGGTGGGCTCGCTGGCAAGCGGGCTGCGCGGTATTCAGGGGGGGAGTCTCGCGTCAAGAGGTACTCGTTACAGTTGTATGTCGATTTTTATTAGTTCAAATGATTTGAAAGATAATGAGAACATATTGTACCTGTCTCGAACGTGTACGCTTGGATGAGTTCTGTTTATTGAAAATGGTACTTTTAGTATGACATTCCTGATCAGTATAAGAG
This sequence comes from Lasioglossum lativentre, assembly GCA_916610255.1. Taxonomy (NCBI): domain Eukaryota; kingdom Metazoa; phylum Arthropoda; class Insecta; order Hymenoptera; family Halictidae; genus Lasioglossum; species Lasioglossum lativentre. The sequence goes on along the minus strand of OU744359.1, from coordinate 25,729,895 downwards.
CGTGCAGAGCTCAAACATTACGATTTTGCGTAGAAAAGTCACATTGACCAACTCTTAGTTTAATTTGATAAGTGAGAAACACGAGATAACACGGCGGTTTTGCATGGAAATTATTACTGAATATGTCGATAATAATATGCAAAAAGAAAATTTAGCCGAAGTTTACCCAAACAAAAGATACTCGTGTTTTAAGTGTGAAAGACTTGTCCTGGATTTATTACACTAACGTTTGTATGTGGCATAGATGCAATAAATCCAGTCAATAAGTATTCTTAAAATATTATTTAAAAATTTCTACTAAGAAGAGAGTATTCTAAATCTGATCAGCAATGAAATGTATGTGCTATTAATAAATTATTCATGTTTGTAATGTAAACGTAATGTTATTAGATGCATCCTGTTACTGATTTGTGTTGCCGTTCGAGAATCCAAAGTTTTAAACTTCGATTTATAAATAACGTTTGTATAAGCAATAGAAACCTATGTTTTTTTAACGATAAGATAAGATCGGTAGATATCGTGTGATCCGAATTGCCTTTTTCGGTCCAGAGCAGATCACAGTCGTGATTTTATTATATTTAATAAGTTTTATTGTTACATAGAGTATGTAATATATTTTATATATGTTGTAATTATATAATGTATTTTATATATGTTATATACTGTATTTTTGTAAAAGATATTTATACACATAAAGGTATTACTTCGATATCTCTTATATCAAATGATATTAATTCTACATATGTATACGCAGGAAGTAGAATTGGTTGGTCGTAATCAGACAAAATCGGTTTTCATCCGTCCGGCCACAACCTGTATAATAAATAAATAAATCAGAAAACAAATAGATTTAGGAATAAAAATTAAATATTATCTCGTGTGACATTTGAACTCCAGAACCTTGGGGTACGAATCTACCAACATTCAACTTCACCGTTACAGGCGTTGCCGCTAGGGTGATTCGCAAGAAATAGAACACCTAAATAGCTCCGTTAGGCTTGAAGATAGAAGAAAATGTTAGACAGATAAGTTTTACTGTTAAAAGAGCAAATATGGTGATATAAAAAAATGTTCCGATTGTTGTCGTCTTCGAGGTCTGTTGAAAGTTTGAAAGTCATCGATGATTTTTAAATGACACCATATATTTTTAACTCTATAGTGTTGTAGCTGATGTCAAGACGAATTCATTGGCGTGATACACTATGACCTTCGAATGACCTCGAACTAGAAAATTTATGATAAAGCAATGATAACTTCAAAATGTGTAATCATTTTATTTGAATTAGGTAAATATTTACTTTAGGGGAGGCATCTCCGATGACCTTGACCTTGACATATGTTGTCAAGGACAATATTCTGAACAACTTTTGTCATTATAACTACCCGGCGCTCGGTCTTAGTTTTCGAGATAATTTCAAAAAACTTCATTAGAATTATCCGGATTTTCATTGATATATTTTCAAATAGATATTTAACAAATTTAAATATGTTATAGATTTCGACATTTTGAACAACTTTTTCCTTTTCCAATATAGGGAGGTCGCTATTAGTTTTCGAGATATTCACAATTTCGTCTGCGTGATCGGGCCGGCCTGGCGGCCGGCCCTCTCCGGCCGATCACGCAGACGAAATTGTGAATATCTCGAAAACTAATAGCGACCTCCCTATATTGGAAAAGGAAAAAGTTGTTCAAAATGTCGAAATCTATAACATATTTAAATTTGTTAAATATCTATTTGAAAATATATCAATGAAAATCCGGATAATTCTAATGAAGTTTTTTGAAATTATATTCCCCCTATACGACGTAACCCAGACTTCAATCTGTTCGCATTATTTTTCCAGTACTATTTCAAATTCTGGATGACAACTATAATGCAAACATAATGCGAACAGAGTGAGGTCTGGGTTAGGTCGTGGAGGGGGCGGAGAGGGCCGGCCTAACGGCCGTCCCGACCATGCTGACGAAATTGTGAAATTCCATCCATCCCAATGAAACCTACTCCAATCACTCTATTTTCGCGAATATCTCGGAAACTTCAGAATGTTGTCCTTGACAACATATGTCAAGGTCAAGGTGATCGGAGATGCCTCCCCTAAAGTAAATATTTACCTTGAATTAAATTAAATGTTCGAAATTATGACCTAGAGCAGTAACACGAACATTTCAATTGTTTCTGTTGAAATTCATCCACAAGATCTAATTATACTTTCTTGCATGTGCTCTGGTGTAGTCGATTGATCGCGATATACATCATTTTTTAGTGTTCCCCACAAAAAAAGAATCGAGACGAGTAAGATCGGGTGAACGAGCTGGCCATAGTATGTGTGTATTATGTCCTATCCAGCAATTTGGAAAGATTTTTTTCGTGTTTTTGCGTTTTACAACCAGAGTTTGCAACGGAAAAATCTGAAAATGATATCTAATATGTGGCTTAATATCCAAAATGTGTCAGAATTTTTTCAGAGTTTTTAACTGTCAATAAATAGGGAAAATGGGCCAAAAACTGGTTTTCCGATTTTCCTCAATAACTACTCTTACAGCTATCGAATAGCCAAAGCTCGATTAAAAACTCGTCGGGGCCAAATTTCACCACCAAACCCGGCTATACCCTTTGTTGTAGTTCATGTATACTTAGGGGGGGTTTAAGGGGCTGTGCTCAACCAAATACCATCAACCACCCTACCACTCACACATCGCTAGATCCGCATATACGTATACGCAAATGCAAGGGTTTACGGTAAAAGAAACTGGCGCCTCAATATTGCAATGAGAAGTTCAGAACCGGTCGATTATGTTTCCTAAGAGTCCTGGCTAGGGTGGCCCAGAGCCCAAATTTCATATTTTTACGTTGTTGAAGAGTAATTTGCAATAATCGGCAGAATACTGCTTGTCTCGAGTCGCGAATACGCAAATGCAAGGGTTTACGGCCACAGAAACTGACGCCTCAATATTGCAATGAGAAGTTCAGAACTGGTTGATTATGTTTCCTAAAAGTCCAATCAAGAGTGCTCCAGAGCCCAAAATCCACATTTTTACGTTGTCGGGAAGTAATTTGTAATAATCGGCTGAATACTGCTTGTCACGTAGCGGCTTGTGAAACATCCTACCTAATTGTAGCTCGTCAACGAAAATTAGACCCACACCACCTATCGGGAGAAATTCTTAATAATCAGCTTCATCTATCCCATCTATCGGTCGAAAATCGTACTACTCAGCTTCGTCTAATCTCCGTTCGTACAAATTTAGCGTGACGATCAACTCCGTCAAGGTCAAATCTGCACGCAGCCCCTTAAGTCATCATTTTGGCGATTTTGAATTTTTTTAGAAATGCCATTTTGGCGAAAATAGGCCTCAGTTACAAATGTTTATCTCAGGAACTGTTCGTCCGATTGAGCTATACTTTTTTTTGTTTTATTCGGAAAGGATTGGGCTCTTATAAAATAATTTTTCATCCTCGATAATTAACTTTATAATGTCAAAAAATATAAACAAATTCTTTTTTTATGTTTTTTTTTCAATTTTGGCCAGTAATGTAAATTTTGAAAAAAATGTGGTTATATTCACTGAAGTTTTTCTCTACAAAATAAGATGTTTAAACGCGGTGTACCCGTGTTTCAGTTAGAGGCGAGTCGATCGCACCGCTATTGTGGTCAGTTTTCTACAGGGTCTCCCAAAACGACTGCGTAAGCGGGAAATGGGAGGTTCCTTGGGTGGTTTGAACCGACATTTTCCTTAACAAAAATGGCGTCCGTTGCTTTGTTTAGGAGTTATTAACGAAAAACACGGACCAACTAGAGCGCAACCTAGTCGCTCGGCGGCACGGTCAGCGGGGCGAGCCGGGGGGAGGAGAATGTTGTCGGTACGCCGTGATGTCGTAACAAACTACAGTTTCTCGATTATGTCCCCGATTTCGATAAGCTTTGAATATGTTGTCAAGACCATGATTCTGAACAACATTTCCCTTTAGACTTTTTGCTTCGAGGCTTTAGTTTACGAGATATTTGTAAAAACTTGTAATTGAAAATCGATCGATGTTCATACTACTATTTCCTCTCCGATTTCGATGAGCTTTGGATATGTTGTCAAGACCACGATTGAATAACCATTTTTGTATAACCATGTCAAACTTATTTGAAAGTCATTGAAATCGGTGAGGATCTACATAATCTTTACCGAACTTATGGCAACTTTACCTGAACGAGAGAAGAAGCAGAAACTGATTGCATTAAAAACTCACTTATTCAGCTGTAAATCCATTTGCTGCTTCGAAATGTGTGTCACTGAGTTATTCGGTGAGGAACTGCACAGATGTCTTCAGGTGTACGACAGTACCGAAAGCTAAGGGTTGTACGGTCAGGTCAACGAACTGCACAGCTGATGGTAGATAGCAGGTATACGACAGCCCGGGGGATGTGCGGTGAAGACAACGATCCGGACTTTTCACTTTCACTTACACACAGATGCCATGAAATTTTTCCACACTTACGATCACTGTTCACATTTGCAATATCACTTGTATTGCAGCACAAATCACAGTAATGAGGTAATGCGATCCGTAGAATGCGGATATTATGCATTTGTAGCAAAAATGAGTAAGTGCATTTTAAAACACTAGAGAGATTAAAATAATTTAAAAACACCAATGTATTATTTTCAACTTGATCAAATGATTAAAGTAAAAGTCAACTATCCGTCTGGCATCTGGCCCTTGCAATAGCAGCAGCCAACTTACATTTTGTATAAAAATCCGCAGTCTAGTGACTAGTTTAAATATTACTACTAAAAACACATTTTAGCAACCGAGAACTTAGAATTGCCAAGTCTTTGGAGATGTTCTCTCTACCGCGGCTCGAACGACACTGATTTCACCCAAGATTTCTCTGAAAAGTGTAGGGAGGAAATTATGCGTGTCGAAAATGCACACTGTAGCACGCTTACGAAAATGACGGTGTGGACAGACGAAAAAAAAGGATACGAGAGGGACCGCTGTAAGACTAGAGTTTCTGACAATGACATGTTTCGGTTTTCCTGCAGATTGTTACGCAGAGTCGATGGGTTACTGATCGAAAACGTCGTCCGTCTTTCTTTTAGAAAGTTTCTTAAGGGAGGCATAGGACAGTAGGGACCCTAAAACGCCACGCGGATCTGACGTTTCTACCTCTTGCTGGGTGAAAGGACGGACAACCTTTTCGAAAAGTAACCCATCGACCCTGCGTACCAATCTGCAGGAAAACCGAAACATGTGGTTGCCAGAAACTCTAGTCTTACAGCGGTCCCTCTGGTATCCTTTTTTTCGTCTGTCCACACCGTCGTTTTCGTAAGCGTGCTACAGTGTGCATTTTCGACACGCATAATGTCCTCCCTAAACTTTTCAGAAAAATCTTGGGTAAAATCAGTGTCGTTCGAGCCGCGGTAGAGAGAACATCTCCAAAGACGTGTCAATTCTAAGTTCACGGTTGCTAAAATGTGTGTTTTTAGTATTAATATTTAAACTTGTCACTAGACTGCGGATTTTTATGTAAAATGAAAGTTGGCTGCTGCTATTTCAAGGGACAGATGCCAGACGGATAGTTGACTTTTACTTTACTCATTTGATCAAGTTGAAACTAATACATTGGTGTTTTTAAATTATTTTAATCTCTCTACTATTCTAAAATGCACTTACTCATTTTTGCTACTAATGCATGATATCCGCAGTCTACTGATCGCATTACCTCATTACTGTGATTTGTGCTGGAATACAAGTGATATTGCAAATGTGAACAGTGATCGTGAATGTGGAAAAATTTACAACCATTGTGTACAACATTTTGTACAACCGTTCTGTACAACCCTCAGCTTTCGGTACTGTCGTACACCTGAAGACATCTGCGCAGTTCGTCACCGAATGACCCAGTGACACACATTTCGAAGCAGCAAATGGATTTACGGCTGAATAAGTGAGTTTTTAATGCAATCAGTTTCTGCTTCTTCTCTCATTCGGGTAAAGTTGCCATAAGTCGGGTAAAGATCATGTGGATCCTCACCGATTTCAATGACTTTCAAATAAGTTTGACATGGTTATACAACAACGGTTATTCAATCGTGGTCTTGACAACATATCCAAAGCTCATCGAAATCGGAGAGGAAATAGTAGTATGAACATCGATCGATTTTCAATTACAAGTTTTTACAAATATCTCGTAAACTAAAGCCGCGAGGTAAACAGTCTAAAGGGAAATGTTGTTCAGAATCATGGTCTTGACAACATATCCAAAGCCCATCGAAATCGGGGACATAATCGGGAAACTGTTGTTTGTTACGACATCACGATGTACCGACAACACTCTCCTCCCCCTGGCTCGCCACGCTGATCGTGCCACCGAGCGACTAGGCGCGCTCTGGTTGGTCCGTGTTTTACGTTAATAACTCCTAAACAAAGCCGCGGACAACATTTTGCAAAAGGAAAATGGCGCTTGAAATGACCTCAGGAACCTCCCACTTCCCGGAGTTGAAGTACTTTTGGGACACCCTGTATTAGAGATCCCCATTTCACGTGTATGTAAATAAGTAGATGTGGTACGTGAAACGTGTAATACGAATTTAAGAATTCGCGAATACGGATCCGTGTACACGGATCCACGAACACGTGAATACAAATCCGTGAATACGAATCCGTGAATGCGAATCCGTGAATACGAATCCGTGAATACGAATCCGTGAATACGAATCCGTGAATACGAATCCATGAATACGAATCCGTGAACACGGATCCACGAACACGTGAATACGGATCCGTATACACGGATCCGTAAACACGGTTCTGTTCGGCACGTTCCATTCCGACAACTAAGGCGTTATTGTGCAGAACGGATCCGTCTATACGGATCCGTATTCACGTGTTCGTGGATCCGTGTTCACGGATTCGTATTCACGGATTCGTATTCACGGATTCGTATTCACGGATTCGTATTCACGGATTCGTATTCACGGATTCGTATTCACGGATCCGTATTCACGTGTTCGTGGATCCGTGTACACGGATCCGAATTCACGGATCCTTAAATTCGTACTAAACGGTTCACGTACCACGTGTACACGTGTATTTTAATACACGTCCAAAACCGCGATCCCTAGTTTTTATACCCCTAAAACGGGAGGGGTAGTCTGATTTTAATCTGCAGTTACATGGGACTGCACTCTCGTTTTTTGTGGTTTTCCATTAAATCGGGCCAGAGCTCGATCTTCGTCAAGAGGGTAGATTTTTAGAAGGGGCCTGTTATCTAGGACGTTTCCAGCCAGAGACACTCTTGAAGAGATTCCCGTGAGAAAGTCAAAGGAATCTCTTCTCATATCGTAACAGACTAAACAATGCTTAAAAATTGATTAAATATTTGAAATGCGCTTACTAACATATATAAAACCATCATTATAATCTATTTTCTGATATTCGATGATTGAAATCTAAAACGTTTTATTTTACATACTTTTGTAGCCATAAGAATATATTCGATAGGAGTATGTGCTGGACAAACAAGGTTTATTCGGTTAGGAACATGGATACAGGAAAGTGAGGAATATATATATAATCAATCATTCAACTCTTCGAATTATAAATTGCAATCATGCAGACTCTCTCTCTCTCGTTCATCACACGTGTACTCTAGCTAGGTTCCGTGGTATTCTACGCAAACGATCAGAAGGTGCTCTGTCCTCTCTCGCTCGACAAGGCGTCCAGGTATTATCGCCGTACTCTCCTTGTCGAGACGAGCGGCCAGGAACACTCTCCCGTTCCTACTCGGCAGGCGTCCAGGTATTATCGCCGTACTCTCCTGCCGAGCCCTGGGCGGCCAGGAGCTGACCCGTTCTCTCTCGTTCGACAGGCGTCCAGGTATTATCGCTGTACTCTCCATATCGAACGAGCGACCAGGAACAGACTCCCGTCCTCTCCCGTTCTCCCGACAGGCGTCCAGGTATTATCGCCGTACTCTCCTGTCGGGGTGCTAGTGCTAACCAAGAGCGGCCGTGGTCCTTACCTCGTCCTCTCTCTCGGAATAGCAAATAGGCCGAGGCCCTCTGTGAAGCCTCTATTTATACGAATTCGTTACTATCCGAGAACGTGAAATCAACAACCCCGTCGTTACGCGTGATTCGACTTTTCGCGCGCTCCCCTCGCGTCGCTTCCCCGCGTATTTGCCTACAAACTACCTTCGGGAAGCTTCGGGAAGCTTCTGGAAGCTTGTCGTTCCGTGTTTTGTCTTACATATTTCTTCTCGAATTTTCTATACATGCTACAATCTCCCCCTCTGGACACGAAATCGCCCCGATGAGTAGTCCAGGATCTCAACAGGTGATGTCGTCGGAGCTGGGTCCGGCTTCCTCCTCCCTCCTTCTTTTTCGTGGTCGTCCGCGTCTGCGGATTGGTACCACGGGTGCAGGTACCTGGTCCCGTTCTCCAGTGTAAGGGTGGAGTGCCGAGGTGTGATAAACTCCAATTACCACCGGTGCGTCGTCTCTGGTTTGCATCTCGTAACTGCTCGCTCCGATACGCCGTTTCACAGCATACGGCCCGTCTCGTCTCGGCGCCAGTTTTGACGAGAAATGACGGTCTCGTCTGCTCAGCGTGTGGGTGGTCACCCAAACAAGGTCACCGGGCTGGTAGTCTGGACCTTCGCGTCGCCGTTGATCCGCATACCGTTTTCGACGGTCCTGTCGAGCCTCCTGCGTCAGCTGTGCTGCTCGTAGGGTGTCCGCCAAGGCGAGCAGTTTCGGAGTAACTTCTGGCAAGAAGTTTTCTTCGTGAACGATTGCCCTCAGGTCACGTCCCGTGTCATCTGGGGTCCGCAACTCTCGTCCAAAGGTGAGGTAGGCTGCCGAGTATCCCGTTGTCTCGCATTTTACCGAATTCATGGCAAAACGTATTGCGGGAAGCCTGTCGTCCCAGGATGCGTGGTCGTTTCGCACATAAATTCCGAGCTGCGCCTTGAGATCTCGATTTTTCCTCTCCACTGGATTTGCCTCCGGATGATACACAGGGGTGAAGGATTGTTGAATCCCCAAACAATGGGTAATTTGCTGCATGACGCCACTTATAAACTGTGTGCCGTTGTCGCTAATGATTCGGCGCGGTAGTCCAAATCGTAAAAACACCTGGTTGATTAGGACGTCTGCACACGTCTCCGCTGTTGCTTGCTGCAACGGGAATATCTCCACCCATCGGGAAGCGGTGTCTTCGATTATGAGTATCCAGTGGTTGCCCTTCTTCGTAGCTGGTAGAGGTCCAAACAGGTCCAAGGCCAGTACCTCGAATCGACGTTGCATCACAGGTGTTTGAAGCAAGCCGGCTGGTTTGACATTACTGGCCTTATACCGCTGACATTCAATGCAGGACCGGACGTACTCTGCGATTTCCTTGGACATCCTTGGCCAGAAGTATCGATTCATTATTCGGTGTAGGGTGTGTTGGATCCCATAATGTCCGGCAGTGGGGTCATCATGATAGGACCGCAGAATGCCTTGTCTTTCGTGTGCAGGAATGACCAGTTGTGCTTCTTCGGAATCAACGTTCGGGGCGTGTCGATATAACACACCATCGTGTAGGAGATAGCCCCGAGAGGTCCATTTCCTCATTTCGTCGTCGTTGACTGTAGATTCCAGGGCCTCGATGATCGCCTTCAGGTCGTCATCCTTGAGCTGCTGATTCCTGGTTTCGGTAGGACTTCGCGTTGGCATGTCGACGACGAGGCCGGCAAGGTCCGTCCTTTCCTGATCATCCCATGGTTCTGTTGGAAGTCTGGAGAGCATATCTGCCACCACATTGCAGCGCCCGGGAATGTACTCAATTTTTGGACAGTAGGGTTGCAGTAATAGCGCCCACCGCGCCAATCGTCCGCTTGGAGACTTTAGTGTCATCAACCACTTCAAGGGCTGATGGTCGGAGGCGATCGTGACGTCCGTTCCCTCGATGTAGCCACGGAACTTGTCTACTGCCCAAACTACGGCGAGTGCTTCTCGTTCCGTGGTCGAATAATTCTTTTCTGCTGGCGACAGCAAGCGACTGGCATACTCCACTGGATGCTCGGTGTTCTTCTCCCCCTGGAGGAGAACTGCTCCGATAGCGTAGCTGCTGGCATCAGTTCGAAGTATGTATGGTCTTGTCTCATCGGCCGTCTGCAAAATTGGTGCATCCGTCAGGGCCCCCTTCAAATCTTCGAACGCCCGCTGCTGTGGTGAAGCCCATTCCCAGGTAACCTTTTTCCGTGTCAACCGTGTGAGTGGCTCTGCTATACTGGCAAAGTTCGGTACAAACCGACGATACCAGGAACAGGTCTGCAAAAAAGATATTAATTGTTTTAAGTTCACCGGCGCCTTCATGGCCAGTATGGCTTTCGTTTTGTCGGGGTCCGGTTGTATTCCTCGTGAGGTAAGGACGTGGCCCAAATATTTGATATCCTGGCAACAGAATCGACACTTCTCACGGTTCATTCGAAGTCCGAATTTCCGGAGCCTGGAACATACGGCTTTCAGATCCTCTATGTGTTCTGCGAAAGTTGACGATAGTACCAGCAAATCATCCAGGTATACTAATATGTTTCGAAGCCCGAGACCCGACTTCAAACGATCCATCAGACGCTGGAACGTTGCTGGGGCATTCTTCAACCCGAAAGGCATGCGTTTGAATCGGTAGACTCCGAACGGGGTGGTGAATGCTGTTTTATCCCGATCCTCGGTCCGTACGCCGATCTGCCAGTACCCTGACTGTAAATCCAAAGCGGACATATAGGCTGTTTTCTTGGCCGCATGTAGTAGATCGTCGATTCTTGGTAGTGGGTACGAATCGCCGACTGTTATGGCGTTTAGGCGTCGATAGTCGACGCATACTCGAATACCACCGTTTTTCTTTGGTACTAAGACGACTGGTGCGGCCCAGGGTGATTCACATTCCTCAACTATGTCGCCGGCCAGCATCTTATTCAGTTCTTTCTGAAGTAGCTCCCTTTTTGCAGGTGGTAGGCGGTAGGGTGGAACTGCGATCGGGGAATGGTCACCGGTATCTATTCGGTGGATTGCTTCAGCTGTCGGGGGACCTGAACCTTGGAAGAGATCGTGGTTTAACTCAAGCAAAGTTTGGAGCATCTCTTTTTCTTGTGGCACTATACTTACTGCTTCATCCTCCCTTAAAGCATTTACCTCGACGCCGGCAATATCCGTTCGAGTCGGCTGGCAGTGTCGTAGGCATCGTTCGAACAGTCTTTCGATGCCAGACCATTCGGTTTTGGCTTCTGTTCGTCTGTGTTTCGGTGGGCGTTTTATCGGACTCAGCAAGGGTGGTGGTGGTGCCAGGAATTCCTCATCTATTTCTTCCAGATACTCTTGCAACCGTTTCGGCTCCTTCGCGGTTGGTGGTGCAATTTCTGGGATTGTTCTGTTCTCCGATCCTCCGATTTCGCCCTGAAAATCGAATCCTTCGTCCGGATTTTCTACGAAATGCCAACTTCGTTGTGGGGTGTTGATGACAATTCCTGCGTCTTCCAGGAAATCCATCCCTAATAATGTGCGGTCGTCTTTGCTGCCGGAAAGGACGATGAACTGCGTTGTGATTTTCCGTCCTTCCAGGTGGACCTCAACTTTGGTTAACCTGACCTCACGCATTCGGGGATTTCCATCTGCCAGGGCGACTTGCATGAACTTTTTATCAAATTTCAACCCCTTCTCTTTTAATATTGCCGCTAGACTCTGGCTGGCAACACAGCATTTCGCTCCTGTGTCTAGGTAAGCTAGTCCCCTTTCGCCTTCAATCGTCACCGTTACCGTTGGTCGTGGTCTGGGCTGTGTTGTGATGTTGATGGAGCAGAAAGCGGCTTGGGTCGACGTTGTTGTATTTGATTTGTTGCATTGAGGACATTTTGAGCGTACGACTCCTGGCTTGCCGCAGCCATAGCACTTCAGGGGTGGTCTCGTAGTCGTATGCGCCGTCTCCGTCTGGTTCTGTCTCGCAGGTGCCAAGAATGTCCTGTCTTTGCAGTCCTGGCTGTTATGCCCGAATTTACGACAGACCCCGCAGCGTGGTCGTTCTTTCCATCGTGGATCGGGTCCTCTTTTTAATGGTCGATCTTCCGGATACTTTTGCGGCTCTTGTTTTTGGGCTTCTTTCTCCAACGCCTCGACTCTCCGTGCTCGCTTCACGAGATCCGTGAACGTCTGCACCGAATCCCGTGAAATTCGATCACGTAGGTGAAAGCGCAGAAGTCCATACAACATATCTATTTGAACCTCCTCTGTTGGTAGCGTTGGTAGTTCTGCAAGGATTGCCCGTTTCTTGCTGATAAATAGATCAGTTGCCGTCTTAGCGTCCTGTGGTTCGCGGAATATTTCTCGGTATACTTGGTACGCCGGTTTTCGAGGGGCAAACGTGGCACGGATGAGGTCGGTTGTCTCCTTCCAGGAAGTTACGGTGGTTTTGACACCTCTCCACCATGTGGCTGCGTGTCCTTCAAGGAGAAGGGGTAGTCCTCGAATGGCATTTTCATCGGTGATGTGCTCGATGTCCTTGAAGATGGAGGCCGTCGATACAAAGTCAACGACTTTTGCATAGTCGTGACGTCCGTCAAAACGCGCTGTGCATTTTGCGAAGCTTCCTTCTCTTATGCTTTTTGTTTGCTGGATGGTTTCCAGGACCTGGGAGAACTGGGAACCGGACAGCTGGATCGTGGATGATGACAGGTCATCAGGTTGGGATAGGTCATGGTCCATGGCCTGCTCGTTGGGCGCCAAATTTGTAGCCATAAGAATATATTCGATAGGAGTATGTGCTGGACAAACAAGGTTTATTCGGTTAGGAACATGGATACAGGAAAGTGAGGAATATATATATAATCAATCATTCAACTCTTCGAATTATAAATTGCAATCATGCAGACTCTCTCTCTCTCGTTCATCACACGTGTACTCTAGCTAGGTTCCGTGGTATTCTACGCAAACGATCAGAAGGTGCTCTGTCCTCTCTCGCTCGACAAGGCGTCCAGGTATTATCGCCGTACTCTCCTTGTCGAGACGAGCGGCCAGGAACACTCTCCCGTTCCTACTCGGCAGGCGTCCAGGTATTATCGCCGTACTCTCCTGCCGAGCCCTGGGCGGCCAGGAGCTGACCCGTTCTCTCTCGTTCGACAGGCGTCCAGGTATTATCGCTGTACTCTCCATATCGAACGAGCGACCAGGAACAGACTCCCGTCCTCTCCCGTTCTCCCGACAGGCGTCCAGGTATTATCGCCGTACTCTCCTGTCGGGGTGCTAGTGCTAACCAAGAGCGGCCGTGGTCCTTACCTCGTCCTCTCTCTCGGAATAGCAAATAGGCCGAGGCCCTCTGTGAAGCCTCTATTTATACGAATTCGTTACTATCCGAGAACGTGAAATCAACAACCCCGTCGTTACGCGTGATTCGACTTTTCGCGCGCTCCCCTCGCGTCGCTTCCCCGCGTATTTGCCTACAAACTACCTTCGGGAAGCTTCGGGAAGCTTCTGGAAGCTTGTCGTTCCGTGTTTTGTCTTACATATTTCTTCTCGAATTTTCTATACATGCTACACTTTGAATTTTCTGACTTCGTCTTTAGACCGCCGTATCTCATCACAGAATTATCTAAACTGAATAATATTTTGGATTTGAGAGCTTTGAAAGGTTGTTACTTTATAGGAAAAAAATATTTTTCAATATATTAAAGTTGAAAAATTGAATTTTATCCACGAAAACAGGGTCTCCAGACTCCAGACCACTGTGGCGCTGATCTCAAAGCAATACCAGCAGACCGTTTACGACTAAATGACCCTATTCATTCCTCGAGAACAATATTAGTAACAACTCTTGGCCAACGACACCTTTTTAATCATAACTTCATTAATAGATATGTAGTTTCTATACGCATTGTATATATTTTACAACAAAGGTGTCATTGCTAAATGGAAACTACGAGAACGTGGCGTTTTTCTTCCATCAAGATGGGATAAGGAATAAGGAAGGATCAGAAGTATGTATTGGTAGGATCATTGAAAACTATTTCATAACACTGAAAACAGAGCCATCATTATCGCACGAGCATGTTTTACATAGCAGTAAAGTACATTACGTAAAGCTATGAAAGCTTCTAGTGCCTGTAATCGGCAAAAATCGCAAACATTGAAGGCCTGTAATTTCTAAAAAAAATCGGAATCGGCAAAATGATGACTTAAACCCCCCTTAATTTCTCATGAACTACAACATATTTCGATTAGAACAAAATCGAAGATGGTGACCGCAAAATGTGATCGATTCGGCATGGAATGACCCCAAAAGCAATCAAAGTAAAATTAATTCAATCTTCGTACGTGGTATCAGTTTCGCAATTGCCTCGACAAGAAAAATAAATGCTTGTAATTGTTATAATTAGACTCTGGATTTTATGCATTTACGGCAAAAATGACTACGTGCTATTTAGAACAGTGAAAAAATTCGAAGACTTTAAGAGTATTAATATATTATTTTCACTATATTAAAATTATTAGTGAAAAATATAAATTTATATTTAGCTCCTGTTTCTTGCAATTGATGCACAAACTTTTTATTTTGCATAAAGATCCAGAGTGTCATTATAACATTTATCGCCATGGTTAGAAAACATTAATGACTGTCATTCTAAATCAAGGTATAAACCTAAAAAGTTTTGTAAACCGGAACCAGGTGATTCAAGAATTCTCTTGTGTCTCCAATTTTAAAAAGAGCTTCTTCAAAATTTCGATATATTTGTATTAAATTATTTATGTACTTATAAATACAATAAATCAATCTTAATTTTAAAAAAATCATTTTAATTAATCTTTGATAACATGTAATTTGCATTATAATATTTGACGCGTATATTTTTGGCTGTCTACTAATTCAGGATTCGAAACCTATTTGTTTATTATATGGAGAATTATTAAAGTATAAACAGATTACAAGAAATCCGTTGATTTAAATAATATATTAAGAATATTATTTGTTGTCAAATATATATTTTCTTGTATATTTGCATGAAATCATTATACGTATGATACTCAAATACATACAGGGTGTCCCAAAATGTCTTAAGAATCTCGAAATGGGAGGTTCCTGAGGTCATTTCAAGCGCCATTTTCCTTTTGAAAAATGTTGTCCGAGGCTTCGTTTGGGAGTTATTAACGAAAAACACGGACCAATGGGAGCGCTCCCTGTCGCTCGATGGCACGGTCAGCGCGGCGAGCCGGGGGGGAAGATAGTGTTGTCGGTACGGCGCGATGTAGTAAGAAGTAGCAGTTTCTCGATTATGTCCCGATTTCGATGAGCTTTGGATATGTTGTTAAGACAATGATTCTGAACAACATTTCCCTTTAGACTTTTTGCCTCGAGGCTTTAGTTTTCGAGATATTTGTAAAAACTTGTAATTGAAAATCGATCGATGTTCATACTATTATCTCCTCTCCGATTTCGATGAGCTTTGGATATGTTGTCAAGACCACGATTGAATAACCATTGTTGTATAACCATATCAAACTTATTTGAAGGTCATTGAAATCGGTGAGGATCCACATAATCTTTACCCGACTTATGGCAACTTTACCCGAACGAGAGAAGAAGCAGAAACTGATTAAATTAAAAACTCACTTATTCAGCCGTAAATCCATTTGCTGCTTCGAAATGTGTATCACTGGGTCATTCGGTGACGAACTGCACAGATGTCTTCAGGTGTACGACAGTACCGAAAGCTAAGGGCCGTACGGTCAGGTCAACGAACTGCACAGCTGGTGGTAAAACGACAACCGAAGGGATGCGCGGTCAAGTAAACGATCCTGGCTTTCACTTTCACTTTATAAACGATAAATAAATCGTATGTTTCACACAGATGCCACGAAATTTTTACACACTCACGATCACTGTTCACATTTGTCAACACATAACTATGCACTATGCACTAGTAATATTTGCAATATCTTTTGCATTGCAGCACAAATCACAATAAATGTCCTTTTCCCCAGAAACAGGTAGAAATCCAGGTGCGCATAGCGGGTATACGGTGTTGTTCCTCCCGTTCGTTGTCCATAAATTAGTCCTGTGGTCAGGCCGGGAATTGCAGCACTGGTGATTGGTGGCAGGTACGCGATCGCAGAAAAATCCAAGGGGCACACTCCACAAAGAATGATGTTGAAGACTGACTGCAGTTTTCGGAAGATGCTTCGACCACCCCCAAATAACCCCACCACGAAGCAAAACTGAGCTGGAGGAAAAGTTCAAAACACAACACGTGTTTTGCAGACATAGAAAGTAAGAATCTGCGTGCATTGTCACTCTTGCCTTTCCTCCGGAACAAAAAACTTCCGGCGGGCGCCAAATCTTCTCCTGAACCGTGACTGCCTCAGCAAGGGTCAAGCGGCGCCCGCCGAAAGTTTTTTATGGCTTAATTGCACAGCTTAGAAAGAGGTGCCCAAATACGACACGTGCGGAAGGAAATCTTTCCGTCCCCGTACTCTGTGAAGACCTTCGTGTAACTGCCCAGTTTCGATTTATGGCACAACCCCATGGAGACGTGGATCTCTGTTTTTTGTCCCGGAGGAAAGGCAAGAGTGACAATGCACGCAGATTCTTACTTTCTATGTCTGCAAAACACGTGTTGTGTTTTGAACTTTTCCTCCAGCTCAGTTTTGCTTCGTGGTGGGGTTATTTGGGGGTGGTCGAAGCATCTTCCGAAAACTGCAGTCAGTCTTCAACATCATTCTTTGTGGAGTGTGCCCCTTGGATTTTTCTGCGATCGCGTACCTGCCACCAATCACCAGTGCTGCAATTCCCGGCCTGACCACAGGACTAATTTATGGACAACGAACGGGAGGGACAACACCGTATACCCGCTATGCGCACCTGGATTTCTACCTGTTTCTGGGGAAAAGGACATTTATTGTGATTTGTGCTGCAATGCAAAAGATATTGCAAATATTATTAGTGCATAGTGCATAGTTATGTGTTGACAAATGTGAACAGTGATCGTGAGTGTGTAAAAATTTCGTGGCATCTGTGTGAAACATACGATTTATTTATCGTTTATAAAGTGAAAGTGAAAGCCAGGATCGTTTACTTGACCGCGCATCCCTTCGGTTGTCGTTTTACCACCAGCTGTGCAGTTCGTTGACCTGACCGTACGGCCCTTAGCTTTCGGTACTGTCGTACACCTGAAGACATCTGTGCAGTTCGTCACCGAATGACCCAGTGACACACATTTCGAAGCAGCAAATGGATTTACGGCTGAATAAGTGAGTTTTTAATTTAATCAGTTTCTGCTTCTTCTCTCGTTCGGGTAAAGTTGCCATAAGTCGGGTAAAGATTATGTGGATCCTCACCGATTTCAATGACCTTCAAATAAGTTTGATATGGTTATACAACAATGGTTATTCAATCGTGGTCTTGACAACATATCCAAAGCTCATCGAAATCGGAGAGGAGATAGTAGTATGAACATCGATCGATTTTCAATTACAAGTTTTTACAAATATCTCGAAAACTAAAGCCTCGAGGCAAAAAGTCTAAAGGGAAATGTTGTTCAGAATCATTGTCTTAACAACATATCCAAAGCTCATCGAAATCGGAGAGGAGATAGTAGTATGAACATCGATCGATTTTCAATTACAAGTTTTTACAAATATCTCGTAAACTAAAGCCTCGAGGCAAAAAGTCTAAAGGGAAATGTTGTTCAGAATCATTGTCTTAACAACATATCCAAAGCTCATCGAAATCGGGACATAATCGAGAAACTGCTACTTCTTACTACATCGCGCCGTACCGACAACACTATCTTCCCCCCCGGCTCGCCGCGCTGACCGTGCCATCGAGCGACAGGGAGCGCTCTCATTGGTCCGTGTTTTTCGTTAATAACTCCCAAACGAAGCCTCGGACAACATTTTTCAAAAGGAAAATGGCGCTTGAAATGACCTCAGGAACCTCCCATTTCGAGATTCTTAAGACATTTTAATTAAAGTACTTCAACATCGGGAAATGGGAGGTTCCTGAGGTCATTTCAAGCGTCATTTTGCTTTTGCAAAATGTTGTCCGCGGCTTTGTTTAGGAGTTATTAACGAAAAACACGGACCAATCAGAGCGCGAGCTCGACGCTCGTTGGCATGTTCAGCCAACCGCCTGCCGGATCGCCGCACTGAACGTGCCAGCGAGCGTCGAACTCGCACTCTCATTGGTCCGTGTTTTTCGTTAATAACTCCCAAACGAAGACTCGGACAACATTTTGCAAAAGGAAAATGACGCTTGAAATGACCTCAGGAACCTCCCATTTCCCGATGTTGAAGTACTTTTGGGACACCCTGTATATATATATATATATATGTATATAATTGTAAATATCTTTGTTATCAATAAATATATGAAAAAATGTATTGTTGCACCGAACACTGTTATGAGTAATATTGTTACAGTTATCGATCGTAATTTGTTTAAATCAGAGGAAAATCTTCATGCTATCGGCGCAAAGGTTCGATCAATTAAACATATTAAAGCAATTGTGCAAGTTAATTTAGACTTTCAACGTTTCGACCCTCATGTGGGTCATTTTCAAGAAAGAAGAAAACTGCGTCTGAAAATATTAATTGTGTTGTAATGATAACAGAATTGAATATATGTTTAAAACATAAAAAATTGGTTTACTCACTTGCTTTATGAAAATTTAGCACTTAGATTTTAAACGTGCACGACACATGTTGTGTCTATGCCGGTAGAAAGAGCTACACTGGCACAGACGTGAGATTGACAGCAACAAGAATCAGCGAGAATCGAAACCAATAGAAGTCAATAGATCGAAGCCGAAACTAATCGATATTTGGCGGCAAATTCAAAAACCCGTAAATCATTTCACTATATAGCCATTGAAAATTATATACACCAAAAAGCGTACAATGTGAAATTAAAACAACATTAATGGAGACCGATAAGATGAAGCCGTTAATTCAATTGACAGATATTAGGATATAAGATGTTTATAGGAAAGAGAATTCATCATAAAACACTACCGGTTCAGTAGTGTTGTGTAATAATCTTGAATCGTAGGTTTTTCATACCTAAGATTTACACTAGGATGTTTAATCATATGAATTGTTTCCATTATTATCCTATTCCTCAAATTAACTTCTTTGTCAATAACTTTAACGTTGTCAAAATCAAAATTATGGTCAAATTCCATAGAATGTTTAGTCAAGGCTGTATGTTGTGACGGATTTGAAAAAATATTACGTTTATGTTCTTTGATTCTTGTTTCTAACAATCTCGAAGTCTGTCCAGTACTGTTATGAGTACGTCGGCGTTTTAATTGCCTGGATCGTCTTGGCTGCGTCGACTGGAATCGAGGGTGCTTGAAAAAAATCACGGACTCACGAATACTGCGGTTTATTTCTCAATTACAATATATTCGCGGGGCGTTGGTCGCCTTACAGCTCCGGATTTCTCAAAACTAACACGCGCACCGCGACTTTGCGCGCCTATTTATCAGCTGCTTGTTTTCGATTTCAGAGCGGTCGCATGGTGGGGAATTCAAACCGTTTTCTTATTTTGCCCGATGTCAACGGCAGTGATATTATGAAGGCAAACGGCCGCGGATGGTAGAGCGGGTTTCGAATGCGACGGCTGATCCGTGTTTCGTACACACGACTCTCGCGACGTTTATTGGTGTGTGTTCACCTGTGCTCGGCGTCGAGCCCGCACAGCTGATCGACGCAAAAACCCCAAACGCGTGATGGTAATCCGCTACCGCGAACGCGGAGCCGTTACGTGTCAAACATGTATCAAATAAAAGTTGTGTTTTTCGACGAAATAAATATAATGCTAAAGAAAAATTAGTTTTCCAATTTTTGAAATTTCAAAGTTTCGAATTTTTTTTACAATGACCTTGTATTTGATTTGCATATAGTTGTAGAGCATGGAAAGACAAATTCAACGATGTATAAAAATTTATATTTACGATTAACTATAGTGGAGAAAACCAAGTTTCAAAAATAAGACATTTTCAAACTCGATGTTTTCCACAGATCATTTTTTTAGCCGTTTTTACAATCCTAGGGGGCATCCCGAAAAAAGTCCACCCTAGTCCACAGCCTGGCGTCAAGAGTGGGGTCTCGCACATCCCCCTGCGCCCTACTGTCGAAATCAGTGCCATCTCCTAATGGAGACTTCATAAAATCTGTTTTGTATTTCAATTTAAAAAATTACAGCCTTCGTTTTTTTCAAAATCGATTTTATGATAAACTACACACGAGGTGGATTAGACAAATGTACGGATCCGTATGCAGTTGATGAAAATCTAAAACCTGAATGTTATATCAGGGTTTAGTGAATTCTTGTCGGTTAGGACGGTGTCTGTGTAAGTTGAATTGGTAATTTCAATGTAATCTGTCTCGCGTACGTTAATTTCTGCTGAAAGTTAAACGACGGAAAGTTTCCTAATAAACTTCAAACTATGTCGTCTAGTAAGCAAGAATGACTGAATGGACGTTTGTCTCAAAGATGGCATTACCTCGGTTAATGGTTCTCATTTTCAACCTTTTATGCTTGGCGTATCTCCTCAAAGAAGTAGAGTACAATAAGTATTATACAATATGTAACTGATGCACCCTTTTTACAGATGGATAAAATTACAATTGTCGCATAAGAAGGGAAACAAAGTAACAAAACATACGTGTATATACTACAGTGGACCTTAGCTATACCTGATGAAAATTTTTTTTTTAATTTGTTTGGTACCACCCCCTAAAATTGTGACAATAAGTGAGAAAATGACCAGGGAAAAAATTGGGTCCGAATCGACACCGAGAAGCCGGAGAGCATCGAAAATATTTTACTTCAGAAAATAGTTTTTACTTCATTATAGTACATCGTAACTACACATTTTCATACAACGTGGAATTTGTCTTTTTACGCTCTATAAAAATATATAAACAAAATTGTATACTAGTATATGAAAAAAACATCAAAATTTTGATATTTCAAAAACCAACTACATGAAAAAAATTTTTTTCTTTACTACTACATTTATCTCATTGAATAGTTCAACACTTGTCTCAAGAATTTTTTCACTCATTTACAAATTATATTAAGATATTTAGAGAAGTCATATTTAAACGCTCAAGTATATACAATATCAACAGTAAAAACGAAAATATTTACAATTATATCCTAGTTTATTTATACTTATAATTAATATAATTAAAAGTAATGAAAATTCTATATTTATAATTGATAATTCATATTTTACTTGGTCTACATAATACATAACAATGTTAAATTGGCACTCCAGGAGGTATTGACCGAGAGAGAAAGTCCTTTATAAATCCCGTGACAAATTCTCTTTTTTGGCATTAGGATACTGCTTTCTATATTCCATTACATTTTGTAATATAAACTGTTTCTACTCTTAATTTTTTAATAATATGTTATTGGTTTCCAATTCCACTATCAAAAAATGCCAAAAGCTGCAGTTTCTGGCGTCAAATACCATAAATGATTGATTATTATCTGTATTGCAGTGCGACTTATTTATCACGTGGTATAAATTCTTTAAAAACTCCAAATCTTATCGTGGGGTTTTATTGCGTTTGTAGCTTGCATCCATGCTTTCAAGTATAAGCTGGCAAGAAAAATACAACTATCCCGAATTCCAATGACCTCTTCGCTGGTCAAGACAAATTCATTTCTGAATAAACATATTTTTAAACAGTATGTCTCCTTCGCTATCCATCGTATCGTGCGTGGTGAAAAGCTCGTGGAGCACGGAAAGTACAATTTCTCGTAGGATTTTCACCTAAAAAAATAACTACGAGTTCCAGAAACTCACGATAATCTCTCGTGTCTGTCGCTCTCTTTCCAAAGTTTGTGATGCAAAGTCTAGAATTTCCGTAATATTAGGAATATTGATTGAAGGACGAAATTGTGTCCAATTCCTGTCATGTAATTCGTCTTGTTGATACGAGGCCAAACCTGTTGAAAATTAAAAAGCGGAATATTTGGAATCGACGATTTTTGTATCTTCTGATCATATGCACTCCGCAAAATTAGTTTGTAAATGTGATGCCGGCACGAAAAAAAAATTAAATCTCTTTCGAATTTTTGTTAGAGAAGGGTACATACACCTTGGAAACGTCCCATATTGGAAGATGTTGTGTCACAACAAAGTGGTTGCACTTTGTCGTTGCTATTCCATTCCTGCACTAGTTCATATATTGCAGAGGATTTTTCGTTGCCAGATCCAGATGGAATTGCAGGTACGCCAAGTAAGCGTTCAAAGTACTCTACACTCTACAACGCTTGTCCCATTACACTTGAGGCACTTTCCTTCTTAATAATGCTAACAGAACTCGCATTTCAATGCACGTATGAATTAAATATTTAAGAAATTATAATATTCATAAAAATACAACTATTTCTTTTATAATTAAAAATCTACGTTTACATACCTCTATGTACCTTTCTTCTACAAGTCATATGGCCCTTCGAACAAAAATATTTAATATCTCCATTATTTGTGGATATATAAAGAAACTCTTCAAACAAAAGTTGTAGTATACAAGGAAGTGAATATAGTGACAGGGGAATGCATATTTTTTCAAGTTTTCAAGGTCATGGATGTTTTTTCTATTAACAACTGTTTATGCTATGTACCTATATATGCTTAAAGAGAAAAAAATGACAAATTCAACGATATATCATAACGTACATTTATGTAAATATTTAAAAAATTCAAATTACTCACCGGTTTCTCGTGGTCCAATCGGCCCAAATTTGTACCATGTCATTTTCTCACTTATTGTCACAATTTTAGGGAGGGCCTCAAACAAATTCGATGGTCGCAAAATAAGGTCCATTCTAATGTATACAGATAAAAATAACTGTACAGAGTGTAAAGAAATGTTTGGTCTTGGCTGCCATAGACAGATGTATTCTACATCTTCGGACGAATGAAGATCTGTAAAAAAAGGTGCCGCAAAATTGTCCTTGACCTTCAATGTCAAGGTGACATTTTTTTATTGCATTATATTCTACGCATCATGGAGATAAAAAGTGTTAAATATTGATGATTTTGCTTACTTTGTATGACTGATATCACATTCGTTTAGTATAATAGTTTATGCGTATTGAAATAGAGGATGAACATCTTTCAAGACATGGAAAGTAATATTGATTATGTTATATTTCTGATAAACAGCATATAAACAACAACACTAACTACTTGCCTCATCAGAAATGTAAACAATTTTTAAGAAAATTAGTGGCACTAATAATGACACTTATCTATTATTTTTTATGAGAACTATTGAGTTTTAACTCATGCTTCCTTTGTCACTGTTTATCCCCATGATGCGTAGAATATAATACAATTTTAAAAAATTTGACCTTGAAAATCAAGATCAAGGACAATTTTGTGGCAACCTCTTTTGACAGATCTTCATAGACACTTCTTGACACCCTGTACATTGTTACATATCTAATGAAATCGAAGTGATTCGGCCTGCTACTAACAAAATATTAGGTCGTCCCATAAGTTCGTGCCGCAGATATGTTTATACTTTCCGCAGTTTGTTGCATAAACATAGAGCGATAAGCGACCCAAGGGATCAGAGTTTAATGATCGAGTTCAGTCTAAAGAAGGCATTCGAAAGAAACAGTTAGAGAATAGCAAGCATTTCGTCTTTTACACAGTGAAAGTGAACACTAAACGGCACGAACTTATGAGATGACCTAATAATTAATTTAAACTGATCACGTTCTGTGGTTCACCCGGTACGTATATTGGGAATCGACGTCACCGATACTAAAATGATTGACCCTTGATTTCTGGCGACAGGCCACTTGCCGCGAATCTAAAAGCGTTTAAGTTCACTTTAAAAACGATCAATCGGCATCGAAACGATTGATTTGCTACTGCGGGGGCAGCTTGCGCCCGGCCCGGCCTGACCCGGTGCGGTTACGTAAATAGCAAACAGGGATGTAAACCGCAGCGAAATAGTGTCAATTGCGGAAAATTACAGTAAAGCTGTATAGTATATAAGGTTGGGGTGGTGGTGGTGGTGGTGTTGGTGGTGCCAGTCCGACATTATTGATCCGCCCACTTTAGACGTTGAAAAGTTCATGTTCATACGTTTCGCGGCCGGCTGAGGGTTCCGTTTCATTCGAGATTGTGTGTACAATGAACATCTCGATAAATAATCAAGCCATATTGTAGTACGAGAAACCTCTGTTCCGCTGGCATAGAGCAATGACGGCATTTTTGTCCGCCGCAGACAAGAAGGATCCGCGGAGATTCCCCTACCAACTACTCTTTCGTGCAGCGCGCACCTTCGCTGCGCAGCAGTGCCTCGTGCCTTCCAGTACCATCGTTCGCCCCCTCATACATCCTTCTATAGCCGACGAGGTTGGTGGGAGAAGCAGGCAACTCAGGGGCCCCTACCGTGCCCATCACTGGCATAGAGCATCGTGCTTGCGCAATTCGCGGCGTTTATATTCGTCGCGTTGTCCCCCGGCGAATCATTCCCATAGTCCTCTAGTCTAGTGACTTCATACAATAGTTCGTAGAATGTCAGCTGAGCACCGAGAACGTGCACAGCATAAATCATAGTTTTTTCCTATCCCATCGACTCTGCGTACCAATCTGCAGGAAAACCGAAACATGTGATTGCCATAAATAGTAGTCTTACAGCGGTCCCTCTCGTATCCTTTTTTTTCGTCTGTCCATCCCGTCGTTTTCGCAAGCGTGCTACAGCGTGCATTTTCGACACGCATAATGCCCTCCTAAAACTTTTCAGAAAAATCTTGGGTAAAATCAGTGTTGTACGAGCCGCGGTAGAGAGGACATCTCCAAAGACTTGTCAATTCTAAGTTCACGGTTGCTAAAATCTGTGTTTTTAGTAGTCATATTTAAATGAAAGTTCTCTGCTGCTATTGCAAGGGACAGGAGCCAGACCGATATTTGATTTTTACTTTGATCATTTGATCAAGTAGAAAATAATAATAATGCATTGATGTTTTTAAATTATTTTAATCTTTCTACTGTTTTAAAATGCACTTACTCATTTTTGCTACAAATGCATGAAATGCGCAGTCTACTGATCGCATTACCTCATTACTGTGATTTGTGCTGCAATACAAGTGATATTGCAATTGTTATTAGTGCACAGCTATGTGTTGACAAATGTGAACAGTGATCGTGAGTGTGGAAAAATTTCATGGCATCTGTGTGAAACAAACATACGATTTATTTATCGTTTGGAAAGTGAAGGTGAAAGCCCGGATCGTTTACTTGACCGCACATCCCTTAGGTTGTCGTTTTACCACCAGCTGTGCAGTTCGTTGACCTGACCGTACGTCCCTTTCCGTTCGGGACAATGCCGTATACCTGAAGCCAGCTATGCAGTTCGTCACCGAGTAGCCCAGTGACATACATTTCGAAGCAGCAAGTGGATTTACGGCTGAATAACTGAGTTTTTAATTCCATACGTTCAATTTCTACTGCTTCTCTTGTTCGATGATTCGTCGCGGCACACCGCTAACGCTGAGGACGCGTAGATACTCCTGGCGCGTTACACCAAGCCAGCCGTCGCGGGTCTACCTCACGCTCCGATTGGTCCTTGTTTTTCGTTAATAACTCCCAAACGAAGCCTCGGACAACATTTTACAAAAGGAAAATGACGCTTCAAATGACCTCAGGAACCGCCCATTTCCAGCTTACGCAGTCGTTTTGGGACACCCTGTATACAAGGCAACAATTCTAGACATTTTACAAATTTTTCATTAATGTTGTCTTCTCTGCGTCTGGATAACGCTTTCTGTAGACTGATACAGTTTGCATTATAAATTGTTTTCTTTCTTCATTTCGTGATAGTACAACGTTAAATTCGTGCACAAGTGTGACTCCTCGTTCTGCCGAATCATTAACGATAGCTAAACTATGTATTAATAGTACTATAATTAAGCCTACATTACAACTGGTATCACTTAGCCATTCTGAGGGCTCCTTATTTATAAAATCTAGGGAAATTGAAAATCTTTTAAAAAAATTTATTTGCTTTTTGGAAATAAAGGCTGCATTGTTGCTACCAACGTACTCATTTACATTATTTGAGTTAACTACTACTCTTTTTACGTCATTATCATTAACGGTATCTAAAGCTACAGTCATTTGCTTTTTATATGATGCAGAAAAAAGCTAGCGCTACAGTTTCGGGTGTTAGGTACCAGAAATGATTAGAAAATTTCCGTATTGCTACGCGACTTATATCGTCAATAATAGTCATTGATAGCACTATACGCGTATAGACTTTTACAAAACTCATGGTCTTGTTTTGATTCCTCTGCAGTAATTGGAGCTAGGATCCATGCTTCTAAATACATATTTATCATTATATCGATCGTAAATTATTAACAGGAAATGTGTTGATGCTATCGGCGCACGGGTTCGATCAGTTTTTTTACATCAGTTTCGGTCTTCTTTTAGATCATTCTCAAGAAAAATTGCGTCTGTAAATTAATTATTCGATGCATTCATGCATTTTAAATTAACAATATTAAAAATACCAAAACTTACTTGCTGTATGTATGATGAAACAAATTGAATTTTAATAAAAAAGAGGAAAAAACTTTTTTCCTAAGAACTTCCTTTTTCAATAAGAAAAAGTAGGGACACGTGTGAGTTCCATGTCAGTAGACAAACAACTGAGACAAAACTGTGGAAAATTACCGTTATTAAAAAACCATAATATAGTATATTCCATTCCGTGTTTGGGATGTGGTCAAACATACATTGTACAAACTTCAAGACATTTGGATATGCGTATAAAAGAACAGAAACGTAACATTTGTTTACAACCAACGCAACACACTGCTTTGACGAGACAAGCAATTGAATTCGACCATAGATTTGATTTTGATAGCGCAAAAGTAATAGACAAAGAAAAGAACTTACATCAAAGAATAATATTAGAAACAATCCACATGATTAAACATCGGAGCGTAAACCTTAGGTATGAAACACCTAAGATACACGATTATTACGCAACATTACTGAACCAGTAATGTTTTATGATGTTTTGTTTCTAATATATAAATAAATTTGTGTCTTTTTGTTGCTTTATCAAAACAACTAATTATTACCTTTTTACATACAATCTTAATTGTAAATGTTAACTTATGTCGATCGTAAATTGTTTTAAACCGGAAATTCAAATGATTTCGGCGCACTGAATCGATCAATTTTTACAAGAATACACTATTTGCAAATTACCACAATTATATTTTCTACGTTTCGTAATCTTAATTGTATGTTAATCAGGTTGAATTTAATTTGTAGGTTAAAGTATAAAAAAATTTACCATAACATCAAGATGGTATATAATATCTTAAAGTTGGTATGTAAGGTCTTGTCACGTTTCGACTTCACCGCCAAATATTGATTGGTCAGTACATAGATCAATGAGAATTAGTCTCCTTCAAATGTTTTCCACAGTTTTGCCTCAGTCGTTTGTCTACTGACATGGAACTCACTCGTGTCTCTATTTTTTCTTATTAAAAAAGAGGAAAAAAGTTTTTCCTCTTTTTTATTAAAATTCAATTTGTTTCTGTTGAAGGATATGATCGGAGTGGAGTTCCTTTATTTAATAAAATGACAACTTAGTGAAATAAGTCCCTTTTGAACAAACTTAAACCTTTATTAATATGCAATAGACTATGAACCAGGTATGTCCTGCCGATACCTAATCTTTCATCGAACTAACAACTGCGGAGCAACGTACAAACCACGTCTTCGCACCTCGTGCCGATCGTCATCCTATGCCGATCGTCAGTTTCTACCGATCGTCATACCTTCGTCGATCGTCACCCCCGATACAATGTGTCTGAGTTTTTCTTATAAAAATGTTTTACGTTAACAGTTTCATCATACATACAGCAAGTAAGTTTTGATATTTTTAATATTGTTAATTTAAAATGTATGAATACATCGAATAATTAATTTACAGACGCAATTTTTCTTGAAAATGATCTAAAAGAAGACCGAAACGTTGAAAATTTAATAATTTGCAAATTTGCTAACAACTTGTAAAAAACTGATCGAACCAGTGCGCCGATAATGCTATCCACACATTTCTTGCTTCTAAATACAATTGACTGAGAAAAATTCAAATCTGACGTATTCCATTTTTTTTATCCTTTGACAATGTAAATTGATCTCTAAATAAAAATATTTTTAAAGAATATATAGCCTCGCCATCCATCTGATTTGGGGTGGAAGAATTAGAGTTTTTACTCGAATTGGAACACTTTGTTCTCACTGGTATAACACTTAGCGAAAATGGACTTGTTAGTGGGAAGCTGGCGGACAGAAATTAAGCAGGCCAATTAACGTGAAATAATCTTAATTCGTACAAAGTAAACTTGTGCTTGAATGTATGTAAGTAATTATGATATTTTTGGAGATATAAAATGTTTAACTTGAATTTTCAGTGTACTCTCCACATTTAGCGTGCAGTTATTTCTATTTGAAAACTTCGATATATCATTTTATCATGAAATGGATCAATTTTAAAAGGGGCGTACTCAAAATTTCATAGTTGAAAAATAAGATCCATCCTACTCCCAGATAGCACAAAGACGTCTTAAGGTATATTCATACTGCGCGAGCGAGACACAGACCCTAGACACAGACGTCTGTGACCGTATTTTTGTGTTCATACATGTCTTTGGGTATATTTGGCGACTTGTGACGGTTCGGAAGAGAGGCCAAGCCAGCTTACCCAAGGGGTTCCCAGAACCGTTTACTCCCCTATACACCCCAGGAGATGCCTATGCTAGAGCCTGCAAGACACTTCAAGGTGTCTGCGTGTCTTTTGGAGGAGACCGCAGTCTGTAAGACAGCGTAAGACATCGGCTATATTATTTTATTAAAAAGCTATTAACTAGAACTTTTCGGAGTTCGTCGTGGTAATACGTAGGAAATAAGTTATTAAGGAATTTATAAACGTTATAAGAAACAACAACAATTTATTACTAATACTATGATAACGAATAAAAAAGAATATACATCTGACAATCTGTACGGTGAAACAATTCGCCGTCACACGCTACATAGTATGTGTGACCGCTGATAGCTGTAAGAATTGTAAGGATGTTTGTATCACCATGTGAATGACTGAATGTGAGTGTGCATGCAGTGGTTCATGTCATATGTTTAAATGTTATATATGTTTTTATTGATTTATGCGTTGCGTTAACGATTTGTTAACAAATGTACGTTACGATATGATTTTGTTACTAAAACGTCATTAATCAGTTTCCCGCGAGCGAGCAACCGATTGACAACGATCACGCCGTTATCAGGCCTCCTTATATAGCCAATATTTCGACTACAGCCGAAAATGTGTGTGAAACGGGGCTTGCCTCTTCCACTCTGATCCAATCGGCTGCGCATTCGTATTTAGGTTTGTCATCGCAGTCCTGCCAGGGAACCTTCTTCTCAGCTTCGCAACAATACAATGTCACCACTTCGGACTTCGGACCAGTGATGAGATATGGGGCGCTTTTTTTCGCGCATGCGCGAGTTTCGGCAGGAACGTATCTACGTCCGAAGTTTGTGGGGGACTACGATTGGCGGGAACTTCTAACGGAGTCTGTTACCACGGTTACGGTTCGAGGCGTGAAACAAGAGCGGGCTGACGGCTGACGGAAATTCAGGTAAGTTATTGTTAATGTTTAATTAAATAATGGCAACTAATACTGAAAAAGGAGCTACAAAGAAGCGTAGGTGTTACCAAAATTTTAAAATTTACGGATATAGATGGGTCAAAAATGTTTCCACATTACTTAAAATAGTTCTTTCTTTACCCCATTCAAATGCCGAGGCCGAAAGGATATTTTCTATAGTTACCGACGTAAAAAATAAAAAAGAAACCAATTATCTAGCGATACGGTTTCTTCAATTTGTATAATTGGGTCCATGTTATTCCAATCACAAAATATAAATTGCACAAATTTTGAAATTGACTCGCGTCATCTCGAACTGCATAATGCAGAAAATTTATATAAACCAAAATGCACATCTGATAGTCTGTAATACATACATAAAATTTTGATAGATTATTTTATTTTATGTGCAATATTTATTTATTTTATTTTTATTGATATAAATTTGCGTGCAATATTTTTTTTTTTTTATTGGTTGAAGTATGTGTGCAATAATTATTTATTTTCAGGATTTTAGATATAGACAATGCGTTTTTGTTATATTTTAAAATTTTATTATTATTAAATGTTATATATCAACTGTTTTTTTGTGAATACTGATAAGGTTTTGGAAGTTTATTCCCTTATCTTAACAGCAAATGCTGGTATTCTTTAATTACTTCTGCCAAATAAAATATTTAATTTTGTTATTATATATTTTGTTTAAAGTTATTTTAGTACCCTTCCCTTCCTTATTCCTAAAATAAAGAAAACGAGTAAATATTATACAGGGTGTCCCAAAAGTACTTCAACATCGGGAAATGGGAGGTTCCTGGGGTCATTTGAAGCGACATTTTCCTTAACAAAAATGGCGTCCGCGGCTTTGTTTAGGAGTTATTCACGAAAAACACGGACCAACCAGAGCGCGCCTAGTCGCTCGGTGGCACGGACAGCGCGGCGAGCCGGGGGGAGGAGAGTGTTGTCGATACGCCGCGATGTAACAAACAGTTTCTCGATTATGTCCCGATTTCGATGAGCTTTGGATATGTTGTAAAGACCACGATTCTGAACAACATTTCCTTTTAGACTTTTTGCCTCGCGTCTTTAGTTTACGAGATATTTGTAAAAACTTAAATCCATTTGCTGCTTCGAAATGTGTCACTGTCACTGGGTTATTCGGTGACCCAGTAACGAACTGCACAGATGTCTTCAGGTGTACGACAGTACCGAAAGCTAAGGGTTGTACGGTCAGGTCAACGAACTGTTCAGCTGATGGTAGATAGCAGGTATACGACAATCACATGTTTCGGTTTTCCTGCAGATTTGTACGCAGAGTCGATGGGTTACTGTTCGAAAACGTCGTCCGTCTTTCTTTTAGAAAGTTTCTTAAGGGAGGCATAGGACAATAGGGACCCTAAAACGCCACGCCGACCTGACATTTCTACCTCTTGCTGGGTGAAAGGACGGACGACCTTTTCGAACAGTAACCCATCGACTCTGCGTACAAATCTGCAGGAAAACCGAAACATGTGATTGTCGTATACCTGCTATCTACCATCAGCTGTACAGTTCGTTGACTTGACCGTACAACCCTTAGCTTTCGGTACTGTTTTTACAAATATCTCGTAAACTAAAGACGCGAGGCAAAAAGTCTAAAGGGAAATGTTGTTCAGAATCGTGGTCTTTACAACATATCCAAAGCTCATCGAAATCGGGACATAATCGAGAACCTGTTGGTTGTTACGACATCGCGGCAAGACAACACTCTCCTCCCCCGGCTCGCCGCGCTCACCGTGCCACCGAGCGACTAGGCGCGCTCTGGTTGGTCCGTGTTTTTCGTGAATAACTCCTAAACAAAGCCGCGGACGCCATTTTTGTTAAGGAAAATGTCGCTTCAAATGACCCCAGGAACCTCCCATTTCCCGATGTTGAAGTACTTTTGGGACACCCTGTATATTTATATTTGGGACACAGGGTGTCCCAAAACGACTGCGTAAGCGGGAAATGGGAGGTTCCTTGGGTCATTTGAAGCGACATTTTCCTTAGCAAAAATGGCGTCCGCGGCTTTGTTTAGGAGTTATTAACGAAAAACACGGACCAACCAGAGCGCGCCTAGTCGCTCGGTGGCACGGACAGCGCGGCGAGCCGGGGGGGGGGGGGGGAGGAGAGTGTTGTCGATACGCCGCGATGTAACAAACAGTTTCTCGATTATGTCCCGATTTCGATGAGCTTTGGATATGTTGTAAAGACCACGATTCTGAACAACATTTCCCTTTAGACTTTTTGCCTCGCGTCTTTAGTTTACGAGATATTACATATATACATATATATATTTTGCGTAATTAGCAGGGCGGCCAAGGTACCCGATTATACCCGATCTTCGTATTTGACTGAGGCTAGAATCGTCGTGCATGTGCGAAAAAAAGGGCCCACATCTCATCACTTCTTCGGACCCGTCCGAAATGGCACCTTGCCACCTCCTACAATCGCGTAATAGTGGGCGGTAACGGTTTATAATATCCTAGCCCACTGCTGTTCAGCTATCGCTAGTACGGACAATGCTTCATCTAAATAAAAATTTCGGATAACGAATAAAAAATTTAAAAATTTTTATTCATTATTCGATGATTCGAATATAAAAAGTATCTTTATTCGACGAGCATCGAATAAATAATTATATTCGAGGAGAATTTATCCGACGAATAAAGATAATTTTTTTATACGAAGTGGCTTTATTCGAACTTCGAATAATTTTTTCATCTTTTATCTGTATCTTTTATTCCAAATAATAAATAGTTCAAATCTGACAGCAGTTTGTAGTTATTGGGATGTTACACACCCTATGTGTACTGTATGAAATTTTTATACGGTGTGTACAGAGTTAATCAAGTTGCAAAGTATTGTAGTCGGCGAAATGACATTACTGGTTCCCCTAAAATGAACACTTTGTTATTTTCCTCTGTGTCTGAAATAATTTTTGACATACATATTTTTATAACAGTTCGAAGTTTCCAATATTTGCAATTTTGGAGGCTCCGCGAATTAAAATTCACGAAATTTCAAAGAGGAAGAATCGTAGAATACGACCATGTTTTTTAAAATTTTTTTTACGCTTGAACCGGTAGTCCATTATGTTGTAGAGGAGATATACCGATAGTTTACCTAAGGAACTGTGGAGCCCCTAGCCCTAAAACCTTTTTTTTGTGCCATGCACAACAGGGAGCTGTCAATGCGCTCTCGAAAGGTTCAAGATATATGGCCCGAAATACACGAAACGAAATATGCCAAGGAACAACAAGACGTAAGACATGTATGAATATTAGATCCAAAACCAGGGTAACCTCCTTTCTTGTCTAGCAGACAAAATTCGGGTATGAATATACGTTTAAAGACGTCTTAAAGACGTCTGTTTGACGTCTAAAAACGTCTTTTAACAGAGAAGAAAGTAGACGTATGCCGGGCGCAAACCTAGTGTGGGAGCATGAAATAAATGAAAGAGAGGAGGAAAAAGGAAGGAGCGTTTCGTCCTAGACCTGCTAGAGGACTCATCAGTAAGGCTATCTAGCGGGCCCTGCCTTAGGGTGCGTGCTCAGTGGATCCGTTTTTCGTCCGACGTCCGACTTCGGCGCACACCGACGTCATTTCGAGCGCTTCGGGAGGCATGTGTTGGTGCCGCTACGATTTCGTCCGACAAGGTGTTCACAGTGGGCCCGACATCGGACGAAACGGTCGAGGCTAGCGACAGCGAAACCTTTTTAAGTGCTTCGAGAAGGGTTTCAATGGGACAAACCCCATAGCGTCCGACGTCGGACGATGGTCGCAGGAGAACCAAACCATTTTGTTTCTCGTCCGACATCGGACGGTGCTGCATTCCGTTCAAACAATTTCCATGTCGCCAATTTTGAAGTATCCATATTTTTAAAAACGGGTCCGTAAAGAGGACACTTGGGGCTATATTATCATTATTTTCATTTTTCAATTTTCTGGTGCTATGATAGCAATGCACCTGTTTAAAAAAACAATTGCAAAATAAACTATGAAAACAAATATTTTTTCAACTGAAATAATTTTTCTTAAATACTCTTATGGTATCACTATGAGCACGCAAAACTCATTTTAATCGTTTTGTTATAGTTTGGTCGTTATAATTTAATGAATAACTTGTGACACCTCATATTACACGTCGGCGTAAAACCATCAATTTTCAAGATTTCAAAGAGTTCTTTGAGATACGTTCATATTTTACTAATAAAGACTGCAACAGCTTAAGTGCTTTTATAATCTATGATCGATGTATTAATACTGAAATGTATTTCAATACATAGATTTCTTAAAATGACGTTACCATAGTAAACGAATTATGGCCACGTCTTGGGGATTTTGTACCATTGTGCGACGTACGATAGCGTAGCGACTATCAGCACGTGCAATAAAACATTGAGCGTGCAAATGATCGGGCCATTATTGGGCGATCGACAGCGAAGCTGTTTTTAGCGCGCCCAATTCATAATGGTGGTGATTTAAATATTACTTTACAGTCAACAGGTATTGTCCGAGAAAGTGCCGACTTCCAGCTCAATAGTAATGACATGTCATAAACCTCTCCACAGAGAACAGCCCCGGGAACGGCACATAAACAAATCGAGCCTATCATCGCTAGGTCTGCCTATCCCCACCACAGCCGCGCCCGTAGTCCCAATGTTTCGATTTCGACGTTGCACGCTACATGGTGTGTGTGGCCGCCGTAGCCAATATTTCGACACAGCCGAAAATGCGTGTGAAACAAGGCCTGCCTCCTCCACTCTGATCCAATTGGGCGCGCATGGTACCTAGAAACACGTCACCCTAGTCCTGCCTGGGAACCTTCTTCTCACGCTCGCATCAATACAATGTCACCAGTTCGGACCCATACGAGATGGCGCCTTGCCACTCCCTACAATCGCATAATAGTGGGCGGTAACGGTTTAATATCTTAACCCATTGCTGTTCCGCTATCGCTAGTACGGGGAAATGTATTGGACTACTTGTTGGACATAAACAAATTGAAAATGTTTTTTCACTACGTGAAAGGTGTCCCATCCCAACTTGGCCACGATGGAGGTGGAAGATAGATAAAAGAGTCACTGTACACGTGTGCGGGTTGACGGGAAACCCCAAAAATGAATAGCTGCAGCCTACAACTGACCGTGGAGGTCTGCAAGGTTTATAACACATAATTGCCATTGAGGCAAAGGAAGATTTCAGAGTCTATCTTCGTGGCTCCGACAATAAAGTAATAAAGAACTAAATGCATTTAAGAGAGGCTGTCTCTAAAAAATTGCAAGGAAGTCACGTCCGTAAAAAAGACATATTTTTCAAATGTAAACAAATATTGTAATGTTATTATAAAAGATATTGAATTGTTCTTTGCAGCAAAAGATTCTGTACACTTTCCCAAATACAGTGATATCCAATATTAATACATTATGATTGTTTAAACATGTTTAAACAATGGTTTTGGGAAGAGCGAGACAAACGATTTTTTCGAATCCACATTTATTAAGCTTAAGATTTTTAAAACTAATTGTAAGAAAATGATAACACTTTCCGAATACACAAAGTCACAAGTTTTTCATTAAATTATAACGGCTAAACTAACAAAACGATGAAACTTAGTTTTGGGTACTCATAGTGAATCCATCAGAGTATTTAATAAAAATTATTTCAGTTCAGAAAATATTTGTTTTCATAGTTTATTTTGCAATTGTTTTAAACAAGTGCATTGCTATCAAAGCACCAGAAAAAAAAAAATAATGATAATATAGCCCCAAGTGTCCTTTTTACGGACCTGTTTTTAAAAATACGGATACTTCAAAATTGGCGACATGAAAATTATTTGAAGTGAACGCTGCACCGAAATATATCGCACGAGGGCCGTCCTGTCGGTCGACGTCGGACGAAACTCGAAGGGTCACACAGACGGGCCTACCTACACATTGGAAATGTCGGACCGAAGCCTCTGACGTCACCAAGTCGGTCGGACGTCGGATGTACTGTGCACGCGCCCTTAGACGGTTGGGATGTTGGAAGGCGTTTGAGGACGGTATATACAGGGTGAATTCGATAAAGCAGGACACCTAAATATCTCCGTTACTTTTCGTTGTACAAAAAACCTTCGTAGGACAAAGTTACACTGTTTGAAGGGCCACATATAACGGTGTAAGGGAAAAAAAAATGTCAAGGTCATTTTTATGAGATTTCAAGGTTATCGATGTTTTTTTAAATGGAATGATATATTTTCGTTAACGTAATGTTGTAGCTGACAAAATAACGAATTCATGCATGTAACACAATATGACCTTCAAATGACCTTCAACCCAGAAAAATGGTATAAATAAAATTCAACGTGTAAGATTCATTTGATGTATTTCTGTTACGCCAAATGTTCAAAAATATTCCCTTGAGCTGCTATACATTCATTCAGCCGTGAAGTTACAGAACGTACTGCTGCGTAATTCATTTCTGAGGAAATCGACGCACAAGCCTGGACGATTCTTTCTTTCATGTTGTCTATAGTCGTTGGTGGTTCACTATAAACATCGTCTTTCAGTTTTCCCCATAGATAAAAATCAAGGGGTGTAATGTCTGGTGAGCAAGCTGGCCATAATACGGGTCCGTTACGTCCAATCCAACGATTTGGAAACTTGTTATTTAAGAATTGTGCTACGACACGGGAAGAATGGGCCGGACATCCGTCATGTTGATACCACATATTTTCACGAATGTTCAAGGGTGTATTTTCTAGGAGAATTGGTAACGATTCTCGTAAAAATGCAATGTATTTTTCTGCATTTAATGTTCCGGTAATAAAGTGCGGCCCAATTATTTGGTTATCTAAAATTCCGCACCAAACATTGACGGACCATGGTCTTTGTTTGTCGACTGTCCGTAACCACCGCGGATTTTCAGATGACCAATAATGCAGGTTTTTTAAATTTATTTGCCTGTGATTTGTAAACGAAGCTTCATCGGTAAATAATACATTATTAAAAAATGCTCCATCGTTTATCAATTGTCTCAATCCCCACTGGCAAAAGTTTACACGATTTACAAAGTCTCTACCATGAAGTTCTTGATGAATTGATAGGTGAAAGGGGTGAAATTTGTGTTCCTGGAGTATTTGCCCTACACATTTTTGACTAATGCCACTTCCTCGTGCGATTTGCCTCGTACTAGCATGAGGGTTTGTATTCATTGCTGCCAGAACATTAATTGTGTTTGCTTCATTCCTTACAGTCCTCACCTTTGTACGTTTTTTATTTTCGACACTACCAGTTTCACGGAATTTATTTAACAAATTGGTGTAAACGGAAACTGATGGTCAATTACGATTAGGAAATTGGTCCTTGTACAACTGCACGGCTTCTCTTAAACACTGTCGACTTTCTCCATAAATGAAAATCATATCAATCTTATCTTCCTTCGATTAACGCATTGTGAAACGTTCATCGATAAACTGATCGAGAAATCTTAGAAACTGTGGAAATCTGATAGCAAGAAGGTCTTCTGAGTAATTAGTAGTGGATAAACACGATTCTGTACGAACGTATAGGTGAAGGTATATCATAATTGTCCTCCTGTCAACACCGAATTTGTTATTATGTTGTGTATTGCGATACATTTGAATGTATAGCAGCTCAAGGGAATATTTTTGAACATTTGGCGTAACAGAAATACATCAAATGTATTGATTGTGTTACATGCATGAATTCGTTATTTTGTCAGCTACAACATTACGTTAACGAAAATATATCATTCCATTTAAAAAAACATCGATAACCTTGAAATCTCATAAAAATGACCTTGAAATTTTTTTTCCCTTACACCGTTATATGTGGCCCTTCAAACAGTGTAACTTTGTCCTACGAAGGTTTTTTGTACAACGAAAAGTAACGGAGATATTTAGGTGTCCTGCTTTATCGAATTCACCCTGTATAATATATGTACCTATGTATTATTATATATATTATCTACTAATAAAAAAATAATAGATCAAATAAAAAAAGCGTTATATTGTAAATGTATGTAAGAAATAACAGATACATACTACAAACTAAAATTATTCGATTAGTATGTTTCAGTATTTAATATTGCGTTCGTTGCGGCCCTCACGTATGTATTAGTATGCATTTGGTTTCCAGTTTTGGCCCACTGCAGTGTGCGGGTTGCTCATCACGGGACTAGAACAGGTAGAAAATAGTAGAAGCATACAGTATCTAACACCGTGAACGAATATGCTTGATCAGGGATTTGAGGCTTTCGTATTCTCAGCGTATTAAAAAAAGCGTGTCCTTTTGAATAAAACATACGAATAATTCGCAAGATTTGCGCTCTGCTTCACTAGAGGTCATATGACTCATCGATGTTGATCAATATCGTATTGCGATCGTTACAGTGATAGTGTCACACCCGCGGTAGGCATGTCGCTTACAATGTCAGATTAATGACGATCCATGATATCCGTACTTACTTTTTACGAACCATCGTCACAAGTTTATCTTGAGATTTTCCATACCGCGAATTTCAATTTGTCTAATCGGTATTCTCGTATAATCGACCGGTTTCGTGTCCGCGCGAGTAGATATAATTATTATATATGTAGGACACCTTGAAAATAACCGGTATGAGAACTTAGCGCGTTAACTGCCGTGTTACCCATACTTGGGGTACAGAACTACTTACGTATCAGACTTCAATATTCAGTTTTGCATCGATAGATCAAACGTAACAAGTTCGCTTACGATTTGCAAAATGAAAAGGAATTCGTTGTCAGTTTTTGTATTATTAAACAAATTCTTTCCATTTTATCTAATTTTGTGTGAATATTGCTTCTATTGTAATACTAAACATAACGCCACTAGCCAAATGACCGGTTACATATTTTTTATTTTCCAATTATTAAAATTATATAGATAATTTCATTGTAAATGACTGAATTTTGTACATAAGTTCAAACGTATATTATAATACAAATTTATTTAAGTGTACAGTGTGTCTCACGAACTCTGTCCACTTATATCTTGGTTATTTCAAACAATGCGAGAAATTGTTACCAACAAAAGTTATAATGTTTAAGAAAGTACCCAATATAATATAAATGGTAGTTTTTTCAAGTCAAGACGTAGAGGAGATATAGAGGTCACCTTTAGTTTTTCAAATGAAATGTCCAATTGTTTATGCTCGATTTCGATAGATTGACGTATTCTCAGTATAAAAGTACACTAAGGTGCATTTGTCCTAAAACTTACCGTTGCTGAGATAATTTGACTTTATTCGTCCTATGACTTTCGTTATGAATGTTATGAAACAGTTTCAAAGACATCGATTATATAGACATAGTATCGATTTCTAAAAGAAATCAATAAATCGAGAAAATCGGATGGAATAAGTTATGTTTATCAAATATTTTTGCATCTGAGGCAGGACCCTCTAACAATAAGTATTCATCTATCTTCAGACTAGTAAAGACTAGTAAGTAGACTGCGGATTCGTATGCAAAAACATATTTCGATATGCTTTTACTAATTTGCATGTTGCACATGTTTGCATATTTTAGTCAGAAAGCATATCCCATAGGGTAGACCTTATTTTTCAACTATAAAATTTTGAGCACGTCGCGTCGGCCCCTAAAACTGTTCCATCTCATGATAGAATGATGACTTCATGATTCAAATAATGTAAATGAGTACGTTAGTATCAACATTGCAGCCTTTATTTCTTAAAAAAAACTTGAAATTTTTTTAAAAGATTTTCAATTACCCTAGATTTTATAAATAAGGAGCCTTCACAATGGCAAAGTGATCCCAGTTATAACATAGGCTTAATTATAGTACATAATTTAGCTATCGTTAATGATTCGGCAGAACGAGGAGACAAACTTGTGCACTATTTTAACAATGTACTATTACAACATGAAGAAGAAAAACAATTTATAATGCAAACTGTATCAGTCTATAGAAAGCGTTATCCAGACGCCAAGAAGACTATATTAATGAAAAATTTGTAAAATGTCTTTAGAATTGTTGCCTTGTATAATATTAAAAAGTATTTAAACACGATACCTCTATTTTCTTTTCTTCGCTTTTATATTTATATAGTGTAATATTTACCACATCCAGTTAAAAATATTATACTCTGATTGAATATAACATATTTATGTCGAAATTTAATTTCTCTACTGTTTAAATTAGTACAAGAATACAACTAAAAGATTTGGTACTTTCAATAAAATACGTAAAATGTGACGTATTTACAAAAATATGTGCATTGGTTAATTGTTATATTGAAAAAATTACATTGTAATACTATTATCAGAAATATTTTTGCACAAGAAGACCGTTTAGTCATAATCAAAATGCTTTCTTTCCTTCATGTATCCATATAAAATTTCAGAATGTGCCACGTCTTTCGCTTATCCTATTAACTTCATCTTTTGCAAGAATTAGTTTCTTATCTATTGACACAATTTTAGGGGGCGGCGTGGAAAAATCTCTTAAAAGCTGTAGGTATAGCAAAGGTCCACCCTAATATGCACAGATGTATACTCGTATGTACACCCCCGTCCACAAGTCACCGGATTCATATTTGTATTAGAGAATTATTTATTATTAAAGGATCTATATTATGAAATAAAAATGGTATTTGCTAATTTTTTCTAATGTGGAGAACATGTAAATCAAATTATATGTCAAATATCTGACCAAAATATATGATATTTTCTAAATTTTTTAATTTAAGTGGGATGATTGTTTTCCAATTCGGCTTTGAGAGCTGTCCATAAGCGCTATTTTGATTTTGGGTACACTTCTCTTATTCTATCTAATCAAAATAAAACAATAAAATCAAGCTGGCAACTTTTATTCTTACCATTTTGTTGAAAATAAATAAATGTCCGGTGACTTATAGACAGGGGTGTAAGTTAAATATTGTTATCATATCTGTCTCGTCGTATTACGATAGTTCGTACCGTTGCACAGTGCGGACAAACGGCCAAATATTCCGCACTTATCTAAAGTTACTAATGTATATATGTATATAGATAATTATTCACAGCAAATGAAATTTAACAATACAACTAATAAAAAAAAGAAATTAACAAATTTTCCACATTAGATCCTAAAGGAAAGGTATGGGGAGTTATTAAAAAGTTTATAAAATTAAGAGTAGTAGTTAGCAGCAAACAAAAGTATAAAATTCTTAAACTATAACAAGTAATATATCCGAATATGTAAGAAGATCTCAGCATATATTTTGCCGTTTTCGAAATATGTTAATTTGAAGTCTTATATACAAGTAATAAATAAAACAACCGTTGAAAATTTATACAAAAAATAAATCTTCTTTATTAAATGTAAAAAGAATGCATATATCTTGGTGAGCACTTTCCATTATACAGAATTATTATTGCAATACTAATCTACAATTCATGTAATATTATTCGATTTTTGGCACGCTAGAGAGTGCAGCACGTGGAAAAATTTTTTATAAAAATCTAAATTTGTTTACTAATGTACATATAATGGTAATTATTAACAAAAAACGAAATTTAACAATAAAATTAATAAATTGAAAAAAAATTTAAAATATTTATGCATAAAAATTATTGTTATATGATTAATAATATGAATTTCCTCCTAATATGCTGTTTTGCCAAAGGAATCTATCGTACATCGTGATATACACGTGTAGTGAGATATTCCAGGTTTGTCCGCATTGTGCGTTGTGTTGTGAGGAAAGTTAGACAAGAGTGAATGCGTAAGTCGGACGAATTGGTTTCATTGTAACGCTATTCGTGGAACGTTGTAATTGAAAATGCTGAAATTAACAATTCTGATTCACGCCGATATTTCACTACTACAGTTTTATTCCAATATAAGACGATGACTCGGGTCTGCCTATCATCGTATTTCGAATGCGGGTACCTATGCGGCTTGACTTTGTTGAGAATTCTGCGAGAGGCTCGAATGTAGCGCCAAACTATATAGTGGTCAGCCGAGCAGCATTTTCGTGCATATTCGCATATTTAATGAGTTCCATAAGCTTTGTGCATATTTTCCGTACATAAAAATCCGCAGTCTATTTATGCGAGTGTTCTAGCAGGCCTAGGACAAAACACTTTCTTTCTTTTCGCTCCCCAACTTCCCATGTCCTGTACAAAAACATTTTTCAGCCGCAACAACTTTTTGAATCTTTCAAACTATATATTCACTAACTAAATGGTGTTGAAAACAACACGAAGAGATTTGGTCCGCCTATGTTTCAGCTCAAGAAACACATGACTTCCTTAGTTACTTTTACCAAAAATATGACTTTATATGTACTTTTACCTTGTCATTGAAATTTGAAATTGTTCGTTAGGCAAGATCCACTCGCCTGCCTAGCATCTTTTGCGTCTCCACGTCTTTAAATTTTTTAGCGTATAAATTATTTGTTTAACCAAGAGAATATATTTTTTCCCATGAAATACTGTCTAGTAGTTTACTGTTCAATAGTCTCTTATATTTTTCAGTTGTCAGGATCGTCTAAGTAGTCTTAATTGTGAATCTGTACACTCCACATAGGATAGGGCTCAAAGGAATGAGACTATATTTATCACACAAAAAAACATCGCAACAGAGTGGTACGATCTGAGCGCGTTCGCTTACTCATTCCACTGGGGGGCATACCCCTCGAGGGGCCAAGAAGCTCGAGCTGCTTCGGTCGCCGAGCAGTGTGAACATGCGACGTAATCCGTTACCGGGTCGGGTATATTGGTGTGAACCACTACTAATCCATTTACAAAACTTCTTTATTATTCATTATTTTTTTATGGGACTTTCATCAACTTATTTCTCGTATTTTTCTGATTAAAATGATACTAAACATGGTATAATCTCAACTATATTTAGTGGTTTAATTGACGGTATGGAATAACTTTAGGACATAGAAGAGTATCTTGTTTGGTGTCATTATAATCAGAAGAATGTCGCAAATATATTGGTAAAATTTTATTAAAAATAAGTAAAAAATAAAGATGTTTCATTATTGCACTAGTATTGTCTCACCGATACGCTTTCTGTTGTTGCGCCTTCGGCTGCGCGTCCATGTTTACATGCTGTCCTTTTCTACGTTCGCGATCCTTTGTACCAGAGATGGGCAATTTTTTATCTAAAATTTTTAAATAAAAGATAATTTTTGGTTATCTTTTATTTGTACTTATTTTTCTGAAATACATATTCTACATAGTTTATCTGTAAAATACTCTTCAGAAATTTCATTCGTTATCTGTAGTTTATCGAAGCTCGAAGTAACGGCGTATTGCGTATTCAACGCCTCTACGAGAGGCAATATCCGTGAGATACAGCTGAGAATTTTCAGCTTATCTTTGACCATTATTTGAGAGTCAAAGGCAGCGCTACCATGTATCTTACCGTATATCCGTCAGATTTTCGCTACGGAAGTTTATCTGTGAGATTTCAATGGTACGATCTTAACCTTGAGATTTATTCGAAGTTCGATGGAGCAAGATGATTTATTCGATTGTTTTATTCGTGACGAGAATTTCAAAGAGATAAAATCACATGTATCTTTATTCGTTATTTTTATTTGACTTCAAAAAACTGACATCTTGATCCGACGCGACGTTTTCAGGATGTAATATATACAAATGAACGGTTAATATCCAGCAGAGTACCGATGGTGAAACCAAGTGACATTTCCATTTATTGTAAAGACTTTTACTCATTGTTTAAATAATAAAAATTGATTTGTTTAAACAATCGTGTAAGTAATAAAAATGTATTTGTTTAAACAATCGTTTAATTAATGATGTTTGATTTATGCAGTTCTTCATTCAACTATTCTAGATTAAACTAATTGTTCTAATTGTTCATAAAAATTCAAGTCGTATAGTCCAACATTACAAAAGTTATCGTTCTTCTAAGAGTTTCTTCACTCGCTTCACGTATTACGACGTGGCAACGTCGGATCAAGATCTAAGTTATCTGAAGTCAAATAAAAATTACGAATAGAGATACATGTGATTTTTATCTGTTCGAAATATTCGTCACAAATAAAAGCTTCAAATAAATGGCCAGGCTAAATAGAGCTTCAAATAATGGATAAAGATAACAGATAAATCTCGCGCGATATCTGGATTCAAATAACCCACAAGGTTACGAATCTATTTTTTCCAATAAAATCTGACGGATACTCTGCGGCCAAGTAACGACAGATACAACCGCAAGATCGTGGCGTTGTATTCGACCGTCAAATAAAAGTTGAAGATAACTAGAAAATTCTCAGAGAAACAGACGAATAAGGGTGCGGTTATAGTGGAGCGGCGAGCAGCGATGATAGCGGAAACAAAAACAAACTACTTTTTCTATCTTTTTCTTTTGTCATTTAATTACATCGGTTTGTTTCCATCGCGCTGCTCACCGCGCCGCTATCATCGCTGCTCGCCGCTCCACTATAACCGCAGACTAAACTCTTCGAACCAAACAGTTGAAAGATACAAGATACAGATAAATTCTCGCGTTTCATCTGATTTCGTATAAAAAACAAAAGATACAGTATATTTTATCTAGAACTTATTTGAATAATTTTTTATTTAGATAATGTCCAACTCTGCTTTGTATTTTCAGCGCGATCGGCGCGGTCGACGCAGTCATAAAAAATAATGTCCGGGCACGATCTAAGCGCACGCACAGAACCGAAAGAAGGCTTAAATCGCACCATTACTGTGATAGGTTCGAAAACATAAAATTTCTGCTAAGCTAAATGTTCACTGGTTTCCGGAAATGTATGAACCATTTAATAAAGTGTATGGTGACGCTGTGGCTGAGTAAGAAGAAATGTCATCGATCAAAGACACCATCGTTACCGCCGTCGTCGACTCTGACCATTTATTCGCAGTCAGGGTCAACGTAATAACACACACCTCGGTTACTCTATTACCATGAACGCGTCGTTTTTCTG
The DNA here is from genome assembly GCA_916610255.1 of Lasioglossum lativentre. Lineage (NCBI taxonomy): Eukaryota > Metazoa > Arthropoda > Insecta > Hymenoptera > Halictidae > Lasioglossum > Lasioglossum lativentre. The sequence continues at coordinate 25,685,181 of OU744359.1, read as the reverse complement.
TACCAACCGACACAGAAACGGCTGGCTGCGGCGTTTTGTGCGCTCACGCCCTCGATACACTATTTTTTCTTCCCCGTTTTGCGATACCGCACCGCACCGCACCGCACCGCGCCGAGCCGAGCCGAACGATTTCATCATTGAAATTGAGCTATACGCGTATATCGGACGTAACGAGCATTGATATTCAAGGTGTTTAACGTTAAAGACGCGGGCGTGTCGAGCAGCCGCCTCGCGGTAACAGGGAATTCAATTGGTAACAAGGGAAACGTTGCACAATAAAATAATTGCCATTATGACTAATCGTGAGCAACACCGTAAGCTGCGTGACCCTGACACGAGTCGACGAATTCTAGGCGGCCTAATCATATCGGAGAATGAAAGAAGCAAAGCTCGTTGGACGGAAACATCATTGTGAAACACGCGGCTGTTACCTAACAAAATCTTCTTTCTCGTCTTTTTCAATTTTTTAATTTTTTTATTAGTTATTTCAAGCAGTACTCGAGAGATAATAATAGCACACCTCGAGATTTGCATGATTTTCATTTATTTTCACATTGAAACTGAAAATTGTTTCTACACACTATTTTTCAGGATACGTTCAATAAAAAATTGAATTTTACCAACCTGCTTTTAGCTTTATTTGACGATAATAACATTCTTGCCAAAATCTAGCGGGACATAATTATTGTACACATGTATGGAAACCTATTTATGAATGATATTTTTTATTTAAGATTTTAGTGAAGATTTATATAATTTTTTCATATTTTGCCGAGTCAATTTTTCCCATTTCTCTTGAATTGAAATCATTCAACGATTCTAAATTGTCTGCCATTTTTGTATACTACACTGACAAGATTCCTCTAATTATATTATCGAGGCTTGCAACTAGGGACGGTTTATGACACGGACAAGGATTTACTTTTTTGGGTCTGTCGAACTGATCGACGCGACAGTCCGGTCGCAGCACGCAGAAGTCTGGATTATTTGTAGCACATTTTAGGGTTTTTTGCCATGACGAGTGATTTCTAGGAAGAAGTTAACGGTTTAGTCTCTCATTCCCACCCTTCACGTAGAGAAGGGCGCAAGGGATGGGGAATCGGGACCAAGGCGGATAGAGGGTTGGTTTGCGAGGGCAGAACGGAATTGAAGCTCCTCGAGTCAGTTTGACTTTCAAGCACAAGACCACCGGAGTCTCTCAAAGTTACGGGACTTAATAGAAAAGCGTTTTTAATATTGTACAGTAAGTCATTTGTTAATAAACTCTTGGTCCAGCACTCACATATAGAAGTTTTTCCTACATCGGTGTGGGTGGTCCTTCGAATATACACTCGGCGCACATCACGTGCTATACGCAGCGAAAGTCATAGCGAATCGGTCGCAACGTGCTCCGCAACGTATACAGGGAGTCCCAGCTAACTTGACCACCTTGAGTATCTCGCTTAGTGTTAGTAATAGAAAAAAACGTTATAGGACAATATTAACCTAACCGAAGGGGCAATATAATGATTCGGAAAAAACTTTTTTCAAGGTCATTTTTTTCTAGATATCAAGGTCATCAATTTTTTTTTTAATGGAACTATATATTTTTTTTAGACAATTTATTTTCTAGACAATTTATTTTCTATTGCAGTTGACCTTGCGTGACCTATAATGACCTTCATAATAAGTCATTGTATTCGTCTTGAAACACACTATCAGAATGTAAATAAAAGACCATACTGTTCCATTTAAAAAAACATGGTTGATCTTCATATCTTCTTGCCGTCTCCACCTATAAAAAAGTTAGTAACATCAGATTATCAGCGCCTCGATACCAAGTTTTGGTCTGATGCATTTTCTTCTATCTTCAAAAGCAAGCGAGTTATTCAGGTGACCTGTTTCTCTTCATCAAAATAAGCAGTTAATTGATTACGGTTTATTAACAGAAATGATGCTGTTTGTTCATTTTCGCAACCTATCATGTTAACTCTTGTATATCTCAATGTCCGATCCGTGTATCCATGCGTATTTGAATACACGGGCATACGTGTATCAAAATACACGGATAATACGGATGTATTTTCAATACACATGAAATGGGTATCTCTAGTTATAACGTAGGTTTAAATTGTATAGTACATAATTTAGCTGTAGTTAATGATTCTGCAAAACGAGAAGTCAAACTCGTGCAAGAATTGAACGCTGTACTTTCGCGAAATGAAGAAGAAAAACAATTTATATCGCAGACTGTATCAGACTACAGAAAGCGTTATACAGAAGCAAAATAGACTACATTATTGAAAAATTTGTAAAATGTCTTTTGAATTGTTGCCTTCTACAATATATTAAAACGTATTTAAACTCAATAGCTCTATTTTCTTTTCTTCGCTTTTATATTTACAATATGGTGTAATATTCACCACATCCAGTTAAAAATATTATATTCTGATTAAATATAACATATTTAGGTCGAACGTTAATTTCTCTAATTTTTAAATTAGTATAAGAATACAACTAAAAAAATTGGTACTTCCAATAAAATACGTAAAATTTAACATATATATTTACAAAAATATGATAATTAGTTAATTGGGTAAACCTTACGTTTAGGGGAGGCAGCTCCGATGACCTTTATCTTCACATATGTTGTCGGGAACAACATTCTGAACAACTTTTGTCATTATAACTACCCGGTGCTCGGTCTTAGTTTTCGAGATATTTGCGAAAAACTATTATTTGAATGCTGAATAAAATTCTCATTTTGAAATATTCACAATTTCGCATGCGTGGTCGGGCCGGCCTGACGGCCGGCCCTCTCCGCCCCCCACCAACTAACCCTAACTAATTCTGATTATTAAAAATTATGCGATCAGAATTAGTTAGGGTTAGTTGGTGGGGGGGCGCAGAGGGCCGGCCGCCAGGCCGGCCCGACCACGTATGCGAAAATCCAGAAGTAGTCTTTCAAAATTGAAAGCTCACCCTATATAGAGTGACACTCTGTTCTGATCCCCACAATGTGTTTACAAACAGAAAATAAACAGATGCCGCCCCGGGAACAGGCTCACGTTGCCACGGAGCTTGGAAGAATACGTAAAATTCAATACAGTATTAGCAATAGTTTTTCGCAAATATCTCGAAAACTAAGACCGAGCACCGGGTAGTTGTAATGACAAAAGTTGTTCAGAATGTTGTCTTTGACAACATATGTGAAGATCAAGGTCATCGGAGCTGCCTCCCCTAAACGTAAGGTTTACCGTTAATTGTTATATTGAAAGTACTACATTTTGGTACTATTCCAATCAATATTTTGGCACAAGAAGAACGTTTAGTCATAATCAAAAGTCTTTCCTTCAAATATTCCCATTCATACATTTTGACTTTTAATAAAATTCAATTTCCTTTCTTTTAATAATACATGCAATTTCCTGCAAAATAATATGCAATCATAAAAAAGTACTGCAAATTTTAAAAAAAATTTACATTTGTCGTTAATGTTTATTGATAATATACTTCAATTTTGAAATTCCAGAAAAAATTTTTTGATTTTGGTCCGACATTTTTCTCAATTTTTTCGAAAACTGTTTGTTTTACAAAAAAAAAGTGATGACAAGAAAGACGCAACCTGACCAGATCTACAAGTTTTGTTGAACATATTTGTCGACGCGGGAAATAATTTAGAAGATATTCAAGAAAAACGAGTATATGGGGATTTAATTAATTATTTTAATGTTTGACTGTCTTGAAGCACGTTTTCCCGTTATCCAATCGACCTTAAACTTTGCAAAGATTCTTTTTTAATTATTTGGAACAATCCTGGGGTGCCGTCAAAAAGTTTTGAAAAAATTTTTGACAAGAGTAAATGAGCCCATAATTATATGAAAGTGGTTTAAGTCAAAATTTAACAAAAAATGAGTTTATCAGTTATTTCGCATCATATTATTTTAAACTAAATTAATTCATTGTAATTTTTACGATATTGTGAAAAATGATCCGTTAGATAGTGCTTGTTATTTCAAAATTATATGGAATGCATTTAGCGTTTCAAATTTAATCCTTTAAATATCTCGAAACAAGAAATATATGACGTAAACTACTTTCATAATTATGGGCTCAAATAAGAGTCACCCTAGTGTACAGGGTGTAAATAATTGTTTGGTCATGTCTCCATAGGCTTATTGTAGATCTTCAGATCGATGAATTGAATTTCAAGGTCAAATTTTTTTAATAGCATCGTATTCTGTGCATCATTTTTGTAACACCCTGTATAAGTAACGAATTTTCGTTTCTTAAATCTGCCTTGGAATTAGTCGAAAATGTTAGTTCTTTTTTTGTGATTCGTTTTAGGTATCAAGGAAACATCATTTTGCTTTGACTAGCGATATGTACATAGCGACATTGATTATCAAACCATCGTATATGTTGACTGTAACTAACAATCAATTTTTATTACTGTATACGTATGAATATTTTAAGAAGAATTGGACGGACGCGGGGAAATAATGTCCAGGGGTTTAGGCTGGAAGAATTAAAGGCCGACTTCCACTTGAAATTGCTTTTCAAAGATCCCTCGATGCGGACGTAATTAAGGAGGATCACCGTGCGGCTATAATAAAATCTTCAACTTCTTCGAACTTCTTAGTCAGGTTACGATAATTGACCAAATCGCCGCGTCGATCCCTTAATCCCAAGACAGATTTATTTAAAAGCTTCGATGATGATTATATTATCATGTGATAATTTCTTTAATTAATCCTGGACGATTAACCTCAACGAAAGTCGGTATTTATTGATTTATATAGAGTAACTACTACACTTAATACGGAAAATACAGTAGGTTCCGTTTCACTAAAATTCACTCGGTTAAATGTCCACGACCCATCCCCATTTTTCTTTTACCGCTTACATTGTAAACTAGTACTCTAGACACACATATGCAGACTCATCTAACGCAGAAAATTGGCAGGGACTTTACTACCGTCTGTATACAGTAGAGAACATTAGATGAGATTTTTATTCGAGAACAATATAGAGAAGAATAGCACGGCCCGTGCGAATATTATAACACTTTTTAATCTGTTACTACATAAAAAAATGCGAGATTATTTTTTACGAATATAATTATCTTAATCACATGTATTTTAATGTTCAGTGAAATTGTATTATCTGCATACACATATCAATACTGCTTTTTAATTTTCTATAAAGAAAGTAGGGAGAGATATTATGAATATACATATTATAATATTGCATATAAATTATATACGTCAAATTATTTTAGAAACATCATTTAGAATCACTGATATTTCTATTTTTAAAAAGTTATATAAATGTAGACTATTTATCCTTAAAACCAAGCTTCCTTAGATACGCCGCTAGGTGGCTAACGGAACTATATTTTCTCCCTAGTGGTTACTTTGTCTTCTCTAAGTATATATAGACCTCCTGAAACTCCTCTGACGTACTTGCTTCGGCAGTACATACAGTATTTCATCGATAAATGTCCCAAATCGAGAGGCCTCGGACGCCGAGAAGTGTAACATGATACGGGTCGGGCATATCGGTGTGAGACCAGGAGACCACTACAGTAAACGCTCCTTCTTTGTCTTGAATCGGAGGCACGACCGTTGTCCAGTGCCTACCCACTCCATTGCCTGTCAACGCCGAGTCGGCTCGGGTATATCGGTGTGAACACTACAACATTGACCCGAGGAATCGATTTTACAAATCTCTTAATTTTCATTATTTGTTTATGGGACTTTCACTGACTTATTTCTGGAATTTTTCTGATTAAAATGATTTTCGATTATGTACAATTAGTCGTTTAAAATTTGTTACTAGCCATTTCACTAAAGTCTAGTTGAATCGAAAATGAATTAATAAAAATGCAAAACTAGTCGTCGTCTTGCTTTAAGGGAGGCATCTTGTACGAAAAGGCCAAATTCATGTCAAAACATAGGCGCTGGACAACGAACGTGCCCACAGCGCAAGTCGCGCTGTGCTCCTACGGGCTGTAACTCCGTTAATTTGCAAAATTCAAGTCTAATTCTTTGAGAACATATTTTCGAGATGTTAAGTTGTTTATTTAAACATATGCTATGTATAGCATGTGTTAAATGTATGATAAATTATAAATTGTGCTTCACATGTAGAGTAAATATGGGACAAATTATATCGTGTTTGGTCTTGTTCTAATCAGAAAAATGCCAGAAACATGCCAGTGAAAGTCCCATAAAAAATAATGAAAAATAAAGCATTTTTAATTGGCATTATGTACAGTGAGAACAAGCGGACCTTTAAACTGTGCCGGCGACGACCACACGGTCACGCGATCCGTATTTCATTCTTCCCTTCTCTGTGTTCGGCTCCCTATTGAAGTCTCGGTCGGCGCGATATCTAGACGCAGTCATAAATCAAAAAGCATGTCGGGGCACGCTCGTTGTCCGCTCAAACCCCCGGCCTTTGGACAACGAAGGAGCGTTTACTGTACTAATCCAATAACAAAACTTCTTTATTTTTTATTATTTTTTTTATGGAATTTTCACCATCACCATCATATTCTTGACATTTCTCTAATGAGATTGATACTAAAAATGATATAATTTCGATGATATTTACGTGTGTAATAGACGATAGGAGTTTCGAGCGCAAGGAAATACAGCGTATGAGAAAGAAAGAGACGCGGAGAGTCGCAGTAGCCGGCACAGTTCAAAGGCCCGCGCCGTCCTCACAATGTAATCCCAATAAAAAACTTTTTTATTATTACTTATTTTTGTATCAGACTTTCACCAATATTGTGTGGCATTTTTCTGATTAAAATGATACTAAACACGATATAATTCGGATCATATAAAGGTATGTATATGGACATTTACAAGTCGAGTACATCGGTGAGACAACTTGTCCCTTCAACTTCACCCGTACAAGACACACTCTCTTGACTGAGTGAGACATTTAGCGACTCTCAAACTCAGAAAGCGGGTAGTAGCTCAGCTATAGTAGTTAAGTAACCAAGTTTATTTCACCATAACTAGAATTTATTACCGTACAAAATATAAGGACTATAAAAAATATACAAAATACAAAAATATTCAAAAATATTCAAAAATCAATAAATTTTGTAATTTTAGGATAACTTTAAATTGCTTCATGGGCAAACCTGTGAGTGTGAGACAAGGTTTTTGCGACGTATATGTCGTAGCTTATACGACATCCTAATGCATTTCGAATGTAATTTGTGTGTTTTGTATAATTTCGAGTTTTTGCCAAGATCTTTTTCTTTTTGGAAGATATATGTAAGAATTATAGTCAGTAACCGAACAAATTATGCTTTTATGCAAATTAGTGTTATGGACAGGAGACCCAAAAAGTGCTCCTTAGAAATGTCGTGCACATTAAACTCTTTTTGATCTAAAATCTAAGAGAATGGAAACCGTAGAATCTACGAAAACCGAATATGTATCCCCTCCACTGCGGGACATACACCGCGAGGGCCCAGATACTCGAGCTGCCTCGGTCGCCGAACAGTGTAAAGTGTAAACAAGCCGCGTAATCCGATACCGTGTCGGGTATATGGGTGTGATCCACTGCTAATCCAATTACAAAACTTCTCTATTTTTTATTATTTTTTTATAGGACTTTTACCAACTTATTCCCAACATTATTACGAACATTCTAATTAAAATTACACTAAACACGATATAATGTTAACTGTATTTAGTGGTTTAATTGACGGTAAGCAGTAAGTTTAGGACGTAGAGGAGGATAGCGAGTGAAAAAGAAAGAGAAACAGCAATCGCGACGGTCGGCAAAAATTAAAAACTTATTGTATTGTTTAAAATACCAATGCGATGCTAACTTTTTTATTTTCAACTTTCTTCTTACAATAACCTTTCTCAAGATATTTAATACATCCTTATTAAAATGAATCGTTTAAAAACCTCCACCGGGCTGTAGCTCCGTTATTTTGGGAAATTGACTTTACTGTGACACTCAATGGTGAAAGAGACATTGGGTAGTTCACGACTTTCATTAGTAACAATTATAAACATAACTTCTGTTGAGAGGTTATGTGCAAAATAATTATATGAAGACGGTGGAAGAAAATATGGTAAATATTACGTTTAGTTTAGTTTAGTTTAGTTTAGTTTAGTTTTAGCGGCATTCACATATGTTGTCGAGGACAACATTCTGAACAACTTTTGTCAATATATCTATCCGTCGCTCGATCATAGTTTTTGAGAAAATTGCAAAAAACTATTGCTAGTACTGAATTGAGTTTTCTGTATTGCGTACGCATATTTCCGATTTTTGTATGGGTGGTCGGGCCGGCCCTCTCCGCCCCCTCCACAAGCCTAACCACAACTCATTCTATTGGCATAATCTTTGTATTGTAACTGTCATCTAGAATTTGATCTAGTAATTAAGACTAACCGAACCCAATCCTTTTTTTTTTTTTTTAAATGTGAGGAAATTTCAAATGTGAGAAAATTTTATAAATTTAATAAAGTTATGGATATATGTTCATTTACCTCGATTTACACCTCCCCTTTATAACCAATATATTCAAACAATTTTTATTAAATAATTAAAATATATAACTTCGATACAACTTTCTAAAAAAACCTTTAAAAGGAAAATTTTTAACTTGTAAGATAAACAATAAAAATATATCAATGTTCTCTTATAAATTGTGAAAAATTAAAATAAAAAAATTGTAACGTTTTATTTTTTTTTTAATTTTTAAACTATATCCTGGATTTAAAATAGTTTTTTAAAAACATACAGCTTCTAGCGTTGCGTCTGCTAGTCGATCTTTCCTTTATGGCGCTCATTTTGTGCGGAGGTCGGATTAATTGTAGAATGGCATCCTAATTGTGGCATCCCTACGTTTCGAGTGCAAGTGTAATTTAGAATGCGCGCCTTATTTGAATTCTCGAGAAGTAACAAAAATTTCTAAAGAAGTGCAAAATTTGGTAAAACTTACGTTTAGGGGAGGCAGCTCTGATGACCTTGACCTTGACATATGTTGTCGAGGACAACATACAGAACAACTTTTGTCATTACAACTACCCGGTGTTCGGTCTTAGTTTTCGAGATATTTGCGAAAAACTATTGCTAATACTGTATTGAATTTTACGTATTCTTCTACGCTACGTGGCAACGTAAGGCTGCCACCTAACCCAGACCTTTGTTTGTTTGTTTTACGTCGCTTCTTCAACTGCTATGGTTATTAAGCGACGGTACCTACCCAGTTTAAGGTGGGTTCCGAACCACCTTGGCACCACAGTTTAAATGGTACATGGAATACTTCCAGAGGTGCCGGCGGCGGGGATCGAACCCGCGACCACGGAGTCCAGTCCGCAGGAGCGCGCTCTAACCACTGAGCCACTGCGCGCTATACCTTTTTTTTTTGTTGTGGGGAAATGCATTACACCCCACACCCGCCTAAGCTAAATGGGAAGTGCTTTCCCGGAGTCCCCGAATGACCTCGGATAACTTCCACTCAGAGACCCGGAGTTCGTCGTCCCACCAACCTAAGTCGGTCGGACGGGGGGCGCTTTCCACCCTCTCATCCACCTCATCAGCGAGGGGGAAGAGGGTGTCCACGACACGGCCTGTACACACTGTACAGGCCGGCGGCCCTCGACTCCGGGTCACAGCCTAAGAAGTTGCGACGCCGAGCGCGGGTGTATCGGCGACGGGCACGGCCGGCTACCACACGTAACTCTACCAGCCGGTCCGTCCACCAATACACTGCCTTTCTCGAGGGGGCACCATGGTTCCGGGGCATCGCAACGTCGCAAATCATTTGCAACGTTTCCCGGAACCAGGCGACCCCCTCCTCTGCACCGCGCTCCCTGGCTGCAGGCCAGGCGGAGCCGAGAATAGCTGCCCTCAATAGGTCCTCCTTTAGTCGTGGCAGCGCCCACCTGGGCGCTGTCAGGGTGCCACGGCGGAGGTGTCCTGCCGGGTCTACGGAACCCGCCACGTCCATCAGGACGTAGCAGTGGTCCGAGAGGGTCTCCCCTTCCCAGACCCGCCAATTGGACACACTGCGCGAGCCGGAGGCTGAAGCGAATGATACATCCACCATGGACCAGCCATTCCACCTCACGCAGGTTGGGCCGGAACCCCGATTTAACAGTCGGAGCTCTATCCCCTCCGCCCAATCCCCCAGGGCTCCTCCTCGGGCGTTGATCTCAGGGTTACCCCACAACGCCGACCTGGCGTTGAGGTCCCCCAGGACCAATACTGGACCGCGGCGGTGGGGGACAACATGTCCCCCAGGACCAATACTGGATCGCGGCGGTGAGGGGCAACATGTCCCCCAACCGGTCCAGATATCGCCCGAGTTCATCGAAGCCACAATTTGGTGAACAGTAGCACCCAGCGACTAAGTACCTTCCCCACTTGACTAACACTACCCCCCTGTCCCGGTCGACCCCGGTACAGGGGGGGGGCCGCCTTATCACGGCGGTTGACTATCGCCTCGGACCCCTCCAAATCAGCAAACCAGTGCGGCTGGCTAGGGACATCGTAGGGCTCCGCGGCCACCCCCAGTCCTGCGCCTGGTGGCAGTTGTTGAGGTTGGCCTGGAGCACCAACCAGGAGGACCTATGAGCCATAAATTAATTGCTCACAGGTCCTCCTGACGCGGCAGCCTGTGGCGGGTCCGCCACAGGTTGCTCCACCTCCATCTCTGTGGAGGCGGAGGGAGTAGGGGGTTGGGCCTTCTTGCCACCCCCCCCCCCCCCACTACCCTCCGGCGACCCAGAGGACGGCCACGCACCGGCCGACCCCTTGGGTCTCTTCTTTTTTGAAGGCGGGGAGCAAGGCTTGCGAGCCGCCGGTCTGCCCACCGCTGCGCACACAGCGCAGTGCGGAGGAGACCGGCAGTCCACCGCCCGATGGCCGGGATCGATGACCGCACCGGTAGCAATGACCGGAGCGGTCGACCTTCGCAGTGCACCGCTGCCTAACGTGCCCTAGGGCGAGGCAGCGGAAACACTGCAGAGGCCTCCCGACCAACACGACAACTCGGGCGGCGGACTACCCCACCCGGATCAAGCCGGCCTTCTCGACGGCGATTGCCGCCGTCGCCGGGCACTGCACCCAAATGGTACCGAGTCCCTCGGGGGGAGTCTTCCACTCCCCCACCCGGACGGACTCGGGGGTACAGCCCCCGACACGCTCCACCGCCGCCGCCACCTCCTGCGGGGTAACGGAAACCTCGAGGCTGGTCAGGCGGAACTCCGCCTTCTTGACCGGTCTCGAGATTTTCACCTCCGTCCCCCACAGGACGGCGGTCATACGAGCGGCTAGCTCGTCCGCTTTTTTTCTCCCCTCGGCGCCGGGGACCTGTAGTATGAGGCCCCCAGTCACAGCCCTCTTCAGGAGGAGGGAATCGATCCCCAGAGAATCTAAACTGATTTCCTGGCGGACCCTCCTCGACACATCTTGTTCCCTCTGGCACGGTGATTGTCACCGCTGCCGTTCGGGGAAGGGTCGCCACACGAGGAGGCGCTTTCTTGGCCCCCCCGGCCTTCGTCTTAATAGCCGGGGGCGAGGGGGGGGGGGGGTTTACCATCAGCAGCCGCCCTCCGGCGAGCCATTCTGCCCACCACCTGCTACCATGAGACCTCATTAGAGGAACCCACGACCGGAGGCTGGTGAGGGGCTAGCCGCGTCGCGGCCGAAGGAGGAGCCGAAAGGGGGGCATGACCGGAGCCGCAGCGGCGTCCCCGGCACCCCTCCTCTTCTTCTTCTTCTTCTTCTTCCCCTTCCCCTCCACCTCCGCCGCCCAACCCACCAACAACACGGAATTAAGGAGTCGGGAGGAGGAGGAGGAAGAGGAAGAACCAGCCGGTTTCCACTTGCCGGCCCCCCTGACCGGTGGCGGGGGTGCGACGGGGGCGGCAGCACCACGCCCCCTCACAGCTCCCGCATAACTCTGGGCGGACGGGGCCCGCCGGCCCAGCCGGAGCTCCTTCATCATCGCTGCGAATTTCGCATCGATTAGGGCCCCGATCTGGGCCAGCAGGGTACCGCCACCCTCCGGCAGTATCCCGTAGGCGCACAGCGCCTCCTGCGCCCCCAACCGGCGATCCACTGCCCGCGGGTGAGACGATGGCGGCTTGCCCGCGGGGGCATCCTGCCTCCTCTTGACCGCCATCAGCTCCTCCCGCAGGGCCTTAACTGACACCCCCAAGCCCTGCACCTGCCGTTGCAGGGCGGCGCTTTCCTGCCGCAGGGCGTCATTTTCCGCCCGCAGGGCGCGGTTCTCCGACTGCGTCCTTTCCCAGAGGTTGGCGCGCAGTTTGCCATTCTCCTCGCAATTTGCGCCCCATATGGTCGCAGTCGGGTCCCCCTCCGGCCGCAGGGACGGCAGGGCCGAAGAGGGGGACAATCCCCACCTCTCCAGCTCCCGCACGGAGGCCTCGATGTCCCTGGCCGCCTCGCGCAGGTCTCGGACCGCTGTCCCTTTCAAATTCCCGGCCTTGGTGGACGTCACCTCCACGAGGCGACAGGCGTCGACGGCCGTCGCGGCTATCTCGCCGGGGAGCTCCCCACGCAACGCCTGCTGCCTCTCACCTACCGGGACCGCGGGATTACGCGGCTTCCGCTTACTACCCCCAGTAGACTCCGGGATCGGCGAAGCGTCCCGCTTCGCCGATGCCCCGGAAGTAACGGAAGCCGCGGACCTCATAGGGGCGACCGACGCGGCATCGTCCTCCTGACCCCCCGAACTGGGGCCAGCAACCAGGAGCCGCGCCCATGAAACGCCGCTGGCGCGGCTGACTCTTGAGGACTCCCTAGAGACAACACGCGAACTCAGCCGCGTCCTGGGGCGACTCCTTGGCGTCTCCGACTCACTGGGTTCAGGTGTCCCAGCACGGGACATCTGAACCCTGCCACCCAAATCTACCACCGCTTCCGGGCACGGCACCCCGCTCCGATACTTTGCGTCACTAAACATACTCATAACATATCAGGCGTGGTTACTACCCCCCCCTTTCTAGGGGGGGCCTCAGTCGTCACCCACTGCCAACACTACCGATAGGGGGTGCTCCACCGCCGGTATCGGAGTCCCGACGGTGGGCCTACTACACTCCCGGGGGCGGCAGGTACCGGGAGGTCGTCAAACGCTAATGACGGATGTATCCATCCGCCCATCCCCGGCGCCGACTCCGAGGGTGCCCCTCTGGCCACGTTGCGTATAGCACAGGGGTTAGAGACTTTTTTATAGAGGTCTATCCTCCTCGCAGTATGGGGCCCTGGACAGACAACTTGCTGCCCAGGACACATTGCGCAGTGGTTTTCACTCCTACTCCGTGTGAGCCTTACCGGCAAGGGAGGCCCTGCCAGGATCCGAAGATCCCGCTGGCATCGCCTCACACATCACAGGAGCTACTTCCCGCCGCTCACGGTTGGACACTGCCATGCTACGCATAAGGCGCAGGACAAAGGAACCGGCAGGTGTCATCCTTTTTTTATTAAATCATAAGTCGAGAACTATCAAACCGATGAAAATGAGTTTTTGGGAGCTAATAGTGAAAACATAAGAGTATCTACTAACAATGTTTCCATTTAAAAACATGTTTTTTCATCATTTATTTTGAAATTGTTTTAAACAAATACCATGTTTTTATAGCAGGCCACTTTTTAAAAAATTGAAAAAAACGTGGATATAACCCCAAGTGTCCCTTTTACGGACCTTCTGCGAAAATTGAAGGAATTAAAATTATTTGAAGGGAACGCTGCACCGCGATATACAGCCTCGGACGGCCTCATACAGTGGGCTGAATCGACAAATTTGGTGACGTGTTACTATAACGCTGTATTATGGGAAGGAGATTTTCAGGAACTACTTTCAGGGAAATTGCTAAGAGACGTCGAATATCATGGAATTAATCACACAGGAATTTCTTGGTAAAAATAGTAGGATCTATTGTCATGTTTTCCGAGTAGTAGGTGCGATATTATGATTATAAGTCCCTTCCAGCACGTGTTGACCGTATGTTTTCCTTCGTGTTTTCGTCGGACGGTGGTCATACAGTAATTAACTCGAAATCGTCGCAGTAACTAATTTTTACGCTACCTTCTAATTTAGAGATGATCAGCATCAGGTTCTCCCTGTCATAAAATTTATGGACTTAAGCTAACGAACGACCGGTACAACACCTTCTACCTTCATTATTGCCGTACCGTACCTTGCCCCGTGGAAAAAGCACCTGTATAATGATACGGTACTTCCTTTTGGAGTCATCGATTTTGAACAATGTAGGAGATAAATAATTTGTAGGTCTTTATGGATAGGAATTCTGAAGTCGAATGTTTTCACTACAAGCTTCTAAAAACTCATTTCCGTTTACTACATAATGTGAAAAGAAATTTTTTCAAAAATTGCAATTGTGATCTACTACTAATCCAATTACAAAACTTCCTGCAACAGGGGTACATCACGTCCTTTTCCAGCTTTAATTAATTTCATCCCTCTTATGGTTCCAGAGTGTGGGTCAGTAAATAATTAGAGGCACCGTATAATATTCAACATAGAAAGATATATGTATACATTTATCACCGATACAACAATTTCAAGCCACGTCCACCGTGCCATCGACCCATGCATCATCCAATATCATCATCTCTCGAACGCCGCGCCGTAGGTTAGGTCCACTCGATCATATCGATCGACATTCGACCACGCCATCGTACGGACACAGCATGTGGGCCACAATTTCCTCTTTTGGTCGCACGATCTCAGCGTATTACCTGTAACATTCTAATACCTTTGATTACCTTTTCCTCAGTCAATTCTTTCGTTAATAGGTCAGCTTCATTTTCTTCTGATCCCACATGCTTTAGTATGATTTTATTTTCCTTTACTTTGTCCTTTACAAAATAGTATTTTCTATTTATATGCTTCGTCCTGTTCGTTACTTTCTCCTTGCCTATCCAGTCGAAAGCTGCCTTACTGTCCGTTTTGATTTCTACTTGGTTTTTACATACTGTGACTCCCATTAATATTCGGAAGCTCTTAAAAAAACGATACCTTTTTTCATATTGGACTATACGATTTGAACTTATTTAAATTAGTTGCTCTCACTTCTCAAAAGTTTACTACATGATGTGAAAAGAAATTTTTTCAAAAATTGCAGTTGGTCAGAATTGTAGAGAAAATACTAAAAGTTCCATTTTTAAACTTTTTTATGTGGGTCTATATTGAAAATTTAAAAAATACGTTTTGCAGATCTGTGTTAATTATATGCATTGTGAAAGTTTCATCGAAATCGGTTGATGCAGAAAAGAGGAAGAAATCGTAGAATACGACCATATTTTTTTATTTTTTCACATTTGAACCGGTGGTAAAATTTGCAAAACAAAGATAATTCTAATATATTTTGTATGTATAATTTACGTATAATATAAGGATGCGTGATGGTGGGTTTCACCAAGTGGCAGGAACGTTTTCTATTTTCATGATGTTGTAGAGGAGAGATAATGATAGTTTACCTAAGAAGCTGTGGAGCTCGGTATTGCCGGACCCTACCAAAAAGATGTAACGTAACGAACCCTTGCCGGAAATAGCGCATTATTATATTTAAAGCCTGACAGGCAAAATCCCAGTATGCGCTGAGCTTTAAGGTCAGGTTAAACCTGGTTTATACCGAAGAAAACACGGTGGGACCCCGGATCCGGGCAATGTTTGGCTACCCTGGTCTTGTATCTATCATTCGTACGAAAACCGTCCGGCTGAGCGAAGAAAGGTTCGTGGCAATACTTCCTAATGGCCCGGCCGAGCTATTTAGCTTGAACGCCTGACCATTTCCAGTTGGCCTTTGGAGAGCGCGTTGACAGTTCCCTGCTGTGCATGGCGCAAAAAAAAAAAAGGTTTTAGGGAACTCTACAGCTCCTTAGGTAAACTATCGGTACTCTCCTCTATACCATGATGGAAATAGGAAACGTTCCTGCCACTTGGTGAAATAGCATCACACATATAATTCTTCTTAAATAATTTATCATTTTATTCACAAATGTAATGTCTTAATGAAAATATATTACAAATATCTTTGTTCTACAAATTTTAAAACTGGTCAAAAAATTAAAAAATTTGAAAAAACTGTGGGAGCTTGAAATAAATGAAAGAGAGGAGGAAAAAAGGATAGAGCGTTTCGTCCTAGACCCGCTAGAGGACTCATCAGTAAGGCTATCTAGCGGGCCCTGCCTTAGACGTTTGAGATGTTGGAAGGCGTTTGAGGACGGTATATACAGGGTGAATTCGATAAAGCAGGACACCTAAATATCTCCGTTACTTTTCGTTGTACAAAAAACCTTCGTAGGACAAAGTTACACTGTTTGAAGGGCCACATATAACGGTGTAAGGGAAAAAAAAATGTCAAGGTCATTTTTATGAGATTTCAAGGTTATCGATGTTTTTTTAAATGGAATGATATATTTTCGTTAACGTAATGTTGTAGCTGACAAAATAACGAATTCATGCATGTAACACAATATGACCTTCAAATGACCTTCAACCCAGAAAAATGGTATAAATAAAATTCAACGTGTAAGATTCATTTGATGTATTTCTGTTACGCCAAATGTTCAAAAATATTCCCTTGAGCTGCTATACATTCATTCAGCCGTGAAGTTACAGAACGTACTGCTGCGTAATTCATTTCTGAGGAAATCGACGCACAAGCCTGGACGATTCTTTCTTTCATGTTGTCTATAGTCGTTGGTGGTTCACTATAAACATCGTCTTTCAGATTTCCCCATAGATAAAAATCAAGGGGTGTAAGTTCTGGTGAGCGAGCTGGCCATAATACGGGTCCGTTACGTCCAATCCAACGATTTGGAAACTTGTTATTTAAGAATTGTGTTATGACACGGGAAGAATGGGCCGGACATCCGTCATGTTGATACCACATATTTTCACGAATGTTCAAGGGTGTATTTTCCAGGAGAATTGGTAACGATTCTCGTAAAAATGCAATGTATTTTTCTGCATTTAATGTTCCGGTAATAAAGTGAGGCCCAATTATTTGGTTATCTAAAATTCCGCACCAAACATTGACGGACCATGATCTTTGTTTGTCGACTGTCCGTAACCACCGCGGATTTTCAGATGACCAATAATGCAGGTTTTTTAAATTTATTTTCCCGTGATTTGTAAACGAAGCTTCATCGGTAAATAATACATTATTAAAAAATGCTCCATCGTTTATCAATTGTCTCAATCCCCACTGGCAAAAGTTTACATGATTTACAAAGTCTCTACCATGAAGTTCTTGATGAATTGATAGGTGAAAGCATGAGGGTTTGTATTCATTGCTGCCAGAACATTAATTGTGTTTGCTTCATTCCTTACAGTCCTCACCTTTGTACGTTTTTTATTTTCGACACTACCAGTTTCACGGAATTTATTTAACAAATTGGTGTAAACGGAAACTGATGGTCAATTACGATTAGGAAATTGGTCCTTGTACAACTGCACGGCTTCTCTTAAACACTGTCGACTTTCTCCATAAATGAAAATCATATCAATCTTATCTTCCTTCGATTAACGCATTGTGAAACGTTCATCGATAAACTGATCGAGAAATCTTAGAAACTGTGGAAATCTGATAGCAAGAAGGTCTTCTGAGTAATTAGTAGTGGATAAACACGATTCTGTACGAACGTATAGGTGAAGGTATATCATAATTGTCCTCCTGTCAACACCGAATTTGTTATTATGTTGTGTATTGCGATACATTTGAATGTATAGCAGCTCAAGGGAATATTTTTGAACATTTGGCGTAACAGAAATACATCAAATGAATCTTACACGTTGAATTTTATTTATACCATTTTTCTGGGTTGGTTATTATATGATTTCATGAATTCGTTATTTTGTCAGTTACAACATTACGTTAACAAAAATATATCATTCCATTTAAGAAAACATCGATAACCTTGAAATCTCATAAAAATGACCTTGACATTTTTTTTTCCCTTACACCGTTATATGTGGCCCTTCAAACAGTGTAACTTTGTCCTACGAAGTTTTTTTGTACAACGAAAAGTAACGGAGATATTTAGGTGTCCTGCTTTATCGAATTCACCCTGTATATTATTTCTTTGGTTGCATCTGAGAGGGCCATATACTCGGCTTCCATAGTGGAAAGTGCAACCGATTTTTGTTTTCTACTGTTCCAGCTAATCGGCCCCCCACACAGGTATGTCACTTATCCCATATTCGAACGTCTATTTGTCGTGTCTCCTCCCCAGTCGGAGTCTACGTATGCCGTTAAGCAGTCCTTTTCTTTAGCGTATTCTATTCTGTAATTTAACGTCCCTTTCAAATATCGCAATACCCGCTCCGCCATTTTCCAATAAATTAATTTCGGACTGTTGCAGAAACGACTCAAAAAGCTTTCTGCAAATGCTATGTTCGGTCTCGACGCGTTAGCGAGATAAATCAGACATCCCACAAGTTCCCTATATGGTACATCTACTATTTATTCTTCATCCTTTTCGCTTACGCTCTCTATCGCGGCGGTGTTAATATTTGTTTCCAAAGGGGTGCTTATCGGCTTACAATCACTCATCTCGAATCTTTGCAACGTATTTTCGATACATCTTTGCTGCGTTATCGTTATATTTCCAAGGTCGCCTTGTCTCTCTACACGCATACCTAATATTTCCTTAACGTTACCGAGATCCTTCATTTTGAATTCACGCCCTAACTTTTGTTTAATTTCTATTACATTTGGTAAATTAGCTGACGCGATTAGTAAATCATCGACATAAACAACGATTACAATGTCACGATTTTCCCTCGAATCTATATACACGCACAGATTTACTACAGTATTTTTAAATCCTAACCTAACTAAGTAGTCGTCTAATCGTCGATACCATTCACGACCTGATTGTTTTAACATGTACAATGGCTTGTTTAGCTTGCAAACCTTTTCTTCTTGACCCGGTTTCACGAACATCTCAGGTTGCTCCATGTATATTTCGTCGTGTAAGTCTCCCTGAACGTAAGCCGTCACTACATCCATTTGGTGAACGTGCATTCTCCTGGCGACACTCGACGCAAGTATGGTGCGTATCGTCTCCAGTCTCGCTACTGGTGCGAAGACCTCGTCGAAGTCAACCCCTTCTGTCTGTTGATCGCCTCTAGCAACCAATCTAGCCTTGTACTTTTCAATGGAGCCGTCCTGGTGTCTTTTAATCTTAAAAACCCATTTACACTTTATTAATTTTTTGCCTTTTGGTCTACTTACCAAGGTCCAAGTATTGTTCTCCATTAGGCCATTGTATTCCGTGCGAATAGCCTCTAGTCAGTCCTTTCGTTCCGACGTACTCATGGCTTCTGTTATTGTACTTGGTTCCTCATGTACATGCTCTCCTTTGGGGTGCATGTGGAATATTTTTCTTGGTCTGCCTCTTTTCCCAGTTCTTTCTATTCTGGGACGGCCAGGACCTCTGCGTGTCGTTGGTGTTTCCGTTGTCGCTGGGAGTTCTTCTTGTTCTGGTCCATCTTCTTGTTGTTGGACTTTCTGTTCGTAGTGGCTCTCGTTCGGGGTTGATTGATTCAGGGGCATTTCGAAAAACGTCTCCTCGTTGTCTGGTGATTCTATCTCTTGATCTTCCTGAAATCTTACGTCTCTGCATTTCTCCACAGTTCTGCTCCCTCTCTCCCATAGCCTATATGCTTTGGATTCTTCCGAGTAACTTACTAATACGAACTCCTTTCCGTTAGGTGCGAATATGTTGTGTCTATGTCTTTTGTTTAACGCGATGACACGACTACCAAATATTCGCATAAATCCTGTTGAGATCGTCACGGGTTGGTCGATGCTCAACTGGTCAATTTCGAAATTAGACGAAAGTTGACCTCGTCGAAATAATTGACACCGTTGCGTTGTTCGGTGAATGTAACTTATTTATTGAAAGCAACACAACAAAATTATCAACTAACTGGTACGAGTGATATAGCCGCTATGTCGAATATCGTAGTCGAACAGTTGTTCGAGTCTTTAGAGTCGAGATGGTTCTGTCTTTCGTTTCTCTGCGTTGCCTCGAAGTCCACTCGTTCCACCCCCGTTGATGGGAACGAACTTGAGGGGGATGCAAAAGGTCTTATGCCATTGGCTGATGGGACTTGGAGAAATAATTTCTGGGACCACCTTTTGTCGTGGAGGTGGGACCCCCCTCTCCAAGCCCCGGTGGAAAATTCTGATGGTCGCTAACGGGACTTCGAGACCACGCGAAAACAGGCCCAAGTGGCCGGCATCTGTTTTAACTTACGTTAATAGTTACGCTGGCCTCGCTGACCGGACCGTCGTTCGAACGCGGAACTAGGGGCTCGGGCACGTCGTAAACGGGACTCGAGGGTCCCAAGTTGTAAAAGGTAATTTTCCTTAAAACATCCGAAGAGGAAACAATTTTTGAAGGGTACGTGGGTCGCCCGCGTGCACCCCAGATGCCGCCGCTTTATGGCAAGGGTACGTCTTTGTTCGCCCGGTTGCCGTAGAACCGCGAGGGATTACCGTTGAGGGTCACGACTCAACAAATCCGATGTACGGTTTCTTTCCCGTCCATCCTTCGTACGCTGTGTGTTCATCCAAGGCCTTCGTTGGGCACCTGTTTCTAATGTATGCTGCTGTGTTAAGAGCTTCTGCCCATAAAGAGAAAGGTGCTTTGGCCTGTAGGAACATGCATCTTGCCATTTCAACCAATGTTCTATTTGATCTCTCGGCCACTCCGTTTTGTTGCGGCGTGTATGCAACTGATAGTTCCCTTGTTATCCCTTCGCTTTTCAAGTAGCTTGTAAATTCTTTTGACAAATACTCTTTGGCATTGTCAGTGCGGAGCTTCGTTATTGATTGTTCTGTAAATTTCTCTGCTTTGGATTTATATTCCTGGAATGCCATGAATACATCTGACTTGTTCTTTAGCATGACGACTTCAGTGTATCTCGTTTTGTGGTCAATGAATAAAACGAAATATCTCGCTCCCCCTAACGAGGCTACATCCATCGGACCACATATGTCACTGTGCACAAGGCCTAGGACTCTCTTTTCCCTTCTCGTTGATGATCTAAAAGGTAATTGGTGAATTTTGCATTTATCGCATACCTCACACTTCTCAATTTGACCATCCATGTTCTCGTTCATTCCTAGTACCATATTTTTCATCCTTTCGAGATCATTGAAGTTCAGATGTCCTAACCTTTTGTGCCATTTTGTCAAATTGTTATTGTGAATTTTTGACATACCTGCGTACTCGGAAAGGTTCTCGTTGACTACATACAACCCATTTGTCATAGTAGCCCTCATCGCTACAGATCCATCCTTTCTGGTTACAACAGCATATTCTTTTTGAAATGTTACCTTGTAACCATACTTCGTGATGCTTGACACCGAAAATAGGTTACTTTTGAATTTTGGTACTAGCATTGCATCTTGTAACCTAATATCGTTTGGTTTGTTACCTTCCGCTTGCACTTTAATATTTACTTCTCCCTTTCCTTCTGACTTGACACAATCCTCCGCAGCTGTATATATCTTTGTTGTTTCTTTTGTATTCAACCCGTTGAATCTGCTGCTGTCGTTACACATATGTGTTGTTGCGCCACTGTCTAGGCACCATGCGCCAGACCTTGGGAGACCGGTGTTCAAGGCAACTGCTGTCATCGCATCATCTCTCCTTTCCATGTTCTTTCCTCTTGGATTGGATCTGCAATTCTTGGCCAAGTGGCCTGTCTTTCCGCAGTTAAAACATTTAAACAACTTTTTACCTTGTGGAGGTTTTATGTGGTCCTTTGATGATATGTTCTTGTACCCTCCTTTCCTCTTCATCAGTAGGGCTTCTTCTTCTTTTTCTACTTCTTGATCCCGTGTATTTTCTAGTTTTCTAGCTTCCTCCTCGAGCAGCCTTGTCTTGAGTTCTTCCAGTGTTGGCATCCCATCTCTGGACTGTATCGCTATGCTGATGGTTTCATACTCGCTTGGTAGTGAATTTAGAAGCCAAACGGATAGCAGGTTTTCTGGTAATTTCATGTCACACTCCTCCAATTGTTCTGCTATTCTTACAAACTCATTTATACAGGGTGTCTCAAAATTCCTTCAGCTCCCGGAAATGGGCGGTTCCTTGGGTCATTTGAAGCGACATTTTCCTTAACAAAAATGGCGTCCGCGGCTTTGTTTAGGAGTTATTAACGAAAAACACGGACCAACCAGAGCGCGCTTAGTCGCTCGGTGGCACGGTCAGCGCGGCGAGCCGGGGGGAGGAGAGTGTTGTCGGTACGCTGCGATGTCGTAACAGCCAACAGTTTCTCGATTATGTCCCGATTTCGATGAGCTTTGGATATGTTGTAAAGACCACGATTCTGAACAACATTTCCCTTTAGACTTTTTGCCTCGCGTCTTTAGTTTACGAGATATTTGTAAAAACAGTACCGAAAGCTAAGGGTTGTACGGTCCGGTCAACGAAGTGTACAGCTGATGGTAGATAGCAAGTATACGACTATCACATGTTTCGGTTTTCCTGCAGATTTGTACGCAGAGTCGATGGGTTACTGTTCGAAAAGGTCGTCCGTCCTTTCACCCAGCAAGAGGTAGAAATGTCAGGTCGGCGTGGCGTTTTAGGGTCCCTATTGTCCTATGCCTCCCTTAAGAAACTTTCTAAAAGAAAGACGGACGACGTTTTGGAACAGTAACCTATCGACTCTGCGTACAAATCTGTAGGAAAACCGAAACATGTGATTGTCGTATACCTGCTATCTACCATCAGCTGTACAGTTCGTTGACCTGACCGTAAAACCCTTAGATTTCGGTAATGTCGTACACCTGAAGACATCTGTGCAGTTCGTCACCGAATGACCCAGTGACAGTGACACACATTTCGTAGCATTTTCAATTACAAGTTTTTACAAATATCTCGTAAACTAAAGACGCGAGGCAAAAAGTCTAAAGGGAAATGTTGTTCAGAATCGTGGTCTTTACAACATATCCAAAGCTCATCGAAATCGGACATAATCGAGAAACTGTTGTCTGTTACATCGCGGTAACACTCCCCCCGGCTCGCCGCGCTGACCGTGCCACCGAGCGACTAGGCGCGCTCTGGTTGGTCCGTGTTTTTCGTTAATAACTCCTAAACAAAGCCGTGGACAACATTTTGCAAAAGGAAAATGTCGCTTCAAATGACCTCAGGAACCGCCCATTTCCGGGAGCTGAAGGAATTTTGAGACACCCTGTATATTGAGACATGTTCTGCTCTGTGGACTTCTTTAAACGATACAACTGATTGAAGAGTACGCATTGCCTCATGGGCCTTCTAGATTCATAAATACCTTTCAGCATTTCCCACGCTTCCATTGAAGTATTCGCCCTTTTGATATAATTGTATTGATCCGATTGTATGCTTAGGGTGATTACGTCTAGAGCCTTTTCGTCCCTCATAGTCCAGTCACCATCGTTTTCTTCGGGTTTCGGAACGGTTCCAATCACGTAACCCCACAAATCATTATATCTCAGCACACTCTTCATTTGTATTTTCCACGTCTCATAGTTCGTGCTGTTCAGTTTTTCTATTCGTTCAATCTTTCCTAGATTCATTTTGCAAATGTTACTAAACACGTGGCGCGCGATTCTAATCTCACTTTTCACTCAGTCTGTCTATTTTATATGTCTTATAGGCGCTCTGGGCCCATAACCTGTTAGACTTTATTATATAATTAGAGCGCGTTTTGCTCTGAGTGTATTTAAGAAGTTAGAATTAGAAATTACACGTACAAAACGCGGTACGCTACGCGCGCGGCACAGAGTGTGATACACGATAACAAAATGCGTGTTGCCACAACGAAAGCTACGAAAAGAATAACGTAAAACAAAAACCCGTAAACAGCAACGAACAAATTACGACAGACAAACAAGCAAATTTCCACGAGTCGGCGCGGTGCCCTCTCAATACGCACTTGCGCATTGACCCTGAGATTAACGCCAAATTTCAACACTCCCCCTTAATCCTTGGTTTTGGATTAACGCCAAATTTCAACAAATTTTACAGTTGACCAGGATCTGGTTTTGCCTGTTATAAAATTTTTAATTTTGGGAGCTTCAGAAGCTACGGTCAGGTAAGACCGGCAAAGGACGCGGTGTTCGGCGACTCAGATAATTGTAAGCTCACCGAATGATCGACCGCTATTCACCGGCAGGTTTGGAAAAACCAATGTCCATTAACCTTTCCTGTACATTCGAAGCGTACGACACCCCAACAACAGTTTAGGTGAAATAAATGTTATCTCGCGTCCTTTTTCTTTTTACTACGCGAAAGTTGTAATTTTAGGAAAGGCGCTGTCGACCCTTATTTCAGAATCTTTAAAGAATATTCAACAATTTCATAGACCCTAAATAATAAATAGTTCAAATCCAACTGGCGTTTGTAGTTGTGAGGTGTGTCAAACCCCATGTGTACCGTATGAAATTTGTACACGGTCTGTACAGTAAAAGTTAAATATTAAGATGCAAAGTAATGTAGTCGACGAGATGACACTATAATTGGTTTCCCTAAAATAAACATTTGATTATTTTCCTGTATATCTGAAATCATTTCGATATCATTTATATATTTGTAACAGTTCTAAGTGCCCAATATATGCCATTTTGGAGGATCCGCGAATTAAAAAATTATTTTAAAAATTATTTTTTCAAATTTTTTCACTTTTGAACCAGTGGTAAAATTTGCAGAACATGTATTTCTAATATATTTTCATTAACATTACATTTGCGAATAAAATGATAAATTATTTCAGAAGAATTATATGTATAATTTATGTATAATACATATAAGGATGTGTGATGCTATTTCACCAAGTGGCAGGGACGTTTCGTATCTCCATCATGTTGTAGAGGAGAGATTCCGATAGTTTACCTAAGGAGCTGTAGAGTCCCCAAAAACCTTTTTTTTGCGTCATGCACAGCAGGGAACTGTCAACACGCTCTCAAAAGGCCATCTGGAAATGGTTAGGCATTCAAGCTAAATGGATCGGACGGACCATTAAAGGCCTCTGCACATAGGGCACGGACACGGTACGGACACGGTATGGTCGGTGAGATGCTAGATACAAAGCCAGGGTAATCAAGAGAGACGAAAGACTCGTCCGAGTCCGAGCCGAGTCCGAGCCGAGTTCGTACCCTATTTTTCCAGCTCGGCTCGGTCGGGCCATAAAGCTCGAACGTTTGACCATTTCCAAATGGCCTTTCGAGAGCGCGGTGGCATTCCCCGCTGTGCATATCTCTCCTCTACAACATCATAGAGATAGGAAACAGTGGTCCTACCACTTGGCGAAACAGCACCATACACCGGAAAATTATAATTAAATTATTATTTTATACGCAAATGTAATTTTTTTTATTTAATTGTTTAATGTTGCTCCAACATCTAAGGTCATTAGCAACATGGTACTATTTCTTACAATACCTTATACATTTTTGTATCCTTGATATATGTACTGGCTGAGCTAATGTAATTTCTTAATGAAAATATATTAGAAATATGTTTGTTCTGAAAATTTTACCACTGATTCAAGTGTGAAAAAAATTTGAAAAAATAAGGCCGTATTCTACGATTCTTGCACTATGAAATTTCGTTTTTTAATTCGCTTAGGACTGTTATAAAAATATAAACGATATAAAAATTATTTCAGATACACAGACAAATAATAAAATAAATAATGTCAATATAATCTACTGTCGATCGTTTCCACAGTCTGTCAGCTAATAACCACAGTAAGTATACGTATGATGGATGCATGCAGCGTTGCCCGAAAAGGCATGGTGTGTTGCCCGCCGATTTGTTTATGTCCGGAATAGTCCAATACATTGCCCGTACGAGCGATAGCTGAACAGCAGTAGGCTAGGATATTGGAAACCGTTACCGCCCATTACTATGCGATTGTAGGGGGTGGCAAGACGCCATGAAGCTGAGAAGAATGTCCCCTTGCAGGACTGCGCTGAGGTATCTAATTACCAATGCGCGGCCGATTGGATCACAGTGGAAGAGGCGGGCCTCGTTTCACACGCATTTTCGGCTGTAGTAGAAATATTGACTATTGGCTATCAGCGCAGCGGTCACACGTACTTACTTACTATGTATACAGCGTGTGACGTCGAAGTCAAAACATTGGGACTGCGAGCGCGGCTGAGGTGGGGATAGGCAGACCTAACGATAGGCACGATTTGTTGTAGGGCTCGGGGTCATTCCAAAATTTGCGTGATGACACCAACAAGTGTGACACTAATATTTCGCTAATAAATTTATGGTTATCAAGAAGATTATTAATAGACGATGTAAAACAAGGAAAAAAGTTTTTTTGGCAGGATATTTTCTGCGCGTACACCGTCAACGTTTTTCAGGACGGCAAAGAACCAGAATTTCAAAAAACAAATTTTCAGAGCAGAGATATTTCTAATATATTGTTATTAAAAAACCACATTTGCTTGCCCAGTATTAAAGGACACAAAAATATATAATAAGGTATTGTAAGATGTTGGAGCAACATTAAACTGAAATTTTTACTAATTTTAATTTTTAACACAAGAGTGCACTTTATTGTTGGCAAAAACAATTAGATAAATTAATTGGAATTATTGAAAATCATTAGATAATTGTTGGACATTCAGAAGGCAATACAAATTTATTAGAACTCGATACGTTGACTTTTTTTAAGCTGAATGTCACTGAATTTTCGCAATCCAACCTTCCGAGCTCCTTCCGAGCTCCTTCCGAGCCTTCTGTGCTGCGTGAAAATTTGGTCGCCTCCGAGATTTTCCAGTTTCCTCGGAGGGTTCTAGTATAGGCATCTCCTGAGGTTGGGGGGGAGTAAACGGTCTTGGGACCCCTGGGGTTCTGGTGGCAAACGACACGCTGTGCCTTTCTTCTGGGCATCTCGAACCCTCTAAATTGGCCTTCCGAGCGCACGGATTCTGTTGGAATTGCCGAAAAAGCATCCGTGGCGCATGGTCGCTGTGTGCAGAGGCCTTAAATAGTACTGCCACGAACCTTTCTTCGATCAGCCGGACGCCGGACGGTTCTAGTACAAGTGCTAGATACAAAACCAGGGTAGCCAAACTTTTCCCGGATCTGAGGTCCCACCGTGTTTTCTCGGGTCCCATGGAAATCACCAACACAGATTTTTCCGACACGGTTTTCACCGACAACAAAACACCGACTCCAGATTTGACCGACAATAGCTTTGGCCGACAATGTCTTTAACCGACAACGATTTTGACCGACAACGTATTTAACCGACAACAACTTGAGACGACCACAATAATAACCAACAGTAACACGATTTACAACGATATGCATATGTTCACTAATAAGGATGTGCTATCTCATCGATTATATACTTTTTCTTGATATAGTAAATGAGAGGACAGATTTACCAAGAAACACAGTGAAACCAAACCGAACAGAATGTATTTGTATATAATTGATATGTTCTTAAACTATTAGATACATTATATTATTCTCAAAATAGCGAAAAGGAAGTCCATTTAACTAATAATGAATATAATAAAAATTTCGGTAAATATTTACTTTAGTCATTACAACTACCCGGCGTTCGGTCTTAGATTTCGAGATATTCGCGAAAATAGAGTGTTGGAGTAGGTTTCATTGGGATGGATGGAATGTATGGTACATGGTTATCGTAGAATTAACAATTTCGACATTTTGAACAACTTTTTACTTTTCCAATATAGGGAGGTCGCTTTTAGTTTTCGAGATATTATCAATTTCATCAGCGTGGTCGGGCCGGCCACTAGGCCGGCCCTCTCCGCCCCCTCAGCGACCTAACCCAGACTTCACTCTGTTCGCATGATATTTGCATTATAGTTGTTATCCAGAATTTGAAATGGTACTGGAAAAATAATGCAAACAGAGTGAGGTCTGGTTTAGGTCGTGGAGGGGGCGGAGAGGACCGGCCGGCAGGCCCTGCCCGACCACGCAGACGAAATTGTGAATATCTCGCAAACTGAAAGTAATCTGCCTATATTGGAAAAGGAAAAAGTTGTTCAAAATGTCGAAATCTATAACATATTTAAATTTGTTAAATATCCATTTATGTCAATAAAAATCCGGAAAATTCTAACGAAGTTTTTTGCATTTATCTCGAAAACTAAGACGGAGCGCCGGGTAGTTATAATGACAAAAGGTGTTCAGAATGTTGTCCTTAACAATATATGTCAAGTTCAAGGTCATCGGAGATGCCTCCCCTAAAGTAAATATTTACCGAAAATTTCAAATACATTTTGTTACGAGCCAGGGCCGCGAGTAGCGCGTGTGGCTGGCGAAGGGTTATTACCCTTGGAATAAGGTTACAATTTGTTAGTTTGAGGAATAGAATCAAGCATAGACGAACCTGAACAGTAGTTACTACGTGAACAGGGAGCTGCTAGTATGGTGTAGGAAAGACGTGCAGACGAACCTGATGCGTAATTGCGTAATCAGGGAGCTGCTAGGAGGTTGTAGAAGGGCGCGGATAAACCCAATACAAGATTAGGTAGTCGCTGGGAGGTTGGATAAAGCGCAGACGAACCTGATGCGAAATCGCGTAAACAGGGAGCTGCTAGGATGCGGACGAACCTGGTGCGTAACCAGGGAGCTGCAAGGATAGTATAGTTTTCGTGGACGAACCCAGTGCGAAAGTGGGGAGCCACTAGGTTGGATAAATCTTTGTTTGGACTATTGGTTTGGCGCGAACGAACCTGATGCGTAATCAGGGAGTCGCTAGGATTGTTAGTAGGCCTCGTAACTAGTATAATTTAATTGATACAATCTGAGCGGTAAGATTGTATCGTGTGGGAACGTTCAATTACTAGATTAGGATTTTGGTCAATAATTAAGGGTTTAAAAAAGTTGCACGATGTACCAAAATAACACAAATATATTCTAATAGGAATGTGTATGTACAATGGTGGTGTCGCGACTGAATTGAATAATGTATATGTATAATATTATTACCTAAGATGCTCGGTGTTGACGCACTGGCAATGCGGGGCCTGATAGTACTAATAATGCCAAATAGACTTTAAACCGAACTCGCGGAGTCTTTAAGGTTAACTTTGATCGAAGGGGAACTTTAGCCCGATCTCACTAGACGTGGATTCTAACGACTGCAACACGACGTGACACTACTCGTGTCTAGAATAGTACTAACCAACGAGAGTAAAAATGCAAGGGTTTATATACCCCAAAAATAGGAGGGGTAGTCTGATTTTAATCTGCAGTTACATGGGACTACACTCTCGTTTTTTGTGGGTTTCCATTAAATCGGGCCAGAGCTCGATCTTCGTCAAGAGGGTAGATTCTAGAAGGGCCTGTTATCTAGGACGTTTCCTGCCAGAGACGATCTTCAAGAGATTCCCGTGAGAAAGTCAACGGAAATTCTTCTCATACCGTAACAATTTGATGGATTGTATAACAACAAAAACATGTATGACAACGAAAATATTAACATAATAAATAACAAAAATTTAAGCTTCCTTCAATTAATTTTGCGATAAAAATAATAGTTGCAAGGATAATAATATTCCCGTTGTTAATAACTTGCCTAGATCAATATAGCAAAGAATTTAAGTACATTCGATAAATTGTGTAACAAAAACATTAATTACGTCTTAAGTCGTTGTCGGTCAAATACGTTGTCGGTCAAATTCGATGTCGGTAAAAATCGTGTTGGTCAAAATCGTTGGCGGTTAAAGTCGTTGTCGGCCAAAGCTATTGTCGGTCAAATCTGGAGTCGGTGAAATGTTGTCGGTGAAAACGGTGTCGGAAAAATCTGTGTCGGTGATTTCCATGGAACCCGTTTTCTCCGGTATAACCTGGGCTTTAAACGCCTAGATCTGATTCATATAGACTTGTGCGGACCAATGCAGACAAAATCTCTTAATGGGTATTAGTATTAGTAGAGGATTACAGTAGATATATATGTACATATTTTTTAAAGACCAAAGATGAAACGTTTAATAAAAAGGAATATATGGATAGGTATGAAAATACGCTTAACAGAAGAATGTTGGCAATGAGATCGGATAATGGACGAGAGTTTGTTAATAACGAGTTTCAAGCGTTACTTAGAAAGAAGGGGATACGACAGGAGAGGACTGTTCCATACATCTCAGAAAGCAGCGGGGTTGCAGAAAGGGCAAACAGAACCTTGTTAGATAAGGCAAGGACAATGCTCATGTACAGCGGGTTACTAGGAAGGTTCTGGGCAGAAGCGATCGCTACGACGCGACGACGTACTTAAGACATAAATGTCCGGTGAAAGGAGCTAAGGTAACTCCAATAGAGGAATGGGAAGAAAGGAAACCAATTACACATTAAGGTATTCGGTTGTACGGCATATTAGTACGTACCAAAGAACTATAGAGGCAAAGGGTATAGCCGGATAAGATGAGTAAAACCTGAGATTTGCAAAGTATTTTATCTTACAATATTTTTTAAATATTTAAATGTTGGTTCTAAAAGTATTCTACAAAAGTGGCATTCATTATGACATAGTTAGAAACAAAAAAAGAATTAATAAAAAAAAAAGTAGGTATATGACGGGGCGCGAACCTACTACACGCAGGTTGAGAGACGAGCGCCTACCTTTTTTTTCTGTAAACATGTTTATTGAATAAAATTTGTACATTCATAAAGGTTATTCAGGTATCAACAAACAGCTTAAAACTACCACTCAATATTGCGTATGCTACCTAAATGTTCGCTCGGATGCGAATCTCTTAGATAAACTATTCTTTGCACGGTGGTTAAAGGTGTAGGAACTATATAGTGACTTATTAATATTAGTATTTAGTATACTTAAGAGCTAATTGTAAGGCGGTTGGGGAAAAGTTTAATATCGCAAAAAAACCCCGCGTCAGTCTTTGGAGTAGCTTAAAAGTAACTTATGACTAGCTTAGAGACTAACTTAGGACTACGTATTTTATAATACAACAATATACGTATGTACAAGGAAGGTTGGCAGTTGGGCCAAAGGTATTGTCTAGTGCATCATCTAGTAAAGTACGCTCAGGTTTTAGTAATGTTATCTCGAGAATGCCAAGTAGGGGTTGGATTGCACCCTAGTGCTGCACTGGAGGCTGTTTCTCCGAGTGTTTAACTCTTTAATGTGTGCGTCTTCTTTTGTGAGCCACCAGTATCGTTCTAAATCAAGTCTATGGAAGTCTGTGTAGTCTAGAGTTGGGATTACTTGAGAGAATTTGAATTTTGTTCTGTTGTTTTCAAAGTCAAGGTGGTGGTACGCTATTCTTTTATCAGCTTTTTTACGCCTCCAGTGGTATAGAAGATTTATGTTGTCGGAGTTTTGTATTAGGCCTATCTTGTCGCAGTAAATGAATGTTTGGGGAGTGATATAGCCATTGGTTAACTGTGTTTGAGAAGTGGCTGGGTCTTGGAGGACTAGTGCATGTAGAATATTGTTGTCTATGTGAGGAAGTTTGCTGTAATAGTTTCTGATGATTTTTGTGATGAATGAATCTATTCTTGGGATGTCTGCTGCATTGTATAATGATTGATTTTTAACGAATTTTTGCCCATAGGATTGTTGGGTTCGGTATATTTTAAGGCAAGCTCTTAAGCATTTCCTTTCCAAGCAGCGGATTTTCTCCATTGTCGTGTGGTTACAGTTCCACCATATGGGAGCTGCATATGTTATTAATGGCCTAATTAGGAGCATGTATAATATGATTTTTGTTCGGTGTGAAAGGTGTTTATTGTAGAAGATTCTAGCATTGGAAAGGAAGGCTTGACTTGCTTTGTTTATTTGAATATCAATATGCTTATTGCCTCGGAGTAGAAAATCTATATGTACGCCCAGGTATTTTACAACTTTTTTGTGGGGAATGGTTTGAAGTGTGGAAGTGCCAGGAATCGTGGTGGATATTTTAAAATCTTTGGAGCCAACTTTAGTTTTAGAAAATAGCTTTCGCATTTCTCTGGATTGAGTCTGAGCGTTTCTCTGCATTTCACTGTCTTGACTTTGTTGCCTGAGGAGTATATTATAAGGTCGTCTGCAAAAGCGAGTGCGTATGATGTTCCGTCTTTGTTAAAATTGAAGGTCACTGAGGAAGATGTTAAAGAGAATGTGCGAGTTGACAGTTCCTTGTTGAAGCCCTTCTACGACATTGAATGTTTGTGAAGAAAGAATCTTGCCGTCCCAGGTGGTGAGGGATTTGCTACTTATCATGTCCCAAATTAAGTATAGGAGCCATGTAGGGCATTTTTTCTTGTTTAACTTATACAATAGTCCGTTGAGCCATACCGAATCAAACTCTTTCTCTAAATGTAGAAGGGCTGCTCCTACATAGTGGCTTTTGTCTATAGTTATATTTAAGTCAGAAAAAAGCGTGTGTATGGCGTGGGTGGTTGAGAGGTGGTGTTTGAACCCAAACTGGCAGTCTGGGATGATTTTGTTTGTGATATTAAAGCTGTTGATATTTTGGTTTATGATGGCTTCGTATACTTTACTGGTGCTGGGGGTGAGATTGATGGGTCTATAGCTGGATGGGTTATTAGGGTTTTTGCCCTTTTTAAGAATGGGCAGCACTTTTGCTTGTTTCCAGGCCTTAGGAAAGTAGGAATGGTTTAGTGCGTTGTTGAACAATGTGGTGAGGTTGAAGATCATGATTCGAGGTAGGTGTTTCAGTACTATGGGGGGGGGGGGTGTTGTCGAGGCCGCTTGAGGTTTTGTTCGGGAGATGTTTGAGGATGAGTTCTACGGCTGCGGGTGAACAGAAGGAATGTGGATTTGGGATGTTGGAGAGTGAGGGGTTGTAGGCTTTGTTGTTATTGTCGAAGAGGGTAAGGGTATTTCCAGAGGTTCTGGATGTGGTGAAGCTCTCCTTGATTAAATTGGCTGTGCGATCGACTATGTACTTGAGAGGCGAGTTAACATTAAGATATCTGGGGGAGTTAATAGATTCATAGAATGCTCCAATAACATTAAGTTTGTCTGGTGGGGAAGAAAAAATGAAATTGTTGTTGGAAGTTGGAATGTTGGATATATCACATCCGTTCCTGCTCAGGATGGAATTATGGTTTTGCGGAATGTGTAGTTTTTCAATGGCAACTAGTTGTCTGGGTCGGAACATAGAGTTGATTCTGGGGAAGAAGGTGCCGGAATCCCTGTAGTCTATTTTTTTTGTTAAGTGATCCAGAATTGGTCTATTGATTTTTTAAGTTCTGTCTGGAGTTTTTTCGAACTGATTTTTAGGAGGGTTTTGATGGCCTTGGAGTAGGGATGGAGGAGGTATAGGTCGTGGGCGTGTATGTTGTGTAGCAGCGAGACAAGGGTGCTTTTAGTTTCTTGGAGGTTATGGATTTTTCTATTTATGTATTTATGTATGCTGTTAGAGGGTTTGAAAATCGGTATATGTTTTGAAATGGCGAGAGAGATAGCTTCGTTGAATGACTCTAGATGGTTGTCTATTTCTGGGATTGGTAGGTTACGGTCATGTGGAATATTGAGGTTATAGGCTTTGGCAAGCTCTTTGGTGAAGCGGGGCCATTTGGTCGCTTTACAGTTATATCTGTAGGTTTCTTGTGTTGGTGACCAAAGGGGAGATGTGGCATTGGGTATCTGGAATGTCAGAGATAGTGAGGAATGGTCACTGTCATATGGGAGAGTTTGGGCCTTACCATTGGTGCTATTTTCCAAGGATAGTCTAGCGTCCGCAATGCAGATATCTAAAAATGTTTCATTTGGTTTGAATGTCGGGAGTGTAGGTGAAATAATTTTGGCCTTAACTCTGGTAGCGTCTTGGACTTCCCATTGCCGCATGTATCTGCCTCTTTGGTTATCAACGCGGCCCTCCCCCCCCCCCAGACTATTCTCCTTGCATTTAAGTCTCCGGCAGCGATGTAGAAATTGTTTACTGATTGTAAATTTAGCTGCTCGAAGAGTGCGTTTAGTTCTTTTATGAATAGTTTTCTATTGTCGAAATGAGCATAGGAGCTTATTAGGAATAGGTTTTTGTTGTTACAGTATTTCATCGATAAATGTCCCAAATGTCTCACACATAATTGTCCTTGAACTATCCCCACTCCTGCGGGCATACCCCATGAGGGGCCATAAAAGTCGACAGGCCTCGGCCGCCGGGAAGTGTAACATGATACGGGTCGGGTATATCGATGTGAGACCAGGAGACCACTACTAATCCGATGACAAAACTTGTTTATTTTTCATTATTTTTTCATGGAACTTTCGCCAAAATATTCTTGATATTTTTCTAATTAAATTAATACCAAAAATGATGTAATTCCGATGATATTTACGTGTGTAATGGACGATAGGAGTTTCGAGCGCTAGGAAATACAGCGGATGGGAAAGAAAGAGACGCGGAGAGCCGCAGTCGCCGGCACAGAAACTTTTTTATTATTACTTTTTTTTGTATGAGACTATCACCAATGTATTTGTGGCATTTTCTGATTAAAATGATACTAAACACGATATAATACGTATCATATCAAGAATATGATGGTGAAAGTTCCATAAAAAAATAAAAAATAAAGAAGTTTTGTTATTGGATTAATAGTGGTCTCACACCGATATACCCGACCCGTATCATGTTACACTTCTCGGCGGCCGAGGCCTCTCGGGCTTCGCTATCCGTTTTTACGTTCGGCAAAAGTCAAAGAATAGTATCCCTCACTCATAATTGTCCCTGGCCGGACCCGTAGTTGTGACACACACACACATTGTGTCACACAGGAGTGTAACAGTAATGGGTTGTTGTAGTATGTAGATCCATCGATTATTTTTTATATATTTCCAGGTTTCCACTTCAGCCTGGAAGGTTCTCGTTCGACAATCTTTTGGTATTCTTGCGAGTTGTGGAAACAAGAGTTGTGTTTCACACGTGATTTGATCGGTCCTTTTGTCGATGTGGACTTCATGACAGATAAAATGTTGATCCAGATACTCAGTACAACTTGATAGGTCTTTTATGAATGTGGAATAAGTTTTGGAATGAGATACTAATAAGAAGGGTTGTCGAGGTTCAAAATAGGAAAAGATGCTACTAATGTCGTGTTGCATCGGGAGAGGGATCAGTTCGTATAAATTAAATCAATTTTTGTCAACAAGAGGAATTTTGATGGCAAAAATAACTATGGCTTCGGTTGATAAAACATGTAACTGTAGAATTTTATAATACAAATGAACATTCGTATAGTTGATTTGAAGTGGTAATTCGTAACGTCCTTCGTACTTCGTTAGTTCTTCGAGTAAGATTTTTGGCGTAACAATTTGTGGTCATAATATGCCGTGCTGGCCTAGATTTATTGAATTAATATATTCATTGTATTGATTAGATAATCTAGTGATAAACAAAGACAATGCCATTATATGCTGTGTAACAGCGTTTTGTAGTTTTAACTCATCTAGGATGTGATTTGTTTCTATTGATAACTTGTTAATTAATTCAATGTTGCTATTTAATTGATTTTCATTACGTTTTAAGGAAACCACTGAGTTATTGAAATTTCTTATCGTGCTAGAAATCACCTGTATTTGAGTTTTTAGAAGAGTTTGTGTCTGTCTGTTATCATTTAATAGAGTGTTGATACTCTCGGTGTAATATTGCGCGTCGTCAGCATCTGGAGTACCAAACAACCAATTAAGAGGGTATGATACGCCATTAATAAGTCTGCGACGTTTACGAAAATGTGATTTTTGGCCCATTATATGGTGCAGCATTTCATCTTTGGCAGTGATATCAGATAATTGATCTTCTATTATTTTTAATGTTTGTTCACAGTGAAAGTTCGCGTAACTAGTTTTTGACGATTCTTTTCATACCAATGTACAGAGATCTTGTGATTGGAGGAAATGATGCCTTGCCTTTTCAAATGCTTCATTTAAATGTGTGAAATTTACATAACTAAGTAGCGTTAATGTAGCCTTATCGATCTTTGCTTCGCCTAAGGCCTAAATTGTTATAAAATATTCCACTCAATAGGTTATGAGGAGCATTGTTATAAATATAGCATACTACGTAAGGAAAAAGGAGGAAGAAGATGATTAAATTGTTAAGAGTCCGCATCTGAAACAAAATGTTTCAATAAGTTAGTATGATATCGTTTTTTGCGTGTACCTATTTCAATTTCTCCTGTTTTATCAGAAAATGTTCTTATTATCTTATATGGTCCTTTAAAATTTGGACACAATTTTTTTGATAGATTGGCCTTTCCCTGTTTATTATAAATGCATATTAGATCGCCAGGATTAAATTCTTGTGGGTTAGCCTTTTTATCATAATAAGTTTTACTTCTTGTTTTTGAATTGATTATATTTTCTCGTGCTGTTTTGAATTGTGTATTTAATTTGTATTGCAAGGATTTAATGTAATCATCATAGTTATAATGGAATTTGGGTTCTTGGACGATAAATGATGGCAAATATGCTTTAAATCCAAACAGTAGTTCGTATGGTGTGTAATTAGTTGTTTTATGAAATGACGTGTTATAGCTGAACATGGCAAAAGGTAAATAATCGTCCCAGTCTGTTTGATTTGGCTTTACATAATGTTTAAGGTAATCTTTTAAAGTTAAATGAGATCGTTCGAGTGCTCCATTGGTTTGAGGGTGATACGGAGTAGTTGACAACTATTTGTTTTAAATAATTTGGTTAGGTCTTTTATTAATTGAGACATTAAATCCGCGCCTTGATCCGTTGATACAGGGTGTCCCAAAACGACTGCGTATTAACGAAAAACACGGACCAACCAGAGCGCGCCTAGTCGCTCGGTGGCACGGTCAGCGCGGCGAGCCGGGGGGAGGTGAGTGTTGTCGGTACGCTGCGATGTCGTAATAACCAACAGTTTCTCGATTATGTCCCAATTTCGATGAGCTTTGGATATGTTGTAAGGACCACGATTCTGAACAACATTTCCCTTTAGACTTTTTGCCTCGCGTCTTTAGTTTACGAGATATTTGTAAAAACTTGTAATTGAAAATGCTTCGAAATGTGTCACTGTCAATGGGTCATTCGGTGACGAACTGCACAGATGTCTTCAAGTGTACGACAGTACCGAAAGCTAAGGGTTGTACGGTCAGGTCAACGAACTGTACAGCTGATGGTAGATAGCAGGTATACGACAATCACATGTTTCGGTTTTCCTGCAGATTTGTACGCAGAGTCGATGGGTTACTGTTCGAAAACGTCGTCCGTCTTTCTTTTAGAAAGTTTCTTAAGGGAGGCATAGGACAATAGGGACCCTAAAACGCCGCGCCGACCTGACATTTCTACCTCTTGCTGGGTGAAAGGACGGACGACGTTTTAAGTTCGGTTTTAGGTTGCCCGACCCGTACCGGCAGGACCCGACCGCGCGACCGACGGCGCGCTACAACCGTCAATTAAACCACTAAATACAGTTGAAATTATACCGTGTTTAGTGTCATTTTAATCAGAAAAATGCCACAAATAAGTTGGTGAAAGTCCCATAAAAAAAATAAAGAAGTTTTGTAATTGGATTAGTAGTAGATCACACCGACATACCTGACCCGGTATCGGATTAACACAGGTAAGTCCAACGTGGCAAGCTTACGTTTCTTGGCGACCGAGATAGCTCGAGCTTCGTGGCCCCACGCAGGGTATGCCCCCCAATGAAGGGGGTAGGCGAACGGATTAACAAGGGAGGTTTACGCCGATTTTAATAAAATTTTGGTACAAGTGTTTGGTAAAAAAAAAAATTGATACATATTTTGTTATAGCTGCCGACATTCATGTTAAGGGGGTGAAAATAGGCCTCAAAGTTGGGGTGAAAAAATCCATCTTATTGAATATCTCCGAAATTATTAGGCCTAGACAAAAATTTCAAAATCCAATTTGTGCGCCTTCGAATGGCTAATCTTATCGAGTAAACTGATTAAAATATAAATTATGTGTTTAAAAAATATGTTAAAAATTAACTTTTTTTTGCAACATTTTTGGATGAAACATTACAATTTTTTCACATATGAATTGTACCACACATTCCTAATGATTCGCTGAAGGATAAAAGTTCAGATAAAAGTGTAAAACAAAATATAACAATTATTAACTCCGATGAAGAAAACGGACGCGCCATGCGCGAATGTTAAGAACAATCATTTCCCGGAACAAACGGCGCTGATTGCAAATTCCATGAATTCCATCAGTTGCAGATAATCACTATCGATGATACACATTATTTTTGCTGATAAATAACCATTATAAATGACAACAATCCTTCTTTGGCTGGTAGTAAACATTATCGAGGACAGAAATTTTTTTTGGCTACTAATAACTATTATCGATTAGTGCCCGAGTCAGAATAATAGGTCGAAATCGAAATTATGTTTGTGGATATATCCGCAATAGCACATTAATGTCGAAAACAAAAGAAACGATTCGGGTGCTTGGAGAATTTTCTTTGCGCCCGCGCCCCTCTTTTAGTGTTTTTAGTCGCTACAGTTAAATAATAAGCGATTGTAAGCAGCGTTAAAGCTCGCCGCTCGAAAGTAACTGCGCCCAAAACCACGGTAATCCGCAATAATCAAATTACTACAGCGTGTCTTTACGATACACCAATTGTCGGCAATGAACTCTGAAGAAGCCAACGAAGTCACCCCGTCATAAACCAATAGAAAATCGACCGGTCGCCTCAACCAGCAGTACGGAATGATTTTACACCCCTTTATTACCCAAAATTATTCATCCTTTTTGTTTCCCTGGTAGCATATACCTACAAAATAAAGTAATGGAACTAATTTTATATTTCAGCTTATACAGGAAGATGGTTCACCAGATGTTTCCACCTCGATTTTCGTAATTATAATTATTCGTAGCGAAGAATGTTTGTATAAAGTTGAATGGTTTCGAGAGATGCATACTTTGGCGTTCATGATTTTTTTTTTCGTAGGTGGACGCGTAGAAGTGATATGAAAGTCATCAGTATTTTTTTTATGGAGAATATAAAAAAAATAAAAACAAATTACCACGGCGGGATTCGAACCCAGGCCCACGGCGTAGAAATTCAGCTGCGCCACGCCATTGCTTGGTATGAAATTGAACTAAACTGAGATTTCACGGTTATAAAACTTTAATTGCAAATATCTCGAAAACTATTGAGTGTCTGTCCCTATAATGGGGTATATTCATAATCAGGGGAACGAGATCTACATCTCTGTAAAGTTTCAACTATATCTGTGACCCGAAACCTTTGCAGTCTCTTGTAAGTGTGCGCACGTTTTGTCGAGTCGGTTACGGACCGATGCCCGTGTTGGCCTGGCAAGGTAGGTGTGCGCAGTCCCATTTATTTACATTGAAGAAAGTCAAAACGGCCGCGCCGGAACGGTGCCGAAACGGGTCGGGCCGATCTAGTGTGCGACAACCTTTATTAATCATAATTAAATTGCTCTCTAGCAAGATATAGCGACACTAGGAATATATCGTTTAAATATAAGAATTTTCTTGACTGTTTATGTGTGGTAAGTAGACTGCGGATTTTATACATTTATAACAAAATTGGGTATGTGCAATTCATAACAGAGGAACAATTAAAAAAATTTAGGTATGCCAATACATTATTTTCAACTCTTTAGAATAATTAAAAAAAGGAAGGCTCTTCTATTTGGCTCCTGACTCCTGCAATTTATACAAAAACTGTTATTTTGCATAAAGACCCACAGTCTAGTGATAAGTGTATATCCAAATACAATATACGAATAAATAAAAATTTTTATTTTTGGTTTTTAAAAAAGTTATTACAATTTTTAGTTTATTATTATTATTTATTTTGACAAATATGGGAATACTAATTTTCAAGGAAATCCAACAATTGTTTGAGTTACTCATCCGCCATATTGAATCCGTAATTTTATTTTTTTATATTTTGAAATCAGATTCATAATCATCAATCCAGAAACCCCCCGCGTATTAATTTTGAACTAAATTAGAGTACTCCTTGTGTTTTGGCCATGTTTTGGCGATTTGGGTCGTCACCAACGGGTTGCCTATTTATTGTTGTAACTTTTACATAGGCAAGTACAGGCAAGAAATTTTTATGTAGCTATGTTAAGGAGGCTCTAGCAAATACTTCTATACAAAATTCATCATGACCTCTCGTGACCTCTGCTTTGTAATCGTCTTTAAAGAAAAAAAGGACTGGAAAATAGGTGTTTCGGAAGAGACAATTTTTTAAGTGTTAAAATATTTTTATACATACCATTTTTACAGACACACAGCTAAAAGAACGTTCTTTAACGCTGTACAGGGTGGTCCGTTTAAATAAGGCCACCTAAATCTCTTCAGGTTTTTGTGATGCAAAAAATATTTGCTACGTAATGTGCATGGTGTCAATGGACCAAATATCTGGCACGAATATATTTTTCCGAAGGTCATTTTTTCAGAGTTATCAAGGTCATTGATGTGTTTGATACATA
This sequence comes from Lasioglossum lativentre, assembly GCA_916610255.1. Lineage (NCBI taxonomy): Eukaryota > Metazoa > Arthropoda > Insecta > Hymenoptera > Halictidae > Lasioglossum > Lasioglossum lativentre. Next base: position 25,644,726 of record OU744359.1, on the reverse strand, counting down.
ACTACATTTTTTTTACTGAATCGTGTAACTGATGGAAAAATACATTCAGATATGTATAATAACATGACCTTGATCTTTGAAAATTAAAGTTTTACCTAGAACTAATGTCGAATATCTTCGGCCACGACTCCTGAACCTATGAATGCGAATAAAATATTTTTTATCACACTAAGAATATCAATCAACAGATTTGTGTATGTGTTAACTGTTAAAACAACACTCACGTTCTGTTAAGTTATCATCAGAGATGTTCAAAATGGTGTCCTTCTACGTTAATACATTTTCTGAAACGTGAAATGACCGACTGTACAGATCTTTCAATTGTTTCGGAATTAATATCAGCACAAGCTCTGACTATTCGGTTCTTCATATCCTCTGGTGTAGTTGGTCGTTCATTATAAACTGATTGTTTCAATTTTCCCCACAAAACAAAGTCCATTGGTGTGAGGTCTGGTGAACGCGGAGGCCATCCTACAACTCCGGTACGACCATTCCATCGATTTGGAAATTTTAAATCCAAAATTTGTTTGACAAGGCGTGTAGAATGAGCCGGACAACCGTCATGCTGATACCACATTCTTAAACGGATATCTAGTGGTACATCAGATACAAGCATTTGTAGCTCATTTTGCAAGAATTTTGCACACTTTTCTCCGTTTAAAGTACCGTTTATGAAATAAGGACCAATTATTTGATTTTTTAACATGCCACACCAGACATTTACACTCCACGGTCTTTGTTTATCCACTGATCTTAGCCAGTGTGGATTGTGAATTGACCAATAATGCATGTTTCTTAGATTTAGCTGTCCATGGTTGGTGAAAGACGCTTCATCAGTAAATAGTACTCTTTTAAAAAATGATTCATCATTTTCGTATTGCTGCAAACCCCATCGAGAAAAATTCATACGATTTAAATTTAAATCTGTTCCGTGAAGGTCCTGATGTAACTTCTTTAAATATCCGTATTATGCTTGTTTTGGAAATGCCAGTTTCACGCTCGAGTTGTCTTAAACTCACATGTGGATTTTCGTTAACTTTATGTAGAATAGTTATTTTGCTTCTTTCGTTCGTAACAATTCTGGTTCTTACACGCTTTTTCACAACAGTACAGTAAACGCTTGATTCTTGTCCAACAGCCGTGTTTTTCATGGACAAGAATCGTGCCTCAGAAGTGCTTTTTGATTTATGACTGCGTCTAGATATCGCGCCGACCGCGCCGAGCGAGACTTCAATAGAGAGCCGAACATAGAGAAGGACAGAATGAAATACGGTTCGCGTGACTGTCCGCGTCTCTTTCTTCCCGATGTGCTGTTCTTCGTTGCCTTCGAAACTTTCATGGTCGATAAAACCACTTAATACAGTTCAAATTATATTGTGTTTGGTATCATTTTAATCAGAAAAATGCCAGAAATAAGGTAGTGAAAGTCCCATAAACAAATAATGAAAATTAAGAGATTTGTAAAATCGATTCCTCGAGTCAATGTAGTGGTGTTCACACCGATATACCCGAGACGACATCAATCATCGCCGTCCTGCGGAGCAACTCGGCGTTGACAGGCAGTGGAGTGGGTAGGCACTGGACAAGAATTGTGCCCTCGCTCCGGACAAGAATCAAGCGTTTACTGTACCAGTTTCACGGAAATTACTGATCACCTTTGCATAAGTACAACGTGATGGACAACTGCGGTCTGGAAATTTATCTGTGTATATTCGAACTGCTTCCCTTAAACAATGAGCAGCTTTACCGTAAATGAATACCAAATCAACTTTCTCTTGCATTGAGTAATTCATTTCAAAGAGCACGTCGATTGGTAAAACACGGATAGATAAATTGGGATAGATAACATGTTTATTTACATTCACGCTCTTGATGTAGAGTCTTGGTCAAAGCCTACGGCCTACGATCTCGATAGACATCAGTTCTAGGTAAAACTTTAATTTTCGAAGATCAAGGTCATTTCAAGGTCATGTTATTATACATATCTGAATGTATTTTTCCATAAGTTACACCAAGGCTGCCGTTTAACCGGCTCGCGACGGCCGATTCTCGAAGGGTACGCCCCTCCACCCGGCCGCGCGTCTCGCCCCCCGTGACGGTCCTAGTCCTCGTAGCCGTTCAGGCGCGTACCATAGCGTAGCACAGTGGTTCGAAATCGCCAAAACGTGGCCAAAAATACATTTTTCAACTTAGTCCAAAATGAATGAAATTTATAATAGCTTCTTAAATGTTCAACTAAGTAGTAGCCTAAATATGAATTGCTCAAAGTCACCCATTATTGTTCTAGAGCAGTTTGAAAACAAGCAAAAGTTGAAGTCTAAGATAGTTCGCATTTCTTCCCGAAAGTTGACGTTGTTTGCCTCATCACACTTTTTTATGGGTAACATGTTTAGACAAACTAACTACATAGCGTTAAAGAGCGTTCTTTCAGCTATGGGTATGTGTAACTTTTAACAATATATATATATATTTTATCAGTTTGAAAATTGTCTCTTCCTAAACAACTACATTCCAGTTATTGTTTTTCTTTAACGGCAAGTACAAAGCAGAGGTCACACCAGGTCACGATGAATTTTGAACAACTTATTTGCTGAAGCCTCCTGAAGATTTCTACATAAAAATATCTTGCGGGACCTTGCAGGATGAAAAGTTACAATAATAAATAGACAACGCGCTGGTAAAATTCTCCATTCCCGAACACCTACTTTCCCGACTTTTTTTCCTTTATTGGCAAGTACACAGCAGTGGTCACGCCAGGTCACGATGAATTTTGGACAGCTTATTTGCTGAAGCCTCCTGAAGATTTCTGCATAAAAATATCTTGCGTGACCTTGCGCGATGAAAAGTTACAACAATAAATAGGCAACGACCCAAATCGCCAAAACACAAGCAGTACTACAATTTAGTTAAAAATTCATACTCAGGGGTTTTTCGGGTCGCTGATTATGAATCTGATTTCAAAATGAATAATTATAATGAATTAAAAATTATTATAACTTAAATCAAATTTTTAATTTTTGATAATTACTCATTTTGAAATCAGATTATATAATCAGCAACCCCAAAAATATGGGAATACTAAATTTAAAGGAAATCCGACAATTTCTTGGGTAACTCATCTGCCATATTGAATCCGCCATTGTGTTTTTTGAAATTTTGAAATCAAATTCATAATCAGCAACCCCAAAAGTATGGGAATACTAAATTTGAAGGAAATCCGACAATTTCTTGACTAACTCATCTGCCATATTGAATCCGCCATTGTGTTTTTTGAAATTTTGAAATCAAATTCATAATCAGCAACCCCAAAAGTATGGGAATACTAAATTTGAAGGAAATCCGACAATTTCTTGAGTAACTCATCTGCCATATTGAATCCGTCATTTTGTTTTTTGTAATTTTGAAATCAAATTCATAATCAGCAATCCGAAAACCCATGGAATACCAATTTTCAACTAAATTGAAGAATGTCTTCGATTTTTGGCCACGTTTTGGCGATTTCGAACCACTGTGCGTAGGCGCTATTCGAGGTACTATTAGAGGTACTATTGCCAATGCGTTTTTTTTTTGTTAGTGGTATCCCCTGTAGGCCTATTCCACTATATCGTACAATAATTTCGGACAACAGCTGTAGAAAATTAATTAGAAATATAAATTCGTAAAATAAATTAAAAAAATAGTTATTAATTATAATGTTCAAATTTTAATACCATCTGGAATTACATGATTTTCGCGCACGTTTAGACGTGCTTGGCAAATTGGTCAAATCTACTGGAAGTTTAGTTGTGACTGTTCGCATCGCAGACGCGAGCGAAGAATCATTTATATATCATAGGATGTGCGGTGTTCTGATTTAACATAGCGCATTTTTGAAAATGAGCATTCGCATAAATAAGTTGATCCGAACATTGAGAATATTCGGATCGCGAAATTATTGTGCGATATAGTGGAATAGGCCTACAGGGGATACCACTAACAAAAGAAAACGCATTGGCAATAGTATCTCGATCGTAATGCGGAAACCTATTGACACGCGTGTAGAGTGTAGACCTGAAGCGCCACGAATAGTGCCTACGCTATGGTACGTGCCTGAGCGGCTATGAGTACTATGACCGTTACGGGGGGCGAAACACGCGGCCAGGTGGAGGGGCGTAGCCTTCGAGAATCGGCCGTCGCGAGCCGGTAAAACGGCAGCCCTGAGTTACACGATGCAATAAAAAAAATGTAGTTATGTATCGAAAAACATCGATGACCTTGCTAACTCCGAAAAAAATGACCTTCGGAAAAAAATATTCCTGCCAGATATTTGGTCCATTGACACCATTCACATTACATAACAAATATTTTTTGCATCACAATAACCTGAAGAGATATTTAGGTGGCCTTATTTAAACAGACCACCCTGTATAACTAGTTTTGCGGAAATTAGTATTCATAAAACAGTATGATGAGGATGATGACGTTTGTAACCGTTTATTTTACTTTATTTGTAATAATACTTGTTCTGCAGATGATAAGGATCGAAATGGTGCCTCCAGGCACTGGAAAGCGGAGAGGTTTAGACTAACTGATAAATAAATTGAGAATCGGTTAGGAGGTAAAAGTAGGCTATATTATACCAATTGTCACCATACAAATCGCCGATATGCTCGTGTACACATGTCGTTGTATACCTCCTTGAGGTTGAGCCGATGGTGTTTTTTGAATGGATAGACAAGATCACTTAATGACAAAAGATCGGTGATGCTCGATCGACGAAGCAAGGTACAACTTTTACCGAAAACTCCAATGATCAAATACGGTCGCGATAGCGCGATACTCTCTATACGTCGCACGTAGAATCTAATAGCCGCTTAGGACGCTACGTCTGAAATTCGTACTCTCTCGTTCGCTTAGATGTTAGCGGATTCAATCATGATATTATTGCGAGACGCCCGACGTATTCGATTGTCATAACATGTATGCATTCTGCCGATCACTCGGAGGAATAGCATCCAGGATGACACATACATTCTCTTACTACCTCGCTTCCCCAAAAGAGTGAAACCTTCCGCACTGTTCAGTGAATCTAGTCGTACTCCGGGTCTAGAGAAGATAGCTCGAGATTCTACTATTGATCGTTACGTCTTTCTCTGCGCTCCTTAATACAACAAGCGACTGTCGAAACATCCAGGTATTCGAAGCTCGCATTACTATGCTTCACCAAAAGAATGTGTCCTTCTACGCCGAATGGCGGGCCCAGATACACTCCGGTTCTAGAATAGTGAATTTGAACAGTACTTGGTCTAGTTGTATCTTTATACGCGTGAAACCCGAACGACAAATGACCGTCGAAACACACAGATACCCTGCTGATTTCTCAGAGAGGTATTCCGCCTACCGACGCGTACGAAATTCGCATTACTATGCTTTACCAAAAGAGGGTATCTTCCTACGCCGTGCGGCGGGCCCAAATACACTCCGGTTCTAGAATAGTGAATTTGAACAGTACATAGTCTAGTCGTCACACGCGACGGATAACACACGATTCTAGTTGTAATACCGATTTCCGTCGTCTCGTATGTACCTTAACGAATGACTGCTACGTGGTTACGCTCTTTAACACTAATTATTCGAAGTCACTTGGCAGTGCCCCTGTGCAGTTTGCATCAGTGACTCCTCGGTTTGAGGCGCATACGAGACGATGACAATCTAGGCGGTTTGACTAGAATTGCGAAGTCGGTTTGACTTCTCGAACCCGTACCGGTTGTCGCCGGAGCTATCAGAATCGCGTGTTATCAGTTCCGCTTCCAGACGTAGAGTGATCTATTTGCTTCGCGCATCGACCTCCCTCGATCGGGATCGAGTGGGGTCGGTGCGCGCGCATCCTAATCAGCGGGATGATCTGCGGTCCTTTACATTAACAAGGATAGCGGATCCTGTCGCTGCTCACTGTGGTGGGGATTCACGCCCGTCTCTCTCACTCTCACACAATATGTAATTGGTACGGTTACACGTTAATTTCAGGAAAAAGTGCGATAATTCTTAGATTTGCATTTTCGCTTATTTTCAAACTTCTTTCAAAAGATAATGGGTCACTTATGGCATTTTATATTTAAGCACATATTGAAAAATTTAATTTTGGCTACGTTTTGGCGATTCTGAACCACTGTACGCCGCGCCGCGCCCTAGTGTTCCAAAACGTCGAAGAGCTGTTCAAGCATTAAAAACACTAGAAGAACACTAAAAACCTTCCTAAAAATACTATGTACTAAGGTTTTTGGGATCGCTGATCACGAATTTAATGTTAGATTTACATTGCAATTAACCGTTCGTTAAGAAAAAATTAAATTTTTATTAAAATATTGATATTTTATATTTATATATGAATATAAACGTTTTTCTATCTATGATCATTTGTTTAAACATAAAAGTGAAACATCAATGTTTTAAACAAATGTTCATACATATCAAAAACTTTAGTTTCTTATAATAGTGAGGTGTACAAAACAAAGAGGTGTACAAATATAAGAATAGTAACACAAATGATAAATACTTTTCTTAATCTGTTTATTTGTATTATGTATATAATAAATATTTATGAATAAACATAATAAACATTTGAGGCGTTTCGAACGACTCAATATTCAGTAACCAAGATTTATTTTAAACTGCGGCTGTAAAAATCTCCATATAGGATGCACCGAATAACATAGCGGTTTCATTAAAAACATTAACAATTAATATAAAAATGCATAAGTTCCCTTGTTTATTACGTTGAAGATGCCTTTTTGATAGCAACATAGAATCCTCAGTGTAAACATATTCATATATCGACACCGACTTTTCAATTTTTATTAAAACATTAATTCACTAAATTATTATTATTATTATATCCTGTTAAATATATGAAATTCAGACTCCAGGAGTAGTATTGTTTATACAATATATTCATGAGTTAAATCCGACTGCAAGCACACAATCGTATTGGTATACTATGGTGTCTTGCATAGAAAATTTAAAACATGAATCTATTTTTTTGGTGCAAATATGCACAAGATTTTCTTTTGCAACATTGTTGTGGACATATTCACAAATACTGTCCATGCAAAACAAGCATGTTGTTCGGTGTTGTTTGTTTTTTATTTAAGTTGAAATTCGGACAACATTATTTTTCTTTATGAAACCGTCATCCATGATCACAAAAGTATTCCTACTATTACAATTTCATTATTTAGTCATCAAGGAACACGTAGTAAATAGATTTATTTTTCGCCTTTCGGCCTCAAAATATGGTTACATGTGATGTGTGTGTAAGTATATCAGGTTCTGTTAACTCATTCTTGTAGTTTCACTTTGCCTTCTACCTTCCTCTTGGGTTTTTTTTATATGTTGACTACTTCTTGTTTACAGTCTACGCCTTCTAGCAATATTTTAAAATGATGTTTCCATTCTTTTAAATCTATTATATTACAAATTCCAATTTTTTTCTTTCCTACTTTATTTATAATATTCCCATATTTGGTTTTCTCCCTTTTAGGGTGCGGTTATAGTGGAGCAGCGAGCAGCGATGATAGCGGAAACAAAAAAATACTACTTTTTCTACCTTTTTCTTTTTCATTCAATTACATCGGTTTGTTTCCATCGCGCTGCTCACCGCGCCACTATCGTCGCTGCTCGCCGCTCCACTATAACCGCAGACTAATTGTCTTATCTCCTCTACATTTTCTTGTAATTCTCTTCTCCGTTCTTCGCACACCTTTTTGTACTCCCTTCTTTTCTTCTGCTAGTCTTCTTTGTTTCCTTGTCCCCTTCTCCAGTTCCTTAGTGCTTTCGTAGCTTCCCTTTTCTTTTTTATACAGGGTGTCACAAAATTCCTTCAACTCCCGGAAATGGGCGGTTCCTGAGGTTATTAGAAGCGCCATTTTCCTTTTGTAAAATGTTGTCCGAGGCTTCATTTGGAAGTTATTAACGAAAAACACAGACCAATCAGAGCGCGAGCTAGACCCGCGATAGCTGGCTTGATTTGACGCGCCAGGAGTATCTACTGACCGAACAAGAGAAGGAGTAGAAATTGACCGTAGGAATTAAAAACTCACTTATTCAGCCGTAAATCCACTTGCTGCTTCGAAATGTATGTCATTGGGCCACTCGGTGACGAACTGCACAGCTGGCTCAGGTATACGGCAATGTTCCGAACGGTAAGGGACGTACGGTCAGGTCAACGAACTGCACAGCTGGTGGTAAAACGACAACCTAAGGGATGTGCAGTCAAGTAAACGATCCGGGCTTTCACCTTCACTTTCCAAACGATAAATAAATCGTATGTTTCTTTCATACAGATGCCATGAAATTTTTCCACAGTCACGATCACTGTTCACATTTGTCAACACATAGCTATGCACTAATAACAATTGCAATATCACTTGTAGCAAAAATGAGTAAGTGCATATGGTAACCGTGTAGCTGTATGTACACACGTATACACACATGGGCGAGTGAGAGAGTGTGAGTGAGAAAGAGCAGAGTAGGAATCGTGGCAGGTGTCGCATAACTATGCATTCTTTTGAATTGATATTGACCATCCGGCGTAACAAAGGCTGTCTTGTCTCGCGATTTTGGATCTACCAATACTTGATAATAGCCGCTAAAGAGATCAAGGCTGGTGTAATGCTTTTATCCTCGTAGTCTATCTAACTGACCGTCTATTCGTGGTAGAGGATATCTGTCCTTTACCGTTAACCTATTTATACCGCGGTAGTCAATGCACATTCGTACTTCGCCGTTTCTATTTCGCACTAAAAATACAGGACACACACATACGCACACACAAGAGATGTAAATCCGACCGTGCAACCTCTACGTGGTACATCTCGGTTAACGCTAATGCCGGCGGTATTGTACCTTTGAAGCCTTATAACTCGAAAAATAATCAATGAAAAAACATTTTATTATAGTGTTGTGGAAAGCTCTTGAGATCTGCTACAAGAATATGTAATAAAAAATAGGGGGTGCCATTTAAAAAAATTGAGGTGACCTTCAAATGACTCTTCAAGGTCAAACCAATGGCACCACCTAATAGCTCTTGCGAAACCATAAATACATGTCTGAACCATTTTTCTCTAAAATGCTTTTTTTTTAGATATTCGACCGTTGCCAGACTTTTCTAACACCCTGTATATTATTCGCTCTTGTCCGCTTCTTCGCAGACTAAATCGGTGTCCACCTGATCCGACGTCACTGGCTCGTCGTTGATCTCTCGTTCGCACGTTTGCTCCTCGTACACTTCTCCTCTCGACATTACGTCTCCCTCCTTGACTGTCAGCTCCTCACCGGTAGTGTTCAGCACTGGCAGAATGGTCTCTCCCTGTTCGTCCATAGAGATGATGCACCTTGGAATAACTGGGCTCTTTTCTCGGAGGCCTCCCTCCACACATAGTCCTTGGTCAGATAATTGTCTGGATGACATACGTATTGCTTGCTCACAACGTTGTCTTAGTAACACTGCTCGGCACGGTCTGCAACGGGTTGTCATCAGTCTTCGATATTTGTAACTCGCCAGCTCTGCTGAGGATGACGACGTCAGGGTGCTCCATGTACGGGTGGCGCACCAACAGGGGTACCGCTTGGTTCTCGCTTGGAACGACATGTATTTCTGATTTAACCTCGACACCGTCAATACTTATATATGCTGTAAACACGCCCAACGGCTGTACTCGCCCTTCTCCATATCCTACGAAACTGTTCAGGGTCGATTCATGGTGTTACGGTACAAGTATTTACACCTAAACGGTACGCTGGCTGACGTGAAACTGAACGCGCACCGTGGACTCTTCCCAGGTATCCCAACGATGGAGACCCCTCCATTTCCCTGTTATCCTATAAAGTAGTCGCTGACACGCGACCGCTGGCCCTTCTCAAGGGTCTTAAATCCCGTTTACAAACATTATTTTCCTCTTTGGGTGCTTAGCGAATCTCGTGACTTCTTCCGGTAGCCTGACAGCCCCGGGTGGACTCTTTGGTCCCCCCGTGCTTGTTAAACCTTCATATCTGGGAAACATTCCCTCCACTTATTGAGGTTTTCTAGCGGCCTAAGATAGACGTCTTGCGTCTATCTTTACTCGCTTGGCTTGACTATGCAACGACACCTGTGTCGTTGCATTTCCGTCATCGAGATTCGCACACCCCCAACCAGAAGGAATTACATTACAACGTCGCTTACATCCTTTACCATACGCACACAAAACTAATTCTAATAGACAGATAAAAATATCTAATACGCTCTAATACGCTCACTCCGTCTTACCCTCTATGTAATTATTCTAACGCTAGAAGGGGTGAACTTATGTATCTATCCGCAACACATGGTCTGTTATGCCTAGCTCATGTGCGATATCTTGGCGTAAAGCCGTTACGCTGCTGCCAAGGTCAATATAGCATTTAACACTTCGACCACTAATAATTGCGTTTTTGAAATATTTTGGTGAGTATCGCCTTCTATATACAGAACTCTCGCGGGCGTATCCCGTTGACCGCTACGGATTGTCATGTTTTGACGAATGTTTTCTGTACACGACCGCGAATAATGGCCCGACTTTCCACATTTAAACCATGTTATACTTTATGTTGCTTTCGGACAGGTACGTACGGTGTGACTTTGTTGTTTACAGGCGAAGCATCTCGGCTGGTTGTGGTCACGAGGCCCTGGATTGCTCCGTCTCTCTTCCGTCTTTGCTGCATCCTTCCAATACAGACTCGCGCTTCGCAAGTCTGCGAGAAGCTCACTGGGCTTCTTGTACCGGCTCAAGGGTCCTAAACAATCTCGAAAACGGGGATTTAACCCCGTCGGCGATCCACTCGATCGCTTCGCGGTCGCCCATTCGCGCACGATTACATTTCGCAAGATTTTCATAAAAGTATTCGGCTATATCTTGACTTGGTTTCTTTTTATAATTTTGAGCATCCAATCTACGACTCACCTCACTCTCGTCTGATGGGAAGCTGTCTCTTAATAATACTTTCCATTGTGTCCATGTCCGCTAGACACGTGGTAGGCTATCTCACCATTTCCGTGCTACACCCTTTAATTTAGCAAGGGCATAGTATCGTATCGCTACCTCGTCCCAGTTGTACAGGTCTCCGTATTCCTCCATTTTCTCAATCCATTCCTCGATGGTAAGCTTGTTTGTGATGGGATCAAACGCCGGCAGCACACTCGTCGTGTCTCGAAAATGCCTACTCCTCTCGTCTTCATAAAACTCCCCGGTTGTCGCCATTTCGGAGAACAAAATTGCGTATTCGCCCCTACTGGCCGCGATTTTAATCCGAAATGTAATGCAGCTGCAATATTCGCGCCTCACGCCTGCCTGCTATACCGCGACAAGGAACCGACACGTTAACGACGTAATACGTGTTACGTGCTCCAAAGTTGTGCGCACTTCCTACTATGACTGCTCCGCCCGTTTTCTCCACGTTCTCACAAGAATCGCTAATATCGATTAAATATTAATATCGTGATCGACTACACTCGATTACATGAAACGTAGCGATCCCACTTGTGATATCTGTGGTGCTCTTAACAACTTTATTCGGAAACGTACGTACACTTCAGTGGTTCTTTTGAATCTCTCGTACTCGCACAATTGCCGGTGTAGTACGTACACAATTTGGTTAGGTGTCGCTAATAGTTATTATGCGACACCTGCCGCGATTCCTACTCTGCTCTTTCTCACTCACACTCTCTCACTCGCTCATGTGTGTATACGTGTGTACATACAGCTACACGGTTACCATATGCACTTACTCATTTTTTTCTACAAATGCATGACATCCGCAGTCTACTGATCGCATTACCTCATTACTGTGATTTGTGCTGCGATACAAGTGATATTGCAATTGTTATTAGTACATAGCTATGTGTTGACAAATGTGAACAGTGATCGTGAGTGTGGAAAAATTTCATGATATCTGTATGAAAGAAACATACGATTTATTTATCGTTTGGAAAGTGAAGGTGAAAGCCCGGATCGTTTACTTGACTGCACATCCCTTAGGTTGTCGTTTTACCACCAGCTGTGCAGTTCGTTGACCTGACCGTACGTCCCTTACCGTTCGGAACATTGCCGTATACCTGAAGCCAGCTGTGCAGTTCGTCACCGAGTGGCCCAATGACACACATTTCGAAGCAGCAAGTGGATTTACGGCTGAATAAGTGAGTTTTTAATTCCATACGTTCAATTTCTACTCCTTCTCTTGTTCAATGCCTCGTCGCGGCGCACCGCTAAGGGTGCGCGTATAGTGGATCCGTTTTCGTCCGACGTCCGACAACGGCCCACACAGACGAGAGTTTCGAGCGCCTCGAGAGGCATGTGTTGGTATCGGTACGGCCGATTTTGTCGGAAAGTGTGCTTACAGTGGGCCCAACGTCGGACGAATCGGTCACGGTCCACGGGTGGCCGAACCTTTTCGGTGCTTCGGAGTTTCGGGCGCTTCGAGAAGGGTTTCAATGGACAAACCCCATGGGGGCTCGACGTCTGACGATGTAGGAGGAAAACCAAATGATTTTGTTTTTCGTCCTACGTGCCGGACGAAATTTCTATAGTAGAAATTATGATATTTTGTGATTTGTAACGTAAAATTGAATATATACATGGAAATACTAATTAATGGCGAAGGGATAAACAAGATAACATTATTTTTAATTGTCGTTTATTTTAATTATTATTTCATTGATCAACTGATTCTTGAAAAAAGTGAAAGACATCATTCGGATAGTGTTTTCATTTTCTTAGTTTTAAATATCTTAAGCTTAATAAATATGGATTCGAAAAAATCGTTTATCTCGCTCTTTTCAAAACCATTGTGACCTTATTTGTCGGAAAGTCACAAAAAGTCGCAAACTTTTGGATTATAACCAAATAAAAATCGGTGGAACTCAAAGAGCCTCAATAATATACTAAAAAATTAATAATTAGCTTTGTATTTTTAATAATTTGAAGTAATGTACTCAACGCACTGAATAATATCTACACTAAGAAACTTTCGAAAATCAAGGAGTACATGTACACAAAAACAACAATGAAATGAGAAAAAATTTTTTCCTTCAAATGTATGTCGCAGTTGTTTCCAATGTCAGCGTTTGTGCTTAGGTTCTATTACAATCTATGATCGATGCATTAATACTGTAATGTATTTCGATACACATAGATTTTTTTTAATGACATAATAAACGAATTATTGCCATGTCTTGGGGATTTTGCACTACTGTGCGACGTACGATAGCGTAGCGGCTATCGGCACGTACAATAAAACATTGGGCATGCAAATGGTCGGGTCATTATTGGGCGATCGACAGCGAAGCTATTTTTCAGAAAGCTGTTTTTAGCGCGTCCAATTCATAATGCTGGTGATTTGAGGAGGTCAACACGCGTTGTCCGAGAAAGTGCCGACTTCCAGCTCAATAGTAATGACCTGTCATAAACGTCTCCACAGAGGACAGCCCCGGGAACGGCACATAAACAAATCGAGCCTATCATCGCTAGGTCTGCCTATACCCACCACAGCCGCGCCCGTAGTCCCAATGTTTCGACTTCGACGTTGCACGCTACATGGTATGTGTGGCCGCCGTAGCCAATATTTCGACAACAGCCGAAAATGCGTGTGAAACGAGGCCTGCCTCCTCCACTCTGATCCAATTGGGCGCGCATCGTACCTAGAGACATGTCACCGTAGTCCTGCCTGGGAATCTTCTTCTCAGGCTCGCATCAATACAATGTCACCAGTTCGGACCCATACGAGATGGCGCCTTGCCACCCCCTACAATCGCATAATAGTGGGCGGTAACGGTTTAATATTTTAACCCACTGCTGTTCCGCTATCACTAGTACGGGGAAATTTATTGGACTACTTGTTGGATATAAACAACTTGAAAATGTTTTTTCACTACGTGAAAGGTGTCCCATCTCAACTTGGCCACCATGGAGGTGGAAGACAGATAAAAGAGTCACTGTACACGGTGTGCGGTTTGACGGGAAACCCCAAAAATGAATAGCTGCACCCTACAACTGACCGTGGAGATCTGCAAGGTTTATAACACATAATTGCCATTGAGGCATAGGAAGATTTCAGAGTCTTTCTTCGTGGTTCCGACAATAAAGTAATAAAGAACTAAATGCATTTAAGAGAGGCTTTCTCTAAAAAATTGCGAGGAAGTCACATCCTTAAAAAAGACATATTTTTCTTTGCAGCAAAAGATTCTGTAGACTTTCCCAAATACAGTGATATCCAATATTAATACATTATGATTGTTTAAACATGTTTAAACAATGGTTTTGGGAAGAGCGAGACAAACGATTTTTTCGAATCCACATTTATTAAGTTTAAGATTTTTAAAACTAATTGTAAGAAAATGATAACACTATCCGAATACCCAAAGTCACAAGTTTTTCATTAAATTATAACGGCTAAACTAACAAAACGATGAAACTTAGTTTTGGGTACTCATAGTGAAACCATCAGAGTATTTAATAGAAATTATTTCAGTTCAGAAAATATTTGTTTTCATAGTTTATTTTGCAATTGTTTTAAACAGGTGCATTGCTATCAAAGCACCAGAAAATTAAAAAAATAAAAATAATGATAATATAGCCCAGTGATGGGCAGCTATGACTGCGGCAGTCAAGAAGCTTTCCCCACCAACTACTCTTTTGTACGAGGGGGGAAACGAAGAGCGCGGGGCACCGCTCCGCGGCGAAGGTGCGCGCTGCACGAAAGAGTAGTTGGTGGGGGAAGCCAGCACCTCAGGGGCCCCTACCGTGCCCATCGCTGATATAGCCCCAAGTGTCCTCTTTACGGACCTGTTTTTAAAAATACGGATACTTCAAAATTGGCGATAAAAATGATTTGAATTGAACGCTGCACCGAAATATATCGCGCGAGGGCCGTCCTGTCGGTTGATGCAGAACGAAACTCGAAGGGTCACACAGACGGGCCTACCTACACATTTGAAATGTCGGACCGAAGCCTCTGACGTCACCAGGTCTGTCGGACGTCGGATCCACTGTTTGCGCACCCTAACGCTCGTACCAGTAGATACTCCTGGCGCGTCAAACCAAGCCAGCCATCGCGGGTCTAGCTCGCGCTCTGATTGGTTCGTGTTTTTCGTTAATAACTCCCAAACGAAGCCGCGGACAACATTTTGCAAAAGGAAAATGGCGCGTCAAATGACCTCAAGAACCGCCCATTTCCGGGAGTTGAAGGAATTTTGTGACACCCTGTATTATTCGAATTCCACCACTTGAAGCTGGCCAATTTCCATTTTTTGATTTCTATTTCCTCTTTCCGTACTGTATTATTTATTTTTCCAACCATTTCTTCTACCATTTCATTTACCTCCGTCCTATTAAAATTTATTTTGTTTAATTAAATTTGAAACTCTCTCTTACCATCCGCTGTCAATATTCTTCTCTCTCTTTATATTTCCTCTATACATATAGTTCAACAACCAACGGCATATGGTCTGACTCGACTCTTTCTTCCACTGTAAATTTCTTTATATCTTCTTTCGCCTCTACATTTGTTATTATACAGGGTGTCTCAAAATTCCTTCAGCTCCCGGAAATGGCCGGTTCCTTGGGTCATTTGAAGCGACATTTTCCTTAACAAAAATGGCGTCCGCGGCTTTGTTTAGGAGTTATTAACGAAAAACACGGACCAACCAGAGCGCGCCTAGTCGCTCGGTGGCACGGTCAGCGCGGCGAGCCGGGGGAAGGAGAGTGTTGTCGGTACGCTGCGATGTCGTAACAACCAACAGTTTCTCGATTATGTCCCGATTTCGATGAGCTTTGGATATGTTGTAAAGACCACGGTTCTGAACAACATTTCCCTTTAGACTTTTTGCCTCGCGTCTTTAGTTTACGAGATATTTGTAAAAACAGTACCGGGTCATTCCATGCCGAATCGATCACTTTTTGCGGTCACCATCTTCGATTTTGTTCTAATTGAAATATGTTGTAGTCTATATGAAATTAGGGGGGGTTTAAGTCATCATTTTGCCGATTTCGAATTTTTTTAGAAATGGCAGACCTTCAAAGTTTGCGATTTTTGCTCATTTTGGTGAAAATAGGCCTCACTTACGCATTTTTATCTCGGGAACTGTTTGTCCGATTGAGCTATACGTTTTTTTGTTTTATTCGGGAAGGATTGGGCTATTATAAAATAATTTTTTCATCTTCGATAATTAACTTTATAATGTCAAAAAATTTAAACAAATTCTTTTTTTATGTTTTTTCCAAATTTGGCCAGTTATGAAAATTTTGAAAAAAATATGGTTATATTCCTTGAAGTTTCCTCTTCAAAATAAGATTTTTTAAAATATGGCATCTTTTCTGTAATCGTCACAATATGCTAGGAAAGGACGCGGTGTACCCGCGTTTCAGGTATAGGCGAGTCGAGCGCACCGCTATTATGGTCAGTTTTCTATTCCGCTGGTCTCAAAACAATACCAGCAGACCGTATACGACTAAATAACCCTATTTATACCTCCAGAACAATATTTTAACCACTCTTGGCCAACGACACCTTTCTAATTAAAAGTTAAAACTGCCGTTCATATTTTTCAAAAAAAGTTGATAGAATATCTTAAACATATACATATATACGGCAAAAATAAAAATGATTATATACTTTTCTGACGGGGCAGAATACGCAATATAAAAACAGAAAGAATTTCATTGATTTAACGCATCATTTTAAAGATTTCGGTGTTTCTACTGAATGGCATTTTTTGGCAACGGCTCATGGCAAGGGACCATGTGATGGTATTGGAGGAAGCATGAAAAGACTTGCAATGCGCACTAGTTTACAAAGACCATTAGGTAATCAAATTCTCGCCCCTAAAAATTGATTTGAATGGGCAGAAACATCTTTTTCAAATATAACATTTAATTACGTCACCCAAGACGAACATAACAAATATGCTGATTGTATACCAGCTCGCTTTGCAACAGCATTACCTATTACAGGCACTAGAAGCTTTCATAGCTTTACCTCATTATCAAATAAAGAACTGCTATTTAAAACTTGCTCGTGCGATAATGATGGCTCTGTTTTCAGTGTAATGAAATAGTTTTCAATGATCCTACCAATACATACTTCTGATCCTTCCTGATGGAAGAAAACCGCCACCATCTCGTGCTTTTATAGAGCAACGACACCTTTCTTGCAAAACATGTACAATTCGTATAGAAACTACATATCTATAAATGAAATTATGATTAGAAAGGTGTTGTTGGCCAAGAGTGGTTAAAATATTGTTCTGGAGGTATAAATAGGGTTATTTAGTCGTATACGGTCTGCTGGTATTGTTTTGAGACCAGCGGAATAGAAAACTGACCATAATAGCGGTGCGCTCGACTCGCCTATACCTGAAACGCGGGTACACCGCGTCCTTTCCCAGCATATTGTGACGATTACAGGAAAGATGCCATATTTAAAAAAATCTTATTTTGAAGAGGAAACTTCAAGGAATATAACCATATTTTTTTCAAAATTTTCATAACTGGCCAAATTTGGAAAAAACATAAAAAAAGAATTTGTTTAAATTTTTTGACATTATAAAGTTAATTATCGAAGATGAAAAAATTATTTTATAATAGCCCAATCCTTCCCGAATAAAACAAAAAAAAGTATAGCTCAATCGGACAAACAGTTCCCGAGATAAAAATGCGTAAGTGAGGCCTATTTTCACCAAAATGAGCAAAAATCGCAAACTTTGAAGGTCTGCCATTTCTAAAAAAATTCGAAATCGGCAAAATGATGACTTAAACCCCCCCTAATTTCATATAGACTACAACATATTTCAATTAGAACAAAATCGAAGATGGTGACCGCAAAAAGTGATCGATTCGGCATGGAATGACCCACCGAAAGCTAAGGGTTGTACGGTCAGGTCAACGAACTGTATAGCTGATGGTAGATAGCAGGTATACGACAATCACATGTTTCGGTTTTCCTGCAGATTTGTACGCAGAGTCGATGGGTTACTGTTCGAAAAGGTCGTCTGATAATAAAAATCTGATAGCCAGAAGGTCTTCTGAGTAATTAGTAGTGGATAAACACGATTCTGTACGAACGTATAGGTGAAGGTATATCATAATTGTCCTCCTGTCAACACCGAATCTGTTATTATGTTGTGTATTGCGATACATTTGAATGTATAGCAGCTCAAGGGAATATTTTTGAACATTTGGCGTAACAGAAATACATCAAATGAATCTTACACGTTGAATTTTATTTATACCATTTTTCTGGGTTGAAGGTCATTTGAAGGTCATATTGTGTTACATGCATGAATTCGTTATTTTGTCAGCTACAACATTACGTTAACGAAAATATATCATTCCATTTAAAAAAAACATCGATAACCTTGAAATCTCGTAAAAATGACCTTGAAATTTTTTTTTCCCTTACACCGTTATATGTGGCCCTTCAAACAGTGTAACTTTGTCCTACGAAGGTTTTTTGTACAACGAAAAGTAACGGAGATATTTTGGTGTCCTGCTTTATCGAATTCACCCTGTATTTCCTCAGTTCTTCCATGTCTTTCTTAACTGCCAGCATTACTTCCGTCAATTTGTCTAACTTTGCTTCTTCCATATCTGTTTCCTGTTTTGTGTTCTGACTGTCCGGTGTTTCCGCTGTTCCTTTCTCAACCTCCGATTTCGTTCTCTACAGCGGAGGTGACCTCTCAACTCTCCTCCCTTTTAAGAATTCTTCTTCTATTTCCTTTTCGGCCACAAACCTTACCCTCTCCAACACGTTCTCCCTTCTCCTCTTGAATGATTTCAGAATCGCGCCTTCGCTGTTCGCTCTTCTTCTTCCCAGCTGTTCTGCCAACGATGGTCTGCCAACAATTCCTCTTGCTTCCTTTTTTTCTTCCCCACCTGTGCCTGCCTTACTCAAGAGGGTCTCCGCTCTTCTTTACCTACGCTTTGTCTTCTAATTTTCCCTGCTCCCCCTTGGTGTCACTTATGCTTGCCACGTGTCTACAAATGAAGGAAAACTGAACTAAAGATATAGTTTAGCAACGTTAAAATTAATTTTTGAAGATAATTGTTATAGTTCTGTGGCGGCATCAAGCTGATGCCACGTCTCCGTCATATGTTTAGGTTAAGATTAAGGTGTGACTGAACGAATAGTTCTGGTTGATTGCTGTGCGATAGCGCCGAGAGGATGTTTATAGAATCTGATTGCGTGCTGTGCGATAGCGTCGTGTGAATGATTAGAGAATCGGGTCCAGCGTTAGGGTGAGAGTGCCTGGTGTCGAGTGCCGCGTAGGGTGAGTGTGTTTAATTTAAAGTGAAAGCGAACTGGTAAGAATGAAAAAAATGATTTCGAGAGAATGCGTCAGCGAGCGGACGGATCGTTTGGTTAAGCATTTCTCGTCAAGGAGTCTGGCAGAGCGGTCACGCGGGCACCACGGGGATGTACCATCGTTCTGCAAATAAATATTTGTTACACGAACGGCAGGAGAGTTCATTGTACCTCTCTCACTCCTCCATTATTCCACCTAACCCACAGTTCTGTTGAACTTTTATGAAGATTACTTTACACAGCCTCAACCAGTGCTTGGGACAGGTTCTATTGACCCAACACCTTGTACTTCAACAATGTATAACTTTAATATATATGAGCTCTGTATTTGCGTACTTAACAAGTTTTGACTGCACGTGTTTACTCTACAACTCACGCATACCGTGCCAGTCTCCCCACACACACCGTCGATAGAGTAGAGCGCGATTACAATATCCAATAAGTTCTTTGTAGTTCGAACTATTACCTAACGATATCACCACTCACATGATCAAAATTATTTACTTCCAAAAATGGTCCTATAACCAGCTTTTCGGCGTTGTGGAACACTGTGCGCCGCGGCGCGGCGTGAGTCGGTGTTAACACGATCGAACGACATTCCGCCTTCTACGATCGTGTGCAATGTGTATTCTGCATGGTGTATGGTGTATGCAAGTGATGAGCACGGCAGGGGCCCCTGAGTTGCCTTTTTTTTTAAATTTTATTTTTATGTGAGGAAATGCGTTACGCATACCCCGGTACCCCCTCAGGGGGGGCGTTATGTGGAACTCCCCCCGGCCCACAGTGGTCGGAAATCGCTAAAACGTGGCCAAAATGCCAAAAATGAATTTTCGATTAGGCGTATGGCCCTTGCCTTACTGGATACTCAGGTAATGACTCTATGGGAAACCCAAAGTAAAAAGGTTTTACATTATATACTTGCCAAATGGTAGGAGTACAAATGTCGCGTTCATTCGTCACGCAGTTTTCGTGCAGTGAACTACGCTCTGTAAAAGCAAGTCTCAAGGTTACAATTTTAAGAATACTGCATTTTTTTTCTGTGTGCAATGGATGCTGTTCCTGGAAGTAAGTACTATTCATAATAATAATATTTGGTTCATATTAATCAGTGTTTCCTATTTATAAAGACAAAGGTAAATTTTGATGCACTGACTTTAGAAATGTAGACTAAAACTTGTCCATGAATCAGCATCAATGAGAAATTTTTGTGGATTCTTGTAATAGACACTATTAGCTTGAACTATGTTGAAAACAAACTGCCCGTTTTTGCCCGTTTTGCAATGCCATCCATTTTTGTGACGCAAAAGGGTCATTCCATGCCGAATCGATCACTTTTTGCGGTCACCAACTTCGATTTCGTTCAAATTGAAATATGTTGTAGCCCATATGAAATTAGGGGGGGGGGGGGATTAAGTCATCATTTTGTCGATTTCGAATTTTTTTAGAAATGGCAGACCATCAAAGTTTGCGATTTTTGCCCATTTTGGCGAAAATAGACCTCACTTACTAATTTTTATCTCAGGAACTGTTTCTCCGATTGAGCTATACTTTTTTTTGTTTTATTCGGGAAGGATTGGGCTATTATGAAATAATTTTTTCATCCTCGATAATTTACTTTATAATGTCAAAAAATTTAAACAAATCCTTTTTTTATGTTTTTTTTACCAATTGACCCCCCCCCCCCCCCCACTGTCTTTAATAGACACTCCCAGCGGGGGAAGAGAAGCTTCCACAGCGACGACAACTGCGTTTCCCCCTTTCCTGGATTGCCCGATGGGAGGCCCGAGATTCCGGCTCGAACCCCCCTAGCGATCCCCGGTGACCCGCTGTTCGTCCGGTTGGGTCGACTGGCTTCCGCTGCTCTTCCCCGCCGGCGCGAACCACGAGGTCCCCGCGCGTGGTAAGGCGAGTCCCTCGGAGGGTTGCATTTCGCACACTTCCGGTCCTCGTCCCCCTTCCTCGTGACGCGAGGGTACCCGGTACCCCCACGTTCACACCCCTACGGCGGTAGGTGCGCCCCTACCGTGGGAGGAGGTCCGTGCCCAGTTGGACCCCGCCAGAAGGGCGGGGCCTCTTACTCTCCTGTATCCATCCCACCGTTGTCGGGTAGACGAGTCGGCTCAGCCCTTCAGGCGGCGCCCTTGCGGGCCTCTTTCCCCTTCGGATGGAGGGGCATGCCTGCGTGCCGGACCAGTGTCCGGCCGGAAGGCCCAAATCCCCGCACAGGGGGCATTTTGGCGGCGACGTACACGTCGCCACTCTGTGCCACTCATCCCCGCACCGGTAACACCGGCCGAGCCGATTCGCCTCCCCTGCGTGGGCGCATTGCGCCCACGTGTGGCCCCGGCGCAGACAGCGGAAGCATTGCAGCGGTCGTTGCTCCAACACTTACACCCGCGCCGAGGACCAACCCACACGCACCCGACCGACACCGGCCGCCTTCCGCGCTGCCGCCAGCGGCCCTCGGGCCCAGCACGTGCCGGGCCCGTGTCCCCCCCTCCCCCCTGTGGGTGTGCGGCGAATCACCCCCATTCGGATTTCCTCGGGGGGACAAGACAATGCCCCCGCGAGGGAGCCTCGAACCTACTCAGGGGTGGTGCCAGCACCATGGCCCCGGAGACGGATCTCGGCTCGCCGCATGAGGGTGTTCACGTCCACCCCTGACCCCTTGAGCACGCCCCTCGTGCGCTCCGCCAGGAAGGCGGCATTCTCACGACTACCCTCCCCGCGGATCCTCATCATGAGGGCCTCAGTTTGGGCCCGGGCGAAAGCGAGGCAATCGGTGATGCCGACGTCCTCCAAACGGACGCCGGCAGTCACCTTCTCCGTGGTGGAGGCGTACGACGACTCCAACCCCACGGGGACGGTGAAAACGACCGCCGCCGTACACGACTGCCGATGAAGTCGCGGCGCCCTCTTCTTCCCCTTGGGAGGGGGAGCTCCCTACCCCTTAAGTGGGCCTTTGCCTTCACGGGAGTCCTCGGCGGCGGGGGCGCCCGGTGCGGGCCGCGCTGTGGCCACTTTGGCCGCCCGCTAGCCCCCCCCCCCCCCGGGAGACCGCCGTCGCCCGAGACTCCTTCCCGGGGCCACTAGGCCCAGAGGAGTGGGGGCCTGCCTCCCCCTCTGGTCCGGTCTCGCCGGACTAGGCGTGGTCCTACTGGGACTCACCGCCTCCTTCCCCCTCCCTTTCTTTCGGACCTTCCCGGTGGCCTTGGGGTCCCCCACGATGCGGACCGCCGCATTGACGGGCACCTCCCTATCTCCCGGAGCCTGTCGTCGTTGACGTTTTGAACGTTGGGCGTTCAAGCCTGTCTTGGCCAACTTATCCGCTGGCGGCCCCTCGTACTTATCGAGCTGCGCATCGCGATCGCGGGCAGCACGCCGGAGAGCCTCATCCAGCCTGTTGGCCCTGTCGCAGAGCTGCTCGGTCTCCATCCTATCGGTCAGGACGGACGGGTCCGCCGCTGCTCGCGCGCGCTCCGCGAATTCGTAGCCTGCGGCGCGGATCTCCCTCGTCGCGACTCGAAGGTCCATGATAAGGGTTCCCTTCAAGCCCTTGGACAGGGTGGCCACCCTTAGCGACGCGACCTTGAGGAGCTCGACGAGCTCGAATACCCCGGTCGTCCGACACCTCGTCGTGAAGTCTTTCGCCGAGAGAAGAGACTCTCGCGAAGATCGCGAGAAGCTCACCCCCCCCCCCCCCGGCGGATCCAAAACATCCCGTGGGGGTGAGGGCCGCCTCATTATCCATATGAGTCCCACGAGAGTGGTAGGAACATGGTCTACCTCGGCAGAGCCCCCTTACCAAGGTAAGCCCTGCATACTCCGGGGGGCGGGCAGGAAACCCGGAGGTAGTGCGCTACAGACCGACGCACCCATCGGCCCACCCCCGGCGTTTAAACCTTGGGTGCCTCTTCGGCGCGCACCAAAGACTTGAGGTTGAAGACTTTTTTATGCAGGTTTCTCGTCCTTGCAGGCCGACCGGTTAAGGCAAGCCCCCCGTTCCGGCAAGCCGGTTTACGGTATGGGGCCCAGCGTGAACAACTTGTCGCCCAGGACACACTACGGGTAGGACACTGCCTTACTGCGCAGAAGGCGCAGTACAAAGCGACAAGCAGTGTCTGCCCGCACCCCTGGCTCCGTTAGCACACACCGAAGTGTGTCCCAGGATCCACCACGAGGAGGTGGAGCTAGAGGCTTTAAATGTGTGACATCTCTCAAATAGAGAGAATAACTCGACAGTGGATCCGAATCACCACTGTAGAGGCCACACACCCTCGGATCCCATGCGGACAATACCTGGCTCGTCCACCTTTGAGTGGACGAAGGATTCGAATAATGTCGAAACAGGTTTCCGGCGACACACCTCCGAGATTTCCTCGTTTACCCAGAATCATCTTAACGAGGTTATGCAATAAGATAGTACTGCGATAGTGTTATGCAGTAAGTGGCACAAAAACAAAACGTCGATTTAAAGTTTTCGCAGAACCAAACGTCTTGTCTCTTCCTTTTTTCCTGTTACACAATTTCAATACTCGTTGCGATCGTATCGTTCAAGTTGAATATCTCGAGGAAATTAAAAAAAAAACGATCGTGAGCCGATTGCTGCTGTTTATATTAGATTGACGTTAACACTTTCAAGATCTGCTGTGCTTTTTGTTCAACTTGAAACGTTAATACATCTTGTGAACCGTTGAATATATGAGAAGATTGTTAGTGTAAAAGTCTTTTGGTTTGAATGGAAATATTGCGTTGCAACATTTTTCTGAATTCTAGTTTTTAGCGGAATACCTATATCAATTAAATCGACGTTGAATGGATGAGACTGTTCGAGTCAGTGTACTCACATGTCCCAACGAAATAAATACGTTTTCGTCTACGGAGTACAACGGAATTCGATGGTTGTCACAAGTAACGTAAAAATTAGTAATTTTTTAAGTATTTTTATACTGTTTATGCTACTGTGCCTGAGGAAATGAATAAAATATGACAATTGCTATTCATTTTTGTTCGATCGCGATTACATTGATTTACATTACCGACTAACTAATTTTAACTACTTTTTTGCACTTTTATACTTAACAAACGATTCTCGAATCAACAAGCTGTTTTTCTCCATCGTTCACAGTTTTTGGAACGATTGATTTTGGAAAAGGTGAATTTTGTTCTGAAATTATTCTCGATTTTTTCGAAAACCATATGTTTTACAGAAAAAAGTAATACGACATAAAAGACGCAGCCTCTCCAGATCTATAAGTTTTGTTGAACATATTTTTCGATACAGTCAATAATTCAGAAGATATTCGAGAAAAACTATGTTATGAGCATTTAATTAATTATTTTAATGTTTAAGGGCCTTGGGGCACGTTTTCCCAATATCCAATCGAGCTTTTGTCCACAGATTTTTTTTATTAATTGGAACAATCCTCTAGGGGGTGCCACAAAAAAATTTTGAAAAAATTTGTCTTCAAGAGTAACCCTAAGAGTCACCCTAATGCTACACCTGTCATTAGAGGATTAATTTATTCGATTTTGTTTAGTCTACATAAACTTGATACACGTATGCATGAATGATAAAAGATTTATTCAACCATCTCAACCGCATTATAATTTAGTTTGATGGAGCAATGACAATGATTTGCATTTGGTATGCAGTTTAAATAATTATTGAATACGTGTCAATCATGTGAAATGAAATTAAACACTATGTTTTAACGAAAAACACGTGCAACAATGGTTTTCTGAGAAACTCAAAAACTACAAAATATGAAAGTCTAAATAAAGACTATATGTAAGCAACGAAATTCTGGGTACACGTGAACTTGTTTCAACGAGCTCACTCAAGCATCCTCTTCTATACCTGTTGCTCAGCCTATATCGCTTGAGCCAGGAAACTCTCTCGAATATCAAAGTATGTAGGGTAAATGTACCTATTACTAAAGTAAAGTCCATCAGAGTCCATAACCGCGTCGCGCATCTCGGAAGTCGGTGAGGTGGCGCTGGGTGGTGGGTAGCTTGCTCGCGTTATCATTTGTAAATTTTATTGTAAATTGTCCTCATTAAATCATTACGTGTGAAAACATGTACCATTACCATAACAATCACGTGCATTACGACAATGTACAATAAAAAATTTATAAATGACCATTGACATCAAAATTTAGAAATGATAATTTATAACTACAAATTATAATATACAAACATAATATAACAAATATAATACACAATAATTTACAAATTATAATATACAACTAAATTTACAACTAAACTTACAACTAAATATACAACTAAATTTACAACTAAACTTACAACTAAATATACAACTAAATTTACAACTAAACTTACAACTAAACTTACAACTAAATATACAACTAAATATACAACTAAACGTACAACTAAATGTACAACTCAACTTAAGCTAAACTTACAACTAAATTTGCAAAATACATATGTACACAAATATACAATTACATATAATAACAATAAAATATATACATAAGGACGCTTAATGTTCCGAGTCGTCAGAACGGGACAACCATTCGCCATCACCATTCGCTTCCAAAGTGGAATCAGTTAGGTCATCAATTTGGCGAAACCTGTCCTCCTCCTTCATTGCGTGACGAATAAAATTCTGCCACATCTCGGCGGACACATTTTCAATTGCACCATCGACAAGTTTTTCAACATCCGCCAACTTGTAGGTGGTGTTTCGTCCTCTTATGTAGCTCTTTACATTTGCCCATGCAAACTCGATGGGATTCAGTTCGCAATGGTAAGGGAGAAGCCGTACCACAGTATGTCCATGCTCTTTTGCATGTTTATCAAC
This sequence comes from Lasioglossum lativentre, assembly GCA_916610255.1. Lineage (NCBI taxonomy): Eukaryota > Metazoa > Arthropoda > Insecta > Hymenoptera > Halictidae > Lasioglossum > Lasioglossum lativentre. Next base: position 25,618,550 of record OU744359.1, on the reverse strand, counting down.
TACATATTTGGTTTCTGGACTTTTGTACTTTTCTACCAGAGCCAGCAACTCCATTTTCACATACAGTGGATTTAGCACTTCCCCCTTCTCCTCCAGCCACTTACAAATGTCAATTTTTTTCCAACTCATCGTTGGATATCTCTCCACCTTGACACTATGGTATGGAGCATTGTCCATTACGATCACTGACCCATCTTGGAACATGGACAAAAAACTCTGGAACCAATTGAAAAATAAGTCGCCGCTCATTTCGTGGTGGTAATCTCCAGTATTTTTCTTCGCCACGAAAGAAAGGAGGGCTCCAGGTAGGATCCAGTCTGACGACCCGATGTGCGCTATGATTAGACGTTGTCCCTTTCCTGTTGGGTTGGGTATGCCAGTGGAAAGTCCCCTGACAGCTGCATTTTGCGGGCAGGTTACACTCGTATCAACCCATAACTTTCTTCGGCAATCCCCAGCGTTGATCCATGTTTCGTCTAAATAATAAATTTTTCTTCCTTCACCACGAAACTGCTGGATCTTGCGGACATACTGTTGTCGCCAACAAATAATGTATGGCTTGTCAATACTATAAAGTAGTCCTGCTGAAGTCTGGTAAATCTGGGTCACTGTTGACCACTTCTAAAATTTTCTGCATGTTTGGTATTTCTTTTCTTAACCAAAAGTCATGCACTTTTCTCCTAATGGCTAAGACATCCTCCTCGGATGTCTTCTCAAGAATATTTAGTCGTGGCCTTTTTCTATTTGGAGATGAAACATTCCCAGTAGATTTATATTCTGAAATTGTTTTTGATATTGTCAACTGGCCAATTCCAATTTCCTTTGATATCTTCACAATCCTGGCCTTATATGGTAAATTGGGATATTTCATCAATGTATGTTTATAAACATTAATTATCATTGTCTTCTGTGCTGAGCTAACAAACTGAAAAAAGAACAAGATTTAAAATACATGTTTCATGTAAAGAAAATGAAAACATGGTAAAAAATATTTCGTATTATAAATAGTACTCTGCATGTCTCCTTCTTTAGAATATTCCGTTCCAGCTTCAATAAGAAATGCCGGGCGTCATAAGGCCGGATTCATACTGGGGTTTCCGAGGACGAGTTGGCCGTGGACGTTTCCCATAAATTTCGTGCGGGTTGACAAGTCCCGCCGTGCCCGTGCTAAGCGTGGCAGAAAAAAAAGGTCTCTATGGGCTCCACAACTCCTTTAGGTAAACTACCGAGGAAATAGGAACCGTTCCTGCCACTTGGTGACCTTTTTTTTCTGCCACGCTTAGCAGGGGCACAGCGGGACTTGTCAACCCGCACGAAATTTATGGGAAACGTCCACGGCCAACTCGTCCTCGGAAACCCCAGTATGAATCCGGCCTAAACCATCGAGTTTCCGGAGGGTCGTGTCGACCGAAGTCCGACGGGCTCACAGGTAGCCTGCAGGAAAAACCCGCTAGTATCATAAAACCTCCACGGTCACTTTTAGCATGCCCGAAAAAGCGTTCTTCGAACGCAACTCGAATTCCTCACGTTTAACTTTTCTATAATCGCTATTTTTTTATAAACGATCTGACTTTTTTGAAATATTAAAAGAATTGGTTTACCAAATGACATGCAAAAATGATTTTGAAAAGATTGCAATTGCTAAGAATTGCATGAGAAAGTAAAAAAAGACACTTTTTAAAACTTTTTTATTAGAGCCTATAATGAAAATTTTTCAAAATATCTTTTGCATTTCATTTGCATTCAAATACTTTCGTAAAATTGTATATTCATAACTTACCTTTCCTGATGGGTTTTTTCTTATTGGAGACGTGCCAGATGTCCCAGGAACTCCTTCCTCCATTATCACGTCTAAATAATTTAAATAAATGCGCACACAATACACAAAAATAAGCTTGCGCTAAAAAAGCGAATCGCTTGTTTGAAAATCGCTGTTGCTACAGTTTGATGAAAAACACTGTTGAAGTTCAACAACGTAAAAATATGAAATTTGGGCTCTGAACGACCCTGGCCAGAACTCTTAGGAAACATAATCGACCGGGTCTGAACTTGTAATTGCAATATTGAGGCGTCAGTTTCTTTTGCCGTAAACCCTTGCATTTCGTATACGTATATGCGGATCTATCGATGTGTGAGTGGTAAGGGTGGTGGTGGTAGTTGGGTGCGCACAGCCCCTTAAGGATGGTAGGTAAGGTTGAATAAGGATAGGTTAAGGTAGGTGATTGTTAAGAAAATTGTATCCCTTAGGGGACATAATAAAGGATATATATACTACGGTATTAAAATTAATAAAAGGTTATTTACTTACAATGTAATAAATAAAAAAATTATTTGTTACTATACTCAGGATTTATTTCAATTAATGCCTAGATACGTAGTTTGTTTCCGTACGCTCGTATATTTCGAATTCTAATCCGCAGTAATGGGTACGCAGTAATTGGTCACATGGCTGTTTTTCGTCCACAGTAATACGTACAAAATGTTATCGATTTTATTTTTTAATATTTTCTTATGTTGTATTAGGTTTCGAGGGCCACCAATTTTTTTTCTATTCAGAACACATCATTCAGAACACATAAAATGCTTACATATATTATTATTCCATAATAAATTAGGAATAATATTAAAATAAAGTACGATCGAGGCATGATACCGCAGTAATCATTTCTTATCATTTTTGTTTTTCTGTGCGATCGAGCTACTTTTGATCATGCGAGAGTAGCTTCGAAAAATGGCAACCGCAGGGATGAAAAGACGGTTCCAGGTTCCACCAAAGTTTCAAACAAAATGGGTCTCAAAGAAACCGTTTGGTACGTGGAAAGTGTTCATGCAGCATACGGTTGCTTCCCTTACGTATGCACCCTATAATTTAGCTCGTATACACCCTCACTGTTTTTCGCATTTACAGTAGTTTTTCGAGCAACCCGCTACCGAAGCCTAATTTCCTCAAAAGAACGTTGCATGGACATCATATAAAACATTGTAAAGAGTTCAGAAGCGTCCTACGTAGTCCAAAGCTTATCGGATCACTTAAAAAAGCTTAATAGGAAATTTTAATTAACCCGATGGTCGGAAGTGTGTCTTGACGACGCGACGCGTCAATCAAATTACCTTTCATCTATTCGATATTCACAGTCCCTTTTCTGTGGTCATGAACTTAATGGTCCGTTTATTAACTTTCATATTTCTTAAACAGACCAGTGCATCTAACAAGGAAGGCTAGGCAACTCGGAAATTCAACACATTTTTCAATTATACATGTACTAGTAAGCATATCGTGCATAGTACAACCTTATTTTTGTAGGTGCCATGAATAGCTTTTAATAAGCCTGCTATGGAATAGAAATCGAACGACGCGTCATGATCTACCGGTTTTCTACTTTTTACAAGCACTGGGCACACGAACTTGACAGATTGTCAAAGTCGATTTTCTCAAAAGCGAGGTGTCAAATGAAAAAAAAAGGCTGAACTTTCTCTTGGGAGCCCAGAAATTTTCGATTATTATATGTCTTATCTTGTTGATTTCTGCAAGAAAACTCCTATATGGAAGTCCCAGACCGCGGAAACCACTCGTTTTTAAGTTACGAGCATATAAAGTTGAGTAATTTAACACTAATTTTCATTGTTTTACCTCAGAAAGTGACAGGTATGGGCGCCGCCATATTGGTATGTAAGGAGCTCCTTGCGTGTTGTGACTCAGTGGCGACGCTAGATGGCAGCACTATCGCGCAACCTGATTGTAGCCTTGGCATGTGAAGGAGGAACTCTAATTTCTAGTTTTACAGTGTACCAAAATGGCTACCGCAGAGTTTAATTTTTGTTCTGAGTTAGTTCTGAGTTAGTTCAGGGTTAGTTTTGGGTTATCTGGGTTAGTTCCGGTTGGGTTGTATTTTGATTTTGTAATTGTAATTGTAATTCTAAAAAATTTGGATATCTTCCCAATCAGCACAGAGACAGCTCAAAGATAGCTGAAAGATGTCTGCCGCAAGACATTCAGATGTCCGAAAGACGTCGGCGAATGTCTCCGGACCGTCTCTGGAAGGGCTCCGGAAGGTCGTTTGTTACAAATTTGTCCGTCTTAAAGTCGTCTTCAGAATGACTGTTGGTCGTTTTTCAGGCATTGTAGAGACGTATTTTTTACACCTCACAGGCGTCCAAAGGCATGTTTCAGACATCTTTCACGACTCTGTTGGGCGTCCAAAGACGTCTGAAAGTTACCTTGTAAAGACGTCTGAAAGTTACCTTGTAAAGACGTCTTTTTGGGCATCTTTTAAAAAAAAGTTATAACAAAAATTAGAAACTATCCATATACATGTCGGGGCGTGTAAATTTGTATTATTATTATTGTCATGTTTGTTTTATTGATTGAAATTTATAAATTTGTGTTACTGTTACGTTCGTTTTATTTTTGAAGAAATGCGAGACAAGATCCTTTAGGAAAATGGTTTAGGTCCTTGTTGAACGTGACCACGGAACGTGACCATTGAACGTGAAACATAAATTTCAATCAATAAAACAAACATGACAATAATAATAATACAAATTTACACGCCCCGACATACATATACTTTTCTATGCACTGCTTGAGGAAATATTCAAATTTGTCTTCGAAAGGATCTTATTACAATTCAGAAATTTTTATGCAGTTGGCGGGATTTGAACTCGAGATTACCGTTTACTTGATGATGTGTTTCCTCGCTGAGCCATGCGAACCTATTGTTACGTTTATTACTTTTTATTCTTATAAAAGTTCAAATCATATGAAATCATATAATTAGAAGAGATAAACTTCTATTAAAAAATTAAATGACACGCACGAATTCAAAATAAATGAAAAGTAAACATTTTACTTCCAGTATTGAATAAAGATTTATTTTATATTTGAAACCAATATTTCATTCGTAATATGAAAGTTGTATGTCTTCCATATTCTGGAACAAATATTTTTCCATGATAAACATAAAGTATTTCAGGTATTCAGATATAGTATTTCAGTATTATAGATATATAGATATATATATATATATACAAAAATCAATATGAATGTTATCCGACGTGACGGGCACGTCGTTAATTTGTTTCTGCGTCAAATGTTTATGAACAGAAGCATCTCGACGTGCGCGACACGTTTGTTTCCTATAACGATTCACTCTCAGTTCGAATCCGGTAGCATACGAGAGAACACATATTAAAATAAAGTCTCTTACGTTTTTTATTCACGAGTAAACCGGCTTCCAAAAACCAACAGGTTATGGGCCCAGGCACATAATTAAGGTGTACGTGTTAGTGTAGAGTGACGTTAAAATACAGTATAATTTTTTTTTCGGTAAAAATTGACATTAAAAATAAAAAGAAAAAGTGAAATTGCAAGTATTAACTGTAAGTGTTAAAACTCAGTGCGAAAATGAGTGAAGAGGCGAAAAAGGCAAAACGTAACATTAAGCCGTTTGACGGTGAAAAATATAGTATCTGGAAATATCGAATTCGTTCATTAATAGCAGAAGAAGACGCATTAAAAGTCTTAGACGAGGAAGCTCCCACTGATCCAAAGGCATTAAGTAATTGGAAAAGATGCGAAAGGATTGCCAAAGGAATTATAATTGAATACTTGTCTGATTCAATGCTCAATTTTTCAACAGAAGCTAATACGGCAAAACAAGTCATACATAAACTCGATTCGATTTATAACCGAAAAAGCCTGGCGACTCAATTGGCGATTGAGAAGAAACTTCTAACATTCAAATTTAAGGAAACTACACCGCTGTCAAAACACCTGATCTGTTTTGACGAAATGGTGGTTGAATTAGAAGCAGCAGGGGCAACATTAAGTGAAATGAGCAAAATCGCAAGACTTTTACTAACATTACCGAATTCATATGATGCACTTGTTATCGCGATTCAGACTCATGCGGACGAAGACCTGACACTCGGGTTTGTGAAAATAAAATTACTTGATTATGAAGTGAAATTGCAAAATGAACAAAGTGAAACGAGCGCGAAAGTTTTGCAAACAGAGACAATTATAAATAGTGAAAAGAAGAATAAGAAAAGTAGAGGATTTAAATTAAATTTTAAAAAGAAGCAAAACTACGGCTTTAAAAATAAAAAATTTAATAAATACAATAAAATGCAGTGCGATCATTGTGGGAGTCGCAATCACGAAAAGAAGGATTGCTATTTCTTCAAAAGAAATCAAACTGCAACGGACTATCATCAACGATCACTGCATACAGTTCAAATGCTGGATGAGGGTGAACGATTTGCATTTATGACTGCAGATCAAGCTGATGACGAACAGATTAATGATCCGAGAAAAATCAGTTTTATAATCGATTCGGGAGCCACGGATCATGTGGTCAAAGACATCGAGGTGTTTAAGACACTATCTACGTTGGACAAGCCAATAAAAATATCTGTTGCAAAGAAGGGAGAAGCTATCAGCGCAACACAGATCGGGACCATCGATGTGACAACAAATCTTGGTGCAACGGGTGTCCTAGAGAATGTGCTGTATGCGCCAGAAGCGACGACCAACCTTTTGTCGGTGCGCCGAATCCAGCAGGCCGGGATGACAATCATTTTTGGTGAATCTGGAGGCGTCATGGTAAAAAAGGGTGGTAAGACTATCCTAACCGGTAAGTCAATAAATAATTTAATATGCGTAAATTTCACGATAAATAAAAATATGTGTAACAAAACATATGCAAATAACATCGTAACTTTAAACGCATATAAATTGTGGCATGAACGTTTAGGTCACATCGAACAATCTAAGTTTATCAAAATGAAGCAGCATAATTTATTTGAAGACAAAAATTTAATTGAGTCAATAAGTCCTACAAAAGATTTATGTGAAGCTTGTGTATTGGGAAAACAAGCACGACTGCCTTTTTCAAAGAAAAGGGACAGGAGTCATGTTACGAGACCTTTGTTCATCACACACTCTGATGTATGCGGTCCAATTAAGCCTCCGACTATTGACAATAAAAATTATTTTGTTACATTTATTGATGAATTTACCCACTATACGACAGTTTATCTCATTACATATAAGTCTGACGTATTTAAAATGTTTCAAGACTTTGTCGCTAAAAGTGAAACCCACTTTAATTTAAAAATCGCAAATTTAAATTGTGATAATGGGAATGAGTATTTGTCAAATGAATTCAAAGCATTTTGTGTACAGAAGGGTATCCAATATAATTTAACAGTTCCATACACGCCACAGCAAAATTCCATAGAGGAGCGAATGAATAGAACACTGTTAGAAAAAGCTCGCGCTATGATTCACGGAGCTGAACTCCAAAAGGAATTTTGGGGTGAAGCTATTCTAACGGCTAATTATTTAGTTAATATTACCCCAAGTAAAGCCATTATAGAAAACAAAACTCCTTTTGAACTTTGGCATAACAGAAAACCAAAATTAAATCGTTTGAAAGTTTTCGGTAGCACCGTGTATATTCATGACAAAAATAGACAAAGTAAATTCGATAAAAAGTCTATTAAAGGGATTTTAGTTGGCTATGGAAAGAATGGATACAAAGTATTAAACGTGGAAACAAATCAATTTATTATAGCACGTGATGTGGTTGTTGACGAGATTAATTTTAAAAACTCGAGACCAACTTCTGTACACCGAAATAATGACTTTGAAGACAATAACCTTCAAACTAAACGTTCTAAAACTGATGAAATAAAAATCAGTGAGAATCAAGAAAGCGAAGCAAACGATTCTAGTAAAAAGATCGAAGCTCGTAATGATTCTCATGAAGGTGAGTTGCGACGAAGTACAAGAATAAAGAATAAACCTCAAATAAATTATAATGAGGAATATGATTATCATATTTGTGCACTGTCGACAACTTCTGACATTCCTAGCTCGTATAATGAGATAAAACATCGTAGTGATAAATGCGAGTGGGAGAAAGCTGTAAATAATGAACTTAGATCGTTGTCACAAAATAACACATGGACTTTGATTCCACGTCCTAATAATAAAAATATAGTTGATTGCAAATGGGTGTTTAACATAAAAATGGATAAAAATGGAAATTCATGTATATATAAAGCTAGACTTGTTGCAAAAGGTTTTAGTCAACAATATTTACAAGCCTATAATGAAACGTTTGCACCAGTTGCACGAATAACAACCTTTAGAATGATCATTGCGTTTGCAAATCAACATAATTTATTGGTCCATCAGATGGACGTAAAAACCGCATTTTTAAACGGTTTATTGAAAGAGGAAATTTACATGCGTGTGCCGGATGGGATTTCAGCGCCTGAAGGACATGTATGTAAATTAAATAAAGCATTATACGGTCTGAAACAGTCTGCAAGATGCTGGTTTGAACTTTTCGAAGTTACACTGAAAACGCATGGTTTTCAAAACTCCTTATCAGATCGCTGTCTATATTTTTTAAATAACAATCATATTTGTAAGAATATCTATGTACTCTTGTATGTAGATGATATTCTGATAGTAACGTATGATAGAAATACGATGCAAAATTTCAAAGAATACTTACAGAAACAATTTTCTATGACAGATATGAACGAGATAAAGTTATTCTTAGGAATAAATGTCATACGAAAAGAAAATACAATCTCATTAGATCAAAATGTCTATTTAGAAAACATTTTGCGTAAATACAATATGATTGATTGTAAAAGTTTAGATACTCCTTTGCCTCCGAAAGTAGATTTAAATGCTCTGAATGCTGACGAGTATTACGATGCACCATGCAGAAATGTTATAGGCTGTTTAATGTATGCTATGCTATGCACACGGCCTGATTTATGCTTTGCAGTAAATCTGCTCAGCAGATATCAAAATAAAAATAACAGAGAGCTATGGCAAAACATAAAGAAAATTTTAAAATATATAAAAGGATCGTTAAAACTTCGTTTAGTTTACAAACGAAATGATAATTATGAAAATTTATTAAATGGTTATGTAGATTCTGATTGGGCAGGTAACGAAATAGACCGGAAAAGTACAACTGGCTATATCTTTAAAATGTTTGATTGTAATACAATCTGTTGGAATACGAAAAGGCAAAATTCAGTTGCAACTTCCTCGACAGAAGCCGAATACATGGCATTATATGAAGCAACTAGAGAAGCTTGTTGGCTTAGATCTCTTTTGAAGAGCATAGAGATAAATATTAAAGAGCCGATAATTATCTTCGAGGATAATAATGGTTGCATTGCTATCGCAAGTAATCCAACAGATCATAAACGATCAAAACATATAGATGTAAAATATCATTTTACACGTGAAAAAGTGGAACAAAAGGTAATAATACTTAAATATATTCCCACAGATAAACAGTTAGCTGACTCATTCACAAAACCATTACCGAAAGTTCGGTTCTTGTATATCCGCAAGCAGATGGAACTACTGGAACATGAATAATAAAAAAAAGGGAAAACAAAACTATTAAAATTAAATTCATGTAAAACTATAATTTCCAATATGTTATAAAATTTCGTCTTTTCACAATTTCCATCTGTAATCGCCAGTATAGTGGTCTGATTGGGTTTTTCTGGGTTTTCCCCAATCCAGTGCAACAAATGTTGGACCATTTATGTATCACCCAGTATTAAAGCAATATTAAATAAATGAAGTGTTCTCTCTTGCGTTAATTGTTAACGAATTAATTTTTGAGTGGGAGTATAGATATATAGATATATATATATATATATATATATATATATATATATATATATATATATACAGGGTGTCCCAAAATGTCTTAAGAATCTCGAAATGGGAGGTTCCTGAGGTCATTTGAAGCGCCATTTTCCTTTTGAAAAATGTTGTCCGAGGCTTCGTTTGGGAGTTATTAACGAAAAACACGGACCAATGAGAGCGCTCCCTGTCGCTCGGTGGCACGGTCAGCGCGGCGAGCCGGGGGGAAGATAGTGTTGTCGGTACGGCGCGCGATGTAGTAAGAAGTAGCAGTTTCTCGATTATGTCCCGATTTCGATGAGCTTTGGATATGTTGTTAAGACAATGATTCTGAACAACATTTCCCTTTAGACTTTTTGCCTTGAGGCTTTAGTTTACGAGATATTTGTAAAAACTTGTAATTGAAAATCGATCGATGTTCATACTACTATCTCCTCTCCGATTTCGATGAGCTTTGGATATGTTGTCAAGACCTCGATTGAATAACCATTGTTGTATAACCATATCAAACTTATTTGAAGGTCATTGAAATCGGTGAGGATCCACATAATCTTTACCCGACTTATGGCAACTTTACCCGAACGAGAGAAGAAGCAGAAACTGATTAAATTAAAAACTCACTTATTCAGCCGTAAATCCATTTGCTGCTTCGAAATGTGTGTCACTGGGTCATTTGGTGACGAACTGCACAGATGTCTTCAGGTGTACGACAGTACCGAAAGCTAAGGGCCGTACGGTCAGGTCAACGAACTGCACAGCTGGTGGTAAAACGACAACCGAAGGGATGCGCGGTCAAGTAAACGATCCTGGCTTTCACCTTCACTTTATAAACGATAAATAAATCGTATGTTTCACACAGATGCCACGAAATTTTTACACACTCACGATCACTGTTCACATTTGTCAACACATAACTATGCACTATGCACTAATAATATTTGCAATATCTTTTGCATTGCAGCACAAATCACAATAAATGTCCTTTTCCCCAGAAACAGGTACAAATCCAGGTGCGCATAGCGGGTATACGGTGTTGTCCCTCCCGTTCGTTGTCCATAAATTAGTATTGTGGTCAGGCCGGGAACTGCAGCACTGGTGGTAGGTGTCAGGTACGCGATCGCAGAAAAATCCAAGGGGCACACTCCACAAAGAATGATGTTGAAGACTGACTGCAGTTTTCGGAAGATGCTTCGACCACCCCCAAATAACCCCACCACGAAGCAAAACTGAGCTGGAGGAAAAGTTCAAAACACAACACGTGTTTTGCAGACATAGAAAGTAAGAATCTGCGTGCATTGTCACTCTTGCCTTTCCTCCGGGACAAAAAACAGAGATCCACGTCTCCATGGGGTTGTGCCATAAATCGAAACTGGGCAGTTACACGAAGGTCTTCACAGAGTACGGGGACGGAAAGATTTCCTTCCGCACGTGTCGTATTTGGGCACCTCTTTCTAAGCTGTGCAATTAAGCCATAAAAAACTTTCGGCGAGCGCCGCTTGACCCTTGCTGAGGCAGTCACGGTTCAGGAGAAGATTTGGCGCCCGCCGGAAGTTTTTTGTTCCGGAGGAAAGGCAAGAGTGACAATGCACGCAGATTCTTACTTTCTATGTCTGCAAAACACGTGTTGTGTTTTGAACTTTTCCTCCAGCTCAGTTTTGCTTCGTGGTGGGGTTATTTGGGGGTGGTCGAAGCATCTTCCGAAAACTGCAGTCAGTCTTCAACATCATTCTTTGTGGAGTGTGCCCCTTGGATTTTTCTGCGATCGCGTACCTGCCACCAATCACCAGTGCTGCAATTCCCGGCCTGACCACAGGACTAATTTATGGACAACGAACGGGAGGGACAACACCGTATACCCGCTATGCGCACCTGGATTTCTACCTGTTTCTGGGGAAAAGGACATTTATTGTGATTTGTGCTGCAATGCAAAAGATATTGCAAATATTATTAGTGCATAGTGCATAGTTATGTGTTGACAAATGTGAACAGTGATCGTGAGTGTGTAAAAATTTCGTGGCATCTGTGTGAAACATACGATTTATTTATCGTTTATAAAGTGAAAGTGAAAGCCAGGATCGTTTACTTGTCCGTGCATCCCTTCGGTTGTCGTTTTACCACCAGCTGTGCAGTTCGTTGACCTGACCGTACGGCCCTTAGCTTTCGGTACTGTCGTACACCTGAAGACATCTGTGCAGTTCGTCACCAAATGACCCAGTGACACACATTTCGAAGCAGCAAATGGATTTACGGCTGAATAAGTGAGTTTTTAATTTAATCAGTTTCTGCTTCTTCTCTCGTTCGGGTAAAGTTGCCATAAGTCGGGTAAAGATTATGTGGATCCTCACCGATTTCAATGACCTTCAAATAAGTTTGATATGGTTATACAACAATGGTTATTCAATCGTGGTCTTGACAACATATCAAAGCTCATCGAAATCGGAGAGGAGATAGTAGTATGAACATCGATCGATTTTCAATTACAAGTTTTTACAAATATCTCGTAAACTAAAGCCTCGAGGCAAAAAGTCTAAAGGGAAATGTTGTTCAGAATCATTGTCTTAACAACATATCCAAAGCTCATCGAAATCGGGACATAATCGAGAAACTGCTACTTCTTACTACATCGCGCCGTACCGACAACACTATCTTCCCCCCCGGCTCGCCGCGCTGACCGTGCCACCGAGCGACAGGGAGCGCTCTCATTGGTCCGTGTTTTTCGTTAATAACTCCCAAACGAAGCCTCGGACAACATTTTTCAAAAGGAAAATGGCGCTTCAAATGACCTCAGGAACCTCCCATTTCGAGATTCTTAAGACATTTTGGGACACCCTGTATACAAAAATCAATATGAATGTTATCCGACGTGACGGGCACGTCGTTAATTTGTTTCTGCGTCAAATGTTTATGAACAGAAGCATCTCGACGTGCGCGACACGTTTGTTTCCTATAACGATTCACTCTCAGTTCGAATCCGGTAGCATACGAGAGAACACATATTAAAATAAAGTCTCTTACGTTTTTTATTCACGAGTATACCGGCTTCCAAAAACCAACAATTCTATTTCTAATTTTAAATAAAGATTCATTTTACAACGAGAAAAAAATATTTTTTTCATAATACGAAATAAATATTATCTGTATATTAGGAAAAAATATTCTTTTTCTAATATTAAATAAAGATTCACTTTATAATGAGAAAAAATGTTTTTTTCATAATACGAAATAACAATAAATAAATATTATCTGTATATTAGGAAAAAAATATTCCATTTCTAATATTAAATAAAGATTCATTTTATAATTAGAAAAAAATATTTTTTTCATAATATGAAATAAATATTATCTGTATATCAGGAAATAAATATTATCTGTATATCAGAAAATAAATATTCCACTTCTAATATTAAATAAAGATTCATTTTAAATATAAATATTATCATATTGAATTTGAATTGAATTGGAAGGTGAACCGGGCACTCAGTCCTATGGGACCATTGTACCCGGGCCCGTTGAAAGTTGGGCTACCGACTTAAATAAGGCGCTCGAGTAGGTCGGCCTCTCTGGCAAAATCCAGGAGGGCATCAACCCCGTCGGCCTTAAGACAAAGGACACCTTGGTTTGAGAGCCCTAAGAGTTTACTTCTTAGGGCCTCAGTACCTTTGCAGTGCCATAGTACGTGGAGAGGGGTTTCGTCCTCCTCCCCGCATCTTGGGCAGTTAGAATCCATCTGGATACCAAGCCTGGCCAAGTGCTTACCGGTGTACCAGTGGCCCGTGGTGATTCCCACGAGCCGCCGCACCTTTAGACGGTCCATATGACACAGCTTGTTGGCGAGGTCTTTACTAGGCCCTTCCACCAGAGCTTTCGTGTGTCGCATGCCTGGTTCGGAATACCATAAATGGGCAAGTTGATTCCTCGCCCATTCTTTATTCCAGTTTTTAATTACACTGGGTGCCAGTTTTAGAGGTCTATAGATAGCTGCGTTCTGGCAGCGGGTGCCTTCACGCGCTAGTCTGTTTGCCTCCTCATTTCCCTTGATTCCAGAGTGACCTGGAACCCACAGAAGGCTGACGTGATTATGGTTAGATAGCTCTGTTATGGTTGTAGCACAGTCACGGACAAGCTTAGATCTGGTCATAACTTTGCCCAGCGATCTAATTGCCGCGCGGCTGTCGCTACAAATATATATGTGTTTGTTCTTGTAGCCTTTGCTGAGGTTGAGCTCAGCGCAGGCCAAGATAGCACATACTTCCGCTTGAAAGACCGAAGCGTGTTGCCCAAGTGCTAGAGATAGGCTAGTCCTTGGGCTGACACCGCAGACGCCTGCACCTGCTCCGGTTCTATTCTTTGCGCCGTCTGTAAACCAGACCAGGCCTTGCGGAGAGAGAAGCTCTCCAGCATTTGACTCCCAGTCACACCTATTAGGGAGGCGAGTATGGTGTTTAACCGTAAAGTTATAGTGCGGCTCGCATCTATCCCCACCACGCAACATGATCCATTGAAGGTCCTGTGCGTCCAGTAGGGTCGAGTGGCCGTACCTTGACGTGATCCATCTGTTATCCAGATGGAGTCTTCAGGCGGAACTTCTCGCTAAGCTCTCCGCCACTATGTGTGGGGGTGCAAGATTAAGGAGAACTCCCAGCGCCAGGGTGGGCGTGGAATATTATCATATAAATATATGTATTATGTTTTGAAAATTAATTTTTATATCATTCCAAGAAATAGCAAAATTAAAAACCAGTATATTTTAGCCATTGTACTAAAAGACAGCTACCTTCAGCCGCAAAAACAACGTCTCCGAAAAACGTCTCTCAGTCGCGAAAAAGATATCCATTATGGAGACGTTGTTTTTACGACTGAAATGGAACGGCTAAAAGACGTTCACCCTCTGCCGTGAAAACGACGTCTCCATAAAGATATCTTTTTGGCGACTAAGAGACGTATCTTTGGGACATTAGACGTTCAGACGGGAAAACGACGTGAAACAGACATCTTTGAGACGACGTGTGCTGATTGGGTTGGTTGTGTGAGTTGTGAATGTTAAAGCTTTGAAATTTTTGTGAATAAAAAGTAGTTGTAATTAATTCTATAGAATTGGGAAAGAGAGTAGTTGTGTTGTAGTTGTTTGAGATTGTGTCTGGGTTAGGTCTGGGTTAGTTCTGGTTAGATTGTGTATCGGTTTTCTAATTGTAAGCATGAAAAATTTAGATATCTTGATTGTGTGTAAATGTATCGGTATTGCAGAGTTGTGGCGCGAAGTGCTGTGCTACGTGCCACGTGATAATGTACCCGTAACGTGTGCGATATAGGCGCGCCACTGAGTCACTACACGGGAGAGCTTCCTACAAACCAATATGGTGGCGCCCATACCTGTCACTTTCTGAGGCGAAACAATGAAAATTAGTGTTAAATTATACATGTATTCAACTATACATGCTCGTAACTTAAAAACAAGTGGTTTCCGCGGTCTAGGACATTGAATTTGGTGTTTTCTCGACGAAATATACAGGATTAGATATACAGGGTGTCCCAAAATGTCTTCAACTCCCGGAAATGGGAGGTTCCTGAGGTCATTTCAAGCGCCATTTTCCTTTTGCAAAATGTTGTCCGCGGCTTTGGTTAGGAGTTATTAACGAAAAACACGGACCAATCAGAGCGCGAGCTTGACGCGTTTTTAAATTATTTTAATCTCTCTCTACTGTTTTAAAATGCACTTACTCATTTTTGCTACAAATGCATGACATCCGCAGTCTACTGATCGCATTACCTCATTACTGTGATTTGTGCTGCACTACAAGTGAAATTGCAATTGTTATTAGTGCATAGCTATGTGTTGACAAATGTGAACAGTGATCGTGAGGGTGGAAAAATTTCTTGGCATCTGTATGAAACAAACGTACGATTTATTTATCGTTTGGAAAGTGAAGGTGAATTCCCGGATCGTTTACTTGACCGCACATCCCTTAGGCTGTCGTTTTAGCACCAGCTGTGCAGTTCGTTGACCTGACCATACGTCCCTTACCGTTCGGGACAATGCCGTATACCTGAAGCCAGCTATGCAGTTCGTCACCGAGTGGCCCAGTGACACACATTTCGAAGTAGCAAGTGGATTTACGGCTGAATAAGTGAGTTTTTAATTCCATACGTTCAATTTCTACTCCTTCTCTTGTTCGATGCATCGTCGCGGCGCACTGCTACGCTCCTCCAAGTAGATATCCCTGGCATGCCACACGAAGCCAGCCCACGCGGGTCTAGCTCGCGCTCTGATTGGTCCGTGTTTTTCGTTAATAACTCCCAAACGAAGCCTCCGACAACATTTTGCAAATGGAAAATGGCGCTTCAAATGACCTCAGGAACCGTCGATTTCCGGGAGTTGAAGATATTTGGGACACTCTGTATAATTGCCACTGTTAGCCACTAAAAATGAAAATTACAATGGATTCCGAAAAACTGAAATGAAGGAAAACATACTTTTATCAAAGAATCCGTATTAAATGCTTTCAAACAAATAGCAAATCCAGAATCACTGTCTCAATTAGCATTTTTACAAAACAGTGAACCGGATGACTTTTTTTCCTTTATGAAAAAAGAAACAAATGATAGTAGTCGTACAAACATTGCAGAATTAGAATTATTTCAATATTTCAGCGATAGTGATACACAAATTGAAAGTATTACAAAATACAAATATATGATAACATTATTTTTAAAATACAACACAGCTATTCCGTCCTTTGCCCCAGTTGAGAGACTTTTTAGCTTTCCTGGAGTGATTCTGTGTCTTCGATGGAGCACCCTTACAGATGTAAATTTGGAACGTCGCGTCGCGTCGCACCTTGTTGTGTGCGAATAGCAGCAGTCAAACAAAAAATAAAACGAAAATGTGGCAAATAATATAGTTTGTTATATTAAGTACCATTTGTTCTTGAAATTAATGCTAAGATAAGTAATATTAAATCACCCATAATATTGCAAAATATTTTATTTCGTGTTTCATATTGTTAAAATAGAAATATTTTATTTTGTGATTCAGATTGTTAAAATAAAAATATTTTATTTTCGAAATTGTATATCTTATTTAAAATAATATTTTCTTTAAGCAAAGTAAAATTTGAAATATTAAGTAGTATTTGAAATATTTATTTCGTCAAATAATTCCCACCTCTGGCTGTTACCTGGCGTATCCGTTGCCACGCCGCGCGCCACATGTACAAAGTGTAAAGAAATGTTTGATCTTAGCTGCCATAGGCGTATTTCTATATCTTCGGATCGAAGATCTGTAAAAAAAAAGTTCCCGCAAAAGTGTCCTTGAGTTTGTATTTCAAGGTAAATTTTTTTAATTGCATTGTATTCTACGCATCGTGGGGATAAAAAGTGTCAAAGGAACCATGGGTCAAAATTCAACCGTTGCATCAAAAATTGGTGCGGAAGATTTGTTGGCTGTAAAATGAATTTTGTTCACAGAAGCTGTAGATTTCAAACTGAAATGCTACTTGTTGACATAAACACAGACGAGAATGTAAATACACCGTTACAGCGTTAAAGGCAACATAAGCACAGTTCGACCGATCCCCACCATCGTGATTTTGCTTGTTTTGGTTAGAAGGTAATATTGATTACGTTAGACTTCTGATAAAGAGCATATACATGACAACACTAACTACTACTTGTTTTATTAGAAATGTAAACAATGTCTATGAAAATAAGTATGTAGTTCTAATAATGAGACTTTGCTATTATATTTTACGAGAAGACTCATTTTTGAGTTTAGACTCATGGTTCCTATGACTCTTTTTATCCCCATGATGCGTGGCATACAATGCAATTTTGCGGCAACTTTTTTTTTAGAGATCATCAACGATCCGAAGATGTACAATACGCATATGGCAGCCAATCTCAAACGTTTCTTTACACCCAGTATCTTCGTAGCTACTCGCGATAGGCGAAGCGCGTCTTGTCTCCACGATAACGACACGGCGCGGCGCGGCGCGACGCGCCGTAATGTAATACAACGCGATTTTCTGTAAATCCCGACTCATTGTGATTCCCTTGAATAGCTTGCCCGCGTTGACTGTTTTCCTGTAACTGGATCATTCGTTGCCGGGAATCGTTCATGGAAATGCAGTCGAACGTCTATAAGACGACAAATCTGTTTTACCTCTGTCAATCGAATTTAGAGTAGTCGAAACACAGCAAAGAATTTTTCTTTCCTCAAGTCGTTACGATTAGAAAATTATTAACCTTCGTACGAAGCTTCTGCAAGTCGAGCGTTCGCTCGTTAAACCTTTTTTACTTCCTCGTGATATTCGAATTACCGAGATTCGATTGTACTCCTTCATAACCTCATATTCCTACAAAATATTTTGTTATTTCTTCTTTATGATTAATTATACATTATATAGTTTGGAGAGGAATTATATTTACAGTAGGATCACGATTAACCGGCTTCATCGGGACCGAGAGAGGAGGGAGTAATTTTTTCTAGGGAGAAAAATTGAAAATGCAATTTACATTTACAATAGATATTTTATTTGATAATAAATACAATTTTTTGTATAATATATACATTTATTTCTTTTTATTTTGTTAAATTTGCATTAATAAGTGCTCCGTCAACGTTTCATTATCAATAAAGTTTCTTTCGGTGTGTCGCCAAATTGCGACGTCACTACTTACGTCTTATTACGCAACACTATAAATATCACTGTACATACAACATTAAATTTATTCAGCAATATCTGTTGGGTGATTCTTATCGAGATTGTCATTCTAAAACCAAATCCGAAAGCAGAATTGCTCTATCACGCAACATTTTCGAAAAACATTGATTTTTGTAAAAATGCATGATTTCGATAAAAAACGGGGTGTTCCGTGAAAACTAAACAGCGAGGATTTCAGTTTTGAGTAAAAAAACAGAGGGTTTTGTTGCGTTCTCCTCAACATATCCATATAGCCATTTATATTTTTTTGTACTTTCTAATAGTTGTAAATGTTTGTTAGAGTTTGAGAAAGATTTGACGCGGGTACATTATACGCTCTATTTTTGTATTTATGTGAAAAATCCTTTATCTAGCAAGAATTTAATATACAGTATTGAATTCTACAGACGTTTCTGGTAAATAAACCATTCACGAAAAGTATTTGGTTCGGTTAGTATACGAGCAGGTCAAGAAAATATTCGAAAAATATTCATTGGCTGCATGAATTTCAATTCAGGGTTTTCGTATTTTTCAGTGCAATGAAAATTAATTACCCTGCTATTAGTTTATTTTCTTCTCTTCTTTGGTGTTTTTATTGCAACTCGTTCGAAAAATAATGTAAAAACCTGGCGACACCGGGTTTTTACAGGCCTGAAGGCCGGGCCGCGTTCGGCCGCACGAAACGCGGTCCACACGAGACAAAAGTTGTTCGCCGGTTCGTCGTCCCTCAGTGTCCTCGCTGAGATATTCGGGCGCCAGGCACCGAGGTGCCACGCGAAGCTTCTACAGCTGCGAGCACTCTGAGAAACGTTCGAACGAGCCGGCGACTACCGATAATTGACCGAGATGTTTTCGCGAACGGGCACAGGGGACTACGCGGGGCGAACACGAGGCGTTCCCCGCGGCGCGGCGGGAAGGTTTCTCACGAAAGAACGATACTCAAGGTTTCGGCTAACAATACTTTATTTTCTGCGAAATAACAATCGCACTGCCGGCAGCGACCGGCAGCGTTTTGAGGTTAGCCGGCGCGTTTCTGCAAAGTTTCAGCTTTGATTTGGACAAAAAATCATCGCTCCAAATTTCGTCCACTGTGTGACGTATGAAATTATTACATGGTGCGTACAGTTGCAAAGTATCGTTGTGGCCGAAATTACACTATTGGTTCCCTAAAATGAACATTTCATTATTTTCCGGTGTATCCGAAATAATTTATGATACCACATATATGGGGTTGGAAGAAAAGTTCTGTCGCTAGTGAAGTGTCCGCGGCGGACAGTTCGTAAGCGGACAGTTTGTCCGCTGCTATTTTCCCATCTTCGAGCGGGTGGACAAGTCCGCCGTGCCCCTGCTAAGCGTGGCAAAAAAAAAGGTCTCTATGGGCTCCACACTCCTTTAGGTAAACTACCGAGGAAATACGAACCGTTCCTGCCACTTGCTGACCTTTTTTTTCTGCCGCGCTTAGCAGGGGCACAGCGGGACTGTCAATCCGAACGAAATTTATGGGAAATGTCCGCGGACAGCTTGTCCGCGGAACCCCAGTATGAATCGGCCTTTAAGGGGGTGCGCCCAGATTTGACCTTGACGGAGTTGATCGTCACGCTAAATTTGTACGAACGGAGATTAGACTAAACTAAATAAGATTAGATTAAACAGCTGATTAGTAAGAATTTCGCCCGATAGGTGGTGTGGGTCTAATTTTCTGTGACGAGCTACAGTTAGGTAGGATTTTTCAGAAGCCGCTACGTGACAAGCAGTATTCTGCCGATTATTGCAAATTACTCTTTAACAACGTAAAAATATGAAATTTGAGCTCTGGACGACGCTGCGCAGGACTCTTAGGAATCATAATCAACCAATTCTGAACTTCTCATTGCAATATTGAGGCGTCAGTTTCTTTTCTCGTAAACCCTTGCATTTGAGTATACGCGACTCGAGACAAGCAGTATTCTGCCGATTATTGAAAATTACTCTTCAACAACGTAAAAATATGAAATTTGGGCTCTGGACGACGCTGCGCAGAACTCTTAGGAATCATAATCAACCAATTCTGAACTCCTCATTGCAATATTGAGGCGTCAGTTTCTTTTCTCGTAAACCCTTGCACTTGCGTATTCGCGACTCGAGAAGCCGCGCCGCGCATTCTTCAGGCGCCTCGTGGCAGGCAGTTTGCTGCCGATTATTGCAAATTACTCTTCAACAATGTAAAAATATGAAATTTGGGCTCTGGACGACGCTGCGCAGGACTCTTAGGAATCATAATCAATCAATTCTGAACTTCTCATTGCAATATTGAGACGTCAGTTTCTTTTCTCGTAAACCCTTGCATTTGAGTATACGCGACTCATCAAGCCGCGGCGCGCTTGCTTCAGACGTCTTATGTTTTTAGTATGTATTTTGCAGTTTTTTTACCACCCTTCCGTTCTCCATCCCCAAAATCAGGTTTGGGCATTATTAAAATAGAAAATTATTTAAATAGCGATTCGAATAAAAGATACCTTATCTTTATTCGTTATTCGAAGGTTAGAATAAGAAAAGTTTCTTTATTCGACGAGTATCGAATGAAGAAAGTATCTTTATTCGACGAGTGTCGGATAAATAATTTTATTCGACAAGATATTTATCCGACGTATAAGGATAATTTTTTTATTCGAAACGGATTTATTAAAAGGCTTCGATGCTACACTACCGAATAGCCCCACAGATAAAACGTTTAGATACATACCAATAATATATCGTGTTTAGTGTCATTTTAATAAGGAGAATGCCACGAATTAGTTGATGCAATTCCCATGGAAAATACAGAAGTTTTGGAATTGAATGGTGGTGAATTCACACCGATATACCTGACCCGTTGTCGGGTTACCCTGCTGTGTTTATTGCACCACTCGGCGACCGAAGCGACTCGTGCTACTGAGCCTAGGCAGTCGGTGCTCGTTGCCGTTTCTTCGATTTGGCAGAAAATTGTTCGAAGCCTACGTATAGCCCGCGGATGAAACCACTAGATACAGTCCAAATTATATCGTGTTTGGTGTCATTTTGATCATGAGAATTCCACGAATTAGTTGATGTAGGTCTTATAAAAAAACAATTGAAAATAAAGAAGTTTTGGAAGTGGATTGGTAGTGGACTCACATCCACGTACCTGACCCGTTGTCGGGTTACCCTGCTGTGTTTATTGCACCACTCGGCGACCGAAGCGACTCGTGCTACTGAGCCTAGGCAGTCGGTGCTCGTTGCCGTTTCTTCGATTTGGCAGAAAATTGTTCGAAGCCTACGTATAGCCCGCGGATGAAACCACTAGATACAGTCCAAATTATATCGTGTTTGGTGTCATTTTGATCATGAGAATTCCACGAATTAGTTGATGTAGGTCTTATAAAAAAACAATTGAAAATAAAGAAGTTTTGGAAGTGGATTGGTAGTGGACTCACATCCACGTACCTGACCCGTTGTCGGTTTACCCTGCTGTGTTTATTGCACCACTCGGCGACCGAAGCGACTCGTGCTACTGAGCCTAGGCAGTCGGTGCTCGTTGCCGTTTCTTCGATTTGGCAGAAAATTGTTCGAAGCCTACGTATAGCCCGCGGATGAAACCACTAGATACAGTCCAAATTATATCGTGTTTGGTGTCATTTTGATCATGATAATTCCACGAATTAGTTGATGTAGGTCTTATAAAAAAACAATTGAAAATAAAGAAGTTTTGGAAGTGGATTGGTAGTGGATTCACATCCACGTACCTGACCCGTTGTCGGGTTACCCTGCTGTGTTTATTGCACCACTCGGCGACCGAAGTAACTCGTGCTACTGGGCCTAGGCAGTCGGTGCTCGTCGCCGTTTCTTGGATTCGGCAGAAAATTGTTCGAAGCCTACGTATAGCCCGCGGATAAAACCACTAGATACAGTCCAAATTATATCATGTTTAGTGTCATTTTGATCATGATAATTCCACGAATTAGTTGATGTAGGTCTTATAAAAAAACAATTGAAAATAAAGAAGTTTTGGAAGTGGATTGGTGGTGGATTCACATCCACGTACCTGACCCGTCGTCGGGTTACCCTGCTGTGTTTATTGCACCACTCGGCGACCGAAGCGACTCGTGGTACTGGGCCTAGGCAGTCGGTGCTCGTCACCGTTTCTTCGATTTGGCAGAAAATTGTTCAAAGGTTACGAGTAGCCCGCGGATAAAACCACTAGATACAGTCCAAATTATATCGTGTTTAGTGTCATTTTGATCATGATAATTCCACGAATTAATTGATGTAGGTCTTATAAAAAAACAATTGAAAATAAAGAAGTTTTGTTATTGGATTAGTAGTGGTCTCCTGTCTCACACCGATATACTCGACCCGTTACATTCATGTTACACTTCTCGGCGACCGAGGCCGCTCGAGCTTCTTGGCCCCTCACGGGGTATACCCCGCAGGAGTGGGGATAGTTCAGAGACAATTATGTGCCACACATTTGGGACATTTATCGATAAAATACTGTACCATACATACTATTATTTCGCTTTTGTATTACGCAAGTTTTAGAGTCTGGAAAATATTTCTCTGAATATCGGAATGTTTAATATTACATAATATATTTTTAAGGTTCCAAAAAGATAAGTATAACTTAGGAAAAACGCTGGAAAAAGTGGTTTTTAATTTTTTCCAACAATAACAAATATTCCGGTAAACCTTACGTTTAGGGGAGGCAGCTCCGATGACCTTGATCTTCACATATGTTGTCGGGAACAACATTCTGAACAACTTTTGTCATTATAACTACCCGGTGCTCGGTCTTAGTTTTCGAGATATTTGCGAAAAACTATTATTTAAATGCTGAATAAAATTCTCATTTTGAAATATTCACAATTTCGCATGCGTGGTCGGGCCGGCCCTCTCCGCCCCCCACCAACTAACCCTAACTAATTCTGATTATCAAAAATTATGCGATCAGAATTAGTTAGGGTTAGTTAGGGGGGGGGGGCGCAGAGGGCCGGCCGCTAGGCCGGCCCGACCACGTATGCGAAAATCCAGAAGTAGTCTTTCAAAATTGAAAGCTCACCCTATAAAAAATAATTATTATTTTAAATTGTGCTCAATTAAATTTACTATAAGAATTTTTATTATATAGAGTGACACTCTGTTCTGATCCCCACAATGTGTTTACAAACAGAAAATAAACAGATGCCGCCCGGGGAACAGGCTCACGTTGTCGCGGAGCTTGGAAGAATGCGTAAAATGCAATACAGTATTAGCAATAGTTTTTCGCAAATATCTCGAAAACTAAGACCGAGCACCGGGTAGTTGTAATGACAAAAGTTGTTCAGAATGTTGTCTTTGACAACATATGTGAAGATCAAGGTCATCGGAGCTGCCTCCCCTAAACGTAAGGTTGACCAATATTCCTATCTACTGACAATTATCGTAATAAATATATATTTTTTGTAATCATTTTTTAATTAATTAAAATAAAATTTGAAATTGTTTATTTGTTACTCATTCAGTAGTTTTCCAGATAATTCAAATCACAGATGGCTTTGATTATAACTTTCTCTGTATTTATTCTTCACATCCTGAATATATCAAGAAATACTCGGTCTTCGGCTAAACGAAGAAATGCTGGTGTGCTTCCCATTATTGTACTAAAAATATTTTTACCACAGGCCCAACGATCTCGGAAATCCCCAAGCATATTGGCTATGGAAATGGCCATAAAAGACAATACCCATGCAGCACGGCGTCGATGAGCGCCGCGTCACCCTTCGGCTACCAATAAAACAATCAGTGTCGTCGTAATTGACTCTAGGCAATAAAATCTCTGAAAACATTCATCGCGGTCATTGTACAGGTAAAAAGGTAAAATGTAATTTATTTTATTACCTGATCATTCGCTCATCTATTGTGGCCTATAGAGGAACCGGCATGAACTTTGTTCATATAGGGTATCGTGCGATAATTGAAATAGTAGACTAAAGCTCTTCAATTCTTGAGAACATTAGCAGGACAATGTAATAAATTTGTCAAAATTGGCAATTGATTGAAACGATAGAATGAAATCTGAAATTTCGGTGTTGATGTTGAAGCGCCGAGCTCGGCACTTCGGTGATTTAAACTAGTCCAATAATGAGAAACAGACCTGCATTTCTTCGCATACTTTGTTAGTCGAAAACGGAGTATTTCTTGAAATATTCAGGATATGACAAATAAATACAGAGAAAGTTA
This sequence comes from Lasioglossum lativentre, assembly GCA_916610255.1. NCBI lineage: Eukaryota > Metazoa > Arthropoda > Insecta > Hymenoptera > Halictidae > Lasioglossum > Lasioglossum lativentre. Next base: position 25,593,944 of record OU744359.1, on the reverse strand, counting down.
TAATCAAAGCCATCTGTGATTTGAATTATCTGGAAAAGTACTGAATGAGTAAGAAATAAACAATTTCAAATTTTATTTTAATTAATTAAAAAATGATTACAAAAAATATATATTTATTACGATAATTGTCAGTAGATAGAAATAATTGTTATTGTTGGAAAAAATGAAACCCACTCTTTCCGGCGTTTTTCCCATGTTATATTTATATTTCCGGAACCTTAAAAATATATTATGTATTATTAAACATTCCGACATTTTCTGCCAGATCAAAAAAACTGCGACGACCACCGACTGCTTAGGCTCAGTAGCACGAGCTGCCTCGGTCGCAGAGTAGTGCAATAAACACGGCCGGGTAACCCGACACAGGGTCAGGTACATCGGTGTGAAACCATTGCTAATTCAGTTGCAAAACTTCTTTATTTTTCATAATCTTCTTATAGAAGTTGCACCAGCTGATTCCTGGCGTTTTTCCGATTACAATGACACTAAACACGATATAATTGGGCTGTATCTAATGGTTTTATCATTAGAGTTATTCGAAGCCTTCGAATAAAAAAATTATCTTTATCCGACGGATCTCGGAAACTATTTATTCGATACGCGTTGACTAAAGATACATTTTGTATTCGAACCTCCGTATAACGAATAAAAATTATTTTATCTTTCATTCGTTATTCGAAATTTTTATTTAGATAAACATTTTGCCCAACTTTGCGCACACGGTGGGCTGGATTGTTGAAGAGTAATTTGCAATAATCGGCAGAATACTGCTTGTCTCGAGTCGCGAATACGCAAATGCAAGGGTTTACGAGAAAAGAAACTGACGCCTCAATATTGCAATGAGAAGTTCAGAATTGGTTGATTATGTTTCCTAAGAGTCCTCCGCAGCGTCGTCCAGAGCCCAAATTTCATATTTTTACGTTGTTGAAGAGTAATTTGCAATAATCGGCAGAATACTGCTTGTCTCGAGTCGCGAATACGCAAATGCAAGGGTTTACGAGAAAAGAAACTAACGCCTCAATATTGCAATGAGAAGTTCAGAATTGGTTGATTATGTTTCCTAAGAGTCCTCCGCAGCGTCGTCCAGAGCCCAAATTTCATATTTTTACGTTGTTGAAGAGTAATTTGCAATAATCGGCAGCATACTCGCTTCCGAAACAAGTGAAATGTAACAAGATTGTCGCCATTGACACCACCTAACGGTTCCGAAATTTTCCACTACTAGCGCCACTGTCTCTTTCGCAGTTACCCTATACAAATGCATGGGACAGAGACACTAACGCTAGTAGTGGAAAATTTCGGAACTGCAAGGTGGACTTTGTGGCGGCCATCTTGTGACATTTCACTAGTTTCGGAAGCGAGTATGCTGCCAATTATTGCAAATTACTCTTCAACAACGTAAAAATATGAAATTTGGGCTCTGGACGACGCTGCGCAGGACTCTTAGGAAACATAATCGACCGGGTCTGAACTTCTCATTGCAATATTGGGGCGTCAGTTTCTTTTCTCGTAAACCCTTGCATTTGCGTTTTCGCGACTCGAAACAAGCAGTATTCTGCCGATTATTGCAAATTACTTTTCAACAACGTAAAAATTTGAAATTTGGGCTCTGGACGACGCTGCGCAGGACTCTTAGGAATCATAATCGACCGGGTCTGAACTTCTCATTGCAATATTGAGGCGTCAGTTTCTTTTCTTGTAAACCCTTGCATTTGCGTATACGTATATGCGGATCTGGCGATGTGTGAGTGGTAGGGTGGTTGATGGTGTTTGGCAGGGCGCACCGCCTTAAGGCCTTCGCACACTAGGACGCACCAGCACCGCCTCAGCACCGGCACGGCATCGCGCGCCAGCCACGTTTTGGTGCTGTTAGCCGCACACTAGGACGCACCAGCACCGCCTCAGCACCGCGCGCCGCACAATATACCGTCAATTAAACCACTAAATACACTTGCAATTATACCGTGTTTAGTGTCATTTTAATCGGAAAAATGCCACCAATAAATTGGCGAAAGTCTCATTAAAAAATAATGAAAAATAAATAAGTTTTGTAATTGGATTAGTAGTGGTTCACACCGATATACCCAATCCGGCCGTGTTTATTGCACTACCCGGCAACCGCGGCAGCTCGAGGGTCGAGCTTCTTGGCACCCCGCGGGGTAAGTCACCCGGGGATGGGGATAGGGGAACGGACTAACAAGGGAGGTTAGTAATAATAATCGTAACTCGCCAATTTTAATGAAATTTTGGTACGATATAGAACTCAAAAAAATATTTCACGCGTATTTTTTTTATAGTTGTCGACATTCATATTAAGGGGATGGAAGTAGGCCTCAAAGTTGGGTGGAAAAATCCATTTTATTCAATATCTCCGAAAGTATTAGGCCTAGACGAAAATTTCAAAATCCAATTTGTGCGTCTTTGAATGGCGAATCTCTTCGTCTAAACTGATTAAAAAAATAAATAATTTGTTTAAAAAATATATTACAATCATTCCCCGGAACAAAGGGCGCTGATTCGACGAATTGCATCAGTTGCAGATAATCATTATCAATGATAGACATTATTTTTGCTGGCAAATAACCATTGTAAATGACGACAATTCTTCTTGGTCATAAGGAACCGTTATCGACGATGGAAATAATTTTTAGATGTTAGCGACCATTGTCGAGGACAGAAATTTTTTTTGTCTACTAATAACCATTATCAATTTATGCGCGAGTCAGAATAGATCGAAATCGAAATTATGTTTGTGGATATATCCGCAGTAGCACGTTAATATGGAAAACAAAAGAAACGGCACGGATGCCTCGAAAATTTTCTTTTCGTCCCACTTGTAAGATCTTTTTTCTTTTCGTCCCTTTCTTAAAATAATAAACGATTGTAAGAAGCGTTAAAGCTCGCCGCTCGAAACTAACTGTGCCCAAACCCCGGTAATCCGCAATAATCAAATTACGACAGCGTGCCAATTATCGACATAGGACTCTGAAGAAGTCAACGAAGTCACCCCGTCATAAAGCAATAAAAACTCGACCGAACGTATCAACCAGCAGTCCGGAATGATTTTACATCCCCTTATTACCCAAAATTATTCGTCCTTTTTGTTTCCATGGTAGCATATACCTACAAAATATCCTAGTAGAACTAATTTTATATTTCAGCTTATACAGAAGGATAGTCCACCAGATGTTACCACCTCGATTTTCGTCATTATTATTAATTGTAGCGAAGATATGCATCTCTCAAAACCATGCAACCTTATATAAACATTCTTCGAAACGAATAATAACAATGACGAAAATCGAGGTGGTAATGTCTGGTGAACAACCCTGCATTTACAGTCCGTCGCAAGCTCAGAACTTTTCAGAGCAGATCTGGAAAAAATTTCGAGAAAAAACATTTAAAATACTATGTTTAATAGTATACTTTAATGTGGTTAAAATAAAATACTACTTCAAGTAGAACGAAAAATTGCGGAAAATAAAATATTTTTATTTCGATAACCAGATACATAACATAAAATATTTTAATGTTGTATTTCAAATGCAGTGACTCCCATTAATATTCGGACGCAATTAAAGAAACGATAGCTTTTTTCATACAATACGCTTTTTTAAAAATAAACCAAACTATGGTAACTCGCAGGGGATGGTAGGGAAGGGTGCCGCGCCTTGAAGAAGACAGAAACGTTTGGTCTGGGTATAACAATTAAAATATATTTACATAAAACAAGACAATGTTTTACATAAAAACTTAAATTAAAAAACGCAAAACTATACAACAATTGCAATCTAAGCGCTTACATTCGAAAACGCCACATAATATACATACTTTTTTTTTTTTGTTTCTTTTTAATTTTTTTATAAAGGAGAGGGAAAATGCATTTACGCACTAACCCCCCCGGCCTATCGCCGGGGGGAGTGTGGGACTCGACCGGTCTGAAGGACCGGCAATACCCACTAAAACCCCTCCCTTACTACTCACATTCTTGGCATTCCACATAATATACATACAATTTGCTAAATTCTACAACAGTACATAATCTAAGCACCAACACTCGAAAACGTCACACAACATACATACAATTTGCTAAATTATACAACTACAATCTAAGCACTAACACTCGAAAACGTCACATAATACACATACTGTATGTTAAACTGCACAATAACTATAATCAAAGCACTCACTTCACACAACTTAAAAAATCACGAAATATAAATGAAAACACAGAATGTTATGTTATAAGCACTAATCACACGTTGCGTTGCCATTCCACGGCGCCAGGAGCTGACATAAAATAGTTCTTAAAATGGTCCCGCACTGCGAACGCGGAGTTCGGAGCGCCTCCTCCCTGGCGCTGGAGAGGGCTGAGCCCACCACTCGCTCCTTCGCGTTCTTCCTGACGATTGGATTGTCCAGCGTTGGAGGCCGCTGTGGTCCTAATAAAATTGTGGAGCACGCATGTGCTCAGCACAATTAAATTGGCAAAATCTGGATTGACATTCAGTCGCCTGTCGTAAATTCGGAATTTCTGCGACAGGATCCCGAATGCGTTCTCCACGACTCTCCTTGCCCGTGATAGCCGGTAATTGAAAATCCGTTTGTCCTGGTTGTCCCCCAATGCGCCTGGAAACGGCCTAAGGAGGTACTCCTTCAACGGGAACGCCTCGTCCGCAACAACGACGTACGGCATTTTGAGCTCCGTACCAGGCAGCGGTGTTTCATCGGGAACATTGATCCTGGATGTAGCCAGGGCTCTCCCTAGGGTTGAGTTAGCGAAGATACCGCCGTCGCTGTTTTTCCCATATGCGCCAACATCCACAGCAATAAAATTATAATTTGCGTCGACCAAGGCCAGCAGCACTACAGAAAAAGTTTTTTTGTAGTTAAAATAGAGAGAGCCGCTGTTTCGTGGAGCCTTGATCGCCACATGCTTTCCGTCCAGTGCCCCCAGACAATTGGGAAAATTCCAATTCTGCCAGAAATCGGCAGCAATCTTCTCCCATTCGTCCCTCGTCGGAATCGGCATAAGCTGCTTCATCATCTCGTCGACTATGCTGCGGCAGACATCATTCACGATGCCTCTGACTGTCGACTCGCCCAGCCGATAGCTGAAGCCAATCGTCCGGAAGCTATCTCCAGTCGATAAAAATCTGCAAAAAAATCAATGTAATTAATAAATTACTGCTACTCATTGTTTATCCGGACTTGGAATCTAAGAAAATTATGCAAGGCGTACATATTTACGAACCTTAAACAAACTGCTAATTTCTCGGTTGGCGTGATGGCCTCCCGAAATGTTGTGTTTTGCTTTGTCAAGCTGTCCTGGATCCTCCCCAGTAAATTGTGGTATTGTACTGACGACATCCTGAAGTACTGTTGGAATTTTTCCTCATCCCTCATGAGTTGGCCAAATAAAGTATGGAACTCGCCCGTCGTTGATCGACACCGCAAAGTTTGGTGTACCCAATATCTCCTCGTGCTGTTGCTCGTAGTTTGCTCGTCCTCGTCCAGAAGCAGGGCGATTGCAGCCAGTTCAGCGTTGCTGAAGTTATTCCTCCTGTCGGTCATCTTTTTGCTGGTAATCAAAGGTTATGTTGCTGAAAGCAAAAGGTTTCAGAAACAACTGACTGCTGATGAGTGACGTCGGGAAAAGGTAAGCTCGGTATGGGCGGTAGTTTGACCGTTGGACAAGCTGATTCGTCCATTTGAATTAGCGGGAACTGGTGGGAGGCCGGTGGCTAACGGTAACCGGTTGAATTGCGGTATGGAAAGGGAAAACAAACCAAACTATGATTACTCACAGGGGATGGTAGTGGAGGGCGCCGCGCCTTGAAAAAAGCAGAAAAGCTTGGTCTTGGTATAACAATTAAAATATATTTACATAAAACAAGACAATGTTTTACATAAAAACTTAAATTAAAAAACGGAACGAGATATATAAACTACATGCTAAACTATACAATAACTACAATCTAAGAACTTACAATCGAAAACGCAAATACAATATACATACTATCAACTAAATTATGCTATAACTATAACCTATACGCTGAAGAAGATTGTTCAGTGTGTTCGCCGCTGGGCAACTCGCCTCTGTCCCGCATCTCCCTCAGCTCCATGTCGGTGATCATTGAAAATATCTCCCTCTTCATCAGTGTGATGTGGTATGGTGTGAATTTTTTCATCGAGCTTGCGACGCTCCGGCAGAAATGATCTACATGATCCAATTCCTGGTTCTCCCTCGTATCCAACAAATAGTTCATAACAGAGGCGGCAGCGCTCTGCTTGTCCGTCGTTTTCCTTTTCTTCGCCGGCACTGGGTTATCGGTTGGGAGATCTTCTGCTACTTCTGGTACATCATCCGACATTGTACACTGACTATTATTAATCATTGTGGTGGGTGTTGCTGCGTCCACCCTGTCGGCTGCCCCTTCGCTACTTCTGTCTGCGCTCAGACTGCTCAGTCCAGACTCCAGCACCACATCTACACTTGTCAAAGTTGGCCGTTCTTTGTAGAACCGGCTCAAAAATGACATTTGACTTTCATATCTCCATTTCCGCTGCGTTTCGGTAGCCTGGCCGCTTCTTGTATTCGCCCTTTTCAGCGATCGCCTGTACGCCTCCCGCAAGTTCGTCCACGACTTCTTGAGAACGGCTTCTAACAAGAAATAAAAAAGATTAATTTAATAAATTAATTTTTGTACGGTTATTTAGGAATAGGAGACAACTTTCACGACAATTGCTTGTAGTTATCGATTGGGTGAATCTACAGTGAGAAGCATTGCAATAGATGTATGTAATAGTATGTTATAGTTACCTGGTTCTTCCATTTTCTCGGCTATTTCACGCCAAGCTCTATCTTTTGCCTTCGCATCGCTGTATTTGGGGTGGCTGAGGTCGTACAGGAGCGGCTGCTGCTGTACCAACTCGATCAATTTTTCGGCGTCCATTATCGTCGTCTTTCAATATCTGATCTTCGAGGTTTCTAGAGCGACTGATTTTCCACTCTTCCGTCCGGACTATAAGTACTCGAAATTTGAAAAAGACAAGCAATAGCCAAGCAATATAATCAAAAACTGTGTAGGGAAGGAATATGGGGGTTAGCAGATATCGGATACGGCGAAAAGAGCTGTATTTGCTTTTAACGTAGTACCTTTTAAGAAATTCGCAAGCGCGATTTTTACGGTTTAAGCCGACGGGTTATTGGCGCTGCAGAAAAATAATTGAGCCCCCAAAATAACCTATTGGAACAAACGTCTCATAAACGCTTTCAGTCGAGAACCAGGTACTCGCCACCGTTAAAATTTTCGGTCATTACAACAAACAAGCCTGCACCGAAACAGGAATAAAGACCGGTACTTTTTCGGTTTTTCCAATCTAAAGAATGCTCCAAATGAAAAGAATCCGAATGCCACTTAACTTAACGCCGTCAAGCAGCACAGTCACCTAAATTAGTTTAGTATGAACAGTATACGTTTGCTCCGTCGTGAAACCCTCGCTGCGAGGGGACAAGCGCTAATCCAAATTCAGGTAGACTACACACCGACGACGTATCTACCGTTGCCGTCATAAAAGTTCCTCGCTTGGCTGTTCCTTCGCATTTTCCTCTGTCACATTAATAAAATTTTATGCCGTCCTGATGATGTGCCGACGCGAAGGAACAGCAAAGCGAGGAACTTTTATGACGGATTGACCGGTTGACGACGAAGCAAACGTATACTGTTCATACTAAACTAATTTAGGTGACTGTGCTGCTTGACGGCGTTAAGTTAAGTGGCATTCGGATTCTTTTCATTTGGAGCATTCTTTAGATTGGAAAAACCGAAAAAGTACCGGTCTTTATTCCTGTTTCGGTGCAGGCTTGTTTGTTGTAATGACCGAAAATTTTAACGGTGGCGAGTACCTGGTTCTCGACTGAAAGCGTTTATGAGACGTTTGTTCCAATAGGTTATTTTGGGGGCTCAATTATTTTTCTGCAGCGCCAATAACCCGTCGGCTTAAACCGTAAAAATCGCGCTTGCGAATTTCTTAAAAGGTACTACGTTAAAAGCAAATACAGCTCTTTTCGCCGTATCCGATATCTGCTAACCCCCATATTCCTTCCCTACACAGTTTTTGATTATATTGCTTGGCTATTGCTTGTCTTTTTCAAATTTCGAGTACTTATAGTCCGGACGGAAGAGTGGAAAATCAGTCGCTCTAGAAACCTCGAAGATCAGATATTGAAAGACGACGATAATGGACGCCGAAAAATTGATCGAGTTGGTACAGCAGCAGCCGCTCCTGTACGACCTCAGCCACCCCAAATACAGCGATGCGAAGGCAAAAGATAGAGCTTGGCGTGAAATAGCCGAGAAAATGGAAGAACCAGGTAACTATAACATACTATTACATACATCTATTGCAATGCTTCTCACTGTAGATTCACCCAATCGATAACTACAAGCAATTGTCGTGAAAGTTGTCTCCTATTCCTAAATAACCGTACAAAAATTAATTTATTAAATTAATCTTTTTTATTTCTTGTTAGAAGCCGTTCTCAAGAAGTCGTGGACGAACTTGCGGGAGGCGTACAGGCGATCGCTGAAAAGGGCGAATACAAGAAGCGGCCAGGCTACCGAAACGCAGCGGAAATGGAGATATGAAAGTCAAATGTCATTTTTGAGCCGGTTCTACAAAGAACGGCCAACTTTGACAAGTGTAGATGTGGTGCTGGAGTCTGGACTGAGCAGTCTGAGCGCAGACAGAAGTAGCGAAGGGGCAGCCGACAGGGTGGACGCAGCAACACCCACCACAATGATTAATAATAGTCAGTGTACAATGTCGGATGATGTACCAGAAGTAGCAGAAGATCTCCCAACCGATAACCCAGTGCCGGCGAAGAAAAGGAAAACGACGGACAAGCAGAGCGCTGCCGCCTCTGTTATGAACTATTTGTTGGATACGAGGGAGAACCAGGAATTGGATCATGTAGATCATTTCTGCCGGAGCGTCGCAAGCTCGATGAAAAAATTCACACCATACCACATCACACTGATGAAGAGGGAGATATTTTCAATGATCACCGACATGGAGCTGAGGGAGATGCGGGACAGAGGCGAGTTGCCCAGCGGCGAACACACTGAACAATCTTCTTCAGCGTATAGGTTATAGTTATAGCATAATTTAGTTGATAGTATGTATATTGTATTTGCGTTTTCGATTGTAAGTTCTTAGATTGTAGTTATTGTATAGTTTAGCATGTAGTTTATATATCTCGTTCCGTTTTTTAATTTAAGTTTTTATGTAAAACATTGTCTTGTTTTATGTAAATATATTTTAATTGTTATACCAAGACCAAGCTTTTCTGCTTTTTTCAAGGCGCGGCGCCCTCCACTACCATCCCCTGTGAGTAATCATAGTTTGGTTTGTTTTCCCTTTCCATACCGCAATTCAACCGGTTACCGTTAGCCACCGGCCTCCCACCAGTTCCCGCTAATTCAAATGGACGAATCAGCTTGTCCAACGGTCAAACTACCGCCCATACCGAGCTTACCTTTTCCCGACGTCACTCATCAGCAGTCAGTTGTTTCTGAAACCTTTTGCTTTCAGCAACATAACCTTTGATTACCAGCAAAAAGATGACCGACAGGAGGAATAACTTCAGCAACGCTGAACTGGCTGCAATCGCCCTGCTTCTGGACGAGGACGAGCAAACTACGAGCAACAGCACGAGGAGATATTGGGTACACCAAACTTTGCGGTGTCGATCAACGACGGGCGAGTTCCATACTTTATTTGGCCAACTCATGAGGGATGAGGAAAAATTCCAACAGTACTTCAGGATGTCGTCAGTACAATACCACAATTTACTGGGGAGGATCCAGGACAGCTTGACAAAGCAAAACACAACATTTCGGGAGGCCATCACGCCAACCGAGAAATTAGCAGTTTGTTTAAGGTTCGTAAATATGTACGCCTTGCATAATTTTCTTAGATTCCAAGTCCGGATAAACAATGAGTAGCAGTAATTTATTAATTACATTGATTTTTTTGCAGATTTTTATCGACTGGAGATAGCTTCCGGACGATTGGCTTCAGCTATCGGCTGGGCGAGTCGACAGTCAGAGGCATCGTGAATGATGTCTGCCGCAGCATAGTCGACGAGATGATGAAGCAGCTTATGCCGATTCCGACGAGGGACGAATGGGAGAAGATTGCTGCCGATTTCTGGCAGAATTGGAATTTTCCCAATTGTCTGGGGGCACTGGACGGAAAGCATGTGGCGATCAAGGCTCCACGAAACAGCGGCTCTCTCTATTTTAACTACAAAAAAACTTTTTCTGTAGTGCTGCTGGCCTTGGTCGACGCAAATTATAATTTTATTGCTGTGGATGTTGGCGCATATGGGAAAAACAGCGACGGCGGTATCTTCGCTAACTCAACCCTAGGGAGAGCCCTGGCTACATCCAGGATCAATGTTCCCGATGAAACACCGCTGCCTGGTACGGAGCTCAAAATGCCGTACGTCGTTGTTGCGGACGAGGCGTTCCCGTTGAAGGAGTACCTCCTTAGGCCGTTTCCAGGCGCATTGGGGGACAACCAGGACAAACGGATTTTCAATTACCGGCTATCACGGGCAAGGAGAGTCGTGGAGAACGCATTCGGGATCCTGTCGCAGAAATTCCGAATTTACGACAGGCGACTGAATGTCAATCCAGATTTTGCCAATTTAATTGTGCTGAGCACATGCGTGCTCCACAATTTTATTAGGACCACAGCGGCCTCCAACGCTGGACAATCCAATCGTCAGGAAGAACGCGAAGGAGCGAGTGGTGGGCTCAGCCCTCTCCAGCGCCAGGGAGGAGGCGCTCCGAACTCCGCGTTCGCAGTGCGGGACCATTTTAAGAACTATTTTATGTCAGCTCCTGGCGCCGTGGAATGGCAACGCAACGTGTGATTAGTGCTTATAACATAACATTCTGTGTTTTCATTTATATTTCGTGATTTTTTAAGTTGTGTGAAGTGAGAGCTTTGATTATAGTTATTGTGCAGTTTAACATACAGTATGTGTATTATGTGACGTTTTCGAGTGTTAGTGCTTAGATTGTAGTTGTATAATTTAGCAAATTGTATGTATGTTGTGTGACGTTTTCGAGTGTTGGTGCTTAGATTATGTACTGTTGTAGAATTTAGCAAATTGTATGTATATTATGTGGAATGCCAAGAATGTGAGTAGTAAGGGAGGGGTTTTAGTGGGTATTGCCGGTCCTTCAGACCGGTCGAGTCCCACACTCCCCCCGGCGATAGGCCGGGGGGGTTAGTGCGTAAATGCATTTTCCCTCTCCTTTATAAAAAAATTAAAAAGAAACAAAAAAAAAAAAGTATGTATATTATGTGGCGTTTTCGAATGTAAGCGCTTAGATTGCAATTGTTGTATAGTTTTGCGTTTTTTAATTTAAGTTTTTATGTAAAACATTGTCTTGTTTTATGTAAATATATTTTAATTGTTATACCCAGACCAAACGTTTCTGTCTTCTTCAAGGCGCGGCACCCTTCCCTACCATCCCCTGCGAGTTACCATAGTTTGGTTTATTTTTAAAAAAGCGTATTGTATGAAAAAAGCTATCGTTTCTTTAATTGCGTCCGAATATTAATGGGAGTCACTGCATTTGAAATATAACATTAAAATATTTTATGTTATGTATCTGGTTATCGAAATAAAAATATTTTATTTGCCGCAATTTTTCGTTCTACTTGAAGTAGTATTTTATTTTAACCACATTAAAGTATACTATTAAACATAGTATTTTAAATGTTTTTTCACGAAATTTTTTCCAGATCTGCTCTGAAAAGTTCTGAGCTTGCGACGGACTGTAAATGCAGGGTGGTTCACCAGACATTACCACCTCGATTTTCGTCATTGTTATTATTCGTTTCGAAGAATGTTTATATAAGGTTGCATGGTTTTGAGAGATGCATATCTTCGCTACAATTAATAATAATGACGAAAATCGAGGTGGTAACATCTGGTGGACCATCCTTCTGTATAAGCTGAAATATAAAATTAGTTCTACTAGGATATTTTGTAGGTACAGTATTTCATCGATAATTGTCCAAACCACGGGTCCGGCCAGGGACAATTATGTGCGAGGGAAACTATTCTTTGACGTGTGCCGAACGTAGAAATGGAATGAGAACATCGAGGGGCCTCGGTCGCCGAGAAATGTAAACATGATACGGGTCGGGTATATCGGTGTGAGACCACTACTAATCCGATGGCAAAACTTCTTTATTTTTCATTATTTTTTTATGGAACTTTCGCCAAAATATTCTTGATATTTTTCTAATGAAATTGATACCAAATATGATATAATTTCGATGATATTTACGTGTGGAATGGACGATGGGAGTTGACGGGACAAGTTGCCTCACCGATGTACTCGACTGGTAAATGTCCATATACATACCTTTATATGATCCGAATTATATCGTGTTTAGTATCATTTTAATCAGAAAAATGCCACAAATATATTGGTGAAAGTCTCATACAAAAATAAGTAATAATAAAAAAGTTTTTTATTGGGATTACATTGTGAGGACGCCGCGGGCCTTTCAACTGTGCCGGCGACTGCGACTCTCCGCGTCTCTTTCTTTCCCATACGCTGTGTTTCCTTGTGCACGAGCCTCCTATCGTCCATTACACACGTAAATATCATCGGAATTATATCATTTTTGGTATCAATTTCATTAGAAAAATATCAAGAATATTTTGGCGAAAGTTCCATAAAAAAATAATGAAAAATAAAGAAGTTTTGTCATCGGATTAGTAGTGGTCTCCTAGTCTCACACCGATATACCCGACCCGCATCATGTTACAATTCTCGGCGGCATCGGCCTCTCGAGTTTTATGGCCCCTCACGGGGTATACCCCGCAGGAGTGGGGATAGTTCAGGGACATTTATGTGCGAGACATTTGGGACGAATAATTTTGGGTAATAAGGGGATGTAAAATTATTCCGGACTGCTGGTTGATACGTCCGGTCGAGTTTTTATTGCTTTATGACGGGGTGACTTCGTTGACTTCTTCAGAGTCCTATGTCGATAATTGGCACGCTGTCGTAATTTGATTATTGCGGATTACCGGGGTTTGGGCACAGTTAGTTTCGAGCGGCGAGCTTTAACGCTTCTTACAATCGTTTATTATTTTAAGAAAGGGACGAAAAGAAAAAAGATCTTACAAGTGGGACGAAAAGAAAATTTTCGAGGCATCCGTGCCGTTTCTTTTGTTTTCCATATTAACGTGCTACTGCGGATATATCCACAAACATAATTTCGATTTCGATCTATTCTGACTCGCGCATAAATTGATAATGGTTATTAGTAGACAAAAAAAATTTCTGTCCTCGACAATGGTCGCTAACAGCTAAAAATTATTTCCATCGTCGATAACGGTTCCTTATGACCTTATGAACCTTAGGACCTTATGAAGAATTGTCGTCATTTACAATAGTTATTTGCCAGCAAAAATAATGTCTATCATCGATAGTGATTATCTGCAACTGATGCAATTCATCGAATTGTCAATCAGCGCCCTTTGTTCCGGGGAATGATTGTCTTTAACATTCGCGCATGACACTTCCGTTTTCTTCATCGGAGTTAATAATTATTATATTTTGTTTTACACTTCTGTCTGAACGTTCGTCGCGATAATACGCGCGTTTGACATATTGCGTATCATTAATTTCTGTTATTGCGTATTATTAGTTTGCCGACTTCCAGTCCCACCTTGTTCTCTCAGTAATCAGAAAACATACAAATTAATATTTTAGAAAAACTAGATTTTTTAATAACTTCTGTGAAATTGAACGATTATTTTTATTAAATTTTTATAAAAACTTATTTATGATCTTTTTATAACACCTATCGAAAAATTGGCAGTCTGTTCAAGTTATGTACATATAATTTTTTTTATAAATATTTAAAACTTAAAAATTAGTATAATTAATATTGTCATTTTTTGACGAATATACGAAATTGACGAACCAATTCAATTTCTATGCGAGGATACGACTTGTTACGATCATCTATCGAAAACTGTACGAACAGCACATCTAGCACCGGCAAAACATTCTCGCCGAGCATGTCCCTTCTGTCGAGTCGATTCGGAGGCGTGCTGGTGCTGTGCTGTGGCTACATAGTGTGCGCACTCCCATTGAAATACACAGGAGAAAGGCAAACCTTCGGTTGGTACGGTGCTTGTCAGGCGATGGTGCGTCCTAGTGTGCGCACATTTTGCCGAGTCGATACGGAGGCGTGCTGGTGCCGTGCTGCGTCTACTAAGTGTGCGCACTCCTATTGAAATACACAGGAGAAAGGCAAAACGCTGCCGCTGGTGCGGTGCTGGTGCGGTGCTGGTGCGTCCTAGTGTGCGAAGGCTTATGGTCCCTATTGTCCTATGCCTCCCTTAAGAAACTTTCTAAAAGAAAGACGGACGACGTTTTCGAACAGTAACCCATCGACTCTGCGTACAAATCTGCAGGAAAACCGAAACATGTGATTACCAGAAACTCTAGTCTTACAGCGGTCCCTCTCGTATCCTTTTTTTTCGTCTGTCCATACTGTCGTTTTCGTAAGCGTGCTACAGTGTGCATTTTCGACATGCATAATGTCCTCCCTAAACTTTTCAGAAAAATCTTGGGTAAAATCAGTGTCGTTCGAGCCGCGGTAGAGAGAACATCTCCAAAGACTTGTCAATTCTAAGTTCACGGTTGCTAAAATGTGAGTTTTTAGTAGTAATATTTAAACTAGTCACTAGACTGCGGATTTTTATGCTAAATGAAAGTTGGCTGCTGCTATTGCAAGGGACAGATGCCAGACGGATAGTTGACTTTTACTTTAATCATTTGATCAAGTTGAAAATAATACATTGGTGTTTTTAAATTATTTTAATACTCATTTTTGCTACAAATGCATGACATCCGCAGTCTACTGATCGCATTACCTCATTACTGTGATTTGTGCTGCAATACAAGTGATATTGCAAATGTGAACAGTGATCGTGTGTGTGGAAAAATTTCATGGCATCTGAGTGAAAGTGAAAGTGAAAAGTCCGGATCGTTGACTTCACCGCACATCCCCCTGGCTGTCGTATACCTGCTATCTACCATCAGCTGTGCAGTTCGTTGACCTGACCGTACAACCCTTAGCTTTCGGTACTGTCGTACACCTGAAGACATCTGTGCGGTTCGTCACCGAATGACCCAGTGACAGTGACACACATTTCGAAGCAGCAAATGGATTTACGGCTGTATGAGTGAGTTTTTAATGCAATCAGTTTCTGCTTCTTCTCTCGTTCGGGTAAAGTTGCCGTAAGTCGGGTAAAGATTATGTGGATCCTCACCGATTTCAATGACTTTCAAATAAGTTTGACATGGTTATACAACAATGGTTATTCAATCGTGGTCTTGACAACATATCCAAAGCTCATCGAAATCGGAGAGGAGATAGTAGTATGAACATCGATCGATTTTCAATTACAAGTTTTTACAAATATCTCGTAAACTAAAGACGCGAGGCAAAAAGTCTAAAGGGACATGTTGTTCAGAATCATGGTCTTTACAATTGTAATTTGTTACATCACGTCGTACCGACAACACTCTCCTCCCCCCGGCTCGCCGCGCTGACCGTGCCACCGAGCGACTAGGCGCACTCTCGTTGGTCCGTGTTTTTCGTTAATAACTCCTAAACAAAGCCGCGGACGCCATTTTTGTTAAGGAAAATGTCGCTTCAAATGACCCAAGGAACCTCCCATTTCCCGCTTTCACAATCGTTTTGGGACACCCTGTATAATAGAATGTAAATGCAGCAATATCAACTATGTTATAAAAGAATGCTAGTGGCCATCTGGTAGTTTGTCTTTTTGTGATATCTCGTCAACGCCAGATTTTGTTTGATTATAGAAATCAACAATTTCGAGTTTAGTTTTTTGATTTTGATCTTCAAGAACGAAACTGCACACGTAAATTGCTTCCCAGTACACATCTTATTCGTTCAAGAAACTGATTCAGTTGTTTGTTTCGTTCTCTAGTTCGACTCATGGGTTCCTCTACTTGTTTATATAAACGAGATAAATGACTCTCCATTGCTGCCTCAAAATAGTCGTCGACGTAAAGAAAGAAAATTCAACGCACCATTAAGAATGGCATTAATGGAGTTATTCATTTTATCATGGAATTTTATTGTAATTTCAATTAATTTTTCGCCAAAATCTTTTCAAACAATGTTTGGTATATTATAGGAAGGGATCATGAATAGTATCGATAATGAATACCAGTAAAATTTGTTGCTACATATCTCATATATCGGAATAGAACGCCTGGGGTACCCGGGTACCCCGGTTATCCAACAACAGTGAACATTCTGGGTGACTACACAAGGGTTAAAGATAAATAAATTTTATGTTTTTATAGTTGTTCGATTCAGATAAGCAAATGTGCAGAAGAACAGCGTATGGAAAAGAAAGAGATGCGGAGAGTCGCGGCCGCCGATACAGTTCTAAGGCCTTCGCAGTTTTCTTTCTTTCCTATATGCTTGTTTGCGTCCGAAATTTCATCGTTCATGACACAAGTAATTCGTGCTACGAATATGTTGGTCAAAGTCCCATAAAAAAATAATGAAAAATAAAGAAGTTTTGTTATTAGATTAGTTATGTTTACACTCCTCGGCGACCGAGGCCGTCGATCTTCGCTGTCCTTGTGTATAGTATATAACAGTCGATCAAACAATAGTATTTTCTGGTCGATAATTGTCCCCGACCGAACCCGTGTTTTGAACAATTATCGAGTAAACACTGCGTAATAGTAATACTAGTATTACTAATATTACATTATTAGTAGAATGCGGAAACATGTTTAAAAAACGGTTCAAGTGAATAAGACATTTTGTTGGAATTATATTTGTATCGCTTCGTAATGTGCGCGTTTTGTTGTAGACATTCGTTTGGTTTTTAGTTTTACAGCGACACCTGTTGGTTTTAGATAGTTTAGAACAAACTCTGGTGTTTCTCGTAATCACGTACATATATATTACAACGTTATTAATACCTCTTTTTATCTCAAATATACTTATTTCTGTGTGAATCATTAAAGCAAAGTTGCTCGTTTACTTCCACAACGAAATCCCTAACACGTAATCAATCACGGAATTCCCTGTCCGTGCTATGTACGTCCACTCCCCTTCCTCATCCCCCTTCACGTTTCCGATCAAGATCCCCGACCCCCTTTCTCCTAGATGCCCACACAACCTCCTCCCTTCCGCGTTTACCTTTTCATCCTTGGACTTCCTACTCCCCTTTTCCCCACCCTTCTCCTCCTCTTCCATCTCACCTCCATCCCTTCCTGTTCTTGCGTTAAAGTCCCCCCCTATTATCACCCTTACTCCTTTTTCCCTCCCCTCTATCCATCCCCCATCTCTTCCAGCTTCCTTTCCAAATCTCTGTTCACGTATACCCCTACCACCCTCCACCACCCCTCCTCTATCTTCACTCTCCTCGTCACTATTCCCTTCTTCTCTCCAGTTTCTCCTCCTTCTATCTCTATCCCTTTCCTCACCCCCATTATCATACCCCCCATTGCCCTTCCCATCTTCTCCTCTCTCCTTGTCCATTGTGCCTCCCATACATACTCCTTTGGAAATCTATCCCTTATCTTGTGCCATCCCTTCTCTTCCACCCACGTCTCCATTAGTATAATAATGTCCCATTCCTCCAACACTTTCCAGAAGTCCTTATCCTCATTCTTTATTATATTCCCTGCATCCCCCCCCCCCTCCACCCCCTGAACCCCCTTAATCGTTTCCCTGCTCCATCATCCACTTTTCCTCCATCTCAGTGATGGGCATTTTTGACTGCCGCAGTCAAGAAGGATCCGCGGAGCTTCCCCCACCAACTACTCTTTTGTGCAGCGTGCACCTTCGCTGCGCATCGGTGCCTCGTGCCTTCCAGTGCCTTCGTTTCCCCCCTTATACGTCCCTCCATAGCTGACGAGGTTGGTGGGAGAAGCAAGCAACTCAGGGGACCCTACCGTGCCCATCACTGTTCTAAGGCCTTATCCTTATTCGAATACTCCCCTTCCCACCTTCCTTTGACTCCTACTAGGTCGCGCCACCTGCAGCTCCTACTCACTCTTCCCGCGCAACAACTTGCTGTCACAACGCCCCAACCTATCCTTTTTCTACCTTGCACTTCCCTCAAGCTCCCTTCCCCACCTTCTCGCCCTTTCCCTTTACTTCCTGCCTGCACTTGCACCACACTCAACCTTCTCCACCACTTTCTCCCCTCTCACACCTTGATCACATATCTGGGCACCGCGCCGCTCTCTCTCTCACAAAATATCGCAGAACTCTAAACACACCTCACCCACCGGAAACGGAAGCCTATTTAATTAGTATAATAGTATAAATATGTAATTACTAAATAATAATTTTTTTTTTCATTTTAAGAGCGGAACTTTGAGCCTCCCTGAATTTATGAGGCCCGAGGCGCGCGCCTGTGCAGAAATCCGTCTCTGCTAAAACAGTAAAAACAGTAGAAGAATTTAAAAATACTGTTATATTAGTTTTAACATATTAGGCATATTAAGGAAGAAAATAAATTTTTATTTAACTCCAATTTATTGCAATTCAGGTACAGTAGACTCCCGTTTAACGCGATTAAAAATTGTTTGATAAAAATTGTATAAACGTATTTTATGGGGCAGAAGATTTACAGTAATTATATTGTATAAAGAATTTTTTTTTAAACTGTACAATTACTGCCACAATTTTTGATCGCGTTATACGGGAATCTACTGTAGAAAATTTTTATTTTGGATAATGATCCGCTGTCTAGTAATGAAGCACAGAAATTCAAATTCAATTTTCTGGAAAACTTTGCATGAGATTTGTTGGTGTACAACGATTGTCACTTCCAGAAACCGTAAGTTTAAGGGGCGGTTTACAGACCTTAGATATAAGGAGCCCTTATGGCAAGGGAAAGCGAGGACCCAAGTCAGTTGTTCAGAAACGGTCAACCTCAGCGCGTCGTCCCACGCAGGAAATATACTTTTTATACTGTACACGCGGAATTGTAACTTTCCACTGCGTTAATAAATTATAACAAGAATTAAAAACAATTACTATGTAGTAGATTCGTATTCAACTCGCGCAGATCTAGTATTAGAAACATGAATTCAAAGTTAGAAATTCAAATGTGCGTCGAACAGTGTTTATTGGGCAATTGACAGCAGAACAAATATATCCTCCTTACTCCTACGCCGAGCACATGCTTATTGCGATCAAACGTGTTTTTTTTTTGATTTTGTCGTTCTTGGATGGAATCACCCGTATTGGCAACTGTCGATCTTTTTTCCGTCTGTGTAATATCGATCGAGTCAGCTGAGCGTGACCAAGCAGACTTACCCAAGGATACCTCTCTGAAAGTGCACTGTAACGCGGAGTGAATTGAATTACGCGCGCCGCGCCCGGAAGCCGAGGGAAACATCGCGTCACGTCGTTTGCTTCGAGAAACTTATTTCTGTATCGCTGGAGAGAAGTTGTTGGTGGTGATCGAAAGTAGCTAAATCTTTCATCTTAATTAATTAAAAAACTGAATTCAATTTGAAATTAAACCAACTACCGTGGTATCGCGTCGCGTCGAGCCAATATCGACGGAATTCATCTCATGGAAAGTCGATCAAGTTTGCGTTACAATTAGATGAAACTTCGCAGTTTTGGCAAAGTTAGATTGAACCGAAACACTTTATTTACTACTACATACGTACCTACTACTGATTTAAGTCGCAGCATAACAGATTTATGTTTTTAGATCAATCTGCTAAAGTGATACAAACAGTATTTATTTTAAATAAAACTTACGTATAGAAGCGTTATAGGTACAGGATGTAACGAAATATTTGGTATAGGCCTATTTTACATCTTCGGGATCGATGAAGATCTGTAAAATAAAAGTAGCCGCAAAATTGTCCTTGACCTTTTTTACGGTCAAATTTTTTTTTAATTGCATTGTATTCTACGCATCATGGGGACACAAATTGTCACAGGAACCATGGGTAAAAACTCAATAGTTCTCAAATAAATAGTAGCAAAGTCTCATTATACTGTACAACACCTTTGTTCGGCAATATCTGTTGGGTGATTCTTATAGATTTTTGTCATTTTAAAAGCTAATCCAAATGCAGAATTGCTCTATCACACACAATTTTCGAAAAACATTGATTTTTGTAAAAGTGCATGAAATTACGCGGAAACTAAACATGCGACGAAGTTCAGGTTTGAGTCAAAAGACAGAGGGTACTGTCCTCTACATATCCATATAGCCAATTATATTGTTTTGTAATTTGTAATAGTTGTAAATGCTTGTTAGAATTTGAAAAAGATATGGGAATTGTGTACGCTCTTTTTTTGTATTTATGTGAAAAATCCTTTATCTAGCAGAAATTTACTATACAGTTTTGAATTCTACAGACATTTCCGGTAAAGAAACCATTCACGAAAGATTTTTGGACTGGAAAATTTTCATTATCAATGGTCATTCGAGATTCTTCCGATTGTAAATGTGACTATTTTCATCGACTTACGTACATAATTAAGACAGAGTTTGCTCCATATTAAATCGATAAAATATCGCGGAAGTGTATAAATGAGCCGGACTCTTTTAGTTATATTTATGACGAAATTGTTTTAATATCAGAAAACAGAGGAATATAATCCCTGCATTTATTTTTCATAAAGATATTTCATCAATAGAAAAACATTACCAAGGAAAAGACTCTTGCACGATGCTTGCAGATTACTGTTGAACACTTATTAAAATTTGTTTACATTAGAAATAGATAGGTTTTTATTTTATATTTAGTTTTCTTTATTAATCATTTCCACAATGAAATGTGAATATATCTCGTATTTTTATAATTTTTTATAATGATTGGCACCCAAAGAAACCAAAAAAATGTATGTAATTTAAGCATATTCGGCAGACATATTTGAGTGGAACAAATATCGACTACGCATATCGACGGCCCTGGCGAGTCGAGAAAAGGCTGCAATGGCCGCGTGGCGCGAACACAAGCAGCCAATAAATATTTTCTTGACGTTCTCATATACTAACCGAACCAAATACTTTTCGTGAATGGTTTCTTTACCAGAAATGTCTGTAGAATTCAAAACTGTATAGTAAATTCCTGCTAGATAAAGGATTTTTCACACAAATACAAAAATAGAGCGTATAAAGTAACCGCGTTAGCTCTTTTTCACACTCTAACAAGCATTTCCAACTATTGGAATGTACAAAAAATATAATTGGCTATATGGATATGTAGAGGAGAGTTCCCTCTGTCTTTTGACTCAAACCTGAACTTTCTCACATGTTTAGTTTTCGCGTAACACCTGGTTTTTTTTTATCGAAATCAAGCATTTTTATAAAAGTCAATGTTTTTCCGAAACGTTGCGTGATATAGCAATTCAGCTTTTGGATTAGGATTTTTAATGACATACTCTAGAAGAATCACCCAGCAGATATTGCTGAACACGAAAACAGTTTTATTTTGATGGACTGTGTATCAGTACTACTTATTTCTTTAAAGATTGTTTACATTTACTGAATAGCCGAGCTTGAATGTCAGCTTCGATATGGTTACCATTGTCTTGTAAACAAGGCTCTAATCTGTTGTGAATATTGTTTATAATTCGTTGATGTAAATTTGGTATATGTCGTAAATGTTGCAAGGCATCCTCTATACGAATTTTTAATTAGAATCAGTTTAAAATCTACAACTTCTATGAACAAAATTCATTTTACAGCCGATGAAACCTCCGCATCAATTTCTGATGCAATAGTTGAGTTTGGACGCATGGTTCCTTTGACACTTTTTATCCCCTCGATGCGTAGAATACAATGCAATACAAAAAATTGACCTTGAAATTCAAGGTCAAGGTCAATTTTGCGACAAGTAATTTACGGCATTATCCACCAAACCGAGGGTGTAGAATCATCTTATGATGGTCATGACATTTCATTTTGTGACAGCCTGTACATATTCTGAACATTTATTCGACCTATAACCTATAACTAGACTTCGAATTTTATGCATTTATGGCCGAAATGAGTACGTGCAATTTAGAACAGTGAAAAAAATTTATTAATATATTATTTTCACTATATTAAAATTATTAGTGAAAAACATAAATGTATATTTAGCTTCTGTGTCTTGAAATTGATGCACAAACTTTTTATTTTGCATAAAGATCCGGCGTCTACCTATAACTATGGGTGCGTTCCGTGGCACGCATTATGCCCAGATCCCCACCACTTCTCGCGCATTCACCGTGCATTAGCTACCACAGCTCAAAGGTGAAGCGTTTGATGCGTAGACGATGCATTAGCGGTATATTAAAAAAAGTAGATGAAAATACCGAAAATGTTCTTTGAATACTGTTCTAGAGTAACCAGGGATAACTCGCTCGACATAATCTTCTATTTTTTTCGGTTAAAACAATCTCTCCTCGTGTTTCGACAACCATTAATATTAAATAAATTATCTCCAAATCAAAATTTACAAAAATTTCTTCCAATTTATCTTCGCTGTCACTGATATCGGTAGTATCACTCGAATCACTACAATTGTTCATGTCTTCGTTTTCAATGTTTTTATTTAACAAAAATAACGTTAATGCACATAAGTCATCCATGTAAGCAGCCATTTTTGATTCGCATCAAATGCATGGAAAAGCGTTCCGTTCCCAAGCGCGCATCATCACGTATCATGCGCGCATCATGCAACGCAAGGATGTCAATGCGCACATCACATTGAATGCAGTCTATGCGCATAATGCGTGCCACGGAACGCACCCTATATAATAAATCTAGGGATTTTTACATCTTCCAGTGCCTGTCATTTTTTTACCCACCGATTTTGATGAAATTTTTAGAATGTGTATCATTGGTACAGGTCTACAAAACGTATTTTTTAAATTTTCATTATGGCACCACATAAGAAAGTTGTAAACAACAACTTTCAGCATTTTGTCTGTAATTCCGACCAATTGAAATTATTTCAAAATTTTTATATTTCTTTCGGAAGTTCAATATCTTGACCAATATCAACAACTCAGGCCTGCCTTACTGTTAAGACCTTTCTGTTAAGGTCATATCAAAGTCATAGTATACTAGGCCGTTGAACTCGTCTTGACATAAGCAATACTATTATGTACTAAAAAAATATGTAGTGCCATTTAAAAAACTGAAGGTGGCCTCTTCACTTTTTATGAACAAATTTCTTTTTTGAATTTTTTCTATTGCATTTTGCAGCCAACTAAAAACTAATTAATTTTGTCCTAAACATTTTTTTTTAAATCGTGGCGGCAGTTACATATGACACCCTGTATATTTGCGTAGTATTACAAAAAGACAAATCATTTCTTTTAGAGTGAAAACACACAAACATTTAATTCCTAACAATAACATTTAATGGTACAATATACATTTGAAATAAGTAATTACAATAGATTCGAACACTTTATGAAAAGTAAACATTCTACCTGTGTAGAATTGATGAGAAATTGCAATTTCAATATTTGATTGTACATCTAACGGGGGTGTAAGTAGGCGCTGTTAACGTAACTTACATCGACGCTGGATATATCCATTCTACAACAACACCGTGAACACTATCGTTCTGTTGAATTAGTTGTGGCTTTCACGAGCAACCTTCTAATAACGTAGATTTATTCAGGATTCCAATTAAAACAATCGTTCTTGTTCTTCGTTATTGTTCTTGAGGTAGATTGCAGATCGTCCGCCATTGCGAAATTCTTGAACTGGAAGGACACTGGAACAAGAACGTTCTCTTCCGGAATCCAACGTCTTCCCGGTCATACTAATTGCCCGCGTTCCTCGGTCGGCCCGTTTCCTATTCCAGGCACTCGGTCGGGAATCGAATCAATTCGCAAAAACATCGACAGCTGTCGTGTTTCCAATAATTCAAAGTATGTATCCCGGCCGTGCCGCGGGGCGGCGCGGCGCGGCGCGGTGACGCCCTCGATCAGTAATGAGATATTGGCCAGGTTTTCTCGCGCATGCGCACCCAAAACAGTAACGTATCTACATATATTATGAGTAGACAGCGGATCTTTATGCATTTATGGCTTCTAAAAATTTTCAAAAAATGCTAGAATATAAATTCCACAGAATGTAATACGATTTTTATTTATTTCAGATCTATCAAGGCTACTGCCACTGAAAATAAGATTCTATTTTTTCCCACTTTCTTGAAACTTGCTTACAAAAATTAAAAATTGCATGAACATCCGCAGTCTAATTACGAGGAAAAGGTAATGGAGCAGTGATATTGGCGGCAATGTACCGGAACAATCTGTACAATTAATATGTATTTATACATCATATATTCAATTTTAATATTTCATATGTATATACAGACATATACACAAATACACATGTTATACATTTATTTTTCACAATGATATCATAAAAGTTTTTAAAAATTTTCAGGATGATCAAGGCACACTATTTTCCTCCCACAAGAATCCCTCGATCGGAAATAGAATACTTTCGTGCCTCCGGTTAATCACGTTCCCTTCGCGCGATTTCGCGCAAAAACCATCGCTGTGAAAGATCAGTCTCTACTTTGTCCGCTGATCGAATCGTCGTCGGCTGGCATTGAAATTAATCGTTGACGCCGAGCGACCACGTCGCTTTAGAACAGCATACTCTCCATTATATTACCCGATTTCTTCGATTCCTGTTCGTTTCTCACTTCGCAGAATTGTCACGGCGGATTAACGTCGACTGAGTTAGGTATGGGAAAAAGACTGCCTTGACTTTTCAGAGGAAAAGTGAAAAATTTATTGGATCGCAATCTTTCATCGAGTATCCAGGAATTCTTACAATATTTTTTTTATTCTTTTTGAATGATGAATCTGTTTTTTTCTCAAGACCAATGACAAATAGATACAAAAGCTTTTGTATTACAAGTTTACGCAAATAAAGTATCGATAAATGTGTAAGTTATATGAGGCAGCTCCGATAATCTTGACCTTGACATGTGTTATCAAGGTCTCGTTACCAATAATATCTTCCAAGTAGTGTTATCGGTCGCCCGTGTCATTATTCCTTACAAAGTTATTCATTATTAAAAATAAATCGCGAATAGGTGAAATTTCGTACACACATACATACATACAGGGTGGCCCCAAAACGACAGCGAAAGCGGGAAATGGGAGGTTCCTTGGGTCATTTGAAGCGACATTTTCCTTAAAAAAATGGCGTCCGCGGCTTTGTTTAGGAGTTATTAATGAAAATCACGGACCAACCAGAGCGCGACCTAGTCGCTCGGTGGCACGGTCAGCGCGGCGAGCCGGGGGGAGGAGAGTGTTGTCGGTACGCCGCGATGTCGTAACAAACAACAGTTTCTCGATTATGTCCCCGATTTCGATGAGTTTGGGATATGTTGTCAAGGCCATGATTCTGAACAACATTTCCCTTTAGACTGCTTGCCTCGCGGCTTTAATTTACGATAGCGGATACGGCTTGCTAATATCTCCGAAAGTAAAGTCGACCGCCAACTATTTCAAACGTCGAGTTTTATAACATATTTCAAGGTCATTGAAATCGGTGAGGATAAACATCATCTTTACCCGACTTACGGCAACGTTACCCGAACGAGAGAAGAAGCAGAAACTGATTGCATTAAAAACTCACTTATTCAGCCGTAAAATCCATTTGCTGCGTCGAAATGTGTGTCACTGTCACTGGGTCATTCGATGACGAACCGCACAGATGTCTTCAGGTGTACGACAGTACCGAAAGCTAAGGGTTGTACGGTCACGTCAACGAACCACACAGCTGATGGTAGATAGCAGGTATACGACAACCAGAGAGATGTGCGGTGAAGTCAACGATCCGGACTTTTAACTTTCACTTTCACACAGATGCCATGAAATTTTTCCACACTCACGATCACTGTTCACATTTGCAATATCACTTGTATTGCAGCACAAATCACAGTAATGAGGTAATGCGATCAGTAGACTGCGGATGTCATGCATTTGTAGCAAAAATGAGCAAGTGCATTTTAAAACAGTAGAGAGATTAAAATAATTTAAAAACACCAATGTATTATTTTCAACTTGATCAAATGATTAAAGTAAAAGTGAACTATCCGTCTGGCATCTGTCCCTTGCAATAGGAGCAGCTAACTTTCTAGTTTAAATATTACTACTAAAAACGCACATTTTACCAACCGTAAACTTAGAATTGACAAGTCTTTGGAGATGTTCTCTCTACCGCGGCTCGAACGACACTGATTTTACCCAAGATTTTTCTGAAAAGTTTAGAGAGGACATTTTGCGTGTCGAAAATGCACACTGTAGCACGCTTACGAAAACGACGGGGTGGACAGACGAAAAAAAAAGGATGCGTGAGGGACCGCTGTAAGATTAGAATTTATGGCAATCACATGTTTCGGTTTTCCTGCAGATTGGTACGCAGAGTCGATGGGTTACTGTTCGAAAACGTTGTCTATCGTTCTTTTAGAAAGTTTCTTAAGAGAGGTATAGAACAATAGGGACCCTAAAACGCCACGCGGACCTGACATTTCTACCTCTTGCTGGGTAAAAGGACGGACGACTGTGGTGCGAAATGGTGCGCGACAATGTTCTCCTTGTCGCGCGTGTGCTCTTTTTGTCTCCTACCATAGTCTGCGGCAGAGATGGGCAGATTCGTATTCGTAAATTCGAATCCGAATTTGATTCACAGCACCTTAACGTGTCAATCCGAATACGAATACATTCGTATTCAAAAGTGTGAATTCGAATAGATTCATATTTGCAAGTGTGAATCCGAATACGAAATTTGGGTTCATACCTATGAATCCGAATCCGAATCTATTCGGATTCACACCTATGAATCCAAATCATTTCGGATTCACATCTATGAATACGAATCCATTTGGATTCACACTTGGATTCACTGAAAAATTAAATTCAAAAGGCCAATATAAATAAATAAATGTCTGTCTGTACCTCGCTACATTAAAGGTAGGATGCGTTCTCGAGTCATTATCTACTGCGATAAGGTTCATCCCAACAAAAACATCCTGTAAACAGGAGCCAAGTTCTCTTTGGCCGTAAAACGTTGTGAAATCAAACAAAATACGGCCAAGTTCGTTAGCCTAGAAATACCTCTTGCAATACTGGAAAAAGCGTTTATAAAAATTAATTTAAAAGAACGCTATTTAATTTTTAAAAAGATACATGGAGGGATAAATTGTTCAAACTTGGCCGCTACCTAACACCTTTTATGGCCATTGGTTTAAAAAGTAACGGCCAAGTTTGAACTTAAATAGCGTTCTTTTAAACTAATTTTTACAAACGCTTTTTTCGGTATTGCAAGAGATATTTCTAAGCTAACGAACTTGGCCGTATTTTGTTTGATCTCACAACTTTTTACGGCAATAGAGAACTTGGCACCTGTTTACTTTTTTTTTAAGAATTCAAAAGTCTACATACGTCATGTGGTTGGGCATATCCTATATGCTTTGAGTTAAAGCCTTTTGAAAATTTCGTTATTTTTGCGGTAGGACGCACCGTTCCCGAGATACAGCCATTATTATTTTTTTTTTTGTGGTGTAAAATTTCAAACTTTGATAATTATTCCTTTGATGGTTTGTTATGGTGGACCTATGTACCAAATTTCAAGCTTGTAGGTCAATGGGAAGTACCCAAAAGGTTTTGATGATCTGTCAGTGAGTCAGTCAGTCAGTCAGTCAGTCAGAAATCACAGTCGGCCCTTGATGAAATGAACACACACTGTATAACAGCATCTTTCCGTCCCTTGGCAACGCAAAACTTTATGATATCTAGCTTTCTTTTCCGCATTTTCTGTTTTTCGTGAAACATTTGGTTAGTAAACTCACTAGTAAATAATAAAAACGCTAACTTGGTTGAAAGGTTGATAAACTTGTTCATAATACAAATTTGTTACGAAAAATTAGCAGATATTTTTAGCATTTATGACCATAAAATCACGATTTTTAACTATTTATGGACTCCTCAAACCTGAGACCAGTCGCATTCGACTTGGGGCTCCAAATAGTAGGAAATTCATTTTCGGGTCAATTATTTAGTTTGACGCCAATAAATATACATCCGAAAATTCGCTAACACCCAAAACTCGACCTGTAGCGAGGTACAGACAGACATTTATTTATTTATATTGGCCTTTTGAATTTAATTTTTTAGTGAATCCAAGTGTGAATCCAAATGGATTCGTATTCATAGGTGTGAATCCGAATAGATTCGGATTCGGATTCATAGGTGTGAATCCAAATTTCGTATTCGGATTCACACTTGCAAATATGAATCTATTCGAATTCACACTTTTGAATACGAATGTATTCGTATTCGGATTGACACGTTAAGGTGCTGTGAATCAAATTCGGATTCGAATTTACGAATACGAATCTGCCCATCTCTGGTCTGCGGCAGTGATGGGCACGGTAGGGGCCCCTGAGTTGCTTACTTCTCCCACCAACCTCGTCAGCTATGGAGGGACGTATGAGGGGGGAAACGAAGGCACGAGGCACCGATGCGCAGCGGAGGTGCGCGCTGCACAAAAGAGTAGTTGGTGGGGGAAGCTTCTTGACTGCGGCAGTCAAAGATGCCCATCACTGGTCTACGGCCTACGGCCTACGGTTTTTCTATGTATCTATCCGCTTCATACGGCGCGACTTTGGTATGTCCTTATTTACACGGCCACGCGTCGGTTTTCGGTTGTCGAGGAAAGTACAAGTCCTGTACGATGTACGGCACGTATAGCTAGGGTGACCCCACAACGCTAAGCGTTGCTATCGCGCCCCGCACAACAACATTTGAACGGACGTTGTCCTTACCTCGATGATCGGTACATATGGTTTTTGCATACATGGTTGACTGGCGTGTCTTCGCAGCTGTTGGCAATGCCAGGTTCGATTTCCCGTGTTTGGGACGATGTTGATACCAAGGAAGGTATGCGTTATATAAGGTGTAACAATCGCGATACCGTAGAAAAGTATGATTTTAGTTTTAGCCCATCAAAGACCGTTCTGCGTTTGATTAGGGAATTCCCACAATGCTAACGCATTATCAAGCCGCAGCACAGCCGATGGAAAAAGAGATAAAATATAAATAATTTGTTCGGAATGTAACACTTCAAACAATTGAAATTTTTGAAAACAAACTGCAGTTATCGGTCGAAAGTGTCAGAAATCGTGAAAAAGCTGCTATTTTCAAAATCTTTAATCGTTTGTAACTCATAACAATATCAATGCTAATTTCGATTAAATTTTCTAAATAAGCTCAGATGAGAAAGTTGAAATAAATGAGTTTCTTATTTTTTTTTGTCATTCCAAGTAATAGCAAAATTACAAAAGTATTTTAGTGATTGTACAATAAATTAACATCTCATAACATCTCCAAAAAATTCATGTAATTTAGTCTTATTTCAGATGTTAAAACGCGACGTCTCGAAAAAGATGTATTTTTAGAACGTATTTTTAAGACTTTTAGACCTAAAATGGACGTAAAATGGATGTGTTTAAGACGTCGTGGGCAATCTGGGGACTTACAGGTTTTGACTCTCTGACTGTTACTTGACTGACTCGAAGAAAAGGAGCTGCCCCCTTTTTATAGATCGATCAATCCATTATTCTAGGATCAATACCTATTGAGGGTGGTCAGTGCGTGTTCTTCGATTCCTCGTAATCGCCTTTGTTATCAATTTGTCGTCAGCATTTAGACCGGATGCGCGTTCTTTGATTTCTTGTTATCATCCTCCTGGATGGATCATATTGCGTTTGCAAATCCTCTCAGGGAATAATTAGTAGTCAGTTTTATCGCTTATAGATCCATTGTTCAGTTCTTCTGCGTTGCGCTGTTCTCATGCCATCCCAGTTGAAAGCTTCAAGCTGGTCAGTGCGGGTGGTACTCATTTGTGGTGGCAGTGCTAGCTATAATAGTTCAGTTGGTGTTGTTTCCCTTCCAAACTATCTTTCACATTCTTCAATGATGAGTGGGTTATCTTCCCGCTAGCATATTATAATTTGACAATTACAATTTTGGCATATTATGATTTCGCAGCGGTTCTATTTATCCAGTAAGGTTCTTAAATTCAAAATTAGTTTTGTTTGCGAAATAAATCCACATGGATTAGCAATCCCATATAGTTGGCCGTGAAATATATCTTGTGGCTTTCCTTAATTCTAACGTTTGTAACTTACTTCCCGTGCAACATTATTGAAAAAGAATCAAAAATATATCTTTGATTTTGTTAATTATTATCAGTGGCTGGACCACCGGACGTGACACAGTGAAGCCTTGATCTTAGAGAACAGAAACCATAGGATCTAAGAAAAACGAATATCCCCTTCACTGCGGTCATACCCCGCATGGGAGAAGCTCCAGCTGCCTCGGTCGCCGAACAGTGTGAACATGCCGCATAATCCGATACCGGATCGGGTATATCGGTGTGAACCAACTACTAAACCAATTACAAAACTTCTCTATTTTTTATTAATTTTTATGGAACTTTTATAATATATATAATTTGAACTGTATTCAGTGGTTTAATTGACGATAGGCAGTAGTTTAGGACGTAGAAGAGGATAGCAATTGAAAAAGAAAAAGAAACAGCGACCGCGACGGTCGGCAAAAATTAAAAACTTATTGTATTGTTTAAAATACCAATGCGATGCCAACTTTTTTCGTTTTAATTTTCTTCTTATACAACCTTTCTCAAGATATTTGTCACCTTTTTGCTTATTAAAATGAGTCGCTTAAAAACCTCCAGCGGGCTGTAGATCCGTTAATTTACAAAATTCTAGCCTAATCCTTTGAGAAAAAAATTTCTAAATGTTGAGCTATCTATTTAAACAAAAAATATTTTTAGTTTTTTAAACTTGTTACACGAGAAACCCCCTTTAAAATCGTGTCTAGCGTACAATCTAAGAAATGTAAACAGAAGACTGAGCGTTAGGGTGGACCTTATTATTCGACCTCCGAATTTTTATCGGAACACCTCCTAGGAGATTATTCTGCAAAGTATATTCTCGGAAAAAATGACGAAGTCTTGTGGTCCAAATGTTTTACTTATCAGAAACTTTCAGGATGTTTGGTCAACAATAGACAAATTGAATTTTATACACGGGACTGAAAGCGAATATATCCGCCAAACTATTCACGAAATAGAAGTTCCAGAAATAATCCAATTTTCAATGGACACTTTGCAGAAAGAATGGCAACCAAGAGAATGTTGAATGTTTATTGGGTCTATACTCAGTGGAATGCTTTATATGAACATATCTTTATTAAAGTAATATATGTATATATATATATATTGAACACGTGTCCGCCTTAACCTCAACGTACAAAACTATTCGATGTATCGTGCAGCCCGTTACGCTTATCCGATCGAGACTGGCCGACTCGCCGATTTCCCGCTAGGGGCATTGGACATGTGATTGCACATAGACGTGCGACTCGATGGCACGTTTTGACAGAGAAAACTATAAGAAATTTTTGGAGTTAACAATTATTTTCTTGGGTGTGCTTTCCCAGGAAATACAAGGTTCCATGTCCCAGGAGCTTTATATTGTTTGAAAATATATTTATTTAAAAATCAATTCAGTCTATCTAAAGGTGGGATTTCCTAGGTGCGTTTGACGCTGCGTTTTTCGAAATCAGCGCCTCTTATATTCCATTCGTCATACTTCATCAGAACGCGAGCGGCTGCGTCTAGTCATTTTTTTCACTTTAGAAGAAAGAGGCAAGAGCATCAACCAAACTCAAACACGTGCATCGATCGATTTTCTGTAGCTGTTCGACGCACACGTTTGGGTTTGTTTCTTCGCTTCGAGATTTTTGACCCACGATTCCACATTTGGTATACTTTTGCACTACACAATTACATTTCCATGCTAATTCATAAATTATTTTTAAAAAATAGTCTTTCACAATGATGATTCAAAGAACAAAAATGTTTCTATGCTTAACAATAACCATTATTGAAATTGTTTTGTAAAGGTAGTTTTAGTAAAATTCATTTTCATCGGTTTTTTAGTTCAGCCATTATAATTTAATGTAAAAAATGTTGACAATATTTTACATGTTTGTAAAACCAACAATTTTTAAAATTTCGAAAAATTATATATGTCATTACACATTACAACATGTGGTTCGAAAAACGCCTGGCTCTGCGTCTCGACTGCTTTGGAAGCAGTGGGTCAAAAATCGCGTGCGTCTGCATCTGGTGCAACATTCAGAGATCTCGAAGCGAAGAAACAAACCCAACCGAGTGCGTCGAACAGCTACAGAAAATCGATCGATGCACGTGTTTGAGTTTGGTCGATGCTCTTGCCTCTTTCTTCTAAAGTGAAAAACAAGGAACGATATACCAAATCGCATCGTAGCAACGCAAAGTTGTGCGTCCAAGGGAGTTACGACGAATGGAGTATCAAATGTCAAAACGCACCTAGGAAATCTCAACTTTATGAAGAAGAAATTGAAATCTGTGATGTTACTGTTTATAGAAATGCGTGGATACAAGCTCTAATAGCAATAAACTCCACGTCGAGATTTAGCATTAAAAGAAAACTGCATATCGTTATATTGATGAAAAAATAAGTGGCGTATCAATAAAAAATGTTGTAACCATCTATGGTATTTATCTTCTGAGGTAGCAACACTAGAAGTTTCGATAAAAGTGTGGAAAAGAGCACAAAACTGCGAATGGTGGAGGCGCTGAATATCGAGACAGATGAACCTTGCAAAAGATTTAAAATTACTCCGTAGGATGTAGATATTTACAGTAACAGAAATATTGATTATTTAATTACCCAACATACAACAAAATTCTGTGAAAGATTTTCAATACCCACAGAATTTTTAAAAAAAGGTTCCGATTTATGGGAAGATGAGAACAATTTTAAATATGGGTTAAACATCGTCCAAGATTTAAAAGTTGTAAACGACACAGCTGAACGTGGTGTCAAACTTATACAGAAGAATATAATCAAATATTAATAAAAGATGAGGAAGAAAAATAATACATATTATAAATTGTCGCCGAAAATTGAAAACAGTTTCCTGATGTCAAAAACGAACATTATCAAAAGATACATAAAATATTTTAACGAACCTTTTGAAAGGATATTTTAAAATCACAAAGATGCTTTCATTTTTTTCTTCTCTAAATATTTCTTTTCGATTCTAAAACAGAATTTTTTAAAAATAAATATATAGTATATTGTATACGTAAATAATTGTAAATATCTTTGTAAATTCAACAAAAGTTGTATTGTTCGACGAAGTAAATATAACGCCAAAGAATAATTTTTTTTTTAAATCCAATTTTCAAAAATTCAAAGTTGCGAAATTTTTTTTACGGTGACCTGTATTGTATTTGCAATATATGTAGTTAAAGAACGTGAAAAGAAAAATTCAAGGATACATGGAAATGTATATTTACGATGTACTATAATGGAGAAAACGGAGTTTCAAAAATCCAGAATTTTCAAGCTCAATGCGGCACGTTTTTCCATTGTTCGATCAGTCTAAAATTTTGTATAGATTTTTTTAGCCAGTATCGCAATCCTAGCGGGTTCCGACAAATATGCTAAAATTTTTTTGGCAAGAGTAAATAAGGTCGACCCTACTGAGCGTGAGAGTTCGAGGCATGCTGGAAGTCTTGCGCCTTCGATCGCGCGGTCAGTGTTTACACGCGTTGTCCTATTCTTCGTTCGGCGCTTTCGTCAAGGTCACAAAGAAATAGTAAAACTACATGTTGGAATTATATTTGTACTGCGCGCGTTTTGTATGTATTTGTTCACTGACTACTTCTATGTACAGCGACACCTAGCTTCTTATATATAAGGACCTTCTTCAACCATTCTTACTTCTTCTTCTCCAGTTGTTTGTAATGTACACGTTTATACTTAAAACAAGTTCAATTATATTTAACATTTAATGTTCATATAAACCTCTATTTTACTTCCACTTTATACTCCCTAACAAAAGGTTATGGGCCCAGTTCTATCATAAGAGCTACAACCAAGTATATCAAAAGTAGTGATATTAAGAGGTTAGGTCAACACGTGGCGGTCTCCTTAGAAGGAAAGATAAAAAATGGCTAATACCATAAATTCTACACGCATTGAATTGTTGACCAAAGATAATTATGAAACGTGGAAGATGCAAGTTGAGGCTTTGTTAATAAAAGCTGATCTGTGGCAATATGTGAGTGGTGCGAAACCAATGCCAGGAACTACGGGAGCTCAAGGTACCTCAACGCAAGAGATGGATTCCTGGAGGAAGTTGGACCAAAAAGCAAAGTCAGATTTGATTCTCAGCATAAGTCCATCTGAGTTGAAGCAGGTGAGAGGATGTATGACATCACGAGAGGTATGGTTAAAATTGGAAGCTATATTTGCCTCAAAAGGTCCGGCACGAAAAGCCACCCTGCTAAAGCAACTAACGTTGCAACGTATGCAAGAAGGGGGTGATTTAAGAGAACATATGAAAAAGTTTTTTGATGCCGTAGACAAGTTGAATGACATGAATGTGGATATAAATCCTGACCTGCTCTCCATTATGTTACTATATAGTCTATCAGAAAGTTTTGAGAATTTCAGGTGTGCAATAGAATCAAGAGATAATTTACCTGATGTAGAGACGTTAAAAGTAAAGATCTTTGAAGAAAATGATGCAAGGAAACAGAAGATGACTGATACGTCAGGAGCTATGATGGCAGCTTCAAGTTGGAAAAAGAATACAAATCAAGGGAAGCCAAGGAAACCATGGGTATTCAGGGATAATAATTCCAACAAAGATCCAAAGGAAGATCATACAAGAGAATCAAAGGTATATTCACATAATAAACATATAGTAAAATGTTTGCGGTGCAATAGAACAGGGCATGTAGCGTCAAGATGTTACACCAATCTGAATCATAAAGGTAATCATAAGGCAAATAATGTAGATGATCTCTTTTACGTAAACTTAGCTAATACAGAAGAAAATAAAGTAAATTATGTTAACCAAAGACATAGTCAGTGGTGCTTAGATAGTGGGTGTACGACTCATTTATGTAACGAGAAAGCTAGATTTAATAACCTTATTGACGTACACAATCAGAGTTTAAATTTAGCTAGTAAAGCATCGACAGAAGCTAAGGCGAGAGGTGATGTAAGTTTAATAGTCACAAATGGAGAAAATGAAAGATCAGTTAGGCTACAAAATGCATTATTTGTTCCTGATCTTCGTACGAATCTAGTCTCTGTTGCCAAAATCACAGAGAGAGATCATATAGTAATATTTAAGAAAGATGTAGCTATAGTAAAGAGTAACGAAGGTGAAATAAAAATGATTGCCGATAGAGTAGGTAACCTATATTATATAAGAGAAGTTAATGAATATGCTAATAAAGTCTCAATTAAAGAAGAGACAGAAATTAAATTATGGCATGAGCGAATGGCTCATTTGAATTTAAGAGATTTGATGCAACTAATGAAAAATGAAATTGCTATTGGAGGAAACATAACAAAATATGAAAATTTCAAAGATTGCAAAGTCTGCTTATTAGGTAAACAAGACAGAGAACCCTTCAAAAATCTGAGGGAGCCATGTTCAGAATTTTTGAGAATTGTACATACTGATATATGTGGTCCAATGAGAACCTCATCGAAGGGGGGTGCTCGATTTTTTGTTACATTTATAGATGATCACACTAGATGGTGCCAAATTTATTTACTAAAAAGAAAAAGTGATTGTTTGGATGCATTTAAGAAATACAAAAGGTTGGTCGAGAATCACAAAGAAAAGAAAATTAAAATTCTGCAATCCGATAATGGACGTGAGTATTGCAACTATGATTTTGCAAAGTATTTGGAGGAAAATGGAATTCAATCCAGAAGATCGACAGTATATACACCTGAACAAAATGGTGTGGCTGAGAGAAGAAATAGGACAGTAATTGAAGCAGCCAGATGTATGCTCATACAATCAGGACTGCCATTATCATTTTGGGGAGAAGCAGTGATGACTGCAAATCACATTAAGAATAGATGTCCAACGAAAGCACTGAATGGTAGGATTCCATTTGAGATCTGGATGGGAAGGACTCCAAATTTAAGATATATGCGAGTTTTTGGAACAAAGGCATATGTACTAGACAAAACTATAAACAAAGGAAAATTTGATGAGAGATCAAAAGAAGGAACCTTTATAGGTTACTCAGATGAAGTTAAAGGATATCGAGTATGGTTACATAAAGAACAGAAAGTAGTCATCTCAAGAGATATCAGATTTACAAATGAAAAATGTAGTCTAGAAAATTGCAACCAAGAGAGAAACGTCGATAATGATTTACTAATACACGAAGAGCAGGAAAGTAACCTGGAGACTGATATTGGAGAGCACCAAACAATAAGTCAACACGAAGAAGTTGCAAGTGATGAAAATGTAGAAAGAGAACAGAATCCTCTCGACAAACGATTACCGGGTAGACCGAAGATGGTCAGGACTGGTAAACCTGGACGACCGAAAAAGGTATACAGAACGGAAAATTCAGATGTCCAGGACAATAATGAAGAAAGTTCAGGTCGTGACTTGGAGAATATGGAAATCGAAGAGGATGTATTTCACGATGCTGCGGGGTTTATTGAAATTAACCTAAAAGAAGCAATGAACTGTGAAGAAAAGGATGAGTGGGAAGATGCCATTATGTTGGAATTCAAACAATTACTCAAAAATAAAACGTGGAGTATTGTTGATCGTCCTGAAAATAAAAATATAGTTGGGTGTAAAATTGTTTTAAACAACAAGACCAATGCTGATGGAAGTCTTGAAAGAAGGAAGGCTCGATTAGTTGCAAAGGGGTATAGTCAACGTTTTGGAGTTGATTATAAGCAAACTTTTGCACCCGTTGCAAGACTTGATTCCGTGAGAATACTTTCAGCCCTAGCTGCTCAATATGAATTAGAAATACATCAATTAGATGTTACTGCAGCATTTCTCAATGGAGACCTGGAAGAGGAGGTATTTATGGAGATTCCAGATTATCTGAGTAAATTTCTTAAGAGAATCACTCTCCAGGAGGGAGAAAAAGGGAAATTGGGTAAGTTAGCGAACGATATGCTTCAAGAGATAAATGAAGGAAATAAGGTATGTAAGCTGAATCGAGCGATATATGGTCTAAAACAAGCTGGTAGACAATGGAATATTAAATTAGATCGTAAATTAAAAGGGTTTGGATTGGAACCAATTACTAATGATCCATGTGTCTATTTTAAAAGAACGCCAGAAACAACTTTAATTGTATTGGTTTATGTCGATGACATTTTAATTGCATCAAATAGTAAAGATTGTATAAAAATGTTTAAGTTGTATTTAATGAATGAATTTGAGGTTAGAGACTTAGGTAAAGCGAAGTATTGCCTTGGAATAGAGATTGCTCAAGAAAATGGACGAATTACATTGTCACAAAGGAAATATACAGAAGACATCTTAAATCGGTTTGGAATGGGAAATGCAAAACCGATTGATACGCCAATTGATGTAAATGCTAAACTGAATAAGGATGGTGACGAAGATGAGGATAACATATCCAAGGATGAGCCGTATCGTGAACTGGTTGGAGCATTAATGTATTTAGGGTTAGCAACCAGACCAGATATAATGAGAACGGTAGTAGGTTTGGCTCAGTTCTCAAACAGTCATAGGCGATCTCACTGGTTAGCTGCAAAAAGAGTCTTGAGATATTTGAGAGGAAGATGCAATGCAGGATTAACATATGAGAAGAACAATCTACCACTGACGGGCTATACTGATGCAGATTGGGGCTCCTGTACAGTTGATAGAAAATCATACACGGGGTATGCATTTATCATGAGTGGTGCCGCCATAACGTGGAAGTCTCAGAAGCAGAAAACTGTAGCTTTGTCGTCAACCGAGGCTGAATATATGGCGATAGCCGAGGCCACGAAAGAAGCTATGTACCTCAGCAGGTATCTGCAAGAATTGGGATTTGCGTGCGGGGTCTCATTGTTTAGCGACAATCAAGGTGCAAGATTTCTTGCCAATAATTCAGTATATCATAGTCGTTCTAAACATATAGATATTAAATATCATTTTGTACGAGAAGCTTTAAGAGATAATAAACTTAGTTTAGATTATATTCCGACTAATGAAATGCCTGCGGATGTATTAACAAAGGGACTGTCGAAGAGTAAACATTATTCATGTATATTAGGATTAGGTTTGCAGTTCCATACTTAAATATATTATTTTTTCAAAACGCACACATTAAGAAGGAAGTGTTGGAATTATATTTGTACTGCGCGCGTTTTGTATGTATTTGTTCACTGACTACTTCTATGTACAGCGACACCTAGCTTCTTATATATAAGGACCTTCTTCAACCATTCTTACTTCTTCTTCTCCAGTTGTTTGTAATGTACACGTTTATACTTAAAACAAGTTCAATTATATTTAACATTTAATGTTCATATAAACCTCTATTTTACTTCCACTTTATACTCCCTAACACTACACGATCTAAGAGACAGCACGAACCCGCGGGTTTCTCTTACATCAAGGCTTTAGCCAGCGCATACTAAGTTTTTGCCTTTCAGGCTTGAAATATACTAATGCACTATTGTATCTTACGCGCATACACAGCTTTCCGGCATGTTTTCTTTGCGATACTTCGTTGCAGGAGCTCCACAGCTGCTTAGGTAAACTATCATTATCTCTCCTCTACAACATCATGGAGATAGGAAACGTTCCTGCCACTTGGTGACACAGCATCACACATCCTTATATTATACGAAAATTATACATATAAAATTCTTCTTAAATAATTTATCATTTTATACGCAAATGTAATTTCTTAATGAAAATATATTAGAAATATCTTTGTTCTGCAAATACCACCGGTTCAAGTGTGAAGAAAGAAAAAAAAAGTGGTCGTATTCTACATGATGTTGTAGAGGGGAGATAATGATATTTTATCTAAGGAGTTGTGGAGCTCCTGCAACGTTTTTTTTTTGTGCCATGCACAGCAGGGAACCTCGACGCGCTCTCGAAAAGCTATGTTGAAATTCGAGCTGAATAGCCTAACCCTACCAAAACGAAGTATCGGAAACTTTCCGGAAAGCTGTGTATACGCGTGAGATACAACAGCGCATTAATATATTTGAAGCCTGACAGGCAAAAACTCAGTATGCGTTGTCCTTTAATTGGCGTTCGGGCTCGTGAAACTATGTATGCATACGGCAAATGGTATCAGGTATCTCCCTCTTGCCGGATACTACAGTATGAGCTGACTTTTACTCTACAGTGTATCACAAAATTATATGTATATCGCGGACACCATAGCGCGATTCTACACCCCCGATTTAGTCGAAAATGACATAAGAAACCCTCCGTAAAATTGACCTTGAACGTGAAAAACAAGGTAAAAAAAAACCAAAATTTTCTGTTTTAATCGTGTTCTACTGGAAAAAAATTTTGGTTTTTTTTTTAATAGAACATTTAATGCTTACGATGGATCACGTTTCTACATGGACTTTCAGTTGTTGATGCATTAATAAATTTCGAAAAATTGCGTGACCAATTGTAGAAGGCAAGGAATCCTAGGGTTGATTAGATAACATTCAACCGCATTAATTCGTCGAACTTGCTTGTGTTGCGTTGCGTGGCGTCGCGTGGCATCGCGCGTCGGTGCACTTGAACTTAACGCGACGCGGTTTCGTAAAAACTGAATCTGACAATAGGAGGAGGCCAAGAATTATGCGGCCTTGTTCACGGTCGTTTCATCCATTCTATTCACGGAGGTCTACTCTTCCAGCAGTTCTCTCGTCTTTCCGACATAACACGACTATTTAACTAACCATTAATTTATGATCCTACACTCAGAAACTATGAGTTTCACACAAATATAACCAAAATGAAAAATATTTAAAACGTTCTTAATTACAAATAATAATGGTAAGTGTCCGAAAATTGATTCCACCGTCAATAAATAGTATCAATGACATTTCGCTTATTCATTATTGTGTCATATTGGTCTACGAATGTACCAGATTTTGATTACGACGATATGTCCAGAGAATGTAAAATCATACAAAGAGCAAGTGTCGTTTATTGGATAATTACAAGTCTCGGCTACCGTTTCTAGTGGTAAGACTGACTCTCGGCTATTCTTACCATAGTAGTTGGTTTTTCGATGGTCGAAACAGTTCTGCTTTGGTAGTGTCGTGTGAGGATTCAGAAAAACTCGGATGTATGTGTGGTCTAGGAAAATTGAATCTAATTGGTTATAGGGTGTGTCGGGAAAACGGTGAAAATGGAGAAAAATTATTTAGAGTGAGAGTGGTCGTAGCCGAACGAGACACCAAGTACTACGTTTGGAAATCAGCTGTATCTACTTCGAGTGTCTTAAAATTACACTACATCTAGTATGTGGCTTTGTCGTTTATGACGTCCACGGTCGGTGCGTCGCACAGTGGTCCCAAATCCCCCAAAGCTGGCCCTAACCCAAAAAATGAATTATGACTAATGACCTTTTTACTCACTCGGATGGGTATTCTAATAGTGACTCCGTAGTGGGGTAAACGAGAAAATGCTTGCATTTTTTTACCTGAGTTGCAGTCGTAGTCGAAACTTTGCTTTTGTTAGACAGGCATTTTTCACGAGCTTGCACGTAGATACGAACTGTAAGTGGAAAGTGTGTAAGTTATATTGGAAGCTGGTGATTTTTATATAGTATGTAGTATGCAGTATGTGGAGGTAATTTCAATCGTTTTTAGTGCTGAATTGTTAATGTTAACCGGTGAATAGATTGATGCATACATTTTAAAGATATAGGGATAAGTTAAAACTTCTTCCATATCCGGTCGAATAACTTACATAGGGTCTTACAATTAGTTTATACTATTATCTTGCAATATCCAAAAAATTAGCTGCCGAATGCTGCTTATTCAACCGTACAGTCATTGTGTATAGTGTAGAGTGTAGAGAAAGCATTTTACAGATACAGGGTGTCCTAAAACGACTGTGTAAGCGAGAAACGTGTCGTTCCTGAGGTCATTTGAAGCGCCATTTTCCTTTTGCAAAATGTTGTCCGAGGTTTCGTTTGGGAGCTATTAACGAAAGACACGGACCAATTAGAGCGCGAGCTAGACACGCGATGGCTGGTTTGGTGTGACGCGCCAGGAGTATCTACTAATCGTAAGACCACCGTAGCGGTGCGCCGCGACGAATCATCGAACAAGAGAAGGAGTAGAAATTGAACGTATGGAATTAAAAACTCACTTAAGGACTGTTTATACCGAAGAAAACACGGTGGGACCCGGGTCCGGGATAAGTTTGGCTACCCTGGTTTAGTATCTAGCATTCTTACAAGAACCGTCCGGCAGAGCGAAAAAAGGTTCGTGGCAATACTTCCTAATGGCCCGGCCGAGCTATTTAGCTTGAACGCCTGATCATTTCCAGATGGCCTTTCGAGAGCGCGTTGACAGTTCCCTGCTGTGCATGGCGAAAAAAAAGGTTTTAGGGGACTCTACAGCTTCTTAGGTAAACTATCGGTATCTCTCCTCTACATGATGGAAATGGGAAACGTTCCTGCCACTTGGTGAAATAGTATCACACATCCTTATATATGTATTATACGTAAATTATACATATAATTCTTCTTAAATAATTTATCATTTTATTCGCAAATGTAATGTCTTAATGAAAATATATTAGAAATATCTTTGTTCTACAAATTTTATCACTGGTCCAAAAATGAAAAAATTTAAAAAAACAATTTTTTAATTCGCGGAGCCTCACAATTACAAACGACTATCCGATTTGAACTATTTATTATTTGGGGTCCATGAAATTGTTGAATAGTCTTTAGACATTCTGAAATAAGGGTCGACAACGCGTGTCCGACAATTAAAACTTTCGTGTAGTAAAAAAAAAGGACGCGAGATGCCAAAATTTTGAGCATATAATAAGAGGTCTGATTTTGAATGTTCAATATTGAGGCAATTGTAGTTAAATAACGTCACCGAATCTTAGCAATTTCCCTGAAAGTAGTTCCTAGATATTTTATGAATAGTATTTCTTGATTATACATTTTCCACGACGCGTGATTTAACCTGTGTACCTAAGTGCATTTAGCCTAACTCGATATGATCTGCTGTCGATCGTTGTCGCAGTCCTTCAGCCAATAACTTCAGCCAATTATTTTAAATAATTGCCCGAAAAAAGGCGTGGTGTGTTTCCCGCGGATTTGTTTATGTTTGGAGTAGTCCCCAATACACTGCCCGAACGAGCGATAGCTGAACTGTAGTGGGCTGAGGTGTTCAACCGTTATCGCCCATTACTACGCGATTGTAGGGAGTGGCAAGGCGCCATGTTGTATTTTAACACAGTGCTATGCATTGATACGAGGCTGAGAAGAAGGTTCCCTGGCAGGACTGCGATGACATACAGTGTAGGTACGAATGCGAAGGCCGATTGGATCAGAGTGGAAGAGGCAGGCTACGTTTAAAGGCCTCTGCACACAGCGACCGTACGCCACGGATTCTTTTTCGGCAATTCCAACAGAATCCGTGCGCTCGGAAGGCCAATTAAAGGTATATTTATACCGAAAAAAACACGGTGGGACCCCGGATCCGGGAAAAGTTTGGTTACCCTGTTTTTGTATCTAGCACTTATATCCGTCCGTGCCGTCCCCGTATAAGTGCTAGATACAAAACCTGGGTAACCAAACTTTTCCCGGATCCGGGGTCCCACCGTGTTTTTTTTCGGTATAAATATACCTTTAGAGGGTTCGAGATGCCCAGAAGAAAGGCACAGCGTGTCGTTTGCCACCAGAACCCCAGGGGTCCCAAGACCGTTTACTCCCCCCAACCTCAGGAGATGCCTATACTAGAACCCTCCGAGGAAACTGGAAAATCTCGGAGGCGACCAAATTTTCACGGAGCACAGAAGGCTCGGAAGGAGCTCGGAAGGAGCTCGGAAGGTTGGATTGCGAAAATTCAGTGACATTCAGCTTAAAAAAAGTCAACGTATCGAGTTCTAATAAATTTGTATTGCCTTCTGAATGTCCAACAATTATCTAATGATTTTCAATAATTCCAATTAATTTATCTAATTGTTTTTGCCAACAATAAACTGCACTCTTGTGTTAAAAATTAAAATTAGTAAAAATTTCAGTTTAATGTTGCTCCAACATCTTACAATACCTTATTATATATTTTTGTGTCCTTTAATATTGGGCAAGCAAATGTGGTTTTTTAATAACAATATATTAGAAATATCTCTGCTCTGAAAATTTGTTTTTTGAAATTCTGGTTCTTTGCCGTCCTGAAAAACGTTGACGGTGTACGCGCAGAAAATATCCTGCCAAGAAAACTTTTTTCCTTGTTTTACATCGTCTATTAATAATCTTCTTGATAACCATAAATTTATTAGCGAAATATTAGTGTCACACTTGTTGGTGTCATCACGCAAATTTTGGAATGACCCCGAGCCCTACAACAAATCGTGCCTATCGTTAGGTCTGCCTATCCCCACCTCAGCCGCGCATGCAGTCCCAATGTTTTGACTTCGACGTCACACGCTGTATACATAGTAAGTACGTGTGACCGCTGCGCTGATAGCCAATAGTCAATATTTCTACTACAGCCGAAAATGCGTGTGAAACGAGGCCCGCCTCTTCCACTGTGATCCAATCGGCCGCGCATTGGTAATTAGATACCTCAGCGCAGTCCTGCAAGGGGACATTCTTCTCAGCTTCATGGCGTCTTGCCACCCCCTACAATCGCATAGTAATGGGCGGTAACGGTTTCCAATATCCTAGCCTACTGCTGTTCAGCTATCGCTCGTACGGGCAATGTATTGGACTATTCCGGACATAAACAAATCGGCGGGCAACACACCATGCCTTTTCGGGCAACGCTGCATGCATCCATCATACGTATACTTACTGTGGTTATTAGCTGACAGACTGTGGCAACGATCGACAGTAGATTATATTGACATTATTTATTTTATTATTTGTCTGTGTATCTGAAATAATTTTTATATCGTTTATATTTTTATAACAGTCCTAAGCGAATTAAAAAACGAAATTTCATAGTGCAAGAATCGTAGAATACGGCCTTATTTTTTCAAATTTTTTTCACACTTGAATCAGTGGTAAAATTTTCAGAACAAACATATTTCTAATATATTTTCATTAAGAAATTACATTAGCTCAGCCAGTACATATATCAAGGATACAAAAATGTATAAGGTATTGTAAGAAAATGTACCATGTTGCTAATGACCTTAGATGTTGGAGCAACATTAAACAATTAAATAAAAAAAATTACATTTGCGTATAAAA
The DNA here is from genome assembly GCA_916610255.1 of Lasioglossum lativentre. NCBI lineage: Eukaryota > Metazoa > Arthropoda > Insecta > Hymenoptera > Halictidae > Lasioglossum > Lasioglossum lativentre. Next base: position 25,549,471 of record OU744359.1, on the reverse strand, counting down.
TAATAATTTAATTATAATTTTCCGGTGTATGGTGCTGTTTCGCCAAGTGGTAGGACCACCGTTTCCTATCTCTATGATGTTGTAGAGGAGAGATATCGATAGTTCACTCAAGAAGCTGTGGAGACCCTAAAAACCTTTTTTTTGTGCCATGCACAGCGGGGAATGCCACCGCGCTCTCGAAAGGCCATTTGGAAATGGTCAAACGTTCGAGCTTTATGGCCCGACCGAGCCGAGCTGGAAAAATAGGGTACGAACTCGGCTCGGACTCGGCTCGGACTCGGACGAGTCTTTCGTCTCTCTTGGTTACCCTGGCTTTGTATCTAGCATCTCACCGACCGTACCGTGTCCGTACCGTGTCCGTGCCCTATGTGCAGAGGCCTTAACACGCATTTTCGGTTGCAGTCGAAATATATTGGCTGAAGCGGTCACACTTGGGCCTACGGGCGCGGCTGAGGTAGGGATTGGCAGACACGTGCCGTCTCGAGGCTCTCCTGTGTGGAGAGGTTTATGACAGCTTCTTGCTATTGACTTGCCGCGTCCTTTGCCGGTCTTACCTGACCGTAGCTTCAAAGAAGCTCCCCAAATTAAGAATTTTATGACAGAAAAAGCCAGATGCTGGTCAACTCTAAAATTAAAGCTACCCTAAAAATTAGTTTCAAAAAAGCACATTCAGTGTCGTCCTTGTCATAAATGTACGTTTCTACAGCCTGAAAAGTGAAGTGCCAACCTTTCCTGCGCTAACAAATCAATGAAGACGATATTTTGCGGAGCTTACAGCGAAGGGATAAGGGTATCAAATAAAAAAATGTTTCTTTCGCCATTAGTTTGAAGATTGTTTTAAACAAATGAGGTGTTTTTCCAGCAGAGAAGTATTTGAAGAATTTGAAAAGAGAACGAGGACGTAGCCTCAAATCTTCCTTTTACAGCCCTGTTCTCAAAAATTGTGACACTGCCAAAATGGCAAAATTAAAATTATTTTAAGTGGACCGGTCCACCGCGATATTACCTCATTTACCACTAGAACGGTCGTTCGCCGCTCCGTATTCCGTCACTGTTCCGCGCCGCGCCGTATCCCGACTCGAGCGTCACTGGCGGCAACTCATGTCGGACGAAGATATTTTGCTTTCTGGTTCGAAAAAAACGTCGACGTTTCAAACTTCAAAGGGGGGTTTCTCAAGATAAAAGTCTGCTCTATCGCGTGGTATAGTTCGATTTTCCGCTGGACCCTTATTTTTTTAGATAAATTCAAAAATATCATCAAAAATTGGTGCAAAAGTGGTGTCTCTCTGTCTTTAATGATCGTTTAAACATGTTTGGAGATCAATCGTTCCGTCCGCCAGGCCTTCCCCTTAAAGGTTTCTTACCATTCCTCTCTTTATTACTACATAATTTGTGCAGACTTATTCGTAAAGATGACTGGTTATTTGTAACCTCTCAAGCTGTCTATTTTTCCTGCATCTCTTCGTTTCCCCCTCGTCTAAGGCATTTTTTTCCAGACTTTGGTTTCCTCGTCGAGTTGATCAATCCTACGGTCGTTATGCTTCGGCTACGATTGCGGTTTTTCTACCGGTCTAGCTTTTTCTTTTTTTATTTATTTAACTCGTATGTTTAGTGTGTTATCGTAGGTTGGTAGCAGGGTATTTCGACTATGCCATTTCGTTGTGTTTCTTATTGCGTGTGCGAGTTCATATAACTGTTCTTGAGACGTCAGTGTCTTTACCAAGGTAAGTTTGTCTATTTCCTTCGTTACCTACTTTAATTGGCACCTTTTGTGTCCTAATGTAGGTGGCTTTTAAAAATTTTTTTTCTCTCTGTAGTTACATCGACGCTACTCAGTCAGAGAAATTGTTTGTTTTTTGTATTTTTTTTCTTCCTAGGGGCAGTTGTATATTTATAACGCTAACCCAGACCTAGTAGTAGTACTAGTAATGCAAACGCCGGGGAAGGGCGGTACGGCCACCCCTCGCTTCCGTAAGGCACATCGTTCTTTCATCATCGGTTTCACAATTGGCGCTGACGCTGTCAATTATCCTTCGTTTTTCCGCCGCGACTCTGTTTTATATGGCCCGGGCCGCTTTCAGAGTCGTCGACTTAAGCAATGCGCATACCGAGTTTTTGCCTGTCAGGCTTCTAATATAGTAATGGGCTTTTGTATCGAATTTCGACCTGGCTTTTCGAGAGAGGGTCGAGAGTCCCTGCTGTGCATCACAAAAAAAAGGTTGCAGGAGGGAGCTCCACAGCTCCTTACGTAAACTATCGTTATATCTCTTCTACAACATCATGGAGATAGGAAACGTCTATTGCAATTTCATTATTTTGTCATGAAGGAACAATTTTCAATCACGAAAGTATTCTCCAAAGTGTACAGATTAACACAATATGAAAAAATAAGCATAACTTTTCGGGCTAATAAATACCCCATTGTGCATCGTCTTTTTTTTTAAATATTCGAATATTGTACTCTGCCAGATAGTAGGTGGCACAAATTTACTGAACATACATTTTAAATTTTCCTTATAGGTTTACATAAAGAATTTGTAAACAGCAATGTTCATAATTTTCTCTAGAATTCTTGACAGATAGGAATTAAAAAAAAAATTGTAAACACGCCATTTAGTAAAGTGATTCTTCTAAGTTGTTGAAGAAACTCATCGTCGTTTAGGTTTACTTTGAAGGGTATACGGAGACTTTTTTCGACCATCGATTGTACGTAGCCGTCGCGTCGATCTGCAGGTGGTAATAAATCTTTTTTTCGCCGCCAGAATTGCCGTTTTGCCTGCGAAGGAAGCAATGTTCTTTGCATCGGTTTGTTTCTCGCCGTTCCAAGGAACATTTTATTGGTGGGATATTTTCTGTGCGTACTCCGTCAACGTTTTTCAAGACGGCAAAGAACCAGAACGTTCAGAACCTCTGCCGTGTTTAGTTGAGTTGTTTGACGAATTGTTTCACCGTACAGATTGGCAGATGTATATTCTTTTTTTTTCGTTATTCCCCACCTTAAAATACCACGAAGAACTCTTAAAATTTCTAGTCTATAGCTATTTTAAATAAACAACGTCATTTGCCTGACAGAAAAATAGTCTTGAGGCATACTTGCTAAGCACTTGTTCGGCTCTAGCAAAGGCATCTCAGATTTTGGGAACCCCTAGGGTTTGGGTAGCAGACGTCACGCTGTGCCTTTCTTCGTCGAGCATCTTGAACCCTCTTAATTTACGTTCCAGCTCCAAAAACTCGGTATGCACTAGCAAAACGGTGTCAGGTATCTCCGGCTTGCTGGAGACTCCGGTATGCGCAGTCCTTTACTAGACGGGACGATTATCATCAGTGGGACGGCCATAACCCAGACCTAACCCAGACCTAACCCTAACTAATTCTGATTGCATGATTTTTCCATTACTAGTTCAAATTCTGTTTGAAGGCTATATAGAATGAAAAATTATGCGATCAGAATTAGTTAGGGTTAGTTGGTGGGGGGCGGAGAGAGCCGGCCTGACAGCCAGCCCGACCACGCATGCGAAAATCCAGAAGTACTCTTTCAAAATTGAAAGCTCACCCTATATAGAGTGACACTCTGTTCTGATCCCCACAACGTGTTTACAAACAAGAAATAAACAAATGCGGCCCCGGAAGAGGTTTACGTTGCCGCGGAGCATGCAGGAATACGAAAAATTCAATACAATATTAGCGATAGTCTTTTGCAAATATCTCGAAAACTAAAAGCGACCCCCCTATATTGGAAAAGTAAAAAGTTGTTCAAAATGTCGAAATCTATAACATATTAAAATTTCATCAAAATCGGGGTAGGCAGACCTTTTCTATATAATTACCTTATTTCTATTACATACTTTCAGGGTCTCGTGATAGCGAAATCCGATTTACGAGGAAATAGATTTTTCTCTTTGTTAAAGGATATTTGAATAATAATGTCAATATAATATCTGAACTCCTTCAGAATCAGATATTCGAACAGCACAGGAGTCTAATTGAAATAAAATATGAAACAACGACCGCATTAGGGAAATTATTTTATCACATATGGACAAAATGGCAAAGTGCAAACAGAACAGAAGACGCGTTTTTTATAAAGTTTGCTAGGTGGCTTAATAACTCTATTGCATTCCGCATACCAGCAGACAGTAATGAACATGCGACAAACGTTGGTCGTCCTTCTTCAGAATTTAAAACCATCAACGAAAGATCAAAGCGAAGAAAGTGTTACGTGCTAGGGCCGCGAGCAGCGCAAGTGGCTGGCGAAGGGTTGTTACCCTTGGAATATGGTTACAATTTGTTAGTTAGAAATGGAGTCAAGCGCAGACGAACCTGATGCGTAGTCACGTAATCAGGGAGCTGCTAGGATGCGGACGAACCTGGTGCGTAACCAGGGAGTCGCTAGGATTGTTAGTAGGCCTCGTAACTAGTATAATTTAATTAATACAATCCGAGCGGTAAGATTGTATCGTGTGGGAACGGTCAATTACTAGATTAAGATTTTGGTCAATAATTAGGGGTTTAAGAATTGTACGAGTTACCAAATAACTCAAATGTATTCTGATAAAGAATGTATATGTACAGCTGGTGGTATCGCGACTGAACTCGAGAGGATTTAGTGTAGAATTAAATATGTTATTACCTAAGATGTTGACGCACTGGCAATACGGGGCCTGATAGTACTTGAAATGCCAAATAGACTTTATACCGAACTCGCGGAGTCTGTAAGATTAACTTTGATGGAAGGGGAACTTTAGCCCGGTCTCACTAGACGTGGATTCTAACGAATGCAGCACGACGTAACACTACTCGTGTCCAGACTAGTACTAACCAAAGAGAGTAAAAATGCAGGGGTTTATACACCCCTGTGATGAGCGTATAGAATCTGTCATGAACGTATGGAATCTATCATGAACGGGTAGTATCTGTTATGAACAGGTGAAGTCTGTCATGAACACTGGGTCGCATTAGTTTTGGCGTTATCTAGTTAGAAGGGATGCATGTTTGATTCTTAACTAAACAGCTAGATTTTTGGGTTTATCTAGGACGGTTCCTGCCAGAGACGATCGTATGCAACTAAAATGAGTCTCCGAGCATCCGGAAATTAGTTATCATGCTTCGCGATCGAATACGTACTGTTGAGTGCTGACAAGAAGAGCCCTGGCAGGAATGCGATGACGTAGGCAAGAATGCACACCCGATTGGTTGACTTGGAAGGGGCGCGGCTAGGCTCACACGCAATTTCGGCTAGAGCGTTCTATTGGCCGAAGCAGTCACACACACACTACTCGAGTAAATACGGGAATCCTACTATTATGCGTCGTGTGACGTAAGCAGTCGAAACGGCGTGATCACGCGGCCACTACGGGAGCGTCAAAGGTGGGGATGGGCGGAGCTAGCTGGAGACCCCTCTTGCCTCTGTACCCCCCGGGGACCTTCTTGTCAGCACTCAACAGTACATTACACCTCGGAATACCAATTTTTGTACACAACTAACAATTTTTTAACGTACGCGTTCGTCATATTGAATCCGCCATTTTGGTTTTCAAATTTTGAGTTCAAATTTGTAATCAGCGACTCCGAAAACTGTAGGATACTAATTTTTGGCTAAATTGAAGTACGTTTAGGGGTTTTGGCCAGTTTTTGGGGATTTGGGACCACTGTGCGTCGCCAGATAATTTTAGCTGATTACAGTCGCGCACGAGGGTTTCAAGACGGAACACGTTCATAACAGTTATCGACTTAGTAGGTAACATTCAAAATATCGACTTAGTAGGTAACATTCAACTAACTCATCTTTTCAAGTCATCACTCATCAAATTTCTAACATCCAGTATAATTTTCGTAATGCAAGATTGCAATGACATTCAATTGTATCAATATGTGTACAGTCTTTTCTCGATAAATGTCCAAAACGCTGGACCGGCCAGGGACATTTATCGGAAATGAAACACTATTCTTTGATCCACTGCCGAACGTAGAAAAGGAGAGCGAAGCTCGTGGGCCTTGGTCGCCGAGGAGTGTAAACATAGTACGGGTCGGGTATATCGGTGTGAGACCACTACTAATCCAATAACAAAACTTCTTAATTTTTTTATGGGACTTCCACCTACATATTCGTGGCATATTTCAAATGAAAATTATACCAAATATGACATCATTCCGATGATATTTACTTGTTTAATGAACGATGAAAGTTTTTTATTGACATTACAGTCTTGTCTCCCATAGTGTGACTTTCGTTTCAACAGAAAGTGTTACTTTTTTATTTCCACTACTAGGGGGTTCCCCCTTGGACGGTCGTTCGCGCTACAATGTAACCCGATCCGAGGCCGAATATGAGTGAGGCAATAATAATGCAATGATGAAACTTTATTACTTTTAGTTATTTTATTACAAAACCTTTACCAACGTATTGGTGAAACTTTTGTGATTAAAACGAGACCAAACACGATAGAATTGCGATTATATTTACCTACTGATTTAATAAGATGAGATAAAAGTTTCGAACGTAAAGGAGGACATATGTATCCGGAAAGAAAGAGACAAAACTTTTTTATTTTTTATTTTCAAAACTTTTTCTAACACGCGCACGTTTATGAGATTTTCCCTGGTTAAAAGAGACCAAACTCGACAGAGTTTCAATCATATTTATCTCCCAGATACCACACGACGTCCATTCTACGTCCATTTTAGGTCTGAAACCCTTACGTTCTAAAAAGACATCTATAAGAATTCTTAAAGACGACTATTTCGGGACGTCGTTTTAACGTCTGAAATAAGATTAAATGACTTTAATTATTTGGAGATGTTAGTTTATTGAACAATCACTAAAATACTTTTATAATGTCGTTATTACTTATAACGACAAAAAAAAAATAAAACCTTACTTTTTTCAATTTTCTTATCTGAGCTTATTTATAAAATTTCATCGATATCAGCATTGACGTTGTTATGAGTTACAATCGATTAAAGATCGCGAAAATCACAACTTTTTGACGATTTCTGACACTTATATTTTGACCGATAACTGCAGTTTGTTTGCAAAAATTTCAATTGATTACAGTTACAAAAAAAACTAGGCTCAGATTAAAAAATTCAGAAACGTGAGTTTTTTCGTTTTCTTGTCACTCCAACTAATTGCAATTTTTTAAAACAATTTTTAGCCATTGTTTATAGAATTTTTTTCAAATTTTTAAGTCCGCGGCGTTGTAGTTAAAAAAAATAAAAACCGATTTTTTCGACGTTTACTGCGCGAAAAACAAAACTAACCTTAAAATTGTTACGTTTCATTTATTCTACAGATCTTAAAAAATGAAATCAACTTGACCAGTATTTCTACTGCGTTAGCGTATTACATCTGAAAGTATTAAACATGTTACCAACAGCCCGGTTGCCAGTTGAGCGCCCGGCATATGTACGTCTACTTTTTTCTATTAAAAGGTGTTTTTTATACTTCAAACAGACGTCTCGAAGACGTCTTAAAGACGTCTAATATAATCAAAATTATATAAGTTACATAATTTTTGTAAAACATGTTTTAGAAAACATGTCTCCAAGACGTCTTAATAATGTCTAAAAGTCATCTAAAAGACGTCTAAAAGTTGGCTTAAATATGTTTAAAAGTTGTCTAATTGTCGTTTTTAAGACGGACAGTTTTGTAACATAAGCCTTTCAGTAGACGTTCGGAGACCGTTCGGAAGACGTTCGTCATAAGGACGTCTTGAATGTTCAACAACGGACGTTTTTGTGCTTATCAGACGTCTTTAAGACGTCTTTGTGCCCAGATAGGGCTATATTATAGCGAGTTATGATCACACTTTAATTAAGTAAATATGCTTCAAATTATGCCGTATCTAGACTCATTTTAATTAGAAAAATCTCACAATTACGTTGGTAAAAGTTTTGTAAAAAATAATGAAAAATAAAGAAGTTTTGTTATTGGATTAATAGTGGCCTCACACCGATATACCCGACCCGTGTTATGTTACACTCCTATGGTGGCTTGTTCTCGGACAATTGATAGCAAGATGTATTGGTCATTTATCGAGACAACACTGTACTTGTCTTCAAAAATTTTGTTATCCAATAAATAATTATGTTTATTGCATGTTAATTCATAACGAACATGATCAATTAGAATTCAATTTAGTGTCCTTTTTCTTCAGAACAACAAAAACATTATTTTGGTACGAATTTGGAGAATTTGAATGCCTTTGACGAATGCAAAATGATATTACTATTATGAAGAACGGAAACAAATTTCTCCCGTTAATATTGCACATATGTTATGGGCAATCAAAATAAATATTCCTCATTGATAACTAAACCCTGAAATAGAATTCCCCTAATCAATAATGGCTAGCGGCAACGAAAACATTTTCCGTTACTTGTGTATAATTGTTACAGAATGTACAGCATATTTGGGGTACGCTTGTTAACTAATTACTTGTTAACTAATAAGATTATAACATTTCCAACTTCATTCGCAGAATAAAAAACGTCATTTTGTAAAAGTCTTCTAAGAAATATTCTCTTGTTGCAATTATTGTTAAAATATGTCAGAACTTAAAAATAAATAATTTGATCTACTTTCTTGTATATTAATTTTATAGTTTATGGATTCATGTCAATTTTGCGATTATTTCGCAAACATTAAAATGTGGCATAAAATTTTACATTTCGATGCCAATTGTTGCTAATTTGAAAAACCGAAAATTAATACGAATTGTATCGAAACGAAAGGGGGAGGGGAGTGGATGCTATTTTTCATGTTCGAAATGTGGGTGCATTAAGAATGGGTTTATTACATCAACCTGCGCCTACTGTAAGTAAATTTTAAGACTTGGAATTTTTATTGTAAAACGATCTTTACAATACTGTGATTTTTGTAATTTTCGTAAAACTTTCGTAATGGGAGAATGCTCTAATGGCCTTGACCTTGAAATGTGTTGTCAGGGACACTCTCTTGAGTCACTCACAAAAGTCGCTTGTTTGTTTTATTAAAAAGTTATTAACGAAAACAATTTATTTCCTAAAGCCAAATCTCCCTTGCCGTTAGTTTCGAGGAATGTGAAAATAAAATATAATATATTGTTGTTACAACAATAGATGTCAAATATGAAGCTGATATCTATCTGAATTTCCACAAATTGGAATGAAAATGAATTTATTCTGTTTCTTAATATATTTAATAGGATGAAAATCATAGAACAGAACTATTGGTTAGAAGGGAAGGTGTAAACCGAGGTAAATGAACGCGTAACGTTTTAACATACAACCGACTAACAACTTTATTAAACCAACGGCAAAACCGATCATACCGAGACACACATGCTAACGCGTACGCGATCCGGACGGAAGAGACCACACTCAATCAAACAACCAGACACGCAGGCCAGCAAGAGGGCGCATCGATCGCACGGGACCTTAAGGCCGATTTCCAACAAGAACTTTTAAATTCTTCTAATATTTTTACTGCTTTAAATTGCACCTACTCATTTTTGTCATAAATGGAGAAAATCCGCTGTATACTGATGTCACTTTCATCTTCGAAAAGGGAATCCGACTTTTGCCAATAAATTTTTATGAATAACTTCTCAACCTAATCATTCAGAAAGCCCTTTTGAATTTCGATAATTTTCTGATATGTTGTAAAATTCGACATTTTAAACAACTTTTCCATTTACATTAGAATTTCAACAGTCAAGATATTCCATGATTCGAGGAATGTTTAATTTTAATATGTTCGTTTGTTTCATAATTTCCGTAATTTTGTAAAATTTTTGCTCTAGACTCTAGGCTATTCCACAGAAAGTGACTGTGTGAACTCAACCCCAAATATTCTAGGAACACAAAAATCATTAGGATCGAAACCTAACACTTTCCTTGCACCTGAAGACCATAACCGGGTTAGGACTGTGATAGGTTCTTGGAGGGAGGGGGGAGGCAGAACTAAAAATTACGATTAATATAAAATCAAATTATTAATTTGGCTACTGATTACTAAATAATCAGTAATGATTGATTAATGAATACGAAAGGAATTAGAAGTTATTGTAATCAATGTTCGTGATAGCTTCATTAATTATATTATTAATCATGATATGATTACATTTTTGATTATGATTTAATCTTTACTTTTGATGTAATAACAACGCTGCGAACATTTTTTTAGAAATATATATATTTTTTACACAGTTTTACATAGAAAATCCTTAGAACAAGTTACTGATTTATTTTTAATGTAATTTGCTTTTAATACAACTTTCAACGTACAGATATACATTACAGATCTGTAGAAAATATAATTAATCATTGAATGATTTAAAAATTACTGATTAATGATTACAAATTACAGAAGGTAATCATGATTACTGATTTATTTCAACGGTGATTCACTGATAAATTATTACAGTTACTATGATTACATTAAATAATCGATTACAACAGAATTAATTACTGCCCAACTTTGGGTGGAACCCATCCCTTGCATGAAATTTTTTTGCAATTTTTTTTTGCTTAAATCGATAGAAAATTTCCTCAGGAATACGATAAAAAAGTTAGAAAGCTATCAGAGATGTTCTTGTACGTTATTTTCAAAATAAAGTGAAGAGTTGTATTATGCAGGAGCGACGTAGTCTTGATTGCACTAAAGAGGCTCGTGCTTCTCGAAAAGAAGAAAAAACGGCTGAAATGCAATATTTTGATAAAGAGGAAGATCTGTTCCATGGCCCCAGAATCGCAGATTAGCAAAAAACTGTGGATAATGTTAAAATGAATTACGATTTTTTCACAATTTTTCTGTTACACAAACTATAAACGTATTTTTCCCGAAACGCAAAATTTCGCACCCCGTGCAACGTAGCTCGTAAACTAATTACTCGATCTTTATGAAACTTGATATCTGTATATATTCTATAAACAATAGGCCTCAGCATGACGTGCTCCGATTTTTAATTATTTATTTAAAATATTGTTATTACCAATTATTTATATCAGAAAATCCGTTTTTTTCAAAATATCGCCATTTTTGCAATTTTGCAAATTTTAAAAAAAGAAAAACGTCCTGCTGAGCGTTTTTGCATAAACTAACGATTCCATTTGGATTTTTTTGTGTCAGATCATTTTTGTGCAGTGTACGCTGCACGGCGCATTTGCAGGATGCCATTTTCAAGCCGTCATTCCACCATTATTATTAACAATTCAACTTTTAAAAAAATATTTTTTGTTACACTATAACATCAATAAATGATACCTGAAATTTTAAATCATTCTACGCATTATATTTAAAAAAAAATTCTTGAAAAACAGGCTATTTACATAGGGCTCCCCCTTAAAGTAGCTATTATATTTTATCTATTCATGTCATGACAAGGTTATCGGAGCTGGCTCCGCTTAATAGGGGCTCCACTATAAAATTTTTGAAAATAAAATAGATGACTAAATGTCGAACATTTTCAGCACGGTGGAAAAGTGGTCAACAAAATATCCGATAACTCTCTCATTTAAGTAGGACTAGATTTGTAACATTTACAAAACCTGGAACTTTGTATGTACAGTGAATAGCGTAGCAAAAAGTAATTGTTCAGTAAAAGTTGCCTTTTATTTGACTAGTGTCTTGGTGCAAGATTGGATTTTTTTGTTAAGAATACATCAAAATAATCGCAATGTTGGAAATGTTACAATTACGACGTACCGATCCCAGATTAATTACAGAGTTATAAGCGCCAATAACTGATGTTGCAATTTCAGTCGATTGCACTCGATAGTTCTCAATTTGGAATCGTTAATTTCGAAACTGGACTTGAATAGCATACTTGAATATGTTATACTTCTGGAACCGAACACTTTGAAAACGTTATTCATTAATTAATTGCCTGTGTTGAATCTCGTTAAACTTCCAACACTATTTGGATAGGCTTTGACGTAATTTCTTTTCGTTTCAAGTTTCGACTTGATTAATTTCTTCATTCGCATTTCCCATTGTCACCCTGCCAATTTTCCTCAACATTTCCACTGAAACATGCGTAACAGTTCGCGATTTGCGTCATCGGAGAAGGATGAATGACGCAATGCCGGGAATTTCCCAATCGACGCGAGGAGCGACTCGACGAGCGACGCAACGTGGCGGAAAAAGTAACTGCAGTAATAATCAGAGACCCGCGTATCTATGTGGTGGACTGCGGCAGGCTTCAAAGGGTAGTGGTAAAATAAGAAAAATTTGTCAAGTAGAATTTTCCTCGGCTTTCGATTTCTTTTTCTTTCCTTGACGCACGAACATTCCAGCAATAAAAGTAACGAATTGAGGAAATGTTCCATCATGATTTTTGCACAGAAATAGCTGTTACCAAGATAGGAATATCTAAGTAAAAAGGAAAATCTATGTTTTGCCAGATAATTATTAAGTAAATAAAGTATAGGTTACAAATATTATTAGCTTCAATTACTATGTAATATACAAGCATGTACGTATATATTTTTATGTAATAATACATATATAATAAGTTGGACACTTCTGAAATTTTGTCGTCAACGTACGATAGGTGTCAACGACGACGTAAAAAATACATAATTCAGGCTGAACCACGTTAGCTTTAAATTTCTACATCTATGTCGCTTTAACATGATTGTTTTTACTCGAGGTCATGTTCAGGTCAAAAAGATGGTATCCATCAAATTTAGTTTTTTATTATCTATCAAAGCCATGGTAAAAAAAATATACTGTTCCATTAAAAAAATACTGATGAACTTGAAATGTTATTAAAAAAGATCACAAAAATTTTTTTGTTTAACATTACATTTGCCCCTTGAAAAATAGTATAACTTTGTCCTAAGGAATTTTTCCACAGAACCCCAAATACGAAAGATACTTCGGCGTTCCCATTTATATGGTCCACACTGTATATTAGTAATGGTAACTGTATATTGTAGATGGTAACAGTGATTGTGCAAACAATCAATTAAATTTGAAAATAAGACTATATTAAACAAACTTTACGTAAACCACTTTATGAAAAATATATAATGTGAATAAATTTTATTTTCTCCAATATTACTTTCAAGCAAAAGTAAAAGCAAAATGATTGAAAACCACGTTAAAAGTAATTTTCTATTACAAACTTTTGAAGACTTTTATTCAGTATCAATATACGAAAGTCTATAATCAGTTAATTATAAATAGACTGCGTACTCTTATGCAAATTTTGATGTTCGTAGGTAGCTTGATAAAAATTAAAAGAAGAAATTTATTAATAGAAATCAATTAACTAACATAAAATGAAAATTAAATCACAGTACGGTAGAACTCCGCGTATCTGAATCACAGTCACCAGATCAAGACTTGTGTCCCCACTGTGCTTTGCCCCTCTACGACGCTATTCCCTACGCATCCGCCGCTGCCCGGTCACGTGACGCCTTTCGCCTCTGCCGTGCATATGTCTGGTACTGGCACAGAGACGGGGTAATTTTTTCCCCTCGGTTCGTGCTCTCTCCCCTCATCTGGCGACTCTGACCGGAACCTCACTTAATAATATTTCTTGATTTCTTGCCGCTAGCGTCGAACGTAAAAATGTGTAATTAGTAAACAATACATCGACGCCAGAGTACCTGTGAGACAATAATAATACAGTGACAAAACCTTTTGTTCTTAATTATATTTTGACGTGAACGTCTTTAAAATCGGGTATCAGAACAAAAAACGTAACTTTCAAAGCGTAACGAAATTTTAAGACCGATGAAGTCAGCTGCAATTCAACCTTTCGATACACGAAAGCACGGGGATTCGCGTGTGTGAACAAAACAAAGGACAAAAACGTTTCATGTTAAACCTACGGCCGTACGCCCCGACACAGCCACACCCGATTTTTCACGAAACTTTTACCAACATATTTGTGACATTTTTTTCTCATTGGAACGCCGCTAAACACGATACAATTTGGATTATATTTACTTGCTTAATTCACGGACAATTCGCATAATGGAACAGTTTCTTAGCTAGTGTTCGATTAAATTTGTACCATAAATTGTGTTGTATATGGATTGCTTCAAATTGCATTATTACGTGTGAAACAGGTATTCGATTAATACAGGTTCGAATAATCGAGGGTCTACTGAAACGTCAATGAAACAAGAAAATATGATTCAAAGCATTTCTGTTCAAGGTTTGATTGTAATGTAAATGTAAGAATACGAAAACTATTTTACGAATTAGTTGTGCTATAAAAATAGCCAACAGCCATATCTCGTTGCAATAAACCGATTCTCGTCCGATCATCGATCATCGAAGTTAAACAGCGATGGGTGTGATCAGTACCATACATCCATCAGTTGGATGGGGTGACCGCCTGAGAACACCACGTGTTGTGGCTCTTTTTTTATTTATATCCACTATTAAAATTTTAAAAAAAGGTGCCCTTGTCGGTAGTACGAAATGTTTTGCATTTCTTGGCCAAAACGAACCTCCCGTCATATATAATGTTCAGTAGAGCTCTTTGAAAACCCGAAGGACCACTCATTGCTGTGGTACTAGGGTAACTGTATTATAATATAGTGTTTTAATATTATTCCTAATTTATCATGAAATAATAATATATTTAAGCATTTTATGGAAGAATGATGTGTTCCGAGTAGAAAAAAATTTGGAGATTTTCAAACCTAATACAACATAAGAAAATATTAAAAACACACGCGTGGAAAAGTACGCGCGGCAGAAGTGAAACTTCTTGCAGTCTAGTAATGTTCAGAAGTAAATTAAGATTGGAAATGGTAAAAAATAATGAAGCGACAACAAGATCAGGAACAACTAATACAAAAAATAATGAAGCCATAACAAGATCAGGAACAACTAATACAAAAAAACAAGATTAGGAACAACTAATACAAAAAAAATCATAGAAAATGTTTCATTTCAAAAATAATGAACGATCAAAATTTGTGACTCAAAGAAGGAGAGCGTATGGGAAAGAAAAAGACATAGTTCATAGCATTTCCCATACGCTCTCCTTCTTTGAGTCGCAAATTTTGATCGTTCATTATTTTTGAAACGAAACATTTTCTATAATTTTTTCTATGATTTTTTAATGATTTTTTTTGTATTAGTTGTTCCTAATCTTGTTTTTTTGTAATAGTTGTTCCTAATCTTGTTTTTTTGTATTAGTTGTACCTGATCTTGTTGTCGCTTCAGTATTATTTGTATTAGTTGTTCCTGATCTTGTTGTCGGTTCATTATTTTTTACCATTTCCAATCTTAATTTACTTCTAAACATTACTAGACTGCAAGAAGTTTCACTTCTGCCGCGCGTGGTTTTCCACGCATATGTTGTTTTTTATGGAACTTTCACCAATATATTTGTGACATTTTTCTGATTAAAATGATACCAAAAACGATATAATTTCAACTGTATTTAGTGGTTTAATTTTTTAATTTATATATGTACCTCTTCTTTTAATTAGATATTTATTCTCTCTCTCTCCCTCTCCCTCTCCCCTCCCCCTCCCCTTCCCCCCCCGGCTCGACGCGCTGACCGTGCCACCGAGCGACTAGGCGCGCTCTGGTTGGGCTGTGTTTTTCGTTAATAACTCCTAAACAAAGCCGCGGACGCCATTTTTGCTAAGGAAAATGTCGCTTCAAATGACCCAAGGAACCTCCCATTTCCCGCTTACGCAGTCGTTTTGGGACACCCTGTATATAAGAAACGATATAAATTACGAAGTAGTATTAAGAGATAAATTAATATCAAACTGTTGGTGTATTGCAGTAAAAGTGAAAAGTAGTCTGTATAGTCTGTTTATCACTCGCCGAGTGCGTCTGACGGCGATTTTAAAAGTTTCTTAAAGAATACAATGGACAAATTATTGTTGAAAGATAAATGTATATTGATAGGGGACGTTAATATAAACTTAATGGCTGACTGAAAAGTTAGAAACAGAAATATTAGGTTTAGGTATGAAGCAATACGTTGATAAACCAACGAGGATCACGATTGACAGTAAAACATTGATAGATGTAGTTTTCGCCAATTTTAATATAAATTGTAAGGTACATGAGAAACCAAAGATAACAGACCATTCGTGCATAAGTATTGAACTGAATATAAATAAAAGCGGTAATAAATATAGAGAATATATCAGTAGGGATTATAGTAAATTTCATATAGATGAATTCCTTAAGGCAATAGAAGTAAGACTTGCACATAGTAATGATTTGGACATAAATATAAGAGCTGAGAGATTTGTTCAGAATATAGTGAATGCATTAGAGACGCTTGCACCAAAGAAGTTATTTCAAATTCCAAAAATATGAGAAGGAAAAAAGTGATACTCGGAGGATATAAGAATAGCTGCTAAGGAAAGAGACGAAGCGTATGTAAATGCGCTATACACGGGTAACGAGCAACATTGGCTTCAATTTAAAATTAAAAGAAATATGGTAGTTAAAATAATTAGAGAAAAACAGAAAGAACATTATCATTATACGATAGACATGAACGAAAATGATGTGGAAAACCCTAAAGAAAGTTATAAGAGGAGACGTAATGGGACCAAAGGAAATACATAATGTAGATTTTGAAATATTAGATAATATACAGAACTGGAATTTGGCAGATAAATTTAACTTATACTATATAGAGAGCATTAATGAAATAATTAAGTCTATCAAGCCTACAGAAGGGGTTAGTTTCAACCATAAAACTATTTATGGTATAGAAGTACGGGAATTATATAAAACTTTGAATTAACAAATGTAAATAAAATAGAACAAATTATTATGAATTTGCCACACAAGAAAGGAACGGACGAAGGAATTAGTAGTGATTTATTAAAAGTAAGCGTTCACATTATAAAGGAGGAATTGAGAGGAAGTGAGAGTAATTAATAGTTCATTAAGTAATGGCATATGTCCCGAAGGATGGAAAATATCCACAATAATACCAATTCCTAAAATAGGAAAACCGAAGAAAGCTAGTGAATATAGACCAATAAATGTATTACCAATTTATGAAAAAGTATTAGAATTAGTAGTAAAAGATCAAATAGAAATGTACTTAGAAAGCAATAATGTAATAACAGAGCATCAATCGGGCTTTAGAAAAAATCACTCTTGTGAGACGGCAATTCTTTCTGGACTTGAAACGGGCATTCGAGACAGTAGATAGGGAACGGCTATTAGTGAAGTTATATGGGTATGGAATGAGAGGAAAGGTGTTAGGATGCCTGAGATCTTACTTAAGCAATAGAACCCAAAAAGTCAAATTTAATAATCAATGGTCCAAATGTATAACAACAAAGCACGGAGTTCCACAAGGGTCTGTACTAGGACCTTTGCTATTCTTATTATATATGTATAAACGATATAGTTCAAATTTGTTCAGAGGAATACAGTATTAAAATGTTCGCAATACAATTATATAATGTTAAAACTCAAGAAAAGACTCGTTCACTGTGAAAGTTCTGGGGTAAGTGCCGTGGGGTCTAACACAGTCCTTTCACTAAAAGGCACCCTTGCCTTCCCCACTCCGTAGCCAGATCCTCTTGGAACAAAGTCCCAATTCTTTAGAGCAATGTGGCCTTGGGTTGCATACCCTTGGCTAGTTTCACTCGTCCCATCCTAATAAACATGACCTTTCCCGAACGATAGCTGGATGGCCCAAAGTGCCACCCGCCATCGTCCGAGGACGGGTTTGCTTATTCTCATGCGTCCCTATTCAGGACGTGACGTACACCCAGGTCCTACCATAAATCCTTCCAATCTTAAGGGTCGCCCCGACATCAGCCCTTGACTTTACTTAAAACACGTTGACGCTAACATATATGTAAAAGGGTGTGGTAGTGCGGAAGTTAAAAAAAAATTGAACAGAGTACTTCATATAATTGAAGCATGGATGAACGTAAATAAATTAAAAATGAATGCTTCAAAAACGAATTACATGTTAATCAGAAGTGTACGGAAAGAATTGAAAGAGGGGTATTAAAATGCTTAGATGGCACGGAGATTAAACGAGTAGAAAGCACGAAATATCTGGGAATAATAATCGATAGTAAACTCCGATTCGAAGATCACTGCGATTACATAATAAAGAAAATAGGGAAAAAATTAGTTTTTTAAATAGAATAGGTAATGATCTTTCGGGTTATGCTAGATGTATAGCATACAAAGCAATTATAGCACCACACTTTGAATATTGTGCAACCTTGTTAGTAGGTATGGGTGAAACACAGCTGACAAAATTGCAGGTAGCGCAAAACCGTGCAATTAGAGTAGCATTGCAGTGCAACCAACATACGAAAGTAGAAAGAATGCTGCAAACATTGCAATTTATGTCCGTAAGACAAAGATTATATTATAATGTACGCATCTTTATTCTTAAAATGATAAACGGATTATTACCACAGCAAATAAACCAAAAATTAGTACAAGTAGGAGGTCGAACGAGACAGGCAACTGATATTGTAATTAAATACCGGAAAACACGCAGTGCTCAAAAAAGCATATTTTACGAAGGTGTGAAAATGTATAACAATGTTACAAGAGAGATAAGACAATGTAATAGGTTACCACTATTTAAGCGTGAATTAAAAGAATTTATTCGTACTTCCGTCCCTTGCATGTAAGTCAATCAGTGTATACAAGGTGTCCCAAAACGACTGCGAAAGCGGGAAATGGGAGGTACCTTGGGTCATTTGAAGCGACATTTTCCTTAAGAAAAATGGCGTCCGCGGCTTTGTTTAGGAGTTATTAACGAAAAACACGGACCAACCAGAGCGCGATCTAGTCGCTCGGAGGCACGGTCAGCGCGGCGAGCCGGGGGGAGGAGAGTGATGTCGTAACAAACAACAGTTTCTCGATTATGTCCCCGATTTCGATGAACTTTGGATATGTTATAAAGACCATGATTCTGAACAACATTTCCCTTTAGACTGCTTGCCTCGCGGCTTTAGTTTACGAGATGATCATGAAGAACTTTACTTGTCAATTCATATCGGTATTTATGATAGCGAATACGGCTTGCTAATATCTCCGAAAGTAAAGCCGACCGCCAACTATTTCAAACGTCGAGTTTTAGAACATATTTCAAGGTCATTGCAATCGGTGAGGATCCACATCATCTTTACCCGACTTACGGCAACTTTACCCGAACGATAGAAGAAGCAGAAACTGATTGCATTAAAAACTCACTTATTCAGCCGTAAATCCATTTGCTGCTTCGAAATGTGTGTCACTGTCACTGGGTCATTCGGTCACAAACTGCACAGATGTCTTCAGGTGTACGACAGTACCGAAAGCTAAGGGTTGTACAGAACGGTTGTACAAAAGGTTGTACACAAAGGTTGTAAATTTTTCCACGCTCACGATCACTGTTCACATTTGCAATATCACTTGTATTGCAGAACAAATCACAGTAATGAGGTAATGCGATCAGTAGACTGCGGATGTCATGCATTTGTAGCAAAAATGAGTAAGTGCATTTTAAAACAGTAGAGAGATTAAAATAATTTAAAAACACCAATGTATTATTTTCAACTTGATCAAATGATTAAAGTAAAAGTCAACTATCCGTCTGGCATCTGTCCCTTGCAATAGCAGCAAGCAACTTTCATTTTGCATAAAAATCCGCAGTCTAGTGACTAGTTTAAATATTACTACTAAAAACACATTTTAGCTATCGTGAACTTTAGAATTGACAAGCCTTTAGACGTTCTCTCTACCGCGGCTCGATCGACACTGATTTTACCCTAGATTTCTCTGAAAAGTTTAGGGAGGACATTATGCGTGTCGAAAATGCACACTGTAGCACGCTTACGAAAACGACGGTGTGGACAGATGAAAAAAAGGATACGAGAGGGACCGCTGTAAGACTAGAGTTTCTGGTAATCACATGCTTCGGTTTTCCTGCAGATTTGTAAGCAGAATCGATGGGTTACTGTTCGAAAAGGTCGTCCTTCCTTTCACCCAGCAAGAGGTACAAATGTCAGGTCCGCGTGCCGTTTTAGGGCCGATTTATACTGGGGTGTCCGCGAACAGCTTGCCCGCGGCTATTTCCCATTTTCGAGCGGAGGTGGAGGAGTCCGCCGTGCCCCTGCTAAGCGTGGAAAAAAAAAGGTCACCAAGTGGCAGGAACGGTTCCTATTTCCTCGGTAGTTTACCTAAAGGAGTTGTGGAGCCCATAGAGACCTTTTTTTATGCTACGCTTAGCAGGGACACGGCGGACTCCTCCACCTCCGCTCGAAAATGGGAAATAGCCGCGGGCAAGCTGTCCGCGGACACTCCACTAACGACAGAACTTTTCTTCCAACCACTTATACATATATATGGTATCAAAAATTATTTTGGATACACCGGAAAGTAATGAAATGTTCATTTTAGGGAACCAATAGTGTCATTTCGCCCACAACGATACTTTGCAACTGTACGCACCATGTAAAAATTTCATACGCCACACAGTGGACGAAATCTGTGTCAAAATTAAAGAACTTTCGATAGAAATGAGATATAGAGCGACGATTTATTTTTCAAATTAAAGCTGAAATTTTGCAGAATATGGGAAAAGTAGGGAGATTTTAACTTCTGCTGATACCTTATTCTTTCATTTTTACTTACCTTACTTCCTGTGCAAATGAAAACATAATTATGGAAAATAGATATCTAATTCAAATTACATTACAGTCGCACACAGCCTATTTACCTACAAGGGAGTGCCAACGACAATCGCAGCGATACGTCAAGTGATCGTTCGTCAAATGATATACGACAACTAACCATTCAAATACTTCGTTATATTGATTTTTATCCCTATTTTTCCCATATTCTGCAAAGTTTCAGCTTTCATTTGGAAAAAAAATCATCGCTCTGTATCTCATTTCTATCGAAAGTTCTTTAATTTTGACACAGATTTCGTCCACTGTGTGGCGTATGAAATTTTTACATGGTGCGTACAGTTGCAAAGTATCGTTGTGGGCGAAATGACACTATTGGTTCCCTAAAATGAACATTTCATTATTTTCCGGTGTATCCAAAATAATTTTTGATATCATCCCTCCCTCCCCCTTTCCCTCACCCTCACCCTCTGCTCTCTCTCTCTCTCTCTCTCTCTCTCTCTCTCTCTCTCTCTCTCTTCTGCTCTCTCTCTCCCGCTCTCTCTGAAAAGTACACACTGTCACGGCGCTCAATTTTCAGTTGCCTTTCAGAAGGCTACCCGCTCGGCGTTTTAGGGCGACAGAAACCACAAAACTATTTTATATAATAGAAAGAAATGAAAAGATACTCTTTATGTAGAATGTAATCCTACCTACTTACGTGTATCGAATAGTACCTAAACTAAAACATTAGGATGAAACGAAACTCGTTTCTCATCGTAGTTGCAATTCACACCGCAGTATTAGGGACATTCCTAGTGACTTTTATGCCACAGTAATGAGCTCCTCGTTCAGTTTATTGTACGGAATGGTGAGGGTTTAATTTTTTTATTAAAATGGCAAGAGAATTTTCTTTTTATATTTTTATCGAACCGAAGTAAGTATGTAAATAATAATAAAAACCTTCCTCTATACAATTTGAAGCAATATAAAGAATGTACAATCATGTCAACAACAGTCTTTTGGTGATCAAGATAGAAGAAAAATGGTGTTACTTTTACCTTTTATGTAGAATATTTTTTCAAATCCTGAGATTATTGAATGATGAAAATGATTGACAATTTTGTTTGCCTCGCCAACGAGAATACATTCACAGTGTATTGTACCAATTTATTGAGGGCGAAATATCATTTTAATTTCATTGGGAAAAAATACCGCAGTAAAATGTACACCCGCAATAATTGGTACGTTTACCCTACATCGTATTATTAGACTGAGTGATTCGTAACACCTATAGTCGTGGGAATAAGCTGGAACGACCGTAAATATGTACACTTTTATTCCGATATAAGACGAGGCTGTTCATTTCAAAATAATAAAATCGCTATCCCCTTTTACCACGTTTTTATTAGCTCGGTTTCTTGTCTGTCTGTACGTCTGTCTGTCTGTCTGTCTGTTCGGTACAAATATTGCAATTGATTTTAAACTAACTTCCCGATGAGCTAGAGACTTGAAATTTTAAATATAGCTCAGAACTGGATGACAATGCAATATTTAAAAAAAAAATTTTTTAAAAGCCTATGCGTTTAGGATATATAAATTATTATTAATAAATCTGGCCGTTATACCCCGTCGCACTACCTGTACGTCCCCACTCTACTACGTGTTCCCACTCTGACTCATCCCCACTCCACTGACCCGTTTCGCACCGAAGGAGCTCAGTGTGCGTTCGAGCTCCGTGCGGTGTTTATTGAATAATATTGGTATACACAAATATGGCGGCGACCATATCTGTCACTTTCTGAGGTGAAACAATGAAATTTACTGTAAAATTACTCAACTTTACATGCTCATAAATTTTTAACGAGTGGTTTCCGTGATCTGGATCCGTGATTTCGATATAAGAGTTTTCTCGCCGAAATGAACAAGGTAAGACATACAATAATCGAAAATTTCTGAGTTCCGAAGAGAAAGATTACCCTTTTAATCGATAGAAAAATTTCACACACACAAGACTGAAAAGCTGAAAATAATTATTTAAATAAAAATAAATTTTTTAAAAAATACCACGTTTTTAAAACGGACTAAAAAGTATAAAATAATTTTTTCTAGCCACGTACAGGTTCCTAACCCCATACAGATAGTCCTGAAAATTTGTGATTGTGAATTTTTAATAGCTATGAAAATACTTGTATGATTTAAAACGAAAAACGTGGGGCGCATGCAATACATAGATAATTGATGCATGAATTGTTCAACTAAGTCGCTAACAATTTTATTGCATTACAAATGACATGAACTGTTGTGTGTGTTTTCTCAACGGCAGCTACTCTCGACACTATTATCTTGCGCCCCACGTTTTTCGTTTTAAATCTTACAAGTATTTTCATAGCTATTAAAAATTCACAATCACAAATTTTCAGGACTATCTGTATGGGGTTAGGAACTTGTACGTGGCTAGAAAAAATTATTTTATACTTTTTAGTCCGTTTTTTTTCTTTTGAAGTTGTTCGCTCTACCCCGCTTCGACGTCCTTTTCCAACGAAAGATACCGCTCCTCGGCCAATCACTTTATAGTTTTCCGCTATATTCAAAATACGACGAAAGGTGGTCCCGAGCCATCGTATTATATCGGAATAAAACTGTATTGATGAGATATCTGTCTGAGTCAGAAATGACTCCGGCATAGACCTAGAACTCGCAGGAGCCCGAGGGTCAGAGTATACGTGTTTCCTCGTTTTCCTAGAATACGAGTACTTGGAAAAAATCTACAAGTTGATACAAGTCAGATTGAATTCTTCTGAACTGTGATTATTCTCATGTATGTATGCAGTGTCTGTTTTAGCACCACTAGCACCCCGGCGAGGTTATCATGGTGCCCAAGGGCACGAAACTGAATTAGCTGCTTTCTGATTAACGAATCTAAACGGATATACCGGTACTCATATAATTGATCACACACACTTTAGATCAGAATAACTTTTTTTACAAATAGACCAAACGACTTCAATTTCTCTGTAAGGCCAGAATGATTAGTTTAGTAAATAACGTCTAAAAACGTGTTGAAAAAATGCATTTGGTCGGAATTGTGAGAAAAAATAGTAAACTAATTATTACAATTTTTTTATCTGGGACAATAACGAAAATTTCGAAAATGTGTTTTGTAGACTAGTATAATTTATATTCATGCTGCAAATTTCATCTAAGTCGGTTAATTTGTTTACGAGTTATAAACGCAATTTTTACCACATTTGACCGTTTCGGACCATTCGACCGCCCCGGGCAATCGCCCGACCGCGCCCTATCCTGATGCCGGTACTGTATGTATGTACGTAGGTGTATGCTTCACAATATTACATATACGTAAGGTACGCTGAATGGAATAATTAATTAATGAATTAATTTTCAATAAAAATTGCAGCATTTGTATGCAGCAAGTATTGCTACCAGTAATAGCACTGCCACATGATTTCTTCGAATTAATTTCGAATTAATACAAGGAATATATTAAATTTCAACAAGAATGTTGATAATTTCACAAGAAAATTATATTAAAATCACAATAATGCCACAGATTTAAAGGAATTTTCAATTTTAAAGTATTTCAAAACTACAAAGACTCACAAAAACATTCAAAAACT
Source organism: Lasioglossum lativentre (assembly GCA_916610255.1). Lineage (NCBI taxonomy): Eukaryota > Metazoa > Arthropoda > Insecta > Hymenoptera > Halictidae > Lasioglossum > Lasioglossum lativentre. The sequence continues at coordinate 25,525,268 of OU744359.1, read as the reverse complement.
GCTATATCTAAAAATTAAAATAATTTTATGCTAATCAAAATATATTTTTAACGATTCCATTATTACTTCTGATCACCGTTGCAATGGATATGCATGTTTGGAAACGTAGAAAACCAAAAATGTTCTGTTTCCTTGAAAGGGGTGATTCCCGAGGACATTTCAAGTAACGTTTTTCGTTAATAACTATTTAACAAAGCCGCGGAGAAGATTTTCGCAAAGGAAGAAGTTACTTCAAATAACCGTGTATATGCGCGCGTTTAATGCTCAAATGCCAACATACCTACGCGTAATATGTATAATGATACCCAAGGATTTGTATCTGCACTTTTGCGATACCAGCTTTAGCAACATAACAATTCGTTTCTCTGGTCGATGATATTTCGATCCGAGTGGATTTGCGTTATATAAATATAGCATGAGAGTAAGCAATTTATGCATACATGCCAACGACTTTACAGGAAAACGACGACAATTTCAAGTTTCACCGCGTACATGCATGACATCATTTATGGTTAGAAAATCTAGTAGAAAATTTGTTCGTTTTATTTATAGTGAAAGTACGGCATGAATAAAAGCATACAATATAGTGGAGAAATTAATAAACAAGTTCACTTCACACTATTAATAACATTAAAAAAAACAAGCGATACCTATCAGAATATTTTAGTGTAACGAAAAAATAATACACAGTAATGAGTTTAACTTAATGATTTTACTTAACTTGCTAACGATTTAACTTACAATTAAGACAAATAGGTAATAAAATTCTTTTCTTTTATGATCGAGTCAGGTAAAAATCACAGCACAGGAATAATCATTATACATTTAAATATTCCAAGCCCTGAAATTTATTTATACTGTAATTTCAGGAGTCACACCTAACACCAGAGTCGCCAAGTTAACACTTGTCTCCCACTCTACTCTTGCCCTTCTACGACGCTATTCCCCCACGCTTCCGCCACGGGCTCGGTCACGTGACTAAAGGAGTATTTACACCGAAGAAAACACGGTGGGACTCCGGATCCGGGGAAAGTTTGGCTACCCTGGTTTTGTATTTAGCATTCTTACAAGAACCGTCCGGGTGAGCGAAGAAAGGTTCGTGGCCATACTTCCTAATGGCCCGGCCGGGCTATTTAGCTTGAACGCCTGACCATTTCCAGATGGCCTTTCGAGAGCGCGTTGACAGTTCTGTGCCTTTGTTCCGAGCGTCTCGAACCCTCGCAAGTAGCCTTCCGGGCCCCCGGATTCGGTATACACTACGAAAACGTGCAAAATCCCGGACCCGGTGCCTCTGGAACCGGTGTAAATACTCCTTAATTCGGTACTGGCTGAGAGAGGAGATAACTTTTTCCTCTCAATTCGAGTCAATTCCCCTGATCTGGCGATTCTGCCTAACAGATTCATAACGAATCGAATATGAAACACTGTAACCCCACTCCTCTCCCCTCTTGTTTCGTTGTAATTCGCATTGCAGAAGGAACACGCAACAAGGTTGGACACATTTTATTTGAAATAAGATAACAAATGATCATTTAAAATATTTTATTACTTTTATTTTAAATTAAGATAACATATGATCATAACAAATATTTTATTATTTTTATTTGAAATAAGATAACAAATGATCATTTCAAATATTTTATTACTTTTATTTTAAATTAAGATAACATATGATCATGTCAAATATTTTATTATTTTTATTTGAAATAAGATAACAAATGGTCATTTCAAATATTTTCTTATTTTTATTTGTTAAACAACAAAAAGAAGTATTTTTGTTTTGTGTTCAATCCAAATAAGTTACCTTCAAATAATTTTCCATGTTAAACACTTGTCACAAAATAAAATACGAAATGATTTTACATAAAATGTAAACGTAAAATATTAAACTAACTCGATTAATAAATTGAGTTCTACAGGGTGTCCCAAAAAGTTTTCAACTCCCGGAAATGGGAGGTTCCTGAGGTAATTTCAAGCGCCATTTTCCCGTTGCAAAATGTTGTTCGCGGTTTTGTTTAGGAATTATTAACGAAAAACACGGACCAATCAGAGCGCGAGCTCGACGCTCGCTGGCACGTTCATTGCGGCGCGGCGAGCCGGCAGGCGGTTGACTGAACATGCCAACGAGCGTCGAGCTCGCGCTCTGATTGGTCCGTGTTTTTCGTTAATAACTCCTAAACAAAGCCGCGGACAACATTTTACAAAAGTAAAATGGCGCTTGAAATGACCTCAGGAACCTCCCATTTCCGGGAGTTGAAGAGTTTTTGGGACACCCTGTATAACAGTATTTTTAACTGTTGTGAGTTACATACGTGAAACGCTATACGGGGTGTTCCAGAAACAGTGTCGGAAAAAGAAAGGGGTGATTCCTAGCAACTTTTCTCTTTGTCAATTTTCGTCGAAACCCTTATTTGTTTTCGATTTTTTAAGATTTGTTTATATATGTTTGTCAAAAAATTTGATTGAAAACAAATTGGAATTACTAGATCAACTCATTCAACGCTGGATATGAAATCCAGTTAGATTATGGTTAAATGATCTGTCTTCCTATATGTATACGTATGTATACAGCGTGTCCGACAAATGTTGTACTTCCTTGAAAAGGTTGATCGCTGAGATCATTTGAAGTAACTTTTTTCTTTGCGAAAATGTTCTCCGGGGCTTGGTTAAGAAGCTATTAACGAAAACACGGACCAATCATAGTGTGGCAACAGCAGACGGATTCCGGCTCGGCCAATGCCAATGCCAAGCTCATGTCAGTGTGATCCGCAGTAGTCACGCTCTGATTGGTCTGTGTTTTTCATTAATAGCTTCTTAACCAAGCCCCGGAGAACATTTTCGCAAAGAAAAAAGTTACTTGAAATAATCTCAGGAATCTAATCTCCTTTCAAGGAAGTGCAACAGATTTGGGATACCCTGTACAAGGATTTTAATGATTCAGTGGTTACGGCATTCACAAGTATTATAAGTTCATGTCACCTCTTGTAATATATTTGTTTTTCTATCCTTGATTAGACGGTCAGAATTGTTCTTGCGAAGGTTATCTCCAAAATTCTTTGCCCGAGTCAATTGATCTTTTAAGTAGTCAATTTCGTGGTGCCAATTATACAAATCGTTTCTATTGAACTCAGCTGTCTGAAAAGTGCGCTATTTTATGACTAAACACTTGAATTTATTACTTACATTTACGTAACCTTCATCACGAAGTCAACATACCCTTGTTGAATTAGAATTCTGGCGCCATTCTAAACTTATTTCTATACTGCGGAAATCTATTATAAAATGAAAATTTTCGTTTTATCCTTTTAATAATTTTAATTATTTTAGTTATCCATTTAATAATTTTATTTATTTAAAGATAATACGATCATTTTATTATTAACCTGTTGTTTCAGAAAGTATGTTACTGAAAAAAATGTTTGGAAAAACGAATATACAGAATTATGCTGTATAAACATGAGGTTTAATGAAATTTCAAACAATATAATGAGTCGATTAATATTCAAAGCAAAAGTTTAAATTTCTGGAAGAAAATAATATTTACTTATTACTATGGCCCAGCGCAACACCCCCTCGGGTGTTGCCCAGAGTCGCCAGATTAAGGGGGGAACCTTATCTAAAAAAAAATTTTTTAGCACTTTTTTTTGTATAAATCGATAGAAAATTTCCTTATGCATACACTAAAAAAGTTTGAAAGCTATCAGAGATGTCCTTGTACGTTATTTTCAAAATAAAGTGAAAAGTTGTTTTGAACGCTTCGTTCCTACAAAGAAAAGGAAAAGTGAAGAGATGAGCGAAGGAACGAGCGCTTCTGCAAAAAAAATAAAAGATACGTCGGCAGATGTAAAGATAAAGAGGAAGATCTGTTCTATGGCCCCGGAATCGCAGATTAAGTAAGTTAAAATGAATTACGATTTTTTCACAATTTTTCTGGTACACAAACTTTAAACGCGTTTTTCTCGAAACGCAAAATTTCACACGCGGGAGTCACGCGGGACAACGTAGCGCTTAAACTAATTACCCGATCTTTATGAAACTTGGTACATAAATTCTATAAACAATTGGCCTCAGCATGACATTCTCCGATTTTTTAATTTTTTATTTCAAATAAAGTTATTATCAATTATTTATATCAGAAAACACGTTTTTTTCTTCATAACGTTGCCATTTTTGCAATTTGGCAAATTAAAAAAAAGAAGAATGTCATGCTGAGCGCTTATGTTTTAACTAACGATTCCATTTGGATTTTTTTGTTTCAAATCATTTTTGTGCCCTGTACAATATCCCGCGCAAACACGGATTGCCAACTTCAAGCCGTTATTCCACGCTTATTATTAACAATTATACTTAAAAAAAATATTTTTTGTTATACTATAATATGATTAAATGATACCTGAAATTTCAAATCAATCCATGCATTACATTCTTTAAAAAAAATTCTTGAAAAACAGGCCATTTACATAAGGTTCCCCCCTTAAGACTTATGTCTCCACTCTACCTTCTCCTTTTACCACGCTATTACCCATGCTTCTGCCGCGGCCTGATCACGTGACGCGCTTCGTGACTATTAGTTGCAGGCAAAACGAGGGCAGACCCTGCTGCAGAAGGCAGGTCGGTCGCACTAAGAGCGGACCTAATCTTGCTGTAAGAGTAAATATCGGGCAAAATCGGAGTAAACCTTGCTGTAGAAGGGAAAACGGAATTTTATTTAAATTTTTAAATTAAATATTTTAAGTTTCATATATTTTCAATAATTTTAATATTTACAAATCCTAAAATAATTACAATGACGATTTTGTCCGATATTTTCTCTTAAAGCATGGTTAGATCCGCTCTTAGTACGAGTACCGGTGAAACTTTTGCTTGGTAAAGATCGATTTCGCAATTTATAGAGTCTCTAATAGAGGATTTATGGATTTAGCGTTTCGAATCAATTCTAAAGTTAACTAGTGAATAGTGTTTTTCGTCTTTCTTTTTAATTTTTCTAATGCTAGGTGATGGGTATGGTTTTCTGTTCAATTCTTTATACTTTTAATATTCTATTTATATATTATATCTAAGAGTTCTGTCTATTGAAGAGTGTTCTGTGCCTGTTTAAATTTTGTTAAATTCTGTTTGAGCCAAAGTGCAAATTATATATTTTTATTTTTTATTTTTTATTCTATAATTATATATTATCTCTTTAGTTCATATAGTCTATATATTTAGTTTAAGGTGTTAACTAACAAGTATTTTTGTAAGATTTACAAAAACTTGTTAGTTCCAAGTGTGTGTGAGTGTAGAAAAAATTTTTGCAAATTTCAATATTTTTGTGAAATTCCACTGTTAGGGAATAGGGTATAAATTTTTTATAAACAATTTATTAACTACATTTCCTTTTATCAAGCTCTGTTTCGCCGGTGCAGGCGGGGGAACTTTTGCGAGAAACGAAGAGGGAACTCTTGCGGGAAACCAAGAGGGAACTTCTGTGGTTAACCATAAGGACGGAACTTTTGCGGTTTCCCAAGAGAGGTGGAACGTTTACGGTTAACTAGGTCGTTAACCGTAAAAGTTCCGGGTGGAATTTTAAAGTTCCAATAAGGAAATTTTACTTTCTTAGGGTAAATTAAAAGTTTTTGGTTGAGTTTGGTTATTTTGGGCAGGAAACAAAATAAAATTCTGTTTTGTTTCAAAATTTTCCTTTGAAACTGCACTAATGGTTTTTAACCTTTAGGGCAGTTTCTCCTTGACTGTACCCACCCCTTTTGGGTTTATATATTCGCAAGAGGGCGGAGAAGTAAATTCGGAATTATTTTCTTTTTTTAGTTAACATTTGTTAGAAGTCTCCTTAAGTGGTATTTATTTTTTTCTTTGGCGAGATCGATTTATCATGTATATTTAGCGTGATACGTCCCTCAAATTCTGAAATTAGTTGAATTATTAAAGTTTTGCATTTTTTAAACGAAAAAAAAAGGTCCGCTCTTAGTACGACCGACTTGCCCTCTACACGAGGCTAGGGTCTGCTCTCGATTTGGCATGGAATTTGTCAAGTTTTGGTAGCAAATTCATAGTAAATCAAGAGCAGATTGCTTACTGGGTTATCTATATTTTTGAACATCAAAGTAACGATCAATGTTATTACATTCATACGCGCTGGAAATCTTGATTAAAGCAAAATGCTACAATAGGTGACGACATTCTGTAAACCTAAGTTTCACCGAGGTAAGAATTAATCCGCTATTTATTTATATGTATGTATTAGTTAAAATTAATTTTTAGACTTTTACGACTGATCATGACGAAATTTTGCAAAATTAGTCCCCAGATTCAGAAAGAAAATTTAACTTTTAAATTGCGATATAGAACGTGGTCGACTCCAAATTTCATCCCTTTGAGACTTGGTCTGTCTACCTGCTACATATTTCATGTTTCAACGCTTCTCTTTTATTTCCTCTTTCAACAGTGTTACGAGTTCAGTAGGTCGCATGTTCAACATCCTAAATTGTTTTATCAAAAGAAGGTACACTGGAGTTAAATGACAGGCGCAACACAACCACCTGTCAAAAATACACCATTGTTCTTTCCACGAAAAAGTATCTTGTACTGGCGGAAGGTAGGAGGAAAAGTACATTTTCCAAATTGACAAAATGATTTAAAAATAAACAAACACGAAATATTTCGCTAAGGTATACCATTTTTTTTTCTTGTTTTGTTTAAGGGCGGTGGGTAATCCTCGGACACAGATGAAAGTAGGGAGGTAGTGTGGGACTCGACCGGTCTGAAGGACCGGCCTCTACCCACTAAACCCCCACCGCCCGGAGACCCCAGGTCCAGCCTCATCCTCCCGTTCCGGAGGTAGTGTGAGCCCCGCGACCCGCTGTCCGCATTACTGCCGGGCTTCAATCTGCCGGATCACTTAAACGCCTGTTCTTATCTTTTATATACCTAACGTTGAAAAACAACAGTGATTTTTAATGGTATAATGATATCATGATCATATTTCGAACAAAACAAGCATAACACAAGTTAAAAGCAACAGCATGCGGAACAGTACATTTCAGCTGATCTGAGTAACTCAGGCATACACATGAGACAGCTCGAAACTGTTGAAAAGTTAAACAATTCTGATTATGAGTTATAAGCCACAATGCCCGTTTACATTTCAAAATTAATCTTGTAAACCGCTAAACTATTTTCCTTGAAGCCATTTTTGGTTTATTCTTTATATAAAAAAGGAATCGAAATACTATTTTGAAAATGAGTCGAAAGGAAATCGCGGAAAAATATATGAAATGAAAGCAGACCTGGGCAAATTTTATTTGAAATGAAAAGGAGAAATAATTTATTTCACACCGTTCTCTCTAATGATTTTGTCATAGAAATGTTTCCGGTGTACGGTACGGCGCGACGCGATGCTACATAGTGATTTATTTAGCCAAACATTACTCGGAGTAAATGAACCCGTTACTCAGAGAGAATTTAAAGCGTGTTGGTTAGCATCCAATAAGAACAGTTAGGGGAACTGCTTCGTCTAGCTCCCTAATAAAATGAACTTTATCTTCGTTTGTTCATTCGCTTTACCGTTAAACGAATTTGCGAGTCGACGATACGCAACCGCGTGGTTCCACCAAGAGATTTGTTACTGGATCATACCGAGAAAATTCCGTTCCGTGATCGTATTCCCTCTTACACGAGCGCGCGCGCGAAGCGAAGGCTGCCTCGTGGACCTCGTGGCTCGTGGCAGGGACACGGGTAGCTTCCATCTTCGTTCTCTCCGGTGAACCGGTTTCAAACTTGTCTATCTGACTTCTGGTAATCACTCGGACGACCTTCTTCAGGTTATTCATCGTTGCCCACCGTTGCCCGCCGTTGCCCGCCGTTGCTCGCCACGCCTGGGTAGTTTTACTAGTTTTATACCGACGCGCATAATACACGGGGAATCACGGGTTTTCCCTACGCGATCATCCCTTTCAAGCTCATCAACCCGTTTATTACCGTTGAGATTTTGACACAAGTGGAGTTCTTCTAATCGGGAAAACAGAGACCAAAAATAACAGTTATTCTAAAATTTTCTACGATAAAAATCATAAAAGAAAATTAATAAAAGGCTGATTATTATTGAAATTTTAGATAATCAACACAAACTATGTTTAAAAAAACCAAGAATAAAATGATTAAAAAATATCAATTTTTAAACTTTTTGGTTACAAATAACAGTTATTAGTGTACAAAAAATGGAATCTTTCTCGATAACTGTTATCAATGAGATAAATTTATTTCTCGATGCTCGAATTTTTTGTACCTGCTCATAATAATTATTGATGAGAAGATTAATTTCGATTGCTTATTTATAATTATCGAGTTGTTTACTCTTTTTCGGATGGAGCCAGCCTGTGAGAATCATTGATAAGGTTTCGTAGAACAAGACGAATCAATAGACCATAAGAACAACAACGCAAACTCTGTTTGTTAACTGACTGTTCACAGACGACTCTGTTCCACTCGTATAGGGATGTACAATTGTTTACAGGGAAA